>OU785234.1:0-2500000 GCA_917051295.2 Erebia ligea | reverse complement strand
TATAAAATATGCTAAAGTGTGTGTGTTAGTGTGTCACGGATCATATTTCCAACCGAATTTGTTGAAATTTGGTATAGGGGTAGGCAGTGGCGTGCACAGGGTTTGAAGCTAGGGTAGGCATTAGTTAGTCCGAATACCTTTTTACTAACTGTCATAATGAAAAATGAGCCTTGAAGTATTTCCATTTGGGTAAGCAGTGTTTTTATGCCTCTATGAACTGCACGCCACTGGGGGTAGGTTACATCCCTGGGAAACACATAGGCTTACATACACACTTTTTATCCCGAAAAATTAAGGAGTAATCAAAAAACTTAGTCCACACGGACGAAGTCGCGGGCATCATCTAGTTATTAAATAAATTACCTTCTTGTATATATATTGTTAGGAGTTAGGAAGTTGGCGGTGTTTCACCTCCGTGGCTCGGGGATCACGTTAAGCCGTCGGTCCCGGTTATTATCACTAACATGATAATAGTCGTTAAAGCCCGCCAACCCGCATTGGAGCAGCGTAGTGGGTCTAAGCTCTAATTCCCTCTCTCCTATGGGAGTGGAGGCCTGTGCCCAGCTGTGGGACATTAATGGGCTGTAGTGGTGGTGGTGGATCTATATTGTTTAACTTTAAAAACAAAGAAAAACAAAAATTAAATTATATTTTTCTTTCTCGTATGTGTACAAACGTTCCGTCCATTTGTCCGTCCATGTCTACTACGTTTTCACGACCCATCTGTTCAACCGATTTTGACGTTTGGTACATAGAACCGGTTCGAACCTGGGACCTCCCACTCGAAGACCACAGCGCTCACCGCTGCGCCAGGGAGGTCGTCTTAATTTTGGGTTTTCCCAAGTATTTTTCGAAGCTACAGAACCCTCGCGAATCCGACTCGCACATCAAATCGAATTATTTACTTCTCAAATACACAAGTGGTTAGGCTCATTACATAAGATTTGCATTAAATTAAGTTAAAACTTATGGTTCAAAAACTATACAGTTTGAGGGAGCGCTGCTGTACAATGATTTACCAAACGAAGTTTTTAATGAAAAATCCTTCGTAAGATTTAAGGGACCGGCGACCACCGCTCGCAACTTCTACTCGAACCGCAAATATAAATTTGCCGGTATATTGCTATCCCTATTTGGCTTAAGACACATGATCGCGTGCAAGCGCGATAGCAATATGAGCGTACAGAATTTGTTATACATTTAGTCTTGTTCCGTGAATACCAAAAATGATAAATGAAAAACTGTTATGTTTTTAACTTCGTGTTGTTATTCTGTAACTTGACAATATAGGCTATGTTCCTGATCAATTAGTAAGTGAGATATCGTTGGGTTTAATATGAAACAAATAAGGAGAAAACATGTCGTTTATGTCGCAAAAACATGCAAAACGCAATGTGCTTACATTTAATTTTGGGAAAGTATTTTGGAAAAATAATTATCCAGGGACCTAGATAAATACAAGTTCAATCTTAATAATCGCATAATATGGAGGAAATATGCTCGAATTTCTAATTATTTTGGTATTACGTTTGTATGAGCAATTCACCCTCCGCTGGCGCCTTAAGAAAAAAATACTTAAGCATTTTCAAAGTGAAGTTTAATAATACGATTAGTTTGTAGGTCACCTTTTTACTCTAAGCCAAAGAGCTCTAAGCATAGATTATTTGTAAGTTTCTCATATTAAGTGAACCTTTGACCTTTTTTGAGAAAAATAAACATCTTTGAGATGACAAATAACATTATAAGTTTGTACACTCGGCATATAAGTATAGGTATTGATAATAATATTTAAACTTGATATTATAATAATAACTTTATTTTTTTACAGATGTCGACAGTTCTGAGCAAAAGGTGTCCATAATGCTGAACGGCGAAGAATCAGAATTATATTTTGTTAACTGCACAAGTACGAAGGTGGGGTTTATTATATTATTATAGACCGTCAAACTTATCTGTCCCGATGGCCAAAATTGGTACAAATTTTTATGCATGCTTAGTTTTTTTTTTTCATATCTACTAGCGACGCTGTCACTGGGTTCAGATTTAAGTTTGTGGGACAATAACTAGAATATCATACCCACGACCACAGACTGTGCCCACGACTGCGTTCGCGTGGATTAAGTTTTGTAATTCCCGGGGGAACTTCTTAATTTTCCGGGACAAATTGTACCATATGGGTAGATAATAAATTTAAGCTGGTATTTCCATTCAAATTTTCAGGTAACGTCTTTCAGTTTAGTCGTTGTGGCGTGAAGGATTATCAAACATCCAAACTATTTATCTTCTTCTTCTCTTCTAAAAATATAATATCAAATTATCAACTCACAGCTCAAAGACGGATCAGGCTGAAATTTTGCATACAGATTACAGGTACCTTTTCGTCGTAGGCATTCGATAAAAAAGGATTTTTGATCTTTCAATAATTAGATTCTTACGACTTATCTTATGTGGCACAAGTTGTCCTACGTGAAATAAATCATCTCATTTCATAAAGGGGTTAAATAGGGGTTTGAAGTATTTTTGGAAATTGAACCTAACGTGAGTGAAGCTGCAGGCAACAGTATCAGCATAATAATGTCCTCCTCCCGACCGAATTCCGGCCACAGCGGCCTATCTCCAGAGAGATTAGCCATCTGCGCGGGAGATATTATAGTGCACAAGTGTGTGCGCATACACAGGTGCACTCTCTGTTTCTTTACTCTCATAGCCCGATGGGACGGAAAATCCGACACGACCGGAGAGAGATCAGGCGCAGGACCGTCGGCTTAACGTGCTCTCCGAGGCACGGGGGTGAAACACCGCCAACTTCCTTACTCCGGGCTAGTACTGAGAATTTCTATCAGAGAAATTTCTAGAGAGAAATCAGTATAATAACATATTATTAAGTAGACCGTAGTATCGTTCCCCGCTGCCCACTCGTATGCACTGATTAAACATTGAATAAAGCTTTGTATAGGAAAATGTATCGAGTAGTTTTCCGTGCTTTTGAATTGCAACTCACATGATACAAATATAAAAAAGCATGAAAGTATAGATGTCTGTTTGTTAGATATACCTTTCTCTAAAAGTAGTAGGTAATATCTTGAAAAGGGATATAAGTTTTTAATCCGGAAAATTATAGAACTGGAAAATAAGGGAGTTCCCGTGGGAATTACAAAAACTTATACCACGCGGACGCAGTCGCGGGCTTCACGTAGCATGAAATGATACAGTGTATTGGAAAATTTATCGAGAATTTTTCCGAGCGTTGCAACATTTCCTATTAGAAATATTGAATCATGCAAACTACATCACGAGAACTCAGTTGAAAGGTAAACTGGGGAAAATATTTGTTTGATCGGAGAAATATACTATGCAGGTCCTTTGCATTTGATACTTTTCATTGGTTTTCTTTTCTTCTACTACGAGCTAGGCCTTGACTGCGATCACACCTGAATTATAAGTAAACTAGCTGATGCCCGCGACTTCGTCCGCGTGGATTGAGGTTTTTCGGTTCCCGCGGGAACTCCTTAATTTTCCGGGATAAAAAGTAGCCTATGTGCTATTCCAGACTATAATCTATCTCTGTGCCAAATTTCATCCAGATCCGTTCATCCGTTGGAGCGTGATTGAGTAACAAACATACATCCATACATCCATCCATCCAAACTTTCGCATTTATAATATTTATATGGATGATGATGCAGTCTAAGATGGTAGCGGGCTAACCTGACAGTGTTATGGCAGTTACATAAAACCTATTTAGCTTATTGCAACTTGAACGCTAAATCGCTTGACAGTAAGTCTTTAAAAGTAGAGTGGTAACAATTTAGAAATTATACATTCCGAAATTGCCCCTGCCGGGGATTGAACCTGGGGCCTTTTTAAGACCACAGCGTTCACCATGCCAGGGAAATGGTCATCCGTAGTGTAATAGCTTCAAAGCTTCAATTCGGTGGGCACCTCAAACATTTTGGAGCTATGTGAGAAACATCTAAAGGGTCATATTTAAAGATTCATAATAGATGGGTTTGTCTGGAGGAGATCACTTTTAGTGATAAAACCGCCCTTGCGCACTTTGTTTTCTGTGTTTACTTTATATCTTTACTAGCTGATGCCCGCGACTTCGTCCGCGTGGTTTAAGTTTTTTTGATTCCCGCGGGAACTCCTTAATTTTCCGGGATAAAAAGTAGCCTATGTCACTCTCCAGGTCCTCAACTATACGCATACCAAAAATCACGTCAATCCGTTGCTCCGTTGCGGCGTGATTGAAGGACAAACCAACAAACCAACAAACAAACACACTTTCGCATTTATAATATTAGTATGATGTTTGTGTAGTAATAAAGAATTTATCTATCTGTTTATCTTTAGTAAAGAAATCTATATGCCTCAGAGTTCGCAAAAGTATATGTAAAGACAGACAGACGTTATAATTATTTTTTTCTATGTTCTTAGGAAGAAATCGATAGAACGGAACCTCCAGATGCCTTCGTAGTGATCTACTCAGTCATAGACAAGGCGTCCTTCCAGAAAGCAGAACAGGAACTCGCGAGGTTGCTAGACTGTGACATGCTCAGGGCAAGACCTGCTTTACTGGTTGGAAATAAAATCGACCTGGCGAGAAGCAGGGCTGTTTCTACACAAGGTAATATTTAATACATTAATTTATTTGACGACCTCCGTGGCGCAGTATTGAGCGCTGTTGCCTTAACGTGCGGAGGTCCCGGGTTCGATCCCCGGCAGGGTTTGGAAATTTATAATTTCTGCATTTCCCTGGTCTGGCCTGGTGGGAGGCTTCGGCCGTGGCTAGTTACCACCCTACGGGCAAAACCGTGCCGCCAAGCGATTTAGCGTTCCGGTACGATGCCGTGTAGAAACCTAATAGGGGTATGGGTTTAATATAAGCGCCATGCCCCTAACAGGTTAGTCACTTACCATCAGGTGAGATCGCAGTCAAGGGCTAACTTGTAGTGGATTAAAAAAAAAACATAAACGCCGTTCTTACTCTACTGACTACTACTACTGACAGACCCACGGGTTCGAGCTAACACGCCGGAATAAGCGCGCATACGGTTTTTGGAAGCGAAAAACTGGCGCGCGTTACACTATAGCTTATACGCGCAAAAAAAAACGCTCGTCTGTAACCGCCTTTATTATAAAAAAACTCTCCGGTATGCAGGTCCTCACGATGTTTTCCTTCACCGCTTAAGAGGATCATCTAGTGACGAAACGCAACGCGAGTAGGTATTTTCAATAATGCTATCTGTTTCACAACGCTTCGCTGCCTTCTCCGTGTCGTGCGATAGAGCTAGAGTTGCAAGTCCAGTAGGCATATGCCTACATTTTATTCTTGAAATATTGTTTCGGGTGATAACGTTTTTACCCCCCCAAACGTTTACGAAATTCAGTACACCTTAATCTAGGCTCGTACGTTTTATTTTTTAGTATTTTAGTTTAGTTAAATTTTAAAAAATATAAATACTCGAGGAAGTTTTTAGGTCAAAAATATGAATATTTAGACGCTAATAACTTTTAACATAAGCAATATTTCTTAAAAAATATAACGTACGAGCATAGTTCTTCATTGTATCTGCAACATTTCTAAAAATTATGAAAATTGGACAACATTTACGGGAAGAAAAACGTTATCGCTTTTTGTATGAAAATTTACAACTAGACGATCCTCTTATTTTTTTTTTAAGCGCACTCGTAAAATCTTCGAGAAGTTTGAGTTGCGTGCCCGGGGAATCAAATCCCGGACCACTCGAAGAGGAGTCCGGACGTCTTAACCGCTATGTTCGAATAATAAACTTTTAAAACCGGCTGCAATATTCTGGTAATTGAATCAGAGCCTCGAAACTTTATTCCCAAGTTGCGTGTAGGGGTGACAAAAACTTTTGATTAAATTGTTTTTTGCTTCATTGAGTTATGAGTTTGTGACATCCTTTAATATTCAGGGTTCTTTTTTATTTTTCGCTCCCAATTAGTAAAATTAGTTACAATTATAATTTTAAATGCGCAAAATATTTGTATGTCTATGTCCATCTGTCTGCTATATTTTTATCCCGGGAAATCAAAGAATTCCCACAAGATTTTCAAAAAAACTAAAACCACTTGGACGAAGTCGCGGGCCTTATACAAGATTTTTTCTTGTTTTTAGATGTAGGCTAAAATATCGTATCTTCAATTTACTTCAATAATTGAGGGTATAGTGCTGACGACCTTTCGAATACTTGGCCTCGTATAAAGGCGAGGTCATATTAGCGATTTTCACCATAAGGGCAAGAACACAATAGTTTGATCACATATTATGTAACCGGTTGTTAACTCAAGTGTTTATCGGAAAATGTTACTACTTTTTTTCGTTTCGTTTAGTTTTCTTCGGCCGTGTATATAGTTAGTAAGATTAGGGGTATGATTTTAATATAATTGCCGTATACCCCTAAGAGTTACCCCCCAACTACTGAAGACTACATCATAAAGTACAACGCTGAGATGCCAGTCGAAAGAACTCGTAAGTTCAGCCTCCCTATTCTCTAACTAAGCGGCTATCAAAGAATGAAGGCCATTGACATATATTTTTTATCCATAGAAGGGTCTGCTATGAAATGTTATTTTTATTTACGTAGCAAACCTTCAATTTATAAAAAACTAGATGATTCCCGCGACTTCGTACGCGTGGATTAGGTTTTTTGATTCCCGCAGGAACTCTTTAATTTTCCGGGATAAAAAGTAGCCTTGATGAGATGTCCTTCCCCAGGATACAACCTACCCCGATACCAAATTTCATCAAAATCGGTTGTATCGATTAGTATGTCAGTCGCTTTCATTTTTTGACAGCCATTGAGTTAAAGAATAGGGCTACAGATGGAATAAAAAAAAACATTTTCAATACAGTTGTCAAACATGGCGCACTTTCAGAGGCTGTAGTTATTATTCGAAAATTGAATCTTTCGCATAGGCATCTTACTTTTACACGGTCGTGACTTACTTTTACAAGCTCGACACTTACTTTTGCAGTTTATTTTTAAATTTTCCAAGTCAATTAAAAAAGTTTAGTAGCAAGGAGTTTTCATACATAGAATATAATCGGATAGGCTTTTTACGAGGAAAAATGAATGAATCCGTACGTTTTAGCATTGTATTTCCAAAATTCTTTTAAATGGTTGTTGATTATATTTAATTACCAGTTTTAATTTAATTATTTTCAACATTTGACAAAAATCGAATAGGCTGTATACGCGTAGGTACGAACCCGTAGCCTAGTTTCGTTGAAAAAAAAAATATGTCCAGGTGTAAATACGCGCCATTTGCTGAAATTTTTTATTTTTATGTGATAAATTGATTATATTTTTGTTAATATGAGTTCTAGTACTTATGATGAAATGGAATTAACTCCACCAGATATTTTATCTGAGGCGAAAACTGCGCAAGATGGAATTTTGCCCCCAAAATCTCGAGAAAGATATATGACGGCTTACAATAATTTTATTTCATGGAAAAAACATAAAAAAACTAAGTAAGTCATTCTCAGAAAATGTTTTGTTAGCTTATTTTCATGAATTGAGTGGAAAATATAAACCATCTACATTGTGGTCAAGTTATTCCATGTTAAAAACTATCTCAATTTTCAGAATTAATTACTATGTACGTATGTATGTTGAAATAAACTTGTAATTCTTTGATTTGTTTATTACTATTTCCCACAACTGTATTGAAAAACGTCGTGTGATACACGGGTGTGAAGGTTATTGCAAACTCGTGACATTAAAAACCCTCACCTTCGGTTCGGGCTTATTAATGACAGCTCGTTTGCAATAACCTACTTTCCACCCTTGTATCACAATATACTATTATCTGCGTGGGCAGCTAGCTTTACAATAAAGTATTTATGAGACCGTAAATTAGGCCGTCAATTGCACGAACATAGGCTGAATGGGAGAATTTTCAAGCGAAATTGCGAAACATAAATAAATAAATCGTTATTCGTGAAAAATGGGCTCCTTTTATAACATCGTTCGATTTGTGTCGGCAGCAGATTATTTTGAGGCGCATTAATTTTAAAATTCGAATTTTCTCGAAATATTCCAGTCACGCTTCGTCCTCGTCTTTTCAACCGAACATCCTGTAGGAGCTTTCATTCTTTATAGCCTTTATATACTTATTTGAAAATTCATCCCAAATTTTCAAATATCACAAAGGCTTTTAATATAATAAACCAGATTGTCCGCGTGAATTTAGATTTAATGTAAATCCTGTACTTAGTCAAACTATATAATATGAATATGAATATAAGTACAAACGAAATTGAGCTTGGTCATGTAAGTCAATGTTGGGCATAGAGTGACATTTGTTTTAAATCACGACTCTACTCGTAACTCTCACGACTTTGATTTTGAATGTCAGTTGTTAGTTGCATTGCTAGAATTCTAGGCAGCTCAGTACGCGCGACTGAAGTTGCCGGCGCACGTGGGTAACCTATTTGCTGTTTCACCTAACATTGTGTGAGAAAGAGACAGACTCAGTGATGAGCAGTATAGCGAGTGCAACCGCGCGCACGGCAGTCCCGGTATAAAGATGATGTTACGCTCACAGATTATACCTATTATAGTTGGACCGATGCGATTGTGGATGCGATATCTGATATTATCACTGATGAATTATAATAATTAGGTATAATGATTTATGATAATTATTAGGTAGGTACCTACTTATCTTTTATGAAAACTACAAAATGTAACCTACATACCTATTATATTATTACCTACTATTATATACCTCAGCGTGTAAACAACTCGTATAATATTCTTCTTTGTCAATCGAAAGACGTCGACTGCTGGACAAAGGTCTTCATGGACTTCCACAGGCTTCGTTCTTGCGCCGCCTGAATCCAGCGCCTCCCTGCGACTCGTTTTATGTCGTCGGTCCACCTAGTGGGGGTCTGCCAACACTGCGCTTCCCGTTTCGGGGTCGCCACTCCAGCACCTTGGGACCCCAACGACCATCAGCACTTCGAACTATGTGCCATATAGCATGGCATATAGCATGGCATATAGCATGGCATATAACATGGCATATGGCATGGCATATGGCATGGCTTATGGCATGGCATATAGCATGGCATATAGCATGACATATAGCATAGCATATAGCATAGCATATAGCATAGCATATAGCATAGCATATAGCATAGCATATAGCATAGCATATAGCATAGCATATAGCATAGCATATAGCATAGCATATAGCATAGCATATAGCATAGCATATAGCATAGCATATAGCATAGCATATAGCATAGCATATAGCATAGCATATAGCATAGCATATAGCATAGCATATAGCATAGCATATAGCATAGCATATAGCATAGCATATAGCATAGCATATAGCATAGCATATAGCATAGCATATAGCATAGCATATAGCATAGCATATAGCATAGCATATAGCATAGCATATAGCATAGCATATAGCATAGCATATAGCATAGCATATAGCATAGCATATAGCATAGCATATAGCCACGTCCGTTAAGGTCCGCTTGACGCAAGGAGACTTGACTGCGATTTCAGCTGATCTAACTGTGATCTAGATCAAGATAAACCCTAATAGTGAAACAACCATACTTACTAATATTATAAATGCGAAAGTGTGTTTGTTTGTTGGTTTGTCCTTCAATCACGCCGCAACGGAGCAACGGATTGACATGTTTTTTGGCATGGGTATAGTTGAGGACCTGGAGAGTGACATAGGCTACTTTTTATCCCGGAAAATTCCCGTGGGAATTAAAAAAACTTATTCCACGCGGACGAAGTCGCGGGCATCAGCTAGTGTAATAATAAAATAATACACTTATTCACAATAATAATAATTATAAATATAAACCACACACACGACGTAGGTACATAATTACGAATTACACGAATAGCACTCTAATTACGTTGCAATAAGTAGCTCGCAGTATAGCTAGTAGCTACGTAGTATTATGTAGGCTGCGAG
Organism: Erebia ligea; assembly: GCA_917051295.2. Taxonomy (NCBI): domain Eukaryota; kingdom Metazoa; phylum Arthropoda; class Insecta; order Lepidoptera; family Nymphalidae; genus Erebia; species Erebia ligea. Next base: position 2,490,016 of record OU785234.1, on the reverse strand, counting down.
CGGCCGAATTTCTGGTTGGCCCTTCCCCCCGCCCGCCCGCCCGCCAACTGGAGGTGTCGAATGTTCGGGTGCGAGGCAAGATGGTTTTTACCGAAATCAAGCGCGCGAAAAGGGTTGAACAGTCGTTTGGGAAAAGCGTTTGTTTGTAAAAACTACTAAATGTATGTTTAATAAGTAAAGTTATTTCAAATAATGAATAAATAAACTATGTTTATTGATAAATTGTTTTATAATTTTCACACTCCTAATCTTATTTATTTGCGCCCAAAGTTGTCATCAATTTAGTGTGAAAATTGGAATCTTTCGAGGCTCGTAACTTTAAAATCAATATTTTTTTCAATATTTTATAATTATATCAATAAACCTAGATAATGACGAGACAAATCGAAATAAAACTTAGTTTTAGGCGTACAATATCAAATAATGTAGTAATTACGCTTTTTCGTTTGTATGAAGAAGGTACCGGCCTGAGTCCCCTTAACTATTACACATTAGTATACGTAACCAAGATTCATACCAAAAGATAGGTACTTCAATAATTGTAACCGAGCGTGAAACAAACTTAAAATTTTCCAATCCTGTAATCCTTTGATTTTTCGAGATAAAATGCAGCCGACGTCCTTACCCCGGAATGCAACATATCTCTGTCTCTGTACCAAATGTCGGCAACAATGATCAGTCAAGCCGTGAAAATGTAGCAAACAGACATTTAGGACATACCTACCACCACCACAGCCCATTAAAGTCCCACTGCTGGGCACAGGCCTCCACTCTCATAGGAGAGAGGGAATTAGAGCTTAGACCCACCAGGCTGCTCCAATGCGGGTTGGCGGGCTTTAACGACTATTATCATGTTAGTGATAACAACCGGGACCGACGGCTAAGCGTGCTCTCCGAGGCACGGGGGTGAAACACCGTGCCATACATACTACCATCCATACGTTACATACTCGTACCATACATACTACTATCGCATAATCAATTCAATTCTTGGTTTTATGGCTTGCGTTTGTACCAAATGGGTACAATATACCTCGCCAATGACGCGTGGAATGGAGGAGACACGCTTTATAGGTGATAGCTGGGAGGACTATCGCTTAAAACCATATGGTTTTAATGTTGTTAACGTTCGTGTTGGACAATTATAATCCTTATTTTAGGGACGTCAAGGTACGTGACATAAAGCTGTCATTTTGAAATAATACTGCTTTAAGCGATGGTTGTAAATCCCTCGTGCAAAACTTCATGCCACACCCACCACTCAGAGAAGGTTCCTGAAAACTCAAACATTTTAGTAAAGTCGGGCGGTTCCCATTGGAAATAAGGATTAGTAGGTACGCTAGAAACATGCATAGTTAAACACTCCTCTCCTCTCCACTGAACTATTTTACAGCAACTTCACCTTTAGTAACACTACAACTTTGTCTAGTATTGTCCCCAGAGCAACTTTACCTTTGATAACCATCGATATATATTATGTAGGTACTAGATGGGCCCTTTCATAGAAAAAAGTTGGGCGTCCGACTTTTTTTTAATCCACTACAAGTTAGCCCTTGGCTGCGATCTCACCTGATGGTAAGTGATGATGCAGTCTAAGATGGTAGCGGGCTAACCTGTTAGAGGCATGGCAGTTAATTAAACCCATACCCCTATTTGGTTTCTACACGGCATCGTACCGGAATGCTAAATTGCTTGGCGGCACGTCTTTGCCGGTAGGGTGGTAACTAGCCACGGCCGAAGCCTCCCACCAGGCCAAACCAGGGAAATTTCAGAAATTATAAATCTCCAAACTCTGCCGGGGATCGAACCCGGGACCTCCGCACGGTACGACAACAGCGCACAACACTGCGCCACGGAGGTCGTCAAACTTGTGGTGCATGCCCCTCACCAGGGTAAGCCTGTCCTTGTCCCCGCCATAGCGCTGATCCGCTTTTCAGACTATGATGGTTAGTAAAATAGGTCCGCATTTTTTTTTTGACAGGGCCCGTCTATGTAAATTGAGGTCGTTGTTGATCTTCAATTCATTGTCCACTACTGTCCACAGAACAAAGTTACCTTTATTAACACTTCAACTTTGTCCACAGACGGCAAATGCCTCGCCTGCACATACAAAGCGAAGTTCATCGAAGTCTCAGTCGGTATTAACCACAACGTAGACGAACTTCTGGTCGGCATCCTCAACCAAATACGACTGAAAAAGCAGCAGTACACAGCAGAAGGGGGCAGGGAATCCTCGCCAGCCCACTGGTACAAGTCCAGAGGGGTAGTACGAGCTAGTATGAAAGCCAGGCAGATGTTGACGTGGATCTTCGGCAAGGAGGATACGAAATTCAAAAACTGTGAGAACTTAAACGTCCTGTGAGTGGAAAGTGATGGCCCCGTGTTCGTGTAGACATTGAACTGTGACGCGGGTGTTTCTTTTTTTAATTTAAGGTTAGGCAACGGCTGGCGTCATTTCTTTTTCTAAACAAGTTTGATCGTATTCCATGAGGATGACGAGATAAATAAGCAGATATTCATCATAATATTTATACCTGTTGTTCGTCCTATAATTTTGCGATAAGTATAAAGTTAATGTCAAATAATTTTTTTTTTACAAATACTCATAACTGCAAGCATCGATTTACCAACTATACAACATTACCTACAAATTAATACTCAAAAAGCGTCCACAATCGCTTATACAAACACAGCTATAGATAATATAGGCTGAGACACCAAACGGTTCACAAAAACCAACCATATCGCTTTATATTTAGGGTTCAATTTTGTAATAACAATTCGACACATACGACATTTTGTCGCCTAGTGTACTCATGCGCGACTGATGCGAAAATTGTTCACAATCTCTATTTGTGCACAATTTGACCGTGCCGTTTTTTGCGTTTCGATGGTGCGTCTAATGTATTGGTAAGTCAATGACTGCAAGCAAAAATATATATTTTTTTTTAATGCATGCATATTATAAAATAATATGCCAGCGGGACGGGGCTGTTATGGAACATTTATTAAAATACTGTATTTTTAATGCCAATGAATACTCTGTTCGTTGTATTGTGCCAATTTTTCGGAGAAAATTTAATTATATTCGTTTAGATTAAGCCTATATTATTATATAGTGATACATGCAGTATTTTCCCCATCGCGTGTTTTATATAATTAAGTAATTAATTAACTACGACATAATCAGCAATATTATAATAATTATGATATTGAATAACACACGTAAGTACATTATAACAACTAAATGTAAACTCGAATAATAAAATAAATACAATGTTACTGGACCATTTGATGTGTAAAATCGTATTATTATTAATATTAAAAGTAATCACAATATAAATTAAAGTTTAGCTATAAGTAATAATATTATAAATTAAATTTATCTTTTTGTGTCTATGTTTTCCAAATGATTTTTATTAAATAATAATTATTTTTTTATAGTCACACATATTTCGTTAGCAGAATATTCAATGCCGTGGCATTGAATATGAAGTGAATGTTTAAATAATTTTATTACACATACAAATAAATATTTAAATATATTATTAAATACAATAGAAACATTAATTTTTACTGTATAAAAACTATCATTGTTAGCCGAACAATGTAAATATAATGACGATTGCGAATGCACTTAAGGATTTGATGTTGTATAAAATAGTAGTTATAAGATTTAATGTATTAAAATGTATTTCAATGTTTTTGTGATTGTCCACTTGTATGTCAAAATATATCATTATACGATATCTTACTTAAATTAACCGTATTATTTCGTCTATGATAATAAAATAAATCGTGTACAAATACAAGAGCGCTATTGTAGAAAATGATGTCCAGAAATGCAAAGTGTAACAAAAAATAAATAGAGTAGGTAAAGAATAAAGGGAACATACGTTAATGAAAAAAGTAAAACAATTCTGAATAAAATCACACACACCAAGATAATTTAATAACTTCGTTTAATTTTTACCAAATTATAGCCATTACAAAAATTACATGGCACAAAACTTCTAGATTTGAAAACACTATTCCCCATTTTAAATGAAACTTTTACCTACTGTAATAAATGGATCAAAAGTAATGCCTGAATGTTATACTCCTTAAAGTTCTTCAAAAACTGAATTTAATATTAAATGAGAATTTATTATCTATATTTGAAACAGTGCCTTTTATAATTATTATTAATGTATGTTAAACCTTCACATACCAATTTATCTTTAAATGCTTATTTTTGATGTGTGATTGTTCTATGTTGTAGTCCATAGTCATTTATGTATTTTTACATACTTACGTGTTTATATAAATTATTAATTGAATAATTTAGTATAAAAGGTCCTATTTATCAATTAATAAATTGATAAATAGGACCTTTTAATGTACAGATATCCGAATTATATAAATATGTAATCATCATTCATGTATGAGTAGTTATTTAAATAATACATAATATCGTATTATTGTTTTATTAATAATTGGCAATCTAAATAATATATCTGTTGAAAATCATATCTAACAGCCAAGTATATTGGCTAATGGAAATTGGGTATTTTTGTGTGTCTAATAAAGTTAAGAATCTTTTAAGGTAAAGTTTCAGCTTCTTCCATAGAGTAAGTAGGAGTAGAAAAATACCAAATACAGTTTCATAAATCCACACTATCGACTTTTTGTCGCAAATCTACCTTTATACTTTTATATCCAACAGAGTTTACGTTAGTATACACAAATAATGTAATATCGTAGCTAATTATATTATTATGTAATAAGTTATATACGTAGCCGCTCCGCAAGGCAAAGCATAAGTTTGATGTACCTATAATTTGCAAAATTATTGTATTGACGTGTTAAAGTGTTCATTTATCTAAAATTACACCTTTTGTCGGTTGGATAAAACCAAGACATGCTAATATTAAGTTATTAACATAGAAGAGTGTCTTATAGCTACCGAATGTCTAAAGATCATCCAAAACAATGACACCCAAAGGAGGTAAAGATTAAAGGTTAAATAATCAGACTATGCACATTTCCCAAGTTATTCCCAATTCAAGTAATTCGCAATTTATTACGTTTAGCTCTAAATCTACATTTACACCTGTAGCGAAATTTTTTTATTTCATTTAGGTAGGTATATTTATTTCTAGGTTTTGTGTAAGTAATTTTATATTAAGCCAAGAATAAAGTTATTATTTCAATTTATTTATTTAAAAAGCCTAAGTTTAATTCGGCATAAACTCGTCGTCTTGGTCGCCAACCGTCAAACAATTTGAATAATTAAATAATTGAATAGTTTGAATAATTACTATTGTAAAATGTAGCTAGTGTGTATTGTAAATAAACAGATTGACAATAAATTTGAATACTGTATGTGATATATTTATTTTATTTACCTTACGGAAATTCCACCCAAGCAAAGGCTGGGGCGCGTGAGCTTGTGCCTAAATAAATTTCGATAATGTAAATAGACGTTATATTTTTATATAAAGGCTATTACCATTCATCGTAATGAATACCCGAACGCGAATAGCAAATATCTCTCGGCCCTCGGTTGACATAGAGTCGACATTTTGAGAACAATACCCGCCGGGCATAATAGCATTCCGATAAAGCGGTGTCTGTATAGCCACTTTTGATCTTATATCTATCATCAGAAGTAGGAACGAATCTACGATAGGAGCAAGATCCTCTCGTTAGTCCAGATCTTTCAGCGTAGCAGGTGTGTGACGTGCAAATTACGGAATCAGCTTCCATCTCCTGTATGTTCCCTCATAACTACAATAAGGGGCTCCATACTTATATTATAAACTAGCTGAGGCCCGTGACTTCATCCGCGTAGTTTAAGATTTTTTGATTCCCGCGGGAACTTCTTAAATTTCCGGGATAAAAAGTATGTCTATGTCACTCTCCAGGTCCTCAACTATATCCATGCCAAACACCACGTCGATCCCTTGCTGCGTTGCGGTGTGATTGAAGGACAAACCAACAAACAAACACACTTTCACATTTATTATATTAGTATGTTGGGAAAGTGTTTCTGTCTGTCAGTCTGTCTTTCTACGATTTCACGGCCAATCCTTCTAACGATTTTGAGAGAGAGGGATACAGAGGTAGGCTGCATTCTCCGGGAAGGACATAGGCTACTCTTTATCCTGGGAAATAAAAAATTCCTGCGGAAATCACAAAACACAAAGTCGCGGACATCATTTAATGCCTCTTAAATGATTATGTAATTAAATAGACGTTATATTTATAAAGAAAGACTGTTTGTTACCTTTCATCGTAATGAATAACCTGCCACCCGATTGTGTAAGGAAATCGTAATCCTAATCGTTTGTCAAACGGATAATAGGGATGATGACTAACTCAATGAAATCAGCAACTCTTTATCAAACTTAAAAACGCACTTCTAGTACGGAAGTTGTATGAAATTCACAGTTGTGACGTCATCAAATTTCAACGCAGTTTTTTTCTATAATCTATAATCTACTAGCTGATGCCCGCGACTTCGTCCGCGTGGATTGAGGTTTTTCGGTTCCCGCGGGAACTCTTTAATTTTCCGGGATAAAAAGTAGCCTATGTGCTATTCCAGACTATAATCTATCTCTGTGCCAAATTTCATCCAGATCCGTTCATCCGTTGGAGCGTGATTGAGTAACAAACATACATCCATACATCCATCCATCCAAGCTTTCGCATTTATAATATTTTTTTTATATAGGCATTATCCCTATTCGACTTATTTAAGGAGTTCATAGATGTCCGCGCGTGAAAAAGCATGTACAAACACAAACACCTCAAACTTCGAATAATACGTTTTATGCTGTCAAATGATTACGATTCGCTTAGACAATTGGGCCTCGGAATAGCGAATATCTCTCAGCCCTCGGGTGACATAGAGTAGACATTTTGAGAACAATACCCGCCGGGCATAATAGCATTCAGGTAAAGCGGTGTTTGTATAACCACTTTTGATGTGATATCTATCATGAGATGTAGGGATGAAGCTATGTGATAAGAATCAATTAATGTGATGAGAATCAATGAATGTAAGAGTTATCTAAATATATAAAAGGCAAAGGTGACTGACTGACTGACTGACTGACTGACTGACTGACTGATCTATCAACGCACAGCTCCAACCACTGGTCGGATCGGGCTGAAATTTTGCACTCAGATAGCTATTATAACGTAGGCATCCGCTAAGACAGGATTTTTGAAAATTCCAACCCCAAATAGGTTAAATGGGGGTTGAAAGTTTGTATAAAAGTTCGTCATTTATCAAGTTGTTTTTCAAGTTATATCCATGAAACTTTGATTTTGGGCTTTTGGTTAAGAATAATCTTTATTAATGTTATCAATCTTTAATCAAATAAATATTATAAATGCGAAAGTTTGGATGGATGTATGGATGTTTGTTACTCAATCACGCCCCAACGGCTGAACGGATCTGGATGAATTTTGGCACAGAGATAGATTATAGTCTGGAATAACACATAGGCTACTTTTTATCCTGAAAAAATTAAGGAGTTCCCGCGGAACCGAAAAACCTAGATCCACGCGGACGAAGTCGCGGGCATCAGCTAGTTAATGTGATAAGAAGCGTGAGTGTGACGGCGCAGTGGCGCTGCTGTCTTATAAGTGCGTGGTCCCGGGTTTGATCCCCGGGAGGATCAATTTAGGAATTTATAATTTCTGAGTTGTCTCTGGTTTGGTGGGAGGCTTCGGCTGTGGCTTGTTACCGGCTACCGTCAAAGACTTACCGCCTAGCTGTTAAGCGTTCCGGTATTAATGCTGATTAGAGGTTTGGGTCTAATACGTTAATAGATGATTATATGGTATGTCACACTCTCTTTAACGTTTCTGTGGTGGTGTCGTGTGGTGCGGGTTGTTACGTTCCCTCAAATATGGTTGAGCGAAGCAATGGCTGGATCATGCGTCATGCTCGTGAACGGGTGCCACCGTCGGAAATGGGGCTGCCTCTGTCTGCCAGTCTTGGCGTGTATTGAGTATTGTAGGTATGCTCGTGAAAAAAGCATACTAAGTATACAATCGAAGATTACGTAAATGATTAAAAAAAAAAGCGTGGATTTGATTCGCTCCAGCTATGCGTGGGACTGCAGTTACTTGTATCATTATGATGATTGTAAGTTTTGATGGAAAAGAGCAACCACCGAGTTTCTTGCTGGCTCTTCTCGGTAGGAATGGCATTCCGAACCAGCGGTAGATTCATATTATAACGATTCAAAAGCGCTTGTAAAAGCTTATTTGAATAAAAAACATTTGAATTTTGAATTTTGAATTTTGAATTTTGAATTACCACCGCCCATGAACATTTGCAGCACCAGAGGAACCGCCAATGAAATTTGTTTATCCGCCCTTTTAAGAGCCCCTTAATGTAGTTATGAGGGAACACAGAAGATGGCAGCTAGTTCCTTATTGGTAAACGTACCTACCTATACTTACTAAAAATAAATTCCACGGAAGGGTAAAAAACCTTAATCCAAGCGGAAGAAGTCACGGACCTCCTATACTTAAGTACTTAGAATTAAATAAATTTGGTGACCTTTCCCTTCTAACTGAAGCCCCAGAAAGGTCCAATTAAAAAGGGTAAAATGGCCTCATCTTTAATAACTCATACCTAATGAAGAGTTGGGTAAAGGCTGGCTTTGTACACGCTTTATAATATCTCTGAAATCATACAACTTAATATTATATTTATGCGAAAGTGTTTTTTTTTTTGTCTTTCAATCACGCCGCAACAGAGCAACGTATCGACGTTATTATTATGTCCATGAGTATAGTTGAGGACCTGGAGAATGATATAGGCTACTTTTTATTTCGGAAAATTAATCGGTTCTCGTGAGGATTAAAAATACTTATACCACGCGGACGAAGTCGCGGGCATCAATACAATATGTCTATGTCAGTCTTCAGGTCCTCAACTATAATATATCCATACCAAAAATCACGTCGATCCGTTGCTCCGTTGCGGCGTGATTGGAGGACAAACCAACAAACAAACACACTTTCGCATTTATAATATTCATCATCATCATCATCATCCCCAACCGATAGACGTCCACTGCTGGACAAAGGACATAGGTACATACATTCGCCTCTTGCAAGGATTTCCACACGCCGCGGTCTTGCTTGCGGTGTTTATAATATTAGTATGATTTATAAGTATTTAAAAAAAAAAAAAAATTTTAATTATTTTAAATATTCGTTTTCACTTCTATCGACAGTCCCTATGACTGCCAGTTTTTTTTCTCTGTTTAGATCGATAGATGTTAATTGGTGGGTTTGACACACAGGTTTGACAGTTGCCACCCATCCACAACTTAACAACGTAGCACATCGGTGGAAAGACCCTGCAGAGGGTAAGCTGTCGTCACCGCAACGAGACGGTCTAACGATCGGTTTAATGACTGTGTTACAAGAATATTGTTTACACTGAAAAGTTAAGTTAGTTCGCCGGTTGTAATTATACGCTTTTGAGTCTTGACACGATTAAGGGGACGTATTTTTAGTGTTCAGTACCATAATAATAAAAAAATTGTACTTGACTTTGTCTGTCTGTCACACCTGTTTATTTCGGTGACTACTACCTTCAATATGTTTAAGTACAAAAAATAATACACGCCGAATTGAGAACCTCCTCGTTCTAAAAAGTCGGTAACAAAATTTACCTAAATGTAATAACTGTACCTGCTTGTAGTAGATACTAATTGTGGAGCATAAAATTCTATACATACTTAGGTAGATAAGTATACATTAATAATATACATCCTTACTAATATTATAAATGGGAAAGTGAGTTTGTTTGTATGTTTGTTCCGCTTTCACGCCGTAACTACTGAACCGATTGCTTTGAAATTTTGCAGACGTAAAGTTAGAAGTCCGGATTAAATAATAGGGTACTTTTTATCCCGAAAAATTAAAGAGATCCTGCGGGAACTGAAAAACCTTGATCCACGCGGACGAAGTCGCGGGCATCAGCTAGTTAATAATAATTTATGCTATTGCAATAATTATTATTTATGCAGTTGAATTAATCCATAATCCATACTTCCATACTTCCATACTTAATATTATAAATGCGAAAGTGTGTCTGTCTGTATGTCTGTCTGTCTGTCTGCTACGCTTTCCCGGCCCACCTTTTCAACCGATTTTGCTGAAATTTGGTATAGAGGTAGGTTATATTCCGGGGAAGGACATAGGCTACTTTTTGTCCCGGAAAATTAAGGAGTTCCCGCGGGAATCAAAAAACCTTAATCCACGCAGACGAAGTCGCGGGAATCATCTAGTATTTAATATTATAAATGCGAAAGTGTGTCTGTCTGTCTGTCTGTCTGCTACGCTTTCCCGGCCCATCTTTTCAACCGATTTTGCTGAAATTTGGTATAGAGGTAGGTTATATTCCGGGGAAGGACATAGGCTACTTTTTGTCCCGGAAAATTAAGGAGTTCCCGCGGGAATCAAAAAACCTTAATCCACGCAGACGAAGTCGCGGGCATCATCTAGTAATATTATAAATGCGAAAGTGTGTCTGTCTGTCTGCTTCGCTTTCACGGCCCATCTGTTCAACCGATTTTGATAAAATTTGGTACAGGGATAGGTTGTATCGGACAAGGACATAGGCTACTTTTTATCTCGGAAAATTCACGAGTTCCCGCGGGAATCAAAAAAATTATCTGTTCAACCGTTTTTGATGAAATTTGCTACAGGGATATATTGTGTCGCGGGGAAAGACATAGGCCTCTTTTTATCCCGGAAAATTTAAGAGTTCCCGCGGGAATCAAAAACCTTAATCCACGCGGACGAAGTCGCGGGCATCAGCTGGTTAATTATTAAAATTGTATTTTGCCCGAGCAATTTTTGAAGCAACTGCAGTACTAGGTACCTTACAAGATCTCGAAACATCTCATTAAAATGCGCAATAATAGTAGATTATACACCAAGGGGATAAAGCACTGTTTTATGTCACGGGCGCTACATTGAATCCTGAACGTAACGAAGGACTCCAAATTTAACTCCCGAGCGCAGCGAGGGTGTTATAAGTTAATTCCCGACCAAAGGGAGGGAATTAAGATTGAGTCCTGAGTGCAGTGAGGGATTCAAGCGCCCAAGAAAAAAACTGCTTTATCCCGGTGGTGTATACTCTACTTTATACTTCTACCATAACAGTAAAACAAACTGTAACGGTTAGATATTTATTGCAAATCATAGTAAGTAGGATACATAGGTCTAGTAAATAATAAAAAGAAAAGACAAATTAAAAGTGAATGTTCACGTTCGATAGAGTCCTGTGGGTCGACCAGTCTGGAGCCTAGACTCTGTTGTGCATATTTACAGTATGGGGTTGGTCAACTAGTTGGGCGATCGATCGACTAGATTACGGCCCTAGGGCATGAAGACTGACTTTAGACCCGCAAAAGTATGATTAAAACAGTAGTAAAGGTATGGTAGAAGTATAAAGTGTATTTACATTACATTTCATTTCTCATTCACATTATTTTCTCCTAACTGCCCACCGGTGGAGCATAGGAGGTTTAATTAACCCCTAATATTGACACAAATACACAAACAACCGCCGCCATCGGATCGCGGTCATTTATTCATGACACACTAATGTAATCAAGTTATTAATTACACCCACCCTACATCCCGTATGTGGTCATATGAGAAAGCTCTAGGGCTGGCAAAAAAATTGTATTTTTAAAACATACTAGTTAGTTTTTTTGCGACATAGCGGCATTAAATAAACTTTTACAAGTGCTTTCGAATCGACGAATGAATCTACCACTGGTTCGGAATGCCATTCCTACCGAGAAGAACCAACAAGAAACTCGGTGGTTGCTCTTTTGAAAAAAAATCATTTACAATTTCATTATTGTATACTATACATAAGTAACCGCTGTCCTTAGCGTTGCTGGAGCGAGTCAAATGCTCTTTTGTCATTTACGTAATCTTCAACAGTATAATAAACTTTTTTCAAAAGCATACTTTTAATGGATTTCTTAAACTTGTGTAAAGGCTAGTTTAAAATAGATTGTGGAGTTTTGTTATAAAATGGAATGCTCATTCTTACGAACGACCTTCGGACTTTCTTGAGGCGGAGCGATGGAGTCACGAGCTTGTGGTAGTTTCTAGTTGGCCTATCGTGCAGATGGCAATCGATAAACTAGTAATGCCGCTATGTCGTCTACGCAAGGTGCAAAAACCCTTTGTGGGGTCGAGTATTAGCTTTTACGATGTGACGCAGCGCGGCGCAGCGAGGAATCGCGCACGGACAAAGCCCATCAAGGATGTCCGAGACTACGTCGTCGCAGAGATGAGTCACGCCCGGACAAAGGACAACAAGAATGTTCGAGGCTACGTCGCACCGCGAGCCGTGTGCAAAAACCCCCGCCGCGCTCCGCCCCTCCACGGCCTATATAAGGCACTCGGCCTGCGCTCACCGGCAGTTCGCTAGCGACCGCTGTCACAACACGTCGGCTTGGGGTCCCGGGCAGACGAGTGGCAGTGGTAGCTATTGGACGCAGGCGGGATCGGTCGCTCCGCTGCTTCGGCCGCGGACGACCCATCTTTCCGACTCCCCTTCGCCCCTCTCTCCGCGGACACCTTCTGTGTCCACATACCGCGTGCGTCAATCGGTGACGCCCCGCGCCCCGCAGGCCCCCCTCTGGGCCTCGGACCGTTTAGTTAAGTCTTAGGAAAGTAGTGTAGACTTTAAGTACTTATGTAGAAGAATCAATAAAGGTTTTTAAAGTGTGTTTTCTATGAATCGCGTTTGATTTGTGAGGGCTTCCCTACCTATATGTACGAAGCCACGCGACCAGCCGTATCCTGGGTCCTTGGCTTCGTTACATTGGCCGTCCGTCCGTCCGTCCGCGTCGCATCCGTTAAACTTTCCGTCCGTCCGTACTAGAAGGTTAGGGAAACTCACATCTCACAACACCCGCACGTTTTATTTTAACGAACGGATACAAGTTCATTCAAAAAGTCGGCTTGGGGTATCCGGGTCCGACTGAAAGGACGAATATCCGAACGGGAACAAAGCGAAAAAACTAGAGAAAGGAAAAAGTATAATATCAAGACAAACGGATACAAGCTCTTTCAAAAAGTCGGTTTGGGGTATCCGAGTTCGACTAAAAAGGGCGAATATCCGACAAAAGACATATTTGGAACACACATACATACATAAACATAAAAATCTTCATAAGGGGAAAAGCAAGGGGAACCGTGTAACTATTTAAATAGAATCCGTACCGTACCGACCGCGATGAATAAATAATAATCGATTTCCAGATAAAAATTTAGAAAAAACTGTAAAATTAGCAATAAATAGCGTACCCGTAAGTAAATAATTAAAAATAAGTTTCGGATATATTAAAGAAATAATGCCTACGTCCTGGATATATACACTTAGTAAACAAAAATTAATTCAGGAACTCGAAAATAGGAAAATAGAAGTTTCACCGGAAAGCACTGTCGAGGAATTACGCAAACAGCTATCTCTCATAATAAAGACTGAAGACGAGTTGAGCCAAGACAGCAGCATGGGTAGCGAAAAAGACATAAAAGAATTCGATAAAGCCATATCCCGCTGGAAAATTCAGTTTGACACCACCGGGGATGCCGTAGAATTCCTGGAAAGGATAGAGGAGTTAGCGGACACACGTCAATCATACACGTGATACCGAGATGCCTCACCGGAACAGCATCACTGTGGTACAGAAATAATAGCCATGAATGGAAGACATGGGAAGATTTCACGGATAATTTCAAGCTGTTCTATTATCCGAGAAATTATGAGAAAAAGCTACTAGAATCCATTATAAACAGACGTCAAAACGCAAGGGAAAACTTCGTGTCATACCTAACTGAAATCCAAACGCTAATGAGGAGATACAAAAAGTTAACGAAAGAAGAACAGTTAGATAGAATATACGATAATACGAGATATAACTACCAATACTATATTAAAAGGAAGGACTTCAACACAGTACCAGAACTCATACAACTGGCAGGCGATTACGAAAAAATTAACATGGACCGAAACAAAGAGACGTCCCACAAACAGACGGTCCAAAGCAAAGAGAACCACAAAGAAAAATCATGGAGAAAACCGGAAAGTTGGAAGAATGAAGAACATAAAACAGATAGAAAACCAATAACTCCGCAGTACGACCCGGATTCCTGCTGTTGGAAATGTGGCAAAAGGAACCACACGTCTCGGGAATGTCGAAACAAGCAAGTCATTTTCTGCAGCCGATGCGGATTGCTAGAAAAACTAACGAAAAACTGCTGCAACGAGAGGAAGACACCTGGTAAAACAAAACAAGCATACACAGCAAAAGCACAAGCAGATAAAGACAACAGAATGTTCACCAAGGTACAAATTTACGGAAAAAGTTCGAAGCATTAATAGACACAGGTTCAACGAACACTTACATCAATAAAAACATAATGGACGAAATAAAAGAGCACAATGAGAAGACAATACGAAAAGAGACCACGATCAAACTAGCAGATGGTTCTAAAGTACAAACGGACACAGCCATAAACCTCGATCTAGAGATAAGTGGGAAAACATTAACCCACCAAGTCACCTACTTACCATCCACAACCATAATGATAATGGGGATGGACCTGTTAGCAAGACTAGGAATCACAGTCGGATGGAAAGAATTGGCATGCGAGCAGACATACACCGAAAGACGAGAAAACACGACAGACAACGAAGAAATCCAGTCTGCAGAACAGAAAATAACGCAAAAATACATCCAAGAAGACAAGTTCAAAAAAGCTGAGGAATGTCCGAAAGGAAACACATGGGTAAAACACGTAATAAAACGAAAACATACAAAACCCATAAAACAAAATGTTATAGCAGATGAACTATCAATAAATCCGCTATACACCACTACAATAGAAGAAAGCGACTGGTATTCAAAAAAATACAGTAACGTAAGCAAAAACCCCGAATTTGATACCGACTACTGTATACGAGATGGGAGACTATACAGAAGAGTAGTCAACCCAAGATACGGAGGAAAACTAGATCCATCGACAGAATGGAAGTTATGCGTCAAAAAGGAAGACAAGGACAAAATATTAAGGCAAAACCATAATGAACCCGACGCGGGACATTTAGGAACATCAAAAACGTTCAACAAAATCGCGATGCGGTATTATTGGCCAGGTACATTTAGAGACGTATCAAAATACGTGAACCGGTGTGAAACATGTCAAAAACATAAGTCATCACAGGAAAGAAAACCAGGCCTAATGCACATAAATAATGCGGAAGAACCATGGCAAGTGGTAACGACGGACCTCATAGGTCCACTACTTCGGTCATCAAAAGGATTTCAGTGGATCATCGTGTTTCACGACAAATTCACTAAGTGGTCAGAAATAAAACCACTAAGAACCGCAACCGCGAATACCGTCACGAATGCTCTAAAAGAGTTAATTATGAGATACGGGGGAATGAAAACCTTACTGAGTGACAACGCAAGAATTTTCATAAGTAAACAATTCAAAGAAACTTTAAAAAGATACGGCATAGAACAAAAGCTAACCGCACCATACACTCCACAGTGTAACCCAACCGAACGGGTAAATAGAACACTCGAAACAATGATAGCAACATTCATCGAGAAAAACCATAAAAAATGGGATGAGTACCTTAACGAATTCAACTTCGCATTGAACACGTCCGTCCAGGAATCAACGAAACACTCTCCAGCATTCTTACTATTCGGCAGGGAACTAAGGAACGTCCATGACGAAAACCAATTCCCCACACCGGCATTAAAAGAAAAAGAAAAACTGAAAGAAATATATGAAATAGTCAAAAACCAACAAAATCAAGCTTCAAACCTACAAAAAAAATACTATGATAAGACAAGACGCAGCTGGACACCGAAAATTGATGATCAAGTATTGAAGAGGGACTACCCATTGTCCAACGCAAGTAAACAATTTTGCGCGAAATTAGCACCTAAATTCTCAGGTCCATATACCATAATGGAGAAGAAATCGCCCGTAATATTCCTTCTGAAAGCAAACCAGGGAGGCAAGATATGCACAGCGCATATAAAAGATATAAAAAGATTTAATACGTAATAAAAGGGGTTCAAGTAAAGAAAACGGGAGTGAAAAATGGGGGTAGTGTTTTTTTTAAATTTCACAACAAACTATTCAAAAGGTGATTTTTACAGGTAAAAATCTCCTCTCGTGGGAGGAGGATGTGACGCAGCGCGGCGCAGCGAGGAATCGCGCACGGACAAAGCCCATCAAGGATGTCCGAGACTACGTCGTCGCAGAGATGAGTCACGCCCGGACAAAGGACTACAAGAATGTTCGAGGCTACGTCGCACCGCGAGCCGTGTGCAAAAACCCCCGCCGCGCTCCGCACCTCCACGGCTTATATAAGGCACTCGGCCTGCGCTCACCGGCAGTTCGCTAGCGACCGCTGTCACAACACGTCGGCTTGGGGTCCCGGGCAGACGAGTGGCAGTGGTAGCTATTGGACGCAGGCGGGATCGGTCGCTCCGCTGCTTCGGCCGCGGACGACCCATCTTTCCGACTCCCCTTCGCCCCTCTCTCCGCGGACACCTTCTGTGTCCACATACCGCGTGCGTCAATCGGTGACGCCCCGCGCCCCGCAGGCCCCCCTCTGGGCCTCGGACCGTTTAGTTAAGTCTTAGGAAAGTAGTGTAGACTTTAAGTACTTATGTAGAAGAATCACTAAAGGTTTTTAAAGTGTGTTTTCTATGAATCGCGTTTGATTTGTGAGGGCCTCCCTACCTATATGTACGAAGCCACGCGACCAGCCGTATCCTGGGTCCTTGGCTTCGTTACAACATGGTTCCAAAATAACTTTTGGACTTGCTGTTACACAAATTTAAGAATGCCGTAAAAGAACACTTGTTGAGTCGGGGCTATTATAAAATTATTGGGTATTTAAATAAATTATTTTTCAATACACTTGCTCGCAAAATGCACTTACAGAGGCAGTAAACAGGGCTTGTAAGTTAAATTTACTGCCCTCGTGCTTTTTTTTTGCAGAATTTACTGCCCTCGTGCTATTTTTTTGCAGTTTTTTTTTAATTTTTGTAAGGCCACTTTACTTCTAAATAAAAAGTTTTCTTGAAAGAAGGTTCATAATGGTATTGACTTTGTATGTAGAAAACTT
Source organism: Erebia ligea (assembly GCA_917051295.2). Lineage (NCBI taxonomy): Eukaryota > Metazoa > Arthropoda > Insecta > Lepidoptera > Nymphalidae > Erebia > Erebia ligea. The sequence goes on along the minus strand of OU785234.1, from coordinate 2,472,810 downwards.
AAAAAATAATAACATTTAGATGTGGATTGATGAAATTAATTCATGAAATTAAAAATTGTATTTAATTTAGTTAATTAAAATTGTTTTAAGTTTTATAAATCAAAAAAGTAAAGGCTGAATAGTCCAGGCTGATAGTTAAGAGCTAGAACCTAGAGCCATGAAGCCAATTAAAAAAAACGCAATTACAACAACGCGCTATAGATAGGTACTACTAAAATCTTGAATCTGTGCGCGCTATTTTTAAAAGTTTCATTGAGTTTTTCTTATAAATTATTAAATAAAATGAGTAGTATAAGTGTTGTGGAATAATAAAATTAAATCAACAATTAGGTATTTTAGATGTGAGGAAAAAATCGCGCTATTAATAGCCGCCAAAGATCTCGAAATAATTACGGGCGTGAGAAACCATTTTCTAGTGAGTACCTTGTACCTACCTACTCGAGTTTTATTTTCAAGTTTTCTCACAAATGTATTGAAAAATATCGTGTGATACATGGGCGTTAAGGTTTTAACAAACTCGTGACGATGGTCAGCCCTCGACTGGCGTCATCGGGCTGACATTAGTCAACTCGTATGTAAAAACCTATTTACCGCCCTTATATCACAAACTACTATTTTAGTGATTATTAAATAGAGAATCTCCCAAAAGTCGTAATATCCACGTCCCCTGTTAGTTTTATGTTGAATAACTATTTGGTAAAGTGCGTCGAACTTTGACGACGTCACTATTCAATATTTCATACAAAACCCATACTAAGCACGCGTTTTGACGTTTGAAAAAAAGATGCTGATTTGACTAGTTGTCAAATACCCAATTGATGAATTTCTTAATAACAAAGTTGTATGGAAGCAATCGACTTTGGGTCCAGTGCCCCACAGGATAGTATTACACTACTTACACTACTTGCACTACTGTATTTAATTTATATGCCTACCAGTAGCGAAGTGTTCATACAACACGATTCCTATCGGGTTCCCTTTAGAAAATTACATTCATACCTACATACTACCATACTACCTTTCTTTTACTCACTATAATATTTTTTAGGTATTTATCCAAGGTATTTAGGTATTAAAAGTGAAATTACACATGAATATACAATATTACATATAAAAAAAGCATTATTCACTCAAAACAATAATGACACAACGAATAAGTTCAAACCATAAGCCGGTCCCGCGTGGGTTGCATTTTCATAGAAATAAAGTCCATATTAAGCATATTTTGTCTCCTTCATTTCCAATCAAATTAGCCAATACCTCCCTCTCTGTCTACACGCTCAGCCCACGTGTAATTCACAGCCCATACATGACGTAAGTTTACGTGAGAGAGACCAGAAAGAGAAAGCGATCAAAGTTACACCATACGTGTAAGCGAGAGAGAACCGCCGCCGCGCTGTAACGCGACTGTGTACGGATGCGAACGGCGCATAGGAAATCACACAGAAAGTATAACGTCTTGAATTTGGTAACATTATCTTTCTATTGAACCTGCGTCGTTTGAGTTTGTTTACCTATTATTGTAGTCGCGTGCGTCGTGTGGTTTGTTTTGTTTTTTATGTTGTTTGATAAAAATAGTAGTTATTATTGGTGGAAGGTGTGTCAAATTATATTAATTAAAACGTTGGTGTAACTGAGGTATGGCAATGGCACTAATTAAGTAATTTAGATTGTTGTTTAACCGACTTTCTTTTAAAAATCAAAACATCTTTTTTAAGATTAATTTTTTAAGATTTTCCAGCTATTAAATTGGGGGTCATGCCTGTAGCATTTGGTGCGTTTTTTTTATTCCGGCTTCCCTTTTAAAAATATCCACCCTTCGCCACTGATGCCTACGTATTGTAATATCTTGTTTTAAAAAAAAGAGCAACTGCTGAGTTTCTTGCCGGCTCTTCTCAGCAGAATCTATTTTCCGAACCGGTGGTAGAGTCAAAACACGACGTAACATAAGAGACACCACCTGTATGTCCTACCCTACATGTTTTAAATAAATTGAGTTTATTGAGTCTGGCACGATAACGTGTGCAATGACATTAAAGCCTTCTAAAGGTTATTTATTTAGCGCTCGTAGCGCTACGTAGCTGCTACGTCGTAGCTGGGCCTCTACTTTTATCGTAGGCAGCTGTGTAGACGGTATGTGACGTCATATTGGGCGTATGACGTTCTTGTGACAGACAGTTTTATCTTTTACTAGCTGGTTCCCGCGACTTCGTTTGCGTGGATTGAGTTTATAAAACTCCTTGAACTCCTATATTATTACAGAGTGTTTAACGACACCAATACAAATGTTATAAATCATTTATTTTGCAAAAATATGGGTCATAACAGCTGTCTTTTAGAAGTGAAAACTTACCCTCTACTGAGACAGTGTGCAGAAATTATATAAAGTATAGAAAATCTTAATACTGGAATTCAAATTTGAAATGTCAGGTATATAGAAATAAAATAATATATTGAATGAAATAAAAATTATCAGTTGACGAACCCTAAATTACATAAAATATTAGTAATTACAATATGTCAAACAATTTAAATAAAATTAGACCAGTTAGATGCCATGGCAAATTGATGATACATTTTTATTGACACATACTCGTAACAAAAAACATCACAATACATACATTATGGTCGTTTAACTAATAACTACTCCAACGATTATTAACGCGAAAGTGTTCCGGTGGTTCGGCAATTTAAAAAAAACTTATTCCACGCGGACGAAGTCGCGAGCATCAGCTAGTAGGGAATAAACAAATCTGCCAACTGAAGCACCCCTACAGATTTTCATTAAAAAACCATTATCGATCAGCCCTGATTTATGTCGGTGGGGAGATGCGATGGGCCCAATTTCGGAAATCAATTGGTCTCGCCGGGGCTTCTCACTTGTTTGTGGGGCTGGCTGTGATTGGTAATTTCCATAAGGCAGACCACACAGTGAGATAGAAATCCGCACGAACCGCACGCTGGACTTACCTGGCACCCAACAACCACCGCCACCACCACTACAACCCATTAACGAACGTCCCACAGGCCTCCACTCTCATAGGAGAGAGGAAATTAGAGCTTAGACTCACCACGCTGCGGCTTACGTGCTCTCCGAGGCACGGGGGTGTAACACTGCCAACTAAAAACTCCGGGCTAGTACTGAGAATTTCTAGTCAGAAAAACCCAACACTTAATTATGGCCCGACCCAGGACTCGAACCCGGGACCTCGTCAGCCGCAGTCGAACATGCCAACCACTAGACCAACGAGGCAGTTGGCACACAACAACACAAACAAACCTATTATATTAAATTTATGTTAACATCTTGAGTTTGTACTATTCACAAATAAATAAATTCTAAATAGTTCCATACAAATCCATACTGTCTGTTACGTTTTCACGCCCCATCTATTCAACAAATTTTGATGAAATTTGGCATAGAGATACCCGGGAAAGGATTTTATTGATTAAAAAGTAGAGTATTAAAGTTAGCTTTTTATTCCGAAAGGTAGAGCGATGCATTTTACATGGTACAAAGATTCGTCTGTTTTGGTGAATTATGGCTATTATTAAGCTTTTTTTCTTTGGTTACTGGTGCGGCTCGTACGGCTAGATGTGCGATCAGGTTAACTTTGAGAGACAGACGGACCTACAAATCATCATCTATCATTCCTACAAATTTTGTTATTTCACTAGCTTTAACGATGAAGGCACATATCGTGAGAAAACCAGCGAGACCATCTAAAATCTATGAATAACATTAAAAACACAACAATAAACAATTAGGTAAAAGTAAACGAAACAAGTGAACAAAAAGTAAGTAAGTAAGCTCAAGCAGTTTGCGAAAGTTCCTGCTGACTATTTCGTAATTAAATTGTGTAACTGTAGTGTAATATTTGTGCCAAAATATGCGTATGATGTGAACATAAGAATATGTTTACCCAATAAAAGCAATAAAATTTTGGCACACATGACAATGAGTCTCATTAAAGTATGCCTGTATGCCGCCATCTTGCTACTGCCAACAGCCGTTTCCGCTTCCGTTCCAATTTTAAAATTCTGAGCTCAAAATTGTATGAATCACCCCCATCCAACAAAGCCTTCATTAGGGAAAAGCATAGGAGTCAAATGATTAATTTAAAGAAAGAAAGAAATCATTTATTGGTATGAATATGTGAAATTGAGGTGTTTGTTGATGAATTAAAACAACATATCCAGTCAGGCCGCCAGTCAACCCTGACGTACAAATATTTTTAGGGTCCCGTACCAAAATGGTAAAATGGAACCCTTATGGTGCGACTTTCTCCGTCTGTCTGTCCGTCTGTCCGTCTGTCCGTCTGTCCGTCTGTCCGTCCGTCACACTCGATTATTTCAGTAACTACCGAAGCTATCGACATGAAATTTGGAATAGTTGTGTATATTAGTGGCCCAAAGACACTGGAATTAAAAAAAATTGGAAATTATTTTTGTTCTTATTTAAAAAGGGGGGAAAATCGGAGGGTTGAAATTTAAAAGTGAGATAACTGTACTGTGTGGGGTATTATATGAAAGGGTTTACTTTGTACATTTTAAAACAGATTTTTAATTATTTTTAGTCATGATAGTTTTTGATTTATCGGGGAAAAAGTCTAAAAAAAATACCGTTCCCCCCCTTATCTCCGGAGTTTACCAATCGAAAAATCTGAAATAATTATGGTCAATAGGAATTTATGTATATTTTACAGAAAAACTATAGCCAATGCTCTAACTAGCATAGTTTTTTTTGATATTAACAGTAAACCTCTACAAACAAAGTTAGTTTTGCGGTTCATTATCAAAGGTAATTATTACCGTTTTACATCATTGTTTTTAATACGTCATAAATCGTAAAAGTTACTACAGGTTTGTACGGAACCCTCGGTGCGCGAGTCCGACTCGCACTTGGCCGGTTTTTTTACAAGTTTTCACTATTATTATTTCCAAACATTTAATAGTTATAAGATCACAAAACCATTTTATCTAACCAAGGAAGTAAAGGGCGAAAAACCTAAAATTTTATTCCACTAGCTTCCCTAGGATGGAATAAAACCTGCATGCTACTCGTAAATATCACAAGTTTTTATTCGAGGCCATTAATGTCCATTTTCACTAACCATGCCTAAATTTTAGAGAACGCCTGAGCCCGTATTTAGGTCACAGTTATTGTACGTGAAAATTTTCACCTTACTGGTCTTAGGTGTTCCCTAAAAAGGCTCGTTCGTGAAATCGGTCATAATGCACAACACTGCCTAAACTGATAATTTAGAATGTGGATACTGTTAATTTTTGATAATTTTATTCCGGGGTAGAGCTAAAGAGGACGATTGGGTGTTTGACAACTAGTCAAATTTTTTTTTTAACTAGTCACAGGGATTCGCTTCTCGCTGGATCCAGGCGGCGCGGCGTGTCCGTTAAAGACTTTGAAACCATCCAACCGATGTGCCCCAAACCGGTTTCATTAGAAAGGCTTTTTCTAATGAAACCGGTATGCGACGACGGCTTTTTGTTTTATTTTTTTAGCGTAGTAGCACACGCCGGGTATCTGCTAGTTAAAATTAAGAAGCAAAGAAGCTTTTCCGACCAAAATTATTGTCATAATCGTTGCGCTGGTCACAACTCACAACTTACATTAATGTGCGGTATAAAGTGAATAAGTGAAAACTTTCAAACAAAATATAGTCAGGTATTTTTTTTCAAGCAACGTTCATTTTAGCTACAAATAGAACTAAATGCCGAACCCGTTCATATAAATTCAATCTTGAACAGATTTCGCAGAAAATATGCTTCCAATTTGTGCCAAACTGCAGGGAGGATTAAAGAAATAAATGTCATGCTCAACTGATTTCATACTGACATAAGCCATATTAGCCTTGGTTATAGGGTTGTCAACCAAGCCGATATTTTCTGATTATTCTTACGAGTTTAAATATATCTAGTTACGTTTTTGAAACTGCACATAACTAATTAAATATTAAAAAAACACATGACTATTTAAATATTAAAAAAACCGGTCATCGCGAGTCAGGCTCGCTCACAAAGGGTTCTTTACCACCACCACCACCACACGATAGCCCATTAACGTCCCACAGCTGGGCACAGGCCTCCACTCTCATAGGAGAGAGGGAATTTACTACCACACAATATAAATTACTAGCTGATGCCCGCGACTTCGTCCGCGTGGATTGAGGTTTTTCGGTTCCCGCGGGAACTCTTTAATTTTCCGGGATAAAAAGTAGCCTATGTGCTATTCCAGACTATAATCTATCTCTGTGCCAAATTTCATCCAGATCTGTTCATCCGTTGGAGCGTGATTGAGTAACAAACATACATCCATACATCCATCCATCCAAACTTTCGCATTTATAATATTTATTTGATATTTGATTGACCGAGCGAAGCGAAGGTCTCTGAGTCTACTTGAGTGAATTGGCACTTGTCCGTCCGTCCGTCCGTCCGTCTGTCCGTCCGTCTGTCAGAGCCTTATAACTTCTGAATTACTGAACGTAATTACTTCACATTTAAATATAATATGTAAACCGATGGCCCGCCGAATATGGCTTAAAAAGTTATAAAAATCTTTATTTCAGGGGGGCTCTCATAGAAGCGAATGCGAAGTAAAATATTTTTTATAGCGTTAGGTACATATAGAGTGGCGGTATATCAATTTAAAGATAATTAGGAATAGAGTCCAAAAATATATATTTTTATTAATTTTTCCCCTAAAATTGACGAAATGGGGGGGGGGGGCTTTCAAACTGGAGATTTTCTAACGTCCAAAGTTGACCTCAGAACTCTCAATTTTCTGAAAGGCTGAGACTGAAACTTATCAATTAATTATTTGAATTATATCCTGTATTTGAACAACAAATACTAAAATTAGATAAATATTATAAGGAAACGAAATTATTTCATTTTTAATTTCATTTTTAATGAGCTTCATTATTTTTAACAGAACTTCACAATGACGTCAATAGATGGCGCTCTGTGATACCGCGAGGTCTCAGTTCGGGGCGAACCACTAGTTTTAGTAAATTAAAAGACAGATTTCATAACAACACATAAAAAACTGAGTAATAATTGGCTTACATAATATGGCGCTAAACTGCAGGTAGCGCCATATAGGTAGGTTATATGTTTTGATTTGTTGGCGAGTGTCAAAATATGCGGCGTAAGCGGCCGTTCAATTTAATAGCGTTGACTTAAGAAGCTTGATTTTTTTACAGCTTCAAGGTACCTACTGTAGACATTAAGTACATTTGATATTAATTTCAACTTCTTTCCGAACCGGTGAAGTCCGGTCTCAGTAGAATCTGCTCTCCGAACCGGTAGTAGAGTCAAAACATGCCGTAACATAAGAGACACCTGTATGTCCTACATGTTATAAATAAATGAATTTAATTGAAATTGAATTAGTAAGTAAACTTTTTTTTTTTTTTTTTAATTGAAAACAAAACAATAGAAATTAAAGCTAGCTAGCCTAACCTAATTACTATATAAATCATGCCCGCGTGGAATGGTGGCGAGAATACTGGCTGCATTTCCGCGCTGGACAGCCAGGCTGATCCTTTGCGCAAAAAATGAGCCAGCCCTTCTGTCACCAGATGAGGCAATCAACCGCGGTGAAATAGCTCGCAAAAAATTTTTGGCACTAAGACTCCACGGCCCCAGGGTCTCCACGGCAAACGGAACAAATATGTAACTCTCTATGAGAGAGGCATACTTCCGCCGTTTGCCGGTTTCAGCCTTTTCTGCTGCGGCTCCCGGCCTTGATGCTGTCTCCCTGATATGACACGGGGCCAATGTGTCTACGCTAATTCAATCTTCTAAATTGAATTGAACTTGATACCTCAACACGTTCCGGAGAAAAAGGTGATTGACAGACACACATACAGACAGACGGACAACGAAGTGATCCTATAAGGGTTACTTTTTTCCTCTTGAGGTAAGGAACCCTAAAAACAATGTTCTAATAGTTCTATCATCATCACAATATTATACATCATGTTTTTTTCAGGAGCATATTGTACTTACTTTCAAACAGGGGTAGGTACTAGGTACCTACGTAGGCACGCACCTACCTTTTATCAAAATATAATAAGTAGGTATATTGCTCTGCTGAATCTGTCAAACCTGTGCTCTAAAACCTCCTTCATCCAGCCATTAGGGTTGTCTACGAAACGTGGAATTCACCAATTTAATACAAATTTAGTTTCCACCAGCCCATTGAATTTAACACTGCAGACAAAACTGAACTTTAACATCCACAGTTTAGATCTCAAAATCATTTAACATTTACAACTGTAGTAAAACTGATAAATTATCTCTAGTCTATTCGTACAAGGCTTGCTCGACTTTGTTCTGAATGAGACAGGGGTGGTTTTCGAATGGTAGTCTTTTATTTTGTATTGCAAAGACAGGGTAACACGTTTCGGTTGTTCCTGTGACGTACCTAATACCTATTTCAGGTCCAACTTGACGTGTTACTAGATGCTCCGTACACAGGATAAAATGATTTGTTTATTTCACGTAGGACATCTTGTGCCACCGGTTCGGAAAAATGATTCTACTAAGAAGAGCCAGCAAAAAACTCAGTACCTAGTTGCTCTTTTCATAATACGGAAATATGTTCCACTATGTAAATAATACACAATGCATAAACAAGTAATAAGTACACTGACTCGTAGAAGCCGGTGGCTTCCATGAAAAGCAAATTGAATTCAAATACAAAAAAAACCGGCCAAGTGCGAGTCGGACTCGCGCACCTAGGGTTCCGTACAAACCTGTAGTAAGTTTTAAATTATAAAAAAAAAACTACTTACTAGATCTCGTTTAAACCAATTTTCGGTGGAAGTTTGCATGATAATGTACATCATATATTTTTTTTAGTTTTATCATTCTCTTATTTTAGAAGTTACAGGGGGGGGGGACACACATTTTACCACTTTGGAAGTGTCTCTCGTGCAAACTATTCAGTTTAGAAAAAAATGATATTACAAACCTCAATATCATTTTTGAAGACCTATCCATAGATACCCCACACGTATGGATTTGATGAAAAAAATTTTTTTGAGTTTCAGTTCTAAGTATGGGGACCCCCAAAATTTATTGTTTTTTTTCTAGTTTTGTGTGAAAATCTTAATGCGGTTCACAGAATACATCTACTTACCAAGTTTCAACAGTATAGCTCTTATAGTTTCGGAAAAAAGTGGCTGTGACATACGGACGGACACACAGACAGACAGACAGACAGACATGACGAATCTATAAGGGTTCCGTTTTTGCCAAATTTGGCTACGGAACTCTAAAAAGTGCGTTGAAATTTTATGACGTCACAAGTCACAAGTTCTATGTATTCCATACAAGCGCGTTTTTAAGCTTGATAAAGAGTTGCTGATTTCGATTGAGTTGGCACCATCCCTATATTAAACTAATCGTTTGTTACATCCAAAAATCTGACTTAATCGGGCTTAGACTAAAATGTCGGTGCATATCTCCGTGGTTTCTTAACAGATTTGAAATTTTTTTTTTTCTTAGTATTCTTGATCTATTAGTTAACTTAATCATAACGAAAGAATGATCTGTCACTGTTTACAAGGACAATTTGATAGTGTGGGGATAGAATGAGCATTCGCTCTTTTGGTCTAAATCGATTGCAGCCAAGCGTTTTAGCGTTCCGGTACGATACCGTGTAGAAACCGAATAGGGGTATGGGTTTAATATAACTGCCATGCCCCTAACAAGTTAGCCCGCTACCATCTTAGACCCCATCATCGCTTACCATCAGGTGAGATCGCAGTCAAGGGCTAACTTGTAGTGGATAAAAAAAAACACTGAATTTTAGGCTGCGTACAAAAAATACCTAACCCAATGTTATACTGAACCCTTTATCCTAATAATGGTTTCAGGTTAAGTAGGTATAACATAAATGAGAACCTCTGTCGTGCAGGCTTAAGTCGGAAACCAAAAGGGCATTTATTAGGGTTCCGTACCCAAAGGGTGTAAACGATACCTTATTTCTCAGCCTTCGCTGTCCGTCTGTCTGTCTGTCTGTCAGCTGGCTGTATCTCATGAACCGTAGTAGCTAAACAGCTAACAGTTCACGTTCACAGAGTGTGTAATTCTATTTTATGAAAATAAAATAGGTAGTTATAAATTAAGGGGGGTCTCCAATCTCCATACAATAAATTTCTACATATTTAAATAACTGGCTAAGTGCGAGTCGCGCACGAAGTGTTCCGTACCACAGTACAAGATTTTACACAGGTGCACTATCTGTTCCTTTATTCCCATAGCCTGGTGGGACGGAAAATCCGACACGATCGGAAAGAAATCAGGCGCAGAGCCGACGGCTTTGAGTACGTGCTCTCCGACGCACGGGGGACACTGCCAACTTCCGATCTTTGGGCTAGTACTGAGAATTTCTTGTCAGAAAAACCAATACTTGTGGTCCGACCCGGGACTCGAACCCGGGACCTCGCCGCCCTCCGTCGAACATGCTAACCATTAAACCAACGAAGCATTCAAATGGCTTAGTAATAGGGTAACCCGTGGGCTCTCTTTGGATACGGAACCCTAATATTTGTACATTAAATCGTGTACGATGGCCATGGTACGGAACCATTCGTCTGCGAGTCCGACTCGCACTTGGCCGGTTTTATTATACGCATTTAATACTTTGGAAATTCGGACCTTAGAGGATCAAAGTTCAAACCTCTGTCGGGGTCTCATTAACTTTGAACGTCCCGAAAGTCATCCGTTATGTTTATAGGTATTTTATTTTAATGAAGGTTTCCACAACTCCACATAATAATAATATCACAGTATTGGTATCTAAGTATGTGTAACATGTTTACGGTGGGTTCTATAGCCATTAAATTGGGTAGGTATTTGACAAGTCAAATTAATATTGTTTTAGTGATTATTATATAGAGGATCTCCCAAAAGACGCAATATCCACGTCTCGTGTTGTTTTATGTTGAATAATTATTTTAAACTATCAATTAAAGTAAAAAAGTGCGTCGAACTTCGATGACGTTACTATTCAGTATTTCATACAAAATCCCATTCTAAGTGCGCGTTTTGACGTTTAAAAAAAATTTGACTACTAATCAAATACCCAATTGTCTAGTTTATTTGTACAGATAATAATTAAACATTTATTTTTATCTTTATTGAAAACGTTACAATAAAACTTACAGCTACTTAATGTGGTACTATACAAAACATGCCCGCGTGGAATGGAAAGACTGCTTAAACTAAAATTTTTACTGATTTTACTACTGCATTACTGAACCCTAAAAAAGGAAAAGGAAAGAGGTTATATGCTGGATCCAGCGGCTCCCTGCGATTTTTCGTCCAAAATACCCGTGCCTGAAGACCAGTGTGCTTAGCATGCGCACAACGAGATTATCTCGCGACGAGAGAGAGAGATGTTGTCGTTGCCGGCTTTTTCATTTACCCTAACATGCACAAAATGCGGTATATTACAAGAAAAAAATAGCCGACATGTAAAGGTTCGTAGAGAAAAATACCAGAAATAAGAAATATTACTTTTATCTCTAGTTTTACCGTAACGAGACAAGTAACCATGTTAGCTTCGGTAGACAAAGAGAGATAACGGGTAGACATAATTTTACTCGTAGTGCGCATGCTAGCCATTCAAGGCTTCGAACAGTGCGCGTTACCAAGGACGACATACGGATCCTAGACAGTAGCGTGAAAGTCATAGTGGCATAAAAGCACTGCTTATCTTAAGAGATATAAGGTAAGCAAAGATAGGGTAAGCCCTATCTTTCTAAAACCCTGCCTCGGAACCGGCGGGCTGAATAAGTATCTCGCGACAGGCTTGCGACAGGCGTAAATCTCGCGATCGCTGCTGTCAAACGGCACTTTTGTATTACGTTACAGCGGCTACAGAGCAGACAGCAGTCGAGCTCTAGTTCACCCTCTAGCGGACAATCTATGAACTAAAAACTGCATTCGTGTCCTTGTCGTACCAGCAAATTGGTAAGCTTCCTTGACAGCAATACGACAGCGACAGCCGAGCAAAATGAAACGTCAAACAGCAACAACCTCTGCACCTGTTGCAAAGTGATTGTTGGGTAATTGTCGAGTGCGTTTACCGTGGATTTTTAACATTACTTATTTAACCTCAAGCAATTAATTCAATACCTAAAACAGTAAATCTATCTACGTGGAAAACCAACATCTTTGAAGGTAAGATAGTTTCATTAAATCTCTAGTAGGTAGGTATGTAGTGCAAAATATTTATAATATTACCAAAATTACATAAAAAACTGAACGCAATATGAATGTAAGTGTGGTTTAGCCTATGATCAGTCGAACCCTTCCCTCTTTGAATTCAACCACAGACAAGGAACATAGGTACTCAAGGAACGTACCAAAGATGACGATAAAAGGTATAGATAAAGCTGCTTATTTTGTTTTCATCTATTGCTGTCCTGTCGCGAGTGGCGCTAGTATCGATAGCAAAAGTGCATGAAAAGTGCATTCTGCGACAGGCGAGCAATAGACGTGCGATCGGCTTGCGTAATACGAATTCTAGTGACATTTTGCGACCGATCGCGTAGTGTTTGCTGTCGCATTGCTACTGCTGTCGCTACTGCAACATTTTACGTAATCAGCCCGCCGGTACACCCCAGTGATCCAAGGCATGGATGCTAAATGGTCCTCATAATCAATAATCATAATAAAATAATAATTATAATAATGATCAATGCAGCGCAGTGTCATTCAGGGGGCCGGGCGATGGAAACTTTACTTGGAGTTTCTATATATGGCAAAATATCATAGGGGTACAGCATCTACTAATTCTACTCTGTATCTTACTACCCGTGTTAGTCATACATATCTAACGTCGAAAAGAGACAGTGGCGGCGCTAGCCATCAGCTTTGCGAGGCCCCTTTCATTTCCCAGTCAAGAAGTAAACGCTATTTTCTAAACTAAGGCCGACTTGCACAACACTGCCTAAACTGATTTAGTTAAATAGTGATGCTGTCCCTTTTTGATAAGTTTATTTCGGGGTTGATATGAAAAGGACAGGTAGGAAAATTTAACCTAAAACACACTTAACGGCCTTGTGAAATGAGCCTAAAAGTAAAACTCTTTTACTCTCACGCACGAGACACTAAATGTATCGTTCATGTAGGTACGTAATAACAACTGCCGATTAAAATATACGAAGTAACATTTTTCTACTAAACAAAACTTCGAATAACTTGTAATAGGTACATTTTTGCGAGGTCCCCTTAGGCGCCGACGTCTAGCACCGCCACTGACAAGAGATAACGAGTGAAGTACTCGGTGGAGTGAAGTGACCCAATTCAGACCCGCTTTATTATATTACCAGCATGGGCCGTGTTGGTTGCAAAAAGGGAATTTTATATTATGTAGGGATAACATGAGATACGGGAATGCCGACATCACACCGAATAATAATAATAAATTCAGATGAATCTCTCTCTCTGCGTCGTATTCCTCATTGCCGAGGGTCTTTATAACATGGACATACAGGCGTCTCTTATGTTGCGTCATGTTTTGACTCTGCCATCAGTTCGGAAAGAAAATTCTACTAAGAAGAGCCGACAAGAAACTCAGCAGTTGCTCTTTTTAAAAACAAGATAATACAATGAGTAGGAATAAATAAGATAATCTCAATGGTGATTGGATACTATAGATATTCACCAACACAGTTTCCTCACGTAACCTATAAACGACTAAGCACTAAACACATCTTTAATTTCTGTTAGGGTTTTGGAATTCCGTAGTGGCAAATGGTTCCGAATTCAATTATTCTAATTGCTAAGCTCCTTTAAGTATACCGATATTAATAGTTTCTGAAATCCTATTCACGGTTTAACTTCCACGTTTAATACTAATTTGTGTTATAAATTTGAAAAACTTTCACCTAGGTAAGAAGTAATGGCTACCTATTAGTTACAATATGCCTATGGTAATGGTTATTAGGTACAATAGTATAGTATATGATTGTTTGTTTGTGACACCATCATTGAATAAATTTATTTTCTTTCTTTCTTTTTTTCTTTCTTTCTTTCTTTCTTTCTTTCTTTATTAGGTAAGAAGTATGGCTACTGATTTATGAATAACTACCTAGGTTATACACCGCGACTTCATTCGCGTTCCAAAATTACTGTGGGAACACTTTGATTTTCCGGATGAAAAGTTGCTGCGTCCTTGCCCGGGATGCATCTTAAATATTGATGTATATAAAACTTTCCGAATTGCCCCTACCGGGGATCGAACCCGGGACCTCCCACAGCGCTCACCACTGCGCCAGAGAGTTCGTAATACAACGCATGTAAGGATATAGATCCTTACATGCGTTGTATTACGAACTCTAAACTACTATTACTATTAGAGCAAACTTTGACTTTGCTTAGACTTAAGACATGGTTAAAACGAGACAGATTTATGTTACTCACTAAGTCCATCTCGTTTTAACTTTAAGTAATTGTAAGTCTCAGTATATAATATGACCAACGGCTTTACGTGCTCTTCGAGGCTACTCTGGGCCAATACCTACTTAGAATTTCTTTTCAGATATACCCAACTAGAGGATGCACGTGACTTCGTCCACCACATGGATCCACATGGATTAAGTTTTCCTTATTTTTCCGGGATAAATAGCCTATGTCCTTCCCCGGGATGTATAATACCTACCTCTATACCAAATTTGATCAAAATCGGTAGAAAAGATGGGCCGTTAAAACCGTAGCAGACAGACAGACATACTTTCGCATTTATAATATTAGTATGGCTCATTAATTACGACCCCGCCCTGAAATTGAACTCAAGACCTATCCATCCGCAGTCGAGCATGCTAACCACTAGACCAGTACGCTTACTCCCAGTTTTAACATTGCAGATACGATTGATCGACGTGAGCGTTCGATCACATTTGCGTCAAACTAAAATGAACCTTAATTGCATTGATTTAGAGCCACAAATCCAGTGCAAAAGATTTAAATTTCTAAACGTACCGTTTGGAGCGCTCACTGTGAATGCATACACGAAATTGAGCTCTAAATCAATGCGATTAAGGTTCATTTTAGTTTGACGTCAACGCGATCGAAGGCTCACGTCGATCAATCGTATTTGCAATGTTAAAACTGGGAGTAAGCGTACAGTAGACCTACGAGGCAGTTAGTCATGTAATACGAACTGGCAGGAGTGTCACGCCCGAGTGGTTATGCATAGTTTCAACTGTTTGCGTGTGGTGCAAGTGACAAGAGTTACAGTCATCTCAACTAATATAGTCTCCTAAAAAAAAATAACGCTTACTCCGCAGGCACACCGGGAGATAGTTGCTGCGGACATTAGCGACGGTAAATCCCAATTTAGCCTTTTTCCGCGGTTTATCTCAGAGACTATTACCTAGTACTAGAAAGCTGTGATTTGGCATGAGTATTGTACCTACTTAATACTAACAGTTACTTCATGTGTAGGTAGGTACATAGTTTGGAAATAAAAGGCTTTTTATTTTTATTTATTATTTATTTATACATATTACTAATCACGCCGAGAAAGTGGTAAAGTACTTAGGTACCTACCTAAAATTTTGAAAAAAAAAAATTTTTCAGGATACCTCCCCTACACGTAGGAAAGTGGGGATGAATTTTTTTCTTCTTGTCTATCCCATGATGTAGATTGTAGAGTGTCGCTGGATAGGTTGTTCAAAATAGAGCGGGTGTGGGAAAATTATTTTTCGATTCAGGAATCCGTTTGCGAAAAGTTAAGCTTTAAAGTGCAAATTTTTCTTAGTAGGTACTCTGCGCATGACCTGACACGCATTTGGCCGGTTATTTTTATTGAACGCCGAGTTTGTAAATGGTTCTTTTTTCTGTTAAAAGTAATTAATAAGTAATTTTACTTTAACCTAAACGCATAATAATTATTATCATAAGCAATATGTACTAAGAAATTGTCCAATGACGTATATTAGTCTTTTTTGTTGCAAATAGACACTTTGTTCATGCGCTCTTCCATTTCATGTGAAAATGGAAATGTGCTGTGATAAAACTCTTACCTTTTCTCACTTTTACCGCGCAGTAAGTTAAAGCTGACTGACCGTAGCTCAAGGAGAGTGGATTGCGGAATTTAATCACCGCTAGGCTATTGTGCGATTGTGGGTAACAAAGCAACTATCTATGATGCTAGGGCACTTAAGTGATCTACGAGCTCAGAATCAACAATAGGGATACCTGCCTGTCTTTATGCATATCACCGAATTCAAAATATATATAGAAGTAGCAAAAAGGACCAAGATATTGGTAAAGTGAGCATCCTGTGAGTGACCCTCCGACCGAATTTCGGCGACGGCGGCCTATCTCCAGAGAGATTGGCCATCTGCGCGGGAGATATTATAGTACACAAGTGTGTGCGCATACACAGGAGCAGTCTCTGTTCCTTTACTCTCATAGCCCGATGGGACGGACAATCCAACACGACCGGAGAGAGATCAGGCGCAAGGCCGACGGCTTTACGTGCTCTCCGAGGCACGGGGGTGAAACACCGCCAACTTCCTATAACGCTAGTGC
This sequence comes from Erebia ligea, assembly GCA_917051295.2. NCBI lineage: Eukaryota > Metazoa > Arthropoda > Insecta > Lepidoptera > Nymphalidae > Erebia > Erebia ligea. Next base: position 2,456,232 of record OU785234.1, on the reverse strand, counting down.
TGAGAATTTTTTGTCAGAAAGACCCAACACTTGTTATGGCCTGACCCGGGACTCGAACCTGGGACCTCGTCGGCCGCAGTCGAACATGCTAACCACTAGACCAACGAGGCAGTCAGTAGACATGTACCTACCTACCGTAGGTCTGTTTGTAGGGACTTCTTAAAGGACGCGCGCGGTCTTGCAGTCTTGCGGCCTACAGGCTTAGCATGCGCACAACGAGATATCTCGCGACGAGAGAGAGATGTTGTCGATGCCGGCTAAATTCTCGTTTACCCTAACATGCACAAAATCCGGTATATTACAACAAAAAATAGTCGGCATGTAAGTTCGTAGAGAAAAATACCACAGATAAGAAATATTACTTTTATCTCTACTTTTGACGTAACGAGACAAGTAACCATGTTAGCTTCGGTAGACAAATAGAGATAACGGGTAGACATAATTTTACTCGTTATGCGCATGTTAACCCTATCTACTGATTTCAACAGCTCTCTGCGACTCGCCTGATATCGTCCACCGAGGGGACCAGCAGCTCTATAGGTACCTAAGTATGTTTTTATCCATAGAAGGTTTGTTAAGGCATAAAAATAAAATTTTCCTTGCAATACTTCAGACCTTGTATGGTCTTCAGACACTGACATCCCGAAGCTTAGTTTACAGATTGTAATAGCCACCAGGTAGCCGAGCTACCATGTAGCTGCCTGCCTATCTTAACTGATATAGCTATAACCACAACAGCCCATTATCGTCCCACTGCTGGGCACAGGCCTCCACTCCCATAAGAGAGAGGGAATTAGAGCTTAGACCCCACCACACTGCTGCAATGCGGGTTGACGGGCTTTGACGACTATTATCACGTAAGTGAAAATAACCGGGACCGACGGCTTAACGTGCTCTCCGAGGAACAGGGGTGTCGAAACACCGTCAACTTCCTAACTCCGGGCTAGTAGTGAGAATTTCTAGTCAGAAAAACCCAATACTCAATTATGGCCCGACCCGGGACTCGAACCCGGGACCTCGTCGGCCGCAGTCGAACATGCCAACCAATAGACCAACGAGGCAGTAAAAGCTGATATAGCTATAACATGTAAGTTAAATCAGATATAGATAATTAAATACATGTTTTTTTACTCAAAATGTACAGCTATGTATAGATTAGGTACCTACTCGTATCTACATATAACAATTATTATTTTTGACGACCTCCGTGGCGCAGTGTTGAGCGCTGTTGCCTTAACGTGCGGAGGTCCCGGGTTCGATCCCCGGCAGGGTTTGGAAATTTATAATTTCCGAATTTCCCTGGTCTGGCCTGGTGGGAGGCTTCGGCCGTGGCTAGTTACCACCCTACCGGCAAAGACGTGCCGCTAAGCGATTTAGCGTTCCGGTACGATGCCGTGTAGAAACCGAATAGGGGTATGGGTTTAATATAACTGCCATGCCCCTAACAGGTTAGCCCGCTACCATCTTAGACTGCATCATCACTTACCATCAGGTGAGATCGCAGTCAAGGGCTAACTTGTAGTGGATAAAAAAAAAAAAAAAAAAAAAATTAATACTGATCTAATATGCCCATCAATAAATCCATCGTAGTCAGCGCCTCTTTAGCTCAGTGGCAGAGCACTGGTCTTGTAAACCAGGGGTCGTGAGTTCAATCCTCACAGGAGGCATACGTTTGAATAGTTTACTTTTTTATTATTATCAAGATGATGCCCGCGAATTCGTCAGGTTTGTGAATTCCTATGTTTTTTTTAATTTTTATTCCCGGGGCTCCCGGGTTCGAGACCCGGGTCGGGCAAGTTTTTCCGATAAGAAATTCTCTTTACTACTTAGCCCGGAGTTATGAAATTGGCGGTGTTTCACACCCGTGCCTCGGAGAGCACGTTAAGCCGTCGGTCCCGCTTATTATCACCAGTGGCGGCCCTAGGGGGTGGCAAGCAGGGCAACCGCACGGGGCCTCGCTCTTGTAGGGGCCTCGCGCCCTCGCGCTACAGCCCAAGTAGAAAAAGTCACTAGGTGTTAATGTGTATTTGAATTTTGAATCACTCGCCCGCCGCGGAATACGAAACTCACAACGTGCGAGTGGAAGTATGTAATGGCATTGGTTACTAAGCTGGACAGCCCTCTCTGGAGGTGCTGGAATGGTGCACACATCCGCGCTAGGAGGTCCCAAAGAGCCTTATAGTTTTGCGAGGCCTTAGGTACTAGTGGTTCGCCCCGAACTGAAACCTCGCGGTATCCATAAACTTTTACAGAGCGCCATCTATTGACAACATTGTGAAGTTCTGTTAAAAATACTGAAGCTCATTAAAAATTAAATAATTTCGTTTCCTTATAATATTTATCTTATTTTAGTATTTGTTGTTCAAGTACAGGATATAATTCAAATAATTGATCAAGTTTCAGGCTCAGCCTTTCAGAAAATTGAGAGTTCTGAGGTCAACTTTGGACGTTAGAAAATCTCCACTTTGAAAGCCCCACATTTCGTCAATTTTAGGGGAAAAATTAAAAAAAATATATTTTTGGACTCTATTCTTAATTATCTTTAAAATGATATACTTACCGAAACCCTATGTAACGCTATAAAAAATATTTTACTTCGCATTCGCTTCTATGAGAGCCCCCCTGAAATAAAGATTTTTATAACTTTTTAAGCCATATTCGGCTGGAGGCCATCGGTTTACATATTATATTTAAATTTGAAGTAATTACGTTCAGTAATTCAGAAGTTATAAGGCTCTGACAGACGAACGGACGGACGGACAAGCGCAAATTCACTCAAGTAGACTCAGAGACCTTCGCTTCGCTCGGTCAATAAGAGTAATTTGTAGTTTTATTACTAACATAAATTAAGTGATTGTTACTAACAAAATATGGGCTGAAAACTGTTGCCTGCAATAAAAAGTTTTTATTTTAATTTATTTTAATGGTCAGTACTCTTGCTGCTTGCGTCGTATAATATCGCGCTGACCCGTTGTCCTAGGTGAACGACAGAAGCGACGTCACGCAACGCGATGCGATACGATGCCGTAGAAAATTACAAACTTGTCTACGCGACAACGTCAACGTGAAGGGTCAGCTACTGTTTGATACTGTCGCGTCGCGTCATATCGAGTCGTGGTGTCGCGTTTGTCGCTCACGTAGGACGATGGGTGATATATCGGCGCGAACTATGTTGAGAACATTTATTCCTGTATTCTTTCACACTGACGAAATTTCGTGCCAGTGATGGATGTCGGATAAATGGATTTCGTACTAAAATAAAAACTGAGTAGGTTTAATACTGTTAATTTTGAAAATACCCTTTTGCTGGTTAAACTGCACGAGACGTTCAGTAAACTTAATTAGGGTTCTTTACCTCAAGAGGAAAAAAGGAACCCTTATCACATCGTTGTCCGTCTGTCTGTCAACCCCCTTCTTCTCAGTTCAAATTAATATCAAATAGTTAGGTCTACGGTCCTTAGGAGCTGTAAAAAAAGCTTCTAAGTCCACGCAATAAAAAGATGCGACCATTTGTACCACATATTTTGCGCTTCCCGTTGATCTAGACCTAGTCATGAAATTTACCAAGAAGCAAGGTCTCACAGCACAAATATAGGAAAAATCTGTAAGTCGTTAATTAGGGTTCCGTTCTCATAGGGTGTCGAATCGTTTGTCAGGCGATACCAGTTGAGCTCCATATTTCACAGTAACATGACATAATATTTCTTGTTATTTACTAAAATAATTTATATTGTGTGGTGGTACGGAACCGTTTGTGCGCGAGTCTGACTCGCACTTGGCCGGTTTTTTTGTCGCAAAATATTTGTTGTCTTGAAGTTGCTGAAAATCGTTGTTCCCATCTTTCAATTGAAAATCTCATTCGTTAGATTATTGTGCTTTAATTAATGATTTAGTCACAGAAAAAGCCGCAAACATATTTTCTGAATTCCTGATTATATTATGGTACCTAACTATTTTAGTTTAATTACAAAGTTAAAACTAAAATTTATAACTTTCGGATTTCTCGTCAAGCATCATGAATAAAAATACTGAAAGTATTAACATAAATATTAGTATTCACATAAGGGCCTCGCAAATATCTACCGCCCGGAGCCTCGCAATGGCTAAGGCCGCCACTGATTATCACTAACATGATAATTAACCCGCATTGGAGCAGCTTGGTGGGTCTAAGCTCTAATTCCCTCTCTCCTATGAGAGTGGAGGCTGTGGGACGTTAATGGGCTGTAGTGGAAGGCTCTAAGTAAACTCGCGGTCAAATGAAAATCCGTTAATGATAAAACGGGGTGCCTTTGTGAATTTCCGTGGCCTTTTCGTGAAAGCTTCAACAATAGCTGTACACCGCGCTCCGCTGGTCTTCACGCTTCACTGGCAGTGAACAGGAAACGCCGTGCGGGTTATTTTAGACACACAATGGAATTGCCGTGTATCAGTTTATAAATAACACTTTGGCCCACTTGCACAAGGACTCTTAAATTGATTAACTTAAATAATATGTTAATGCTGTCCCTTTTTGGCAACTACAATACGCATTTGCCAAAAAGGGACAGCATTGCAAAATTTAACTACATAATGTCCTTCTGCAAGCGGCCCATAATATTGAATAAATTACTTTTTCTTTGACAATGCATTCCCTTTAGGTTTTAACCGGTTGTTGATGATATCCTGTCTCTCTGGCTCCTTGTCTCATACATTATCTTGGTGTCTCTTTTTGGCAAAGTCCAGCTCTGAACTTAATGTGAATGTGTCTTTGTTAATTTTCACGGGCCTTTTCGTGAAAGCTTCAACAATAGCTGTAGGTACACCACGCTCCGCTGGTCTTCACGCTTCATTGGCAGTGAACAAACAGGAAGCCCCGTGCGGGTTATTTAAGACACACAATGGAATGCCGTGTAGACACACAATGGAATTGCCGTGTAGGTATCAGTTGGAATGGAATGTGTAGACACACAATGAAATTGCCGTGTTTAGCGGATAATATATCGGCTCTCTTTATAATTTTTTGACATAATATATCATTTCTTAGATAGAGATAGAGATAGTTTTCTTTGCAACTATCTCACCTAGAGGTTACTTCTAAATGCCTGAACAGATTTGGACGTACATAGACTATGGGGGATAGTCCCACCAAAATTGGAACTAATTTTTATGCCTATTTAGTATTTACTATTTTATTTTATTTTTGTGATATTTGATGTATACTACACTCTGCCACCGAGTCAGGTAAGTTTGTGGGACTGTTTACGTCATCCTGAGTGACACTGGCTATAATATTTTTGAAAAAAAAAGGTACAGGTGTTTCTTTAATTTTTTTTTAAATTATGTTGACTTATTTACAAACTTTTCCCTACTCTAAAAAAAGTTACACCTAGAAGACTTTTTACATTTACCTACCCCCTCCAATTCTACATCAGTCTACCCATTTCTTTTAGTTTAATTTTAGGGACTCAAACAAGTTATAATCTTATATTACAACTGAATCTTTAATCTATTTCTAACTATATTACACTTATGATTTTGACATAATTAACAGTAACACTTAACATTAAATAAATTACTTTTTCTTTAACAATGCATTCCCTTTAGGTTTTAACCGGTTGTTGATGATGTCTTGTCTCTCTTGCTCCTTGGCTCTTACCATATCTTGGTGTCTCTTTTTAGCAAAGTCCAGTTCGGAACTTAATGTGACAATTTGATTTGCGAATTCTTGCTGCTTTAGCATTCTCTTCTTTTGCTTTTGCTGAAATGAAAAGAAGCAATCTCTGTGTCATTAAATGTTTTCAATAATGAAATTTTTCAGTAGACTAGAATCTAGATTCTAGATGATGCCCACGACTTCGTCCGCATGAATCTATTCTTTGATTTACGGTGTTAAAGTACCTTATGACCTTCCCTGTGATGCAACCTAAGTATCTCTGTTGTATCTCTGTATTTCTTGTTGAAAGCAGTCAATCAGTCAATTCATTTATTTGTGAACTAGCTGATGCCCGCGACTTCGCCCTCGTGAATTGAGGTTTTTGGTTACCGTGGGAACTCTTTAATTTTTCTGGATAAAAAGTAGCCTATGTAGGTATTATTCCAGACTATAATCTATCTCTGTGCCGAATTTTATCCAGATCCGTTCAGCCGTTGCGGAGTGATTGAGTAACAAACATCCATCCATACATACACCCATCCATCCATCCAGCCATCCATCCATCCATACATCCAAACTTTCGCATTTATAATGTTAGTATAGATAACTAGTGTACAATTTTAGGTGGATTTAGTATAAAAGTGCTCCTTTTATACTTTTATGTTAATAAAAATCAAGTTGCAAGGTGCTTTTGCTTTGGCCGTGGCTTATTACCCACCATAATGACATTGACAAGCTGAGATCAGAGGCATGGGCTAGCTTGTAGTGGAATAAATGAAGAACCGGCAAGAAACTCAGCAGTTGCTCTTTTCTTAAAAAAGAAAAAGGTAATTAATAGTATAGAACTGATATTGTGGCCAATTCTGTTTAACACCATCTCTGAACATGAATAAAGTATCAGCTCCAAATCTAGTGCTGCTCCTTTCTGCAGGGAGTATAATGAGAGCTGTCATTTTAGTTTAGCTCAGAGATAGTGTACAACAGAATGGGCCTCATTATTTAGTCCAAGTTAAAACCAACATACAAGTAATGGAGTAGGTCTTCCGTCTAAGAAGGTGTAGTCAGGTGCATCTGTCAATACACTCTCAGCGTTGCGGTTTGCAGACAATCCCTTGGACACCCTCCATATTTTCATAAATGACACTGGAGTGCATGTGAAAGAGCGGTGTAGAACTGAAATGAAAAAAAATAACATATTAATGAGTTTTTTTTTACAAGAAATCTAGCCATGGCCAGGTGGTCTAGGCATCGCTCATGTGGAATTTTTAACTATTATTTTTCTTTTTTCTTTTTTTTTGTATCACTTTATAAATTTAGTTATATTTGTTATTTGTGAGATATATATATGCATGTAGTGTTTGCTTTGATATGATTTTACATGCATTGGCATGTGTCTGTAACTTTATGTAACTTATATAGTAATATATGTAAAAATCACTAGTGAACCTTATGAACGAAAATAAAAAATAATAATTATGGGTACATAATTTGCCAAATCCTGGAACATGCATTTATTCATATGTCTGAAAAGCTTTATTTAAAGAACTGGTCAAGTGTGTGTCATAAAACCCATAGGGTAGGGTTCTGTAATCATACCAATCATGACTAATAAACATAGAGCACAAACCTTGGACCTATAAAGCTGGAACTTTACAAAAATGTTCCTTTGCTAATTTAGACTAGGATTTTAAGTCAGGTTTTTCAAAATTTACGTACACTGTGCGCGGTCGCTTAGTATTTTAATATTGAACATAAAATTTTTCATTTTACTAGCCGTGAAATTGTTTATAGACTGCCCTTAATTTTTATATAAGTAAAAGGAATCACGGACCGAGTTGGTCTTACATAGAAGAGTTGGGACAATTTTTATAATTTAAAACAAAGCTAACTGACTAATCAAATAAATATTACAAATGCGAAAGTTTGGATGGATGTATGGATGGATGTTTGTTACTCAATCACGCCCGAACGGCTGGACGGATCTGGATGAAATTTGGTACAGTGATAGATTATAGTCTGGAATAACACATAGGCTACTTTTTATCCCGGAAAATTAAAGAGTTACCGCGGGAACCAAAAAACCTCACTCCACGCGAACGGAGTCGCGGGCATCAGCTAGTAAAAGATAAGCTTACCAGTATATCTAGAGAAAACAAGGGTATTCATTAAACTGTTCATTTTCTTCTTCTTCTTCTTCTTTTCTTGGTTTTTTATAATTTTAATTTATTTTGTTTATTTTATTCACAGTGCAGAGGTTAGATTCAAAAGTACCTATACCATAGATAAGTATGACCTATACTATCATCAATCGAAATTGACATCATTGACATTTGACACAATGGGTGTGTTCCGAAATACACTGCGAGCACTGTAAGGTGTGACGTCAATTCAGTACACTGCGAAGCCGTTCCTATTTATTTAGGTATACTGGGTACTGCTTATAACGGAACGCAGTCAGCACTGAGACAAACACTGAGAGCACCTTACCTCGAAAACGCCAGTGCTCACAGTACAAAAATGGCGCCGATTAATGACGTCATATATTTCCCTTGGATACTGCGGCAGTTTACTGTCAGTCATAACGGAACGAATTTCTCCACAGTAAAGAGCACTGAACACTGCTCTCAGTCTATAACGGAACGCACGGAATGTCAATTATTGTAATTTTTCTGGCTCTGGGTAATAATTTAGTGGATGTTCCGATATAAGCACTGCGAGCACTGTCAGTGCTCTTTACTGGGGACTTACAGCACATGAGTATTTAAGGACTATCTACCCTGTGCTTACACTGCTCGCAGTGTATTTCGGAACACACCCTTAAATGCGTATAATATGTTAGTGAATTCCACAGAGTAGGTACTAAAATATTTATACATGGATTTTATCATTGGATTTTAAACTCTGTGGTATAATCACAGGTATAATATGAGATAATTTTAATGTTCACTATCTGCACAGATAACTCTGTGACTATCTGCTTTAGCTGAGTTTTTTTTTAACTCTGTGGAGTGTCTATAGAGCTAAATTGTCTATGACTTTAACTTGGTGTTGCCGTTCGCTAACATTTCACCAATATTCAGGCATAATTACGTAAGGATAATGTAGAGGAGCTCTTTTACGACGAAACAACAAAACTAAACCTGCGGCAAGATACAAATGCAGCATGATGAACTTTGAATGTTTACTAGTGTTTTGAAGGAACAATAATTATTACTGTAGGCATTTATTGTCAATAGTGACGTGGAGTACAATCGTAAAATCATGTTAAGTAAATAATTTATCGAAAGTTAAGACACAAAATTATTTTATTTCTTCTTTTTTAGTGTTCCGTAGTCAAAGAGGAACCCTTATAGTTTTGCCATTTCCGTCCGCTCAGAGGCTTAGTTCATCCATTCTGATATTATAAAATATGCGAAAATGTGCCTGTCTGTCTGCTACGCTTTCATGGCCCATCTGTTCAACCGATTTTGATGAAATTTGATATACTTAAAGGTAGATTTTAACCCGGTGAAGAACATAGGCTACTTTTTATCCCGGATAACTAGAGAGTTCCCGCGTGAATCAAAAAAATTTATCCACGCGGACGCAGTCACGGGAATCATCTAGTTTCATAATATTTATTAAAAGCTTTCTTAATAATATGCTTCTCACAGAAATTTTACAAACTAGTTTGTTTTCTAAAACCTGACATAATGCCTGAAATTAATATTTTTATGTATGTTTTAAATACACTTTTTACCTCATATTAATGGTAAACAGGTTTTTAAGATAGCAACCCTGTTCTATATTGTCAATAATTTGATGGATTTGATGTGTGAAAACCCGTGTGAGTTCATTTCGAATACGTGTTTGGATTTGGAAAAATAGTACAAGAATTGCTAAAAATAGCAGTGTTTAAAAGTGTTTTGCAAGTTCTCCACCTATTTGATCGTTTATCAACAAACAATGTAAGTAAATAGGCCCCTTGCTTAAAAAAACAGATCGATAAGTTGTTGCGCCATTTCGGAAATCTAGCATTTTCTAGAGAGAGAAAAGGATGATGGGCTCTGATTGTTTAGCTATAAATATAATGTTTATATGATTTTGCTGGTACTGAAAGTGTTCTGTTTCTGAATCATTACATTAATTTTTAATCTAAACTGTTGTTGCATCACATCTTGTAAGATATGCGTAGTGTTACATTTTAGTGGATGTGATGCAAATTAATCAATATCTTTTGGGGCTGGCCGCTGGGTTTTAGTTCAGTATATTGTCCGCGACGGAGGGGGAAGAGGAGGGGGGGAGGGGGTCTACTCCCCCTCCAAGCCAAACTCGTCGAATCCTAATAGTTTTCGAGATATTAATTTTTTAAATTTTGAGGTTTGGTTCTTAAAATTCCTGCATATCTCTGATAGTTAATTTCTTAAATAGAATGGGCTTCTGCCCCCCGATTATGTAAGAATTGTCCATCAAATGGTAAAGGAGCAGCGTCAAAGTAATATAAACCATAACTGCATTGAATTAGAGCTCAATTTCGCGTATCTATTCTTATACGTTTGAGTATCGTACATACCTAAACGTATTAGAATGGGTACACGAAATTGAGCTCTAATTTAATGCTGTTATGGTTTATTTACTTTGCTGCAGATTTTTAACGATTTCATCGGTCATTCTTACATGATTGGGGGGCTGGCTTCGCGCTTAAAAAAAACACTAGGGGTAGGGCAGACAAGACTGCGTGGAGTCAGGGCGTGCCGATTCGGTCTTGTGATCAAAAGTACCTAATTATACATATAATAACCTACCTTTATACCTTTTTAGTAAATCATACCTATAACCTTAATACTCTGTGTTTTATTCAAATGATTATAAAAAACCATAGAAATAGGAAGACCCATGTGAAAAACGTCCATTAACGTCCATGGAACGGATTTTATGCGGATTTTAATCACAGATTAGGTACTTAGTCTATGTAAAACGAAACTTTAGCACGCCAACTAAACGTCAATGAGTCTGTAATCTATGGCAAATGTCGTAAGAAATAGTGAAAAGTGATGAAGAATTGCGAATTTAAAAAAATTATTCTCGTAAAGTATTAGAAATCGACGTAAAATATTTTAGTGCGAGGCTTACCACATCAAGGTCTTTCTGTAAAAAAAATATGAACGTCCAACTCCGCGGACAATATACTAAAGCTGAGCCCCTTTTTTTTTAGTTAAACGGTTGCAGTTTCTTACAACTGATATGTAACAATTTCAAATATAAAAAATCGTTAACTAAAGGACATGTCCCAGTTCAGTATGGAGGGTGGTTTTTTATTTTGAGTGTCAATGAACCAGAACCAAACTGCCATCACGTGAAAGAGAAAAAAATATAACATTAAACGCCATTTAAATAATAATTTTAGAAAACCCCGTTTTTTTAAAAATTAATTATGAAAAATATCGTTTGTAGAAAATATTTTTCGATGGATGGCAACACTAAAACTTGGGTTATGCGCATTAGTTGTGATTATTATTAGTCCATTTCGATAAACTACCCATTTTCCACTACATAGTGCATACAAAATTATAAGATTAATAAATATTAATTGAGTATTTGAGTCATTCGTAAAATAATAATACTTAATATACAACAATAAATCACCATTAAAATAGGATAAACAAATCTGACAGTGACATTTGACAATCACCCTATGAAATTCGTGACCTTGGACTTATTATTTCGTGACCGACAATCAAGTTTTTTTTTTTTACTGTTGATAAGATTCAGACAAAGATCTAAAAAAGACAGAAAATAAAAATATATTTTTCTCCAAATTGGGGTCCTTTAAAAATGTGTAAATTATTCTAAAAGCCATATTTTAGGATCTCAATTCACGTGTATTAAAATCATCTTGGTTCATGTTCAAGGCCCAATCTTGGACAAGTCCTTTGACTGTCGCTTCACGAACGACAGCATAGGTTTGTCTACTTACTGGTAATACATTATCGACTGTATATCATGGGCAAAAAGTTCAGTTTTTATTGTAAGAACTATTTTGAGAACGAACGTGGAACGATAAGGACGACGACGCGACGTGTTGTTGCATCAATTGACTCTCGACTGTATTTTCTTAGGCGTAAAATAAAAAATCGCACCAAGTTATTCGAAGACTGGTTTGTGCAACATAGACTTTTACCCAGGACGTAAAAACGGTTTCACCGTCGCAGAACAGAAAACGGTCTTTTGAAACGGTTCGTCGTCGCAACGCCCACCACTAGTTTTTAGGTTATTTCTTTCCTTTGACTAATAACTGTTTTGTCTGACTCCATAACCTTACAAATTTGAATTTTGTACTAAGAAAACAATGAAATGCATGAATCCACCAAATTTTTCTATTATTATTTAGCTTTATTTCCTGATAAGTTCCTTATTCCAGTTTTCAAAACATACATAAATTGTGAAAAATTATTTTAGTGTTTTGATGAGAACTAGACAATGCTTGTAACTATGTCTATGTGGATTCTTCCAGAGAAAAAGTAGCCTTTGTGGCTGCATCTGGGATCTATTTCTGCACTAAGTAAATCCTCAAAATCTGTTAAGTTAAATTCAAAGAACAATAAATTACTGGTAACAGACAGACACCTTTGCATTTATAGGATTAAGTACTTACTTACTTAGTATACATTTCAAGTACAAGCCTATTGAGAAATTAAATGAGGTTAGTGAGGAATCAAGTACTTAGTTGGCAAGTAAAACTTATGCATACAACTTTTTTTCAGCTCTAACCCAGTGTTTAAGTGAATTTCGTCAAAACGGCTTCGGAAAAGTTAAACCCGTCGGAGCAGAAAAACTACGACACAATGTGTATGTACCCTTTCACTACTGTTTTACTCAAATTTTCTTCTTTTTTTTACAGTCTGACTTTGGACAATGTGGCAAAGCTCTGGAGTGTACCCTGGAGGTTTTATATTTTGCATAATTATTTGAATGTTGTGCACCCTGTGTCATCATTGTCCAAATGTTTTTTTAATGTTGCCATGTATTATATGCTGTTTCCTTTATGTGCTAGAAACTTGAGAATTTTGCATGTGATAATTTGTTGCGCCTATGAAAGTAAGAAATGAAAAAGTAAGTTTGCTATCCTTCTTCTAAATTACTAATTTTGAATCTGTCAGATTTGTGTACAATGTGGCTAATACTGGAATTTGTTGTACACAATGAGCCTTATTCTGTTTTAACACAATCTCTAAACTAAACTAAAATAATTCTATAATAGCACTAATTCTAGTGCTACACCTTTCCGCATGGACTATTATGAAAGAGATAGTAATATAAATAGAGCTGTCATTTTAGTTTTGAGATGGTGTACTTGTGTACACTGTTGTACTGTGAGTGTACACTGTTGTACTGTGTGTGTGTGTGTGTTGTACTCTCTGAACTATCAAATAAATATTATAAATGCGAAACTTTGGATGGATGTATGGATGTTTGTTGCTCAATCACGCCCGAACGGCTGATCGGATCTGAATGAAATTTGGCACAGAGATAGATTATAGTCTGGAATAACACATAGGCTACTTTTTATACCGGAAAATTAAAGAGTTCCGCGGGAACCGAAATACCTCAATCCACGCGGACGAAGTCGCGGGCATCAGCTAGTTGTCAATATGAAACCGCCACAATCACTTTTTATAAAATGCTGATGACTTGACATACTGTTGAGAAACTGGTATTTAATTACCAGGCACAAAATCTTTTTTGTAATTAGTTAAGTATTATTATACTTAGCATGATAATTGATACAATAACCAATATTAACACTTCTTTCATTAACCAGTTTTAAATATTTTCCATATGCACTGTAGCATGTCGCACTAACCTCCAGCTAGTTATGCTATCGTAAATGACCTATATAAGTCTTAAATAATAAAAAAACATTTTAGAAAACAAGCATTTATCGTCCGCCATATTGTCGTCGTTTTATTTTTCGTATTCTTCTCGGTCAAATCCTTTTAATTGATACCCATATCATGAGGATGAATATAAAACTACTCGGCCATGGTTGGGTGTCCGACATTTTGGATTTAGAATGACGTCACTTAGCTATTGATTTAATTAGGGCTGATTCTGTATATTACAATGGGGCTGATTCTGTGTAACACAATCTCTAAACTAAACTAAAATGGCAGCTTTATATGTAGTTCTGTCCCTTTCCATAAGGAGTATTAAGAAAGGGTTAGCAATATTTGTAATGCTCTAATTTTAGTTTAGTTTAGAGATTGTGCACTACAGAATCAGCCCCAATCTCTACATAAACTAAACTAAAATGACAGCTTTGAATCTAGTTCTGTCCCTTTCTGCAGGGAGTATTATCGAAGGGTTAGCAATATTTTTAATGCTGTCATTTCAGTTTAGTTTAGAGATTGTGCACTACAGAATCAGCCCCATTGTCATCGAATCTAAACTTGTAATCAAAATTTCAGCTCAATCAGTTGGGGATAACTGTTTTAAACTTTAGTTGCAAAATTTAACCTAAACAAACCCACAAACCTTGCAAATAAAAGCTTGGAAAAAAAACACTGGCTTTTTTTGCTCTTTTTCATGTCTGCGAACAAATTGCAGCATAGATTAGTTAGAGACCCCTGTTGACTTGTATTAGATTGATAAATCAACCACTATTGATTTGAAACTATGGAGAGAATTCCCCGCTCTGCTATTGTTCTCTATGAAATATAGACAACTTTATCTTTGACAGCCCTATAAAAAAAATAGTAATTACTCATTTGCTCTTTAATTTTGAACTTAATGTTAAAGGAAATAAAGTGCAGTATACAAGTTTAAAAAAATGCTCTAACGCCATCCACCTACGCTGATTGTATTGACCCTGGAAATGAGTTTTATAATCTCGTTAGCAAATACGTAAAAATTACCCTCAATAAGTAAATGTGAGGTCTGTTACATGATTATAAAATCATCATACTTCCCACTGCTGGACCTAAGTTCACTTCACATTCACATCCTTCTTTTGCATTCTGGGCTTCATCTGCGTGGATTTAGGTTTTTTTCATAATTCTATGGGATCTCTGATTTTCCGGGATAAATCGCAGTCTATTTTCGTCCCCAGGATGCAATCTACCTCTTGACCAATTTGTTTTTTTTTTTCAATGTTTTGGCAGCCTAGTTGATTATAAAATCATCATACTTCCCACTGCTGGACCTAAGTTCACTTCACATTCACATCCTTCTTTTGCATTCTGGGCTTCATCTGCGTGGATTTAGGTTTTTTTCATAATTCTATGGGATCTCTGATTTTCCGGGATAAATCGCAGTCTATTTTCGTCCCCAGGATGCAATCTACCTCTTGACCAATTTGTTTTTTTTTTTCAATGTTTTGGCAGCCTAGTTTCAATATCGGTCGAACATACAGACATATAGACACTTTTCGAATGTTAGTTCTGTATGGCAGGATAAAACGTGGGACGCTGGACTGGAAAAAATGCGTGTGACAAAAAAAAACGTCAGTCTTTCTCTTTTCCTCTAGTATAGATGGAGAGAGAGGGGGTGTCCAACGACTTGTTATAATATTAGTAGGATTATCTTCCTCAGAAGTTTTAATCATAGCGTTTTCCTAACCCACTTTGTAGGTGGGACTTCCCGAGTTCATGCAAGCATGAATCATTTATTGTAACAGCTGATAACCGTTTATCACTATACGTAGTTGGCAGACCGTCAAGGATGTATCGATTTTCAGTAACGTATAGGTAGACTAGAGTATTATATTAATGTGAATGTTACATTTAAAATCTTGTTGTACTCGGAGCGGTTACTGAACTTGATAGACAGAAACTCAATAGGTTGAAAAAACGAACGGGCCACGGAGGAAAAGCACGTGATTCTAATTTATGAATCTCGAAAAGTAGAGATCAAAGTAATATTTCTTATCTGTGGTATTTTTCTCTACGAATCGAATGACTTGCCGACTATTTTTTTCTTGTAATATACCGGATTTTTTGCATGTAGGGTAAACGAGAAATTAGTCGGCATCGACAACATCTCTTTCTCTCGTTGCGAGATATCTCGTTGTGCGCATGCTAGCCCTACAGAATGCAAGCTATCACTTTGCGTTTCGTCAAAATCGGTTCTATCAGCGTTTAAATCTTGAAAATGCAAATGCAAATCAATCAAATCAATCAATCAATCAATGCAATCATGCAAAAATGAAAATCGTTGCATTTATAATGTTAGTATGGATTTTCTCTTTTCAAACACAACATTGGATATGACCTCATACCGGCATGACTCAGCTAACAAATCTAAATCGGCGTACATACGTGCTTTCTATTTATTTTTACCGTGATGCAAGATGAATATGAAAAACATAAAGTTGGTAAATGTTCAGCTGTAATAAAAAACCTCTTTGTGTTGGATGTGGAGAGAAAACATAAAAAATCTTGAGCGTTTCTCAACGTTTATTGCTACGAAACTCATATTTTCCTCTCTAAAATCTCAAGTCTGTTTGTTCGTTTAGTTCTTGTAAACTACGCAACATGACTCGGTTTTTCATTTTTCAGAGAAATTCAGAGTAGTTAATTTTAAGAAAACAAATATCACTGGCTTCAAACGGCGAAAGAAAACGTCGTGAGGAAACCTGCACGGCCAATAGTTCTTCTTCATAATGTCCTCGAAGGTGTGTGAAGTCTGCCATTCCGCACTTGGCCAGCGTGGTGGGCTATGGCCAAACCCTTCTCATTCCGAGAGGAGACTCTTGCTCTGTAGTGAGATAGTGTTGATAAGAGACGCACCTCTAACTTTCAAACTCATTTTTTTTTTTACCTTCTCAGTCTGTGAGGTACTTAGTACTTACCCCGTGCTCGGTAGTGAGCCGGCGATGGATTGATGTCTATAATGACGATCAAAAAAAAAATCAAAAATATTTATTTCAGTAAAACAATTTCACATAATTAGTGCTTAGAAATTGGGACCATCCCAGTCATGGTCCAAGATCCCAGAGCCGCCAGACCTTACTTATTTTCTGAGAAACAAAATGTGTGTAATATAGTAGCTTTGGTACGTAGATTTAACGTACGCATACTCGCAAATTTGGGGCGACGGCCAATTTATAGTTATAAGGTGCTAAAGGTACGTAAAAACGTTGCTAACTTTACTTATTTTCTGAGTGCTGATTTTTATGTATGTTGTACAGAATATTGTTAATAATTAATAATCAATACTCCCAGACTCATGCCGTGGGCCATTATTTCTGCCAGACATTTTAAAGGTCGCAAAAAAAAAACTTAACTTTACTTATTTTCTGAGTCTTCATTTTTATACACGATACTCAGGGAACTGTTTCAATACTATTTGCAAGCAGCCAGACTAATCTGATGGGCCAAACATCCGCCAGACTCAATTTGAAATTTCGCTGTGATAAAATATTGGCCTTATTTACAAGGTTTTAGGGACCTTTTTCATTGTGTGGAGTAAAGAAAACCATCAATTATTGCAATATCTAAGCCTGTGTACGAAAAGCTTACGAAAATCTACAATAAAGAGGGTGGAAATGAGGGTATGAACCTTACATGAAGGTTCTAAGTTTTTGAAGTTAGGGACTTGAAAATCGGCATTAAGGTTACTAGTTTTAAATAATAATAACCTGTATAAGCAATTTTCTGAAAATCCACCCCAAAAGGGGTGAAATGGGGGTTGGAAGTTTGCATGAAAATCCTATGTTTTTGAAGCTAGAGACATGAAAATCGGCACTTAAGTTTTTAGTTTTAAATAATAAAACCTGTATAAGCAGTTTTACGAAAATCCACAACAAAGGGGGTGAAATGCAAGTTGGAAGCTTACATGAAGGTTCTAAGTTTTTGAAGTCAAGGACTTTAAAATCGGCATTTAGATTATTAATTTTAAATAATAATAACCTGTATAAGTAAGCCATTTTTCGAAAATTCAGCCCTAAGAGGGTGAAATGGGAGTTAGTAGTTTGCATGAAAGTGCTGTTTTTGAAAACATGGAAATCGGCATTTAAGTAAGTAATAATAATAAAAACCTTCATAAGCTATATATTATATCCGCAAGAATGTTAAGAACTTTGATAAGAGCAACGTACCACCGTGTAAAAGTGAGCTTCTGCAGTAGTTTCGGGAGCGAATTATATAAGTAGCTTTTGGAATAATGCTTATTTGACAGAACTTATAATTTTTAAACCTGAAAATAACGGATGGATGTCATGATGGACAAAACAACAATTACCATTTTAACTGGTTCGATGGGGACCAATTACCGGGTTTTGTAAGAGAATCCCTTGAAGTAGAATCAGGTATTTTACTCTCACTTCAAATTGTTTTTATAAATTTTGAAGCTATTCGAAACTTTATTATTTTATTTGTTTTTACAGATGAAGATTTTACCAATGATATTGACGACGATAAAGATTTGAATATTCAACACCAATGTACTTAACATGCACACAACGAGATTATCTCGCGACGAGAGAGAGATAGAGATGTTGTCATTGCCAGCTGTTTCGTTTACTCTAACATGCACAAAATGCAGTATATTACAAAAAAAAAATATTCGGCATGTAAAGATTCGTAGAGAAAAATACCACAGATAATAAATATTACTCTCATCTTTACTTTTGACGTAACGAGTTAGGTAGTAGTAACCATGTTAGGTTCGGTAGACAAATAGAGATAACGGGTAGAAATGAAGGAACTTGAAATTTAATTTGCTATAATCCGCAACAATAGGCAAATATATGTGGTACAGTGTATCTTGCACTTGCAGCTTGCAATATTCACCACACCACATAAATCTTCCAAATTATTGTCAACGTACGTTTCACTCCGACACCGGAGCATCTTCAGGAGATGTTGACTCGACAATGCACGATTGTAAAGACGATTGTAAGATTGACTTTACAATCGTGCATTATCGAGTCAACATCTCCTGAAGATGCTCCGGTGTCGGAGTAAAACGTACGTTGACAATAATTTGGAAGATTTATGTGGTGTGGTGAATATTGCAAGCTGCAAGTGCAAGATAACCTGCAAGTGCAAGATGCACTGTACCACATATATTTGCCTATTGTTGCGGATTATAGCAAATTAAATTTCAAGTTCCTTCATAATTATGGACTTCCGCAAAGTAACGCCTGCTTCTATCCAATATAACGGGAAGACATAATATTACTCGTTGTGTGCATGCTAGCCCTACAGGATTGGCTAGATGCTGAATTACCAAACTTCGACGATGACGATTATTAAAAATAACATTTAATAAAATATTTTCTTAAAATTTTAATTATTAGATTTAATTTTCATCATTATTATCATTGAAATATACTTAAATATTAAGATAATAAAAGCGGATATTTATATGGATATTTTTCGGGATAGCCTTCCGCGTGGGTGATGTAAAGAAAAGTAACATTCTTGTGATTAAATTTTTCATTTACGTTGGAAACCGTTTAAGCCTATAAAAACACTTGAAGCCTGGCAGCATATATACGTCCATTATTCAGGTCACGTTGTAGATTTCACAAATATATTTTTGTATTGAATTGAACACATTTTGCTCTAGGACTTCACAGCTGATTAAGTCTAGCTCACTGAATCTCCTCATGTCACTCCTATGTCCTTCCCCGGGATATAACCTACCTCTATACCAAATTTCAGCAAAATCGGTTGAAAAGATGGTCCGGGAAAGCGTAGCAGACAGACAGACAGACAGACACAGTTTCGCATTTATAATATTTCGGATTTAGATATCAGCATAGATAAACATATTTATCAGTACTAGCGGACGCCCGCGACTCCGATCGCGTACAATTTCTGATTTCCTATGAGATTATAAAATTTTCCCACTGCAAAAGGCATATCTAAAGAGGCTATATCTATAGCTTACGAAGGTTTTTATTTTTTAAAACTACTTAATAAGTTAAATGCCGATTTTCATGTCTCTAACTTCAAAAACATAGAACTTTCATACAAACTACTAACTCCCATTTCACACCCTTTGGGCTGAATTTTCGAAAAATTGCTTATACAGGTTATTATTATTTAAAATGAATAATCTAAATCCCGATTTTAAAGTCCTTTACTTCATACTAAAACAGCTAAAAACTTAAGTGCCGATTTTCATGTCTCTAGCTTCAAAAACATAGGATTTTCATACAAACTTCCAACCCCCATTTCACCCCTTTTGGGGTGGATTTTCAGAAAATTGCTTATACAGGTTATTATTATTTAAAACTAATAACCTTAATGCCGATTTTCAAGTCCCTAACTTCAAAAACTTAGAAACTTCATGTAAGGTTCCAACCCTCATTTCACCCTCTTTATTGTGGATTTTCGTAAGCTTTTCATACACAGGCTTAGATATTGCAATAATTGATGGTTCTCTTTACTCCACACAATGAAAAAGGTCCCTAAAACCTTTTAAATAAGGCCAACATTTTATCACAGCGAAATTTAAAATTGAGTCTGGCGATGTTTGGCCCATCAGATTAGTCTGGCTGCTTGCAAATAGTATTGAAACAGTTTCCCGAGTATCGTGTATAAAAATGAAGACTCAGAAAATAAGTAAAGTTAAGTTTTTTTTTTGCGACCTTTAAAGTGTCTGGCAGAAATAACGGCCCACGGCATGAGTCTGGGAGTATTGATTATTAATTATTAACAATATTCTGTACAACATACATAAAAATCAGCACTCAGAAAATAAGTAAAGTTAGCAACGTTTTTACGTACCTTTAGCACCTTATAACTATAAATTGGCCGTCGCCCCAAATTTGCGAGTATGCGTACGTTAAATCTACGTACCAAAGCTACTATATTACACACATTTTGTTTCTCAGAAAATAAGTAAGGTCTGGCGGCTCTGGGATCTTGCTCTATCAGTGACTAGTATTGCTACTAGTACTTGTGGCAGGCGACCCCGCTCTTCCATAACATGTATTACAATAATTGAA
Source organism: Erebia ligea (assembly GCA_917051295.2). Lineage (NCBI taxonomy): Eukaryota > Metazoa > Arthropoda > Insecta > Lepidoptera > Nymphalidae > Erebia > Erebia ligea. Next base: position 2,435,662 of record OU785234.1, on the reverse strand, counting down.
ATAAATATGTCTTTATATTAAATTACAGTTATATAAAAGTTAAGTAGTAAATCCAAGCTGTGTGTATACATGTAGTGTGTGTGTGTGTGTGTGTGTGTGTGCGTGTGTGCGTGTGTGTGTGTGTGTGTGTGTGTGTGTGTGTGTGCGTGCGTGCGTGTGTGTGTGTGTGTGTGTGTGTGTGTGTGTGTGTGTGTGTGTAGGTATGTGTGAGAGTGAGTATGTAGTAGTGTGTGTGTGTGTGAAAGAGAATGTATTTGTGAACGTGTGCATGTGTGTGCGTGACAGTGTTTGAGATACCTCGGTGTTTTGAAAATGTAAAATTTTGGGCATACAAGTCAGTGCGTATGATCAATAATAATTAATCGTTCAAAAAACGAAGAAGTATAGTTTGCATAGTCGAGTGATATACACAAGGATCTCGTTGCTCACTGCAGCATTATTATCCCAAGACATAGGTCGACCATTATGTAATTAATGGAAATGGGTCTCTACCTGCTCACAATTCACGACCCTCTGTAATGAGAAATAAGACAGAGTCAACCGATCCAATCTCACAGTTTTTCTTCTCATGTTACCTTTATTGGCAAATTCCAGCGATACTTAATATACGCCCGTAAAATAGGGTATTTACCGGCTTGTTACTACGGCTTCGCGAAACTTGGCCATTTGACCCTTATTCCTTACAAATGGGGGCGTAATGTTCAGTTTCAGTATTCTCAGACGATCCAATTTGGTTGGAAGTGGTATTGGTTTATAATGGAATCATTTTAAAACTAGTACCTAGGCTAATGTGAAAGATACCTGCTGCAGTAGTTTGATAACTACAGTGTGACAATTGCAATCACCACTGTAAGTCTAGTCAGAAAAAACTGCATCAATTATTGCTACTATCTCATTGCTGTAACTGACTGAATTTATTGTAAGTTTTTTATTTTTATATTATATTCTATGGATTTTGATTTTTGGCATATAGGCAAAATGCATTAGGCTATCAGAGCTAATTGCCATCGTTACACTAGCTTTCATAGCTCAGCCCCCCGATTGTGTAAGGAAATCGTAATCGTAATCGTTTGTCAAACAGATTATTCGACCTGTTTAAGGAGTTCGTAGTATGCCTGCACGTCAAAAAACATGTATGAACTCCTTATAACTATAACAGTTCGAAATGATTACGAATATTTAAAATGCACAAATATAGCAAGAATACGATAACTTCAGCGATTTGCAACTATTGTTGATATTAAAGCTATGAGCTAATGCTTAACTAGTCGCAAGTCACAACTCACAACTTCTGTGTCAGCCCGCTAGTCTCATAATCTTTTGACGAATGGAAACATAACGGTTCAATTTAGGTCAACCACTCGTCGATAATCCGACAAGATCGGTCCAACCATGTTGGTGTATGTATTAGTGCTTCTAGTATTAGATCTGTAACTCAGGTTCCTAGTACGCATGTGTGGCGTAAACATTCCCATGTTTGTACATAAGAATTTAGCTCCTAATACAAAAGAATTAGTGTTATAATCGCAAACAACATCCATGAGTACTCTATACTTTTATTCTTATACATTCTTCGTGTTCTTATGAGATATTACTTTTTCATTCAGTTCGGTTTTTGCATTAGCACATCGCGGCGCGGTCGTGGGTCGATTGTTTTTTTTTTTTTATAAAAGAGTACAGTGCTAATTTAGACTCGTTCACACGTTTAGCGCTGTTCAAGGTTACAGACGAACATAGAACCAAATACTTATATTACTTATTGCTTTTCATTGAATAATATGTAGAATTCTTAGGAAACTAAGATATGTCAACATTTTACTTTTATCAAAAACCAATGCCATACTAATATAAATATAATTAGTGTATCTTCTATCGCTTTGCTCCGTTTTGACGAGCCATCTTTTCAACCGATTTTGATGATTGGTTCGGCTAAAAGTTACAAATTACATCATGGGGAAGGAAATAGTTTTCGTCCCGGAAAATCAGACTCGGAATTGTTTAAAAACATAAATCCACGCGAACGCATTTGTGTCAATTAAATTTTTTTGACGACATTCGGTTCCTTAAAATTTCGTAAACAAATGTTACAATCGCCTCATTGAGTACGTACCAAAAAAAGTATTAGGTTATCTATTTCGGGTGCGTTTCCACCAGAGATGTGCTACTTTGCTTGACAACTGAGTGTGTCACGCCCACCAATAGTAGCGCTTGATTTTCATAGCATAGATCGCTAAATCAACACAGCACTTTTTTGAACTTCAAGCTATACAACATAAATGCCCTTCCGGCTTCCGTTTTGCCCTCCTCTTCTAATATGACCTTCAAATCAAGAGTGAATAGGCATCTTCTAGGCAAGCGCGCTCCACCTTAGGCTGTATCACCACTTGCAAGCAAGTCTGATTGCAGCCAAGCGCTAGCCTATATATTAAAAAAAAGGCGTTTTAGTGTTTCTTTTTGGTGAAACTGACTGGTGTCAAAACTTGTAAAACTATTTTGCAAGCGTAAATAAATAGACCGTGTTTAATTAGTGTTTACGTATGAATGCTATGAGACCTTCATATTTATAGCCTCCAACCACTAAGATGGCTGAGAACAAAGGTATAATAAAGTTTTGTTTTGTATTGTCTGCAATAGAATTGTATCTATGGCCACATTGTGTTTAGATTTAGGGCCGATACAAACAAAGAGTCACGGTAGAGCGGAATCGAGCCTTTTTGGTAACTAGCTATCAAAGAACTCTACGCCTCTCTACTTCATTCCGCTGGTTAACATTACCCATAGACCCATAGTTATAGCGTTATGAACAACGCGTCAGGATAAAGGAACTTTGACTTGTTCGTGGGGTTTATCCGCAAAGTAACGCCTGCTTCTATCCAATATTTAAGTACTTACCTATATTTAGGCCCGCTTGCGTAACATCCTTAAATCGTATTTAAAATCGTCCTAAATGCAATTATACGGTTAAACACAATTAGCGTCTTGCACAACGTAAATTTTTCTGCTAAGTACAATTAGCGAACTGTCAAATTTAAACATCCCAGAATGGCTATTTAACGGCGCTAAACGTATTTAAGCTGTTGTCATTGCTGTCAGTTGTGTTATGAATTTAATAACAAATAAAAAAATGTATTTCTCTGTAAAACGTAAAGAGTGGACCAATTTGACGAATATTATTGAGCACACAATGGATTTTTTCGAACTACATTCTGACGACAACGAAGAAATCATAGAATATTATAATAAGTAGACCTCGACAACTCCTAGCACGAACTGATCTGTTCAACAGTTTTCCAGAAGACTGTGAGAATATTTTCGCCTGGATGCAGAGATCGGTAGAAATAGAAAAGGCTACTTTTCTATAATACTCAGTGTGTAGCTGCTGCTAACCTACCTATCAGTTCTAATTGTTGTGGCTAGATAGCACGGATCAGCACATGATTCAAATATATGGGACAACTGTAAAATAAAACGCATCATAAAAGTCATACAGAAGTATATCCCGCATGAAATAAACGTGTTTGAGTTTAAAGAAAACACGGGAAAGTGTAGCGCTAGCCACGACCCCCCTAGGTAGATGGGCCGAGTCGCAGGGAGCCGCTGCATCCGTGACACAAGACTGCGGCGTGTGGATGTCCTACAATAAACCTATGTACCGATCTTGATGAAAATTTGCAGAGATAGCTTACATCCTAGGCATAAACATAGGACACTTGATATCCAAGAAAATTAAAGGGTTAAAAAAGAAAGAGAGATTGAAGTTAATTGAAAACAAAATAAATAATAATATTTCTTTTTTGTTCGTCTGCTTGTTTTATTGCATCAGCTTTTTTACATTCTATGATGGAAGAATTAGTTCTATCGTCCTAAACATTACTTTATTTGTTCCTCGCTTTACTAAAATTGGGTCCCCCGACACCTGCTTTGTTGCGTTAAATCCAATTCAGATTATTTTAAGCCAATATTTACTAAATTAATTTTATTATGGCTGTTCCAAAGTCATTGGGATGTTTTGGACTTTGAAGTTTGAATTTCGTTTTGAAAAAAAAATACGTTTCATTTCATGCGTAGTTGTAATGCAAACACAATTTCCTGTCAATCCATCACAAATGGTATGAAATGGAACGCAATTACTGCTTTACCGACTCGCTAAACAGATTTAGTTAAATGACATCCAAAAGAGCCTCGTGCAAGACGATCATAAATGCGATTAGGATAAACATGTTTACACAATTAAATACATTTAACTAATTTTATTTAGGAGATATTTAAATCAAACGTTACGCAAGTGGGCCTTAATCATTAAACTACAGAATAAATCATTGACTATTCATTATTGCAGATCAATCGCAAGGCGGCGGTTACCCACAGGCGGGTTACCCTCAGGGGGGCTACCCTCCTCCTCAAGGCGGCTACCCCCAGGGGGGCTACCCTCCACCCCCAGGTGGATATCCTCAAGGGGGGTATGCACCGCCACCGCAACCTGGGTTCCAGCCTGGCGGATATGGAGAGGGCTATGGAGTAAGTTGCCACTTCTATCTGATCGCTATTAATAAATAAATAAACTTTTGTTTGGAAACACGAACACAAGGACATACAAACATATCAAAAAATTAAACCAATTTACTAATGTTAAGTTGTTACTTACATATCAAAATTGTTCTAATATATTCTAATAGACAGATAGGCAGCTATAGGTTTAGGTGGCAGATGACATAAATAAGTCTGAGGGTGATAGGGATGATGACAACTCAATCAAATCAGCAACTCTATAACAAACTTAAAAATGCGGTTCTAATAGGGAAGCTTGTATGAAATACTTAGTTGTGGAGTCATCAAAATTGAATACACTTTTTTTTCTTTAATCTATAGTTCAAAGTGGTTATCAAACTTAAAAATCCGAGGATGTGAAATTTAGGTCTTTTGGAAGATCCACTATTTAATAATCAGTAAGAAATAATTTATTTTTGGCATAGGCATCATCCCTATTGATAGAGCTGTTTGATGAACTTTGATGACCGTACTGCTATGTATTTTTCCATACTAGAAGCGTGTTTTTAAGTTTAGTTAAGAGTTACTGATTTGTGATCGTCCCTATTTCTGATATTATAATCTAAAGTTAAGAGCTTCATTTGCCAGACTTGTCGGTTTGACAAAATAATATCAAGACCAGCCAGAATTATATCTAGTTGGCTTTAAAGTATTGCATTATTTACGTTTTATAAACAAACGGTGTTTAATAAATATGTATCAATTTGGCATTGGTTGGGACGAATATGAGGATTGTAAGATATTTAATTTATAATGTTATGCTTATTGTTTATAGTCCACAAATTATCTGACCTGGTGGCTAAAATTGGAACTAATTTTTATGCCTGTTTAGTTTTTATTTTATTTTTCATATAAACTAGCGACGGTCAGAAAAGTTTGTGGGACTTTACATTTGTTCCTAAACAGCTAAATCTTATTTACCTTTGAAAAAACTGTGAGGTATAAAAGAGTTTGATACTGATAGTAGAAAGGTGGGGTGTGGAGGTGTAGACGAAACAGGCCCAATTGTCTTAGCAAATGGTCATCATTTGACAGCTTAAACTCCAACTGTTTAAAGAGTCCATACATGCTTGTTTACATCTGTGCAGGCATCTATGAACTCCTTAAATAGCTCGAATTATAGTATAATGTTTTATTTTATCATTCTTTAAATTATTTGTCAAACGTATTACTAATTGTTTGTCAAATGAATAATTCGACCTGTTTAAGGAGTTAATTGATGCCTGCACGTAAACAAGCATGTATGAATTCTTTAAACAGTTCGAGTAATACGTTTTAAACTGTCAAATGATTACGATTTGCTTAAAAGCCTTAAAAAATTGGGCCTCTGATCGAAAAGTTTATGGGAACACTCCAAAATACTGTAGAAAACTGATAGAGAGGCAACCTTGCGTCGGTGCTCAACATGTTAAAACATACGACTGTTTCCAGCAACCCGCGTACCCCGGCCCCGAAGGCAGTCTCGGCGAAGATGCCGACGTCAAGGGCTTCGATTTCAACGAGCAGAGCATCCGGAAGTCTTTTATTAGAAAGGTGAGACCCCCTTACCTTTACCTTTAACTCCTACCTTAACGTAACCTTTCCTTTACCTTGAACTCCTACCTTAACGTCACCTTTCCTTTACCTCCTACCTTAACCTAACCTTTCCCTTACTTTTAACTCCTACCTTAACGTAACCTTTCCTTTACTTTTTTGGCTCTTACCTTTACCTCGTACCTTAACCTAATCTTTCCTTTATCTTTAACTCGTACCTTAACTTAACCTTTCCTTTACTTTTTGGAGCAACAATTTAATAGTCATCACTCACAAACTGCAACCCAAAACCAGTTTCGCTGGCAGCGACGCGATGTTGCTAAACGCTGAGCTAAAGTTTTTGTGGCCTACCCACTATATTTTTAAGTTTGTCGCGTGCTTATATTCCTTAGCTATAATTATTGTTATATCTTTTATGTATAACAAGGTAAAACCACAGTAAAAACGACTGTGGTTTTTGTAGCACTTTTTCTAACACAATTTTATAAGATTAATAAATAATATTAAATAAAATAAATGAGTGTGTGCTGGCAGGTGTACTCCATCCTGATGTGTCAGCTTCTGGTGACGCTGGCCTTCATCACACTGTTCGTTTACCACCAGCCCACCAAGCTATGGGTCCGCACTCACACCTACATGTTGTGAGTATACATCATTTTTTTTCGTCCGCTTTTGTCCATCTGCGATCAGTCCTAGGACTATAAACAGATCTGGGGGTCTACTCTCTTTCTCTCAGACGAAACTTCGCAAACGAACGAACGAAATTTCGTTAACTCCTCTCCTACATAATATTATCTCTATGCTCCTCTCTATTTCGTTTTCGTACACGCAGACGAAGTATGGATCCATAGACAATTTTCGTGACCGATTGGATTGAACGATTTTGTGTGGGTCTAATAACCGACTAATTACGTTCGTTTGCGAAGTTTCGTTTGAGAGAAAGAGAGTAGACCCCCTGTTGTCTTTGTATGGTTAGAAGTTTGAGTATACATATATGATTTTGTAATTTTTATTGTACTGTTTACCCACAAGTGCCTTGTTGGTCTAGTGGTTGGCATTTTCGACTGCGGCCGACGAGTTTCCGGGTTTGAGTCCCGGGTCATAATTTAGTTTTTGGTTTTTCTGACAAGAAATTCTCAATACTAGCCCGGAGCTAGGAAGTTGGCGGTGTTTCACCCCCGTGCCTCGGAGAGCACGTTAAGCCGTCGGTCCCGGTTATTGTTATTATCGCTAACGTGATAATAGTCGTTAAAGCCCGCCAACTTCCATTGGAGCAGCGTGGTCTCTAAGCTCTAATTCCCTCTCTCTTATGAGAGTGCAGACCTGTCCCCAGCAGTGGGATGTTAATTGGCTGTGGTGGTGGTTTATCTACACTAAGGGAAGTTTCTAAACTAATGTAAAATACATATAAAAAATTGCGAAACCGGCAGGATTTTAAATATGTGATAGAAGCAAGCATTACTTTGCGGAAGTCCATGATAGTGAAAGGAGTTGAAGGATGCTAACCTGCTAAAATGTGTCTTTCTCGTTCAAAGAGTTTCATCGAATATGGGCTTTTGAAAGTAGTTTCGATAATGCTGTCTGGTCTAAAGTAGTGGATGTCTTAAACTTGTATAAAGGCAAGTTTAAAATGCATTGTGAAATTTTGTTTAAAAGAGTATGCTCATTCCCACGTACGGGCTTTGGACTTTCTTGAGGCGGAGCGATGAAGTCACGAGCGCATATCGTGCAGATGTCCATGTCTGGACTATTTTGTTCGTTTTCCAGCTTTGAAAGTAGTTTCGATAATACTGCCTGGTGTAAAGTAGTGGATGTCTTAAACTTGTTTAAAGGCAAGTTTAAAACGGATTGTGAAATTTTGTTTAAAAGAGTATGCTCATTCCCACGTACGGGCTTTGGACTTTCTTGAGGCGGAGCGATGAAGTCACGAGTGCCTATTGTGCAAATGTCCATGTTTTGACTGTTTTGTTCGGTTTCCAGCTGGGTCGCGTTCGTCATAGTGTTCGTGTGTCTGATCGCGATGGCGTGCTGTGGCAGCGTGCGTCGCCAAGCGCCTTTGAACTTCATATTCCTCGGCGTCTTCACCGTCGCCGAGAGCTTCATGCTCGGCGTTACCAGCAGCTTGTATGAAAACGATGCGGTAAGTTGGAAAATAATTCGCTGGACCTACGTCTATCACCAAAACCTAAAAATTCATACTAGGTATTTACAATTTTTAAGACTTTTAGAAAAAACAAAAGTATGTAAATTTTAATAAGTAATAATAAATTAATGGTAATTACAATTAGTATTATGAGATCTGACATATTTTCTAATTTATTCTTTATACGATTTTAACATATTATAGGTACTTTTGGACTTAGACAGACGGACAGACAGACAGACACACTTTCGCATTTATAACATTAGTATGGATATTTGTAACTAGCTTTTGCCCGCAGGTACGCTCACGTTAAGTTCGATTTTCATACAAATTTCAAACCTCTATTTTATCCCCCTAGAAGTTGAATTTCCAAAAAATCCTTACTACGTCATGCCAGCTATCTGCATGCCAAAATCAACCCGATTCGTCCAGTGGCTTGAGCTGTGCGTTGATAGATCAGTCAGTCACCTTTTCCTTTTATATATTTAGATTCTATCTTATCTTAACGTGCGGAGGTCTCGGGTTCGATCCCCGGCAGGGTCAATTTGGGAATTAAAATTTCTGAATTTTCCCTGGTCTGGCTTGGTGGGAGGCTTTGGCCGTGGCTAGTTACCACCCTACCGGCAAAGACGTGCCGCCAAGCGACTCAGCGTTCCGGTACGATGCCGTGTAGAAACCAAATAGGAGTATAGGTTTAATATAACTGCCATGCCCCTAACAGGTTAGCCCGCTACCATCTTAGACTGCATCATCACTTACCATCAGGTGAGATCGCAGTCAAGAGCTAACTTGTAGCAGATTAAAAAAAGCTGTTCCGGCGTGAAGTACCGCTTGACTTTGTTGAGGATGCCAAGTTTCTTGCCTGTTGTTTTTGCCTTGGATTATAGAAGTATAGATTGTATGAGGCTTATAAACTGTATTATAAACAGGTGATGATGGCGGTGGGCATAACAGCGGCGGTGTGCCTCGCGCTGACTCTATTCGCGTTCCAATCCAGATGGGACTTCACGGCCATGGGCGGAGTCTTGCTTTGCGCTACCGTCGTGCTCTTGCTATTTGGTGAGTTTTAAAACAAAAACATCTGCTACTGCCCTGCCTTGAGACTTCCGAAGAGCTTCCCTTAAGAATTTCAGGCGCTTGCGAAAATCTTGGTTGGTTTTAATATGAAACAAATGAGGAGAAAACATGTCATTTATGTCGTAAAAATATGCAAAACGCAATGCGCTTTCTCTAGTAATTATCAGTACGAATTTCCTTTTCAAAATCACAAAGCTGCAACGCAAGCTCTCTTGGTTTTCTTTTAAGTACCACATATCTATGACCTGATTGATTCATTATTACTATACAATATATTATCCGGATAAACTCACGTGTTCTGTCGGAAAAATGTCCGACTAGTTTAGTTTAGTTTAGTTAGTTGATTGATTCATTTACATTTACTTTATTGTTTTACACAAATGATTTATTTTAATACATACATTAATTTACTTATGGCCTGTTTCTCAATCACCGAGTAACATTTAACTGATGAATAAATTTGATGTTGGGACAGATGTTGTATAGGAATTGTTAAATTCTTAAATGTATAATATAATTACTTGGTCATTGTAAAACAGTCCCTTAGTCATTTAAACGCTTGGGTATATTAAAACAATAAAAAATGTTGAGCAAAGATAAATATCAATGTGTCAAATCGATTAAAACTTCTTCATAAAGAAAGTCAATTTTTATCAAAAATCAAACCACGTATAACACGTTAGAACATCATTGACACGAGCTGCCAAAAGTAAAATAAATGATTGAAAAGAGAATAGCTTAACTTAAGAATATTATAGTGGCCATATTTATGGGGCATGCCCACCATGTAAAGACTGTAATTAGGGTTCCGTACCAAAATGGTAAAAATGGAACCCTTATGGTGCGACTTTCTCCGTCCGTCCGTCCGTCCGTCCGTCTGTCTGTCCGTCTGTCTGTCACAGTCGATTATTTCAGTAACTATTATAGCTATCGACATGAAATTTGGAATAGTTGTGTATAATAGTGGCCTAACATCATTAAAATAAAAAAAAAATCGAAAATTATTTTTAGTTTAATTAAAAAAGGGGGAAAATCGGGGGTTTGAAATTTCAAAGTATGATAACTATACTGAGTGCGATATCATATGAAAGGGCTATACTTCTACATTCTAAAACAGATTTTTATTTATTTTTATGCATAATAGTTTTTGATTTATCGGGCAAAATGTCGAAAAAAATACCGTCCCCCCCCCCTCTTATCTCCGAAGTTTACCAATTGAAAAATCTGAAATAATTATGGTCAATAGAAGCTTATGTATATTTTACAGGAAAAATAAAACCAACGCTCTAACTAGCATAGTTTTTTTATATTAACAATAAACCTCTACAAACAAAGTTAGTTTTGCGGTTCATTAAATTCATTAATCGTAAAGCTTACTACAGGTTTGTACGGAACCCTCGGTGCGCGAGTCCGACTCGCACTTGGCCGGTTTTTTTTTAGCATGACTAGTACGCCACTAAGTGTGTTCCGCTTTCCGACGCGCACCTGACTAAATTTTTTTTTTCAGGCATAATCGCGATTTTCGTCCGCGGCAAGACGATGACTCTAGTGTACGCGTCTCTAGGCGCTCTGATCTTCTCGCTCTACCTGATCTACGACACTCAGCTGATGATGGGTGGCAAACACAAGTACAGCATCTCTCCTGAGGAGTACATCTTTGCTGCTCTCAACTTGTATCTCGACGTTATCAACATCTTCCTCTACATCCTGACCATCATTGGAGCTGCGAAGGACTAATTCGAGGCAAGACATTAGACAACCAATACTCACGACATCTACTTTTCTTCAACGCGCCCGATGCAACCGACTTATACTGCTGACGTCATCCTTAACGTTCTATACGACACATTCTGCTACCTTCGGCGTTACCGATGCGGCTGACTTGTATCGGTGCTGCGAAGGACTAATTTGAGGCAAGATAAACCAACCAATGCTACCTAACGCGCCGCCTTTAATAATCTACTATTCTTCAACGCGCCCGATGCAACCAACTTATGCTGCTGTCGTCATCCTTGTCGTTCTATACGACACATTCATCCTGCTACCTTCGGCGCTACCGATGCGGCTGACTCTTAAGTGTTTAAGCATACGATGCAACTAACTTATGCTGCTGACGTCATCCGTAACGTTCGATAGGTACAACTCATTGGCGAATCCAGTTCTGCCAGTTTGGTAGAGCGTTAGGAAATGTTCACACTCCTAGGTGAAAATTTCCGCAGAGTTGTCGAGCGCCTATGCCCGACGTCGGTACAAAACAAAAAAATTTTGGCTATAGTGCTCGCGTTATGAACTAAGGCGTTGGGCCATAAATGTCAATAACAATAGGAATGTGCAACACTTTGCGCCTTATCGATAAAGTACTCAGGTAGGTTCGATATCAATAACAATAGGAATGTGCAACACTTTGCGCCTTATCGATAAAGTACTCAGGTAGGTTCGATATCGATAGTTGTGTATAATGGAAAATTTATTCTCTAACGTGGATTTCAACAAAATTAAAAGGTGATATTAACGTGCAAGCTCGAATATTTATTAACAATATATTTTTGTTTTTAAATGAATTGAAAAGTGATCCCGAAAATATATCCCAGCTTAATTTTAATAAAACACGGGAAAATGTTGCGTTTATTTGTGGTATTAGGTATAGATTTAATTACCTAAATAACATAATAAAATATTTGTTAAATGTATGTTGTCGATAAATGTTATCGATATCAACTACCTGCTGTTACGCACCTCATTATGATGCTCCATAAGCCCAATGAGTGCGAGCGAGATAGACTGATTAGAACGATTTATGGCCCAACGCCTCAGTTCTTAACGCGCGCACTATACTCGTAGCATCAGATATTACTCTGATACCACCAAAGTTATTGCTTGATGAAGGCGTTGCGCTCACAAAATTAGTACAAAATCCAGGAGAATTTATATTTGTTTTTCCTAAAGCATCTTCCTCTATATGCATCGGTTTCAATATATCAGAAAGTGTATATTTTGCCGTGGATCCTTGGCAGATGACAATGCCTCAAGTGTTTCAAGTGTACAGTGTGTGCCTAGGCTTTATAATTATTATTGCTTACACATACATGCATGTATCTAGTTAGTAATAAGTCTATACCAATAAATCAGTCGTCAATTTTTAATTAAATTTCGTTGTAGCCAATTCATGCTTTCTCTTCGACGAATTCGCATAAGAAAAAACGTTTCTCTTCTCGAAGGCCTTAAACTCGTTAACTCGTTAACGTTTCGGTTAAACTCGTGCTTGACGTGTTGTTTTGGAATGATATTTTCACCTCGCTAGCTCAAAAAGGCGCCTTTGCTACTTAAGACAAGTGAGCAAAAGTATTTCGTATTTAAAACCGGCGAGCAAAAGTCGTTTTTGCTCACTCAGTAAGAAAAGCTACGCTCACTGGTTACTTCAGGTACAATATTTTTCTTATATCTTGTATTTTCTTACTAGTGAGGTGAAAATTTTTATGTATCACACGATACCAAAGTTTTCTGTTTCTCGTGCCTTTAAATCCCGCACTACACTCAGGATTCTAACTTAAAATTACTCGCTACGCTCGTGATTCTATTATAGAATACTTCTCTCGCTCGGGAGTCAAACTAGGCACTCGCAACAAAATCCAACTTTGCTATCTTGTTGAACAAATACTATTTTGTTTCTTTTTTGTGTGGATAGTGAGTTTTTGTAATATTTAACAACCTTACCCTTGAATATTAAAATGTAACCTGTAGGGTCTTTTGAAATCTTAAAGGCTGTGGTATTCATGGCATTTTGTCCATACAGCAAAGGCTTAAAATTTATTTATACAGGATTAATTTAAAAACGCTTAAATTCTCTTCAGGGTAACTTCTTGTGAATAACTATAATGTACTAAAACTAATAAAAGAAAACTTGACATATTCACCAAGAATTTTTTTTAAACTTTTTGCTGTACACTCTAGACACTCTTCAGCTCTGTGTTTTACTAGGCAGTAGTCATCGATAAAGACCGGTCTGCCATCCGCATGTCGCGTAGAGTGATGCCATGTTAGACCAGCCACTTTAAATATTGTTATTGATGTATGGAAAATAAAAAAAAAAACAGAATTAAAAAACTCGTAGAACATAACTTGTTCAGTATTTAGTATTTACCGTTAGGAGATTATTAGTGTTTTTACATTAGCGCTGTATTTGCGATTGTAGGTAATATTTAAATATTTATATACTATGGGATAGGTTTAAGAATATATTATTAAAAAATCTTCGCCTTGCGATAAAAAAAAAGGTTTCATAATTTTTTTAGCAACCGTTAATTAATATACAAAAATGTTAAGCTTCACTTACATTCCAAAAAAAGATTACTATTCGCTATTTCATACAAAAATAAACATTGTGATAGAATGATTATTTATGGACTGATTAGAATAAAACACGTCAAGTGCGATCACTATTTAACCGTGCCACAGACAATAAAGTATCATTTATTAAAAAAACTGAACTGAGGTAACCTTGGACTTTTTAACTTTGACAGCAAACGAAAAATAGGGTTCGAATGTTTTTCTGGCATACCATGTTATTACATTGATATTTAGATAGAGATAAACTGTTTAGATAAGATAAACACTTTTAACTTATCTTATAACTAACCTTATGTTCTATGTTTTTTTAAACATATTTCTTTATCTTTTTAGTAACTAATTAAGGTAAATTCAAAGTTAAAATGGGTAAACTGTAGTTACACTTTTTTAATATCCTTATTTGTTGAATTTAGAACCAACTAGCTATGATGTCAACCTGAAACTTTTTAACATAACATTTTTAAATTCGTTTGCTGTCAAATTAACTAGAAAATAAATTTACCTTATTCTAGTTACCAGTCTTGACCTCGACTGATATTACTTAAAACCTTTCGAATACTTATTTACACTAAGCTACTTATTACAAGCTAAAACTTAAACTAAAATTTGACTTAATTTGATTTGTGTTTTTATTTTGCCTTCTCTAGTGACGGCTATAGTCTTTATCCTGTCAATTTACTATGCGTTGAAATTAAGAAAAAGAAGGACACTGAGGCTGATTCTGCAGTGCACAATATCTAAACTAAACTAAAATTAGAGCATTACAAATATTACTAACCCTTTCATAATACTCCCAACGGAAAGGGACAGAACTAGATTTAAAGCTGCCATTTTAGTTTAGTTTAGAGATTGTGTTATACGGAATTGGCCACATTGACCTATTATATTTATTAACTCTAATTGAAAATAATACGAAAATACTTTGCATACATTACTATCTTTTCCACTTTATTTATATAAAGTTCGAAATATATAAAAAATATCGTCGTCGTCGACGTCACAATATGGCGGAAATCCAGTCCTATTCTTGGTTTAAAAATATAGTATATTAAAGATTCTCATAAGCAATACTACAAACTAAATCCACAGGATAAATTTCTCTTTTTTCCATTATACCTTGCGGAAAGGTTTTTCTACTTACAGTATCGGTTTTAGTTTATAGTTTTTGTACTTTTTAGTTATTTAGTTAAAAAATACTACATAAATATTTGCTGTTTGTCTTTGTTTTTGTAGGGAGATTTAAGGTCGAAATTAACGAATAAATAATCAATCTACCTATTATTTCTAATAAGACAGATTCTAATGTTGTTAATTGTCAATAACGATCATAGCGGTTAGAATATTATTCTCTAATTAACCGCCACTCATAAAACCTCTATTAATCAAAAGCTGGCATCAACATAAACAAGTATTTTATGAGATAAAATCTTTTAAAGCGTCAGGTTTTATGGTTGTATGAGACGGCTATTTCGAGAAAAATAAAAAAGGGGGGACGGTTAGTAGGCCAATGTTACATTCAAACTCCTTGTTGGCAAATAACAAGGTTGAGTACTTATCGACCCTAGATAGATCGATTATATTAATTTCAGCCTTTACCGAGTAATAATTTAATTGATTTATTTTTAATTGTTATGTAATATTTTCTATGATACTGAAATATATTTGAATCGAATAACTATGACATATGAATCTAATATTATATGAAACTCAAAGCTTATAATATATTGCATATTTGAAACTTAAGATGGAATCGAATATTAAGTGGTTGTTATTATAGAATAACTAAGATCCTAAAAATAACTATAATATTATACTTTATTCTTAAAATATAAAACTTTTATAAACCCTATAGTAAGAACGTGGGTTGACCTATTTAAACAATGCCATATAAATTGGTAAAATTAAGACAAAACAAACACATTTTAAACTTTTAAAATAAAGGTATTATGGGGAAACTTATAGTTATTGTGAGCTGATTTCGAAAGGTCAGTTTTTTTTTGTTTTAAATATAATGCAATGTCCTTGCTAAACGTATAAAGTAAATTGTATTTGAAATGTTGTAATGTATATTATGTGTAAATTGTAAATGTCGTCAAAACAATTTTAAACATATTAGAAGGCGATAGACATCAATTTGCATATTTACGCGTCTTGTATTCCTATATGGTAATTGGGTTTTAATGTAAACCTTTAATCATTTTGAAAAATGTACTTGTGATTATACATTGTGAGTAGAAGAAAAAATATAACAATAAATTAGCGGTTTCTTATAATAAATTGTATTGTTAAATAACAATAATAAGCTCTAACTCAATGACGTAGAGCATAATTATTCCGTCAATATTTAAATTGTTTTATATATGTGTGCATATTTTAGTTCGATATAAAAGTTATAAAAATGTCTCTATTTCAACCATATGTAAATCAAGGTAATTATTTAGGAAGGACTAGTAGTATCATCCTTTTCACATTTTTATATGATGTAAAGGACGGAATTATCAGTTCTCTTAGTTTGATTAAGATCCGGTACGCACCAGAGCTGAGATGGTCAGACAATATGTATTAAAAGCAAACACTGGATAAGCACTCCATAATAATAATATTATTCCATAATAATCACACAGACACGATAGCTATTTTAACATTACACATCTCCCGCCAAGCGCCTCAAATCGCGCTGTCACTGTCGAGAGCCATAGAGACAGTGAGATCATGGATTTAATCTGTCAATGTCAGTCTAACACATGTTTTACGTCAACCAATCAGCATATTGATAGATGACGTGAAAAAATTATCACGTCAGTTATCATTAATCTGATTGGTTTGTGAAACACATCTTTGCTCTGGTTGATATCGGGCCTTTGAGTTGTATTTTTTCGAAGTAATTTTAAATATTGCTGCTAGATGGCGCTTGCAAACTTAAACAGCATACATTTATCAAAGACTAGCAAACCTACAGTTTGGCAACGACCACACATTTCAAGCGGTCGCCGAACTTTTGTGTGCTATCTTTTAGAATTACGCTATAGTTTATATTCACGCTCAAACCTACCTGACCAATGGCTGAATACTGAAACAAAATAATGTTTCAAATGCTAAACGACTATTTTGTCATTTGTTGTATGGGCAAAATGTCAAAGATTTGAAACTTAATGGTCAATTATGACGTCCTTAGTACATTATTCGGTCATAAGCCAGTTTTGGTATGTGTGCTGCGTCATCTGAATCTGTGTATTATCTGAACTGTCCTATCTCTAAACAGTGGTAAAAAAATAGCAACATATTTTGTTTTAAAAGTAATGTGATTTTCTTCGAGCATCACTTATAACTTAGGTTTTAGGCATTTATATGAATAGTATAATTAAATCTGTGTTTATTTTTTCTCTATACAGGATGTCAAAGAATTAGCGTGAACTGTGGGAATCAATAAGTCAAGTTAAAGTGAAGTAAAATTTCTTTGCGCAAGACTACTATCTGTGTTTTTCGGGCGCAATTTCCCTCCATATTTATAATGGCCGCCCGCCAAACAAAACAGCGCCATTTTTTTAATTTAAAAGTTAGCTCCCATATTATTTAGTGTCATGTCACTTTTTCATTCAAACATTGACTACTGAAATCGTCTTACTGTCGTTTAATCTACGATTTACGAATTCATTCCAAAAACTAATTCCTCGGATCTCTTGTGTTTTTTTTTAAATCTGCCACACCGACAAAGAAGTTTTACTTCAGCTATAAGCAATTTTTTTTGATATCTTAATATTTTTATTGATTAATGGTAATATTATGCTACTTTGTAACATTATAAACCTATTATATTATAAACCTGTTATATTATAAACCTATTATAGCCTGTATGTAACATTATAAACATATTTTATTAGGTAATACCAAGAGAGTTCAAATATGTTTTTTTTTTCACACAGCACGCTGTATATAAGCAAAGGCACATTGATTCTCAACAGGAATCTGTATTATTTATATTGTAAGGGTTTTGTTATGTTCAAACTTTGATTTTTATTAAAATTACCGTAACAATACCTTATTTGTGTTATTATTTTTATGCTAGATAAGGGACGATTTCTCCAACTATGTCTAACGTGTAACCTACGAGAAAAAATATTTTTATAGAATTCCTATTACAACATCTATCAAAATATCTCTATAATCTAAAAAATAATAAAATAAACGTTACTCGGAGTTGGAGAAATCGGCCCATAATTATATTTCAACTAGCTGATGCCTGCGACTTCGTCCGCGTGGATTGAGGATTTTTGGTTCCCGCGGGAACTCTTTAATTTTCCAGAATAAAGACCCTTTCTTTGCCTTTGTGTTATTCCAGACTATAATCTATGCCTGTGCCAAATTTCATCCAGATCCGTTCTGTCGTTCTGGCGTGATTGAGTAACGAACATCCATCCATCCAGCCATCCAAACTTTCGCATAATTTATAATATTAGTATAGATTTCTAAAAACAGATGATAGTTTTTGCTTAAAATAACTGTGTTATTTTCAACTTACATTGTAAAGTGTTTTAGTTAATCTCATATGTACCTACATATGGTACCGTGAAACTAGCCAACTTTGCCCGTTTTTTTATTAAAATCGAATTAATTTCGAGATTTTTCTATAGAAAGTGAAGTATGTTTCTCCATTTCTTACAACTATATGATTATACGCAAGCGTTCGCTTTGTATTTTTTTTTAAATTAACATTTAAACCAAAATTTGTTCGATTTTAATGGCGGGCAAAATAATCTGGACTTTTAGCCAACATTGCCCACATCGAGATTTCATGCAATATAACTCTTAAAAATACGTAACAGACACCATGACTAGAATTTAGGGTAATCTTGGCCTAGGTTCCAAAATTTTTTTTGTAGTATTCATATTTTCGCAATAAAAGGAGTGGGCAATGTTACCTTGCGATTATTTCTCATTTCCATACAAGCTCTATCGAGCAGTTTAAAATTTTAAGGGTTGTCACGTCAGGAAATTATTGATTCAATAAATAATATTTTAACGTTTTTGTTGGAGGTGTTGGACCACATATTATAATATGCATTTGGATGCATGTTTTAGAAATAAGAAATTATATTTAAATCAAACACTACCTATGTTTATTAAAGTAAATGTTTATTAAAGTTTAGGTTAATAAAAGTATGAGGCACTAAGTAGTAATTTTTATAGGCTCGGGACCCTATTTCACGTCTTGATTTTCTTTGTCGAATTCTGGACTCGTGTTGGTTTTTCTGAAATTTAAAATAACATTAACTAAATGAAAGCTAAAAAATTATAGAATAATAAAAAATAGTGCATCGGGAAAGGTATAGTTTTTTATCAGTAGGAATAGTATACTTAGTATATTCAGAATCGAATCAGTGTGTATGACATCTCACAAACTTCGCCATCTAAGTAGGTATTAACAAACATAAGCATTTACTATTAAATGTTCTAAATATTTAATATAGTGTTATATATATATAGTGTTTGGTGTTTTGTTTCTGAGGTAAATTACGTTATTAATTCAATCACATGTTACACCTATTACACCACCTATTACAAAATATCTAAATGTGACAACCCTGAGTACTTTTTGTTAACGGGCAATGTTGGCATGCACGGGTTTGAAAAGTTAAGGGTAATTTTCCCATCATCTGAAGTTTAGATTTATAATCATCTGAATTCTGAAACTATAATTAAAATGCTCTACAATTGTTAATCTATGACATACAGTAACATAAATTTACTTGCGTTTTTGCTATGATGTAAAATCCACAACCACTTCAGTCAAGAAATTTGCCCGCCAAAACACACACTGCATTCGACAATTTCTGACGGGTTACTTAATCAACTTGGGAACGAGTGCGATACGTAGTGTGGTCACAAATATAATCTATTTTTACCCAAGTAATGAATATTGCCATAAAACTAAAAAAATGTCGTATAGTAAGTGGATTTGCAAAAATTTTGCTTTTAGGGCAAAGTATCCTTGAATGGCAAAGTTGGCATGTTTCACGGTATCATTTTTATTCTGATTGGAGTCATCAATAATTTGAATCACCTTTTTGATGTTCATGGTCATTTGTCGGGCTATTAAATATCAATTAATCTATATACGTCAAGAAATTATCGAAGTCGGCGGCATTCGATTTTCGGTCATAGGCACATAGGCAAGTCGGTTATGACCGAATACGGCCAACCGTAACAACTTTTAAACTATGTCATACGACGCCATAGAAAATGACAGGTATATACGCGACATCGTAGGCCAAGCTGAAATTGTGAAAAAATATAATTTCGTCACTTGGCGAATCCAGTCCTGCCAGTCTGGTAGAGCGTTTGCGGTTATTTCGCTAGAGCGCAGACAACATTTGCAAAAAAAAACAACAAAATATTTTTTGGCAATCTGAAATTTTAATCACGTATTTATTGAGTAATTTCAATAATACCTGTAAATCGACAGACAAATTTTGCGGTTTTAAACAATTCGTTTAAGATTATTTAACGAATTAAAACGTGAATAAAGTTTTCAAATGAATATTACGAAATAACTGCAAACGCTCTACCAGACTGGCAGTAGTGGATTCCCCAACGAAACGAAATTATATTTTTTCACAATTTCAGCTTGCCAAAAGGACCTTCCTGAAATTCGTCACCAGCTCTTGGGCCATTTAGTCTGACCGAATTCGACTGCAGTCGAATACGCCCCAATCGACCCAATGTAAACGCGCTATAACAGCGCGAGCCGTATAGAAAAGAGCGTGCGGTTGCCGCGACTATATAATAGAGGTGGTTAATATAACACGTAGCGCAATATCACAGCGCGCTATCTTTCCATAACGCGGATAGCGTGCTGTGAGGAACCGCCATGACGCTACGGCGCATGAATATCGTACGACCGCGCGCGGCGCCTCGTAGCACAATGTAACGGCGCCCGCCTGCCGCATGCCCGCATGCTTAGTCTCGCCCACATGTAACGTGTTACGAAATTTAACGCGCTGCGAAATTTAGCGTGCTGCATGACATCGCGTCTACCGGCCGCCCGAACGCTTTCTTTTATCAACCGCGTTATAAAAGATTAATATTAACATAGTGTATTTAATAGCACGCTAAAAATTTATAGTTTATAGTCCGTAGCGTGCTATGGATTTAGAACTGTTTTGAACAACTCTACTATATAATACTCGATACTGTGTAGGCGCGAAGGTGTGATAACATTAGGTATATTATTATCAATCTCACTGTTCCACATTGTTTTATCAGTGTACCTATGTCTCATATCAGTGGCTGTGGTGTGCGATAAAACAACGAAGGGATACAATATGGCGCAGGTGAGTATTATTTTTATAAGAATTTTAATACATTCTAATAATGGATAAAATATTATAAATGCGGTTGGTTTGTCCTTCAATCACGCCGCAACGGAGCAACGGATCGACGTGATTTTTGGCATGGTAGAACCTGGAGAGTGACATAGGCTACTTTTTATCCCGGAAAATTAAGGAGTTCCCGCGGGAATCAAAAAAACTTAAACCACGCGGACGAAGTCGCGGGAATCGGCTAGTTATTATATTATCTGCCCTTCTAAAGTTCTAACACTGCTAATATATTTAAAGGAGGGAATTTATTGTCATTTTTCATCACAAAAAGGGGGGGCTTCAAAATAAATAAAGATTAGTTACTGCAAATAAAGCCCTTCGAAATGATATTACCCCATTCAAGGATCTAGTACCTAAATAACTGCATTTTTTTACCTATCTATTTGCTTTTTGACCCGCTTGTCACTGATATTTATTAAAATCTTACATTAATCATATAAATATTATAAATGCGAAAGTTTGGATGGATGGATGTATGGATGTATGTTTGTTACTCAATCACGCTCCAACGGATGAACGGATCTGGATGAAATTTGGCACAGAGATAGATTATAGTCTGGAATAGCACATAGGCTACTTTTTATCCCGGAAAATTAAAGAGTTCCCGCGGGAACCGAAAAACCTCAATCCACGCGGACGAAGTCGCGGGCATCAGCTAGTTTTACATAAAATATCATCGTGTAAATCTATTCAAAGGTAATTTGATTGCATTAGTACTTAATAATTACTAATGCAATTATTGTTAGTGGTAATTTGGTTGATTGCATTGCACTGCCTCATTCCAGTGGTTAGCATGCCCCACTTTATGACGAGGACCCGGGTTCGATTCCCGGTCGCGCCATAAAGTGGGGTTTTTCAGACAAAAAATTCTCAATACCAGCCCGGAGTTAGCAAGTGGGTGTTACGACCCCCGTTCTTCGGAGAGCACTTTAAGCCGTCGCGTCGGTCCTGCTCCTGATCTCTCACCCCGGTTGTGTCGGATTTTCCGTCCCATCGGGTTATGAGAAGGAGAGTGAAAAATAAGAAGAGAGTGCACCTGTGTTTGCGCACACACTTATGCACTATAATATCTCCCGCGCAGGTGGCTAATCTCTGTGGAGATTGGCCGCCGTAGCTGAAATTCGGTCGGGAGGACATTATTAGGTACTTAGTATAAGCAAATGTAATAACTACAAGGACAGTCGCACCATAATTATTGTACCTACCTATTTACCATTTTGATACCTATTTGATACCAGCTGATGCCCGCGACTTCGTCCGCGTGGATTGAGGTTTTTCGGTTCCCCCGGGAACTCTTTAATTTTCCGGGATAAAAAGTAGCCTATGTGTTATTCCAGACTAGGTATAATCTAATCTCTGTGCCAAATTTCATCCAGATCCGTTCAGCCGTTCGGGCGTGATTGAGTAACAAACATCCATCCATACATCCATCCAAACTTTCGCATTTATAATAAGTACTAGCTGATGCCCGCGACTTCGTCCGCGTGGACTAAGTTTTTTCGATTCCCGCGGGAACTCATTAATTTTCCGGGATAAAAAGTAGCCTATGTACCTATGTATGTATGTATGTATGTATATTCTTTATAGCTGATGCCCGCGACTTCGTCCGCGTGAAATAAGTTTTTCAGTTAATTTTCCAGGATGAAAAGTAGCCTATCTATATTATACTATCCCACGGTATAATCCCCCTATAATGGTGAAACACGTACTTCTTCATATTTTAACGAAAGCCCAAATGCTGTTTCATGGCTACAACTTGAGAAATTAAGGATTTTCATACAAACTCTCAACCCCTATTTCACCCCTCCGGGGGTGGAATTTTGAAAAACTGTGAAACACATATGTCTTCATTTTCAACCCGCAGCTCATATATCAAGTTTCATGGCTATAACTTGAGAAATTAAGGACTTTCATACAAACTCTCAACCCCTGTTTCACCCCTTCGGGGGTGGAATTTTGAAAAGCTGTGAAACACATATGTTTTCATTTTCAACCCGCAGCTCATATATCAAGTTTCATGGCTATAACTTTCATACAAACTTTCAACCCCTATTTCACCCCTTCGGGGGTAGAATTTCGGGATAAGAAGTATCCTATGTCCTACCTCGTAGTATGGGCTCAAATCGTGCCAAGTTTTGTTTGAATTCATTCAGTAGTTTCGGCGTGATGCGCGGCCAAGATACAGACAGACAGACAGACAGACAGACAGACAAAAATGAAAAAAATTACAGATTTGGCTTCAGTATCGAATAATGAGTGCCCTCCAAAAAAAAATTTCAAAATATCTTCAATGTACAGAATTGGACCTGTTACAGTTTTATTATAAGTATAGATAAGTATAGATAGATAGATAGATAGATATACTAGCTGATGCCCGCGACTTCGTACGCGTGGATTGAGTATCCAGATCGCGTTCAGCCGTTGGGGCGTGATTGAGTGACAAACATCCATACATCCACACATCCATACATCCATCCAAACTTTCGCATTTATAGGTAATATTTATTTGATTTATAAATGCGAAACTACTCTTACGACTTCCCATGGCGCGCTATGGTCTTATAGTGGGAGGTCTGGACTTCGATTCCTGGTAGACTCAATTTGGGAATTTATAATTTCTGAATACCTATTCTCTGGTCTGGTCTTGTGAGAGGCTGGTAGACTCAATTTGGGAATTTATAATTTCTGAATACCTATTCTCTGGTCTGGTCTTGTGAGAGGCTTCGGCTGTGGCTACAAACCAATCTACCGGCAAAGACATAACGCCAAGCGACTTAGCGTTTCGGTACGATGCCGTGTAGAAAGTGAAACTACCGTACTCTAAAAGTTTAGCCCGTCAGACTGCATCATCACTTACAATCAAGTGAGAACGCTGTCAACGGCTAAGAAGACTGCTAAAAAAATATTTTATGTAAATATAAAGCTTGGTGTTTCATATTTCTAGCAAACGTACTATGGGCCAAGCAGTTTTGGTGAGGATCAAGCGGACGCCTTCGATTTCACCGAGCAAAGTATACGGAGGGGCTTCATTAGAAAGGTAAGACCTCTCGTCTTATGGTAGGGGAGGCAATGATGCTAAATGTGGTTTTACTCGAGCGTCGTGGAGACCTATAATGGAATTTGAAGATCAGATGGTAGAAAGAAAAAAAGGTTATATGATGTACCTATATCCTTTCACCGGTGGGGGTAGCGTCTACAGGTTTTTTTTAAAATCATCAGATTAAGAAAATTCCTCGAGATAATCGTCCGAACGTTTGGGACATGAAGCTGAACCGTCTGTATGATAATCTGACGCGCTGGAGTATTTCAAAATGGCAATTTTTCTTTGCATTTTCAAAAAACCGCAGTGATTTTGCGTTACGTCAGAATCGTCAGTCTTTTGAATAGGAGCTTAACTTAACATCTCCTATTCGAATATCTGACACGCTCGTTTTATTTTTGTTTTTTACCAATATATTTTTTACTTCCGTGCGGCCAACCCCATCATGCAAACCGGCAGACAAACATACCATTCGATAACAGAGACACGTGGGGCCTATACGCTATCAGTAGATATCTGACGCGCTAGAGTAAATCCAAAAATCCCCTCTTGGGCTCCCCTGCTATTATACAAAGGTATGATACAAAGGTAAGGTAACGCAACGATGCTTATGGTAAAGACCATAAGCATCGTTGCGTTGATAGTTTAGAGAATATAATAATTTAGAACCTATCGTCAAACTAGTACCTATCATACTAATATAAATGCGAAAGTGTGTTTGTTTGTTGATTTGTCCTTCAATCACGCCTCGACAGAGCAACGGATCGACGTGATTTTTTGCATGATGTTGCGTGCGTTGAGGACGGAGAATGACATAGGCTACTTTTTATCCCGGAAAATTAAGGAGTTCCCGTGGGAATTAAAAAAATACTTATTCCACGCCACCGCAACATCTTCAGATGTTGACTCGAGAATGCACGATAGTAAATTATAATTATTTTATAATCGTGCATTGTTGAGAATAATTTGGAAGATTTGTGTGGTGGCGAATTGCTGGCATACTGGGCGGTGAATATCGCAAGCTACACGCTGTTCCACAAAGATTTGTTTACTTTGGCGGATTATAGCGAATTAAACTTCAAGTTCTTTCATAATTCTATATTCTTACGTGTTAAGACCAATGCGAATGAACGGGCAAAGTTGAGAGTAGGTATTCAGGTAGGTATATTGCCGTCGCGCTGCTCCTCGAATAGAATTCCATAACACCTGATAGGGACAACTGCAGCTTGGACCGATAATACCTATGAAAAACAGTCGAATTCATACTCTCGTATTTATCTGTTTCCTCCTCCAAAACAGAACTGATTTTAATTCTTTTTTTACGAATAAGTAATTTAAGAAGGACTATGCCGGTGTGTTTTTCTTTTTTTGATTATATCCGTCTTTATTTGCTGGATGTCTGATGGCGCGAAAACTGGGCCATTTTTTGCAATTTTTGAAGGCTCCTTGTTCTTAAAATCATTAATTTATTGAAAAAAGCAAAACATATGGCAGTGCACGGACACATATGGATTTTATGGAGCAAGAATATTTTCTCTATTGTAATTATCCACGGAGGAAACAGACAAATGTTTTTGTATGGAGAAATCGCCGGGAGAATTCCTCTTAATGCTTTATGTGTGATGTCTGCAGGTGTACGCGATACTGATGTGTCAGCTGCTAGTCACGATGGGGTTCATATCGCTGTTTCTCTTCCACAAACCGACGCAACAGTTCGTGCGACAAAACCCCTACCTTTTGTAAGTTCACCACTCAATTATCATCTAAATCAAATCAAATAAATATTATAAATGTTTGGATGTATGGATGTATGTTTGTTACTCAATCACGCTCCAACGGATGAACGGATCTGGATGAAATTTGGCACAGAGATAGATTATAGTCTGGAATAGCACATAGGCTACTTTTTATCCCGGAAAATTAAAGAGTTCCCGCGGGAACCGAAAAACCTCAATCCACGCGGACGAAGTCGCGGGCATCAGCTAGTAAATATTATAAATGCGAAAGTTTGGATGGATGTATGGATGTATGGATAGATGTTTGTTACTCAATCACGCCCGAATGGCTGAACGGATCTGGATGAAATTTGGCACAGAGATAGATTATAGTCTGGAATAGCACATAGGCTACTTTTTATCCCGGAAAATTAAGGAGTTCCCGCGGGAACCGAAAAACCTCAATCCACGCGGACGAAGTCGCGGGCATCAGCTAGTAAGTATATAAAAGGCAAAGGT
Source organism: Erebia ligea (assembly GCA_917051295.2). NCBI lineage: Eukaryota > Metazoa > Arthropoda > Insecta > Lepidoptera > Nymphalidae > Erebia > Erebia ligea. The sequence continues at coordinate 2,409,361 of OU785234.1, read as the reverse complement.
GACTGACTGACTGATCTATCAACGCACAGCTCTAACCACTGGTCGGATCGGGCTGAAATTTTACACTCGGATAGCTATTGTAACGTAGGCATCCGCTAAGAAAGGATTTTTGAAAATTCCAACCCCAAAAGGGTTAAATGGGTGTTAAAGTTTGTATAAAAGTTCGTGATACACGAACGTCAACGAACTAATCGGGATGGACGTGATTTTTGTCATGTTACTTTTTATCCCGGAAAATTAATTCCCGCGGGAATAAAGAAAACTTAAAGCACGTGAACGAAGTCGCGGGCATCAGCTAGTGTAAATTAATTACTTAGTTTACACAATGTAAACCTACGTCTGTCCGGTTTACCGTCTAAATTACATAGGTATTATAAATTAAATTAGGTACCGTACTCCATAATAATTATAAATGCGAAAGTGTGTCTGTCTGTCCGTCCGTCCGTATGTCACAGCCACTTTTTTCCGAAATTATAAGAACTAACTATACTGTTGAAACTTGGTAAGTAGATGTATTCTGTGAACCTCATTAAGATTTTCACACAAAAATAGAAAAAAAACAATAAATTTTGGGGGTTCCCCATACTTAGAACTGAAACTCAAAATTTTTTTTTCATCAAACCCATACATGTGGAGTATCTATGGATAGGTCTTCAAAAATGATATTGAGGATTCTAATATCATTTTTTTCTAAACTGAATAGTTTGCGCGAGAGACACTTCCAAAGTGGTAAAATTTAGTTGAGTTAGGACCCTTTTGTTGGCACGACACATTATAGACTATAATTATGTTAAGTTAGATTTTTAGTAATTTTTGTATTTTGTGTTTACTATGTGTTGGTTCAACAAATAAAACATATTCTATTTTATTCTAAAATATCCCCCCCCCCTGTAATTTCTAAAATAAGAGAATGATAAAACTAAAAAAACTAGGTATATGATGTACCTACATTACCATGCAAACTTCCACCGAAAATTGGTTTGAACGAGATCTTGTGAGTAGTTTTTTTTAATAATTTAAAACTTACTACAGATTTGTACGGAACCCTCAGTACGCGAGTCCGACTCGCACTTGGCCGGTTTTTTACCATAGAGTAACACAAGCAAATTAACATGTACCTTGTACTGTACGTACTTGTGTGTGTTCAATTTTAATGGTGCTATTTCAACAAAATCATTAGCAGCATGACAGCATTCTTTACTACTCTATAAAGACGGTTGTGGGCAGCACATATTTGAGCAATACATCTCGATTGGATGGGCAGAAAAACACAACGAACATGTTTCTTGTGCCCATAACCGGGTGTTTGAATTAACGGGATCTAGTTATTTCGTAGTATCGATTGGCGCCATCTACTAAGGCCCAATTGTCTAAGCAAATCGTAATCATTTGACAGCTTAAAACATATACTCGTAACTCTAACTGTATAAGGAGGTCATACATCCTTTTCCTCCAGGAATCTATGAACTCCTTAAACGGGTTGAATAATTATCCGTTTGAAAAACGATTGCGCTAGTTTGGGGCTAGTTATCACAATGGAAATGTGAGAGTGATGCCTATTTTCAGTTGGATCGCGCTAGTGGTGCTGATCGTCTGCCTCATATCCATGGCCTGCTGTCCGGAGGTGCGTCGCACGGCACCTATGAACTTCATATTCCTTGCCCTCTTCACTCTGGCGCAGAGCTTCCTTTTGGGCGTCGTGACTGGCGCTTATAATGTTAGCGAGGTAAGTCTATTAAATAAATAAATGAATCAATAATGTTGTTTATTCAAATAAACTTTAAAGTGCTTTTGAATCGTCGAGTGTACCTATCTACCGCTTACCAAGAAGAACCAGCAAGAAACTCGGTGGTTGCTTTTTTGAAAAAAATAATTTACCTACAATTACCTACATCAATGTGCAGAACTGTGTGCTGTACTTACATAAGTAATCGCATAGCCGGAACGAGTCAAATCCATGCTTTTTTTATCATTTGCATAATCTTCAACAGCAGGTATAATAAGATTCAAAATTCAAAATTCAAAAGTTTTTTATTCAAATAGACTTTTTACAAGTGCTTATGAATAGTCGAATGAATCTACCACTGGTTCGGAATGACATTCCTACCGAGAAGAACCAGCAAGAAACTCGGCGGTTGCTCTTTTGAAAAAAATAAATAAATTACAATTTCATTAATTTGTAATTACATAAGTAACCGCTGTCCTTAGCATTGCTGGAGCGATCATTTACGTAATCTTCAACAGTATAATAAGCTTTTTTCGGGAGCATACTTTTAATGGATTTCGTAAACTTGTGCAAAGGCAAGTTTAAAATAGGTTGTACCTAAACAACCTCGATGTCAAGCTGTGTTTATAATATTTTTGAAAAGCTAAATGTGATTTAATGAATTAATTTCGTGAATTTGTAGTAGAAAGTAGAAGAATTTCGACGACGGAAGCGAGAAGTGCCATTTGCCCTCTTTTGTAGAATCTTAATAAATTATTGAGAATCGACCTGCGTCTCTCGCAAGTTACGAACCCCAGTCGTAACACTATATTATGTTAATATTATAAATGCGAAAGTTTCGGTGGATGGATGGATACTCCGTCACCATGGTGGATGTTGTTACTCGATCACGCCAGAAGGGCTGAACGGATATGGATGAAATTGGCACAGAGATAGATCTGGAATAGTTGGGTAGCACATATAGGCTACTTTTTATCTCAGAAAATTAAGTAATTCCCGCATGAACAAAAAAACCTCAATCCACGCGGACGAAGTCGCGGGCATTAACTAGTCAAATAAATATTATAAATGCGAAAGTTTGGAATTTGGATGGATGTATGGATGTGTGGATGTGTGGATGTATGGATGTTTGTTAGATACTCAATCACGCTCCAACGGCTGAACGGATCTGGATGAAATTTGGCACAGAGATCTAGATTATAGTCTGGAATAGCACATAGGCTACTTTTTATCCCGGAAAATTAAAGAGTTCCCGCGGGAACGGCAAAACCTAAATCCACGCGGACGAAGTCGCGGGCATCAGCTAGTAAATAATAAAACATTCAGGTATTCAACCTATGCAATACCTACCGATAAATCACTCGTATGTTATCTTGATAACACTCGTTATCAGCTGGTAACCAAATGAATATAGATTACTTATCAGGATACAAAAATAACGGTTTTGTCATTTAGGCATAGTTATTGATTGATCATAGATGAGGGCTCGGCCCGACATAAATGTAGTGCCGAAGCAGTGGAAGATTCATTCGACGATTCGAAAGCACTTGTAAAAGTTTATTTGAATAAAAAACTAGGTATATAAGAACACCTTGTAATCTAATTTCGTAATTCCTACCAACATTAATAAATGATGCCAGCGACTTCGTCTGCGTTGTCTTAGGTTTTAAAAAATCCGGGAGCTCTTATAATAAGTAGCCTAGGTATATGTCATTCTCCAGGTCAACTATACCCATGCAAAATCTTGTCAATCCGTTGTTCTGTTGCGGCCTGATTGAAGGACAAACAAACAAAAATAGTTGGCGCCCCTCTCGCACACCATAGTTTAGGAATATTATTTATAGATGGTCATGCTTGTACATGCCAATCCATGTCACAGAATGTATACCTATTCTATAATAAATATTTATTGGTTTTTTGAACCGTTTTTTCTCAGATATATTTGGTAATGCAAAAATAACTTTTCTCACCTCCGGGCGGAAAGCGTCAATTTTCCTCCCGCTGCGCTAAACGAAAATGCCGCTTTCCGCCTCCGTCGAGGAGAAAAATAGTATACACACCACGGGCAGTAAATAAGAAAGCCTCAGATCACATGTTTATTGACCTCGGCTTCGCCTCGGACAACAATTACATGTGATCTGAGACATTTCTTATTTTACTGCCCTAAATGTGTAATGTACTATTTCATCCCACCATCTCGGAAAGAGTATTTTTACTCTTCGATATCTATCGTTTTTAATTTGTTAAAAACTCACACTCGTAACCTTCTTGGTGTACTTTTTAGGGTTCCGTACCCAAAGGGTAAAAACGGGACCCTATTACTAAGACTCCGCTGTCTGTCTGTCTGTCTGTCTGTCAGTCTCCAGGCTGTATCTCATAAACCGTGATAGCTAGAAAGCTGAAATTTTCACAAATGATGTATTTCCGTTGCCGCTATAACAACAAATACTAAAAATTAAAAAAATATTTATATTAAGGGGGGTCCCCATACAATAAACGTGTTTGTTTCGTATTTTTTTTGCTCAATATTAAAAACGGTATATTACCTTTCCAAATAAATAATTAAATATCAATAAAGTAAATATTAAAGGGGGGCTCCCATACAACAAACGTAATTTTTATTTTTAATACGTCATAAATCGTAAAACTTACTACAGGTTTGTACGGAACCCTCGGTGCGCGAGTCCGACTCGCACTTGGCCGGTTTTTTAATTTGCTTTGCGCGCACCATTTTCTTTCACGTCATATTGTTTAGGTAAAATTAAAACCGATTAAAAACAAGAAAATTGAAAATAAGTGAAAAACCTAAAATGAGTGATTCTAGTGACGAAGAAATTAACAGAATTGAATTTAATCTTGTGATTTTTTTTGCATTTAGTCATTTCCTCGCTGAGGTGGGATGAAAAGTTACGTGTTGCACTCGAGTGAAAAGATTTTTCACCTCGTGCTCTTTTGATTCCCTCGCTGACGCTCAGGGTTCTAATTTTAGAATCCTTCGCTTGCTCGGTCATCAAAATTGAGCACGCGGTTAAAAAACAACTTTTCACTCTTGTATTACAAATAGGTACCTAACTATTATTTCCGACAAATACAGTTTGTTTTAGATTTAGTCACTAAAACCTTAGTAAGCACTCTCAATATATTTCCTCCTTGCCTGTACCGAATGATAGCAGTCAGAAAGCCACATTGTGGGACGGCAACAGTGAAAAAAATCCGGGCTGAGAAAAAACAGTTATTTGTTCATCGAGATAGCAATGTTCGTTTTTGTTGCGAGTGCTTAATTTGAAACTTTGAATCCCGAGCGAGATTCAAAGTTTCAAAGGATTCTATATTCTGATTCTAAGAGATTTTAAAAGTCGCGAGAAACAAAAAGCTTTGCTATCGCGTGATACATACAACTTTTCACCTCACTAGCGAGAAAATAGAAGACGTTAGAAAATATTATACCTACCTAGTGATGAAACACCTACTGCATTACGGTTTACTCTATTTTAAACCCAGTGAGCAAAGGCAGTTTTTTCTCACTGAGTGAGCAAAAATGATTTTGCGCCTTTTTTTGAGCTAATGAGGTGAAAATTCACTTATCGCGTCCCCAGGTGATGATGGCGGTGGGTATAACGGCGGCGGTGTGCCTCGGGCTGACGCTGTTCGCCTTCCAGACCAAGTGGGACTTCACCATGATGGGTGGTGCGCTCGTCGCCGCCTCTATCGTGCTGCTGGTCTTTGGTAAGCATTTCTCCTTTTTTTTTTTTGAGTTCGACCCTAGTCAGTATCTCAACGTACATTTTTGGTTAGAAGCAATCGTCACTGTTTTTGAAGTGAAACAGAATGGTTGTGATTTGAAAATTCGACGAAACGAAAAAGCCAAAGCGAGAGAATGAGAAAAAGTTTCATTTATCTCATTCTCTAGCAGAGGCGTCTTTACCTATGGCGCAGTGTGTGCGGCGCACACGGGCGCCGGGTCTAAGGGGGCGCCGAGCGCCCTCTAATGCGACACCTCCAAAGATGCGTCGTAGCCGGCGGCGGCGCTCTCAAAGACCCTGCGCTCGTGTTATGGCCGACGCCGGGCGCGCAGTAGCAAAGCAAGGCTACCTACTCCTTTTCCTACTCTATTTAAATTTACACAATAACTTTTGTTTCAACGTGAAATCAGCCTTAAAACAGATAGTTAAAGATTAAATTGGCGTAATGTCGCATCGCTACCAAAGGCGCGTGCCGGCATCGGCACCTGTTTGTTTTGATTCGTTTGACAACACGCCGACAATCATTGTTAACTCGGCTGTATTAGAATGTTATAAAGTTCAAACTGAATTGAAATTCCCAGGGACGTGCGGCGGTCATCAAAGGCTTGTGTACGCGTGCCGCTATTTTTGTTTTACCGCTACACCGTAGTTTTGCGAAATAAGCCTTGATACAATTGGATTAAGTATCATCTTTGAATAAACATGTAAATATGAAGTAAATCGGCTTTTCTTTTGATAAAAAATATATAAAAGGTAAGATTTGGTTATTTGCTTGCACAATTATTGCGACATGCCTCGAGGTCGGAGGTCATCAAAAATAGCTAGCGAAATTTATGAAAAAAAAACAAAACATCGAGTGATAGATAGTGATATCGAAGTTATATACTCGTACCTATACGACCTAGGATTTTTCATTTGTTTATTCTACTGCAGTGCGGAACAAACAAGGTAAGTTAAAGTGCTTTAATATATACCTACTAGTATACTTAGGTATTTATTTAGGTCTTACTTGTACCTAACCTTTGAACAACGAACTACTTTTTTATTTATTTATTCCGTTTGATTGCCTAATGTAGGTAGGTACCGCGACGTTGATTGATGTGTCATATCCATACTTATATTATAAATGCGAAAGTAACTCTGTCTGTCTTTCTGTCTGTCTGTCTGTGTGTTACGCTTTCACGGCTCAACCGCTGAACCGATTTGGATGAATTTTGGTATGGAGATAATAGGGTAGCTTAAGTCCTGGGGAAGGACATAGGCTACTTTTTATCCCGAAAAAGTGCACAGATCCCGGGGGAATCGCGATATACGAATTCCTCGTGGACGAAGTCGCGGGCAGAAGCTAGTACCTAATAAATAATACTTAGTCCAAGTTGCAACTATTTCTCTGGGCCTATATTAATTTACATTGTTAGTTCTTTTAGGTGCCTATACTTAATAAGTAATAAACAACCTCCGTGGCGCAGTGTGTAGCGCTGTTGCCTTAACGTGCGGAGGTCCCGGGTTCGATCCCCGGCAGGGTCAATTTGGGAATTTATAATTTCTGAATTTTCCCTGGTCTGGCCTGGTGGGAGGCTTCGGCCGTGGCTAGTTACCACCCTACCGGCAAAGACGTGCCGCCAAGCGACTTAGCGTTCCGGTACGATGCTGTGTAGAAACCGAAAGGGGTATGGGTTTAATACAACTGCCATGCCCCTAACAGATTAGCCCGCTACCATCTTAGACTGCATCATCACTTACCATCAGGTGAGACTGTAGTCAAGGGCTAACTTGTAGTGGATAAAAAAAAAACTAAGTATTACTTAGTTTATTATTTATTTTAGATGTCTGATGGCGATGGAAAAAAGAAACTTTCTGGTGCACAGAGTCGAAAAAGAAAGCTGGAGAAGGAAGTGTCTCTGAAAAAGAATACAAGTTCTATTAAAAAGTTTTTTGTTCGACCCGGTCCATCCTCGGACGAACACCTGGAGACAGAGACATATGAAAACCAAGATAATACTACAGCAGGACTCGTCACTTCTACGTCATCGCCGCCGCCGCTGCTGTCTTTGTCGTCGGTAGTTGAAGAAGACGAAGAACCTCCTAGTGCCAAAGCGTCCCCGGAGAATATACTTCGAGAAGATATAATGAATGATCTCGCGTTATGGCCACAGGTGTTATCCGATAAACAGAGAATATTTTTGATGGAGCGTGGGCCAGTACAGGTAAAAGTGGGTTCGTATCCTTCGAATAGATCGAAAAGATCTTTTTCAAATGCTTATTATACTAAAAAGATGTTAAATAATGAAACCGTTTTAAGAAACTGGCTGGTTTACTCTAAGTCAACTGATTCTGTTTATTGTTTTTATTGTAAACTTTTTCATGCTGATGCGACTCCGACTCCATTTAATGGTGAAATAGGTTACAAAGATTGGCAGCATTTGTCTACTGCTATAGAACGTCATGAAAAGAGCTTAGGGCACCTATCATGTCTTAAGGCGCCAGCGGAGGGTGAATTGCTCATACAAACGTAATACCAAAATAATTAGTAATTCGAGCATATTTCCTCCATATTATGCGATTATTAAGATTGAACTTGTATTTATCTAGGTCCCTGGATAATTATTTTTCCAAAATACTTTCCCAAAATTAAATGTAAGCACATTGCGCTTTGCATGTTTTTGCGACATAAACGACATGTTTTCTCCTTATTTGTTTCACATTAAAACCAACGATATCTCACGTACTAATTATTCAGGAACATAGCCTATATTGTCAAGTTACAGAATAACAACATGAAGTTAAAAACACAATAATTTTTCATTCATCATTTTTGGTATTCACGGAACAAGACTAAATGTATAACAAATTCTGTACGCTCATATTGCTATCGTGCTTGCACGCGATCATGTGTCTTCAGCCAAATAGGGATAGCAATATACCGGCAAATTTATATTTGCGGTTCGAGTAGAAGTTGCGAGCGGTGGTCGCCGGTCCCTTATGAAACAAATTACATTGAAAACTGTTATTTTAAAAGAAAAGTCGGTAGATTTCTTGCACCAAAATGAAATTGATCGGGAAAAAAAACGTTGGGTTGCAGTACTCGAACGAATAATCAACATAATTCATTTTTTAGCGAGGCAATGTCTGGCTTTTCGGGGAAGATCTCAAAAAATTTACGATTCTGATAATGGTAATTTTTTGAAGCTGGTTGAATATACCTCTAACTTTGATAATGTGCTTGCGGAACACATTGCCCTTATTCAAAAATTTGAGTCACGCCTAACTCATTATCTTGGCCATAATATTCAGAATGAAATAATACAATTATTGGGAGAAAGAATAAAAAAAGCTATTGTTTTGGAATTGACACAATCTAAATATTTTTCCATTATTTTAGATTGCACTCCAGATATTGCACACGAAGAACAAATATCGGTTGTCGTACGGTACGTTCTTTTAAATGCAAGCAGCAACAAGGCTGAAGTAAAAGAACACTTTCTGGGTTTTTTTCCTATTACAGACACTACTGGCCTGGGCTTAACTCAATTTTTGTTAGATTGTTTAATCTCAAACGAAATTGACATACAAGATATGCGTGGTCAAGGTTATGATAATGGTGCAAACATGAAAGGGAAAAATATAGGTCTACAAAAACGAATTTTAGATTTAAACCCGCGCGCATTTTATGTACCTTGTGCGGCACATAGCCTAAATTTGGTAGTGAATGACGCTGCTAAAAGTTCAATAGAAATTGTCAATTTCTTTTCAATTGTGCAGGAAATTTATGTTTTTTTTTTCTGCGTCAACAGCACGTTGGCAAATACTTGCTAAAGAAGTGCCAACTTTAAGTCTAAAACCACTCTCAAATACTCGATGGGAGAGCAGGGTTGAAGCAGTAAAAGCTCTACGTTTTGAACTGGGAAAAGTGTATGATGCCTTGTTTACTATATATTCCGATAGGAGCAAAGATGCAGAGTCAAGAAATATGGCAAATTCATTACTGGCAAAAATTAAGTCGTTTAAATTCATCTGCTCTCTGCTTATTTGGTTTGAAATTTTAAGCAAGATAAATATAGTTAGCAAGGCCCTTCAAAAGTCAGACGTTGTATTGTCAGAAGCGGTGAAAATGATTGATAATGCAAAAATAAGTTTGTCTGAATTCCGTAATGAGTCCGCTTTTGAGGAACTCCTTAACAGGGCGAAAACTGTAGCGGAAGAAGTCGAGGCAATAGTAGAATTTCCCACACCTGCACGCACTCGCGCTCGTAAAAGGTTTTTTGATTATGAGGCGGAGGATGAACCGATAACAGACGCGAAAACACATTTAAATTTTTACTACTATTTGTTAGACACCGCAATTACTAAGTTCGACGAACGGTTCGAACTTTTGAATGAAAATAATGTAATTTTTTCATTTCTTCAAAAATTGAAACACTGGAAAGATTTGGACTCTGATACAAAAAAAACACATTGCTCTAATTTAGAAAATAAACTTTGCCATGCTGGCTCTTCAGATGTGGAACAGTTCGAGCTCTATAATGAAATCGAATTATTACCGATGTTTATTGATGATTCCACTACGCCGTTGGATATTTTAAATTACTTGTTTACGAATAAATTAATTTCAGTGTTCCCAAATCTGTCCACAGCACTGAGGATATACCTGACACTTCCAGTCACGGTCGCACATAGCGAAAGGTCATTTTCTAAACTAAAAATAATTAAAAACTACCTTAGATCAACATTGTCGCAAAGTAGATTGACAAATTTATCGTTAATAAGTATTGAACATGAAATCAAAATAATTGAAGTTAGTGACATTGTTAAAGATTTCGCTAATGCAAAAGCTCGAAAAGTAACTTTTTTGTAAATACATTTGTGTGTACGAGCGTCTTGTTTGTTAGTAACTATAATAGTTTTTGAATTAAATATTTTTGAAAGAACTACAAAGTTGTGATTTTTTTATTCTCATAACCCCTTCCTTCCTAAAAAAACTTTTAGCTTCCCGACATCATTTAAAAGTGCACCATTTGCATCCGAATTTCCGTTTGAAAATATAACTGTTAGTATTCCATTTTGACCCTGCTCCTACTAGACTAGAGGGCGCCAGGGTACTGGTTGCACACTGGCGCCACAAGGGCTAGAGACGCCTCTGATCTCTAGTAGGCCTTTTCTGAAGTTTCACTTCTGCCGTATGTGAATTTCACACACACACACACACACACACACATACACACACACACACACACACACACACACTTTTTTTTAATATACATATAGGCAAGCGCTTGGCTGCAATCTTATCTGTTGCTGCTGCTGCAAGTGTTGATACAGCCAAAGCCAGCCTACGTTTGTCGTTTTGCAGCAGTCCACGATAATGCAGACTACGGTCTATTTGGGCTGCATATTACAAAACGCCAGCCTGTGTTTTAGTCTAGTGCTTTAGTCTGCAAAATTGTGGTGTCATTTTAGATTTTTTAATGGCAATAATAGTAGATTAGTAGCCAAGGGCTGTAAGGCATCAATTGCAGCCCGAGATATTTAGGCGCACGAGCACAGCGAGGGCGCCTATAGTTCGAGGGTGCAATTTATGCTTACACCCGAGCTAACTACTCTGCTTTACATCTCGATTGTGAGGTAAGTAGGTCCTTATTACCCCCAAATGGAGCTTGAAGGTGACCAATTAGCGCTCTAGGGTAATAATGTAGCTAGAAAAGCCCTAGGGCGGTAAGTAATTTAAAAAAAACTCTTCACTCTTTCAAAAAGTAAGTACATCTAACCATCATACATTTTTTAATTACTAACCGCTAGTCCATTCATTCTAGATTTCAATGTATGGGGAAAACGGCAAAATTAATAATTAATTGAAACTAATGTTGTTTTATACCTATGAGTGAGTACATTAAAAAACACAACTCTCCCCCCCCCCCCCCCCTCCGGTGGTGGCTTCCCCCCTCCCCGCCTTGAAAAGTGTGCCATTTTGCAGATTTCCTAGATTTTCAAGAAAACTAGACAAGCTAGGACAAAACTGTCAAAGAGAGTATTGTTCCTTAATAAATTACCTACAAATAAGTTCATACCATTTATTATGATAGGAGTTATAGTTTACAAGCTATGGTGCGTTAAAGTTGACTAAAATTCGGAGCTCAGTAAAATAAGCCTTAAATTAGTTCAAAAACACGCTTGGAATCTTTAAAACAAACCAATTGAGCCCATACTCGAGGGGCTTACTGATAATCATTGAAGAGTTCCCCTATCCACCTCCTGGTTCCATCATCAGATCAGCTCGATGCTGGAGCTGGTGACTTTGTAGTATGTATGGGCGAAAAAAGTTGTTTTTTTCCAGTCCCAGCAGTGGCGATTCCTGGTGGTCAATCTGGGGTTTGCGCTAACTGATGGTTAGGTATTTTCTCAATAAAACACATTTACCTCATATATCACTGATTAGGGGTAGGTATAGGTTTAATATAACTGATAGGTATATCCCTAACAGGTTTGCCCGCCATCTTAGAGTAGGTACTTACATCATCACCCACCACCTGGTGACATTGCAGTCAAAGGCTAACTTGTACTTACTAGAATAAAGAATACTAGGTATTTTTATTTATCTTACACTAGCAGATTCCCGCGACTTCGTCCGCGTGAAATAAGTTTTTTAAATTCCCACGGGACCTCCCTAATTTTTCGGATTAATCTCGGTTCTCGTACCAAGCCCATGACACTCACAAATAATGTGGCTTTCTGTTGGTACCAGAATTTTCAAAATCGGTTCAGTAGATCCAGAGATTACCCCCTACAACCTCACAAACTTTACCTCTTTATAATATTAGTATAGTGCGCGTTATATTATCACTATGATATCTTCTAAGATATTAATCTGAATTAAATGGTGTAAGGGCGAATTTGATCTATATTAAATACTTGAGATGAACAACCATTTTATTTTGATAAGGATTAATACTATGTTGGTAAAAACACCTTCGCGAGTAAAGCATTGTTTTAGACCAAATTTTAAAATCATAATGACGGTTATTGTGAGACGACCTTAAAACATAGCTATATGCTGTCGCGGACTTTTTTTTAGAACTTTTTGAGAGGAACAATTCCACCATAAGTACATTGTTTTCGTGTAACTTTTACCATTTACGCAGCGCACGCCACGGAAGCTCTCAGATGAGACAATTTTTTCCGACTTCATTCGCATTATTGCAATATTCGTAGGGATCTTTAATGTTTTTGAAAATAAAATACAGCCTATGTTACTCTCCGAGAATGTAGCTTTCTATAAGTGAAAGAATTTTTAAAATCGGTTGAGTAGTTTTTGAGTTTCGAAAATAATACTACACAGCACATGCGCAACTCATAGTGCACGCCTTCGGCCCGTAGTGAGCGGGGAGTAAGCGGGCCGACGGAGTTCGAAGATTCTCGCAGTACGAGCCACGAGACGATGCGTAGCACGTCACAACTCACAACCAAGATGCGAGGTGGTCATGGAGCGTGCGTGATTTTAAATAATTATCGATTAACGCAATCATTTAATTGATAAACTTATATGATTTGTGAATGGTAGGTACCTATTTCATGTTATAAAATAAGTATTAGTTTATTACTTAAATATATAGATCTAGAATAATTGGTAAGTAACTTAATTCATAATTATTGGTATTGCGGCGCAAGCTGCGCAATCTTAGAGGAATCGCCACTGAGTCCCAGTTTTCTAGACTCAACACATTTCCTCGCCATTGTTGCACTTGTAGTCCAGTCATTTTAGCATAAAAAACCGGCCAAGTGCGAGTCGGACTCGCGCACCGAGGGTTTCGTACAAACCTGTAGTAAGTTTTAAATTATTAAAAAAAAACTACTTACTAGATCTCGTTCAAACAAATTTTCGGTGGAAGTTTGCATGGTAATGTACATCATATATTTTTTTTAGTTTTATCATTCTCTTATTTTAGAAGTTACAGGGGGGGGGGGGGGCACACATTTTACCACTTTGGAAGTGTCTCTCGCGCAAACTATTCAGTTTAGAAAAAAATGATATTAGAAACCTGAATATCATTTTTGAAGACCTATCCATAGATACGCCACACGTATTGGGTTTGATGAAAAAAAAATTTTGAGTTTCAGTACTACCACCGGTTCTTACAAAATAGCAAGGAATATTTCAAAAACTATTTGTCCTATCAAAATAAACTAAACACTCTTTTATAGGTAAATTAATTATCTTTGTCCTAAGTCCTGACAGCTTTTTTCCTAGCTCTAATACTTCTTCTTGAAATTACAAAAAACATTCACGGATTTTACAAGGGTTTCTTTTTTTATGCAAGTTAGACAGCAATATTTCCGAAACTATTAGTTCTGTCAAAATAAACTAAAATCTATTTTGGAGGTAATTTAATGAAGTTCATTTTTGCTTGTTTATTTTTTTCCTAGTTCTAATAGTTTCTGTGAAAATTACAAAATATATACATGGTTTTTGAAAAAAAAAAATTTCATGGAATAAAGGTAGTCATATTTTTCGAACTATTGGTCCTATCTAAATAAACCATAACATTTTTTTCGTACCACTTGCTCAAAAAAGTGACATTCTATGCCACAAAAAGCGAACATAACAATAGTCATTTTTAATCTGTTAAAAACAGGGAAAGAAAATTGTACTGAATTTCATTCATCCTCTAGGGGGAGAATGTGATTTAAATTTGGAATACTTACCGAAATTTATACTGAACTACATCTGTGTTTACACCATTGAGTTTGTATATAAAGCATTATACATCTTTTTGAAAAAGGAATACGCATTTATTATGCAGTTATGATTATTAAATAAAATGACGAAAACCGACGAGGCCGTATGAGCTTGATGCCTTTGCTTTTCCGACAAAAAAATATTAGTCTAGGAATTTGCCGCGTTTTTGTTTTCTTCAAATACATAAACGTTATTTGTAACTCTCTCTATCAATAATTGGACCAATGTTTCGAATGTTAACTTTTACTTTTAATTTGCTTTTTACTTTTTGACGACCTCCGTGGCGCAGTGTGTAGCGCTGTTGTCTTAACGTGCGGAGGTCCCGGGTTCGATCCCCGGCAGGGTCAATTTGGGAATTTATAATTTCTGAATTTTCCCTGGTCTGGCCTGGTGGGAGGCTTCGGCCGTGGCTAGTTACCACCCTACCGCCAAAAACGTGCCGCCAAGCGATTTAGCGTTCCGGTACGATGCCGTGTAGAAACCGAATAGGGGGATGGGTTTAATATACCTAACTGCCATGCCCCTAACAGGTTAGCCCGCTACCATCTTAGACTGCATCATCACTTACCATCAGGTGAGATCGCAGTCAAGGGCTAACTTGTAGTGGATAAAAAAAAAAATTGTCATTATTTTTAATAAATGCTTATCTCATATTATTATTGTGTTAATTTTTTCGCAAATGGTACGAAAAGTAGAGTATTTTCCTCGGTGATAAAGCTGTCTTAGTCTTGGGTGAACTTAAATCCCTCGCTACACTCAGGACTCGTCTTAAATCCCTCGCTTCGCTCGTGATTTAAGTTTTTAACACCCTCGCTACGCTCGGGAGTAAACCTCGAGTCCTTCGTTACGCTCGCGATTTAAATCGTCACCCGCGACAGAAGACACTGCTTTATCCCCTTGGTTAATAATCTACTATTATTTTTACTTCTGACAGTTTTTGCCTAACTCTAATAGTTTTCTAGAGATTACAGAATACATATAAAATGTTGAAAATTGGCTTATTTTACTGAGCTGCGATTTTTAGTCAACTTTAACGCACCATAGCTTTTAAACTATAACTCCTATCATAATAAATGTTATGAACTTATTTGTAGGTAATTTATTAAGAAACAATGTTCTCTTTGACGGTTTTGTCCTAGCTTGTATAGTTTTCTTGAAAATCTAGGAAATATGCAAAATGACACACTTTTCAAGGCGGGGAGGGGGGAAGCCACCACCGGAGGGGGGGGGGGGAGAGTTGTGCTTTTTAGTGTACTCACTCATAGGTATAAAACCACAGTAGTTTCAAAAAATTATAAATTTTGCCGCGAAAAAATCTAAAATGAATGGACTACGCCCTAGGGCTTTTCTAGCTACATTATTACCCTAGAGCGCTAATTGGTCACCTACAAGCTCCATTTGGGGGTAATAAGGACCTACTTACCGAATATGAGAGATGTAAATAAATAAAAATGAAATAAAATAAATAAAAATGATGGAACAAGAAGCTTAATTCGCTACAATCCGCCAAATCTATGTGGTGCCTACGTTTCACTCCGACGTAGGTTCGTTTCGTACGTTGAGAGTAATGTATAAGATTTGTGTGGTGTGGTGTTGTGCCGGTGCGAATTGCTGGCTTACTGGGCCGTAAATATCGCAAGCTACACGTGCAAGCCACTTTAATCTTTAAATCATTCTTTTTAAATATTTTTAAGGTTCCGTAACTACCTCAAGAGGAAAAAGGGAACCTTTATACTTTATAGGATCAGGATAGAGTAGGATAGGATTCCGTACGCATAGGGTGTCGAATTATTTATCAGGCGCTACTACTTAGTTTAGCTCCAAATGTAAGCCAGGTATTTCACAGCTGATAACAAGTTGGTATGACATCTTTCTTGTTATTTACTCAAAGAATTTATACTGTGAGGTGTTTCACCCCTGTTCCTCGGAGAGCACGTTAAGCCGTCGGTCCCGGTTATTATCACTAACATGATAATAGTCATCAAAGCCCGCCAACCCGCATTGGAGCTGCGTGGTGGGTCTAAGCTCTTAATCCCTCTCTCCTATGAGAGTAGAGGCATGTGCCCAGCAGTGGGACGTTATTGGGCTGTGGTGGTGGTGGTGGTACGGAACCCTTTGTGCGCGAGTCTGACTCGTACTCGTTTTGACGACCTAGCGCAGTGTTGAGCGTTGTTGTCTTAACGTGCGGAGGTCCCGGGTTCGATCCCCAGCAGGTTCAATTTGGGAATTTATAATTTCTGAATTATCCCTGGTCTGGCCGGTGGGGAGGCTTCGGCCGTGGCTAGTTACCACCCTACCGGCAAAGACGTGCCGCCAAGCGATTCAGCGTTCCGGTACGATTCCGTGTAGAAACCGAATAGGGGTATGGGTTTAATATAACTGCCATTCCCCTAACAGGTTAGCCCGCTATCATCTTAGACTGCACCATCACTTCCCCTCAGGTGAGATCGCAGTCAAGGGCTAACTTGTAGTGGTTTAAGAAAAAAAAACTTGACCGGTTTTTAATTTATTTCCAGGTATCCTAGCTTTAATAATTAGAAGCAACATCTTAACATTAGTGTACGCAGCCGCTGGAGCTCTGATCTTCTCCCTCTACCTGGTGTACGACACTCAGCTGATGATGGGCGGCAAACACAAGTACAGCATCTCGCCTGAGGAGTACATCTTCGCTGCTCTCAACTTGTACTTGGACATTGTCAATATTTTCCTGTTCATATTAACAATCATTGGCGCGACGAAATGAGATCCCTTCCCATAAGACTGTTATTCGTTTGAACATGTTTGTGGCAGTGAGCCAGGGCCTATCCATACTTCCATACTAATATTATAAATGCGAAAGTGTGTCTGTCTGTCTGTCTGTCTGCTACGCTTTCCCGGCCCATCTTTTCAACCGATTTTGCTGAAATTTGGTATAGTCCATACTAATATTATAAATGCGAAAGTGTGTCTGTCTGTCTGTCCGTCTGTCTGTCTGTCTGCTACGCTTTCCCGGCCCATCTTTTCAACCGATTTTGCTGAAATTTGGTATAGAGGTAGGTTATATCCCGGGAAAGGGCATAGGCTACTTTTAATCCCGGAAAATTAAGGAGTTCCCGCGGGAATCAAAAAATCTTGATCCACGCAGACGAAGTCGCGGGCATCATCTAGTTTAAAATAAATTTACAAGTAAGCTCATACATAATACCCGGATAAACTCACGTGTTCTGTCGGAAAGATGCCCGAATAGTTTCGAACCCGTTCGGGGCCCATAATCATGAGGGCGACCCTGTTCGCGGCCGCTGGTCGACTGCGGTTCGCATGTCGTGCAGCTCTGTGCGATGGTTGAGGTGGGGGGGAGGTGGTAATGCGCCTTCTCCCGACGACTCCTGCTGATCGTCTTCACTGGCGTCGTCATTATACTAATATTATAAATGCGAAAGTGTGTTTGTTTGTTGGTTTGTCCTTCAATCACGCCGCAACAGAGCAACGGATCGACATGATTTTTGGCATGGGTATAGTTGAGGACCTGGAGAGTGACATAGGCTACTTTTTATCCCGGAAAATTAAGGAGTTCCCGCGGGAATCAAAAAAAAACTTAAACCACGCGGACGAAGTCGCGGGCATCAGCTAGTTGTGATATAAGCAAGCCGGGATGGCCGTGCCCGGTTACAAATTTGTAGATTGTACTTATGGTACTTACTAAGTTAAAAAGCGGTTTCCACGCTGGGGGCAGCATCCACCATCACGGTTGAAATTCGGGTGACGACTAATCTCTATAGCTTCTCGTATTTTCCGAGGTACCTACTGGCAACTTTTCCCTGGCCAACACAGACGTCTTGTCGAAGCGTATGTAGTGAGTAGTGTAGAACACGTGAGTTTATCCGGGTATTATGTAGGTATACTTGGTTATAATGAATATCACTCACGTAAGCTCTTGGTTATAAGTTATGATGCAGCTATTATGGGAGGGACGATATGCGATTCCTTCCCATAAGATATATCTAGTCTCTATTTCGTTGTATAAAAAAACCAGCCGCTCTATTCTGTAACTCAGTGGCTATCAAAAAATGAAAGGCATTAAAAAAAAATCATCCAGATCCATTCAGCCGTCCAGTGTGCTTAGCATGCGCATAACGAGATTATCTCGTGACGAGAGAGAGAGAGAGATGTTGTCGTTGCCGGCAAATTTTTCATTTACCCTAACATGCACAAAATGCGGTTTATTACAAAAAAAATAGCCGACATGTAAAGGTTCGTAGAGAAATACACCTACCACAAATAAGAAATATTACTTTTATCTCTACTTTTGGCGTATAACGATAATAATTTTTAATTTACCCTAACATGCACAAAATGCGGTTTATTACAAAAAAAATAGCCGACGTGTAAAGGTACCTACCACAAATAAGAAATATTACTTTTATCTCTACTTTTGGCGTAACGAGTAAAGTAAGTAACCATGTTAGCTTCGGTAGATAAAAAGAGATAACGGGTAGAGATAATTTTACTCGTAGTGCCATACTGGCGTAATTTGACCTACATCTGCGATTGCCAACTCTACTTTATGGAGACGACGACGCGACGTGTGGTCTAAGTTGGAGCTAAGCCTTGAAAAAGGCTATTCACTCTTGCCTTTGTGTTTGAGGTATTAAAGCACTATTAAAGTCATGCAGGAAATACGGACGCCGGAAGGGCGTTTCGTACCTATTCATACTGATTTTTTGACAGAAACTAAATTCGGACAACATCTATGGTTTGTCTAATTTAGGGTGACAATTGGGCTGATTCTGTAGTGCACAATCTCTAAACTAAACTAAAATTAGAGCATTACAAATATTGCTAACCCTTTCATATATAATACTCCCTGCGGAAAGGGACAGAACTAGACTTAAAGCTGCCATTTTAGTTTAGTTTAGAGATTGTGTTATACATAATCGGTCACATTAGGGCTTATTTTATTGTAAGTACTAATCGCTTAACTTAACTAAAATAACAGCATTAAAAATATTGCTAACCTTTTCATAATACTCGTTGCGAAAAGGGACAGAACTAGATATAAAGCTGTCATTTTATTTTAATTTAGAGATTGTGCCACAATTTTGGCAGATGCCATTTGTTTTAGTCTGTCTCACTCTAGTCCTTCACTATTGCTGTGCACTGTGAAAATTTTCATCAAAATCCGTTCGGCAAAACACACAGTAAGTACGTGTCCTTAATAAAATATGATGTACAAATATTAGTAATAAGTGTCTTTTTAATTTTACCTCAATAATTGTAATGAGAATGAAAATAAATTAATTGTTGTAGTAACTATTTGCTCATTTTATTATACCTACTTCCTTATAAAATATAAAAGGGTAACTTTTAACCTTAATAAAAGGGTAACTTTATACTTATTTACGTCTTAGTTTATGGTATAGTCAGCCATTTTGCTGGGTTGTGAATGGTGATTTGGTCGATCACATCCTGCGAGAACCCTTTATGCTTCATTCTTGGGAGGACGTTGGTGTTTATATGGCTGTAACCGTGGCCTCCGAATTTCGTCTGGAATGGAAAAAATAAAATATCAAATCAAATCTAATATTATTCAAGTAGACTTTTTACATTGCTTTTGTCGACGATTTCCCTGACGCAGTTTTGAGCGCTGTTGTCTTAACGTAGGAGGTCCCGGGTTCGATCCCCGGCAGGGTCAATTTGGGAATTTGTAATTTCTGAATTTTCTCTGGTCTGGCCTGGTGGGAGGTTTCGGCCGTGGCTAGTTACCACCCTTCCGGCAAAGACGTACTGCCAAGCGATTAAGCGTTCCGGTACGATGTCGTGTAGAAACCGATTAGGGGTATGGGTTTAATATACCCCTAACAGGTTAGCCCGCTACCATCTTAGACTGCATCATCACTTACCATCAGGTGAGATCGCAGTAAAGGGCTAACTTGTAGTTGATTAAAAAATAAAAAATAAGTAGTCGAATGAATCTACCAAGCTTCAAGTTGGGTGATTTTAAAAATAAAGGTTGCAAACCTAACTTTTTTGGTACGCAACCCTAATAAGATGAGTGACACCAAAGTTTAACTAGATGATGCCCGCGACTTCGTCCGCGTGGATTAAGGTTTTTTGATTCCCGCGGCAATTTTTTTTCGGATAACAAACAACATCTCTATACCAAATTTCATCAAAATCGGTTGAAAAGATGAGCCGTTAAAGCGTAGCAGACAGACACTTTCGCATTTTTAATATCACTATGGAATTACATCAATTATTATACCTATTTAAAAAATATATATATTTATTTGTTTGTGTGTTTTTGTTACATTATGTGCATGACAAAAAGAAATGAAAAACCGGCCAAGTGCGAGTCGGACTCGCGCACCGAGGGTTCCGTACAAACTTGTAGTAAGTTTTACGATTTATGACGTATTAAAAATAAAAATTACGTTTGTTGTATGGGAGCCCCCCTTTAATATTTACTTTATTGATATTTAATTATCTCCTTTGAAAGGTAATATACAAGTTAATATTCTGTGAAAATTTGAACCGTCTACCTGTTACCGTTATTAATATTGAGCAAAAAAATACGAAAAAAACACGTTTATTGTATGGGGACCCCCCTTAATATATATATTTTTTTAATTATTAGTATTTGTTTTTATAGCGGCAACGGAAATACATCATTTGTGAAAATTTCAGCTTTCTAGCTATCACGGTTTATGAGATACAGCCTGGAGACAGACAGACAGACAGACAGCGGAGTCTTAGTAATAGGGTCCCGTTTTTACCCTTTGGGTACGGAACCCTAAAAAGGTATTACATTGCAAATGTTGCCTAAAACTACGATGGGCGCTATTGGCTGGATTTTCCTAACTCACCAATCTATGTTTAGTGTGTATATCGTGTGACATCAGTATCCTGTCCTCCTTGCCTTCTGTAACTAACTGACTGACCATGCCAATCCTCTGAGCGTCAGACGGCATGTCAGTGTCTTCGTTCAGCTGGTAGTATGACACTTCCGTACCGAAAAGATCGAATTGACAGTATGTTCCCAGTTCCGAAAACTCCAACAGCTTTGCTGGGTCTAGTAAGGTTCCTGAAAAATATAAATAGCCATAGATTAACCACAGTACGGATCTAGTAAGGTTCCTGAAAAATATAAATAGCCATAGATTAACCACAGTACGGATCTAGTAAGGTTCCTGAAAAATATAAATAGCCATAGATTAACCACAGTACGGATCTAGTAAGGTTCCTGAAAAATATAAATAGCCATAGATTAACCACAGTACGGATCTAGTAAGGTTCCTGAAAAATATAAATAGCCATAGATTAACCACAGTACGGATCTAGTAAGGTTCCTGAAAAATATAAATAGCCATAGATTAACCACAGTACGGATCTAGTAAGGTTCCTGAAAAATATAAATAGCCATAGATTAACCACAGTACGGATCTAGTAAGGTTCCTGAAAAATATAAATAGCCATAGATTAACCACAGTACGGATCTAGTAAGGTTCCTGAAAAATATAAATAGCCATAGATTAACCACAGTACGGATCTAGTAAGGTTCCTGAAAAATATAAATAGCCATAGATTAACCACAGTACGGATCTAGTAAGGTTCCTGAAAAATATAAATAGCCATAGATTAACCACAGTACGGATCTAGTAAGGTTCCTGAAAAATATAAATAGCCATAGATTAACCACAGTACGGATCTAGTAAGGTTCCTGAAAAATATAAATAGCCATAGATTAACCACAGTACGGATCTAGTAAGGTTCCTGAAAAATATAAATAGCCATAGATTAACCACAGTACGGATCTAGTAAGGTTCCTGAAAAATATAAATAGCCATAGATTAACCACAGTACGGATCTAGTAAGGCTCGTGAAAAATATAAATAGCCATAGATTAACCACAGTACGGATATAGGACCGTAGCAAACAAATGTGCACAGGGGGCCCTTGAATTTAAAGAGGGGGGGCCCTATTGGTCCGATTTTGAATGCCTATTATTTTTAATAGTCCACTAAACTGACTGCAATTATGGAATCTTTACCTATTAATTATTATAGGACTTAAACATTAGGGGATTCCCCTGCATCATTGTGATGTTGCCAAATTGCAGCATAAAATTATTATAGGACTTAAACATTAGGGGATTCCCCTGCATCATTGTGATGTTGCCAAATTGCAGCATAATAATGTAATTTAATGTCCTCCCGACCGAATTTCGGCCACGGCGGCCAATCTCCAGAGAGATTAGCCATCTGCGCGGGAGATATTATAGGTAGTGCACAAGTGTGTGCGCAAACACAGGTGCATTCTCTGTTCCTTTACTCTCATAGCCCGTTGGGACGGAAAATCCGACACGACCGGAGAGAGATCAGGCGCAGGACCGACGGCTTATTGTACGACGTGCTCCACAATAATGTAGGTACCTATCCAATTATAGCACGAATGTGGCTTAGTGGTTTAATTTTTTTTATTCGTAGTTTTTTGGGACCAGGCGCGGGGCCTGCAACATTTTCTACCTTCGCAAAAGTAAAAAAGTATTTTTCGTTTCTTCACGTTTGTTGAAAACCCCCCTATATTTGTAATTGGGTTAAAAAACGACTTAAAAGACTACTAAAATGGTACTCACGGTCTAAATGCGACATGACAGCCTTATCTGGTTTCCCACCAGCCTCCGCGTAAAGGCGGATGATCTCGAAGGGCGCGTCTAGTGCCCGGTGCGGGTGGAAGCTCACTCCGCAACCAATCTGCGATTGCAGTTCACCCGCTGCTGTTATTGCTTTACGCTCGAAATCTGGAAGGAGAATAAGTCGTGTTTTAAGATTGTATGGAAGTTTAAAAGTCTCTTCAAAATTCACAAATAATTTTCCTTCTATCAAAAGGAAAATTATTCGTGGAAATAAAGGAACTTATGTCACTAAGATAATGATGAATGAATATAAATGAATAAATACACTTTTATTGTACACCACAAAGGAAATTATACATCAATAATATAGTAAACTTAAGCATAGAACAAAGTAAATAAGTAAAGATGTTTGTTTGTAGGTAGGTATCTATCTACCTATGTTGTCAATTCTGATTTCCGTTATGAGTAGACCCACTATTTTGGTAAGTAACAATTTTCTTATGAAATTGGTTCATTAGTCAACCTTGCGTATTCGAGGCCGTAGGAAACCACTTTCTTCCCATAGATCTCTTTGCCTGACGCCAACTACCTAGGTAGAGATACCATTAAAATACTAACCTCTCAAAGGCCACACACTAGCGATCTCCCCCATAAAGCCAGCTTTCACCGACGGATAGTCCACACACCCCACAGTCAATTCTTCCAGCATGTGGTTATACAGATCTTCCGTACTACTCTTCAGGGTGTCTTCAGCTTGTAAGTCAGCTATGTAGTGGCCTGTGCCAGCGACTATAGACACGCCTGTAGATTCAGACACTTTCTTGTAAAAGCCAATGTCTCGCTCGAGACCTAGTGTTGAGTTTTCTACTATGGTACCTGAGGAGCAAAATTTACATATACCTATCTGAGAATAAAAGATAATGCAATATTAATATATCCTCGTCAAGCAATAGATGTCCACATCTCTTTTAGGGACTTCCATACGCCACGATCTTGCGCCACCTGGTTCTCGCTTTACGTCATCCAACCACGTTTTGCCAACACTGTATTTTCCAGTGCGAGTCGCTAAATTCGACCTAAGTATTCGACTAGTGACGGTTGGGTCCCCAACGTCTGTAAGTTTCTTCGCAACCTGTGGCGCTACGCGTCGGTTTATTTAGTTCTTCTACGGAATTCCTAATTTTTTTTTTGTTAATTTGATGTCGTAAAGTAACTCCGAGTAGGTAGCCGAACCTATAGCCTCTCATGTACCATGTACCATTGGATTATTGTTGTTTGGTCTATACTCTCTTTCATGATGTAAGAAAGTACATTAAAGTATACTTATATATATACTTAATAAATGCGAAAGTTTGGATGGATGGGTGTTTGTTATTCAATCACGCCAGAACTGCATGGATCTGGATCAAATTTGGCACAGAGATAGATTATAGTCTGGAATAACACATAGGCTACTTATCCCGTTCTTCAGCGGAAACCAAAAACCTCAATCCGTGACGAAAACACGGGCATCAGCCAGTATTTCATACTTTTAAAAGCAACAGCTAGGTTGGTGACCAAAATAATATAATAAGCATTTAAGTAGCTTAAAAACTACCTCACTTCTTACCTCCACCAAGAGACTTATAAAGTTGAACATCACTCAAAACAGCATCTTTCGTGTCCAAATCATTAAACAGCAGATTATATTTCGAACTGTATGGATACTGCCTTATGTATCCGAGCTTTTCACATCTGAAACCTTCCTGGAAATGGTTCTCTATCTCTTTGGGGGGCTGTCGATAGAAGTGGGTGAATTTCATACACAAGTGTTCGTGTGTTAGCGTTCTTCCCAGGACATGGGGGGAGACGTCACCCCTCACTGAAAAAGAAAAATATATCCATACTATCCATACTTAATATTATAAATGCGAAGGTGTGTCTGTCTGTCTGTCTGCTACGCTTTCGCGGCCCATCTTTTTAAGCGATTTTGATGAAATTTGGTATAGATGTGATTGTAACCCGGGAAAAGACATAGGCCGGAAAATTAACCCGGAAAATTAAGGAGTTCCTGCGGGAATAAAAAAACGTAATCCGCGCGGACGAAGTCGCGGGCATCATCTAGTATTACATATAAGACCAATACAGTATCTCCTACCTACTTTTTCGTGGACAAGTTAGCCATACATCGGACCTATAAGATTACTCAGCATGAGATGATTAAGGTGAGGATTAAGATTATGACGACCTCCCTGGCGCAGTGTTGAGCGCTGTTGTCTTAACGTGCGGAGGTCCCGGGTTCGATCCCCAGCAGGGTCAATTTGGGAATTTATAATTTCTGAATTTTCACTGGTCTGGCCTGGTGGTATCTAAGCTTCGGCCGTAGCTAGTTACGACCCTACTGGCAAAGACGTGCCGCCAAGCGATTTAGCATTCCGGTACGATGCCGTGTAGAAACCAATTAAGGGTATGGGTTTAATATTTAAACTGCCATGCCCCTAACAGGTTAGTCCGCTATCATCTTAGACTGCAGCACGACTTACTATCAGGTGAGATCGCAGTCAAGGGCTAACTGTTTACATTGTTTGTGTGTGACACCATCATACTAATATTATAAATGGGAAAGTGTGTTTGTTGGTTGGTTTGTTGGTTTGTTGGTTTGTCCTTCAATCACGCCGCAACGGAGAAACGGATCGACGTGATTTTTTGCATGGGTAGAGGGATATAGTTGAGGGCCGAGAGTGACTTAAGGCGCCAGCGGAGGGTGAATTGCTCATACAAACGTAATACCAAAATAATTAGTAATTCGAGCATACTTCCTCCATATTATGCGATTATTAAGATTGAACTTGTATTTATCTAGGTCCCTGGATAATTATTTTTCGAAAATACTTTCCCAAAATTAAATGTAAGCACATTGCGTTTTGCATGTTTTTGCGACATAAACGACATGTTTTCTCCTTATTTGTTTCATATTAAAACCAACGATATCTCACGTATTAATTGATCAGGAACATAGCCTATATTGTCAAGTTACAGAATAACAACACGAAGTTAAAAAAACAACAATTTTTCATTCATCATTTTTGGTATTCACGGAACAAGACTAAATGTATAACAAATTCTGTACGCTCATATTGGTATCGCGCTTGCACGCGATCATGTGTCTTCAGCCAAATAGGGATAGCAATATACCGGCAAATTTATATTTGCGGTTCGAGTAGAAGTTGCGAGCGGCGGTCGCCGGGGGGGGGAGGGGGGGGGGGGGGGTAGCTTAAGGGATAAGCTACTTTTTATCCCGGAAAATTGAGGAGTTCCCGTGGGAATTAAAAAAAACTTATTCCACGCGGACGAAGTCACGGGCATCAGCTAGTCATTGAATAAATAATATATGTATTTTCTTTCTTTCTTTCATTCAAAAAGTTTAAAAAAACTTACCAGTCTGAACTTTTCCTGTACTCATTGTAATTTGTAGGCAACTGAACAAATATAGGTAAGTAACTAAGTAAATAAATAAAGTAGCCTTTTATCTAACTACTAAGTACTTATATGTATCTACTATCTATAGATAATACCTAAATAAAGTAGACAGGTGCTTTATTCGCAACCAACTTTCACAGACATGGCGATAAACACAAACCAAGTCGTATGCTATTTTATTGATCACAATATCACTTTGTTTAAACACATTTATTTACAAATTCATTATCAGGGAGCGAGATAAAACATTAACATAGGCGTTATAGTACAGATACCTATGTTTAGACCTTTTATCACTGTATAATACAAACATAACAAAATGAATAAACGAGGCACGCAGAAATAGCTCCTTCTCAGTGAATATCTACAACGCAATTGAGTAGGTAATTGAGTATGGAACGCGAGACGCGTCGTCTGATATAATAATATAGCCATGAACTATATTACGGTGGTCTCTATAGCGTAGCGGTGAGAAATCTCTCCCCACGTTCAAGGTTTGCAGTTCGATTCCGTCGTACATTTTCTATAAAACTTGTTGATCTCGTGACGTGCAAATGTTCGTTTCAGAAGCAAAGTCCCGGGTTCGGTTACCGGTCAAGACTTTTTGAATAGGTATTCGAGTTACAGCATGTGCAACTTTGAGCAATATTATTTAATTACTTTAGTACGTAGGTACCTAACTCTACACTCTCTCTCTAGGTAGGTACTTAAACGGACACCCAATCTGAATCAATGAAGTCTTTATAAGCTTTAATTAATGCACAACCCAATCACTTACCAGTTAACTACCATGACATCCTAACGAAACTTTTACAGAGAATTTTTAAACAAAACTTGTCGCTAATCAAATAAAATGTACGCGCGCAAAGTTCTAAATTGTCATAGGAACGAATAAATAAGGACTATTGTCATAGTGACAAGAACACTTCAATCTAATTGAGCGTGTAATGCTATGGTGTAATGATAAAAAGCTATCGAATATTTTAGTTGAATTTATATAACTACTTATAGAATTTCTTCTAGGAAAAATGCCGATATTAGTGAAAGACTATTCGTGGATACAAAGTTCTAGCAACATCAACATAAGAGTACCGCTAGATCCAGTTTATAAGGAAAAAGTAGATCTTTTTACTACAGGCAGGTATATTAAGGCACACTTTAGTCCATTTCTCTTTGAAATATTTCTTCTGCACGACGTTGATATAAAAAGAAGCAAATGCTTCGTAAAAGACGACGTAATTCTACTAGACTTAGTTAAAAAAGATGATACTGAATGGGACTCTTTAGAAAAAACCTTAACCAAAGAAGAGAAGAAGAAAATAAGACAAGAAATACTTGAAGAATGCCAGCAACAGGCCAAACAAGAAGCAGAAGAAAAAGCAATAAAGAAAAGTAATTTAGATAGATTCACTGTGCAACGTGCTATGGATATTGATAATAAGCAACATGATCTAATGGAATCGAGAAGAGACGAACAGTGTAAGAAAGCAATGGACGATTTAGAAAAATGGAGAGTATCGACAGTAAAAAATAATCAAAATTTTAACCATACTAAAAGCTCTGGAGCGAAAATAGTGGAATTACCTTCGTCAGAGGATGAAGAAGTTGAGAAAAATATAAGAGTTTGTGCTGTTGAAAATTATAAACAAAATTTTACAGAAACAAAAAGATCTGGAGTTCAAATAGTTGAACTACCATCGTCAGAAGACGAAGTCGAGTCGAAAAATACAACAATAAATGAAAACATCAAAAGTCGAGCTTCAGAATATTTGCCCAAAAGTACTAAAACACAGAGCCAAATCAAAAAGCAAGTTATACGGAAACCAGAGGAGAAAGTAGTGAAATCGGAATATGTAGAAAAGAAAAAAGAAGAAACAGCCAAAAGGGTCTTGCCAAAATTAAGGCAAATGGCCGAGTTGGAGATAACTCACACTCCTCGAACATTTCCAACCCCCAGTAGGGAATCTACTGCTCAAGAGGAAGAAGCGTGGCTGAAAAACATTACTATGGCCAGAAGAGCTACAGGTAAGAAGTCACGATCATGATTTTTTACTTATTACTTACTTTGATGACCTGGCTCACTAACTCAAAAAGGATCATGGCCTCTGCCAGTAGAAGCTGCTACTCATGTCTGCTGCCTGCTGCGCTTAACGCCAATCCAAGAACCGATGACCTGAGAGCTTGCAGGTCTTTGCTCGCTACGTCAAAACAGCGATGAACGAGCTGGGGCGTGAAAGCATTTTCATAATTAGCGACCAAAGTATGCTCGAACGTACAGCACCACTCTAGCTCTCTAGATGACCAAACCAGCGAAGATATGTACAATTTGAGATACTTTTTCTTTAAGTATCTTCATGTAATTTTCCAGGTTTTGTGTCCGAAGATCTGCGACCCGAAGAGCAGGACCCTCAATGGTGCAAAGAGACGGGCGACGAGTTCTTCCGGAGCGGCAACTTCCTCGGCGCAGTCAGTGCCTACACCCACGGGATCACTTTGTCTGATAAACTACCAACGCTCTATGCCAACAGGGCTGCTACTCACTTCGCCTTGGGGAACTTTAATAAATGCGTAAGATTTTAAAATCGCATCAAGTTTGGCGGAGCTGGCTACAGTGTGTGGATTGATTTCATTGGCTAACACCCTCACTATTGGCACGTCCCTAACCAAGGAGATAATGTGCTTTCGTACCACTCGTTCGACGGAGGCGTCTAGGCTGAGCAACGCAACGGGGTGATAAGGGGGTGACGGGGGATGCTATATATGCAGGATTTTCACTACAAAATTCAGTCATTCTAGCAAAAAATTCGTGTGCATCTTGAAGGTGTATACGGAGGTGTAGATAGTGAGAGTGTAGAAGGTGAAGCTGTGGTCTCCAATCCGTAGGAGCGTCGATCCATTGCAAGGATAATACGCTGTGCTATTGGTTAAGATCACAGACACACATAACAGCGATTGCGACATTGTAAAAGATTGAGTAATTAACCATTGACTGTCTTTTAGGCGACAGATTGCTCCACAGCGTTGGATCTAATGAAGCCTCCGTGCGAGGGCAACCGCCGAAGCCGCGCCAAGTGCATCGCTCGTAGGGGAGCCGCATTAGCCCGGCTGGGATACCTGAGCAAAGCCATCGACGAAATGAAGGCAGCTGCGAAGCTGTTGCCCGATGACGAAACTATTAAAAACGATATATTTGAAATGGAGAGGGCTTGGGAACAGAACCCTGATTCAGATTAGGGACTATCACATGCAAAACTGTCTCTGTCTTTCTTTTACGTTTTCATGACTCTTCCGTTTGAAACGATTTTGACATGGCTACTTACATATATATATCCCGTTTTCTCACAGGATTTACGAAGACCTGAATACACGCGTATTCGTATGTTTTGATACCGAAATAAAATGAATTACTGAATCCGTTTGTTTTCATAATAACACATAAGCAAAGTAAAAATTTCGTAAGCGTTCTCACCAACAAGATTTATAAAGCTGAAAGCTGCACAGAGGTCCCCATAATGTAGTCACGCAATAAGATTTTTGATTTTTTGAAATTCTTACGGTACCTAATAGGTGGGCGTTGAAGCATACTACGTATGTAAGCAGTTGATTGTGTCAATCGCAAGAATAAAAGAGATGTTATAAAATAAACACTACTTATAATAATAATATTATGAATTAAATATAATACACAAAATTATGCATTGACTACATTGTTTTATTCCTCTATAATCTTATCCGTAAGCCCAAGATTGTTTAATAACGCATGAGGCGAAGGATCCCTGCCACGGAACCTTCTGAATACTTCACTGGGATGACAACTACCGCCAGTTGCCAGGAAAGTGTCTCTATATCTTTTGCTGACTGTCAAAATATCCTGGTTCCTCTCTCTAGCTTCATCAAAAGCACTGTAAATGTCGGCAGCGATCATTTTCGACCACAAATGGCAGTAGTACGCTGCGCCCCATTCCTCAGAAAAAATCTTTGTAAACGAGAGGAGGTGCGAATCGTATTTGTCAAATGGCAACGCGTTATATTTCGGCCATAATTCCGTAACTAAATCTCGCCAGAAAGTCTTTTTGGAGTGCAGTTCCAAATCCAATCGCGAGAGATACAATTCTTTGCATAATTCGTATCCTGCCATATGCCTTCTAATGTTTTGGAGGTTTTTAACTATGTCGTCTGGTAATGGTTCGTCAGTTTTGTAATGGCCGCTGATCGATTGGATAGTGTGTTGGTCGTAAAGCCAATGCGTCATCACTTGCCCGCACACTTCTGCCGCATCCCATTCCACGTTAGACAACCCAGCTACTTCCGAATAGTTGGCAGTTGTAAGCAAATGTCTGAGGGCATGCCCAAATCTTTGGAACAACGCATTTACTTCTTTGAAAGTTAGCAATGACTGTTTTCCTTCAATCGGTGGTTGGAAGTTAAATATCAAGGCAGAGAGAGGTTGTGTTGATGCTACAGAATTTTTCTGGCGAATCGATACATGCCATCCTGCATCATCGTAAACGCGTATTTTTTCATCTTCCCGAGCATAAGGATCCAAATAGAATCCAGCTATAGGTTTGTTACATGTTTGGTCATAAATATCGTAATATTTAACATCCTTGTGCCAAGTGTGAGTGTCTGATCTCTCAACTATTTGTATTTTAAAGAGGTTGGAACACAAATTGAAGAGACTGTTAATGACTTTAGGTAGTGGGAAATATTCGCGAATTTTATTTTCATCGAAATTGTAGAGTGACCATTTTTGTTTTCTTTGCCAATATGGGATATCCCAATGCTCTAGTCTCGAATCAAATCCTCTCTCACTTGCAAAACTTTGTAATGAATCAAGTTCCACATCCTGCATAGGTCTTGCTGTTGTGAGAAGACTATCAAGTACATTAATAACATTTTCTAATGATCCTGCCATTTTGGTTTCCATACTCATATCAACAAATGAATCATAGCCTAATATCTTTGCTTGTTCTGTTCTGTAACTCCTCAATTTTTCTATATTGGTGCTGGTTTCCAAATCCTTGTTAAGATATCCTGAACAACGTTGTACAAGTGCTTGCCACGCGTTCCACCTCAATCTTCTGTCGGGACAGTATTGCATGAATGGTTCATAAATATGAGGTTGCAATGTCAGTTTCCATGGACCCTTATCAACTTCATTATTTACTGACATCGCTTTGGCAAGACTTTCGGGAAACTCTTTGGCTACCAGGTCATTATTTATGATGCTGCTAAACATTTTTGTAGCAACTGAGACTTTTTGTCTTATAATATTTCTTTCTTTCTGTAAGTCGTTCAAGATATTACTGAGTCTATCACGCTTGTATCCTTTGACGTCCAATCCATTCAGTTTGCCTTCTAGTATGTATTTATCTAAAAGCCTCTGTTCCTCATCTGTTAACTTTTTGAGTCGGTTTTTCTCATCAACTGCAGCATTGTATATTGGTATGCTATTAAACTTGGATGACCTGGCTTTGTGAGCTCTTTCATGTATTTGTATATAAGATTTTGTGGGCATTAGTGAGCTGTTACCCAAGTACAAGGTCTTTGCCATACCCCATGTCAATTCCAACTGGCTATCCAATGTCTCTAGGGGATGGAAAATTTCCACAAATGCATTTTTGCAATTCATACATGTCTGCTCAATTTGTTGGACTCCATTTTCATATTCCAAGCTTTGTTTACTGATTGTTGCGATGCATTTTTCAATAGTAAAATCATTGAATTCTGGTAATCCATTCTCTGATAGAAGTGTGCTTCTGTCTGCATCTTCGCCTATCTCTGGAATTCTGAAAAAATATGTATCACACATGTTACTAATATTTCTTGAAATTTAATATCATTTGCTTTTTTAGGACACATTTTATAATATTGGATAGAAGCAGGCTTTACTTTGCAGACGTCTATGATAATGAAGGAACTGGAAGTTTAATTCGCTATAATCCCCCACAGCAGACAAATCTATGTGGTACAGTGTGTATCTTGCACATGTAGTTTGCAATATTCACCGCCCAGTAAGCCAGCAATTTGCACACAAATCTTCCAAATTATTCTCAACGTATGTTTCACTCGGACACCAGATTATCTTCAGGAGAAGTTTAATTTGCTATAATCCGGAGGGATTATAGCAAATTAAACTTCTAGTTCCTTCAGATTTTATAATATTATGCAATGTCAGTAATGTAGTTTAGTTAGCTAGTTTTCGATTACTTCTAAATAATATTAAGATCCCTGAGTATAGATATATTTAAACATTCAGTGTTATATTACACATTAAAATTGTAAATTAGTTGTGAAGCTAATTTACTTGGGTATCCACTAATAATTGCCTACCTTACAATTAAATATACTTAAATGTTTTTACATAATATCAAAATATTGGCTGTAAATTGTGGTATATTATAAACAGTGTCAATGATACGAATAATTTATGACACACAACTACTTTCATCTTTTGCTAAATCATAACAAAATATTAAAGTCTTGTCTAGATTGGCTATATTTACTATCTTTTTGATTGAGGTACTACTAAATTATTGAACGAGTCTCGTTATTACGAGTAATATAAAATAGTGAAAATTGGAGACTAAATAGAAATGAAATAGAAAAGGTCTACTTACAGGACAACATAACCAGAGTTGCGTTTGTTTTGGTAAAATGGCCGTTTCAGATGCCGTGCTAAAATGTTGGGACGCAAAAAAGACGATGCCATTATTATAATAACAACTCCAAATCACGTTTTTAAATTTTATTTCTTTTGAAATTAAAAAGCAGCCGCAAAAACATATGATATTGACATTTGATGACAGTCAGATGACAGTGACATATTTTGACAAAGAAAATGTCAAATTGACCATAGAGTTAGGGTGTGTTCCGATATACACTGCGAGCACGTGGAGATATGCGTTCCGTTATGGATAGACAGTAAACTGATCTGCCTAGGAAAATATATCAAATAAATATTATAAATGCGAAAGTTTGGATGTATGTTTGTTACTCAATCACGCTCCAACGGCTGAACGGATCTGGATGAAATTTGGCACAGAGATAGATTGTAGTCTGGAATAGCACATAGGCTAGGTACTTTTTATCCCGGAAAATTAAAGAGTTCCCGCGGGAATCGAATAACCTTAATCCACGCGGACGAAGTCGCGGGCATCAGCTAGTGACGTCATAAATCGTCACCATTTTTGTACTGTGAGCACTGATGTTCTCGAGGTAAGGTGCTCTCAGTGCTGATTGCGTTCCGTTTTAAACAGTAACCAACCAGTATACCGAACTTTAAAGGAACGGCTTCCACCACCACCACCACCACCACCACTACACTCCATTAACGTTCCACTGCTGGGCACAAGCCTCCACTCTCACAGGAAAGTGGGAATTAGAGCTTAAACCCACCACGTTGCTCCAATGCGGGTTGGCGGCCTACGGAACGGGTACAGGAACGGCTTCGCAGTATACTAAATTGACGTCACACCTTACATTGCTCGCAGTGTATTTCGGAACATATTTCTATTATAGCGTCGACTCCGTAGATTAACTACTAATTCGAGTATGATTCGAGTCGACCTGACTCGAATGTATATTTCACAATATGGCAGCACTACCCACTCGAACTTTTAAGTATGGTTTTTTTGGTTCCCCGCGGAAATTCTTTAATTTTCCGGGATAAAAAGTAGCCTATGTCCTTTTCCAGACTATAATCTATCTCCGTGCCAAATTTCATCCAGATCCGTTCAGCCGTTTTGGCGTGATTGAGTAACAAACATCCATCATGCATCCATCCATCCAAACTTTCACATTAATAATATTATTGTAATATTAGCATAATATTAGTTACCAATAATAGTCAAGTGGTTTATTAACATATTTTATTTTAGTACCATAAACTCAATTTTATCATTATTCTTATCATTATCAGCCACATCATCATTTAAAGTCACATTCACCATCTGACACGAGCACAACGCGTTGCAATCTTTACAATTTGCCGGTTTCTTTTCTTCCTCGTCCTTGGTGTCTTTGACTGGCGGACTGCAGCAGAAGTCTGTGTCTAGGCCCATTCGCTCGCCGTCTTCTAAGGTCTGTGGTAAATGTTGGTTGAGGGTTTCCGGGAGAAGCAAGCTCGCGATGCCACCAGCCACGAGCAAAGCTCCCATTATGATTAGAGGCAGAACCATGATGTCGGAACCCTGAAAGAAATATCTGTCTTATATTATATCCATTAAGGGTACTTTACATGTATATAGGTACTAGTTAACTACAAGTACTTAAATAATTTAAAAAAATATTAAAGTGTCTGTTTGTCTGGTACCTTTTCAGAGCCCATCCACCTGTGCCATCCACAAACCGATTTTGACGAAATTCTGTAAGGAGTTTTTTAGCCCCTGATTGCGACCTTACCTGGTGATTTTTGAAAGATTTTGGGTTTGTAGACAGACATAGGCTACTTTTTATCCTGAAAATTTAAGTATTTTCTGCCCAGCCTATTCAAAAAAACCTATATCTACAAGGACGAAATCGCGATTCAAAACTTTTTCATTAAAAAAAAAATCAAAATGGGAAACATAGGAGCCGCATGGCGTATTTGCAAAGCGACAACACAAGACAAAAACCACAATTAATTATTATTTTTAATAAGTCCGACAAACTGATCTGACCCGGAGACAGCGTCACTAGTATTTATGAAAAAAAAAATGAAAAAAAAAAAATTGCCAGTCATAGGGACTGCCGTTAAAAGTGAAAACGAATATTTTTTTTTATTTTTTTAATAAAACAAAAACTAAACAGACATAAAAATTAGTTCCAATTTTGGCCACCGGGTTAGATAAGTTTCTGGACTAGGTTTATTTTATTATATTGCGTTGAGCCTTACCAGATAGTTAACTAACGGGATGAAAATAGGTCCAAGCATGCCTAGAACGGAGCTCAGGCTCATGCCCAGTCCTCTGACCACCGTGGGGTATAGCTCCGACGCCATGAGGGGTAGCACCACGAACGCTGATGATATACCCATCTTACCCACGCAGTACAGTGCCAGGGTTACGTTGGTTTCTGGAAAATAATCATTTTTACTAGGTTCTGTTATCCATATGACAAGCGTCACCTTAATGCCTTATGCCTTAATTGTCGTAACTTCGACTTGATTCGATTAATGCGGAGTTTGTTCCCCGAACGCTTACTTTTAGGTTAACGAAGTTATGTGTGTTTTAATGATTTAAATATCACTTGTTATAACGTTGAAGGAAAACCTCGCAAGGAAACCTACATGCCTGGCAGTATCCATAATGTTTACAACGGCGCCTATGTACATATGTGAAGACTGCCTTGATCCTTGATTTTTATATACTCAAAGCTTGATCCGCACTTGGCCAGCGTGGTGAACTCCAAAGAGGTCTCATTCTGAGAGGAGACCCGTGCTCAATAGTGGTTCGGCGACGGCGATTTGAAATTATGAATGATGACAGCTTGAACCGCTAGATCAGAGATCTAGAAGCTGGATATTTTATTAAGGTTCTCTGTGGACCCCAACAAATGAAAGATTTTGAGAACACTAAAGAACACACACACGGAGTCATAACTAGCAAGATAGGAGGAAAGAGACCACGCGAATTTAGTCCCCGAGACGCTAGTCTGACCAGAATATAAGAAGCGGTCGACACTCCATTCTGCAGACTGCAATGCCTTTCGCAGGGCTTCCAATAGGGAGAGATGGCGTAATACTGTGAAGGCGGCAATAATCAAGGGAGCCAAGATCCTCAAAGTTGAGGAAACGAAGCGAGAAGAACGAAATCGTAGGAAAATCGTAGTCCATTCATACATGTATAAATAGAACTTACCATGTTGCACCAAAAACGTGGTCAAACAAGCGATACCGCCGACCACCATACTCATGCACAGAGTCCACCGTCTTCCCAACCGCTCCATGGATGGCCACAGAAACATATACGTGGGCAACTCTACTATCCCAGCCAAAAAGAAGTTCAAAAACTCATCCCCACCCAATACTGGCGCGTAATACGACAGTCCAACGTATACGCTCGTGTTTGTGAACCATATAAATGTTATGATGATGGTCTTCTTCCGTAAATTGGGGGTCCTGAACAGGTCTAATATTCCGTATTTGCGCGACTTCTCCTTTTCTAGATCTTGTTTCAGCTTGTCAGATTCGTATTTGCGTCGTAATTGGACCATATAGTTCGCTGGTAGAGATTTTCCGTTTATTCTGTGAACAGATAACCATTTTAAACTATGATGTTTCCGAAAGACCTTGTTTGCTCGAATCCTAAATCATCGTGGCTTTTGAGTAAGATAGTTTTTTTTTAAATCCACTACAAGGCCTTTGACTGCAATCTCACCGGATGGCATGTGATGATGCAGTCTAATATTGTAGCGGGCTAACCTGTTTTGGGGTATGGCAGTTATATTAAACCCATACCTACCTCTAATCGGTTTCTACACGGAACCGTACCGGAAAGAAAAAAATTCAGAGAAATTTCAGAAATTATAAATTCTCAAATTAACCCTGCTGGGGATCGAACCCCGGACCTCTCACGTTAAGACAACAGCGCTCTAACCCGCGCCAGGGAGGCCGTCAAACATTGTTAAGATTTTGTTTTCGGTTTCTTTGTTGCTACACTCCCAAGTGGCTTAGATAATAGTTTTCCGGTCCAATAGTAGATACCGCGTAATACGAATTTATGGGAGTACATAAGGGTTTAATTAAACTGCCATAACCCTTCCAAGTTGGCCCAATTCCATCTTAGACTTCTTCTTCAATCAGGTGTTCAGATTCACTCGATGATTCGAAAGCACTTTTAATAAGTTTATTTGAATAAAAAAATATGAGTTTAAGTTTGAGTTCGGTGAGATTGCAGTCAAGAATTCATAGAATATTCAGTCATAGAATAAAAAAAGTTATTTTCTTCAGGCACAACTCTTCAACATACCTGGCCATTTTCTTCAAAATCACTTCAGCCTTCTCAAACTGTCCTCTCGCCAGCAACCATCGCGGGCTCTCCGGCATCGGCCAGATGTACAGGAAGAAGCAGACAAAAGGCAAAGTACTGGCCAGGGCGAGATGCCGCCAGTCTCTGACCAGGTAGACCAGGCCAGCTAATAGGATGAGCCCCAACGAGTAGGCGATGTTTGATAGGATAGTGCACAGCGTTCGGCATTTCGGGCCCACTAGTTCTATAGCTGAAATTAAAAAATAACGTGATACAGCCTAGGCTAGTGCTTCGCTGCAATGAAACCTGCCATCAAGTGATACAGCTTATGGTAGAGCACGCTTTTCAAGTTAAAAATTAGGCTTACATACACAATTTAGGGTACAATAGTACATTGTTACCCTAGGGATGAAAGTAACTTATTTAGTCCCGAGACGGGGTTTGGCGCCCGAGCGTAGCGAGGGGGCCTATAGTTCGAGGGACTAAATAAGTCTTTCATCCCGAGGTAAACACTGTGCTTTTCATTACGAATATAAGGAAAGTCAAAATAAAAAGTCTATGAATCAGTTGTCTTTACTTTAGGAATAAAGTCTATCTTTCTTCTTGTCTATGGATGCACTCGGGTATAAAAAAAAAAAAAAAAAAAAATTCGTGTTTCATTTCAACTCCAATAAAAATTCAGTTGAAAACGATTCTCCCTAGGGCTGAAAAGTATTACTTTCAACCCGCTTCTCAGGCAACTTCAAACCTACTTTCCGTGTATGAGTAATGAAAAATAACTTTTATCCTACAAAACTGTTTTCACAGTTTGACTCTAGGAACACAGTCTCAGTTTCTATATTGTACTTAGGCTTAATAATAACGAACGGCCGACGGCTTAACGTGCCCTCCGAGGCACGGGGGTGAAACCTCGCCAACTTCCTAACTCCGGTATGGTACTGAGAATTTCTTGTCAGAAAAACCCAACACTTGTTTATGACCAAGCCCGACCTGGAACTCGAACCCGGGATTACGACGGCCGCAGCTTTTTATTTTTATAGCTTTTTTTTTAATATATAGCTTACTACAGTGCACGCCACTGTGTCTTCTAGCAGAGGTCTTGTAACGTTTGCTATAGCGACGAAGTTACATCAAAAAGTAACTTACCCAAAACGTAAGGCGTAGCCATAATAGCTGGGACAGTGAACCCAACGCCGAATCTATAAATTATCCACACGTAGTAGTTCTGAGCAAACGCCGTGGCCACTCCGAATACACACTCGATGGCCAAGTAGATGAAGAACGAAGGCTTTCGTCCTAGCGTGTCCTGGAGATAGCCGAAGATGTAGTTCCCTATGATGCCTCCAACGGCAAGTAATACCAGCCCGAGGGTTGGGTAGAAGTCCTTGTTGCATACCAAATTCCACTGTGAAATTAAAATAAGACCTCTTAGAATCTATACTTCTATACTAATATTATAAATGCGAAAGGATAGATGGACAGATGGATGGATGGATGATTATTACTCAATCACGCCAGAATGGCTGAAGCCTGAAAGGATCTGGTTGAAAATTGGCACAGAGCTAGATTATAGTCTGGAATAACAGATCTTAGGCTACCTTTTATCCCGGAAAATTTAGGAGTTCCCGCGGGAACCAAAGAACCTAATTCACGCGGACGAGGTTGCGGGCATCAGCTAGCTAACAATATTATGTACCAACCTAGCAATGAAAACTGTTTCAGAAGGTACACGCATACGACGGATAGGGGACTAGAAGTACATACACGTACATACACTCGCTACGTACGTACTCTCGCTTTTCATATTCAGGAGATAGACTCTGAAAATTCGTTTTCAAAATTTTGTGTACCTCTCTCTGTACTAATCACGTTATATTTTGATCTTATCCCAGTCACAGATTAAAATATATTATTTATACTATTAAATTCAAAGTAAATACCGCGCCGTTTCCTCGTTTGCACTTACCTCACTAACAACAGTATTTTTGTAAGTGCCCTTGTCATAAACCCAGCCATCAGTGCAGGGTATGGTCTCCAACTGATTATCCTGATTGTCTGCCAGATTCGGGTAGTTGGTCAAGATATCAGTATAATTCATGTTGTACATGGTACAAGAAGAATACTCCAGCTGATCGTTCCTTAGTTCTAGTGGTATACTGAAAAAAAAACCGATAATGAATTAGTTCTTCTATTTACTGGGCCCATAACTTTTTTTAACGAATCTTGGTCATCGTCGTCAACCTTGGACGAATCATCGTTGTCAATCGATAGACGTCCACTGTAGGATATAGGACGCCGCAGTCTAATGAAACCCATACCCCTAATCAGTTTCTACGCGGCATCGTACATCGGAAATTCAGAAATCATAAATTCCCAAATTGACCCTGCCGGGGATCGAATCCGGTAACTCCCGCTAAGACAGCAGCGCTTACCACTCCGCCAGGGAGGTCGCCAAAATCGCCGTAGATATCCACAGGCTCATATGATGATACCTAGGTACCTAATTGACTGCCTCGTTGGTCTTGTGGTTAGCATGCTCGACTGCGGCGAACTAGGTCCCGGGGGGTCCTCGGGGGGCCGGGGGTCGTGTGGGTTCGAGTCCCGGATCGCGCCATGATTAAGTATTGGGTTTTTCTGACAAGAAATACTCAGTTGTACTGCCCGGAGTTAGAAGTTGGCGGTGATTCACCCCCGTACCTCGGAGAGCACGTAAAACCTCCCTGCGCCTGATTTATCCTAGGTGGTGTCAGATTTTTCGTCCCATCGGGCTATGAGAGTAAAGGAACAGAGAGTGCTCCTGTGTTTGCGCACACAATTGTGCTCTATAAGATCTCCCGCGCGGAAGGCTAATCTATCTAAAGATTGGCTGCCGTGGCTGAAATTCGGTTGAAACCTACCTTATGTTCCTTGCTAGCTCTGGGTTCTCAAGCGCGTCCAGCGCGGGCACCCTGCACCAATGCTGCACGTCTGCCGCCATGAAAAGCTGCGCATATGCATGGAACCCGCATGGAATCACTGCTGGCAGTAGGATGAAGTAGATCACCAGCTTCTGGTATCGCCCGAATTCACCCACGTCTTCGAGGATAGCATCGAAATCCATTGTGACACCTGAATAAATGGTTACGAAAATGGAGAATCAAGAGGAAAAATTTTGTTTTTTGTGATCTCAAGAGGTTTCAACTCCGAAATTATATGTTCATTTTAAGTGCGAAACTAACACTAATATTTTAAATGCGAAAGTGTAGTCTATGAAGCCCATTTGAAGAAGTAGAACTTTAATTCGCTATTCGCTCAACGTACGTTGAGAATAATTTGGAAGATTCGTGTGGTGTGGAGAATATCACGGGCTATACTAATCTATGTGCGGGATACATACTGTACCACATAGATTTACCTATTGTTGCGGATTATAGCGAATTAAACTTCTAGTTACTTCATTATCATGGACTTCCGCAAAGTAACCCCTGCTTCTGTCCAATATTTTATTTATTATTTAAGTTAACTAATTAAAATTACTTTATCCTTACCAACGAGCTCAAATGTAGCGACGCCGCGTCTCTCAATGTTCCAACGTGAATCCTACGAAGTAACAACGCCCAACTGGGCACTGTCCACGCGGTCCGAGCAGGCAAACTGCGGCAGTGTAGCAGTAAGCAGGTTGCCTATACTTGGGACCCTAAACGCTACCGGTTCTATGTACAGTGGGCTTGGATATTATATAAATTCCTATGAGCCGAATTCGAAACCTCCTTAACGGAAGTCGGTTACAATACTACTATACTCTAACACGAAACATTTCTCCGTTTGACTTACAGTGGTAACCGCTATGGTTTTATAAGAGGTTCCGGGTTAGAACCCCAGCAGGTGCTATTGAAATTTTGTAATTCATACTAAATTGTCTCTGGGCTGGTCAGATACGAAACAGAGGCTTCGGGGCAAGTTAACACCTTACTGGCAAAGATTTAGTGTTCCGGCACAATGCTTTGCATAAACTGCCATACCAGCAAAGCAACCATGTTAGACTGCTACCATCTGACTACACTATCACTTAGCAATAAGACACTATCACTTAGCAATAAGTTATAGTGGAAAAAGCTTAAGAGGACGGAAACAAAATATTTCGAGACATTTCACCAGGGTTACTTTAATTGGTTCGTCTGGTGACAAAAGGGCTGGCTCATCTTCCGTGCAAAGAACCAGCCTGGCTTTTCAGCGCGGAAATGTAGTCAGTATTCTTACCACCATTCCACGCGGTCATAATCAAAGTACCTTTTAAGTACCTAATTAAGTAAGGCTAGCTGACTATAAGTTTTATTGTGAAATGCTAGCAAAAAATACTTCACCCAATATACATGATGGGATGCTCTGCTGCAATTATCTCATTGGTGAGCGCAGTCAATTCGATTAGCGATATAATTGGAGCGAAAGGACCGCAGCTGACCGACAAATCAAGGTCGGAGTTGATCAGTTAATAGATGACATCCATTGACGAGTCATTGTGTAATACACCGTGGGAAAGTGGTCAAATGGGGCAGTGGATTGCGTACAATGCTGGGAGGGTAATAGAGCAATGGGTAAAGGCTACAGAGGCTTTGTCATGGCCAGTTGGGGAATTATTAGTTGTGACATAGCATTGACGAAAGGCAAAGGATGTCATCCGAAATCGGAATAGCAACTGAAAGAGAGTATTATCAGGGTCATATATCTAAAGGTCTTAGAAATTTTAATTTAAATATTACAGTACAGTACAGAAATACATTTTGGGAGTTGTGACAGTATAAAAGGACTCCTTACGATGTCAAAACTCTCAAAATGTATATTTTTGATGGTACTCAATTTTCAAACCCTAAATATAGACGAAAGGCCATCATGAAAGCAACTGAAAGAGTACCTTCAGACTATTTAGAGCCAATAGGTACGTTGCCAACATTTCCAGTCATTTGTGTGCTTGAGTAAGTCAAGAGTACTTGACTTTGAAAAGCCACATTTATCGGGAATATAGCCACATTTATCGGGAATATAGCCTATTAATTATCTACTGCCTTGATTTTGTAGCAAATCCGCAAAAGGAAGTTTTTCCCAATTTGTCGCAGATATTTATTATACGAAAGGAATAATGCTGCAAAATTGTAACAATGTTTGTCATCCATTGACGAATTAATCAATGTTTTTGGATCAACAAAAGAAATGAAAAAAAGGAAAACGTACCTCACGGTGGTAGGTAGTTAAATATTGTGGCTGTGAAGGCCGATTGGGAGTTCTAACGAATGTTCTTGATATTTATAAAACTGATATTTACTGAAGAACAAGTAAAGTCGATTATATTGTTGATGCTGGATGCTGCAGAAATTAAAGGACATTTAATGATTAAATAAGCCTGATCTATTGGGCTGAAGAAAAATTTAACAACAGTTAAGGAATCTGTTAGAATAGTTATGTAGGGTTTCAAATGAAAATACCGAAACATTTCTTATGTAAATTTTATTGTAAAAATACAAAATTATAAACTAGAATAACAAACAAAATGTTATAGTATTTCAAAATACTGAAATATCTTAATTGAATATATAACATAGAACAAGAAGCATAGATATGTATGCGTATAACTACCTATAGGCTTATTGACATTGAATAAAAACCGAGCACCACCATATTAAGACTGTGTATCTCTCTATACTCGCTAAAGCCGAAGGAAAAACTAAATCCGTCCTTGTCGCGAGTCTTATGGCACGGTGCGGCGGTGCGAAGGAGTTACTTCTATATGTAACGGAGGCTAAGATTCTCTGGGACAATGGGTCACTGAGCTAGCGCGATGAAGTTAGTATGTCATATCTGTATTATCTGTATCCACGTCTATCGTGAATAGCTGTCGCAAACAGAGCGTATCTAAAAAAGCATATTAGATCACGGTTTCTTTCAAGGCGTTGTAAAATAACATTATACAGGACACTGGTAAGGCCTGTTCTGACATATGGCAGTGAGTGCTGGACGTTCAGTAAGAAAGACGAAGAAGCCCTTCTTATCTTCGAAAGAAGAGTCTTGAGATCATTATATGGTGCGGTTCAGGATAATGGGTTGTGGCGCATTAGATACAACTTTGAGTTGAAAGACTCATTAAAATTGCAAGATAACAATGGGCTGGACACGTGCAACGAATGGACGAACAGCGGCCGCCAAAGAAACTGATGTCGTCAAACCCAGATGGGCGTAGGAGTATCGGTCGACCAAAACTTCGTTGGTTGGATGGGGTTAGCCAAGATGCAAAGCGGATTGGTTTAAAAAGCTGGAGAACTAGCGCAAATGATAGAGATGGATGGAGAAATCTTCTGGAAGCAGGCCCGGGCCCATAAAGGGCTGTAGCGCCGAAGATGATGATGGTATCCACGTCTAGTAGTCCTTGTCGCGAGTCTTGTGACACATGGTCCGGTACCAGTCTGGGTCGTCGCCGTCGGGGCGGCCGTCGCGGTGCCGGTAGTGGAACTCCGACACGCCGCGCCCGCGCATTGAGTTCACTGTGAACGCGCAGAATCGTTCTACCATACGCGCCTCCCTTTTCGCTCACACCTAGCCTCACATCTATAGAGCGGATTTTGACTTCAATCACACTATACTCAGTTTTAAAAGGAACTGTTTAAAAGGCTCTTTTCGCTGTACTTGAACTCTGAGCAAAGTCAAACTACCAATGGGTATTAAACATTATAGATCGAGCATTTGGCAGTGGGTCTTTTAGAAACTAAATAAGTTTAAAGAAGTTGATAACAACGAAATCGTAAAAAGCCATTCGCGAAAGTTTAAATGGAGTAGTTTAGCCAACAACCCCGATTTTTTTTTTTTTTTTGCTTTTTTCACCATTTCTATCGATATTAAAGTCATGCAGCCACGTTTACTTAGTAGTCCTTATCGCGCGTCTTGTGACACATGGTCCGGTACCAGTCCGGGTCGTCGCCG
This sequence comes from Erebia ligea, assembly GCA_917051295.2. NCBI lineage: Eukaryota > Metazoa > Arthropoda > Insecta > Lepidoptera > Nymphalidae > Erebia > Erebia ligea. The sequence continues at coordinate 2,365,194 of OU785234.1, read as the reverse complement.
TCGGGGCGGCCGTCGCGGTGCCGGTAGTGGAACTCCGACACGCCGCGCCCGCGCATTGAGTTCACAGTGAACGCGCAGAACCGCTCCACCATACGCGCCTCCCATTCCGACGATACGTAGTGTACTGACTCGTATTCCACCAGCACCTGAACGACGATTGCACTATTAGGCCCGCTTGCTTCGTTGGTCTAGTCACTAGTGGTTAGCATGTTCCACTGCAGCTGACGAGGTCCCGGGTTCCAATTCCGGGTTATATATAAAATATTGGGTTTTTCTGACAAGAAATTCACAGTACTAGCCCGGAGTTAGGAAGTTGGCGGTGTTTCACCCCCGTGCCTCAGAGAGCGCGTAAAGCGGTCGGTCCTGCGCCTGATCACTCTCCGGTCATGTCGGATTTTCTGTCCCATCGGGCTATGAGAGTAAAGGAACAGAGAGTGCACCTATGTTTGCGCACACACTTGTGCACTATAATATCTCCCGCGAAGATGGGAAATCTTTTTAGAGATGGCTAGAAAATCGGTCGGGAGGGAGGACATTATATATCGACCATATTTACATAGGTACTGCAATAACCCAGGAATAAATCTGAAATTTTGATAAGAGCACGATGTCTCATAATTGGGTATTTGACAACTAGTCAGATCAGCATCTTTTTTTCAAACGTCAAAACGAGTGCTTAGTATGGGTTTTTGTATGAAATACTGCATAGTGACGTCATCAAAGTTCGTCGAACTTTTTTACTTTAATCGATAGTTTAAAATAGTTATTCAACATAAAACTAAAAGGGGACGTGGATATTACGACTTTTGGGAGATTCTCTATTTAATCTCTATATAATATATAGAGATTAAATTTTTTTAAAAGAATAAAGCAATTGATTTTTATATATGTATTATATAAAAATCAATTGCTGTTCGTTTGTCTCGCTAAAACTCGAGAACGGCTGGGCCGATTTAGATGGAATTTTTTGAGAGTGTTTGTATTCACAATTGGACCCGATAGCAATCGGGTTCTAGCTTCAAGGCAGGACAACGTCTGCCGCGCCCACTAGTAACCGATAAAAAATAATTTATTTGAATAGTTATCAAATACATAACTCATACCTGTACAGTGTACACCTGGTCGCCAGCCTGCATGCGGAAGGCGTAGTCCCGGGGAGCACTGCCGCCCTCCCCGTGCTGGTAAAGCTGCAAGTCTACCCATTTGACAGCTAAAACCTCGCCGCTCGGCAGACCCACTACTCCTACCTCCATTCTACACAAATGAGACATACGAGTACCATATTATTGCAAGGCTACGATTTTTATGCCTGGTGGGAGGCTATGGCCGTGGTTAGTTAGTTAGGCTGACAATTAAAACACATATCTACAAGACTTACCGCTTCTATGGTTCTCGAGAGTGGTAACAATAGTCTAGGAACTATAGGGGATAGAGATCGTCAAGATAGATAGATAGATGAATACTTTATTGCACACATGAGAGAATACAAAGTAAAGTTTACTAAAATCTAGGTATGCAAAGGCGGCCTTATTGCTTACTGAGCAATCTCCACAAGGCAATCTTTGGTGAGAGGATTTAACAAAGAGATCGTCAAGATGGCGGCGCGGCCGTGTATGTGATGGTCAGAGTTTGTGTGAATTGCTAAATTAAAGTATAATTAAGTGGATAACAAGTATTTCCTTTTAATACTAGTTACCGGCAAAGTCGTGCCGCCAAGCGATTTAGCGTTCCCGTACGTTGCCGTGTAGAAACCGATTAGGGGTAATGGGTTTATTATAACTGCCATACACCTGACAGGTTAGCCCGCTACCATCTAAGACTGCAACATCACTTACACTTACGTAAACAAAAAAATAGTATAAACGTGGCAGGAAACATGAACGGACACTGGAAAGTCAGGGGCGTTTCAGGTCAGGAAATCTCAGTTCATTAAAATGAGAAAAGAACAATTATCACAGGTAACAAGCATCAAACGGTAGCGGGGTATTTTATGAAGATTTCCATCCGTAAAAAAAATAGGTTATACGTGGCAGGAAATATGGACGGATACGGGAAAGTCAAGGGCGTTTCGGGTCAGGAAATCTCAGGACATTCAAATGAGGAAAGGACACTTTTGACAGGTAACAAGCACCAAACCTGGTAGCGGAGGAAGGCTGGCTTCCACTCCAGGAAGTCAGGTATTTTATGAAGATTTCCCCCCGTAAAAAAATATGTTATACGTGGCAGGAAATATGGACGGATACTGGAAAGTCAAGGGCGTTTCGGGTCAGGAAATGTCAGGCCATTCAAATGAGGAAAGGACACTTTTGACAGGTAACAAGCATCAAACCTGGTAGCGGAGGAAGGCTGGCAGATTACGCCAACGCTGATGCTGGTGCCATCTTCAAGGAAAATGTGATGGAACGCGTAACGGTGCATCAGACTCCAGTCACGAATTTTGCCTGGAATCATTATTATACTCTTTATTTGTACAGCACCACACAAAAATAAATAATATCCTTTCGATCGAATTTCGGCCATTTTCTCCAGAGAGATTAGCCATTTGCGCGGGAGATATTATAGTGCACAAGTGTGTGCGCATACACAAGTGCACTCTCTGTTCCTTTACTCTCATAGCCCGATGGGACGAAAAATTCGACACGACCGGTGAGAGATCAGGCGCAGGACCGACGGCTTTACTTGCTTGCACTCGGAGGCACGGGGGTGAAACACCGCCTACTTCCTAACTCCGGGCTAGTACTAAGAATTTCTAGTCGGAAAAACAGAAAAAGATTTCCGGCAAGCTTAGGAAATTCAGAATATACATTAGAATTTAGAGGGACGAGTGGTCTGGTCTGGTGGTGACAACGCATATCAGTCGAATGCGATAACCAATGGTGGCCCAAGTGAGTAACTAGATAGGTGACCGAATTTGGAGGTGCGAAGTAAGCCTTTTCGTTTCCTCCGTGGCCTCGGAGAGCACGTACAACCGTCAGTTTCGGATATTATCGCGCTAAAATCTGAAAACGGTCGTTAAAATCGTCGGAATCGTCGTATGCGGATGATCTTAAGAATTCACCGCATTATTATCCCAATAAAACTCCCGAGTGAATAATGGAAACGGGTCACGACCCTCATATATGAGGAATATGAGGAATATGACGCAGAGTAATAAAAAGGTAAGTTTAAAAAGACCAAGGGTCTTACCAAAGCTGTGATCCCTAAATGAAGGCAGGGTGTATTCGTAGGATTCGTTGTCAATCCTGAACTTGCACTTCAAGGTTCCGAACTGCTCATAGTGAGACTGGTGGGCTCTGAAAAATTACAAGACGTGATGAATCCTCCTGCAGCGAGCATGCAAAAGTTGATGCTTTTTATCCTTCCACCTTATTATTATCCCAAGAAAGCTTTCCTTTAAGTATGTGATTAATGGGAAGGGATCACAGCCCTCAGATAATGAGTAATACGACGCAGAGAGAGAGAAATATTCCACTACCCTTACTTCCACGCACAATGCACAAAATATCGGAGTTCCTTTACATATCCTTTATCTCTTTCACCCAGTTTCTGAGGTACTTTTGTCGGTGGTTTATCTCTTCAATAGCGCTATTGGTTCGATAACTTGTGGTAAAGCATTTCTGAACCACGCGATGCAAGAAAAGCTCCGTTCAAACTAGAGTTAACCTAACCGACCGATGTGTGTCATTTATTGGTTCCATAACTTTATATTTTGATGTTTTATTATAGATTTAAGTTAAGGTACCAACGTAGCATTAAACTTAGTTTTTTTAAAAGCTACGCATTCCACCTCGCCTATTTACCTGTTGTACGTACGTACTGTGGCACGTCTTTGCCGGTAGAATGGTAACTAGCCACGGCCGAAGCCACCAGGCCAGTCCGGGGAAAATTCAGAATTTATAAATTCCCAAATTGACCCCACCGGGAATCGAACCCGGCGGGACCTCCCGTGTTAAGACAACAGCGCTCAGCATAAGCTTGAAGATTCGTACGTTGGAGCGCGCTTATCTAGAAGATACCTTTTCACTCTTTGAAGATGATGACTTACGTTTTCAGCCCCTCAAAGTACTGCCGGCTCCATTTCTCCCTGGCAATGGATCGTATGACGGCGGGCGGGTGGAGGTCGCAGTCGTAGTCAAAGTATTTGCTCGTAGCGTTCCATTCACCGTTGAATTCCACGTCCACCATCTTTTTTGGGTCGTTTTGGTACCTAAACATTTTCAAAATTGATATTTTTTAAAAGGAGAACTATCTTGATCCTACTTTTGTGGGAATTATGGTCTTCTTTAGCTCATCATAAAACTAATATTTCTTAGTGCGTGAATTATGAGCGGGTCACTGAAAGCAGGGTCTAGTTGAAATACACCACACTGCTTTCGACACTATTACAGAAACTAGATCTCCAAAAAATAGTAATAAGCACCTGTTTCTAGGTACCAATTAACATATCTTTAAAGTGCCACCCAGTGCAGCGAAACGGTTTCTACATGATTCTTGGGAGGCTCCAAGATCTCCACAAGGTTTAGAACCTTACGTTAACCTTACCTTACGAACCACCGAGTTAATATAAACAAACTCCATATACTTATGCTCTCTTACTTATAGTAGGCCATATTTTTAATTTTTTGGCACGATATTATAGGTGCTAGTACCGATATAGGTAGGCAATAAGTAGTCAGAAAATCGAATAATAAAAAAGAATAGGTACTATTAACTAGGCAGAAAATTGGGAAAAACAGTTGGAAAATTATTCCGCCTATAATAAGGAGAACTTTATAATACTGACTGCTGAGATTAAGCATGATTAGAGAGACACATGCATTCGCTATAATCCGCGAGAATAATGAAAATGAAAATGATTTATTTCATGTAGGACAACTTGTGCCACTTATGATAAGTCGGAAGAATCTACCACCGGTTCGGAAAACTGATTCTACTGAGAAGAACCGGCAAGAAACTCAGCAAATAGTATTGTAAAGTCTACAATCGTGCATTGTCGAGTCAACATCTCCATGCTCCGGTATCGGAGTGAAACGTGCGTTGAGAATAATTTGGAAGATTTCTGTGGAGTGGTGAATATCGCTATAAGTGCGGAATACACACTTTACCGCATAGATTTACCTATTGTCGCGGATTACAGAGAATTAAACTTCTAGTTCCTTCATTATCATGGATTTCCGCAAAGTAACGCCTTCTTCTATCCTATAATCAAGTATCTGTTTGTCGCATTTTGTAGAGAACCATGCAGGAGACCTTCGTCCAGCAGTGGACGTCTATTGGTTGAGACGACGACGACAACAATCTGTCCTTTATAAACATACCGTAACAATATATATCGTACCACATTTGTCCGCTATACGAGACGGTCCACTTCTTCATCGGCTCAACGGGGGTCATCTTAATGCCCTCAGCCGCATATTCACCGATCGGAGCGCCGAATAACACAGTGTCTGGAATCTTCTTACTACAGAGAAGACCTTTGCCGGGCAGCTGGAAATATGAAGTTTTCTTTTAATTCGGCATTATCTTTAAGGTCATTTAAATGTTTGATGATCCATTTTCTGAGATAAATTTCTAAAGCACATGGTTTCTAAGGCACAAATGGTTTTTTTAAAAGAAAATCTACGTAAGATTGGTCGTTGGACTCCACGCGATATCTCTTCATCGTTAAAACTTCAACAGAATTAAGTCATAGACTCGTGACCTTAGTCAACTCAGCAATCTCAGGTCTCTCTTCTGAACTTAACACTGACTAACAGCTGAGTCTCTCTTAAAACCGTTGCTAACAAAATACCTTCTGAAGAACCTTCAGACGACCAAAAATAAAAGATAATAAAATCAACTAGCTGATGCCCGCGGCTTCGTCCGCGTAGATTGGTTTTTTTGGTACCCGCAGGAACTCTTTAATTTTCCGAGATAAAAAGTAGCCCATGTGTTATTCCAGACTATTATCTATCACTGTGCCCATCCAGATCCGCCGGATCAGCCGGAGTGGATCAGCCGTTCTGGCGTGATTGAGTAACAAACGTCCATCCATCCATCCAAACTTTCGCATTTATAATATTAGTGTAGTTGAGTTGAACAGGGAGAGACGACAAAAACGGAAAACTTTGTTTAACTTTGTTAACATGTTTGCTCTTTAATATTAGTTTGTCATCTTTTATTGTACAATGTTTCTTGCAAATAAACGATTGATTGATTGATTGATTGATTGATTGACTTTTTAAGAGCCAGCTTTCTTGCTGTTTCTTCTCGCTAGGAATAGCATTCCAACTGGTCGATTCATTTGACGATTCAAAAGCACTTGTAAAAGTTTATGTGAATTAAAAAAAAATGAATTGAACAATATTTACCCCTATGTAGAAGAGGCCATTGCACATCCCCATGGGTCGTCGCTCGCAGCCCGATATCACGTACACCCCTTTATCTTTATCCCCTTCCTCCTTCGCCGATATGAAGAACACTGCGTCGAAAGCCTTGTAAAGGAAACAATATAATATTGTGATTTTATATCACTCGCTTATTTTATGAATGCTTAGCATCCTCCAACACAGTTGTGAAGATGGTTGCGGACAGATTTGACTGTATTTACCTACCCTCGGCATTGCTGCGATAGACAATATTTTGCAGTATACCATTGCCCGAGAGAAAGTATGTACTAGGGACTGTACCGCAATCATCTTCCTAGACGGTAGAAGGGATGTTATAAATTAATGATTTCATATTTTTTAATAATTTAATGTGATTTAATAATAAATAAATAAATAAATAATAATTATTGTATTATGTACCTATTCAATTTAATAATGTTATTTTATAATTTTTGTAATTGTTTTTAAAATGTTGACGTATTGTTGGTTTTATTTATTATATTGTGATGATATTGTGATGTGCTACCTGAAATAAAATGATTTGAATTTGAATTAGCATAAGTAGACTCTATACTTATAGAGCAACTGCTGAATTTCTGAAAGCGCAACGTTGGCATTCTCCCACCATACAAGGCAGCTGCATGTGGTAGCCGCCTACAATAGACCTGTCGGTAGTGGTTAGTGGACCTGCCCCCCGATTGTGTAAGGAAATCGTAATCGTAATCGTTTGTCAAACGTATAATCCGACCAGCCCCCCAATCATGTAAGAATGACCGATGAAATCGTTACAGCCCCCCGATTATGTAAGAATTGTCCATCAAATGGTAAAGCGAGCAGCGTCAAAGTAATATAAACCATAACAGCATTAAATTAGAGCTCAATTTCGTGTACCCATTCTTATACATTTAGGTATGTACGATACTCAAACGTTTAAGAATGGATACGCGAAATTGAGCTCTAATTCAATGCAGTTATGGTTTATATTACTTTGACGCTGCTCCTTTACCATTTGATGGACAATTCTTACATAATCGGGGGGCTGTTTAAGGAGTTCATAGATGCCTGCACGTCAAAAAGCATGTCTGAACTCCTTAAACAGCTCGAGTAAGTAATACATTTTAAGCTGTCAATTGATTACGATTTGCTTAGACAATTGGGCCTCTGGAAGTGGGCCGTCCAAACTTACGCAATTATAATATTAGTAAGTATAGATGGTCGATGTGTGAATATGTTACCTTGGCATGATAGCTGAGCGGCTGTGCTCTGTCCATATCTGCAGGATTCGCTAGCGCCTTGACACCCTGCCCCGCTCGTCCTTCCTTGCCAGCTGCATGGTTTTTGCTGGAATACTATAAGCACAAAAGCTTTTAATTTTTTTTTTTTTTTATCCACTACAAGTTAGCCCTTGACTGCGATCTCACTTGATGGTAAGTGATGATGCAGTCTAAGATGGTAGCGGGCTAACCTGTTAGGGGCATGGCAGTTATATTAAACCCATAACCCCTATTCGGTTTCTACACGGCATCATACCGGAACGCTAAATCGCTTGGCGGCACGTCTTTGCCGGTAGGGTGGTAACTAGCCACGGCCGAAGCCTCCCACCAGGCCAGACCAGGGAAAATTCAGAAATTATAAATTTCCAAACCCTGCCGGGGATCGAACCCGGGACCTCCGCACGTTAAGGCAACAGCGCTCAACACTGCGCCACGGAGGTCGGCTTTTTTATATTCAGCTACAACCTGTGACTTTTAGACGGCCTCCCTGGCGCAGTAGTGAGGTCTTATAAGTGGGAAGTCCCGGGTTCGATCTCCGAAGGGTCAATTCGGGAATTTATAGTTTCTTAATTTTCTCTGGTTTGGTCAGCTGCGAGGCCTATAATAACATATTATTTTAGTTATTTGACTATCACGCGAATGCGCATTATCTTGATAAGACTTGCCTAAATATTTTTATCTGAACGATGTAATTTAGAAGAACTATTTTTGAACGACCCATCCAACGACACCTCACAGCATGGGATAGTCGAGAAGAAAAAAATTAATTCCCACTTTAAGTGTTACCCTGAAAAATGTTTTTTTCCAAAATTTTCTTTTAAGTACTACGAAACTCTAGAAATGGTCATTACCGGTTAGTGATGAGAGGTCAGTATTTACTTAAGTAGGTACTTACCTACTTATCAAAATTAAATATTAGGACCCTACTGTAAATAAATACCAAAACTTACCTAGGTACCTACATCGATAATAATCACTGGAATACCGACTGTATGAGTACAAATAGTTAATGTAAATATATAAAATACCTACTGTACATGAATACAACCTAATGCAGAAAGGATCGACGACGGTTAATCTCTACAGGATATTTTAGCCATCTACGCGGGAGACATAGGTATCAGTGCATAAATACATGCGCAAACACAGGTGCTCTTTCTATTCCCTCACTCTCATAGTCCGATGGGACGGCAATCAGACAGGAACGGGAAGAGATCACAGCAGGAGCAACGGTTTTACGTGCTTTTACGAGGAACGGAGGTGAAATACTTACTTCCTAACTCCGGGATAGATATTTACTACTTGCTGGGAGTTTCGTGACCGAATATTTCCGGGAATCGAACCCAGGACTTCGCCATTAGCAGTTGAATATGCTAACCACTAGACCAACGTGTTAAAAAATTGTAAAACTTACCTTTCTATAGTAGTAAAGACAGGCGAACGCCACGTATTTCAAGTAATACCACTTGCCTGGCAGCGAATATATGCCAAAGATCGGTTCAGGGTCCTTTCTTCTCAGGAAAATCACCAAAAACACAATAAAAACACCCAATATGAGCAGTGGGCAGGACATTTTGCCGTGAGGAGATAGTGTCGAATGCATCGGTTATGATAATAATTATTTGTACATGATTACCGTTGATATCAAATAATCAAAGATACACAAAAAATAGTACAACAAAAATCATAATATTTGTATTTTACAAAAACTTGCACTTGCCCGCATTAGGCGTTTCTTATCAGAAATGATGAAAACAAAACATTTCGGGAGAATAGATTGGATATCGACCACATAAGGATGCCTACATTCACGGTTGCCCGCTGTTGCGTGTAAATTGCCTTTATTAACATTGGGTACCCAATTGGGATGATAACAAATCAAATCAAATCAGCATTTCTTTAACAAATTTAAAAACGCGCTTTTTTTCTTTTACTTTAAAATCAAAACTTAAAATTAACCGAGGATGTGAGTTTTAAGTCTTTTGAAAGACTACTTAATAATCAGTAAGAAATAATTTATTTTTGACATAGGCATCATCCCTATCAGGCAATAAACGTCGACAAAGTTTAATATATCAGTGGTATGAGAGAGTCCATGATGATAAGACATGACGTACAGTCCAGTGATAATAATTGTGTTATTAGTTTGTTGCTACTTACCTAGATTTATCAGGAGCCCAAAATAAAATTCAAATGAATGATAATATACCTACTCTAGCGCCTAAATTAGGATTTGTTGCCGGGTAATATTCACAATTTAGTTAGACTAAAGTAAATGAAATACTTACATAAGACGATACGGGAGGGCGGTTTCCCCCATACAATCGTATTAGTCTGTTTTCTCCGTGAATAATTACAATAGAGAAAATATTTTTGCACCATAAAATTTATACGAGTCCGTGCCATGTCCCTATGTTTTGCTTTTTTCAATAAATTAATAATTTTAAGAATTTGGAACCTTCAAAAATTGCAAAAAAAATGGCCCAGTTTTCGCGTCATCATCAGATATCCCGCATATAAATTTGACGAATATAATCAAAAAAAGGAAAAACACCGACATAGCCTGAGTCCTTCTTAAATTGTTCTTGAAAAAAAAATTAAAATCGGTTCTGTTTTGGAGGAGGAAACAGAAAAATACGAGAGTAAGAATTCGACTGTTTTTCATAGGTATTATCGGTCCAAGCAATATAATTGTTCAATACCTATTCTCAAAGTTTCCCGTTCATCCCATATCCTCTTAATATTTGACCGAGTGAAGCGAAGGACTCTGAGTCTACTTGAGTGAATTTGCACTTGTCCGTCCGTCCGTCCGTCCGTCTGTCTGAGCCTTATAACTTCTGAATTACTAAACGTAATTAATTCGAATTTAAATATAATATGTAACCGATGGCCTCCAGCCGCATATGGCTTAAAAAGTTATAAAAATCTTTATTTCAGGGGGGCTCTCATAGAAGCGAATGCGAAGTAAAATATTTTTTATAGCGTTACATAGGGTTGCGGTATATCATTTTAAAGATAATTATGAATAGAGTCCAAAAAATTTTTTTTTTAATTTTTCCCCTAAAATTGACGAAATGGAGGGCTTTCAAAGTGGAGATTTAACGTCCAAAGTTGACCTCAGAACTCTCAATTTTCTGAAAGGCTGAGCCTGAAACTTGATCAATTATTTGAATTATATCCTGTACTTGAACAACAAATACTAAAATTAGATAAATATTATAAGGAAACGAAATTATTTAATTTTAATGAGCATCAGTATTTTTAACAGAACTTCACAATGATGTCAATACATGGCGCTCAGTAAAAAATATGGATACCGCGAGGTATCAGTTCGGGGCGAACTACTAGTATAATAATTAACAACAACGGAATAAAAAAAGCATTAATTATTTTCCGCTGCCACTGCCCTCATGACACTGACGCAAAAGTCAGCGATCAGTGAACGATGACCACATAGCAGAGAATTCCAGTTCAGTATTACAAGTATAAATAAAAAAATTCAAAAATCCCCTTGCATATTTAAGTAACAGGTTACCGATTCGATTAGACCTGTGGAAGTTGCTCACATCCCTTCATTGATTAGAAAAAAGCTGATGATCTTCGAACAGCTGAACCATTTTTTTTAAATCATTGTTATGGAAAAAACAAAATCAGTATCGGTTCATAGTTCAAACGTTTGGAAGCTACAGAATACACACTCAAACATATAACACCCCTCCGTTTGCGTCGGGGGTTAAAAATAAAACACTAAAAAATATATAAATAAAATTGATTTTTATTCAATCGATATATCACAATCGACTTCTTTGATATTTAACTGGTTTTGTTTTAATTATCGTAATAGTCTTAGCACTGAGTTAATGTGTTTGCTACACTATCTACAACAGACCATTCGGCAGACCAATCAGATTATTCTGCACGATAGGCAAACTAGAGGCAACGCATAGGCTCGTTACTCCTTCGCTCCGCCTCAAGAAAGTTCAAAGGTCGTTCGTGGGATTGAGCATACTTTTATAACACAACTAGCTGATTGATTGATGGATGGATATTGGATATATTTTGTTACTCAATGACGCCAGAACGGCTGAAAGGAGAAACGGCTGGATTAAATTTGGCACAGAGATAGATTCTAGTCTGGAATAACACATAGGCTACTTTTTATCCTGGTTAATTAAAGAGTTCCCGCGGGGACCAAAAATCCATCAAATCAAAAAAATCAAAAAGTTTATAATATTAGTATAGTATAGAAGTATAGATTCCACAATCCATTTTAGACTTGCACAAGTATAAGAAATCTATTAAATGTATGTATGCTAATAAAAACTTATTATACAGTTGAAGATTATGTAAATGATAAAAGAGCGTGGATTCATAGAAATAGTATGTATTACAACTAGAAGGATCACTTAGCGCACGAAACGCGAGCCGAAAGAGAGCTAATATTTCTCGCGTTGTCTCTTTCTTACCGCTACACTGGCATGACACCATAATTATTATTAATTGCACGAGACACAATAGTGAACACGAGAGTGAACGAGACGCGCGAAGAAAAAGTGAGTCCTTGTCGAGACCGAAATTCCTTATGAGTGAAAGGTAATCTAAATTGAACTTTATTATTTAAGGAAAAAGGTGTGAATTTGTTTAACAAAAACACATAGTGATCCTTCTAGTTGTATGAATATACATACTATTTCTATGCGTGGATTTGACTCGCTCCAGCAATGCTTGGGTCTGTGGTATTATGTATCTACACTTTAAATGATTGTAATTTATGTTTTTTTTTCAAAAGAGCAACTGCCGAATCTCTTTATGAGTTGTCTCGATAGGAATGTCATTCCGAACCAGTGGTAGAATCACTTGACGATTCAAAAGCACTTGTAAAAGTTAAATTAATAAATAATATTTTAATTCATTGATAAATAATTTTCATGTCATCTATCAATATAATCTTATTGGTCTGCTGAATATACCTCCCTTCCACGCCACTCCAGTGGAAGACACCCTTATAAATTTCATTGGATCCTAAAACCTAATCTTCCAGATCAAGGTTCTGTAACTCCTCATCTAGGTCTTCATCGAGGAATAGGTTTTCGTTGATGGGAACCGCTGCATCCTGAGAGGAACCTCCCGTGTCCTCATCTTCAGCCTTGTCTCCGTTCTCCTGTACATGGTTGATCTGGTGGAGTCTGTCTTCCGTTGCTTTGGTGCCTGAGTCGTCCGCCTGGAAACAATTTACCGATTTATAACTATCCATACTAATTTCTCAGCCTAAGGAGATAAGTTATTTCCTATCAATCATCGACAGCGGCATCTATACGGAGCAACTCTATAGGGTGACAGGGACGTGACAGGGACGTGACAGAAGAAACTAGCAGAATTTTCCTCAAATTAATAATACAAATAGATAGAGGAATCAACTTCAAATTTCAAGGCAACAAATAATATTAGTTTACAGAAGGTCACTTGTAGTTTGACCAGCAATAGGGTATTTTCAGAATTGACAGTATTAAAAGATAAAGGATTTCATTTGACAATTTGAACTTATTGACAAGTTCTTATTCCACAAACACAAACAGCCATGTTTCATTTCACTCACACTCACTGATGCTAATAGACAAAAATTGAATAAGATATGGACATACTCAGTTTTTATTTTAATCCTCAATCAATTTATACATTCCTACAACCATGACTGTCATGGTAGCCGGATTTGTCATTTGTATGGATGTTGATTCACTATTTAAATATAAATTACTTGCTAATGTTAAAAGTGCAGAAGTGTGTCTGTCTGTCTATTCGTCTGTTACCTTTTCGCAATCCATCCTTTTAACACATTTTGATGAAATTTTACACAGAGATAGCATTAATATCATCATCGAATATACACGAAAAAATCTCAAGGGATTTTAAAAACTATATCCACGAGAAATCGCGGGGCAATTTCAGGACAGATTACATCAAAATAACCACCGGAAAACGTAGCATTGGCATGTCCTCAGATGAACAAACGACATCTAAAGAATCGCAGGGAGCCGCTAGACCAAGACCTAGACCTAGAACAAGACCGTAACGTATAAAAGTCCCTATAGGAGACCTATGCCCACCAGTGGACTTCATCAACAAAGAGAAAATAGGCTTTTACCTCCGAAGCCTCCATGCCAATGAGATCCAGCTCGATATTCCTATACTCCGTGACGTCTTGGTCCTCGTCCTCTTGGTCGTAGTTGCGAAGGTCAAACGCCTCGTCATCATCGTCGTCGTCCTCAGCCAGCGCCGGGTCGAAGGAGAACATCTCTCGCCCGGACAGACCGACCGCTCGACCGGCTTTGAAGTCGGTCCGTTTTTGCTCCTCCGCTTGGAGGAGGGCTTCCTGAAATTTTGATAAACAATATAATTTCGGCGATTAGTAGAGTTGTTTTTTTATTTCATAAGACAGCATATTCATAATTACAAAAAAATATGCGAACTAGAGGCCCGCGCAATAAGCTCGTGACTCCATCACTCCGCCTCAAGAAAGTCTGAAGGTCGTTCGTGGGAATGAGCATTATATTCTATAACAAAATTCCACAACCTTTTTAAAACTTGCCTTCACACAAGTTTAAGAATTTCATTAAAGTATGCTTGTGAAAAAAGCTTATAAATACTTTAAAAAAAAAAAATTAAATCTAAAAAAAGCCAAAAGTTTTTGTTTCGATATAAAAACTTTTGACTTAAAAAAAAATGCCATTCTATCCTAATAGTCCACCGACTGATCACGTGATAAGATACAGATAAAAATAGCCATACCTGTTTTTCTTTGATCTTTTTCTTCTTCCACGCCAGGAATGTTTCAAGCGTGATTTTGGTTTGTTTGGGACCTAGCGCCGCTCTCTCCCTCTCTATAAGGTCAACCAGAGATATTTCGTTCTTTTTTTCCTCCAACTTCTTCTTGTCTCGTTTGAGAACGAAGCCGGCTGGCAGAGCGTGTCTGTAGATACATTTGCCACCCGATGGACACTCCCAAAACCAACCGTATTTGGATTTCTCAACGGCTTCCAAAAAGTGTTTGCATATCTATAATAAATAATATTTTAAATAATCCATACTAATATTATAAATGCGAAAGTGTGTCTGTCTGTCTGCTACGATTTCACGGCCCATCTTTGCAACTGATTTTGACGAAATTTGGTACAGAGACAGGTTGCATCCTGGGGAAGGACATCAGCTACTTTCCCATGGGAATTTTCCGAAAAACCACGCGGACGAAATCGCGAGCTTCTGCTTGTAGTAAATAAGAATGAAAGTAATGAGATGCGAGATCAAAATGACTATCAATACCCATTTATTGGGTGAAAAACCCAAAATGGTGATTAGTTTCCATTTGATATCATATCTATCAAATGGAAATATATATTTGCTTGGCCTTACTTTAGAATAAATGGAAAGACTGATGCAAATAAACAAACAATACCTCAATGACCTCTTATTTCCTCTTAAGGAAGGGGAATAGAAGATAATAAGAGAGTGAATAGGCATCTTCTAAGCAAGCGAGCTCCACTATAGGCTGCATCACCATTTGCAAGCAGGTCTGATTGCAACCTAGCCTGTATATTAAAAAAAACCGAACTAGGGTTTCCGAAATGAGTGTAAGTACTCACAATGTCAGTGGGGGGTCGCTGCTTGTCACCCTCCCCGTGTTTCTTCTCCACCACCTCTTTCAGCTTGTCCTCATCCCAGTTGTCCATGGTATCATCATCGTCCCTCATATCCACATATAGAGATCTCTTCTCAGCCTGCAAAGTTATTAAGAAGGTTTACCTACCTAATTTTACAATGTTTTTGCAAATTATTCCTGCGAATCTACATAATTTTTTACTAGTGAATTGAAAATTTAACTCAAAGAGCTAATCACTATTTATTTAAAAATTATATTTAATGTTTTACACCTCTAATGTAATTTTCGTCATGCTTTACTTGTTTTAATTTAATTAATTAATTTACTTAATTAAATATTGTCTTAAATTACACTACACTTTTGAATACTTATGCACTAGATAAAGAACTGAAGCAGATGTTTGCAATTCTTAGCCCAAATAGACCATACTGTGTTAGGGCTGACAACAACAAAATCACTTAATTTTTATTTCACCACTAAGTTGAGTCTAAGATGGTAGCTGGCAACTTCAAAAGAAATGTTGAGGTTTTATTTCAGAATTTTTCATGAGGTTACAATAAAGCCTTAAATAAATATTTCATTAAAATGTATGATATAATTCTTTCGACTCACCTTCCTTTCAATGGTCAGGTCATGAGAGAATTTACACTTGTCACCTTTTGTACATTGACCTTGTTTGAAGAAAGCACACACAACTGACTTGGGGTCTATACCTGTTAACAAAAATGATATAAATTGTAAGTTAAATATTAACTACTTTTACTATGTTTCCTGTACCATTTCTTTTCCATTCTTTTTTTTCTACACATCCATCGATTAGAAGGTAGATTTAGAAGTGAAGTAGACCTGTGATTTTTCGTATTAAATATGCCTATGATATCTCATCTCCAAGCTATCTCTGTACCAAATTTCGTCAAAATCGGTTAAACAGACGTGCCGGTGAAAGGTTACAGAGAGACACACACACTTTTAAGCTGTAGGGACATTTGATATATTCTATAAAGCCTCAAGGCACTCAGTCGCACCAATTGTGTGAGGTTTTAACGTGAGGTGACTATTTTAGAACCTTTGGATCCCTTTAAGAGACTTTTTCCTTACCTTTCTCAACCTTCTGTGTCTGAACAGGTTTGAAGAGCAGTGCCAATTCCTTCATTTTCTGTTCTTTTTCCTTCTTCTTGTCAT
Source organism: Erebia ligea (assembly GCA_917051295.2). NCBI lineage: Eukaryota > Metazoa > Arthropoda > Insecta > Lepidoptera > Nymphalidae > Erebia > Erebia ligea. The sequence goes on along the minus strand of OU785234.1, from coordinate 2,348,716 downwards.
CCATAGGCTTGGCGGGGTGTATGCCCCCACTTTTCACTTGCTTCTCCACTTGCTGGATGAACTTCTGCTGTTTCGCTCCCTTCTTGTTCTTTAAGCCAAATGTCTTGTCCTGGTAATGATAAAGTAATTTGGCATTTTAGGGCCATATCTGGCAAAATACAGAATGGAGACTATTCTTCACTGCAAAATCAACTTATTACAGACTTTTATCACATTAAAACCAAATCAAAAATCAACTAACACAACTACTAGTACCCAAGACTATAGACACAAGTTAAATAGCAAGTTGTGACACTTGTTTTTCCTTAAGTTTTCAATGTTTGCAAAGTCGATAATGTTTGGTAGTGTAAAATGCTCTGCTCTGCACTTCGCCAGATTTGCACTGGCCCTTTAGGGGTTTCTAGTACAAAATAGTTATACATATATAGTCTAATATGTTTGTATACTAACCATTTGAGGGTTTTAATGATTAGCTGAACTGCTATCATTTGGGTGGAAGCCATACTACTTAATATTATAAATGCGAAAGTGTGTTTCTTTGTTGGTTTGTTGCTTTGTCCTTCAATCACGCCGCAATGGAGCAACGGATCGACGTGATTTTTGGCATGGGTATAGTTGAGGTCCTGGAGAGTGACATAGGCTACTTTTTATCCCAGAAAATTAAGAAGTTCCCGCGGGAATCAAAAAAACTTTAACCACACGGACAAAGTCGCGGGCATCAGCTAGTTTTATAATAAACCAATACAATACAATATTCCAATAGATAAAACTGTATCAAAATATACAGTGTAGTTTAGAAGAACAAGGCACACAAACAGATAGATGCAGAGCAAGCTTAGATCTATACCAGGGGTATCTGGCCCTGATAGGTACCCTGTGTATGTAGTTTTGACAACTTGTCAGTTCTTTAGTTTGCTAGGTAAATATGGTTGGTCTTTACACTAAGTATTATCAGTATTCTCTTTCAGTAGTAAAAGGAGTAAAGCAAATTTTCTTGTTGAGAAACTGCTGCATCGCCTTTCATATAAAAATGTTGATGTGGATTCTGGATTCTTCTTGTGGGCTGCATCATTAAGGTCCAGGGCCCACATACAGCCCACATGTTTGTAATGATTGTTCTATACTATTTAGAGATGGACACCCATCATGCCTCAGTATTTGGTATGTGTATTGGCTGTAGATTGAAAAGTCTTACCATAGTGTAAAGGATTATTTGAATGATATAGGCAGCCATGGGTATGAATTGTTCCAGCAGCTAAATATGTTATATTATAAATATAATTAAGTAATTTACTATATTTGTGAGATGGTGATAAAAAAAACTGGCTGAGTTTGTTGTGGGCTCTTCTCAGACCAGGGCGTGTTGGGACCCTCGTAGCTTTCGTTTTAAGATACTTAATTATCACCATCAAGTCTTATTCTTTGAAAACATGACATTCAGAATTTGTACTTTGTAGGTACCTCTTTTGAATAAAGATGTTTTGAGTTTGAGAGTTTGATTTAGGTTTTTTGAAATACTTAATACTTAATACTTGGCGACTCTCTGTTTTTCCAGAATCAAAACTATGTGAGCCTATGACACTCTACAGGTCTTTAACTAGGTATATTCACGCAAGAAATGGAGTAAATCAGTTGGTCCATTGCAACATGATTTGAAAGACAAACCTACAAGCCCACTTTTCATTTATAATATTTAGTAGGATGCCAACATTTTGGGGAAATTTAGTCGATAAGCAGCATTCTCATAATCTTGCTAGCCTATACTTAGTGCTAGGTGTAAGGTTGTAAGGTGACTGAGCTAGTCCTTACCATGAAAATCCAAAGTTCAGTAAACTATATTTTGTGATGGGAAGAGTGAAAGAGGGTTCAAATTAGAAAATAAAAGGTACCTCAATAACTTTCTCCTTTTTCTTCGTTTCGGTTTTTTTGCTGGCTGCATTGCCAGCAGGTTTCTTCGGCGGCATGGTTAGGATATATTCCTTGTGCGCCCCTAACGAGTTTTCACTGTGTGTCACTTATAAATATGTGATTTTTCGTCTCCCAGGAGTTCCTGTGATGGTAAAGAACATAAACATTCGTCGTTATTATTGATAAAAATTATTTCCACTTGAAAAAAAATAAAAATCGTGGCTTCACAAGACGGATGTGAAAGGTTGTCAATACTCAATTGTCATTTGTCAAAATTATCAAAATACTCATGAGTTATGTCACTTGTCATGTTAGCAGCAGAGCGATCGGCTATAAATTGTCGCAATCATTAAAGGACTGCATCAATGTCAAAACATGCTTTTGGCTTCACGTATCACTGAGACTGTCCGTAAAGGATCGTTGAGGACAAAAAATGTTTTGACATTGATGCAGTAACTATCGATAGAAATAATTGCTGAAAATTGGTATCACGTAAGACTTTTGAAGTAAGATGTCGTTTATGGACCATGACAAACGTGACGTCAAACTAGGCTTTCATTGATACATGGGTGGGAGGTGTTTTTAGCGGTGACATAAGGTGTCCAATAATCGTTTTACGACTCTTTATTATCTAAAATAAATATAATTTAAGGATTAAAAAGGTCGAATAGATTGTTTGTTAGGTAAAAATAGAAAATACTATTATTTCAAGCAAGTACGTATGCTATATTGGAATGGCTTCAAAATGTTATTTAATTTAAGACATTCTATTGACAATTTACGTAAATAGGTATATTTTATTAGGTATACCGTGTGTATACCTATGTCTAGCTAATAAAATATTCTCATTCGCAGTATTGCCAACTCACGCTATTAAAAAAATATTAAAATTGTACGACCAAATACATACCAATGCTATTCATTAATAATAAGACGTAATTTAATATTACATCCATACTAATATTATAAATGCGAAAGTGTGTCTGTCTGCCTGTCTGTCTGCTACGCTTTCATGGTTCGTCTGTTCAACCAATTTTGGTGAAATTTGGTACAGGGGTAGGTTGTGTCCCGGGGAAGGACATAGGCTAGTTTTACCCGGAAAATTAAAAAGTTCCCGCGGGAATCAAAAAATCTTAATCCACGCGGGCGAAGTCGCGGGAATCATCTAGTTATTTATAATTAAAATTAACGGTAAAAAAGAATTAAGTTATGTAGGTACCTAGTACCTACATAGTACAACTTTATGTACTACTTTTTTTAAACCTTTATTGAAAACAATACAATAGAACTTAAAGCTAGAAACATGCCCGCGTGGAATGGTGGCAAGAATGCTGGCTGCATTTCCTCGTTGGACACCCAGGCTGATCCTTTGCGCAATAAATAATTATAATCTGTGATTAAAATAAAAATATCCATAGACAATTTCGGTATCTTGAGATATCTCTAGCTTATGGTATCTTTGATTGCATCGTAAAAAGAAAATCTACTAACTTAGGCGCATCGCTTCCTATATTAAAAGTATTTTGTATTATACCTATTTATTAAAAAACAAAGCCAATTAATAAATAGAAAATCACAAGAAACCACAGACTCGAAAATATAACTTAGTTAAATAGGTAATGCGGTTAAATTTGGAAGACTGTCATATCTACTTAAATTGCTAGATTACCACATGATTACCATAGACATTCAAATTAGTCGGATTATAAATAGGTCTGCACTACCAAAATATCGATATTCAGAGTTCGTGACTAGTAATCTGTGGTTAGCGACCCATTGCTACAATCCTGAAAAAGCTTACGTGAAGCCGGCTATAAGGACTGTAACAATGGATATCCTTTAGGACATTTTTGGATGTGATATTGCGACAATTTATAGCCGATCGCTCTGCAGAGCGATCGGCTATAAATTGTCGCAATCATTAAAGGACTGCATCAATGTCAAAACATGGTTTTGGCTTCACGTATCACTGAGACTGTCCGTAAAGGATCGTTGAGGACAAAAAAATGTTTTGACATTGATGCAGTTAACTATCGATAGAATTAATTGCTGAAAATTGGTATCACGTAAGACTTTTGAAGTAAGATGTCGTTTACGGACCATGACAAACGTCACGTCAAACTAGGCTTTCATTGATACATGGTGGGAGGTGTTTTTAGCGGTGACATAAGGTGTCCATTAATCGTTTTACGACTCTTTATTATCTAAAATAAATATAATATAAGGATTAAAAAGCTCGAATAGATTATTTGTTAGGTAAAAATAGAAAATACTATTATTTCAAGCAAGTAGGTATGCTATATTGAAATGGCTTCAAAATGTTATTTAATATAAGACATTCTATTGACAATTTACCTATAGAGGTATATTTTATTAGGTATACCGTACTTACATAGGTCTAGCTAATAAAATATTCTCATCGGCAGTATTGCCAACCCACACTATGAAAAAAAAAAAAAATTGTACGACCAAATACTTACATACCAATGCTATTCATGAATAATAAGTAATATTATAACATCCATACTAATATTATAAATGCGAAAGTGTGTCTGTCTGTCTGTTCAATCGATTTTGGTGAAATTTAGTACAGGGGTAGGTTATATCCCGGGGAAGGACATAGGCTATTTTACCCGGAAAATTAAAAATTCCCGCGGAAATCAAAATATCTTAATCCACGCGGACGAAGTCGCGGGAATCATCTAGTTATAAAAGAATTAAGTAAGTAGGTAGTAGACTTTATGTACTTACTTTTTTTTAAAATCTTTATTGAAAACAATACAATAGAACTTATAGCTAGAAACATGCCCGCTCACAATTAATTTTAATTAACTTTTATTCAAAATGAAAATATCCATAGACAATTTCGGTATCTCGAGATATCTCTAGCTTATGGTATCTTTGATTGCATCGTAAAACGAAAATCTACTATCTTAGGCGCATCGCTTCTTATATTAAAGTATTTTGTATTATATTTATTATAAAACAAAGCCAATTAATAAATAGAAAATCACAAGAAAACACAGACTCTAAAATATTACTTAGTGAAATAGGTAACGCAGTTAAATTTGGAAGACTGTCAAGTCAACTTAATTTGCTAGATTACCACATGATTACCATAGACATTCAAATTTAGTCGGATTATAAAAAGGTCTGCACCAGAGCTGCACTACCAAAATATCGATATTCAGAGTTCGTGACTAGTAATCTGTGGTTAGCGACCCATTGCTACAATCCTGAAAAACCTTACGTGAAGCCGGCTTTAAGGACTGTAACAATGGATATCCTTTAGGACATTTTTGGATGTGATATTGCGACAATTTATAGCCGATCGCTCTGCAGCAGAGCGATCGAAAGTGTTACAGGCTGTGTTCCGTTATAGACTGCGAGCACTGTTCAGTGCTCTTACTGTGGAGAAATTCGTTCCGTTATAACTGACAGTAAACTGCTGCAGTATCCTAGGGAAATATATGACGTCATTAATCGACGCCATCTTTGTACTGTGAGCACTGGCGTTTTCGAGGTAAGGTGCTCTCAGGCTGTGTTCCGAAATACACTGCGAGCACTGTAAGGTGTGACGTCACTTTAGTACACTGCGAAGCCGTTCCTTTATAGTTAGGTATACTGGGTACTGCTTAAAACGGAACGCTGTCAGCACTGAGACAAACACTGAGAGCACCTTACCTCGAAAACGCCAGTGCTCACAGTACAAAGATGGCGTCGATTAATGACGTCATATATTTCCCTATGATACTGCAGCAGTTTACTGTCAGTTATAACGGAACGAATTTCTCCACAGTAAGAGCACTGAACAGTGCTCGCAGTCTATAACGGAACACAGCCTCAGTGTTTGTCTCAGTGCTGACAGCGTTCCGTTTTAAGCAGTACCCAGTATACCTAACTATAAAGGAACGGCTTCGCAGTGTACTGAAGTGACGTCACACCTTACAGTGCTCGCAGTGTATTTCGGAACACAGCCTCTATTTTTTATGATGAAATCTTTGAAATCTATTTATATAAAAAATGAATGTTGCTAAGCGCAAAACTCGAGAACGGCTCAACCAATTGGGCTAATTTTTTTTCGTATGATCAAGTGGTTCAATAAAGGCACACGGAAAGTTTTATTAAAAACTAGCGATCCGCCCCGGCTTCGCACGGGTAGCACTAATAATCCTAATAGTCTATACCCAATAGAGCTACAAAAATCAATGATAAAAATGGTTATTGTGAGTAAACCTTAAAAGATAGATTTATTCTATCGCGGACTTTTTTTTAGAACTTTTTGAGAGGAACAATAAAATTATTATTACATTATTTTCGTGTAACTTTAACTATTTACGCAGCGCACGCCACGTAAGCTCTCAGAAGAGAGGATTTTTTCCGACTTAGTTCACATAATTGCAATTTTCGTAAGGATCTCTAATTTTTTTGAAAATAAAATATAGCCTATGTTACTCGCTGATAATGTGGCTTTGTATAGGTGAAAGAATTTTTAAAATTGGTTGAGTAGTTTTTGAGTTTATCCATTACAAACAAACAAACAAACTAACAAACAAACAAATTTTTCCTTTTTATAATATTAGTATAGAAGAAATTTAAAAAAAAATAGCGTGGACAAATGGATGTTTGTAACAGCTGATCTGGATGACATGCACAGAGATAGATTATAGTCTGGAATAACACATACCTAGACTACTTTTATCCCGGAAAATTAAAGAGTTCCCGAAGAAAACAAAAAAACCACAATCCACGAGAACGAAGTCGCGGGCATCATCCATCCATCGATCCATCAGCCTGTATGCATCCACTGCTGGACATAGGCCTTTTCGAGAGCGCGCCACCAAACACGGTCCTCCGCCTTCCTCATCCACCCGCTTCCCGCCACCTTCTTTAGGTCATCGGACCAGCGAGCTGGACTGTGGAGGTCGTCCTAGCGGGCATCAGCTAGTACATAGGTACCTAATAACATTAGATTGCAAAATAATATTATAAAAATTTTAAAACATCTTGTTAAACATTACACTTCCTTTCAATTTACTTAAAATACAATAAAATATTAATTTGAGAAACTTTTTTTTACGCAAATGAATGGGTTTATTATAACTAAAATTCAAAATTCCCCAAAAGCGGGGAAAATCATAAACTTGACAGTCTGGTCCTGTGGTCGTAATATTTTTGCTGTTTTTGGCTAATGATGTGAACTAGTCTTTGAAAAGCAATAAATCGACGAATATAATTCATAATTCGATACAAGTGGTAGATCATATTTTTTATTTTTTAAAAAATATTATATTTTATTTAAAAAAAAAAAAGTGGTAGACATTGAAACGGAATTTTCAAAAAGTATAAGGGTGAAGTGAACGTCAATAAACACAATTAATTATCATATTAAATCGTAGAATATAATAAGTAATATTTTAGTTTAAATTACAAATTACAAATTATTGATAATAATTAATAAGAGTGACGAGTGGACTAATTGTGACACTCATATCAGTCGATTGCGAATGTTAAGCAACGTTGACCCAAGTTGGTAATTGGATGGGTGACCGAGTTTGGAGGTTCAAATTTGGCCTTTTCGTTTCCTCCGTGCCTCGAAGAGCACGTTAAGCCGTCGGTCTCGGTTATTATCACCAACATCTTTTTTATTTATTTATTTTATTTATTTTAGCCTACCTCTAAAACCATATATTATAACGTGTCATTTTTTTTTTTTTTTTTTTTTTTTTTTTTTTTTTTTTTTTTTTTTTTAATTTTTTTAATATAATGTCCTTCAAATATTTAGAGGTCATCCCATAAGCGGGCAAAGGCCTCCCCCCTTTTCTTCCACACGGTTTTTTCTCTTGCTAGACGTGTCCATAGCACTCCGAGCCCGTCGAAATCCTCCATATCTGTGCGCCAACGTGTATGTGGTCTGCCTCGACGTCGCGCAATGAAGCGTGGGCACCATACTGTGGTTTCCCTAGTCCACCGGTCATCTGCCTGTCGCATGATGTGGCCAGCCCATGTCCATTTTAATTTTCGCACCATTCTCATAACATCTATCACTTTTGTCTTGTCTCTTATATCTTTTTTCTTTATTCTCTCAATGAGCCTCACTCCTAACATACTTCGCTCCATTTTCCTCTGTGTAATTTTTACTTTTTTCATTTCGGTCTTGTTTAGGGCCCAGGTCTGTGCCCCATACGTCAAAATTGGAAGTATGCATGTGTTAAGCACCTTACTTTTTATATTCAATGATATTTTCCTGTTTTTAAATATGTATTTAAGGCTCCAATATCGCTTCCAGGCATTTAGGATTCTTTTATTAAGTTCGTCTCTTTGTGCGAATTTACTAAAAGATACTATTTTTCCTAGGTAGGTAAAGCTTTCTACTGTTTCAATAATGCTATTGTCTAGGCTTATTGAGACTGGGCAGCCTGTATTAGACATCGTTTTGGTTTTGCTCTTGTTCATATACAGGCCCACTTTACAACAGTGATAATTTAATTCATCCAGCATTTCCTGTAGCTCTTTTTCCTTGTTGCTGAAGATTGCTATGTCATCTGCAAATCTTATATTGCTTAGGTGTCTTCCATTTATTTTAATGCCTTTATTTTGCCACTCTAGCTGTGAAAATATATATTCCAGCACAGAGTTGAAAAATTTTGGTGATAGACAGTCTCCCTGCTTTATTCCTCTTTCTATTTTCAACTGTTGACCTAGTTTGTCCAGTTGGATGTTATTATCACCAACATCTAATAATACTTAATTGTTACAAAAACCTAAGAGTTTAAAAATACTCTTAGTCGAGTCGTATGCGGAAGAAGGGGAACCTTCCGCATTATTATCCCAAGAAAACTCATACCATTAAAGGCACAGATGTAGTAACCAGATACCGCGCTCGGAACACGGCAGACGCGCCAACAAAGCGAATACAAAACGAAAAGCAAATACAATTCTCAGTTAGTTGGATGCGACGCGTCGAGAAGTTTTGACGTGACGTGTGTGTAGACAAGTTTCTCAAAATAATGCCGTCTTGTGTCTTGAAACACTGTCAAAATTGTTACCAAAAATTAAAAAAGGAAGATGATGTTTCGTTTCATAGGCAAAAATTTATATTTTCATTCTGTTAGATTTTTTTCCATGATAATTAATTGCTGATGACTTGAAACACAAAACCTCAACGATATCTATCAGTGTTGCTAATTTACGTTGAAATATTTTCCCTTAAATTAAAGGTGTAAATGGGCGGTTAGTAGATAGTTTTTTTTTTGTGAAACAGCTACGCTGCCGGCTTATTTCGAAGTACGCCGATTAATTTATAGGTACGCCAGCTGCTTGGTACGCAGATGGTACGCAGGCTACTTTGGTGGTACGTAGGCTACTTTTAAGGTACGCCAGCTACTTTCGAGGTACGCAGGCTACTCTGGTGGTACGTAGGGTACTTTGGTAGTACGCAGGCTACTTTTAAGGTACGCCAGCTACTTTCGAGGTACGCAGGCTACTTAGGTGGTACGTAGGGTACTTTTAAGGTACGCCAGCTACTTTGGAGGTACGTAGGCTACTTTGGTGGTACGCAGGCTACTTTTAAGGTACGCCAGCTACTTTAGAGGTACGCCGGCTACTTTAGAGGTACGCAGACTACTTTTAAGGTTCGTAGGCTACTTTTAAGGTACGCCAGCTACTTTCGAGGTACGCAGGCTACTTTGGTGGTACGTAGGGTACTTTTAGGGTACGCCAGCTACTTTGGAGGTACGTAGGCTACTTTGGTGGTACGCAGGCTACTTTTAAGGTACGCCAGCTACTTTAGAGGTACGCCGGCTACTTTAGAGGTACGCAGGCTACTTTTAAGGTACGTAGGCTACTTTTAAGGTACGCCAGCTACTTTCGAGGTACGCAGGCTACTCTGGTGGTACGTAGGGTACTTTGGTAGTACGCAGGCTACTTTTAAGGTACGCCAGCTACTTTCGAGGTACGCAGGCTACTTAGGTGAACGTAGGGTACTTTTAAGGTACGCCAGCTACTTTGGAGGTACGTAGGCTACTTTGGTGGTACGCAGGCTACTTTTAAGGTACGCCAGCTACTTTAGAGGTCCGCCGGCTGTTTTAGAGGTACGCAGGCTACTTTTAAGGTATGTAGGCTACTTTTAAGGTACTCCAGCTACTTTAGAGGTACGAAGAGCTGTACGAGGTACGTACGTACCTCTTAAGTAGCTGGCGTACTTTAAAAGTAGCCTACGTACCACCAAAGTAGCCTACGTACCTCGAAAGTAGCTGGCGTACCTTAAAAGTAGCCTACGTACCTTAAAAGTAGCCTGCGTACCTCTAAAGTAGCCGGCGTACCTCTAAAGTAGCTGGCGTACCTTAAAAGTAGCCTGCGTACCACCAAAGTAGCCTACGTACCTCCAAAGTAGCTGGCGTACCTTAAAAGTAGCCTACGTACCTTAAAAGTAGCCTGCGTACCTCTAAAGTAGCTGGCGTACCTTAAAAGTAGCCTGCGTACCACCAAAGTAGCCTACGTACCTCCAAAGTAGCCTGCTTACCTCTAAAGTAGCTGGCGTACCTTAAAAGTAGCCTACGTAACACCAAAGTAGTCTGCGTACCTCTAAAGTAGCTGGCGTACCTTAAAAGTAGCCTGCGTACTACCAAAGTCTGCGTACCGCTAAAGTAGCTGGCGTACCTTAAAAGTAGTCTGCGTACCTCTAAAGTAGTCGGCGTACCTCTAAAGTAGTCGGCCTACCTCTAAAGTAGTCTACGCACCACCAATTTAACTGGCATATCTTGGAAGTATTCGTCGTACCGCTAGCGTAGCTCCAAAGTAGCCAGCGTACCACCACAGTAATATGCGCATCTCCTTTTCCAGGATACAAGCTATTCTCCTACCATAAGTCGTTGAAATCGAAGGCCTAAAGAAAGAACCAACAAATAGATTTTCTTTCATTAATTTGGCACTTTTTCATTAATCTGGCAACATTTCACGCACACTGATGCATGTGTTCAGACAGTGCTGTCACGCACACTCGAATAAATTTTGGCCGCACTTCCATGTTCCGACCGCGGTATCTGTTTACTACATCTGTGATTAAAGGATTAATGGAAAGGGGTTACGCCCTTAGTAATGAGGAAAACGACGCAGAGAGATTGATAGTTATAATTCCCATAGAAAAACCATTCTGTCAGTAATTATCATATTAAAGACTCAGAGATTCTGAAAGTTTAGGTACCTAGTACTTACTAGCAGGAAAATCGATTTTATATTTACATTTTTGACAAAGAAAAATCGCTTCCATCACTATGAAGTTATTACTGGTGCGCCATAGAGTGGTGCGCGGCGAGAAATGACATTTGACAATTGACAACAATGAGAATCGCCGTCCACTCCGCGGTGGCTACTGGCTGGTCGGTGGTGCAGATACCAGCAGATTAAACATGGGTAACTCACCAAAAATTCGTGCGCTGACTCAGTAACTCTAACTCAGCGCACGGAGTCAGCTCACTGAGTCAACTCACTGAGTTAGCGCAATATTGCCATGGCGCACCGAGCAGCATAGCGCATAGCCGCACACTCGTGACGCGTCACTCAGTGCGTACCTACTGAGTTGACTGGTTGGCAGCTGTTGGTAAATGTTAACTTTGGTACTGCGTAATTGCGAGTGTGCAATGTGGATGTGCCCTCCGAAGGTTGATTTTTAATAATAATACCTATTAGAACTTTAACGCAATGCGCATTTAAGAAGAGACCAGAAATTTGGATTTTGGCTTATGGATAGCGCTAACCCATCACCTACCTAGCCACGTTTCAATTTTGAACAGGTTCCTAAGTAAGAACCTAAAAGTATGATCAATCAGCGCGAGCGAACTGCGAAGTCGTAGGATTACATAGTACACTACGGCTTACGAGTACGAGAGTCGCGACTCGCGGTCTCGAAAATACCTACAGTTACATTCTAACTTAAAATACGATCCATCGGATCGTTTAATTAGTATTCGAACACATTGGCGTCAAATTCAAAAGCAAAATACTAAAATAGACCCAATAGCCGAAACTTCAAGGACAACAGAGTTTTATTAGGAATCGCATCGAATTGAATCGAAATTGAGCTCTAAATCAATGTTAATATGGTGCATTGTGCGGGCACCTGAGGTATCGGTATTGTGTCGGTTAGTGATTGTCTATAAGTACTTAAGTACATAATATTAAAAAACTTATAAATTATGTAAAGACAATCCATCGGCAAAGTAAGTACCTACTTTTACCTATAGGTAGGTACTAGTGATTATATACTCTTTGATCTATACATTTTAAATGCGTAATATTGTGTTAGTTTGTTGGTTTATTGACTGGATGATACTTTTTAAGTAAGTGCTTAAGTATGTCAAATAAAACAAATATTTTCTTAACTTTAATAAAAAAACAAAATGATCTTCACAATAATTGAGATGTTTAGTAGGTATGACACAGAGTCCGAATAAAGTACCTACCCAGCACAGACGCCCGGCCCAGCCAAACCACATACCTACTCCACAGAGACAGAGTCAAAGTACTTTTTTATAAAGCGCTCAGCAGTGAGCTCAATAATTCGTAACTCAGCGCTTGCTACATTGCACAGCGCCCGGCAGCGCTAAGCTGCGCTACCACTGAGTCGTGCGCCATGACTCTTTTGCAAAAGGAGTCAGAGCCCCCAACTCAGTAAAGTGAGTTAACTCAATTGAGCGGCGTAACTCAGAGTTACCCATGTTTACAGCAGATACTCACACGGTCAATGTTGAATTTTATCCCGTACCTATCGAAATAAACAGTGGCTAAAAGTAGGCCATGGCGAATGATAGTCTATTTTATAGGCTATCAGCTGGTGCACGCTTGAATAGATAGTGTTTATTTTACAAATAAGTGGGAACAATGGAAATTGTGGACATAGAAGACGGGCAGCCCGACGTCGCCGCGGCGACGAGAAAGAAGACTTTGTGGGCTAAAATAAACAACAGAACGGCTTACAGTTATTTAGTTAATATTGTTATATCGACTTTACTCCTAACGTGTTTAGTTCTAGTGCTTTATTTCTTCAAGGAGTACTTAAAGACTATTTTATACTGGGTGGACGCACAGGACCCTAAGATAATATTTTTGCTGTTCATGGGACTGTTTTTGATCGTAAGTTTTCCAGTGACGATCGGTTATTTAGTGTTGATAATAACGAGTGGATACTTGTTTGGGATTCTGAAGGGGTTGGGTACTGTGATCGTGAGTGCAAACTTCGGGGTGGCGGTTGCTCATTTCACGTTAAAAATGCTAAGAGGCTACCTGCCTCTTGACCGCCTTCTCAAGAACGACACGGCGAGAGCGCTCTTGAAAGTCATATCGGGGCCTCAAGCATTCAAGATAGTATTCTTTGCAAGACTCACTCCAATACCTTTTGGGCTTCAAAACACGATATTTGCGGTAAGTTTCTTTAATATTTAAGTACTTAAGTCAATCTTTTTTAGAAGTTTATTTACTGAGTTCAAGAAAGACTCAACGGCAAATTCTTTCTTATTTTAGTTTTCGGTTTAGAAAAACTGTTTTTACGAGTTTTTATCGAGATGAGTTAAGGACATTATAGTGTCTGTCCCCTTATAGTGTCATTAATCTATGACAATACTAGCTGATGCCCGCGACTTTGTCCGCCTGGTTTAAGTTTTTTTGATTCCCGCGGGAACTAATATTCCGTGATAAAAAGTAGCCTATGACACTCTCCAGGTCCTCAACTATACCCATGCCAAAAATCACGTCGATCCGTTGCTCCGTTGCGGCGTGATTGAAGGACAAACCAACAAACCCACAAACACACTTTCGCATTTATAATATTAGTATGATAAGGAAGATTTTACACATAGTTTCACTCAATAATTCAGCAGAATTATGATTAAACAACAACTGTGTAAAATTGAATCAAATCATGTTTCTCTTTACCTTTACTTCCGTATATTCCAATTACTTACATTATAATTCATTTTATGGAAACAATTAACTTGAAGGTCGCATGAAAGCGCCGTAGCTCTCTTTATAATTCAAGAATGTTTCCCAAGGTGAATTAATGATTCTAGCATTATTTAAGAGGCAATAACGAAAATAAAATATGAGGTTAAATTTATTCACTGAAATTTGTGTAACTATACTTACATACTGGAAAATAGATGGCAATAAGGCATTGTTGGTAATGATTGGGGATAAGGTCAAATTAAGTTTAGGGTTTTAAAAACATACTTTGGATAAGTACTTAACTTTTTTGTACTTTCCAGTTTCCACACAAAAAATAACATAAAAATAACTAAGCACTTAAGTTACTAAGTAGTTATTTAAATAAACCACAATGATTCACATTTACTTATGTACTTAATTAAGTACTTACCTAATAGTGTTTCAATCACATGATGAATATAGATTAAAAACATAAAAAGCAGATAGTTATTACTTAATTACTTACTTACTTACTTACTAATTATTATTATTGCTATCAAAGATATATTTAAGTAAAGTGATAAAAATCTTCCAAAAAATTTCATATGGGCTCTTAATTAGGACACCCTGAACTAAGTAAGACCTTACTTGGTCAATTATTCACTAACAAACCCCATACATTTTTAAGCTTTAGGTGCTATGTTTAGAATGCATAGTCATAATTTGCCACAATTTTTCCTTAGATTACTTAATTTTGTTTCTATGTAGGTAAGTACTTAAATAGTTTTTGACAACTCAGGAGCAGTGCAGAGCACTGTGATGTTACAGATGGGTGGGTCCTGGGTTTGATCCCCGGCAGTCAAGTTGGGAATTTATATTTTTTGAATTTTCACAGGTCTTCATTTACTATGTAGTAAATCGTAAAACACAGGGAATGGGCGCGGGCCGGGTCGGGTGCGCGGCGGTTTGAATTCCTTGTATTTATATGGACGACATCACACAGCGTCACCCGCCACACAACCGACCCTGTGACCCTGGGCCGCGTTCCCTGTGTGTTTTGCCCTTTAGTCCAGTACTTAGTGCTTACAACTACCTAGTTGTAAGCACTAAGTACTGGACTTACTACTTAGTAAATGTAACTTAAGTACATACTCTCACACTGGAGAGAAAGTTGTCTGGGTAACTAATAGCAATAAGGCTAACCTAACCTACTTTTAGGATCTATGTCTATTTGGTTCCACTCAATATACAGTGGGTTGTATGACAGCCACTTGATCTTCAAATCTAATTAGATTCAATTAACTCCACTCAAGCCTACTGGTTCATTACACAATGAACCATGATGTCTTAAAGTAAGTAGTAGGTATGTTGGTATGTATGGTAACTAGTCTGAGCTCTGAACATAGAAATTGCTTGCTAGCTTCTAGACCGTATTTATTAAAATTATCACTTTCTTCCGATAAGAAAGTTAAACTTATAAACACTTTTTTTAAATATAATACTAAGTAGACACTTTTTCTCGTCTCTATTAAGACCCGATTTCCCGGGAATTCTAAACCAAGAACCTGGCTGGCGGACCCGACCTTCATCCAGCAGTGGATGTCTATCACGCGTCATCTAATGTCAAGACATAGGAATATACCATTGCCAATATGCCAGCTGAAAAAAAAATTAGGCCCTAACTCCTAAGTAGTTACAATTATTGAAAAATACTTAAGTAGTACCTACTATACTAATTATACACTTCGCTTATTTATAGTTACTAAGTACCTACAAATTCTAATCGCGCGGGACATTTTGCCACTTAGGTAGGTATATGTTTGTAGTAGGCTTTGCCTTTGTGCCTCTATAGATACTTGAAGAATTAACGCTGTAGCTACTAACTACTGAAAACTCCATTAATATAAGTAATTGCTTTTTGTATAGGAATTTAGGTACATACTACATACCTACATTTCCAAATGAATACAATACGACGGTTGACGCAAACCAATAAATAGTTTATTACTTACTGTAATAAAATTTATTCTTGCTTGACGTCAACGCCTAACTTGTTAATACTAGAACTAGATGGCCGCGTCTGCATGGATATTTATATAAGTTTTTACATAAATATCATCTTCTTTTGCGATGTTTGTGCGATGATGTTGCCTAGTTATACGCGTCTGCCGTCTTCGAGATTCTAAGCAACAAACTACATGTAGTTACCAACGTCAGAATCGGTTAAGTGAATAAACCGTGAAAAGTTAACAAAGACACAGACAAGTTTCGCATTAGTAATGAAAGAAGACATTTTGAGGAAGATTGCCGCGTTTTAAATAATAAGTAGGTTTCCTTTTTCATTAAACAAATGGAATATACTTACATAATTCATATTATCCATTATCCGAACATATAATATTAGGATATCCCAACAAAAATCGCCAGTGTCTGAATATGAAAGTCTGTGAACAGTGCGTGTTGCCAATACTATGTTACGGCTCCGAAACAAGGGTGCTTATTCATCATCATTATCATCATTTCAATTCGTCACCAGCCCACTACTGAGCATGTGTATCCTCTCATAATGAGAAGGGTGTTGGTCATAGAACCTTTGAGAACATTATAAAAAAATCTCGGTTACATGTTTCCTCATACTGATTTTAGTCACCGTTAAAGCAAATGAAATTGCTTGAAACGCACATAAATTAGTAAAGTAAGCAGTGCGCTCGCTATTATGGGCCTGAAAAGGCTCAGGGTCATTTAGCAGGCGATGGAGAAAGCAACCAAGAAGCGATAGAAGAGTTGCCCAACGTAATCAAATCAGAAAAGTAAAGATATCCTCAGGAGAACCAGAGTAACCAAAATAGCCCGAAGCGTCTTGATCTTGAATGGCACTACTATCAGTATAGTTCTCAGTTCTCCTCAGGCCTCGTCGGTATCGTAGTAGGCTTTACAGTGTCCTCTGTTTTAAATGTGGCAATTTCAACTGTATGTCGTAAGAGTTAAAGCTGACTCAAAAGACTCGGCTACACTCCCTCTGTGCATGCGCTGGCCCTCAGAAGAGATAATTCGGTATCATCCAGTTACATACAAGGATAATTTTATCATCATCGTCATCAAAGTAGCAAAACAAGAATTACTTAAGTACTTACTACTATATGCAATCCATGCCGCTACATGCGTACCTAATAGTAGTGTAGGGATATTGTACAGATAGGTAGGGGCTACTACAACAAGGTAGATCAATATAAACCTCAAAAAATTTGACCCTTTTGATCAGCTTTGAATATGCCTTCTTCAATGAGCGTGCTACCGACTTGCTTAATTAGAATTTACCAAAAAGTCTAAGTAAGAAAAAAATCTGATACGGAGCCAAGTTTTTCGATAGCTAAGTAGTTACTTCAATCATTGGTTACTAACAACAGAAAAAAAATTGCTTTCGATGGAATAACATCATCATCATCATCATTGTCATATTTGACCGAGCGAAGCGAGTCTACTTGAGTGAATTTGCACTTGTCCGTCCGTCCGTCCGTCCGTCCGTCCGTCCGTCCGTCCGTCTGTCAGAGCCTTATAACTTCTGAATTACTGAACGTAACTGTAAACCGATGACCTCCCGCCGAATATGGCTTAAAAAGTTATAAAAATCTTTATTTCAGGGGGGCTCTCATAGAAGCGAATGCGATGTAAAATATTTTTTATAGCGTTACATAGGGTTGCGGTATATCACTTTAAAGATAATTAGGAATAGAGTCCAAAATATTATTTTTTTTAATTTTTCCCCTAAAATTGTCGAAATGTGGGGCTTTCAAAGTGGCGATTTTCTAACGTCCAAAGTTGACCTCAGAACTCTCAATTTTCTGAAAGGCTGAGCCTGAAAACTTATCAATTATGTATTTGAATTATATCCTGTACATGAACAACAAATACTAAAATTAGATAAATATTATAAGGAAACGAAATTATTTAATTTTTAATGTGCTTCAGTATTATTAACAGAACTTCACAATTATTATGTCAATAGATGGCGCTCTGTACAACTTTATGGATACCGCGAGGTCTCAGTTCGGGGCGAACCACTAGTATTATCTAGCAAGCATGTCTTGCTTATAGCATCATAGAACATAACTACTCCACAGAAGAGTACAGTCTAATGTGAAATTCGCGAAATATGTATGAGCCCTTTAGAAGTATTAGTATCGTCAAAGCAAAACTAGCCACACTGAATCGAATTACGCCCTAGAAACCCCGCGGGCTGGGCGCCGAGAACAATGGGGTCGTAAACTTTATGGCGCATTTCTATTTGCGCACTTTATTCAGATAATCTGTTGACCAAGAGCGAGACGCCCAAGAGAAGACAGCACTCTTGGCCCATTATTATTAAAATCTGACACGAGATAGACGGAAAATTCAAGAAGTTTCTTCTTTATTTTTCTAAGAAAGAATCGCTCCAGACCCAGTGTTTGTTTAGGCACTTTACCACATAATCTCGCACAGAATATATCATAGTAACTATCTTTCGTCTTCGTCATGGTTGTCAACTGGTGGACTTAGGCCTCTCGTAAGACTTTCACAGTCCACACGCCTTGAGCTAAGGGCTCTCTGCGGCACGCTTGATGTCAACTCTCCACCTAGCAACACATATGAGTACTTCAATTTAACCACAGAGATTTAACCTTAATTAGGGTTCCGTACCCAAAGGGTAAAAACGGGACCCTATTACTAAGACTCCGCTGTCTGTCTGTCTGTCTGTCTGTCTGTCTGTCTGTCTGTCTGTCTGTCTGTCTGTCTGTCTGTCTGTCTGTCTGTCTGTCTGTCTGTCTGTCTGTCTGTCTGTCTGTCTGTCTGTCTGTCTGTCTGTCTCCAGGCTGTATCTCATAAACCGTGATAGCTAGAAAGCTGAAATTTTCACAAATGATGTATTTCCGTTGCCGCTATAACAACAAATACTAAAAATTAAAAAAATATATATATTAAGGGGGGTCCCCATACAATAAACGTGTTTTTTTCGTATTTTTTTGCTCAATATTAAAAACGGTAACAGGTAGACGGTTCAAATTTTCACAGAATATTAACTTGTATATTACCTTTCAAAATAAATAATTAAATATCAATAAAGTAAATATTAAAGGGGGGCTCCCATACAACAAACGTAATTTTTATTTTTAATACGTCATAAATCGTAAAACTTACTACAGGTTTGTACGGAACCCTCGGTGCGCGAGTCCGACTCGCACTTGGCCGGTTTTTTTTTGACCCAGTGATCCGCTACTTCTACGAAGGGGAACGTTGCGTACGGCCTCTCTCTCCAAGAGGAGGGATTTTCTGTGTGAGATAATCACTTGGCAAGAACAAAACAAACATTCACATAGTATTAGCCCTCTTTCGTCCATCGATTTTATTACTAGCACGCTTGGAGATAACACTCGCGTAAAATATACCTACTTGAGAACAATCTGAAATGGCGGTCCATTTTTAGCTAGATATTTTAAGAACTCGAGAAATAGGCCTCCTCGACCCAGTTTTGAAGTTATACCTTGTGCTAAAACTTCAAATGTGTAACTTTCATGTTCAGTTATCTTAAAACACTTTAACTGTACCTACCTTATACTTACTTACTTGATTTTTAAGATGACTGTGAATTACTTACTTAGCTATACTATATGAATTTATTGAATACCACACATGACACATTTTATTCCTGCGCTTCTTTTGCTTGGATCCTTTTAGATAAAATGCTCAAGTGGTGGAAGTGCCTTTAGGGATACATTTTTTTAAATCTACTACAAGTTAGCCCTTGACTGCGATCTGACCTGATGGTAAGTGATGATGCAGTCCAAAACGGTCGCGGGCGAACCTGTTAGGGGCATGGCAGTTATATTAAACCCATACCCCTAATCGGTTTTTACACGGCATCGTACCGGAACGCTACATCGCTTGGCGGCATGTCTTTGCCGGTAGAGTGGACTAGCCACGGCCGAAGCCTCCCACCAGGCAAATGTAATGTGTAGGCAATTTATAAATTAACGTATTTAAGTAAATATAGGTATATTATTTTTCAATGAAATAAAATTCTGTTTTGTTCGCATAATAACTATCCCTATCAAATAATAATTATAAATTGCACTTCATACATTTTGTATGGGATTGCAGATTGATAAAGACCACAAATAGATCAACGATAGACGTGTCTTGTTTTTATTGCACGTTTCGAGGGCGCTATAATTATCCGGCGTGCCTGATAAATAGATAAGGAATGTAATAATACTCGACTATCAACAAATGGAACCGCGCACATAATATTATCTGTCTGGATCACTTGAGATGAATGTTCTGAAACACTACCGCGTTTTATTCTCTTGACCCTGTGATGAATAAAAACTGTACTCGATATATCAGGTCTATATGCTTCCCCTTCCAAGGTCGAAAGCTATGGCGCAAAGCACACCGTATAAGAATGGAACTGAGGTGCTGTATTATTATTTTTTTATTGCGAGATAGGGTTGCGCTTGACGACAATCATGCTTAATGCAAAGCAATGATGAGGTCTAGGTTGAAACGCGCTTGCCTAGAAGATGCCTATTCACTCTTGCCTTGAACACTACCCAAGCGGTTCGTATCAGAAACGTCGAGCAAAAACGCTTCGTGCGAGCAGATTGGACGTCAACCACAAAAGATACAAATTCTATACTTCATGTTCTTGATAACGATTCCAACTAAACTTCATTTGCGGAATTCATTATCCTCAGTCGGAGATTTAGTTGTTATCATATGTACATATTATGCTCCACTTTATTCCGTCTGTAGGCGTCGATTATTCAAACTGCCTCGTTGGTCTAGTGGTTAGCATGTTCGACTGTGGCGGGCGAGGTCCCGGCGCCGGGTTCGAACGTCGAGTCCCGGGTCGAGCCATAAAATATCTACCTAGTTTATCGCTCGACTATCTAGCAACTAAGATCTATTGACATAGTAAGCAACGGAACATTAGTACTAACTACTAATACTGCAATAATTTTCACAAGAAAAGATAATAATGTCGATATAATTAATAACACAAAGACATATAAGATGATATGAGTATAGGTGATAATGATATGTGCAAAAACTATGAGGTTGGTGTTACAGATGTAGCCTAGTTGTGACATCGTACTTCGTAACTATATCGTCCATAGATAAGATACAATAACATCAAATTATCAACCGATCAGGTTGCGACTTGCGATATTGGGTTAGCTGAACTTGGCTAGGGATCCAAATTGGAAACTAATCATGCCCTGGCCTTGGCCCCTCCCATTAAAATATGAATGAATAAGCGGATTCCCATTTTTAATGGCCTTACCCCATCATACCTTGAAAAAAGGCATTGACTAAGGAAACAGCCCCCCGATTACGTAAGAATTGTCGATCAAATGGTAATGGTTCGGCGTCAAAGTAAAATAAACCATAACAGCATTGAATTAGAGCTCAATTTCGCGTGTCCATTCTTATACGTTTAGGGTATCGTACATACCTACGTACATATCGTACGTACGACAATTCACATAATCGGGGGGGCAGGTTAGCTCACCAAATTGTGATATTTTATGGATGATATTATGCTATGGTTCAATCGGTTTCAACACGGCATCGTACCGGAACGCTATATCGGAATATATAAACTCGGCTTGAAAACGTCTGCTCTATACATCTATAAAATAGTTTTAAAAGAAAGAAAGAAATCAATTTATTTGCTGAATATATGAGTAGGTACGAGTATGTACAGATGTTTACAATGTTAAGGCGTCCTTCATATTCATATAGCATGCAAATATTTAATGAGAGTAGCTACTTATTAGGAATAATATTATATTTAAAAATTATTCCAATGAGATTATGAGATCTGAACATAATAATATGATTATGACTACACAAAAAAAAAGAACGTCCAGATTAAAATAAAATTGAAATATACTTAAAATCACATAGTATGTCAATTTAAATAAATAATACGTCAATTAAGTAAGTACCTACTTAATTGTTAAAAAAGTTGTTGGAAGAAAAGATGAAACAGGCGATACGACGAAGTGCAATGATGATGAAATGTCATTGTTTGTTCAAATGAAGGCGAAGATAATTTTATTAGACGAGGACGTATGGATAAATTGAGGAAAAGAACGCACTTGGCTTCCGACTGTATTTATGTTTGCACGAGATCAAATTCCTCGAACACGCAACACAACAGGTCACATTTTTCATCGCGATATTTTTATACGGCGCCGTGGGAGTTATAATTAAATAATAAATTCATTTATTGTTTAGATTTAGAATATCCCCCGTTGATTCGCTGAAGATATCGACCTCCCTAGCGCAGTGTTCTTACACTGTTGCCTTAGCGTGGGAGGTTCCGGGTTCGATTCCCGGCAGGGTTGCGAATTTATAATTTTTGAATTTTCGCTGGTCTGGTCTGGTCGGAGGCTTCGGCCGTGGCTATAGTTACCCTACCGGCAAAGACGTACCGCCAAGCGATTCCGGTACGATGCCGTGTAGAAACCGACTAGGGTACGGGCTTAATATAACTACCATACCCCTACCAGGCTAGCCCGCTACCAACTTAGACTGCATCATCACTTGCCATCAGGTGAGATCGCAGTCGAGGGCTAACTTATAATGGAATAAAAAAAAAGATATCTACGTAAAATATCCCATTGCGATGTGAATAATAGTGCGTTGTTCCCGGCTACCAAAATGATTGTGATCTGTACCAGGCCGAAGAATTAATGTAAACAACCAACATTCCTGGCACATGACGGCGATGTTAATTTTTCAACAGTATTTTTTCGCGTGTCTGGCCGCTAGACGTAGTTATGGCGTGACACGATAAATATTTTCAGCTCGACAGTTTACTGTACAAGTTTACTATTGACGTAGGGTTGGCGGTTGCCATGATCTATGATTTTTTAATCTCTGGAGCGATTATAACTCGCGTCAGTAAATATGAGCATGAGTGTGAATTTGTTATTAGTTAGGCCATGGTCTAAATAGAATATCGCTATTCTCCTCAATTTGGTTTAAGTAATCAGCAAATTATTGGGTGTCAATAATTTGATAATTTCCTACTTTGCCAGTTACGTAATGTAGTGTCATGACATGACACAGGACAATATCCCTTAACTAAACTAAATTGACACCTCTAAATCTAGTTCGGTCACTTTCTCTTCTCTTTCTTTCCCTTAGTATTATGAAAGGGTTATATTTTTAATATTTATTTATTTTATTTTTAGGGGTATATTTTTAATGATGTCATTTTAATTTAGTTTAGAGATTGTGTACAACAGAATCAGCCCCAATATCTGCAAATACCTATTCCAGACAAATTTGTTGCCACTTGCTACCTGAACTAGTCTTCTTAATATAATAGATTTCTTAACATAAAAAAAAATCTTTTATTGGATTTTAAGCAACAGATTTGGTATCATTTTCACTTAAAACAGCGTAGTTAGCGGCACCCCTGTCTTTTACATCGAACAGTGTTTACACATGTGCGCAACGATTCGAAAATATCCGCATCATAACGCGAGGCTGTCGTTTACAATCATATCTGTTTGTATATTTTTTAACGGAATGCCGGTGCCGCTTATTAAGTTCTTAAGCAACATTTTAAGACGATACGGGAGGGCGGTTTCCCCCATACAATCGTATTAGTCTGTTTACTCCGTGAATAATTACAATAGAGAAAATATTTTTGCACCATAAAATTTATACGAGTCCGTGTCATGTCCCTATGTTTTGCTTTTTTCAATAAATTAATAATTTTAAGAATTAGGAACCTTCAAAAATTGCAAAAAATGGCCCAGTTTTCGCGTCATCATCAGATATCCCGCATATAAATTTGACGAATATAATCAAAAAAAGAAAAACATACCGACATAGCCTGAGTCCTTCTTAAATTGTTCTTGAAAAAAAAATTAAAATCGGTTCTGTTTTGGAGGAGGAAACAGAAAAATACGAGAGTAAGAATTCGACTGTTTTTCATAGGTATTATCGGTCCAAGTTGCAGTTGTCCCTATCGGGTGTTATGGAATGCTATTCGAGGAGCAGCGCGACGGCAATATAATTGTTCAATACCTATTCTCAAAGTTTCCCGTTCATCCCATATCCTCTTAAGGCATCGCCGGCGGTTTTACAGTGACATGCGGATTAGCATGCGAGGCAATCCGGCGTGACTGTAGAGTAAATAATGCCATGGCGATTGGCGACCTATCTCCAGAGAGATTGGCCATCTACGCGGGAGATATTATAGTGCACAAGTGTGTGCGCATTCACAGGGTGCACTTTCTGTTCCTTTACTCTCATAGCCCGATAGGACGGAAAATCCGAAACGACCGCAGAGAGATCAGGCGCAGGACGACGCGCGACGGCTTAACGTGCTCTCCGAGGCACGGGGGTGAAACACTGCCAACTGCCTAACTCCGGCCTAGTACTGAGAATTTTAGTAGAGTAAATACTAATGGGGTGATGACTGATGAGGTTTTTTATTCCAACGGGAACTTCTTAATTTTCCGGGATTAAACCTATGTCCTATGTCCCCGGTATGTACAAGTTACAACCTATCCCTATACCAAATTTCATCAAAAACGTTTGCAAAGACGGGACGTTGGATTCACACAATATTTAGATTAAAGATGCAAAAAGCACATATTGAAATATCCAAGTTAGTTTTTAGGGTTCCGTAGCCAAATTTGGCAAAAACGGAACCCTTATAGATTCGTCATGTCTGTCTGTCTGTCTGTCTGTCTGTCTGTCTGTGTGTCCGTCCGTATGTCACAGCCACTTTTTTCCGAAACTATAAGAACTATACTGTTGAAACTTGGTAAGTAGATGTATTCTGTGAACCGCATTAAGATTTTCACACAAAACTAGAAAAAAAAACAATAAATTTTGGGGGTCCCCATACTTAGAACTGAAACTCAAAAAATTTTTTTTCATCAAACCCATACGTGTGGGGTATTTATGGATAGGTCTTCAAAAATGATATTGAGGTTTATAATATTGGCCTGGTGGGAGGCTTCGGCCGTGGCTAGTTACCACCCTACCGGAGTAGTATGTTATTCGCCGGTTCTGCCCCACTCGCCTGCCCTCCCCCACCCACACCTCCCCGCTACGGTTTTGCGTACTGCTTGCCGCTAAAAAAAAAAAAAAAAAAAAAAAAAAAAAAAAAAAAAAAAAAAAAAAAAAAAAAAAGGTTTAGCCCCCCATTTGAATCGTTTGCGCGCACTCTCGTACTCGTATGTAGCATAGTTTCGGAGATAGCTTTTTGCAGCGGTGCTCGTTGTTCGTTAATGACATGGGTAATTAGATAACGAACTCGGACGCTACGCTTAATCACCTGTCCATTCACAATGGCCTCGAAGTAACTCCAACTTGCTAATCCATACTAATATTATAAATGCGAAAGTGTGTCTGTCTGTCTGACTGTCTGTCTGTCTGCTACGCTTTCCCGGCCCATCTTTTTAACCGATTTTGCTGAAATTTGGTATAGAGGTCCACGCGGACGGAGTCGCGGGAATCATCTAGTGACTAATATGCAAGGTTCAATGAAAGGAAACATTCTTTTACGGTTTTATTTCATACTAGCGATCCGGCCCGGCTTCGTTCGGGCAGCACTAATAATCCTAATCTATATATTTTATAAAATTCAAAGTCCTGACTGACTGACTGACTGACTGACTTATATATCAACGCATAGCCTAAACCGCTGGGGTAAGAAATACGTGTTTCACAGTTTTTGAAAATTCTACCCCCGAAGGGTTGAAATAGGGGGTGAAAATCCTTCATTTCTCAAGATATTTGTCAAGTTATATCAACGAAACTTGGTATTTTGGCTTTCAGTAATAATTAAAGAAGAATGTATGGCACAGTTTTTCAAAATTTCACCCCCAAACGGGAATAATAGGGGTTGAAAATTGATACGTAAGTCCTTCATTTCTCAAGTTATAGCCATGAAACTTAGCATTTGGGCTTCTGGTTAAATATAAAGAAGTACGTGTTTCACCATTTTTTGAAAATTCGATCCCCAAGGACGTTAA
The DNA here is from genome assembly GCA_917051295.2 of Erebia ligea. NCBI lineage: Eukaryota > Metazoa > Arthropoda > Insecta > Lepidoptera > Nymphalidae > Erebia > Erebia ligea. The sequence goes on along the minus strand of OU785234.1, from coordinate 2,322,842 downwards.
ATAGAGAGTTTGTCCTTCAATCACGCCGCAAAAGAGCAACGGATCACGTGATTTTTTGCATGAGTATAGTTGAGGACCTGGAGAGTGACATAGACTATTTTTAAAACCGGAAAACTAAGGAGTGCCTGTGGGGAAAAAAACTTAAACCACACGGACGAAGTCGCGTGCTTAGTGAGCTAATCACTGACTCACTGACTAATCCCGATATCTCAGGAACTATAAAACATACAGACTTGAAATTTGGAAGGTAGATTCCTTCTATAGTGTAGACGTCAGCAAAGAAACAGTTTTGAGAAAATTCACCCCTAAGGGGTTGAAATGGGGGTTGGAAGTTTGTATGAAAGTCCTTTGTTTTTGAAGTTAGACACATGAAAATTGTCATTTAAGTTATTAGTTTGAAATAATAAAAATCTGTATAAGCAATTTTTCGAAAATCTACCCCAAAGAGGGTGAAATGTTGGTTGGAAGTTTGTATGAAATTTCTATGTTTTTGAAGTTAGAGACTTGCAAATCGGGATTTAGGTTATAAGTTTTAAGTAATAATAAACACCTGCATAAGCTATATAAAGCCTCTTTAGATAGACTTTTTGCAGCAGGAAAATTTCATAATCTCATAGGAAATCAAAAATTGTACGCGGACGAAGTCGCGGGCGACCTCTAGTAGTCTATACCTATTATACCCAGTGGGCAGGTTTTACATTTCAATATTACATTGTAAGAGTACGCCCTTTCCTCACCACAGCCGCCAGCCCTCAGATTATTATATTCCATTTTCCCTTACACGTTACATTATTTCTATAATATCTCATAAGATATTCATCTAAATTAAATGATGTAAAAGACAATTTTTATCTTAATTAGATACTTGAGATGAATAACATATTTATTTTGATAAGGATTCATACTATGTCGGTAAAAACACCTTCGCAAGTAAAGCATTGGTTTAGACCAAATTTGAAAATCACAGAAATGGTTATTGTGAGTCAACATTAAAAGATAGATTCACGCTGTCGCGGACTTTTTTTAGAACTTTTTGAGAGGAACAATTTCCCGCTACATTGTTTTCGTGTAACTTTAACTATTTACGCAGCGCACGCCACGTAAGCTCTCAAAAGAGACGATTTTTTCAGACTTGGTTCACATTATTGCAATTCTCGTAAGGATCTCTAATTTTTTTTGAAAATAAAATATAGCCTATGTTACTCGCTGATAATGTAGCTGTCTATAGGTGAAAGAATTTTTAAAATCGGTTGAATAGTTTTTGAGTTTATCCATTACAAACAAACAAACAAATCTTTCCTCTTTATAATATTAGTTTAGATTTATTTCTCTTTAAATAGTTTTTTAAATAATCTATCCACTAACATATCATTCTCTAGCGTGTTATTATTGAATACATTTAAAAAATCCTGAGTTCTATAACCCAAATACATGTAATACAAATAGGTAATACAATATTGACCACATACTAAAGTGAAGTCGTTTTGTATTCTTCTCGTACTGTACCGCCATCCCCTGGAATTTCTTTTCAGAAACTGTCAATGATATTTAGTCGGTGCTCGCCCATATGAATCAAAATACTGACCAAGAATCAAAATGCTTATTATATAACTCGGGGTTGAAACATAAATTGGTAATCGGTTCGCAGCATATGCATTGTGTTCAATACTTGGATGGATTTTGCTTAGATACGACTTTATCTCTAAGGTATTCATGTTACCTACGTGACAGATACAGATATCTTAACGCTGCAATGGATCATACATGAATGTGGATATAGAATGTACTTTATCTTATAACTTAATATAAAAATAAAAGATATATTCATTTTACAAGTGTTTTATTACATATAAATCTTATAATTAAAAAAAAAATACAAGTTTTGACTTAACTTATTTGCAATATAGTGTATCTTAACTGCTATAGTCAACTGTTACATTACGATTTCTATCAATTTCAATGACATTATCAAACTCTGCATGAACTATACAGTTGATAGCCTTTTGCATATTGTTCCCTAGATATTCCGTTCCCTTCATTAAAAAAATGGATTCCCGTTCCTGAGAAATATGTATGATAGGCTGAACTGAAAGTATTATTACTGAATGATGGTTGCAAAGCTTTTGAAGGTATTTGTTGACCATCAATATACAAACTAAATGTATTCATCTGATAATTTTCAAAGTTGAATGGATTTTTTGTAAGAGTTCCATTAAATGCTGCATTACTAACAAATCCGACAATACATCTTTTAGGAACTTGACCAAGAAAAATATTATCGAGTGTTTTACCCTGAAACCCTGAAGGAATTGTTAAAACTTTAACTTCCGCTCGAGTTATTGGATATTTTGCAGTAGCAGATGCTAAAACTTTTTGATGTGCAAGCAATACAGTTGGATTTATCCGCGCGCGCCGAACTATAAGTCACATCGACGGTTACAAACAGCATTTCGTAAAAACGTTCCTTGAATGATTAACTAATTGCTCTTTGTTAAGCTACTCGCTGCTGTATTGGAGTGCATGGAAACTTCTTATGCGTTATAAATACAATTTATTATTTTTCAAATATTGACCGTGATAGTACTCACCATACTACTATTTTTTTCTAAAATTGAGAAATTAGAAAACCACCAACAAAATGATTGCAGTCATGTTATTACAGAATTACCAAACAATGAACTTACTAAAATATTCTTGTATTGAATTATCACATTCTTTACAGAAACTACTTTTGAAACTTCGTATCTCTCATGGGTACAATTTATTCTCTTTCAAATGTTGACTTCAATAAACTACTCAGCAACAATCATCCTCTGCTGTATTACTATTCAATTAATAAAAAAAAATCACAACTTCTGTAACCTCTAAACTTTATATTATATTGTCCACAAACTGAAGTATAAAAATTTTGTATCCTTCTTCTATTGAAATACCACATTATTTACAGAAACTGCTTTTGAAACTTCGTATCTCTCATGGCTACAATTTACTTTCTTTTAAATGTTGACTTAAATAAACTACTCAACAACATATCATTCTCTACTGTATTACTATTAAATGAATAAAAAAATCACAACTTCTGTAACCTCTAAACATAAAATACATTATACTATATTGTCCACAAACTGAAGTGTAATAATTTTGTATCATTCTTCTATTGAGATACCACATTCTTATCTGAAACTGCTTATGAAACTTTGTATCTATCAAATCAATTTGTCTCTTTCAAATGTTGACTTCAATAAACTTCTCAACAGCAATCATTCTCTACTGTATTACTATTCAATTAATAAAAAAATCACAACTTCTGTAACCTCTAAACATTATACTATATTGTCCACAAACTGAAGTGTAATAATTTTGAATCCTTCTTCTATTAAAATACCACATTCTTATCAGAAACTGACAAACTCGTTTGACTTTCAAACATCAAATTATATTGTTTTCCGTGGAAACGATCTAAATATTTTCCTGAATTCAATATGTGATACTTTTACAAATAAAATTAGTTCTTTTGAGACAAAATATTGTGGTTGGAGCTTAACAACATAAAATGCTTATTAAATTTCGCGATAGTACTCACCATACTACTACATTTTTCTCAAATTGAGAAATAAGAAAACCACCAACAAAATGATTGCATTCATGTTATTACAGAATTACCAAAACAATGAACTCACTAAAAAAATTTGTTCAGGCCGCCATCAAACGATAAAATAAAATTTGATAAGTTTAATAAAAAGTTGAGAATACCATTTGTAATATATGCCGATTTCGAAGCCTTTTTAAAACCAATAAATTCATGTTCAAATGATTCTAAACCTTTTACTGAGAATATTCAGAATCATGAAGTATATAGTTTCGGATATTATATTAAATGTTCATATGATAGCCTTTCAAAATATGAAACGTACACCGGTCCGGATTGTACTAAAGTATTTATGGAACGACTCCATAAAGACGTGAAACTAATATGATTTATAGAAACTGCTTTTGAAACTTCGTATCTCTCATGGCTACAATTTACTTTCTTTTAAATGTTGACTTAAATAAACTACTCAACAACAATCATTCTCTACTGTATTACTATTAAATTAATCAAAACGTTGTTCATTCATTGAATTTTATGGAAGGTGAAATCGAAGTATAAGTTCACTAATGTTTCATAAAAAACGTTTAACAAATGATCATTTCACAAAAAAACGTTTCAAAACTATTCAGGTGACAATCAACATATTTCGAAAAATATCATTTTACTTATAAAAAGTCATTTGGCAAATACTCAATTCACAAATATTTTACATTGCAAATTTGTTTAATATTAAAATTATCATTTACAAAGGTATTATTTCAACAAGTTAAAACTTGTCAAAAAAAGTATTGTCAAAAAAAAATAATTATAGAACCAATTGTTTGTTTAAAGATCAATCAATCAATCAATCAATCAATCGTTTATTTGCAAGAAACATTGTACAATAAAAGATGACAAACTAATATTAAAGAGCAAACATGTTTCGTCATTGCTGCTGTCAAAGATGAATTTTTGATTCATAATTTTGCCAAACGTTGGTTGTGAAATGAAAATTTGTTATTTGTTTTGTAGGAAATGATAGATAGGATACCCGAAGTATTACCTCAAAATAAGGAAAGATATATTTCGTTTTCAAAAAATTGACAAATACTCAATTCACAAAATAAGGTTTTACGTTGCAAATTTGTTGAATGTTAAATTATCATTTACAAATGTATTATTTCAACAAATTAAAACGTGTAAAAAAAAAAAAAATTTTAAAAAAAAAATTATAAAATAATTTATAGAACCAATTGTTTGTTTTTAGATGAATTTTTGATTTATATTTTGCCAAACGTTGGTTGTGAAATGAAAATTTGTTATTTGTTTTGTAGGAAATGATAGATAGGATACCCGAAGTATTACCTCAAAATAAGGAAAGATATATTTCGTTTTCAAAAAATTGACAAATACTCAATTCACAAAATAAGGTTTTACGTTGCAAATTTGTTGAATGTTAAATTATCATTTACAAATGTATTATTTCAACAAATTAAAACGTGTAAAAAAAAAATTTTTTTAAAAAAAAAAATTATAAAATAATTTATAGAACCAATTGTTTGTTTTTAGATGAATTTTTGATTTATATTTTGCCAAACGTTGGTTGTGAAATGAAAATTTGTTATTTGTTTTGTAGGAAATGATAGATAGGATACCCGAAGTATTACCTCAAAATAAGGAAAGATATATTTCGTTTCTTAAAAAATTGACAAATACTCAATTCACAAAATAAGGTTTTACGTTGCAAATTTGTTGAATGTTAAATTATCATTTAAATTATCATTTTTTGAAAACGAAATATTATATCTTTCCTTATTTTGAGGTAATACTTCGGGTATCCTATCTATCATTTCCTACAAAACAAATAACAAATTTTCATTTCACAACCAACGTTTGGCAAAATATAAATCAAAAATTCATCTAAAAACAAACAATTGGTTCTATAAATTATTTTATAATTTTTTTTTAAAAATTTTTTTTTTTTTTACACGTTTTAATTTGTTGAAATAATACATTTGTAAATGATAATTTAACATTCAACAAATTTGCAACGTAAAACCTTATTTTGTGAATTGAGTATTTGTCAATTTTTTGAAAACGAAATATATCTTTCCTTATTTTGAGGTAATACTTCGGGTATCCTATCTATCATTTCCTACAAAACAAATAACAAATTTTCATTTCACAACCAACGTTTGGCAAAATTATGAATCAAAAATTCATCTTTGACAGCAGCAATGACGAAACATGTTTGCTCTTTAATATTAGTTTGTCATCTTTTATTGTACAATGTTTCTTGCAAATAAACGATTGATTGATTGATTGATTGATTGATCTTTAAACAAACAATTGGTTCTATAATTATTTTTTTTTGACAATACTTTTTTTGACAAGTTTTAACTTGTTGAAATAATACCTTTGTAAATGATAATTTTAATATTAAACAAATTTGCAATGTAAAATATTTGTGAATTGAGTATTTGCCAAATGACTTTTTATAAGTAAAATGATATTTTTCGAAATATGTTGATTGTCACCTGAATAGTTTTGAAACGTTTTTTTGTGAAATGATCATTTGTTAAACGTTTTTTATGAAACATTAGTGAACTTATACTTCGATTTCACCTTCCATAAAATTCAATGAATGAACAACGTTTTGATTAATTTAATAGTAATACAGTAGAGAATGATTGTTGTTGAGTAGTTTATTTAAGTCAACATTTAAAAGAAAGTAAATTGTAGCCATGAGAGATACGAAGTTTCAAAAGCAGTTTCTATAAATCATATTAGTTTCACGTCTTTATGGAGTCGTTCCATAAATACTTTAGTACAATCCGGACCGGTGTACGTTTCATATTTTGAAAGGCTATCATATGAACATTTAATATAATATCCGAAACTATATACTTCATGATTCTGAATATTCTCAGTAAAAGGTTTAGAATCATTTGAACATGAATTTATTGGTTTTAAAAAGGCTTCGAAATCGGCATATATTACAAATGGTATTCTCAACTTTTTATTAAACTTATCAAATTTTATTTTATCGTTTGATGGCGGCCTGAACAAATTTTTTTAGTGAGTTCATTGTTTTGGTAATTCTGTAATAACATGAATGCAATCATTTTGTTGGTGGTTTTCTTATTTCTCAATTTGAGAAAAATGTAGTAGTATGGTGAGTACTATCGCGAAATTTAATAAGCATTTTATGTTGTTAAGCTCCAACCACAATATTTTGTCTCAAAAGAACTAATTTTATTTGTAAAAGTATCACATATTGAATTCAGGAAAATATTTAGATCGTTTCCACGGAAAACAATATAATTTGATGTTTGAAAGTCAAACGAGTTTGTCAGTTTCTGATAAGAATGTGGTATTTTAATAGAAGAAGGATTCAAAATTATTACACTTCAGTTTGTGGACAATATAGTATAATGTTTAGAGGTTACAGAAGTTGTGATTTTTTTATTAATTGAATAGTAATACAGTAGAGAATGATTGCTGTTGAGAAGTTTATTGAAGTCAACATTTGAAAGAGACAAATTGATTTGATAGATACAAAGTTTCATAAGCAGTTTCAGATAAGAATGTGGTATCTCAATAGAAGAATGATACAAAATTATTACACTTCAGTTTGTGGACAATATAGTATAATGTATTTTATGTTTAGAGGTTACAGAAGTTGTGATTTTTTTATTCATTTAATAGTAATACAGTAGAGAATGATATGTTGTTGAGTAGTTTATTTAAGTCAACATTTAAAAGAAAGTAAATTGTAGCCATGAGAGATACGAAGTTTCAAAAGCAGTTTCTGTAAATAATGTGGTATTTCAATAGAAGAAGGATACAAAATTTTTATACTTCAGTTTGTGGACAATATAATATAAAGTTTAGAGGTTACAGAAGTTGTGATTTTTTTTTATTAATTGAATAGTAATACAGCAGAGGATGATTGTTGCTGAGTAGTTTATTGAAGTCAACATTTGAAAGAGAATAAATTGTACCCATGAGAGATACGAAGTTTCAAAAGTAGTTTCTGTAAAGAATGTGATAATTCAATACAAGAATATTTTAGTAAGTTCATTGTTTGGTAATTCTGTAATAACATGACTGCAATCATTTTGTTGGTGGTTTTCTAATTTCTCAATTTTAGAAAAAAATAGTAGTATGGTGAGTACTATCACGGTCAATATTTGAAAAATAATAAATTGTATTTATAACGCATAAGAAGTTTCCATGCACTCCAATACAGCAGCGAGTAGCTTAACAAAGAGCAATTAGTTAATCATTCAAGGAACGTTTTTACGAAATGCTGTTTGTAACCGTCGATGTGACTTATAGTTCGGCGCGCGCGGATAAATCCAACTGTATTGCTTGCACATCAAAAAGTTTTAGCATCTGCTACTGCAAAATATCCAATAACTCGAGCGGAAGTTAAAGTTTTAACAATTCCTTCAGGGTTTCAGGGTAAAACACTCGATAATATTTTTCTTGGTCAAGTTCCTAAAAGATGTATTGTCGGATTTGTTAGTAATGCAGCATTTAATGGAACTCTTACAAAAAATCCATTCAACTTTGAAAATTATCAGATGAATACATTTAGTTTGTATATTGATGGTCAACAAATACCTTCAAAAGCTTTGCAACCATCATTCAGTAATAATACTTTCAGTTCAGCCTATCATACATATTTCTCAGGAACGGGAATCCATTTTTTTAATGAAGGGAACGGAATATCTAGGGAACAATATGCAAAAGGCTATCAACTGTATAGTTCATGCAGAGTTTGATAATGTCATTGAAATTGATAGAAATCGTAATGTAACAGTTGACTATAGCAGTTAAGATACACTATATTGCAAATAAGTTAAGTCAAAACTTGTATTTTTTTTTTAATTATAAGATTTATATGTAATAAAACACTTGTAAAATGAATATATCTTTTATTTTTATATTAAGTTATAAGATAAAGTACATTCTATATCCACATTCATGTATGATCCATTGCAGCGTTAAGATATCTGTATCTGTCACGTAGGTAACATGAATACCTTAGAGATAAAGTCGTATCTAAGCAAAATCCATCCAAGTATTGAACACAATGCATATGCTGCGAACCGATTACCAATTTATGTTTCAACCCCGAGTTATATAATAAGCATTTTGATTCTTGGTCAGTATTTTGATTCATATGGGCGAGCACCGACTAAATATCATTGACAGTTTCTGAAAAGAAATTCCAGGGGATGGCGGTACAGTACGAGAAGAATACAAAACGACTTCACTTTAGTATGTGGTCAATATTGTATTACCTATTTGTATTACATGTATTTGGGTTATAGAACTCAGGATTTTTTAAATGTATTCAATAATAACACGCTAGAGAATGATATGTTAGTGGATAGATTATTTAAAAAACTATTTAAAGAGAAATAAATCTAAACTAATATTATAAAGAGGAAAGATTTGTTTGTTTGTTTGTAATGGATAAACTCAAAAACTATTCAACCGATTTTAAAAATTCTTTCACCTATAGACAGCTACATTATCAGCGAGTAACATAGGCTATATTTTATTTTCAAAAAAAATTAGAGATCCTTACGAGAATTGCAATAATGTGAACCAAGTCTGAAAAAATCGTCTCTTTTGAGAGCTTACGTGGCGTGCGCTGCGTAAATAGTTAAAGTTACACGAAAACAATGTAGCGGGAAATTGTTCCTCTCAAAAAGTTCTAAAAAAAGTCCGCGACAGCGTGAATCTATCTTTTAATGTTGACTCACAATAACCATTTCTGTGATTTTCAAATTTGGTCTAAACCAATGCTTTACTTGCGAAGGTGTTTTTACCGACATAGTATGAATCCTTATCAAAATAAATATGTTATTCATCTCAAGTATCTAATTAAGATAAAAATTGTCTTTTACATCATTTAATTTAGATGAATATCTTATGAGATATTATAGAAATAATGTAACGTGTAAGGGAAAATGGAATATAATAATCTGAGGGCTGGCGGCTGTGGTGAGGAAAGGGCGTACTCTTACAATGTAATATTGAAATGTAAAACCTGCCCACTGGGTATAATAGGTATAGACTACTAGAGGTCGCCCGCGACTTCGTCCGCGTACAATTTTTGATTTCCTATGAGATTATGAAATTTTCCTGCTGCAAAAAGTCTATCTAAAGAGGCTTTATATAGCTTATGCAGGTGTTTATTATTACTTAAAACTTATAACCTAAATCCCGATTTGCAAGTCTCTAACTTCAAAAACATAGAAATTTCATACAAACTTCCAACCAACATTTCACCCTCTTTGGGGTAGATTTTCGAAAAATTGCTTATACAGATTTTTATTATTTCAAACTAATAACTTAAATGACAATTTTCATGTGTCTAACTTCAAAAACAAAGGACTTTCATACAAACTTCCAACCCCCATTTCAACCCCTTAGGGGTGAATTTTCTCAAAACTGTTTCTTTGCTGACGTCTACACTATAGAAGGAATCTACCTTCCAAATTTCAAGTCTGTATGTTTTATAGTTCCTGAGATATCGGGATTAGTCAGTGAGTCAGTGATTAGCTCACTAAGCACGCGACTTCGTCCGTGTGGTTTAAGTTTTTTTCCCCACAGGCACTCCTTAGTTTTCCGGTTTTAAAAATAGTCTATGTCACTCTCCAGGTCCTCAACTATACTCATGCAAAAAATCACGTGATCCGTTGCTCTTTTGCGGCGTGATTGAAGGACAAACTCTCTATTTAACGTCCTTGGGGATCGAATTTTCAAAAAATGGTGAAACACGTACTTCTTTATATTTAACCAGAAGCCCAAATGCTAAGTTTCATGGCTATAACTTGAGAAATGAAGGACTTACGTATCAATTTTCAACCCCTATTATTCCCGTTTGGGGGTGAAATTTTGAAAAACTGTGCCATACATTCTTCTTTAATTATTACTGAAAGCCAAAATACCAAGTTTCGTTGATATAACTTGACAAATATCTTGAGAAATGAAGGATTTTCACCCCCTATTTCAACCCTTCGGGGGTAGAATTTTCAAAAACTGTGAAACACGTATTTCTTACCCCAGCGGTTTAGGCTATGCGTTGATATATAAGTCAGTCAGTCAGTCAGTCAGTCAGGACTTTGAATTTTATAAAATATATAGATTAGGATTATTAGTGCTGCCCGAACGAAGCCGGGCCGGATCGCTAGTATGAAATAAAACCGTAAAAGAATGTTTCCTTTCATTGAACCTTGCATATTAGTCACTAGATGATTCCCGCGACTCCGTCCGCGTGGACCTCTATACCAAATTTCAGCAAAATCGGTTAAAAAGATGGGCCGGGAAAGCGTAGCAGACAGACAGACAGTCAGACAGACAGACACACTTTCGCATTTATAATATTAGTATGGATTAGCAAGTTGGAGTTACTTCGAGGCCATTGTGAATGGACAGGTGATTAAGCGTAGCGTCCGAGTTCGTTATCTAATTACCCATGTCATTAACGAACAACGAGCACCGCTGCAAAAAGCTATCTCCGAAACTATGCTACATACGAGTACGAGAGTGCGCGCAAACGATTCAAATGGGGGGCTAAACCTTTTTTTTTTTTTTTTTTTTTTTTTTTTTTTTTTTTTTTTTTTTTTTTTTTTTTTTTTTTTAGCGGCAAGCAGTACGCAAAACCGTAGCGGGGAGGTGTGGGTGGGGGAGGGCAGGCGAGTGGGGCAGAACCGGCGAATAACATACTACTTACCGGCAAAGACGTGCCGCCAAGCGATTTAGCGTTCCGATACGATGCTGTGTAGAAACCGAATAGGGGTATGGGTTTAACAAAAACTGCCATGCCCCTAACAGGTTAGCCCGCTACCATCTTAGACTGCATCATCACTTACCATCAGGTGAGATCGCAGTCAAGGGCTAACTTGTAGTGAATAAAAAAAAAAAAAAAAATATCATTTTTTTTTTAAACTGAATAGTTTGCACGAGAGACACTTCCAAAGTGGTAAAATGTGTGTCCCCCCCCCTGTAACTTCTAAAATAAGAGAATGATAAAACTAAAAAAAATATATGATGTACATTATCATGCAAACTTCCACCGAAAATTGGTTTGAACGAGATCTAGTAAGTAGTTTTTTTTTAATAATTATAACTTACTACAGGGTTGTACGGAACCCTCGGTGCGCGAGTCCGACTCGCACTTGGCCGGTTTTTTTTTCTATATATAGTTTTTAAATAATAAGCTTTCAAAAATAAAAATAAAAATTAAATGGCCCGTTACACTGTACATGGGGCTTCACCTTTGTGGTGAAAACTAAGTTAGTAAATGAATTGCTAAAATGGCGTAAAAGACTAATGACTTTCGGTAATTTTCTTCATTGTCAGGCATGTAAGTAAGTAATTAAGTTTCCAAGTAAAGTGCTTTTAAAACAATATCAATTTGTATAGCTTAATATAATAAATCTACGTCGTTCTTTTTTAAAAAGTTAAAAATAACTCCTTTTGTTTGCACTCAATTGACTTCGAAACTAAAAATACACCTTGCTCTACTAAAAGTGCATTTCATTTTGAACGGTTTTATTTAGCTTCATGTATACAGGCTAATGCCCCGCGACAACAACTTGCACGTGGATTAATATATTAAAAATCCAGTGTGAACTCTTTTTTTTTTAATTTATAGACTAAGCGCTTGACTGTAATCAGACTTGCTGGCAAGTAAAATAAATACAATTATAAGCGGAGGGAAAAACGGAAGCCGAAAGGGCGTTCCATATCCTATAGCGGTTCGAATTAGCTAATCGCTTCGTACGCGTCCGTAGAATTTCGACTATAATATACGGATGCAGAACCTGACAATGCCTTGCGGTACGAATTACGATAGTAGAAAGGTGAAGGAGGAACAAGATAAAAAAGTACTTGGGCACACTCCGAAATATTTATATCCTGTAGAATAAGGTCAAACAGGCAACTTTGCGCCGATGTTCCAAGCTTTGGAGCTTAAGTTACTTATGGTTGAGGAGTTAGAATTCGAAGTTCAATAGCCAAAAGTCACCATATCTTGGTACTCACAAAAGTAGGTAATTTACAAGTCACGATTTCGGATTCTCAATACTTCCAGAAACAGAATCAGAATATACGAGTACATTAGGTACTAGGTATAAGGTGCCCGCGGCTTCTTCAGCGTGGATTAAGGTTTGTTTTATTCCCGCGGGAACTCCTTAATTTTCCGGGATGGAAAGTCCTTCCCCTTCTCGCCCATCTCTATGCCAAATTTTATCTATATATAATATAGATAGGGTATATATAGATTTTATCAACATTGGCTCAAAAGATGGGCCGTGAAAGCGTGGCAGACGGACAGGCAGACACTTTCGCATTTATAATATTAGTATGGAGTCAAACTTCGTAAGCGAAGTTCCATAAGAATCGGTTCATGGGGAATAGAAGCTTCATCTTTCCGAACCGGTGGTAGATTCTTGCGACTTATCATAAGTGGCACAAGTTGTCCTACAGGAAATAAATCATTTCATTTCATTTCATAGATAGGCCATAGACATAAGCTACTTTTTTTCACGGAATATCATAGAGTTTCACATGGGATTTGATCAGTGTTTACGTGGGATTTCCAATCATAATATACTGAGTGATTAAAACATTACGAAGTGCGTCATAACGATTAGTTAGGAAAATTGCGTTGGCATTTTACCATGGCATGCGGTATCGCACAATTTATTCACATAGAAACAAAATAATTACTTCCATTTTTCCCTGCGAGATTATTGTAATGTTTACGAGTTACTCGAGTTAGCGGACTGCCGTGCTAATACCAACATAACATAGTTATCCAATGTTAACTAATAATGTATGCTAAACTATTTGCGTGTTGGTTTGTCGTGACCGTTATAATATAAACTGTGTGTTTTGCTTGTATTAAACATTTATAAGGCAAGAAAAATGGGAGTGGGTAGGTCAGGTGTGCCGTGCCGCGATAATAATTTGTGGTCAGCTTTTTTTGGGTTTCACCTGTGTTGGCTTCAAGGTTTTACACAGAGGACCTGATCTGTTTAAAACCTTCTAACAAAACGAATAAAGATTTTTTTTTTTATCCATTGCAAGTCAGCCCTTGACTGCGATCCCACCTGACGGCAAGTGATGATGCAGTCTAAGATGGTAGCGGGCTAACCTGTTAGGGGCATGGCAGTTATATTAAACCCATACCCCTATTCGGTTTCTAGATAAACGAGTCTCAGGAAACTGGTCTAGTTTGTAGGCTTTACTTTCTACGCTGGCTTAGCGACCGAACATCCTGCGAACGATTGTGTTTGCCTTGCCACTGATATTATTTTAGCAATCGGAAGCACCTACATAAGAATTTTAAAAAACGCAAGTCAATCAGCGCGTTACATGCGTAATTGGGTAAATGATGCAGGGCATAATGCTGAGCTGTACACCCATACTGGGTGGTACAGAGGAAGATAACTTATCCGTAACACCAATGTAATGTTTTGTCTTTTATAAACAGACATTCTTTGATATTTCTTTCAAGACAGGCATGGCGCTTACTGACACTGATTTCTGATGAAAAGACACCTTCAATCTTTTGGTATTTCCTCATGTTTGGTCGTTGTTTGCAGGTGAGCGATGTCCGCGGCTGCGGGTACCACCTGGCCACGCTGCTGGGCCTAATGCCCGCGCAGGTCATCAACGTGTACCTGGGGTCCACGCTGCGCTCCATGCACGACGTGCTGCACGAATCGCACGTCACCGGCTACATCGTGTTCGCTTTTCAGGTGATCCCCTATATAACATTCCTATTGTTGGCTCCGGCTGACAATCTCCTAGAATGTTATATGCATGCTAAAGTGCCCATTGTCCTGTTACGTCCAGTTTCACAATGTTCAGAGTCCTAAAACGTCCAGTATCTAAAGGTCCACTTGCCAAAACGTCCACAGTCCATCCGTAAGTAACTTGAAATTCAATTAATTCAATTTTTTTTTGATTTTTAATTTCAATTTTTTTTTTCAATGTATTTATGTATTTAAAACATGTAGAACATACAGGTATCTCTTATATTACGTTATGTTTTTACTCTACCACCGGTTCGGAAAGCAGATAAACTACTACAAGCAGATAAACAAACAGACAATAAACTACATCTCGCCAGACATGTGGACAGTTCATCATCATTTCAAAACATCGCTGGTCTATTATTAATGCACGGGTTGTCAGAATGAGATGAGATGCGCAGTCTCTACAGCCACTGAAGAACACAATGTTCTACCCGCCATTGGCAAACACTTCACCCTCACAAACGCTGAGACCTTCAACTTGCCTGCTCCTTTCGTATAATATGTGTATAGTATGTCGATCACTTTGGCCCTTCTACGAATTTCCTTTTAACGCTCAAAAACCCCATCTTTAAGTTTTTCAATCTCTTCTTAGTGTTTTATCATAATAGAGCCGCATTTTTCTCGTAAAAGCATTCTCTAAGCTGGGTATTTAAAATTAAAAACAAAAGCTTCACTTTTCCCATGAAAAGACGTAGAGTATTTGATTCTCTGATCTGTGGTATCGCGCTATTTCTGACTTAACAACCTTTTATACGCTGCCCGAGGTCTAAAGAAAGTGTTTGACATTGCCACGTTTCAATAAACGCCCACTTCACCCCCACAAACGCTGAGACCTTCAACTTGCTTCTTGCTTTTATACTTGATATAAGCATAAAAAAGTATACAAAACTGTAATTATTCCGTGCTTATGGTAATCACGTTTGTTGTTTGCCTATTTCGTGTATAAATGAATAATTTTAACGTCTTTTTCAACATGCACGTCATATTATAATAAATCTCAACAAGAGAATTAGTAAGTAACTTTTTAAATAGATTTAGGATAAAAAGACCCTTTAAATTTTGAACACCCGACCTCCTATACTACGGGGTCGCAGGTTGATGATGATAGGCTCGATACCTGGGCAGTGTGCGCAAAACTCTAACTTCTTGTAGTATTCACAACAAAATTAATAATATTGAAGCCATTTTCCACCTGAATTTATAAAACAACCTTCAGAGCCGGCAGGAGCTCGTGTAGCGCGGTTTAAAACGGGAAGCCAATTGACATTACAATTTACAAATTGACGACGCTATTGAGCCAATGAACGATGTGCTTGGGACATCGCACCTATTGCCGTATAGCTATATTATTGCTGGTACGTATACGCTGGATATATTGATCTTTTTCCTCCTATACATGAGGATATAATTAAGTAATAACGTTATGAACCTTATAATGGCACTCATCATCATATTAATCGGACTCTGAACAATGGCGCGTATAGGAAACAGCGAATAGCGGACGCTATGCCTATTGCCTACATACGAGTACATCGCCGTAACTTTCATTAACGCCGTTTCTTCCAGTCCGGACCAGATAGTGCCGGACTCCTACCGGCGAAAAACCCCTCCTGTTTCCAAGCACAATGTACCTGCCTAAAAATTTATTGGCCTACCACTACTGCCGAATGCCTGCCTCATTCACGCCCGTCTCTTTCATCCTTCTCTTACTTAAACATTATATTTTCCACAATTTTTTGTACTATTTGCCAGTTATTTTTGGACTCTAGCATTATGCCTATGAGGCTCTCCACCCCAATTTCTACTGCCAGTACGTCCACGACCTTCCTTCTTTCTTCTTCAAACTATACACAGTGGAACAGTGTACCTATGTTCTGCGTCATCAACAGGATGTATACAGTACATTTGCAAAAGTGGTATACCTGTACCGATGCAGAATAATGCCTTGCGGTGCAATAGTTAGTAGATGAGTTAGTTAGAACTAAAAGTCACTCAAATGAGCAATCACGCGGTTCAGATGATATTAGAACCGCGTGATGTATTGATTTCTTCTATATTTAACCCTCGTATATCCGGATGAGAAACCCCTGTAGACGGTTCACCTTGATCCAATCTTCAATGCCGGGGAAGCATTAGAAACTCGGAAAGGCTGTAGGTTGTAGGTACCGATGATTGGTCCATAATATGTTTTAAGTACATATTAGTATTAGCTCTTAGTTTATTTTCGAAATGGCTGTGACACACAGACAGACGGTCAAGAAAAAAAACTATAAGCGTCCCTAGTATCACTACGTAATCTTAAAAAATCTTGAAAGAGAAACTTCTGACTCACTCACTGACTGACTCATCAACTTCCAGACACCACCCCAATCCTGGTTTTTGTCTGGTGGAAGGCCGTGGCTAGTTACCTGCCTGCCGGCGTACGTAGCGTAAAGACGAACCGCCAAGTACCGCCGTGTAGAAACCGATAGGGTTTAATATAACTGCCATACCCTTACAGGTTAGCCCGCTACCATCTTAGACTGCATCGTCACTTATACCGTCGTCGTTTGGATGAGATGTGAGATAGCAGTCAAGGGCTAATTTGTAGTGTACCTAATTTAAAAGACTCTCAATGTTTAGCACAAAGGCTCCCTTCATAATGTAGACAAGGAATTAGGATTTTTTCAGATTCCCACAGGAGCAAAGCCGCGGGCGATCGCTAGCATCTATACTTCTTCTATCTATCTTCCATACTTACCTACTAATAATTTGCGAAAGTTTGGATGTATGGATGGTTGGATGGATGTTTGTTACTCAATCACGCCAGAACGGCTGAACGGCAGATAACGGGTCTGGAATAACACATAGGCTACTTTTTATAGGAAAATTAAGGAGTTCCCTCGGGAACAAAAAAACCAGAATCCATGCGGACGTAAAATATACAATATAGTAGGTATAATTAGTAGATAACCTAATAGGTATTTTACGAATCTTAATCTGTCTAGTAAGTAATTACGTATCGATTAATTAGACACAAATAAATAGGCACGGTGTAGATTAGATTAGGTCCTTATCGTAAAAATTATGACAAAAATACAAAATGTATTCAGTAATTCAGACATTTATTCTCGATTATTCTACAATTATAGGACTGATATACCTACCTAACTGATAAGTGATAAGAGAGGACAATCGTCCCGGTTGCCCGGCGCCCGGTGCCGACGCCGAATCCAAATCTAATTTTAAGTTTTAACCCTGCCTCGTGATTTGATCACTCTTTAACGATCTTTTCAAACCAGCCTTGTTTTTTTAAGAAAAATGTCGGTTTAAAGAAGAACAACTGTTTAAGAAAAATTTGCTCCACTCATACAATTGGTACGATCATTGGTAATATACGATCTCACCTGATGGTAAGTGATGATGCAGTCTAAGATGGTAGCGGGCTAACCTGTTAGGGACATGGCAGTTATATTAAACCCATACCCCTATTCGGTTTCTACACGGCATCGTACCGGAACGCTAAATCGCTTGGCGGCACGTCTTTGCCTATGTCAAAAATATTATTTCTTATTAATTAAATAGAAGGTCTTCCAAAAGACTTAAAATTCACATCCTCGGTTAGTTTTAAGTTTGATAACCATTTTAAACTACCTATAGATTAAATAAATAAAGTGCGTTGAAATTTTATGACGTCACAACTACGTATTTCATACAAACTTCCATACTACAAGCTACAAGCGCGTTTTTAAGTTTGTTAAAGAGTTGCTGATTTGAGTTGTCATCATCTCTATTACTTGATTGTCATTATGGTCTGTGAACGTCTTCTGGACATAGGCCTTTACTAATGAGCGCCACCACACGCAGTCCTCAGCCTTCCTCATCCGTTACCCCGCCACCCTCATTTCATAGGGTCGGAGGGCACTCCACACTACCTACTTAACCAAGTAGGTCCCCCGCTTTAAGAATTTCGGCTCTAACGGCTTTTTGCCTCTATCTCCCCACTGCCACTTCAAATGGTTTGAAACTTGGGCTATCAGTGACGTACTTATCTCTTCATTTCGAATTCCATCCTCTGGGAAACTCGTAACATAGCTGTCTCCATAGCTCACAGAGCCACTTTGAACTAATGGCGCACCACGCTTTTTTGTAGTATAGAGTTGCGGCTTGCGATCATGGTCGAAGTGCGTGATAGGTCGGGGAAGTACCTACTAACAAGTATATGCGATAACGAATACGCCTCGTGTTCGGAGTGAAATAGTAATACGCGTGACTTACTACTAATCTAAATTTTAGCCTTCACTAGTGCCTATCATTACTTATAATATGTTCAGTCTGCCGGATTTCGTCCCTCTTTGCGAAATTTTAAAATTGTATTGCATTGCCTGCTAGTTACTACAAAATTACACTGGATATTTTCTCGGCCTATTTTTAGCAATTTTGTCCGTTTTTTGGCATTAATTTTGTAGTCTTTTGTCATTTACATTGCGACGACAACGCGACGCCTGACATCTTTCTTTAGTTGTTAAAATGAATATAAAATTAACAACTAAAAATGTTTGTGCTCCTCCATTTACTCCAATTTCAACACCATACTTTACACATAGTACATATAGGTACACTACAGTTCCTTCAACTAACTTATATTTTTCAAATTCCAGATACTCATCGGCATAACCCTGATGGTGTGGGTGGTGCAAAAGGCGCGCAAGGAGCTCACGATAGCAATAATGGCCGCCGAGTTAGGCCGCGATACACTCTCGTCGAGCAGTTCGTCCAGCTAGCATACCGCCCCCACGTCCGACGCGGACAGCGCGAGCGACAGCTAGGGGCCGGCCACCGGGTGCTGCGCCCGGCAACTAGAGACTTTTGTGTAGCAGCTACAGCTCTAGACATACTGGTTTTGAACCACAACGAACACACTTCTGATGTGCCAGTGATAACATAGGACTCTTGGTTTCATTAGACTTTGTTAAGACTGTCGATAAGCCAAGTTCTGGGACTGAGGGATAAGATAAAAAGAGACTAACGATCTCATTTCTGATGTTAGGAACGCCATTGAGAAATGCATGTTTCGAAGCCTAAAGTTTGAGGACAAGGTGACATGATAAGAGACACTGAACCAAATCGATCCATTTTTTATGCAAGCAACGAAAGCTAGGGGTTAGTCGCTGGGTGCTGCGCCGAGCAAGGTCAGACTTTTGTATAGCAGCTATAAAGCTGTTGATATACTGGTTTTGAACCACAACGATCCCACGTCTGATTTACCTGCGATAGCCGACGATCGATTTCAAGAACTGAATGTTAGGATACAAGGCAACCGATCTCACTACTGATGTTAGCAACGCCATCGATAATTATGCATAGGGCTTCGAAGCCTACGTACAAAGTTTGAGGTCTATGTGATGTGACAGAAGAAGAACTGAACTGAGACTTGAGTAGCTCTTGATATACTAGTTTTGCACTACAACGATCCCACTTCTGATGTGCCAGTGATAACTATTGGTTTAATTAGCCAACGTTAGTTCGGGGACTGGATAATAGGATACAAGTAGACAAACAATCTCACAACTGAGGCCCAATTGTCTAAGAAAATTTTAATTATTTGACAGCTTAAAACATGCTTTTAGACATGAAGGCATATATGAACTCCTAAAATTGTTCGAGTTATACGTTTGATAAACATTTACGATTACGATTTTCTTATACAATCGAGGAGCTGATGTTCGCAACGCCATCGACAATTATGTATAGCGTTTCTAAGCCAACGTATAATCCCACAAACTTATGGTGACAGCGTCGCTAGTATATATTTTTTTTTATTTAAAAAAAAAAATATATATTAACAATTAAACAAAAACTAAATAGGCATAAAAATTAATTTCAATTCTGGCCACCGGGACAAATAAGTTGGTGGAACTATACAAAGTTAGGACTATGGTCTATGTAATATATTATGATAGGAGACGAACTGCCACAAATTATTAAGTAAATTTAGTCAAAATACTTGGTAAAACTTAGTCTGACAGACAGACAGACGGACAGGACGGACGGACAGCGGAGGCTTTGTAATAAGGTCCCGTGGGCGCCCTTTGGGTACGGAACCCTAAAGAGGATTTATCATCCTCTCCCCACGACCCTATACAAGATTTTTGAATTTCAATTCTAGTGTGTACGATATTATCAGTGAAGTTTTATATGTCTACTTCTATGGATATTATAATTGTTTAAACATAATTTATATTGTACAGCTTACGTCAAGACTAATAGTTCAAGGATATTATAGTCGAATATCTGGAAGTCACGCATTTGCCTCGTCAGAGACAGTATATTGTTATCAAACGCGAAAATCTTTTATGCAAATTCTGTATGCGCTGCGACCTTTTAAGATCTTGATAATACAACTGTACGTACCTACCTTTAAATCCTTATATTTTATTATTTAGGTACTATATTGGACTGCAAAAATTGTGTATTTACTAGTTGGTGCCAGTTGCTTCATTTTCGTAAATTTGAATTATTAATTAAAATCCCTTGGGAACTTTTTCATTTTCCGGAATAAAAAAGAGTGTAGGAGCCTAAAGAACATCTCCGGGGTGCAAAATATCTTTGTACCCTGTGTTTGTACCAATTTTTTCACAATTGGTTTAGTGGATGGGCCATGAAAAGTTAACAGACAAACAAGCACATTCTCGCCTTTTAGTTATGATCTTTGTTGTTCTTTTTTTTTTTCTCTCGTACAATTTGCAAAAATCTTAAAACTCCGTAATGTTAAATTTACTGAACTACTTTATCGATTGCAATTTACCAACATGGCCTTATCAGCAAATATCCATTTTATCAGCGATCAAACATCGATGAAGGTTATATTTGACTGTTTCTATGCGTGCTCAAGTTCAACGAGTTCAACGGAAATGCGCAACTACGATTTGTATGGAATTGTCAAACGCTTGACAGCTGGCGCTCGATCAATTCCATATAAATAACAGCTTACATTTTCGCAATCGAATACGTAAAAACTCTCCCACTCGGCCGGTTGTAGAAAAGTCAGTACGAATCATCCGCTCGGAACTTCATAGGGGAAAGGAAGGGGAGTGGAATAAAAAAACTCTACCAAACACATTATTGAGCCAACATCTCCTGAGGATACGCCAATACTCCCAGTCTGTAATTACACGTCTTTTTTTCTTGATATAAAAATATACTTACGCAAAAATATTTTTCAAAAATGTATCCATAGATTTATATTAATTTTCGGACTTTATATTTAAGTAGTCAAACATGAGTCAAACTATATTTTGTATAGTATAGAAAATTTATGCCAAATTACTAACCCCAACTGTTATGGTCAAAAGATTGATCTTGTGGATTGTCAAATGCAGCTTTTTCTTAGTATTTTTGTTCCAAATTTGTATTTTTAGAGTATAAAATATTTTTACTTTTTTTCATATAGTGTTACACGGTTACACAGACTATCTTTAAATCTAGACTTATTTGTTTAATCTGTGAAAGGGGACCATAATTATGTATAAATTTAAATATTCAGTACCTACATACTTTTATTGTCAATAGTCTGAAATTGACCTAAATGAAAAGTGACCCTAGTGGTGCCATCTCTATTTTTTGGTTGTCAAATTTAGGATGATATTTTTTCCAGATACCGTTTGCATTGTAGACAGAGAAAGGGTTGCATAATACTGCTTTAGTCTGTCTCAAGTCCTTCACTATTTCTATACACCTCTCATCTGTCAAACTTATAAGTGTAAGGTCTTTGTCATAAAGACAAAAAGTAGGGATGGCTGTAAGGTTGACGCCTTTCTTAAATACTCTGAAATAATGATGAATAGCGTCGCATTAGCATTGAAGAAATATCCATATTGAATATTATAGACCTATCCGCTTTATGTTACGACTAAAAATGAACAAGTGTAATAAAATTAATATTGTATCGCAGATTCGTTTGAAAATTTATTTTATTAGCTAATATTATCACAAGTTTTTAGTAATTTATTAAAATTAAATCATTATTGTATCTATTACGTATAATAAAAATCTCTTGACCATAACTGTACAAGATGAACACAAAATGTTAAACAATAATTGTAAATATTGATATTTTGGCAGTAACCATTTTTGATCATAGACTATTTTGGGAGACTTTATTTATTCCAATGATATTCTTCGAACTAGTAATCACTAAAATTAGTTATTGACTAGTCTACAATACTATAATGTGTCCAAGCCAAGAAAAGAAAAACCATTGACCTCTATCTGCCATTACAATTTTTTTTCTAGATACCTACATTACTAAGCAGTACAAAATATATTAAAAGTATATTTCCAGTCTCAGAAGTCACAATATGGTGACAATGGGGCTGATTCTGTATAACACAATCTCTAAACTAAACTAAAATGGCAGCTTTAAATCTAGTTCTTACCCTTTCCGTAGGGAGTATTATGAAAGGGTTAGCCATATTTGTATGCTCTAATTTTAGTTTAGTTTAGAGATTGTGCACTACAGAATCAGCCCCAATGTATTCCTACTCTTAGTTTGGACGTATTTAGGTATATTGAATTAATATTTATATTATTTTATAAATCGCTAGTTACTAAAGGTAAGAGATCATTACTGCATTGCGAAGTGTCGTCATTGTCACGCGACTTAAAAGAGCCTCATATATTGTTATGAAATGGCTGTTGCTGGGCTGCAGCATGCTGCATTGTCGCTTGTTGTCGCTTTGACGTCAAACAGCCTTTAGCTTCGAGGAAAAGTCGTTGAAGACGAATTCCGTGTACAGAATTCCGCAAGACTTCGCAAGCCTCAAACGTTAATTTGGATGGTGCTTGTAGTACAGTTCATTAGATCCAGATGTAGTTTTATTTTCATGATGGAAAATAGGTACATTCGAAAAATGAGGGATGATATCTGAATGATGCTTTCATAATGGTAAAACATTAATTTTAAATTATTTCAATTAATAGATAATGCTCGCGTTTTTAGTCCGCGTGGATTTAGGTTTTGGTGCAATCCGGGGAGAACACTTTGATTTTCCGGCATAAAAAGTAGCCTATGTCTCTAGATCTTTTAACTATATCTATTACCTATGCAAAAATAAAAATCACGCCGATCCGCTGTGTCGCAACGACGCGATTGAAAGGCAAACCAACAAACACACTTACACACACGTATTTATAATATGAATAGTGATATGTGATATTTAAGTTTTATTATTATTTTCCTATAGAAATTACTGTTTACTTTAGTTTTAGTAACAACTGATATACTATCAGATAGTAATGTTTTGATATGACAACAACGAATGTACTATTAAAATACTATATAAAATATAAAATAACTGTGTGCAATAACTTGATGGGATATTTTGATCTCTTAATTGTTTTTTTCGATTACATTTTTATAACCAAATAATAAGTTCTTCCTTTAGACATCTTGAAGACTGATTTTTCGTAGAACTCTTTTTTTTTTATTTGCAAAATATGACCTACATAAATAAAATTTAGGGTCCTAATTGAAAATGTTGTCTTATTTAAAAATTTGCATGATATCTTTTACATTACAAGTTATTTAATTTTAATTTTATTAGTTCATTGTTATCTCAAAATCGACCCATATAAGTCCTTTAATTTTGTACGGAGATGACTTGTTTTTTTTTTTTGATAGTGACGTTGTTGTAACGAATTGCAATATACCGGTTTTAATTTAATCTTATGTAGGTATATGATGATCTAGAAAAACACAAACAAATACAATAATGTACATTTTTGGGTAATAAATCTAACGGAGGAACAAGTTTGAGATTATGTTAGTTTTTGTAGAGGATATCTGTCAAACTTATTCTTTTTTTTTAAATCAAGCACTTGCTTCATATTATCAGTAATCAGATAGTTCTGAGAGACAATATCTGATAATATGCGGCCGGCTATGAGTCGATTAGAAAAAGATTAATTGTACGTCTACAGTAATGAAATCAAAAACATTGCATTTAGCGAATAAGTGCCAAATTATTTTATAACACTTTTTGAACACCCTTCATAATTAAATAAACCTAACAGCAAATTGTGACTTGTGATTTCGCTGTGTACTATATAATTGTATAAGTGTAATATTGTGTTGTGTAAATATTCACACGTGTTTACGCTTTTTATTGTAACTATCTGGCAAATGTATCTATTTAATAGATCAGTACGTTTTCACAATTCCAATTTTCATACAATCATTAAGAGATTGCATAGGAATATGAAAACAGGTCACATCGAAACGCATGTTAAGGGCAAAAAATACTTTTTCTAACATATTGTCTCACGATTGTATCCAATGTATAATTTTATATTACGGCATGCCACATGCCGTAATATTGCATGCAGAATATCAATAATATCTATTGTACCTACTAACAATAATTTAAAACGTAGAGCTACTATCATCGGCAGTCTTTCAGTAATATTTCGATTCTACAGCCTATTTAACTACTTTCGAAGTAATATAATATTTAAATTAATAAGGTCTCGGTGTAATTTAAGTAGGAAAAATTGTATAAAATAAGATATATCGTATAGAGAGTACCAGGTAGATTTCAAAATCTAAACGGTATATGTTATTTATTTAACAGTCGTGATATAATACAAAAATTGTGTGAACAATGTAATTAATATTTATTCTATGTGTGATGCTTTAAAAAGCTAAAAAATGCTCAGTCAGAACTACCTACCTATTTAAATATTTTTGTATATTATGGAAACTAATTCTAGTGTTTATGATGATAACGCATTTATTATAAACGAATTTATTTTGTGTTGTTTTAAATACATAATAA
This sequence comes from Erebia ligea, assembly GCA_917051295.2. NCBI lineage: Eukaryota > Metazoa > Arthropoda > Insecta > Lepidoptera > Nymphalidae > Erebia > Erebia ligea. The sequence goes on along the minus strand of OU785234.1, from coordinate 2,297,607 downwards.
TTATATCCAATTGTTATTTATGACATAAAATTCTGGCGGTTATGGAGAATAAACGAACCCAATGAATACCTACACATTATTATTTTGTTTAATTTTTGTCTAACATCCCCTTAGCTTCACATATGTCGCGGTGTAAGGTATGTTGGGGTAAGAACGGACGGATTTCAGACCAATTGAAAAGGTTTTGTAAAAACTCAATTTTCTCGATATTTATTGAAGATAAATTACTAAAATATGGTGCATGTGATTAATTTTTAAACGTAGCTTAGGTTTAAATTTTGTTTATTTTTGTAAACTGAACAGTTTCTGCTTTATACGCATGTAAAGACAAGACATACTTTTTTATGGCTATGGTTAAAAAAATGTCCTTCGGGGGCAAGATCGGACGTAATTTCAAACCCGCTTCTATGGCTTTGAGAACAAGGTGTATAAGAATAATAAATCCGATCTTAAACGCACTACAATATATAAAAAAATTACCTTTATGTAATTAAAAACATGAATGTTCCAATCGATTTTATTTTTTTTTTACTTAAAGGCATCCGATCTTACCCCCAGTGATAATTTTTTTACATTTTGTGATTCTCAAACTTTGCTCTCATCATAAGATGAACTATCCAGATCCGCGGGAAAGATCGGATGAACACATTTTTTGCTAGTTATTAATAATAGCTAATTTTATTTTTGAAAAAGGGACAGATAACGATTTCAATGTTCGAAGTAAAGACATCAAAAATTCTATCTATCCTTTTTTCAAAATTGTAACGTTGATCCAAAGCATGGAAATTGCTTAAAAACAATTTTTATATCCATTATAAATAACATAAATAAAAATAAAAGACAGAAATATAAAAACATAAATAAATAACATGATAGTAAAATAAATGACAAATAAAAATGAATGCCGTAAATAAAAAAATAAAAACGATACCCAAGATACATATACAGACATTTTTAATGATATTGGTCTCTTTTCTATATCTGTACGCTTCTGAAACACATTTCCATCAAAATCTCCAGATCAAAATAGAATAATCCTTACACTGTATTTTAAGATGAAAAACATTAAAAATATTCATGTTATAAAAGTTTGACAATCCCTGCCTCATTTTGTACAGGTAAAGACCGGATGGTTTTAATCCGATCTTTACCCGAAAGGGGGAACATCGGATATCTACTAATAGACATCCTAGGCGTATTCTGATCAGATCTATCTAGCTATTGCTACTAAAAACCTAGTATTAACGTGAAATATTAGCAAAACAATCTGTATTTTCGTCAAAATATGAAACTAAAAGGGAAAGGGAAAGATCGGATAGAAGAAAAAAAGACAAAAATTACCAAGTTTTTTTAAATTCACCATAACACACGTACGGTTCGTCGGAGCGACTGGCGCGAACTTAAGTAGACGCATAACAAAATGGCGTTGAACATAATGATGCCAACATTAAAAAATGTGGTCTCATTCGCGAGAAATTTGATGTATACGGTCTTACCCCCTTTCCGATCTTACCCCAACATACCTTAAGAGTCAGATAAACGTAACTACAAAAAAATCAAAAATCGTTTTTTTTCATAAATCGGATCACAGTGCGGTCCTTTATGAACTGCCAAAACGACGTAACGATATATTCAATATTTCACAAATTCCAAAAAAACGCATTGCAAAAAAGCATTTCAACAAATTTCAATAGAACCAGAAAAACGTATCATGAGTTCCGTTAAATTAGTTTTAATAAACTAGATAGAAATATTGTTTGTTTCACAATATCATAGAACCATATCAACGTAAAAGCTTTTACGTTGTTTTGGGTGTTACAAAATTGTGTTTGACGCTAAGTTTAAAAAAGCCAAAACAACGTTTATCTATTTACGTTCTATTGGCATAAACATTTTTGTAAAATAAATAATTCAAGCTTATAAATAATTCATGACAAAGCGACGTAATACGATATACCTAGGTACGTTACTTTGGCGGTACTATTTTCTTTGTTAATTATTAAAGTCCATTGAAAAATACAAACTTACGTTAGTATGGCACCTTAAAGTTGAGTTGAAGCTTTCAATATAACAGAGATTTTCAAAAGTATTTTGAACCTAGGCACAGTCAAATGGAAGCTGATAACATCCACGCGACTATTGAACTGGCTAAGAAGAATATAAGTTCCGATATTTCATCCATCCGGATTCTATACAATTATTTTAAAAAAAGCTTCCCGAAAAAATTCATATGATGTCATTTCTACTAAAAAATATGAAAATTTGCAGCATTTATGCAGACAGGGTAAATGATTCCCATCGCAATATCACAGTTTTTATAAAGGATATTCAGTTGGAACAACAGATGATGATGAAGATTTTTCTATGCGGATGGCTGTATGTTGATTAAACTAAGATTTTACATTAAAATTGTACTTTTTCACTAAGTTAATAAAGATTATTTTGATTACCTATTTAGATGATGACGAAGACAATTAAGATTTTTCTATTGCGGATGGCTATAACACGTTGAAAAACCGGCCAAGTGCGAGTCGGACTCGCGCACCGAGGGTTCCGTACCGTACCTACCTACCGTAAACCTGTAGTAAGTTTTATATTATTAAAAAAAAAACTACTTACTACAACGACTACACAACCATTGTGGTTGTGTAGTCGATGACTTACTAGATCTCGTTCAAACCAATTTTCGGTGGAAGTTTGCATGATAATGTAACTTATTTATTTTTTTTAGTATTATCATTCTCTTATTTTAGAAGTTACAGGGGGGGGGGGACACACATATTACCACTTTGGAAGTGTCTCTCGTGCAAACTATTCAGTTTAGAAAAAAATGATATTAGAAACCTCAATATCATTTTTGAAGACCTATCCATAGATACCCCACACGTATGGGTTTGATGAAAAAAAAATTTTTGAGTTTCAGTTCTAAGTATGGGGACCCCCAAAATTTATTGTTTTTTTTCTAGTTTTGTGTGAAAATCTTAATGCGGTTCACAGAATACATCTACTTACCAAGTTTCAACAGTATAGTTCTTATAGTTTCGGAAAAAAGTGGCTGTGACATACGGACGGACACACAGACAGACAGACAGACATGACGAATCTATAAGGGTTCCGTTTTTGCCAAATTTGGCTACGGAACCTTAAAAACAATTTTTATTAATAAAATTGCGCGTTTTCAGCAAAAAATAAAGATTGTTCTGTTTGATTGATTACCTTTTTAATATTTTTTATTTATTTCATCACTAACACAAATTAATAAAACATAACTTTACAATTTTTAATGACGTATTTCAGTACGTTAACCTCGCGATAACAACAGAAGTTTAAAAAATTAAGGGCCATACACGTATGTCCATAGAAATAGTATGTATTACAACTAGAAGGATCACTTAGCGCACGAAACGCGAGCCGAAAGAGAGCTAATATTTCTCGCGTTGTCTCTTTCTTACCGCTACACTGGCATGACACCATAATTATTATTAATTGAACGAGACACAATAGTGAACACGAGAGTGAACGGGACGCGCGAAGAAAAAGTGAGTCCTTGTCGAGACCGAAATTCCTTATGAGTGAAAGGTAATCTAAATTGAACTTTATTATTTAAGGAAAAAGGTGTGAATTTGTTTAACAAAAACACATAAGTGATCCTTCTAGTTGTATGAATATACATACTATTTCTATGCGTATGTCTATTGTCTACCGGATCAAAAAAAATAGTGTGCCTATGACGTAAGCATATACTTATATATATTTAAATAATTCTTAACCTTTACAAAGCTCAAATAGTATACAAATACAACGGTATATTTTGTTTTTTCGTCAATTGTATAGTTTCTCTTTAAGACTGCGCCGAGCATAAGACGCGGGCGCTGTTTAGGTATTTTGCTAGATGTGTGCGTCAAGTCGTGAACGCACGCACACAACAGCGAGATTGCCTAGCTTACCCGGCCGACTGGACGCAAAAGAACGTAACTCATAATTTTTTAAATTGGGGGTTATCATGTAAACACAAAAATTGTTAATTTTGTAATGAAATGTGGTACTAGTTTGCATGTAATTCGTCGCTGTAGTTGGAAAAATGAATAATTACTCTTTTTGCGAAATCGACTTTATTGCATTTCCTGAAAGTCCAATTAAAGCCGCATCTTTCTGTATTTCTAATTTTTCTTAGCTAGTTAAAATTAAAAAGATAATATGAAATTAATCTCACAAGGCGGCAAAGGTGGAAAAATAAATATTGAAAAATTGATAAAAAAGTAGCGAATGAAAGTTAGATAACTTATCAAATAATAAACAAGTTCTCTCATGCATCACTTCGAGAGCGAATAAAATGCATAAAGTTTGTTATTTAGTTTTCCCTCGACGCGTATATTCTTTACAGGGGCAATTCAGTTCGGAAAAATTAAACAAAGTCAGTTATTTAATTATTCATCCCATGATTGCAAAGATATACGTACTATAAAAAATTTATAAGCAATCCGGAAATAATTCCCAATAGCCAATTAATAATTCGTACTTAACTAAAAAGTTGATTAATAAATGATTGGACTGCTTAAGAATGGTTTATAGAACTGTACGTGAATAATTAGGCATAGTAATACGCATAATATAATTACGCATAGTAATTTTTTAGCATACCTATCTACATTGAAATAAGTTCAATCGTACTAGTTTTATAATTAAACCTTTCTCAGTTGCTTAATTATATTTATAATTGATAGTTTTGATTTTAGTGAACGCTACTTAAGCTTAGTTCGTTTGAACTGATCTGATTTAAAATGTAAAATTTATAGAGGTAAAACTAAAGGAAAGTTGATAGCTGTTATAATTTCAATAGATAACTACTTAGTTTAAATTTTAATGGACGTGTGTACCTTTTTGATTTTGATGTCCTACTAATATAATAAGTCTATGCCTACTAGTAATAATTACCTATTATAAATGCGAAAGTTTGTGAGAGTGGATGGATGAATGTTTGTTACACTTTCACGCAAAAACTACACGACGGATTTTGATAAAACTTCATGATGTAATAGCTTATACATCAGAATAGCACATAAACAATATTTTATCCCGGAAATTAAGAGAACTTCCGCGGGAATCAATCATCAGCTAGTCTTTAATCGTTGTGTTCTACAAACTGTGTAAATTGTTATTATTTTATGAATAGAGTCATTATTATAACAATTACTAGCTTCACTTACATAATCCTAGTTCGATTAAACCATTCTTAGTTAATTCTTAGTTAATAATAATCTTTAAATACATACTTTTGATTATACTGTACGTTACTCATAAATTATTAAGCTATTTGGTTTGAAAAGGCTGATCTCAATTGTTAACTGAAGAAAAGTTGATAGTTATCATTTCAGTTGATACTAAGTTTTTGATAAGTATAATTGTTATTTATTAAAAGTGAAATTTTGTTGAATTCATGAGTAGAGTTGATTAATAGATTGATAAGTGGTTTTATTTTTTTTATATTTAATTTTGTACGTCTGATAGAAGAATCTAAGTGTTTCAGTAGTTTTGTTGATTACTTTTCACAGTTCTAATAAAAATAAATGTTTATTTGTTGGTTTCCCTTTAAAAAACTTCCTATTTTTAGTTTCATTAATAGGATAGTCATAGTAAAATAAGTAAATAATAGGTCATTTAATCATCTCACTAAAGGGGAAAAATTAAATAAAGGTACTTATATCGTCAACTTTTCGAACTTCAACGCAATATTGACGAAGAAGAACTAAATAACTAACATGCACAAATAAATAAGTGCACCAAATATTCAAAAGTTCGGCGAGGGAAAATTAAATAGTTGCTTTTTATTTTTTTTCTCACAAACAAATGAATAAAAATGTATGACAAGTAGATTCTAAAATAGATACAGCGACAATCTATAACATATAAAAACATGGACACTTAAATTGTTTATGAAAAAAAAGTTATCCCCATTTTTAACGCAAAAAAACAGTAAATCGCGTTTTACTCGCGATATTGGTTTTGTTAGTTATTCATTTTTCCAACTACAGCGACGGTATTCAGTATGTAAGTGTGTACCTATGTAGGGTATGTATATATACAGGGTTTTTGTTTAGAGCGTATGAGATTTCTTCAAAATCTTTGAATGCAGTTTTTATTTTCTTTGAAATGTATGACGAGGTTCCCTAGACCAAATTCCTGTATCTCTAATAGTTGAAAATTTTCATCTTGCTGACCGCTATCAAAAAAACATCCTATATACTTGTATGTAGGTAATAGTAATACACGCAATTATTTTAATGTAACTTTTATTTATTTGTACACAAGAATAATTTTACAAAACTCGAACGTATGTTTTAAGACATTGGCACAGGCACTGGCACTAGCACAGGCACTGGCAAAGGCATTGGCACTGGCACTGGCACCGGCATTGGCACAGGTACAAGCACTGGCATAGGCACAGGTACTGGTACTGGCACAGGCAGGCACTGGCACTGGCACAGGCATTGGCACAGGTACAGGCACTGGCATAGGCACAGGTACTGGTACTGGCACAGGCAGGCACTGGCACAGGCACTGTCACAGGTACTGGCACAGGCACAGGCTCAGGCACTAGCACTAGCACTGGTACTGGCACTGGCAAAGGCATTGGCACTGGCACAGGCACTGGCACAGGCAATGGCACTGGCATAGGTACTGGTACTGGCACAGGCAAGCACTGGCACAGGCACTGGCACAGGTACTGGCACAGGCTCAGGAACTAGCACTGGCACTGGCACAGGCACTGAAACTGGCACAGGCACTGAAACTGGCACAGGCATTGGCACAGGCACTGGCACAGACATTGGCACTGGCACAGGCACCGGCACAGGCATTGGCACAGGCATTGACACAGGCACTGGCACAGGCACATGCACAGGCATTGGCACAGGCATTGGCATTGGCACAAGCACTGGCACTGGCACAAGCATAGGCAGGCACTGGCATAGGCACAGGTACTGGCATTGGCACAGGTACTGGCACAGGCACATGCACAGGCATTGGCACAGGCACTGGCATTGGCATTGGCACAGGCACTGGCACAGTAACAGGCACTGGCACAGGCATTGGCACAGGCACAGTGTCATTGACTTAAACTCTCCTTGATCATAAACACTTCTTCATAAACCAAAAATAATTCAAAAATAATAATCTAATCGCTCAGCGATACAATTATTAAAAAAAACCATTCGATTTACCTAATAATTACCAAAAAAAATTTTTTTTAAAATCTCGAATAATACAAGCAAAAGTTGCAAAAGCAATAATATAAAATTCTCAAAAAAATACTTAGATCGTTTTGCCTATATGCGTACACGAAATTAGGATAGAGACGCGATCGGTGGGTTGTTCTGCAAAGTGACGTGGATCCGCTCTGAACACTCGTGGACGACTGAATCACAGGGCACGAACGACGCGTATATAAAACGGCGCGCGGCCGCCATATAAAAATGTATGGGGGATTTGAACAAGATTTGAAGCGCTTATTGATAAATATTTATCTTAATTGTCACACATTAATTTAAATATTTGAGACGGACATGTTTTAATATAAATATTCATGTTTATTTGAACTGAAAATTAGGATAGATTTCTATTGTTATAATCTAAATAATCGCTTAACGCCAGCTTACGATTTTGCAGTTTTCGTCAAACTTTATGTAATTTTGTAGGCTAAAATATCAATCATTTTAAGTTTTTCCCACGGAGTAATTGTGAACACATTCTTCGTAAAGGTTAATATATTTAATAAAGATGTATTGAACAAATGCTGTTGAATTTATCAACTTAACTGTGACTGCCTGTTTGGGACATTTCACTCGGCGCAGTCTTAAATAGCTGGTAAAGTCTGAACAGGCGATTTTAGACAGTTTTTTCGCTCTCCTGTAAAGTTTGCGAAAACGTAGTTACGTTCATCTGGTACTTACACCGCGAAGTATGTGCTGTTAAAATAAGAGATTAGAGAAGATTTAAAAAAGTGCTGAGACTTGCCAAACCACAGACTACAGTGTATAAACTTGGTATAAACGGAGACAAACCTAGGATGATCCTAGGTCTATTTAGTACCTAAGTACCAACAGGAGCCATGGATGTAATAAGTACTTTACGTAAGTACTTATTACATCCATGACAGGAGCAGAGATCTAAATCCTGAAATCTACTAGAGTTGCTGATTTGATTGAGTTGTCATTCCTATTGGAGGCTATGGGCCCATCTTGGACATAAATCAGAATGCCAATGCTAGGGCTAAATAAATAAAATAAATAAATAAGCTAACTCAGAACTCTAGCTGCTTCGTACTTCTCTACAGGGGTAGCTTACGGCGGAATACTTAAAGTTATTTTTAGCAGTAATAACAATATCAGTGGTAGGTAAATTAGTAAGATCCTAACTAAATAAATAAATAATGGAATAAATGATTGCTATTATATATACTTAAATTGCATATAATATAATTATAAAAAATATCTGAAAGGCGGTGCTCCAGTTTTGTGTTCTAGAATCACATTGCATGATTGAACGTTGAATCGTGGTCTTCACAGGGCTAAAGTAGAATTTCTACTAAAAAGTAAATAATTATAATAAATCTATGATTCCTACATGCATGCTGACCTATAGAAGAAACCTTGGATTTAAAACGCGCGCCATACAAAGTTACAAACTGACAGATCTCAAGCAAGCTATTAAAATATAAATAATTATTCAGCCTAATAAAATTATGGAATAGGGATAATAAAGAACAAAAGAAAGCTGTGGGAATACATTAATCCACTAAATTAGTTTATACCTACACAGAATTAAATACTGGAATAAGACTGGAATCGAGAGATAAAAAAAATGTTGCCATATTGTAAATATGAGTATCCGTTTTCGAACGCAATTCAGTTGTCTCAGATAATATTGCAGCGTTGCAGTTACTTGAGAGTCGAGGTTTTTGAACGCAATCTCAAAATGTCATTTTCTTGTATCATGGCGGAGGACGAAGACGGTGTTTCGGATAAAAAATCACCCCAAAATTCGAATGATGCTGGATCTTTCCAAGAAAATCAACAAAATGCGGCTAAGCCTGACCTGGGAATAGCAGAAGCCAAGTATGACGTGAAAGAGAACGGGGACGCCGGCCCCGCAGAGCCAATAAGCTCGTCTTCCAGTATGTGTTTTGCGGAGTTGTTTTTTGTTGCCTAAAATACAAAGTAACCCTCGTTTAATTGAAACGTTCTTTTTGCAGAATCGACTGGCGCAGTGCGTAAGGAGGAGAATCCGTTTTCGTTCCGGCACTTTCTGAAACGGGATCTCTCGCTGCCAGGGAATTCTACGTATGAGAACACGGGAGCTCGGCCCAAAGTGTACGCGAATACAGTGCAACATTCTCCAACGAAAATAGATATTCACAACGATTCGAGACGCGAGAAGAGCCGCTCCATCGAGACCCAAGCCAAAGAGAAGCAAAGCGACGGCGTTTGCCATCGCAATAGTGACGATACCTCATCAAGTAGTTCTGTAGAAATACCTTTTAGTGTAGTGGATAGTTCGGATTCCAAGCATAATCTGTACACAGAAAATTCAGAGCCTTTCTTCCACAGGCCGAATTTGGCGTCGGAGCCTCTAGGCATGCCTTCTTTGCCTGACTTTGTTCAAGATCACATTTTAGTGGAGCAAGCTTATTTGAATTCCAATGGTCCGATATCGGTTGACCTTGATAATTTACCCGACTTTACGTTTAATACTAACTTTAATGTGGGCTCTTCTTCGTCGCTTGGGAGGCGAAACAAAAGTGGTTATGGGAGTAATAGAGGATATGGCTATGATCCATACATGGGTGCTGCATCAACATCAGATTCTGGGCCGTCTGGTCACATACCTCTGGACTTGCCATCGGGTGCAGGAGCAGCCGGGCCGGTGCCATTGGACCTACCTGTACATTTGAGTTTGGATCTGACTGAGTCTGTGAACCCCGCTGATAGACGGAATGTGTCACCGAGGAATAGCTTTCCTTTGGATCTACCGCCTAATGCAGGTTAGTTAAAAAAAACCCATTCTTTATTAATGCTAGTGTTTTTAAAATGCTAGTAGTGTAGTTTTATAAATGCTAGTGTTTCTGTCCATCTATTAACTTTTCACATTCCATCACTTATTGGTATAGAGAAAACTAGTAACCTTAAACCTTACTTACTTTACTACTTACTACCTACTTATCCTTATTTAACCTTAAAAATCAAGAGGGCCCCATGGGATCTAAAAAACAACCCTGGTGTCCACTATTTAATAATAATAATACTAGTGGTTTGCCCCGAACTGAGACCTCACGGTATCCATAAACTTGTACAGAGTGCCATCTATTAACATAATTGTGAAGTTCTGTTAATAATACTGAAGCACATTAAAAATTAAAAAATTTCGTTTCCTTATAATATTTATCTAATTTTAGTATTTGTTGTTCATGTACAGGATATAATTCAAATAATTGATAAGTTTCAGGCTCAGCCTTTCAGAAAAGTGAGAGTTCTGAGGTCAACTTTGGACGTTAGAAAATCGCCACTTTGAAAGACCCCCATTTCGTCAATTTTAGGGGAAAAATTAAAAAAAATATATTTTTGGACTCCTGTCTGTATTCCTAATTATCTTTAAAATGATATACCACAACCCTATGTAACGCTATAAAAAATATTTTACTTCGCATTTGCTTCTATGAGAGCCCCCCTGAAATAAAGATTTTTATAACTTTTTAAGCCATATTCGGCGGGAGGCCATCGGTTGTTTGTTCCACAATTCCTGGGCAGTTTTAAGAGATTGACTTGTTTTTTTTTTTTTTATCCACTACAGTTTAGCCCTTGACTGTGATCTCACCTGATGGTAAGTGATGTTGCAGTCTAAGATGGTAGCGGGCTAACCTGTTAGGGGCATGGCAGTTATATTAAACCCATGCCCCTATTCGGTTTCTACACGGCACGCTAAATCGCTTCGTCTTTTACATCTTTGCCGGTAGGGTAGTAACTAGCCAAGGCCGAAGCCTCCCACCAGGCAAAATTTTTGAAACTAACATTATATAAAACATATTATAAACACACATATTTTTGTAAGTTGCCCATTTTCCCCAACAATCCCTATATACTATATAGGCACCATTTTAGGATGCCTGAGCGGAGATTAGATGTGTTGAGAGGACCAATCGAATTGCAAAAAATATAATTTGAGTTCAGGTCAAGACCCTAGAATATATATTTTGTATTAATAAAAATAAATATAACCTTAATGCTAGTGGCAATAGGTAGAAGAAATGCTAATATATAATACATCAATATCCTTCAGACAAAATGGAATGCATAGAGCATACTAATAAACTATAAGGCTGGTCACACACTGGCTTCTATCGTATGAGCAAATAGTTGTTTCTAATTGATTTTTTATTGGGTCTCACAAACATGTAATTATACTTCTAGGGTGTATGTATGTTTTGTTTTAAAATTGTTAGGATTCGCGTCTGTAAAGACGTCTTTGCGATCGAAAGTGTTGCTGTAGGAACTGAAACTGAAAACTCTGTAATGCGCAATTTAAACAGTAATTTGATGATCACAATCACTTACAATTTGCTAAAGGATATTATTGTCACTACAACTATCCCAGTCATTCATCAAGTGATTGACCGACTGCTGGCCCACTATTGATTGGCAGTTTTTTTACGTATTTGATAGCGTAAAAGTTAAAGCTGCCTATCTACAAGCATATGCACACAGCGCCGCACTGCAATATGAGTTGTATGCATGCATGCACAAAGCATGAGATTGTTATTTGTGCAAACAATAAGTGGCCAGTATGCACCCAGCCTAAATAAATTTTATGACATAGCTATTTATGGTGCCGGTTACTGTTATAATGATGATAATGTATAAATAAATTAGATTCTAAACCCTTCTAATTCTCTCACTCCAGTGACCAATGCCAGTGGCTCAATGGTCTAAACTTTAGCCCATAACTCCATAGAACTATATGGAGCTGTGCTCTATATGGGAGTTATGGCCTTTCTGCCAGTGTGGTATTTGGTAGTTGTTGTATTGTCGTTTTTAACACACAGCGCTACACGGCAATATGAGTTAAAGCATCTATACATGAGATAGATAGATAGATAAATGCTTTATTGCCACACAAAACATTAAAAAGGAATAAAAAAAACATAAGATTGTTATTTGTGCAAACAATAAGTGGCCAGTATGCACCCAGCCTAAATAAATTTTATGACATAGCTATTTATGGTGCCGGTAACTGTTATAATGGTGATATGTATGGACTCGCTAATTTAAAATTTTAAACTATTGGCATTATTAGGGTTCCTTGCCAATCCCGTAAACAAGCCTATGTCTCTATCTTTAACTTTATCCGTGCAAAAAGTCACGTCGCTCCGTTGCGCCGAGATTGATGGACAAATCAAGAAACAAGTGCGAGTCGGACTCGCGCACCGAGGGTTCCGTACAGGTTTGTACGGAACCCTCGGTGCGCGAGTTATAAATTATTAAGTTAAGTTTTAAATTATTAAAAAAAAACTACTTACTAGATCTCGTTCAAACCAATTTTCGGTGGAAGTTTGCATGGTAATGTACATCATATTTTTTTTTTAGTTTTATCATTCTCTTATTTTAGAAGTTACAGACACACACACACACACACACACACACACACACACACACACACACACACACACACACACACACACACACACACACACACACACACACACACACATTTTACCACTTTAGAAGTCTCTCGCGCAAACTATTCAGTTTAGAAAAAAATGATATTAGAAACCTCAATATCATTTTTGAAGACCTATCCATAGATACCCCACACGTATGTATGGGTTTGATGAAAAAAAATTTTTTGAGTTTCAGTTCTAAATAAGGGGACCCTCAAAATTTATTATTTTTTTCTATTTTTGTGTGAAAATCTTAATGCGGTTCACAGAATACATCTACTTACCAAGTTTCAACAGTATAGTTCTTATAGTTTCGGAAAAAAGTGGCTGTGACATACGGACGGACGGACAGACAGACATGACGAATCTATAAGGGTTCCGTTTTTGCCAAATTTGGCTACGGAACCCTAAAAAGGACATCCTACTTACCGCAGTCATTAAAATATAGGTGTTGATCCTTCAGCCTAAAATTCCTACGTCAATAATAACCAACAAGAACTGCATTATTAACATACTAGATGATACCCGTGACTTCGTCCGCGTGGACTAAGTTTTAGCGGTTTCTGCGGGAATTCCTTAATTTTCCTGCATAAAAAGTAGCCTATGTCCTTCCCCGGGATACAACCTGTCCCTGTACCAAATTCCATTAAAATCGGTTGAACAGGTGGGCTGTGAAAGCATAGCAGACAGACAGACATACACACTTTCGCATTTATAATATTAGTATGGATCAATCAAACACGATTCTATATTTTTTTACTAAATAAATAAGTATAATCGTTATTCTAGGAGCAGAATCGATGCGGCTGCCGGACTTCCTGCCCGTGCACCCGGGCCGGACGTCGCCCGAGCCGGAGCACCAGGACGAGCAGCTGCAACAGATCATATCAGAGCTGGAACGGACCAGGTTAGCTAAATCAAATTCTTCCCTCATTATGTTATCGTTTTGCGTTTGATTTCATAGCTTAGATCGTGAAAGATCGTGAAGATGGTAAAAGATACCCTCGTCAATGTCATACAGCAGCCCTGTATGAGGCGAAGAGGGGAGCACCCCGGCCGGAGCTGGCGGGCAGGGAGGTCGAGCGGAGGGCCAATTACATAGAGAGCGGACACCCGGCAACCCATATGTGCCTGAAGTTCATAAGCCTGGTAAACCAAGAAGACGTAGACAGCAACAAAAGTCAAGCGGTGCGAATCTTCACGGATGGCAGCAAAATCGAGAATAAAGTCGGAGCCTCACTGTCCTTTTGGAACGAAGAGGCCGAGATCAAGTCCATAAAATTAAAGCTGCCATCCTACAGCACAGTTTACCAGGCTGAACTTCTGGCCATATGCAGAGCCACGGCGGAGGCTCTCAAAAGTACCGAGCCAAGCTTTGGAATCTACAGCGATTCCAGATCCGCGCTGGAGACCGTGGTCAGCTATAGCTCATACCACCCCCTAGCAGTCGAGACCCGAAAGAACCTGGAGCGGGCTCTTGCCCAGAGCAAAGTTGTCACTTTGTTCTGGATAAAAGCTCATGCTGGCCTCGCTGGTAACGAGCGCGCCGACGAATTAGCAAAAAGTGCTGCCCTCTACTCGAAAAAGAGTCCCGACTATGACCTGTGTCCGGTTTCATTTGTCAAGGGCCAAATCCGCAAGGAATCTCTTGACGAACGGAACCAGAGATACAGGTCAGGTGAAACGGCCGAAACAACAAAAACCTTCTTCCCGGATGCGGTTGAGGCGTACAGGTTGATACGAAAAATCACTCTGGGCAATGTCACCACACAGTTGCTAACAGGGCATGGCGGTTTTGGGGAGTACTTACACAGATTCAAAATTAAAGACGATCCAAGCTGTGTCTGCGACCCCAGCTGTGAAGAAACTGTGTTACACATATTAGTCGAGTGTCCGCAGCACGGCAAAGCACGTGAAGACCTGGAACAGGAAATGCAAATGAGTCTGTGTAAGGATTCCCTGGCTAAGATATTGAAGAACCACAAAACCAGAGACCTATTTTTAAAATATGCCACAAAAATTGTAAATATAGCCATAGATAGGAATAAAACGTAAGTTATATATAAAAAGATCTACATTTACTTTATATTATAAGAATATAAGAACAATATAGATAGAGTATATATAGCGAACTGCAATTTCAAAAACTTAAATTAAATACCTACAAATACACAAAATAAATTGGCAAATAAATGACAAATAGAATTATAAGGGCTCTGACCATGTTAGAGGAGTACTGAATTATAAATATAAAAAAAAAAATGTCATTATGTGCTGGAGTTTTTGTTCTGAATTTATTAACAGGAAATAATTTTTTAACATCAACTTTTAAAATTTTACATTTAATTGAATTTTGAATTTTTCTATCAAATTTTTGACATGTTCGTAGTAAGGACTACTATTATTCCTCTTTGGTCGCATACAAAAAACGCAAGCGATCTTCATTAACCCCAGTAATAGGTTCTTAGTATAGGTAGGTAATATAATCAACATTGTAATCAAACATTTGAAAAAATTAACAAAACTTGGAAATATTTTAAAGTTTTTCGTTAATAGTTCAAATTTGGCATTGTTTTGGGGCAAGACAGTTTGCTAACCAAACTCTAACACATCCCAGATCGGAGTTATTCACGGAGCGAAGTCGTCGCTCGCGCGCGGAAGAGGACGCTGCTTCAGCGCGCGAGGCCGCCTCGCTGCTGCGGGCCGAGGCGGCGGCCGCGCGCGCGTGCGAGGCGGCGCTGAGGGCGAGGCTGACGGACGCGCGCCTCGCAGACCGCGAGTACGCGGGCCAGCTCGAGGCGGCCTCGCACCGCGTCGAGAGCAACCTCATGGACACCGCCGTGAGTATCGTGTACGAGGCGCCTCGCTGCCGTGGGCCGAGGCGGCGGCCGCGCGCTCGTGCGAGGCGGCGCTGAGGGCGAGGCTGACGGACGCGCGCCTCGCAGCCCGCGAGTACGCGGGCCAGCTCGAGGCGGCCTCGCACCGCGTCGAGACCAACCTCATGGACACCGCCGTGAGTATCGTGTACGAGACGCCTCGCTGCTGCGGGCCGAGGCGGCGGCCGCGCGCGCGTGCGAGGGGGCGCTGAGGGCGAGGCTGACGGACGCGCGCCTTGCAGACCGCGAGTACGCGTGCCAGCTCGAGGCGGCCTCGCACCGCGTCGAGACCAACCTCATGGACACCGCCGTGAGTGTTGTATCAGAATCTACTCTAGAGGTACTCTGTAATAGGGATGATGACAACTCAATCAAATCAGCAACTCTATAACAAACTTAAAAACGCACTTCTAGTATGGAAGTTGTATTAAATTCACAGTGGTGACGTCATCAAATTTCAACGCACTTTTTTTCTTTGATCTATATTTTAAAATGGTTATCAAACTTAAAACTAACCGAGGATTTGAATTTTAGGTCTTTTGGAAGACCCTCTATTGAATAATCAGTTAAAAGTAATTTATTTTTGATACAGGCATCATCCCTATTTTCTGGAATAAAAGTAGCCTATGTTACTCCCAAGTTTTTAATTATATCTGATTTATTATGTCGATTTGTTGCTCCATTGCAGCGTGATTGAAGAATATACCGACGAACAAGCCCATACGAATTTATAATGTTGGTAGAATATTAACTAAAGTATATTAATTGTTTCACAGGCGAGAGCGACTGAAGCCGAGACAAACGTTTCCAAACTAAAGAATGAAATCAAAAGACTAAAGGTATGTGATTAATATCTCTAGTACTCTTTTTTTACCCACAACGGAACGGAGACGGTATAATATGTGTTTGCCCTAAGTCCTAAGAGATTGTGCATTTGTTTGTTTGTTTAATTCTGAATTCAAACACAGAGCAGGTGAGATCGGATGCAGTCAAGGACTAAATTATAGCAAAAAAAAAAAAATTTGGCCGTCATAGGGACTGCGGATATAAGTGAAAACGAATAATTAAAAAAATTAAAAAATAAAAAAATAAACCTTAAAACTGCCTTAAAGTTAAATTACGAATGTAGTATATTTATTATTTATATTTAAGACCTTTTCTTTTCGTAACAACGCGAGCTTGTCCCATGTCGGTGACGGTGTCGGTGACGCGAATCCACAAGTTTACCCCCTACCAAAAAGTGCTCAACGCGGCTAAAGAAGTTTTCACTTCAAAAATACATGACTTTGGCGGCGGTTATTGGGTATTTGACAACTAGTGAAATGAGTTTTTTAGTGATTATTAAATAGAGGACATGCCTTAGGACTTAGGATATCCACGTCTCCTGTTAATTTTATGTTTGAAAACCATTTTAAATTATCGATTAAAGTATAGTCCCACAAACTTATTTGACCCGGTGCCCAAAGGAACAAATTTTTCAGGTTTCGTTTTTGATTTATTTTATTTTTCATATTTTAAACTAGATGATTCCCACGACTGCGTGGACTAAGTTTTTCGATTCCCGCGGGAACTCCTATATTTTCCGGGATAAAAAGTAGCCTATGTCCTTCCCCGGGATATAACCTATCCCTGTACCAAATTTCAACCAAATCGGGTGAATAGGTGGGCCGTGAAAGCGTAGCAGACAGACAGACTGACACACTTTCGCATTTATAATATTAGTATGGATACTAGAAACGCTGTTACCGCGTCAGAAAAGTTTGTCGGCTATAAAAAAAGTGTGTTGACTTTTGAAGAAGTCACAATGGAGAACACAAAAGGGTCAAAATATTATTATCAAATATACCTAAAATCGGAGCGTAGGTCATGTATATTACATTAGTTTTTATTTCACTTCAATACATGCAGTATTTCCGAAGTTATAACGACGAGAAGTTTCAGCCCTTTCTTGAATTTCCGAGATTACGTGCGCTCATACTATGACGTCACACCCACGGATAAGACTTATTTTTGGGTCCTCGGGCACTTAAAAAAGAGTTTACGTTTGTCAGACCCATTCAGTATTTCATATCAATTTTCGGCTTGCCCTTTTCATGCTCAGGAGTAACCCTGAATTTTGTTTTTCGAAATGGTAATATTTTAATAATGTTGAATATATTACATTCATTTTACCATTCTCTAAGATAAAACCGCCTTTGCGCAATTGCAATTTAACTACTAGCGAAATAAATTATTTTTTAGTGATTATTAAATAAAGGATCTCCCAAAACTCGTAATATCCACGTCCCCTGATAGTTTTGTGTTGAACAACCATTTTAAACTATCGATTAAAGTAAAAAAGTGCGTCGAATATTGATGACGTTACAATTTAAAATTCCATACAAATCCCATTGTAAGCACACGTTTTGACGTTTGAAAAAAAGTTGCTGATTTGACTAGTTGTCAAATACCCAATCGTTAATTCTTTTTACTGTTTTGTGTGGCAATAAAGTATTTATATATCTATCTATCTGTCATGGTACCCGTATGTTTTGATGAGATTTGAAAGACGTTCCACATTGAAAAAAAATGTTGTTTTTTTTTATTTTGCAGGAGGAGTTGGCGGCGTCTCAGGACGAGGTGCGCTCGCTGCGCAACGTGCAAAGCAACGCCGCGACCGACCTGCGACACGCCGCGACTGTCGCAGAGACATCGCTCAGGTAACACCTCATTGAAGAAGCAGCTGTATCTATCTAAAATATTGGTATTTTAAAATCATTCTGAGATCTTTCTGAAGAAACCGTATAACGGCCGAAATCTGTCTGTAATCTGTAGATATGTTACTTACGCTGAGTTGCACGACACAAATACAAAAATTTAAGTGGTACTTAGACTAATTTAATCGCAAAAATCGTATGGAGTCTTGTGATTAAATTAGTTTAATCAACACTTAAATTATTAAAATAGTTTCGTGCAACTCAGCGTTAGCAACGTAAAAGTTTGTTATTTTCGAAAAGTTGTATTGCCCTTTTCGTCACATAACAACATTTCTATGGCTTGTCTAATTCAGGATAATCATATGTACTAATATTATAAATGCGAAAGTGTGTTTGTTTGTTGGTTTGTCCTTCAATCACACGGCAACGGGGCAACGGAGCAACGGATCGACGTGATTTTTGGCATAGGTATAGTTGAGGACCTGGAGAGTGACATAGGCTATTTTTAATACTGGAAATTAAGGAGATCCCGAGGGAATCGAAAAATTTTAATTTTTTCTTGTCAGTTTTTTTCCCAAATATTTACAATTTAGTAAACAAACACTCCCCAAAAAACCCGACTTTTTTTAATTTTTCGAAATTCCAAAAACAATTACCAGCCGATTTTCAAAATTCAAACGCTCACACGTGTCTCGATAAATTCCTCAACTCTTGCTCGTATTTCTAAAAAGTTTTAATAAAACCTCTCATTATTGTTGCAGGGAGCTCCTGTCCGGTCTGGAGCGGTTACGCTCGCTCAGCTCGGCGCTCGACCCCACATGATGGCCGCACCACTAACGTACACTACACTTACTTTTGTATCGATGTTTCCCGAACACCGCTATTTATAAGATAATTTATTAAATATCATTATTTACCACCAGAATTGTGTTTGTTATTTCTTCTTCTCTCACATAGCAATGACTCGTCATTGTCAACCGCATGCATAGACGAACAAAAAACTGTTTGGGACTTGAGCTTCAATAATATTACGGGGTTTGCTACTGAATATATGAACCTTGATTTCATTTAAATGAGGATGAAGGGAGGGAGGTGAAGCGATCCTGGGGCTCCATTTTACTTTGACCTTTTCGTTTTCTCCGTGCCTCGGAGACCGCGATATGCCGTCGGCCCCGGTTATTATCACTTTCATCTGATTAATAATCGTTACAAAAACCGAAAAAGTTTCAATACTCTTAGTCGATTCGTATGCGGAAAGACGTGGAAACCCACCGCATTATTTTGCCAAGAAAATTCCTACCATTGTGATTAATGGAAAGGGGTCACGTCACTCACGACCCTCAGTAATGAGGAATACGACGCAGAGAGATCTTAATTAAGGCGCCAGCGGAGTGTGAATTGCTCATACAAACGTAATACCAAAATAATTTGTAATTCGAGCATATTTCCTCCATATTATGCGATTATTAAGATTGAACTTGTATTTAACTAGGTTCCTGGATAATTATTTTGTCAAAATATTTTCCTAAAATTAAATGTAGGTAAGCACATTGCGTTTTGCATGTTTTTACGACATAAACGACCTGTTTTCTCCTCATTTGTTTCATATTAAAACCAACAATATCTCACGTACTAATTGATCAGGAATAAAGCCTATATTGTCAAGTTACAGAATAACAACACGAAGTTAAAAACACAACAATTTTTCATTCATCATTTTTGGTATTCACTAGGGCTTCCAATACCGGGATCCCGGACTTTTTTCGCCGGTTTTCAATACCGGTATTGAAATGTCTAATACCGGGATACCGGTATTGGTGACACTATAAACGAAACAGTGACTATTGCATATATTTCTTGGTAGATGCCACTGTTTTTTATTCGGCTAGGTTTAAAACTTGTATCTTAAGCATATTAGCTCAAAAAGAGCGCCTTTATTGCATAACACCAGTGAAGAAAAGTCGTTTTTGTTTACTCAGAGGGAAAAATTAGTGTTTGAATTTAGATCCCTGTGGCTTGGCATTTCTATTTCTCTCAAAACGCTCAGAAATCTGATTTATAAAGTCTTACGCATATTTTATTATGATATATTATTTTATATTAAATAATAACTATTGAATTTTAGATTAATTTGTGTTTTGACAAAATTATCGTTTTCTTCGACTTCGATCGACTTCTTACAAAAATATCGTTTATTACTCATTTAGTAGTTCCTCAACAGGTGGGCCTAAAGTGAATATGAGCAAGATAAAGATCATTTCTAATGCACACGTTCAGCCCCAACCTGTGATAGTTGAGAATTCTGCACTCGAAATTGTTGATGAGTACATATACCTGGGACATACAGTCCAATTAGGTAGGTCAAATTTCGAGAAAGAGGTCAACCGCCGAATCCAACTCGGCTGGGCAGGGTTTGGGAAACTCCGCGACATCTTCTCGTCCAAAATTCCTCAGTGCCTGAAGACGAACGATTTTTCGAACAGTGCGTGATGTCAGTGATGACTTACGGCTCCGAAAAATAGTCGCTAACTTTGGGCCTGATAAGAAGGCTCAGGGTCACTCAGCGGGCAATGGAGAGAGCTATGCTTGGAGTATACCTGCGTGATCAAATCAGAAATAAGGAGATCCGTAGGCGAACCAGAGTAACCGACATTGGTAGAACCGATAGGCGTTGGGGTCCCAAAGTGCTTGAATGGCGGCCTCACACCGGGAAGCGCAGTGTTGGAGTGCTGGACTAGGTGGACGGACGATCTCAAGCATGTAGCTGGGAGCCGCTGGAAACAAGGGGCACAAGACCGTGCTCTGTGGCGATTCATGCAGGAGACCTACGTCCAGTAGTGGATGTCTATAGGTTGAGACGAGGACGACGATAGTAGTTTAAATTACAATCTTCGACACTAATTTCACTAATTATTTAAAATTCCCTGCCATATTTATTTAATTTTGTGTGTACGTTGAAAAAGTGCGTCACAAATATACTTTATATTAAAAGTTCAAAATTCAATGGAGGTTAAAAATATATATTTTCGTAAGAATTCATCCGAAAATAGTTCTATTTTAAAAATCATATAGTTGATATTCCGATTGATATGAATAAGAAATAGATTATAATATGATAATAATATAAGTATTACATAATAAGATTGTATTTAAAATGATGTGATGGAGTTTCAGAACATTACGTGGTCCGTAATTTTCACCATAAACATACATGAAACAAACGATAGTTTCGTAAGAATTAAGTCAACGCGTAAATAACTATCTCAATACTCAAAATACAAATAAATAAAAAAATCAATACTTGGTGATTTTTTTTAAAGAAAGTACAATTTCATAAAATATTGCTATTGATATAAAATAGAGTGAAGGAGTTACTTAACGGCTTTTCTTCACTGAATTTATGCAGAAAAGGCACTTTTTTTGAGTTAATTTGGTGAAAAAAATTTTTTATGAAAAAACTGTTTTATATGGTGCCGTTTGCTTCAGAAAAGACTAATTTTAAGTTAAAAAACATCTACCACATTATGAATTTTTTCCAATACCGGGATCCCGGGATCCCGGTATTGAAAAAAATCATTCCGGTATTAATACCGGTATTGAGAAAAACCGGTATTCGAAAGCCCTAGTATTCACGGAACAAGACTAAGGCCGGCCTCACACAGCCGGAATGCCTCTCTGAATTCAGAATCTTAATTCAGAAACTGAATTCCGGTACTGTGTGAGGCAATATACCGGAATTCAGATTATGAATTTGTCGATTGATCACTAGTAACGTTATTCTCGGCTCAGGCAGACGTCTTTGAATATGGAAGAGGAATTATTGATACGCTTCTTTTTCATTTTTATAATAAAAAGAAATACAAACGAATACACTGGATTCATCCAATGAATGTAAATAGATAAAGGGAGAGCCATACCATATTACGGCGAGAAAATTGCGTCAGTATCCTGACAGATTCTAAACTACTGAACCGATTTAGATCAAACTTCGTAACTATCTGTAATTTGGTCCAACTTAAAAGATAGGATAGTTTTTATCTTAATTATTGACATCAATACTTGTTTTTGCAAATTAAAATATGTTAATTACACGATAATCATATATTATACAGTTCGAGACTTAGGTCGCTAGGCAACCTAGCAGTAGCAAGCTAAATCTCGAACGATGTTAGATTGCGGTTGTCTAGTTCATACTAATATAATAAATGCGAAAGTGTGTGTTGTTGGTTTGTTCTTCAATCACGCCGCAATAGATCGATCAATGGATCGACATGATTTTTTGCATATACTTAGTTGAGGATCTGGAGAGTAATAAAGGCTTCTTTATATCCCTAGGGAGGGAATTTAGTGTTTCGCATCCACTGCTTAGACAAACAATGACATTAAATTTTCCGTGCCACACATCACGACGGGTCGCAAGTCGCAACACGTCTATACGGTACCAGGTTGCAGTGACGACTGAAGTAATTCAATCTGAATTCAGAGTGTGTGTGTCCGCTCTATAGAAATGTATGGAAAGATGTGCGTTCTGAATTCAGAATCTGAAACTTTCAGATCCGGAATTAAGACCGCTCGTCGACACATTCTGTCAGATCGATCTGAAAAATTAAGAATCTGAAAAAACCAGAATGTGTGTGGGGAACAGTGAAATTGTATGCATTTTTGTGCTTTCTGAATTCAGATTCTGAATTAAGATTCTGAATTCAGATAGGCATTCCGGCTGTGTGAGGCCGGCCTAAATGTATAACAAATTCTGTACGCTCATATTGCTATCGCGCTTGCACGCGATTGTCATCAGCCAAATAGGGATAGCAATATACCGGCAAATTTATATTTGCGGTTCGAGTAGAAGTTGCGAGCGGCGTTCGCCGTCCTCTAAAGTAGGTACTTAGGTATAGATAATAAAGAAGTTTGAGTTATTTATGTATGTCAAAAAAAACGATTTTAAAAATGTGTCAAAATAATTTTTATTGACTAAAAAATTAAAATAAGTAGATTTCACTAAATGTACCTACATACGTACGAGTACCTACTATTTCTAAAATATATATGTATTTACAACATTTCAAACTTATTCCTATATTTTGGAATGCGACTATAAAAACAAAGTTAACAAAACTGTTTTGTTATTTCTTAAACCAAAAGACCTTTAAGAATTTTACATTAAAGTAAATTCATAAAACTAACAACTAAATAAAAGTAAGTAACTAAAATAGTGCTAATTTTGAATAAAAATAATTTTTAAATCACAGACGAATATTTTATTACAGACAGCCCCATTAACTTATTAACTTATCAAACAAAAATAATACTTTTCAGCGGCGATTAAAGCATACAACAGATAAAAAAATATTTTGATTCGAGTCAAAGAGAATGTCCAAAATTCTATAGAATAACCAGAAAATAATTTTGACTACAAAACCTCCAAGCGCGATAATAGTTGATTTATGTTGTAAGCGCATAATAAAAAAAAAATTGGTAGACCTATGTATACCAATAATGGTCCCTATGGACCGCCAATAGAAGTGAAAACGAATATTTAAAAAAAAATTTATAAACCTTAAAACTAAGGTGTTAAAGTTTAATTACGAATGTAGCATATTTATATATTTTAAGACCTTTTGTCTTCGTAACAACGCGAGCATGTCGCTGTTCGCGAACATGCCGGTGACGCGAATCCACAAGTTTACCCCCTACCAAAAAGTGCTCAACGCGGCTAAAGAAGTTTTGACTTCAAAATTATAGTTGATTTTTGAACACCCGAGCCGAAGGCGAAGGTTTTTACTGATTAATGCAGTAACTGAGTTATCGTCTCAGTGTAGAGATGGTCCCAATGCTCCGGACAGTGCAGGAAGTATTTCCTGCAAGCCGTACAGAAGCGCCGCTTGTACTGTTCAGGGGAGACCACGGTGGGTTGGCCCGAGCCGAGGTTTTTCTTCACCAGATGTTCTAACTTCTTGTCCCATGTGAAGGTGCGAATGTAATCTGTTAACAAGAAACATTTTTAAACAACAGGAAAACTTTAACTTTTTTATTGTAACATTTTTCTTTTTTTGAAAAGAACAACTGCTGAGTTTCTCAGAAGAATTATTCTTTCTTTCTTTCTGAACTGGTTGTAGAGTCTTGAGTCTTGAACTCTTGACTATTATAAGGGACCCAAGTTGTCTTACGTGAAATAAAAAAAACATTTATAATTTATGCTTATAGTCTGTGTCACGACAGAAGTCCCGCGGCAATTAGTGGAACTAATACAATTTACATACAACAATTGCATGGACATGCGACTACTACCGCCGCCTCTAGGGGACTTCTTTGGTGATACGGGATGAATACGGACAAGGTAAAATTTGATAAAGCGGCGATAGCTGGGATAATTATTTTCAAATTCAAAATTCAAAAGTTTTTTATTCTAATAGACTTAAACAATTCTAAATTAATTAATTAATTCGATTCTAATAGACAAGTGCTTTTTTAGTAATTATTAAATAGAGAATCTCCCAAAAGTCGTAATATCCACGTCCCTTGTTAGTTTAATCGACAACCATTTTAAATAATTATCGATTAAAGTAAAACAGTGCGTTGACATTAAATGACGTCACAATTCAGTATTTTATACAAAATTCTAAACTCGCGTTTTGAAGTTTGATTAAAAAGCGTGCGTGTACAATTCACACACGGCAGAAGTGAAGCTTCAGAAAAGTAGAATGAGATAAATATAACTTGAATTCTATCTCATTCTCTCGTAGGCTAAATCCTATATATGTTTGTCTCTTTTTGGTGTCGCTATTTCGTTTCGTTGAATTTTCAAATCACAACGATTCTAAAGAAAAAAAAACTAGAAATTTAATTCGCATAATCCGCCACAGAAGGTAAATCTATGTGGTACAGTGCGTATCTTGAACTTGCAGCCCGCGATATTCTCCACACCACATAAATATTCCAAAATACCCTCAACGTACGTTTCACTCCGACACCGGAGCATCTTCAGGAGATGTTGACTCTACAATGCACGATTGTGAAGTGACGATTTTGTCGCAAAATCTGTCCTTTATACCTTTTTTTAGAATGACTCAAACTATAGCGATTAAGAAGTTTCACTAGAAAAGCTGCTCGTTACCGATAATGCCGAGCACGAGCGTCCGCCCGCGGATGCCGAGCAGCAGCGAGTAGTCCATGACGGCGTTGTCGGCCAGGAAGCGCGTGTCGCGCTCCACGCCCGCCCACAGCGCGCGCGCGCCCGCCCCGCCCACGTGCAGCTGCTGCTCCCAGCGCACTGCCCGGAAACGATCATCAAATAAATATTATAAACTAGCTGATGCCCGCGACTTCGTCCGCGTGGTTTAGTTTATTTTTATTCCCGCGGGAACTCGTTAATTTTCCGGGATAAAGTCTATGTCACTCTCCAGGTCCTCAAATATACCCATGCCAAAAATCACGTCGATCCGTTGCTCCGTTGCGGCGTGATTGAAGGACAAACCAACAAACAAACACACTTTCGCATTTATAATATTAGTATGATGCGAAAGTTTGGATGGATGTATGGATGTATGGATGTTTGTTACTCAATCACGCCCCAACGGCTGAACGGATCTGGATGAAATTTGGCACAGAGTTAGATTATAGTCTGGAATAACACATAGTCTAGACGCTAGTACATACATAAAGGCACTCACATCGCAACAAGTTCTCGTCGACCAACACGGCGGTGGTGGGCGGCGCCGCGGCCGCGCCGGCGGCTAAGCGCTGCCGACTCGCGCCCTTCAGGTCGAAGCGTTGCTCCACCGCCGCGCCGCCTGACCCGTACCTATATAAAATCTTATATCCATACTTCCGTACTAATATTATAAATACGAAAGTGTGTCTATCTGTCTGTCAGTCTATCTGTCTGCTACGCTTTCCCGGCCCATCCTTTCAACCGATTTTGCTGAAATTTGGTATAGAGGTAGATTATATCCCGGGGAAGGACATAGGCTATTTTTTAACTAAACTAACATATTAATAACATATTATGAGATTTAAAAATAATTCTGTTAGTTTTTAAAAAAAACTAACAGAATTATTTTTCTTAGTGAGTGAATGAGACAGAAGACTGTGAGAGATCTTCAATATATTGACAAACGGGAACTCTTCAATTTTTTCGGGATAAAAAGATAGCCTATGTCCTTCCCCGGAATATAACCTACCTCTATACCAAATTTCGTCAAAATCGGTTGAAAATATGGGCTGGGAAAGCGTAGCAGACAGCCATTCGCATTTATAATACTAGTATGGAAGTATGGAGCCTTTTTAAGGCAATGAAAAAAACTTATTCCACGCGGACGAAGTCGCGAGCTTCAGCTAGTAATATAATAAATAAACGCCATTTATTCCCAATCCCCTTTAACTTATTTACAATTCGAAAGTTTTCGTTGAAACATAGTATTTATTCATAAAATGCTAAGTTTTTAGTACTGTCAGTACCTACATATTAATACAGTTGTGTAATAGGTATATTAAGGCGCCAGCGGAGGGCGAATTGCTCATACAAACGTAATACCAAAATAATTAGTAATTCGAGCATATTTCCTCCATATTATGCGATTATTAAGATTGAACTTGTATTTATCTAGGTCCCTGGATAATTATTTTTCCAAAATACTTTCCCAAAATTAAATGTAAGCACATTGCGTTTTGCATGTTTTTGCAACATAAACGACATGTTTTCTCCTTATTTGTTTCATATTAAAACCAACGATATTTCACGTACTAATTGATCAGGAACATAGCCTATATTGTCAAGTTACAGAATAACAACACGAAGTTAAAAACACAACAATTTTTCATTCATCATTTTTGGTATTCACGGAACAAGACTAAATGTATAACAAATTCTGTACGCTCATATTGCTATCGCGCTTGCACGCGATCATGTGTCATCAGCCAAATAGGGATAGCAATATACCGGCAAATTTATATTTGCGGTTCGAGTAGAAGTTGCGAGCGGCGGTCGCCGGTCCCTTAAACTCTCCCACTCATATTTTTTTATTCAAATAAACTTATTACAAGTGCTTTTGAATCGTCAATTGAATCTACCACTGGCTCGGAATGCCATTCCGGAAAACGAGAAGAACCAGAAAGAAACTCGATGGTAGCTCTTTTAAAAAAAAAACATTTACAATAATTATATACATCAATTTATTTCAATGTATAGATACATAAGTTACCGCAGTCCTACGCTTTGCTGGAGCGAGTAAAATCCATGCCATTTTATCATTTACATTTTAAATAGGTAATCTTCAAAAGTATAATACGCTTTTTTTTGACGACCTCCGTGGCGCAGTGTGTAGCGCTGTTGCCTTAACGTACGGAGGTCCCGGGTTCGATTCCCGGCAGGGTCAATTTGGGAATTTATAATTTCTGAATTTTCCCTAGTTTGGCCTGGTGGGAGGCTTCGGCCGTGGCTAGTTACCACCCTACCGGCAAAGACGTGCCGCCAAGCGATTTAGCGTTCCGGTACGATGCCGTGTAGAAACCGAATAGGGGCATGGGTTTAATATAAGTGCCATGCCCCTAACAGGTTAGCCCGCTACCATCTTAGACTGCCTCATCACTTACCATCAGGTGAGATCGCAGTCAAGGGCTAAACTGTAGTGGTTAAAAAAAAAGAAAAGCATACTTTTAAAGTGAATAATAATATGTTAGCCCAGTTATATATATGCTCACCAAACGTTCTCCATGACTAGCACCCCGCACGCGGCGCCGCCCACGCTGAATACGCCCAGGATACGCGCTGCAAATTATGTTACTTTTTAACCGACTTCCAAAAATGGAGCAGGTTCTCTTTATCCTCAGGCGCGTATCTTTTTTTGAATTGGAACTTCTTTAGAATCGTTGTGATTAGAAAAATCGATGAAACAAAAAAGCGACAACAAAAAGAGACAAACAAATTCATAATAGGACTTAGTCTGCGAGAGAATGAGATAGAATACAAGTTATTTTTATCTCATTCCTCTAACCACTGAATTTGTTTTTTTCAAATCGGTTCGGAAACCTCGGAGAATTCTGTGTACATACATTAAAAAAAAATAACAAATTCAAAACTTTAGAAAAAAGTAGCCTACGAGAGAATGAGATAAATATAGCTTGTAGGTATTCTATCTCATTCTCTCGCAGGCTAAATCCTATTTATGAATTGTCTCTTTTTGGATTCGCTTTTTCGTTTATTTTTTTCGTTTTGTTGAATTTTCAAATCACAACGATTTTTTTGGAGTTTACCGCCAATTATTCTAAATCATAAGCCCGGGGTATGAAAATTTATGGGGAGTAAAATCAAACTTTCTCCGTTACGTTATTTACTTTATGTTTCCATGGTAACACTTTTAACAACGTTCGTAAGGAGTAAACTCCAGTCGTGCGTCGGAGCTGACACACAATTTTTTTTTTAATTTGAGTAAAACTCTAATAGCGCTACATTACGCGGAAATTCCGTCGCGGATCATCCGCCACGGAACGTCAGTACTTTTAATTACATATAAATGACTAATAACGGACACACTACGCGGAAGATCGGTCGCTCCGTCAGCGGACCGCTCGTACTGGCGTCTGTTCCGTCCGCCGCGCGCGCATCTTCCGTTGGCGGAAGATCGGCAACGTCGCATTCTAGGTTAAAATCGATAAATGTCATACGAATATAATATTCGCAGTCCCGTACCAAGTAAGCTGGGCAGTCTCCTCTGTCGGCAGTTAGTGACGTAGTGGAAGTAATGCGGCGCGAACTCCAGGAACTGTTGCCACTCCGGCTTCGTCATCTCTTTCAATACGTAGCGGTCATCTGCAAATTATAAAACAAAAAAGTGTTTGTGTGCATTTCCCACACGGCACAAGTGAAACTTCAGATAAATATACTTGTATTATAACTTGTATTCTATCTCATTCTCTCGCAGGCTAAATCCTATTATGAATATTACGTTTATTTTATTTTGGTATCGCAGTTTCGTTTCATCGAATTTTCAAACCACGACGATTCTAAAGAAGTTTCACTTTAACTAGCTTAATGACTGCGGCGTCGCTCACGCTCGGTTCGGTTTTCGTACAAATTTAAAAGCCCTATTTTACCAAATGAGGGGTTGAATTTTCAAATCCTTTCTTAGCGGATGCCTACGTCATAATCATAGCTGGGCATTAACTCGTTAATCCGTTAATCGTTAATTAACGAAGTTAACATTTTGATTAACGGATTAACTTTTAAGTTAACTTTTAAAAATGTTAACGGACACGTTAACTTCCGTTAATATGCAGAAGTCCGTTAATCGTTAATCCAATGCCTAATACTAATCTGTTTACTGTGCTAATAGTTACCGCACGGCACCGACAACTTGACAAGAAAAGTGCCGGGCGGCGCGTGGCAGTGAGTGAAACAAAAACTAAAGTTCAAGTTAGCTAGAACTATAGTAAGTTCACTAACGCAACGATATAAAGATGCAATTTTAGACATATTAACGGATTAACGATTAACGTTAACTTGCGTTAATTCTTCCGAAATGTAACGCTTTAACGTTTAACGAAGCTAACTTTTTATGTAGCGTATTAACGATTAACGAAGTTAACTATTTGATTAACGGTGCCCAGCTATGGTCATAATAGCTATGTGTATGCCAAGTTTCAGCGATTGGACCCGTCCAGTGGTTGGAGCTGTGCGTTGATAGATCAGTCAGTCAGTCAGTCAGTCAGTCAGTCACTTTTTCATTTTAATTACAAAGAGGAAAGATTTGATTGTTTGAGTTTTTGATTGTTAGTTTGTAGTACATATTTAGATTGTGAACGTTCGTGTCTTAGAATTATAATCCTTATTTTAGGGACGTCTTGCGAATATAATATTGATATTGATGCAGCAACAACGTACAATCTTAGAAGTCTTTACAACCGTAATTAGTAAGCAATCGTTATCTGTAAAACGGACCCCAGAAAAGGACAATACAACTTTTGACCAATAACAACGTTGCAAAGTAATATATCGACAGATTACAGATAGATTGGTTACTAATTGGCGAACTTTTTAGAGATTATTACCGTTAGTTTTGCAGAATGTGGAGCCGGATTTGCCGCCCCGGGCCGCCCACGGCACGCAGTGTGCGAGCGACCTAATGAAGCCCTCCTCAATCTCGCAAAGGCCTTTGGCTGAAACAAAAAATAATCTTTTAGTGGCCCCGAAACTTTGACAGTATAACCCATGTATAGTTGGAATTTGGGAGAGAATTGTTTAATTCGCTATAATCCGCCACAGAAGGTAAATCTATGTGGTACAGCGCGTATCTTCACAATCGTGCATTGTAGAGATGCTACGGTGTCGGAGTCCTTGTCCTTGCGACACAAGGATACATACGACACAGCAGACCGTCCTGCGATACACAAAACACTCACTGTCCTTGTCCCTGAGGTCGTCACAGCACGCGGCGTCTTCCCAGAACTGTTTGTTGTCGTCGTCAGAGTCCAGCGGAGACAGCAGCATGTGACGCAGCTTGTGGAACTGACACGCGTAGTACACGCGACACAGCAGACCGTCCTGCGGTTACAAGACCAAGTTCACAAACCAACATCCGACTAGAGATTAACTGCGATAACATGGCGCGCCCCACCAAATTACTGTTACAATGTGCATAGTCACGCCTCTAGTCGACCAACAAATCCTTGTTTTTTTTGAAGGCCGTCTCGAGCACTCACACATGCGTTGTGAGCCTTGGTGGGGCTTTGTAAAGTTTCACAAATACTTTCAAACGTTTTGAATCTTGGGGGGGCACGCTATGTCAACGTACGTAATCTCTACAGGAGTAGAGATTACGTACGTTGACATAGCGTCCTGTTTAAGAGAGGACTCTTAAACAGCACCAAATACATTTTAACTAATTTAATAGCTTTTAACTAGCCGACCCGCCCCGCTCAAGATGAGGGTAAAATTTCCAAAAATTCTGAATGTATTTTTTTATCTTTAACCAAACGTCCAAATACAAATTTTAATGGATAGAAAAAAACCTAATAACAAAAAAATCTAAATTAAAAACTAAACATTAAAAATATCATCTATGCCGCTGCAACGAGGCAATGTGCCCAGAACGCTGGCTGCGTTACCCCGCTGAATAGCCAAAATTATATGTTGGAAGAGGTAACAGCCAGCCCTCCGGTCACCTGTGGACTCTGTGAGACGAGAAGATAGATCCTTAAAAAAAGGATCTAGCATCTTCGCCCCACGGCCCCAGGGTTTCAACACCAAAAGACACAAAAATGCAAAACTTCATTGTGCAATGGATAGAATACATTGAACAATGAAGTATTGTCGACCCCTTTTTTTCATAACCCGTCCTGAAGAATTTCTAAAAATACTAGTGAGTGCCTACCTCATAAAAGGAACCTACTGTCAAAATTTCTTTGACAGTAGTTTTTCTCTTTCTAATCTCCCTTTCGGTAGTGTGGTGATCATTCAATCAGTCAGTCATGACATGCCTTTTTTGTCTAAATACTATAAGTAATAGGGATAATATGTAGGTCTGATTGCAGCCAAGCGCTAGCCTATAAATTAAAATAAAAAGTTAAATAAGTCAGTCACCTTTAACAGTACTTCAATATGTTCGTTGGTCTTTGGTTTGGCCTTGTCTGTCTCACTTTTCTCTTTAACGGAGTTTATATTCTCGCCATCCTCCGATTCGGTATGACTTCTGAAATATCAACGCAATCGTTTAATACACAGTACTTAATGCTTACTAAATCAAAAACGTAATTAAAAAATATTGGTTGTCTGTAAAGTCGGTTTACGGACGATAGTTTTACGTGATAACTAGAAGTTCTCAAAGAAGCTCGCGTGGCGGCGTTCCAGTAGCAGAACTATTGGAACTGCTAGCTCTGACGTCACGCGAGAAGAGAGATAAATGTGTCACAAGCCAACGCTTGGGCCGATCGTGCCTCTCTATCGCTTGTTCCGCGCTCTCACTTGCACGCTCAGGCTCAGGCGGAACGTGACACTTTTTCGTCCGTGCAGCCGGTGTTTATCGATTTTTCTCAAACATGCTTGGAAATTTGAGCATTATTTTGACAACCTTCTTCGAGATAAATCGAAATTGCTGTACTGGCCAAATACATGCGAGCAGCGGCCTTCTAAAGTTGTATGAAAATCCATATCTGTCGTGGTTTAGCGGCCAAATAAATTACATACTAAATTCATATCTGTCGTGTAGTTTAAAAGTGGAACGATCTTTTACTCCGAAATATGGCAACCAAGGAGGTAACTTATCAAAGGTTTTATTTAAATTTCGAACTAGCTTGCAAATAGAAAGCTGTTTATTGAAAAAAAAACAAATGAACACTTTGACGCGGGAAAAATTATTGTTGTTCGTTGTTCGTCATTGATTTTGAAATGTTTTTGACAAAATGAGTTCAAGTGAAGACAATGAGTGTGATGAACACTTAGTTTTAATTTCCGCGCATTATTTGAGAAAAGCACTATACAAGCCTTGGCCACAACTAGGCATTGTTGGACTTACGTATGTGTGCCTCGGCTTCGCCTCGGCCCACATTTACACGTTCGTCCTTCAATGCCTGTTTTGATGGCCGCTGCAGTAATGTACTATAACCCCTGTTTGACCTTGGGGGCTGAGCAAAAGGTGCTCACTGCTCACTACTCATCAAGCTCATAGCATTGCCACGTTGAATGGCGATGGAGAACTTTTGGACCAGTTAGTGAAGCCTCGTATCTTCTAGGCAACAATTGACGCGCAACATGTGACGCTCAACAAGAACGGCAATGTTGCACAACAACGCGCGATATTGCCAGCTTGCGCGCAACATGATGCACGGTTTGTTGTTTGTTTCCGTGCAACATGCAGTTGAGCATCAAATGTTGTCAAGTGTACGAAGCAAAATCAACCCTAGTTCCTCTGGCGATATGTTGTCGACGATTGGTCATGCAAGGACACACAACGAAACATACCGTGTAGCAACCGAATAGGGGTATGGGTTTAATATAACTGCCATGCCCCTAACAGGTTAGCCCGCTACCATCTTAGACTGCATCATCACTTACCATCATGTGAGATCGCAGTCAAGGGCTAACTTGTTGTGGATAAAAAAAAATCGGAACATACCCATGATGAGCAACATGTCGCACTTCAAATGTTGCCTAGTGGATACGAGGCTTTAGCTACGTACGTGTGCCTCTGCAGCTGCAGGGTTCGCTGGTAGGTGACGGAGGCGAGCGTCGCCGCGATGACGGAGCCTATCTCCCCCGCCTTCACCACCACGGGCACCAGCCCGCTCGACACTATCATACCGCCCTGCCATCAAATGGATAGTTACATATATCTATATATTACTAGCTGATGCCCGCGTGCTTTAAGATTTTTTTATTCCCGCGGGAACTCCTTAATTTACCGGGAAGTCGTCAACTATACCCATGCCAAAAATCACGTCCATCCCGATTCATTCGTTGTGACGTTCGTGTATCACCAACTTTTATACAAACTTTCAACCCCCATTTTACCCTTTTGGGATTGGAATTTTCAAAAATCCTTCCTTAGCGGATGCCTACGTTATAATAGATATCTGAGTGCAAAATTTCAGCCCGATCCGACCAGTGGTTACAGCTGTGCGTTGATAGATCAGTCAGTCAGTCAGTCAGTCACCTTTGCCTTTTATATATTTAGATGATATAATTTACTCGATTTACTTTGCAAAAAACTTTAATAATAAAATAAGTGTTTACGCCAGTTAAACTAGTTGAGTTGCAGTTATGGGGTCATAAATAAAGTACGTCACACTAATTTCGCGATTTTTTGACTCCTCCATCCTTGTCACAGTTGGTCACATTTGTGAGACCCCCCTCCCTAGTGTGACGTCACATATCTTGCAATTTTACATCTAGAAACATCTAGAAAACTCATCAACAAAACAATTTAAACCTTACAGATACAGATAGAGTTGGAAATATTTTTAAGTTTTTCGTTAATAGTTAAAAATTTGGCATTTTAACACTTAGGGCTAATTTTTCAATCGTCAGATAAATTTTATCGGAGGAATAAATTTGGTGTTTTGGCAGATTTTCAATACAAAACCTGTCAAAACGTCAAATTTATTCCTCCGATAAACTTTATCTGACGATTGAAAAATCAGCCCTTAGATGGATAAGGTTTTGAAATGTGACGTCACGAAACTTAGGACCCCTCCCACCCCTTGTCACACAATGTCACACTTCGTCGACCCCCTCCCTCCCCCTTAACGTGTGACGTACTTTATGGATGATCCCTAAGCCAATTAAGTTTTTTTTAAAATCTATATTTATTATAGAGGGTTTATTCAATATTGAACATGCCACCCTCATAGGAACAAAATCATCACTGCCTACATCACATGTTTTGTACATCTCGTACAGCGCTCTGGCCTCCTCTGATAAGGCGTAAGCCAGGACACTGTTACATGCAGCCAAATCCCGCAAATCAGTACATTCAGTACATTTCTTTAAGCCAATTAAGTTATTTTATAATAATAATTTAAATTTAAATTAGTTTTTTGTGAAATAGTGGCGTAAAATATAAAATAGAGAATATTGTTACCTGATTCGCCGGCTGATTGTTGGACAGAAGTTGTGAGAGAATTTGTTTGACAGTCTTTTTGTCGCCTTTTTCCTCGTCTTCTTCCGTTCCTACAGTATCCATTTTTTGAGTTACTAGGCACAAACACATACTAAAATTATAAATGCGAAAGTATGTCTGTCTGTCTCTGTCCGTCCGACTGTCTACCACTCCTTCACGGCAAAGTCGCGGACATCATATAAACAGCATCCGGATTTAGGTTTTTAAAAATCCCGAAATCCCGAATCCCGAAATGTTTTGCGGGATAACAGATCCAAGTTACCTCAGTACCAAATTTCTAAATATAGGTTAAACGGAAAGGCATAGCCTATGGGCCGAATTAGACGGACAGTCAGCCATATTTTCGCATTTATAATATGGATTTTCATTGTCTTAATACGCCAAAAAAATCACATACCAGCGTGGTCCTTTTCATTTTCTTTAATGAGATTTTCTGTAAAAAATAGCAACAAATAATTTATTTCGTCTCTTCAAAAAACGTAAGCTAAGTTTACACTAAAAAAGGCCTTTAATTTGAGAACATCGGAAAACTGTTACAAAAGTTATTTAATTTGTAGTAATTTGGTCTCTGTAAGTCGTGAGTACAGTTGACGACAACACTGTTTACTTCTGTAAGCTTATTTTGCGATTACTAATCAACATTGATTATTCGCGATATTATATCGCGAATCAAGCAAGCGCAAGCAGGTCTGATTGCAGCCAAGCGCTAGCCTAATATAAAAATAAAAAATTGGTAGTCATAACTGCCGATAGAAGTGAAAACGAATATTTAATTTTTTTTTAATTATTTTAAATATATTTTTTTTTAATTAAAAAATAAAATTGAAAAAAACAGTTAAAAAAATTAAAATATAAACCTTAAAACTAAGGCATTCAAGTTTAATTAAGTATATTTATACTACATTCGTAATAGATTCGTAGATATTTAAGACCTTTTGTCTTCGTAACAACGCGAGCATGTCGGCGCGGAGCATGTCGCGTGACGGTGACGCGAATCCACAAGTTTACCCCTACCAAAAAGTGCTCAACGCGGCTGAAGAGGTTTTCACTTAAAAAATGATTGTCTAATTTATAACAAATATGGTGTTTAGATAATCAATATCCTAACCTGTAATGTCGCTGTTCGCTACATCCGTCGATTCTTCCAAGTCTGATTTGTCATCCGCTGTAACACATACATATTTCTTAAGATTACTCTGTCTAATATAATTGCAATAAAAATATTTTTGACATAGGAATCATCCTCATTGCTCTTGTCGCAATAGGGTACCTCTCCACCAGAGATGTGTTACGTTGGTAAGCTAAGGATGCGTGTCAAACCTTGGGGTATGTTCCGATATACCATGCGAGCACTGTAAGGTGTGACGTCAATTTAGTATACTGCGAAGCCGTTCCTTTATAGTTAGCTATACTGGTTACTGTTTAAAACGGAACGCAGCCAGCACTGAGAGCACCTTACCTCGAAAACGCCAGTGCTCACAGTACAAAAATGGCGACGATTTATGACGTCATATAATTCCATCCATATGATACTGCGGCAGTATACTGTCAGTCCATAACGGAAAGAATTTCTCCCCAGTTAGAGAGGGGGGAACGCTCCGCACATCCCGTTCACTGACTGCGTTCTTTTTAAGTGACCTATAGCACAACTCTGATGGAAATATAACTTTGTAAGCATGACGCTCAGAAGGTGTACTTTGTAGGTACCTGTTTTGAATAAATATGTTTTGAGTTTGAGTTTGAAAGGCTAATAATAGTAGTGTGGCTCACCGGCGGCGTCGGCGGGCGGGCGCGGCTTGTGCGTGGCGCGCGCGTCTTGCGCGTCGCGCAGCATCTTCTCTCCCGAGATGATGCTGTCGTACACGCTCCACAGCTTGCGCACGCGCTCTGCGACCACACAACGTCGTCTTAAACACGCCAAATACTATTTTTTTTTATCCACTGCAAGTTAGCGACTGCGATCTCACCTGATGGTAAGTGATGATGCAGTCTAAGATGGTAGCGGGCTAACCTGTTAGGGGCATGGCAGTTATATTAAACCCATACCCCTATTCGGTTTCTACACGGCATCGTACCGGAACGCTAAATCACTTGGCGGCACGTCTTTGCCGGTACGGTGGTAACTAGCCACCAGGCCAGACCAGGGAAAATTCAGAAATTATAAATTTCCATACCCTGCCGGAGATCGAACCCGGGACCTCCACACGTTAAGGCAACAGCGCTCAACACTGCGCCACGGAGGTCGTCAAAAATTCTCTCATCTCGATTCACGATACATATCCATACCTACTAATATTATAAATGCGAAAGTGTGTCTGTCTGTTTGTCTGTCTGCTACGCTTTCACAGCCCATCTATTCAACCGATTTTGATGAAATTTGGTATAGCGGTAGGTCACATCCCGGGGAGGACATAGGCTTTTTATCCCAGAAAATTAAGAAGTTCCCCTGGGAATCAAAAAAACGTAATCCACGCGGACGAAGTCGCGGGCATCATCTAGTTCACCATAAATATTGGTGACTATTCAAATATAAACCACAGACATTAGGACAGAAAATCCCGACGTACTCTCTATTGTTGAAAGTCATGGGGTAGGTACCTTTACAGAGTACCTTACCTTACCTTACCTTATAGGGGTATGGGTTTAATATAACTGCCATGCCCCTAACAGGTTAGCCCGCTACCATCTTAGACTGCATCATCGCTTACCATAAGGTGAGATCGCAGTCAATGGCTAACTTGTAGTTGATCAAATAAATATTATAAATGCGAAAGATTGGATGGATGTATGGATGTATGGATGTTTGTTACTCAATCACGCCCCAACTGCAACGGCTGAACGGATCTGGATGAAATTTGGCACAGAGATAGATTATAGTCTGGAATAACACATAGGCTACTATTTATCCCGGAAAATTAAGGAGTTCCCGCGGGAACCGAAAAACCTCGATCCACGCGGACGAAATCGCGGGCATCAGCTAGTTAAAAATAAATTTGAGTATTGCTATATACACAGTATTGTGATGATAATGAATCGAACGATGTTCATTGCCTCACCGGCCACGGAAGCCTGCTCGTGCGTGGAAGTGAGCGCGAGATGGATCTGCTCCATCTGCTGTTTGAACGCCGAGTACTCCTTCTCCATATCCACTTCCGTCGCGTTGCTGAACGTTTCGTGACCTGGGGAACATTCCATCAATACATCGACCCGCTTGTCTGCGTTTAAATAGATAGATAGATAAAACTCTTTATTGTACACACTTAAAACAAAAACGATAAACAAAAAGGTTCAAAGATGAAACAGAAGGGTGCAAAGGCGGTCTTATTGCTAAAGCAATTTCTTCTTTTTCTTTTCACTACTGGAACAAGACCAGTCCCACGCCCCATACAAATCTATGCCGTCTCCTTTGGTAAAGAGATTGGTTGTCAAAGTCTACTTGAATAATAGTAGATTAGTAGCCAAGGGCTGTAAGGCATCAATTGCAGCCCGAGATATTTAGGCGCACGAGCGCAGGGAGGGCGCCTATAGTTCGAGGGTGCAATTGATGCTTACACCCGAGCTAACTACTCTGCTTTACATCTCGATTGTGAGGTAAAGTAGGTCCTTATTACCCCCAAATGGAGCTTGTAGGTGACCAATTAGCGCTCTAGGGTAATAATGTAGCTAGAAAAGCCCAAGGGCGGTAAGTAATTAAAAAAAAACTCTTCACTCTTTCAAAAAGTTCGCGTACATCTAACCATCATACTTTTTTTAATTACTTACCGCCCTAGGGCTTTTCTAGCTACATTATTACCCTAGAGCGCTAATTGGTCACCTACAAGCTCCATTTGGGGGTAATAAGGACCTACTTACCGAATATGAGAGATGTAAAAGTTTTGTATATGTATTTGTTTTTGTATAAGGGTTACCTGTAGAGCGTATATAGCACCAACCTTTAAGCATGAGGTCGTTAAGGTGCGCGATGAGCGCGTCGCGCATCCGCTTGGTGTCGTAGTTGATGGCGATCACGTCCGGCGGCAGCTGGATTTCGTACATCGGGATCTTGTTGTATCTGATGACGTCATACGAATACATGAAGCGCAAATATCAAACTGTGTTGAATCCGCTTCAGTTTTATTGACGGAAAAAATCCATACTAATAATATTAAAAATGCGAAAGTGTGTCTGTCTGTCTGTCTGCTACGCTTTCACGGTCCATCCGGTCCGGTCCACGGCGCGGTGCGCACCCGCCCGCTACCTCAGCCCCCGATTCCTCGTAGCTTAGCTTCCGCGCGCGGGCTGTAGTTTTTATTTTCTTACTAGATGATGCCCGCGACTTCGTCCGCGTGGATTAAGGTTTTTTGATTCCCGCGGGAACTCCTTAATTTTCCGAGATAAAAAGTAGCCTATGTCCTTTCCCAGGATGCAACTTTATACCAAATTTCATCAAAATCGGTTGAATAGATGAGCCGTTAAAGCGTAGCGTAGATAGACAGGCACATTTTCGAATTTATAATATTAGTATGGATGACATCCAGTGTCGATTAAATAAAAATACCAATAAAATAACCATTAATTGAAAACAATAAAATAATTTCAGGAAAATTTATGTCTGTAATTTTTTTTTAATATGTTTTCCGTCGATAAAAATGGTCGTGTAGTTTGACCCAATGTGTACTTTATAAGTTTATAGAATGACTAACGCACACTTACAAACGCATGTAACGAATGCGCATAGCTTGCTTGCGCACTGCCCCCTATCCCCTGAGGACACTCCATAGTCCCACACTCTGCACTCACCTGAAGCAAGCGGTGGTGAGCCGGCTCACGAATGCGTGCGAGTGCGCGTTGAGAGCGTGCGCGCACTGGTCGCGCGCGTACCGCGGCGCGGCCAGGCGCGTGCGCACGTACTGCGCCAGCGACAGCGACAGAGACAGGCGCGACAGCCGCGACCCGCGCGACACCGCGCCGCACTGCTCGCAGCGCGACCAGAACATCACCTGACGATGTGACCACAGTGACCAACTTACTTACGTCTACGTGACCTTGCATGTTTTCATCACACGAGGATGTTTAAGACGATGACAATTTGACTTAGATCTACGTGACCTTTTTTTGTACTGGGTGATTTTTTTTTTGTCGAGCAAACGAGCAGTCGGGTCACCTGAATAGTGATTCCACCGCCCATGAACATTTGAGCCCCAGAGGAACCAATGCGCTGCCGGCTTTTCAGAAACTGGTTTATCCGCCCTTTGAAAAGACCCATATTGTAATCACGAGGAAACACAGAAGAGGGAAGCTGGTTTCATAATTTGCAGGTATGGAAGGGACGTGGAAGGA
The DNA here is from genome assembly GCA_917051295.2 of Erebia ligea. Classification (NCBI taxonomy): domain Eukaryota; kingdom Metazoa; phylum Arthropoda; class Insecta; order Lepidoptera; family Nymphalidae; genus Erebia; species Erebia ligea. The sequence goes on along the minus strand of OU785234.1, from coordinate 2,257,394 downwards.
GACCAAGCATCAATTTGAACGTCTGTCCGTCTTATTTGATGTTATATACTGTTAAAGTCGCATGTATTTAATGTACTTAAAGTCTGTTCCAATAGGAATGATCTATTTTTCAACTTCATTACCGTCTGTTCACGTCATCGTATCTGCCACTAGACCAATAGTGATGGGAGTATTGGAAGACGTCAAGCTTGCGGCCGCGGAACTTCTTTCGAGACACGACATCTATTGTTGTCATTATATTATAGTCCGACAAACATATCTGACCCGTGACAGTGACAGTGTCGCTAGTATCTATGCAAAATAATATAAAAACAAAAACTAAACAGGCATAAAAATGAGTTCCAATTTTGGTCACCGGGTCAAATAAGTTTAGAACTATACGTATTTCTACTTTTGCATTCGTTTATGTAGGCTTACAGATAGGGTTAGTTTAAATTAGCCATCTATATATATAAAAGAAAGTCGTCTTAGTTATACTACTTATAACTCAAGAACAGCTGAACCGATTTGGTTAAAAATTTGTAGGGAAGTAGCTCAGAACTGGAACATAGGACACTTTTTATCCCGGAAAATTAAGGAGTTCCCACGGGAATCAAAACAAACTTAAACCACGCGGATGAAGTCGCGGGCATCAGCTAGTTATGTGTATAGTTAAGATTAAGTTTTCTTTCACATGATTTTTTGAAATAATCCTATATAACACAATAGCTACGTCATTCGCACCTGTTTGTTCAGTTCCTCTTTGGCTTTGTCGACGTTGCTGTGGCCGATTGTGTTGCAAGTGATCGTGATGCAAACGTCATCGTGCACAAACCTACACAGACAAATTACGCGTTAACTATTTATCGAATAGCGAAGACTGCCATGCCCCTACTAACAGGTTAGCCCGCTACCATCTTAGACTGCATCATCACTTACCATCAGGTGAGATCGCAGTCAAGGGCTAACTTGTAGTGGATAATAAAAAAAAAAAAAAAAAAGACTACCAACATCCCCGTTGGAAAGTGATGATGGAGGTAGAGCTCTTTTTAGAAATTTCGAGGATACATTTAGGCTTATATCTAGAATTTGAAAGAAAAAAAGAAAGAAAACCATTTATTACTAAATTGATACTTTAGTAACTTGGTTGGTAAAGCTACATTGGTTATTGTGGCTTAAGACCATTCAGTTGAGCTGCAAGGTTTTCCGTCAATAATTAGCTCCGTCAATGATCGGATCGGATCGACGTGATTTTTTGCATGAGTAGGTATTGTTAACCTCTCCGCTGGCACACGTGAGAACTGGAGAGTGACATTGGCAACTTTTTATCCTTGAAAATTAAGGAGTTCCCGCGGGAATCAAAAAACTTATTCTACTACCATAAGCTAGTATTAAATATAAATTGTGCAAAGCGGTGATAGAACAGTACATAATTATTATTACAATTACAGTTATTATATACATTATATACAATTTGCATAGATGCATTGTCACTTACTTCCTGATATGCTGGTTCATCGGAATGTGGCAATTGGAAGCAGGGCATTTGTGTTCACTGTTGAAGCAGTATTTCTCCAGAAATGCTCCAAGAGATATGTCGTGCCGGCCGTACATTTCCATTGTCACTATCCTGGAAACAAATTCTTGACCTGTAATATTTCCTGTATTAAAAGATTTTTTTTTGGGTCAGAATTCAAAATTTTAAAATCTTTACAATCGGGCATTGTCGAGTCAACGTCTCCTGAGGATGCTCCGGTTTCGGAGTGAAACGTACGTTGAGAGTGATTCGATTCAATATTCAAAATTTTAAAAGTCGTAAAACAAAAGTGTTATAATATGTTACAGCACTAGTACATTTTCAGAGTTATGTGCGTCGCAACAATAGATGACAACTCAATCAAATCAGCAACTCTTTATCAAACTTATAAAACGCACTAATAGTGTGGAAGTTGTATGAAATTCACAGTTGTGACGTTATAAAATTTCAACGCACTTTTTTTCTTTAATCTGTATTTTAAAATAACCGAGGATGTGAAGTTTAGGTCTTTTGGAAGACCTTCTATTTAATACTCAGTTCGAAAAAAAATATTCTTGATATAGGCATCATCCCTAAGTATTGGGTATTTGATTAATAGTCAAGTCGGCAATTTTTTTCAAACTTTTTGAACAACAACTAAATAATATAGGACGTGATGATGATAATTCACTACGATATCTTACAGTAAATTAGGTAGCCATTAATAAGGTACTCACCAAGGATTCACACAGAAGTCCGGTACGTTTGGCGATTTATTACAATAACTGTACAGTAACAGACTCAGTCGCTGATGATTCTCTGGAGACAGGACGTCCAGGGGTTCCGGTTCTGAATGCTTGTTCGAATCCGTTTCTGGTTCCGTTGATTTGACTACTGATATTTTATAGTGAGGACATTCCGCTGAAAAGAAGATGAGCGTAAAGCCTTTATATGTGAAAACCAACTGCTTTTTTCTGGGGCATATTTTTTTTTTTATTGTGTGATAGGCTTGAGCTTGATGACAATCATGCTTAGTGCAAAACAATGATGAGGTCCAGGTTGAAGCGTGCCTAGAAGATGCCTATTCACTCTTGCCTTGAAGGTACCTAAGTTAAACGTGACAGGAAACACGTGCGCTGGGAGGGTGTTCCACACCATAGCGGTTCGGATCAGAAACGTCGAGCAAAAACGTTTCGTGCGGCCAGATTGGATACATTACTTCCGTTCGAAAAAGCTCTTTGTTACTCTATCGCCCCTAACGCAATTTTACTTCAAAACTGTAAGGTTCGTTTTCGTCTGTCATTTACGTTATGCAATTCAAAAAGGTTTAAAGAGTAGGTGTAATTAGCTACTCATGCAAGAATTTCTAAATTTCCAAATTACTTCTCGGATATACTTTACAAAGTGAGCTAAGCTACTTCACAACCTTGTTCCTCCTACAACGCTCTACCACAGAACAGCGAAAACCCGTGAGCGCTGGCATTTTTATGCGAAACGTTTGATACGAATCACTTAGGTTTGGATCGCCATTCTGGCGTCCGTGTTCCCTACCACGCGTGACTTAATGGGATGGAGTCACAACTCTCAACAGTGAGGACGAAAACGAAAAAAAAGATAGATATTTCAAGAGCGTTTATAATACATACGTTTATGTTTATTAGTAGGTAGCTGAAAGCCAACAGAGCGGAAGTTTGCCAAAGAAGCTCTAAGCGATGGATCGTCGACCGGCGCTGTTATCGGATTGCTGACAAACGGATGATTGTCTTGTAATTTCACGTTCTTAGAAGGTGTCTTAGCAGATTCCTTGCGTAATGCTCTTGGAGTGTGAGGAGTTTGCGGGTGTTGTTGAGGCAGCAGGTTTAGTGATGGCGCCGGTATTACAATGTTGGGTGACATTGATAGAACAACGTCGTCTGTGCACCATCTGTAATGTATATTTTGTTTTGACATAATGCATACCTTTGTATCCCTTTATAATATCCCTCAGTTTCTATTAGGGACCATTAATGCAATTTATGATCGCTTATATTACACACTGGTCAGATATATCATTAATATAAACCAGAAACAAAATAGGTCCCAAAATCTATCCTTGTATGGCACCTTCAATAGAATATGCTTTATTTGTATTCTGTCGATATTATGGTATGAGGCAATGATAATAAATGTTAAATTTAATTAAAGGAAATTTAAGTTTGTAGTACTGTTTTTATTTTAGGAATATTTCTATTAGTTTGATTAGCCTAACTCACCTTTCTCTATGACTATCCGCCTTTAAGTTAGCTTCCTCTTTTGGTAGAAACACATCATCATCCACTGAGAGTCTAGATTGTAATGGATCACTAAAGTCTTTTATAGGGACACCACAACTAAGATTTTTATCGCTATCCGTTTTACGAGAAAACTGCTTTGATTTCTGCAACGGATCATCTATTTCTATAGATTTATACATTTCATTGTGATTTTCTTGTTTATTCTGCAATTCATTTACTGTTTCATTTGATTCATCATTAGCTTCATTTTCAGATCCATTATTACGAGATTCATCTTTACTACTATTCGAACTTTTTGTAGCATTGTCATTTTGCTTATTGGGATCAATAAGCGCATTATTAGTATTACCAAATATTTTATCACTTCCCTCGGAAATGTCATTATTACTGTCATCATTGTCAGCTTGACTATTGAACTGATTTCTTATGTCACTCTCAGTACCAATTTTGTCAGTTTTCTCGAGTTGGTCGTCCTCATCGTCGACGAAAGTCCCGGGTTCGGGTAAAACGGCTTCTATGTCGCCTAGAAATGCTTTTTCTAGTTTCCAATTGTAACAGGCAAGGAGCATGAATTTGACTATTTTCTTTACACGAATGAGTTCCTGCAGTGATCCTCCGCGGAGAAGTATGCAGCAGCCTAGTTGTGGTTCCGCACATCCTTCGAGCACCATGAGAGTTTTGCTAGAAACTGGCAATTGGAAATTTTTTTAATTTAATTAGTTAACTACAATAATTTATACTGTTCTGTAATAGATCTACTCTAATAATTACAGGTTCGAAAATAGTTTGCTTGGCAGTAATATATTCGTGAGCATAGCCAAAATGATGGACGATAAGTAATTTTTTTTTAAGGTCACCCTAAAAATACCCTTTAGTGTCCTGATTAGGACAAAAGTGGGCCCAAGTTACGGAATTGGTACGGGAATTAACACTTCATATTTTAACACCTGAAATGATTTAGTTATCAAAGACACACCACACACAGAAGATATTAGAGTCACCGATTTTGTAAAATTTTGGTGTCAAATAATCCGAATTGACAAAATAATATCTGTGGTTGTAGTCAAGATGCAGGTGTTTTTTGGCAAGGTGGCTTTTGATCCAGAAGGAATAATTGATAGATTATTAACGCATTATGATAAATAATACTCACAATTCTTGACATAAAAGTTCCTGCAAGTGCCCAAGCGCGGCATTCCGATCCTAGCATCGATAGAGGCGACGAGGTCGGCCCGAGCGCAGCGAGCGCTCCGGCGCAGGGCTCGCTCGCGCACGGCCACGGCCAGCGCCACGCCCTCGCCGCGCAGCGCGTCCTGCACGGCGCGCGCGGCGCTGCCTCGCACTAGCACTACTTTGGGGCGGAGCGCTGATATCCGCGCCGCGCAGCGTACTAAATACTCTTGTTCCTAATCAATTGTACATAACTACGATAATAATTTAACTTTATTTATCACAAAAACTAATTTAACCATAAATTTCATAGTATTAACTTATTAAGACCCTACCTACTAGTGATCGCTACCTAAGCGATAAGGCCGCCTTTTGTATCCTACTTCTGTCTGTGTTTTTTTTTCCAATTCTTGTCTTTGTTATTTTTACTTGTAGTGGTACAAATAAAGTGTATAATAATAATAAAACTATATACCAAAAATACATTTTAATCATCCATACTTAACGTAACTTACTAGACTGCTACCTTAAAACTAAATTTTTTGTATTGTTTTAATTTATTTTTGTAACTGTGACGTCACAGCTGAAAATCAGCTCCTTGCTTTGTATACAGGTTTGGCGCCACAGCCTAAAATGTTACATCTGTATCTATGTTTTGTCCGTGAAACCATTATTGGCAAATAAACTGGTTTTCTTTCATTTCCTATAAATGTCATGCTACATTTTACGCTGATGAACTTATACAAACTTACACGCAAGTGTCAACAAAAACTGTACAAAGTTGGACCTCGATGCGCGAACGCATAAGTAACGAACGAACGCACAAACACTTTATGGATTGGTGGCGGTTGGCATATTAAAATAACCGAAGAGAACGAACCTGCATTAGAAGTGGTTCCAATGAAGTGAGCTTTCCCTCCACCCTCTGGTACGCGATAGAACAATCCAGCAATAGCACTGTAGGATTCGAAATGTGCTTAGGCATGCCTCTGTAAGGAAATTATAATATAATCACTACACAAACGCATCATCAACGGTTCAATTCAATTCATTTATTTAAAACATGTAGGACATACAGGTGTCTCTTATGTTACGTCATGTTTTGACTCTACCACCGGTTCGGAAAGGAGATTCTGCTGTTGTTCGGTTATATACCCATGCAATAAATCTATTGCATGGAGAGTACCTGGAGACTGGAGAGTGACATAGTACCCTACCTTTTATCTCTTATATCATATTATATCTCGGATTTTTAAATCTCATCATCTACTGTCTATAATTTTAGTAATCTAGTAATTCATATTCCATACTTATGGTGGTGGATTATAAATTATGCAAAAGTATGTCTTTCTCTTCAACCGATTTAAACGATTTTGGTAACAGTGATAGGTTGCATCCCTGGGAAGGATAGACTACTTTTCATACCGAAAAATTATAAAACTCCTAAGTTCCTACATGATTATTACATGATAGTTTAGTCTATTTTATTGTAAATATTTTTTGTAGTATTATGATTTTGTATATTATTATTATTTTTGTAGTAATATGTTGTATTAGTCTATCGAATTAGGTTATACCTGTAAGGATAGATATAAGTTGGAAGATAATAATAATAAAAAAATAAAAAAAATAAAAAATAAAAAATAAAAAAAGAAAAATGATTTTTTCTAAAATCTAAAGCCACACGGACGATGACACGGTGACACGACATCTAGTGTAGACTATACTTCTGTACTAATGTTATAAATGTAAAAGTTTGGATGTTTGTTACTCCATCCATGATCCATCCATGCATCCATCACGGCATCAGCTAGTAAGAAATAATGTATTTGACGGAGGCCGAGGTGGCACCTCATCATCGTGGGCATGTTCTTCGTCTTGATCTGTTTCCATTATGTGGGTACTCGGACAAATAAACGCGAGAAGCTGATCACGTTATTTATTGCGCACACTATACTCGTATTTACACTTTGTAGAATATTAGGCTAGTTAGAATTAACACACAGTAGATCAAACAGAAATCACTTTAAACACTTTGTAGATTAACTATAGTATATTGTGATACAAGGGTGGAAAGTAGGTTATTGCAAACGAGCTGTCATTAATAAGCCCGAGCCGAAGGTGAGGGTTTTTAATGTCACGAGTTTGCAATAACCTTCACACCCGTGTATCACACGACGTTTTTCAATACAGTTGTGGGAAATAGTAATAAACAAATCAAAGAATTACAAGTTTATTTCAACATACATACGTACATAGAAATTAATTCTGAAAATTGAGATAGTGAACATGGAATAACTTGACCACAATGTAGATGGTTTATATTTTCCACTCAATTCATGAAAATAAGCTAACAAAACATTTTCTGAGAATGACTTAGTTTTTTTATGTTTTTTCCATGAAATAAAATTATTGTAAGCCGTCATAATATATCTTTCTCGAGATTTTGGGGGCAAAATTCCATCTTGCGCAGTTTTCGCCTCAGATAAAATATCCGGTGGAGTTAATTCCATTTCATCATTAGTACTAGAACTCATATTAACAAAAATATAATCAATTTATCACTTAAAAAATAAAAAATTTCAGCAAATGGCGCGTATTTACACCTGGACATTTTTTTTTCAACGAAACTAGGCTACGGGTTCGTACCTACGCGTATACAGCCTATTCGATTTTTGTCAAATGTTGAAAATAATTAAATTAAAACTGGTAATTAAATATAATCAACAACCATTTAAAAGAATTTTGGAAATTCAATGCTATAAAACGTACGGATTCATTCATTTTTCCTCGTAAAAAGCCTATCCGATTATATTCTATGTATGAAAACTCCTTGCTACTAAACTTTTTTAATTGACTTGGAAAATTTAAAACTAAACTGCAAAAGTAAGTGTCGAGCTTGTAAAAGTAAGTCACGACCGTGTAAAAGTAAGATGCCTATGCGAAAGATTCAATTTTCGAATCATAACTACAGCCTCTGAAAGTGCGCCATGTTCGACAACTGTATTGAAAAGTAAATAGTAGCACTAAGTATATAGCGAACGATGGGTTTGGCGCGGCGCGGCGGTATTACTGGGAGACCATGCTCCACCAAAAACGCAAGAATAATGAATGTCCCCATGGGCACCCGCCCCTCATCTTTTTTCGAGTCATCACCCCCGCCACACCAACTCCATCCAGGTATGAAAGTATGTCAATTGACTAATTGAGTCAAATGAGGTTTTTGAATAATCGAGTACAAACAATACCTGAGTTCGCTATAGATGGCGCTTTAGAGTCAATTGAGCGATTGCAGAGTAAACTAGTACAATTAATACCTCAGTTTGCTTATAGAGGGCGCTTTAGAGTCAATTGAGTGATTGAATTTAAACTAGTACAATTAATACCATAGATAATAGATAGATGGCGCTTTACATAATAATCATTTTCATTTTAATCTCCGACACGGCCAGAACTGACAATCACACGTCCCCGTGTGGCAGTGTATCTGTCGACAAGGAAAAGAAACATTTGAGGCACCTTAGTTACAAGGTTCGGCCTACCTGACATGTTATTCAAAATGAAGCAACGTTATTCATCTGTACACAATTAATTAAAATCAAAATCATTTTTCCGAATGAAAAGTTCCCATTAATCAAAATTGATCAAAATAACAGTCACATGACTAAACAATCCATTAAAGGAAACAATAATTGCTTAATCGTACAACATTAGGCCCAACTGCCACATGCAGTGTAGCGACCATTGGTCACCCAAGATAACATCACTTGTATCCCCACGGGGATTCGCCCTACACCGAGAAACCAACTGTAGTCTCACCAGAGACCCAGGCCACCCTAGGCCAACACAGTAGTCTCCACGAGACCCAAGCAAAACAAAGTTGCCAACCGTAGTCTCCACTGAGACCCAAGCAACATAAAGTTGCCAACCGTAGTCTCAACTGAGACCCAGGTTTCACCACATAGTCGGATGCTCATTACACCAATACAGAGTTTGGAAGCGACACATCCGATGTCTGCAGCTACGCCTAGCCAATGTGTACGTTTAAGCTTCCTCATCAATATGATCGTCACTATCGTTATCCAACTCTAAGGGAACTTCACATTCAGGCAAACTTCGGAGCCTGTCATGAGCGTACTTGTAAGTACGATTACCAGTTAAAGATTTCAGAACATATCTGTCACCATCAATAATTTCAATGACTTTAAAAGGTCCCTTAAACTTAGGATCAAGTTTAGTCTGGTTGCGTTCTTCATTTTTCAACAAAACATAATCATTAACATTAAATCTTACAATTTTAGCTTTAGTTGCATCAAACCTAGCTTTATCATAATTTGAATTTTTAGTTATGCTCTGGACCGCCTGCTCTCTTACGTCAGAAAGATCTATTTCAACCTCGTTATCATCAGCACTCAACAATGACAACGGTCTCGCTACACGCCCTATTAGAAGTTCTAAAGGACTCGACTTTGTCACGCGGTTGATCGTACAATTGATAGCTAGTTGTACCTCACCAAGTGCGTCCTGCCACGTACGCTCGCTTGTCTCTACCGCAGTAAGCATCCCTTTTAAGGTACTCATCACACGCTCTACTTGGCCATTGGCTCTGCTAGAGCCAGTAGCTATGAGGTGTAATTTAATATTGTGCGAATCGCAAAACTCCCTATACTCTTTGCTAGCGAAACATCGACCTTGGTCCGCGATGACACGAACTGGCGACCCAAACAACGAAACACTTGCTTTAAGAGCTTCGATCGCATTTTTAGCATCGATGCGCGTGGTATGGTTTAAAAGAACGAATTTAGTAAACGCGTCAATGTGCACTATCACATACTCTTTTCGGTCACTTTTGCCGCTTAGTTTTCCTGTAATGTCGACGTGGACTGTGTGCCACGGGACACTTATTTTTGGTATAGGGTGTAACTCTGCCTGTACTTTTCCAGAACTAGTTTTTGAAAGTCTACACGTCATACAATTTTCAACAAATTTGCGAACAAATTTAGACATCTTTTCAAACCAATAGTGTTCAAAGACCTTCTCAAGGGTCTTCTCCCAACCTAAGTGTACGATAGACTCGTGCACCTGATTAACTACAGACCAGCGAAACGCCCTAGGCACTATCGGCAAACAACGAGTACGGCCATTTCGTTGTATTTTACGAAACAAAACACCTGAACGCAATTCGTAGGTTTTAGCAATCTCTGTAGGTAGTTCGTCGGTTTTAATCTTATTAACAAGCGCTTGAATTTCGGAATCGCGTTCCTGCTCTGCAAGTAACCAATTATCGGACAGAGTCGCTATGTCTACACGTTTCTGTTCTACCTTATTAAAAGTAACCGGCCTAACTGGAGCAGAAGGCTCGTGAAGGTGATTTCTGGACAGAAAATCTACATGGTTCATCTTTTTGCCTTCTCTATAAATAATATCGAAGTCAAAGGCCTGTAAGAAAGCCCACCACCTGTGGACTCGGGGAGTTAAATCAATCTTGTTACGAGACATCTTTAAAGATTGACAATCTGTGAATACAGTGAACTTACGACCTTGCAAGTAATGTCTAAAATGTTTTATGGCATTGACCACTGCTAGAGTCTCTAGCTCATAGGAGTGGTATCTAGACTCTGGACCGGTGGTACGTTTGCTAAAGTATTCTACTACGCGTAAAACACCGTCAACCTTTTGAAAAAGAATAGCACCGTAGCCATCAGCACTGGCGTCCGTGTGCAACTCTATGGGATATTCAGGGTTAAAGATCATCAGTACGGGTTTGTCACTCAAAATCGCGATAATTTGTTGGCGAATCTTTTCATGCTCTGGTTTCCAATTAAGTTTACCGTTACCAGTAGTCAAAGAGAAAAGTGGTTTCATTACTTTCGAAAAATTTGGAATAAATTTCCGGAAATAAGAAGCAAGTCCAATAAATTGCTTTAATTGTTGGACAGTTTCAGGGGGAGGTACCTGTGTAAGTGCTTTAACTTTACCAGGATTGGGCTTTACTTGTCCTGATGATATTTCATAACCAAGATACTCGACTTTACGTTTGAGAAAAGAACACTTTGAAAGTTTTAGAGAAAAACCACATTTAGTTAAAATGTCAAGAACTGCACGTAGTCTTTCGAGACCCTGATCAACGTCTTGTGATGGTATCATAACGTCATCGATGTAAATAATAACATACGAATGCACTAAGTCACCAAGAGCCTGAGTGACTGAACGTTGGAAAACGCTGGGTGCATTGCGTAATCCAAACGGCATGGTAAGATACTCAAATTGACCGTCCGGGGTTACAAATGCAGTAAGCTCAACGCTATCTGGATGGACTTTAATTTGATTAAACCCACTGGCACAGTCTAGACACGTAAAATAATTAGCCCCACATAAACGCGCGATTTGATCCGAAATAATAGGTAAAGGAAAGCGATCGGGTACCGTGTTGCTGTTTAGTTCTCGATAATCCACACATAATCGCTCTGTACCGTCTCGTTTTTTAACTAATATTATGGGACTCGAAAAAGGTGAACAACTAGGTTGGATAATACCTGCATCTAACATTTCATTAATTTTATCACGAACTAACTGTCGCTCATCAGGCGAAAGGCGGTAAGGACGACGTTGAACCGTTTTACTCGGATCTACTAAACGAATCTTTAGTTCCCCGGTTGTGACCCTCGAACGCGGTAATCCGTTAATAAAAGCATCTGAATACTCTTTAAGCAATGACAATAGTCGCGATCTATCCTCAGCTGGTATATCCGTATCAATATTCGAAAAATCAATATCCGAATTAGAAATACTACATTCATCAACAATCTTACACTTTGAAATAGAAAAAGTGTCCGCAGTCATCGTAATTGAAAAACCAAGCTTTAAAATATCACGGCCTATCATAATATCGAAATGTAAAAACTCATCTGATATTACGTGAAACAAAATTTCTAAATTATGTCCATCAATCGTAACCATACTTAAAATTTGCAATTTACTATCAACACTTGAATTTCCGATACCGGTAATGTTAACGATTTTATTATGACGCACACCTGATAACCTATTCGCAACACTTTCTTTGACGAGAGAGCATTCGGCACCAGAATCATAACAAAATGAAAACGACTGACCTGATTGATTTAATCGACCGGTGACCGGGCGAATCTCGCATGCATCCACGCGTCGCCGCTCAGACACCGCAGGACTGGTGCCGCTGCCCGCGGCGCCGCGCGCGCTGCCGCCGACTCTGCCGGCACCACCGCCGCCGCACTGGGTCGATACATGACCCCGTTCACCACATCGGAAACAAACCACTGATTTGCTTGATTGGGAGGTCTTGTCAGAGTTGGGTTGAAATTTCTTTGTGAGATTTTCCTGATATTTCCTTTTTCTACAAAATGCTGCCTTGTGGCCCCGGATCCCGCAGAAATTACAGCGAAAGTCTTTCGATGTTGTTGGTTTAAATCGCTTATTATCAGAATATGAGGGTACTTCATTTTCGTTACTTTGTTTTCGTTTTAAAATAGAAAACACCTTCAATTCTTGTTGTAACTTGTTACGGGTGGTAATATCGGTAGTGAAGGCCACTCTTTGCAAGCGATTATCAAATCGCGCTAAATGGGCGAGCACGTACGACACCGCTATCTCCTCAGTGTTAAGATTTTTCCATGCAGTCATGATTGTTGACATCAAACGACTTCCGTACGCAGCTAGACACTCGTTTTCTTTTGGGCGACTGTTATTCAAATTAATTAAGGTTGCAGCACTTGTTTCATTATTGTCGAATCTCGCTAGGAAAATGTCCTTAAACTGGTCCCAAGTAATACCGGCGTAAGATACTTGCGATAGCCACGTAGATGCAGTTCCTTTCATCGCCTTACTCAAAGCAATCACAAGCGCGCCACCCTGGAGAGGCTTCTCAGACATACAGAGGTCTACCGTGGAGCACCATGCTCGTGGATCCGTATCTTTGTGTTCAGGATTGAAATCGGGCAAAGATAGTTTCGGCGCGGAGGGTAGTTTGATCGCCTCGATTAACTGTTTCATCTTTTCGTTTTGTAAATCCAATAATACACTCAGTAAATCATCAGGCTTCTCTGGAGCCCGAGGCGATCCCACTTCTGATGACGGAGGCCGAGGTGGCACCTCATCATCGTGGGCATGTTCTTCGTCTTGATCTGTTTCCATTATGTGGGTACTCGGACAAATAAACGCGAGAAGCTGATCACGTTATTTATTGCGCACACTATACTCGTATTTACACTTTGTAGAATATTAGGCTAGTTAGAATTAACACACAGTAGATCAAACAGAAATCACTTTAAACACTTTGTAGATTAACTAAGTAAATAGTAGCACTAAGTATATAGCGAACGATGGGTTTGGCGCGGCGCGGCGGTATTACTGGGAGACCATGCTCCACCAAAAACGCAAGAATAATGAATGTCCCCATGGGCACCCGCCCCTCATCTTTTTTCGAGTCATCACCCCCGCCACACCAACTCCATCCAGGTATGAAAGTATGTCAATTGACTAATTGAGTCAAATGAGGTTTTTGAATAATCGAGTACAAACAATACCTGAGTTCGCTATAGATGGCGCTTTAGAGTCAATTGAGCGATTGCAGAGTAAACTAGTACAATTAATACCTCAGTTTGCTTATAGAGGGCGCTTTAGAGTCAATTGAGTGATTGAATTTAAACTAGTACAATTAATACCTCAGTTTGCTTATAGAGGGCGCTTTAGAGTCAATTGAGTGATTGAATTTAAACTAGTACAATTAATACCATAGATAATAGATAGATGGCGCTTTACATAATAATCATTTTCATTTTAATCTCCGACATATTTTTAATAGTTACCTGTGCGCAACGTTCTTGGTCATGACGACGCCCTGTATAACGCAGCTGTCCGCCATGTTGCCGCCGGGCACTTTCTTCACTTGCACGTAGTTGCGGACGTCTATGTCGTTGCTGAGCATGTCTGAAAGCACGATTGACATCTATAGAGGGTTAATTTACAAATACATTATAAACTTCTAAGGCGGCGGGGTAGCCTTTACGCTGCCTTTCCACTGAAACAGAGAAGTGCTAAAGAGACCGATCAGATTTTCAGAATCTGACAGGTGCAACAGAGCATCGGATGCACGGATATAGTTGAGGACAGTGATATAGGCTACTTTTTGTCCCGGAAAATTAAGGATTTCCTGTGGGAATTACAAAAATGTCGCGGGAATCAGTTAGTCAATAATAATTTGATTGATCTGCTTAATACATCTCAGTTCCATTTCAGCGGACAGACAGCCTTAGTTTTTCTGTTCCTCGCACATTTTACAGAATTCAGAGATTGGAAACGTTTTAGTATACTTTTGCGTCAACTTTGTAGCACCTAGTGTATAAATCAAAGTTATTTTTTACTTTACAGTGGCTTTGGAAGTCAGTTTTTTGGAAAGAATTATTTAAGACTAAAGCGCTACGTGGTCCTAAAATTTAAAAAAACTGAACAAGTGCGAGTATGACTCTTGCGAGACAGCTCTACAGCTCTAAGGGACCGTAGAACTCATTTGGTACTATTTTCAACTTGATATGTATAGAGACAGCGTAGATGCGTACCAGAGCAAAAAGGGTCTTAACACACAGACAGATGGACAACGAAGTTATCCTATAATGGTTCCTTTTGTGGCACGGAACCTAAACTTCCATTTACCGGGCGCGGTGATGTCGGCTGCATGTCACAGCGGGTACAGTAGATACATCTAACCAGGCGACTAGTCCTTTGACTTAGAAGCTTGATTTTTTTACAGTTCCAAGGGACCGTAGCCCTCAGTATTTGGTATTAATTTCAACTTGATACATCTATTCTGAGAAAATGGGTCTTGACAGACGGACAACGAAGCGATCCTATAAGGAGGTACGGAGCCCTAAAACACGGAACACTTATTGGGCGCTGTAATAATTGCGGCTAGGCCTTCTCTAGCGAGGCACTGTCGCATTAGCAGCTTTAAATGCTCTTCACTGGACTGCTCTATGGCTTCGTACTCTTTATATAGGTTTTTAAGGCTCTTTATATTAACTGGCGAATGTCAAACGGCGTAAATGACATATTTTTTGATTGCGATGACTCAGAAGCTTGATTTCTTTACAGCTCTAAGAGACCGTAAATCTTTTCAACTACCTTTTCGCGTTCCTGAGCAATAAGAGTCTTGACACACAGACAGATGGACAACAAAACTATCCTTAAATGGTCCCTTAGAGGTACGGAATACTATACTTTCACTTACCGGGTGCTGTGATATCGGCTGCGTGTACACACAACGGGTACAGTGCGTCTAACCACGCGGCGGCTAGGCCTTCCCTAGCGAGCCACTGACGCATCAACAGCTTTAGATGCTCTTCACCGGACTGCTCTATCGCTTTGCACACTTGCTTTGTATCGCTGCCGTCTACAAATAAAGTAGCAGCCTTCATAATTCATAATTATAATATTTATTTGCTGACTAGCTGATGCCCGCGACGTCGTCCGCGTGAAATAAGTTTTTTCAATTCCCACGGGAACTCCTTAATTTTCCGGGATAAAAAGTAGCCTATGTCACTCTCCACGTTCTATACTATACCCATGCAAAAAATCACGTCGATCCGTTGCTCCGTTACGGCGTGATTGAATGACAAACCAACAAACAAACACACTTTTGCATTTATTATATTAGTATGATTGTAAGTTCTTACAATAAGGTCAAAGTATCAAGCCACAATCTACCAATCATATGGTGTGCAAATTATCATAAAATAAAATGATAAAATAATGGTTCCAGAAAAGGATGGTACGGCAGTGTTGCTTCGCGCTCAACTTGGCGGGGGCACTACCGTGCCCCCAGATCTTTAGTATTATGTAAAGTCAGAATATAAAGAAATGTAGGATCATATAATATTATTATGTCCAAATAGGTAAACGGTACAATGATTCAATCTATTGCCTGCTCACGATTGAGCACGAATTGCCACTGTAGGGCTTTAAAAAAAAATCGCCGGAAAATGTATGGGAGTCGATCGTAAAGTAGATGTTAAAATTATTATCGGACCTACAAAAAGTCAGACGTGGGCGTAGCCACAGAAAATTGAAACTAATGAAAGTAAAAAAAATAAACAAATATTCTAAGCTTTTTATCGTGTAAAATAATGACAACGGGATTCTCAAAACATGCGGGTAAGAATACATCTAGTTTATAAACTAGTTTCTGATAAATAACTTACTTTCGTTATGATCCAAAATTGGCTGATCCTCTTCGCTGGACGGTGTTGATTTCGGTTCTAAAAACAACACAACACGTAAAACGCCTTCTTACTAACTTATAGTACAAGATCTCGATCTTTATCATACCATCAAAACTGTTGGAGATTTTTTTTACTTCACTAGCAATAAGAAAGAATAATTAACTAACTCATGCCCGCGACTTCGTCCGCGTGGATTGAGGTTTTTCGGTTCCCGCGGGAACTCTTTAATTTTCCGGGATAAAAAGTAGCCTATGTGCTATTCCAGACTATAATCTATCTCTGTGCCGAATTTCATCCAGATCCGTTCAGCCGTTGAAGCGTGATTGAGTAACAAACATCCATACATGCATACATCCATACATCCATCCAAACTTTCGCATTTATAATATTTATTTGATTAGTGTTCTTTAGCGAAAGATAGCTTTGCATTTTAAATAGAAAGAAAAGAAAGAAAAATCATTTATTCATCTTGTGCCTCGTACATAAAATCAAACTTTAAACTTATGCTATGGCTATGGCTATATTAAAGACAAATTGCAACAGTTGCAATTCTTTAGAAAGGTTATTTCTTCCAGCTTTGGTAAACTCAAATAAATAATGCAAGCGATTGCCGTAAAGCGTAAGCCTATTTTGCAATTTTAAAAAATGTGAATCAATGCTTTCTTTGATTAAAGTTCGTTATTGCTATATCTAAAGATTACGTGCCATAACTCCTACTTCTAAATATGTATGATGATGCAACCCGGCCTTAGTTAGTTACCTGTTTTGGTGGCTTTGATAAGTCTAGCTGAACTGTTTCCAAGGTTCAGTTATCATACCAATAAAACTGTTGGAGATTTTTTTTAATTCACTAGCAATAAGAAAGAATAATTAATTAGCGTTCTTTAGCGAAAGATAGCTTTGCATTTTCAATACAAATTGCAATAGTTGCAATTCTTTAGAAAGGTTATTTCTTCCAGCTTTGGTAAAATAAACTATGCAAGCGATTGTCGTCAAGCGCAAGCCTATTTTGCAATTTAAAAAAAAGTGAATCAACGCTCTCTTTGATTAAAGTTCGTTATCGCTTTATTTAAAGATTATGTGCCCTAACTCCTTAATATGGTGATGCAACCCGGCCTTAGTTAGTTACCTGTTTTGGTGGCTTTAATAAGTCTAGCTGAACTGTTCCCAAGGTTCAGATCCAGGCAGTATGACGACACGCTCTCAACCAGTCGGTTGCTACACTCCTCTGCTGCAATGATAAGTTACGTATTTAAAGAAACTAGAAAACAAGGTAGCTATAATGTAAAAGGGAGTAGTCAGATTTTAGGTCCATAGCAGCTCTGTGAGTCATATCAATGTTTTATTCCTCTTGCGTCTATCTAACAATAAAGACACTAAAAGAAGTTCTGCGTGCCTTCGGAGCTGCTGCTGGAGCTTAACGGCTCTAAAAAATATCCGCTCCATATACCCGTTCCTCAACAAGCTCTGGCATAGGATCGTCACAATTGCTCGCTCGGCGCTGTGTAATGTTTACCTGACGGCGTGTCGCTGGGCTCGCTGTCCCGCCTCAGTTGTATGGGGCGGTAGAGCGCGTAGTCCGCGAACCCGGCCGGCTCGGTTATCCGCTCCATATACCCGTTGCTCAACAAGCTCTGGCATAGGATAGTCACATTAGCTCGCTCGGCGCTGTGTAATGTTTACCTGACGGCGTGTCGCTGGGCTCGCTGTCCCGCCTCAGTTGTATGGGGCGGTAGAGCGCGTAGTCCGCGAACCCGGCCGGCTCGGTCATCCGCTCCATATACCCGTTGCTCAACAAGCTCTGGCATAGGATAGTCACATTAGCTCGCTCGGCGCTGTGTAATGTTTACCTGACGGCGTGTCGCTGGGCTCGCTGTCCCGCCTCAGTTGTATGGGGCGGTAGAGCGCGTAGTCCGCGAACCCGGCCGGCTCGGTCATCCGCTCCATATACCCGTTGCTCAACAATCTCTGGCATAGGATCGTCACATTTGCTCGCTCGGCGCTGTGTAATGTTTACCTGACGGCGTGTCGCTGGGCTCGCTGTCCCGCCTCAGTTGTATGGGGCGGTAGAGCGCGTAGTCCGCGAACCCGGCCGGCTCGGTCATCCGCTCCATATACCCGTTGCTCAACAAGCTCTGGCATAGGATCGTCGCTTGAGCCCTGCCATTTTTATCATTTCGGAAATAAACAATATTATATGCACTCATATCTTATCGATTTGTTTGATTCCATTTCGGAATACGAAAATCTTTTAATCACTTCACTTATTGCCACGAGGGACTTTAACGGCACAAAAATATTCCACTTCACGTACTAAAATGTTTTCAAAAAAAAAATACACACATCGGATGGAGTAAAAGGTCAAGGTTAACATTAACTTAAATAGGCTATGTTTTCGCGGACACGAAGTTAATGACGAGAACCTTTTTGCACCGATAAAATGCTTAGGTGTCCTAAAATTATCAGATAAAACTTATCTAGAAATTGGCCTAAATTATAACCTAAGTATTATCAGATACTTATCTATGCAATATCCAATCGGTTTGTTTATTTACTTGTATATGCATTTTTGTGTACCACTTCAAGATAGCCCTTGACTGTAATCTCGCCTGGTAAAGTGATGATGTAGTCTAAGATAGTAGCGGGCTAATCGGTTTCAACAGGCCATCGTACCGGAACGCTCAATTGCAAGGTGGCACGCTATTGCCGGCTTACAAATTCCACGATCACCAGTTTACAATTACGTGCATTGTTGAGTCAACTAATCATATCCTTAGGAATTAGGATGTTTCGGTGCCGGAGTAAATCATACGTTGAGACTTGAGAGTGCTTTGGAAGTTTTGTGTGGTGGGCGTGCGTATTGCTTGCTTGGTTAAATTTCTTTTCCTGCATGATCAGGCGGGTAAGTGGGCGATGCATATCGCAAGATACACGTTGTAACACATAGATTTGTCTGTTAATTCAGCGGATTATAACGAATAAAGCTTCTTATTCCTTCATTTACAAATAATTCATGGATACAAGTAACTCATAGATTTCCTCCACGCAAAGATTTTGAAAAATCTCGAGGTACACTGCGATTGTCCGGGATAAGACATAGCTAGAAAGATACTTGGGATTCGATATCCGAACCGGTGGTAGAGTCAAACCATGACGTTACATGGAGACATAAGAGACATCTGTATTACATATCTCTGTACCAAATTTTGTCAAAGTCAGTTCAATGTAGGTAAAAAGTTGACAGATCGACAGACACACCTTCGCATTTATAATATAAGTATGGTTAAGAATGAACGAGTGTACGCTCACCTGGTCTTCTGGGATGTATTCTCCATAATCCACTGCATAATGTCATATCCGCGCCAAACGCCGTTGTATCTCATAAGGCGATACCTACAAATATTCGTACAGTATAAACAGTATAGATATCGACTGATATGCGATGGTTTATCAACGTCGTTATTATTATTATTTGGTATATTGTTATCTCTATTTGGCTGATGACACATGATCGCGTGCAAGCGCGATAGCAATATGAGCGTACAGAATTTGTTATACATTTAGTCTTGTTCCGTAAATACCAAAAAATATGAATGAAAACTTGTTGTGTTTTTAACTTCGTGATGTTATTCTGTAACTTGACAATATAAGCTATGTTCCTGATTAATTAGTACGTAAGATATCGTTGGATTTAATATGAAACAAATAAGGAGAAAACATGTCATTTATGTCGTAAAAATATGCAAAACGCAATGCGCTTACATTTAATTTTGGGAATTTTGAAAACATTATTATCCAGGGACCTAGATAAACACAAGTTCAGTCTAAATAATTGCATAATATGGTGGAAATATTTTCGAATTACAAATTATATTGGTATTACCGATTACGTTTGTATGGGCAATTCACCCTCCGCCGCCGTCTTAAGACTTTTCTTTAAGTTGAGTCACCCCCGTGCCTAGGAGAGCACGTTAAGGCATCGGTCGCGGTTATTATCACTAACATGATAACAGTCATTAAGCAGTGGGACGTTAATGAGCTGTAGTGGTGGTGGTTGCAATTCTATCTAATATAGCCACCTACTGCAGCGACTGATACATGTTAAAAATCTACGACCTATCCCTAATCAAATTGTGATTTCAACGTTCCGACACAGGCGTGCAACTATGAACCTTAAATTTTACCATGAAGATGAAGGTTACCATTTTCAGACCGCGACTGTACATCAACTCAAACTCAAAGTATATTTGCTCAAAATTGGAAAGTATAAGTCGTGATGGTGATAATTTTTTTTTTTATCCACTACAAGTTAGCCCTTGACTGCGAGCTCATCTGATGGTAAGTGACGATGCAGTCTAAGATGGTAGGCGGGCTAACCTGTCAGGGGCATAACAGTTATATTAAACCCATACCCATATTCGGTTTCTACACGGCATCGTACCGGAACGCTAAATCGCTCGGCGGCACGCCTTTGCTGGTAGGGTGGTAATTACCAGGGAGCCAGACCAGGGAAAATTCAGAAGTTATAAATTCCCAAATTAACCCTGCCGGGGATCGAACCCGGGCCTCCGCACGTTAAGACAACAGCGCTACACACTGCGCCACGGAGGTCGTATTCGGTTTCTACACGGCATCGTACCGATCAATCAATGTCAACGAATCACAGTATCTTAAAACTAAAGCTACGCGCATACTCGTTCAAAGCTCAGCCTGCACGTAGTGGACTGCACTCACCTGTGCTGTTGAGTGGGCAGCGCGTAATACAGTTGTCTGAACACGTCATGAAGGGCCTCTTTAGTGGAGCTCCTCACTTCGCACGGCTCCTGCTCCCGTGCGAATATGAAGCCTTTATTCTTATTCTGTTGGACTTTGTTGTCAGGGAATTTTACCTGTTTAGCAAACAAATAAACTTTCGCTTCAGGGTTTTGAAATCCATACTAATATTATAATTAATGTGATAGTGTGTCTGTCTGTCTACTACATTTTCACAGCCCATCTGATTTAACTGATATTTACGAGGTACAGAGATCATACCTTGCACCCTATAGGAGGTCATAAGCTACTTTTTGCCCTGAAAATTTCCCACAGGATATTTCAAATGTTCTGATACCATGTCAACTGACATAACTAAGGGATAACTGAGTTCGAAACATTTCAAAAAATCACCACTGCAGGAGACATACTACTATCGCTAAAAGCCGTTTTGTTTTAATATTGTTGACATTCGTGTTTTAAAATAATAATCCTTATCTTAGGGACATCAAGGTACTTGACATAAAAATGTAATTTTGAAATAATACTGCTATAAGCGGTGATAGTGACCCTCAGCCCCCCGATTATGTAAGAATTGTCGATCAAATCGTAAAAGTTCGGCGTCAAAGTAAAATAAACCATAACGGCATTGAATTAGAGTTAAATTCGTGTACCCATTCCCATACGTTTAGGTATGTACGTTTGTTGTATGTTAGTATGTAACTTTGACGATTTGATCGGCCATTCTTACATAATCGGGGGCTGGACTGCCTCGTTGGTCTAGTGGTTACCAAGTTCGATTGCGGCCGACGAGGTCCCAGGTTTGAGTCCTGGGTCAGGCCATAATGAAGTGTTGGGTTTTTCTGACTAGAAAGTCTCAGTACTAGCCTGGAGTTAGGAAGTTGGCGATTTTTCACCCCATGCCTCAGAGAGCACGTTAAGCCGTCGATCCCGGTAATTATCACTAATATGATAGCCCGCAAACCCGCATTGGAGCAGAGTGGTGGGTCTAAGCTCTAATTCTAATTCGTGTCTGGGGGGCCCGGAGTCCCAACACAAGCTGAGTGGCTTACCTGTTTGTTGCACTGCTGTCCAATACAGTGATGATTTCGCATGTAAGTGCTTTAGTTTAAGTTTATTTTTATTTTTGTACAGAAGTTCTCAAATAAAGATTTTTCTTTCTTTCTTTCTTTTTAATTCCCTCTTCTATGAGAGTGGAGGCCTGTGCCCAGTAGTGGGAGGGCGGGTGGTCGTCAAACTCACTTGCAAGCTTTCCTGTAGAGTCCGTAAGTCGGGCGAGATGTCGCCGGCAAGGTCGTGCTCGCGCAGATACGTCAGCACTACTTTACAGCAGTACGTACAAACGCGCAACCCGCCCGCACATCCGAATATCTGACCTGGACAGCGGAAAGAGGTATGTATATTTTGGCCTACCTACTGTCTCGCCATTTTTATTTTTTTGCCGAAATAGTGGAGTATTCCGAGAGTCTAAACTGATGTTTTAGAAGATTTTGTCTCATGTAATACTTGTTTGTATTGATGCCAGCTATTGATTAATACAGGTTATATGAGTGGCTGTTATTTTGTAAAAAAAAAAAATGCCAGAACTGTAGGTAGACCAAGCTCCATACCAAAATATTTGAACCCATTTCACAAAACCTATACTCAATACTCTTAATTATTTAAATAACCTAATAATTTAAATTTGTAAGAATCAAAACTGGCAGTTTTATAATAATAATAATTGTGATAAACAAAACTTGAAAGGGACCTCAAATCAAAAGTAATACCTTGAGATTGCCTAAGGCAGCACAGGCATGCAGACTAGATTATGCCATATCACTATGAGATAGAGCTTATTTTATTGGAATTCGTAATTAATGCTCAATAATATAATCTGTCTTTACTTTGCAGGCAGCAAGTGTTTCTAGTAGTGCCTATGTGTATTTTAGTGAATTACTATTGTACCTCACACTTTTGAAGTGATGAATATTGTTTCAATTATTTCAAAACAAGAACTTTTATTTTTTTAAGTTTAATTCTACATTTCGATAGAACTATGTACTCAGAGCTATTTGTTCTGCTCAGGAATACCACCATTAACATTTCACTGTACAATGGGACTTTAGAAAATCCAGTATGACACCCCTGGCTTATATTGTGGTCCCTTTTTAGAAATAGTCAGTGGAAATAAGCATAAGTACCAACATCACATCCTTGTTGCCAGATGGTATGTCTGTATGAAATAAATGAAACACCCAAATAGCTCCATATCTAGTTCAATACTATGAATAACAGAATGCAATGCAAGTGCATAGGTTTTTAATAAGTATATATATACATCAATAATCATCATCATCATCAGATATCTTACCTGGTACACGCTGGCTGCAACATCGTGAGCAGAATATCTGTCCACACACTCTGCAGTGGTGCCTGCGCCTCAGTGCACTGAACCTGGCCGCACATTCATAGCATTCTCTAGATATGTCGTCCGGCATCCAGTACCGAGCCAGCTCGGTATCTGCGTAGCGTGTGCCACTCTGAAATTCATTACATTTTACATGATATTAACCTTTTCTGACTATTTACTGTTTGGTCTCTACAGTTTTTGTTTCTAGTTGTTTGTAAAAAGGCTGAGATCAAGTAAATACAGTGAGAACGTACTTAAGTAGAGATAAAAACAATGGCAATATGGTTGACTCATACAAAATGTTGTTTAAAAATTTGTAAAGAAATTTCCTTTGTACCTACTTACCTAAGTTTTCAGTTATTTTACCTAGACTTCAGTAAAATGCCCCGTAAAGTTTCAGTACAAAACATTTCTGATAAGCGAGCTCATATTATAACTCACCCCTGACCCTAATGCAGCGAGGCCACTGATCCTTCTCAAAACATTAGGCAAACTCCGCCCCTCGTATTCCACCACGTAGCTCCCTGTTTCCGCTCTGGAATCATCGGAATCCTTATCCTGGTCACCAACAGACTCATCAGCTTTCTCCTCACCACCCTTATCCTGGCTCTCGCCAGGTTCATTGGGCGTGAAGATAGGAAACTTCCACAGTTTGTTCAAAAATGTTGTTACACCACTCTGGCTAGATTCCGACTCGAAACGAGGAAACTCTGTTAGTTGGGAGGTGTCATATTTCTCCATGATTATAAAATACTAAGGGATATGCAAATAAATAATGGAATTCATAAAAAATAGAGATTTATTTTGTTTGTACTTTGTTGTGAAAATGTGAATTGATCACCATTGATGTGCCATTGATCACCTGACACTTGTCAGACTTAAGATTGGTCAATCAATGTGTCAATGTCAAAAGTCCATTGTCATGTCATCTCCAATCTCCATAGACAATTTCACGTCAGTGCGTCAGTAGCTGTGGTCAGTAGAGACAATGAGACAAGTACATAACATGAGTTAAGTGGGTGTAGGTTCGAACGTGTATAGACCAGCGAATTTTGGGAGTAAAAGTAAAACCCAACCAGAGACCAACCAACCACCCAACGCATACCCCGGCGCCACCGCGCTTGCATGGTGAAAGTTTGGATGAATGGATGTTTGTTACTCAATCACGCCAGAACAGCTGAACGGATCTGGATGCACAGAGATAGATTATAGTCTGGAACACAGGTCTGGAATAACACTGTATATGCTAATTTTTATCCCGGAATATTAAAGAGTTCCCGTGGGAACGACAATTTCACGTCAGTGCGTCAGTTAGGTGCAGAGACAAGCTGTTATAGGTACATAACATGAGTAAGTGGGTGTAGGTTCCGGCGCCACCGCGCTTGCATGGTGAAAGTTTGGATGAATGGATGTTTGTTACTCAATCACGCTCCAACGGCTGAACGGATCTGGATGAAAGGCACAGAGATAGATTATAGTCTGGAATAACACTGTATAAGGTGCAGCGGGGCAATCTCGACTGGTAAAACCTAAACCACAACTTTGAAGGTATAAAAATATTAGATGATATAGTTTTATTAAAAATGTAATGTATTGACGCTCCAGAGTCATTATCTGTGTATTATTTTTACAAACTCATATTGAAAAATATTCAATAGATAGGCTTAAAAATGTGTTTTTGTCAAAAAAGGCAAAAATAGTTGTAATTCCCCCTCCGTGGGGCAATTTCAACTATTAATTATAATTTCTCTTCTAGAGCTTTTAGCTTGATGTTAGTCAGTTGCAGAGTTTTTTATAGGGATGGTAATCTAAATTGAATCTTGTCATTTATGCAGCTAGGCTCATTTTTGAATAAAAACACGTTGAAGGTTTAGGCGGGGTAATTTCGACTGCTCGCCATAGTTAATAGTGATGGGAACGTAATAAAAAATAAGTCGATAGATACACCAATAAATAATTTTGGTCTGCTATCTACTAAAGGTACTATATCTACTCACTAATCATAAATCAAAACTTTATTTTAAGAAAGGAATATGTATTTAAAATAGAACCAGAGCACTGCCATTGTGTATGACTTGTCCGTTTTTTTTCTATAGTGGCGAACCATCTGCAATAAATTAATAAAGTAGTAAGAAATTGAAAAATCCCTCGAAATTCATCGATTTGAATCGTGTTGCGATCCTGCGAATAGAAAGATTACAATAATATAGCTACAAGTTAAATATTTGTAACGTATTAACATCGACAAAACATATCGAAGCATGCACATCACTAGTGTTTGTTCATTTCCATATAAAATCTGGTGGGGCAATTTCAACTGCAAAATAGTTGAAATTAGCCGCAATTACAATCCAGGTGGTGTTATTCAAACTCACACCAAAATGCTGTTAAAACGCAAGTTACAACAGAAAAAAATAGCTAAAAACATGAAATAGGCTTTAATTAAATGTCTTACCTTTGAAAATCTTCGAAAAACACATTAATTACCACTTTTTTTCGCAAAAATATGAGACACTAATTAGCACGTGCAAACAAGAAAAAGAGAAGAAAACAAAATGGCCGTGTCGATCAAACAGTATTGGGTGTAGCAGTGCCATCTATGTAGAAATTATGAAATTGCTTTTGAGCTATCCGGTCATAGATGGCACTTATTCAAATAAAGTAAAATGTAGAAGTTATTAAGATTAGTTGAAATTTCCCGCTGTCGAGATTGCCCCGCTGCACCTTATGCTAATTTTTATCCCGGAATATTAAAGAGTTCCCGTGGGAACCGCGGACGAAATCGCGGGCATCAGCTAGTAGACTACCTAATTAAAATATACACTTTGCCGCTATCGCAAGTCCCTCAACCGCAGACTGCATATTTTCGTTAATTTCATATTCTAGGGATCATAGGATTTTTGGGTCCTTACAGTGAAAGGTACTATAGTTTTATGTCATACAGCTTCGGTAACCCTACCAAGAGGGAATAAAAATTAAAACGCAGTAGTCAATGAAGCCAAAGCAACATTCAAGTCATTGAATTAATGTGCAGTAGTTACCTATTTTCAAGTAAATTTCCAAAGGCTCCATTATAATTTGGATAAAAATAAAACAACATGTTGACATACACCATTTATTAAAAATTATATTATATGAAGCGACACAGACATACAAACAGAGAATGCATTGTTTTTATCAGCTATTGAATAAGTTACATATTATATTTCCACTACATATTGGACTTCTTCAACGTCGCGTCGGATCACAGTAGCGACATTATGTTACGTCAAATTATTCTATTTTAGGGGTTTTGGTAACCGTAACCGTAAGAAAAAAAAAATTACTTTTTAACAACTTCTTCTAATTTGTGAATCAATTTGAATGTTGTAACCTTTTAAAAATTGAAAACAATACAAAAAATTAATGTTTTAAGGTAGTATCGTGCTGCAGGGCTAGCATGGGCTGGAGATAAAAATTTTATCCCCCGATTTTATCCACTGACAAGAGATAAAATTAACTAATCCACTTCTCAGAGCACGGCAACAGGGGAGAGGAGAAGTTTATCCCCGTTTGACATTTCACGGGGATTCGGGGGACTATTTATCCACCGTTATTTAGCGTTTTTATTTATTTATGGAATAAATTTTTTATCCTTTCCTCGGGGAGAAAATTGTCTCGGCCCATGCTAGGGGGGCTGTTATGATACCTAATTGTAAGTCTATAGTTTGATATCGTTTGACTTGTCATGAAGAGTAAGTGTAACATACTATTGTTATGTCCCACAAACTTAGCTGACCCGGTGGCAAAAGTTCGAACTAATTTTTATGCCTGTTTAGTTTTTTTTTAAATTAAATTTTTCTTAGATAGTTACTAGGCGACGCGACGCTCTAAACGGGGTTTCATGTGGTTTTCATGAATAAATACATAAGTCATAAAGCTAGAAACAAACTATCAGACGCGAAATAATGATTATGTCGTAACTGCCAGCCGCGAGTCATTGAGAGAAGCAGATTTATGTAAAATGTCTATAGTGTGATCTCACGAATAGGAACATTAAATCAATTAAAGTACACGCGCAAACTGAGTCAAAGCGCGGGAACTCGCTTAGCGTCCCATATATTAAGGAAGTAATACTTACAGCCTCTACGGTCCCTTGAAGTTTTACACGATATTTTTGCACACTTGTAAGCACAGAATACTTAGGGTCGATTGCACCATCGATGGTAATGGTTATAGTTAAATTTGATCACCAAAAAGGTAGCAAAGTCGGTATTCTTAGACCATAGTTAAGATTAAAAGCCAAACTTTGGTAAATTGAAGAAGAACTCTGACTGTTGTAAGCCAAAGTTTTTTTAAAATTTAACGTTAACCCTAACTATCGATGGTGCAATTGACCCTTAATAGTAATTTGCAGCTACGGAAGGATTACTTCGCAAAGACATTTAAATAATAGTAACTCTTAGTAGGGCGCAATATAGTACAATTCAGCTTGCTCAGCGTGCGGACTTTTAATTTAAATAATATAATCCAATGAAAGTAATTAATGATATGGTTCAATTTGTCGAGCAATAATTTGTAATAGGCCACTCTTGACAGTTTTTAAGATTTTGTCTGGTAAAAGAAAGGTACCTTAAAGTGGAATTCGTTTTCTCATCGCACATATTTTGCTTTAGTAGTTTGCCAGTCATTATACTTTAAGTAATCAGCACGTCAACTATTCAAAAGGGTTTATTAAAATAGCTCTACTGAAAAACATGGTATTTTTTAAATATCATTGCAGCTAATAATGATTATAATATGGGGCTCTTCAAAGGGCGGATAAACAAATTTCTCAAAAGCCAGCAACGCATTGGCGGTTCCTCTGGTGCTGCAAATGTTCATGGGCGGCGGTAATCACTTACAATCAGGTGACCCGCCTGCTAGTTTGCTCGCTATATATATATATAAAAAGCTTAGTATTAAGTTTAGACTAAAAGAAATGGATAGATGGAGCTCTTTACAAAGACGTGCTCATAAAGTGATGCAAATGATTGCCTAAGTTTTTGGGGGCAGAGTAATCCGTGGTCAATATTCCGACTTTCCTCTGAGTTCCATTGACTATACATGCGTCTGAACGGCTTATAGAACTCGATAACAAATTCACTGAAATTAAGACTTTACTCCGTTACAGTAAGGTACAGAATCAATTGTACGCGATAGTGAAATAAATACAAACACTCTGTCACTAGCTTTTGGGTTTGATTCTGGGTATTACATGAATAGTTACTGAGTTCCTACAAAAATGGTTTGATACATACTATGATTATTTTGACAGGTGTTTTATATGTTTTAGATACTTTTTATATTTGTGTAAACATGTTAATAATAATTTTATGTAAATGAGTGTACCTACAAATAAGACATTTCTTGTGACAATGTGATACAAATACATTCTCTGTGACACATACATAACTATTATTAATCATAATGAATATTTTAAGGAGTACATTTATTGACATTCTACAATTCACACTACATTCATACATGATATTGAATGCATATATAGTAAAAAAAGGAGCTTATTTTCCGTTTATCATTAGAATTAATTTAAATATCAATGTTATTTTAATACCACTAAAAATGGTAGGACAAAATCAATGTTTGAAACAGAAATGGCTATGGATTGATCTAAAATACATTGAAATAACACAAAAATGGAGGTTAAATTAAATTTTGCTCTAAAATTATACCATTTCATGTCCATAATATTGACAAAAACTATATATTTTCCCAAGTAAGTATAAATAAATTGTTTTGCAAAATAAGTTTTTTTCAAGTATCAAACAATTGTTTTGCAAAATAGGTATTTTTCCAAGTATCAATAAATTGTTTTGTAAAATAGGTAAGTAGGTACTTTGCTAAGGTACTTTGCTAATAGGTGACCACGAAAAGAAATCATTTTCAGCTAAAATGTGCGTGATCTACATAGTTTCCTACTAGTCCTTCTCGTTACGAAAGACTTTATGAACCAGTGGTAAGTTCGTATCGAAGACAAACTGAGTTTTTTGTGGGCTTCTACTCATACCAGGGCGCTTTTGTAACCCTCGTAGCTTTAGTTTTAAGATAGCGTAGTTCATTATACCTACACATCACGTTCCTAGTGATATTTGAACGCCTGTCTCTTTTTTTTTTTTCTTTATTCAAAATAAAAATGGAATTGTTACAATTTTAAATACCTACTTGTAAAAGCCTCCGCATAAACATTTTTACGAAAGTATTTAAAAAGCATATGACATATTGTGTTAAATCTTGTAGGGCGATGGTACCTATGTAACCCTGGTTTTTTTTCTTGGTTAAACCAACTTAGCAATCTTTGTATTTCTCACGGTACGTAGCCGATAATTACATTATAGTAATTACTAATTTTTTGTTTCACACTTCAGTATAAAAACTATCCAGCGCCGTTGGATCAAAGTCCGGCAGTTGGATAAGAACCCACCACTGGTTTGACAGATAGAAATTTGAATCATACTAATATAGTGCGAATGTGTGTTTGTTGGTTTGTCCTTCAATCACGCCGCCACAGAGCAACAGACCGAGTGACATAGAAGCTACTTTTATCCCGGAAAATCAAAGAATTTCCCCGGGATTTTAACGTAAATCTATGGAGACGAAGTCGCGGGCATCGTGTTGTTAATACGATAAAGCTTTGAATATGGTATCCAATGAAATAACAGAAAATAAGCCCTTATCTAAATACGATTACATTAAAATATGCATACTAAATACATATTGAATAGTTATATTAAGTTTAATTTAACGTCAACTTGTCGTACAATGGAAACGATGTCATACAATGGAGTCGTATTTTGAATTGTGGAGTTTCAGTTAATATGAAGATTTTTTTTTTTAAGTTTTTTTTTTTCAAATTTTTTTATACTAAATAATGGGGTGTCCACAATTTCAACGTCTACGATCTACAAGTTCGTAAGTAGATACATATTATTATAGTAATATTTCGTAAGCCGTACTAATAAAAACAATAAATCTAATACTAATTACTTCGGCCTGCCGTCTAGGGTTATATTTTGTTTAGTTTTAAAAACTAGTCGAAATTTTCATGGATACATCAACATTAATCAAACAAAATTTATTGAAGTATTGTTACAATAATATTTTGGTGTATTATTTGAACAGGGCCTTTAATACCAAACAAATTTTAAAGTGCGGGTGTTAGATTTTGAACCTACTTCCAAAAAGAAGGATATTCTCAATTCGGCATAATATTATATTTTTTATAATAACATTGAGAGGGAGCTATTGTTAAGAACTTAACTAAAAATTATAGTGATGTTGCCTATATCAAAAATAAATTCTTTCATAATGGACGTAAAACTCACGTTCTAAGTTTTAAATTTTAAAACCATTTTGAATCATGGAATAAATTGAATGAAAAAAAAATTACATGGTTATTATTACATGTCACATTTATGTATTTCATACAAGCTCCCATACTAAGAGCGCGTTTTGACGTTCGATAAAGAGTTGCTGATTTGATTACATTTTAGTTGGCAACAATCTGTATTGAGAATTTTCAATTTTTTCTACAAGTTAACCCTTGATTGCGACCTGGTGTTAATAATAATGCGTCTAAGATGGCAGCGGGCTAATCTAGTATAGAGGTATCTAGAAGTTATATTAAACACATACCCCTATCGTTAATATTAATTTTTATTCTGTAAAACTATACCCCGGAAAAGAAATAGTAGATGAATTATATAGTATCTCTTAACTTATTGTACGTTTCTATAATATATGTACGTGAACGCATACCAATATTAAGTTGAATGTACAGTGAGATATCTCGCTTTAGCTGATTTCTAAATGCAATTCAATATTGCCAGACTACATTTATTGTTAGTAAGGTGTAATTTTTATAGCCTGTCTGCGAATCACTTGACGTCATAAGTAAGTATTTCATACATCCCCATACTAATCTTGCGTTTTTGACGTTTGATAAAAAGTTGCAGATTTGATGTTGAAGTTGGCAACATCTCTATTAGTTTTTTTTTAAATTTTCTACAAGTTAACCCTTGACTGCGACCTAGTGGTAATTATAATGCAGTCTAATAGTAATGCGTCTAAAATGGTAGCGGGCTAACCTGACAGACACGATATTCAGCTATGAAGGATACGATCAAGAAGATTTGTTTGTGTTGTCGTGTGACGGCGGCCGAAAAAAATAAGAAGGGCGTAAAGTCGAGTGTATTAACTTTGAAACTTTCTGCCGTACGCTAGCGTCGTCGTCGGGGGTTCCGCCCCGACCGGGCGGGCCGGGGGCCGCGCGGGCCGAAGGGCGCGGGCGGCCCCACTGTGGGCGTGGCCGTGGGCGTGGCCGTGGGCCGTGGGCGTGGGCGGAGGGCCGCGGGGCCGCGCTCAGACCCACGCCATCCAACCTTCGTACATCAGGCACAGGTTCTCTGCGCTAGTCGCTTCCGTTATTATGTAGTCCACCTGGAAAATAATTGCTACCATAAAGCTGCTGCCTAATTATAATAATAATCCATACTAATATTATAAATACGAAAGTGTGTCTGTCACTCTGTCTGTCTGCTACGGTTTCACGGCTCATCTGTTTAACCGATTTTAATGAAATGTTGTAGAAGTTTCACAAACTACTATTATAATGACCTGGTCCGGTGGTTGCGGTCGTCGCGCGGGCGGGTCGCGACCCTCCAGCTTGAGCCGCACGCGCTTCCACACGCCTGCTCCTGTCGCGCTGCGTTGCTCGCCCACTGCAATTAGTAGAAATTAAGTGAAAAAACTATTTTTGGAACAAATTCCAAAAATAGTTTTTTTTATTTACTATTATATAAATGCGAAAGTTTGGATGGATGGATGTTTATTATACTCAATCACGTCGGAACGGCTGAACGGATCTGGATGAAATTTGGCACAGAGATAGATTATATAGTCTGGAATAACACATATGCTACTTTTTATCCCGAAACATTAAAGAGTTCCGGCGAGAACCAAAAAAACCTCAATCCACGCGGACGAAGTTGCGGGCATCAGCCAGTACATACATACATGAACCCTGAAAAATTACTCTCCTTTTTTGGGCAGTCGTGTATTTAAAAATAAGTTGATGTATTATATTTTTTGAATTATAGTTTTTTTAACTATGTAATGTTTATGTAGTCTAATTGTATGATCATGAGTTGTCGCATTAAAGATCCTTTTAAAGATTCATAATTAATGGATGGGTTGTGGGGGGGAGATCACTTTGTGATAAAACTTAAAAAGTACAGAAAAACAAATTTTCTGTACTTTTTAAGTCTAATCTAATCTAGCTTGTACTATCCCACGACTGGGCAAAGGCCTCCGATTTTTCCATATTTCCAATCAACTTGGAATTTGAAACACAAACTTTTTAAGTGTTAACTGTATATCTTTATGTTTTTGTGGCAATAAATAATTTGTCTATCTATCTATGCATCTATCTTACCGTGCCTGGCGCTGGGCCTGGCGGAGAGCGCGGCCTGGCGCATCAGCTTGCGGCCGCCGTCCGCCGCGCCGCCCGGCAAACTGGAACGCGATACACAAACATCACTGCGTGTTATCTACGCACGGTCCAAGTAGCCCGTTGTCCTGAGTGAGAATCACAGATCACTCATATTAAGTCCCTGGGGACAGTTATGACAGTGCAAAAGTTGACGGAAACGGTTGACGGTTAAAACATTAGCAGTCATACGCTGAGTTGCACGAAACTATTTTAAAAATTTAAGTGTTGATTAAACTAATTTAATCACAAGACTCCATACGATTCTTGCGATTAAATTTGTCTAAGTACCACTTAAATTTTTGTATTTGTTTCGTGCAACTCAGCGATAGTGACAGAAGTGAAAACGAATATTTAAATGTATTTTTTTAATTATTTTAAATTTAAAAAAAAAACCTAAAATATAAACCTTAGCAGTTTATATTTTAGCACTAAGGCATTCAAGTTTAATTACGAATGTAGTATATTTAAATTTAAAACCTTTTGTCTTCGTAACAACGCGAGCATGTCGGTGTTCGCAAGCATGTCGGTGTCGGTCGCGAATCCACAAGTTTACTCCCTACCAAACAGTGCTCAACGCGGCTAAAGAAGTTTGCACTTCAATAAATCGTTTATGTGCTGGATCAACATTGTACAATTTGTTTCGTCGTTACTGACGTGCAAATTAAAAACATGAGTTTTGTTACGAGTTGAAATTATTAAAAGTAATTCATAAAATCATAATCAATTTTATTTATTTCTCAAATACATGCATATATACATTGTTCACGTGGTTAGATCTATTACTATTACAATACACGATGCATTATTTAGATGAAAAAACATACGCGCCGAATTGAGAACCTCCTCCTTTTTTGGAAGTCGGTTAAAAATAGAAGAATTAGTAATGAGATCAACGGTAGTTGTCCTTCCTAGATTTTTAAAGCCTCACGTGACATTGGCGAAGTGCATTGTGCTGGTTTCGCACAGAAAAGCCATTAAACCAAAAGAAGAAGAAGAAGAAGATTTTTAAAGATCTGTGTTAAGGACAACTAGCCCTCTCCCTCGTTCACCATAAAGTAAGTAATTTATTAGGTTTAGGAATGCAAGTGCACATTGAATAGATTTTAATTTTTTAAAGCACAAACATAACATTTTATACTTACATAAAGTTGTGATAAATTGTCTAGAAAATGACTAAATTGTATACGTGAATGCCATTTCATTCAATAGATATTGTTCGGGACACTGCGTGTAACCGAACACCGCGTAATCAGCAGCCTCATGTTAAGGAGGACAGTGCGGTAAACTCAGTACGGTTCGATCGTCCGCGCGGATAGTACTCCTAATCAATCAATTATCAATTTATATCATTATCATTTATCATTATCATCATATCATTTATCAGTGAAATACAGTCCATTTTAAATATCATAATATTTATCATTTTATCAACCACAAAGCACCCCATATCTTTTATAGGGAATTCCGTCAGTGGACGGATACCTTGCTCTGAAATACAAATCCGCCACCCACAACCGCACGGCTCAATGTCGCAAGACAGATTCCCGAGACACAGAAATCTTCTTCTTCTTCTTGCCCTTGTCCCACGCTATGTGGGGTCAGCACAACATGTCTTCCTCTTCCACTCACTTCTGTTATTCGCCAACCCCACCCACCCCTTTTATACGCATATCTTCTTTCACACAATCCATCCATCTTTTCTTTGGTCTCCCTCTACTCTTTTTTCCTTCCACATGCATATCTATCATTCTTCTCGTATTACGAGACACAGAAATAGACAAAGAAAAAA
Source organism: Erebia ligea (assembly GCA_917051295.2). Lineage (NCBI taxonomy): Eukaryota > Metazoa > Arthropoda > Insecta > Lepidoptera > Nymphalidae > Erebia > Erebia ligea. The sequence goes on along the minus strand of OU785234.1, from coordinate 2,222,721 downwards.
AAAAGAAAAACCAAAGGGATCTCTTACTCTAGCAGCAGTTGCAACAGCATCGGCAAGTCAGCGACCAATTGCGCGGCCGCTCTCGCCGCCGCGCGCACCTTCGCCTCGGCGTCGGGTTCCGCGGAGATGCAGTTGATCTTCTCTGACACGCTGCGCCATAGAGTCGAGAACTCTTGCGCTGGATTGTCACCCTGAAATCAATGATTCATCTTACTTATATCACAAAGTAAGTATGATAAATTCATACAAGTAATCAAATAAGTAACTTAATACTATTTACTAAGAAACATCGATATATATGTAGGTACTAGCTGATGCCCGCGACTTCGTCCGCGTGGATCGAGGTTTTTCGGTTCCCGCGGGAACTCCTTAATTTTCCGGGATAAAAAGTAGCCTATGTGTTATTCCAGACTATAATCTATCTCTGTGCCAAATTTCATCCAGATCCGTTCAGCCGTTGGGGCGTGATTGAGTAACAAACATCCACACATCCATACATCCATCCAAACTTTCGCATTTATAATATTTATTTGACTAGATGGGCCCTTTCATAGAAAAGTCGGGCGTCCGACTTGCAGAGCACGTTCCTCACCTGTCATAAGCCTGTCTTTGTCCCCGTCGTAGCGACGTCACGGTCGCTCGTCGTCGCGCGCTAGGGCTGCCACAAGCTAGTTATACTTACATCGTTGAGCTGCAGCAGGGCTTGCAGCGGCCCCTTCAGCTCTTGCAGCAGGTTGTCCCGCGCTAGGGCCGCGTGGGCCAGTTTGTCAGCCGCGGCCCTCAAAGCTGCGGCAGCCTTTTCTACTTTGCTTATAGCCGCCGTTCGTGATTCGTTGAGAGTGTTAGCTGTTTCTCGGACTAGGGCTGACACGTTGCCCACCTGGTAAGAAAAAAAATATTTAGAAAAAGAAAATATTTAGAAATAAATAGGGGTATGGGTTATACCTGCCATGCCCCTAACAGGTTAGCCCACTACCATCTTAGACTGCATCATCACTTACCACCAGGTGAGATCGCAGTCAAGGGCTAACTTGTAGTGGATAAAAAAAAAAAAAAACCTACTATTAAATTATTTTCCTAGACATTAAACAGATAATCTCCCAAAAGTCGTAATATCCACGTCCCCTGTTAGTTTTATGTTGAATAACCATTTTAAACTATGGAATAAAGAAAAAAGTTCGTCGAACTTTGATATCACAATTCAGTATTTCATACAAGATCACATACTAAGCACGCGTTTTGACGTTTGAACTCAATTTTAAAGGCCGACTTACCCACTGTGTGTCGATGTTTCCCTCGGGGTGCAACATTTCCATCAGTGATTCCTCCACGGGTGACACTTGTAGGGAGTATTTTTGGGCCAATGTACACGCCTGGAACGACAAAGTGTATGCATCACATACTGATTTTACTGGGAAATAATTGACCGAGCTAAGCAAAGGTCTCTGAGTCTACTTGAGTGAATTTGCACTTGTCCATACGTCCGCCCGTCCGTCCGTCTGTCAGAGCCCTATAAGTTCTGAATTACTGAAAGTAATTACTTCAAATTTAAATATAATATGTAAACCGATGGCCTCCAGCCGAATGTGGCTTAAAAAGTTATAAAAATCTTTATTTCAGGGGGGCTCTCATAGAAGCGAATGCGACGTAAAATATTTTTATAGCGTTACATAGGGTTGCGGTATATCATTTTAAAGATAATTATTAGTCCAAAAATTTTTTTTTTAATTTTTCCCCTAAAATTGACGAAATGGAGGGCTTTCAAAGTGGAGATTTTCTAACGTCCAAAGTTGACCTTAGAACTCTCAATTTTCTGAAAGGCAGAGCCTGAAACTTGATCAATTATTTGAATAATATCCTGTACTTGAACAACAAATACTAAAATTAGATAAATATTATAAGGAAACGAAATTATTTAATTTTTAATGAGCTTCAGTATTTTTAAAAGAACTTCACAATGATGTCAATAATGGTCTGGCCCAGTTGGAAGCATTAGCCGTGGCTAGTTACCACCCAACCGGCAAAGACATGCCGCCAAGCGATTTAGCGTTCCGATACGATGCCACGTAGAAACCGATTTGAGGTATGGGTTCAATATAACTAAACATAACTACCGGATAAACTCACGTCGTCTTCACCGTCGGAAAAGTGCCCGACTAGTTTCGAACCCGTTCGGGGCCCTTATTCATGAGCCTTTGGGCTTATAGGTTCAATATATCTGCCATGCCCTAACAGATACTCCTAACAGGTAAGCCCGCTACCATCTTAGACTGCATCATCACTTCAGGAGAGATCGCAGTCAAGAGCTATGTTTAGTCTAGGACCTTGTTTGAATGATAGATTGATGGAAAAATGTAATTTATTGATTGCTAATAATTATAACTATTTTAATAATTATAATTAAATGATAAATGCTAAATGCTAATGATATAAATGAGTGGCACGCGTGCTGGTCGCGGTAATGATTTGCGCACTGATTGATTTTTAGTTTGAATGTGTAATGAAAACTAGGTTAATGCTGATGGAGCGAAATGTACGGTTGGACTGCGGACCGTACAAGCTAAATAATTGTAGTGGATAAAAAAATACCCACCTTCTCCCAGTGCGCGAGCGCAGTTCTGGCGGTCTTGGCGGCCTTGGCGGCGCGGGCGGCTTTGGCGGCGCGTGCGGCGGGCGCGGCGCTGAGCGCGGCGGCGACGCGCGCGTGCGGCGCGAGCGCGGCGGCGGCCCCGCCCAGCCGGCGAGCGCGCTCGCTGCGCGCCGCCCAGCCCGCCTCCAGCGCGCGCACCACCGAGCGCAGCGCGGGGTTGGCGCCCGCGCCCCACTTCACCCTGACCGTTTTATTTTATGATAAATTGGTTTGCTAAGAATTCAACAGATTTCCCACTAGGATGACGGACACTATCAGCAAATTGGAGAGAGCCGCTGGATGTGTGTGTGTTGAATCCGATGCTTGAAAAGTTTTGATAACTTAGAAACATTATTCATACCCCGCTAAGGCATCCGAGAATGTTATAAAGAATGTAATTTGAAAACTGGTAAACATATTTACACAAACACAGTGTAGTAAACACAGCATGAAAACCCTCATCCCCCTCCCCTCCCCCCCTCCCCCCCAGGCTCCTCACCTTTGGTGCGCGGCGGTGACGAGCGTCTGCGCCTTGGCCGTGGCGCTGTCGAGCCGCTCCACGGCGGCGGCCAGCTCGCGCGCGCGCCGCGACAGCAGCGGACTCGGGTCCTGGCTGCCGTTCACCACCTGGAACGATGTTTGATACGTCGGAATGAGCATCCTATCCTATAAACAAATTCCACAACCTATTTTAAAGTAGCCTTTACACAAGTTTAAGAAATACATTAAAAGTATGCTCCTAAAAAAGGTTATTAGAAGGCCTGATAAAATGATAGACCCAGTATTATGATAAACTAGACATCGCGAGTATTCGAGTTTTTTGATTCCCGCCTGAAGTATTTAATTAACCGCACGGGTAAACCGGAATAACATGTAGCCTATGTTGTAATTCAGATAAAAAGCTATCTCCATTCCTAGCCAAATCCGTTCAGTCATCAACATATTCATAACAAACATCCAAACTTTGATATTTATTATAAATAAGGGCCTGTTTCACAATCGCCAAGTAAGACTTAACTGACAAATAAATTTGAAATTTTGACAGGATTCTTACACCATCTGTCAAAACATCAAATTGATTCGTCAGTTTGTGAAATAGGTTACAAGTAAAATCCATACCTATTATTATAAATGCGAAAGTGTGCCTGTCTGTCTGTCTGCTACGCTTTCACAGCCTATCTATTGAACCGATTTTGATAAAATTTGGTATAGGGATAGTTTATATCCCGAGGAAGGACATAGGCTACTTTTTATCCCAGAAAATTAAAGAGTTCCCGCGGGAATCAAAAAACCGTAATCCACGCGGGCATCATCTAGTAAGACAATAAGTGTGCATAGCTGACCTCGGCGTGCAGATGCGCGTGCGCAGCGGCGCGCAGGCGGGAGGCGCGCGCCACGGCTCTCGCGCGCTCGGCGGCGCGGCTCGCGAGCGCGGCGCGGTGCGCGCGCGCGCGGCTCGCCTGCAGCGCGGACGACAGCGCGGAGGCGCGGGAGCGCGCGCGCGCAGACCCCACCGCGGCCGCCTTCTCGCACAGAGACTCCAGCGACACGCTCCATGACGCGCCTGCGCACACGTACTAATTATAATTCTTATTTATCACCCACGATGGAACGGAGACCGTATAATAAATATCATTTTAAATATTGCAAGTGTTAAAGTGGTATACTTTACAAATATCCATCACCACCACCACTACATCCCATTAACGTCCCACTGCTGGGCACAGGCCTCCACTCTCATAGGAAAGAGGGAATTAGAGCTTAGACCCACCACGCTGCTCCAATGCGGGTTGGCGGGATTTAACGACTATTATCATGTTAGTGATAACAACCGGGACCGACGGCTTAACGTGCTCTCCGATGCACGGGGGTGAAACACCGCCAACTTCTTAACTCCGGGCTATTACTGAGAATTTCTAATCAGAAAAACCCTACACTTCATTATGGCCCGACTTACAGATATAATGAAGTAAAAGTACATTACCGCCCAGGCCAGAAATAAAGCAATTCACGGCTGATTTATATTGGAAGGACGAGGCGATGCCGAGGACTTCACAACTGATTTTAAAAGGACGAGGCGCCAGCCAAGGCCTTTTTTAGTAAACGAGGCCGTGAATTGCTATTTCAGCTATGACTCGTATAGTATTGTTCTCTAATTTGGGAAGAAACAAATAACAGAATTTGTTAAGAAAGCTTTTCTACATTGCCAATAGATCGCGTTGACTTACGCTTAAAAATTACAAGATTACAAATTGAATGTGTAATATTTAAATTTTATAAGTTTATTTTTTATTTTTTATTTTATATCACTGAATTCAAAAACCTAATTTATAGGCATAATAAAACTAATATTTTTTTATAGGCAAAGTGCATTGTGCTGGTGTGGCACTAATAAACGCCATAAAACAAAATAAGAAGAAGAACATTATAAAGCAGACTGGTGAATAGCTCACCGATTTCCTTCTGTTCGACTTCAGCGTGCAAGTCCAACCGCGCGCGCCGCAGCAGCAGACACAGCACGGACGCCAGAGCTTTGGAGTGCACGCCCAGCACGCAACGAGATACGTACTCCGCTGTGAACCTGGACATTTTGCACAAACACACATGAAAACCAAAATATGACTGTATTGAAACATTGCCTGGCTTAAAATTTTAATAAAATTAATCCTGGCACTCCAAATAAGAAAACTCCAAATAAATTTTTATTGACCGACAGTTTACAACAAATTAATCAGTAGTACAATAAATTAATTAAATGCAGTACCTATGTACTGTGTACATACTTAAAAAGTAAATTTGGTCAATGAGCCACCTCCTCAGCCTGTGCCACAGCATGAAAGGTAGGTTTGTACCCACCTAACATACCGCAATGCTGATTTTCAGGAGGGGCCCAAGGGCCGAGAAGCTAGTACAAGTAAATAAATAAAATATTTAAAATCAAAAACAAAAATAAAATTCTTAATAAATAAATTTGCTTAAAAACCTGTTTATCATACTAAACCTTCACTACTATCCGTATATGAAATCAAATCAAAACAGGGAATGCTTTAAAATTAAGTGTCTAAAATTAAATTGATAATACATTGAATAAAATAAAAAATAAAAACAAGAATATGTGCTTTATATCTTGATTTAAAAGCACATACAAAAAGGAGAACCCTATTCTTAGTTTTTGTTGCGAGTGGCTAGTTTTAATTCCAAGCGAGCGAATTACTATACTCAGAATTCTAAGTTAGAATCCTGAGTATAGTAAGGGATTTTAAGGCACAAGAGACAAAAAAGCTCTTTGCTATTGTGGGATACATACAACTTTTCACCTCAAAAGAAAATACGAACTGATTCTGAATCTTTCGTAGACAATGTAAAGAAATGCCCAATCCAATTTGAATAAGCAAAAACAAGTTTTGCGCATTCAAATTGATTTTGCTCAAACAAAGCAAAAACGAGTTTTGCTCACGGATTTAAAGCAGTAAAGGCGTTTTTTTTGAGCTAGAGAGGTGAAAAATACCTATTGTCAGGTTTTAACGCAACACTTTTTGAGTGAACGAGAATCTTCGCCACAAAATCAATTGACAAGCAGATAAAATTATTTAAGTTAGTAAAAGTAAAATATACTTTATTGTACACCATTAAAAGAAATACAAATACAAAAACATTCATAATGGCACAACAGGCGGCCTTATCGCTTAAATAGCGATCTCTGCCAGGCAACCATAATACTATTTCATAACGGACTAGCTAATGCCCGCGAAATCGTCCGGGTGGATTAAGGTTTTTCGGTTCCCGTGGGAACTCTTTAATTTTTTGGCATAAAAGTAGCAGACTATAATTTATGTCTGTGCCAAACACCCTGATCCGTTCAGCCGTTCTTCCGTGATTGAGTAACAAACATCCATCCATCTATCCAAACTTCCGCATTTATAATATTAGTAACAATCATACTTTAATATTATAAATGCGAAAGTGTGTTGGTTTGATGGTTTGTTGGTTTGTCCTTCAATCACGCGGCAACGGAGCAACGGATCGACGTGATTTTTGGCATGGGTATAGTTGAGGACCTGGAGAGTGACATAGGCTACTTTTTATACCGGAAAATTAAGGAGTTCCCGCGGGAATCAAAAAAACTTAAACCACGAAGGACGAAGTTGCGGGCATCAGCTAGTAGAATAATATTAGACAACGGAAAAATAATGTTCTAGAATCTGGACTAAGCCCTCACCGTCTGACAGGCTTGCAGAGCGCAGCGTCATCCAGCATCATCGCGGCGGCGGGGTGCACCGGATGTGACGCCGCAGTGGCGGGCGCTCCGCGGAACGCGCACGCCAGCTGCGCGCACAGGGCAAACACTTCCGCCACCGTCTGGATGCGGCGGACTATGAAGATGTCCTCTAGCACTGAGCGCAGCGACGGACTTTGCATTGCCGCCTGGAACATAGAAGTCGGACCTTAGGAAGTAAAATGATGATTTTGTTCCCATTAGGGTGGCTTGCTCAATGTTGAACTAACCCTCTATAATATAATAAATTTAGATCAAAAAAAAAACTTTCCTAAAATCACCATACTTAAACTTTTGTCAAGACGATTATATGGCGCAACACACAATGCGCTGAGTTTTTTCAATACAACTCAGATCAGCTCAAGCTCAGCAATCTCACAGTATTAGCTTTTTCAAAGTCAGTGTTACAATCACCAAGCTAAGGTAACAATCACAACTTTTTCGTGTCGTCGCACAGCAGCCTAGCCAAATTACATACGATTCATGTATATTCTCTTTCCATAATCGTTACGCTTTAGAAAACTAAGGGAATGTATGGGCATTACTTATTCATTATATCTAAGTCACTTGGTCAAAGAAAAATCATAGCCAAGTTTACAAGATAACTAACAGTTCGTTCGAAAAAATAGAATAGAATTTAGAGATTCTATAATTCACCACAGAAACTTCACTGCGCGAACGGCAAGATTGACAGCCGCGACTAACGCTAAATCATTGCCTTAGCTTTTCTCTCCGCGGTATAGAATGAGCGATCGGGACAGTTGTGTCAACTTGGTTACCAATTTATTAATATTTAATTTACCAGTTCGTTTTGTAAGATCGCTTTCGCTAAAGCGTTAACGATTATAGAAAGATAATAAACACGAAACGAATGTTACTTGGCTAGGGGGGGCTCGTGTCGAAATCGTAAAAACAATTCCATACCACATCACTGCTGAAATACTAATGGACAAGCCGATAAGGCGATAGCAAAGGTGATCAGAATCACAAACTCACCGACATATGCATGGCGTCGTTGATGTGGTCAATCTTTCTCCATGCGGGAGGCGTGGGCGCGGCCAAGTGGTCGGCCAGCTCACGGCTGCGCAGCTCCACAGCAGCAAACAACCCGTTAAAGCCCATCAACAGCATTCGCCCTGCTGACTGGTTCTCTCCTTCGGTCGCCGAGGACAACAGGGCTTCGTATCTGGCCCGCAGTTCTGCCGCTATAATCTGGGCACTGGCTGCTGGAGACTGAAAACAAACCATAACTTACAATTTACAATCGTGCATTGTGGAGTGAACATCTCCTGAAGATACTCCGGTGTCGGAGTGAAACGTACGTTGAGAATAATTTGGAAGACTTGTGTGGTGTGGTGAATATCGCAAGCTACAAGTGCCAAAAGTAAATCTATGTGCCAGTAAATCTATGTGGTACAGTGTGTACACTGTACCACATAGATTTACCTACTGTGGCGGATTATAGAGAATTAAATTTCTAGTTCCTTCAAAACCACAACTGTAAGTCATGTCTCATCTAATAGACCTCCAAAATATACTTTTGCATGAACCGTATATAAGTCCAGGACCATACTGCCAACTCAAGCCATATTTGTTTCATTATTGTTGACTTTCGTGTTACTGTTTCGTGACTTGTGTGTTCGTACCTTGACGTTCCTAAGATAAGGATTATAATTCTAATAATCCTTATCTTAGGAACGTCAAGGTACGTGACATCAAACTGTCATTTTGAGTAATATTGCTTAAGTATTACTTTAAGCGTTGGCAGTACGGACCCAGAACATAATACTCTCGACAGTGGATAGAACTCCTGAAAAATCTAAGATTTTTGTCATTAGTCATGTCAATAAGTGGGAAGAAGAATGAACACGAAGTGAATGAATCTCATAGGCCTTGTTCTCGCTAAGGTACATGTAGTAGAGGTTGAAAGTTATATTTACCTCCATGTCCATAACAAGATATCTGAAGTGCATCTCAAGGTCTGTCAAAAGATCATTCAACGGGACCGGAGAATTCATGATCACGTTGTTCAGTTCATTTATCATTAAAAGTGCCGATGGATCTTCAGAGTGCACTTTTTTGAGAGCTTCAGGTAGTATAATGGTGCTGAAGTTGTAGTTCAACTGTACCAAATCCGCTAGAAGTAAGTTGGCACTTCTCACGCATTCTACAGCAACTGGTAAAGAAGCATCTTCCACTGACGCTGACTGTAAAGGTAGAAGTGACAGCAGTTCTACAGCTTGCATAGATAACGAGCTCATATCGTCGAGGAACCATTCTCCTTCCATCGAAGTCAAATCTACGAGACAGTCTCCCGCGCTTTGTGCTCCATTTTCCAACATTAAATATCGTCTGTTTAAATTGCATAACATTCCAATTACAACGTTTTCTAAAGCCGCTGCAGCACCTTCCTCAGCCCTTACCCAATTGCTGATATTGTTCTTAGCCTCCACGTAAGCTTCCTGTGCTATAGCGATTGCGTCTGGACCACCCTCTTGCTGTAACCTTTCAAGACATTTGTTTAAGTTCGCAGTTGCCTCAGCATTTATTTGTTGCAATCGGTAGTTGTAAGCGACGATTTGTTGCGAGTCGCCACAATTGGAATCGGAGTTGACTAATGCTGTGACTTGATTGGATACTTCACGACAAACTTCGGGCGATTTGCTTTCTAAAGCTGCGGCGAGATATTTGCGAAACATCATTATACGGTGGTACTCTGTCTGACTTTGAGGATAGTACTGAGAGACAGCGACGTATTGCGTCAGAAGCTCTAGACATGATCGAACAAGAAGATTCGTCTGCTTCATGCTTTGGTTTAATTCAGTTTCAGCTTGTTCGCATTGGGATATCATTGAACTCTGTCCTGCATTCGTTAGAAACTCTTTTATGTGTTCAAATATTTGATTTTCTTCTTCTTCTTGCGGGCCAGAGAATTCCTGCACCCAGGCCATTAATTGCGGTCCGTTTAATACCTCATTGGTTGTTGTAAAACTTTCAATTTGTGTGTCAAAATCATTAAGAATTTTCACTAAAGCTTTCATAGAATCCTCGACCGCATTCTTAGCTTGTTTGTAGGTCGTGTACTTCTGTGAAATGGCGTACAGTGGATGGTTATTCAAGTTGTTACCATAGGCTTCAATCTCTTTAATAAGAGCCATTTGCTGGTGGCACAGCTGAAGTTTCGATTCAACTGCTTTGAACTCCTCGTTTTCTTCAAGCCATTTCTCAGCGCTTTGTTTTACTTCAGGCAGTATGGCCAAAAGTTGTTCCCTGGAATACCAAAAGAAAGGATTAAGTTTGTTTGGCATGAGGTTTCGTGAATATTTAAAAGCGGATATCATTCATGAGCTCATCAATGATTCAAGGTGGGCTCAGCGAAGTTCGGATTAGAGTTCTCATTAGCAAAAATAAATTATTTACTGTATAATTTGGTCCTCGGTTACGTGCGGATAATATAATCCGTGTGTAAGGGATCAAGTCAAAGGTAAGTAGCGAAAATTGTTGAATCACGGTAATTGGTAAAACAAAGTTACTAAATTCCCTTAAGCCATCCGACCCACTTCCTAGATATACGAGAACTATTATTATGACAAACTCACAGTAAATGGTCTACGTTTATTAATTTGTGTGCCAAGAACTGACATTAACTGACAATATGCGAGATATACGTGATATATCGCATTTAAAAATGTGGGAACGTTTTACGGCTCAGAACCACATGGCATGATGGTCAACTATTTTCTTTATATCAGGGGATCAAGTCATAATACCTTGAAATATTTACTGTGACTGTTATGTAAGCCCTCCATAAATAGTTTAAGCACTGGCGCACATAAAATATCAATACTCCAAAGCCTAGCGTTACGTAAAACGCGCGTTATTGTTGTAACAAAGAGTGGAAATTCGGGCATGTTTAAGCGGGTGTCATAACTGAGGTCATAAATATTTGTGTGGAGAACTCGTCAGGGCATTATCTACGTAGGTACACGCGTGATCCCGCTCAAGTAGGGTTATCTACTATATTGTTATGTCGAGAGTTGAGACATGTTAGAATTTGGAGGTACTTTTTAGGATTCTTGCAGGACTTTGAAATTATCAAAATAAGGTCTCAAGTTAAGTTGTCTCATCAAATGTTTCGGGTTATTTCAATATTCAACTTAGAATAACTACCTATAGAAGGTATGTTTCCAAACAACGCCTTCTCAAAACGCAAGCCACAAATTCGCTATGTGTGCTGTGTTTACTTGCCTCGTAAACGCAAACATAATGTTGCCAGTTTAAATGTTTTCCCCCTAAAAGTTGGGTAAGTAATTGGTTAGTTTGTTTGTAGCATTGTAGCTTCTAAAACTAAGTTAACCAGCTTTTTTCGGACTGCGCGAGCGTCGTACGATGCCATTTATGGCACCAATTGAGCGGCTTACATTTCGCGAGTGTACTAGGTTTCTATAGGTAGTTATTCTAAGGTATTCAATTAATAACGCAGAACTTATCATTATTTGAATGAATCTATACTAATGTTATAAATGCGAACGTTTGGAAGGATGGATGGATGTTTGTTACTCAATCACGCCAGAACGGCTGAACGGATCTGAATTAAATTTGGCACAGAGATAGATCTGGAATAACACTAAGGCTACTTTTTATCTCGGAAAATTAATGAGTACTCGCAACCAGTCGAGAAACAATAAATACAAAGAGCGTATCATTATCAGCCTTTTCAACAAAATCAGCCTTAATGTCAGGACGTCTCATGTGGCAACTGGCAACCCTACGCACGAGTGGCAGCTCGTAAAGATACGCTCTTTGTATTTATTGTTTCTCGAATGGTTGCGAGGAGTATACGCGGAGTCTTGTTTTCTCGGCGGCCATTACTGTTCGCAATAACCAGCCTGTCGGTGGAGCGGAAACTTGCACACGAGCTGTTTATCAGACTGGTAACTGGTTACAATGTTATCGTGGTTTATTTTTATGATATTGTTAAGTAAAACGAGAAAATTCCATACTTTGATTCTAGTATAACCCACAAGAAACATCTATCTACTCGTATATTATCTTTTTCTACAAGGGCCGTAATTAAAAGACTCTATGCCCCGCTACAGCAACGCTACGCGGATCGCGGGACCCGGATGATCCTTACATTATATAGTAGAAGCTATTTCAGTAAACAACTCAAGTGACTTTGCACACCTAGTACTTGGACTTAGCTCGCGCCGCGCTATCACCATCCATATCTCCACTCTACCAGGGGACCATATCTTACACAACATATTATCATACAGTAGCCGCTACTTCAAGAGATAACTTACTTCGCCCGAGATACTCGTTTACTTCAACTGGAGTACGCAGAACGTGCGCGTTACGCGAGCCACGCGTTACGCGGTATCACCCATCCATCGCCCCAAGCAACCACGGGACCATATCTCACACATATTACAATTTTTTTCATCGGGCGCTTGACGACAGTCATGCTTAGTGCAAACCAATGATGAGGTCTAGGTTGGAACACGCTTGCCTAGAAGATGCCTATTCACTCTTACCTTGAAGGTACTTAAGTTATACGAGGCAGGAAACACGTCGTGTAGTATGCTCCTAAAAAAACTTTATTATACTGTTGAAGATTATGTAAATGATAAAAGAGCGTGGATTTGACTTGCTCCAGCAATGCTAAGGACAGCGGTTACTTATGGATCTACACATTGATGTAATTGTAAATCATTCTTTTTAAAATGAGCAACCACCGAATTTCTTGCTGGTTCTACTCGGTAGGAATGGCATTCTGAACCAGTGGTAGATTCACTCGACGATTCAAAAGCACTTTTAGTGCGAGTTTGAGTTCGTGCGCTGGGACGGGGTACTCATACTCCAGTGTACAACTCACGTGACTTCTCCCGCGACGTGCTTCAGCTCGCGCACGCGCACCGCGAGCATGGCCCGCGCGGCGCGCACGTGGCGGGCGCCGCGCCGCCGCCGGCCGCCGCCCCACTCAACCAGCGGGTCGTACACGAAGGCCTCCAGCAGAGTCAGCAGCGTCTCGCGCCCGCGCCGCATCGTGCGGATCACGTGCTCGCACGCCAGCCGGAAGATGCCCTGCCGAACACATACACAAATTATTAGCAATATATCTTTTATACTTAGAACTTGATACTTGATAGAAAGCGTTATCCCATGTTAATAATGGGGTCAAGTCAGAGTCAAAGTCAAAATATATTTATGCAATTTAGGTACAATGTACACTTATTGACGTCCAGTCGGTTCTCCTAACCATTTTTCTCCAAGCGTTCGGTCTTGGGTCGTCATTTTGTCAACATGGACTGTTTTCAGATCGTTCATTATAGCTGCCATCCAGCTATATACCCCGTCATCTGGGTCCAGCGCTAACATTTATAACCGTTCCGATCATGTGATTCTCAGGTCTTTTCATAACATTGAGCAGATATATCATAGGATTAAAAAAAATAGTGTTTACATAGGGGTTACATAGTGGTGTTGTCCATATAAATACAAGCGCGCCGCGCACCCGACCCGGCCCGCGCCCAACCCGCGTCCATTCCCTGTGTGTTTTGCGCTTTAAACTGCTTGACTGCATATACAAGACGCTGGAAATGTATAATTAGTTCGCCACGCGTAGGGAAGAGGTAACCGTGCCGAGGTTTGCAACTCGTTATCTTACATTGTTGACGAGAGAGTTTGTTCCTTAACAAAATATAAACTTAGATGAGATAAACATTGGAGCAGGATAATCTAGCTAACATGGTTGTGGTAAATAGTAAATGTGTGATCTTCTAAAATTTATAAACACTCCAAAATTGGGTACCTTGGAAATTAAATGAAACGAAAAATATATTAATTTCACGTAGACGTAATATACCGATCACAACGATGTATTAGTATATACTATATGCATATTGCATACATAGTACCTATCTGTTACATAACAGAAGCGTGTTGACCGTGTAGCCTTTTATCATAATTCATATCATAGTAAGGGTTCTCTATGACCAATTATGCCTGGACTTCCATGATTATCCGCATATAAAAAGACGCGATGGTGACAATTAATTGCGATATCTTAAAACTAAAGCTCGGATCAGGGCGCGTTTGGAGCCCTACGAGCAATTTCGTGCACGACATAGAGGCATAAAAGCATTGCTAACCCTAGTTAAAAAAGCCCAATGCTTATTTTTTATCGTGTCCTATATGAAAATAGGGTGGCATCTACCTAACCAATACATATTACATACCCTGGCTCCGAATACTGTGCACGCCATTGCCAACGAGGGTTCCAAACGCGCCCTGTTTTTAGAAAAGACCACAGCATACTCAGCCAGGTATTTTTTCACCATCATACAATATTCAACCCTTAGCTTTCAAGGCGAGCCTCAAGGGTATCCACATGGTAAAATAAACTATTTTGGGTATCAATAAAATTAGTCCACTTCGGAGACCCACTTATAAAGAAAACACAAGCAAGTACATTATGTTAGAGCGAAAACACACTCCAAACATGTCTATTCAAAACACAAGTTTAAGAAATCTGTTAAAAGTATGCTCCTGAAAAAAAGCTTACGTCTTAGTATGCACTGCCATGCCCCCGATTAATTATGTAAAATGATAATAGAGCTGGGATATGACTCGTCCAGCAATTCTTGGGACTGCTTACTGTTACTTATGTATCTAGTTATCTACTCTCTATTTTAGTATAGTAATTTATGTTTTTTTTACTGGATGGCATAGACAGTCGCGTAAAAAGACTGGATTAAAAGATGCATATCTCAAATTTCGTCACTTGCAGGTAAGCGAACCGTGGTGAGTGGTCAAGGCGCTCAGGGCGCGATTCCCAGAGAGACGCAGGTTCAAATCCTGCCGGTTCCGAAAATTTTTGATATGTATATATTTAAGTAAGTTTAGAAACTTTCCTCGTGTGTGAAGCACTGTAATAAAATTATAAAATTATGTTTTTTTTTCATCCCTATTTGCCACGTCCACGTTACTATTGTATGAGCGATATTAATTGCATATCGTATGACCGCAGAGCAGCGCTGATGCTGTGCGCTGTAATTGTTTGCAGTGCTAATAAACAACGGTACTTATACCGACGGGCGCCGGGTCATTGCTGGAATAAATTATTATAAACCACACTGTATTTATGTATTATTAGTATGTATAGTTTAGGTATTATATTATTATTGTTGCAGTTTCCCGCTCCTTTTTAAAGTTCCTTTTTGTTTTATGTTTATAATTAAGTAAGTTATTTCTATGTTATGTGTGGCAATAAAGAATTTATCTATCTACTAGATGATGCCCGCGACTTCGTCCGCGTGGACTAAGTTTTATCGATTTCCGCAGGAACGACTTAATTTTTCGTGATAAAAAGTATCCTATGTCCTTCCTCGGAATATAATCTATCCCTGTACCTACCATATTTCATCAAAATCGGTTGAACAGGTAGGCCGTGAAAGCGTAGCAGACAGACAGACAGACAGACGGACAGACAGACAGACACACTTTCACATTTATAATATTAGTATGGATATGGATATACATTCTGTCAAAAAAGTACCAGGAATTCATCATTTGTTTCTAATTCCAAATTCAATTCAAACATTATTTTTTGTCGCTAAGTTGACACAACTGTCGTCTATATTGCCGCGAAGTTTGAGCGTCAATTGTTATTTACTTTGTTTACAGTGCGCCATTTTGTCAGTTCATCTCAATAGTGTTTTGCGATTTTTACAATGAATGAAAATATCGAACAAAGAGTTTGTCTCAAATTTTGCATCGCAAATGGAATTTCGTGTCCAGAGTCGCTGAAAATGTTGCAGAAAGCTTACGGGGAATAGACTTTATCAAAAACACGTGCATACGAGTGGTACCATGCATTCAAAAGTGGTCGCGATGTGGTGGAAGATTTACCTCGCTCTGGTCGGCCATCAACGTCTTCAACTAAAAGGCACAAGGCCATCATTGTGAATGAATTTTTGACCAAAAACTCAACAAATACCATCGAACAACTACCGTAT
Source organism: Erebia ligea (assembly GCA_917051295.2). Classification (NCBI taxonomy): domain Eukaryota; kingdom Metazoa; phylum Arthropoda; class Insecta; order Lepidoptera; family Nymphalidae; genus Erebia; species Erebia ligea. Next base: position 2,206,796 of record OU785234.1, on the reverse strand, counting down.
TCACCGGATATGGCTCCGGCCGACTTTTTTCTCTTTCCAAAACTCAAATTACCACTTCGTGGCAACCGTTTTCGATCGATAGAAGACATGTAAAAGAGAATTCGCGGCAAGAACTGAAGTCGATTCCGAAAAATGCCTTTAAAAATGTTTTGAAAATTGGATTATTCGTTGGCGTAAGTGTATTATTTCCGAAGGGGCCTACTTTGAAGGAGATACAATAAATTTGGAATAATAATTAACATTTTGTGTATTATAGACCTTTTCCCGGTACTTTCTTGACAGAGTAGTATCTATATTCAGCACTATAGTAGTTATAGCACAGAATAGGTAATAGGTTATAGTACGTACCTAAATAAAGCATAGATGCAACGTTTATCAAAACTTAATGATGTGGCACAAACTTATCTGACCCGGTGGTCAAAATTGGAATAAATTTTTATGCCTGTTTATTTTTTTATTTTAGTTTTCATAGATAGATAGCGAGTAGCGACGTTGTCACCGGGTCAGATAAGTTTCTCGGACTATCAGGGAACGCATACACGAATGAACATCTCTCTCTCTCTCTCTCTATATCGTATCCCTCATTGCTAGGGGTCGTGACTCGTGCCACAACGAAGACTAATTAGTAAATTACACACAACATGTACCTAATGGTAGGCGTTTTCTTGGGGTAATAATGCGGTAGGCAGGCTCTCAAACCGTACATAAAGCCGTTTTGTTTTAGATAGATAGATATATGTAGAAAAAAAACAGACGTACCTAATTCGACCTTGAATAAATAAATAAAAATAAATAAAAGTTTATTGACCAACACTACAATTATTACAATTACATTTAGTTTACACCAATTAATCTTATACTAGATAGTTAGGTACGTGTGATCAATGGGCCACCTCCTCAGCCCGTGCCACAGCATGAGAGATAGGTATATACCTACCTAACATAGGCACTGCAACGCTGATTTTCAGGAGGAGCCCAAGGGTCAGAAAAAAAAAACGAAAACGAAAACTTAAAGTGATGTGATAACAACACAACAAAATAAGGAGCACTCGTGTTGAAAACGACCCTACGACGCTATATTTGAAGGTTGTCTAGAGTCTAGACTATAACGTTCTACAACTTACGCTACGCTCGCACTGCGAAAAATATTCGCGCGAATTTTACTCTCGCGATTTATTTTCCGCGTACAGATTTCACCTACTCCTACAATTTGTATCAAACCAGCAATTTTTTTCCGTGCGAATTTTATTCGCTAGTGCGAGCACCTCCATATGATTTCTTGTGTTACAGAATTGCGAAAAAAATTCGAGCGAATATTTTTCGCAGTGCGAACGTAGCCTTACTGTTAGATGCACTACGACGAAAATATCGTAGGTCTATCCCTAAGGGACGTCGCCGGTTAAAGGTGGTAATTCATTGTGCATGATTCCAAGATTGAGACTTTTTTTATCACGTTTTCCACGGCGTGCGTGTTTGCCAATCCACACTTGGCCACCGCGGTGGACTGTGGTCTAAACTAAACCCTTCACGTTCTAAGATGAAACCTGTACTAACTGTACGGACAGACAGACGTACTTTCGCATTTATAATATAAGACAAAGCGTTTCGTGTGTGAATTACTGGAAATCTTTTCTTAGTGGTCAATCTGTCAATGGTCAACTGCAATCTACATAATGCGGAACGCCAGGAAGTATAAACTCCTTCAACTGATTATGCAAGGGAAAGTGGCTGGCAGGAAGAGGCCTGGCCGCAGACGAATATCGTGGCTGAATAACTTGCGCCAGTGGTTCGGGAAGAGCATAGAGTCCTTGTTTAGAGCAGAGGTCAGAAAAGTTGAAATCGTCCTGATGATTGCCAACCTTCGAAACGAGAAGGCACGTTAAGAAAAAGAAGAAATTGTAAGTTTGGAAGTCGAATAGCAAGCTTGCAAGCGCCACAATCGGGGCTACGTGAAACGATACGAGTATTATAGCAATCTGTGGCAAACTTATGTCTGTAGTATCACGAGTATTCACGAGTCAGCGATTTTTCTTTCCCGCTCAAGATCTCACGCGCCGTGAGACACCAGCTTTAAGCAGATAAACCTTAATACGACACTTTATACTTTGATCTGCGGGCAAAAATAATGATGCCAAATGTCTGGATGAATCCTAGGATTCCGAAGGAGTATAAAATTGCCGAGACTTGAGCTGTTTAAATATTGACAGCATGACTTTTCTATTTCGTATTAGTTCTCTGTTCACGAATTTAAGTGAAGTGTTAGCATACTTATACCACAGCTTAAGTCACAAGTAGTTGAACGAACAGAATCCATATCAGAATCATACTAATATTATAAATGCGAAAGTGTGTTTGTTTTTTGGCTTGTCCTTTAATTACACCGCAAACAAGCAATGGATTTTTGCATAGGTATAGTTGAGGACCTGGAGAGTGACATAAGCTACTTTTTATCCTGGAAAATTAAGGAGTTCCCGCGGGTAATAATAACTTAAACCACGCAGACGAAGTCGCAGGCATCAGCTAGTCACACACACATCACTTTCACATAATATTATGTGAAAGTGTGCCTGTCTGTCCTCTGTCTGTCTGTAACGTTTTCACAGTCCATCCTATATACCTATATTAGTTAAATCAAGGTAAATTAAAAAAAAAATTTTGTACGCTTGCTCATTATGCAATGTAACATCATTAATTGATTAAAAGTTACTAATGTACCTATAATAACTAACCCTTTAACTTAATTAATAAAGAAAGTTAATTACCCATTTCGATGATATCATTAGTAATTAGTTGTTAGGGTAGGTATTTACGAACCCAATACACGTTAGATTCCTTTCCGTTAGTTTAAAAATCTATATTCCATTAAAATGTAATATTCTTCGGATTATAAAAAAAACTAGCTGATGCCCACGACTTCGTCCGCGTGGTTTATGTTTTTTTTATTCCCGCGGGAACACCTTAATTTTCCGGGATAAAAAGTAGCCTATGCTTAAAATTTCCACCTAATGTTTCCACTCTAGCGTACCCGGAGCGTGTCAACTAGTATTATTGTATAGACTGTCGGCCTGAACAAAGCCAATTTGTCAGCTCTCGTGTGAAATGTCAATTTATTCGTTATAGTGACCAACTAGTGTCAAGTACCAAGTGTCTGAACTACAGGAGATGGACGCTAGAGAAAGGAAATGAAATGATTTTTTTGAGATATGATTTATTTCATGTAGGACAACTTGTGCCACTTATGATAAGTCGTAACAATCTACCACCGGTTCGGAAAGCTGATTCTACTGAGAAGAACCGGCAAGAAACTCAGCAGTTGCTCTTTTCGAAAACAGAAAAATGTAGCACTTTAGCCTCAATTACTCGGCGCATAACAAGCTTTACCCAAAACTTGTTACAATTTGCATACCTATACGAAGCTACGGACGGACTAAGATACGGATAATTACGATACATATAATACGATACGGATCATATTATATGGTATCGAATATCATAAATTCAGCCAAACGCAACAATAGAGACTGTAACAATGATTGATGCTGGTTTTACATAATTGGGCTACCAGTATGCGCGTTGCGTCACCGATGCGAAGGATGTCTTGTCAGTCTTGTCCAGTGTGCATAGCATGCGCACAACATGAGATTATCTCGCGACGAGAGGGAGAGATGTTATAGTTGCCGGCAAATTTTTCATTTAACCTAACATGCACAAAATGCGGTATATTACAAGAAAAAAATAGTCGACATGTAAAGGTTCGTAGAGAAAAATACCACAGATAAGAAATATTATTTTTATCTCTACTTTTGACGTAACGAGACAAGTAACCATGTTAGCTTCGGTAGACAGATAGAGATAACGGGTAGACATAATTTTACTCGTAGTGCGCATGCTAGCCATACAGGGGTCATACTGCCAACGGTTAAAGCAATACTTAAGCAATATTACTAAGAATGACAGTTTGATGTCACGTACCTTGACGTTCCTAAAATAAGGACTATAACTCTGAAACACGAAAGTTAACAATAATGAAACAATATGGCTTTAAGCGTTGGTAGTATGGCCTCTGTACCGCTAATCTGTACGGCTGATTATAAGGTGTTTGAGATCTAAAGCCTGCGATATTGTCCCCACCGACCCAAGCTATCACGTTCAAACATGCCTATAACATTACTATGGACGTGAGAGAAACTCCGAATGTTATCATTCATCTGTTCAATCAACACCATAATAGTAGCACCTCCTTCATTAGCAAACCATGAAAAGGCTATAGCTAATGTCGCTAATAGACCCGAATCAATGACTTGCGTGAACGTTACATCACAGCCTAACGAAATTATCTTTCCTACCAGTCGATGGAGGGGTCTAGACAGAGCAACGCTGCTGGGTGACATGAACACGACGCAACGGAGGAAATTGGGATAATTTTCAATACAAAATGTTTTCATTCTAATGTTTATCCTTGGTGGAATAAACACGGGATGCGAAACGTAATGAAAATGTATGAAATCACGTTCGACTAACTTTTGCGGTTCGAGGGGAGAGTGCCTTGTCATCTTTCTGTCCAATTATTGACACTAGTGCATGAAAAAGTGGATCACTGTGACAACACAATATCATAATTAATGGCGATATTGCTAAGTTCACGACTAGAGGGGGTAAGGCGAATATGGCCGATATCACGCGTCCCGTGGTTAATTAGTCCAAGCAAATTAGTATGCAGGCGCCTACCCCCATATCTCTCTCAATTGAAAGATACCGTACCTCTAGGTGCTGCAACTGTTACGGTAGCCGGGTCTATCATTTGTATGGGCGTCGACCCACTGTTTGAATATAATATGCTTACGCTGTGGTTATATAGTGTGACAAGTAGGTACAATCACAGCGTCGATCCATCACTCGGGTGACTCTAACACGCTCCACTTCATTAGAACAAATACCTAATTCATTAATTACTAAGATGATACCCGCACTTTGTCCGTGTGGATTAACGTTTTTGGGAACTCCTTCGGGAACTCTTTGATTGAAAGCCTAAATGTACACAGCCTGTGTACAACCCAATAAGCACCAGTATGAAATGCTTTATCAGAACTCGAAACCTCATATTGTTCTTAACTAAATTCCTATCAATTAATTATATTATTGAAATAAAAATTAATTGGTAATTTTTAAAGAGAGCAACAATCAAGTAAGATTACTCGGTGTAATCGAAAAACCTATACTAAAATTACCGACCAAATAGACTTGGTGATTTGAAGACCTTATAATATCTGTAACTTTATACTCGATTCAAGAGCTTAAAGTTTAAAGGTGTAAAAAAGATGAGGCTAATGTGAAAGAGGTGGGAGAAAAAATGCAAGTTAAGTTAACAACGTTCTTTATTGTAAGCTAAGCAAACATAATATTTAAGAAATAAATTAAATAATTAATAATTAAATAATAGTATCTAATCTTAATATAAAACAATCAGGTAGGTAATGGGTTCCAACCTCCGACCTTTTCTAATTAATTCTTCTAGAATTTTCTTTTCACAAACGTGACAGTTCGATTCTTAATTTGCTTCAAGATTTTTGGAACACGCCATTTATTTTGTACATCAGTGCAGTCTTCTAGAGCTATTACTTTCGAGTGTCCAACTGGAGTAGACGCTTCTTCAGATAAAGAGTCCAAGTTATCACAAGAGCCCCCATACCCACTGCTGCATGGGCTATTCGTTCTAGTAGAGTCCGCGCTACTTATAGAATCTAAATCACTTTTGGAAGGTATCCTTGATATGGAGATATTAGAAAAGGAATCAGCCCTCTCTGTTCGACTCCTTTTGTTATCAGCATGACTTGTCTCCTGTCTTTTTCTAATATCAGAAGAAAATTGAGATGTATCTTCACTATTAGCTGTTATATAATTTATTGCCTTGAATGATATTTTCAATTGTTCAGAAGTCTCCATATTCGAAATTGAAGCTGCTCTATTTTTAAAAAACTTTCCGTTGTCCATAGAACGTCTCTTCGGTACTCTTCTAATAGTCTTCAAAAACTCATCAGAGCAGAAAGTAGACTTGTCAACGTCTATCACAGCTGGTTTACAGGGTGTTGAGTCTATTGACGCATCGAATACGTCCAAATCCACAGGGGTGCCCCATTTCCGATCCAAAGCACGGAAGGCGACTGATAAGTGCAAATGGAGATCCATATTGTATGATAGAAAAATAATTAATGATACGAATTCGCTGCTGTTTAGCTATTTATGTAATTTCACTTCCCCCGCCCTTTCGATGAATGCATTTAATGTCCCTCATTAAGTTATTAATTTATGTATTAAAATTAATTGCGTAATAATTAACGTAATAGCTTAGTGAAGGGTTAATTGATTTGGAATTTATGTTTAATTAATGCAACTAACTAATTAATTATTTAATAATGTGAAATATAATCCTTTATGATGGCTATCTACATGCAGCACTATACTTGTAATCAAAACCTTTCAAATGGGATCAAATTGATTGAACTGATGATTTTGAAAACGGTTTCGAAAATATAAATATAGGTATTTAGTTAAAGTAATATTCAACCAATTATAAATATACAGAAGTATTAGTAGTATTATTAACGAAAACTGAAGGTTTTTAGCACAAACGCGCACTGGTCTGAGAAGAAGCCCACACCACACAGCAGCTTCTTATTTATCTCAATCTTAATATTATAAATTAATGTGAAACTTTGGGTAGATGGACGATTGTTACTCAATCACGCCAGAACGGCTGAACGGATCTAAATTTGGCACAGAGATAGATTACAGTCTAGAATAACACATAAGCTTTTTGTCTGGGAAAATCAAGCAATTACACTGGGATTCAGAAAAATTTAAACCACGACAACAATACAACTCAGTGCCGAAGGCTGAAACTCGGCAGTTGCTCACTTCAGTTTCAGTGAATCTTAAAAATGATATGGACATATTGGATAGAAGCAGGCGTTACTTTGCGGAAGTCCGTGACAGTGAAAAAACTAGAAGTTTAATTCGCTATAATCCGCCACAGAAGGTAAATCTATGTGGTACAGTGCGTATCTTGAACTTGCAGCCCGCGATATTCTCCACACCACATAAATCTTCCAAAATACCCTCAATGTACTAGTTTCACTCCGACACCGGATCATCTTCAGGAGATATTGACTCTACAATGCACGATTGTGATTGTGATGCACTGTACCACATAGATTTACCTTCTGTGGCGGATTATAGCGAATTAAACTTCTAGTTTTTTCAGTGATATGGAAAACAGCCTAGCGGGTAAGGTAAGGTTATGATACATTTTACTCCGTCTGTCTTTGTTATTCAGGCGGTTTGGCGCATTTTACATACGTGATACAAAGAAAATAACTCAAACGGTCATTACGTTTATGCATTTTATATTTACCGAACAGCCTTCAAACACTTCTAGACTTTCAGGGTAAAATGTGAAGGCTAAGAAATTATTAAGAAGTTATACGTGTAAGTTCAAGACTTCACTGGAGACATTTTATTTCGATACTTTTATGATATGACTAGCTGTAGAGTTCACTTGGAATGTTTAAATCCTAGATCACACACCGCAGAAAGACAGACATCCGCACGAACATAGAGCTATACTTTCGCTATTCCCTGTGGGACATCGCTACAAAGGTATTCGAATCTGCGACATCTTTCTTATGAAATTCTACTCCAAACAGTCAAACTTCAACCGACGTGGCTACTAAGACCTACTTGGAAGTGATCAAAATGTTCAATACTAACTAAAACAGTTACATACAGCTTCTCTGTCTCTTTCCATCTATACTAGAAGAAGTGAGACAGAGTTTAACGCTGTTTTGTCACGTATGATTTTTCCAGCCCAGGCCCATTGCCGCTGTCCTCTAAAAAAGAACTATTTCTGAAATATTTTGTAGACATCAACGGAACAGCGGACTTATGGTCGCTCGACACGTCGCTAGTAGAGTCTAAGCTTTAAACGTGTCAAAGTTAAAGGTGACGCAACCAGGGCACGTCCAAACTCCGCCGTGTGATGCCAAACTTGTTTACTTAGATGCGGGCAAAAATGTAATGACCTGACATAAGTTTGCTAACACATTAACTTCAGAGAAGGTTACGTACGAGTACTACGTAGTTGAAAGCGTACACGAAGTCGTACATGACTGTAATATTTTAACTGCTGTAAGCGACACAGAATTCTAAATAGGTAAAAAAAATATAGGTAGAAAGGATCTGGGAGCCCACCGGATTTTAATCAAGAGTTTGCCCGGTGGGAAGCTTCGGCCGTGGCTAGTTACCACCCTACCGCCAAACGATTTAGCGTTCCAATACGATGCCGTGTAGAAACCGACTAAGGGTATGGGTCTAATATAACTGTTATGCCCCTAACAGGTAAGCCCGCTACCATCTTAGACTGCATCATCACTTACCATCAGGCGAGATCGCAGTCAGGGGTTAACTTGTAGTGGAATTAAAAAAAGAAAGCTCTTTAAGAATTGATTAATCAGCAGTATTAAAAACTTATAGGTGTGTGAAAACGTCGCGCGACAAACTTACATAATCTGTAACTGTGATTCATAATAAAAACTTTTTTATTTTTTATAAATTTTATTTCATTCAATCGCACAGCGGTAAGCACGAGGCAATCAAAGGAACGGAGCATTAACAACTTTTCTTAATTCGCTCAAGCTCGCTCGAGCGGGAAATGTACTGCGACTTTTCAAGGTGTAGGTACTTCACGGCTTGCACGTGTAGGTACTTTATTGCTACGACCAAATTAAATACAACCAGGTGCGAGTTTGACTCGCCCACTCTGCTTTATGTAGCCATATCATATTTTTTATATTTTCATTTATTTCAGGCAACAAAGCCCATATTATAAAATACATAAAATACAATAATACTTGAAAATAAAAACAATATAAAATAAAATGCAACATAGAAATACAAACTGTAAAAAGACTAATACTTTTTGTTCCACTACAAGTTAGCCCTTGACTGCGATCTCACTTGGTGAAAAGTGAGATCACATGTAAGGGGTATGGCAGTTAGATGGCATCGTATCGGAACAATAAATCGCGGTCTGGGAGGCATAGTTCGCGGCTGTTACTACCCCATCGGCAAAGACGTGCCGCCAAGCTATTTCACGACGAATTTTGTGGCGAATAATAAAATTGCACCATTACTAAATCGCAAAATATCAATAAATAGCCAAATTGTTATGTATTTTGATAATTAATAACGCGAAATATTTATTTGGTGACATTATTTAAAATCAATGTTGTCTTACTCATTACCATACATTACAATAATTAATTTGAATTGCAAATATTTCGGGCGAGTCTGAACATTTTGTAAATAAAATATTGTCAAATTTGGATTAGGTACATATACTTCTATGATAAAAATTTGAGTGAGTGTCTTTACGCACTGCATCCGAATTTTTTACATACTTTTGAAATAAAGAAACGTAAATTTTTAAGTAGAAGCTTATAAAGTTAAAAAAAATAAAATATGAACTAGCGATTGGCTGCAATTAGACTTGCTGGCAAATAGGTGATGCAGCCATAGGTGGAACGCGCTTGCCTAGAAGATAAGTGTTCACTCTTGATTTGAAGTTATTATGAGCGGAGGGGAAAACGGAAGCCGGAAGGGCGTTCCATATCCTAGCGGAAACGAGGAAGCAAATCGCTTCGTCTAACAGTTACCTTAGTTACCCACTTGGCTCGACGTTGATCGAATGACATGCGCCACAAATAGGCCACACATTCCAATTATACATTTCAACCCTCAATAGAGGCAGTAATTTGACTGCCGCTTGGGACATCGGCCACCGCTCCTTTACTCATTATTTACTTTCCGTACTTGTAAATATTATTTTGTGAAAGTCCATATTAGCGAGAAAGTGGTTCATAATTTGTAACTAAAGCTGCAGGCAAAATTCGCCCGAGAAATAAAGTCTTCATTAGAAAAGGGTAATAAAAAATAGAGTTGTTATAGTTGGAACCAAAGTTTTGAATAAAATAAATTGTTCAGGATAGGACGCCGCAGTAATAGCACAGTGTAAACTGTTAATTTTATGCTCAGGTACAGTGGATTAATGCCCATACAAATTCCAGACAACAGGCTCACCTACAAATAATATTAATACTTCGGCTGCAAGAAATATGCAGCTGATTTGGCTTGAAATATTCCTAACTACTGGAGGTCAAAGGTTTTAAAGGGATATTTAAAAAAGTAAGCCAGCTTGACGGGGTTACAGGTTACTCATCTAACCCAAATTAACGCTCGCCACATACTATCAGAAAATGTCGGTCAGAAAAATCTTATGCGTGCTGTACCTATGGCACTCTGCTCATTCATTTTGTATACCCCACAGACTCTTGACAGTCAGACAGACACAGACGACAGACTCTGACTTCACAGAGTCAGAATTTTGTCGGATCAAACGTTTGCTCAGCGCTTACAGTCACTTAGCGGGCGTTGGAGAGAGCTAAGCTTGGAGATTGTCTACAGAAATGAGGACATCTGTAGAAGAACCAGGCGACGTGTAGCAAAACTTATGTCTAGCAGTTCAGCAGTTGGCGTTGTCGAGTCGATTGACGTCAACGACGATGGATGTTCACATCTAATGACGAGCGACAGAAGCGAACATCCTTCGTCGTCGAATTCACATCATACAGACATTCAAAACTTACGGGGTTAAAAGGCGCGTTCTTCTTACAATTTATAGTCACCACGCAGCATCAGTGCTTAGAACCAGAGAGACGGCGGCGGTCAATCGCAAAAGCTCGCGTTCGCTAAACCTAAATTCTGATAGATACTGTAGTACGTCAGAAAATATTCTAATCGACGTTTTCTGATAATATGCAGACGGCTCTAAGAGTGGAGCGAGAGTTCAGCGCGGCAAGTTTTAATGAAGTGTCGTCGACAAATAACGGCTGGCTTACTTGCTGAGTTTAAACTAACTCAAGTGATGCGAACTTGTGGCTGCGGTAACTGAATCCGCTGTGGATTACAAGCGATCTATCTAGTATATTATGTGACTTGTCGTAACTGAGGGATTGACTGATCTATCAACAACCTAGTCGCTGAGGATAGAAACTTGAAATTTGACCGTAGATTATTTATAGACGCAGGCACTCAAGGGTTTTTTAAGGTAATATAAATGCGAAAGTGTGTTTGTTTGTTGGCTTATTGGTTTTTTGGTTTGTCCTTCAATCTAGCTGTAACAGAGAAACGGATAGACGTGATATTTTGCATGGGTATAGTATATTTAATTCCCGTGGGAATTAAATAAAAATAAACCACGCGGTCGAAGTCGCAGGCATCAGCTAGTCTTAAAATAAAATGTGAACAGTCTTTTTTCGTTTCGAATTTGTTCAAGTAAGTAAGTAGTAATCTTTGTGTCCACTCCAGTGGAGAAGCTCATAGAGCACCCTTGATTAAATCCATACCGGTCACATGTTACGCCCGGTCGGCTAAATGAATTGTTTTTGTCACACAATAGCCCTGTTCATTAAACCGGACATCGTTATTACTGGCAACGATTAACGTTACGTAAAGGACCCCAGCGTTAATCTCCGATTTAAAGGGTGACCTTTAATATGACCACTTTACATCGGGCCAGTCGTTGGAACCAGTGAGTCCATGCCAGTCGTTTACTGGAATGAATACGACGTGGATTTATTACTAGATCACCCAACACTGCTTCGCACGGGCGTGTTTACCTTGTGTAGTGCCAAACACGTCAAAAATCTACTTTTTATTGAGCTTTTTTTTTTAATTTATTTCTTTTATAAAATGCACAAACAAATGCAAAATTTGGATCTGGATCAAATTTGGCACAGAGATAGCCTGGAATAACACATAGGCTACTTTTTCCCCAGAAAATTAAAGAGTTCCCGCGGGAACCAAAAAACCTCTATCCACGCGGAGGAAGTCTCGGGCATCAGCTAGTTTATATATTAAGGTATCGCGCCCTTTGTTTTCCTACATCAATCAACCGTCATGATACCGTTGATACAGAAACCTTGTGTGTGAAAAAGGCCTTACAGGGTAAAATAAAAGTCGAAAACTTCTAACGGGCTAACCTATTATAGGGGTATGGCAGTTAAATCAAGCCCAATCATCTGAGCGGTTTCTACACGACATCCTACCGGAGCGTCAATCCACCGTGCTGGTATTTAAACAATGATAACATAATTCCAGTAGCAATTCCAGCGCTGGACTGGATCGCTGACCTGGAAACTTGATGCAATAATGTAAACAGCGCGAGCGTTTGGAAGCGAATTTCCGTTATTTTTACGTAACCTCCGGAGCAGGTAACAACAAAGGGTATTTAGGTATCATTTTAGACAGCCGCCACAAAGGGGACGCTTCCACCGTTATTTAGCGTGGGTCTTTTCCCTGGATATTACAACTTTTATGGACACAGGGAAATCTCGATGAGCATTTTGTATTTAAGTTGATTGTGTTAAGTAAAATTGACTTAAATATTTATGAAATGGGTTTTAATAAAAACACCAGCAGTTGCCGTTCAAGGCTTTCTAAGCTAAATTTTTTTCTGGAGTAAATATTCGTAAATAGTACTGGAGTAATTATAGGTTCTACGGATAATAAAGTAGAACGTAGACACAATTATTGTCTACGTTCTATTAGCGTCCGAGCTACCTGCCAAGTATAACTTGGGTACCTTAATTTTTCGGGAAAACAAGTATGGATGCAATCTATATCTGATCCAATTTCGTCGAAATTGATTAAAATCGATAAGGTCAAATTCGGTCACCCATCCAGTTGGATCAACGTTGCTTAACAATCGTAATCTGATAATATGCATCGTCCACTTGTTGTGACTAGGCTACTCGTCCCTGAATTTTCGAAAATCCTTTCTTTGTAAGCGGATGCCCACGTCATAATTACTATCTGTGTGCCTTTCAGTCCGATCCTTAGTATTAGCTCAGTTCGATCAGTAGTTTAAGCTGTGCGTTGATAGACCGTTCACCTTTTCCTTTTATATCTATACTTATTACTTACTTATCAAATAAATATTATAAATGCGAAAGTTTGGATGGATGTATGGATGGATGTTTGTTACTCAATCCCGCAAGAACGGCTGAACGAATCTGGATGAAATTTGTCACAGAGATAGATTATAGTCTGGAATAACACATAGGCTACTTTTAATCCCGGAAAAATAAAGAGTTCCCGCGGGAGCCAATAACTCTCAATCCACGCGGACAAAGTCGCGGGCATCAGCTAGTATTTAAGAAAATCCTTTCTTAACCTTAATTCTGGATAATTTAACATTAATTTACATTTTGAATTCGCTTAACTTTTAAAGCTTTTAAAACTAGTTCTCGTGTACATTCCATTTCTTCTAAATAATTGATGAATTCCAACAAAAGTACTAACAAAAGAAGAAAAGGCTTTTTATCCCAAGCTTCTTTATGCAATAAAAATTGCCCTTCGGAAGGAGATGCATTAACATTTCAATAACATGGGAGATCTCATCCTACCGGAGCAGCTATTCATCTGGTGTGAAAAATTTCGCATTTACGCGTTTAAGGTCGAAATCCAATTGGTTGGAAGATAGAGCCTTTGTAAATCGATATAAAAATACGTAATTCAGGTTCAAGTTCCATTTTACCAAAATAACCGGGACCGACGGCTTAACGTGCTCTCCGAGGCACGGGGGTGAAACCGCCAACTTCCTAACTCCGGGCTAGAACTGAGAATCTCTAGTCAGAAAAATCCAATACTTGTTATGACCGGACCCGGGACTCGAACCCGGGACCTCATCGGCCGCAGTCGAACATGCCAACCACTAGACCAACGAGCACTGGAGCCATACAGCTAACGCTAAAAGCAATACTCAAGCAATATTACTCAAAATGACAGTTTGAAGTCACGTAAATTGACATTCCTAAAATAAAGATTATAATTCTAAAACACGAAATTGAACCTTAATGAAACAATTTGGGTTAAGCGTTGGCAGTATGGCCCCTGGTCTCGACGCGCACCGCCTTCTTTCAGCCCAAAGCAATGGTATTCCGAACCAGTGGTAGATTCACTCGACGATTCAAAATCACTTGTAAAAGTTTATTTGAATTTCAAAGAGGACATAATAATAACTTTTCCGCGCTAGTAAATAAAGCTTGTTAAGTTTGAATACTCATCAAGGACGACGTTTCTCGGTTTTGCCGGTGTACTTTACGCTTAACAGCGTGTTTTAAGACATAGTGGAATAGTGGGCATAGTTCGGGATGCTCCAGTAAAATGACAACTCAATGTACTTACTCAGGTAAATGGCTAGAAATGTGAAATGAATGAATAAATAAATAATTCATCGACGAGCGGCGCCACTTTACATGTAAACAAGATCTGTCTCTGAAGCTCTGGGGAAGATTATATTATATTAATACATAGTAATGAGGCCACTGAATTTAATGTAGTGTCTTATTATATTAATTTTGTGACAAGACTCCTCCAATGATTTCAAAGTTATACACAGCGATATTAGACTAAGAGATAGCTGCACTTTTGGCAACTATCGCCAGGAAGGCTGATTCAGTATTAGGTGGGTGTAGGGCTCTCTACTGATGACGATAGTAAAGGTCTGCCGGCTGCCCGCATGCGGATGGGCCTTCCACTAGATATGGCCGCTCAAAGACGTGTTATTACCATAACACGTCTTTGAGCGGATATATCTAGTGAAAGGCCCATCCGCATGTGGGCAGACTGGCAGATTTCCCACCAGTGGAGAGCCTAGGACCCACTAAATACTAAATCAGCCTTTCTAGCGATAGTTACCAAAAGTGCAACTATCTCCTATAATATATGAGAGCATAGCTTTACTTTATGAAATCACAAACAGAATTGTCTACTTATATGCGTACATACAGACGTAAATAATGAATTATTAATTTATACGTATTAGTGCGGCCATACACTGTTATACATGAGTCATGAAGTTGACTGACTGATCAAGTCTGAGCAGGTCTGATTGCAGCCAAGCGCTAGCCTACATATTAAAAAAAAAAAGGAGCAACTGCAAAGCTTAACTATGTACAAACAAATACGTAAAATAAACTTTTTTTTAACAAGTTTTTCTCCAGCTATTAGACACTGAACACCATCTTAGTAATTACTTGTCAAGACTAATAAAATGAGCCCAAACAAGACTGATTGATGTTGAGACGTAAGTAGTACTAGATTATCAGATTAGTGAGCAACCATTCACGGCGGGTACCGTTTTTTTTAATCCACTACAAGTTAGCCCTTGACTGCGATCTCACCTAATGGTAAGTGATGATGCAGTCTACGATGGTAGCGGGCTAACCTGTTAGGGGCATGGCAGTTAAATTAAACCCATACCCCTATTCGGTTTCGACACGGCATCGTACCGGAATGCTAAATCGCTTGGCGGTACGTCTTTCCGGTAGGGTGGTAACTAGCCACGGCGGAAGCCTCCCACCAGGCCAGACCAGGAAAAATTCAGAAATTATAAATTCCCAAATTGACCCTGCCGGGAATCGAACCCGGGACCTCCGCACGTTGACAAATAACAATATGAACAAAGACAATAGCGCTGAACAATGCACCACGGAGGTCGTCAATAGTACTATTTGTATAGTAGTACGGCTAATTCGGACCGAGAATTCTCGGAATCGTATCGGATGCATCACATCTGCAAAGGCCGTTTGAAATTATTTATCTTGATATAATAAGGTCGTATAAGTAATTAGTTACCGGTAACAATCATAGTTGTGAGCAATATAACACGCATAATAATTAGTTTCCAGGACTATACATAGGTAGCTGGGGTAACTAAATCTTGCACACTGGTAAATTCCACACCACGTGCGCTACGCCGTAGCCTTGCTACGAATCGCGTAGATGTCGTAACGCCCGACAGGCTTAGTAGGTCTTCCATCTTAGAGCAAAAACACACTTCTTTTTTTATTCACTACAAGTAAGCCCTTGAGTATGATGTTCCTTGAAGGTAAGTAAAGATGCAGCCTAAGTTGGTAGCGGGCTAAACTGATAGGGGCATGGCAGTTATATCAAACCCATACCCCTAATCGGTTTCTACACGGCATGGTACCGGGACGCTAAATCGCTTGGCGGCACGTCTTTGCCGATAGGATGGTAACTAGCCACGAACGAAGCGTCCCACCAGGCCAGACCAGGGAAAATACAGAAATTATAAATTCCCAAATTGACCCTGCCGGGGATCGAACCCGGGACCTCCGCACTTTTAGACAACAACGCTCAACACTGCACCAGGGAGGTCGAACACACACTTCGCACAAAAATATTTGTCTGGAGAACAAAAAGTCCACGCGACTTACTTTTATATGGAGCTGCACAGCCTAACGCGACAGGATAAAACGTGTTTTACATCTAACGCGGATGACTGGTCCCTAGTACCTATGTGTTTGCCAACACAAACTTTGATAGAATTCGAACGTCGATATACAAATATAACGGAGTAAAATAGTCCTGAGATATCTTGCTTTTAAGTAAAAAATTCGGTACCACAGATTTTAATATCGATTCCTGCGATATGAGCATTGAAACAAAGTTTCCAACTCCCAATTTACCAAAGTATTCCGACGCTGGAATTCAATCCACGCTGCGAGATGTAATCAAATCAAATACTAAACATTGGAAGCAATCACAGCATGACGTCAGCGGTTCCAAAGTCACAAAATATCACCAACACTCTGCTATTACCACCAAAGTGGTATTTATAGGTTGTATTATAAAGCTAATTCGAAAACCCAGCATTGGGAGACACAGCACAGCAACCGCTAGGGTGTGGAATACCCCTTCGGCTTTGGGTTTCCTGCCACGAATTAATTAAGTAAAGGTATCTTCTAGGCAACCTAGACCTCAACATTGCTTTCCAATAACTACGATTGTCATCAAAGTCTAATCAAAAAAAGTCTGATGCCTTTTTGAATTAGTTTATCATGTCACTAACCTTCCCGCAGGTTACTATAAAAACTGTACAAAGTTTAAAGTAGCAATGAGGATTACAATGTCGAAAGAGAAATTCCAAAACTTAAATATTTAAAATTTCCCACTTTTAAAAGGGACGTCATACGTTTACAGATTTCGAGAACATTTCCCGCACAGAGTTTTCTATTTTCTCCATATCATTACCATAATATGTTGAAAGCAGGCTTTATGCCAAAATAAAGTAGCAATGAGGATTACGATGCCGAAAGAGAGAAATTCTTAAACTTTAACATTTAAAATTTCTTACTTATTATAAAGAACGTCATACGTTTACAGATGCCAAGAACATTTCCTGCATAGAGTCTCCATATATACTCGTATATCATTACCATATGATGAAAGCAGGCTTTACGCCAAAATAAAGTAGCAATGAGGATTACGATGCCAAAAGAGAGAAATTCTTAAACTTTAACATTTACAATTTCCCACTTTTATAAGGGACGTTATACGTACAGATGTCGAGAACATTTTCCGCTCAGAGTTTTCTATTTTCTCCATATCATTACCATATGTTGAATGCAGACCGCTTTACGCCCTCTCAAGGCTGCCATTCCTTCACAAACCGAGTCAGTGTGATAAAATCTCGAGTTCAAGGTATGGAAAATGAAGTCTATTTTGGAAATATGTTTGTTCAGCTCCTATACGAAGCTAAACTCAGATAAGATCACAGTTTAATCATGGCTTCTCAGATATCAAAACCCTTTACGTTCTAATTTATTATCAACTAGCTGACGCCCGCGACTTCCTCCGCGTGGATTGAGGTTTTTCGGTTCCCGCGAGAACTTGTTAATTTTCTGAGATAAAAAGTAGCCTATGTGTTATTCCAGACTATAATCTATCTCTGTGCCAAATTTCATCCAGATCCGTTCAGTCTTTCTGACGTGATTGAGTAACAAACATACATCCATCCATCCATCCATACATAAATTCAAAGTTTCGCATTTATAATATTAGTATAGATGGACTAGTAGACGCACGCGACTTCGTCCAAGTGCATTTAGTTTTATGAAAGACCCGTGGGAATTATTTGTTTTTCGGGATAAAAAGTAGCCTATGTTCTTACCCGAGATGCTTTACATATCTGGGGTCATACTGTCAACGCTTAAAGCCATATTGTTTCATTATTGTTGATTCGTGTTTTAGAATTATAATCCTTATTTTAGGGAACGTCAAGGTACGTGACATCAGACTGACGTAGCAGGCAGGCAGACAGACAGACAGATACACTATCGCATTTTAAATAATATAAATATCTACATTAGGCGATACCCGCTACTTCGCCCGCTTAGTTTATTTATTTTAAGCTTTTTAAAATCCCGGGGGATTCGCTTTGATTTTCCGGAATAAAAGTCTGTAAATGTTGACGGCCTAAAGATTGACAACGCTCCAGGTCTTCAACTAGACCCTAGCGATCCATTGCTCTGTTGCGGCGTACGATCATACGTTTATTAGTACGTACCTGGTACCTACCCATTATGTTCATACTGGTACAGACGCATTTCCACACTTCAAAGAAGAATTCAATTACCAGGAATAAAGCCTTTTTGTGAGGAGAATAAACCTCATTACGAGACCTCTGCTCCACAAAAGAGATCAGATTTCTTAGAAAATTTGTTTAAATATTCAGAAACACGAAGCTTTGGGGCATTTACGCTGGCGCCCCCACTACTTGAGCATTAATCTCATGGTGTAACAAATAAGTAATTACGAATAACTGCAACGCGATGAAATAGGTAAAATAATCCATACTAATATTATAAATGCGCAAGTGTGTATGTCTGTCTGTCTGTCTGTCTGCTACGCTTTCCCGGCCCATCTTTTCAACCGATTTTGCTGAAATTTGGTATAGAGGTAGGTTATATCCCGAGGAAGGATATAACCTACCTCTATACCAAAGGCTACTTTTTATCCCGGAAAAATAAGGAGTTCCCGCGGGAATCGAATAAACCTTAATCCACACGGACGAAGTCGCGGGCATCATCTAGTACGGCAATAAGTAATATGCTGTCCAACCACTTATTTAACTTTTGACATAAGTACCCTTACTCTGAGATTGATCGAATTTAAAATACGGTCTCACTAAGTGAGGTGAATCACTTTTGCGTCAAACTAAAATGGACCCAAAAACTCTTGATTTAAAGCCACAAATTCAGTGCAACCGATTCAAATTTCGAAACGTATCGTTTGGAGCGCTAGCTGTGAATGCATACACGAAATTGAGCTCTAAATTAATAATATTAAGATTCATTTTAGTTTGATGCAAATGTAATTCACCTCACTTAGTGAGACCGTATTTTAAATTCGATCAATCTCAGAGTAAGGGTAAAGCACGCCTATGAAGTTTCATAATTATTGACAGGCAAGCATCGACAAAAAAATGTAGAGCAAAAAAAAAATTCAACAAATCGATTAAAACGCAACTTTATCCGTTTCTTGTTTAACTACGGAACTCTAAAAATACAAATCTACCCACAGAAGCGCGACGGTGCATGGCGATGCGATGTAAAATAGACTGAAAATATAATGGAAATAAATAATTCCGACATGCTACGGCGTAGATACGCTACGAGCGCTACAAGCTTTGTAGCCGCGCTACGAACGTAGCTGACGAATACCCCTTCGACATATAATTTTGCTTATATTACATAAATACCATGGCCGAGGCATTACTTATTTAGCCAGCATATTATATCATAATTTCGATATCAATAGGTGTATTAAAAAAAAACTCGAGATATATTCAAAAAATTAATCTATTATTAATTAGGTGACTCACGGCAATCGGTGAGGGTCTGGAATTTCTAGAAATCCTAAAACACGCATTTTTTCAATTTAAACCTAAATCCTCAAGATTTCCCAACCCAACTTTCACGGGTATATCTTAAAAATGACAGGCTTTCATTGATACCTAAAAGATGATAATATTTTGACGAGAAATTGAAGCATCGGACAAAATCCATCTCAAAAGATTACCTATTTGATTTTCTCTTTGGAATTCAAAGCAAAAAAAAATCTATTTGGAAAGAAATACGTCTTCACAATCTGTGTAAAGTAGAAAGTGTAAAGAATCCGTTTAATCTTAATAAAAGAGCAGGAAACAAGATTCTTAGTACAAGATTATGCATCTCACTAACGATGATACAATTCGAACGTCGATGCTATTAATTTTTGTATAATAAAATCCGCTCATAGCGCTGCATGTAGATGGATGGACGAACTTCAGCTATAAGAGCGAAAACACACTAGAGACAAAAAAATACTAGCGGACAAAAGTCCGCGTCACTCTTCTTCACACACTACACACTATCTCGGTAGGATTATATTTTTAATCTAAGCGCGAAAACAGAGCAGGACTGGACATGACAAAACGTCTACGCGGAACGTCCACGTCAGATAGGAGCGTTTGTTTCCGTCGCGGTACTGTGCAGCTCCATATGAAAGTGAGTTACGGGAACTTTTGTGCCAAGGCAGTGTTTCTTTGTCTATGGTGTGTTTCCGCTCAAAACTCAAAACAAGCCAGTTAAGATCCATTTTATTTATTTATTTACTAGCTGATGCCCTCGTGGATTGAGGTATTTTAGTTACCGCGGGAACTCTTCAATTTTCCGGGATAAAAAGTAGCCTATGTGGTATTCCAGACTATAATCTATATCTGCGTCAAATTTCATCCAGAACGGCTGAACGCCAGAGCGGATGTCAACATCCATCCATCCATACTTTCGCATTTATGATATCAGTATAGTTTTTGTACCAAACTTAAAAACTAAAATACTTAAACACCAAAATGTTTCGTCGCTCGAATTCTGTGAACGATGCATTGATGAGATGTTAGATCTTATACTAAGGCTCGAGGAAACTGGATACGGTTCGGTCGAGTGACTGGAGTGGAGAGGAAATTAGAAATGGTATTTTTGCCTCCCTTTGTAAATAGAAACCAGGTGGTGTGAGTTAATTGTGATTTCGTTTGAGACGATTGGACGTTTTGTTGTTTAACTATAAATATCCATGTGACCGAGGGACGGGTAGCCTAGTTGTGACAACGTATAAGTCGACTAGCGATCGCCCGTGTCTTCGCTCCCCTTTTATTTATTGAAGTGAAAAGGTTGAACACTTTTTGGTAGGGGGTAAACTTGTGGATTCGCGTCACCGACACCTCGCTGCCCCATGCTCGCGTTGTTACGAAGACAAAAGGTCTTAAATATAAATATACTACATACGTAATTAAACTTTAATACCTTAGTTTTAAGGTTTATATTTTAATTTTTTTTTTAAATATAGCTTTTTTTTTTAAATTATTTATAATATTCGTTTTCACTTCTATCGCCAGTCCCTATGACTGTGATTTTTTATTTAGTTTTTTGAAGTCTTCATAAACCCATCTTCCTAGGGGAAGAAGTCATGTAATGTAGGATTTACACCTACAAAAACCCCCTCGGTGGCCATTCACACTCTCTCTATTGGGAGGTTCCGAGACCTCTTAAGAACGCTCCAGTGCCTCCCTTGCGCGACGCCGTTTGGGTTCGTCTCATTAGAACCTCAAACTGTACCCTGTCATGAGGCATATCGGCCTTCGATCCCCTAGTACTTAATTTCGGCCTTTTCCTTGGCTTGGCCTTTTCATTGTTCCAAATATAAACAACGAAGTACACGTTGGCCTACACGTACATTGATCAAACACACATACGCGTTCTACACACACAAACTTACACACTACCTTCCTAGAATTTGAAGTCAACACGTGTTTAGAACAATGTCTAGAACAGTTTAACCCTCTATAGATATTTATTTTGGATCCCCAGTATTTTCATCTCGTGAATAATGCATCTACCTACCGCGCGTGGGATCTGCACGCTTCGGTGGACGCGCGGCTTTGAGCAAGTCGGTATTTACAGTATTATTATTTTTAAGCGGAATATTTATTGAAGAAATAGAGCGGAAAGAAAATTGTATCTGCGAGGCTAATATTTTGGCTTTTCTAGCTGCCTTGTTAGTCTTAAGATTAAAAGTACAAGTACTACTTAATTTAAAAGTTTTCAAAAACCCGACTGTGATTTGCACTTCATCATTGTCTTGTGTCTATTGAATAACAAGAAACATGCAGAGATTCTACACATAGACAAGTTTCAGGTTGTAATATAATTCTGATTAATTTTGTTATTTTTATTATAGTGTTTACCCACACTTAGGGAACTTTCTAAAGTATTCTTAACTACATATCAAAAATTGGAGAACCGGCAGGATTGGATACGCAAATGTGTCATTTCTCGTTCCATCATCCTCATCACAATCGCTTACCATCATGTGAGATCGCAGTCAAGGGTTAACTTGTAGTTAATTAAAAAAAGGTAACAGACACACTTGTGTTTATACTAGTGGTTCGCCCCGAACTGAGACCTCGCGGCATCACAGAGCGCCATCTATTGACATCATTGGGAAGTTCTGTTCAAAATAATAAAGCTCATTATAAATTAAATAATTTCGTTTCCTTATAATATTTATCTAATTTTAATATTTGTTGTTCAAGTACAGGATATAATTCAAATAATTGATAAGTTTCAGGCTCAGCCTTTCAGAAAATTGAGAGTTCTGAGGTCAACTTTGGACGTTAGAAAATCTCCACTTTGAAAGCCCCCCATTTCGTCAATTTTAGGGGAAAAATTTAAAAAAATGTATTTTTAGACTCTATTCCTAATATCTTTAAAATGATATACAGCAACCCTATGTAACGCTATTAAAAATATTTTACTTCGCATTCGCTTCTATGAGAGCCCCCCTGAAATAAATATTTTTATAACTTTTTTAGCCATATTGGGCGGGAGGCAATCGGTTTACATATTATATTTAAATTTGAAGTAATTACGTTCAGTAATTCAGAAGTTATAAGGCTCTGACAGACGGACGGACGAACGGGCGGACGGACGGACGGACAGACAAGTGCCAATTCACTCAAGTAGACTCCTACCCTTCGCTTCGCTCGGTCAATTATGTAGCGTTAAGTATTTACTCGTACGTGCAATGTGCATTGTGTTTTACGGACTCCTTGCAATGCATAATTCACAAGTACGCGAGTGAATTGAGCGCCAGTTTATAACTTATCTCAAATTGCATCTCTATTAACTAGATGATACCTGCGACCTAGTCCGCCTGCTTTTATGTTTTTTTTTCTAATCCATCTGTTTATTAGTTTGCTAGCTAAAGCGCGTGACTTCATCCGTGAGCGTGGTAGGTATTTTTGAAATCCCGCGAGAATCTCTAGATTTTCCGATTTTCTAAAAATAGCCTACATCCGTTTCCGCGGCTCCACGATATGTTTATAATTATGAACTGTCAAGAAAAATAAAAAACTCACCACGTTGCGGAAAACAATGGAACAAATTTTTATAGGTATGACTTTACTTTAGTGAGAAGTGCAATAGTGGCGCTTCCGAGCAGATTTTGTATTTTTCAGGTCAAGGTTATACGGAAGCATATTGTTGTACAGCATACAGCATGGCAAATATGACTGTGCGTGCGGAGAAATTCGGAACTAACAGAATCAACTCTGTATTTACCCTAAAATGTTGATTTTTTGATATAGACAGTGGCGCCTCAGCCGCACGCAAGCTCTGCCAAGCTGTAATGAACAAGTAATATTATTTCTCTTTCAACAAGTAAGAGAGGAAACGCCGTGAAGGACGTCACACGGACCCACATCAGGCGACAATTCTAAACACTCGTCACCTTCACGTAACGACCCTCGTAAGGGCGTTTTTCCACTGACCACCGCTCGACATATTGGGCACGACTTATCGAACGATTTTGCAAGAATTTTACTTTTATCAAACAATATCATCGTCATCATCAGCTGTCGTCATCTATACTAATATTATAAATGCGAAAGTTTGTATGGATGGATGGATGTTTGTCACTCAATCACGCCAGAACGGCTAATCGGATCTGGATGAAATTTTGCACAGAGATAGATTATAGTCTGGAATGACTCATATAGGCTACTTTTTATCCCCAAAAATTAAAGATCCCGCAGCAATTTAAAAAAAAACCAACATGGGCATCAACTAGTTTCAAATAAAAGTAAATAACTCGGACTTTTTATCCGCAAGACACAATACATTTTTTGTGCCAGTCGAAGACACTCGCCGTAGCACGGTATTTAATTGCGTCGTGCGGTGCTCCGTATTTAATCGTCCTTAGCTCTTCAGACTCACTGTCGTAATCGAGGAAATAAAACTTCATGCGATGCAGCTTTCGTAATAACAACACGCAATTTCATACCCGAGAAGTTATTTGTTTTCTGTACAATCGAAAACGGAACCACGGACCGCAAGAATAATGTACAACTTTCAATTGCTCGGGCTAATAGTAATTTATATGAAAAGGTCTTTACGAGTTTACAAAAAGAAAAAGGATAATTCTATCTACCTATCTATATCCATCTATTACTTATAATAAAACTGTAACTATTCTGTAAATTGAACATTTTTTTTTTCAAAAGTTTTTTTTTCATATTTGTGTCTGTCTGTCCGTCCGTATCTTGGCCGGCTAACACGCCGAAACTACTGAATGAATTTAAATGAAACTTGGCATGATTTGAGTTCATACTACGAGGTAGGACATAGGATACTTTTTATCCTGCTTTATTTATTTATTCAACACGGTTCCCTTGGGAGAGGAGATGAAAATCAAAATGTGTACTTAATCTATACTAATATTATAAATGCGAAAGTTTGGATGGATGTATAGATGGATGGATGTTACTCAATCACGCCCCAACGGATGAACGCCTGAACGGATCTGGATGAAATTTGGCACAGAGATAGATTATAGTCTGGAATAACACATAAGCTACTTTTTATCCAGGAAAGTTAAAGAGTTACTGCGGGAACCAAAAAATCTCAATTCACGCGGACGAAGTCGCGGGAATTAGCTAATTCATTAATATGATCGAAAATTCGTTGAGGTATTAGTCCTATTATATTATATTTTGTGGTATTATACCCTAACGCTGAAAAATGGTAAACATGTCACTCTAAGTTATCGCCATAGCTCACAATTAAGTTGGATACAAGTTGGCTCACTGCATCCGCCGAGCAATAATTACTTTAGTCTCACCATTTGTTTTTGTCAAAGTAATAAAAGTATCAGAAGGATGCCTTCAAACGAATATATTCATTCATACGATTAAAAAGACTTGAAGCAAAAGCCATTACTTTCTACTTAACAACAGACCTAATTTCATGCAGGTATGTGTAAATCCATACTATCTATATTAATTGTATACTAATATTATAAATGCAAAAGTGGTGCCTGTATGTCTGTCTGTATGCTACGCTTTCATGGCCCATCTGTTCAACTGATTTTGATGAAATTTCGTATAGGGATAGTTTGTATCCCGGGGAAGGACATACTTTTATCCCGAATAATTAAAGAGATCCTGCGGGAATCAAACAATCGTAATCCAAGTCGCGGGCATCAGCTAGTGAAAATACAATTCTAGTGAATCCGGTTCGATCAGCAGTGTCAACTTTTAAAATAAATGAGCAAGAAACTCAGTTACTCAGCTCAAGTCGTAAGTCTGCAGTATGCCTAAACAAGGCCACGTGACTGCTCGTCTCCATTAGCAGTAAACCAATGCTGAGTGATGGCGTGCTGCCCGCAATATAACAACTTGCAGAGGTTTGCGGGCGACACTGATTTGCAAGTTGCAACTTGTAACATCCCACATTACTACGTATATTAAACAAATCAGAAACGAGGAGAGCTTTAATTTATTTTGATTTTTACGCCACTATTGATGGTAAGTGATGATGCAGTTTAAGATGGTAGCGGGCTAACCTGATATGGCAGTTATATTAAACCAATACCCCCAATCTACGTACTACGTACGTTTCATCGTACCGGTGCGCTAAATCGCTTGGCGGCACGTCTTTACCAGTACAGTGGTAACTAACCACGCCTGACCAGGGAAAATTCAGAAATTATAAATTCCCGAATTTACCCTACCGGCGCGGCGATCGAACCCGGGATCACCCACTTACAAGACCAAGGGAGGTCGTCCATCTGTAGGAGCACCAGACCAACCATCATAACTCGAATAGTCTCTATTACGAAATAAGTGTTATTTTATCTGTGGAAAGATGTGTGGAAGATCTGTGTGTGAAAGATGAACCGATAGGCGTTGGGGTCCCAAGGTGCTTGAATGGCGGGCACGCATCGGAAAGTGTAATGTTGGACGACATCCCACTAAGTGGACGGACGATTTGGAGCCAGAAGCTGGGAGCCGCTGGAAGCAAGTGCCACAATGTAATGTGTGCTGTGGAGATCCATGCACGAGACCTTCGTTCAGCAGTGGACGTCCATCGGTGGAGACGAGATTTGAATAAATAAGTTGCAACTTAGCGTCTGATGACAAATCATATCATATCATACTAATATTATAAATGCGAAAGTGTGTTAGTTTGTTGGTTTGTTGGTTTGTCCTTTAATCACGATGCAACGGAGCAACGGATCGACGTGGATTTGCATGAGTATAGTTGAGGACCTGGAGAGTGACATAGGCTACTTTTTATCCCGGAAAATTGAGAAGTTACCGTGGGAATTTAAAAAAACTTATTCCACGCGGACGAAGTCGCGGGCATCAGCTAGTGATATAATATTAAACCAAACATGAATTTCCACTAAATAACATGTCCACAGGGACAAAGTGCCAACTATGTAAAATTATTACTACGTTAAGATCTTTAACTAAACAGTCAAACGATTTTAATAAATAAAATGAAAAAAATAGGTCCCACAGCTGGGGCTGCCGCTAGAGAGGGCTCCCTCTCCACCTCTTTTTTTTAATCTGTGGCTTTAATCTTATCGTACAAGCGCCTCAAGCGCTGGTCGTTCTCAGAAACTTATTAAACTTTTTCGTGGGCAAAGCTGATTCCTTTCTCTGAAATCTGAACTCCATTTTCTGTTCAATTATTGTACTTGTCATTTGACAAAATATTGTAAACTACGACTCCCCCACTCACATTGCTATTCATTCCTTTAGTCTAGTAGGTACATAAGTACAATTCCCGGAATAAACATAGATAGATATTATACTTTCCAGAATGCAAGCTTTCTCCAAATTACATCAAGATCGGTTCAGCAGTTGCCGTCAATACGTAACACACTGAGACCTACTTCGGCTACACATTCAGCGGCCTACAGTCTTGTAGAATTAAACTGTCTAGTTTAATTAACTTGCATCGTATCTATACTATAATATTATAAATGCGAAAGTTTGGATGGATGGATGGATGTTTGTTACTCAATCACGCCAGAACGGCTGAACGGATCTGGATGAAATTTGGCAGAGATAGATTATAGTCTGGAACAGCACATAGGCTACTTTTTATCCCAAAAATTAAAGAGTTCCCGCAAGAACCAAAAAACTTCAATCCGCGAGGACGAAGTCGCGGGCATCAGCTAGTGTATTCTACACATTGTGATATTTCTTTTTTAAACAAGTCGCCGCGGTCGCTGCTTTCAAAAAATCATTTTATCTACACTAATGTTATAACATTCTACTTATGTTTCCAATACTTGACTTATAATTACTACTGTTATAGCGCAGATAACAAAACACTCAATTTAAGCAATTTCACATGATGGTATAATATCCACATCGATATCGTAAAATCTCATTATAACATCAATAAAACGCGACCAATTAACCTGGCGAGCCTTATGTCAAAATCCTCATACAAGTTGTATAAAATTTTGATATTAGGCTGGCTTTTGAAAACAGTTGGGTTATACGTGAAAACTTCGTCGAAACTACTAAACTTACATACACAAAACTGTTTGGTAAGATCTTGTGCCAATTAAATAAAAAACGAACAGCGCGCGCTCGCTCCTGATTGGCCCTGCGCGCGCAGCTGCGCTCTCATTGGTTAGATTTTAATGGCGGCAAGTTCACTGTGACAATACACGTACGCGATAAACTATTGTCAGCTTTTACTCTTGTTGTTTGATAAATTGCATTAGTGAAGATAAAGTAGTGTATGCAACTGCATATAACACGGGTATTATATGACAGTTGCATAAACTACTATTTCTGAACTCGTGGTAGAGTCCCGATTTGAAATATGACACACGTCAAGTTGTCCTACATGAAATATAACATGAATTTTATTTCTCATAATATAATGTTAGTAAGGACTTAAAGGAGGAGAAGAGAATCTAATCCATTAATATTAAATCCCCATCATATACATAGTTTCGTGCAAACATGCGAGTACATTTATGTAAACGATGACGTCACGTCCTAAGCGCGCCCTTGTGGGAAGGCTGTGCTCTGGAGGCAAACAACTTGATGGATGTGTTTTACTTTGCCTATCCAAGCATTAGTTTCGTATTGTGTGACGTCACACGACATTTGTTATGCTCTGCTGACAACTACTAAGGCCGTTTTTTCATTGACCGACACGATACCGATATATCGTCATGAAAAAGCGTCATAGGTAACTTCATACATATCAGTGCCCCGATATCGGTGAGTCTATATCGGCGACTATATTATCGGCCAGTGTAAAATCACCCTAACGCTAGAATTTTTGATAAAAACTCAGTACGAATAATAGGGAAAAGCTACGCCAATCATTCCTACAATCTCAATCTATTGGCTGAATTTATGTACAGAAGAATCTCACTAATCCGGCACTATCAGAAGGTGCCGGATTATTGAATTATATAGAAAAAATTCATAATAAATAAAATAAAGAATTTCATAAAGATAGTATGATATATTTGTATTAATGTTCTAAACGTCTTTTTTATAACTGTAACATATCTCACAGCTAAATAATTACATCAAATAAATATTATAAATGCGAAAGTTTGGGTGGATGGATGTATGTATGGATGTATGTTTGTTACTCAATCACGCTCCAACGGATGAACGGATCTGGATGAAATTTGGCACAGAGATAGATTATAGTCTGGAATAGCACATAGGCTACTTTTTATCCCGGAAAATTAAAGAGTTCCCGCGGGAACCGAAAAACCTCAATCCACGCGGACGAAGTCGCGGGCATCAGCTAGTAGTTTTATAAAAAAAATTCAAAAAAAAATAAAAACCGACTTCAAAAACCACAAACACTAAAAAGTAAAAAATAATTTAATTTATTATGTATACAAGAGTTAATGTAGTTCTATAATAACATTTTTTGGAGTCGGTACCAATTAGCCGCATGAACCGTGTACCTACTCTTCATTATTGTTGACGTGACTCCACATTGGCACCGACTCCAAAAAATGTTAATAAAGAACTATATTAACTCTTGTATACATAATAAATTAAATTATTTTTTACTTTTTAGTGTTTGTGGTTATTGAAGTCGGTTTTTATTTTATTTTTTTGAATTTTTTTAATTTCACAATTTTTAGTGGCCCCACTGTTTTAAAATACAGGGTGTAACCAGAACGAGATATGCTATGCATGGTTAAAACATACTGTTTACAATACTAT
Source organism: Erebia ligea (assembly GCA_917051295.2). NCBI lineage: Eukaryota > Metazoa > Arthropoda > Insecta > Lepidoptera > Nymphalidae > Erebia > Erebia ligea. The sequence continues at coordinate 2,177,269 of OU785234.1, read as the reverse complement.
CACACTGATCGCGAGCAATTTACTCTTATCCATTGAGGAGTTCCGTTCTCCATCTCCGGAGATATTCATCAGATCTTCACCAAATTAAAATGGGACCACCTCTGAAGTACCTACCAAACAAAAAAATAATTATCAAAATCGGTTCATAATTGGCAGAGAAATCGAGTAACAAACATACAAAAAAAACATACAGTCGAATTGAGAACCTCGTCCTTTTTTTGAAGTCGGTTAAAAACTAGTGGTTCGCCCCGAACTGAGACCTCGCGGTATCCATAAACTTGTACAGAGCGCCATACATTAACATCATTGTGAAGTTCTGTTAAAAATACCAAAGCTCATTAAAAATTAAATAATTTCGTTTCCTTATAATATTTATCTAATTTTAGTATTTGTTGTTCAAGTACAGGATATAATTCAAATAATTGATAAGTTTCAGCCTCAGCCTTTCAGAAAATTGAGAGTTCTGAGGTCAACTTTGGACGTTAGAAAATCTCCACTTTGAAAGCCCCCCATTTCGCAATTTTGGGGGAAAAATTTAAAAAAAAATATTTTTGGACTCTATTCCTAATTATCTTTAAAATGATATACCGCAACCCTTGATTCTCTGATCTGTGCCGCAACCCTATGTAACGCTATAAAAATATTTTACTTCACATTCGCTTCTACGAGATCCCCCCTGAAATAAAGTTTTTTATAACTTTTTCAGCCATATTCGGCGGGAGGCCATCGGTTTTCATATTATATTTAAATTTGAAGTAATTACGTTCAGTAATTACTTCTAAGTAAGTTATAAGGCTCTGACAGACGGACGGACGGACGGACGGACGGACAAGTGCCAATTCACTCAAGTAGACTCAGAGACCTTCGCTTCGCTCGGTCAATAATTGCGAAAGTGTGGATGTCTGCTACGCTTAGGTTCAGACAAAAAAACTTAATCCACGCGTCCGAAGTCGCGGGCATCATGTATTAAAATAGATCGATCAGTGTAATTAAGTTTGTATATGGTTATGTAAGCTACGAAGTGTGGCCTCAAGACATTTATAGCCTGTTGATATTGATACAGTTTAGTGCGAGACTCGCAAGCTCAAGCCAGTAGCGCTTTTGGCTCGTTAGTGAAGTCGCTCTTGACCCGCCAGAGAGGGTCGGGGTCGCGGGCTGAGGGCTAGTCGCGTAAACAGCCCTATACCTACGAGGCATAACCGGGTAACAATCTGGTTTTAACGTGTTTACCAATAGGTATTAGGATTCTATATTACAGTAAGCAAGATAATGATTTTCCGGAATAAAAGGAGCCTATTCTGTATCCGTCAAAACCGGATGCTAAGATAAGCCGAGAAAGCGTGGCAGACGGACAGACAGACACACTTTCGCATTTATAATATTATTATGGCCAAGGATCATTTTATCGCGTTGAATAGGTATTATAAAATAATAATGAGGTATTTTAGACGGTTTTTAGAAAAAAGCTAAAAGTAAATAATGAACCTCAAAATAAATTGAATACCTTTAAAGTAATTTCTTTAAATGGATTTGTCCGAACAAAAATGTTGTTGAACCAGCAGTATTTAACCGGAATTGGGTTTAGAAAAAGTCAACCATTAAACTACACGATAGAATAGAAAATGAAAAATTCAAGTAGGTACTAATGTAGAACGCATACTTAAGTCAGTCCTCAGAATTTCAATTTTTTCAATTTGGCATTTTAGCACTTAGATGTATAAGATTTTGAAATGTGACGTCACAGAACTTAGGACCCCTCCCACCCCTTGTCACACAATGTCACCCTTCGTCGTCGCAGGTATCCCTGAGACGACACGAATGTTGAGGAGTTACTAACATCTCTCTGGAGCCTTGAACACCGATCGCTTGGGTTCTTCCCCGCAGATAGTGGGGCGTATAATTTTGATTTTTGTATAATATTTTTTATGTATCTATGTAAAACATATTTAGGAATAATTTTATAGAAATTAATATACAAATGAATATTATGCGTAAAATATCTATCGTTTAATAGAGCAGCTGAGCCAGGCTAGCCCCGAAGTACAAAATCAAGTCTTACCATTAGGTATTTATTTGTCTATACGGTAAAAACAGCACATACCTGGAACAAAAAATAAACAACTCATTATTTTGTTTACTTACATATTAAAGCGAGCGCATCTAATGAAACATAGCGGGAGCAAAATATACACAACTCATAATTTGTTTACTTTTATATTATAACAAGAAGCAACCGTAAAGAAATACGTAGTCAGCGCTCCAAACGATACGTTTCGAAATTAAAATCGGTTGTACTGAATTTGTAACTTTAAATCAAGAGCCTTTGGGTCCATTTTACTTTGACGCCAATGTGATCGAAAGCTCGATTACTATCAATCTAATTTACACATCCCTACCAGGTAAGAACGCTACTACTTATCTAATCTTACACTGCATCATTATCTATCAAGTATCATACCAGAGATATCGCAGTCAATGGTTAATTTGTTGTAGAATCAAACAAATAATGAGAGCAAAATTCGAACCAATAATAACTTTTTTTCTACTTTGCAGGGGCCATACTGCCAACGCATAAAGCCATATTATTTCATTATTGTTGACTTTCTTGTTTTAGAATTATGATCCTTATTTTAGGAACGTCAAGGTACGTGAAATCACACTGACATTTTGACACAAAAACCACTAGAATGGAACAAGTACAAAAGAGACCGAAGTGTCAGCCACTGGGACACTCGATGAGGAAGCGGGCTGACATTTAATTGGTTCGCCAAGCCCGCTTCGCCGAGTGTGTGCCAGTGAAAAACACTTTCTGGGTCACAGTGAAATATTGCAGAGACGGCGACATCCAGTAACTAATGACATAAGAGTTTAGTTTCGAACAGCTTATGATCACAGTTTATACTAATATTACAAATGCGAAAGTGCGTTTGTGTGTTGGTTTGTCCTTCAATGACGCCGCAACAGAGCAACGAATAAACTTTATTTTTTGCATGGGTATAGTTAAGGACTAGGAGAGTGACATAGGCTATCCCGAAAAATTAAAGTGTTCCCGCGGTAATTAAAAAAAAACAAACCACGCGGACGAAATCGTGGATAACGGCTAGTAAATTATAACACTTCATGATGCCCGCGAGTTTACCGCGTGGATTAAGGTTTTGAAAATACCCGTGGAAACTTTAATTTTTCGGGATCAAAGGCCTATGTCAGTCCCTGAGATACAACAGTATCTCTGTACCAAATTTCGTTAAAATCAGTTAAACAGATGGCCGTGAAAACGTAGCAGACAGACAGACAGACTTATAGAGTTATTGCTATGAAAAGCTTTCTCTGCATTGTACAAAAAAACGTTCGTTCGATAAAATTGCATTTTCAAAGTAATTTATTGCTGCTCTTGCTCTGCTGCTCTATCTTAAAAACCGGCCAAGTGCGAGTCGGACTCGCGCACCGAGGGTTCCGTACAAACCTGTAGTAAGTTTTACGATTTATGACGTATTAAAAACAACACGAAATGAACCGCAAAACTAACTTTGTTTGTAGAGGTTTATTGTTAATATCAAAAAATTACGTTTGTTGTATGGGAGCCCCCCTTTAATATTTACTTTATTGATATTTAATTATTTATTTTGAAAGGTAATATACAAGTTAATATTCTGTGAAAATTTGAACCGTCTACCTGTTACCGTTTTTAATATTGAGCAAAAAAATACGAAAAAAACACGTTTATTGTATGGGGACCCCCCTTAATATATATATTTTTTAATTTTTAGTATTTGTTGTTATAGCGGCAACGGAAATACATCATTTGTGAAAATTTCAGCTTTCTAGCTATCACGGTTTATGAGATACAGCCTGGAGACAGACAGACAGACAGACAGCGGAGTCTTAGTAATAGGGTCCCGTTTTTACCCTTTGGGCACTGAACCCTAAAAACGACCTCCCTGACCTCGCAGAATGAGAAGGTTTCAGCCATAGTCCTGCACCAAGTTAAAAATGTTTAAGAAGCTTCAAAAGTAAGATAAGTAGTACTTACTCCACAGTAAAGCAACAAATAATAAAAATTAGGGTTCTGTAATCTGAGGATTCCGTATCGTTTGTCAGGTTAGGCACTACCATAAGCTCCTTGTTTTTGTCACCTTGATAGTAATATAATGGCATTTATGTTACATAGTGGTACGGATCAGGGTGTGCTCGATACAAATTACCACTTGGTTTTGTATTACTTAAAAAAATTCCTCTTAGAATGCCTTTTGGAGTCGTTACGTCACTCGATGTCTGGCTATATCATTTTCTGTACACTCTAAACTCTACATTATTAACTCCCGTTGCATTAGATACACAAAACAAACAAAATATGATCCCACTACGCTTTTTTATCACCTGAGCGGCAGTTATGCGACCGACCGACAAGACAATGTCATTAGAGAAACACAAACGACGTGAAAACTAATAAAAAAAACCGGCAAAGTGCGAGTCGGACTCGCGCACCGAGGGTTCCGTACAAACCTGTAGCAAGTTTTACGATTAATGAATTTAATGAACCGCAAAACTAACTTTGTTTGTAGAGGTTTTCTGTTAATATCAAAAAAACTATGCTAGTTAGAGCATTGGCTATAGTTTTCCTGTAAAATATACATAAATTCCTATTGACCATAATTATTTCAGATTTTTCGATTGGTAAACTCCGGAGATAAGGGGGGGGGAACGGTATTTTTTTTGACTTTTTCCCCGATAAATCAAAAACTATCATGACTAAAAATAATTAAAAATCTGTTTTAGAATGTACAAAGTAAACCCTTTCATATGATACCCCACACAGTATAGTTATCTCACTTTTAAATTTCAACCCTCCGATTTTCCCCCCTTTTTAAATAAGAACAAAAATAATTTCCAATTTTTTTTAATTCCAGTGTCTTTGGGCCACTAATATACACAACTATTCCAAATTTCATGTCGATAGCTTCGGTAGTTACTGAAATAATCGAGTGTGACGGACGGACAGACAGACAGACAGACAGACAGACGGAGAAAGTCGCACCATAAGGGTTCCATTTTTACCATTTTGGTACGGAACCCTAATAAATAATACGAAAGTATAACCAATTTCGTAAACAAGGGATTGTAGTTAGATGATAACCATTTATTTGGCGCCCGACCTGGGGCAACGCAAATGAAACTACCCCCACTTTTATCAAAACAAAACACACAAAACAACTCGTCTACGTAGGCCTTTGTTACTGTTGAATAATGTAACACGTTATCGCGTAAGTATATATTCACACAGTGGGTCGACGCTCATACAAATGACAGACCCGTCTACCACTACATATTGCTCTTTTACCAATTTAACGAAATAGGTTGAGATATATCTAGAGGTAGGAAAATGCATACTAATTTGACGTTTGAGTGAAGAATTTTGTATTGAGAATTCTGGAAGTTTCCTTCCGTCCCGTAAGCCCATTTCGCCCCGCTACGTTGCTACCCCCCTGTTGTAGGATCCATCCGTCGAACGACTGATAGGAAGGAGCGTAATTCCTTAGACTATGACGTTAGGTACATTTTATTTACAGCACAAACATGTACACATCTGGCTAAGAAATAAAACTCTACCTTAATCCATATACTAACGTAACTTCGATGTTATTCCGCATAATATTGGAATTAAGTAGTTTCATATTATTCTTCAGTGTTTTTGTTTGACACGTTGTATTTACATAAGTCGATACCTCCACAGCGAAAAACACCTACCTATCCTATTAATATTAGTAAAGAGAAACTTTTGTAACATTTTTCGATTAGAAAAATATGACAAAAGTAGATAGGTATTTGTACATCAAGCTTTTGCCCGCAGATTTATTCACGTTATGTTCGAATTTTATACAAATTTCAAAACCCCTATTTTACCCCCTTACCGTATGACTACGTCATAAAAGCTATCTGTATGCCAAATTTCAGCCAATTCGTCCAGTGCAGTGGTTTGAGCTGTACGTTGATAGATCAGTCAGTCAGTCACCTTTTCCTTTTATGTATTTAGAAGAGAAGATGTAAGAAGCTATTACACTAAATTCTAAAACGCGCAATGCCTTCACGGCTGGTCGCCTTTCAGTGTTTTAATGGAGTGGCAAATGGCTGCGACAACGGACACATTAGGGTGATTTGCATTTCGATTGAAGCCGTCCCATCAGCATGATATTAAACTATCCGCTTCAGATGATATTTTACGGAACTTTATTATAGTGTTTCCAAATTTTCTCAGCGTAAAATATTTATTCATGCCACATGGTATATATCCACTCGGATAGCGATTCACAAATTCAAATTTAATGCATGTGTAACTACTTATTGTCGCGGCTACACTCACTTTAAGATTCATCTTCAAAATATGTTTAAAACCTTTCCTTGAAGCTATCCCTTATCCCATTATTCCTCCTAGAAGGTTGAATTTTCAAGCAGATGCCTACAATGGCTATCTGTGTGTCTTTCAGCCTGATCCGTCCAGTGGTATAAGCAGAAAATTAAAAAAAAAAAAATGAAACAACAGTTATGAAAAATTGTTAACGGAAGGGAAAACAAAACATTTCGCTTACTGTGCCGTAATCGTTATTTTAGAATTAGCTGCCAGCGCCCATAGTTTAAAATAATAAAATTTCATTTATTAATTAGGAAAAACCGGCCAAGTGCGAGTCGGACTCGCGCACCGAGGGTTCCGTACAAACCTGTAGTAAGTTTTACGATTAATGAATTTAATGAACCGCAAAACTAACTTTGTTTGTAGAGGTTTATTGTTAATATCAAAAAAATTGCTTAAAAATTACGTTTGTTGTATGGGAGCCCCCCTTTAATATTTACTTTATTGATATTTAATTATTTATTTTGAAAGGTAATATACAAGTTAATATTCTGTGAAAATTTGAACCGTCTACCTGTTACCGTTTTTAATATTGAGCAAAAAAATACGAAAAAAAACACGTTTATTGTATGGGGACCCCCCTTAATATATATATATTTTTAATTTTTAGTATTTGTTGTTATAGCGGCAACGGAAATACATCATTTGTGAAAATTTCAGCTTTCTAGCTATCACGGTTTATGAGATACAGCCTGGAGACAGACAGACAGACAGACAGACAGACAGACAGACAGACAGACAGACAGACAGACAGACAGACAGACAGACAGACAGACAGACAGACAGACAGCGGAGTCTTAGTAATAGGGTCCCGTTTTTACCCTTTGGGTACGGAACCCTAAAAAAGGAATTAGAGCTCTATATTCATTTTAATAATTGACAGCTCAAAATGGAAGATTTCATTTTATGAATACAAAAATTTTTATATTCCATTCTGGTCCAAGAGCTGGCAACGAATTTCGGGAAGGTCCTTTTGGCAAGCTGAAATTGTGAAAAAATATAATTTCGTCAATTGGCGAATCCAGTCCTGCCAGTCTGGTAGAGGGTATGCGGTTATTTCGTATGTCGTACTTATTTGAAAACTTTATTTACGTCTGGAAATTGTTTTAAACCGCAAATTTTGTCTGGGGATTTGCAGGTATTATTGAAATTACTCAATAAATACGTGATTAAAATTTCAGATTGCAGATACTTTATAACCGACAAAAACGTCTGGGATTTTTCTTTCGAATTCCATAAGTACTAAATTAAAAGATAAAAAAATAAACAAGTTGCCAAAAAAATATTTTTTTAATTATTTTTTTGCAAGCTGCGCAGTAAGTTATATTTTCCAAAATTTCAGCTTGCCAAAAGGACCTTCCAGAAATTCGTCGCCAGCTCTCCGTCTATACAAAAAGTATGAATAATGTTAACTGGTGGCCCATTTGCGCCGAGCTTATGATGCATCGCTCTTTGTATCAGCATGTGTGCTGTTGTGCGGTAAGTCAGCTTCATTTGCATTTTAATTGCGGCGTCAGTACACTGCGGACGTCCGGGGCGCGTTACGGACACGGGAAAACTGTCCACGTCGACGCCCGCCTGTTTGCCGCCTAGTCAACTGTTTTAAGAGGAATTTAAAAGCGGAGGGATAATAAAGGGATAACTAACTTGTTTTTCTGATAGTTTGTTTTTGATGCAATGCTCCTACACGATAGAACTTGTAAAAATGTATTTAAAAAATTTTTTTTTTGGTATCGTTCTTCTTGGCAGGATGAATCGCGAAGACTAGGCTTCATAGGCCTGAAAAAATAGTACGTGTTACAAAAGCATTAAATTCTGTTAGGATTGAACATTTTGAAGCGGTGATAAGTTATACACCCGACCTCCTACACGGGCTCTTCATAATGTTATCGAAGGTATGTGAAAGAACACTTGTGCTCAATAGAGAACCAGCAATGATGATGATGATTTGGATAACAGAATAGCGAAAGTAACTATGTTCTTACGGGTGGTCCGACGACACCACACAGCTTGTTTTTTTTTTATCAACTACAAGTTAGCCCTTGACTGCGATCACACCTGATGGTAAGTGATAATGCAGTCTAAGATGGTAGCGGGATAACCTGTTAGGGGTATGGCACGATATTAAACCCATACCCCTTATCGGTTTCTACACGGCATCGCACCGGAACGCTAAATGGCTTGGCGGTACGTTTTTGACGGTAGGGTGGTAACTAGCCACGGCCGAAGCCTCCCACCAGGCCAGACCAGAGAAAATTCAGAAATTATAAATTCACAAATTGACTGTGCCGGGGATCGAACCCGGGACCTCCCACGTTAAGAAAACAGCGCTCAACACTGCGCCAGGGAGGTTGTCAAATTAATTATTTAAGGTAGAAGACTACCTGAAATTATTATTAAAGACTGATTAATTTGACGAAGAGCCATTCTTACGGCTCTTCGTTAAACCTGATATACTCGTAGGTTTCGAGTTTCGAGTAGTTCACACTGGTTTACCCCTTCCCGTCTCTCTAATAGCCTAGCCCTCAATCGTAGAATCCGCGGGTCACTGCATTCCAATCTGTCGCTCTCATAAACATCACGATAACTGGCTTCTAAATATAGATTGCAGGTTCGAGCCTATTTAATAGCTTTCATGTGGAAAACAGTAGGTTTTATTAAGAAGTCGTGAATTAACAATTATTGGATATTTGACACCTAGTCAAATCAGCTACTTTTTCAAACGTCAAAACGCGTGCTTAATATGGGATGTTGTATGAAATACTGAACTGTGACGTCATCCAAATTCAATGCACTTTTTTACTTTCATCGATAGGTTAAAATGGTTTTCAAACATAAGACTATCAGGAGATCCACTATTTAATAATTACTAAAAAACATTTATTTGAAATTCCCAATTCTAGAAACTTCCCTGATGCATTATGCCCTCCCTGGCCTGGGGCAGTGGTTAAGCGCTGTAGTTAAAAGGGATGTCTCAAGGAAATTTAGCAAGTCTGGTGGGAGGCTTCGGTCGTGGTTAATAACCACTCTGCCGGAACAGACGTAAAACGCGTTCAGGTACGATGTGTAGAAACCAATAAGCGGTATGAATTTAGCACAATTATTGCCAAAGTCCACACCCCAACCAGGTTAGCCCTAGGAAAGGCAAGAGTACGCCTCAAAGGAAACAAACCTTGTGTATTAATTTGGTAACATATAAGGGTATGAAACTTCAAACAATGAATTCTCTTTCCACGCTGAGCTAAAAATTAGCGCCGGGTAGGGTCTCGGTTAATTTTCCAGCCGCCTTTCACGAATTACAATGATAAAGACCTCATTGTTGGAATTAACCGCCGTGAAATCCTAAGGCGAAGGCTATACGTTCAGTAAATATACTGTGGTCCATCAGTATGATAAACGAGCTGATGCCCGCGACTTCGTCCGCATGGATTAAGATTGTTTGGATCCCGCAGGAACTCTTTAATTTTCAGGGAGAAAAGTAGCCTTTGTGTTATTCCAGAATATAATCTATCTCTGTACCAAATTTCATCCAGATCCGTTCAGCCGTTCTGGCGTGGTAAACAAATATCCATCCATCCATTCATCCATCCAAACTTTCGCATTTATAATATTAGTATAGATATACTGAAAAATAACTTTACGTTCACGGAATTCACGAGACATCCATCAATAGGTACACTAGAATACACAATCAATAAATACCAATTTGGTAAATACTGATGGACCACATTATTTACTGAACGTCTATTATAGTCCATTCATTTTAGATTTTTTCGCGGCAAAATTAATAATTGTTTGAAACTACTGTTGTTTTATCTACTGCTGCCTTTTCGAGAGAGAGGAAGATTTTTTTTCTGATTAAAATATAAAATTATTAATTAAATCTTTATTTTTTTAGTGTAATCTGCGATCAGTCCAAGGACTATGAGCAAATAGGTTGAAGGAGTAAATGTCGTCGTGTCGAGCCGATCCTCTTATAGGAATCAGCACTATTGAATTCATTTAACCCAGGTCGAGTATGCGTTTTCTTTTTAGGCGTCTTGGGCAATCCTCCACCAAGAGCCTGTTAGCTAGCGGATTAGGATGTGTACGAAGTCGGTCCTTATAGCGTTTTGCTAGCCCTCCAACTTCCTCCTTTATTGTTGGTATTTGAAAGAAAGAAAGAAAGGAAGAAAGAAAATCTTTATTCGGGGATAATACAAGTACTTACAACAAATAACTTATAATAAAATAAGAATTTATAAAGAAAAAGAAACGCGTAATGTGACTTGATCCCCAAAATGGTCTTCACTCAGCATGTGCTATATCTGTTAGGATATAGCGCTGATATTCCGTGAAGCCAATATGCTTGGACGGCGCCAAAAACATAAATAGATATATATATATATATATATATATATATATGTATATGTATATACATAATTGTATATAATATATAATAGAATAAAATAAAAAATCTGTTAGTAGGTATAGCCTATGATACAATACAATAATATATATTATTATTATTAAACTCTTTATTTGCACCACACAAGAAAAATACAAAAACAATGACAAAGGAAAAATAATGAAAAAGGACAGGTACAAAAGGCGGCCTTATCGCTAAATAGCGATTTCTTCCAGGCAACCTTAAGATTAGGAAAACGCTAGGAAAATAGAAGTGGCTCAAAATTATGCTACATAACAATACATAAACACCAATACACACAAATACATACACATACTATAATACATTCATATACTACACATAATATAATACATAAATATTATACTCAAATTTAAATATATATACATATATATATATATATATACATCTAAATAAGTACAAATAAATAATATATACATACGCATACATACGATAGAATTATATAAAATAAAATAAAGTCGTCTTCAATTTGAAAGGAAATATGTCTTTAGAGCATTTTTGAATGCGCCCAGCGATTTCGACTGTCTAATACTCAGAGGAAGTGCATTCCACAGTTCAATTGCCTGTACAGTAAAAGAATTTCTGTAAAATTTTGTTTTGTGTGTAGGCATTTTCAAGGTAAGAGTTCGACAAGACCTTATGTCTGATTGCACCCCAAGAAATTGAAACTTCTCCTTAAGGTAAGAAGGAGTTTTTAGGTGAAATAAAACACAGTACAGAAGAGAAAGAACATGCATATCCCGGCGACGGCGAATAGGGAGCCACTTGAGCTTTTGACGGAATTCGGAAACATGGTCATATTTGCGCAAGCCGAATATGAACCGAATAGCAATATTTTGAAGTCGCTCAAGCTTATTAAGTTGGTCCTGGGTCAAGTTAAGAAAGCTTGCATCCGCATAATCGAGAATAGAGAGAAGGAGAGATTGTGCCAACATAATCTTGGTAGGAATTGGCAAAAGGTTGCGTAATCGACGTAACGAGCTCATAACAGCAAACGTTTTCCTGCTCATTTCCTTAACCTGCACAGACCAGGACAGTTCCGAGTCCAAATGTATACCAAGATCTTTAACGGAGGCGCAGTATGGTATAGAAACGCCATCAAACATAATCGGAGAAATGCTTTGCCAGTCAACTCTAGAAATAAACCCAGGACTGCCAATAATAATTGTCTGAGATTTAGCAGGATTTACGCGAAGTCCATATTGTCTGCTCCACTCAGAAATTGCAGCTAGGTCGTTATTAATGGCGGAAATGGCTGAACTAAGATCTTCCAGAGTTGCAGACCGATAAATCTGGATATCGTCTGCATACATATGGTAGAGAGAAGAGATATACGGAGTGATAGAGTTAATGAAAATAGCAAATAGTAAAGGAGACAACACGCCACCCTGAGGTACCCCGGCCGTCACATCACACCACGACGAAAAGACCTCGTCGATTCGAATGCGCTGTCGACGACCATTGAGGTAACTCCGAAACCAATCAATCACCGACGGAGCTATGTTAAAAGAAGAACGCAACATACTCAGCAAAACGTCATAATCCACGGTATTAAATGCATTGCTAAAATCGAGCAACGTTAAAATTGTGAGCTGTTTATTGTCCATTGCCCATCGAATGTCGTCGGTAACCTTGACCAGCGCTGTAACCGTACTATGACCAGGACGAAATCCAGATTGCAATGGACTGAGAAGGCAATGTTTATTAAGGAACAGATTTAATTGTTGATAGACTAACTTCTCAAGAATTTTAGAAAGAAAGGGTAAAATAGAGATGGGACGAAAATCGTTTACAGATATTGGTTTAAGTTTTTTGGGAAGAGGAATAATTTGTGCATTCTTCCAAGCTTCAGGAAATTCACTGATACTAATAGAATAATTCAAAATGTGGGTAAGGATAGGGCATACAACATCAAGGATAGGAATAATCATATTACGGCTAATGCAGTCTGTACCGACGGCATTCGATGAAATAGACAATACGTTCTTCCTAACATCACATTCGGAGAATGGCTCGAAAGTAAATGGTAAAAAGTCAGGAGTTGAAGATGAAGAAAGAATACTAATAGTGCGCTGTTTTTCGCCACTATCAATTACATCGCAAGTAGAAAAGTGTTTATTAAGGAGTTCAATATTAATATTATTAGAAGGTTTGTGGGATGTTTTACCAACTCCAAGTGACTCAAGAAATCTCCATGTTTTAGCGGTATCGCTATTTTCGACTGACTTATGTATGTGGCGTCGTTGAGCGTCTCTACATAATGTATTACAGCGATTCCGAGCTTTGTGATACTTCAACCGATTGGCGTCGGAGTCATTAATTTTAAATTTATATTTGGCTGAATTCTTTTTATCCATTGATGTTTTTATCTCATCCGAAAGCCACGGAGCTGGTAAGTGTTTAATTTTAACTGGTCTTAAAGGAGCATGTGAATCGTAGAGTTGTGTCACCAAGGTATTGAAAATTTCAACTTTTTCATCAATCGAATCAACACCTTTGATGGCATCCCAATCTACTTGTCTAGCGTCATCGCAAAGGCAACCCCTGTCAATCCCTCCAAAATTACGCTGCAGAAGAATTCTCGATTTGGCTTTGGGAGGACGTATTTTGTAGGAGAGATAAATCAAGTCATGATAAGAAAATGCGTCAGCTGAACACTGTCCATGCTTATAGACGAGATCCGGAGAAGAGACCATGATTAAATCAAGAAGAGAGGGAGCACATCCTGGTGAGAAGTGTGTAGCAGAGAGGGGCATAACATGTAAGTTACAGGATTCCACTGTAGCTAAGAGTTTTTTACTTCGATAGTTATCTTTGAGTAAGCAAGTATTAAAATCTCCCATAATAATAGTTTGATTGTACGAGGGGATCAGCTTTTCTAGTAAATTTTCAAAAGAATTAAAATAATTAGGTTGAGAGGGAGGAGAGTAAAACACACCAAGAAGGATTTTAGTGTGCGATAACAGAACTTCGACTAATAAGTGCTCGGCCGCATCAGGTAGTGGAGGCTGTGAAGACGAACTAATAACAGTGAAAGGAATATGAGAACGTAAGTAGATCGCTACTCCACCGCCTCCTTTACCAACACGGTCATTGCGAATAAGCCGAAAACCTGGCAGCGAATAGGACGTTGAGGGTAAGCAAGTTTTAAGCCAGGATTCGGAGACTAGAATGGCATGTAAGTTACGAGTTTCAAAAGATGCAAGCATATCTGGATAATGAGCCGGGATACTTTGTGCATTAATATGAACAACATTGAAGTTTTTCACACAGTCTGAGAAACAGGAATCAAGGAAGTAATCGAGCGGAAGGAAAGATGTACTGTGAAAGCTAGCATCACTGGACAGTTCACCACTAGACGCAGACAGAAAAAGATCGCTATCCATGTCTAGACTGGACGACGACATAATATAAAAAAATATATATATATAAATAAATATTAAGTATACAAATATAATATAAATAGTATAAATTAAAATTAAAGACCAAAGTGTCTTTTAAAATTACTTTCCTAATCCGCCAGCTGCCCATCAGATTAATAAATTATTATTAAGAAAAAGAAAAACTTAAAACATTTGCACAAAATAACTAAATAAGAACTAAAAACTAAACAAACAAAATACATAAACCAAAGATAGTGATACACCATACCATATGCCCACATATTTACATATAATAACAATATGTAAATAATTTAAGATACAATATTTTTGTAAACCAAGGCGTACTATAACGGCAGTTAATAGAGTGCAAGGTGTAAAGGTGTATGGAAAGAAAATCAACATAAGACCCTTTTAAGTTTTTTGTTTTTTTAATAAATATTCTTTTAACTTTCTTTTAAAAGTTATTTTAGACTTCGAAATGTCCCGGTATTTGTAAACAAATTTCTGGTGAATTTCTTGATTTGTAATGTTATTACAATTGACACAAAAATACAAAATTATATAATGCAGAATTTTTTTAAAGACCAACCAATTGCCTTTTGACTTTGAAAACAAATCAGGTCTTGCAAGGGCAAGCGCACACAGCGTGACCGCGAAAGTAACGTCAGCGGTGTACGTCCTTCCAATTGACAAGCCGAATCGATATCAAGCTAAAGCTGGCAACCTCAGGCACTGGCGGCGCGCCAGCGGGGTCAAGGGCTCGCGGTACTGCAACCTTCATTACATTGCCCTGATATGAAATGCCTCCAGAACGAATTGGTTATTTGGCTACTAGTCTAATAAGCAACACTTTCTCTTATTCCGGTGTCTTGCTTGGCTTGGTATATACACTTGTGTTCTTCGCGAGTCGAAATAATCCGGCGGCACTCGTGATTCCAGCATCACTTTTATCAAATGGCAAAAACGCGGGCAAAAAAATAGACGACGCCCGTGACTGCGTCGGCGTGGATAGCTTTTTTTTTAATTTCCACGGGAACTCCTTAATTATTCTGTCAAGTAGTCATCAAAATCGGGTAAAAAGATGGGCAGTGAAAGCGTAGCAGACGGCGGTCTGCTACGCTGTCATCGAAAAGCGAAAGTATATGTCTGTCTGCCACTCACCAGGCTAGACCAGAAATTAATTCAGAAATTATAATTCCCAAATTGACTCTGCCGGGGATCGAACCCGGGACATCCCACGTTAAGACAACAGCGCTCAACACTGCGCCATAGAGGTCGTCAAAAGTAACTAAACTACGCCACGACTTGGCTAACTCAGCAAACAGTACCACCGTGTCAAGAAAATTGATTCAGCCCTATTTAGCCTATGCCCTCTGAACTCTCTCCGAGTGGCGCAACTCCAAAGTTTCAGCCATTAGGTATTCAGCTCGCGGCGTGGCACTGTGTACTTATTACGTGCCTGATGCTTCGCTATTTGTACATACTAGTGCCAGTGGGTTTACAGACACTTTCAAATGTCATAGGGTCAGCGCACACTGAATACCAAAATGCTCAAGCGTGTTCTTTAATCTGCCTTGACTCGAGTCACAGCGATACATGACTCGAATCGCTTTGTTCTAGACTTGAGTTGATACGGCCAACTCCAATGTGTATCAAGGCAACGATGACTACGCTCGATTTCTGGATAGATAGCGAGCACTCGGTCCTAAAAAGAATCGAGTCGACGCGACGCAATTATTTTCAATTACCGTATACGACAATCATGCCCATAGACAGCATTTATGAAGATTAAAAATAAACCCGTAAAAAATTCCGTACGTATAAAGACTCGACTCAGCGCACTTCGGCACGCCGCTAATCAACGCAGTTTCATCACACTTCACATCCCATCACACTAATATTATAAAGGCGAAAGTTTGTATGTGTGTGTGTGTGTACATGTTTGTTACACAAAAACTACTGGACGGATTTGGCAGCAATTTGCAATGGAGATGGATTATAGTCTGGAATAACACATAGGCTACTTTTTATCCCGGAAAATTAAAGAGTTCGCGCGGAAACCAAAAAACATCAATCCACGCGGACGAAGTCGCGGGCATCAGCTAGTAGTTAATAGTATATACTTAGGTGGCAAATTCAATAATTAGACACTACTCAGCGAGCCTACATATCTCAGCAAGTAAGCGTTGCGCCTAAGAAGTCGTATCTTTTTCCTCCAACCAAGATTAATTATAAGCCTTTTTGTTAACCCCGGCCAAGATTAATATCCTAGCGTAACTACATTTTTTCCTAATACAATTAATTTCATAACCGTTACCGAGTCTCTCAAGGGCCAAGTGATCAGTCCTCTTAGATTGCAAGCGATGTAATGCTTTTTTTCTTTCTCTCTTATGTGTCGAGAAGATTGATGTAGTTTTTACTTAGGCCGATTGTTTTGACTAAAGATTGTCATGCCTACATAGGTATTATATAATTTATCCGAGAGTCTGTCTGTCTGTTCCTCATTTAAGACTTTTGTTAATAAAGGAAAGTTAATGATTTCTTAGTTTATTTAACTTTCTCAGTTACCGTTCTTGAGTTGTAATAGCTCTTCAATTTACAAACTGGCTTGTTCAGGGGTAAGTACCTACTCTTATCTGTCAAGTATACTCATCATTTTGTTGAACGCTTTATAACGAGCAGTAGAGAAAATTTTCGGTGTATATATTTCCACCAAAATAGTCTTTTTATATCTCAACCATTTTACCACCGTCTTTCTAAACAGATGATGAGTTTAAGCAATCGTGAGTGTACGGGCACGAAATGAGCGACGGGGGAGCGACGGCGACAGGGGGCGATGCGATTAGTCGGAGAGCTGACGACGAATTTAGGGGAGGACAAAAACGTCTGGGATTTTTTTTCCGAATTCTATAAGTACTAAATTTAAAGATAAAAAAATTAAGTTGCCAATATTTTTTTTGCAAATGTTATATGCTGCGCAGTAGAGAAATAATCGCAAACTCTCTACCAGACTGGCAGGACTGAATTCGCCAATTGACGAAATTATATTTTTTCACAATTTCAGCTTGCCTAAAGGACCTTCCCGAAATTCGTTGCCAGCTCTCGGACCACATCGCCCCGCTGTCGCCGTCGCTCGGCCGTAGCATTTATTCATTGCATTCATGTACATACAATATGTTAAATTAATTATAATGACATGACACCCCGTCAGGGCATTGCAATTTGTGTATTAGTATTAACAATTATTTAACAATAATTATAAATTAACAATTTCAGTAAGTCTACCTTTTACAACACATTACATTTCAATTTATCTACCTACGTGTACTAATCTAATTACAATAAAAATAAAAATAATGTCAAATTGTCAATTTCACAAGTTATATTGAATTAAATATCAATTAGTAATTTTAGCTATTACGGGTACAAAAAGTCAAATTTTAATAGATATGTCATGGGTCACGTCATGTCAGTTATGTAGTCAAACTATATATTATTTGGTCAAATAAGATTATAATTTAATTATTTTAATAAACACATTCAAATCTGTCTAAAGAAAAAGCGCTGTCGTGCAATTGAGGTCGTATGACTGTTTCATGTGATAATATTTATACTCTTATGATTACATAAAACATAACACAAACATAGTTTCGTGGCTGACGCCTTAGGAAAGTGAAATAGACTCAAACAACAAAACACACCGAAGCACAATCAGCGCGATTAAGCCTTCGCGTGGCTTTTCCATCGACAGGGTATATCGAGGCTACGTTCGCGCTGCGAAAAATATTCGCGTGAAATTTTTTCGCAGTTCTGTAACGCTAGAAATCACGTGGAAGTGTACACGCGATACGGTAAGAATTATCTTCGCGGGAATATTTTGTGCTGATTTTAAGCTTCGGCTGCTATAAAAATTGCATCAAGGGCTTTATTATCCGAAACTCTCGCGCTACTATAGGCCTCTGCTTATTAAATTCCGCACTATATACGGCCACTCGGCGGGTAACCAGATGAGTTTGGGGCCATTTAACCGCCGCAAAAAACTGGAACATCCCGTATTTGGGTCATGACTCGCACCCGAATATGTGTAGATTAAAACTGCAGCGATTTTTTTAACATATGAACTGAAACAGTGTGCTGCAGTGTGATAGTTTTTCAGATTGTTTATAGATCAACATAGTAGCTAATAATTCAGCTGTACACCATCTCTAAACCAAACTAAAATATCAGGATATAATGATCTTAGGTATATAATGTTCCCTGCTGGAAAATTTGGTACTTTTGTTTAGTTTGAGTAATGCGCTTGTAGTTTTAGATTTACACCCGTATTCACAAACATTACTGTGGGGTCTCATATAGTGCGCTCGAACCCATAGGGTACAGGAAACTTATTCTTAAACAACACTTGAGGGACGAACGACACATATACTTTATACCGTAATAATCAATTATCTGATGCTGATGCTAGTAAATTTATAAATGACTTTGAGTTTAAATACAATAATTAATTTCGAGTTTGAATTAATACTGTCAATTTATATAACTTGATACAAGTTTAGGTAAAGCAAAAATATACTTCCTAGGATCTTCCGGAAAAATTTCCCTTCAGCATCTTCATAGCAGCATCTCGTAAGTCTTTTCTCCTCCTTTTGTGTAAAAGGCCAAGATTTATAGCCCTACATCCAGATCGACCTGATTACACTGTTATAGATACCAGATCATCCTTGTCCGGCTGATTATCTTGGACAACAATATTTCATGGAAAGCCGCTGATATAGTATTTTTCTGTGCTAATGTTTATTCTTAACGGAACGCTTAGTAAACACAATCTTTAATGATTAATCCTCGTTACCTTGGCCTAAATTGTCGCAGGCGAAGCAAAAGACCAAATCTTTATTAATTATTTTTTTATCGAGAAAATACTTAGGTCAAAAAGCTAGTAGTTCTACCTATAAGAAAAATATAACACGCAAAAACAGCGCTACGTCAAATTCTAATTATTATTTAGGTCAATTTGATTTATTAATAATAATTTCTTATTTATTATAATAATTTATTACCTAATCAATTATTTAGCCCGCCAACCCGCATTGGAGAAGCGTGGTGAGTCTGCTATGGAGGCCTGTGCCCAGCAGCGGGACGGAGTAACTATATAATAACACTCATTTTATAATAATTGTATTTCCCTTACCTTAATTCTTTAAACTGTGTCAAAAACACGATTGGCAACGAATTTCTCGATAAATACAATATTATTTTCCAAAGATTGCTGAGATAATTCTTCATTTTATTTTTCCAGTTTTGAAACGATAGAGAATTATTTTGTCTTTTTTTTTAAAACATCCGCGTCGGAAGTGAACGGCCTTTTGTCCTGTCGCCTAGGTGTGCGCGATCCATACAAAAAGACGCAGAGTTGTCTGCTAGCCAATATTTTTTGACAAAGCGTGTTTCGCTCTTAAAAGTAAAACGCGTAGTGTAGCGTGAGTTAAAGCGTCGATTAGGTTAGTACATAAGTTTATTTATAACTAGCTGATGCCCGCGACTTCGTCCGCGTGGATATACCAAGTTTCATCGAAATAACTTGAGAAATGACGGACTTTTATACAAACTTTCAACCCCTATTTTGAAATTTGAAAATTTTGAAGAATTTTTTGAAGAATTTTGAAGAATTTTGAAAAACTGTGAAACACGTATGTTTTCATTTTTAACCCGCAGCTCATATACCAAGCTTCATGGATATAACTTGAGAAATGAAGGACTTTCATACAAACTTTCAACCCCTATTTCACCCCTTCGAGGGTAAAATTTACGAAAACTGTGAAACACGTATTTCTACATTTTTAACCGGTAGCTTGTATACCAAGTTTCATCGATATAACTTGAGAAATGAAGGACTTTCATACAAACTTTCAACCCCTATTTCACCCCCTTAGTGGTGTAATTTTGAAAAACTGTGACACACGTACTTCTTTATTTTTTACCGTAAGCTAAAATAAAAAGTTTCGTTGATATAACTTGTAAAACATCTTGAGAAATGAAGGACTTTCATACCAACTTTCATCCCCTATTTCACCTTTTTGGGGGTCGAATTTTCAAAAACTGTGAAACACATATGTCTTCATTTTCAACCCGCAGCTCATATATCAAGTTTGATGGCTATAACTTGAGAAATTAAGGAATTTCATACGAACTTTCAACCCCTATTTCACCCCTTCGAGGGTAGAATTTCGGGATAAAAAGTATCCTATGTCCTACCTCGTAGTAGGGGCTCAAATCGTGCCAAGTTTCGTTTGAATTAATTCAGTAGTTTCGGCGTGATGCGCGGCCAAGATACAGACAGACAGACAGACAGACAGACAGACAGACAGACAGACAGACAGACAGACAGACAGACAAAAATGAAAAAAATTACAGATTTGGCTTCAGTATCGAATAATGAGTGCCCTCCAAAAAAAATTTTCAAAATATCTTCAATGTACAGAATTGGACCTGTTACAGTTTTATTATAAGTATAGACTCGACAATGATGGTATCATTTCTCAACGGTATTTAAAATTATAAAGCAAGCCCCAAATGAAATTCAGTCTGCCATCTCAGTCTGTATTCATTGTATATCTATAAGTGAATTAATTCGAGCTCGCTTTAAAAGCGATTCCGCGCCGTTAGCGCTGCGTGAACAGAAGTGATCTAGTTAACAACTTATTGTTTACCGAGCCACTGGTTTCTGTGAACATTATACCTAATTTCTAACTGTCTGCATTTGTCTTTTTTTTTTATGAAATGCACAAACAAATTTAGTTTGTTTGCAAGTCTGAGTGGTTATTCGGATTTATAAATGTGACTTTGCGGGAGTCCATGATAACCAAGGAACAAGTATTCACTATAATCCACCAAAACAGACAAATCTAGGTATGTTTTTTTTTAATCTACTACAAGTTAGCCCTTGACTGCGATCTCACCTGATGGTAAGTGATGATGCAGTCTAAGATGGTAGCGGGCTAACCTGTTAGTGGCATGGCAGTTATATTAAACCCATACCCCTATTCGGTTTCTACACGGCATCGTACCGGAACGCTAAATCGCTTGGCGGCACGTCTCTGCCGGTAGGGTGGTAACTAGCAACGGCCGAAGCCTCCCACCAGGACTCAGACCAGGGAAAATTCAGAAATTATAATTCCCAAATTGACCCTGCTGGGGATCGATCCCCGGACCCCCGCACATTAAGACAACAGCGCTACTCACTGCGCCACGGAAATCGTCAAACTGTAAATCATACTAATATTATAAATGCGAAAGTGTGTTTGTTTGTTGGTTTGTCCTTCAATGGCGCCGCTACGGAGCAACGGATCGACGGCATCAGCTACTCAGGAATTTAATCAGGAATTTTCCTTAATTTAATAATCCTAAGGGCGCCTTCAAATTTGCCGCAAAGTGCCGCGCGGAAGCAGCGCGGCTGCAGCGCTGCGGTCGCGCTGCTTTGTAAATCCATATAAATAAAAAACACGCGACTGCAGCGCTGCACCCACGCTGCGGCCGCGCATCAGTTCATCGATCGACTAGTGACGGGACTGCGCACGTATTTTTGTTCAAGTCTAAACATTAACGAAAATCAGGTAGAAGAATTTATCGATGAGGTTGAGAGTCGTCCAGCAATATGGGATTCGAAGTCCGACAAGTACAGCAATAAAATCGAAAAGAAAAAGGCTTGGGAAGAAATATGCATTAAATTTATTGACAATTTCACAAACAAGACTCCAAGTGAAAAAAATGAAGCATGTAAGTATAATATTATGTATTATTAACACAACTACTTTATATTTTCGTTGTTTCGTATTAACAATAACACAGAGCAGTGTTTCTTCGTCAGAGTCCATCGTGAAAATAAATATAGGTACAACCCTATGATGTTCGAACCTCGCGACAGGAGCGCGGCCGCAGCGCTGCAGCCGCGCTGTGGCCGCGCTACGCTTTGCGGCAAATTTGAAGGCGCCCTAATTTTCAATTTTTTTTCCTCCTTAATTTTTTCCTCCTTAATTTTTTTCCTCCTCGATAAAAAGTAGCTTAAGTCACTCTCCAGGTCCTCAACCATACCCATGCCAAAAATCACGCCGAACCGTTGCTCCATTGCGGCGTCATTGAAGGACAAACCAACAAACAAACACACTTTCGCATTTATAATATTAGTATGATGCGAACCGAAAAACCTCAATCCACGCAGACGAAGTCGCGGGCATTAGCCTTATAAATGCGAAAATTTGGTTGGATGGATGTTACTCAATCACGCCAGAACGGCTGAACGGATCTGGATGAAATTTGGCACACAGAAATAGATTATAGTCTGGAATAACACATAGGCTAATAAGTTCCCGTGGGAACCAAAAAACCTCAACCCACGTGGACAAAGTCGCGGGCATTAGCTAGTAGTCTAAATATATTTCTTTTGGAATTTGTTTCGCGCAGAATTTCGCTCAATATTGTAACGTATTGAGATCTAAATTCAAATTCAAACGGCTTTTATCCAAATAAACTTTTACAAGTGCTTTCGAATCGTCAAATAAATCTACCACTGGTTCGGAATGCCATTCCTACCGAGAAGAACCAGCAAGAAACACGGCGGTTGCTCTTTTGAAAAAAATTCATTTACAATAATTTCATTAATGTATACTACACATAAGTAACCGCTGTCCTTAGCATTGCTGGAGCGAGTCAAATGCTCTTTTCATTTACTTACGTAATCTTCAACAGTATTTTTTCAAAAGCATACTTTCACTGGATTTCTTAAACTTGTGTAAAGGCAAGTTTAAAATAGAATGTGGAATTTTGTTATAAAATAGAATGCTCATTCCTACGAACGACCTTCGGACTTTCTTGAGGCGGAGCGATGGAGTCACTAGCTTATGGCAGTTTCTAGTTGGCCTATCGTGCAGATCGCATATTCTTTTGTAATTCTGAAGGTGCTGTTTTACAAAGATTAAATTACTGTAAATATATCGCAAGGCTTACTGTAAGAATACCTATTTCCTTGAATTTCTCTCTAAGGGATTCGCGCGGTTTTAAATTATAAATTGCACGTATTGCCCTTTTTTGTAATACAAAAATTTTCTGCCGCTTTACCCCATCTTATAAGAGCACCATACTATCTTGGCGGACGAAACGCCTTGCGGACGGCCGCAGGCGTTTTTACTCGTTCCTAAGATTGTCCAGTTAATGCGGAATTTCGGGAACTTTTAACAACTTGGTGAAAGTGTAATTCCAACACCAAACTTGCGAATCGAAGCGGAATTTTCGTTAAGATTTCCCTGGGCTTGTAGAGAGAGAGAAAATAACTCAGAGGTAGTTTTGCTATTTTCGCAATATAATAATGTCTGTCCTCGGTACACCTCATATCTTATCACACCCACGTATCAATTTATACATTGTCAATAGGTTATTAACTAACATTCACACGGTTTAATATGCTGTTTTGTTCCATCGATCATACATACCTATTACATATAGGGTAAAATATAAAATACTAGATGATACCCGCGATTTCGTCAGCGTGGATTGTTTTTTGATTCTCGGGGGAACTTCTTAATTTTCCGCGATAAAATCCTATGTCCTTCCACGGAACGAAATCTACCCCTATACCAAATTTCTTCAAAATCGGTTCAAAAGATGGGACGTTAAAGCGTGGCAGAGACACTTTCGCATTTATAATATTAAATATGGATATAGAACTGTACTAAAGGGGTTGTTTCAAATTTATATGGAGCCTGGGCCAGGTATTTGTACGGTATTTTAAAATGTTCGGGGTCATAAAATAGTAACATTTTTTTCTTTACTTCTTACTGAAAATTTCAATTTACGAGGTACAATGCGAAATTATTTTGCATCCAACAGCAGTAAGATGGATGGATGGATGCGCTGCGAGAGTTAATATTCTACAAATGTACCTAATTAAACATTTTATTTTTGTACCTCTTAATCACTGTAAAACTGCAAAAAAGCATATTTTATTTAGTTTTCTATGATTTTATACTATTTTTTGGAATACTGTACAAGTACCTGGCCCAAGATGAAACAACCCCTTTGATAGGTAACTGATGTGTAAAATAAATTCAACGCCCTTACAATTTTATTGATAACGTGTTATTTTTAAGCATAACATACCTACCTATTCGTATACCAAATTATGTTAAACTGTTAATTCTAATCTCGCTTTAAACAAAACAAAATTATTAAATAAGCACCTGGTTGTCCTGTCATTTAATAACTAAACTTAATCAAACCGCTTTCACAGAATTTTGAAAATATGGGTAAGAGAAGGAAACAATAGGTAATTAAGGAATTAATTCAATCAGGATCGTGGAATCCTGGTAAGCAGAACTCCTAAAATTATTCATGTAAAATTAGACCACCAAAGCGCGAGTAGCACTTAGTAAATAAATTAACTTACCACGCCAATGCTTTTCGATGTCGAGTCGTAATCTAATTGAATATCTGGATTATTATCTATCATACTTACCTACTAATATTACAAATGCGAAAGTGTTACTACCTACCTATTCGGTTACTACACGGCATCGCACCGGAACGCTAAATCGTTTGGCGGCACGTCTTTGCCGGTAGGGTGGTAACTAGCCACGGCCGGAGCCTCCCACCAGACCTGACCAGGAAAAATTCAGATTCAGAATTCCCAAATTGACCCTGCCGGGGATCGAACCCGGGACCTCCGCACGTTAAGACAACAGCGCTACACACTGCGCCACGGAGGTCTCCAAAAGAGCAGAGCGTAGACCGTAGCCCAAAACACGTAGCAAACGATACGACTTGTCGTCAAGAGACATGTCTTCAGTGTGATCGTGTGGTTAAAGTTCTCGCTCTGATCTAGGGCGTGGGAACCGGAGTGTTGATTGCCGGGCAAAAATACTATTACCCCCGAACGCTTCTGCCGGAGATTGTCTATTTCAAGCGGCGCTCAGCAGCCTGTCTCGTTTAAATCTGCTCAACTCTCTTTTATTTTCATTCAATTTTCAATTTTATTTATTAGCAAAGATTTTTTTTTACATTTATTAGGTTTCTTAGCACTCTTACGCTGAGTTGCACGAAACAAATACAAAAATTTAAGTGGTACTTAGGCTAATTTAATCGCAAGAATCGTATGGAGTCTTGTGATTAAATTAGTTTAATCAACACTTAAATTTTTAAAAATAGTTTCGTGCAACTCAGCGAAAGGCACTGTAAGCTTAATTCGCTAAAACGGATAAATATATGCGATACAACGTGCCAACGGTACAATGTTTGATTTGAGATTTATTTGGTGACATAGGCAATTAAGCTTCTTGTTTCTTGGTCATCAAACTTCCGCAAAGTAACATAGGTACGTCAGCCTGTATCCAGCACGAGACAATATAACCTCGTGATCACAATGCACCTCGTGTATGGTATTGATTTTCTTACAATTATTAGGAACCTTCCTTCCTTTTATAAATTTTTAAAATCCTTTGTTACAAATAGCACGAGACACGAGCAATATCGATTTCCGTTACTGCACCGACGATGATAAACTTCGGCCTTCGCAACTCGCAAGTTCCACCCAGCAACAAATAGAATAGCGTAAGAATGAAAATGAATCTTACTTATATACGTTGTCTCTATCAAGATGTTCTCGTTACTTGCACAGAAATCTTGTCAAACACTACTGGAGGCATACAACCATTCAATTTATTTATTTAAAACATGTAGGACATACAGGTGTCTCTTATGTTACGTCATGTTTTGACTCTACCACCGGTTCGGAAAGAAGATTCTGCTGAGAAGAGCCGGTAAGAAACTCAGCAGTAGCTCTTATAATGCATCGCTTAAAGCCGTATTGTTTTAAAATTGTTGACATTCACGTTTTAGAATTATATAAACCCCCCTGAAAAGTAGGTGGTTAGTTATGAAAGGGCGCTAAAAAGTTGCGGCTATACAATAAAATACAATCATATACTTGCATAATGTGTGTAATGTTTATACAAGAAAAGACGTGATAAAAATCCTAAATGAGGAGACCCGTGAAGAACCGATAGACGTTGGGTTACCAAGGTACCTAGAATGGCGACCCCCCACTGGAAAAAGCTGCGTTGGCAGACTCGATATATTACCCACCGGGGTTAAAGTTCAGAGTTATTTTTAGCTGACACCAACTCGAGTTTAATTCACCAAACAAACACCGTTTAGAACAGCCGCTATCTTCTTGAATTAACAGCAAATACCGCAGTACCATAAACCACTGACGCCGCGTCGCGGCTCTGTCCCGCAATAATTACTTCAATTTACATTTTAACAAGCTCCCTGTTTACTCGCCGAGCGGGGCGCGCCGTATAAAAATACGCGGACAAAAACATTGTCTTGTTTTGTTTTGTCTTGTTTGAGAGCAAAATGTGCTGCTATGACGATCGGTTTAAAATCAGGTAGAAAATATCATCAGACCGTTTGGGGGCTGCGGTAATCGTCGCCTTAATGAGGCCAAGAAAGGCAGCGGTCAGAGAAGAAAATATTTGCATGCTGTAGCGTCAGTAAAATATGCAGGGCCTCTTAAATTTTAAGAACTTTGTTAACTAACCATATTTAACCAATAAACTTCATTTCATTTCATTTCAAGTGTGAAGACGCATAGCCATCAAGCGTACCACTGTAAGGCCCGGTAACCATCAAACCGGAGAAGAGCGAAGATGCTTAGCAGACCAATCAGGTAATTGTTAGATGACGTGTGGAGGCCTACAAGAGACCTACTTCCAACAGGGAAGGCAGGTTGACGTCGGTGACGTGTCTAAGGTTGAGTTTGTTGATACTACTTTCATTATAGGAGGCACGATATGAAGTATTCATAAAATTCGACATATTTACTCGACATGTTTTCCCATGTTCGAGGACTTTAATAAAATCTCGCTCTCGCTCAAATAAGAAAAGGGCCACGGAAAATTGTGCACTCTCGTAAGTTGACATTCCACAAATATTACGTTCGAAGTGAGTAGTTCACTTCCTCGAACTGCCTTTCCAAAAGCACTGCTGAGGCGCGGAACTTTCTACTGAAATTACGTCTTACGTTATTTATACAACGTGTACTAAACGCACGCAAACGAATTTCATTTAAGGAATGCATGATCATTTTAAACATGTTTTAGTATGTATAGTATTATGTTAGAACAGACTTCCCCTAAAATTCCCTTTCCCTAAAATTATCATCACATCATCTATCAACTTATCTTGTAGATTCACTTGACGACTAAAAAGTATTTGTACTTTTAAAATTGATTTTTTTTTAGTAAAAAAACATTTCAATTTTTATAACATATTAAATTCAATTAACCAGGCCAGAGATAAGCTGTGCAGATGTGTGTGATGTGTGAGATAGATCACACATTCAATTCGATCAGCGATTTAAGTGTTTCGGTTAAATGCCGTGTAGAAACCGATTAGCGGTATGGGTTTAATATAACTGCCACCCCAAACAGGTTAGTCCGCTATCATCACCTATCACCAGTTTATTTTTATTCCGTTAATAAAAAAAATTTGAGATCACAGTCAAGGGCTAACTTCTAGGCATTAAAAAAGAGCATGTTACACTGTGTGTCAGTTTAACCACACATACCTAATATTACCTTTAATAGGCCCAAGCAAATCGTAATCATTTGACAGCTTCATTTCCTGGTGGGAGGCTTCGGCCGTGGCTAGTTACCACCCTACCGGCAAAGACGTGCCGCCAAGCGATTTAGCGTTCCGGTACGATGCCGTGTAGAAACCGAATAGGGGTATGGGTTTAATATAACTGCCATGCCCCTAACAGGTTAGCCCGTGACCATCTTAGACTGCACAATCGTGCATTGTAGAGTCAACATCTCCTGAAGATGCTCCGGAGTCGGAGTGAAACGTACGTTGAGGGTATTTTGGAATATTTATGTGGTGTGGAGAATATCGCGGGCTGCAAGTTCAAGATACGCACTGTACCACATAGATTTACCTTCTGTGGCGGATTATAGCGAATTAAATTTCTAGTTTTTTCAATCTTAGACTGCATCATCACTTACCATCAGGTGAGATTGCAGTCAAGGGCTAACTTGTAGTGGATAAAAAAAAAGCTTAAAACGTATTACTCGAACTGTTTATGGAGTTCATACATACTTTTTGACGTGCAGACATCCAGGTTGAATTATCCGTTTGACAAACGATTACGATAACGATTTCCTTACACAATCGGGGGGCAGGTTTGACGTAGGTATCTTACGGAACATATCTAAGCAGCAAGCAATAAAACACAAGAAGAATAACGTGATACGTATTGGATACACGCGCCGTTTCAACTCAGCCATAAGTTCATAATGACTGCTTAGCAGACGGCGACGGGTGCCGAGCTTCACGGCCGTTAAACTGAACGATGGGCCCTTTCGCCGCTACGTTCGCAGGGCTTCATGGAATTTATGCGAGAGGACTGCCTTTATGACATTATATTTGACTAGATGATGCCCGCGACTTCGTCCGCGTGGATTAAGTTTTATAGTTTTCCGGGGGAACTCCCTAAATTTCCGGGATAAAAAGTAAAAAATAACCTACCGCTATACCAAATTTCATCAAAATCGGTTGAATAGATGGGCCGTGAAAGCGTAGTAGACAGACAGACAGACGGATAGACACACTTTCGCATTTATAATATTAAATATGGATTTTAGAGGATATTGACACATTTTAATGATGTCTGAGCACACAGCGGTTGTTTTGGAATAATCCACATGAATACCAATATTACAATACTACCATACCGTTTGGTGTGGTAGTAATATTGGTATGCGAAACTGTATCTATCAGTCTGTTCTTCGTACGGCCCATCCATTTCATAGATTTTAACGAAAGGTAGAGAAAGATAAGGTCCCGGCTACTTTTCATCCCGGAAAATCAAAGAGTACGCACGGCATTTTTAAAAACCTAAATCGACGTAATCACGGGTATCATATAGTATCTCTAAGTTAGTTTGCAGATGGCGACGTTTTTACGCGCATTATTTTTTTTAAGTTATACAAACTGCAATTGTCGTAGCATGTATAAACGCATTTAAGAGCGAAACTAAAATTATACTTCCTTGCTTCGTCCTTTGAGATTAGGTATACATTGTAGTAGTACGTCTAGGTATCGCCTTTCTACCACTTACTTGAAAGCAGAGAAACTGCAGGTTTTTATTTTTTAAATTGTAGGTAGGCACGCCGGCCTACCCGCTCTGGGCGCCTGTAGTGTCACTCATTCGCGTTTTAGTGCCTCGCCGATCTCCACGTTATTCAATTTATTTTACCAATAAAGTTTAAAAACGATGCCGAAACGTAGTCACAAAAACAACGACACTGATTATTTGAGAAGGAAGTTAAGGAAAATTGAAAAGAAGCTTGCCAAACGTGATAAACGTTTGCACGATTAAGATTCTTCTCATAGTAGCAGCGTGTCGGCGTATGACTTACTCGAGCCGGTGCTACTGGACTCCGAACCGGAGCATGAAGGTATTTACGGTGAATTTTTACTCCATAAAGATATTGTGAATAGTTGCAAGGACTATTTCCGTATCGAACTGGTGATATGACGTCACCTTCCAATTAGTGTTGTGTACATCTCACGGGGATGTTACCTTCGCATCATTGGAATCCCGCAAAACTTATCTAAGTAGATATTATACATTTATCGTGATTGTGTACATTTGAAAGGAATGTTACCTTCACAATTTTGTATTTTAATTATTCTTTTTTAATATCCGAATGGATCATGGGATAACTAAGTGTTGTGCATAGTTTTGAAGGACTATCGCCGCTCTTAATTATTTATCGAATAAGAACATATCGTATGATATCGTATACAATTGTGTTGTGGCCATCTACTAGGGATGTGACCCTTCACTTTCGATATAAAAATAAAACGTAGAGGGGCTCAAGTACCTACACGTTTTATGTCTATTTTCAAACAAATCACAACTCGTATCCGAGTTAGTACCAAGGAGTGTTGACGAGACCCAACCGGGTACGTCTACTGCAACAGCAGAAGGCGCCGGCAGGGACACACTGCAGACAGAACTGCCCGCCGAATCAGTATCTGCAGTTGACACCCCGGAACTGGATGTGGAGGTTCTAATTCTATTAGGAGAAACGCCATCCAAGGATTAAAAAAAAAAAAAAAAATACGGACCAGACATTCGAGGTGAGTTAGCAGTGCGCACATCGCTACAACGGGCTTATTTAAGGATTCCAAAAAGAACTATTGGAAAGACTTCTTGTACCAAAGAATTACAAAAAAAAAAAAAAAAATGATGTACCAATGCTGAATCCAGAGATAAAGGCTGCTTTATCGGATATCATCATTAAAAAGGATAAGGCGTTAGAGACTAAGCAAAAACTTGCAGGTCGCTGCAAGTTTTTCTTGCATTAGTGAAGCTCTCACTCGTTTGTTCTCGTTAGAACACAGAGACCAGTCTGTAATAAATTTTTTGATCGAAGCGGGTCAACTAATCTGTGATTTGCAGCATAACGAATCCAGGACAAGGAGGAGCTTCATATGCTCCGCAATTAAGAAGGATATCAACGACCAGCTCTTTGATACAGAGATATATGGTTTTTTATTTGGCGAAAAGTCGGCTGCAAAAGCGATATCGAAATCGGCCGCCGAGCTAAAAATAAACCCACTCGTACGAAAAACTCCCTCGGCGCAGAAACCGAGAGCGGCTCCTATGCAGGCTTTAAACCAGAAGCCTGCGCTTCCGGCAGCCCCGCAGGCGGGAGCAGCAAGGAGGTTCGAGCCTGCAGCGACGGCGACCCCGCGCGCACGGCAGCCGCAGCAGCAGCGACAGCCGCCGCGCTCGCAGCAGCGCCGCGACCCGCGTCGCTACACCCGGTACGTTCCGCTGGACGTTTATCCTATTTTTATGACCATTGGCTCTTAGTGACTAATGACCCAGTCATATTATTATGGGTGAGAGGTTACGAGATTCCATTTTCTAAACCGGTTTCTCAATCTTACGAACCGAGCTCACCCGTTTTATCATCATCCGAATCCCTTCAATACAGAGTGGCGTTCTGTCCCTTCGATCTAATAAATAGCGGAGCTATTATATCACAATATGAACCGTGCGAAGGACAGTTTATTTCTAGGTAGGTATTTTATTATTAAAAAACCCTATGGAAAAATAAGATTTATTTTAAATTTGAAATTCTCAGACAAGCACACCACTACGGATCACTTTAAAATAGAAGATTTGAGAACAACATTGAAGTTATTATCAAAGAATAGTTGCATAGCCACTCTGGATTTAAAGGATGCCTATTTCTTAGTTGCTATACATCCGAACTATAGAAGGTACCTACGATTTAAATTTGGGGAAAAAATTTACCAATTTAATGTTTTACTATTTGGTCTGAATATAGCCCATTCGTGTTACAAAACTTATGAAGCCGGTGATGTGTTTACCTTTAGGCTTTAGGTTTATCTTAAGGCTACTTATCAACTATAATATATTAAGTTGTCTAAAAAATATTTTACATACTAAAAGTATCTTAGAGTCCAATAGGATTCATCATCAACGTAAAAACGAACTGTATAACCCCGAGTACCGTTTGCAAATACCTCGGTTTCCTAATAGACATGAAAAAATTTCACGTTAGTTTAACTAAAGATAAACGACAATTAATAAAACAAAAGTTAGGTACAGTCATTTCAATTATAAACTTGTAAAATCAGACATTTTGCACGTTTGGTAGGACTCCTTACTTCGGTTTGTCCCGCATTTCAGTATGCTTGGATGTAAACAACAGATGTAAAGATGTAAATATCTTGCTTTGTGTACCTACCTAATGCAAAATAACTATGATAACTACGTATGTCGCTACCTCAGTCTTTGCAGGTCGATTTTACATGGTGGTTAAAATCTATTGAATTGACAGTCAATCCCATTAGACAAGATAACTACTGTCTAGATTTTTTTTTTTTCTGATGCCAGCAAAAAATGGTACTGGGCGGCATGCGGTGAGGAGACCTCCAGTGGTCAGTGGAGTTGTTCAGAATCTGTCAATAATATTAACTAGGTACCTAGAGCTTCTAGCTGCTTTCTTAGGCCTTCAGACATTCGCTAAGGAATTTAAAAAAAAAAAAAAAAAAAGTCATATTTTATTGCGTATCGACAACACAATAGCTATTTCGTATATCAATCGTAGGTATGTGGGGAGTCAGATTTCCACACCTTACTGAAATAACAAGATTTATATGGCAGTGGTGTGAAGCTCGCGAGATATTCGTATTCGCTTCATATATAAGCTCAGAGGACAACGAAATAGCAGATGCGGAGTCACGAAGGTCCCATCCAGACACCGAATGGTGTCGAATGGCAAAAATATAGTGCTTTTAATAAGATTGTACAAGCATTAGGACAACCACACGTTGACCTTTTTGCATCCAGAATAAATTATAAATGTAAGAAACATGTCGCATGGAATAGAGATCCCGGAGCATTCGCCATAAATGCGTTCACAGTAGATTGGAAAGATGTATCTTTCTACGCTTATCCGCCCTTTGCAGTTTTATTGAAAGTTTTAAGAAAAGTTATAACAGATCAGGCTGAAGGTATAGTCGTGGTTCCGCTTTGGCCCACGCAACCCTGGTTTCCACTATTTCAAAGCCTTCTCTGTTCTGAAGTAATTCCATTTAACAATGATAATAATGTATTATTATCTATTTCTAACAGCCGCCCCCAGCTCACGTAGATTACGGGGAAGTTATTAGGACGGCATTACTGAAGAGGAGCGTACCACCGTCATCTTTAGATATCATGATAGCTTCCCTGTCAAAAGATCCAATGAAACAGTAAGATGTACGCAATAAGGCGCTGGGTTAGCTTTTGTAAAACACACTGTATACTTAGATATATATGTGTGCGTCAACTCCGATAGTAATTTATTTTCTAACTGAATTATTCCAGTCCGGCTTACAATATGGATCATTAAACAGTTATCGCTCCGCTCTGTCATTGATCCTAGGATCGAGTATAGGGTCTGATGAACGCGTTACTAGGCTTTTCAAAGGTTTCTACAGACTTCGTCTTCCAGCCCCAAAATATAATGTAACATGGGATCCATCCATAGTTTTAGATTTTTTGTCAAATTGGTATCCCAATAACAATTTAATTAAAAAGATTTGACTAAAAAGATCGTCACTTTACTCATGCTGGTACTGCGCAAGTATTCCGTTTTATTACGACCGGCCGGAAATTTGTCCAGCAAAAACGCTAGTAGCATATATGGATAGGACGAAACCTCTAAGAAATAATGAAACTGCCCTATTCATCAGTTTTAAGAGGCCGTATAAATCAGTATCTACAAATACTATCAGTCGGTGGATAAAGAACACACTATCAATTAGTGGAGTTGACACATACTTTCCACATATTTTCCGCTCATTCTGTTAGGCATGCAGCGACCTCTGCAGCTTACAGAAAGGGTACTAGTATAGATACAATACGAAATACAGCTGGGTGGAGTGGCATCTCTATGGTCTTTGCCAGATTTTACCGTAGAGATATTCAGTGTGATCAATCTAATCAGTTTGCTCTATCTATCCTTAACACTGAAGCGGATTAAAATGTAAAAGTGTTACAAATTTGCTATTATTTGATATATTAATTTATATAATAACAAATACCTAAATGCGGATGAAGAACCGTTATATTATGTAAAAATCATAATGTCTCTTTAGTTATTTCTTTTTGTTAGATAACTACAATATTATTATCAAACTAAGAGTGTTTTAATATTTCACTATCTTTCAAAATCTACAATGTATACCTAATCTCAAAGGACGAAGCAAGGAAGTATAATTGGAGATTAAACGAACTTACCTGAAGTGAAGTTCTATCCTAATTATACGAGTTGCTTCGTCCGAAGAGATTAGTTCCCTCCCAGCCCTAAAAATCCCCTGCTAAGTGAAATATTAAAGTTCCAGGCAGGCTTTCAACTAAATGAGTGACACTACAGGCGCCCAGAGCGGGTAGGCCGGCGTGCCTACCTACAATTTAAAAAATAAAAACCTGCAGTTTCTCTGCTTTCAAGTAAGTGGTAGAAAGGCGATACCTAGACGTACTACTACAATGTATACCTAATCTCTTCGGACGAAGCAACTCGTATAATTAGGATAGAACTTCACTTCAGGTAAGTTCGTTTAATCTCCAATTCTACATCAATGGCGAAAACAAACACTTTGAAAAAATCTTTTGAGGCGGACAAAAAGTTCGCGTAACTTACTTTTCAGTTGCACACATGAGCACGATAGGACAAAATATCATTCTCCTCTGACATGGATATTTCGCATAGACGTTTGTCCTGTCCGGTCCCTATTGTGATTTCAATCTAAATGTTTGAAATGAAATGAAATGAAATGTTTTATTTCTGTAGGACCACTTGTGCCACTTATGAAACGTCATGACTCGACCACCGGTTTGGAAAAAAAATCTACTGAGAAGAACCGGCAAGAAACTCAGCATCAGACCTAGACTGAATAAATCCATTAGCCGTTAGTTTATTTTATTCGGTTTCAGCGATAAAATCCTTTTAAAAACCCTAATTCCGGGGGTAGAGCGCCACTCAGCCATAACTTTATAATGACTGCAGTTTAGCAGACGACTGGCTTCACGCCCATATTACACAGAGCAATGGGATCTTTCGCCGCTGCATTCACAGGACTGCAGGAAAATTAAACTAGAAAGAGTTAACCCTTTAGTAGAATCAAGGACGCCTAGAATCTAGTGTTATAGATCATCATACTAATATCATACTAATATTATAAATGCGAAAGTGTGTTTGTTTGTTGGTTTGACCTTCAATCACGCCGCAACGGAGCAACGGATCGACGTGATTTTTGGCATGGATATAGTTGAGGACCTGGAGAGTGACATAGGCTATCGCGGAAAATTAAGGAGTTCCCGCGGGAATAAAAAAAAACCACGCGGACGTAGTCGCAGGCATCAGCAAGTGTTCTGTAAAATAAATCATTGTGGTAGATTAGCTTGATGATTCTAAAGCAACTCGTATAATGTTTGACAGAAGCAGGCGTTAGTTTAATGAAGAAGCTTAATTCGGTATAATCCGCTAAAACGGTTTACTTAAGTTTTACCGGATTATACAGAATTAAGCTTCTTGTTCCTTAATGCACTAGGAGTTTATTTAAATTTTAAAAATCTGTCTGCTTTATTTTACCACACCGAAAAGAACATCATATTTTATGAAATACAGCGACTTTTTCTTTTCACATATTTTCTTATTTGTCAAACGGCAGCGGGTGGTCAATATGGTCTAGCTGTAGCACGTTTCATTAATTCCGTCCAACCGATTTAACTGCTAAGATTCATCTGCGCCCTTAACTTTAAATTTTCTAGACGCTCATTTGGAAGCACGATACCAACAATAAACCCCCAATAAAATGGAAGTCTAGACTCATTAGCATCC
Organism: Erebia ligea; assembly: GCA_917051295.2. Classification (NCBI taxonomy): domain Eukaryota; kingdom Metazoa; phylum Arthropoda; class Insecta; order Lepidoptera; family Nymphalidae; genus Erebia; species Erebia ligea. The sequence continues at coordinate 2,141,575 of OU785234.1, read as the reverse complement.
TTTTTTGCTAAAAATCAGTAAAAGAAAGAACACTAATAAATGTTACAATATGATCGCCTGCCTACCGAAGTACCACCATTATTTTTGCAGGTCAATAAACTATGACAATACTAGATGATGATCGGCCTTTGCCCGTGTCGTTTGAGCCTTTTGAAAAAAAACATGTTTAAAAACTCTGATTTTCCAAGATGAAAAGTTTATCCAAGCTTTTATTGTGAGCAAGAAAGGTTGACCTCTGAATATGACGATCTAAGACCAAGACTATACAAGTATGATTAAACTACCCTCGATTTATTATGATGAAATCCCTAAGTATACTATCATCTACATCAAACAACCGCTTGCACAAATTAAAAACAGCCGATACTTCATCTATGCCGCCGACAAAAATTATCAAAAGAAACGTTTATCACTTTGCGATCAAAACAATTGAGTATTCGCACGAAAGAATCGAGTTTGATAGCCATATACCATTGATGTAGAATTTTAGTACCTTTCGTACTACAGTTGCACCTTGGAATAATTATTTAATATCGATTCCTGTTGATGTAAAGCCTATGTTGGAACACTATCTATCGGGTATCGACGGTTGGTGAAAACAAGTCTAAATTAGAAAGCAGCGACCCTATGAGATCCGGGAGTAGAGCAAATGGTAGGGAGAGGGGGGAGGGAGGGGGAGGGGGTTAAATGATGCCCTACGCGACGACTCGATCAAGCTTTGGTATGACGGATGCTTAACTCTAATTCCTGATCGATGTATTTCCCAATTACTAACACGTATTAGTACGAGAGCGACGAGTGGCCTAGTTGTGACAACGCATATTAGTCGATTGCGATTTTTAAGCAACGTTGACCTAAGCCAGTAACCGGATGGGTGACCGAGTTTGAAGGTTCAAATTTGGCCTTTTCGTTTCCTCCGTGCCTCGGAGCACGTTAAGCCGTCGGTCCCGGTTATTATAACTAACATCTGATAATAATCGTTACAAAAACTTAAGAGACTCTTAGTAGAGTCGTATGTGGAAAGACGTGGGAACCCACCGCATTATTATCCCAAGAAAACTCCACCATTACGTGATTAATGGAAAGGGGTCACGACCCTCAAAGAGAGAGTGCAAGAGCAGAAACATGACTACCCCGTTAAATTTCCATAAACTTAGCTTAGCTTAACTTGTCTCATCACTCACCAACAGGTGAGTCCACAGTCAAGGGGTTACTTGTATTAGCAAAAAGCTATACCTACTCATAACACGCGACTCTATGCGATGGCCTTTTATATCCAGAATCACACAAACAATTGAGACTGTGTAGTAATGAATGTTAGTATAGTAAAGTAATGAAAACATTTGTCCATGTAACCACATCCACTCAAGTCATCAAAACAATTAGGTAGTGGATTTAACGAGGTCCAAACTTCATCCGATCGGTCGTATTCAGAGTAACAAAGTTAGTCGAGAGTTAGGTTGATAGAATTGAAACCAAAGGACCGTTTCCTTGAGGGGGAGAAGTTAGTTCACGCATGTGTCGAAGTATCGGACCGCTAGGTCTGAAACATGTGAAGGTGTTGTCGGAATGTGCGTGACGGTATGTTATATTAAACTTTGCGTCGTCGTAACGACGAATTATCCATATCAGTACAATATTATAAATGCGAAAGTGTGTCTGTCTATCTGCTACGCTTTTTAATCGATTTTGATGAAATTTGGTACGGATAGGTATAGGTTTTATCCCGGAATTTAGGAAAGAACAAAGTCTCCTTTTAATCCCGGAAAACTGACGATTTCCCGTGGGAAACCAAAAACCTCAATCCAGGTGGACGAAGTCGGATCATCTTGTTTTCTATGAGTTTAGTTTCTAAAAAGTATTTATAGCCTTTTGTGATGACGTAAATAGTCGAAGCCTAGCCTCCAACGGGACAATAACTTCAAAGTTATGGTATTGTAGTGAAATTCACATTGGAAAGCTCAAGAATTCGTTTACCAAACCACACACCACTGTAACAGAGATATGCTTTTAGATATAAGTAGTCCTTATAACTGATATAGAGATTGTTTGAGAATGTAGATATAGATATAGGTTTATAGCTAATGATTGAGATAAAGTACATAGCTACGAGCCGAGAAAACATTTAATAAACGGATAAAAGTGCCGTGTCCAATCTTAGGCGTGTTCCTAGATGATTGAAACGAAGTTTTCGATTTACCAAACGTTAATCGTGATTCCTACCACTACCACAACCACAAGTAGTACCTACTTTTACTTTTTCCATCGTAAGGGATGAATATTTTTTTAATTTTATCATCCAGTCCGCGTATTCATCTGTCCGTCAGTTTCACAGCGCTTTTAAAAATATTGTACAGCTTTAAAGTTAAAAAGCACATATTTTTTTTATTCTGTGTCCACTACACAGTCATAATTAAATTCAAATATTAAAAAACCGGCCAAGTGCGAGTCGGACTCGCGCACCGAGGGTTCCGTACAAACCTGTAGTATGTTTTACGATTTATGACGTATTAAAAACAAGACGAAATGAACCGCAAAACTAACTTTGTTTGTAGAGGTTTACTGTTAATATCAAAAAAACTATCATAGTTAGAGCAATGGCTATAGTTTTCCTGTAAAATATACATAAATTCCTATTGACCATAATTATTTCAGATTTTTCGATTGGTAAACTCCGGAGATAAGGGGGGGGGAACGGTATTTTTTTCGACATTTTGCCCGATAAATCAAAAACTATCATGACTAAAAATAATTAAAAATCTGTTTTAGAATGTACAAAGTAAACCCTTTCATATGATACCCCACACAGTACAGTTATCTCACTTTTAAATTTCAACCCTCCGATTTTCCCCCCTTTTTAAATAAGAACAAAAATAATTTCCAATTTTTTTTAATTCCAGTGTCTTTGGGCCACTAATATACACAACTATTCCAAATTTCATGTCGATAGCTTCGGTAGTTACTGAAATAATCGAGTGTGACGGACGGACAGACAGACAGACGGAGAAAGTCGCACCATAAGGGCGCCTTCAAATTTGCCGCAAAGTGCCGCGCGGGAGCAGCGCGGCTGCAGCGCGGCTGCAGCGCTGCGGTCGCGCTGCTTTGTAAATCCATATAAATAAAAAACACGCGACTGCAGCGCTGCACCCGCGCTGCGGCCGCGCATCAGTTCATCGATCGACTAGTGACGGGACTGCGCACGTATTATTGTTCAAGTCTAAACATGAACGAAAATCAGGTAGAAGAATTTATCGATGAGGTTGAGAGTCGTCCAGCAAAATGGGATTCGAAGTCCGACAAGTACAGCAACAAAATCGAAAAGAAAAAGGCTTGGGAAGAAATATGCATTAAATTTATTGACAATTTCACAAACAAGACTCCAAGCTTAGAATAACTACCTATAGAAGGTATGTTTCCAAACAACGTCTTCTCAAAACGCAAGCTAACAATTCGCTATGTGTGCTGTGTTTACTTGCCTCGTAAACGCAAACATAATGTTGCCAGTTTAAATGTTTTCCACCTAAAAGTTGGGTAAGTAATTGGTTAGTTTGTTTGTAGCATTGTAGCTTCTAAAACTAAGTTAACCAGCTTTTTACGGACTGCGCGAGCGTCGTACGATACCATTTATGGCACCAATTGAACGGCTTACATTTCGCGAGTGTACTAGGTTTCTATAGGTAGTTATTCTAAGACTCCAAGTGAAAAAAAAAGAAGCATGTAAGTATAATATTATGTATTGTTAACACAACTACTTTATATTTTCGTTGTTTAGTATTAATAGTAACACAGAGCAGTGTTTCTTCGTCAGAGTCCATCGTGAAATAAAATATAGGAACAACCCTATGATGTTCGATCCTCGCGACAGGAGCGCGGCCGCAGCGCTGCAGCCGCGCTGCAGCCGCGCTACGCTTTGCGGCAAATTTGAAGGCGCCCTAAGGGTTCCATTTTACCATTTTGGTACGGAACCCTAAAAAAAATCTTTCTGAGTATAATATCCTGAATAAAAACAAGAACTGAAATCGGTCAAACCCCTTTTCGAATCATCATCATCATCATCATCATCAACCGATAGACGTCCACTGCTGGACATAGGTCTCCTGCATGGACTTCCACACGCCGCGATCTTGCGCCGCCTGGATCCAGCGGCTCCCTGCGACCCGCCTGATGAATAGTTATTTTAAAATCATTAGCTTCTCAAACGGTATTTGGGAAAGCAAAAGTTTAAAGCAACTAGATTAGCTGAAGTACGTTGTTTTATCATTTTTCAATTCACTATGAGCAGAATATGTTCAAGCAAACCTGGAAAATTGAATTCCTGTGTGCCCTGATGAAAGTAAACAATATCGCGCGCACACATACACCCACACAAGTAAAAGGGATTAGAATGGAACGTAACATCCGCTCAAATAAAGTTAGGAATGTTATACCATGGCTGAAATTAACATGAAATAACTTGTTACAATTAGCAGCTATACTTATATTATATATATATAAAAATACAGCAATTCATCAAGTACAAATTTCTCAATTTTCTACATTCAGATAAGTCTAAATCATGCCCGCGATAAAAAGTACCTAGTCTATGTCTTTTCCCGAGATGCAAACAATCTGTGTTCCAAGCATCAATATCGATTGAATAGGAACTTGAAAGCATAGCAGATAGACGGGTAAGTAGATAGACACGCTTAGATTTTTTTGCCCACCATACTTTTTTTGTCCCTAATGTTTTCGCGCTAATGGGACATGGTAGTGGAAATATCGGCTACTAAAGCGACAAAAATCGCACTCGGTTCTGGGGCCATACTGCCAACCCTTAAACTTAAAGCAATACTTAAGCAACATTACTCAAAATGACAAGTTGATGTCATGTACCTTGACGTTCCTAAAATAAGGATTATAATTCTAAAACACGATAGTCAACGATAATGAAACAATATGGCTTAAAGCGTTGGCGGCATGGCCTCTGTGTAGACTGTAGACTGTAGAGCAAGCAACTATCTTATACGATTTTTTTAGAATACTTGGTAATTTTAATATTTGTAGAATTACAGCAGTTAAACAATATACAATAACTCATACAAAACTCGCAACTTTTTGAGGTAATAAACATAAACAAAATGCGTACGTAATGGCATTACCGCGTACATTAGATTAATATTTATTTGCCCGTATTTTCCCTGTTTTCCCCATACCTAATCTAGCCTCGGGGAGCTTTCCTTTAATTCAAGAAGATTTATTTCTTACGTGCGTTCGGGTTACTATCCCGTCACGTTCCCATTTGCAGCGGCGACCTTAAAATGTCAAACGTAGATAAAGTACACTGTAAAATGCTTTGTTTTTAAATAACTGGTCATGTGTGTGTCAGAAACCTTTATAGATTTGACAGAGAGTTCCGTATACATGATAGTTAATAACTATATAATAAAACTATATAATACAAATTAAGAGGATCGTCTAGTTGTAAATCTCCATACAAAAAGCGATAACGTTTTTCTTCCCGTAAATGTTGTCCACTTTTCATAATTTTTAGAAATGTTGCAGATACAATGAAGAACTATGCTCGTACGTTTTAATTTTAATGAAATATTGCTTATGTTAAAAGTTATTAGCGTCTAAATATCCATATTTTTGACCTAAAAACTTCCTCGAGTATTTTAATTTTTTTAAATTTAACTAAACTTAAAAAATAAAACGTACGAGCCTAGATTAAGGTGTACTGAATCTAATGAGACCAAAATTGTCTAATTTCGTAAACGTTTGGGGGGTAAAAACGTTATCACCCGAAACAATATTTCAAGAATAAAATGTAGGCATATGCCTACTGGACTTGCAACTCTCTCTATCGCACGATACGGAGAAGGCAGCGAAGCGTTGTGAAACAGATAGCATTATTCAAAATACCTACTCGCGTCGCATTTCGTCACTAGACGATCCTCTTAATAAAATAATAACATTGATGGTAATAATTTCTTACACAGTAGTTTTTTGTCAAAGAACTATTTATGAAACCTCGTAATTATTTTAAAGTACCAATTCAACGAAGTATCACTCGATGGGGGAAAATAAACTTTTTATTGCCTCTCTCTATTCATGTTATTGAATAAGTTTTTTACCCTGTTTTTTTTTTCAAAAATTTTTTGTGTTCCTCTGTGGCGGGAACAGGTAGTAAATTTTAACTTGACAGATCTAATATATATGTTTTTCAATATGGCTATGTGTAGCACATAGACATATTGTACAAAACAATAAGGGGTCCTCGTTTTACAAGGAATGTTCGTTTTAAAAACGTAAGTACTTATGTCGTACAATACCGCATACTCATAAAGGAAATTTTTGTGAATAGTTAAACGTATCTTCATATTTAAACTCTTTTAAAGCAGATGCTTTTTATCAGAAAGCTCCCAACAAAACAAGGAATTAGCAACTTTATAGCCGAACCAATAAGGTCTAAGGATAACGCTAAAAAGCTCCGCTGAAGATAAAAGCCAGTTACGTTACGAACCCCCTCATTAGAGCAATCGTCCGGCGGGTATTACGCTTCATTAATGTAATAGGCAATGTGCATAATACCTGGTTCATGACATTTTACCCTGCACTCTCTAACCTGTCAGCTCATTATACTAGACTCGGTCTACCTAGTACCTACCCTGATGAATAGACTACACATTAATTACGAGTACCTTGCAGTCTATTCATCAGGGCTATAATATACGATTGATTGGTTTATAATTGCTTCTATTTACGATAACGCCTGCTATCATTAATTCAATTTTATACAAAACACTTCTTTTTTTTTAATTTTCATAACTTGGCTTATAAAAATATTTTGAAGTGTGTATTAGAGCACATTCACACAGGTCCGAATTTACATGATCGTTTTAACGGACCCTTTGCTACAGGAGACTTTTGTTTAAATATTTCGCTTTTATTATACGACCGCTTCATATTTTGTCGGATGGGTATTTTTAACTGGACCTGAGGCTTAATTGTCTAAGCAAATCGTATTCATTTAACATCGTATTACTCGAACTGTTTAAGGAGTTCATACATGCTTTTTGGCGTGCAGGCATCTATGAACTCCTTAAACAGGTCGAATTATCTTTATGACAAACAATTACGATTACGATTTCCTTACACAATCGGGGAGCTGTATTAATGATGCGTGTGTGAACTCGTTCGTACAACTACATACAATATCGCCGAAAAACCAACGTTAAAACGATTGTGTAAAACAGACCATGCAGTGTGTATGAGCCCTTAATTCTGAAAAAAAACCTATAAATGTATCGATAAATCATTATTACAAAAGTACATTAACCGGGCAGGTGTGTCGATTGAGCGAAAAGTCCTCTTTTCAGCGAACTCAAAGGCCAAAGGTATTCACCAGCTATTCATCGCAATCGAGCAGAGAAAACCTTTCTAATGACAAAAATACAAACGTAACTTATATCCTCTGAAATAATTTTAATTGTTGTCCTTTTATATATTGTACCTAAATCAAATCACAGATAAATTGAACATACGAGCTTTATAATAAAAGCCATAAAAGGAAAAGAAAATATTTTCGAAGTGAAACTTCTTTAGAATCGCTGTGATTTGAAAATTCGATGAAACAAAAAAGTGACACCAAAAAGAGACAAACATAATATTCAAAATAGGATTTAGCTTGCTCGTAGGCTCACTTTTTTTATTCATAATCATTTATCATAATTATAATGATTCTTTATTCTGATTTGAGCAATGATATTATGTACCTATATTTATTCTACATAGTTCTAAATCTTCTTGCGATATCGAAGAGCAGCTGTAGACGTCTACGTATTTCGTAGAGGCTCTACGGAATGCTACATAAAGTAGATAACATTAATAAGCAGCTTTGTAAATAATACTTTTGTATAATTTTCACATATTACAGGATTGAAAATAACCCATTTTATAACCTTATCGTGTTTTGATAGTCAAGTGGGACTCCATTGCTTTCGAATCTAGATAAATGCTTCCTCATACTATTTGACTAAATAAAACTTATGTGAAACCTATTTGAGAGCTTCAATCAAAAATATAACCCTGCAAGATCTTAGAGAAAATAATGTAGATACGTACAATTTATTTTATACCTACTATATAACCAGGTGATGCTCGCGATTAAAAATCCCGTAAGAACGCGTGAATTTAGAGTAAAAATCACGTAGGAACTCTTTGATATTCCAGGATAAAAAGGATTCTATTTTGTATTCCAAAAACTAATCTTAAATACAAACATGTACCAAATGTCATCTATTAAGTTGGGTCGTGAAGAGACAACAGACAAACAGACTCAGTTAAATTTTTCTAATATTAGTATGGATTCTGCATAAAACACAATCAGGGAGAAAATACTGCTCAGTTCGTTGGCGCTGCGGTTAAGGCAAACGAAAGGGAATAAAATTGCACATCTTTGCACTTTCATTTAACTTCGTTTGCTCCGCCGGCGCCATTTTGAATTCATTGCTCGTTGCAACGACTGTAATGTGTTTGTAACTAGTTTCTTGCTCACTATTAACTCGACGCAGACGTGGTTCTAATGTACCTACTTACTATTTTTGAACTTCATCAAATGTCCATTTAGAGTTTTACTGTTTTAGCCAACTACGTAATAAGAGAAAGACGTTTTTCATCATACCTATTCGAAAAACGCATATTGGCTTCAGAGGATAGCGGGAGCAAAGTGTAACTTGTAGGCCCATAGGACTTTTCATTTCTCTCTTCTGATTGGTCCGAAGTCACGTCATCAATTTGTTGATCGAATATACGACTTTGCATTTCTCTGTTCTGATTGGTCCGAAGTCACGTGATCAATTTGTTGATCGGTTAAACGTCTTTACATTTTATTTAAACTTTAAATATACGTCTAAATAATGTCTATACAATTACATAGAAGGTTGATAGGAGTATCTTCTGATTGGTGCTTAAACGTATAGGTAATGTCCATACATAGTAGGTTGATACTCCTAGCTTTTTCTCATACGTAATGATGAAAAATAGTATGTGTCACTCGGGGCCAAATTTTTTGCTCTCGAGCGGCGTATTTTGAATTCCTCGCTACGCTCAGGATTCAAAATAGCGCCCTCGGGGAACAAAAATTTTCTTTGGCCCCATGTAACACAATAGTAGATTGTATTATAAGGGAGCAAAATAATATTTTTACGGCGAGGGCGCTTTTTTGAATCCAGAATGAAGTGAGGAATTCTAGAGTAGAATCCTGAGCGTAGCGAGGGATTCTTTAGTAGAATCCTGAACGTAGCGAGGGATTCAAAGTACGTCGCCCGAGCCAAAAATATATTTGCGCCCGAATGATACACTCTACTTTTCATCACCCTGTATGAGAAAATTTGGTTCTCGCGGGAACTCTTTAATTTCCCGGGATAAAAAGCATATGTGCTATTTCCAGACTATAATCTTTTTTTTTTTTTAATCTATCTCTGTGCCAAATTTTATCCAGATCCGTTCAGCCGTTCGGGCGTAATTGAGTAACACACATCCATACCACCATACATCCACACATCCATCCAAACTTTCGCCTTTATAATAATATTTATTTAATTATAATTTGTTTTTTTTTTTTTTTTTTTTAATATGTATATCCATATAGCCCTTTCGTTAGTTAAAATTCAGAAATTATAAATTCCTAAATTGACCCTGCCGGGGATCGAACCCTGGACCTCCGCACGTTAAGACAGCAGCGCTCAACACTAAGATGTTCCAAATTCAATAAGTGCGCGGCAAAGATAATTGCGGCGCACTTACGAGTATAAAGAGGATTAAAAACTCATTCCTGCCCGCTAAAAGTTTCTTATAGAAAACACCACCTTTGGGCGCACATAAAGGCGAACCAAGTCGTCCTTTTCGAATACATGGGATGAAAAGATAATTGCGGTGCACTTACGAGTATAAAGAGGATTAAAAACTCATTACTGCCCGCTAAAAGTTTCTTATAGAAAACACCACCTTTGGGCGCACATAAAGGCGAACCAAGTCGTCCTTTTCGAATACATGGGATGAAAATAACTATTTCATCTACGTGAGGCATGGGATATAGTTCACTATATCCCATGCCTCGAGAGAAAATTAGTTTTCATATAACCTGCATTGAAAATGCGAGTTTCAATGCCTGTTAGCCACCTGAAACTAGTCAATTTGAGACGAAAAGAAAACCAAGTGATGGAGTTCTACCCGCTGAATGACGTAGCAGCCCTCCTATCAACCCTCTCAGAGTATCTTTTGTTTATTTCAACTTTTTAATTGTCATTTTACCCATCAACTAAACTAACTATAATAAATGATATTTGTAAACGACAACCTAGCAACTAAAATAAATAAGAAATATAATTTTAATAAAACTCACACTTTTAATGCAGATTATATGAAAAATAGTGTGTGCGCCACGGAATGAAACACGATTTCAGCTTTCGGGTGATGCCAGCCGGCCTCGCTTCGCTCAGGCAGGCAACTTCACCCTCGTCTGAAATCGTCTTGTTTCACCCCTAAGCACACAATATACTATTGTATGGCATTCGAAAGAAAAACCTAAATCATCGCAGACGTAGTCGGATCATCGCCTCATAACAGACAACATAATCCTAATATATAAAACACAAAAAAAAATCTACCTATGTCTGTTATAGACTTTGAAACCATCCAACCGATGTGCCCCAAACCGGTTTCATGAGAAAGGCAATAATGCTAAGATGGTTTTAGACCACTAAAATTATTTTTAAAAAGTAAGTACTTTTTTTAGCGTAGAAGCCACACGCCGGGTATGCGCTAGTATTACATATTTCATGTTGTAAGTTAAAAGCGGTAAAATGGTTAATTATGTACGAGTTATATAGAACGTTACAAATAGGGTCGTCATTATTCCAGTCTATTGAACATTTTTTCACGTAACGTGCGTTATATGTGTAACATACTCGTATGTTCGTAATGTAACATTTGCGTGTCCAATTAGCGACGCAAAGGAGTCAGGTGTGTCCTGCGTCGTCTGACGAGGCCGAAAGCATTCCGTAATAACCCGAACTCGGCTCAAGTCTTAGTATGAAATTTTACATCTCACCAACGCTAGCTCAAATCGAATGTCGAAACAAATTGCTTATCATATCATCATACTAATATCACAGAATAGGTAATAGTACTAATATTACAAATGCGAAATTGTATTCGTTTGTTGGTTTGTCCTTCAATTACGCCGCAACTAAGCAACGGATCGACGTGATTTTTTGCACGAGTATAGTTGAGGACCTGGAGACAGGCTTTTTATCCCGGAACATTATGGAGTTCCCGTGGGAATTAATAAAACTCATTCCTCGCAGACGAAGTCGCCGGCATCAGCTAGTATTTTTTTCCTGAGGAGGAGGCAATCCTCATGGATGCCAGCCTTTGGTGGTACGTCCGACTTCACCTTTCTTGGTGCCCTACGGACTAAAACCTCCCTTCACTGAAATCAGCTAGTTTACAATACATAAAATTATGAGTGTAGGTACCTACACGAAATATCCTCTCTATAAAATTGTGACGACCTCCCTGGCGCAGTGCTGAGCGATATTGTCTTAACGTGCGAAGTTCCCGGGTTCGATTCCTGGCAGGGTCAATTTGGGAATTTATAATTTCTGAATTTTCCCTGGTCTGGCCTGGTGGGAGGCTTCGACCGTGGCTAGTTACCACCCTACCCGCAAAGACGTGCCGCCAAGCGATTTAACGTTCCGGTACGATGCCGTGTACAAACCGCATAGAGGTATGGGTTTAATATAACTGCCATGCCCCTAACAGGTTAGCCCGCTACCATCTTAGACTGCATCGTCACTTACCATCAGGTGAGATCTAATTTGTAGTGGATAAAAAAAATATTTAAAGCATGGCTTATAAAAACCTTTATTGAAATAAGCTTGCGTAGAAGCCGTCGTGCTTTGAAAGCACTCAACTATATCAGTTAAACTCCCAGAGGAGTTATTACGCTAATCCGTGATCCAATCGTCTAAACCAGTGCACGCATTGCGGGCTAATAATAAACCAGGCCAAAAATAGATTAGAGCCAAACTGCCTATCTTTACTTCTAAAGGCTTGTTTACAATGAATTATTCAATTTGACTTTTCTATTTCCTGTGTTTGCAAAGCTTGGCCGACTATTTCGTATTTTATTTATGGAGCATTCCTTTGGGATTTCAAGAGGTATAATAGACATATACACACTACGCATACCTCGCATCGCTTACGGAAAACAATTATATTAAATTATATTAAGTGAAAATGACTACTAGTGCTTAAATGCCTTTAAAGTACCTGCGAAATGTTCTCAAGGTAAACCGACTTTGTGGTGAATCCCTCAAAAGATATGAAACTATGCTTAAAATAGCCCAACAAGAAGCCATTCCTCTGTTCAGATCTAAGCCATCGTTTACACTGTTTATATAACCGCATCAGATTTTGCATCAGACAGTGCATTTTTTTATCCACTACAAGTTAGCCCTTGACTGCGATCTCACCTGATGGTAAGTGATGACTGATGATGCAGTCTAAGATGGTAGCGGGCTAACCTGTAAGTAGGTACTAAAATTCTACATCAATGCTGTAAGGGCATGGCAGTTATATTAAACCCATACCCCTATTCGGTTTCTACACGGCATCGTACCGGAACGCTAAATCACTTAGCGGCACGTCTTTGCCGGTAGGGTGGCATTTTACTCAAACGATATCAATTACATAGAATTGTTAATATTATGCCAGCATTTCGTAAACATACACTCAGATATCTTACCTGCCATAACTTTCTTTATCTGTTACGTCATTTATACCATAAATACAATAAAGATAACTTTGGCCGTTGTTGATTAAATGATTACGCACGTGCGCAAGTTATTTTCGTATACTCTATGTAGAGTAAAAGAAAGCAAAGAATAAGTATAAAATCCACAACCATACTATTAATATAACGAAAACTTATTAGTAGGATGCAAAAGTGTCGCCGCCTTTTCACAGCTCGACCACTAAAGCAATTTTGACCTGTTTCTGCACACAGATGTGGAGACTGGAGTTTATCGCGGAAAAATAATGGTTATCTACGGAATTTTTCACGCAAAATCCTAGCGAACCATGTCCAATTTACGATATTTTGATTTTTGAGTTAGTACGAATACTTACAAACATTTCAAAAAAGTGTGTATGTGCAACAGAAGTGCACATACGACAGAAGTGAAACTTCAGAAAAGTAACCTACGAGAGAATGAGATAAATTCAAAATTCAAATGGTTTTATTCAAATAAATTTTTACAAGTGACTCTGAATCGTCGAGTGAATTTACCACTAGTTCGGAATGCCATGCCAATGCTATTTTTACTTGTATCTCTCGTCGCGCAGGCTAAATCCTATATGTTTGTCTCTTTTTGGTGTCGCTTTTTCGTTTCGTTGAATTTTCAAATCACAACAATTGAAAAGAAGTTTCACTTCAAAAAGCTTCATAAGATAAGAACTCTCTCATCTCAACTCTTAAGATATCTCACACATTATAAACACGAAGTCGGATGCATATATTGGCTATTGTAATCAATAGGCGGCAAAGAAATACCGTAGTAGGTAAGTACTTACAGTAGATAAGCCGCTCGGTTTTCTTAACAGTGTACACTAAGCCTTAGCCTAGCCACACAATATGTTAAATAATATCGCAATTCGCTTTGAGACGTCAAGAGCAGATGGAATTTCCTGCGGGCGCTCTATACTGCAAATGATAATCAAGACTCGACGCTTCAGTCAGATTAAAATATAACTAGGTACTTAGAAAAGGGATGAACTGTAACAGTTACGTAAGACACTGTGGCAAGAATTGCGTAACCAGAGAGACACGTAAATAAAAACCTACGCAAGCTTCTGTTATAGGGCTATTTTTAGCTTTTATTCTGATATAAAAGCGTAGCATTGTGATAGTCGAAATTACGGATTAACTCCGTATGAAGGCCGTCGCACACCATATCGATCTAACCCCACAGCAACTTGTCTCAACTCCCAACTTTTGGTTCAACACAACGATTTGCGTTGCAACATGGTCACAGGTTATAATATAAATTCATGGTTGTTACTTTCATGGTGTCCATTTGCGGCCGAAATTTACAAAATCAATCTAACTTTATTTTAATCTATGTGTAATCTGAGAAAGGTTGTTAGATTTTGTTAAAACAGAAAAAAACATCAAGGTGAGCTATTAAAACTAACGTAATTAGCTAGTTGATGCCCGCGTCTCCCTCTGCGTGGATTAGGTTCCAAATAATCCAGTGGGAACTCTTTGATTCTCCGATATAAAAAACAGAAGAATACAGAATGCAAGCTAAGTATCTCGGTACCAAATTTCACTACAATCGGTTCAACGAAGGGGTCGTGAAAACGTGGCACACTTTGGCATAGGGATAACTTGCAACCCGAGCTAGACAAAGGCTTTTATCTGAGGGACTTTCAAAAACCTAACTTCACGCAGACAAAGTCGCGGGCATCATCTACTTTATATAATTAGTCTGGTATTCATTCATTACTATTTACTTTCTAGAATCTAGACATTTGTGCGTCATTTCAATATAAGTCCAAGTACTTATCACATTAATAAATAATGTAATCAAAGAAAGGTAAATACGAAATGTAATTATCCCGCATCCGAGGAAAGTGGGTAAATAGGTATAATAATACTCGACTCAATTTATTTCTCAGTAAAAACACAAGAAAATTTATTCCATTCGGGAATAATGTGATAAACGTAGTGCCCTCCGTCCGATCCGAGCTCACGCATAAATGCGAAACGTGACTTTGTTCAACTTATTTTTGGAGTTCCGTAGTTAAACAAGGGACGAGTTATGATAACGCATATCAGTCGATCGATTGTTAAGCAACTTTGACCCAAGTCGGTAACTGGATGGGTGTCCGAATTTGGAGGTTCAAAGGACTTGACCAGCGCAACTATGGGAGCTTGCCTAGATATCAAAAATTAATGTGCAGCAATGAACTCTTTATTATTGTAATTTTTATATTTTATAGTTTTCAGATTAAAAAGCTTCAGGAGTCTGAAGGCTCGGAAAACTGAGAAAATAAATAAAAGAAGTTTCGCCAAAAAACTGTTTTCCCACACTAGATGGCACTAGTTGTTGTGGTGAGCGAGTCTAAAAAAATATATTAAGTATTGCTAACCACGTTTCTCAGGAAAATAATTAAGCTTTGCATTATTTGGGCATGGATGAGGATAATACTGGAATAATAAAACTATATTTGCAAGAATTACGTAATTCCTTTAAAAATCACGCTACATTGTACTGCTGCCACACTAGATGGCGCTAGCGAGTCTTTTCAACTATTCGACAACAGATGGCGCTAAACGTTTAGGTTAGCGAGTTTGTTCAACTATTCGACCACAGATGGCAGACAGATGCAATGCCAGAGGGCGTTACGTTCCATTAAACGCAGTGATTATTTGAAAATGCTTTGTTCGTTTGAGGCTTGTCAACTAACAAAAATAATAAAAACAAAACATACATTTCCTTTTCATTACTATTTAATTGATCAAACATAAATCACTCATAATATAGTGACTAAGGTACTTATATGGTATTCATAGGTAACAAGATTATTATTAGGCATGGATAAAACGGAACGTCAAAATGGAGTAGTGCTTAAAGAGGAAACCGGACGCTCAAGATTTAAACCATAAACGTATTGTTTTTAAAGACATTTTAACCTTGACCTTAATCGGAATAATAAATCCATAGTAATTTCGGTTTTAATTTTTAAACCTTACTGTAAAAACGGAAATCCTGCACATTGTCCTGAATCGGAGGGCAGTTACTGGTCATGTCCTTTGGCCCTTTCGCTTCCTCTGTGCCTCGGAGAGCACCCGTGACGTTAGGCCGTCGCGTCGGTGCCGGTTATCATCACTAACATCTGATAATACCTACTCGTTACAAAAACCTAAGAGTTTCAATACGATCGTATGCGGGGACGTGGGAACCCACCGCATTATTATCTCAAGAAAACTCCTACCATTATTGTGATTAATGGGTTAAACAAGGGAAAAAATGACAGCATAGTTTCGTCCAGTCTGTCTAAGTCACAGTCATTATGAAAATCAACTTGTAGGTACACTTGCACAGCGCCGTTAAATGAGTTTATGTTAAACTAGATGATGCCCGTGACTTCGCATGGACTAAGTTTTTCGATTCCCGCGGGAACTCCTCAATTTTCCAGGATAAAAAGTATGTCTATGTCCTTCCCCGGGATACAAACTATCCCTATACCAAATTTCATCAAAATCGGTTGGACAGACAGACAGACAGACAGACACACTTTCGCATTTATAATATTAGTATGGATATGGATTTTCTATAACCGGCTTTTTCGTGTCAACCTTGGAATAATTTCGCAAAAAGACAGCATCGCAAAATTTTACTAAATTTGTTCAAGAAGTTATGTGCAAGACAGGCATCACAGGTGTACAGTTGAAAAAGGTACCTACATTTATAAAAACTTGATACCACTTTTACAGTTACTCTCAGGTTCTGAACAGGTATTCTGCACATGAAAAGCCACAGTGGAAAACAATTTGGATTTCCCATATAATAATCGTTGGATAAACATTTTTAATTATTATCATAAGTATAATTTATTTTTTATTTTTTATTAATCAAGTAAGAATCACGTTTTAGAAAAAAATAACTGGTTACGAAATACCCCCAAATTTCTTGCAACTAGCATGTCTACGGAACCCTATTGTCTTATTAATGTTCTGTCACGTACTTGACCAGTTATTTACATTACACAACATTTTTTTGTTTGCGATTGACTAAGCTGAGTAGCATCCTAAGGTGATCCGTGGGCTTAGTAAGAGTTGAGGGGAGTAAGGGGTTCGAACCAACTATTACTAACCCTACTAATCTCTTGCCTTGTGTTGTAACACTGTCGGACACTGTCCGAATAAAATGGACTTAATTGGGTACTTACGCGTGCTTAGTATGGGATTTTGCATGAAATATTGAATAGTGACGTCATCAAAGTTGGACGCACTTTTTTACTTTAATCGATAGTTTAAAATCGTTATTCAACATAAAACTAACAGCAAACGTAGATATCACGGCTTTTGGGAGATCCTCTATTTAATAATCACTAAAATATTTATTAGAATAGTTGTCAAATACCCAATTCAACCGATCACGGGGCCACTGCTGAGTACTAGTCTCAGAATAAGAAGTGTTAAGGCAATAGACTACCAGATTGGCCAAGTGCGGATTGCCAGACTTAACTCACCCTCGAGAACATCACTGTGAAGAACTTTCTGGCGTGCAGGATTCCTTACGACGTTTTCCTTTACCGTTAAAGAAAGTGATTGCTGAATCGCACATACCTTACTCCGATATGTCATAGCGTGGCCGAGATTTGACGATCTTAAACTCTTAGCTTACACTATGACCGTTATGTTTTCGATAAGTATAACAAAGGGATTAGGACGCATAATGTCCCGTTCGCATAACGTCTCATCGTTACAAAAAGGTCCCGTTCGCAAAACGTCCCGTACGCAAAAGGCCACCTTCGCAAAAGCCCTGACATTTTTTTCAAAGCGACCCCATCGTTTATTTACAAAAACCATCTCGCTTTGATGGAAGTCGTTTTAGTCTAAAAAAAACCCGCCTAACGAGTGAACACGAATAAACGCGGCTACGCGTTCACGTGCCTACTGCCAGTGCCGAGCGAGCAATTAGCCCGCGGGTGAACTACATGCATACATAGGAGGCGTTACTTTGCGAAAGTCCATGATAGTGAAAAAACTAGAAGTTTATTTCGCTATAATCCGCCACAGTAGGTAAATCTATGTGGTACAGTGTTCTTGTACTTGTAGCTTGCGATACCACACCACACAAATCTTCAAAATAATTTCAAAGTTCGTTTTACTCCTACACCGAAGCATCTTCAGGAGTTGTTGACAATGCACGGTTTATTGAGGATTATAGCGAAATAAACTTCTAGTTCTTTCAGAATAACTTACCGTTTTTGTTTCTGAAGTTAGACACTCCTTTGGGCGTTCACTCACTCTCCGACTTCAACCCATTGCCGGTTAATTACCTACTGAGCAGGGGCTTCTCTCAGAATAAGAAAATTTTAGCCCACCTAGATGGACACAATGAAGGGCTCTCGGCCAGGTTTGCTCACGATGTTTTCCTTTACCGTTAAAGCAAGTGATATTTTAATTTCTTAAAAACGCACATTAGATAACTCCGAAAAAAGCCCGGGGATCGAACCCCCGCTCATTAGAATAGAGAGCCGGACATTTAAACCAACCAACCAACCAACCAACCTACCAAACAACCATCATCGCTTTCGACTATAGGCGCTATTTGAGAGCAATTCAGATCTTTTTTCGGAGAGAATAATTTAACGTTCGCGTTACTTTCGTGCGCATCTAAAATGGCCGCCAAACAGAACAGCTGTTTGAGTGCCGCCATCTTTTACATTCCAACAGTATTACTGAAATAACGAAGTACGATGAGCATGCAGCCGGATGAACTAAGGGCTGCTTTTTTGTCCATTTGGTTGCGAAACCCTTTTAAAAAATTAAAACAAAATCAACGCTCCCAAATTTGAAGACCGAGGCTAGTCTAAAATATTATAATTGTTCTTAAAATAGATTGCTCTCTCTTTGGCCTACCTCAGCTAATATACTATGCACGCCTGAGAGTGGAGCATTTTAGAGAGAGCATTAGGTACATGGGTCAGCTTAATTAATTCACAACGCTCAGCGGCCGAATATGGCGAGCGAGTTTAAGGTAATCGCGCATCAGGGCCTTACACGCCGCACGGAATATAACCAGCCCCCCGATTGTGTAAGGAAATCGTAATCGTTATCGTTTGTCAAACGTATAATTCGACCTGTTTAAGGAGTACATAGATGCCTGCACGTCAAAAAGTATGTATGAACTCCCTAAAACAGTTCGAGTAATACGTTTTAAGCCGTCAAATGATTGCGATTTGCTTAGACAATTGGGCTTAAATTTTTATACTAGCTAACCAGGCTATTCTCTTCACGCGTGACGAATTGAATAGGTATCTCAAAACATTTTCTTAGTGGTGGCTCATAGAGAAAAACTACAATCCTCACGTGACATTGGCGAAGTGCATTGTGCTGGTTTGACACTAAGAAAAGCCATTAAACCAAAAGAAGAAGAAGAAGAAAAACTACAAAATTTGAACTTGCTAAATAAATGGTTGTAATAATGTATTGACGTTGTATATACCTAACAAGACAACGGCATCGTAAAACCTTACAGAATGCATTGCTTACCTCGAACATACGCTGCAATGCACTTGAAGGACGTGCGGCTATTCGTTCAGAGGTGCGATTGTGTAAGAATTGCCGATCAAATCGTCAAAGTTCGGCGTCAAAGTAAAATAAACCATAACAGCATTTAATTAGAGCTCAATTTCGTGTATCCATTCTCATTCGTTCAGTGTATCGTCCATACCTAACCGTACGAGAATGGATACTTTGACGCCGAACTTTGACGATTTGATCGGCAATTCTTACACAATCGCACCTCAAATCCGATCCACAGATCCGAGTCACACGGCTCATAATTATCCCAAAACATCGGTTGATAGGACCTTTAGGATGTATCCGGACGATGACATTAAACACCAGGCAGTGATGTTCCATATCCAACTAGCCCGCGACTTCGTCTGCGTGGATTGAGGTTTTTCGGTTCTCGCGGAAACTCTTTGATTTTCCGGGATAAAAAGTAGTCTATGTGTTTTTCCAGACTATAATCTATCTCTGTGCCAAATTGTATCCAGATACATTCAGCCGTTCTGGCTGTTCGTCGTGATGTAATATGCGATGAGCTCCAATGAATCTGTGATTCTCTGTGCCCGTGTGCCCGCATATCAAGCGATGCTCGAAAACAAATCGATGACCTACAAACTCGAACATTTAGATTTCATCTAGCGGAAAATCGGCACGTTCATATTTTCGGTTTCAGTGACTGACTGAAAATAGGCAATTTGTATGACTATTACAAACAATTGCGGTTTTTGACGCTATGGTATCTAGGACTGTCTGAAGGTTTGAATGTTTACGCGAACCTCTAAATTGGGTTAAAATAGTATGTACGCCATTGTATGTATGTACGCTAATGCAATGTCTTCCCGAACGAAATTTGGCCACGGCGCCCTATGTCCAGAGCCATCAGCGCGGGAGACAATAATATAGTGCACAATTAGTATAGTGTAGAGCAGTTTCTATTCCCTCACTCTTAAAGCCCAATGAGACGGAAAATACGACATGACCGGAGAGAGATAAAGCGCAGGAGCGACGGCTTAACGTGCTCAAACGCAAATACATGCTCATAGGTTCGTGTTCAATCATGAGTTCTTAATTCCACTTAAAAGTATTAAATAGACGGTTACTAAGGAAGGAAGGAACAGACTTTACCACAGATTCAGGATGCCCTATCTATGGAAAAATATGACAAAACATAAGTTGGCCGTTTTTTTTAAATAATTATAACAACACTTATTTATTCAAAAACAGATATAAGATAATTATGACGAAGTGCAGACGGAGCCATGGACATGATAATAAAGCATTTGCTTAATCCTAAAAAACAATGTTTGAAATTGCGCAACAGAAATTAGCAAAACCCTCTTAGCATTACAAACAACAACTTTCGACCATCTACCTCTCCTGTAGGGCTAGCATGGGCCGGGGATAAAAATTTTATCCAGCGATTTTATCCACTGACAAGAGATAAAATTAACTTATCTACTTCTCAGAGCACGGCAACAGAGGAGAGGACAAGTTTATCGCGATTTGACATTTCACGGGGACTCGGGGGACTATTTATCCACCGTTATTTAGCGTTTTTATTTATTTATTTAGGAATAAAAATTTTATCCTTTCCTCGGGGAGAAAATTGTCTCGGCCCATGCTAGGGGGGCTGCAGTGAAAATCTCTTTTTATAAAATTAAAGTAGCCCACTCTAAATAAATAAGATGAGCCCAAGAATAAACACACTGCACAAGGGCGGGAAAGGCTAATTACGTTATTTGTGAGTGGCAAATCCCGCGAGTTCGCAAATTAGTGCACAAATTAACAAGTTCACGAGCAAATGTGGGTATGTTAGCCGCCCACTGGCAAAGGCGTTCTCTAACCAGGAGACAAAAAGAAGAATTGAATTAGGTAATTACAGAACATGGCGTCTCATAAGAGCTCTAGCTCTACAGGCCGTGTGGGAGTTTTTTTACGTATTCGTTCGCGACATCGACCACACAACCAATAGACGCCTAATTACTATGCTTTCGTAATGCAAACAATTCAGTCAAATCACTCAAGTAAGCGGGCGCGGGGTACTAAACGCTGATTGCTCTACTCAAGGTCAAAAAAATCATAAATCAAATGGGATGGGGTCCTAACTCCTAATAATTATTTATCGATAATTAATTATCGATATACTCTAATTAATATTTAAATAACTCGGTAGGTTTTGTTACAAGGGCGTGGAATTATATAAGACCTATTAAGTCTGATGTGTTGTCTGAAAGTGTTCGCCCTATATTATGAGGAGTCTATTAGTTGTATGGTCGATGGTTCGCGATAACGTTAACTACCATTTGAGATGCCCGTGACTTCGTCCGCATGGATTAAGTTTTTTGATTCCCGGGGAAACTCCTTAATTTTCCGGGATATAGCCTATGCCCTTCCCCTGGATGTTACCTACCGCTATACGAAATTTCATCAAAATCAGTTGAATAGATGGGCCGTGAAAGCTTAGCAAACATACAGACAGACAGACAAGACACTTTCACATTTATGATTTTAGTATGGATTGATTGAGCGTCAGCTGTCAAGCGCATGACAATTCCATACAAATCGTAGATTAACGTTGACGCGATACGATTGTGATTTGTGGAGGCCACGTTTCTGCGGATGAATATTGTTACCCGACTACGGCAAAGCCAATAGGAAGGATTATGATTTTAGCAGTCTATGTATGTATGTATGTTTGTATTTATGTATGTTCCAACGCGCCGTAACACCTAAACTACTGAGCCGATTTTTATTAATGAGGTGTCAATCGCTTCGTTATTATGGTCCGGGTGACATAGGCTACATTTCAAACGAACAAAATCGATATGATGGGTGTTTTTATACAGACACGCGAGCATGCACCCGCGCGAGTTTGAGTAAGGGCTCCTACACAAAACTGCATGGATCGAAAGAAACGTGTTGCAGTGCTGTTATTTTTAAATAGATATATAGAAAAAAATAAGATTTTGGGTTCATCCACTCATTACAATAATGAACGCCGATGGGAACTATTTTATTCGAAAATACAATGGTTTGAGAACAGAGGAAGATCAAATTTTTGATTATTTTAGAATGAGCATATCTTCATTTGCCCCAAAGGACGGGGCGCTCCTCAATTAACGTTTTTAAAAAATCCACGACGTTTGCCATTTTTCCTCACGACGGCGGCGCGTTGCCCACACGCTGTCTCAGAGCGGACTAAAAATGGGGTCACCAAGCGTGACGTATCATCGCAGGAATGTACGATGCTAATCAAATCGGAAGTTTTCGCGATGCGTCCTGCGAGCTCGCAGATTTTTGCGATGCGATGCGAATTCGCAGTTTTGTGTGGGAGCCCTAAGCTCTCAGTCTCAGTGGCGCCCAACGCATATAAGGCCCGAAAATAATTCATCCCTCCATCCACCCATCCATCAGCCTCGATGCATCCACTGCTGGACATAGGCCTTTTCGAGAGCGCGCCACCAAACACGCCACCGGACACAGAGGAAGGCAGAGGACCAAAAACTATTCACGATGGGACAAATCCACGGGAAACGTCGGCGCGGCGTCTTATGGGAAGCATGTATCGCCTTGTCGCGCTAGTTTGTGCAGCTCCATTTACCTAGCAGTGCGCTCGCGGATTTTTTGTCAGCCGCAGTTGCTCTTTTTAAAAATAATGTTACAATATGTAAGTAGCTAATTCACAATACAGACAGACGCCGCCTTACCATTTTGTTTTCTTGGTTCCTGTTCGTAGTGTGATTTCGTCCTAAAACATGCTGAGAGAGAAAAGCAGTTTTCAGCAAACACCACATGCGTTTTTAAAACGCGCGTTAACTACGCATGGAAATGGCGCCGCGTACAAAAGCACTTACGCTTCAGCAATAAGTTTCAATTTACTTTAATACCATTATAAAGTGTAATTCAGTTATCCTTATTACATTACCGGTATAAAACACGACTCCACTCGCGTTAATGCAATGTTTATAGTCCTTATCTAAGGATCAATACGCGTACCGTACCTATACGGTCGAGCGCGGTATCTCATTTTCAAAATCTAATTATATTCAACTGGCTGATGCGCGCAACTTCGTGTACGTTATAATTAAGGTCTGGTAAATTCACTAAATCCAACTTTCGACGACTTTCCGGGATGGAAAGTACCCTATGGATGAAATCATACTTGTCAAACTCAAACTCTAAACTCATAATTTTTTATTCAAATAAACTTATTAAAAAGTGCTTTTGAATCGTCGAGTGAATCTACCACTGGTTCGGAATGGCATTCCTACCGAGGAGAACCAACAAGAAACTTGGTGGTTGCTCTTTTTTAAAAGCATCGATCGCATTTGGTTTGTGTATGAAAATGCGTACGCATCAATTCTCATTGATACGAGATAGAACTTATTTTAAGTAGAGAAAATGCGACCGACTCCCGTAGGTATACAAAATAATCTGATGTCAATTTTCGCCAAGATTGATTCAGCGATGAACCGTTAAAAGAAAACAGAGCGATAGACAGACATCAGAGACACACTTTCGCATTTATAATAATACTAGATGATGCCCACGATTTCGTCCGCATGGATTAAGGTTTTTTGATTCCGGAACTCTTTAATTTTCTGGTATAAAAAGTAGCATATGTCCTTCCCCGGGATACAATATATCCCTATACCAAATTTCATCACAATCGGTTGAGCAGATGGTCAAAGCGTAGCAGACAGACAGACAGACACACTTTCACATTTATAATATTAGATTGGATTAGTACAGAAATTAGATTGAAGGCATAGCTGGTATAGGTAGTATACACGGGAGGCTATATGATCGGCTATTACCACACGTTTTACGATGGGTTCTCGAAAACGCAATAAAGTTATCGGTTGTAATAAAGTTTGTATGTCATCGCGGCGCCATTTTGCCACCTTTGGTGATAAGAGAATATGTTATACGATATCGTATTATGGCACGTAAGGGGGTCTTATGCTGCATTTCCACCAGATATACGCGATTGCGTAGAGGGTTTGAGTTGGAGACATAATTTATATCATCATTCCATATAGAAATCCATACTAATATTATAAATGCGATAGTATGTCTATCTGTCTGTTTTCACACTTTCACGGTCATTTATTCAATCGATTTTAATAAAATTTCGTACAGAGATAGATTGAATCCCGGATATGGAGAAAGACGTTACCCTTTATCATGGTCCCGTTCCGTCCCGTACCCGAACACTAAAATGTACTTTCATATTAGTATTTGTTTTCTTGTTACCACGACCACTACAAACACATCAAATATAATAATTCCATATAGGTGCATGAAGATGTAGTGCACTCCTACAAAACCCTAACAGGATGGGGAAAAAGCATTATGATCATCCAGCCGCTGCAGCTTGCTGCGGCTTTGTGCTGAGTGAGGAGCCTTATTTGTTCACGATCTATAAAAATAGATTTAGGTAATTACTTATGTAAGTAAATATTGTAATTTTTGTTTTTGTTTTCGCGGGCAAATAAATGAAAATTATCTATCTATCTATCTTCAAGCGCTTTTTCCAGGACAATAACTCAAAGCTCAGCCCCGTAGCCGGACAGCTAATAGCCGCAACAAAGCGCAATTGCCACAAAGGAAAGCGCTTCACGACCCGCGCGTATTGCATGCCATTGACAATGACCTTACTTGGCGGCGCGCCAACAGAATACCATGCCGCGCCTGTTACTAGCACAAAACATGCCAATTTCAACCTAATTGCCTAATGTACAAGATGAGTTAAAATGCGTACAATCTTGAACTTAAAATATATAAAAAATATCCGACAAATTCTTACAGTCCGTACAGGCATTTAAGGCGCGTTTACACACATCGTATCGAACTCTGCTCTAGGTCACCATTCACATGGCATTGACATTACAACGGCTTGGCAACACGCCAAGGGGAAACCATAACAATCCTTACACTCCATAGAACCGAATAACGACCTTATGTATATTTCTTTAGAGCGTTTAACATAAATAAGCTGGACAGCAAAGTATTGCTGTATGCAACATCAACTTGACAATTCCACAAACTATTCGTTTAGATTTAATAGGCTTTTATATACATGGCGTCAGGAAAGCGTCTGACCTTGGTCTTTGAACAGGAGCGGGTGATATATTTTCTGTTGCGGGGTTTGTCACCGCGAGCGGAGCGGGCTCCACGCTGACTTCGTTTAACTCGAAGGGGAAGATTACATACAAGGACTTTCACCAACAAATGAGCAAAAAGAGTCAAAATGACCTCGTTCATTTAAGCACCTGTCAAAACTCTTGGTTGGTTACACTTTGCCCTTTTGCAGTGGAAAATTACGCTGAAATTTACCGGCGGCGGTGTCTATGTAGTATGTCATCACGCAAATATTTCCTTTGGTTACAACTTATCCTCATTACTCAGATCTTGTAACAAAAACAAGATATAGCCTTTACACAACGCAAACGCAGCGTGCTCTATGTGACCAGAACTTTACAGTACCAGACATTTTGGCTCTGCAGTAGCTAATCAGCTGAACGGAAGATTACAGAGAAAGTTACTATGAAACGCTTTAGGAGCTACGCTCTACGCTCTACGCTCTACGTCAGACGCCATTGACTTTCGTAGCACTTGGCACACCGCCAAGGGATCTGTGTAACAACCAAGCAACTGATCGGAAAACAAGGCAACTTCAATCTTACACTCATAACTTTAAAGTCGTTAAGATGATAATCAAACCAATAAACCGGGACTCCTTAATATCCACACTTCAGGATTAATAGTTCCAATGGAGCATTCGGATTTTATGCCGGCCATTAAATCGATTTACCCGGATGGTGATAATTTAGTTCGAATCGCTTAAGATCGAGCTAGAGGATAAGTTCATTTAAATCGGTCACCTATGTTGAATACAATTTTATCCGAAGGAGTGAAAATCCATACTTCCATACTTAATATTATAAATGAAAAAGTGTGTATGTCTGCTCTGCTTTCATGGCTTATCCGTTCAACCGATTTTGAAATTTGGTACAGACCCAGGAAATTAAAGAGTTCCCGTGGAAATCAATCCAGGAGGACGAAGTCGCGGGATCTATTGATTTTATAACTCCTAGTGCAAAATTAATATATTATCATTTCGAAGGACACCAGCAGCATGGCAGACGAGTACTAGACAGGTACTAGGTAGGTACCTACTACTGTAACTTACAAATCACGAAAACTGAAAAAGCTTGCACCTTTGCTGCACAAAGCGGTAGTGCTCCAATATTATGCGATTTCGTTACCTCTTGTATCCTCGGATGAAATACTTCTATTACAACCCGGATGATCACGAATATTGTTTATTAAAGGCCTACTGTTAACTGTGACGGATCGTCCTTTGAAACCGTAGCGTTGGAATTCATCCTAATAACAGGTTTGGAACGTCCGTGTTTACTGTGTGTACGTATAGATTAGGTTCAAGGCAAGAGTAAATAGGCAGCTTCTTACTTAAACGCAAGCCTATTTTGCAATAAAAATGCAGGAAGGCCTATCATTCAGTCATTTTCAACTATGTGATTCTCACGGAATATGTCTGCATATATAGCATCTATACAGCAATTCGTTGTACTTTGACTTCACAGTTCTGTACTCAAAGGATAACGTTATCAGTAATCAGTATGCTCCGAACAAAGAAGCAGTACCACTGCAAGAGACGTGCGATCCGATTAAGCAACCCCTTTCATCATTCTGCATTCATAGAACCATATCTTGTTAGGCCTCACGCATACGCAGTGGAGTAAAACCTTGTTTTTGATAACAGATCAAATTATGCCCTTAGACACACATTGAAATTAGTATTAGTAACAAATCACGGCGGAGACTACGCCAAAAGTTTAGTTTGAGTGTTTATCAAGAGAAACATCAGCTTCACTCCATACACCAGAGCTGTACGTTGTGCAGTAAGTTACTACGTCACGTCCTGTTATATTCTCTTTTCCCTGTTATAATGCGCCATTCACTAGTAGATACGTTAGGTTTGTAATGATCCAGTGGCGGACTAAGGGGAGACGGTCGGCCGCGGCATGCGGGTGTAGGGCCTCCGAACCTTTAAAAACTGCGTTAACAAATTCCAAATATTTTCAATGACTACCTTTAAGACCAAGTTTGTAGTTGGAGGGCCCTGGGACAAACTAAAATTACTACGCTCCATTAACAAATTCATATTTTCTCTTGCTTTTTGAAACTATACTAAGCTTGCGTCGGTCATGAAATTCAGTAGGTATGAAAATCAGTACTGTATTCATAATTTATTAGAAAAAAGGTTTTTTCGCACATGGCGTTGGTGCGGCGGCAGCTAGCCAGAAAAAATAGTTTGGGTCTCTTCATGAAAAAAAACGGTAATATGAGCCGGGGGTCAGTGATGCCGCCCCGGGCCTCAAACGGGCCTAGTCCGCCACTGTTCGCACACAACTAGACCAATCGACCCCAATGTATTACATTAATAATTAAAATGTTCGACAAAATGAATAGCGTAAGGAATTGACATTGAAATAGTATTTTCTTCTTGTAGCGCTAATAATTTAATAAATGGCCTTCTGCGCCTTAATGCCAAGGCCTATAGGCAGTGGATCAAATTAATAGCCTATTTATAACTCGCAGTCTCATGTAACTGTACTATTACAGAGTAAGTATACAAATTATTTCTTTAATTGTTTAGGCTCTAACTCTACAACCTTAAACACACTCTTATTTACGTTATGACTGCACAAATTACACTTAAAATGGCTCCACATATTGGTTCAAGTCATAGTAAGGTGAACGTTTTTTTCTACCAGTCATCCGACGAAGAAGTCCAAACAGAGCCACGCTGGCGTATGACAGCTAAAGTGGGCCAATAAGGCCTGTAAAACTGTAAAACGTAAAACCTGTAGCGTTTCGCATCCAAAAATGTAGAGACGGGTACCTACTGAAGTACTCGTAAAATTAAAGTCTTAAGCAAAGCATGCACGCTAGTTTAGAAATAGTTATTTGTTATACAAGAGTGAAAAGTTGTTTTTTAACCGCGTGCTCAATTTTGATGACCGAGCAAGCGAAGGATTCTAAAATTGAATCACGAGCGGAGCGAGTGATTCAAAAATTAGAATCCTGAGCGTCAGCGAGGGAATCAAAAGAGCACGAGGTGAAAAATCTTTTTCATCATACCTATTCGAAAAACGCATATTGCCTTCAGAGGATAGCGGGAGCAAAGTGTAACTTGTAGGCCCATGGGACTTTTCATTTCTCTCTTCTGATTGGTCCGAAGTCACGTCATCAATTTGTTGATCGAATATACGACTTTGCATTTCTCTGTTCTGATTGGTCCGAAGTCACGTGATCAATTTGTTGATCGGATGTATCGTCTTTACATTTTATTTAAACTTTAAATATACGTCTAAATAATGTCTATACAATTACATAGAAGGTTGATAGGAGTATCTTCTGATTGGTGCTTAAACGTATAGGTAATGTCCATACATAGTAGGTTGATACTCCTAGCTTTTTCTCATACGTAATGATGAAAAATAGTGTGTGTCACTCGGGGCCAATTTTTTTGTTCTCGGGCGGCGTATATTGAATTCCTCGCTACGTTCAGGATTCTACTTTAGAACCCCTCGCTACGCTCGGGATTCTACTATAGAATCCTTCACTTCGCTCTGAATTCAAAATAGCGCCCTCGGGGAACAAAAATTTTCTTTGGCCCCATGTAACACAAATAACTATTCACTCGAGTGCAACACGTAACTTTTCATCCCACCTCAGCGAGGAAATGACTAAATGCAAAAAAAATCACAAGATTAAATTCAATTCTGTTAATTTCTTCGTCACTAGAATCCCTCATTTTAGGTTTTTCACTTATTTTCAATTTTCTTGTTTTTAATCGGTTTTAATTTTTCACTTATTTTCAATTTTCTTGTTCGGTTTTAATTTTAAACAATATGACGTGAAAGAAAATGGTGCGCGCAAAGCAAATTAAAAAAGTACACCAAGAAGGTTACGAGTGTGAGTTTTTAACAAATTAAAAACGATTGTATGGAAATTCGGCACCATAGAGGTACAAGTAAATAGGTTTTAATGATGTTTTGAATTCACAAACTTCATAGACGAGTGATATTTACTAACGTGCACACGATGTTCTTAATTCAATTTACTTTATCCTCTAGAGGATAATAACGGCTTTTACCATCAGATATCGAAGAATAAAAATACTCTTTCCGAGATGGTGGGATGAAAATTACCTTTATCCTGTCCACAGGTTTTTTTCCATTTTGTATATCACCGAATAATATTGTAAGAATCGTGCAGTCAATATTATATGAGTATAGTAGTTTTAAATTTATCTATTTATTTAACAACAATAATAAAATAATACTGCTTTATAAAAACTGTCGAATGACTTAATTGTTAACAAGTCTTCTGGCGTAGCCCACATAAAAAATCTTGATAGCATGGAATTATAAGGGTTGATAGAGTCGAACAGTCAGTCACTCAGCCAGGCAAAAGTTTACAATCCATTCAACAGTTAATAATCTCATTGATGTTATAATAAACCTATGAATCTTCCAATAATTTCATTCGGTGACATACTTACCTATCATACGTAATAGGCACGTCGCGCAACGTATCTCATGGTTATCGCTTACCTGTAACAAAATTGCACATTATTAGTTTACTCGTACCATTGGCAAAATAAATTGTTTTCAGTTATAAGGTGTACAACAGTAGGTACACTACACGATAGGTTCTGCGTTAGTTAATTATATCCAGCATGAGTGATTAATAGAACTGATAATTCAGACAGTTGCCATGCAAATACCAGTATCAGACCATACCCATCTGTCAAATCAACAAAACTGACATCAAAATCAAATATATATAAATATTATAAATGTGAAAGTTTGGATGGATGTATGGATGTATGGATGTGTGGATGTATGGATGTATGGATGTTTGTTACTCAATCACGCTTCAACGGCTGAACGGATCTGGATGAAATTTGGCACAGAGATAGATTATAGTCTGGAATAACACATAGGCTACTTTTTATCCCGGAAAATTAAAGAGTTCCCGCGGGAACCGAAAAACCTTAACCACGCGGAAGTCGCGGGCATCAGCTAGTAATCTATAGTTCGCGCGTAAGTTGAATGCAGAGCTTAGGTATGTGTCACCTCATACTTTATACATATACCTACCTAGAAACTTAATACTTACTTAAACTACCTGCACACTTCTCATTCTTGAAAGAAATAGTGTCAATTTATAACATTTTATATGTTAAACATATAAATCCCTTAATGGCAAGGAATAAATGGGTAATGTAATCCCCATTGCAATCCAATCGCTTTAAGAGCCGCGTCAGTAATGGATCGACCGTACTAGTTAAATTATGGTAATCAGTCGGCCGGTTTCTGAATTAAGCATTCAAGCAAAAATCAGCTGAGTTTTGTTTAAATATTTGATTAAGACTTAAGTTTTTTGTGTTTCACACGATAAAATTAGAATTTCCCAAATTGTAATTAGCTAAGTATTTCTCCAATCGTCCCTGAGTATTCTCCAACATTGCCTTTGCGTTTCGCTACACGTAGAAAAACCGGTATTGACCGAAAATTATATTTATTTCTAATTTTGTTAAATTTTATTATTAAATATGATTGAAAAAGAAAAATTTTGTAGAATTTTATTTAGAAAATTATGAATTTCAAATATTTCAGGCTTTTATCTCATAAAAACTCTGATGTGCGTTTGATTTCAAATAACCGGGATAAAGAAATGGAACGTACTCGTACGACATAACATTGTGTCAGAAGCGTCAAAAGTTTGACAAACGGATTTGTTTACAAAATTTTCCAAATCTTGACTTCTGTTTTTATTTGTAATTATTCTTACAAATATTTATAAAATGGATAGAGAAAAGAAAAAAAATATATCCCAACTTCACTAACGTGGGGAAAGAAAACAGTAGTAGCAAAGTAAGTACCTAATCTTTATATCATCCCCTTACTCGTAGGCCAGCTTTTCTCCTGGTTTAGTACAATATTCGAGGGTTAATTTTACATGGCCACAATTAGTAGTTAGGTCGTATGTAACTCTACTTAGAAATGGAAATTTGTCCAGTCACAAGACAACCAAACCAACTGGCAACGAACTTCGAATAATGTCATTGTTTTCTTTGAATAACAGGGTATAGGTACCTACTAAAATTCTACATCAACGATAAAATGCATATTATTTATGTGTTTTATATGTAAGTCATCAATAAATGTTCTATCCACAGATTACAAGGTGTGATAGAATGCAAAAAGACAGGGACATTCTACTTGCAAAAAAAGAAGGAAGAGCGGATTGTAATAATTAAACAATACAATAGCCTATGTACCACAGGACCAAGAGATGAAGAGTAAAGTTGCCTGGTGGATCTTCAATTATCGCCACAACTGATGATAATGTGATAATATCATATTATATTTATTACCCAGAAATGTTATATTATGCTGATTAATTTGTAAAATAAAACAAAATTAAAAAATCCAACAAAGAGTTCCTAATTTCTAACAAAATATTACTTACTAGCTGATGCCCGCGACTTCGTCCGCGTGGATTGAGGTTTTTCAGTTCCCGCGGGAACTCTTTAATTTTCCGGGATAAAAAGTAGCATATGTGCTATTCCAGACTATAATCTATCTCTGTGCCAAATTTCATCCAGATCCGTTCAGCCGTTGGAGCGTGATTGAGTAACAAACATCCATACATCCACACATCCATACATCCATCCAAACTTTCGCATTTATAATATGTATTATGTGATTATGTGATTACAGGAGTTATTGTTATGTAGTTATTTGTAAAATAACTTTCTACTAATGAGCTTGGGGCAAAGACAGGACATAATTTCGTTCTTCAACAGGTTCATCATCTTGTACCACGTAGGCATCTACGAGTACCTCAGGCTTCTCCAAAGATTTTTTAAATCCCACTACAAGTTAGCCCAACTGCGATCTCACCTGATGATAAGTGATGATGCAATCTAAGATGGTAGCGGGCTAAATTGTTAGTGGTATGGCAGTTATATTAAACTCATAGATTTCTACACCTATGAAGGAAGCCTCCCACAACTCAGAAATTGTAAATTCCCAAATCGAATTGCCGGAAATCGAACCCGTGAACTCCCTTAATAAGACCACAGTGATCGCCACTGCGACAGGGAGCGTCAAAAGATGCCAACGAAGAATCTTCACTAGAAATCGCATATCCATACTAATATTATAAATTCGAGAGTGTGTCTGTCTGTCTGCTACGCTTTCACGGCTCATCTGTTTCACCGATTTTGATGAAATTTGGTATAGGGATAGTTTATATCCCGGAAAATTAAAGAGTTAACACGCGGGAATCAAAAAAACCTTAATCCACGGACGAAGTCGCGTGCATTATCTAGTGTGAATATAGTTTAAGTAGCCGAAATTCGTTACTTAAATATTACGCACTCAACTTTGAGATTAGAGGACTTTGAGCACTGTCAAATGCGCTCTGAAACGCAATTTTGCAGTTAAGCATGGATTTAAGTTTCGAAACTGTCAAATTTGAAATTTCTCAAGCTCCAATTCTCAAAGCTTACAAAATATCAATTCAGAAACAAAAATTTGCCTAAGTAGTACGTAAGTCACACTTATGTGGTCTTTGAGACAGACTCAACATGAAATTCTCAATTCAGAAACCGGCCGAGTGTAAATTAATTCACTGACACCTGCTTAGTAATGTATAGAGCTTCGCCGTGTTTGCATTCCGTCTATCTGTGGAATAAACTTAATGCCTCGTTGGTCTAGTGGTTAGCATGTTCGACTGCGGCCGTCGAGGTCCCGAGTTCGAGTCCCGGGTCGAGCCATAATTTTATTGGGTTTTTCTGACTGGAAATTCTCACTACTAGCCCGGAGTTACGAATTTGGCGGTGTTTCACCCCCGTGCCTCGGAGAGCACGCTAAGCCGTCGGTCCCGATTATTACCACTATCATGATAATACTCGTCAAAACCCGCCAACCCGCATTGGAGCAGCGTGGTGGGTCTAATCAAAGCTCTAAGCTAAGAGGCCCAACAGTGGGACGTGGTAGTGGTGGAGGAATGACCAATATTGTTTACTACACGAAAGACGAGTAGCCTAGTCGCGGCATTATATACACAGGCACAGCTGGATGCCTGGTTTCCTTCCACCCCTATTGCAGGTATTTTCTGCCACATAATATGGAATGTTTGCGTCAAAAATAAATTCTTTTTAGTGATTATTAAATGGTAATGGTTTTTTTTTTATAAATGGTAATGAATGGGTGTTCTGAAAGTCGTAAGATCCCGTACCGTTAGTTTTAAGGTTGATAAAATTGTGTACGCCAGCCTTAACGCGAGTTGAATGCAGAGCTTATGTATGTGTCACCATACATAAGCTCTGCATTCAACTCTCGCGCGAACTATGCCTAAGTGCGTTTTAGCAATTGATGGCTGAGTGCTGACGTCCACCAGACTGGCCGAGCCGAGCCGAATCGGATCGCTACAATTGGCCCTCGTATAGGCTGCGAACTGCGTCAAAGTGCGCAGAGTCGAATCTATTCGTACACAGGAAAAACTGCGACTCGATTCGGCTGTACTTAGTCGACTACGCGCTTGATAAATAGCTTTTTTGACTAGTTGTCAATAGGGATGATGCCTATATCAAAAACAAATGATTTCTAACTCATTATTAAATAGAGGGTCTTCTAAAAGATCTAAAATTCACATCCTCTGTAAGTTTTAAGTTTGATAACCATTTTAAAATATAGATTAAAGATAAAAGTTGAAAGTTTTATGACGTCACAACTGTGAATTTCATACAACTTGCATACTAGAAGTGTGTTTTTAAGTTTGATTAAGAGTTGCTGATTTGGTTGAGTTGTATCATCCCTATTACCAAATTATGGGACCAGATGCCTTCTGCTGTGTTCCCTCAAAACTATGGAGCTATTCAATTGGATCGCAAAAACGCCTCTCCGATTAAATATGTATAGGCACAGTTAATGAAAATAAAGTGAGAAAATAACAAGTGTCTTAAACGTTAAGCAACCGTCTGAGGGAGGCCATAAAAATCTGGAGCGAACGTTAATCCCGCGCGCTTAAATAATGAATGAACGAGACCGATGGTACCTACTCACGCCCCAAAAATGCTCCCGTTAGGATACTGAGATTCAGTTAGCAACACCTGCCTCGCTGGATTGCTAATAAAAATATATCCATCCATTTTCTGGGCTGATAAATCTATCCATTATCTCCCCTTTCTATTCTTCTACAATATATAGACCGTGATTGCGGTGTTAAGGTCCCCCCTCTGCAGAGGCGCGGCGCGGCGCGGCACGTAGCGGCAAGACGTATTCTTTGTACAAATATATCGCAGTGCATCTCCGTGCCGCGTCGCTTAAGTGGACCCCAGCTCCATACAAAGAATATTTGCCGCTACGTGCCGCACCTCGCCATGCGTCTGTAATGGGGCTAGAGATCTTTATCTGATTGTATTTGACGATCACTTTTAGGGTTCCGCAAAGGGTACCAACTGGAACCTGTTACTAAGCCTTCGCTGTCCTTCCCGCGTCCGTCCGTGTGTCTGTCAGCGGGCTGTATCTCATGAAATAGATGGACATTCGAAATTTAAAAACCCCATACAAAAAAACGTGATTTTGAGCGCGTCTCTTGTTTATGTTAAAAGTACATAGTACTAAATCCTGTACGGTGGTACGGAACCCTTCATGTGCGAGTCCGACTCGCGCCTGGCTGGTTTTTTAACTGCCTCGTTGGTCTAGCGGGCTAAGTTGTTCTAATCGCTAATCTAATCTAATCTAATCTACGGCTTCTACACGTTGTCGTACTGGAACGTAGGGTGGTAACTAGCGCGATACACAGCGCAAAGCCTCCCACCAGACAAAACCATGATCATACAACGCGGACATAGTAGCGGGTAACTGCTAGTCAGGTGAAATAAACATGCCTCGCTTGATGGTTAGTAAAAGCTTACTGTCACCCAAATGTTGTTTAGCAACAGACAAACAGTGTAAATTGTTAATTGATTCAATAATTAGCACATTCCGTCAGCGTTTCAGCAGGTAATTATAGCCCAAATAACATTCAACAAGTAAATAATTATAGCTGAATTAACATTCAAACAGGTAAATTGGACATACGAGTACAATACGTGTTAGCACTATTCATGCCTATAAATATACATAACTAGCTGATGCCCGCGACTCCGTCCGCGTGGTTTAAGTTTTTTTTATTCCCTCGGGAACTCCCTGATTTTTCGGGATAAAAAGTACCCTATGTCACTCTCCAGGTCCTCAACTATACCCATGCCAAAAATCACGTCGATCCGTTGCTCCGTTGCGGCGTGATTGAAGGGCAAACCAACAAACAAACACACTTTCGCATTTTTATTATTAGTATGAAATACTTTTTAATTATTTATTAGAAGAGAATAATTCAGGTATATGCTGCTCTGTTTTTTGTAATAATAAGAACGTACTAATCTTGCTGATATTATTATAATTTATAAGGAGCTATCTGATGCCCGCGACTTCGTTCCGTCCCGAAACCGCTTGACCAACCAATAAATCGTGGAAGTTGTTGTACAATGTTTACTCTGTTTACTCTACAGATTTCATCCTCATAGACTTGGTTCATTAAAACAGAGACTGTCGTTTTTTGTAGTTAAAGTTCGATTCTCGGCTCAAGTAAGTTTTTAAAAAATGTTTCAATGCTAATGTTCTAATTTTTAGAAACAAAACAATGATCGAGATATCTTTCATACATGTACTTTTCATCCATGTCCCGTTATTTTTTTCCACCCCATATAGCGCGCTGGAGTTGAAACTTCGATAGCGCGATTCAGACCCTGCCACTTGGTTTTAATATTTTCTTCTTATGCTATAAGTAGCGCCATCTATTAGCGTTTGTGCGAAGCCAATAAAATCTAAATAATCGGTTTCAAAGTTTTGTTGTATAAGTCCGGAAAACTTATTTGACCCGGTGACAGCGTCGCTAGTTTAGATAAAAAATAAAATTAAAACAAATATTAAACAGGCATAAAAATTAGTTCCAATTGTGGCCATCTAGTCAGATAAGTATGACGGACTGTAATAGAGGTGCTTCTGAAAACTCTATTATGACACATAACAGTGATGTTACGAGTGGGCTAAGCGGTCTGGACGGGTTTAGCGTGATCCCGGGGGGTAAGTGTACCGAACATAATCCCGGCATTAGGCGCTCGCGTGCATGCAAAATTTAAGACTTTCTCGTACTGAGCATGCTTCATAAGACTCACAAGTAGTTTTAAGGAAGGTTCTTGTATGTTTTTAGCACTTGTCCCTTGATATTATTGAAAGAATTATAACTTAAGTACCTTTAAGGCAAGAGTGAATAGGCATCTTCTAGGCAAGCGCGCTCCACCTAGACGTAGACCTTATCATTGCTTTGTAGCATGATTGTCGTCAAGCGCAAGCCAATTCTTTGATAAAAAAAGAACCAAGTCTCAATTTGGGAAACGAAAACTACTTTCAAACTATACCATCTTTGAAATAGGTTTTTTGTTTGGACAAATAAGTTCATTATTATTTAACCTCCCAGCAGGGCTAGCATGGGCCAGAGATAAAATTTTTATCCCCCGATTTTATCCACTGACAAGAGATAAAATTAACTTATCCACTTCTCAGAGAACGGCAACAGGGGAGAGGAGAAGTTTATCTCCGTTTGACATTTCACGGGGACCCGGGGGACTATTTATCCACCGTTATTTAGCGTTTTTATTTATTTATTTAGGAATAAAAAATTTATCCTTTCCTCGGGGAGAAAATTGTCTCGGCCCATGCTAGAGGGGCTGGCATAGAGGTGAGTGTTGTGCTGTCTTACAAGTGGGAGGCCAGGTTCAATACCCGGCAGAGTCCACTTGGGAATTTATAGTTCCTGAATTTTCTCTGCTCTGGACCGCTAGTTGTTACAGCCGTTGCTAGTTACCACTCTACCGGGAAAGTGTCGCCAAGCGATTTATTCCGGTACAAGACATGTAGAAACCGTTTAGGGGTATGGGTTTAATAAACTTGCCATACCCCTAATAGGTTAACCCGCTACCATCTTAAATAATTGCATAACACTTACAACCAGGCGAGATTTTTTTCCAAGGTTTCTGAATGCCAACATGAGTAGGACCGAGGTGGTAATTGCACATAGGCTTCGATCCGGACACATTCCTTTAAACAGTTTCGCGGCGCTGATGGGAAAGGCCCCATCACCTAATTGTTCGGAGTGCGATACCGTGGAGGACGTGCTGCACATAATGGCTGAATGTGTCCGGAACGAAGCTGAAAGGTTGGATTTGTTACATTATATTAACCCGCTTGACACAGGCGTGTGGAACAGCATTCTTGCCTCTCCGACATCTGAAAAGGCAAGAATGCTGTATAAACTAGTATTAATAGGTTTAAGACGCAGAGTACATGACTTGTAAGGTTTCAGATTTCACAGGGGTGACATGATCACTACGTGACCAAACCCCTTTAAATAAATATGATTAAAAAAAAAAAAAACCAGGCGAGATTGCAATCAAGGGCTAACTCGGAGTGGAAAAAAATAGATTATTTCCGGGCCGATAACCTCATCTACATAGGGCAATCTCAGCCTAAAAAGTAGAAGGAAACGCCCTTTGCCTTAGCTGCTTTTCTAGAGGTCAACCAACTTCGGTTACGACATTATTACCATTACCGGCCCTATACTGAGAATGAGCTATGTGATTCACGCTAGCGAGTTAAGACGACGCTCCTTAAATGCGAAATAGTTGAAGATCGCTTGCGTGATTTGTTTGAATTCACGAAAGCTGGGATCAACAGATTTTCTAACAAAGTCATGACTTTCTGGAAATCTATTATAAATTTAAACTCTAAAATCACCAATCGCTTGAAAACGAAATATTTTTCAAACAAAATCTCCCGATTTCGAAAAAAAAAACAGTCGAACTAAACTTCGTAAATCATTGTTTGACTGTATTACCAAGCCCTACATAAAGGTTTAAGGGACCGGCGACCACCGCTCACAACTTCTACTCGAACCGCAAATATAAATTTGCCGGTATATTGCTATCCCTATTTGGCTGAAGACACATGATCGCGTGCAAGCGCGATAGCAATATGAGCGTACAGAATTTGTTATACATTTAGTCTTGTTCCGTAAATACCAAAAATGATGAATGAAAAATTGTTGTGTTTTTAACTTCGTGTTGTTATTCTGTAACTTGACAATATAGGCTATGTTCCTGATCAATTAGTACGTGAGATATCGTTGGTTTTAATATGAAACAAATAAGGAGAAAACATGTCGTTTATGTCGCAAAAACATGCCAAACGCAATGTGCTTACATTTAATTTTGGGAAAGTATTTTGGAAAAATAATTATCCAGAGACCTAGATAAATACAAGTTCAATCTTAATAATCGCATAATATGAAGGAAATATGCTCGAATTACTAATTATTTTGGTATTATGTTTGTATGAGCAATTCACCCTCCGCTGGCGCCTTAAGGGAAAAAGAAAATACATATACGAGTACATATAAAAATTCGACATTATTGAGTATGAGGTAAATGTAATGAGGTTTAGAAAAACAACTTTTTTTTTTTTTAGGGGCATGGCAGTTATATTAAACCCATACCCCTATTCGGTTTCTACACGGCATCGTACCGGAACGCTAAATCGCTTGGCGGCACGTCTTTACCGGTAGGGTGGTAACTAGCCACGGCCGAAGCCTCCCCCCACCAGGCCAGACCAGGGAAATTCAGAAATTATAAATTTCCAAACCCTGCCGGGGATCGAACCCGGGACCTCCGCACGTTAAGGCAACAGCGCTCAACACTGCGCCACGGAGGTCGTCAAAAAAACGTTTTTGCTGGCAAAAGACAGAGGCCCCTTAACGCATGCATAACGCGTAGGGTTCTTTAGTTCCGGTTCTCAGTCGTCATACCCACACGCCACAGTCGAACTCCACCGATATTGGTGCCATAAATCACAGTTAAGCCAAAACCAATAATTCCCTATTCTCCCTACTAGTGAAATGTTTCCGACAACTACCGCCCGTATAGGAAGCCGCGATAGAAACCAGGGGGTCTACTCTCTTTCTCTCAAACGAAACTTCGCAAACGAACGTAATTAGTCTGTTATTAGACCCACTCAAAATCGTTCAATCCAATCGGTCACGAAAATTTTCTATGGATCCGTACTTCGTCTGCGTGTACGAAAACGAAATAAAGAGGAGTATAGAGTTATAGAGAATATTATGTAAAAGAGGAGTTATCGAAATTTCGTTCGTTTGTTTGCGAAGTTTCGTTTTAGAGAAAGAGAGTAGACCCCCAGAACCGGCTAAGTCCGTGTCGAGTCATGCGCAGCGTAGGGTTCCGTTGTACCACATTCTTGCAAAAAAAATATTCTATTCTATTCTATTCTATTCTAGTTGCCAGTCACAATATGCGGACATTTTATAAGTTGGTTGACTAGAATTACTCGTTAACTTGTAAAGCCTTCTTAGCTGTGATAGTTTTCCTGTTAACTTCGTTATATACATACTACTGCCATGAATTTTTTCTTTAAGCATATTAAAAAAAAAAAAATTACCACTTTGTCGGCGTGATTAAT
Organism: Erebia ligea; assembly: GCA_917051295.2. Lineage (NCBI taxonomy): Eukaryota > Metazoa > Arthropoda > Insecta > Lepidoptera > Nymphalidae > Erebia > Erebia ligea. Next base: position 2,101,537 of record OU785234.1, on the reverse strand, counting down.
ATGTAAACCATGCCAAATTAGAGCTTTCTAGTATTAATAGTAATACTAGTAACTAATAGCGTAACTATAAGAATCATAAAAATCTTTATAAATCTAATTAAGTAATTTCCGATATTTTGTGAGATGGTGATAATAAAAAAAAACCCCGGCTGAGTTTGTTGTGGGCTCTTCTCAAACCAGGGCGCATATGGAACCCACGTAGCTTTAGTTTTAAGATATCGTAGTTAATTATCACCATCACGTCTTATACTCTGTAAGCATGGCATGCAGAAGGTGTACTTTGTAGGTACCTATGTTGAATAAATAGATTTTGAATTGAATTGAATTCCTTAATGACTACGGAACCCTAAAAAGCAGTGATAGCCTAGCCCTAGTGGTTTAGACAATCGCTAGGCAATCTCCGCTATTTATCACTATTCTATTACCAAGCCCAAAATAAACGTTCTAAAATATGTGTAAAAAAATTAAACAACGATGAGCCATAATATTATCTAGTAAGTACCATGTCCGGCAATGTATGAGGTTTTAAACAAAAAAATACGTTTTTGGCTCAAACGACAGATGCATTTTAACGCATGCAAAACGCGTACGGAGCTCTCTTTACTTCCATTCTAAGTCAAAGATGATGATGGTGATACTTAACTACGGTACCTTTAAACTAACGCTTAAAGTTAACTCAAAACTACGAGGGTTACAAACGCGCCCTGGTCTGAGAAGAGCTCACAATAAACTCAGTCGGGTTTTTTATCAGTTGACATACGCACACGCCCACGGTCGAACTCCATCTATATTGGCGCCATAAATCAATGTTAAGCCAAAAGCAATAGTTCACTCTCCCTACTAGTGAAACGTTTCCCCGTAAAAAAAAGAGCGAACAATACGCGATTATTGAATCGCATATCTATCATAACTCATAACCTAATTCTTTTGATACGCTGGAAGTTATAGTTTTTTTTAATATAGGTATAATAAATGCGAACGTATCTTTTTCTGCTCATCCGTCTGTTTTTCCTCTTCACCGATTCGTTTAACTTTAACCGATCATGACGAAACTTAGCATAGCAGCTTGTATCCTGGGGAGGAGCTGAGGATTTAAAAACCCTTAATTCATGAAGACAGAGTACCTAGTGGGCAACGTCTAGTAAATCAAATATCAAATAATATAAATATTATAAATGCGAAAGTTTGGATGGATGTATGGATACGTATGGATGTATGGATGTATGGATGTATGGATGTATGGGTGTTTGTTACTCAATCACGCCCCAACGGCTGAACGGATCTGGATGAAATTTGGCACAGAAATAGATTATAGTATGGAATAACACATAGGCTCCTTTTTATCCCGGAAAATTAAGGAAATCCCGCGGGAACCGAAAAACCTCGATCCACGCGGACGAAGTCGCGGGCATCAGCTAGTCATCAATAGATTTTAAAGACCGCTTAAATTGCATTGACATAATATGAGTAACATCCACTAAGTTTAGAAATAAGCAAATATTTTTTGCACAATAATGAAATGATGAAATGAAATGATTTATTTAATGTAGGACACCTTGTGCCACTTATGATTAGTCGTAAGAATCTACCACCGGTCCGGAAAATTGATTCTACTGGGAAGAACCGGCAAGAAACTCAGCAGTTGCTCTTTTCAAAAACAGAATAATTTCTTTTGGTACCATGTTATAAAAGCGTATACTCGACCCCACAAAGGATTTCTGCACCTTGCGCACACAATATGACGCTGTACAAGTTTATGGCGGTTTCTAGTACATCGATTGTGAGTATCACTTATTTGCTTATAAAGATTAATGATTTTCCTGACAAAGACTATATTATTGTAAATGTAATATGTGTTACGGTGCTAACACCGAAAAATGTAAGGGCATAGGTCCGAACTCAACACAGGATCTTAATGCGCTGCGAACCACTATAAAAAATAAAAACAAAACTAATAAAATCAGCTCAACCAAGAACCGAACTCAAGGATTGTCGTAAAGTCAGTAAACGTAGTAACTTAACGTACCGCTGGGTCACAACGGTCGAAGGCTTAGCGGTAGGTATACCTACAAATCAATACTACTAGGCAGATCAAGATAATAGAATCGCAATTGCCCTAGAAGCAGAAACAATATAGAGCGCGAACGATATTAACCCAATATCTATCAGCCTAGCTTCCAGACATACATTAATAAACTGTGAAGCATAGTAGAGGAAATGTTTAAGATTTGTAAAGAAAAAAACAATGTCGTTACTTTAAGTTTCTGAAATTTTGCCACCCTACCGGCAAAGACGTGACGCAGTGATATAGTTCCGGTACGATGCCGTGTAGAAACCATTTAAGGGGTATGGGTTTAATACAACTGCCGTACCTCTAACAAGTTAGCCCGCTACCACCTTAGACTGCATCATCACTTACCATCAGGTGAGATCGCTGTCAAGGGCTATAACTTGTAGTGAATAAAAAAAATTCAACGTACCGCGTTTGTAAATTGCAAAACTCAAAGCTATACTTACTTTATGTTTGGAAGTGTCGCTATTATTATTGGGATCGATAAACATTCGCGTGTAATCTTAACACAATCACAAAATAATTGGAACAAAGAAATAATAAAATGTGAAGAAAATGAAAACCAAACAAAACTTTCCCCTTCGTTTCGCTCCACGGAAAACTACGACCTTTAGCACTAGCGTACACTATAACACTATAATGGGCACGGGAACCTCCGAATTCACCAAATTCAAGTTTGGAAGACGTCGGCAGCCGCAGTCGGCGTTAGTTGCCTGACGACCGCCGAACTGAACAGACGTGCACTACTTTTCGCGAAAATCTTTTCGCAATTTGAAAAAAAAGTGGAAAAAAGTTCGAGTGTTACCGCAGTGTCATTGAATTTTATGTTGAAGCAGTGTTGTATGCTCTAGGATCCGTTGTGATGGTTAACTGTTTTGGCGGGCAGTACATTGGTCCCGTGCCATCGATGTTGGCACAAATGGCATTGCTGAGGTAAATATTGACTCTGGACGGATTGAGGAATCCGGCCGGTGTCCGCTACACGAGCACTTGAGTGTTTGCGAAGCAATCAAATTCGAAACGAGACTATTTACTCGAGTAATTTAAATCGTCCGATATGCAGCGAATTTTCAATTAACTCTACCGAAAGTTTTTGTCGCTGATATAGCACAGAATTTTTTTTCAAACCGAGAAATTTTGGTTTTTTTTAATATAATAGGTATTCAGTATTCACGTTTATTTGTATGAAATGAAAATTGCGCAAAAAAAATTGTATATGGCCAACTAAAATTTACATTTCGATATTCTTTACTAAAACATCAGCGGTCATGTTTGATGAGCACACATTACATTTTACAGTATTTTAAATAGAAGAGCAAATAGATTTAAAAAATAGCAGCATTTTAATAGAAAAACAATTACATTATGTATGGTAGGTACTTAATGTGATTGATGTGTATGGTATGATACAGTGAGATAAGATAGATGGAGCATTCCGCAAATGCAATTCAACCGCTCGCTGTCAAGAGACAGGGTGGTATGCAATATGTGCTAATGCAAGTGGATCGCTACCACGTGAAACCGTAGCGTTATCAAACGAATTAAAAGTGTTTTTCACTAAAACTTCCACTTTTCAGAGGTCCTTACGTAAGCTTCCAGCCTTCATCCCCCACCCCACTTATGTAACCGCTCGGCTAGGACTGTAGGTAGTAGGTAGGTTTATCTCAAGTTTCAATTTCAGTTAGATAATAATCTTAGTGGTCGCAGTCTATGTATTTAATAAATAATACATTTTTTTAAACAATAGCTGCTTTATAAATTAATATTGATGGGTGAAAAGTAAAGTAGGTAAAAGTATAATGAATATAAGCTTAAAAAAAATTGATGCATAGGCCTAGAGTCTAGACCCTAGACACAAGACCCTAGTTCAGCCCCCAGACAAGACGACAAGGCTTAAGGGGTGCTAAGAAACCATGAAAATGTAAAAAAATTCTTTCATAATAATAAATAAATTGGAAATTAATTGGAGTTCTACAGAATTTTACAATTGGTGAAATGTCGACGACCTCACCATGTTGTACCAACATTGGTAAGCGCTGTCTTATAGTGGGTGGTACCGGGTTCGATTCCCGGCAAGGTCAATTTGGGAATTTATAATTTCTGAATTTTCTCTTGTCTGGTCTGGTAGGAGGCTCCACCGATACGCGATTTGACTCAGATAATATCACGGAAGATTCAGATATCATCAAGATCGGTTTGACTTTGAAGAAAAAAATATAGGGTTAATTTTAAGAAGACGTCCTCATTTTCAGTTCCAGAAGTCAGTTAAAATGTCAGTGGCAAGCGATTCATAAAAAAGCGGGGTCCTTTGTTGGGGAGGAAAATCACGATGCCAGCCGTCCTTGGCAAGCCGCTCGCTCGTTCGTTACCACTTTAGACCAGGGTCGATAATTTTTAAAACCAAAAAAAATAATAGTAGGATGAAACCCATTAGAAAAGGAGGGGAATATTATAAAAATGAAAGGAAAAATAATTTACGGGCGATCTGAGGTCGGGAAGGGGATGGGGGGGGGGGTTTTAAGGGTAAAAACGGTTTTTCTCGATTTCCGGCAAAACTAAAAGTCCTATCGAAAAAAGTCATATGGCAAAGTTGTAGGTAATAAAAAGATCTAAAACTTTTGTATTTACACTTTTTTCACATAACCTCAAAATTTATGTGAAAAATTCAAAAAACCAAGTTTTTGATTTTTTATTTTTATCAATACAAATAATCTTTTTTTTTAACGAAATTTGGTGAAAACTTACCTTTTTATGTCCCAAATACGCTGTAATTTATTTGAGTAAAAATATTTATTTTTTCACCTTATTTTGAATTAATATCGAAAAAGCACCCTAATTTTCAATCGAAAATTCACCCGTCAAAATATCAGCTTTTTTCAAAAAGTTGGTATGTTTTCTGTTCGTTGAAATCTCTACTTTCCGATGGTGAAAAAAAATATATATGTTACTATAGTAAATCTTCTCAGAAAATGCAAAAATCGAAAATCGAAAACTCGAATTCGAATTTTTTTTTTAAATTATTATATATAATTTTGAGCTATTTATTAAAATTTACACTTTAATTACTCGAAAAACGTTAGATTACATGAATATTAATTTTATTAACTTATTTGTTTGTTAATTATAGTAGTATATTTTGATTTGCAATTTTTTTTTTATCAATTTAACATGTAATCTAACGTTTTTCGAGTAATTAAAGTGTAAATTTTAATAAATAGCTCAAAATGATTTATAATATTTAAAAAAAAAAAATCGATTTTGATTTTTCGATTTTCGATTTTTGCATTTTCTGAGAAGATTTACTATAGTAACATATATATTTTTTTTCACCATCGGAAAGTAGAGATTTCAACGAACAGAAAACATACCAACTTTTTGAAAAAAGCTGATATTTTGACGGGTGAATTTTCGATTGAAAATTAGGGTGCTTTTTCGATATTAATTCAAAATAAGGTGAAAAAATAAATATTTTTACTCAAATAAATTACAGCGTATTTGGGACATAAAAAGGTAAGTTTTCACCAAATTTCGTTAAAAAAAAAGATTATTTGTAAAAGATAAAAATAAAAAATCAAAAACTTGGTTTTTTGAATTTTTCACATAAATTTTGAGGTTATGTGAAAAAAGTGTAAATACAAAAGTTTTAGATCTTTTTATTACCTACAACTTTGCCATATGACTTTTTTCGATAGGACTTTTAGTTTTGCCGGAAATCGAGAAAAACCGTTTTTTACCCTTAAAACTCCCCCCCCATCCCCTTCCCGACTTCAGATCGCCCGTAAATTATTTTTCCTTTCATTTTTATAATATTCCCCTCCTTTTCTAATGGGTTTCATCCTACTATTATTTTTTTTCACTTTTTATTATTTTTAAAGGCTTCTACCCTGGTCTACTTGCCGTACAGTCTAGCTCATTGTTCTTACTATAGCTGAGTACTACCACAGCGTTTATACATACAGTGAGACGAAACTCTTCTGTTTGCGGACGAGCATGGTCTACAGAAAGATAAAGATTTTTTATTTGCTCGAAAAATGGGTACAAAAAATCATGCCTACTACTATTATAAATGCGAAAGTGTGTTTTTTTATTGGTTTGTCCTTCAATCACGCCCCAACGGAGCCACGGATCTAGGTGTTTTTGGGCATGGGCATAGTTGAGGACCTGGAGTGTGATACAGACTTCTTTTTATCCCGGAAAATAAAGGAGTTCCCGCGGGAATAAAAAAAACTTAAACCACGCGAACGAAGTCGCGGGTATCAACTTTATCAATTAATACTTCCAACATATGGCGCCATTTCGGTGTCATCATCATCATCAGCCATTATTCATCCATTGTCGAGCATAGGCCTCTTTTAACGGCGCAACGTGCACTCGTGCTCCAATTAAACTTTTAATTACCTACCAAATTGAGCTTCTTCCGGATACGGACTGACACTTCGCAGGACTGAACAGTCTACTCGACGTCTACGTCGACCGACTGTATGATATATTTTTATAGATTGCGGTACAATAGTAGAGTATGACACAAAAGCGCAGGTTTTTGCAAGTGAGGGGTGACCTTGGTAGGTCTTATCCGCAAAATAATTATCACAACCCGTGCGGATCGAACATGCCCGGATTACAGGGATTAAGATAGTGGAACTGCTATTGGACACTTTTAAACCTAACAGGAAAGTTATTTAGCTTTCTATATTACTCAGTACCAGATGAGGAGCTTGACAGCGGAATAAAGCTCAATACCTCATAAAACCTGCCTATAACCAGAAATCAATGCCTAGTGCCTACTTTAACTTGCCTCAACCACAACTAAATGCTCACTTCAAGCGGTCATAAACCACAATTCGATGTCCCCAGTAACCTGCCTATAACCACAACTCAATGCGTACTTTAACCGGCCTATTAGCAAAACTCCATACCTCATTTTACCCGCCTTTCACCACAAATCAACGTCTCCTTTAAAGTGCCTATAACCAGAACTTAATGCATGCATAATTTTAAGCAACTTTTGTGGTTTCGGCAATAAACTTCATGGTATATCAGAAAACTGGATCGATCGCTTTAACACGGGCCAGATGCTCCCGGGAAGATAATGCACCCGAAATTGCAATTTCGGTTCACATCACCCGTAGTGAGGCCAAGAGATTCGATCTAATGACTCCACTTTAGAATGCATTACTGGATCAAACTTGACATTAAACATAATTCACCTCTATTTAACATCAATTAATTGTTAGCAGTACTTAAATAGCGGGAATAGCCTAGTGATTAAGACAGCAGCGTCCAGGGGGTAATACTGTTGGCGGTTGGTTTTAGAATTATAATCTTTATTTGAGGGACGTCAAGGTACATCATATAAAACTATAGTTATACAATAATACTGCTTTAAGCGATGGCAGTAACCCAGTAATAGTTATTTGTTATACAAGAGTGAAAAGTTGTTTTTTAACCGCGTGCTCAATTTTGATGACCGAGCAAGCGAAGGATTCTTGCGCGAGTGATTCAAAAATTAGAATCCTGAGCGTCAGCGAGGGAATCAAAAGAGCACGAGGTGAAAAATCTTTTCACTCGAGTGCAACACGTAACTTTTCATCCCACCTCAGCGAGGAAATTAAAATTAAAAACGGTTGTATGGAAATTCGGCACCATAGAGGTAGAAGTAAATAGGTTTTAATGATGTTTTGAATTCACGAACTTTTATAGACGAGTGATATTTACTAACGTGCACACGATGTTCTAAATTCAATTTACTTTATCCTCAAGAGGATAATAAAGGCTTTTGCATTCAGATATCGAAGAGTGAAAATACTCTTTCCGAGATGGTGGGATGAAAATGTCCTTTACTGGGTTCTTACGGGGTGTTCTTACGGGGTGTCCAATGACACCACACACACGGCTTGTTATTTTTGTCTGTCTGTCTGCCTGTTACGGTGTCTTCGCGCTGAAACTACACGTCGGATTTGAACTTTAAAATAACAATTTGATAGTTCTATACACTGTTCCTGTGTCGCGGGTAACGTGCCCGGCTGTTGTCCCGATTATTATCACTATTATCTGATAACAATCGTTAAGCCTTGTTGGAACATTATTCGGGTAGATATATGCGCTACTGTTTTATCTATATCATCGTGTTTTGAGGGCTTTATCGCGTTCACGACAAAAAATTGGTAAACTATCACCGCAAGTTTCAGCTAGCTTATCAATACTTATTAAGAATAAAACTGTATCATGATCATTTTTGTACAGATATCATCCATTAAAGAGATGGATGGATCCCGATGGATGGACATAGGATCCTGTATCTCTGGGAAAATTGCAATGAATCAATGAGATAAATAATTAGACGAACCAAAGCTATCTATTATCTATAAACTATTCTAATTAGCTATAAGAATAAAACGAGGAACTGACTGATGTCATATCTATTTTGATGTCGTGTAAAACCACTGGATGTAGAACTTGAGAATCTGATTGTAGGTTATCTTTACAACATAGACTAAGGCCGACTTGATCTGTGCACAACATTGCATAAACTGATTTAGTTTTTGTGTGATGCTGTCACTTTGTGGTAAGTTTATTCCGGGATTGACATGAAAAGGACAGGTATAGAAAATTTAACTTAAAGACATTAATTAATGGTCTTGAACAAGTGAGCATAAGAAAAATATTTGAGAAAATATGTACTAATGTAATGTGTGTTTCGATTTCATAGTGAATAATGGCCCCGTTGTTATGAAATAAGTATACATGTTCTGATTTACAAAAGAAAAAGATTTTACTGAAAAGTGAAAGAAAAAAAACACTAACAAAACTGACTAAATACAGAAAAATTTGAAGATTAAAAATTGGGAAAAGTTGTTAAAACATAACTCTTCTCAATATGGGCAGTCATAAATTCATATAACCAAAAAATATATATAATATAGTTGATGAAATCAGTTCAAAACCTTTTAGCTGATAGCTGTAACACTGAAGGTAACATTCAGGCAGTAAAATAAACATAAAGATAATTTCCAAGTTTTATACGAAAATAAATTTCCATTAGCGAAAAGGGCAATTTATATCAATACTCCATAGTCAATACTACGAGAAATTATTGGCCTTCATACTGGCAAGATCAGCAGAAATTAGATTAGAGGATAAAGGCATTATGACGCAAGAAAGTTTGTCACTTTCACAAACAAAATCAATTACTTCCAATGTACTTAACCTAGTAGGTATTCGCCAAACTTGTATACTTCCGCATATAAGGCGCAATGCTCACTGGTAGAGCTTAATTTAATTTGGCAAATCTGTGCAGCTGCAACGCACGGCATTCGCTCCGCGCGTCTTCTTTGCTTTGTTTTCAGTACTGCACCGGTAAATAACATAAAGCTGAGTTTAATTTGTTATTGAAGTCGACTCTTCTCAGCTCTATCTGTTTGTGCTGGCCCTAACAGTTACTATATTACATTTGTCAGATTCCGCGACGCGACGTCCAAAGCGTATCATAACGATTAATAATTCAATTACGTATATCGAAGCAAATCGATATCTTATAACTTATAATCATGTTTTTTAGTTTCGGATGTCAATAAGTGTACAGTGTACCTAAATTGAATAAATAAATATTGAATTGAATTGAATTAACACAGGCTAAACTTTATCCCCCAAAATTAAGGACTTCCCGCGGGAATCAAAAATCCTTAATCTACGCGGACGAAAACGCGGGCATCAACTAGTTCCATATAAATCTTAGTTTAGACGCGAGCGAATAGGTAAAAAAACTCTGACTAGGCCTACGGTTGACAGACGGCGCTTGTTCAATTCCATAGAAATCACAGGTAACTTTAACGTCATCGAATAGGTAGAAATTGATAGGCGTTATATTAAATAGAAAACAGCAAAAAAAAGCAGCAGAAATGTTGGGAACACAACATCAATTGTATTCTATAGTCTATGTACAGTTCGTTCACGGTTCATTCACCCTGTGACATTATGGACTAAAGGACGATATACCTAAAAACTGCCACAGGACATAGAAGTGTTTCGCTCAGCATCAAAAAAATAAAGTTAATAATTGTGCCACAAAATCGTGTTTTGTAACCTCACCAAGCACCCAGTCCTTTTTTTGATATCGGGGGGGGGGGGGGGGAAATCTTCATAAGATGCCTGATTTCTTGGAGGAGAAATCAGGTAATTTGAGATTTTTACTCACTAAAACCCCCTCGGTGGCCACCCTCAGCGCTGTGTTGGGAAGCTCCGAGATCTCAAAATATGAACGCATTGGAGCGTCCCGTGCGCGATGCTATTTGGTCTCATCCCGGAGGACGCGGCCCCCTCTCTTCACGTGCTTCGCGTTGAAGCATGCAGTCCTACAGTCTACTAAATCTCCCACAGAGCATAATAGTGAAATGTAGGCCGCTAGCCGATGCACTAGTTCGAGCTAACAGCCAATAACTGAAAGCAATAAAGCCTCTCATCCATCAGAGCAAACTTCCGGTTGGGACAAACAGTGCAAACGAAGAGATTAAATTCCTTCAGTCGATATCCACTGGGCAGATCAAATGGAATGCATTGCAAATAAGCTGTTGAAATGCAATGAAGGAAGGGAAGGTAGATAGTAGATACCATTCAAAATTCAAATGCTGCAATGACTTAGAGGTCAGCCTGCATCTCGAAAGATCTTTTTCAAATCATTAAATCAATTAATGTGAATAGGCGTCTTCTAGACAAGGCTATCTTCTTTAGGCTGTATCAACACTTGCAAGCAGGTCTGATTTCAGCCATTAATAGCCCGGGATTCGAAGGTCTGAAAATAAGAAAATACGATAATATATACCAAGCTATATAAGCTTGGTATATAATATATACCAAGCTACCTATTGCACAAAATTTTGCTGTACAATTTTATAGCTTCTAATAGGTAAAACAATTTTACTTTGTTACTTAATGATATGAGTATGGAATTTCCCTCGAGGGAAGAAAATTTAATGAAAGTTAAGTCATTTGGAAACTTGAGGCCAGGTAGAATAGGAAGGTATCTGGTTATCTTTTAGTTTACGAAAACTTTTATAACGAAAGCAATTTGTGTTGCCGTGATAAATTATGATTTGGCTTTTTGGAAACGCGTTGCTGTGTTTGTTAATATGATAGCGTTTTATGAAGCAACACACAGTCAGTGCATGCATATAATAAAGTTTTGACCATGACAACAAATCAGCATTTTAATTCTATTTTGACATGATTTTACTTACTACCCGCAGTTACGATTTTTAATAATATTTAGACAATTGAAATGAATGGCAGATTAAACTGGGTCGACATTATCCTTACTAATATTATAAATGGGAAAGTGAGTTTGTTTGTATGTTTGTTCCGCTTTCACGCCGTAACTACTGAACGGATCTGGATGAAATTTGGCACAGAGATAGATTATAGTCTGGAATAACACATAGGCTACTCTTTATCCCGGAAAATTAAGGAGTTCCCGCGGGAAACGAAAAACCTCGATCCACGCGGACGAAGTCGCGGCCATCAGCTAGTTATTGATATTCTTTGTTTTTTTTTATTTAGATTTATTAACTATATTATTTATTGATATTCTTTGTTTTTTTTATTTAGATTTATTAATTATATATTATGGCAGATATAATTGGTTTGACATTATTATTGATAATCTTTGGTTTTTTTTGTTAAGATTCATTTATAATGTTATTTATATGTAGTTTAATTTTGGACGTAAAGGCGACATTGTGTGTCATGTCATTGCATGGTGTTTTAATAATGTAAGTTAAAAAATAAAATAATAAAAATATAAATTGTAATTATTAAAATAATAGATTTGTACACCACATAGTGTGGAATACAATATGATACCTTCTGTAAAACTAACATCTATGTACAAACCTCAACTGTATTCACAATTAGATAAATCTGAATCAAAATCAGAACCGAGATATGAAATATTTCTTGATAATAATACAAACTTAGATGTATTTATTATAGTATTTATTTTGGTATAGTAACGAACAGAACGCAACAAACCCAGGCTATACCTCGAAGAAGGGATAACCGGCCCCAAGATAATGTTTAGACAAACAAATCTGATATTCACCCCTAGTATACATACGAGCATGTAATGTAGGCCACATTTCACATTGTCGAACTTTGTGAAGTTAAACACTATGCCAACGAAGTTCTATGAATATAGTTCCCAAGTTTTGTAGTTTCAGCACAATTCACTTCAGAGCCGGTATTTAAATATTTCATGTTTAACATGAATGAACATGTTAAATAGACGGGATCACTTCAGAATAACGATGTTTAAATTCAGAACGCTATATCAAAAGTAAACTAAAGACCGAACAATTTTTCACGAATTCTATTAAATTTTTTTAAACCCTTTAAAGAACTTAAGACTTCTTTTCTGCTGAAGATGTGGGATGAATGTGGGACGAAACCCGCCAATTGCTTCCCTTTCAAAGTTAAGTTTTAGACTGTTTATCGTACTAATAATTTTCCAGAATACATAGTCGAGCTAAGGTATGAAAATAAAATCATAAGTTCTCTAGAATCGCTCGCCGAATATCTAGGTAGAGACCCAGCCTAGGATCAACAACGAACACAATTAAAAATCCATTGCAGCTAAAAATCATTTAGCTGCACTATACACATAAACCTTCGCGAACCAAACTATAGCATTCATGATGTTTGTAAAGTAAACCGAGCATTGTGCACGGAATTCTGTGAGAACTGATATTTCCATGTTATGAAATTTCAGCGCTATACATTTCAGTATGATCGTAAACATTGAAACCCGAAAGGTGATAACGTTTTATGGGGGGTGTAAAATAATAATTCTGACGCCAACGTCGAAAGGTCGACATTGAATGTTTTGGACTGGCCAAACTAATTTCACGCAGGGTGCATACGATAGGAACATTTGAAGATCAAAGGTTTGAGGGTGGAATGACACCTGAAACGTCCGAATATGGCTCCAGCCGAATATGGCTTAAAAAGTTATAAAAATCTTTATTTCATGGGGGCTCTCATAGAAGCGAATGCGAAGTAAAATATTTTTTATAGCGTTACATAGAGTTGCGGTAAATCATTTTAAAAATAATTAGGAATAGTGTTCAAAAAAAATTTTTCTTAATTTTTCCCCTAAAATTGACGAAATGGGGGGCTTTCAAAGTGAAGATTTTCTAACGTCCAAAGTTGACCTCAGAACTCTCAATTTTCTGAAAGGCTGAGCCTGAAACTTAATCAGTTATTTGAATTATATCCTGTACTTGAACAACAAATACTAAAATTAGATAAAAGGAAACGAAATTATTTAATTTTTAATGATGATGATATTTTTAACGGAACTTCACAATGATGTCAATAGATGGCGCTCTGTGATATTGCGAGGTCTCAGTTCAGGGCGAACCACTAGTATTAAAATATTTTTTTTACAAAAACCTTTGAATCTTCGAGTGAATCTACCACTCCGCGGCTGTCGTTTAAAAAAAAAATCCTAATTAGAGCGTAGATACACGAGTAACCGCAGTCCCAAGCAATCCTGGAGAAGTCAAATTAAATGATAATATTTGTAAGAATCTATCATGAAAAGATTTTTTATTTTGATATTTCCGAGCAACGGGGAAAAAAGCAAACATTCGTATCCGAAGCGCAACAAATAACGGTCCAGTTTAGAAACTAGGGGAGACAATAAATGCGCGCGTTCATGGAGAAAGCTGCAATCTCGCTAGTCTGAATAGCACGAGACAAAATGTTTACAACGACGCCTCAATAAAACGATAGAAACTTTCCTTTGTTCAGCTGCAATCCAATCCAATTGCATTTGTACCAAAATATTCAAATTAAACGATGCATATACATTTCTTGGAAACATCTAATACTTAGGGCGCCTTCAAATTTGCCGCAAAGTGCCGCGCGGAAGCAGCGCGGCTGCAGCGCTGCGGTCGCGCTGCTTTGTAAATCCATATAAATAAAAAACACGCGACTGCAGCGCTGCACCCGCGCTGCGGCCGCGCATCAGTTCATCGATCGACTAGTGACGGGACTGCGCACGTATTTTTGTTCAAGTCTAAACATGAACGAAAATCAGGTAAAAGAATTTATCGATGAGGTTGAGAGTCGTCCAGCAATATGGGATTCGAAGTCCGACAAGTACAGCAATAAAATCGAAAAGAAAAAGGCTTGCGAAGAAATATGCATTAAATTTATTGACCATTTCACAAACAAGACTCCAAGTGAAAAAAACCGGCCAAGTGCGAGTCGGACTCGCGCACCGAGGGTTCCGTACAAACCTGTAGTAAGTTTTACGATTTATGACGTATTAAAAATAAAAATTACGTTTGTTGTATGGGAGCCCCCCTTTAATATTTACTTTATTGATATTTAATTATTTATTTTGAAAGGTAATACACAAGTTAATATTCTGTGAAAATTTGAACCGTCTACCTGTTACCGTTTTTAATATTGAGCAAAAAAATACGAAAAAACCGGCCAAGTGCGAGTCGGACTCGCGCACCGAGGGTTCCGTACAAACCTGTAGTAAGTTTTACGATTTATGACGTATTAAAAATAAAAATTACGTTTGTTGTATGGGAGCCCCCCCTTAATATTTACTTTATTGATATTTAATTATTTATTTTGAAAGGTAATATACAAGTTAATATTCTGTGAAAATTTGAACCGTCTACCTGTTACCGTTTTTAATATTGAGCAAAAAAATACGAAAAAAAACACGTTTATTGTATGGGGACCCCCCTTAATATATATTTTTTTAATTTTTAGTATTTGTTGTTATAGCGGCAACGGAAATACATCATTTGTGAAAATTTCAGCTTTCTAGCTATCACGGTTTATGAGATACAGCCTGGAGACAGACAGACAGACAGACAGACAGACAGACAGACAGACAGACAGACAGACAGCGGAGTCTTAGTAATAGGGTCCCGTTTTTACCCTTTGGGTACGGAACCCTAAAAAAATGAAGCATGTAAGTATAATATTATGTATTGTTAACACAACTACTTTATATTTTCGTTGTTTCGTATTAATAGTAACACAGAGCAGTGTTTCTTCGTCAGAGTCCATCGTGAAAATAAATATAGGTACAACCCTTTGATGTTCGAACCTCGCGACAGGCGTGCGGCCGCAGCGCTGCAGCCGCGCTGCGGCCGCGCTACGCTTTGCGGCAAATTTGAAGGCGCCCTTACACGCGCCATTCAGTCATTCTTTTTCTTTTGAGGCAAAAAACGAGATATTTGGGACTCATCTTAGGGAAAATCAATCAGCAGGGCATAGTTATCTGCCTAGACTATGAATAGAGATAGTAAAGCTTAATTTTAGTATCCACAATTCCATACTTATATTATAAATGCGAAAGTGTGTCTGTCTGCTACCAATCTGTTCAACCAATTTTGATGAAAATTTGGTATAGGGGTAAGTTGTATTCCGGGGAAGGACATAGGCTACTTTTTATTCCGGAAAATTAAAGTTCCCGAGGGAATCAAAAAATCATAATCCACGCCGACGAAGTCGCGGACATTATCTATTATTAGGAAAATCTTTCCTAGAAAATATAATATTATGTTAATAATGTACCGACTTATGTATACAATCTGCCAAAAAGCGCGTCATTTTCTTAATGTATTTTAATCACAGAAAGAATCATAGTATTAGAAAGAATAATTTCAATCGAGTATATTATGATATCTAAAAAGTTTTAATTTAACTCATATAACTCGTCCAATATCGAGCTTGCCAAAATCCTAATAATAGAAGGTAATTTATAACCCCGAAACGGCGTCGAACTTTCCTGCTAAACTAATTTCGTATCGAATCTGTTTCGAGTTGCAGCGAACTTTATCTTCGAAACAACATTTGCTATTACAACTACATCCAGTACAACAAATTGTATTTATTTGTTTATATCTTTTCACTAGCTAATTTCACCGCGACTTCATCCACGTGGATTGAGGTTTTTCGGTTCCCACGGGAACTCTTTAATTTTCCGGGATAAAAAACCTATGTGTTATTCCAGACTATAATCTATCTATGTGTTAAATTTCATCAAGAGCGAGTCAAATATACGCTCTTTTATCATTTAATAATCTTTAACATTACAATAAGGCTATTTTCAAGGAGCTTACAACAGCTTTATACAATTGGAATTTTATAAATTTCTACGCTAAGAATACCTATACTCTTTCTCTGTATGAAAGTTTTTAAAGGTTCAAATGTCAGAAGTTCTATATCAAAAGTACATAAGGCGCCCTCGGTCTCACAATAACGCCTCGTTACAGTAACGAGGGCTGAAGAAGTGCATGTGTCGACTTAACTGGGGGGCACGGTCATCAAATATACCTAAAGGGAATGAGAAATGAAACTGCAAAGATTTGACCTCTACATTTTCTCACAGCGACATATGAATGAGCTAAACATAATGCAAACGAAAAGAACGATTAATAAGATTTGTCTAGCCCATCCAATCGCAGTTTAAAAATTGGCAGATTTTAGTGTGAACGAGTTACTTACCTAAAATCATATGATATTGTAGAGCCACTTAATTTGATAATTGTTAAAAATGTACCAAGCGTCGAAGATATAAATCCATTTTCGAAAAAAGGTTTTAAAATTATATTGGTAAAGGATTGGATAAACAAGACGGGCGTCGCGTGTTTGAGCGACGACGCGACGGCTTGTAATTTATGCATTAGAAAGAAGTCAACACCCCAGTGATTACCCGTTACCCGCACAATATGGCAGCTTGGCAACTGATACATATCGATTGAGGCGATAGAACGATTAAACGATTTTGTTAAGTCCAGCATGCAAAAATGTTATAACACGTTTAGTATTGTAGATACACACGGTAAGTAGTAGATAGAATACTCAAACCTTGGATGAAACACGGGATAGGAAACGTAAGTAAAATGTATGAAATCACGTTCGACTAACTTTTGCGGGGCGAGGGGGGAGTGCCTTGTCATTTTTCTGCCCAATTATTGACACTAGTGCATGAAAAATTCGATCACTATGACAACACAATATCATAATTCTCATACCTGGCAGCACTAACGCGAACCACGCCATGAATCTGTAATGGCATCACCTTGACTTGAACCACCTGCTGAAAATCGACCAGCCGTACAGACTCTGACTAAGGAACGTGAATTAAATATGGCAAGCTTTCCGAGTCGACTGTCGATCACTTTAAAGTGTTAACGGATCGAATCACGAATGTGTCTACGGATGAATAAAGCTCGGATTTCAATATTTTAACACTAGATGATGATTGAGATTGAGGCCTGTGACTTCTGCGTGGTTAAGGTTCTTGAAAACCTGTGGGAACCCTTTTCTCTCTTTTTTTTCTTTTTTCCAGGATAAAAAGTAGCCTTGATCCTTCCCTGGGACAGTGGGATGTAGGTAACCTATTTCTGTGCCGAATTTCGTCACAATCTATTGAACAGATTGGCCGTGTAAACGTAGCGGACAGACACACTTTCGCATTTATAATATTAGTATGGATTTTTGTTGCCATTTACGGACTTAATTTACTTTAACTATACAAGGGACGCTGGAAAATTAGATATGTAATTAACTTTCGAGTTCACTGCAATTGAACCGTTATAAAATTCGAATTAGTACGTTTCAATGTCAAAGACAAAACCCATGGGAATTTATTCAGCAAAATGGAAGTAATAGAGGCTTAATTTAAATTTGGATTGAATTTATATACAAAGTGAAAGAATTAAATAATAAACAAGATAGTCCTTACTTCGGTTGTAATTTGTATAGTACATTCTCTAAACGAAACTAAATAATTGACAGGTGTCAAAGTAGTGTTTTCGTACTGTGCAGGGAAATAGTTCGTTAGAAATAGGTCGATTCAGTCAGAAGAAATTGTGTACAACCGAAGTTATGATACGGCGGCGAGCGAAAGACTTTTTAAAAAAAATAAAAAATAAATTTAATTTCGGAAATACAAAAATGAAATTATTTAAATATAAAAATAAAACGTGGTTCGAAGATGTGTGGCTGGTGACCGACTGCGAGGCCGTTCAATTGTTGCAGGGCGACCGTTTCTGCAACGCAGACATTCCTGATTTGTCCATTGTTCTTCATTACTGCTCCGTCAGCCCGAATCCAGGGTTACGGTATGTTAACTCTTCCCTCCTTAAGATGGAAGCTGGTCCTGCAGCTTCCAGGAGCGTCCTCGCGACTTGCTTTACTTGAGCGCTTATTCCAGTGGTATATCTTCCAGATTGCAATAGATACTGCTACTATGTAGAGGAGCACTGTAGACCAGCTGGGAATCGCCATCATATAAGGCCAGTTCCAGGCTTCTATTTCTTGGATGTCTTCAACCTTGTTCATAAGTTCATGGACGCTATCTAGTGAGATGTCTTCCAGATGTATCTCGTACTGGACTTCTTCTTGGTGTATTAGGTTCTCGTTGGGTAGAGGGATGACTTCGTTCAGAGAGATGCTGCTAGTGTGTGTTCTTATTGTTGTATTCATGATGTTAATTTGACAGTCTTGTGTTAGGTTGACGAGAAATGTTCCTGATAGTTTCCTGTATTCGGTTTTCTGTCCACATTGGGTTTTTATAATTTCTGGTTCAGTTGATACTACCAACCACGTATTTTCTTCAATCTTCTGTAATTTCCCTCGCTTCAGATTCATGCGTGCGCGAGTGCAGTTACCATCTTTATGTTTGATGAGTGAGATGATGCAATCTTCAGATTTCTCTATGGCTCTTGTATCCAGTAATTTGCAGAGCCAGGTGTCTTCTGACAGCTTCTTGCAATCTTCTTCCAGGTAGGCGTACTCATCGCTTCCAAGTGCAAGGAATTTGGATTTGGGTATAATGGTTAGGTTTTGGTTGTTTGGCAGGGAATATATATGTATATAATCATATAATGCAGGTTGGATGGATGGGATTTCTAATATAAATGTTAAAGAATGTTCTGTACTATAGGCTTTAACGCTAATAGACTTTTCTACCTTATGAATATTCTCAATACTAATCTCCTCGACTGGATGTAATGAAAAGTTATTCTGCAAATTACTAACTTCCGAAACTAAATTTCTAGGGGTTATAATACTAGGGTGCATTATACCTAATTGCGAGAATGCCATAGCATCTTCTAGCAACATTAACTTATCTAAAATAATCTGTAAGCTAAAACTTAATTGAACGTATATCTCTAAAAAGTGTAACTGGTTTCTTACTGTATCGGAATTAATCGTAATGTTTTTGAGTATAGATGTTAATCTCTTTTGGTTATCATCTATTTTGCTTAATTGATTCGAAAATTCCTTTATAGCATTTTCAGCCAAAGATAGGGTTCGCTTCTGAGAACTTTGAGTTTTAGAGACCGAATTACGGATTTTATTAATTTCGCTTTCAAATCGAATAGCGTCTTCGTTATCTAAATTACCAGTTATCAACTTTACTACGGAACCTAATCCATTAATAATGCCACGCCTAAATCTAATCCTAGGTGCAATAAAAATTATCTTCTTATTAATTAAATCTAACTTATGTTCTATCTGATCCCTATAAGTTTTATGTAATTCTTCTGAGGTGGTGTTAATCTCAGCTGTCTTGGCACTTGAGTATAATGCCATTAATTTTATCGATATTAGGTTCAAGTGAGTGACATTATAAACACAAGCAAGGTTGAAGGAATCAGTTTGTTTCAGAATATGCCCTTGTCTTAGTAATAGAACTCCGTTCGTATTGTCTACGGGTTGAAATGTTATGTCGGATCTTGCCTGGAACACGAGGGCTCCGAAGATGGTTGTCCTGGAACAAGATGGGGTCTTCGTAGAAGCTTGAAATGTACCCGAATAGACTTAGAATTAGGGTGATTCCCTACTATCTCTGCTACATTATTAGGATGTAAATGGATGATCTTATACGGTCCTTTAAATACCGGTTTAGTTTTGTCGTTTCTCGCTGTTTTGGCTACCTGTTTATAAACTGTTTCACCTACCTTGAATGTTATCTCCTCTGCTGCCTGGTTCCGCTTCGCTATTACCTGTTCCTTGTTTTTAGCCATGTGCGCTGCCACACATTCCTGAACGGCTTCTGCTTGCATTTTGTGTTTAATAACATAGTCTTGGTAAAACTGCTTAGGATAGTGTAACTCTAGTGGGTTTCTAGAAACTGTATGCCCAAAGAGTAACTCATGTGGAGTATATTCTGTTGCCGAATGGATTGAGTTATTGTAAGCAATCACTGAAAATTTCATAATTAATTGTATGGGATCATCTTTGTTTGTCATTCGCTGGATCCTGATAATCTCTCCTATAGTTGAATGAAAACGTTCAACGGGTGAGTTTGAGTTCGGGTTGTATGGAGTCGTGAAGTGAATGTTGATATCATGTAAAGCGCACATCTCCTTTATAACTTCATTGTCAAATTTACTATCTGAATCTGTCGTAATTTTATGCGGAATTCCTAAAACTGAAAATACCTGAAATAAAGCTTCGGCTATATGTACGCTACTAGTCGCGTTCAATGGTATTGCTTGTGCAAATTTTGAGAAGTTATCTATTATAGTGAGGAAGGTCGCTCCACCTGTAGAGTACAGATCCATAAATATATGTTGCATAGGTTTTGTAGGTGTTTCCGTTAAGGCTAATGAGGGTCTAAGAGGGTTTCTTTCGTACTTAGCTTGTAAACAGATACTACACTTATTTATGAATGCCTGAATTGTGAGTAACATGTGGGGCCAATGGTAGTTTCTATGAATTTGCTTGTAGGTTTCTTGAATACCACGATGCACAGTTTTGCCTTCGTGATATTTCTTAATAATTTCTTGTTGTTCTGTCTTGTTTTCGACAAGGGTAACGCGTGAATTACATCTGAAAAGCTTAGGGCCTCTGTCATTAAATACCGTTGTGTAGACTCTAGAGAATGCTGGGTATAATTCTTCGTTATAGAAGTAGCAGTGAAATACGCGATCAGCAATAGTGTGTTCTTTTAAGAATTGGATAATTTCTTTCTCTGTGTTATTGACTGGAATGAATACATCTTTAATTACTGTTCTAGAATTCGTTGACCTATTTTCTACTCTGTATGTTGATCCTGGAGTTGACCTAATATGGAATTGTTTCAACTGTCTATCGATCGCATCTGATAAGATTGGTATACCGTTATTCTCGTTGTCAGGTTGAGTGTGGTTTGTCGAAACTAGGTTATCAGGATCTAGCGTAACTATACTCATACTGTCGGATTCAGTGTCTGTCTGAGAGGGTTGCACGTTGGGTCTAACCGTCACGTTATTGTCGTTACTATCGCTGTTGTTGTCATTACTATCCACAGGTTGTTGGATTGCTTCTGTTTCCGTGTCTAACTCTTGTCGTACGTTTTCGAAAATTCTATTTATTAGGTCGTCGTCATCATTGTCATCTAAATTGACTGCTAGTGAATCGATGCTTTTATGATAGATTTTTACTCGGGAGAGAGCATCTGCGTTAGTATTTTGTCGTCCTTTTTTATAGACAACTGTGTAGTCATATTCAGCAAGTTTTAGTCGCCACCTAGTCAATTTAGAATTAGGATCTTTTAGCGACATTAGCCATGTTAGGGGTCTATGATCGGTATATATAACGAATTTTCGCCCGTAAAGATAAGGCCGAAAGTATTTCACTGCCCAAACGATGGCTAAGAGTTCCTTTTCTATTGTTGAGTATCTAGCTTCTGTATCAGAAAGGGTTCTAGACGCGTATGCTACCGGTTTGTCGGAGCCTACCTTTCCTTGAGACAATACTGCACCAAGGGCTACGTCTGATGCGTCTGTCGTCAGTATAAATGGTTCGTCAAAGTTGGGGTATTGCAGGATAGGTGCATTGGTTAAAATCTGTTTGCAATTATTGAAGCATTCCAAAAATTCCGGGGAGTGTATAACTTTGCTATTTTTCTTGAGACATAAGGTCATCGGTTTCGTAAGCTTGGCAAAGTCTTTTATGAACTTTCTGTAGTAACCTACTAGTCCTAAAAAGCTTTTAATATCTTTCTGTGTTTTTGGTAATGGGAAGTTTAAAACCGCTTTGATTTTATCCTGATTAGGCTTAAGTCCTTGATCAGTTAGTTCATGACCTAAAAATGTGACGTGTTTTTGAAGGAACTCTGACTTATCTAACTGAATTTTCAGATTATGTATTTTAAATCTTTCAAAAACTTGTTGAAGCTTATCTATATGTTCCTGCAACGACGTTGATATTATTATGACGTCATCGAGGTAAGTAAAGACGTTGTTTATACCTCTAAGGATGTGGTCCATGAGCCGTTGGAAAGTACTAGGTGCATTTTTTAGACCGAATGGCATCCTTAAGAATTCGTAATGCCCTCTCTCTGTTGTAAACGCAGTTTTTTCTATGTCGTCGGGGTGCATCTCAACCTGATGGTAGCCGCTCGCTAGATCTAAGGTCGTAAAATATTGGGCACGCCCAAGTCTGTCTAAGATGTCATATATGTTGGGTAGTGGGTACTTGTCTTCTACTATTCTGTCGTTAAGTCTGCGATAGTCGATGACTAATCTCCATTTTACCTTACCTGATGCGTCCGGCTTTTTAGGGACAATATGAACTGGGCATGACCATGGGGATATACTTTCACGAATAATACCTTGTTTTAAAAGATTATCTACTTGATTCTGTATTTCTTTACGTTGTTGCGGGGCTTGTCTGTAACTTCTTACAAATATCGGAGTCTGGTCGGTTAGTCTTAACTGATGTTTAACTGCATGCGTAAAAGAAAGTGGGATATTTTCGGAGTAAAAGATGTCTCTGTATTGATAACAAATCTTAGTGATTTCGCGCTTCTCTTCTTCATTCATGTGGTCTGTACGTATTTTATTTAAATTATTTTGAAGTTCTTTATCTACATCTGAGTTAACCTTTATAGAATGAAGGCTACATGTGACTGTGGACGGATTCCTACACGGTTCTAGGTGGATTTTTTCACTATTGGAAATTACTCTTTTTTCTGGATTAAAATTGATGATAGAGGTTCTGAATTTTCCTTCTTTAACCTCGACCATAGCTGCAGGGGATTTTAAACCTTTAGACCATGTGAAGTCGTCGTGGATGTACTGGCCGTCTGAAAAGTTCGTTTTAATCACTATTACTTTTTCGCAGCTTGGTTCGATAGTGAGTTTCTTACTAGGATAGTCAAATGAAATTGGTATCTGCGAGTTAGCGGTGTGTAACAGTCTGTTTTTTATATCTATGTTACAAGATAAAGTTCTCAACAAATCTAATCCTATTAGGCCTTTATATTTGGGGTCAAAGTCGAATATAAGAAATTTATGAATAATATCGCTGTTAAACGCGGGTGGAAGTGGTAGATAGGCTACATGATCGTGTCGTGTCGTAGCATGTGCTGTTTTTACCTCAAAAGGTTCATACTCCACAAGATATTCAAAAACTGTGTTTTTTATTACACTAGGTGATATCATAGAGCGCGAAGCTCCTGTGTCTATGAGAAACTTACCTTGAAATTCTGGCAGCACAATATACGGCAGGTGATCTTTATCATGGTTGTTTAATTTTACTAACTCTGGTCGAGTGTCAACTGGCCCTGGTAAAAACCCTGCTGAGCCACGTCGTCCTCTATTGGGGGTTCGCATCCCTGTTGGTTGTAATCGTCACTACAGTATTCGTACTGACCTTGATACGCGTAGTCTGTGTCGTCCTCTGCATATTGTTGTTCGTATTGTCCAGGTGAACCTGTATAGAATAGCGCCTCAGCTGCAAACTGTGGTTTTTGAGGTTTAGAGACGGATCTCATTGTGACGTCTGAAACCTTCTGAGAAGTATTTGCCTGTTGCTGGGGTATATTATTCCTAAAATTGCCTGAGGATGCTCTAAAGTTACCTGATGATGGGCGGTTCTTCCAAGGCAACGTGGATTGCACCCACTGCTGCCTCTGCTCTGGGGTCAAATTATTTTGTCGCAGAACTGGAGCTTTATTACTGGACTGGTTTTGCATGGGGCCTGGGTTTCCAGACCTAAATGGTTGGGAATTTTGAGGCTGATTTACAACACGTATTGGTTCCCTAAACTTTGCCTGAGTCGATGTGGATGGTGCACTATAATTGGTATTATTAAATGACTTATTAAAGGCAAGTTTAGCTTCCTCTTGTCTTGCTATAACTATGGCTGATTCTAGTGTGGTGGGTTGTGCTATTCGCACCGCTATTGAAATTTGGAGCTCTAAATTACTCGTGTATTGTTCTATTACCATCTTTTCGTAATACGACTTATTTGTATGTGTGCCTACAGAAAATAGTGTATCCAGTATTTCCCGAAGCCGCCTACCAAGCGTCTCGGCGTCCTCGTTTCTATTTCGCCGAACCCTACTAAGCTCTTGCATAACCTGGATTTCATTCCTAGGTTCTCTTAACCTACGTATGAGCGCATCCTTAATACTATCCCAAGAATTAAGGGTATCCTCGTATGCTATCGCGTCAATCGCAGTACCGCTTAATCTACTCTTAATGAGGCATATAAGTGCCGGATGTACCCTGACAGTTTCATCTAAAAGTTTAAGAATATTTTCAATTTCTCTAATGTAATGATTTAATCTCTTTGTATTGCCATCGTATTTTGGCATCAATTCCGCGATCATCTTAAAGCTGGCTGCGTCGCAGTTAGGAAAAGCCATTTTTTAAAATTAAAAAAATTACGTAATAAATTGAAATAAGTAATTGAAATAGTTGGTCGATTCGTATCTGCTTATTTGCAATTTTAGCTTTAAGACCTATACGATATCGAATCTCAACTTAGTCTACAACAATTTTAGCTGTTAGACGTATATCCTACGATATTTTCTTAACTAACTACCTATAGCGATTTAAGCTATAAGACGTAAGTACCTATACCTAATCTCCTCACCTAAATGTCTATGGCGATTTAAGCTTCTAGACAGAACCACATACACTACTTAAACTAAATACGGAAGGAAATAGAGCAAAGGAAACTTGAAATAGCGAGAGTACTCACCAAAGCGCCTTCTGCATCTCCTTACGGGTCCGAGTCAGCTCCACGTGGAAGTCTTCGTCCGTGCCGCCGTCGTAGATTCGATTTCGCGATTTAAACGATCGATACCGTTCAATTGGTCGAAGGTTTACCAATTGTCGCGAAAAACCGACTGCGCCAGTTATGATACGGCGGCGAGCGAAAGACTTTTTAAAAAAAATAAAAAATAAATTTAATTTCGGAAATACAAAAATGAAATTATTTAAATATAAAAATAAAACGTGGTTCGAAGATGTGTGGCTGGTGACCGACTGCGAGGCCGTTCAATTGTTGCAGGGCGACCGTTTCTGCAACGCAGACATTCCTGATTTGTCCATTGTTCTTCATTACTGCTCCGTCAGCCCGAATCCAGGGTTACGGTATGTTAACTCCGAACGCGTTCTAATGTGCGATTTTCGATTTGTATTGCATTTTACCTAATGTTTGTTTACCTTCGTGGAATTGTACCTGAATATGTGTTTAGATCCAGCGTTTCGTGCAAATCGCTCTCTGTAGTAACCTCCACCTGACCTCAGCGAGTTGGTCGTGAAAGCCCTTTGAGGGTCATGAATCTGTAATGCCTCCGTCACCCCTGAACCTCCGGCCAGAATCCACCAATCGCGTGGCCTGAGCCAACGTAACATGAATTTGTTATGGCCGCCTCTTGTTCTGATATTACTTTCAATTGTTATTTCTCACCGCCAAAGCTGCATAGAAGCAATTGGCCTTGCGTTCATCTGCCTACGAAATACTCGTACCTAGAAAGCCAAAAGCTAAGGTTTTGGCCGGCTCTATTCAGTGAATCGGCGCGGCGTTCCGAACCGGCGGAATTAATTTAGTAATTAGTTGTACTCGTAACTATGTAGAAGCAATTTAACGGGAACAATCATTGTCATCAACAATTAAGATTAGTAACTGCAATTCATTAAAAGTGACTAATCAAGAGCGCCGCTTCATCCTTTTATCAAAATGCCGCTAGCCTGTGAGATCATGAGCATGGCAGTCACGAAATCATAATATGATTTATTGTCTTGTATTTTTTTTACATAGAGTCTCTCTCTCTCTCTCTCATCTAATAGAGTATCTCTATAAAATCTATATAAAAATTGTTTTTTATACTATCGTTACCTGTCCGTTCAATTTTATAAGATAGTATCATCAGTGTACAATATTTGGTGTGCATGTCGAATTTGCAACAACTTAGATTATAAGAAAGTTAAAAATTAAATACAGGGTCTTCAACTTTCCTTTATCGAACATTTAATAAAATTAAAACTCTCCTTTGGAGTTAGCGGAGGCTAACTTTACGTAATGTTTCAGGCAGCGCTATTTCTCTTAACCTATTTTGAGTTCAAGACTTGCAGCTATTGAAAATACGAGCAAGATTATTGTTATTTACGAGCATACTCGTGCACATTTAGCAGACACACTTCAAAATGATAAAAGTGTAACAATCTAATTATTTATTTAAATATTTTTTGCACTCGTGCCAATAAACTCATCAATAACACATGATACCGCATGTTACGTGCGATGAGCCTTTATTTAGGTTACGTAATGTACGTTACAACTTACATGCAACCTATTAGTTTGCTCGGTCGGCGGTCGGTGCCACAAGTGTTGTTTATTTATTCCTGTTCCGTTATATTCACATCGCATTCGTATCATTAGACCTGATAAAGTTACTAATTTAACATTTATTAGTTTTAACACTGTTGATTATATTTACGGTTCCTCATTAACATTTAATTCTTTAGTTAAAATAACTACAGAGAAATTTAAAATATATTGAATTTGTAAAGCGCTTACATTTTTTGCTTATTGGAACATTATTTGTACGTAAGGTTGCGCAAATTCAAAAAATCAAAATAACGAATCGGAGAAATTACTTACCTAATCACATATAAAAATCTTTGCCTAAAGTTATCACATAAAGTAATCCAAATGGGCAGGTATTTTCTCAAAAAAAAAAAAAGAGACGTGCAAAACTAGAAAAAAAGAGACATTCAATTCATCTTCAAGCGGCGCGGCGGATAGAAATTGAAAATTCCCAAAATTATGCAAATAAGAAGACGATAGTAACATAAATGGATGCTATTCCAAAATAATCGAAAGACCTCAATCATGAAAACCAGAGCAGACCAAAATAAAAAATTAGCCCACTTTTCAGACAATGCCAGCGCCACATCGTCCTTCGAGCGAATCGATCCGTTACCATTAGCAATAATAGACGAACCGACAAAGTTAGACAAAGTGACATGACATAACACACGGGCCCTGAATAAAGAATCGACAGTGGCACTGAATTCCGATAGCCGGGCAACATCCGACCTCCAACTCACGTAACACTATTTATATATGTACGTGATAAATGGTCTGGGGAGTGGGGACGGGGGACACGCCATTTAAAAATGTTTCAAAGTCAGAAAAAATTTTGGTCACTCCCCAAATTGCGTTTTCAAACGTAATATCAGGGTCGAAGTTTAAATGAAGCGCTGTTTCTAAAGTACAAAGTCACATTATTAGGTCAGGGCTATAAAATAACACAATTTTCCATCAGGAATTTTAAAATCACCATTTTAATTTTAATTTTATAACCCTATAAATAAATAATTGCATAACGTGCAGTAATACTTTTTTTATTAGCTACTTTCTGTCAATCGTTTTGAAATCATTCACTCCAGTTTAAACTAACGATCTCGTTTAAAGATACTTCCCAACGCTCGTTTTAATTGTTCACAAGTTTCCTTAAATTCTTGCTAATTGCTAGAAGCGTAATTCGTCGCTGTTTGAATGAGAACATTCAATCTGATTATGAGATGCTCGATTGTTTTAAATTCAATCAATTTATTTGGTTAAAGAAATAAAGAATTGGAATTATTTATTAGAATTTATGTGAAAAATCAATCGCTGGATCGCTTAGGATGGATAAAGTACTATAATACTAAGTTACTATTTAGATGTTCCCCAAACCGTTAACTCTACATGTCATCTTACCGATAAGGTGTCTACGATTTCTGCAAACATTTACCGTAGCATTTGCGTCAAAAAAAAGTCGAATGGCAATTTACACAGCACTCATAACGAACAACAATTTAGTCCAAGAAAAATTCAATATCCTGTTAACGTTTGCAACTCTTATAACAGTTTTAATGAACGCTTAGCTCCTGTTTCCTTGATAATAATACTTAAACGTCTTGATAGTGGGGAGTAGGGGCATTGTTTATCAACATCTTTGCGTGGGTTTTCTGAACGCCTAGACGTCGCATAACATCAGTGATTAAGACACAGGCTGTTCCACATTAATGACCCACTGTAGCACATCGAAAAGGGCATTACTGTAAGTTGGTAATCTAATTGAGCAATCGCTGCGAGCAGAATACTGGGTCCTAATTTACCTTGTATTTGTTTAGGGTTAAGGTCTAGCGTTTTAGCCAAGAGTTTCTTCATCTATCTGTTACATAATGTGTCTGCTTTTGTAACTTAGTGATTAACGACAAGACTTATCAAATAATAATGAAACGAGCAATACCAATATGAAGAAGTAAAATTGTCGCAGACAACCCATATTTCAGTCACCTGCAAAAATAACTTTATGCGGCTTGTTGTTATAAATATTTGCTATACTAGCTAATGCCCGCGCCTTCGTCCGCGTGGATTGAGGTTTTTTCGGTTACCGAACCGAAAAACCGAAAAAACTTTAATTTTCCGGGTTAAAAAGTAGCCTATGCGTTATTCCAGACTATAATCTATCTCTGTGCCAAATTTCGGTTGCTAACGGAGCTTTATGACGACTTGTCGCCTTAATAACACTTTAGCAGAATTCTAACACCAGTTCATAAATCGATCACCCATCGGGATCTCTGAATGTCTACATTAATTACTTTTACAGCTTGTATGTTTTGCAGTTTCCACGCGACTTCCTTAGGTACGTTTCTGTTGAATCATTCGTATATAGGCAGTCACTCGTGCCTGACATATTAGGAACTCGTGTATATTTTGTGAGTGCTCGCTTTATTTAAAAATGAAATTATAATAATATATTTATTCAGACTTGTGCTCACTTACTTTGGTGTATCTATTACCCAGCCGTTATCTAATTAGGAATGATCTTCCTCTTATCACTATGATGTCTACGTAAAACTTGATTTAAAAAATATTGTCAGAAGTCTCGCAGACCGCAGTCAATCGATTTCATTTCTGTGGTTTTATGTATATAATATTCATTTATTCATATGTCTGTACGCTTACTTTTAAAAGTTTCCTCTGCCCTAAGGTTGCCTGGAAGAGATCGCTATTTAAGCGATAAGGCCGCCTGTTGTGCCATATCCACTATGATTGTTTTTGTGTTTGTATTTCTTTTAATGGTGTACAATAAAACTAATAGTATATTTTACTTTACTTTACTTCATTTCAATATAAGGACCAAAAAACTGAATACAGGCAAACACAAGTTGCGAGTATCAAAATGCCAGAAAACGCTACCAGTTTTAAAACACCAGAAAACAGCTAAACCTGTGTCTAACCTATAGTTACTCTTATTCAAATCACCAATCTGTATACATCATGAGTAAAAATTATAATCCCGCCGCTACTTTTATAAATAAAACCTTCTAGACTTCTGGGACCGAACTTCTCCTCCATTCTTTGATCTCATTATGCTTCTTTTTCATTATGTTCATTCAAACAATTGATATAATCGATAAATAATAATTGCCAAAGTGAAACATATTGTGTTGTCCATACTGATGCGACATCGCAGATGATTTACGTATGGATCAGTCAAAAGCCTCCGTTCTATTTGAATTAATCAAAATTCTGTTTGACATCCTCCATTTTAATTAACTGGAGCCTATTGCCGGTGTTTCATACCCAAGAGTAATAAAATAGCAATATCGAAATTGGTCATTTTCATTTTTCATGTTTGGATAATAATTGTTCTACATGACAAAAGTACAGCGAACGACAAAACTTTAGAAGTAGAGGTTTTAAAGTAGATATTTATCGTTCTATTGGAAAAATGTAGGTATGTGTATTCTACAATAGAAAAATTCTGACCAGCTCATAAGCAATCTTAAAGATCACCTTCTATTTAGGCTATTTACAAATTTCTGTGTTCATAAATAAAAAATTGTAATACGAAAAAATGTTACCATCGACTTAAAGTCACTAAAAGCTTTTACGATGCTCGCTAATAAGTCATCGATATATGGATCCCCGAGGGAGACGACCTTCAACTTGTAATAAATTTATTCCTCCTCAGGCAATCAAACTTATAGACATTTTCGGTATGTTCATATCGATTAATATGTTCGAGTATATCATCCCTACCTCATTATGATAACAAAAACAACAAAGATGATGTTCAAGAAATTGGCTACTTCAAAACTGAGAAGGCGATGCCTCTTGCTATGCGGATTTTAAGATCTACTAAAGGTCTCTAAGCCGGTTATGGCGGCAATGATGTAATGCCCCACATTTTAAGCTCTTTATCTTCTGCTTGGAGGTTCATTATAATCATCATTCCGTACCGGTGTTACAAACTAAGACACAAACTTGATTTTTGAAAAGATTAAATAATCATATTTTGTATAGTTCTACAATAATACAAATAATTTGTTGCAGGTGCTGTAAATATCGAAAATGAGACTGTTCTTACTAAAAATGTTCAAAGAGACCATAGTAATAAATGTGAGTGCTTTCAAAACGCGAGTGATATTAAGACTTGGGACAATGTGCGTGTAAGGTTCGACCACGACGTCGAATCAATCGGCTTGGGGGTCGCCGGCGACCGCGCCCAGCGATGGTATGGACGTTGTTGTGGGGAATGGCAGCGAGGAGTGGACTGACCAGTGGAATTCTACGAGGGCGGCGGACCACACGGACTTGTATAACTATTGGGCATGGAGCATCGTCGACGGCGCTCTGATGCTGCTCATCGTCAGCGGCAACACTCTCACCATCTTTGCCGTCACCATGAGCCGCCGTCTATCCTCCCTCGTCTCCAATCAGTTCGTGCTGAACCTGGCTATATCCGACCTGATGGTGGGTCTCACACTGCCCTACCATCTCGTGTTCTACATAGACGACGACTTCGGACAGATCAAATGGTCGTGCTTGATGAGGTTCATACTCATAATACTTGCGTGCCTCGCATCCATTTACAACATCATCGCAATCGCTGTAGACAGGTAAGAATATCGTGGAACAACATGCATGCAATGCCGTCCCCCATTCACTGTATATAAAATTGAAGAACAAAGACACAGCTCGAAAGAAATTCACTTGCAACGGTTTACCCCAAGTAAATAAATTCCAACATGGCTTAAAAATACACGCACGTAAATTGTACAGCTCGGAGTATCGGATGTATCACGCTATGTGAACTCTAAATCAATACATGAGCATAAACGGTTCCATAGCCTGTTTTTTTTTAGTTTTGTTAGAAACTGATTCGCACTGGCTTCGCTTGGTTTGCCTTAAATATTAATAGTAAGTACTGACTAACTTATTTTCAGGGTAAGCGATATTAAGTACATAAGCACTGTCTCTGAGAAACTATCTACTAGAAAATCTTTTTAACGCAACCTCGAAAAGAGATTAACATTTCCAACATTCTTCTTCCTGGACATTGCATGTTCGAGGTCAGCTGGTTATCTAAAACTTGTAGACTAGCAACATATAACAATCTCTTGTCATATAACAGGTACATAGCAATAGTGCACCCGCTGCACTACAGCCGCTATATGACTAAGTTGGTGACGCGGCTGCTCATGAGCGCGACGTGGTCTGTGGCCGTGTGCATCAGCTGCATACCGGTGTTCTGGAACGACTGGCGGGACGGCGTGGCTTGCGAGATGAACGAGGTACGCATATCCTACATAATCCATATCCATATATACTAATATTTATAAATGCGAAAGTGTGTCTGCTGCTGCACGGCCCACCTGTTCAACCGATTTGGATGAAATTTGGTACAGGGATAGATTGTATCCCGGGGAAGGACATAGGTTACTTTTTATTCCGGAAAATTTAGGAGTTCCTGCGGGAATAATAATAATCCCTTGCTGTATTAACATACCTATACATACAAAGCAATAGTTCAACCAACTGTACCTACCTATTGCCGCTATATGACTAAATAGCTGATGCCCGCAACTTCATATCCATATCCTAGCGGTTCGAATTAGAAACGAGGAAGCAAATCGTTTCGTATGCGTGCGTGGAATTTGAACTTTATACGGATGCAGAGTGCAGACCCTGACGATGCCTCGCGGTACGATAGATAGTAGAAAAATTATTATTTGTTATTTTTTTTCACATTCCAGGTGGTGCCGAAGACGTACACCACCAGCATCCTGGCGCCAATGTTCTCACTCATCTGGATGGTGATGTTCATCCTGTACTGGCGGATATGGCGCGAGGCCACGTGCCACGCGCGCCGCATGCGCGCCAACACCTGCTGCCCCACTGGCGGCAACGATTGGAAGAGCATTCAGGTACCACCACTAATGTAATTTTTTTAATCTACTACAAGCTGGCCTGAGATCTCCCCGGGCTAACCTGGCTCTATGACCCTTAGTCATAGAGCAAGATCCCTGCTGTTGCAGGGGGTTGCAGTCGTAGACCGTACTATAAGTGTCTGACAATGGACAACGTGGTTTCTAATATTATTCCAAAGAAACATAAAAAAACGGAGCTTAATACTTTAACGAATCTGAGGTGCTACCTTTTCTACCTGATACCTTCCAAAGCAACGGCGATCGAAACTTCATAGTCGGGGATCGTTTATGTCTCAACTAGCTGATGCCCGCGACTTCGTCCGCGTGGATTTAGGTTTTCGGTTCCCGCGGGAACTCTTTAGTTTTCCGGGATAAAAAGTAGCCTAAGTGCTATTCCAGACTATAATCTATCTCTGTGCCAAATTTCATCCAGATCCGTTCAGCCGTTGGAGCGTGATTGAGTAACAAACATCCATACATCCACACATCCATACATCCATACATCCGTACATCCATCCAAACTTTCGCATTTATAATATTTATTAGATTAGAGACACACATAGAGAAACTTTCAGCTTTAATAAAATAACGAAGGTCTGATCGTCGCGGGATCTTGGACCATCATCATCATCATCACATCAACCCTGTCGGCTCACTACTGAGCATGAGTCTCGTCTCGGAATGAGAGGGGTTTGACCATAGTCCATAGGGCCATTGACAGACTACACACACCTTTATAGAATAGAATACAATGAATTTGTTTGTCTGAATTTCTTTGAGAACATTATGAAGAACTCCAGGGAATGCAGGTTTCCTCACGACGTTTTTCTTAACTTAAATCGCACAATTAAATAGCTATAAAGTAGTGATGACGCAACAAAAATGTTTGATTATGAAGCTAAGAAAGTAGTAGGATGTATGCAGATGACGCCCCAAAAGAAAGTAAAAGAAGTGCATTTGAACAGAGAATTTTTTAAATCGAATAGTGTTCAGAAATATGCTTTCATTTGCTGGTTGGAAGAAAATTGTACTGCTTATGCCCGAATAAATGCGCAAATTTTTGTGTTTTCATGATGCCATTTTCCCCAGACGCCGCGCCGTTCCGCCCTTGCGATTCGTAAGGGCTGCCGCCCCTATAGTAAGGGTCGCCGGTATCACTACTATTATAGCGAAGGGCTCCCCAACGTCTGATTCCTTGCACATTTGTAACAAATTGCGGCGTCTGTACGTCCGTCCCTTTTTAGTATTAATACCAGCTGAATGCGTTACAAATGGGAAAATACCGGCTGAATCCCAAAATTATATCAGGATACTTATAAATATTTAATTTATATTATTCATATTTAATATTATACATGCGAAAGTGTGCCTGGGACCATACTGCCAAGGTTTAAAGCAATATTACTCAAAATGACAGTTTGATGTCACGTACCTTGACGTTCCTAAAATAAGGTTTATAATTCTAAAACACGAAAGTCAACAATAATGAAACAATATGGCTTTAAGCGTTGGCAGTGTGGCCCCAGTACCCTTAGTCTAAGTTTTAACATTGCAAATTTGATTGATAGTAATCGAGCGTTCGATCACATTGGCGTCAAAGTAAAATGGACCTAAAATCCTTTCACATTTAAAGTCACAAATTCAGTACAACGATTTTAATTTCAAGCGTTCATTTTTTACTGACGATAATGTGATCGAATGCTCGATTACCTACAATCGAATTGGCAATGTTAAAAACTCTTAGACTAAGGGTACAGTTCATCTCTAGGTTTCTGCTAGGCTTTCACGGCCCACCTGTTCAACCGATTTTGACTAAATTTGGTACAGAGACTACAGACCTACAACATAGGTTTTAGAAAATTAGAGTTCCCACAGAATTTTTCAAAAACCTAAAATTCATGCAGACAAAATCGCGTGTCTTTCAAGCGCGCTACGATAGGTACACTACTACAAGCTTGAGGCGCGTGTGTGCGTGAGCAAAGGCGCTACGTCGCGTACGGGGAGAAATCGGTTTATACCGGCTCGGCCTGTGCTCAAGCTCAGGGGCTGCAGTACACCACAGACTACAGTGTATAAAGCAGTACACATCGCGCGTCGTGTTTTTATTTAATGTTAATGATAATAATTTAAATAGTGTTTTAATGTAATTTTATAATAGTGTTTTAATATAAAAGTGTAAATATGGTGTGTATGAAAAATAATAGAAAGAATACAAACACATCATTTTTAGCTATCCCAAAGACTCACCGTTATTTATTAATATAGTGTACGCATATAAAACCTCTAAATTTAAATTAATAGGTAAAATTAAATGAGTAAGTACCTAAATGTAAAAATACCTTAATGTTTCAATAAATATATCTCTTACATCTTGTATTTTCTCGCTATTGAAGTGAAAAGTTGTATGTATCAACTATCACGCGATAGCAAACTTTTTTTGTTTCTTGTGCCTTGGAATTCCTCACTAGACTCAGGATTCTAATTTACCTAATCCTTCCTAGCTCGAATTCTTCACTAGCTCGGGATTTAAACTAGGTAATCACAACAAAAACAAACCTTGCCATCTTATTGAAAAAATAACTATTGTTTATTAAATTGTATCCTCCTGTGCCAACCCTACCAAAATAGGTATAAATTTTGCTTGCTCCTTTGAAGCTTTGTCTCTGTTCCGTTTATCTACTCATGTGTTCAAACTAACCCAGACAGAGAACTATTGCAGACATCGTAATTTGCGATTTTCTTTTATTAAGTAGATACTACTTAATTTTTACCTATAGCTGATGTATTACCGAAAGTAACCCCATTTTTTTTCATTTTCAGGTGGTCCTGCTCGTCCTAGGCTCGTTCTCAATCTGCTGGATGCCATTCGTGGTGGTGGCGTGCGCCCAGACACTGCCCATAGCACCCTTGCACAACCCCATCGCATACCGTCTCACTTCATCGCTCGCTATGTCCAACTCCGGAATCAATCCGTTGATATACGCATGGAAAAACGCCGGCTTCAGGGCAGCGTTCGCGAAGTTGTTAAGATGCAAGAGGCCAGACACTTCGGAGTACAGGGGATCTCCGGCACCGGAGAGGAAACGTGGATCCGTGGCATTGCGCGAGGGTTCGATCACACGGACACCGACTGGTCTCTCTAGTCTAGGAGGGAGACCTGCTCGCTTGATCTACGTGGAACGCGAGACGGATACAGCAAGATGTCGCATCATCGAGAACGAGGGTTACGTGGAACAGGAGAGAGGTGACAGCAACCCTTCCTACGCCCCGGACGGGCCTACCCCTGTGCACAGGCCCGCAGCGCGAACGCCTGACGTAGTGTAGATAGTGTTCCAATACCATAAACAATATAGACGTTCAGTGGGAAACGTGAAACGCTTCTAGAGTTTAAAGTTGTTAGTGAGTAGGTACCCTGTCGCATTGGAAGTGCCTAGCTGTGGAGTTGACTCAACAAGTTGACTCGGTTGCGGGACTAAGCTGTCGAATTGTTGCTATTGTTAAGGATCCAGTAGGTACACAATGTCGAATGACATAAGACTTGCTTGACGCAATTTACAAATAGCGTTTACATATTCGATTATTGTTTTGTATATTATGCGTTTAGCGAGTTTCAACCAATATGCAAACGCTGTTTATAAATTGCTCCAAGATCCGTAATGGGTATATGCCAATAAAGGTTCGCATGTCAGCCAGCGCTTGGCCATGCAGCCAAGTGCATTGGGTCAATGTGTACATGGCTCTTTACACGACAGTAGCTAGTGAATACAGCGGGTAGCACTACAGCTAGGCTCAATCCACTATTATACATTTGTTTGAAAAGGAAAAACATGTAAATTATGAATAAAT
This sequence comes from Erebia ligea, assembly GCA_917051295.2. Classification (NCBI taxonomy): domain Eukaryota; kingdom Metazoa; phylum Arthropoda; class Insecta; order Lepidoptera; family Nymphalidae; genus Erebia; species Erebia ligea. The sequence goes on along the minus strand of OU785234.1, from coordinate 2,065,090 downwards.
GTATTATTATATCCACTCATTACTAGTTAATATCATAAATGCGAGTGTCTGTCCATCTGCATTACCAATTTTGACTAAACATACAGAGATTGGCCATGGAGACAAAGCATAGGCTACTTTTAGTTAGCCATCTTTCAAAATTAGGTAATTAAATATACCTACCATAAGAGATTGTAGAATAAACTCTCGTTTACATGTTTAACCATTTCCTAAACTCTAAACAAATGTATTCTTAACATAATTATATAGGTACCTGCCTGTTCAAGTCCACGCTCAAGTTTTATGAAAGCTTTATTGTTCATTTTTTTTACGAAAAGTTATTCTAATAATTTCTCTGCCGTATGAAAATAAAATTTAATATAGTAAAGATTATCTGTCATCTATGAGATGTTTTAAAAAAATAAATATAATAGGTATTAAAATGTTCGTGTAAAATAAAAAGTATATTTAAAGAAAATATTGTGTGACTTTCATTTTTTTAGAATTAAAAGTCATATATTGATTTAAATTAAAAAACTAAGGTAAGTTCTAAAAATATTAAGTACTTAAGTATAATATAAAAAAAATGTACTTTATTTAAATCCCTGATATTTAAAACGCTTGACGAAATTAACAGTTTAAAATGTAAGATGGAAATTGTTATACACGAAAAGGTAAGTTATAACATAACTAACAGTGTGTTATAGGCTGCGAGCACTGTTCAGTGCTCTTTACTGTGGAGAAATTCGTTCCGTTATGTATGACAGTAAACTGCCACAGTATCCTAGGGAAATATATGACGTCATTAATCGACGCCATTTTTGTACTGTGAGCACTGGCGTTTTCGAGGTAAGGTGCTCTCAGTGTTTGTCTCAGTGCTGACTGCGTTCCGTTTTAAGCAGTTCCCAGTATACCTAACTATAAAGGAACGGCTTCGCAGTGTAATAAATTGACGTCACACCTTACAGTGCTCGCAGTGTATTTCGGAACACACCCTAAAAAACATGATTTCTACACAGTTGAGTTTTTAATAGCTCTATGCAGTTCAATCAATCTATACCTACTAACTACACTTAATATTATAAATGCGAAAGTTTGGATGGATGGATGGATGGATGGATGGATGGATGGATGGATGGATGTATGGATGGATGTATGGATGGATGGATGTATGGATGGATGGATGTTTGTTACTCAATCACGCCGAAACGGCTGAACGGTTCTGGATGAAATTTTGGCACAGTGATAAATTATATTTTGGCATATAGGCTACTAAGTACTACGACTGGCATATAGGCTACTTTTTATCCCGGAAAATTAAAGAGTTCCCGCGGGAACCACATAATCTCGATCCACGCGGACGAAGTCGCGGGCATTAGCTAGTCTATAATACATGAAAATTATTTTCAAGCCAAAATTATAAATTCAGGCTAAGGACGCCATCTAGATCCAAAATGAAAAATTACAACTCAACTTGCTTATGCTGCCATCTATCTTAGTTTTACCATGACATCTAACCAGACACTAGACGGTGTTTTTTAAAAGAATACGTCTATTTTCGAAAGTAAGTACAATTTTAACATCAAGAATTTGGTCAAAGACAAGTTTTATTCAAATAGTCGGAAAAAGAACCTGTTTCGATATTCATTTTATATCCTATTTAGCATTGGTTATTACTGATTTATAAAAACCGTGATAGAAATGCATGAAAAAACTCGAAATAAACTAAAAAGCCACACCCTACACAAATACCTTTTAATAATTTCACGAAATCAGAATACTCAGAGTATTCAGATATACTCTCGTATTGTATAGTCAAGAATTGTGGATTAAGGGCGCCTTCAAATTTGCCGCAAAGCGTAGCGCGGCTGCAGCGCGGCTGCAGCGCTGCGGCCGCGCTCCTGTCGCGAGGTTCGAACATCATAGGGTTGTACCTATATTTATTTTCACGATGGACTCTGACGAAGAAACACTGCTCTGTGTTACTATTAATACGAAACAACGAAAATATAAAGTAGTTGTGTTAACAATACATAATATTATACTTACATGCTTCATTTTTTTTCACTTGGAGTCTTAGAATAACTACCTATATAGAAACCTAGTACACTCGCGAAATGTAAGCCGTTCAATTGGTGCCATAAATGGCATCGTACGACGCTCGCGCAGTCCGAAAAAAGCTGGTCAACTTAGTTTTAGAAGCTACAATGCTACAAACAAACTAACCAATTACTTACCCAACTTTTAGGTGGAAAACATTTAAACTGGCAACATTATGTTTGCGTTTACGAGGCAAGTAAACACAGCACACATAGCGAATTTGTAGCTTGCGTTTTGAGGCGTTGTTTGGAAACATACCTTCTATAGGTAACTAGTTATTCTAACCTTGGAGTCTTGTTTGTGAAATTGTCAATAAATTTAATGCATATTTCTTCCCAAGCCTTTTTCTTTTCGATTTTGTTGCTGTACTTGTCGGACTTCGAATCCCATATTGCTGGACGACTCTCAACCTCATCGATAAATTTCTCTACCTTATTTTCGTTCATGTTTAGACTTGAACAAAAATACGTGCGCAGTCCCGTCACTAGTCGATCGATAAACTGATGCGCGGCCGCAGCGCGGATGCAGCGCTGCAGTCGCGTGTTTTTTATTTATATGGATTTACAAAGCAGCGCGACCGCAGCGCTGCAGCCGCGCTGCTTCCGCGCGGCACTTTGCGGCAAATTTGAAGGCGCCCTAAGTTTTAGTTGAAAAACTCTGCAAACAAATAAAATAAAATAAAATAAACAGACTTACCTCAACTCCAGTCACCCCGAGGGCCGTCACCAAGTTTGGCGTCATCCTGAACGGCACCTTCTCCGGCACGCGCAAGGTCTTCCCCTTCTCGAAGCACACGTTATAGTCTATATGCACCACCTCACCAGACGTTAAGTCCACCAGCACATTGTCCAAGTGTCTATCCCCCAAACCGATAATATAACCAATCGTACTCATCACTGCGAGAGAGTAACTGTAGCGACGCGTCATTTGCCACCACTGCTCAGGGTTCACACTGCTGCACCACAGCTCACGAGCCAGTAAATCATTGGGAGTCTCCGCCGATAACTCTTGTAAAACCTGCTTCAAGATCGACACCGGCCATTCCTTCCTGTTCTCAGTCGACACTCCAGCTTCTTTCAGTAACGGATTGAGCTTGTTGTAAAACAGCTCTGAAGGTCTAAGAACGTTTACAGGCTTGTTTATCTTTGCCGACTGCATGGCTGCTTCGCGATTTTGCCAGCGCTTGTACAGTGCAAATAGAGGAGTTACGTTGTCCACCCAACTGATTAAACCAGAGCGAGGTCCGAGAGGAATAACAGAGTAGTGACGAGCTCTGTATGTCTGGTTATCGTTGCTCTCCGAGTCACGCGCTAGCATCGTGTTAGTAATTGATAGCAGCTGCATAATTCTCTCATCCAAATGCAAGTCTTCCAGACCCTTGAACAGATAAGTGTACGATTTCCCATCTGATCCATAAAACACTAACTTCTTAGGCCTTGTTTTGGTCGGCAAAATAGCCACGTTGTTCTCTATGGATTTTATTGTAATTCTAACAGTACGTTGATTTGTGTGAAGACCGGGCATGGTTATTACCGTGTTTTTCATTTCGGCTAACACAGGGCTTATATCACACATTTTTAAAATATAAGATGTTCTTTTATTAACTTTTTGCTGGAGCTTAATTTGTAGTTGTTTCAACGGTGCCCAAGATTCTTGGGGTTTCTCTGTATTAGCTGGATTTTTCAACTTGTCAATCACGTCAACAATGATAGCTTGGAATTTGGTCTGGAATGCTGTCTCGTGTGGGGTTTCAGGTGGAGCAGAGGTTATCTGATTGAGCCGCTCCAAAACAAACACGATGGGCTCGAATATGATGCGATGTTTTTCCTTAATAAGTTTCTCTTTCTCTTCAGGTGTCAGATTTGTGTTGTTTTTCACCTTGATGATTTCAGCCTCCAGCTGAGTGAGCCGCTTGCTGAATTCCGAATGATGTTGCACGAGTGTGCCAAGGCACAATTCATCCCATAGTAAGTTTATTCTCTGTAACTCTTTTACCAATAGTTTGACTTGTAAAATCGTTTTCGGGGCTTGTTTAGCCAATGTTTCCACCATGTCAAGGAAGCAAGAATTCAACTCATTGTTTACAACTTTGTCACTAGCAGAGTCCTCCATGTCTAAATCATCATCACTGTCAGCGTCATCATTAGACAAAAATGATCTTGGTACGTGCAAATCCGTTATACTGTTCTGTTCATTTTCTACGGCGCCGACTACTGCGGGAAAAGTGATAAGATGCGGCGTATCCTCAGCCAATCTGCACAATAAGTCTGATACGCATTTTCTCACATATGTTTCTGGATGATTCAGTCTAGAAAATAACTGTGGAATGATAACTTTCCAAGGCTGAGTGGGCGTATTGGCTAAACCTGATTCAAGGACGGTTTGTAATTCCATAGCATGTTTAACGATCAACCTAAGCAGTCTCAGGGTCGCGTTGACGACAGCATTTTCACCACTATGATTGATATAGTCAGAAGCACATATCAACTGCAAGAACTTGAAGTAAGCGTCTGCCGACAGCTCGAAATATGAGAAAACTCGTTTTTGGGCTTGTCGCCAGATATCAACCAGCAAAGCTAGATGTTCAGGGAAAGCGTTGTTCAGTGACGGGACCGTACGCAAATGACTTTCAATCATTTCAGATGTATTAATTTCGTTCCAGTCGATATCTTCTTCATCGCATGTCGCTTTTGTTTTCGATAATATTTCACACACCGCTTCGAAATCTTGCGGCGAACACCCGATCATAACACTTTCTATTTGAAGCTTATCGTTGGCTGTGAGTTGCTCTCGCGTTTTAGAACTAAACTCGACCATTTTGCGGCCCCATCTGAAGCACCATGCTGCGAAATTCGCCCACGCCTTAGCTAGACCGGGGCATTGATTCACTCCAAACTGCAGCAATTTTCCGACGGCGGAGTCAGTCAGCGGAATAACATTTTCAGAAATGTTATTATCTACCAAACCAATTTCTGGAAGAGCTGCAACTAGTTTCATCAAGGGTGAATCACTGACTAAAATATTTTCATTTTCGTTTTGCACCCATTTCGAAAGAGTCAGTAACATCCTCGTTCCCTTTTCTCGGAGCTCATAGCTTTGTTCTCCCATTGCTAATCTTTGGGAAAACCCAAGAGATATACTGGCACATAGATTGATAGCCTGCACTTTTGAATCTTCTCTCGCATAGGTAACTTTACAAAGCTCGGCTAATGCACTGGCATTGTTTAGGGTCCATATATCTAAGTCATACGTATTATTGGACAAGAGAAGGACATCGCTTACTTCTTCTAAGCTGTTAATATTCAAACACAACTGAAATGCTGGATTATTTTTAAAATGCTTAAGAAGCTCCCTCTTGGCCATGTATAAGTTGGCATTCTTTCTTGCGCTTCTGATTACATCCAGTCTAAGACATTCATTATAAAATACATTTTCTTCAGTCATATTGAGTTTCGTAAAATATTGGTGCCACCATAAAACCCTTGTTAAATTCTTCATCTCTGTTCCATAAATGTTTTCTTTTAGTGCTGATGGCTTGAATGGGTTAGTAATCAATTTCCCATTTTTCACAATATTCAACAAACCCTGATTGGCTAACTGCATTACTGCAACATCTTTGAGAAAGTGTATAGCGTTTGTTCTAGCGAGTTCTTCTGCACTTTTATTAAGTAAATATTCACAGTCATTTAGTAACACTTTATATTTTTCATCATAATCATTGTTGCATAGATTCATTGCAGAGCATATTAATGTTGACTCTATCTTGTCAAACAGACTCTGGTATGAAGAGGTGTTTTTCAATATTTCAGTAGCATTTGGGTTAAGAATATTCCAATCGCTTAAATCCGGTATATCATTATTTTCATCAAATTGTTTTAAATCCATAAATGATTCCCAGTTGGAGCTATATCCAGTTTCCTCCATCACTTCTTTCCACTCTTCCATGTCTTCCCAACTTTGAATATTCTTGTAACTTTCAAATATATGTTCGTTGACAAATTTAAGTCCTTTGTTATCTAACAGGGGCATTTTTGTTTCATTTTCAGTATCATTCATCTTTTCAGTACACAACATTTTGTAATAATCAGTGGCTAATTCAAAGCGTGAATTGGCTTGTTCGGCTGCTCCTTTTAACCATGGGAATTTAAGGTCAAACTTTTGTTTTATCCACACATAAAGGCCCTGCAAAACTTCTGGTTCCTTAATCTTTATTAGGGCTCGAGATACACTCATTGTTATAGCCTCTATGTCAATGTTAGTACTTGAATTGGCAGCATTTTGCAATATGAGTGACGCATGGTAAATTGCTGCTCCATAGTTTCCACCGTAAATACTGACAGCGAGTGCTGCGGGACGCACTCTGTTTAGCCATTCCCGACAGGTGGGCCAGTTGGTATGGAAAAATGTCTTGACAGGTTTTGCAACAGCTGGAAGAACAGTCGCTGTACCTTCTGCAGCATTGTAAGTGTACTTCTCCAAGAACATCATAAATTCGATAAGCCACCGCGATCTAACTTGTTCTGCTGTGACAACTTCTAGTAGCTTATTGTGTTCTTCAGCAACATACTTTGTTTCACTTGAGGATATTTCTCTTGCAACACCTTTTAGGGTTCCTTCTATCTTTGTGAAAGTTTCCTGAGGCTTTCCCAATACAGTTCGAAGTTTCAAGGAAATACATGTGTGTGCTAATTCCGAGAGAGCCCAATTTACACAAATGGTTGAGAAATTCGATACACACTCCCTGAAAAAGTTTAAATTATTTTCATCAGCATCATAGCTCTGTATAGGCCAAGACGAAATAAAAATGTCAAGCAGGAAGTTTTTTTCGTTAAGATGCATTTGCATGAGGCAGTTAATGATTGCTTTAAAGTGATGATTGGGTAGCATAGAGAAAGATCCTTTCATCAGGTATTCTTTAAATGAATTTAGCTTTGTATCACAGTTGATAGCCATGTGAGTAAATTTGCGGCTGGTGAATATCTTTACTGTTTGCTTGTCCAATTCTTGCTGAACTATGTCCCATGGAAGTTCAAACAGCACTTCTTTACACAAGTTTGCCACAGCTCTATTCTGATTGTCAATATGCAATATACATAAAACTGCTATAGTTTTGAGCAGAAGCATATTCCAAACCATGTTCTTGTTCTTCAGTAAGAAATGAAAATTTTGTATTACAAGCAAGACAATGTTGCTGTCAAAACTATGTGCGAGGGCCAACATATTTGTTAGTAGAACCAAAAAACTTTTAGACATATTGACTATAGGTAAATATTTGTCCAGTTGACAGAATATATCAGACACCCAAGTTAGAACAAGGGTTAAGCTCTCATTAGGCATTTGGTCATCAAGTACAATGCTAAGTATGTTCAGTATGACTCCGAGGTGGCCAGATGTAGGGCTGGAACTGGATACCTCGCCCAGAGTAAGGTTAGACAATCCAAAGAGGTCATTACCTCTCTGTTGAGAATTGGTCACGAGATCGCTTGAGGCTATGAAGTGATTGTTCTTCTTACAGTGGGAATACAATAAGTAAAGTATGGCATACTGCAATGCAGGTCTTTCTTTCATCAGAATCTCATCATGTGGACACATCTTTATTGCCAGCAGTTCTAAGATGCTGGGTTGTAGAGCCCACATACCAATAATAGAGTTACTAGCATTTGCCAACTCTGATAAACATTGAAGATAAAATATAATATTCTTCTCTGCATCATCTTTACTAACTTCTTCAATGTACTCAACTTGTATGATGTGTATATGAGGCAATATGATGGTGTAGCAGTTTTGTATATCAGTCAGAACACATTTGTATGCCTCTTGCAGGAGGGGTATGTTTTTCAAATTAAGTAGATTACTGTAAATGGACATAACACTTGTTAATACCTGAATGCTCTCCGAAAAGCGTAAGGGGCGCAACAATGACTGTGGCCCAATAATCTGTGTTATGAACTCTAAAGTTAAGTTTGATGCAATTTCTTTGATTGCTGTCGATATTAGGTTTATGATGCTCAGACAAAGTTCTTCATCAGCTTGTAAGTAAGTATTCATTTCCATTGACATCAAAGCAAACAGTGAAGAAAGGCAAGTTGTTGATTTCATCTGCAAGTATTTTATAAGTAACATTATGCATTCATTACCTGCAAGAATAAGTTCCGAATCTGCATCTTCCTTCAGCGCATCTGTCATAACCTGTAAGACTTTAGTCAGGGAGTCTGTCAAGAAGGTCCACGAAACTACTTGAGATACATTAGGGCTAAGGAGAGTCCCTAAACTTTTGACAACAGTGTTGAAAACATTTAAGAAGGATGCAATCTTCTGCATGCAGTCTTCATGGGAGTTTGCATCTCCGTCCTTGTCATTTTTATTTGAGTCCAAGTCATGACAGTAGGCTACCATGTCTTCCACAAATTGATTGAGTAAATTGACGGAAAATCCAACATCTGCCTGCCAATGGCGGCTCAATTTGAATAATGATTGTAGAGCAAATTCCTTGATCTTATTGGGTTGGGCATTATCCACATGCCAACCTACCAAAATGTCTACAGTGTCAACAAAATGATTAGCAAAGTGTTCAGGGTAGGAGTTAGACATCACTATCATAGCGTTAATAGCTGCCATGAACACATCAGCCGAGTCTGTAGCTTCAATAATCGCTTGGAGCTTCTCTAATGTTAGTTCTGCAAACTCTCCTAAGCAGGGAGTCTGATGATCGAGCTGAAAGGTCTCAGTGAAGGAGAGTATGAGCAAGTGCTTTATTGAAGTGTTATGCACTGAGTATGTGGCTAAAATCCAATCTAGATGTTTCCTGTAATCAGGGCCCATGACAAACCCAATCCTGCCCAACACTACAGCTGCATTCTCTTTAGTTTCCGGACTGGGGGCATCATACAACACATCTAACAGAGATTCCACCAGGATATCATAAGATCTTCGGATATAGCGTGCATTCTCTGGCAGCATGACTGCATCTTGCAACTTGTTGCATATAACTAACGATTTCTCGACATCGCCCTCGGCGCAGAGCCTACGCAAGAGCTTCGATATGCGAGGATCCTCGGGCAGGTTGACTGCCAAGTCAGACCTGTCATAGAATTTATTGTTTCCTTGCGACCAGCCATCGCTGTTTGCCGATCCTAGCGGTTCGTGATACTTGTAAGAGTTTTCGTCGCGATCGAAGGTCGGTCGTGGCGGGAAACCGCCGCGGCCCCGGGGGCCACCCCGGCCGCTGCCCCGCGATTGGCGGAACTCGGAAACGCGACCGCGAGGCCGGTAGCGCGGGTCTCGAGGTCCTCCGAACGACGAAGAGCCATCGTACGAGCCAACATAACCTCTGACCTTATCGTCCGTTGTATTTTCATGACCGAAATCGTCCCGATCTGAATTGTCAATATTCTCCGGTAGTCTCGAACTTTTCACTTTACTATTTGCTGTGGTGGATAGCATCACTAAAGTTTATACGTGAAAGATATAATACAAAACACATTGCCGTAACTTTACAGAAAAATAGCCAAAATTTTGGACAACACAAACGCTTTGCCAACAGAAAGTGACAGTGACATTTGACGCCAATCGACAGGATTGATATGACAGATTACAGGTATGTTCCGATAGTACACTGCGAGCACTGTTCAGTGCTCTTACTGGGGAGAAATTCGTTCCGTTATGGACTGACAGTGTACTGCCGCAGTATCCTAGGGAAATAATATATGACGTCATTAATCGTCGCCCTTTTGTACTGTGAGCACTCGCGTTTTCGAGGTAAGGTGCTCTCAGTGCTGACTGCGTTCCGTTTTAAACAGTTACCAGTTCAACTATCTCTAAAGGAACGGCTTCGCAGTTCGCAGTATACTACATTGACGTCACACCTTACAGTGCTCGCAGTGTATATCGGAACATACCCATCGTCCTACCTTCTTCAAAAAAACTGCGGTTTTGTGGTAGTATGTCTGTGGTGGTAGCATTGCTCTTATGTGGTTATATTATTCTATGGTCCTTTGATTATGTATAATATTATACACGTAGACTGAGTAAGATATATAGACGCCGCCATATCTCCTTTTCACTCCCACATGAAAGAGATGCAGTGTTGGGATGTTACACAAGATAGAATGAGAACTAAATATGTGTTTTTCTCTCCCTTTCTGCGTGTCACGGGTTTTGTGCCTATTGCTGCATACTATTGTGCCAGACAAATTATGACGTTTGTATGACGTTTGGGAGGTGTTTCATAGTATTACCCCATGGTATTACCTATCCCTTTCGGTTACAGACTGACCCTGATTCTAGAGGTTCCTTCTTCTATGATTATACATACATGCTATGGTCTACAGTCTATTTGTAGAGGCGAAGTAATATATGTAAACAAAACATACCAGCCACGACATTGCAACTTTGCTAACAATATTTTCACTGTTGTTTATCACAAATCACTCACAAACGTCTTATTTCCTGAAGTAAAACATTTAAAGTTCTTATTATACTCAAAAGTAATTCAATTCAAGCACTTTGAAGCTAATAATTTATCAATTAGCTAGCAAGAATCACGAAATAAAAACAAAGACTAATGACCTAATGGGCGTTTGACATATAGAAATAGAATGATTCCATAGAGATGTGACATGAAAAGTGAACCATAGACTGAATGATAGGAGCGGGTTTAATCGATTGTAATAATCGAAAATCGATTAGAATATTTGAAGATTAGAATTAGAAGATTAGAATTCTACCACATTCTATGATTATGAAATTACCTTGTGATGTTGAGGACGATATTATAATTAAACCTTTCACTAACATCTTATCACTAACTTGATAATAGTCGTTAAAGCCCTCCAACCCGCATTGGAGCAGCGTGGTGGGTTTAAGTTCTAATTCCCTCTCTCCTATGAGAGTGGAGGCCTGTGCCCAGCTGTGGGACGTTAATGGGCTGTAGTGATCAGTTATCATTATGAAAAAATTGTGTGTGTCAGCTCCGACGTACGACTGGAGTTTACTCTTTACGAACATCAATAGAAGCAGCGAAACGAATGACGAGATTTTTTTGTCCCGGCCGCCAACCGCCTGCCGTAATAAAGGGATTAAAGATCTACGACCCTAATTTTACGATTTTCGTTTTTACAATCGACTAAAACCGCTCCTCTCATTCAGTCTATGGTTCACTGGTCAAACACATGTCAAACACCCATTAGGTCATTAGTTTGTGTTTTTATTTTGGGATTCTTGCTAGTTATTTGCTAATTATTAGCTTCTTAGTGCTTAAATTGAATTACTTTTGAGTATAACTTTAAATGTTTTACTTCAGGAAATAAGACGTTGGTGAGTGTTTTGTGATATACAACATATTAAAATATTGTTAGGGAAGTTGAAATGACGTGACTGGTATGTTTTATTTACATGATTTACTTCGCTCCGTAGAAGTATGTGGTAATCGATTTCAGAATGTATTCATTCAATCGTTCAGTCACAACTAATCTGTCAATGTTTCCATCACTATATGTCTAATGACAATTATAATCACGTGATCTGACGCCATATTTGTTTACTTAAATTACTTCGCCTCTACAAATAGACTGTACATGTGGTAGGTGATAGAAAGGGTGGTAGTATATAGTCTATGATTTGTGAAGAAAAAAAGAACAAGATTAACAATCAATAACCTCACTTTTTACGGTTTTGGTTCATTTGGTTTTTTGAAAAAGTAGACTCAAAACTATCAACTAATGTTTTTACTATGTACGTGATTGAACATAATTACACGCTCAATTAGTGTCAAAAATCTGTGTTGACATTATATAACTGAGACCCTATAATAATTATGAAATCTACTAAACGCACACACGACTTCAAAGGTAAACAATCCTATTTTATTTTGTTTACTTACTTTTCCGTGTAAGTTTCCATTGTAAATGAGAATAAGAATCATCATCATCATCATTTCAACCCATCGACGACCCACTACTGAGCACTAGTCTCCTCTCAGAATGAAAAGGGTTTGGCTGTAGCGTTGCCAAGTGTGAAGTAGCACACTTCACACACCTTTGAGCACATATAATGTAATGAAGAACAAGATTTAATTGATTCTCTCGTTGCGTCGTATTCCTCATTACTGAGGTTCGTAAGCCCCTTTCCATTAATCACGTAATGGTAGGAGTTTTCTTAGGATAATAATGCGGTGGGTTCCCACGTCCTTCCGCATACGACTCGACTAAGAATAACTCTTAGGTTTTTGTAACGATTATTATCAGATGTTAGTGATAATAACCTAGACCGACGGCTTAACGTGCTCTCCGAGGCACGGAGGAAATGAGTAGGTCAAATTGAACCTCTAAATTCATTCACCCATCCAGTTACCAACAACTAGGCCACTCGTCCCTCACACTTATATATCCAAAAAGTTATACTGCTCTTATTGATATCAATTACAATTTATAGTATTTCATTTCAGCCTTGGAATTAAAAATTAACGAGCAGTCTGCTTCGCCACATATTATCTATTTTAAAGAACATTCTGTAAGGGAACATACAAATGACAAACCTTCTGGAAGGACCCTATTTATAATCAACGTGCCACCATATGCGGACGAGAATGGCCTGAAAAATGCATTTTCTGAGGCTGGTAAAGTCAATTCTGTAATTTTCTCTATAAAACCTAGTTCAGATACTCAGTTAAATAGATTCATCAAAGAAAAATGTAAACCATCTTTCAAAGTTTGTTATTTAGTCTTCAAAAAGGTTTCTGAACTAAACAAAGCCTTGGAATTAAAAAAGTTACGACCAATGAATGCAAATGGTCATGAAATTAATGTAGGAATGAAAAAATGGATACAGGAATACAACAATTTAGTTGAAACACCCAAAGTTTTGAAAGAGAGGATAGAAGCTTTCATGAAAGAGCATGATAAGAAAGTAGATTTAGAACAAAAGCAAGAGAAAGAACTAGAAAAAGAAGACGATGAAGGGTGGATAACAGTGACTAAGAGGGGGAAAGTTCAAAGTTTTGCTCGCACAGAGAAAGTTGAAAACAAAATAATGGCTAAAGAAGAATCAAAGAAGAAAAGAAAGGAATTGAAAAACTTCTACACCTTCCAGATCAGGGAGTCCAAAATGAAGCACATTGTTGCACTCAGACAGAAGTTTGAAGAAGACAAAAAGAAGATTGTGCAAATAAAACAAAGTCGTAGATTTAAACCATTTTAATTATTATAGGAATAAATATTTTTTACATTACATACAGTTGTATCATAATATATACTCATAGAATATTCAGAAAATATTTCATTCCAACAGGTTCTAAATAGAATAACTAGACTAAATAATCTAATTGAGAAAATCTACAAAGCCACCCACCATTGCCACATTTGAATGGGAAAATCTTGTTTTGATCTACATGCGGTTCATTAAAGTTTTTTATTATTCTATGAAAATTTACTAACTACTACTACTTAAAGTATTTACAAACTGCAAATGACCTGCATAATCCTACTATTATAAAATGTCAAAGTTTGGATGTTTGTTACCTCCCTCACCCCACACAGAGAAAGTAATATAAATAGGAAAAAAAAATAGTTTTGACAATAATTATTATTCAAAACTTATAGTTGGGACTAAAATATTTTTTTTATAAATTACAAAATAAAAATAGCTAATATTATAATCATCTAGCAATTTTATTGAGAAGGCATAATAATATCATAGTCGCATCACAATAATTATTGTTCATTTCATAGTGACACTTAATCTCCATTTCCATAATTGACCAGAACACAGTCATCATCTCAAGATCTATTATGATCATCTACAAGTTCACTCAACTTCAGCACTTGCGGTAGCTGTGACTTCTGCACTGTCTCCAACTCAGAGCACATGTCATATGGTCTGCTGGTGGCACTTGATGATGATGCGCAGTAGCCTATTCTCAGGCAATGTGTCCAGTGCGGCAAGCAGGTTGCTGATATTGCCGTACACACAACCGTTAGCCAGTGCCACTTGCACAGACTGACCTATTCTGTCCAAGCAACCCTAGAAGGAAAATATACAAAGTGTTATAAAATAAATAAGTTGCTTTATTGAGCTAACAGAGACCCTATATTATTGGAAGTGGTTGGGGAGGTAAAAATTCAATTGCACCAAAACAATAATTAATATTACCTATATTTACTATGCTATGATGATGCAACTACAATCATACAGAACATGAGACTTTAAAATCAGGAGAAAATTCATTTTATTCTTGAGAGAATAGAAATAGTAGTACATGTCAATAGTACATCGTACATAAGTTTTTTAAAATTTATTCACATAATATGTGGAATTTTATCTATGTATTAATGCAAATCCCAACAATGTGGCCAATTCTGTATAATAAAATGACAGCTTTAAATCTAAAATTTCCACAGGGAGTAATTTTAGTTTAGTGTACAACCCCAATGCCTTAATAAATTATGTTAATACTGGACAGAACTGAAAAAAACTTGAATCGTCATAAGAATTCGCTAGTATGAGTTTTTGGTTTCAGATTACCTGTAATTTAGTATCAGTCTGTAACCTAACACCACACTTCAGCAGTTGATGTGCATAGTTTTGCACCAATGGTGTCAACGCAGCTAGATGTTGAGCATTTACAGCTGTGGGAGGTCCGTGTGTCCGCCTCCCTGCTCGCAAACTGTTCAGTACCCCTAGATGTAGCTTCACATATAACTCTGACTCGGAGAGTGACTTAGTATGTACTGATTTGATGATTGGAAACTTTTCATCCTCTAGTTTAATTCTTTTTATGGGTAGTTCTTCCATTTCTGTATCTGCAATAAGATAATAGAATGAAACTCATTCACTATAATAAATTGTTTTGTTTATCCAATTGAGTTAAAATTCGTACAATTGCTGTTGACACTTATGTGAAGGTTTCTAACATAGTAACATCAATATTCAAGCAAGCCAGTAACAATGGCATGCATGTCTTTCATCTAAAACTAATTATGAAAGTAAAAAATTTTTATCACATATTTCTCGTATCTTTATATACCTTTTAATGCCTCAATACATGGATAAAATAATAATACACCAAGGAGGACATCATCATCATCATCAATGCCTCAATACATGCCTGCTATTTAAGGTTATAGAAGTCATTGATGTAAAATAAACACAGTACTACTATGCAAAGACCTTACTTCAAGGTGGTACCTTATTAATAAACTGTACTTTGTTGTTGCCAACTATATGCTACCTTCATCAATGTATAATGGGGCCAGTGCACACCAGTGTATCAAGCCAGCCAGTGGTGTGACAGCTCCCATGGGGATGGAGCCACTGGGCAGAGATGCTGGGTTCAACTGTGCTGACATGCAGAGTGTTGGGTTGGAGTACACCTGAGCAAAAATGCAAATTAAGAAATATTATGGGCATTTTACTGATCAAATCTGCAACTCAATACCAAACTTCAATGTATGTTTTGTATGGGAGCTTGCATGAAATACTGTCTTGTAATGTCATCAACATTCAACACACTATTTTATTAATAATAATATTTGTAGTTTAAAATGGTTAACAAATTTAAAATTAACAGAGCTTATAAAACATGGATTTTACGTCTTTTAAAAGATCTGTTTAATAATAATCACTAAAGAAGAATTTATATTTGACATAGGATTGGGAAACATCTCTATTTTAAAAAAATCACCATCGCCCACATATTGGCAGCCATGTTGGTAGCCCACTACAAATGAAAGGCGCACATAATTTCTTACCCAAGATGTGATAATTTCTAACAAGTTCTTAGGTGGCATTTTCTTAGCCCTCTGGATGTCATGCATATACAGTTCTGTGACAGCAGTGATGAAGTTTGATACAAACTGTGGTGCCGTTGTGGCTAAGATCTTGAGGGAGTTCTGATTGGATGTGTTCAAGTAAAAGTGGTCTCTTATAACGTTTTCCACCAGTTGTAAGGATTGTGGTGATGAGCAACCCATCTGTTGGAGCCATACACCTACAGCTAATAACACCTGAAACATAGACGTACAGTATTTAGGAAAAAAGTTATAAGATAAGAGAGTTCATATTGGTTTTTTAATAATCATATTAATTATGGAATCTCTTGCAAGAAGAAAAAGGATCTTGCAAGATCCTATATCCATCAATAGGATACAAGTTATCTCTATAATATAATATTATAGTGTATTTAATTTATGACTTAGTTTACATTAGTATGTTGCTAGTTCTAGGATTCCAGTTTGGGTCGCTGTCTGTCTGTCAAAACTTGTGCTCATTTTGTAAACAGGTATGTAAGAGGTGTTGATCTAAATATATATAAGGAATAGGTGACTGACTGACTGATCTATCAACACACTACACAGTACAAACCACAGGACGGATTGGGCTAAAATATGGCATGCAGATGGCTATTATGATGTAAACATCCACTAAGAAAGGATTTTTGAAAATTCAACCCCTAAGGGGGTAAAAAACCGGTTTGAGGATTTTTGTGTAGACCAAGCGGACTAAGTCGCTGGCTAGCTACTTAGTTATATTTTAATTATTGAAGTAAGTACTGTTCCTACAGGGAATAGAATATTGTAAGTGTTCAAAATAATACTTACAGGTGTACTGGATGCCGAAACAGCCATGCTGGCAAGGATACTTAAAACTTTCAACTTCCTCTGACTTTCCATAGTTCCAAATAGAGATAAAAATATCGTGTTCTTCGTAGTATCGTTACTACACGCAGAAATGTAATCGCAGATTATATCTATCAGCTGTAACTCCTGCAAGGGGTTCAGACCACGTCGGTTCCCGCGTCGGTCAGTCTCGCAGAATACGAACTCTGATATTATATCCATTGCTATATCGAGTTGTTTATTCGTAGCCGCCGCTCGGCCTACCAATAATTGTTCTAAAATATGCGAAAAAATTGAGTAAAGTACCAAGAAATTATCGCAAATATGAAACATGGTCAAGTCCAGTCACCTATCTTGATAAGAGCTTCTTTTGCACAAGCGGGGAAGTCATACTTTCTCAAAGCATGTTTTAGATCGGAAAAGGACATTTTCGGTTAAAAATTAATTCACAAGAACTTTCGGATTATAAGATTTTTGAAAACTTGAGCAATAGAAACACAATGAGTAAAAAAAAAGGCTTTGACACTTGTGACAGACACCACAGAGTATTTCTTTATTCATTGCCACAGACCAACGACTAAGGAAGTCACATCAGAATCACACAGAATCCACATGTCTGTGGAAAGAATCATAAAGTATTTGACGTTGACGGCGTCTTGCGCACGCGTTACTTCCTTGACGACGACAACGAAGGTAACCACTTGAGACTGAGAGAGAGACAACTTCAAGAAGCAAGAAGATCCATCACATATATCCATCATCACAGAGTACATTATATATACTAGGGTTATATTATTCTATGTATACTGGTATCCATCATCCCTGTCACAGAGTACATTATCACAGAACATTCCCTATAAACATACGGTCTACACGATTTTCTGTTTTCTGAATATTTTGCAAGTTAGTTTAATAACATCCTACAAGAAATTTAAACCTGCTAAAATGGAAATATTAGTGGCAAATGTAGATCATATGAAATTCGATATAGATTACGCTTTAGAACAGCAATATGGAGCATTGCCTCTGCCTTTTCCCGGGATGGACAGTAAGACGCTATTTTTCACTAAGTTATAAATTACATCAGGTCATTCGTTACTGTTACCTATCGATCCTTTGAATAATCTTTAAACGTTTAATTGTAGAATCGACAGCGGCGGTGTGCGAATTCTTTAGTCAACCTGGGGGATGCAATAACGGCCCCCAATGCCCTTACCGGCACGTGAGAGGGGATCGAACGGTTGTCTGCAAGCATTGGCTGCGAGGCCTCTGCAAGAAAGGGGACCAGTGCGAGTTCCTCCACGAATATGACATGACAAAGATGCCCGAGTGTTACTTCTATGCTAGATTCAATGCATGTCATAACAAGGAGTGCCCGTTCCTGCATATTGACCCAGAGAGTAAGATTAAGGATTGTCCATGGTAAGTTTCATAATTCATATTCATATTCATAATTTTTATTTTGCCAAATTATTGTGGGTAAAACAGTTGTTATCTTATAATATAATATCTTTCGTCTGATAACTTCATCATTTCAACCCATTGCTTACTGAGACTGAGAAGAATTTAGCCAAAGTCCAACACACTCTATTCAGGTGGGGATTGGTAAACCTTACACACCTTTAGGATAAAGAAACCACCTCAGGTGAAAGAAAACGTCAATATTCAATTCATTTATTCCATATAGGACATACATGTCACAGCAAGTCTAAAAGTTCTTTTGAAGGAACGGAGTCATCCCATTTTATGAGTTCATCCTGAGGAACATAATGTTTCCCTATTGTTATGTATACTATCTATACTAATATTATAAAGAGGTAAAGGTTGTAGGGGGTAATCTCTGGATCTACTGAACTGATTTTGAAAGTTCTGGTACCAATAGAAAGCCACATTATATTTTGTGAGTGTCATAGGCTATATATTAACCAAATTAGGGAGTTCCCGTGGGAATTAAAAAAATATATTTCACATGGACAAAGTCGCAGGCATCCGCTAGTGACTAATAAAAATGCATTTATTCCAGAGACGTTAGTTTCTATAAAAATTGTATTACAAAAAGTGACAACACTTGTATTGAATACTTTTTCTTTAGCTTAAAGCTCAGTTAGTTGCTTTTATAAATTTCCTTTAATAGCCATAATGACCATTGTTAAAACAAGTGATATTTAATCGTTTAAAATCCACATATAACTCAGATATTCTCTTTGAATAGAAGATAAAGATGCACACACAACAGATGTCTAACAGGGATGTTTAACTGCCCAAACGAAAAATAAAGTGTGTAAATAGTTTGTTACATGTATTTTTGCCTTATTAATCTTTTTGATCATCATTTCTAGGTATGACAGAGGCTTCTGTCGCCATGGGCCCCACTGCAGACACAGGCATGTGCGGAGAGTGCTATGCATGAACTATTTGGCAGGTTTCTGCCCTGATGGACCTAGTTGCAAGTATATGCACCCAAGGTTTGAACTGCCTGCCCCGCCTGAACAGACTAAGGACACTAAACGTTTACCTGTTTGTCACTATTGTGGCGATGTGGGGCATAAAGCATCTTCTTGTAACAAGCTTCCACCTGAGGTTAGTATATTTTTCTTATTTTGACAGCTCCACAATTGTGACACATAACAGTTGATCTTTTCAAAGGATGCATGTTACTAACTGCATAACCAGGAGATGCTGCATTTGCATTTATGACACAACGAAATGCGACAGTTGACACAGTGACAATATCGCAATGGTCACAGGATATTGATGGATCGTGTCCAGATGTTTGCCTGCGACTCTTCCCCACCACATGCTGTATTAGGGCTATGATCAAAACTAAAATAAGTACCAAGACAATCACTGGTTGTGTAACCCAGCCCCCCGATTGTGTAAGGAAATCGTAATCGTTTGTCAAACAGATAATTCGACCTGTTTAAAGATTTCATAGATGCCTGCACCTCAAAAAACAGTTTGAGTAATATGTTTTAAGCTGTCAAATTATTACGATTTGCTTAGACTTGGGCCTCAAATCAACATTGTGACATTTAATTGGTCCACATTGAGCATGACAATTCTAGTAGTGGTGCCGCCCAGACCGATGCAGTGTCACAAATGTGGATCCACTTTATGATTGTAGATGATGATTATAGGTTGGGTCTAAATTAGTTAGGAATTAGGTTTTTCCCAAGAAATTTTCAGTACTAGCCCAGAGTTATGTAGTTTTGTTAATGTTCCCCCCAATGAGTCACCCCCATGCCTTGTGGATCGCCTCAGTGTTCCTCTGTAGTAGGTGCCATTGACTAGTTCAAACTTCAAAGCACATGCCAAAAGTTTGCATACTTTCTTAAAATTAAGTACTTGTTGTAAAAATGTTCTTAATAAACAATTAATTTTATTATAGCAAAGGGAAACAATACAAAAGCAAGAGGAAGCCAGATACAGAGCATTAGGTTACATTAAACCAGCAACTGATAACAACGAAGAACCTCGACCCCACCCGAGAATGATGCACAAACCTTTGGAAGAAGTGACATGCTTCAAGTGCGGAACAAAAGGACACTATGCAAACAAATGCCCCAAAGGTCATCTCGCCTTCTTGTCGAATCAACAAGGCAACCTGAATAACCATCCTTTCAAGAAACCTAACTAGTATAAGTATGTGAAGCCAACGTAAGGCTTCAAGACTTTAGTGATGTGACAATTTTGTATAGTGATTACGGACTAATGAGTGAATAAGGTTATGTTTGCAGTTCCAGATATTTTAGGGACTAATGACTTCGCTGATGCCTGCGACTTCGACCGTGTGGAATTAGTTTTTAAATTCCCACATGGACTCCTAAGTTTTCCAGGTTAAAAAGTAGCCTTATGTCCTTCCCCGGGACACAAATTATGTCAGTACCAAATGTCATCAAAACCTGTTTCAAAAGATGGGCCGTGAAAGCAGCACAAGCGGACACAAAAGTTTTGTTTGCATCTATACTGTCTGTCTACTACACTTAAATGGCCCAACATTCAACCAATTTTGATGAAATATGGAAGGACAAGGCTACTATCCTGGAAAATTAAAGAGTTCCTGCAGAAATCAAAATCTTAATCTAACCATGGATAAGATTATTTTGATTATTGGATAATCATGGACAAAGTCGTGAGCATCATCTAGTTTCTAATATCAGTAAGGATATTCAGTTTGGTTTGGCGTACGTCCATACAGACCTGGTGTATTATATGGAGACCCATACACACTATTCAGCTGTGTAAAGCGGAATTGGACTAAGTATCCTGTAATACTAAAATTATAAAAATGTGAAAGTTTGGATGTTTATTACTCCTTCAAGTCACAATGACTGAACCGATTTGGCTGCAATTTGGATTGGCGATAGCTTATACTGTGAAAACAAAGGCACTGAGAAAGTCCAGTTACCTATAAAGATTACACTGTTGGAGTGGTTTAACTAACGCCAACTGTACCCATGAACTTTTAATGAGATTTATAGATTTCATCAAATATTTTCTTCATTCTATGTGATTTATACCTTTGTAAAGTTGCTCTTACTTCACCAATATTCAAAGTATAAAGTAGACTTTTCACACCCGTGGTGAAATTGCCGCGCAGTTATTAGCCTACAAAGTCATGCAGTTATATTCATTTTTGCACAAGTGCGGTAATATTATATAATGGCCGCCATACTAAACATCAGCTGCTTCGATGCCGCCATGAGTCATCTTGGTCGAGGTATTTAATAGAACCAAGAAGTTAGTACCAAATAAGCATCGATATATATATGTAGGTACTAGATGGGCCCTTTCATAGAAAAAAATTGGGCGTCCGACTTGTAGTGCGTGCCCCTCACCTGTATAAGCCTGTCCTTGTCCCCGCCATAGCGCTGTCCCGCTTTTCAGACTAGATGGCGTTAGTAAAATACACCCACATTCTTTGTTTGACAGGGCCTGTCTATGTAAATTGAGGTCGTTGCAAATAAGTCTTGTACAATAAAATATTTAAAACTTTGACATACTAAAACCTCTTGCTGAACTATTTTCAAAATCTCAAATCTTGTGTGCCTTTTTAGTTTTTTAGTATGGTAAACAGCATTTTTAGTAAATTATTTACTTACCAATTATTATTCAAAATTAAAACTCTGCTCTATTATATTTATTTCATCGCTTGGAGCTTGGGGTTTTAGTGGCATTATATTTTGTGTTTTGAGTGTAATTTTCATCATGCTGTACTTGTTGCATAAATGACTATAAGGATACAAAAAAAAACCTCGATCCACGCGGACGAAGTCGCGGGCATCAGCTAGTAAATATTAAATAAGTACTTAGTAATGATGTTAATAGATAGATGTTCTCTAGCAATAAAAGTTTTTAAAATTACTGATGTTACAAAATATTCGAGCTATATCTGCAAAGGTACATATTCCTTTCGCTAAATACAGACTTGTATTTTTATTATATAAAGTTTTTTTTAAAATTAGTTACCTACCGTTTTTAGCTGAAATAAATCGATTAACAGTTTCTGGCTTTTTGTTGGAGGACTGAATGATGGATGTATAGCAGTTATATTAAAATCATAATCTATCGGTGCATAGTAACGGAATGGTAATCGCTTGGCGGCACGTCTTCGCCGGTAGGGTGGTAACAAAGAAATCACCCACGGCTGAAGCCTCCAATGAGATCAGACCAGAGAAAATTCATAATAATTTTGACGACCTCCATGGCACAGTGTTGAGCGCTGTTGCCTTAACGTGCGGAGATCCCCGGGTTCGATCCCCGGCAGGGTTTGGAAATTTATAATTTCTGAATTTTCCCTGGTCTGGCCTGGTGGGAGGCTTCGGCCGTGGCTAGTTACCACCCTACCGGCAAAGGAGTGCCGCCAAGCGATTTAGCGTTCCGGTACGATGCCGTTTAGAAACCAAATATAGGCTTAATACAACTGCCATGCCTCTAACAGGTTAGGCCGCTACCATCTTAGACTGAACCATCACTTACCATCAGGTGAGATCGCAGTCAAGGGCTAACTTGTAGTGGATTAAAAAAATAATAATAATAAAATTCCCGAATCGAGCCCCAGATCTCATATAAATAGGTAAGACAACAGCGTTCACCACTACGCCAGGGAGGTTGTTGGGTAACCCATAACATAGCATAGCAAACGCAAGCATAATTATATATTTTATAACCCGTTGTCTTATGTGGGCGACAAACGACGCAACGGGACAGTATCAAAACGTAGTAGCTGACCCTTTCACGTAGCCTACGTTGTCGCGTAGATACGCGTCATGCTAACGAATTTTCTTAGGCGACGCAAACGACGCCATAGTTAACATTTCTAGCCAAGACTATGTTAAATACAAGTCGGGAAATAATCATACTAACATTATAAATGTGAGTGTTGGTTTATTGGTTTGTCCTTCAATCACGCCGCAACGGATCGACGTGATTTTTGGCATAGGTATAGTTGAGGTCCGTCCTCAACATACTGTCCTGACATAGGCTACTTTTTATCCCGGAAAATTAAGGACTCAAGAGTTCCCGCGGGAATAACAAAAAACTTAAACCACGCGGACGAAATCGCGGGCATCAGCTAGTAATGTATAATAGGAAAACGTGGCCTATTTTCCTATTGTAGGTACATAAATAACATAATTCAAACGCTGGGCACGATATCGTGTCCGTGGCCCAAGAAGGTATTCACTATAAGTGAGAGCTTTTTAGGGTTCCGTACCAAAATGGTAAAATGGAATCCTTATGGTGCGACTTTCTCCGTCCGTCCGTCCGTCTGTCACAGTCGATTATTTCAGTAGGTAACTATTAAAGCTATCGACATGAAATTTGGAATACCTACTTGTGTATAATAGTGGCCTAACATCATTAAAATAAAAAAAAAACGATTATTTTTTAGTTTAATTAAAAAAGGGGGAAAATCGGGGGTTTGTTTCAAAGTATGTTAACTATACTGAGTGAGATATCATATGAAAGGGCTATATTTCTACATTCTAAAACAGATTTTTATTTATTTTTATGCATAATAGTTTTTGATTTATCGGGCAAAATGTCGAAAAAAATACCGTTCCCCCCCCCTTATTTCCGAAGTTTACCAATTGAAAAATCTGAAATAATTATGGTCACTAGAAGCTTATGTATATTTTACAGGAAAAATAAAACCAACGCTCTAACTAGCATAGTTTTTTTGATATTAACAATAAACCTCTACAAACAAAGTTAGTTTTGCGGTTCATTAAATTCATTTATCTCAAAACTTACTACAGGTTTGTACGTAACCCTCGGTGCGCGAGTGCGACTCGCACTTGGCCGGTTTTATTTATTCGTAAGTATTCCAACCATAATCCGTGCCATAATGCAATAGGGCCAGGGCCCAGGGGTAAACAGAAATAACCTGTTCGCCTCACTGGTGGGACCAGGGGTCGCAACCCAGCTTGGAGGAGGCCTACACCCTCTTGGGGTGCTAAATTTTTTAACCATATTTTTTTTAATAAAGGCTTTAAAAAGAAAAACATCAATAAGTTTTGTCTATATTTATTAAAAATTGTTACAAAAATAAAACTCTGCAACACAAGTTTTGTTACATGTTATGTACCACTCATCCACTTATTAGTAACATAGGTAAGTGAAGCCCGTGTCTTCGCCCCGTGGATTATGAATATCTGATTAACGGGTTGTCCTCCCCCGGAATGCAACCTATATACTTATATATCTCCTATACCTACCAAATATCATCAAAATAGGTACTACAAAAGATAAGAAGACTGTTGAAGATTACGTAAATGACAAAGGAGCATGGAATTGAATCGCTCCAGCAATGCTAAGGACAGCGGTTACGTATGTAATTACAAATTAATGAAATTGTAATTTATTTATTTTTTTTCAAAAGAGCAACCGCCGAGTTTCTTGCTGGTTCTTCTCGGTAGGAATGGCATTCCGAAGCAGTGGTAGATTCATTCGACTATTCATAAGCACTTGTAAAAAGTCTATTTGAATAGACGATTTGATTTATTTATTTATTTCACGTAGGACAACTTGTGCCACTTATGATAAATCGCAAGAATCTACAACCAGTTCGGAAAACTGGTTCTACTGAGAAGAGGCGGCATGAAACTCAGCAGTTGCTCTTTTTATAAACAGAAAAAGGTTACACTTTGTAAATAATATAGGTACATGCGTTACGTAACAAGTATTACAATGACTTGTGGGTTGCTGTCAATCATCAATAGTATAATAACCTAGACATAACAGGTGCTTCTTAACACAGTTCTTCTTTCTTCACACGCTGTAAAAGCAAAGCAGACAGACACTATCGCATTTAAAAAAAAACGAACTTTGATTAATAAATAAAGGAATGCTTCATAAGTATTTGGAATTTATACGGGTGATATGACAATTTTACATAGGAAGTGGAAACCTACGTCAAAGACTGAGCATTCCTTCAAAGATAACAAACTCTTGTCTTTTTTTCTTAAATTATCACTACCTCACACTATCACTTACAAGTTACTTACGTTAGATTAATTTAATTTATATTTATCTATCTACCCTACACTCCCAAAACCAGGGTATGGTAAAGAATGTTAAAATGTAACTAGATGAATGTTTTAACCGCTGTTTATTAAAGTCAAACTTTTAAAAAAACAATAAATTCATTTTTGTTTCCAATATTCAGGATTAGATTAATTATTCGTGGTTAGGGTGCCTGTAAAAATTAATTTATTTAAAATTCCATTACAATTTTAACATACTCAAGGCATATTATGTCGACCAAATATCAGTCTGTTTCTCAGTTTTACAGTTCATCAAATAAATATTATAAATGCGAAAGTTTGGATGGATGTATGGATGTGTGGATGTATGGATGTATGGATGTATGGATGTTTGTTACTCAATCACGCTCCAACGGCTGAACGGATCAGCCGAGCGATCGCGTAACTTCTGCATCAATCATTGTTACAGTATCAATTGTTGTAATTGGCTGAATTTATGGCATTCTTGCTGCGTCAATGGATTATGTCCAATAGTGGAAGAGTGTTAACCAATCAGAGGTGATTGCGATGTATCAATGATTGATGCAGAAGTTACGCGATCGCTCGGCTGGATGAAATTTGGCACAGAGATCTAGATTATAGTCTGGAATAGCACATAGGCTACTTTTTATCCCGGAAAATTAAAGAGTTCCCGCGGGAACCGAAAAACCTCAATCCACGCGGACGAAGTCGCGGGCATCAGCTGGTTTTCTATACATGTTCATCCAATAGACTTGATACTTCTTAGTAGTTGATGTAGATTGTAGAGTCATTATTGTTAGAGTCCCTAAGATACGGGTCCTTCTAGTTTAGGGGCCAGGAATTCACTGTATTTTTGTATTAAGTTAATTTGATAATAAAGATTTCTATTTCTATAAAGATTTATATTGCATGTTTCATAATGCATATTAACTAGAGTTGTATAAAAGTAAAACCAGAAACGCATTCACTACAAGGGGAAAACCCCAAATTTTTCTAGAGTCTGCCAGCTCGCTGCTATCAGGTCCGGAGTCACATTCCAGTACCACCTTGGGACGTCCATCAGAGTTACTCTTCAACTTCCACCGGTGCACCGAGCATGCCCATAACCATCACAGCTCAGCGGCGAAATCCATTAAACAAGATAGTTTCACTGGTTTCATTTGTCCAAGAATTTATTTAGAACGTTCACCATTTTGCCCAATAAACTTTGCCATTGTGCTTGTTGCTCGAGCTCTCTCCGTCGTAAGCGGATGCTTTCGTTGGCGTAGATCCTCAGTATCTGGGTGATGCGGTCTTCAGGGCGGGCCGGTCTGTGCGTCCCGCGGCGTAACGTCGAGTGTCGTCTGTAGCTGCGGCGGGCGCGAGGCGACTGCCCCGCCGGCGCAGGGCTGGGGGCCGGGGACACGCTCATCTCCCACGCTATAGGCGTTGATTGCCCGCTTCTACCTACTGGAAATAAAAAAAAACGAGTGTGCTTTAGACCACACGAATGAAGTAATACTTAGTAGAGCTTGTCTAAGATGAAACGCGCCCCGCTACTTAATTAGTTGATTTAGATGTGTGAGTGCAAATATTAATAACAACACTTCATCTGTGATGGGAGCGTCGACTGTTCCGTGAATTAGGATCTGTATGCGTACATCACAGTCGACTAGTTGCGTGATAAATCCGACAAAGCTCACTGTATGGAGCAGCGCTGGCGCGTTGTATGAAATAATACGTCCGCTCTCGCGCGCTTTCAAATCACTAATGACTAGTTGGACAACAAATCCGAGAACAACGCTTCTTAACAAGTACGGTCTAACCGGCAACTGAATGACCAATTACAATGGCATCTTTATGTGTATTGCGTCCGTATTTTAAATTTGCTTGTGTGCGTAAATGCGGTAGTGGGGCGCGTTATTTTATCTTAGACAAGCTACTGGCTGGCTATGAGAGAAAGAGAGAAAGAAAATGTGTGCTCGCACACACACAAATTTTTGCCTAGTGGGAGACTTCGGCCGTGGCTAGTTACCACCCTACCGGCAAAGACGTGCTGCCAAGCGATTTAGCGTTCCGGTGCGATGCCATGTAGAAACCATGGGTTTAATATAACTGCCGTGCCCCTAACAGGTTAGCCCGCTGCCATCTTAGACTGCATCATCGCTTACCATCAGGTGAGATTGCAGTCAAGGGCTAACTTGTAGTGGATAAAAAAAAACAGACCTCTCTCTTGCCCCTACAGTAATATGCGAAACTCCCTCTCTTTCTATCTTCACTAACTTATTATATCTCCCTCTCAACTTCCTTTCGCACTTTTCGTAACGCTCTCGTCACGCATTCGCCAGCTTACTCCCCAAGTCAAGCGTGCGTAAAGAAGTTTTACTTCAAAAACTGGTCAATTGCGCGTCGGTTCATCGACTTTGCCCCACTAAGTCAATCCATACTAATATTATAAATGCGAAAGTGTGTCTGTCTACTACGCTTTTACGGCCCACCTGTTCAAGCGATTTCGACGAAATTTGGTACAGGGATAGGTTACATCTCGGGAAAGGCTAAGTACTTCTTATCCCGGAAAATTGAAGAGTTCCCGCGGGAATCAAAAAACATCAATCCACGCGGACGCTGGACTGAACGCGCCTACTGGACATAAAAATTGCGCGTCAGGTTCATCGACTTTGCCCCACCAACTGTTAGCATTAATCATATTAATATTGTAAATGAGAAAGTGTGTTGGCTTGTCCTTAAATCATGCCGTGACAGAGAAACAGATCGACTTGTTTTTTTGCATGGGTATATAATATATTTGAGGACCTGGAGAGTGACATAGGCTCCTTTTAATTAAAAAAACCTCGTACCACGCGAACGAAGTCGCGGGCATTAGCTAGATAGATAGAGGGATAGCAATATAAATAGAGCTGTCATTTTAGTTTAGAGATGGTGAACAATAGTAATAGTATTGGCCTCAATGTAATAATTCGATAGACTCACAGTTGGGATTTTTGACGTCTTCGTCAGACTTGGAGGATGTGTCGAATGATTTCTCCACAAGCATTACATTGTGGCCCGGCAGGTGTGTGGGGGTCCACTCGGTGTTCGGCACGACGTACTGCAACAAAACACAGATTATTGGCACAATCCTAACTTATAAGTTCCAAATGTGTATGGTAGTTTGTTACTCTGAGTTTAATATTCTTCAACCAACGATATTAACAAAAAAAAAATATTTTTTTTGGTATGTGATGATGCAGTCTAAGATGGTAGCGGGTTAACCTGTTAGGGGCATGGCAGTTATATTAAACCCGTACCCTATTCGGTTTCTACACGGCATCATACCGGAACGCTAAATCGCTTGGCGACACGTCTTTGCCGGTAGGGTGGTAAACTAGCCCGGCCGAAGCCTCCCACCAGGCCAGGGAAATTCAGAAATTACAAATTTCGAAACCCTGCCGGGGATCGAACCCGGGACCTCCGCACGTTAAGGCAACAGCGCTCAACACTGCGTCAAGGAGGTCGTCAAATCTTCACCAGCATTTTAATTTTTAACCGACTTCCAAAAAGGAGGAGGTTCTCAAATCAGCACGTTTTAAAGTGGCAAATTCTGATTCTGGCATTCATAAGCAGGCATCCAATAGCTTATATAAACTTGTCTGACCCGGCGACAGCATTGCTAGTATCTACTCGTATGAAAAATAAAATAACAGCAAAAACTAAACAGGAATAAAAATTATTTCCAATTTTGGCCACCGGGTCACATAAGTTTGTGGGACTATACAATATTAATTTGTAAACTTATAAAATTAATAATTAATAATTGTATCTAATAATGATATTTGATGGTTTTCATTTTGTTGATATGACCAGAAATCAGGACTCAGAAGTATAAATTGAATTGTAAACCTTATAAGCGTGATGGTACTACCGGTAAATAAAATTACCCATGATCCCATCAATGGGTCAATTTAAATTTATTTATTTAAAACATGTAGGACATATAGGTATCTCTTATGTTACGTCATGTTTTGACTCTACCACCGGTTCGGAAAGAAGATTCTATTGAGAAGAGCTGGCAAGAAACTCAGCAGTTGCTCTTTATTTGAACTAGATATTACAATACATATGTAAGTTTATAAATTATGTAAATGCAATAGGTAGTGTAAGTTATTATACAGTGAGTACCATGGGTAACTGCTTGAATAGGTGCTATTAATCAATTGACCTCCTACCTCTTCTGCCGTGTTGGCGGGAGCCTGCAACTGTATGATGCGCAGCACCCTCTGCTCCAACTCCGACAAAGCGATTTTGGACGCCGAGCCTCCGTTCCCACTGTTTGAGGCTCGCTGGATCTTCACTGCCTTGCGCTTTGTATTGTTCTTAAAGTCGCTCCATACCTTTACGTACAGTGCAGATGAATTAATAGTAGTTAGTCTTCTTCTTGCCCTTGTCCCACGCTATGTGGGGTCGGCACAACACGTTTTCCTCTTCCACTCACTTCTGTTATTCGTCAACCTATCATTCGCCCCTTTTATACGCATATCTTCTTTCACAAAATCCATCCATCTTTTTTTTGGTCTCCCTCTACTCTTTTTTCCTTCCAGATGCATATCTATCATTCTTCTTGTAATATGCCTTTCTTCCCTCCGCATAACATGCCCGTACCATGCTAGCCTATTACTAATCATCTTTTCTATCACTGGTGCTACTTTCAAACTTCCCCTTATATATTCATTCCTAATCTTATCTTAGTATAATTAATAGTAGTTAGTAATTACATTAATTAGTATAACTCAGTGGCTAGCACGGGGTTACAATGAAACACATACAAGCAGGGTATGCAGTGTTTTTTATCCACTACATCTACAAGTTAGCCCTTAACTGAAAACTCAATTGGTAAGTGATGATGCAGTCTAAGACGGTAATGGGCTAACCTGCTTAGGGGTTAGGGCCGCCATATACCTCTATACAGCTTTTACACAGCATCATACTGTACTGGAACACTAAATTGCTTGGCAATAGGGTGGTAACTAGCTACGGTCAGAGCCTTACACCAGACCATAATTATATATAGTTATAAACTAGATGATGCCTGCGACTTCGTCCGCGTGGTTAAAGTTTTTGTGATTCCCGCGGGAACTCCTTCATTTTCCAGGATAAAAAGTAGCCTATGTCACTCTCCAGGTCCTCAACTATAGCCATGCCAAAAATCACGTCGATCCGTTGCTCCGTTGCGGCGTGATTGAAGGACAAACCAACAAACAAACACACTTTCGCATTTCTAATATTAGTATGATTTCCAAATTGGCCCTGCTGGGAATCAAACCAGGGACCTCCCACTATAAGACTACAGCTCTCATCACTGCGCCGGTCAAAATAATATCCAACCATCACATAATATCAGGAGCAAGTGGAGGCATTAAGACTAAGAGTTATGGAGTATCAAATATCAAATATAATATATAAATATTATAAATGCTAAAGTTTGGATGGATGTATGGATGTATGGATGTATGGATGTATGGATGTATGGATGTTTGATACTCAATCACGCTCCAACGGCTGAATGGATCTGGATAAAATTTGGCACAGAGATAGATTATAGTCTGGAATAGCACATAGGCTACTTTTTATCCCGGAAAATTAAAGAGTTCCCGCGGGAACCAAAAAAACCTCAATCCACACGGACGAAGTCACGGGCATCAGCTAGTTTGTGTATAATAATTAATATGATCTTCACAGTGCCAGTTAGCATCTTAGTAAACCCCATACCTACATTCTTGTCAGTACTTACATACTTAGTATATTGTATTGGTCACATACATCACGAATACAAGGCATTTGTACCAGAAGAAGTTAAGATATACCTTTTTCCACTTTTCCATACTCTTATGGTCACCACTGGTATCCATGTTAAGTTGGTTGGTCAGGTCTTCCCACATCTGCATTGTTCTAATCTTGCCTTTGGGCCCTTCTGTAGGCTTATTTAGGTCGCCATTACTAAACAAACACAAAAACAATGTTAATCATAGCTTTTATAAGAATATTGTGACTGATAACTACAGTTTTGAGTTTCAGTTAATTAATGCACAGCAAATGCAAATATTTTAATTTGTTGTCTTTTTTTTTTAACCACTACAAGTAGCCCTTGACTGCGATCTCACCTGATGGTAAGTGTTGATGCAGTCTAAGATGGTAGCGGGGTAACTTGTTAGGGGCATGGCAGTTATATTAAACCCAGACCCCTATTCGGTTTCTACACGGCATCGTACCGGAACGCTAAATCGGTTGGCGGCACGTCTTTTGCCAGTAGGGTGGTAAGTAACTAGCCACTGCCGAAGCCTCCCACCAGGCCAGACCAGTCCACGCGCCCGCGGTACACTGCGACCACGGCCCACGCCAAGTATACACTTATAGAAATTAGAAGTGAGGAGTGCGGACACGAGTTTTCCATTCATACTTAAACTGAAATGACTAAAATAATAATATGTACTTACCGTTCCATAAAATTCACAAGCTGTTCGAACTGTTGTGGACTAGTCCTCATTTTAAAAATTTTGCCGTTTGTTTAGGGAACTTATTAAATTGGAAGTACTGCCTTAGGTAGACCGCAGCTTGAGCAGATAAGTTGAAGTTATTACTCACTTTATTAATTAATTACAATTGATATTTTTAAGATTTTGACTTTATAGATACTAACAGTATAGATAATGTACTCTGTGATATTATCTGTTTTTTTTTTTTTTTTTTAATTTATTTTACGGCCCTGGATACAAGTCCTTTAAGGCCTGATATTATCTGAGGTAAACAGTACCCACAGACATGTACAAAACGTAGTGATTACAGTGATTGTATCACAGTGTATACCTACTCTTTGACATGTACCAGTGTCCAGTAGGTACAGCATGAATATGAATTTCTCATTCTGGTTTGTATGTCTGTGATTTCTCCACAGTCAGAGCACTGAACAGTAGCTACCCCACCCCAGCCTGCAAAATAATGATATTTGTATTAAAAAAAATACTAATCGATAGATTTTCAATAGCTCAATTCAACTACGTTGTCCTTTAGAATTGCTCACCTTAAATTATTTAATTAAAAATCAATAAAGTCGTTGAAAAAAAATTAATTTATCCATACTTTCAAACTCCTATATCTTTTGATTTAAACAATATTTTAAATTGCTCAAAGTGTTAAAAAATTGCTTAAGTTGCATTTATAATTGCTCAAGCTCCACTTTCCTTAATTGTTATATAAATATAAACATTATAGAGTTTGAAACTGTTAAATAAAAATTACACCTTCGGTGTACTCTTTGTGCGCGCGTGTGTATAGAGGAAAATACATAGATTGTATTAAAAATAATCAAATAAATATTATAAATGCGAAAGTTTGGATCGATGGATGTATGTTTGTTACTCAATCGCGCTCCAGCGGATGAACGGATCTGGATGAAATTTTGCACAGAGATAGATTATAGTCTGGAATAGCACATATGCTACTTTTTATCCCGGAAAATTAAAGAGTTCCCGCGGGAACCGAAAAACCTCAATCCACGCGGACGAAGTCGCGGGCATCAGCTAGTTAATTTATGAATATTAAACTTTCTTGTCGTGATAACGGCTATTTCTTGGGGTAAATTTATAGTGGGTATAGCATCTGATTTCAGTCGCCTCCGTTTGTTGTATTTGTTTGGCAAAAATGAGTCTTCTGTGAAATGTTTTGAGCAAATACGACTGTTATGCCGGGGTGTCCAATTAAGTATTTTTATCATTTCTATCCATTTCCTTTTTATTAGTTCATTTTTAGGAAATCTGCAACATAGAGATTAGAGAGTACATAATACTCGTATGAACGGTCTAGTGCAATAATTATCGATAATCTATTTCACAGCACTAGTAACCTAATAGTAGTTTGTGATATAAAGGGCGGTAAATAGGTTTTTACATACGAGTTGACTAATGTCAGCCCGATGACGCCAGTCGAGGACTGACCATCGTCACGAGTTTGTAAAAACCTTAACGCCCGTGTATCACACGATATTTTTCAATACATTTGTGAGAAAACTTGAAAATAAAACTCGAGTAGGTAGGTACAAGGTACTCACTAGAAAATGGTTTCTCACGCCCGTACTTATTTCGAGATTTTTGGCGGCTATTAATAGCGCGATTTTTTTCTCACATCTAAAATTTTAATTTTATTATTCCACAACACATAAACCACTAATATTTATTTAAAAATTTATAAGAAAAACTCAATGAAACTTTTAAAAATAGCGCGCACAGATTAAAGATTTAGTATCTACGGCGCGTTGTTGTAATGGCTTTTTTTTAATTGGCTTCATGGCTCTAGGTTCTAGCTCTTAACTATCAGCCTGGACTATTCAGCCTTTACTTTTTTGATTTATAAAACTTATAACAATTTTAATTAACTAAATTAAATACAATTTTTAATTTCATGAATTAATTTCATCAATCCACATCTAAATGTTACTATTTTTTAAGTTTTCTACATACAAAGTCAATAATATCATTATGAACCTTCTTTCAAGAAAACTTTTTATTTAGAAGTAAAGTGGCCTTACAAAAATTAAAAAAAAACTGCAAAAAAATAGCACGAGGGCAGTAAATTCTGCAAAAAAAAAAGCACGAGGGCAGTAAATTTAACTTACAAGCCCTGTTTACTGCCTCTGTAAGTGCATTTTGCGAGCAAGTGTATTGAAAAAGCGTTTTGCCAAAAAAATATTATTATTATTAAATAAGTATGTAATTGAACACTCAAACATATTTATTTACTTTTTCTTACCTTTGATTACCAATTTACTAGTAAAATCCATAGGCTTAGAATGTACAAGACCAACAGTGACAGATTACGGTGTTACAAAAAATGAAATGTAAATGTGTGCGTGAAATAGTGTTGTCTTGACTCTAGCATAGTATTATCGATAGTCTTACTGGTGAAATCATAGGACTCTAATGAGTTAGTTTAACGAAGTAAAATAAAAGTTTTTTTTAGTATTTCGAAAGAAAGCTTTCAAAACAGAGATGTTTTTTAAAAAAATCTGCCTGAAAATATACACTATAATTTTTTTGAGAAATAGGAAGAAATGGGATTTTTCATAAAAATTTTTAGTTTTCTGCCGCTATTTTTTTAAAGGGTGCAAGTAGTTTTAATTTGATTAATTACAATAATACTCTGATATAATGTATAAGTGACAAGTTGAAACCCTGGGGTCGTGGGGCGAAGATGCTAGATCCTTTTTTAAGGATCTATCTTCTCGTCTCACAGAGTCAACAGGTGACCGGAGGGCTGGCAGTTACCTCGGCCAACATATAAGTTTGGCTATTCAGCGAGGTAACGTAGCCAGCGTTCTGGGCACATTGCCTCATTACAGCGGCATAGATGATATTTTTAATGTTTAGTTTTTAATTTAGATTTAATTTAGTTTTTAATAGTATTATGTAGTAGTTAAACCTAGCGATTAAATTGATTAGTTATTTCAAAAATATCCGTAAGTTTAAAAGAGCAATAAAAGTGACAAGTTAATAAAAATAAATAATATATATGGCGCTCAAGTCATAGCTAATGACCTCCCCGATATGCACTTAAATACAGTAATGTACTGAATTACCAGTATATACAGTATACCCTGTATATATATTTCATATACATATGAAATCTAAGACACGCCAAATAAAACAAAAATTAAGGAAAATATTTATTTCGTTCTTTTCTTTTACAGGAAAGTAGTGTTTTATATTGTACTCTACACACCTAAGCTTATGAGCAATCACTCTTTGATTTTCCGGGATAAAAAGTAGCCTATGTGTTATTCCAGACTCTTTATCTCTGTGCCAAATTTCATACAGATCCGTTCAGTCGTTGGGGCGTGATTGAGTAACAAACATCCATACATCCATACATCCATCCAAACTTTCGCATTTATAATATTTATTATTTGACTAGCTGACCCGGCGAACTTCGTACCGCCAACTTATGTCATTTGCCAATTAAAAAAATTAGAATTTTGCGGTATTATACCTACCTACTGTCATCATTTCATTTTGAAATGGGATATTTGGAAGACTATATTTTGGGCGAATGATATTCTTTGTATGTATTATGTAAATAAAATAAAATATATTGAAACTTACTAACTAAACTGCATTTTAATCAATAATCTCGTGCGAAATTAGTATAAGGAGTGTGGTGCTAACCACGTAAAGATTTAGTTTAGTTTTAATTTATACTTTTTATTATTTTAAGTTTTATTTATACTTAGTTAAAATTTTACCTTCTTTTATAAATTATTTAGTTTCTATTTGGGTTTAACTAAGGTTATTTATTATTATTTTTAGTATTAAAGAATATAATATCAAGAAATTTGTAATCAATAAATGTACTACTTTAATTTCAGTAAAGTAGGTAATTAAGTATTAAAATCACGCCCCTATTAATTTCACGACTTTTTTGCCAAGCTATAGTATGGCTTGTATATTTTTTTAAATTGTTAAAAACACCTATCTCGAAGGAACCCTAAAATTTTTGTGATAAATATTCTCTAAGTTAGGTATGCAATCAACCCATATTGCAACTTGATAATAAGTATTCACTGGTTTGAACGTGATCGGTTAACAGGCAGCCAAAAATTAAAAAAAACTGTATGGATACTGTTTTAGGCTCATTATGGATACTAAAGCATCCTCTAATAAATGAATTTTTTATTCCAAAATCATCCCTTCATATTTCATAGATTACGTATGTTAGGCAATAATATAATCGACTCCCATCCATCACTAAAAAAACAATGCTACTTCTATAGTCTTCCTATTTCTATGCACCATACCATAGAAAATAACCATAGAATAATAAAACCTTTCTCTGTCTACGCACCATACACACCATTCTGCTAATTTTGTTTGTGTCTCACGCATAGAAATAGTCAAATAAATATTGTAAATGCGAAAGTTTGGATGGATGTATGGATGTATGGATGGATGTTTGTTACTCAATCACGCCCCAACGGCT
The DNA here is from genome assembly GCA_917051295.2 of Erebia ligea. Lineage (NCBI taxonomy): Eukaryota > Metazoa > Arthropoda > Insecta > Lepidoptera > Nymphalidae > Erebia > Erebia ligea. The sequence continues at coordinate 2,028,891 of OU785234.1, read as the reverse complement.
GAACGGATCTAGATGAAATTTGGCACAGAGATAGATTATAGTCTGGAATAGCACATAGGCTACTTTTTATCCCGGAAAATTAAAGAGTTCCCGCGGGAACCGAAAAACCTCAATCCACGCGGACGAAGTCGCGGGCATCAGCTAGTATGTTATATGTATATTCATACAACTAGAAGGATCACTTAGCGCACGAAACGCGAGCCGAAAGAGAGCTAATATTTCTCGCGTTGTCTCTTTCTTACCGCTACACTGGCATGACACCATAATTATTATTAATTGAACGAGACACAAACGTGAACACGAGAGTGAACGGGACGCGCGAAGAAAAAGTGAGTCCTTGTCGAGACCGAAATTCCTTATGAGTGAAAGGTAATCTAAATTGAACTTTGTAATTTAAGGAAAAGGTGAAAAGGTGTGAATTTGTTTAACAAAAACACATAAGTGATCCTTCTAGTTGTAATACATACTATTTCTATGGTTATAATATTATGATCTATTTCGCACCATAGATCAACATCATAGAAATAGGATCCTATATATAGTAGGGCCTAAGGAGTAATGACTGTAGTCTGTAATGCATAGTATTGTTATTTGTTTGTAATGTTATTTTCATTGAATTTCGAGGTTAGCGCAGTGTTCCCACCTTAGGGTATTTTCCCCTAGATTTAGGGGATTTTTGAACACTTAGCGGCGTTTTTAAGGTATACAATTATTTAGGGAAATTTTTAGGGGAAAAAAAATTATTAAGGAATTTTTTAGGGAAAGTTTCAACTTTCGGTTCGAATCGGTGACTGCGTGTATCTGAACGTAACTTGGTGTGCCGATGTTACCCATGGAAGTAGGAATCAAGGAATTACGACTATGATGTTACATTTCTCTATGGCGAGTACCAAACAAAATATATTTTTCTCTTTCACGCTCATAGAATTGTGTACGTGGAAAGAAGAGATGTCGAGTACGAATAAAGCTGCTTTATGTGTGCGAGGTAAACTGGTTTTTATGGATTTATACGTTATGGTTTAGGTACTCTTGTTTGTTTGACTTGGTTGGTTTGACTGTCAGTGTTTTTAATCTAGGTAGTGTGGTTTTCGCTTGTTCCAAATGTAGGTAGTTACGCTGTGCACCATTGTCATAAGACAATGTAGGACAATACTATACTATAATAATATATAATGTATAGAGGACTCCTCTATAAATAATCTATGGTTAACATAGTTCAAAAAGCTGATGCTTGATGATGGGTGCGTTCCGAAATACACTGAGAGCACTGGAAGTCCCCAGTAAAGAGCACTGCCAGTGCTCGCAGTGCTTATAACGGAACACACACTATGAGAATTCTATTCAAAATCCTCATAGATTTGTGGTAGGCATGTAATATGATCGTTATATGTTATGTTAGTGACTTATGGCTGCTTATTTAAATCTTCAAATTAATAATTGGTCAAAAATGATCTGATGGTAGTGTACTTCCTACATATTATATAATACGTACCTATGGTGTAGATGGTAGGTATTGATTTAGTAGTTTTTTTTTTTTAGTTTAATATATTAAAAAAAGTTAAATAAAAGTTTAATGCACTTTCATTTGTGTTTTATTCTTAGAATAAATTTTTTAGGGGAAAACATTTTGAAAAGTGCTTATTTTAGGGGAATTTCACGAGGAGTTAGGGGAAAACCTAAATCAGAGGGTGGCTGATAACTTCAGTAATAACTGAAATTAAAATAAATGAGGAGCTCATTTTTTATTAAATTAATAGATGATCTATTTCTATCCTCCCGCCACTTAGCATTCATTACTAAAAAAACTCTTTCAGTAAATGCTGAGGTGGCGGGAACAGAAAGAAGATATGAGACAATTTTAGTTATATTGGATAGAAGCAGGCGTTACTTTGCGGAAGTGCATGGATATTGAAAATCACAATCGTGCATTGTAGAGTCAACATCTCCTGAAGATGCTCCGGTGTCGGAGTGAAACCTACGTTGAGGGTATTTTGGAAGATTGATGTGGTGTGGAGAATATCGCGGGCTGCAAGTTCAAGATACGCACTGTACCACATAGATTTACCTTCTGTGGCGGATTATAGCGAATTAAACTTCTAGTTTTTTTCAATTTTAGTTATGTTTTTAAATTCGTGATGTTATTCTGCAACTTGACAATATAAGCTATGTTCCTGATTAATTAGTACGTAATATATCGTTGGTTTTAATATGAAACAAATAAGGAGAAAACATGTCATTTATGTCGTAAAAATATGCAAAACGCTATGCGCTTACATTTAATTATGGGAAAGTATTTTGAAAATATTATTATCCAGGGACCTAGATAAACACTAGTTCAGTCTAAATAATTGCATAATATGGTGGAAATATTTCCGAATCACAAATTAGTTATATTGGTATTACGTTTGTATGGGCAATTCACTCTCCGCTGCCGTCTTAATTAATGTGTTTGCATTTTGATGCTGAAAACAGTATTTTGTATACTTTATTTTTGTTCAACAGTAAAAAGTATAATTTAGTGTAAAACAGTATAATACTGTTTAAAACAGTATAGTTGGCAACCGTAGTGGCAACACTGGGTTAGCGTCGCTGCCGTGCGCGTGTTCCATTTGTTGAAATAGGTACAATAATTATTTCAGGATAACTAAACCTGAAATAAGTAATTTCTTGAAGTTTGGAATTATCATTTTCGGTTTCCCAGTTACCATCTTTATCTTGATAAAGAAAAGTTATTCTGATCCGCTGTAATTATATTACTTTCCTCAGTGACGCGATTAATCGCCGAGAGGTCCATTTTATAAGTACTTTGAAATCGTGTAAAATAATAAGCAAAAAATATGGTAAGCAGACTTAGTTTATTATATTATGTGAAATTAGGTCTAATAACTATCTCACGTGTGTTGGGTTAGGTTATGTTGATTGTTGACAAGCATGCCGGCCCACCGGGCTAAGATACCAAACGTTTTCAACTGAAAACTTATTTTCTTGATGATAATAGTCAGCGGTCAGATAGCGGTCTACGTGTGGGATACCCACACAAACCACAGCACTATTTTCATACTAATTTATTCCTCCTCCATTTTGCAGGCTGAGAATGAAGCTGTGAATCCCAAAGCGTACCCTCTGGCTGATGCATCTTTGACAGCCAAAATACTAAACTTGGTGCAGCAAGCTGCAAACTACAAGCAGCTTCGCAAGGGCGCCAACGAGGCCACCAAAACTCTTAACAGAGGGCTTTCCGAGTTCATCATAATGGCAGCAGATGCTGAACCTTTAGAGATTGTACTACACATTCCCATATTGTGTGAAGACAAAAATGTGCCATATGTCTTTGTTAGGTCTAAACAAGCTCTAGGCAGAGCGTGTGGAGTCTCTAGACCGATAGTGGCATGTTCTATAACTATAAATGAGGGCTCACAGTTGAAGCCTCAAATTCAAAGTATTCAACAAGAAATTGAGAGACTTTTAGTGTAAGTGATTGACAGTTGGATGTGTTATTTTTGTAAATACAGTAACAATAAAGCAGGTGTTGTGTTTTTCTATCTTTCCTTTATCTTATTTTTTATATGCCTACTTTAGTTAATTCAACAGGCTTATATTTTATTGAATACATTATGTAAAACTTATAGGTTACAAAAATTCTAGTGGTATTCATTACCATACCTAATATTATTTATTAAAAAAATTATTTCTAAGAAACTGACTTCCAAAGCCACTGTAAAGTAAAAAATAGTTTTCTACACGGTAGGTACCTATGTAGAAGTCTGGCGAGGCTGACGCGTCAACTTTGCCTATCTTTGTTACCCACCCGACTTCAACATAGTGTGTAGAAATCAAAATTATTTTTTACTTTACAGTGGCTTGATTTGGAGTCAGAATTTTTTATGGGACCACCTCGCGAGCTATCTCTAACCACTGAAAAAAAAAATTTCAAACCGGTTTAGAAACCACGGAGATATGCACCGACATACATAAAAAAAAAACGCGCCAACTTGAGAACCTCCTTTTTTGAAACTCTAGTTAATTATGTTGACCCCAAACCAGGTTAATATTACAAAAAGAACAAAAATACTGTATAAATATTTTTATTATATATTCATATTATATTTTTCATCAATTATTCTCAATAATTAAAAAAATAGATTTTAATGTATCACAAATTTACAAAATAGATTGCTACCTAATACCTATGCTAGTGTTCAAAGAACTTTTTAGCCCTCAAATTCCAATTATCTTCCCATCTGGATTCCTGGAATTTTGCTAGCTTCTCCCTCATATTATCTGCTATATTATTTTGATTTGTATTATTGGGAAATTCTTCAAACCATGTCACTATTTGTTTGGATAAGTCATCACTACTTTTAAATACATAGCCATTTTCACCATCTTGCACTAGTTCATCAAGGCTGGAAAAATAAAAGGGAAATATTTCATACAGAATAATATATTCAGTCCTGCTCGTGACAGTTATGTCCATTTTTGACAGGAGATAATTGTTTACTAGTGGTTCACCCCAAACTAAGACCTCGCATCCTATTAGTTATCAGACCTACCTACTAATATATATTTTATGGTATTTTTTAATTGATTAATTTTATTCTGCCGAAACAGACCCACAATAATTTAAAATTGCAGATGTAGCGCCATCTATTTGGTCTACACAAAACCAACTTTGGTAGACCCCCAAATTGTCAATTTTTTAATTAAAAATTACTTAAATAAAAATATTTTTGAACTCAGGTCATTAGCAGCTATTCAAGGATACCCCACAAGCCTAGGTAAAGCTAAAATAATAATTGAACTCCCTTTTGCTTCTAAGAGCGCCTCCCTTATTATGTATTTTTTGGCTTTAGCCCATCGTGGATGGAAACTAATCATTTGTAATTTTTAAACAGTACTAACAATTATTTATTAATTGAGACAGACAGTCTGATATTCTTTCCTGGCCCATCAATTCTACCGATTTCTTTGAAATTTGGTACAGAGGTAGGTTGCATCCGGGGGAAGAACAGACTAATCAAGGAAAATTAAGGAATTCCCACGGGAATCCAGAAACATTGATCCACAGCATCATCTAGTAAAAAATAAATACATACCAATTGAAGTCACAGGCCAAAACAGGCAAACCTGCACCGAACATGTCAACAACCTTCATGGGAAGGTCTAAACCAGAAGAACTAGTATGCAGGCACACCCCAAGGTCTGCACTAGCCACCATGGTGGGATAGTCGCATGCTTCGAGCCATGGAGTCACCACAGCCACATGGTCCCAGTTGCGAGAAGCTATTTGTTTCTTGTAGTGCTCTTTCATGGGCCCCTTGCCAGTAATCACACATATGAGCTTTGGCAGCTTTTGTGTTAAGTTGTATGTTATTTCATAAACTGAAATAGAAAAATAAGGCTAGTATTCTATTTGGTAGTATTCTTCATTGCAAAAATATAATTAACATCTGTAGGGAAATCCATGGTATTTGTAATCACAGTTTTTGGCAATTTTGAATTTTATCATAATGATTAACTACAAACTCTGATCAAAATTTTATATTGCCAAAATGAGACAGGTACCTTTATAGGAGATAGGTGCTTTTTCTTGTATAGGATGGCTTATTGTTAATGCATTTTGTTAATGTTGCTGGGAATGTGGGACTATAAAATACATGACCAAGATAATAAAATCAAAGATAAATCATTGAACAAATAATAAAAGCCTCACAGTTTGTTTAGTTACAAGGTTATGATGCAGGTTGAAACCAACCACTTTCTGTCATACCTAGTTTAGGCCAAACATTTAGGTGGAAAGGAAAAAATTGTCATGTTAACATGATTACTTAATATCCTTTGTACAGTTACCTTGCAAAGCTTCCATTAATATACCAAAGTCTTCATCTGGTGTCCAGCTAGTACTACTGAACAGAAGTCCCGGCCGATCATATCTCAGTCTTACAGCATTATCAACAACAACTGTGAAAGCGGTCTGATTGGAATCTCCACGTTCGATCTCCACATTTCTAAACTCTTCATATTGCTGGCCGATTTTGATGAACCAGTCATGTTTCTCTTGCAATGTTATTGGGTGGAATATTTTGGGAGGTCTATCATATAGCACTGTTGCTCTGTAATAGAAATGTGAATACATGCATCTTTTTCTTTTGCCTAAAGAATAGTCTAATACTTAGTCTAAAATAGCAACATATCCCTAGTGTGACCTAAGGGGTATAGGTTTAATCAACCATCCAGTGAAACAATTAATACCTCTATAATATTTTACTAAAGCTTAATTCTAATACATTTAAAATCTCCTTACAATATATTCCAATTTTCCAACAAATCCCGTTTCATAGCGTATGTCACACACAAGTTACTATCTGAAGACTGGCCAAAGAATTTTTCTATAAACTTAGAAACATTTAAAAGTGGGTGGTTGGATCTCAAAGACAGGGCCATGATAGACCACGCATAGTTATGCCAGTCAATTATAAACTTTGTACGAGTAACAAGACAGTAAAATCTACACACAGGTAAAGTAGGTATTGCAGGCGGGTTCTGGCAAAGTAAATAGTTGCATTTTCCAGTGACCAACAACGTTAAAAACAAACTTATACTTTGCCACAACGCTTTTAAGAAATACTGTATAATTTTCGGACATCGTTCGACTTTCAAGGAGTGAAGTTTTGACACTGTTATCCGCGGATTTTCTTGTATTTCAAGGAGCGGCTGCGTTTCTACGTAGCCAATAAGTTTCACTTCATGACCGCTACCGGCTAGGGATAATGCATGATATTGCATCCGTGGACTTCTGCCTATATCTCCCAAAACCACCACTTTCACGGTTTTCCCAGATGCCTGATCCGGCATAGCTGTGTTTCTAATCTAATCTAATGATTATAAATTATAATATTTTAACTTGAGTAAATCATGGTTGCGAGTGTAATCTTTGAAATTAAACTAATTACTAAATTGAATTCAAAAAAGTTTTAGAATTTTGTTTTGATTGTGATTCAGAGACAAGATCATAGAGTAGTATGGTATATAGGGTAAGATGACCAGCGGTGATATCCAGTGAGAGATTTGGTGGGTGTTCCGATATAAGCACTGCGAGCACTGTCAGTGCTCTTTACTGGGGACTTACAGTGTATTTCGGAACACACCCTTGATTCTAACGTTTGACAGCATCACAGGCTAGGGGAGGGAATCGCATCACCAGCAGGGCGATTATGTAAAACCTACATCAATCATAGTTACGGTATCAATTGTTGTGATTGGCTGAATTTAAGGTATTCTAGCTGCGTCAATGGATTTTGTCCAATAGTGGAAGAGATGATTGCGATCGTTACACTGTAGCTGTCATTTTTACACAGAATTTTTTGCCGATCGCCTGATCTGTCATTAGTAAGCATAGAATTAAATAACCTATCAAATGGCCGAAAGGGATAAGTATATAATAACCATGGATGTAATAAGTACTTACGACGTAAGTACTTATTACATCCATGATAATAACTTTGAACACCTCCCAAACGTCATAATTTGTCTAGCACAATAGTATATACGCAACAGCCTAGCGATCGCGTAACTTCTGCATCAATCATTGTTACAGTATCAATTGTTGTAATTGGCTGAATTTATGGCATTCTTGCTGCGTCAATGGATTATGTCCAATAGTGGAAGAGTGTTAACCAATCAGAGGTGATTGCGATGTATCAATGATTGATGCAGAAGTTACGCGATCGCTCGGCAGGCATAAAACTCGTGACACGCAGAAAGATATAGAAAAAAGCATATTTTTTTCTCATTCTATCTTGTGTAACATCCCAACACTGCATCTCTTTCACGTGGGAGTGAAAAGGAGATATGGTTTGGTCTTTACACCTCTCTCTGTCTACGTTAGTAAGTATCTTTTTCTCTGTCTACGTTAGTAAGTTTGTGTTCTGTGAATTCTGGCTTTACGGCTTTGGGTTCCAGTTCTTCTGAGACTACTGAATCTTTTTTTTTTTAATTTATTTTACGGCAACTTGAGTACTCTAGATAATGTGTCATACGAAAATGAACCTTAACATTTGGACATTCAGATTAGGTTTGTTAGGCTGTCTCAACAGAGGGAAAACGAGCCGAGAGAGATAGTCTGAAGGTGGGTACTGTGTCCCTTTTACTCAATTGCCAGTAGAAAAAAATGTTAAAAGTGGCAGAAAACATTTTTCCAAGTAGAAATAAAACAAGGAACGTATAAATATTTTTAGCCTATAGAATACTTTTATATAATTTATTTTCGTTTACAATTTATTTTTTTATGTTTACCATTTTTTAAAGTAAATAGTCAAAATAACATGATTGTTTGGTAGCTATATAGAATTACCCTGGTAGCACTGAAATATGCCATCACCAGGGTGTCCATGGACCTGCTGTTGTTTTGTGGATTTAGCTATTAGTTGTGCTTTTAGCTAGTGTTATTTTCGTTTTTCAATTCTCAATATGCAAAAATGGTCAAAAATTGTTGCATCAAGAAATGTAAAAGTGAATCATATGCTGGTTGCGGCATTTCTTTTCACAGGACGTAAGGGGAATAACAAAGATAATAATTTGTTTATTGTCGTATGAGTCAAAGCAGTTTGACCATGCTCAAGTCGTTTTGTAGACGGAAGAAACTTAAAACTTTAGTGTATTTCAGATTAATATTGTTATATTCTGTTTATAGAAAACACAATTTTCATACCTAATACATATAATGGTACATGATAGTTCTAGCATTAACCCCAGACTCAAAAAGATAAAAATATATGTCAGTGGCTTTATTTTTTGATAACCACTGAGTTAGAGAATAGGGGGGGGGCAGGAGACATCCTTGAGATTTTCCTCCTACGGAGAAAAAAAATTAGAGATTGTCAGGTTGATATAAATTTTTAAAAATGTTTGGTCACCCTATTAGAACGAGATAAAATCCTCCCTTCAACATATCTCTCTCGGCACGTTTTTTGGAAAGGAGAGCTCAGTCCTAATAATGTATATTATATATTAAGTCCATGGTCGTAACTTAAGCATTGCCTAGTTAGGCATCTCTAGGAACGAATGGAATGAATGACATGGATGTAATAATTACTTACGTACAAACGTACGTAAGTACTTATTACATCCATGATGAATGATTGTTTATGGTTTTTTTTTTAACCCCTTACTGCATAGCATGCCATATCGGGCATTAGGGATTTTCAAGATATAATTTAAATTTGGTGCATGTTTTTTATCTTTGGCCACATTAAATGAATAAAGCGGTAGTACGTTTTGACATTTGTGATGACGTATGGTGTCCAACACCAATAAAAAAACAAGTCAGTTCATTTACCGACGGTCGAGTAGAGGTAAGTCGATCCATTTTGCGCTGGCTTTTCGATGGTTTTTCGCAATGAATGTCTAGGTTTTCTTTTTTTGGGTCAGAGGATGGTCCATTGTCAAGCCAATAGACAGAAAAAATCAAGACTGGCGTGCATGATTTGAGATATTTATGCTGTTGAATTGTTTTGCCAGATATGGGATTGCATGCAGTTGTGGAAATTTTTGTGGGACAGATATGGTATAGTATGCAGAGTGATCAAAATCCATATATGGCATAGTATGCAATAAGATGTACTGTTATAATTTATAATGTATGAGCTTTCTTAGATGTGCTTTTATGTGTCTTGTAAATGCAATTGATTATGTAAACCCGACTATAATGCAATAGTACGTACGTAATAGTAAGGTACCTACAATGGGGGCTATCGCGTATGAATTTGCCGCTAGGGGCGCTGGTGTCGCGTGAGGTCCACTATCATTCACTTTTCACTGGTTTTGGCGGGCTTCGTGACATAAATTATAATTTCTTTAATTTACCTGTTGAAAAGTGATCTCCTTCGTGAAATTATCGCAAATATGGATTATTTGGCGATGAATGTGAACGCTTTGAAAGCGGAATTAAGAAAAAGAGGCGCAAAAATAGGCGGCCTCAAAGAGCAGCTAATTCAGAGGTTAGTTTGTTTACTGTTTCCAAACTTATTTTTTGCCAAAAGTATGCTTGTTTGCCGAGGTAACAGCTATGTTTTTTGTTTTTACATATATTTACCTAATATAGGTATTATATATATTTACTTACTAAGACTTCTGCATGAAAGGTTATGGGTTTCATGCACATCAAGGACACACTTACTACATGATATTGAAATATACCTATGTCTCTGGTTATGTACCCACAGTAGGTATCACTAACGAGAACACACCTATCTTGGGATCAGATTACTATGTGTGAGATGACCAGAATTTAATAATAGTAGGTATTTCTCTTGATTAATATTAGATGTTTCATTTCAGGTTTCTCCAGAAGGATTAATTGGAGAACTAACTAACAGTATTGGAAGTGAAATGTACTTTCTCTTTATAAGATGAGTTTATCAGTGTGATAATTATTATAAGCACATAAAAATGATCAATAATGAATACTTATTGCTTGAAAGAAAGTAGCCCCTACTATCATACATACATGATACCTGCTATTGCTAGAAAATTTTCCAGCTTAATCTAGTATCTACCATTGTTTAGTAGTTTCAACTAACAACTCAACCATCTTTCAGTATCATATCCATTGTATGGATTTAAGTACAATGTTTAATATTTTTTTGTATAGCAGTGTGTTTTAAAGGGAAAGGGAAGGATAAATATAAGTTTAATAAGTAATTAATTTATTTTTATTTTATTCATTAAGTGCCTATATAATTAATTCCTCAGAATCCTGCGAATTCCTGCGAAACGCCACTAGCCACTGTTTTAGAACAGTTTTATCTTTTGGAAACATGTGTTCTCCTTTTTTTCCGAACAAAACGGAACTGCACAACATTGCGGAACTAGCTACTCGATATTATGATGATAGTTATAAATTATTAAACATAATGAGATTCAAGATTTAAAACTTTGTTTCGGCGCCGATCTTTTAAAGTCGCCTTTGACAGCTATACCTCTGGGCCTTAGTCAACAGTGGCGCCAACTGGTGAGCAAAGAAACGATAGTCCCCATTGAACTGGTCTGATGATGGAGACGGAAGGTGGTCACAGGATCTTAGCTGTTGCGAAAAGCCGCAAAAAAAGTTTATACGTTATCTTGCTCTTTATTTTACCTTACAGAAAAGTTATGCCAAGACGCAAACAAGTTCACGTAGTAAACATTCCAGATGGGAGCGATGATGAAGATCTTTCTGAAGATACCTGAATGGAGACCTGAGTATCACGAATCACGATCCATTACTTTTGTCTGACTACAAACCTAAGATGGGACGCGCTTGCCTAGAATATGCCTATTCACTCTTGATTTAAAGATACCCGGATTGTAATTAATAATAGAACGAATGAATTTAAAAAGAGTAAATATTCCTAATTAAAAAATGTTGTTAAATAAATAAATAAGCTTATTTTTGTCTTTTGTTGTATAAAACCTGATTACGTGAATAAAGTGAAGCTTTGTCATATTAGGTAGGTACACGTTACATGTACCTACTGCCAACTATTACTGCATACAATGCCATATGTGGAAAATGGGATATTACATCCTTAACTGCATACAATGCCACATTTGGCATTAGCAGTTTTTGGTCATTATTTCCAAAAATACATAAGATAGATTTTTTTTAAATTTTATGTAGACTCTCTGGTGGCAACATTACCACATAAATTTTTTTCAGCCAAAAAAAAAATCCATGCAGTAAGGGGTTAAAATATATCTTGCAAAGTAATGTAAACACTAGAATATTTTTTTACCTTATCTTGTCATAACCTCAGGCATGAGTTGAATAGAGACAAAAGCTAAAACATTGGTGTATTTTATTTTATTGGTTTATATATTGCACAGGTGACATTAAGTACGTGGAGTTGAAGGTTATTTATTTTAGGGGATTTTATAAATCAGCAATTAAAATGGAAAGACAAATAAATAAACGAAAAAGAACTGCCAATTTTACGGCAGAGGAGAAGTTGCGGTTTGTACGGTTGTTGTGCGAAGAGGGGCAGTGCATTATTTCCAAAGTACACGATACTGCATCAAATAAAGAGAAAGAACAGACTTGGGCAAAAATCACCCAAATTCACAATTTCAGTGGTGACATAATGAGAAAGAAGGAGAAAGAATCTAATAAATCTTGTGCCATTTTGTGTACAGAGTAGGTACATATCAACCGTGAGACCAATAATTAATGACAACAAAATGGTCCACAGACTACAAAAAATTCAACTTAAGTATCGCCTACGCTTGGGCGCTTACTAATCGGGCTCATAAAGTGGATTTAGGAATGGCCTAAGGTTAGTGCAAGCTTTTTAAACGCTAGGATAAGCCTAAACAAGTTGGGCAGGAAATTAGGCGATTCCTAAGTTTAGTGCAAACGGGCATGAATCTTTCATGTCTGTGCCATAGACCACCAATCAGAGAAGTCCTTTCTCTTCACAGACATATTAATACCTACTCCATGTTAATACGGTTTCATCTCACAGATACCTCCATGCATGGACTTAATATATAATATACATTATTAGGACTGAGCTCTCCTTTCCAAAAAACGTGCCGAGAGAGATATGTTGAAGGGAGGATTTTATCTCGTTCTAATAGGGTGACCAAACATTTTTTATCACACAGGAAAGTTCATTTTGGCAAATACCTATCACTTGTCAGGTTGGCTGCGGAGTTTGAGTATTAAAAGAATCAATGCGAAATAAAACAAAGCGTCTGTCACTAACATTTATTTAACATTTAATATTTTAACACAAAAATATCAGAAGTCTGGCAAGTAACTATGATTATTTGCTTCGTTTTTTTAACATTTATTGAAAACTATACAATATAAATTAAAGCTAGCTAGCTTAACCTAATTACTATATAAATCATGCCCGCTTGGAATGGTAGCGAGAATACTGGCTGCATTTCCGCGTTAGACAGCCAGGCTGATATCCTTTGCGCAAAAAATGAGCCAGTCCTTCTGTCACCAGATGAGGCAATCAACCGCGGTGAAATATCTCGCAAAAAATTTATGCCACTAGGACTCCACGGCCACGACACCATACATATATCCAAATTAGTCGGATTATCGCGTATTTTAATTTTAATATTTTGATAAAGTAAAATTGCCACTATTGGTCAGTTTATGAGTGATCTGTGCTATTGGTCCCACCACCAGACGACGTTGACGTTGTAGGGTAGGTAATCTCTGGATCTACTGACCCGATTTCGAAAATTATGTTACCAATATGAAGCCACATTATAACTCGAATAATAAAAATACTTTTTCGTGGTAGTCTGATTTGCAAAGTAAGTCGGAGAAAAAACGTTTCTTACGGAGAGATATAATATTATGATTGAGTTCTGGAGAAAAGTTGTAGTTGTATTTGAGCATGGTCAAACTACTTTGACGCATACGATAATAAACAAATTATCTTTGTTATTCCCCTTACCTGTGAAAAGAAATGCCGCAACCAGCATATGATTCGCTTTTACATATCTTGATGCAACAATTTTTGACCATTTTTGCATATTGAGAATTGAAAATAACACTAGCTAAAAGCACAACTAATGCGTCTCCACAAAACAACAGCAGGTCCATGGACACCCTGGTGATGGCACATTTCAGTGCTACCAGGGTAATTCTATATAGCTACCAAACAATCATGTTATTTTGACTATTTACTTTAAAAAATGGTAAATATAAAAAATTAAATTGTAAACATAAAAAATAAATTATATAAAAGTATTCTAAAAGCTAAAAATATTTATAATTTCTTGTTTTATTTCTACTTGGAAAAATGTTTTCTGCCACTTTCAACATTTTTTTCTACTGGCAATTGAGTAAAAGGGACACAGTACCCACCTTCAGACTATCTCTCTCGGCTCGTTTTCCCTCTGTTGAGACAGCCTAACAAACCTAATCTGAATGTCCAAATGTTAAGGTTCATTTTCGTATGACACATTATCTAGAGTACTCAGTCCTATTATTGTATATTAAGTCCATGCCTCCATGTCTCACAGTTCATCTGTATTTCCTACCTCTATGATCATAAAGTTCATCAACATCACAGACGAGAGAAGAGAATCAACATTCGTTTATATATTATGTCCATGACATTCGTGGATTCATCGATGGTAAATTGGTTATAGGTATCAATGGTTTTGTTTGACGGCTTAAATTGGTTTACATTTTGTTTTGGTTTGGGGTGCTAGAAATACTATTAATTCGGATTGTTTTATTACAAAATATGTCAAAAGTGCTCATAATAAAACATTTACCATCTATGTTAAGTTTTGAAGATAAAGAACAATTATTAAAACATTTCGGAGCTGAACAAGTCTGGGAAACTTCGAAGAAACGTGATTATGTATTTGCTTCTTTTTCTACAGTAGAAAAGGCTGAGCATTCCTTGGCGCGTCTTCATCAACTAGAAATAGCACAGCGGCGTTTAGTTGTAGAATATTCCTTTGAAAAAGTACCTGTGGAACAAGCTAAACAGAAAAATGAAACAGACTCAAGCACTACAAATCTAATTAAAGAGTTTATACGCGCCCTCAACGCTTGGAATCCGTCTGTAGACTTTTATCAGCCACCACCAACTCATATCAAATATAAATACCCAAAAGTAACCTCTCAAATAGTTATCAATATTGTCCATGCATTATATACCCACAAACCATTTTATGCTCAAACCTTGCATTTAATGAACAAGATGTCCCTTGATTCCCCTTTTCGAGAGAATAGTGCTACTTTAGAATTTTTTAAAGAGACCTTCAGAGAGTACTTTTTAGATGAAATCCCCATTCTTCCACCCAGTGAGCCTGAATCGGAAATATCAAGCGATGAAACCAGTGAAAATCAGAAACAACCTTTACCCTCAGTGCTGAAAAGAAAACACACTTTACCCAAAACAAGAAAGAGACCTGCAGCAGTCCTTTCCACAGCGACATTACCCAAACCAAAGAAACCTCACGTAACTATAGACCAGAAGGAAGTATTTGATATGGTTACCCCAGTCACAGAAACAAGGAAAATATCTCTAGTTGTATCTCAGGATGCACTAGCTAAGCAAACTGAGGAACCTGAAGTTATCGGTCAACTTGGAAAGTTCCAGAAAGAAGAACAAACTTCAGAAGAAGTTGTGGAAACTGCTGAACCAGACAAACCAACAATTACTAGAAAGGAGTTGTTAAAAAATAGAATTTCTTATAGTGATATGAAAGTTTTGCCTGTCTTTAAGAATTACCACCCTGGAGAACCATCTATGAGGTTGTATATTAAAAATCTAGCTAAAAATGTCACAGAACAAGATGTTAAAAGGATATACAAGCGTTATGTGGAACACATACCAGAAGATGAACTTATAGGCTTTGATGTAAGAGTGATGCAGGAAGGAAGAATGAAAGGGCAAGGGTTTGTGACATTCCCATCAGTAAGGATAGCAGAGAATGCTTTAAATGAAACAAATGGATATTTACTCAAGGAAAAACCAATGGTAGTGCAATTTGCTAGGGCTGCTATTAAAAAAACTGTTGAATGAACTGTTTATTTTAATTTTGTTCATGAAATATGTATCAGTAAAACTGGAAAAATAGTATAAATTTAATAGAAATAATGGTAGAGCTCTACCATTGGTGATGTCGTAACCCATGCCATTAGCATAGGTTTAGACCATTCACTGGCCCAAATAAACTGGACAAAAGCTTGCCGCCAGCTTAATAGTTAAATAAAAATACATTTCAACACAAAATATTATATTGTCACCAATTCAATTGTGTATGGCACTGTATCTCTATCCTCTGGATCGGTATACGTACCCGATGCAATTTTATGTAGCATAGGTAAAGTGCTATCAATTGCCATCAGCTGATTTATAAGGTTTTCTACTACGTTCTGTACATTATTTAAAATACTTGAGACTTTCTCATCTTTAGTCAACAAGTTCTGTTGATAAAAAGAGTCCAAAAGTAAAATACACCAGTCAAATAGTTTACTTTCATAGTGTGAATTGATCATAACAACAGAATCAACAAGTAAATGAGTGATATAAGTCATTAAAAACAAAGCATTGTCTAGTGAAAGACCATTCCTTAGATATGGTATCAATATAGCATCACTAAAAGTAATCTCAAACAAGTATCGGAGTAGAGTAAAACTCAGATTATCGTCATCACAAAATGTTATAAATTCTTTACGATTTGTAATATCAATTTGACTTGGATTTATCTTTTTTATAACAAAATTAATCACTGCCACTAAAACTGATTCAGGGAGATCAACAAAGTTTCTAATGACTTCATTTATGTATATAATATCATCTTCCTCAATTAACTTTGCTATGACTTGAGCACACATATTTCTCTCTGTTAAACCAAGTTTTATTAGATCTTTCACTTCTTTAGGGTAATAGAATATAGGCTTTACAGGGGTATCCCAGTTAGCAATTTCTGTGTGATCATCTTGGACAATCTCATGGGATCCTAGGAGACTTGACAGATTCCTATTAATCTCTACCACATAGGGCAACATCCCAATATGATTAGATGCTTCAAGGACTATCCTGCCATTGAAACAATACAATTTAGCATTCTTTGAGTACATTTTCATGGGGTATTTGCAGGACCCAACACCAAGGATGCTGTTATAAGCCACTAAGATTGCTCCATCTTGATCAGTGTTGCCCCCAAATAATATCAGATGGTCTTTACCCATCCAAGCGATGGATACACTGGCTGCGGTTGATATCCAAGGCACAGTGCCAATAGTTTTCCATGATTTTGTCACCAAGTTATATTCTGTGATTTTGCCATCACTCCCTGAAATTAAAATATTGGTAGTGGTTGGTGGTTTTAAAAGAATTTAGTTGACAATTTCAAATAAAAGCACTTCCAAGACTAGAAATATACAGGAATAAGATAAACAGAGTAAAAAGGGCGTACATTTATGTTCTATCAACTTAGGTAACAAACTAGTACAATTTCTTACTCCTTTATGTCACAATGAATGAACAGATTTGGCTAGAGGAAAACGAAAGTTTGTGCTGGAATCAAAACCTTAATCCCCATGTGTGAAGTTGCAGGCATCACCTAGGTTGTAATATTCATAACATTTACTTACACATAAAATAAATAGCAAAATTTTTATCTGAATTGTTAAGCTCCCCAACTATGTGAGCTTTATTGCCTTCTGTTCTAGCCACTTTGATTCTATTCAGTTTCGACTTCTCCATATCACCTAATTCTTCTCTTACAGGACATGTCATGATTTCATAGCAATCCATATTGTTTCTAATCACATAGCAAATGTAGTCTGTCTTGTGTACATTATAATAACCTGTATCCACAATAGTTTCAGATTCTTTTATAAGCGGCTTGCTTTCATATGTTTTTCTGTTATCTAGAGCGTAAGGAAGTGCAGCGCAGTTGCCACTGTCAAATATCACAAGAGACGGTTGAGATTGTCTTGGTATAAGCTTCATGACATTTACTGAAAACTGCCAAAGATATATTTTTATACAGAAATACAATTCTTATTTTTTTTCCATAAATTTTTTTTGTACAGTAATTAAAAAACACTACAGGAAATAACTAAAAGATGGAAATCTAGGTATGTGAAAATGAATTGAAGCTGTAACATCAGGTAACCAAGAGAGGAACTTATTTAAGTAAGTACACCCCCATTCAAACTTTATGACTTAACATCAACACACATCGCACATTTTATGCATTTTATGTATCCTGTTGCTGGGCATGAACTTTATAATTTGAAAGATAAGTAGCTAGCTTATACTCTACTACTTTGATCTGTTGCTAAGCAATATTTTTCACACACTAGAAAGTTAGGTATACTTACTATTATAAGATTATGAATTACCTTAAACTTTTTATTCTTATCCAAACTGCAGGAATCTTCTTTCCATATTTTAATGATATTCTTATTGAAAACACCAACATAAGCATCTTGTTGCTCATCAAATATTACTGCTGCAGTCAGGTGGTCTTTCGATGTCCAGCCGCCAATTTGTTTCTGATCTGAAAGCTTTTTAACAAACAATGGACTAATGCAACTACGTACTTATGTTAGCAGCTATCATACAAAGAAATAAAATTTACCTACTCGATATTTGTTGACTACATTTCGTCCCAAAGTAACAATAACATTTTCAATGTCCCGATCCCGTGCCACTCCTAAGAAACTGTTCTGGTCAATCAATGGACACAACACATAGTAATTATGGAGTTTTGCCATTGTTCGGCTGTTAATTCAAAATATTTACAGAATTTAGATTAGACAATCACAAACAGTTTCACAAACAAAGATGAAAGAATTAAGAAAACGTGCTTGCTACTTGCTTGCCACGGGCCACCATCGCCACTCTGTGAATCAGAATCAGTGTTGCCACCCTCTGATTTAGGTTTTCCCCTAACTCCTCGTGAAATTCCCCTAAAATAAGCCCTTTTCAAAATGTTTTCCCCTAAAAATTTATTCTAAGAATAAAACACAAATGAAAGTGCATTAAACTTTTATTTAACTTTTTTTAATATATTAAACTAAAAAAAAAAAAAACTACTAAATCAATACCATCTGTACCATATATAGGTACGTATTATATAATATGTAGGAAGTACACTACCATCAGATAAGTTTTGACCAATTATTAAGGTGAAGATCTAAATAAGCAGCCATAAGTCACTAACATAACATTTAACGATCATATTACATGCCTACCACAAATCTATGAGGATTTTGAATAGAATTCTCATCATCAATCATCAGCTTTTTGAACTATGTTAACCATAGATCATATAATAAGGAGTCCTCTTTAAATGACCCATGGTTAACATGGCATCATTGTCCTACATTGTCATAGGACAATGGTGCACAGCGTACCTACATTTGGAACAAGCGAAAAACGCACTACTTAGATTAAAAACACTGACAGTCAAACCAACCAAGTCAAACTTGAGTCAAACAAACAAGAGTACCTAACCATAACGTATAAATCCATAAAAACCAGTTTACCTCGCACACATAAAGCAGCTTTATTCGTATTCGACATCTCTTCTTTCCACGTGCGAAAGAGAAAAATATATTTTGTTTGGTACTAGCCATAGAGAAATGTAACATCATAGTCGTAATTCCTTGATTCCTACTTCCATGGGTAACATCGGCACACCAAGTTACGTTCAGATACACGCAGTCACCGATTCGAACCGAAAGTTGAAACTTTCCCTAAAAAATTCCCTAGTAAGTTTTTTTCCCCTAAAAGTTTCCCTAAATAATTGTATACCCTAAAAAAGCCCCTAAGTGTTCAAAAATCCCCTAAATCTAGGGGAAAATACCCTAAGGTGGGGACACTGATCAGAATGTGATCGCCACCACAGACCTCTGCCATATACAAAGTACTCTGTGCCTCTGCCTCTTCAAAGGCTCAGCTTTAGTATACTGTCGGTTGAGTTGGACGTTCATATTTTTTTTACAGAAAGACCTTGATGTGGTTAGCCTTCCACTAAAATATTTTACTCCGAATTCTAATACTTTTCGAGAAATAATTTTTTGAAAATTCGAAAATGTTCACCACTTTTCACTATTTCTTACGACATTTGCCATAGATTATAGACTAATTGACGTTTTTGCCATAGATTACAGACTCATTGACATTTAGTGTGTGTTCCGTTTCTGTGGTTCCGTTATAAGCACTGCGAGCACTGGCAGTGCTCTTTACTGGGGACTTCCAGTGCTCTCAGTGTATTTCGGAACGCACCCTTAGTTAGTACTAAAGTTTCGATTTACGTACAATTTGTATTCCAAACATATAAAAAATGTTAATAATCGAGTAATATACCTACATATTAAAGGTAATAGGTAGAATTAACTAAAAAGGTACAAAGGTAAGTTATTATATGTATAATTAGGTACTTGATACACAAAACCGAATCGGCACGCCCCGACTCCACGCAGTCTTGTCTGCCCTACCCCTAGAGTGTTTTTTTTAAGCGCGAAGCCAGAAGCTCGCGTAGGAGGTAGGGTAGGGCTCGCGTAGGAGGACGAATCGAGTCTTCTGGCGTAGCCCATTCTATTTAAGAAAATAACCTCTCCCACTACCTAAAACAAAAGATATAAAGGTAGGTTAAAGTAACTATCAGTGTTATAAGTACTTAGCTATAAGTATTCATTAGGCAGAAAGCTTGTATTCGATCTTTAACTGGAGCGCACTTCTTAGATAGCTGCAAACCACTATTCAAGAAATATAAAATTTTACCATTACCAAGTTTATACATTTACCAAACACTTTTATTTGTTAAAAAACACAGTTACATATTTCCCATCCATAACAATAACGAAAACTTAAGAACTTGCCGAAAAAACAAAATTTGCATACCCTCCCAAAAACTTACGCTATTTTCAAAAAGCGCGTATTGCATGGCCGTTATATTATTTAACAAACTACCCGACAATCTAAGAGAGAAGCCTTTGACAGTATTTAAAAATAAAATTTATAATATTTTAATGAATAAAAATTACTATGACATCAAGGATTACCTAGCTGATAAGGATATATCAAATTATTAAATTGTATTTTATTACGGTGACATTTAACATTTAGCTGATATGTTTGTATGTATTTTAATGTTTTTAATAATTTTAAATAAGTATTTTTGCTATTTTTATCAAATGTAATGTAATTTAATCGCAAATTTTATTTTTATTTCAATGATTTTATGAACTAATTTAATTTAAATACTTTAAAAACAAACAATTTGCACACCATCATATTATGGTAGAATATGTTAAGGGAATTACCACTTTAAGACCTATTTTGTACCCATATTCCGGCAAATAAATATTATTTTATTTATTTATTTATTTAATCAGGAATTTTGAGAACCTAACCTCAAAATTTTAAAAAATTAATATCTCGGAAACTAATAAAATTCGGAACGTCTTACTTGGAGGGGGGATATATCCCCCCCCCCCCCCTCCCCCTCCCCGCTCCCCCTCCCCCTCCGTCACCAACAGTATACTAAAGCCCAACCAGCATATTTAATTCCTTCAATCACGTCGCAACAGAGCAACGGATCGACGTGATTTTTTGCATGGGTATAGTTTAGGACCCGGAAATCGACATAGGCTTCATTTTATCCCGGAAAATTACAGAGTTCTCGTATAATATTTCAATGGTTCCCGTTAAAAAAACTTATTCCAAGTGGACGAAGTCGCGGGTATCAGCTAGTACTTTTAAAAAACAAGCTTCTCTATACTAATATACTTATGGAATAACATAGAGGCTAATTTATATCCCGGCAAATTAAAGAGTTCCCGCGGGAACCAATGAACCTCAATCCACGCGGACGAAGTCGCGGGCATCAATAGATTATAGTCTGAAAACACAATATAGCTACTTTTATCCCGGCAAATTAAAAACTTCCCGCGGGAACTTTTTTAATTCACGCAGACGAAGTCACGCGCATCATAATGTAGGTATAGGTACCAACATGATTTATTTAAAACATAATATAGGTAGTAACGTTTTATCGTTACTCCATTCATCGGCTGGCGGCGGCGGCAGCGACGGCATGATTGCGCGTGCTTCTGCTACGAGCGCTAGATTGCGAATGAGTAGCGGGCAGTCAGCAGTGTGTGGCAGGTCTCTCGCGCTCATATCGCCAGTCCTTTGACTCGCGCCCAAAAAACCGACAAAACAGGGAGCGATGCGCGAGGACGAGGAGCGTGGCGAGTATCGTTGCCACACGACGTCTCTGCCTCCGTCCCACGTCACTCGGGCAGTGTGTGGCAGGGGGGCATGGAACTAATAAGTACTACGTACAACTGGAATGAGCTCTTGATATTATAGTGTGCCGAGTGAGAGATACCATACTGACAGTTGTGTCCCTTTTCCACAAGAGTGACCACACTATTTTTGAATTTTGGGATACTTCAATATACGGGATATAAAATATATACCTCTATGAAGAAATAAAAATCAGCAAATAATTTTTAAATATTTATATTTATAATGATGTTGATTTATTTTATCATTATCTGTAAACGTACCTATTCAAGATAAAAATAAAATTGATCTTGCTTACCATAAGGAATCGTGAGGGAAGAGCATTTTCTTTTAAAACGGGCCGTGATAAATTAGGAATATAATCCTCTGGCATGAAATGTTTGCTGCATATTACAGAATTTTGGGTCACTTTTCTGTTACCACCACCACTTTTCACGCAATGTATAATTTTTTGGTAATTTTAAATATGAAAAAAATATCTATCCTGTTATAATTCGTGTTTTATAGTTTACGATTACGTATATATATAACTAGCGGTTCGCCCTGAACTGAGACCTCGCGGTATCCATAAACTTGTACAGAGCGCCATCTATTGACATCATTGTGAAGTTCTGTTAAATGAAGTTCTGTTAAAATTACGGAAGCTCATTAAAAATTAAATAATTTCGTTTCCTTATAATATTTATCTAATTTTAGTATTTGTTGTTCAAGTACAGGATATAATTCAAATAACTGACCAAGTTTCTGACTTAGCCTTTCAGAAAATTGAGAGTTCTGAGGTCAACTTTGGACGTTAGAAAATCGCCACTTTGAAAGCCCCCCATTTCGTCAATTTTAGGGGAAAAATTTTAAAAAATATATTTTTGAACTCTATTCCTAATTATCTTTAAAAGTATATACCGCAACCCTATGTAACGCTATAAAAAATATTTTACTTCGCATTCGCTTCTATGAGAGCCCCCCTGAAATAAAGATTTTTATAACTTTTTAAACCATATTCGGTGGAAGGCCATCGGTTTACATATTATATTTAAATTTAAAGTAATTACGTTCTTTAATTCAGAAGTTACAAGGCCAGTTAAGGCAGGGCAGTTTAAGGTCCGTCTGACAGACGGACGGACGGACGGACGGACAAGTGCAAATTCACTCAAGTAGACGAGACCTTCGCTTCGCTCGGTCAATAAAAATCAGCATCATTTTTTCAAAAGTATTCAACATGTAATCAATTCCCGTCAAATTCCCGTATATACCTAAATTTATGTCACCCGAATTTCTGTAACATTCAAAACATATAAACATAGTTAAACACTTACTTATGAAAAGATAACCCACAATCCGGATAATATTCACTTTTACAAGCTTTCACGATGCATATTTTCACCATTTTTTACAGATAAATTCACGCAATCTTGAGAAATTTCGTCGATCGTAAGTTTCATCAAAATGGCCGTTTGTGTTGCAACCATCATAGTACATAATAATTCCATGGTTGCAACATTTTTATTTTTATTACTACTACAATTGCCGCCTTCAACACGAAAACAAATGAATTATAGACGTACCTACTAATTTTCTAAATGCTTGAAATTTTAGTCGGAGGATAGGAGGTGAGTTTACATTTTTCAGATTTCTTTTATAAACATACCAAATTTGAAGTATAATGTTAAATGTGAAATAGCAACACAAAGACCACTGTTAGAAAGGAACACCGCGGTATGTTGTCGCTGTCTCACTCGGATTCATTTTTATACTGCGTGCGTAGTGGTCCTTATGTCAGTGTCATAAGGATTAAATTTGGTTAAAAATAAGTTAAATAAGTTTGTAGTGCGCATTCCAGTTGTACGTAGTACTTATTAGTTCCATGCAGGGGGGTTATATGGGCCTATATAAATGGTTATAGTCATTGGCTTAAGCTCAGGCCACGCTCAGGCTTATCCTTGTCTCTGGTCTCTGAAATCTATGGTCAAGTTCATCGGTAGCGGTAGCCGGTAGGTACTCACCTTTGAAGTTTGATTATCTCACACTTCACAGACATATCGTACTCTCCTTGCACTAAAGACCTAGCTAAAGACAGGAATAATGTAGTCCTTGCTGTATTATAGTAGAGTTTAAAATACTATGTTCATACTTGCGAGTTGCGCCTTTGTGGCCGCAAAGCTTGAAACTTGTTTATCTCTTTTTAGTTTTCGCCAATTCATATTTCCCTCTCAATCTCATGAATGACGTATCTAAATTAATCAGAGATACCTTACTACATTTAACCTCTCATTGGTTTTTCGTTTCAAGTTTAGCAGTTTTATCTTCGAAAATATAGCATTCTGTCGTTATCACTAAAAGTGTTTTTAGGACCTATTGATAACGCTACGGCTGCGAAAATACGTGTAGAGATTGAGAGAAAATGTCGACAGTCGGTCAAGTGATAAAGTGCAAAGCTGCGGTAGCCTGGAAGGCAGGGGAACCACCTACCATCGAGGAAATCGAAGTGGACCCACCGAAAGCTGGAGAAGTGAGGGTTAAGATTGTTGCATCAGGCGTTTGTCACACCGACGCCTACACTTTATCGGGGAAAGACCCAGAGGGCGTGTTCCCTGTGATTTTAGGTCATGAAGGCGGAGGCATCGTGGAAAGTATCGGAGAAGGTGTTACAACGGTGAAGCCAGGTGATCATGTGCTGCCTCTATACATCCCGCAGTGCAGAACATGCAAGTTCTGCACGAGCCCTAAAACTAACCTATGTCAAAAAGTCCGAGTCACGCAAGGCCAAGGCGTCATGCCGGACGGTACCAAACGTTTCCGCTGCAAAGGCCAGGAAATCTTCCATTTCATGGGATGCTCAACATTCAGTGAATATACTGTTGTTCTAGAAATTTCCTTGTGCAAGATCCCTGATGCTGCCCCACTAGATAAGGTATGCTTGCTCGGTTGCGGAGTAACCACTGGTTACGGAGCTGCTATGAACACAGCGAAGGTTGAACCTGGGTCTAGCTGTGCAATATTTGGTCTAGGCGCTGTTGGCTTGGCTGCAGCTTTAGGCTGCAAAGCAGCTGGTGCCAAGCGCATTATTGGTGTGGATATCAACCCAGACAAATTCAAACTGGCGCCAAAATTTGGTGTGACTGAATGTGTTAACCCTAAGGATTATGACAAACCCATACAGCAGGTGCTAATTGATATGACAGATGGTGGGTTGGACTATACTTTTGAGTGTATTGGCAATGTCAATACCATGCGTGCAGCATTGGAAGCAGCACACAAGGGTTGGGGACAGTCAATAATTGTTGGAGTTGCAGGAGCCGGAGAGGAAATCAGCACACGTCCATTCCAGCTAGTCACCGGCCGAGTTTGGAAGGGAACAGCCTTTGGAGGATACAAAAGCAGAGACAGTGTGCCCAAACTGGTAGACGACTACCTCATGAAGAAACTACCTCTTAATGATTTTGTTTCACACCATGTACCGCTTGATGAAATTGATTCAGCTTTCCATTTAATGCATATTGGTGTGGCTATTCGTCCTGTTTTACATATTTCATCTGAGAAATAAAACCTATAGTTGCTGTATAATAAAATAACATTTATGAAGCATTTAACTATTGTATCTGGTAAATGAACAGTTTATAAAACTGGGTTTTCTCTGTAAAATATATCATGGTTTCTATTAATGTAGCTGTTTCATTTATTTACTGTAATGTTAAAATAAGGTTTGTAGACCAAAATTGAAACAAGATTAAGTTATAGCTTTTCCTGTTTTACAGTCGTATTATGTTCAACAGATTGGCTGCATTAAATTATTCCTATTCTGCAGGGGCATTTTTTTATATCTTACTTATTACTCTGTGAGTATTTAGATGTTTTTTACTTCTTTACACCACAATGACTGTACCGATTTGGCTGGAATTGGAATGGCATTTTGATGAATACAGATATTTTATAAACTGAATTGCCACTTTAAGCTACATTTTATCCTTGAAAATTGAAGTGTTGCTGAGAAAATAAAAAAACCATAATCCAAGAAGAAGTGGGCTTCATCTAGCACAGCGATAATCTGACTGAGTAACAAATCATTAAGCATATATCAATCATAGATTTAGGATTGGTCTCACTGCGCTACAACACAGCTAAATCTATGATCTCAATCTATAAGCCTCAGTGTTCACATGGCTACAAACTTGAGAATATGGGTGTGGGTTTAATTCAGATATTCATTTAAAGACACTGGCAGGCTATAATTATATATATTATTATTATAGAATAAAAATTACTTATCTATATTTTATCTTCATATACTCAGGTACCTACTTAATTTACATGTTAAATTTTGCATGATATTCGTCTAAAAATAATGAGAATAGGTTTAGATTCTATAGTAAATAGATATTACATCATATTGTGAAACCTTGGACCTTCGAACTATGATTCATTTTATCACAGACAAGTAACAGGTAAGGACGTAAGTACTTAAATAAGGCATTCGTTTAAATTGGAATACCTAGTTACCTACCTATTTAACTTTCTTTCGATAACACCAATAGTGTTTCTAGCACCTACCTATTGATAACACTACGACTGCGTTTCAATACGTGTAGAGATTGAGAAAAAAATGTCGACGGCCGGTCAAGTGATAAAGTGCAAAGCTGCGGTAGCCTGGAAGGCAGAAGAACCACCTACCATCGAAGAAATCGAAGTGGACCCACCGAAAGCAGGAGAAGTGAGGGTTAAGATTGTTGCAACAGGCGTTTGTCACATCGACGCCTACACTTTATCGGGAAAAGACCCAGAGGGCGTGTTCCCGGTGATTTTAGGTCATGAAGGCGGAGGCATCGTGGAAAGTATTGGTGAAGGCGTTACAACGGTGAAGCCAGGTGATCATGTGCTGCCTCTATACATCCCGCAGTGCAGAACATGCAAGTTCTGCCTTAGCCCTAAAACAAACCTATGTGAAAGAGTCCGAGTCACGCAAGGCCAAGGCGTCATGCCGGACGGTACCAAACGTTTCCGCTGCAAAGGCCAGGAAATCTTCCATTTCATGGGATGCTCAACGTTCAGTGAATATACTGTTGTTCTAGAAATTTCCTTATGCAAAATCCCTGATGCTGCCCCACTAGATAAGGTATGCTTGCTCGGTTGCGGAGTAACCATTGGTTACGGAGCTGCTCTGAATACAGCAAAGGTTGAACCTGGGTCTAACTGTGCGATATTTGGTCTAGACATTGTTGGATTGGCTGCAGCTTTAGGCTGCAAAGCGGCTGGTGCCAAGCGCATTATTGGTGTGGATATGGACCCAGACCTATTCAGAAGAGCACACAAATTTGGTGTGACTGAATGTGTTAACCCTAAGGATTATGACAAACCCATACAGCAGGTGCTTATTGATATGACGGATGGTGGGTTGGACTATACCTTTGAGTGTACTGGTAATGTAAATACCATGCGTGCAGCATTGGAAGCAGCACATAAGGGTTGGGGAGAATCTATAATAATTGTTGGAGTTGGAGGAACGGGAGAGGAAATCAGCACACGTCCATTCCAGCTAGTCACCGGGCGAGTTTGGAAGGGAACTGCCTTTGGAGGATACAAAAGCAGAGACAGCGTTCCCAAACTGGTAGACGACTACCTCAAGAAGGAACTACCTCTTAATCTGTTTCTTGATTTTGCTTCACGCTGTTTTCCATTTACGTCTGAGGAAATAATGTTAGCTTTCTATATGTTGCATATTGGTGTGGCTGTTCATATTGTTTTAATTCTTTCATATGAGAAATAAGGTATAAAATAAATTACATATAAGAAGCATTTAACTATTGTAGGTAGGTACATTGACACTGGGGCGGGCTATAAAATAATACAAAATAGACAAACAAAAGGTTTAAGATGGTCTTCAACTGTGGTCTTTAATCTATGCTTAATTTTTAATGAATATAGGTACCTACAATAATATTACACTATATAATAACATTTTTATCTTCATATCACATTTATTTACACTATCACTTTTTACATGGTATATTTTGTCTAAAAATATTGAGAATATTATAGATGTGTAAAATACTATTACAGATACTTATTACATCATATTTTAATAGTTAATACATCATGTTTTGAAACCTTGGACGTTCCAACTATGATTCAGAGGTAAGTTGCTTGTAGTAGTCTATGTAAATGTCACATTGTTCAGCTGTAACATAAAAAAAAAACTAATTCAACTTTCGAGTCTTTTCGAGCCGAATAGGAATTTCATACAAGCAAATATAATATTAATTAAATATATTATAAGTAACTAGCTGATGCCCGCGACTTTTTGATTCCCGCGGGAACTCCTTAATTTTCCGGGATAAAAAGTAGCTGTCACTCCCGAAGTCCTCAACTATACCCATGCTAAAAATCACGACATATGTATTTTATGATTGAATGATTAAGGTTTCATAAATTGTATTGTTTACCTACTTTATAAATTTGCACGTCGGCAAAGACGAAACATGTTTGTTCTATATAATTGGTTTGTCATCTTAACTGTACAATGTTTCTTGCAAATAAACGATTGATTGATTGATTGATTGACAATCCGTTGCTCCGCTGCGGCGTGATTGAAGGACAAACCAACAAACAAACACATTTTCGCATTTATAATATTAGTATGATTACAACATTTGTATAGGTATTTTTTGTTGAGTTTTGTCTGATGCCCTTCTCACCTCCGATAAGTACTTATCAAAAGAAGATAACACTAAGTATATCAGTTTTTATAGTAACATGGTAACGCTAAAGAGTTAATCAGAATCATCATGCTTTATAAATGCGAAAGTGTTAGGCCCTTAGCGCGAGCAGTTTGTTCTTCGATCACGCTGCAACGGAGCAACGTATCGACGTGATCAGCTAGTTTAGAAATAAAGCAATGAAAAACCAAAGGCTATATCTAATTCGATTAAATTGAGGGAAAGTTAAAGGTCCTTCCTTTGCATGTATCAAGGAAGTTAACTGACTGGAAGTCTTTCCAAACCTCATGCCACTGGCTCGGCCACGCTGAGCCATCAGCCATGCAGCGTGAGACAGGGGGAGAGTGATGCCTTAATGAAGGAACTAGAAGTTTAATTCGCTATAACCCGCTATAGTTCCGTCATTATCATGGACTTCCGCTAAGTAATGCTTGCTTCTATTCAATATATATCCAAGCGATTTAGCGTTCCGGTACGATGCTTTGTAGAAACCGACTAGGGGCATGGGTTTAATATATCTGCCATACCCCTAACAGGTTAGCCTGCTACCATCTTAGACTTCATCGTCACTTACTATCAGGTGAGATCGCAGTCAAGGGCTAACTTGTGGTGGAATAAAAAAAAATCTACTAGCTAATAGTGTTGGCTTACTCTTGAGGAAGTGCGGCGAGCCCCTTGTCCTCTCGTTCCTGGCGAGCAGCGCGTGGTATACGGCCAGGAAGGCGGCGGGCTCGCCTCGCTCGCGCGCGTGGCTCATGGCCGCCGCGAGCAGCTTGCGCGGGGACATGGCCAGCCACGTGGCGCCAGCCTGCCGCGCCGCGCCCAACGCGCTCAGCGGCTCGTCCCAGCTCAGCAACACCTCCACTACGTCCTGTACAGTATTATATACATATTGGTGGATCTCACAGACTGGTCACTGACTCTGACCGACTCGAACCAAGTATCACTGGGCTGGATAAAAGTTGACAGTGAGAACATAGGAAACGATGCAGCCGACGAACTAGCACGACGAGCCTCAAACCGGAAGCACAGTAAACAGATATAACCAGTATGGAAACTACCTACAGACGTTCGAAACAGCTCACTCACACACATGCACATCCACGATACGTCATGACGCGGCACTCACTACTGACGGCACTGCGACGAGCGCTTATGGGTCTCGTCGATGCACATGTTTGTGTGAGTGAGCTGTTTCGAATTTTTCTAGGTAGTTTCCATACTGGTTGTATCTGTTTACTGTGCCTGAAGGCAGCGGGACCCGATCCGATCGTCCCGATACCCTTCAGTGAATACAAAACCTGGTTAAGGAAACAAACCGTAAGTACACATGCCGAACTATGGGCAAACACTACAGACTGTAGACAAACAAAGGAGGCGATACCCAGCCCCAATCAACCACTAACAAAAACTTCTGCAACTCAACCGAGCCAAATCAGGATAGTTGTAGGTATGATAACAGGACATTGCCCTCTAAACAAACACCTATTTATTCTAGGCATCACCGACAGCCCTCTATGCAGAGCCTGCATGGAGAGCGACGAGACACCAAGACACGTGCTGCTCGAGTGCAGCGGTGTTCCCACCCAACGAGATGCCTACATTGGCTTCCCAGCAACAGTACCGGAAGTCCTCGCCGACCTGGGCGGCCTGCTTGGATTCTGGAGTGAGCTCGGCTGGCTGGAGTGATCCAGCGGGGAGTCGCACTTGCGGTTTCCCGCACAGCGGACGCCTGCGTCTAAGTGCGGAAAATAATCCCAGGACACAAAGAAAGAGAAGAAAGAAGATCACAGACAGTGTAGTGTTATATATACTTACTTATTGTAATGTCTGATACGTACCCCATAGGCCTTCAGCCGCCACATCATATCGAGCGCGATCTGCGCGGCGGCGGGGTCGATGTGCCCCAGGCTGAGCAGCTGGCACGCGAGCGGCTTGGCGTCGCCGAGGCAGCCGCGCCGCACGAGCGAGCGCAGGCGGCCGCACGCGCCGCGCGTCACCAGTGTCCGCACGCAAAGCTCCGCCACTGGGTGCTGCACCACCATGTCGTG
This sequence comes from Erebia ligea, assembly GCA_917051295.2. Classification (NCBI taxonomy): domain Eukaryota; kingdom Metazoa; phylum Arthropoda; class Insecta; order Lepidoptera; family Nymphalidae; genus Erebia; species Erebia ligea. The sequence continues at coordinate 1,998,336 of OU785234.1, read as the reverse complement.
GCGGGACAGGGACGCCAGGTATGCCGTTACCACCTGTACAAATTGAGGTTGAAGGTCGGCCTGCGACACGAGTACGGCAGTTAGTGTGCGCTGACCTTAGCCGCGTCCGCACTCTGCCCGGCCGTGTTGCGCGCTACCTCTAGGTCTGCCCATTTCGTTGTTATGTTGAACCATATCCCGGGAGTCATGAATATAGTCCTCAGAGTGGTAAATCCATTTATTAGAGTTAACAAACAAATACAATTCAATATCGCCTATTCTATTTTCTTTATTCGTTTATCAGTAACAAGAACATGAAAAGTATTATTCAGTGCGCGCGCGACACCCGACTGATACGAGTGCTGTCGGCGGGTCGCGCCGTAGGTATATATCTCGGGCCACGTGACCAAGTGAGCCAGGTAAAATGTGGTAAAAACTGGTGATATAAACGGTCCAACATACAGGTTTCCAAGGTAGTGTTACCTGCACTAAGTAAGGGTCGTCCGCGTGCGCTTGCAGCACGTGCGTGCACACGTCCGCCTGCGACACGAGCACGGGGAAGTGTGCGCTGACCTTAGCCGCGTCCACGCTCTGGCCGGCCGTGTTGCGCGCTACCTCCAAGTCTGCCCATTTCCTACAGAACACGCAGTGGTATATAAAGATAAAGAGTTTTTTTTGAACGTATCGGTATTGAGTGTGACCTATCGGCAATGTACAAAAACTTTGTTTTTAAGTAAACGAGGCTGTGAGTTACTACTTCAGCCGAGACTGGTATAGTACTTTTCTCTAATTTGCGAGGAAAAATTGGTTGAATTGGCTGAATGAATGGGGCGACGAAAATAAAATAAATATTGTAAGAAAGAAGAAAGAAAATGTTTTTTTATTTGATCACTACATGTAGTTTTAGACTAATTATACTTAATTAATATTAAGTACCTAGATATAGTGATACGTGACCAAAGAAAGGCTTCCATCTCAGCATCAAGCTGCAGCAGACTGCAGCGCTGGTTTTCAGTGGAAACCTTGATTATAAGTGAAGTCACGGACGGAACTATGAATATATGTATATGAGTGCAATATCTATCCTTATATATTTATAGTTGGACGCCAACTCGCGGCCCGACCTCGACGAAACCATGTTACAAACTTACATTGGCGCCCAACGTGGGGCACGAAATCAAACCTAAGTAAAAAAACATTAAACTAAAAAAAAAAGTAAAAAAAAACATTTTCTTTCTTTCAAACCCCTGCTACAATACATAAATAATTCATAAATACCTATAAACCGAGTTGATCTCGTCAAAAGCCTTCGTAAGCTCGACCAGATAATCCCCAGCGTCCGTCACCAGCTGGTTCAGTATCCTGTATATCGTTTCCTTTCCATTTTTGCGTCTCAATAATGCTGCTACTATTTTTGGTACCTCATCTTTTGGCAACTGTAATGCAAAAATTTTTTTTTTTTTCTAACCAACGCGTTGATTAGAAAAAAAAAAATTGTCCGTTGGTGACGTTGCAACGTCAGTCGTCACACTATCATGGAATGGTTTTCTTAATAAACCTAAATTTTTTCGTGATTGTCGGTGTATGCCCAATTAGTTTCAGAGTTTCCCAGGGTTCTGACTCTTAAACTAGATGACGAGGATGGTGATGAATGAAACCATAATCCACGCGGATTCGTCCGCGTGGATTAAGGTTTTTTGATTCCCGTGGGAACTCCTTAACTCTCCGGGATAAAATGTATCCGTAAAGCCTATGTCCTTTCGCGTGATGAAATGAAATGAAATGATTTATTTCACATAGGATAGGACAACTTTAAGACTACCTCTACTAATATTAGTATGGATAAATGCGTCATGGGTTTTAATCAATAGGGTAAGAGGTTCCGGCCAGAAACTTGAGATAGTGGCGATCACAATAGATCGGCAACGGTCAAAGTGATACCGGGTCTCGTTGCAGAGCCCTGCAAAGCCGCGTCACCAAGAAAGAAGAAGAAAGATAGTCGTATAGGTGAATCTGAACGAAGGGGCGACGAATCACGAAGCCATAATGTTCTGGCGTAGTTTGCAACATATTTAAAAAACATTACTAAAAACTCGACTTCCAAAGGTCAAGGGATGATGAGGGAGGGCCGGAGCCGGACGTGGTTATTCTATTACCAATAAAGATGCGATTTATTATGGTTTATGATTTTCCGGACGTGGTTATTCTATTACCAATAAAGATGCGATTTATTATGATTAATTATGATTTTCCGGACGTGGTTATTCTATTATCAATAAAGATGCGATTTATTATGATTTATGATTTTCCGGACGTGGTTATTCTATTATCAATAAAGATGCGATTTATTATGATTTATGATTTTTAACTGCCTCGTTGGATTAGTCACTCTAGTGGTTAGCATGTTCGACTGCGGCCGACAAGGTCCCGGGTCGGGCCATTATTAAGTACTAGCTGATGCCCGCGACTTCGTCCGCGTGGATCGAGGGTTTTCGGTTCCCGCGGGAACTCTTTAATTTTGCGGGATAAAAAGTAGCCTATGTGCTATTCCAGACTATAATCTATCTCTGTGCCAAATTTTATCCAGATCCGTTCAGCCGTTGGAGCGTGATTGAGTAACAAACATCCATACATCCATCCAAACTTTCGCATTTATAATATTTATATTATATTATTACTAGCTGATGCCCGCGACTTCGTCCGCGTGGATTGAGGTTTTTCGGTTCCCGCGGGAACTCTTTAATTTTCCGGGATAAAAAGTAGCCTATGTGCTATTCCAGACTATAATCTATCTCTGTGCCAAATTTCATCCAGATCCGTTCATCCGTTGGAGCGTGATTGAGTAACAAACATACATCCATACATACATACATCCATCCATCCAAACTTTCGCATTTATAATATTTATTTGATTATTTGACTAGCTGATGCCCGCGACTTCGTCCGCGTGGATATACCAAGTTTCATCGAAATAACTTGAGAAATGACGGACTTTTATACAAACTTTCAACCCCTATTTCACCCCTTTGGGGGTGGAATTTTGAAAAACTGAAACATGTATGTTTTCATTTCTAACCCGCAGCTCATATACCAAGTTTCATGGATTTAACTTGAGAAATGAAGGACTTTCATACAAACATTCAACCCCTATTTCACCCCTTCGGGGGTACAATTTACAAAAACTGTGATACACTTATTTCTTCATTTTCAACCGGTAGCTTGTATACCAAGTTTAATCGATATAACTTGAGAAATGACGGACTTTCATACAAACTTTCACCCCCTATTTCACCCCCTTAGGGGTGGAATTTTGAAAAACTGTGACACACGTACTTCTTTATTTTTTACCGTAAGCCAAAATAAAAAGTTTCGTTGATATAACTTGTAAAACATCTTGAGAAACGAAGGACTTTCATACCAACTTTCATCCCCTATTTCACCCTTTTGGGGGTCGAATTTTCAAAAACTGTGAAACACGTATGTCTCCATTTTCAACCCGCAGCTCATATGTCAAGTTTCATGGCTCTAACTTGAGAAATTAAGGACTTTCATACAAACTTTCAACCCCTATTTCACCCCTTCGGGGGTAGAATTTCGGGATAAAAAGTATCCTATGTCCTACCTCGTAGTATGGGCTCAAATCGTGCCAAGTTTCGTTTGAATTCATTCGGTAGTTTCGGCGTGATGCGCGGCCAAGATACAGACAGACAGACAGACAGACAAAAATGAAAAAAATTACAGATTTGGCTTCAGTATCGAATAAACAGTGCCCTCCAAAAAAAATTTTCAAAATATCTTCAATGTACAGAATTGGACCTGTTACAGTTTTATTATAAGTATAGATTCAAGTTTTCTGACTAGAAATTCTCAGTACCAGCCCAGAGTTAGGGAGTTGGTAGTGTTCCATCCCCGTGCCTCGGAGAGCACGTTAAGCCGTCGGTCCCGGTTATTATCAATAACATGATAATAGTGGTTAAAGCTCGCCAACCCGCATTGGAGCAGCGTGATGGGTCTAAGCTCTAATTCCCTCTCTCCTATGAGAGTGGAGGCCTGTGCCCAGCAGTGGGACGTTAATGGGCTGTGGTGGTGGTGGTGGTGGATGATTTATACCGAATGTGCGAGTCCGGCGGGGATGAGGCTGACTCGCCACAAGCAACCGAGACGCGCGTCTATTATGTAATCCGGTTGGAACACCACCCAGTTACCACTATCTGTACTTTGGTTAAGGTAACTAACTGTAAGAGAGCCTTACTGCTTCTATGGTTACATTTCTTTGCGTTTCGATGATAAAAAGGTGACGGAGGAACCAGATCGAATAGTTCTTGAGCACACTCTCCGAAATATATCCTGTAGAATACCGACAGACAGGCAACTTTGCGTCGATGCTCCATGTTTTAATGATTTAAGACTTAATTAATGGATGAAACCCGCGACTCGCGGAAACTCCTTCATTTTTCGGAAAAAAAATTAGCCTATGTGTTATTCCAGACCTCTACCAAATTTCATTAAAATTGGTTGTAAAGATGGGCCGGGAAAGCAGACAGACACACATTCACATTAATTGACCGAGCGAAGCGAAGGTCTCAGAGTCTACTTGAGTGAATTTGCACTTGTCCGTCCGTCTGTCAGAGCCTTATAACTTCTGAATTACTGAACTTAATTACTTCAAATTTAAATATAATAAGTAAACTTCAAATTTATTTCAGGGGGGCTCTCATAGAAGCGAATGCGAAGTAAAATATTTTTTAAAGCGTTACATAGGGTCGCGGTATATCATTTTAAAGATAATTTTATTTTATTTTATTTAAAGACATTTTAATTTTTCCCCTAAAATTGACGAAATGGGGGGCTTTCAAAGTGGAGATTTTCTAACGTCCAAAGTTGACCTCAGAATTCTCAATTTTCTGAAAGGCTGAGCCTGAAACTTGATCAATTATTTGAATTATATCCTGTACATGAACAACAAATACTAAAAGTAGATAAATATTATAAGTAAACGAAACTATTTAATTTTTAATGAGCTTCAGTATTTTTAACAGAACTTCACAATCATGTCAATAGATGGTGCTCTGTAAAAGTTTATGGATACTGCGAGGTCTCAGTTCGGGGCGAACCACTAGTAATATTAGTATGGATTTATATAGTAAAGGATACACATGGGACAGAGCTGGTCATCGACCACAGCAGGTTTCATGGAAATGCCCTGCACTATGGGAATGTGGATGACCACATTGTTTTCTGGCTTCGATTCTTCCATTATGTCGAATATTTGGGACGTTTGGCTGGACTGAAAGTTAAATTGTATATTAAAGTTTAATTATATTAAATTATAAGGCGGTAAAGTACAGGAAGTATCCTGAAAATATTATTTTGTTCTTTAACTTCTACTGTTCTGATTCTTTTCTTTTTTCGTTCGTTATAATTGGGTATTTGACTACTATTCAAATAAGTTATTTTTTAGTGTTTATTAAAATATAGAGGATCTCCCAAACGTCATATTTTCCACGTCCCCTGATAGTTTTATTTTGAATAACCATTTTAAACAATCGATTAAAGTAAAAAAGTGCGTCCAATTTTAATGACGTCACATTTCAGATTTTCATATAAATGCCATACTTAGGACACAATAATTCCTCAGGCGACGAAACTTTACAGTATGATACAGCATCATGAGTTAAATGTATATTGTAAATATCCAACAAAAAATCAGAACGGTTGTATGTTTTTTATATGCTATAACCCAATTGTTAAAGCAGGAAGGTAAGTACATTATCGCGTAAACGAAGTTTAAGTTTGATAATAAAATCGGTTAAAATATCTATGTTCTGCATGATTATTTCATTTGATATTTCGGTTTAAAGTGTAAATATACTACCTAGTACCTACTATTATTTTAAAAAGAAATCGAGAAAATATTCAGTCATAGATATTAAGTTTCAGGTATAAATACCTAACTTCCGGTTTTTTTTTTGGATATTTTTGTATAAGTTTTGGTTCATACCATACTACAACCCTGCCAAGTTTCAACGACTGAGGATTTAATGCGGGGGTCTCCATACAACGAACCGCCCCGTTGCCTAGACTATTTTGACGTTTGAAAAAAAGTTGCTGATTTAACTATTAGTCAAATACCCAATTATACCGTTGTCTTAAATGTTTAACTGCAATGGAAATTTTAATATGAAGTCCGTGTTCCTGAGTTAATAGGTAAGCTTATTGTTTCCTCGCGAATTAGAGAAAAGTACTATAAAAGTCTCGGCCGAAATAGCAATTCACGGCTAGCGCCTCGTCCTCTTAAAAATCACTTGGGAAGTCCTCGGATTCGCCTCGTCCATCCAATATAACTCAGCCGTGAATTGCTTTATTTCCAGCCTGGGCAGTAATGTACTATATCTATATTATCTTGGTTTTGAATAGGGATGATGCCTATATCAAAAATAAATTATTTCGAACTGATTATTAAATAGCGGGTCTTCCAAAACATCTAAAATTCACATCCTCTGTTAGTTTTAAGTCTGATAACCATTTTAAAATATAGATTTTTAAAAAAAGTGCGTCGAACTTTGATGACGTCACTATTTAATATTTCATACAAAATCCCATACTAAGCAGGCGTTTTGGCGTTTGAAAAAAAGTTGCTGATTTGACTAGTTGTCAAATACCCAATTGCTTTATTAATTAATTTGACCACTTATAGTCGACTAGATGATGCCCGCGACTTCGTCCGCGTGGATTAATGTTTTTTTGATTCCCGCGGGAACTCCTTAATGTTCCGGGATAAAAAGTAGTCTATGTCCTTCCCCGGGATATAACCTACCTCTATACCAAATTTCAGCAAAATCGGTTGAAAAGATGGGCCGGGAAAGCGTAGCAGACAGACAGACAGACAGACAGACAGACAGACAGACACACTTTCGCATTTATAATATTAGTATGGATAAAATTAGCAGTGTCTATCAAGCAATCCGATAGCAATTTATAGCAGTTGACATTAAAATATTTTACTGAATACGAAACATGTGACGTAAGCAATAGCAACCAATAAACGAGTTTCCAACAATAGTGTTGGTAACTTGTTGTCAAATATTTAGCGAATAGGCCTGCCAGCCTGGACAGTAATGTCCTATATTTGACATTTTTATATTGTACTGTATTGGGTTTGTACCTTTCAATAAAGAATTATTATTATTATTATTATTATGTATGTCTCTTCCATCTCGGGACCATGGGGTCCCGGACCTTTGGAAGGCGTACGAGGGGCCGAAACCAACTCGCAGAGACCCGTTAGACAATTTTACTCTAAAGGAAATGTGACACCAACCGGCGAATATCCCTATAAGGTCAAGGGGAGTAAGAGAAACGGTGGGGTAAGAGAAACACAAAGCCATAACTAACAAACTATGCAGTTTAACGATATTTGCTCTCAACAGTACAAACAGTATTGACGAACTGGTATAAATTTTTTAACATAGATGTCGCTGCGATAGTTCTACAAGGTTATATTTAAGAAAGAAAATTTTCATTTTTCAAAACTCAAAACACGAGTTAGACGTGCTTTTATTTATTGCTTGTTTTAAAGTGAATTCATAAAGTTTTCTACAGTGTTTTGCGGTAAGTACTTAGAATAATGTGTAGATTTGATGTTCCAATTGTTTTTTCTGTCTAAAACAGTTCAGTTTATTATTTTAAGACATGGTAAAGATTATAGTCACTAAAAGTTCCGAGTGGGAAAGTGAAACAGAGATGAGCGGGGTAAAAGAAACATATGTTTCACTTCCCTCATTTCAGAGATTACCAACCTTCTTTTAATTATATCTTATTAAAAAAAACTACTATGTATTAAATTCATTATAGGTCATCTTGTGCCTGCCACACCAAACTTATTAATTATTAGAAATTATAAAACTATTGTTAGTCTGTTTGTTCAAGCGTCATTCAAAAACAACTGGACTGATTTTGATGAAACTTATCACACATATTCGTTATATATAATGTTTTTTATTAGGAGTAAGACATAGTAGTTATTTTATTATTTTACTACAGTGCTTCACACACGAGGAAAGTTTCAAAACTTACTTAAAATACATATAAAAAATGCCTGCCGGTTCCGAAAATTTTTGATATGTAAGGTGAACCGAGGCTATTGTAACTTCGGGGCTATTGCGTCTTATCATTTTATCTTCCTTCACAAATAGATTTACGGGAAACGACATCTATTGGTGGATAGACCAACTAATGTTTACTAAAGGGGATCATAGAGTGTGCTTGTATCGCGCCTACTGTTTTACCGACGGCGTCTTCTTTTTTAGTCGGCCATTTTTCGTTGAGTGTGCTGGAAACATGGTGTGATATTTTATTCGACAAATATTTACTGTGAGCCTTTTGGAACAATATTTTACGCTAAGTACAAATTTAATGAATAACTCCTTGTTATTTGATAATTATTTTCTTTCTGTGTCGTAGTTATCTAGAGTTATTAGTAAAAACACATTAACCCCACTAAAATTGTGACACGGGGCTATTGTATCTACAAAGAAATACACAATAGCCCTGTTGATTTTAGTATGGAAATAAAAGTACTAGTGATGCCAACGTATTTTTTTATCGATAAAATAAAAAACAGAATTTGTAAGAAAATAAAAGGTAAAAGTTTAAATATAAGATTGTTTGTGTTTGTCGTAAGACAAGACCAAAACTATTATGCTTAAGTGATTTCTGAGCATTTAATTAATAATAAATACTCAAAACGATTGTGATCTTTAAAGATTTTGTGATAGTAACCTAATTTTTGCTAGTGGAGAATTATTTTAATTTTTATAAGGTATTTTTTTAACATAATATTACTTTAAATTTCGTCCTTTTAATTTTATTTCATTAATAAAAATATTACATAAATGATATATGAAAACGTGTTTCATTCAAAATATTATCGACAATCGACACAGCACAAATTATCAGGCATAATCCAACACTAAAATTTAAAAAAAAGCTACAATAGCCCCACTTATATCGAAAAAGTATTTTTAAAGAGAAACTAACCTTCTTACATTGAGATAAGTCGCAAATTAATTTCCATTATGCCTCTGTTTATCATATTCAGTGAGTTTGAGCCTAATATCTCTTCGAGTTTAGGAATTAAGAGTGATAGTTACATTAACCCCCGATACGGGGCTAATGTGGCTAAAATCGGTCCTTGAAATTAAAATCAGTTTTAATAAGAATATAGTGGTTGTTTTCTAACGCAAATGGGTAAAAATAAGACTTTAGGATCTAATCATTCAAGATATTAAAACAGTTTTTCCCTAAATTATTTTTTAGCAGAAAAACAGCTCCTTCAACATACCTCGGTCAAAAAAATTTCAATTTTTAGATGCAATAGCCTTGGTTCACCTTATTTAAGTAAGTTTACATAGTAGTTATATTCTTTAGTTTTATTCCCATAATTATTTTGATTACATTTGAGGGAGCTACTAGCTATAAAAGTATTAATATATTAAATATATAAAAGGAAAAGGTGACTGACTGACTAACTGAGCTATCAAATTTAGAATAATAAATATTATTTAATGTAAGTTGAAAGTTGAAATTTTTTAAGATGTAAAACCTCTTAAGTCAGGCTTAAATTGACTGAATAATATAAGTATATATTTTTAACTTAGGACAATAATTTGTTGTTATTTTACGTCTACACGCATAGGTAATATTAGATTCGCAAAATAAGTTTATTGGTGAAAGCAAGAATAGAAGAAGACGTAAAAAAATTGTAAACATGGTGCTATTTTATTGAACTAAAAAATTAATAAAAATTTAGAACGTACTCAACTTTTGTTTTGGTTTTACTACCCCTGACTTGGCGAATATGTTTCACTTATCCCATTTTCAGTTTTTTCCATTTATTTAAGAAATTAGACCATATAACCATTCACTGAGACTCGTAATCGATTGAGGCAATTAAAGATGCCATTTTAGTTGTTGAAATAGTTCTATAGGCCTTATATTTACCGAGTTCTGATCATAGTTTCACTTACCCCATTTCGGGGGTAAGTGAAACAAAACCATAGTCTACTTTTGATTAGTAATTTCATCGTTATTTGCACGATTAGAAAGCTTGAAGATCATGTCGTATGAAAGCCGATTTAATGAAGAGTATATATCATTTATCGTTATTCAAATTAACAATCCTTTTACTGACTTACAGGTCATTTTGTAGAAAAAACAGGAAAGTATGTTTCACTTACTCCCCCTGACCTTATGCACTATGCGAGTGCATATAGGGATATTTAGTTTATTATTTATACCCGGTTAGTGCAGGACTATTGCAAAACATGAAAACAAATGATAGGTATGGGTCTACGGGTTTGGGTTGCTATAATGGACTGGTGAAATGGGTCTATGGAAGTACTTATCTATATATATAAAATTCAAAGTCCTGACTGACTGACTGACTGACTGACTTATATATCAACCCACAGCCTAAACCGCTGGTCCTAGAGACATGAAATTTGGAGGGTGTGTTCTTTGTGAAGAGCAGGTATCCACTAAGAAAGGATTTTTCGAAATTCGACCCCCTGAGGGATGAAACAGGGGTTCAAAGTTTGTAGGAAAGTCCGTCATTTTTCAAGCTGTAGCCATAAAACTTGGCGTTTGGGATTTCGGTTTGAAATGAAAAAATACGTGATTCACAGTCAATTCTATCCCCAAGGACGTCAAATAGAGAGTTTATCCTTCAATCACGCCGAAATAGAGCAACGGATCAACGTGATTTTTTGCATGGGTATAGTTGAGGATTTGGAGAGTGACATAGGCTTCTCTTTATCCCGCAAAATTAACCTGCCAGTGCCTGTGGGAATCAAAAACTTATGCCACGCGAACGAAGTCGCGGGCGTGCGCTAGTTATTATATGTATCTTATCTTAGTTTTGAATTCGCGGGAGCTGTTCCTTTACCTGATGGTGTATAACTAGTAAATGGTCAATAACGCTGACGGCGAATCGACCCATCAACCCCGTCTTCAGCACGTGTTGAGTTCCTCCGCCACCAGATATTGGCATCAGCCACACCTTCATAACAAATTATATCACAACCTAGGTATGGTAATACATAGTTATCTATACTCTATACTAATCAAATAAATATTATAAATGCGAAAGTTTGGATGGATGTATGGATGTATGGATGGCTGAACGGATTTGCATGAAATTTGGCACAGAGATAGATTATAGTCTGGAACAGCACATAGGCTACTTTTTATCCCGGAAAATTAAGAGTTCCCGCGGGAACCGAAAATCTTCAATCCACGCGGACGAAGTCGCGGGCATCAGCTAGTATAAAATATTATAAATGCGAAAGTTTGGATGTATGGATGGATGGATGTTTGTTACTCACACACGGCAGAACGGCTGAACATACCTGGATGAAATTTGGCACAGAGATAGATTATAGTCTGGAATAACACAGGCTACTTTTTATCTCGGAAAATTAAAGAGTTCACGCGGGAATAAAAAAAGCAGCTACTTTATAATACAATGCCCGCGACTTCGTCCGCGTGGATTAAGATTTTGGTTCACGCGGGTGATAGAGGTGATAAAGTGTCCAGCTTTTAATTTGGATTATGTATAAATAATGGCCAACAACCTCAATTTACTTAAGGGCCCTGTCAAACAAAAAATGTGGGCGTATTTTACTAACGCCATCTAGTCTGAAAAGCGGGACAGCGCTATGGTGGGGACAAGGACAGGCTTCTTTCTTCTTTCTTTCTTGTTGATGCGGCTTTGCAGGGCTCTGTGACGACCGGCATCACTTTGACCGTTGCCGATCTATTGTGATCGCCACTATCTCAAGTTCCTGACCAATACTACTTGCTGCTAGGAACAGCAACAACTTCTTGGCCGGGATATTCTTTGCCTCCTCTGGTTCCACTAGGTGCTTTCCAAGGAAGAGGCTACGTTTATGCATTAAAGCGGGGCAGTTGCAGATAATGTGTAAAGGCGTTTCTACAGCTTGCACACATCTTAACAGGCAAGGACAGGCTCATACAGGTGTGGAGCGCGCTCCACAGGTCGGATGCCCAATTTGTTTCAATGAAAGGGCCCATCTAGTACCTACATATATATCGATGATAATGGCAGTTAAGAATCTACCTCAGTAGGGCCAGAAACAGTGGGCGCGGCGGCGGCGTGGCGGAACAGTGCGCACCACGCGGCGCCGCACAGCCTCAACACGAATACATCGCGCTCCATCACCGGACGCGACCACTCTACTGCAATCACACAAGGACCACTTTTTTAACTTACATAATAATAATATGTTCTCGCGACTGAATTTCGGCCACGGCGGCCTATCTTCAGAGAGATTAGCCATCTGCCCGGGAGATATTATAGTGCACAAGTGTGTACACACGCGCACTTACACAGGTGCACTCTCTGTTGCTTTACTCTCATAGCCCAATGGGACGGAAAATCTGACACGACTGGGGAGAGAGCAGGATTGACGGCTTAATGTGCTTTCCAAGGCTTGCGAGTGAAACACCGCTAACTTCCTAACTCTGGGCTGGTACTGAGAATTTCTTGTCAGAAAAACCCAGTACTTGTTATGACTTATGGCCCGACCAGGGACTCGAACCCGGGACTATTCGAAATTGGTTGCATTCGAACATGTTAACCACTAGACCAACGAGGCAGTCAATAATAATATTAGTATGGATATAGTGGGATTGTACCTACTTTCCAATTTCTGTAACTTTGTGATGGTAGAGTTGTTCAAGGAGAACGGCTGCAGCAATGCTCCATTGTTGCCGGCCAATAATACTATATTACTCTGGGCGCACCAGGAGAACCATGCACCGCTGAAAATAATATAGACTTAAAAAACTACAGACTGTAATGTGCTTTAAAAATATAGAGTACTAGCTGATGCTCGCGACTTCGTCCGCGTGGATTTAGGTTTTTCGGTTCCCGCGGGAACTCTTTAATTTTCCGGGATAAAAAGTAGCCTATGTGCTATTCCAGACCATAATCTATCTCTGTGCCAAATTTCATCCAGATCCGTTCAGCCGTTGGAGCGTGATTGAGTAACAAACATACATCCATACATCCAAACTTTCGCATTTATAATTAATGATTAAACGAACTTACCTGTAAGTGAAGTTCGATCATAATTATACGAGTATTCGTCCGAAGAGATTAGCATGATATACTTGTAGTACCGTGTACGTACGGCCACTTTCACACGTTAGTTGAGGTAGCTGGAAATGAAAACAAACGCTCCCTCTTACCGGCCAATAGCAGGCCGCTATATATAGGCCCCACTCCTGCACAACTAGTCATTTAGTTCGGAGCTTGACCTTTTTTTTTTTTTTTACACTTTCATAAACACATATATATTACAAATTTAACCTTGAATTTGAAATTTGACCTTTTCATGACACTGGGGTAACCCGTGGGAGGGTGGGATGCTAATCTCTTCGGACGAATACTCGTATAATTATGATCGAACTTCACTTACAGGTAAGTTCGTTTAATCATTAATTACACTTCGTATTCGTCCTCCGAGATTAGCATGATATACTTGTAGATATTGAGAGACTTGTCATGAAAACAGGTCTTACTCGTAGTTATTATGCGAAAAACGCACTTTAACCATCAGGTATATCATATTTAATACATAATAATGATTATGTTCTTATTTAATGAACAATTTTATTTATTTTGATAGATATTTACGAGGTACTGTATAACTTTGTTTTTTATAATGCTCGATTTTATTATTACAGGATCATAGTTTTTTTAAGAAATGAGTCAACTCAACAATCTGAATTTTCGATAAGGAAAATTATAATTTCAAAAGTATTCGAGCAACTACTTAGTGTCGTGTACTTTGGGCAAAAACAAGGACCAGTCTGTGGATATGCCAAGTGACTGCAACTAAAATATTCTTGTGGATATGGTGGGCTCTTGAGGCCGCGCTGTATTGAGGAATTGTGTCGAAGGTGTTTAATTTTGTCAAGATAACTATTGAGGGTTACACTTACGATAATGTAAAAATTGTATTATATACGGAAGAAACCTGTTCAGAAAGTTTTAATTAAAAATTAAAAATTTTGATTGACGAGAAATTTCGAAGGAAAGTTCTATGTTATATATTATTATTATTACAATTTTGAAAAACTTTTGCATTCTGTGTAATGTTCTTGAAGCTCATAAAATTATTTAATGCTTCAAAAGTTCTTTTATAGTTGAAATTTCATCAGATCATTGATTTATAGTACCTATGTTCAATTTTTTCAATGAAACTGCATATTATACTTAGAGATCACTTATCTCTAATATTACGAGATCTACAACTATTGGTAAAGTTGTGATAAATTTCAACAACTCAAATTCAATTGAATTAATGCTTGCTGAAGACATCCATGGAAGAGATGTATAGTATTGATTGCCGAATTGAAACAACTTAATTGATCAACTATCGTGTTGTTTAAATGAATTTACAGAAGGACAGAAATAAAACTGACTGAAAGGTATTCATCATTTCTATAGATGAGAGTGGGAAATCTCTTATCAATAAAGACTACCGGCGAGCAGCCAGCAGTAGTTCCAACCAGGGTATGTGAGGTGTAATTTGCGGCTGCAGGAACGAGAGAGAAAGAAAAAAAATAAAATAAAAATAAAAATATATATATACTTATGTATATATATAACCACGTCAGATGGTTCAAAGACCAGTGGACCAGTGGGTCCGAAGACAAATTACAGCAAGTAAACCATTAAATATGCGATATGATGGTAGGCTATAAAGGAACAAAAATTATGAACTTTACTTGTGTTTTCTTGATAATACCGAAGAGTGGAAACCCAAGAGATTGAACCCCATGAACGCATTAATGGCGTACGCATCTGAGTCATTCTTACACGAAATATATTAATTTTTATAATTGGTATAACATTGGGACGCAAAAAGGAGAATTTTCGAATTATTTGGACAGTTCCCACTAAATACCTTTGAACGGATTCGTCTTGATTCTCTAATAGCTTTAGTATCGTGACTAGAGCGTTTATATGTAATACAAACATCTTTGTAATCGCATCTATTCAATATATATCTCGTGGGCTCATCTCAAGAGGGGAAGTACCTACCAGCCATGCAGGTTATGAAACCAACTGCAATGGTATTGGCGATCTTGAAAAGATTTTGAAAAAATGTGTAAGTATTCAACAAATACTTAAAACCGAAGTAAGCTGGCAGAATTTCCAACTGGTTAATGTGAAATGCCTCATTTCGTTGGGTGCTAGCAGTTTCCTCACCACAAGCGGCCCCCAACCCCGCAGTTGAGAATCCTATGACAATTTCTACATCATTTCAATTTTGTTTACAGAATTAAGCCGCTCAAAATCTGAAGGACAACAGGATATAGATGCGTTGTTTCTTAATTACCATTTTTTAAATTTAAAACATTTACACCTTCTAAAACTTGGTTGTTTTAGCCGGCCACGATGAAGTAATAAGGCCAACTAATGTAGCAAAGTTCAAAAAAAAAATATTATTATGTATATAAGAATAAATTACGTATTCCAAAAAATAAAGTTGCAGGAGCTCGGTGGCAACTTATTGTTTCTTTTCATTGAAATATTATGTTATATAGACGTTCGTTTTGTGATTTCTTTTTAAAAAGAGAATCAATCATCATCGAACAATAACTATAGGTAGTGTCGGAACTCCTTATACGGAAGTTATTTACTTGTTTTAAAATTAATTATAAAATAAAACTGTTAAGTTGCCAAACTGTTAAGATTATTAAAGAATTATTATGATTAAAAGGAGTAACATTAATTTCTTAGCCTCGAGGAAATTTTTAGGAAAAAAATATTGCAGTTTGGTTTAAATAAACCAAATAACTGTGGAACGTATATTTGGAAAACTATATTCAAACAAAAGCGCAATTAATTTAGTTGCCTTTCTGGTCTGCATGTATTAGGACCGAAAACTAAGCATCTTTTTGATTGGTTGTGGTCATATAGCAGTTCTCACTAATACAATTATTGTTCTAAATTCTTCAAATAAAGAAAAAAATATTGAAATGTTTTTCATTGTTTTATATTAAAGTAAATATGTTCTTGCCGTATGACTCGGAAAAAGAGTACTGCAGTCAAAAATTAATGTACTGCAGGTTCACTTTGTGATATAGCTCCTATAGCTAAGGGACCATCGACTGCCTTTTGAATGAATTTCGAGGCAAAACAAGAAACACTTAAAATAGGAATACTATAGGATAAAACAACTAACCACTGTAGGGTCATCGGTTATGGATGACCACTGCTTTTTTAAAAATTTTGACAAATTTTTTAAAAAAAATTACCAGTGTTCCTAATCTCGGACAACGATGGCTGCGATGAGAAGTCCTTAGCCGAAATGCTCGCATAACAGGTCTGTTGATTTAAAACTTCCTTTGCGGTTTGAGCTTGAGGCTGTTTCGACTCTGCGCTCTATTTAATTATCGCCTTAGCATCTTTGTAAGTTTCTGAAAGATTCTTGCTAAATAATAAGAATTAGTTTTAATATGCAATAACTAATCCTGAGGACAATTAAACGTCTTGTTAAAGAATCGCTGTATGTCGTAATTAAAGCGTCGTGCGTCCATTAATAGATGCTGTATCCGACGATCCGTATCGTTTTATAAAGCTCTGCTGTAGTAGCTATGCTCAAAACATCATAACAAAAAACTCGAAGGCGTCTTGCTGTCGGGATTCGGGAGTGAAGGCGGGACTTGCGCCTGCGTCATCATGACTTCTCCCAGGGCAGGTAAGATCGTTGGTCTTCATGACATTAGTCATTCATTATTGTTCATTAGAACGCAGTCCCAATAGTGAAGCATATTATGGCAACATGAATGCTTGGATAAGTTTTCGCACCTGATCGAAGATGCTTTGAGATTCAAGCACGTGCGCGCGCACTTTCGTCGTACGAAAAAAGGTGTGCCAATAAAGTGCGTAAAAGGACGCACTTCTCAAAAATAGATTTTGCAATAGTTAGTTCAAACAATCAACGTAATACAGGCATAATTTCATAATATATAATCGTGTACGAAAAAAAAAACACTTCAAAATTGAACAACGCCTGAGAGACCCCGCTCATGACCCATTGCCAGTCCATTACTTTGTAGGCATGAGATTGCACG
Organism: Erebia ligea; assembly: GCA_917051295.2. Lineage (NCBI taxonomy): Eukaryota > Metazoa > Arthropoda > Insecta > Lepidoptera > Nymphalidae > Erebia > Erebia ligea. The sequence continues at coordinate 1,981,185 of OU785234.1, read as the reverse complement.
CGAAAATATACTTCAAAATTGAGCAATGCCTGAGGGCTTTCGCCCACGACTCATTGTAAGTCTATTACTTTGTAGGCATGTGATTGCACGCGAAAACGTACTCCAAATTGAAACGTACTTCAAATTTGAGAAATGCCTGAGGGCTTTCGCCCACGACTCATTGCAAGTCTATTACTTTGAAGGCATGAGATTGCACGCGAAAACGTACTCCAATTTGAAACGTACTTCAAATTGAGCAATGCCTGAGGGCCCCCGCCTACGACTCATTGTAAGTCTATCATTTTGTAGGCATGAGTTTGCACGCGAAAACGTACTCCGACTTATTGTAAGTCTATTAGGCATGAGATTGCACGCGAAAACGTACTTCAAATTGAGCAATGCCTGAGGGCTTTCGCCCACGACTCATTGTAAGTCTATCATTTTGTAGGCATGAGATTGCACGCGAAAACGTACTTCAAATTGAGCAATGCCTGAGGGCTTTCGCCCACGACTTATTGTAAGTCTATCATTTTGTAGGCATGAGATTGCACGCGAAAACGTACTTCAAATTGAGCAATGCCTGAGGGCTTTCGCCCACGACTTATTGTAAGTCTATTATTTTGTAGGCATTAAATTGCACGCGAAAACGTACTTCAAATTTGAGCAATGCCTGGGGGGCCTCGCCTACGACTTATTGAATTTCGGTTTGAGTTTAGGTATATATCTTAAAAAAAACCTATGCGCAAACACACATTATTAGAAAGTTGGCTGACGAGCAATGTTGCGACTCGATGGTGGCAGTGTTGGCGATTGCAGTGACTCCAAAGAACTCGATGACAAGCAGTGTAGAAGACTTCAAAAACAAAAGCTCGATGGTGTAGAAGACTCCAAAAAACTCGATGACAAACTTATTCGGTGATAACGTTTACGTGATCGGTTTAATTTCAAATTTCCGAAATCACTTTTACGTTTTTATCACAAAAATAAATAATAAAAATATTAATTGCTGATTCTTTTCTGTAGGAATGTTATTCCGAACCAGTGAAAGATTCCACTCGACGACTCAAAAAGGACTTGTAAAAGTCTATTTGAGTAAGAAACATTACGAACTAAATGACTAGTTGTGCAGGAGTGGGGCCTATATATAGCGGCCTGCTATTGGCCGGTAAGAGGGAGCGTTTGTTTTCATTTCCAGCTACCTCAACTAACGTGTGAAAGTGGCCGTACGTACACGGTACTACAAGTATATCATGCTAATCTCGGAGGACGAATACGAAGTGTAATATTTATTTGATGATTGATTAGCTGATCCCCATGAGAGGGGTAACAGACAGACATGTTTGCATTTATAATATTAGTATAGACCAGGGGTCGGCAACCCGCGGCTCGCGAGCCACATGCGGCTCTTTGGATGTGAAGCTGCGGCTCTTTAGTTCCATACGCAAATACTATTTATTTTATAAAAAAAAACACTGAAAAATCGTCCTGAATCGATTAACGAGGATTAGGCACCATTTCTATCTCTCAGCCACTTGTACTCGCTTTTCACCGCACCCTTCCTCCGTGACACGCGTCGTCACTGTCGTCAGTCCGTCGGAAGCTCTCGAATGACGCCGTCGTCGGATGTTTCTATGTAGGTTTTAATTCGTTTTCAACAAGTTGGAAGAGTTGGAGGTCCAGAAATGTATGTAGGTACGTAACGCAACAAAAGTGGACAGCTTTAAAAGAAATGCCGCGAGTTGAGGTACTTATATTCGACGCATGGAATAGTCTTCCAGATTGCTACAGTAAGGTGAAGAGTTGTCATTTGGAGTGCTGACTATCTTCGGATCGACATATTCGTGCGAGCAAGCGTTCTCTTGCATGAATATAATTAAAAGTAAAGTAAGAAGCCAACTAACATTTATTATGAAAATTTAGCGTCATGTTTGAAACAAGTTATATTTCGTACGTTTCATTCTTCAGATATAAAACCACAAAGGTAGTCGATTTATCGATCTGCAGCTTTTCGCACTCTTTTTTAATGTCGGTAGATTAAAAAATTCCCCAGTATTCGTGTACTCCGGGCCCCGCACGCCGCCATTCCTCATTCTTTTATTGTGCGCAGCAACGAGCACTCACTTATCAATATTTAAAGAAATTCAATTGGAATAACTTATTAAGTATACCTAAACGTATCGCTTAAAGTAAAATTCAAATGTTTTTATTCAAATAAACTTTTACAAGTGTTTTTGAATCATTAAGTGAATCTACCACTGGTTCGGTACCACTGGTAAGTTCGGTAAAGTAGGAAAAGAAAAGTTAAAATGACGAAATCATATTCATCTTTGAAGGAATCGGAAGAAACTCAGGGTAAGTTTACATAAATATATTTTATTTGTGTACGGAATTCAATCAAATAACCTAGAAATGGACTTGAACGGGTACTCTTTTATATATCAACTTTTAAAAAGGATAAATATGTGAATCAATGGCATCTCTAAGCTAGCCTGCAGGGTATTACGTCGAGGGTATCTGGAAGGTATAGCATGATGCTTGAAATAAGTCTGGAGGTTGACTGCGGGTACTTCTTTATACTTATATCAACTTTTAAAGGATACATATGAGAATCAATAGCATCTCTAAGCTAGCCTGGAGGGTATCACGTTGAGGATATCACGAAGGTATAGCATGATGTTCAAAATAGCCTGGAGGTTAACTGCGGGTTAACACGAGGGTTCAAAACAAAACGTTAAAGTTTGTTGGATTAGAAACGTTAAAATTATCATTTTAGACGACGAAACCACACAGGGTTATACAAATTTCGTGATGACGTCCAGGACTTTCAGCGCTGGGTGACGGTTGGCGGCGATGATATTCGCCACACCTTACGACAACGTTGGATCAATTGGCTAAAACATACAGTTAAAACAAAACCAACTATAGGTCTTGGAATAAATACCATCAACAAAACCCTGCCTCCTTGGGAGATGACAAAGTTCAGACTACCAAGATACTTTCTAATCCCTGTAGGATCCGGACTGGTTCCTACATTACACTGAAAATCATGTGAGCATAAAACTCCTAGCTCCCGGTCTTAGTGAATCGTTTATACCACTGCTAAAAGATCTCGAAAGAGAAGAGACGCTTTTCGGAGAAAAGCTCTCAAATACTATAAAAGCTTCGAAGACTATTGACCGTCACGGATTGCAAATCGGAAATCCCGTCCTAGGGCGACCTTCCCATAGCTGCTACATCGACAACGCGGAATATGATACTATATTCGGGAAACGAGACAGGCCCTCCTCGTCTCGCCTCGGGGAGCAGAGAGGGGCGAAGAGGACATCCGCGAGCAGCGACGGCGTACATCGGCGGCCAGCGGCGATGACCACGTGACCTCCAGCCAGAGCAAGTATCTTGCATACACACAGCGAGAGATTAAGGTACCTACAATCTAAATGCTGGTCGTATACAATATTTTAATAAAGCAAAAAATCTTGGGCTGAGTGTCCGCTAGATAAGAAGTCTCGGATTGGATTTATAAATCCTAATCACCATGAGGCGATACCATTTAAAGTTATCAACTTTATGTACCTACCGTCAATACATCTTACATTAACATCGAGCATTTAATTTTATATTTAACTCGATTTGTGAGTTTGAGCCACAGCTAGATCAAATGATTTTTAGAATATTCTAATCAATCTAAGAACCAAAATCTAATGATGACTCAAAGATTTATTTTAAATTTGCATTAATTGCAATCATTAAATAAATTCGTTACTCAAAATCATTATAAGTGTTAAGAATTATATGACAGCTTGCAAATCAATACTTTATAGCGGTTTTATGTCTACGCTATATTTGAAAAAGTCTAATTTATTTATTGATACCGATCAACCCATCTCAAAGAAAATTACGAAATTGTAATTAGATACTTCTTATGGTGAAAATTTAATTTAATGAATTTATACCAATGCCTTTACGGCTTATTACGGGCTCCGAGAACTTTCACAAAAATTATAACATAGGTATCTACTTATGTTAATATATAATATAATATATTATCTTATATTTATCGTTGTGCATACAACGATATTGTTCATAATGGTTGTACTTTGTACTGAAGGTTTACGTAACGTAACCGCGAATATTTACGTCAAACTGTTGCAGTATTGAAATAAATTTTGAAAATAACTTTCTACTATCTTTGCAACAACCCAAGTTCAAGTTTTACATTATTATTATTATTATAGCATTAGCGTAAATACCACGCGGGTGCCGGCGCCTAGTCGAGCAAATTAAAACTATATCGACACGGCGGTACCATCTTTTGCTCAGAGCAACTTACGGTGAATATATTATGTCTTCATCCTTGCTTAGAAGTATAATATAATATTATTACAATTTTAAAAATAGTTACGAAGTTGGAAGGTTGGACTTGTACCATTGAGTTTATACCAAAATCAAATATTTCGATGGTCAGAAATACCTACCAATAGCATACCTACCTAAGCATTCAAGATACATATAAGTATAAATCATATGGAGCTAAATTTCGGCTTTCGTTTTTAATTTTATCGGATCTTGAAGGTTGGTCACTATAAGTAATAAACTAATAAGTTTCAACTAGAGCTTTTTACAGACGCCTGTGTCTGGCTCGGGTACATTTTGTGATAAATGAATAACTGTAAAATGAAATTAATTACTGAGTTTTAATTTCATACTAACTACTTAGACCCGATGGTGGTATTTTATATAATATAAGTATGCATATAAAATATTTCATCATATACCTACATCTATATTTTATAATCATATACATCTATAATACTGGTTATTATTAAAGTAATAATTATTAATACTAAGAAGAATTAAGCTTAGGTAAGATAGATAAATCGAATGGGTGGCATTCAATACCCAATGATTTGACGTCAGAAATTCGGCAATGGTTGTAAAATGTAATATTATGGTTCACTGCTTCTTATATTAAAAGTAAAGAAATTTAAGAAGCTGATGAAGAATGAGAAATTTAACAAAGATGTAGAAATAAAATAGTCTGATAAATTATATTAAATTATCCGTCAATAAGATTATAGACAAGTTAGGCCAGTTATCGTTTTATTAGCATAACACGCCAATGCCAAACGTAATTAAAACGTAATTAATATAAAGATCAAACCCAATTTCATGAAATAGCATCTTATTTTGTGCTGTTCCACTAATCTTCTAATATGTGAATGTTTAGAAAAGATAATAATATAATAGTGGCCTTAACAGCCTTGGTTTCCTCTATAGCAAAAAATGCTTACTTCAGATTTATTTTTATTTTTTATTTTTATTCTTCTTTATTCAATAAAAGTGGAACTGTTACAATTTTAAATACTTTTAAAAGCCTCCGCATAAACCGCGCAGGGTTTTTGCGCAGAGAATATTATGTTTTTAATAGTTATACATTCCAAAAATAATATAATATTATGATTTTTCTCAAGGAACTCACAATAAATTAAAGGATTTTGTAAACCTGGATGCAACGTACATCGAACGCGTTCATAAAATGAGGAGTACCTACATACCCTGTACCTTTATGGCCTCTTTGGAACTTAAATGGTGGCATTACTGCCTAAACAATGATAGAAATTCATTTCTAATAAAATTATTTGTTATAAGTGCAGTTTAGCGTATGTAGTTATTGTTCTGTTTTTTAAGTTTACCTGGTGATGAGTTTGTAAGCATATAAACAGACTAAAAGGTTGTCCTTAAAGGAAATATTATATAAATTAAGGCCAAACATCCCAAAGTATCTACACAGGATTCTCAGATAGTGTTATACAACACATCGCTCAATGCTCTGATACAGAGATAATTATCTTTACTTACAAAAGAATTTCAGAAAAGTTTTATTCTGTTAGTCTTATATACAGTAATATTAATACCTATCGAAATATTAATATACAAACGGAAACAGTATTTTATACCTCGATATCATTAAATCATCGGCAGTCTGTAGGTACCAGTCAACATGATACAGTTCAACCATAGTATAAATAGTAATGTAAAATATTTAATAGCAACAGCTTAAAAACATCATCTGCCAAATTCGTTTAAAGACCAAACAAAGACAAACCATCAGCCTAGGTGCTGCCACAGCCCACATAGCGGCGTGGATGTGTCTAAGTTCGGCGCGTGCCAACGACACGTCGCCACCAACACGGTACACGAGCTGTGCGTCTTGCAGCTCGCTTGACGTCGTCAAGAAGACCGTCGCGTTGGTTGGTCACAATCGTCACGGACGCTGGCTAAATTTTATAACCTTCCTAAGCGAGCGAGGAACGATTGTTTTGCTTAACCAGAGTTTAATGAAAATTATCCAAATAATACTTGATTTTCATTACATCCATATTATAGTATACTTATTATTATAAATAATAATTATCAAAATGATTGTAGTTTTCAATGATGGTTAACAAATAAATAATAATTTGTTTACTAACCCAAGTAACGAAATGACTGTATGAATGTACTTTTATATTAGAACACTAAGTAATTGTACTATTCAATTCATTTCCCTAATTACAAATTTTCATCTCTGAACATCTACCTTTGTGGTTTTATATCTGAAGAATGAAACGTACGAAATATAATTGATGATTAAACGAACTTACCTGTAAGTGAAGTTCTATCCCAATTATATGAGTACGTTTCATTCGAAGATATTATAAGGTCCCTCCCATCCCATAGCCCATATCATTACGAAAATTTGGTAATAGGTACCGACTCTAAAGAATGAGGAATGGCGGCGTGCGGGGCCCGGAGTACACGAATACTGGGGAATTTTTTAATCTACCGACATTAAAAAAGAGTGCGAAAAGCTGCAGATCGATAAATCGACTACCTTTGTGGTTTTATATCTTCGAATGAAACGTACTCATATAATTGGGATAGAACTTCACTTACAGGTAAGTTCGTTTAATCATCAATTATAAGCCAAATTTATCCAAACTGTCTAAAACCATGCAAAGCCCCATGCAATTGAATTTATTTGCTCAAATGTATGTTATTGTTTTGTTTTATTTTTAAGTACAAGTTACATTGTTTAGTAAAGTTTAAATTTTCTACTTTAATAACCATGCAAAACCATCGCTCCCATTGAATTTGTTTGCTCAATAATTGTTTGTTATTAAAGTACAAGTTAGTGTTAAGTAAATGTTTAATTTTTTAAATTTTTTACTTAAATAATAAGTGATTATCTAATAATACCATTGTAGTTATAATATTATCTAATTTGTTGTGAAAAAACACTAACTACTTATAATATATGAATAAATAGATATTTTTCTTATGAATAAATCAGAATAAATAGATTAGTTTTTTTATCAATAAACTTTACTTATGCTTATACTTGTTGGCAAGAAAATTTTTTTGGCTTTTAAAAATTTTGATTTTTTAAATCAAAAAAATTTTGTAAATTGTAATTTTTGACTCTTCCGCCTCAAAAGGTTGCCGACTCCTGGCATAGACAATACTAATATTATAAAAGTGTGTCTGTCTGTCTGACTGTCTGCTATGCTTTCCCGGCCCATCTTTTCAACTGATTTCAACGAAATTTGGTACAGAGGTAGGTTGTATCCCGGGGAAAGACCTAGGATACTTTTTATTCTGGAAAATTTAGGAGTTCCCGTGGGAATCGAAAAACTGTAATCCACGCGGACGAGGTCACGGGCTTCATCTAGTTTAATATAATTGCTTGAAAACTTATTTTTAATTTAGTGTGGGTAACACTTAGGAAATTTCTAAACAATCTTAAATACATATAAAAAATTGCGGAACCTGCATCTTTCCGGGTATTGCAGTTTGGATAATATGTATTTTGAGACAAATTTTTATATTTACCAGGAGTTTTGATACAAGTTTTTGATATGTATGTAAGAGTGCTTGAAAACTGATTATGATGAGTGAAGCAAGCAGTTTAAACAACTGTTTTACCCCAGTTAGTATGTTATATTAAGTAATATACCAGCCTTTAACTGGCAAAGTTGTTTCATAAGTCTGACAGCCATTCAAAAGATGATGCAACTAAACATAGTTCCAGGAATCTTTTTTTTACAGAACTTAAATCTCACTCTCACCTAAAAGTAGTGCTCTTAAGTGTCTTCAACTGCTTCTTGTCTGGCAGCACTTGCAACAATTCAATTCCATGATCTGATATAAAAGCAATCTCATTGGCCCTCGGCCACACAAAGCCTAGAATCTTCCCATTCTTCCATTTACAAGTGTGCGAGTACTCAACATTTGATGGAACCAGGTCTTTAAAATTGGCGAATTCAACTGTGGCATTTTGCCCATCAAGGTTTCTTTGTATTGCAAGTATTTTATGGTCTGGTGAGAATTTTATTGAGATTATTGGTCCTTTGTCTTCCATTCTGAAGGAGGTGCATTTTGTATCGTCCATACCATTTACTGTAACGCCTGTAACACCCCCTGACCTCACAGTAAATACCTGCAAAAGGTAAGTATCTAATCTAATTACTTATGTGGGTACCTACTTTTTTTAAATAAATGTAACATCATTTATGATGAATATAAATGAATATATTGAATATGTAATCGAGTTTCTGTGGATTTAAGGCATGTACCTCTTTTTAATGAATAAAAAAAACTTAAAAAATCTTAGTATTTGCCAATCAAAACTTGCAATTGAGTATGTTAAATGGTCATTATGTGAGGCATAATATCGGAATGACCATATTTCTTAAACGGTTGAGTAGAAAAAACATTGAATAAATATAAAATTGTAACAAAAACATTACCTGTCCATTTGTGTCGTCAAAGAAAACATTTGTAACAGGGCTATCGGCGTCAAATCTTTTCGGCTGCTCTGAGAGAGACAAGTAGTACTTATCAGAGTCTTTTAAAGAAAATCTTGCCATGTTTTTATTACTTACACCGCAACTTTGAATTTGAAATATAAATATAAATTAGGGGTGCGTTCCGAAATACACTGAGAGCACTGAAAGTCCCCAGTAAAGAGCACTGCCAGTGCTCGCAGTGCTTATAACGGAACACACACTTAGTTTGCGACAGAAGAGGTGTTTGTTTACAAGTTACGCGATTTTGACTTTTTTGACATTGACATGTTTTATTTTTTTTCGATTTGACATGACGTCTTTGATCCCCACAGAGTATACGTACCATACGTTTTTTTCTTCTTCGTTCTTTGATCATGGTTTCCAAGTGTGCCAACGTAACACGAAATATTATGCGTGGTGAATGTGAATCAAATGTGAATGATGTGGTGTCGGTGACTGGTGACTGGTGAGTCGTGTTGTTGGTTGCTAAGGAAACGGATTTAAAAACAAAAACTTAAAAAACCAGTATTGTTTTGTTTGTGTTTGATTTTGCAAAAATGGACGAACAGATTGAATTGCAATCTGTGCATAAAAGCAAATTAAACCAAAGCGATTCAGAGGAGTATCACGAAATAAGTAATGCATTGTTACAAGAAACTTTAATATTTTCACCTAAACATTCACTTACATCGGTCAACGAATATGATTTCTTCACAAATTATGATACGGGTACATTAAAAAAACAAGCAACGAAAAAGAAGAAAAAGAAAAAAGAAAATAGACCAAAAACAATAACAGATGTAATTACTTCGGAGCTGGCTGACAAACAACTTCTAATTGAGAATAGTATTATCATAGTAAAAGCTGATGAGCGGGTCAATTATTTGGAGAAAAAGGCTCGAACTCACCAAATACTAAAGCCGACCACATCTCGAAGACTGGATACTGAAAATGGGTAGGTAATTCAAATCATTCATTTCGCGTGATGAAAGTCACTATGGCTGTGTTCCGAAATACACTGCGAGCCACTGCGAGCACTGTAAGGTGTGACGTCACTTTAGTACACTGCGAAGCCGTTCCTTTATAGTCAGGTATACTGGGTACTGCTTAAAACGGAACGCTGTCAGCACTGAGACAAACACTGAGAGAACCTCTCACCTCGAAAACGCCAGTGCTCACAGTACAAAGATGGCGTCGATTAATGACGTCATATATTTCCCTAGGATACTGCAGCAGTTTACTGTCAGTTATAACGGAACGAATTTCTCCACAGTAAAGAGCACTGAACAGTGCTCGCAGTCTATAACGGAACACAGCCTATATATGTGACTTTCAATCATTTGCACAGGAGTCATTTTAACACTTGTGTGTGCAGTGTAGTTTAACACTTGTGCACTTTAACAATCAGACCTACCATCACAAAATACTTAAAAGTAAACTTACCTTCTACTATCTACAATAATCTACAATCTAGTTTAGTTACCCTTATCTAGAAACACATTAAAATTCATACTTACCTACAGGTTAAATAGTTTTCAACCCGATCATATCAGTCCAATATTTCCTCAAGTTCTTGAAAATAACGTCAACAAAGAAACGGGTATACCAGTGCAATACATAGAACCGTCGTTGTTTAGCGATGTGGTAACAGAATACATAGAGAGTGGCACTAAGCAAATTCCTAAATTCTTAGATATCAAACTGAAAAATATTGAGTTTAAGCACCATCATGAATTCTCCCTTGAAAAGTTGTGTTCTCTAAAATTAATTAAGTATTTTGAAAAATATGAGACTACTACTAATTTAATAAAAAATATACTCAAAAAAATTGATGTTAACAGAAGAACGAGGATAAGTCTGAAAGAAAAGTTGCTTAAAATAAGTCCAAACAAAATAGATGATATAAGATATGATATAAACATACTGAAATACACGAACACCATGCTAGAGTGGAAGAAAAAGTATTATTCCGCCTTAGAAGAACAAAGAGATAACGTTCATCGAATAATTTCGCTCTGGGCAGATATTGAAATGATAAGAGAAAAATCTGGTTTGACTAAAACAGATTGCCAACTGGAAGTTAAAAATATTGAAATTGAACAAGATGAATTTGAAAAAAAGTGGAACCAAGTTTTTGAGCTGGAGTATTCTGATATGATTATTAAAATGGAATTCGATTTTATTAGTAACTACATTGAATACAAAAAATCAAAACGCCAAAGTGATAATGGCGTTGAAAGAAATAAAATAACGAAACCTAAACTAGAAATTGATTATGAAAGTTTAAAAGTAAAAGTAGAATCTATAGTAAATTCAATTGTTTTAAAAAATAGCATTGATTTGGTTTTAAAAAGAGATAAAAAGATAAGCAATGCAAGCAACAAAAGAAAAACTTCATTTGCGAATAACTATTGCTTTAAGATCTATGTAGACGATGTTTTTGTTTGTGAATCTGATAATTACATTTGTAAGGGGGATCAAAGTGAAGTAGACTTTATAGAATATTTATCTATAGAAATTCTCCCACATAATAAATCTATGAGTATTGCTTTGTTCGAAAATGATGAAAAAATGACTTCGTTTCAATTTAGGCTTGCTGATATAAAGAAAAATACTCTTGAAACTACTTCAAAATACAATTTTATTTTTAACAAGACTCAAGAACCCAGTACTCAACACATCGGTTGCGGATTTGATATTAAAGAAATTGCAGCCAGGAATAAGGTAAGATTAAAATCAAGCAATATATTCAAAGGAAAATTATGGACAAACTGTGATATCAATGTCCAGCTAGATTGGAATGATAAATACAATAACAGTCATTTTGAATCTATAAAGTCATATATGGAAGTTGGGCGACAACTTAAACAATTACTTCTTGGTAAGAAGGCGCCAAGTCTAAATGAAATAACGGAAATAATAAATAATTTGTACAATACAAACGTCGAAGATAACCAGAATATTATGACAGCTCTTAACGATATTTGTAAAACTACACATAAGACGAGTAATGAATTCAATTTTAATGAAAACGATTCAGAAATGACTCGGTTCAAACTACTGCATTTGAGAGCTTATGGAGGACTTTTGAACTTAGATAATAAAATTGTGCCTTTGTTTACAAGTCAAATATCGACTGAGATGTTAAGCTGTGTACAAAAAAGTGACCAGAAAGAGCTCGGTTATCATACCTTTCTAAGGGAAACGGACAATTCGATTGATGTACAAAGGTTTATTGGGATAAAATTTGTAGAAAAGCTTAATCAAAATGTAATAAAAAAAGTGAATGACCATCTTTTAAAGATAACGTATAAGGACATTGTAAGAGACTTTGAAGATTTGAGTTTAAGGTACCTAACAGTTAAAACGTTTTGTTTTTTCTTAATTACTGAATTTCAAGATATTTATCGTATTGTGGATTATATTGTAGATCACTTTTTTCAAACCAAACAAACCTGTCTTTGGGTGCAGCTACTAGTGTATCAAAACAAAAACTTCTTAGACATTGTTTGACTCAAGAACAAGAAATTTACATAACAGTATACAAAGCATACAACTTAACGTGTAGGAGTCCCGCTACGATAACGGAAGATGACAACGATAGTGATAATATTGCTGGTAAGGTAAACGGTTCTGACTTATGTTGAACTATCTGTCTACGAGTTCATAGTAATAATAATATATATTTTAATAATTTTTGCAGGTTTTAAGGTCCATCCACTTCGGCCGTTTGTTCAAGTGAACTACCATGGTTTAACAGCTCAAACTATGCCAGCTATTGGTTGCCATCCATCGTGGAATCATACTCTTAAAATTAAAACAAGGTTATCGAATCAGAACTTAAATGCATTTTAATCTGTTATACAACATTATCGTTTTACAAGCTATAAGTAAGTAATATGAGTTTGCTGTATTGAAATTGAATGTTTTAAATAGTGTTTTTTAAATTTTAGATTGGAACCGTTATCGACAATCCATATAAATATTTACGATCAATGCAGGGAACATCTTAATGAAATGTCCGATGATCAATCTGCTGCAAGTACCGTAATTTATCGTAAATATAACAAATGGCTTGGCGCTATCAATATACCGTTACACACCGTATTGAGTTTGGGAAATGTAAATGAATAACTTTTTTAACAATTGATCACTTGTTTAACTTTTTTAGCTTGCAATTATATTAATTTTATCATATTTTGTTATTTTAGGTCAGAGGTACGTTCAAATTGAGCGTTCCACCATTGATATTTGGCTACGAAAATTCTTCGTCAAAGCAATCTGAATCAACATATTCGGTACTAAATCAGCTGATGAAGAAAGAGACATCATTTTTAGCTCTTCAAGTCACGACAAGCATGTCCCATTTAGGAGGATATCAGACCTATCGCCAACCAATAACGAATGATTCTGAAGCCGATTATATTATACGGCATCTAAATGAATTTGTGACCGTGTATACTAATGATTTTCCTGGGAGAAATATATCTCTAACTTTTATTGATAGCACAGGGAAGAATAAGTGCGTTTCGGAGTTTTTGCAAGCAATTCCTGTTCCAGAATATGAATGTTTTCCGATAGATCCCAAGAAGTTAGGATCAGCTCGGTCTAAAAGCTCTGTTTATTCCAAGAGTTCTTCCTCAAAAAGCAGTAGAAAGAAGTCTTCGATAGAAGATAAGGAGTCAGAGCGTGTTGAAAGTTGGAAAAGTGGTGAAATCCAGTTAATGAAATACATAGATGCGATTTTGAGATACGTTTCTTTAATACCGACGTATGAAGTGACGGAAACGCATGTCGCTACTTTGATGGGAATGGTAAATTTACTACAAATAAACTATAAAAAAACAACATTTCAGGATGTAGTCGATCCGAAAGCTTGGTTATACATATCTATAAACATTTTTTATTTCATTTGCCCTCTTCGTAAAACAAAGTAGAAATAAAAAATGGCTTTCTAACATTTCAGGAACTTCTAAAAGTGTTATACGGTTCGCCTCTAGATCATACAATATTATTAGCGAGTTACTTCCTCCATTTAGAAATTAAATTCTGGATCATTATCGGATTTGCCCTACCACGCGGTTTGAGCAGCTATGTTTTAGTACAGTACTACCATAACAAGATATTAAAAAGTAACGATCAGATCAGAACAAGTGGTTTGTGTGGTGGAAATGAAGGAATTGTCTGGCACATTTACGATGCTGTCGCTGGTGAGAGATACGAGTTGAGAGAAATTGGGTGTCCGTTAAAGACAGTCAGTTATGTGTTCGATTCTGAAAATGTGAGCATCCTAATTTTTTTCATAACAAACGTTTCACGTGTTGTCTTCTTTTTCGTACAGAACGGCTTAAAGAATAAGAAGTGCTTTAAATGTAAAAAATATTTCAGATATGGGTCAATGTTCAGTCAGCGCAAGATTGTGAAAGCGTGTCTCTTAATTTTATCAGGTCGTCAGATTGGCAAGCAGTGAGTACCTATATTTATAAAACTAGCTGGTGCCCGCGACTTCGTCCGCGTGGACTAAGTTTTTCGATTCCCGCGGGAACTCATTAATTTTCCGGGATAAAAAGTAGCCTATATTACTATCCCACGGTATAATCCCCCTATAATGGTGAAACACGTACTTCTTCATAATTTAACGAAAGCCCAAATGCTGTTTCATGGCTATAACTTGAGAAATTAAGGATTTTCATACAAACTCTCAACCCCTATTTCACCCCTTAGGGGGTGGAATTTTGAAAAACTGTGAAACACATAATATGTTTTCATTTTCAACCCGCAGCTCATATATCAAGTTTCATGGCTATAACTTGAGAAATTAAGGACTTTCATACAAACTCTCAACCCCTATTTCACCCCTTCGGGGGTGGAATTTTGAAAAACTGTGAAACACATATGTTTTCATTTTCAACCCGCAGCTCATATATCAAGTTTCATGGCTATAACTTGAGAAATTAAGGATTTTCATACAAATTCTCAACCCCTATTTCACCCCTTCGGGGGTCGAATTTTGAAAAACTGTGAAACACATATGTTTTCATTTTCAACCCGCAGCTCATATATCAAGTTTCATGGCTATAACTTGAGAAATTAAGGACTTTCATACAAACTTTCAACCCCTATTTCACCCCTTCGGGGGTAGAATTTCGGGATAAAAAGTATCCTATGTCCTACCTCGTAGTGTGGGCTCAAATCGAGCCAAGTTTCGTTTGAATTCATTCAGTAGTTTCGGCATGATGCGCGGCCAAGATACAGACAGACAGACAGACAGACAGACAGACAGACAGACAGACAGACAGACAGACAGACAGACAGACAAAAATGAAAAAAATTACAGATTTGGCTTCAGTATCGAATAATGAGTGCCCTCCAAAAAAAATTTTCAAAATATCTTCAATGTACAGAATTGGACCTGTTACAGTTTTATTATAAGTATAGAAGATAGATAGATAATATTATGACAACTGTGTAAGGTTCTGTTTGGAAATAAAATTACGTTTCGTGAAATATTAAACTAGTTTAGGAAAGGAAGCTAGTGGACCCCAACAGTAATTCCTCAGGCGACGAAACTACAATATGATAAGCACGTATTTTATAAATATCCAAAAAAAATATCAGAAAGGAAGAACTAGGTATTTTTTACTATAATTTTTAAAGTAGGAAGGTGCATTATCGCCTAAACGCAGATAAGATATAGTGGTTCTGCATGTTGATGTCGATGTTTTTATATTTTGGTTTTTAGTGTTAATACCGAACTTTTTTTGGATATTGAAGAAAAAACTTCTTTAGAATTGTTGTGATTTAAAAAATTCAACGAAACGAAAAAATGAAACAAACAAGCGACACCAAAAAGAGACAAACATACTCATAAATAGGATTTAGCCTGCGAGAGAATGAGATAGAATACAAGTTATATTATTCTCATTCTCTCGTACGCTACTTTTCTGAAGTTTCACTCCTGCTGTGTGTGAATTGCACACACACTTTTTTTTTGTTTAAGTTTTGGATCATACCATGCCTACTCGCAGAACATAATACTCTCTTGTACCTACTACAACCCTGCCAAGTTTCAACGTCTGAGGATTTAATGCAGGGGTATCCATACAACAAACCGCTCCGTTTCTTAAACAAAACATTCACGAATCTACTTTGCGTATTGTATAAATACGGTATAAATTTTTAAAGAGGTCGTATTGTTAAACATTTAGGATGATTCATTTTAGGTATTCAACAAGCCTTTATTTAACATGAGACCCATTCATGACAGCTTGTATAGCAAACCTGAAGATGTGGAAAGTTTACGATTAAACTTGGAAACGAAAATCAAAAATAAAATTCAAAAATGGCGTTCGCACTTGAAAACTATTTGGAACAGGTAAAGGATCAGAACATGGTTTTAATATTATTAAGTCGTTTAAAAAATGCTCAGCGCTTAAAGGTTTACTACGAGACGTGAAATATTAGGTTGTTTTATTTGAATTTGATTAAATAATGGCTAACTACATAGTTACCTATTTGCTGAACTAATTTTATTCAGACATTGCTTTGCATAATAGGTATGTATGTACAATCAAAGAATTAGTTATTATTCCCTACAAGATGCCTTGAGCAGTAGCAGTTGTGCCGTTGTTTAGGTTTATTTTTGTCTTTATTTAGATATTGCAGCACTGTGTTTCGAGAAATGCTGCCCCACTGGGAATATCGGTCATTTAACCCGGGCGAGCCGCGAACGAGCCCCGGGCATCGTTTAAAACAACTGATGGCTACGTACAAGGTACCTAAAGAATTTAACGGTCTTTTAGAACAGAGCTAGGTACCTAGTTATGATGATAATTTAATAATGCAACATGTTTTTATACCTACTATAGTAAAATATGTCTAAACTATTAACGTAAAATATTCTTTGAATTTAAGACCATTCATTAAATAGTTGAGCATGTCGATTCATTCAAAATCCATTATTTCTTTTATAAGGTTGGTACTGAAATTAATTTCCGTTATTTTCAAAATTGGAATTTTGTTATCTATGGTAGGTAGGTACGTTATTTTAAATTCTTTTAACGCTCCGTTTTTTCAGATCTACGGTTTCCCGCTCAACATGCCGTATTTAAATTCGAAGCTGATTATTTCGAAGATAAAATCCACAGCAATACACGTCATTGACGACCCCAACGTTGAATTTGGTGTGGGAGTTGAAATTTACGCCTACCCTAATAATGTTCTAAGTGTTTGGGTTTTTCTAGCTAGTATTATTAGAATTTAAGATTAAATAAATTAAATAGACTCTGTCTGGTGAAAGATTAAAGTGCATCGGTAATCCCGAACATAGAATTTTTTATTTGTTTCGCTGTTAATCTACTCTCAGCAATCTGATCCGAGCTCTCGCTTTTGCTCGGCTATTGGAAGTGGGATAGCGATAAATTGTAGGAATTGGCTTCAAATAGGTATTTAAGCCCAAAACACACAGGGAGCGGGCGCGGGTCGGGCGCGAGCCGGGTCGGGTGTCAGGCGGGTTGAATTCCTTGTATTTATTTGGACGACATCACACAGAACGCGGGCGCGGGTCGGGCGCGTGGCGGGTGACGCTGTGTGATGTCGTCCATATAAATACAAGGAATTCAACCCGCCTGACACCCGACCCGGCCCGCGCCCGACCCGCGCCCGCTCCCTGTGTGTTTTGGGCTTTAGTGTGCGTAGTACCAGATACCGCGCTCGGAACACGGCAGACGCGCCAACAAAGCGAATACAAAACGAAAAGCAAATACAATTCTCAGTTAGTTGGATGCGACGCGTCGAGAAGTTTTGACGTGACGTGTGTGTAGACAAGTTTCTCAAAATAATGCCGTCTTGTGTCTTGAAACACTGTCAAAATTGTTACCAAAAATTAAAAAAGGAAGATGATGTTTCGTTTCATAGGCAAAAATTTATATTTTCATTCTGTTAGATTTTTTTTCCATGATAATTAATTGCTGATGACTTGAAACACAAAACCTCAACGATATCTATCAGTGTTACTAATTTACGTTGAAATATTTTCCCTTAAATTAAAGGTGTAAATGGGCTGTTAGTAGATAGTTTTTTTTTTTGTGAAACAGCTACGCTGCCGGCTTATTTCGAAGTACGCCGATTAATTTATAGGTACGCCAGCTGCTTGGTACGCAGAGGGTACGCAGGCTACTTTGGTGGTACGTAGGCTACTTTTAAGGTACGCCAGCTACTTTCGAGGTACGCAGGCTACTCTGGTGGTAAGTAGGGTACTTTGGTGGTACGCAGGCTACTTTTAAGGTACGCCAGCTACTTTCGAGGTACGCAATCTACTTAGGTGGTACATAGGGTACTTTTAAGGTACGCCAGCTACTTTGGAGGTACGTAGGCTACTTTGGTGGTACGCAGGCTACTTTTAAGGTACGCCAGCTACTTTAGAGGTACGCAGGCTACTTTGGAGGTACGTAGGCTACTTTGGTGGTACGTAGGCTACTTTTAAGGTACGCCAGCTACTTTCGAGGTACGCAGGCTACTTTGGTGGTACGTAGGGTACTTTTAAGGTACGCCAGCTACTTTGGAGGTACGTAGGCTACTTTGGTGGTACGCAGGCTACTTTTAAGGTACTCCAGCTACTTTAGAGGTACGCCGGCTGTTTTAGAGGTACGCAGGCTACTTTTAAGGTATGTAGGCTACTTTTAAGGTACGCCAGCTACTTTCGAGGTACGAAGAGCTGTACGAGGTACGTACGTACCTCTAAAGTAGCTGGCATACTTTAAAAGTAGCCTACGTACCACCAAAGTAGCCTACGTACCTCTAAAGTAGCCGGCGTACCTCTAAAGTAGCTGGCGTACCTTAACAGTAGCCTGCATACCACCAAAGTAGCCTACGTACCTCCAAAGTAGCCTGCGTACCTCTTAAGTAGCTGGCGTACCTTAAAAGTAGCCTACGTAACACCAAAGTAGTCTGCGTACCGCTAAAGTAGCTGGCGTACCTTTAAAGTAGTCTGCGTACCTCTAAAGTAGTCGGCGTACCTCAAACGTAGTCGGCCTACCTCTAAAGTAGTCTACGTACCACCAATTTAACTGGCATATCTTGGAAGTATTCGTCGTACCGCTAAAGTACTCAGCGTAGCTCCAAAGTAGCCAGCGTACCACCACAGTAATATGCGCATCTTCTTTTCCAGGATACAAGCTATTCTCCTACCATATGTCGTTGAAATCGAAGGCCTAAAGAAAGAACCAACAAATAGATTTTCTTTCATTAATTTGGCACTTTTTCATTAATCTGGCAACATTTCACGCACACTGATGCATGTGTTCAGACAGTGCTGTCACGCACACTCGAATAAATTTTGGCCGCACTTCCATGTTCCGAGCGCGGTATCTGTTTACTACATCTGTGACTCTATCTACTTTACACGAAAGTATATAAAGTAGACACCTTTCGCGATTTTTTTACTTGAAAAGGGATAGCGATAAGTTAGATAATATTATGAGTAACTAAGCACTCCAGCCTTTCCTTTGTGGTATCGTATTTCCTACTAACATGGATTTCACAGGTTTATTATTCTATGATTTCACATGTAGGTCTCGCAGACATTTAAAGCAAAGATTCTACGATTTAAAGGGAACTTAATCTATGAAACTTCCTTCATTGAAGAAAGGGAATTACTCTGAGATAATCTATGACTAGATTCGAGATTATTAAGTACCTACTTAATCTGAGGACCACAGAGTACATTAAAAATATTGTTTATACCTACTGGTGCTGAGGAATAAAATATCGATGACTTTAGTGTACAAGTACCGAGTACAATACAATGTACAGACGCTTACTGAGGCCTCAACAGGAGTAAAAACTAGTTGCAATTTTGGCCTGGTTATCTTGTCTCTGATTTTGGCCAGCGGGCCAGCTATAGGCACCTATAGGTTTGTGGGACTTGTACATTCCCGCATAGTATAAACGTTTCCAGACTGAGCGTATATTTATGACAACGGTCAACGCACACTGCATTATTTGAGTACCTACCGACATTTGGATAACAATTCATGTGCACAAATACTACAGTCCTATCCTAGCCGCATGGTTGATGGTACACATCTTATAATTTTTCAACTTGTACGGTCTGTGAACTAAAAAAGTCACCTGTACAAGTCTATGCTTATCTAAACTACATATTAATAAAAATGCGAAAATCTGGAAGGATGAATCACGCCAGAAAGGATTCGGATGAAATTATTTGGCACAGAGAAAGATTATAGTCTGGAAGAACACAGCTACTTTTTATCCCGGATAATGAGATTTTTGGTTCCCGCGAGAACTCCACGGGTACCATTAAACCTCAATCCACGCGGACGAAGTCACGGGCATCAGCTAGATGAGTTATACCATAGACTAATATTATTATGTTGAATACAAAACGTTTCCTGCAACGTTTTTTAATCCACTACAATTAAACCCTTGACTGCGATGTCACCTGATGGTAAGTGATGATGAAGCCAGAGTCTAACATGGAAGCGGGCTAACCTATTAGGATGGGCAGTTATAATAATTATTAACCCATACCACAGATATAATAATACTACACGTACCCATACCTACCCCTGATCGGTTTCTACACGGCATCTTACCGGAACGCTAAATAGTTTGGCGGCACGTCTTTGCCGGTAGGATGGTAACTAGCTACGGCAGAAGCCTCACACCAGGCCAGACCAGGGAAAATTCAGATATAAAAAAAATCCCAAATTGACCCTGCCCGGGATCGAACCCTGGACCTCCGCACGTTAGGACAACAGCGCTTAACTTTCAGGTTACTGCGCCAGGGAGGTCGTCGTAAGATCTATCTATTAATGACTAAAAAATAATCAATAATTATTACTTAGTTATTATTGTTTTTGTTGATATAGCAATCGTCGACCTATTGTGGAAGCGATCGGTCGTCGGATAACAACTTACAAGTGCCTCATTATGCAAATCAATGTTCTCCTTTATTACTTGTAGGTATACACCATCAATCTCGAGCTCTACACAAATAAAAATGAGGTCATACCAAAATTTCAAGGGGTCCAGGATAGAAGGCAAAAAACGAAACCCCTTCGGAAGAGCAATAAAAAATTTATTCTTTAAAACTCATTTATGAATCTTAAAATATAAAATATGACGACCAAATTAATTTAGCAAGTAAAATAAAAAATAGAGATTGTATGTCTTTTCGTTTTAATGCTAACAAAATAAAATTAACATTTACTTATTTCATATATTATTATGTATCGCTGTTAAGTATAAAATATACATAAAAATACAAAAAAGGATGTTACAAGAGTTACGTGTATCTAGCGATTACAGTAAAGTTGTCCACCGTACCAAGCGAGAGTGCGGACAACGAAGCCATAGACAATTTGCAGTACCGTCTTACTCTATGACCGTCATTTACGTCACGTCCATCCTGATTTTAAAATAACGTTCAAAAATAATGCAAACAAGCGTGTAATTTAAATTTATTTGGAGCAACAGGCTACTCGCTACTGTAAGGATTACAGAATCAAAAATTTCATCAACGTTCGAATAAAAGCTAAGAAATTTTCAGCATTAATTTAAATATCTGCTCAAATCAAAAGATCATGAAATCTTAACGTAGAAAGCAGCAATTTAAAAAATGCCAGATCTAGTATTACAAAACGATTAAGCAATCATTGCGATGATAGTAATCCTTGCTTTTTAAGAATCTTCTTTAACTCTTGGATACATAGGTATTATGCAAAAGTATCATAAATTCAAATAAGATCTCAATGCAGCGCGTATTTTGACAAAAGTTGATAAGTATGTCTAGTTTGCATTACTTTGTTACAAATTATGGACGAATACTGAAACGCATTTTAAAGCTTAAGAGCGTAACATCTGTTATGAACCAGTGTTTGACATCAGAATTTTTATGACTAAGAATATAATGTCAATAATTAAACCCTTAACGTTAGGCCACTCCTAAACTTAGAATCGTTTCTGTATTAGGCTGTTAGGACGTGCAAAATAACAATCTAGTCCTTTTCTTAGGCGATACGACTTGGGAATTAGCACCAAATCTATCCAATAATCGCTGAGGGTAGTTCGAGAACTTATGTCAAAGACATGATTTAGTTCTAGTGCTGGTATGCAAGCTTAAGCCTTGCGACATAGAATGACTATTTCTAGAAGCGGCAATGTAGAGTTAGGTTCTTTGACAGCTTTATATTATACCCCGAAAGTTCACAGATCTGAATTTTCACCTTAATTCCTAAGACGTATCGCATTAAAATTTGACATCAACATCAAAACTTAGTAAATAAATAACTTTATTTAATATTTTTAATACTAACAACTATAGCGCATTGTTAGGACATAAAATTTCAGCAGTCTATCTACTTTTTGTTCTATTTAATTAGAAAACATTGTTAAAAATTACAATTTCTCGTTTCGCAAATTATTATCTGAATCACAACAATATGGACTTTTTGTTTGAAAATTACAAAAGTAATGTTTTCGAGAATCGTCAGTGATTAGTAATATATTCTATCATGCTTGTGTATTATAGGAATATATTTTGATTGTTTTTCTTTTCGATTTGATAATCCATATCACAATTATTAGTTTGCTTTATTAACGTTATCTCGTTGGTAACGTTATGAAGTTATAACTTATTGTTGTCGCGTATAACGTAAAATATTGACAGCTAGCACGGTATTTAATGACTGTCTGTCTCTTGCCAATGAGCAAGAACACATTTGTTAGTGTTCAAATATAGTTATAAGGCCGCAAATGCATAACTTTGTAGTGGTGTTTCTTAAGCTCGAGAAAAGGCAATTAGGGAATTGCATTTTATATAATATGAAGATGTACTAGGTACTTATTTAGTTTGTTGCACTGTTGGTCAGTTGATAGTCATGTCACGTCATACAACATTACAAGTTATAGCACACCACAACACAGCTATGTGTTTGCACCTTCAGGCAAACAATTAGTTTATGACTGGTATTCTAGCTTTATTCCGGGCGATACCTCCTTATGATGGGATATTATAAGTTATAACTCATGCCGATAAAGAAACGAATAAAAAAATGTGTAATCATTCCCTCTCACTGATACACTATACCTGTGTACAGTGCGTGTATGAGAGTGCTACTTTATAGGCTTTTTAAGTTATCATTATAGGAAGTAAGGCCGCTATGTATGATGCTTTTCGAACTCTATGATCGCTAAGCTGTACTAGAAAAAACAATCAGCACTCGATGACACATGCAAAAATACATTCACACGAATTTTAATTTCAATTCCTAAAGTAAATTAAAGCCGCGTCCACACGAATAAAAAAGTGTGTTACGCCGTGTTCCGCGAGTATTATTGTCGAAGCACATATATTTTCGTTAGTGTGGACGTCTTTACACCCGTTGGGGGTACAACACACTACGCATACTTTTTATTGGTGTAGATGCGACTTTACACGATTAAACATAGCATCTTGTATATTATGCTAAGTGTGCACTGACCATAAAACTTGCAGAAGCCGCTGTCATTGTGATATCAATGTTAACTTCTGCAAGGTTTACTTCCAGTGGACACTTGCTTTAAAAAGCAGCGTGCACTGATTGATGACTTAATTGATAATTACCACAGAATTCAGAACAAGTAAAGAATAGGGGAGTGAGCACGGAGATGACTAGTATAGCATTAGCTATTCATGTTTTTTGTAAAAACAGAGTTTAATTTATGCTGGTTCGGATACTTGACAAGTGTAAGACTAACTAACTGTATGGTGTTAGTAGCTAAAAATCGGCAACAAGCCGTCCAGACAGCAAATACCAATTCTATTAACTTATTTTGAATTCTGCGACTTAAATAGACAGTTTTTTATCGCGTGTTGGCAAGTATATTACTTTTAAATATTTAAATTATATTGATGATAATTTTAACGTATATAATATTATTATCATGTTAAATTCAAGTTAAAATAACCATTCAATAAAAAAAGCTGGATCCAATAGTCAACAACTAGGATAGGCTGGAAGTTATTAACCCTAGAAGCGCAATTATTGTTCTTATCATTAAATTATTATTATATATTGCAGTTGTTGATTAAAGTTGAATTTTTATATGCTTGTGTGCTTTTTCTTATGTTTAGAAACTTTTTATCATTCCTAAAACTATTGTTACTACCATGGCTATTTAATGCAGCATAATTATAGGAATTCATTTAGTGGAATAAAAAATAAAATCAAAAAATTATAACTGAAGACCAATTTTTTATTGAAGTATAACAAATTTCATTAAAAAATAAGCACTAGTCATTAAAGTTAAATTGAATGAATATAATAATTTAGTGATTTTAATAGTTTTCCCATAATTTATCTAAATACGATTGGGCTTCTAAGGTCAAAAATTAAAATACCCCTATTATTAAGACTGAGTCAAAGACGGCACTGCACAGATCTAAAGCCTACAAGACGCAGTGCGTTTATTCTGATCTTAGCCTATTTTCCACTCCAAAAAGCTTTCCCTTTTGACACATTTGACAGGCTTAATACAATATTGTTGGGTACCAAGTATTGTTTGATTATAGAGACAAGATTTTGATTAGATTAGTTGATATATCGGAGACCAGCATTACGCCGGTTTCGGCAATACATCTGCCTCGTACTTGTCCATGAATTCCTTTTCTGTTTGCATTTTTAGGTTTACTGTATTATGATGGTCCTGATCTCTCTCCGGTCGTGTCGGATTTTCCGTCCCATCGGGCTATGAGAGTAAAGGAACAGAGTGCACCTGTGTTTGCGCGCACATTTGTGCACTATAATATCTCCCGCGCAGATGGCTAATCTCTCTGGAGATTGGCCGCCGTGGGTTAAAGTTGTGGTTATTGCTGTTGTATGCAAATATAAATGATTTAGATTCTAGTGTCTTGTTTTTTCAAATATTGTAGCAACACCTGTCCTTACTTGCAATATAGAAGTAGGTATTTTTCACCTTATACTTCTCTTCTAAATCCATAACATCATAGAAATATTGTAACGTGCAAGGGAAAATGGCGCGACAGAGGGCTGGCGGCTGTGGCAGGTGTGTGTACTCTTACAATGTAATATTAAAATGTAAAACCTGCCCACTGCCCATTGGCTATATTGGGCTGTTAGCATTATTATTTATTAGTACTACCGGTGCGAAGCCGGGGCGGGGCGGTTTCTCGATATGACTACTTCCCGGTAGAAACACTTTCCAAATTATGTGTTTAAAATTAAATGGTTTTGGCTGTTTATCCCAGGTTGTATGAGACCTAGTAAAAAAATGTGTGCTCGTGCAATTCACACACAGCAGAAGTGAAACTTCCGAAAAGTAGCCTACGAGAGAATGAGATAAATATAACTTGTATTCTATCTCATTCTCTTGCAGGCTAAATCCTATTATGAATATATACATATTCTGTTATGTTTCTTTTTGGTGTCGCTTTTTCATTTCATCGAATTTTCAAATCACAACAATTCTAAAGAAATTTCACTTCAAAAAAGACTTTTGCGTGGTTGTAAAAGTAAGTGGCCCTGACAGTTGACCCTTTCTGATTGTGGTGATTATTTCTCAATATGACCATTCCCAGTAAGGCTTCTTCTCGATATGACTATTTCCCGGTAGGAACACTTCCCGAATTATGTGTTTAAATTGTATTAAATGTATGTGGATAAAAAAATATGTATATCCCAGGTTGTATGAGCCCTAGTAATAAAAATAAACGACAATACTTGGTACGCCAAACGTGTCAAAAGCATGCATCAGCATCAGACAAAGCTCCCGCGGCCGCGCTTAGCTGCCGGGGTCGTCCGCGTCGGGCTTCTGCTTGGAGCGTTGCAGCTGTTGCAGGTAATGGCGCTGCACGGGCTTGTGCAGCGCCAGCTGGGCGAGCGCGTCGTCGATGCTGAACCACTGGCGCTTACGCCCCATCAGCCGCGAGTCCTCCCACTCAGCGAGCTCCTGGGTGACCATCATCACGTACACCTCAGTGCGGTGCTTGTGCTCGCGGTTCTGGAACAACGAATTACACTTTGTTTCTTTACTAATAACAACTTTTTGCCGTGGCGCAGTGTTAAGCGCTGTTGTCTTAACGTGCGGAGGTCCCGGATACGATCCCCGGCAGGGTAAATTTGGGAATTTATAATTTCTGAATTGTCCTGGTCTGGCCTGGTGGAAGGCTTCGGCCGTTGCTAGTTACTACCCTACCGGCAAAGACGTGCCGCCAAGCTATTTAGCCGTTCCAGTATGATGCTGTGTAGAAACCGAATAGGAGTATGGTTTTATTTATTTATTTATTTAGATCTGCCATGCCCCTAACACGTTAGCCCGCTACCATCTTAGACTGCATCATCACTTACCCTTAGGTAGAAATGACATTCCGAACCAGTGGTAGATTCACTCGACGATTCAAAAGCACTTGTAATAAATTTATTTAAATAAAAAATATGAGTTTGAGTATAAAAACTATACAGGGTAATAGGGTCCTATTATCAGTCTAGTTTAGTTTAGAGATTGTTTCCAAAAGAATCAGTAGCAATATGGCATTAGGTATGGCCCCTGGTTCTGTTGTCATGTGAAGGAGTAACAAACATCCAAACTTACAAATATCCAAGCTTACAAATATCCAAGCTTACAAATATCCAAGCGGACTGATCTGCACTATGCGAACTCTATTTGAATCACGTTCCAAAACTGAATAGTTCTCTCTGGCAGGCAAGGGCTCACTTCATCTTTACATACCTATTAAACAGTTTGTATTCACCATATGACATAATGACCATATGGACTAGATAGGGAGGAAATGTGAATTAAATAAATTTCACATTTCCTCCCTATCTAGAGTGTTAATTTCATTACATTATTACCAAACCTAACAAACAATTAGTTAAATTATTACAGCAGTTACTTAATTGACTCTTATGACCTTTGCACCCTATCATATTTTTTTGTTTAAATCTGTTTATGCAAACTGTAATCATTCTGTTATTATTATTTACAGCTATTTATTATTAACTGTTAGCTCATTGTCCCTGGGGACCCCACTGGGATTCAGTACTTGTATGTTAGATGGTACTTGACATTCTGGTAGTTATGTGTGTTGACATCATTACACCAATATTAGTGTACTTATTGTGGTTTTCATTTAAAGGTAAAATAAGGATCAGTGGCAGTTTTTATACCTAAATATTGTGTACCTAATACATATTTTGTAGTTGGTACATTTAATAAGTAAGTAACTATATATATAATATAGAGGAATGATGATAATTTTGATTATAATATCAGATAGATTTGGCTTATAGGTTTTTCCTTTAATCTAAACCGCTAAAAAAATCATTAAATGAAATTCTACATTCAAAGCCAGGTGGATGAGCCTAATTAAAAAACAATAATAGGTAGTCGATTTCATCAGCATGTTGTCTTTGTGTTGTCACTCTAAGAGGTTATAACTTATGCCATGTCCTCACCTCAAACACTCCGAGGCACCTGCCCAGCTTGCCGATGACGCCAGCCTCCTCCAGCACCTCCCTCATCGCGGTGACCGAAGGCTCTTCTTCCGGTTCCACGCCGCCGCCCGGCACGATCCAGTTGTCGGGCCGCCGGGACGATGTCACGAGTAACACCTACGCACGAAACACGCCGTAACATCCACGAAAACACCCATAAACACTAACGAATAAGCATAAGTGATACGATTCAACAGCTAACCTCCGTTTCGGCGTCTGAACGCACGCATATACAAGCCGCACGGCGCCTGAATCCCTCGTCGTCATAGATCCGTATAGAATTGGGCTTCTCCTTCACCATTTTCACGTTACACGTAAACACGAACAAAATATACGATTACAAACGAAAAGCAGACATCAAATGGAAAGAAAACTATCAACCGAACGAAATTATTTAGTGATCAACAAACGCCATAATAAACGTATCCATTTTCGATTAATTTATGAGTTACACAATATACATACAAAATGAAACTAAAGTAACAATAACACTACAATTAGAGCAATATTTCAGCTATAACTAGCTTTTGGTTGCGTATTTCAAGCCCATGTTGAATGGTGCCTGACGTTTTCTCTGGGAAAATCGAAAAACTCAGGCACTTTTGAGTCTTGGAAAGCAAATCTGACGACGACTATAATCTAATATCAGCTGACAGCCGGAAACTGAAAATATAGGCTGTGTTCCGTTATAGACTGCGAGCACTGTTCAGCTGCTCTTTACTGTGGAGAAATTCGTTCCGTTATAACTGACAGTAAACTGCTGCAGTATCTTAAGGAAATATATGACGTCATTAATCGACGCCATCTTTGTACTGTGAGCACTGGAGTTTTCGAGGTAAGGTGCTCTCAGTGTTTGTCTCAGTGCTGACAGCGTTCCGTTTTAAGCAGTACCCAGTATATCTAACTATAAAGGAACGGCTTCGCAGTGTACTAAAGTGACGTCACACCTTACAGTGCTCGCAGTGTATTTCGGAACACAGCCATAATTGCCATATTATATATTTAAGGAACTGTATAATACATATTTTTAAAATATTTATACAATTATTGATTGTTTAAAAATAATAAAGGTACTACAGTGATATTTCACAAAATTAAAATTAGGTAATTTTTATCTAATATAATCCATACTAATATTATAAATGCGAAAGTGTGTCTGTCTGTCTGTCTGCTACGCTTTCCCGGTCCATCTTTTCAACCGATTTTGCTGAAATTTGGTATAGAGGTAGGTAACATCCCCTTTGAGGAATTAGTACCTACATAATAATTCAATGAATATCCCGGGGAAGGAAATAGGCAACTTTTTATCCCGGAAAATTAAGGAGTTCCCGCGGGAATCAAAACCCTCAATCCACGCGGATGAAGTCGCGGGCAGCATCTAGTATATAAAATAAAGCGACAAGACCCTAAAAGACCAACAAATCAGCTTCAAAAGCAATTTGTGTAAGCCATTCAGCTAAAATGTTACATAAATTAGATAAAGCTCTGATTTCCACAAGTAAATAGTTTATTCAACATAATATTGTTTTAAATTTAGATTAAAACAGAGTTGGACAAAACACGAAGCTTTATGTAAACACTAGAGTGCTTCTGCTTACTCATTGAAGCAAATAAATATCTAGTAGACAGAGAAAGAGATATAGACAGGGCGTCAGCGTATACAGTATGAAATAGAAATAGAAATCTTTATCATCAAAATAACTTAATACAAAAATACAGTGCATTCCTGGCCCCTAAACTAAGAGGACCCGTATCTTAGGGGCCAGTTCCTTCCGAACGCGTTCCAGTTCAGTATGCGATAGCGATAGTCTTACTGCGATATTTTCTTATTGGTAAATAAGTGACTAGGTATTTAATATTTAGTATTTTTTTTGTTATTTCTATACTTTGTAGCATTCATGCAAGTCTTCACAAAATATATAGCCTGTTTCTATCCGTAAGAATCAGGTAAAAAAAAAAGGTCAAAATAGTTTACGTATTAGGTTATGTTTTCGTATTTACGTTCAGTTCGCTTCAGCTTTTGCAGCCTAATACACAGCAATACACCATCGTCTATAAGTTAAACCATTTTTTTTCGTAAGCTACCTATGTGCATAGTTACCACTTTGTCCAATGTCGATGTCGTAGAAATAAGGGCGAATAACAAAAACGACACAGGATTGTCTGACATGGGCTGTGTTCCGTTATAGACTGCGAGCACTGTTCAGTGCTCTTACTGTGGAGAAATTCGTTCCGTTATAACTGACAGTAAACTGCTGCAGTATCCTAGGGAAATATATGACGTCATTAATCGACGCCATCTTTGTACTGTGAGGTAAGGTGCTCTCAGTGTTTGTCTCAGTGCTGACAGCGTTCCGTTTTAAGCAGTACCCAGTATACCTAACTATAAAGGAACGGCTTCGCAGTGTACTGAATTGACGTCACACCTTACAGTGCTCGCAGTGTATTTCGATTTATATTTGAATTTTATTTTAATCTGGACATTATTATTATTATTATTTTTTTTTTTTAATGTTCAGATCTCATACTTTCATTGGAATAATTTTTAAATACAATATTATTCCTAATGAGTAATTACATTAAATATTTGCATGCTAAGTAGTAGAATGTGAAGGACGCCTTAATATTGTAAACATCTGTACATACTCATATTCAGCAAATAAATTTCTTTTTTTCTTTCTTTCTTCTTTCTTTCGGAACACACCCAACTGTCGGATAGGTCAAACAAAAAAAAAGTGATACGCTGAGCAGGACAAGAGACAACATTATATCGCTCTGTTACTCCTTGTATAATTTCGCTCACCCGTGGTATTATTATTACATTGTCTCCTCTGGTTATAATTACTCTATGTTTTGGACTTTTACGTTCTCAGATATGTGTATTTAATCAGAGTCACAGATCTGAGTTTACGCATAGAAGAAGGAACCTCTAGAATCAGGGTCAGCGTGTAACCGAAAGGGATAGGTAATACTGTGAAACACCTCCCAAACGTCATACAAACGTCATAATTTGTCTGGCACAATCAATGAGTAAATGGCATACCTAAAAGCCAACATCTGGGAATTGAATTGAATTGAATTCAATGAGTAAATAATTAAGAGGAGCTGGCATAAACTGTAATCGCCCCTAATCGCCCTATATATAGAACGTGCTGTATCTGACATTTTAAATTATATTTCTTGAGTACTTCAAGTGTCATCGCCTGGTAACGTGTAATTGTGTTTTGTTGAAAAATTGTGTATTTATTCGTTACGGAGAATAAATTAGTGTTATTTTCGTGTATGGCGTCAAAAACAATTTGCAACAATGCCTAGAACTTGTGATATTGTGGGATGTGGCGCAAGAAAAAGAAAAATCTGACAAATTTAACATTTCACCGGTATGTAAACAATTTTTCTCGTATATTGATTCTTTATAGTTAAAAACATATTTTAGTTTAGTTTACTGTAAATATTTGATTTTAAGCTAGATTTTTACCTGTTGATAAGCATTTGATAAGTACCTACTAGAGATTACCTATGAGGAAATTTTCATCGATATCGATATTTGCATGAATAATTTGTCAAAATTATTATTCATCATATCAACTTTTTAAGCAATTTTCAGCTTGAGACCATCGTTTTAAAAATATTAGGTATGTTTAAATTTGAAGTAATGATATTCACTCATTTAAGGCTCTGACAGACTGACGGACGGGTGATCAGACGAACAAGTGCAGATTTACTTATGTAGACTCAGTGATCTGCTCGCTTAGCTCTGTCAACTAATTTTTAAGTGTTATGTTTAGTTTTTGTTTTGTACACAAGATTTACTTTTTACAGCCATCTTCCTATCTAGAAAACCAAACTGTTCCAAAATAACAGCTGCCTATACAAGACCAATGTGCATCGATTTTTTGTCTGTGCAATAGGTAGTAGGCCCACCGTGCGAAGCAGGGTAAGGGCCGGGTGAACTAGTAATTAATAAATGTTATAATAATTAAAAGCCTATGATGGGTTTTGCTATATTCATTTCAAATTTTTTTTACATTTTCTACATACCGAACGACTTGTAAACATTGTTACAAAATGCCATGATAATAAATGAGAGAAAAAATGTATTGTACAGCGATTTGTAAGTTTTATTTCATTGCTCCTTAATTCAACACAACAGTATATTTGTTCCCAATAGGCAATAGTGGTTGAGTCCATATTCCTACAGGTGGGACCACGGAATACCACCATGTAGTTTGTACTCTTAATATCACAGCACTAGACAGGTATGTTGAAGAGCAGGTCAGGTTTATCATACTAATATTATAAATGCGAAAGTGTGTTTGTTTGTTGGTTTGTCCTTCAATCACGTCGCAACGGAGCAACGGATTGACGTGATTTTTGGCATGGATGTAGTTGAGGACCTGGAGAGTGTCATAGGCTTTTTATCCCGGAAAATTAAGGAGTACCCGCGGGAATCATAAAAACTTAAACCATGCGGACGAAGTCATGGGCATCAGCTAGTTGTACAATAATATTGTCATGTCACCCAGTTAAGGCATATGCAAGAATGGCATAATATGATGAAACAATATAATTATTATGTTGCGTCATCTGCATCACAGAAAACCCACATCGATAACAATATTATCGATAGTCATCAGGGCCGCACTTTGGTAAGTCGCCATTTTAGTATACCGGGCGTTAATGTTTAGGTATACAGCTTTTTTTCGTAGGTATGGCAAGTCCTTTAGTTTCCTTCGTCATTGGGCACAACATGTGGCACAATAAGTGCAATAGGCACAAAACTCGTGACACGCAGAAAGGGAGAGAAAAACACATATTTTTTTCTCATTCTATCTTGTGTAACATCCCAACACTGCATCTCTTTCATGTGGGTGTGAAAAGGAGATATGGCGGCGTCTATATATCTTACTCAGTCTACGAGTTTACGTCTTTGATTTTGTATGTTTACGTTAACAAAAATAATATATGGTGATGATGTGTCCTGACCTCTGATGATGTGGATCTGAGATATTAGGATCTGAAGGTCTTACTGTGTTCTGTGGTCTTACTCCATGGTGCTCCATAATAATAAGTTTGGCCTTAAAGGACTTGTATCCAGGGCCGTAAAATAAATTACAAAATAATAAGTGTCCTTGCGGTTGTTTCTGGTCGGTGATCATGTGATGACGGTTTTTTTTTGAATTTCTGTTTAGCTTCATTTGGTGTCTGTTTTGCTAATAATTTTCGTAGTTTTTTTTCTATTTTCAGGTCCAAGCAAATGCGAAATGGGTAAGAAAATATAGGTATAAAATAACTTGTTTAAATATATCCAAAGAAAGAGTTCTTTCTGAGTGAACTTTTGGGTGATACAAAATTATATTCGGCGGAAATAATTACAAATGAAGACAATATTTCAGATTCAGGTAGAAACTTCGGCTTCAGCGCTCTATTGAGGATGCAGACGCACGAGAACAAACACAAAGTGAAACCTATGCAGTTAATAAGCGTAGCTGAAGGGGTAATGTATAACATCTTTAGTCTTTATACACAATACATGTCAAATAAATACTGTAGCTGCGCGGCGGACCCACTCGCAGCTTTCTTCACAGCCGCCAAAGAGATTAAAATAAACTACAGCAGATGTAGTTTTGAACCTACACACACACAATTTTTGTAATCTATACTAAAATACTTACCTTTTATTAGGTCATTTAAAAGTGTGTCTGTATAAAAACCAGCTTTGATGAGTTGCATGAAACTTAAGTATCTTGGTTTAAAAAACATGCCCTTTGTGCAGTGGGCAACTTTCCTATGTGATTTACCAGAACAGATCATTACTCCACATAGGTTTAACTTATCACAATCTTCTAGTGGTACATTTGGTGGTGTAGTGCTATGGAAGTAGTTTACTTCATTTAATTTTACTGTTCACAGGTAAAGAAACGGCTGGAGTCTGACATAAAGAACAAAAGGAGGACAAGGTTAACAAATTTTGATATCTTTAGGAATTTACCAGAGTCTGAGCCTCCCGTTCAAGCGCCACTGAACAAAATAGAAAAGAGACGGTTGCAGTTGCAACAATGGAAGGAAGAAAAGGATAAGAAAAAAATGGAATATTTAAAAATGAGGAAAATTCCATTTGTGGTCGGTATACCAAAGAATTCTAAGAATTTTGAACCTCCACCCTCTATGTTACTGAGGCCTTTACCCAGCACATCAGGCAGGGTGACCAGGTCCCAGGCAGCCCGAAGTAACCTTACTGGTAATAAAACAGAAAAAGTATATGCATTTGCACCCCAAAATGCAGTTTTTAATCCATCACTCGAAGGTCTTGATAAGCCTACATTTAAATCTACATTTGGAGAGAAAAAATATGAA
Source organism: Erebia ligea (assembly GCA_917051295.2). Lineage (NCBI taxonomy): Eukaryota > Metazoa > Arthropoda > Insecta > Lepidoptera > Nymphalidae > Erebia > Erebia ligea. The sequence goes on along the minus strand of OU785234.1, from coordinate 1,947,503 downwards.
ACTCACAAGAAACAAAGCACTAAGGTCAAAAGTCCTAATAATGTCCTTAACCAACAACCAAGATGCTTACGTAGTAAAAGTAAATTGAATGGTGAAAGTACAGCTAAACAAACACAAAACGAATTGAATGCACAGAAAAAGACAATACCAAAGAGCAAAACACTTGCAAAACAACCGTTAAAGGATTCAAAGAGCACTAAATCAAAAATAATCTTTAGTTCCACAACCAGCTCTTCGAGTGACGATGATACATACACTAAGGAAACAGTTGTGTTGAAAGTTACAAGTGTTAAAAAAACTAAAACTTCAAGAAAAGGAAGAAAAACAGATAATACTACAAAGAAGGAAGATCATTCTAAGAGTACTGCATCTACAAAAATTGAAAGGCTTGTTGATCTGTCTAATTGTTCAACTAGTATGGAAACTGATGGTGACAAACCTTCACACAGTTCAGAAATGTTGCCAGATGCAACAGTAACTCCCAATAAACAAAATGCTTCCATAAAAGATTTCATAACTTTCACACCAAAGAATCCTGTACCCAAAAGTGAGTCAAGTTCTGAAGAAAAATTGCGCTCACCCAAAGCTACAGATGTACCGATGACACCTCAACAAATCAACGAGGAGGTGAAAAAGATCAGTCCTCGTGTTTACTTGTCCCGAGGGAAAGAAAATACAAGAAAGGAGATGAAGAAAAGGATAGATGAGGGTAAGAGACCAGAGAAACCAGACTGTTGGCCCCCAACTATGACCTCTCGACCTCTATCACATCAATAGATGTAACATTATTTAGAAACAAGAAATTGATGCCTGATTTCACAAACAATGCGTATATTTCAGGGAACACCTAAGACTAATAGGTGACAGATTTCATGTATAACAACTGTCACCAAAGGGGCTTAGGCACCTAGGCATTGTTAGTGAAAACGGGCATTAACCTTTTTTTATATCTTAAACATTTCATTTATTTTATTCTGTCCCGAACAGTTCCAAAAGAAATTGTAGATTGCTGGTGTCATAGAATCATAGAATATATTATAGGAGATAGCTGCACTTTTGGTAACTATCGCCAGAAAGGCTGATTCAGTATTAGGTGGGTGTAGGGCTCTCCACTAATAACGATAGTGAAAGTCTATCCGCATGCGGATGGGCATGGGATGGGACGGTTTATGGTTACCAAAAGTGAACCATAACTAGAAAGGTTGATTCTTTTACAGTATTAAAGTATGCGTAAAGTGAAAGTGAAAGCGTAAAATTAATTGCTGGCCTATTCTTACGAATTCATAATTTTTAATAGCTATCACCGTGACGACATAATAATTGCTAATAATTATTTATAGGATGTAAGTTTATAACGGCTCTGAGAGGTGATATCTAGTGAAAGGCGATGAATAGCGTCAGTTTTTATACTGTTTACATAGGTACTGCACATACTTTAATACTGTACAAGAATCAGCCTTTCTAGTTATGGTTCATTTTTGGTAACCATAAACCGTCTTTGAGCGGCTATTTCTAGTGAAAGGCCCATCTGCATGCGGCCAGACTTTCACTATCGTCGTCAGTGGAGACTGGAGAGCCCTACACCCACCTAATACTGAATCAGCCTTTCTGGCGATAGTTACCAAAAGTGCAGCTATCTCTTAAGACTTAGTCTAATAGGTCCAGCTTAGTCAGTCAAATTGAGACCGATTGTCCTGGGGTGTAAGTGACAGTTCAATGAAGTTTTTCGGCAGGCTTCGGCCGTGGCTAGTTACCACCCTACCGGCAAAGATGTGCCGCCAAGCGATTTAGCGTTCCGGTACGATGCCGTGTAGAAAACAAAACGGGGTATGGGTTTAATATAACTGCCATGCCCCTAACAGGTTAGCCTGCTACCATCTTAGACTGCATCATCACTTACCACCAGGTGAGATTACAGTCAAGGGCTAACTTGTAGCAGTAATAAAATAATAATAATACATATTGATTCATATTGTATCTTTCCAGGTTTACTGGATGAGGATGTGTGTGATATGAGTGTAGAGCATTTCCAGAGACAGCTAGACTCTGAGATCAAGCGAATAACAGAGATGTGTGAAGTATGGGACAAGATACTGGAACAGACAACGATACCAGATGAAATCCAGGTTGGTGAATGGCCATTACAAATTGAAATTTGAATTTGTCAGGCAAACTTTTTTTTAATTGCAAAACTAGCTGATGCCTACGACTTTGTCTGTCTTTAATTTTCCGGGATAAAAGTAGCCTGTGTGTTATTCCACACTATAATCTATTTATGTGCCAAATTTCATACAGATCCATTCAGCCTATCTGGCGTGATTGAATAACAAACAATAGATAGGCTTGCGCTTGACGACAATCGTGCTTAGGGCAAAGCAATGATGAGGGCTAGTTTGGAAAGTGCTTGCCTAGAAGATGCCTATTTTGCCTTGAAGGTACTGTTAGGTAATATGTGTGGAATATGCTGGAGCCTGGAAGAGTATTAAACACCTTAGTCACTGTCTCCTGTAACACAGTTTTTACTACCTCAAGAGGCAGGGTTTCTTGTTATTGAAATTTTGTATGCAGTTTTGGCAAATAAAAATGTATCTATGCCCGCTTGGAAAGTACCTTCTTAATTTTTCAAAAACAGGAAGAAAGTACGACATTGCTACCAACCAAAAATACTATACTAATAATAAAAATACCGGAAAAAATGTATGAAATTTCATTGTTAACGTGCAAAGCGGGCAGAAAAAGAGAATGAAAATTCATTGTTAATTTTAACGCACTGTTATTTTTTATTTTTTTGGTAATTTCAGTGCAGAAATTAATATAAATTAATATCTAGTAAAAAGACTAACATAACAGGGCCTCAAACTACACCCTCTTTAATAAAATTGGTCATTTTCTTCCAACAGTGAACAATGTACCATTATTTATTAATTGTTTGACGCCTGACGTGTGTGTCGCCAGGAAGCGGTGCTGGCGGCGGTGGGGCAGGCGCGGCTGCTGATGTCTCAGAAGCTGCAGCAGTTCGCGTCGCTGCTGCGGCGCTGCGAGCGGCCCGAGCCCGGCCAGGCGCTCGTCACGCGCGTGGACCTGCAGGGCTTCTGGGACATGGTGTTCCTGCAGGTATCTAGCCGTACAATGCCGTGTGCTGATGTCTCAGAAGCTGCAGCAGTTCGCGTCGCTGCTGCGGCGCTGCGAGCGGCCCGGGCCCGGCCAGGCGCTCGTCACGCGCGTGGACCTGCAGGGCTTCTGGGACATGGTGTTCCTGCAGGTATCTAGCCGTACAATGCCGTGTGCTGATGTCTCAGAAGCTGCAGCAGTTCGCGTCGCTGCTGCGGCGCTGCGAGCGGCCCGGGCCCGGCCAGGCGCTCGTCACGCGCGTGGACCTGCAGGGCTTCTGGGACATTGTGTTCCTGCAGGTATCTAGCCGTACAATGCCGTGTTGAAACGTTTTAGGGGTAAAATATAACTGTCTCGGTCTAGTGGAAGTCCCGGGTACGGGTACAGACCCGCACAGACAAAACCACCTCGCTGATAATGTCTGGTCCGTGTCTGTGCAGTTACGCTACGCTTACGTGCGCTAAATGTGAATACGTTCATAGATAATGTATGGAATAATACATATTTTTCGTCTGCGCTGGTATGTGTCTGCTACGTACGGTGTTTGTAGATGTGAATGGAGCTTAACAGTTTAGTCCGCTACGATCTTATACTATAGGAGATAACTGCACTTTTGGTAACTATCGCCAGAAAGGCTGATTCAGTATTAGGTGGGTGGGTTAGTCTGACTGATGTCGTCATGATGAATGCTATTAAAAATTTGAACAGCAATCAACGTGACGACAATAATTGCTAATATTTTTTTACAGGAACGCATAGTAAGTATAGCTTATAACGTCTTTGATATCTAGTGAAAGGCCCGATGAATAGCGTCAGTTTTTATACTGTTTACATAGGTACTGCGCATACTTTAATACTGTACAAGAATCCGCCTTTCAAGTTATGGTTTTTTTTTGGTAACCATAAACCGTCTTTGAGCGGCTATTTCTAGCGAAAGGCCCATTCGCATGCGGACAGACTTTCACTTTTGTCATCAGTCGAGAGCCCTACACCCACCTAATACTGAATCTGCCTTTCCGGCGATAGTTACCAAAAGTGCAGCTATCTCTTAGTCTATTAGATCGCATTATCCTTACCATCAGGTGAGATCGCAGGGCTAACTTGTAGCGATAGAAAAAGGTATCCATGAGGATTTACCAGGAGACAGTTCCACAGTTCGCGTCTGTGTACTATTATAAAAATAATGCCATCAATTTAAAAAATAAATAAATTGGCAGTCTTAGGGATTGCCGATAGAAGTGAAAACGAATATTTAAAATAATTAAAAAAAAATATATATATAAACCTATAACTAAGGCACTAAAGTTTAATTACGAATGTAGTATATTTATATTTAAGACCTTTTGTCTTCGTAACAACGCGAGCAAGTCGGTGTTCGTGAGCATGTCGGTGACGCGAATCCACAAGTTTACCCCTACCAAAAAGTGCTCAACGCGGCTAAAGAAGTTTTAAATCGTTAGTATATGTCCCTGTATCGGGTATCCGTATTATTTTTGTTCTTATAGGTTGAAAACGTAGACGTCCGTTTTAAAAAGTTGGACCAGTCACGCGCTCGTGGCTGGGTGAATGAAGAGCCCATCGCCGTCGCGCAACGCCCCAAGCCGCCACAACCCAAGCCTTCGCAACCCAAGCCGACGGAGCGCGCCCTTCCCGCACCAAGCAGCCGTTTGAAGGACATCATCGCAGGTAACAACCATTGAACAACGTTATCTCAGTACTTCGGCTTTGCAGAAAAGGGTTTTAATATTTTGGCCTACCAGCTGTTCCGCCATTTTTATTTTTCCATCATCAAAGCTGTACTGGTGGTGCCATCATCGAGTAGATTATAACTTTGATAGATTACATCTTGGAAACCTGACGCTTTATAACTTTGATAGATTATATTATCTCGGAAACCAGACGCTTTAGAAGTTGGTAATAGTCGACTGCCTCGTTGCCTACTGATTAGCATGTTCGACTGCGGCTGATGAGGTCCCGGGTACGAGTCCCGGGTCGGGCCATAACAAGTATTGGATTTTTCTAGCAAGAAATTTTCAGTACTAGCCCAGGTTGTTGTGAAGTTGGCGGTGTTTCACCCCCGTGCCTCGGAGAGCACGTTAAACCGTCGGTCCTGCGCCTGACCTCTCACCGGTCGTGTCGGATTTTCCGTCCCATCGGGCTATGAGAGTAAAGGAGCAGAGAGTGCACCTGTATATATAATACTGCACCTGTGATATTGAATTGTGAATATCTCCCGCGCTAAATATGGCTAATCTCTCTGGAGATAGGTGGCCGAATTTCGGTCAGGAGGACAATAAGGCTCTGTCCATCCACTATCCATCAAACGGTGACATATATACTCTGCATTGAATTTTTTTTGAACATACCTACGTATGTAACATATAAGGGTTGCCTGGTAGAGATTGCTTGCAGCAATAAGGCCGCCTTTGCATACTACCATGTTAGTTTAAGATATTATATATTTTGTTATTTGGTCATGTAACTATTTGGTGTGCAATAAAGTTTTTTCATTCATTCATTCATTCATACCTACCTCTTAGTTAGTTTACCTTTAAAAGCAATTTTTTTCCTTATTGAAACTAATAATTTGCTCTAGAAATATAAGCTATAATTTATATTTCTAAATCAAATACATTGTCGGATTAATTTGTATTGAACAGTAAATATTTATTGACGTGATAACGTCTTATAAATCGATGAACACCGGCTGCACGCACGTAAAAGTCACGTTCCGCCTGAGCCTGAGCGTGCAAGTGAGAGCGCGGAACAAGCGATAGAGAGGCACGATCGGCCCAAGCGTTGGCTTGTGACACATTTATCTCTCTTCTCGCGTGACGTCAGAGCTAGCAGTTCCAATAGTCGTGCTACTGGAACGCCGCCACGCGAGCTTCTTCGAGAACTTCTAGTTATCACGTAAAACTATAGTCCGTAAACCGACTTTACAGACAACCGTAATTTTTTTTTATTACAAATTATTTCTTCCATTTTTTGCGACATGCGCTTATTCGATTTCACCTCCGAGAGCGCCTTAAAGGTTGAATTATTTTGTCCAGCTGCCAGAAAAGCAAAGCAAGCCGCCGTGGACGGCACAAAGACATTCGAGGCGGGTTTCTTCAGCGTGCAGTCGCCGGTCAAGTCCCCCGCCGCCGCCACTCCGCGCCGCAAGCCCAGTCTGCTGCAGAGCGTGCTCTCCAGCGAAGCCAAGAAGGCTTCTGCCAAGAAGGTAAGCGGGCGTTTAAATAATAGTTATCACGTAACTGTTACAACGTAACTGTTACTACGTATCTATGACTGCGTAACGTTTACTATGCAACTGTTACAACGTAACTGTTACTATGTAACAGCTTCTTCTCTTTACTATTATTATTATTAAATTCTTTATTGCATAAAAAATGGACATATACAAAGAACAATATACAAAATTACAGACAAAAGGCGACCTTATCACTAAAGTGATCTCTACCTACGTGAATGGATCGTACGTGGATGGTCTCTTCCTAAGAAAACGCCAAATACCTACACTTTAAATGATTTTTTTATTTTATTTAATAAATCTACAGTATCCATACTTCCATACTAATAGTATAAATGAGTAAGTGTGTCTGTCTGCTACGCTTTCACGGCCCATCTGTTCAACCGATTTTGATGAAATTTGTTATAGGGATAGTTTGTATCCCGGAGAAGGACATACGCTACTATCAAAGGTGTGCTGGTTGCACCATCATAGATTCCACTTTGATAGCTTATATCTCGGAAAGCTGACGCTTTATAAGATGTTGTCTAATATACTGTAACACTTGCTTCTATTAATACAGGTTACACAGATTAATACAGGTTTTATGAGTAGCCGATATTTTGGAATATAAATAAAAATTGCTAAACTGTTGATAAGCCAAAAAATATTCAAACTCCTTTAATATTTATTTTCTCTTCACAGAGCTCCTGTGCTATGATGCGAGTTTCACTGATTGGCAAAAATGTCGACAGTGCAGATGGAGAAATTTATGAAGTAAGTTATTGTTTTATACCTTACCTACATCCCAATATTAGCATTTATGAAAGAAAACTTGTTTAGATGCCTCAAAAATAACTTACGAAACTTCTTTTACTTTGATTCTCAGATGTTACTTAAAATAGCCGTCAAGCAGAACAGCTATTTTAAGGCAGCTATCTTTTAGAGGTGTTGTAAAGTACCAAATGAAAGAAGTTTAAATCTCTGCTCCATTATCGTATCCTTTAAAGGACAATGATCATCGATGTATGGAATCCTGTACCATGTTGCATCAAAATCAAACTTTGTTTTTTATCTAGTACATTTATCGCATTAACTCCTGCAATTATCACTTTTGAGAATAAAACCCAAGTTCTGCAGTAATTTTAGAATATCAAGGATAACCTAAAAACTATTTTTTAATCGTTTCTCAGTACTACCGTGGTCAAATAACACACTGCCGTTATATTTTAAGCCCTCTAGTTTTTTTTATTTAAGTACTTATTGTAACTACTGAAAGAGCCTCGACTGTAATAAGTACCTCTACCTAGGCGATGAATCACTTACGTAGAAGCGTGCTAATATTATGGAATGGATAGGTACCTACCTATGACATCTTTCATTAAAACCGAATCCCTAATCGATTTCTTTGCAGCATGGCTTAGCCAGTAGGGTGGAAAGATAAATAAAGCACAGAAGTTCAAACAACAACAACAATTCAACAACAATCACGTATGACGTTTTATTCAATTTCAGTTTCACGGTTTTCACCACAATTCACAAAACGGACGTCAGAACTACCTGTATGAACGAACTGTCAACTGTCAAGTGTCATAGACAATGATCGGTTAAGGACGTGATATCGATCTACGATCGAAAAATGTTAAGAAATCGATTCGAACAATCGATACGATACGCTAAACTCAATAGACACGAATCATTTATTTGTGGTTACTATTACACGGAATCCGACCTAAATCAAACCTACTAATATAATATGTACTTACCTATCTATGCTATAAAAATAAGGTAAAATAAACCAAGACCAGTTAGTCGATTTTATCGAAAATCGATTCTATTGAGTTAGAGATTCGAGATAGTATTTCGGGCAGTTTGGCGTCACTAAAGGAAGCATTTTAGAATGTTTACGGAAATATGAAAGTAACTTTTTTTAGTTAAACTTAAAAGTTGGGTACGAAAATCAAATCCCTGATGCAAGAGGCTATAAAAAAATATGGGAATATTTACAATAATGATTTGGTTTTGATGCATGAGACATTTTGGTACCATTTTTGGTCATCCTCCTTTTTCCATAGTATCAGTTTGCAACGTGACAAAACAATATGATACCATCAACATGTACCATGTACTCTTGCAATAAAATTAATGCAACTTGACAAAACAATATGATACCATCAACATGTACTATGTACCCTTACCACAACATTTGAAATCATCAACGTTAGCATATACGACTGAGAAAACACTTTGGCAAAAAAACGCGCCGAATTTGAGAACCTCCTCCTTTTATGAAGTCGTTTTTTTTTAATATTTTTTTTTTTTTCATTTTTCCAAGTGATCGTTAATGGGCATGGTGCCCATTGGGCTAAATAAGCGCCAGCTCTTTGGTCACCAGAGGCGTGGATCAGTTTTTTGGGACACGAAATTTATACAATTCTTCGTGTCCGATGACCATGGGCCCAGAGTCTCAAAAGCAAGCGCCTCAAAAACATAGTCCTTAGTAATGGCTGAGTATTTGCGGCGCTTAAGCAACTGAGCAGATTCGGCAGCTGCACCCACCTTTAGGCACGAGCCCGGTAGGTGGGATGCTGCCAACGTATCAACGCAGGTTGCATCCCACACCAGTGCACGACCCATCGACCACGGTACTATAGTCATCCCGTCCGGCTTCTTGCCGTCATCCCTGAACAAACCGGAGGGTTCCAGCTGTGCAGGGATGGAGGCAGTGGCCAGAGCGCGACGGACTATATCATTGAGAGCACCGTGGCGATACAAGCGGCCTGCGCTCCGAATGCAACTGAGTCCATGATGACCAAACTGATCCACGTGGCTGCCACAAGGACAGTAATGAGGCTCACATACTTTGATTCCCAAGCGCAAGCAAACTGCCACACGAAGCGCTGTCCGGTCGAGAATCGTTCCCAGGCTATGAGATGGCAGAGCGTGTAGCCAGTGACCTGACTCTTTTTCGGATACGGCTAAAATACGGGCTTTATCCGTATCCGAGGTACACTGTGCTACGAGATCCGCATGTGTCAAAACAACACGCGGTTTGTCCCAAAGACCCTGACATTCCGCAGCCGAAGGAAAACTCTCCCCAGGACAAGATGCACTCCAGGCTAACCTCGCCTCCGCCAGACTCTCCACCGCAACATCAGTCGGACAAGTCAGTCAGTCAGTCAAGTTTGAAGTCGTTTAAATTTTTGTCCTTGTTTTAGAGCTGAAAAATTGCTAGTACTAAATTTGTGACTTTAAATCAAGAGTGTTTGGGTCTTTTTTACTGTGACATTAGATTAAAAATCTAATGATAAGGGTACTGGTATGATGATAGAGGTGGATGAAGGTCATGAGTACTTCTCAATAACAAGCAGCATGTTCACTGAGTTATTGACCTTGCTTTGTTTATCTACAATTTATTTATTTGTTTTATTCCAGGCAAACATAGTTTCCCTTACGCCCATAAACTTGGGTTTGACCCCCGGAAAGAGTATACTAAAATCGAACAACAACACGGGAGCTAAAGTTGCCAGCAAGATATCATTTAAACTGTTCAATATGGACTCTGCCAGCGATTCCAGTCCACCCAGTGACGATGGACAGATATCTGGTGTGGAGAAGTTACGGGATTTGGACACATCACAGAATTCATCAGAACCCAGTCCTGCCAAGGAACAGAATTTGGAGAATTCACAGAGTTTGGAGAAGTCTCCGAAATCGCAAAAGTTACCGAACTTGGAAAGTTTACAAATATCGGATAATACACCAAATGTCGAAGATAATTCGGTGACCATAAATGCAGAAAAACTTCCTGAAGTGAAAGAAAGAAGGCGTTCTTCAAGAAAAATAAGAGAAAGTTTGCATGAAGCTGAAGACATATCGGAGTTAGACACAAAAAAACACGTAGAAGAAATAGGAAAAAGACGTTCAACGAGAAAACTGAGGGCCAGCTTACATAACGCTGAAGAAAACTCTGTATTAGATACAGGAAAACAAGCAGATGAAAAAGAAAATAGACGTTCTAGGAAACTAAGGGGGAACTTACATAATGGTGAAGAGAATTTGATGACAACAGATACGGAAGCACTTGGAGGAGAAAAAGAAAACAGGCGCTCGTCTAGACGTAGAGCTAAATTAGAAAGGCAAGATGCTGAAGAAAATGTCACTCCAGTTAAAACCAGAAGTAGGAGCAAGACCAGGCAGACACCGGCCAGCGAGAATTTGGCAAATACCCGGTCTTCTAGAAGGAATAAGTCTTTGATGGAAGTTAACGAAGAGAAGTCCGCTGTCACTCCAACTAGCACTAGGTCTAGAAGACGAGTATGATCATATTTTCTTGTGTGAACCTGAGCTTCTTTAAATTTAAGAGTCTCTTGAATGTTAAGGATGTTTTTTTTTGCGTTTATTGTCATAATTTAGGGATGTCTTGTTGTTATAGTTATCCCCGTCTATCGAAATGAATCACACTATTCACCTAAATAATGGCTGCCAAACAGTACAGCTGTTTTGATGTCGCCATCTTTTATCGAGGTGTTCTAAAGCGCTGATTAGTTAGTGCCATAGATTAAAGCTCAATTCTTAAACTCATTCTTAAACTTCATTACTTCATTAGATACTCTGTTCACTTATTTATTTTTAATTTAATCGCAATATTTGTCGTCAAAGAAGTTTACTTTGACATTGTTTAGGTATTATCTTTCTAAGATGATAAAACTAGCACTTTTACGTTTTTCTTTTTTTTTCTTTACTTGCTTGCGGTTAGTACAACATTTTCTTTATTTTTATATTATTGACATGACATTTTAGCTTGTAATTATTATTATAATATTGTATTTAAGCCATAGAGGCAGTAATAAATAGAGTAGGTTACTATGGCGGTCGTTTGTTAACAAGTTTGTATTTCGTTTATTTTCCTATTAAAATGGCTGGCCTTATGAAACCCGGTAACGCGATGAGGGGTAGAAAGTAGAATAGTAATTATGTGGATCTGTATATTACATTTGTAATTTCATCTATACTCTATTTTCTATGTTACTCAAAGTATAGTCTCAGGCTCCATTTGTTATTTCTTTCATGACTTAAACTTTACTAGTGGTCTAAGAGCCGGGTACACCACGACTTTCACCGATCTGTTAACAGATTTGAATGTATCCATTTCCATACTAATATTATAAATGCGAAAGTGTGTCTGTCTGTCTGTCTGTCTGTCTGTCTGTCTGCCTGCTACGCTTTCACGGCCCATCTGTTCAACCTATTTTGATGAAATTTGGTACAGGGATAGGTTGTATCCCGGGGAAAGACATCCCGGAAAACTAAGGGGTTCCCGCGGGAATCGAAAAAGCTTAGCCCACGCGCACGATGTCGCGGGCATCATCTAGTATTTTATATATTGTTAGAATCCTTTCGTCATCCCGAGTGACACTGGCTATAAATTTTTTTGAAAAAATGATTAAATATGGCAAGGAAGTCGTGTTTTTTAATTTTTTAAATTATATTCATATCTGACATTGTTAAAGTATTGATTAGATTAGATTTTAAGTTTCGAAGTAACATTTGACAGAAGGAAATTTTTTTCGTTGGGAAATTAAAAGTAGTACACTTTTAAAAAGTCAATAAATGATTATTGAATTTAATTAACAACTAGTAGGGACCACAGGGACGTACGTGGTGGTGATAATTTAATAATTTTTGCTATAATTTTTGTATAAAGTACCGTAATTTAAAATTGTTTGTTGTACGTTTGTCATTGTGCCTTATAATTATTGCGAATTATGTTATATTTAAAATAAACGGAAATATAAGTAATTACGTATTTTAATTTCGTAGTGTATACTTAGGTTATCGAAAATATTTCTCGACTTCAGACCCATTGTACCCCCCTAAATAGAAGTTTTCTACAAACATACTTCTAAAATTCTGTAGTAAAAAAAACTACAAATAGCTTCTATATAGGGGCAAGCGCATATCTTAAGGAGGCCATACACGTAAGGGTTTGCATGATGGTTTTAGCCGTACATGCATAACCGACAGGCAAACCCTAGCGTGTATGTGATAAAACTGTACAGTCATCGGCGCATGTACATGCAACCAAGCAAATATCAAAATTGATATTTTTTGCCGCTCGGTTATGTTTGCGCGCGAGCATGACCGAGCGTGTGTGGCGTCCGGCGAGCTTGCCTGCACAGTTCTCAGTTTGTTGTTGTAAAATTGACGAAATGGGGGGCTTTCAAAGTGGAGATTTTCTAACGTCCAAAGTTGACTTTAGAACTCTCAATTTTCTGAAAGGATGAGGCTGAAACTTGATCAATTATTTGAATTATATCCTGTACAATTGTATAGTACCATATAAAATGTATATAAAATTAGATAAATATTATAAGAAAACGAAATTACTAATTATTATTTAATTTTTAATGAGCTTCAGTATTTTTAACAGAACTTCACAATGATGTCAATAAATGGCGCTCTGTTAAAGTTTATTCGTTTGTGCTTACAAATAATATAGACGTTAGCACCATCTTACGTGGAATTAAAAAATAGCCTACTGATAGTACTGATGATGTCTATGAACGTAAATATGAGCGCGCATCTAGACATGCTCGGAAGTTAACTATTACAATATTATATAGTTAAAACCACAAAACTATCTTATGGATACTGCGAGGTCTCAGTTCGGGGCGAACCACTAGTACGTTACGTAGTAGGTAAGTAACGTTAGACGAGAGAAAAAAAAATACGATGATTTTTCTTTTTCTGTTCTGTAGAACAACTGTTATGCCAAGTATAGCTATTACATCGCCGTCGTCCATTGCTAAGTTTGGTATACCGTACACGGTACACAGTACTTAGAACTGTCCTTCACAGTTCGTCACGTAGCTCCAACTGAGAGTTTATGGCAAAACTGTGCATGCAAACCCTGACGTGTATGTGTTATATGAAACTCGGTTATACCTGTTGGTTATGCATGTACGGCTAAAACCATCATGCAAACCCTTACGTGTATGGCCTCCAGCGCAGCATAGCATTTTTCACTACCATACCTAGCTAGATAGATTTGGGAGACCATTAGTCCATAGGGATAATATGGATGATGCCAGGAGGCCATACACGTAAGGGTTTGCATGATGGTTTTAGCCGTACATGCATAACCAACAGGTATAACCGAGTTTCATATAACACATACACGTCAGGGTTTGCATGCACAGTTTTGCCATAAACTCTCAGTTGGAGCTACGTGACGAACTGTGAAGGACAGTTCTAAGCACTGTGTACCGTGTACGGTATACCAAACTTAACAATGGACGACGGCGATGTGATAGCTATACTTGGCATAACAGTTGTTCTACAGAACAGAAAAAGAAAAATCATCGTATTTTTTTTTTCTCTCGTCTAACGTTACTTACCTACTACGTAACGTACTAGTGGTTCGCCCCGAACTGAGACCTCGCAGTATCCATAAGATAGTTTTAACTATATAATATTGTAATAGTTAACTTCCGAGCATGTCTAGATGCGCGCTCATATTTACGTTCATAGACATCATCAGTACTATCAGTAGGCTATTTTTTAATTCCACGTAAGATGGTGCTAACGTGTATATTATTTGTAAGCACAAACGAATAAACTTTAACAGAGCGCCATTTATTGACATCATTGTGAAGTTCTGTTAAAAATACTGAAGCTCATTAAAAATTAAATAATAATTAGTAATTTCGTTTTCTTATAATATTTATCTAATTTTATATACATTTTATATGGTACTATACAATTGTACAGGATATAATTCAAATAATTGATCAAGTTTCAGCCTCATCCTTTCAGAAAATTGAGAGTTCTAAGGTCAACTTTGGACGTTAGAAAATCTCCACTTTGAAAGCCCCCCATTTCGTCAATTTTACAACAACAAACTGAGAACTGTGCAGGCAAGCTCGCCGGACGCCACACACGCTCGGTCATGCTCGCGCGCAAACATAACCGAGCGGCAAAAAATATCAATTTTGATATTTGCTTGGTTGCATGTACATGCGCCGATGACTGTACAGTTTTATCACATACACGCTAGGGTTTGCCTGTCGGTTATGCATGTACGGCTAAAACCATCATGCAAACCCTTACGTGTATGGCCTCCTTAATTAGATATCAAAAATAAATTATTTTTAACTGATTATATTAAATAGAGGGTCTTTCAAAAGACCTAAAATTCACATGCTCGGTTAGTTTTAAGTTTGATAACCATTTTAAAATATAGATTAAGAAAAAAAGTGCGTTGAAATTTTATGATGTCACAAGTTCACAACTGTGAATTTCATACAACTTCCTTTAGAAGTGCGTTTTTAAGTTTGACAAAGAGTTGCTGATTTGATTTAGTTGTCATCATCCATAGCCGTCGGGGATAGAGACGGCTATGCATCATCCCTATTGACCGTAGACTGAGTAAGATATATAGACGCCGCCACCTTCACTTCCACCTTCGCTCCTTTTCACTTCCACATGAAAGAGATGCAGTGTGTGGATGTTACACAAGATAGAATGAGAAAAAAATGTGTTTTTCTCTCCCTTTCTGCGTGTCACGGGTTTTGTGCCTATTGCATACTATTGTGCCAGACAAATTATGACGTTTGTATGACGTTTGGGAGGTGTTTCATAGTATTACCTACCTATCCCACAGATGTAGTACTCCCTTTCGGTTACACGACCCTGATTCTAGAGGTTCCTTCTTCTATGCTATTGACCAACTAGTACTATTTCAACAGGAGCAAAGTTGATAATGGTTCGGCAGTGTAAAATACTCCTCGCTGTGCTTAGCCAGATTGGTGACAGTCCGTTAACTATCTATTCTTGCCTCAGTAAGATCCTGTAAATTTATTGAACATTCATTGTTCCTAAATACTGCACTATGGTTACAAGTTAAAAAACTATGTGCTGTATTAAGAACTTCCTCGTTCTTGGAAGTCGGTTATCATATACCTACAACATGATTCATGTATAATCACAGAATAGGTAATACAAGTACAGCTGCAATAAAAACCATTTAAAAGACAGATGTATGAGCAAAACAATAATAAATAAAGGACTGATCACAAATCGTAAATGGTAATAATAACATAACCATAATCCGATATCCGTTTTTTGGTCCAATCGAAGGCCGTGCCAACTCGTATGATAAGGCGCGGCTGGCGAGTGGACTGCTGCCCTATTTAGCACGAAGCCAAATTGCCGCCCCTACGTGGACATAGGGTCCTATCTAGAAGGAGAACGGAATTTTAGCACAATGTTTATCCGACAATGCAATTCCGAATTCCAGGAGGCTAGCCGTCCATATATTTAGAGCGGGCTAATTTAAATTTAGATTTAGATAGACATGTACGAGTTTCTTGCCGGCTCTTCTCTTTACAATCTGCTTTCCGAAACGGTGGCAGAATCATGACATTTCATAAGTTTTTTTTTTAATCCACTACAAGTTAGCCCTTGACTGCGATCTCACCTGATGGTAAGTGATGATGCAGTCTAAGATGGTAGCGGGCTAACCTGTTAGGGATATGGCAGTTATATTAAACCCATACCCCTATTCGGTTTCTACACGTTATCGTACCGGAACGCTAAATAGCTTGGCAGCACGTCTTTGCCGGTAGGGTGGTAACTAGCCACGGCCGAAGCCCCCCACCAGGCCAGACCAGGGAAAATTCAGAAATTATAAATTCCCAAATTGACCCTGCCGGGGATCGAACCCGGGACCTCCGCACGTTAAGACAACAGCGCTGCACACTTCGCCACGGAGGTCGTCAAGCTCAATAAGCGGCTCAAGCTGTCCTACGTGAAATAAATAAATCATTTCATTTCATTTCAGTATCTATCTTAAGTAATAGGTACGCGTAGGTACCTACTGGCTTGCCGAGTCAAGCCGTATTAAAACATCATCATTCATCAGCTAAGAACAGCCCCCCCCCTAGCCAAGTTAAATACGTTTCGTGTGTATTCTCTTCCTATAATCGTTAACGCTTTACTTCTATACCGCAGAAAAAAAAAGTGAATAGTCTATGGTTAGCGTTTTAGAAAAAGAATAAACACGAAACGTATGTACCTACCTAACTTGGCCAAACTTGGCTAGGGGGGCAGGTTCTCTATTTCCAATCTATAGTAGGTAATACCTATAGGTACCTACCTATCTACTTAGTACCTATCTCTAGTACCTATCTTCCTAGTAGGTACCTAGTATTTATTATTTACCTAGTAACTAGGTATTCTTCTTCTTCTTGTTGTTGAGGCTCCAGTTCCGTGCGACCTGTATCACTGCGACCGTCTCCGATCTATTGTGATCACCTCTACTTCATGTTTTCTCGCCAATACTTGTTTCCGCCAGGAATAGCAGCGTTTTCTTGACTGCATACGGGAAGCGTCCTTTAGGTCAATAATATGTTGGCCCAGATGGATACTTCGTTTGTGCATTAAAGCAGGACATTGGCAGATGATATGCAGCGGAGTCTCAGTGGATTCCTGGCATAATCTGCAGATATCCGTGTCCCTGACCTTAAGGTTAAACATGTGTCTGTTCAGACCGCAGTGACCTGTTAAAGCCCGCGCTATAATGCGTAAGTTTTTCCTGCTGAGCGCTAGCGCCTCGGAGGCGGCCTTCTTGTTGAAGGTTTTAACCAGCGCCTTGGAGTGGTTTAGACCACTTAGGTTTCTCCAACGAGTGAGTGTTTCATAGAAGCAGTAGGTAAGCAGGGTGAGCTGCACCAGGCTTTTAGGTATGCCGCAGACCGGTTCTGGTCCAATCTGCCTATCCTTAGCGCCCGTTTTAGCCAGAATGTCGGCATTCTCATTGCCGACTATTCCCGTATGCCCAGGTACCCAGCGAAGAACCACCCTGTTACAACGGGCCAGGGTGTTTAGTGTGTCCCTGCAGCAGTCAACCAGTCTTGAGGTGATTACCTCTGATGACAGGGCTGATAGAGCTGCTTGGCTGTCTGAGTGAATGTAAATTGTTTTGATGGCGTAGTTCTTCTGCAGGATAGTTTCCGCACAAATTATAATGGCGTAAACCTCCGCTTGGAATATGGAAGAATGGACACCCAGATTACGATAACTAGGTATACTATAATGACCAGTCCTAAGCATAGATTGGCCGATACTTGAGAATGTGTTCCTAACTGATGTCGATTTATGATTATCTTAGACCATTTAAGTACCTAGTTATTATCATTTGCTATAGACATTGATGTAGAATTTTAGTACGCTATAGACATGATTGTTCGGGTAAAAACTTGAACACGTGAATCTTCTAGGCAAGCGCGTTCCAACCTAGACCTCATCATTGCTTTGCACTAAGCATGACTGTCGTCAAGCGCAAGTCTATCTCGCAATAAAAAAAAATCGTAGAAACATTAAACTAACTATATCCATGTAGGAATTTGGGCAGAAGCCAATCCTGGCATAAAAGGCTGTTTGTAAATTGTCCCACTGGTACACATGATAGCATTTTATCCGAGTATGTTTAACTTTGGATGGTAAAGCCTAACTTTCTCAATGGGAGATGTTTGTTTTTGTTTCTTAACTGGCCTGACCAGCTGCCAAATTATTTCGGCAAACGCTATTATTAGGTACTAGATGATTCCCGCAACTTTGTCCGCGTGGAATAAGTTTTTTGAATTCTTCCGGTATAAAAAGTAGCATAAGTCACTCTCAAGGCCCTCCAACTATCACCATCATTATCATCAGCCGTTGTGCATCCACTGTTGGACATAGACCTAATTCAAGTAGCGCCAACGTTGTCTTTCCTCCAACTATACCCATGCAAAAAATCGCGTGGATCCATCACGTCGATCCGTTGCTCTGTTGCGGCGTGATTGAAGGACCAACCAACAAACAAACACTACAAGCATTCATAATACTAGTATGATATTGTAGTTGGCAAATTAAATTAAACTAGTTGTCACGATTTATTTTATTACAAAACAAAAAGAACCTTGACTATTGAAACCTTGCTGTGTTCACCTGTCCCTAGAAGCACAGGTGAGGCTCTGTCAAGTGTCATATCATAAAATCAATTTAAAAAAAATCTCTGCATTGAAATTTCTTTTAAAACATATCTATCATGTATCTATCTCATAATTTACATTTTAAAGCAATTTTTCTCCTTATTGAAACTAATAATTTGCTCTAGAAATATAAAATAAAATTTATATATCTAAATCAAACACATTGTAATTAACAGTTTTTTTTTCCACAAATGATTTCTTGCATTTTTCGGGACATGCGCTTGCTCGATTTCATCCCCAAGCGCCTATATTTTGATCTAGTGGTAATAATACCTACGTCCCCGACGGTTGAGTCGTATAGCAACAAATAAAGATCCCCTAGCATCCAGCCTCCAGCATCCAATACAAGATGTTGATATGAAAGGAGTCGCGTGCCGTGCCGGGGAGTAAATCCAATTTTTAATAAACTCGCGCCTCGCGCTGCTAGGGTGAACACGCGGTTCTATGAAAGCAGGACAAATAGTAGAGCAAGATCCCGCGAACACCCAGTGATCCACTGGTGGAGCAGGACGGTGGATCCTAATGAAGTTGAAGTGTTATAGGATCCACCCAGACCAATGGTGGATCCTAGTGGACGCCAGAGTCCTTTTCGATCCATTGGTGGATCCAAAAAGTGGATCCTAGTGGATTGAGGGGCGACGATCAGGCCTTCGTTATTTTGTATCTAATAGAGGTATAAACGATCCCCGACTATGAAGTTTGGATCGCGGTTGCTTTGGAAGGTATCAGGTAGAAAACTGTCAGACACCCTGTTGTTTTATAATTTAAGAGTGTCTGACAATGGACAACGTGGTTTCTAATATTATTCCAAAGAAAAATATAAACGAATTTGAGGTGCTACCTTTTCTACCTGATACCTTCCAAAGCAACCGCGATCCAAACTTCATAGTCGGGGATAGTTTATACCTCTATTAGAGACATACATAGAAAAACTTTCAGCTTTAATAAAATAACGAAGGTCTGATCGTCGCGGGATCTTGGACCATAAGAATAACCATCATTCACACGAGCTCAAGCTCATAATATAATATTTAAACGTTGTATAAAACAATTTCAAAATTTTATTCTTATCCTATAATAATTTTATCTACCCTTGAAGGTAAATAACGAATTAAAATATAATGTTGCAGCCTAAGATGGTGGCGGGCTAACCTGAAGTGCGCATGGCAGTTAATTAAAATTCGGTGCGATGCGACGTAGAAAATAGAAATACGGCGGATCGCACCGGAACTTTAAATCGCTTCGGGGCACAACTTTGTCGGAACGACCTAATACAGTGATACACCTCTCCAGAGCCAATTTAAACTGCCAGGAATTGAACCAGGCACGGCACAACAGCTGAACCGATCGTGATGAAATTTGGCACATATATAATAGAGAGATCCAGTCTAGTCCGTACTTCCATACTATCATTGCATTTTTTTCTGTTTGTTATCTTTTCACGGCTCAGTAGCTGAAACCATCTTTGTCACCCTACAGTTTCCCAGTTTCCCCTTTCCGAAGCGAAATTATTGTTTACGTTACTAGCGGATTATCCGCGGATATGTTTCACTGTATCTTATACGAGTTTATCTATCTACTCTCTCCGAGAAAAGTCTCCGCGGAGAAACAAATAACGTAATAAAATAAAGAGATGTTAAAACAATGTTGTTGGAATTTTGCTACGTGAAAATGTGGTGATGTTAAACCAATATACTTGACGCGTGTGTGATTTTATCACGAGAATAAAGTATAGGTAATATTAGGTATAGTGGTGGTGTAGGTATGTAAATGTCTCGTTGGTCTAGTGGTTGGCATGTTCGACTGCGGCCGACGAGGTTCCGGGTTCGAGTCCCGGGTCGGGCCAAATTGACTATTGGGTTTTTCTGACTAGAAATTCTCAGTACTAGCCCGAAGTTATGAAGTTGGCGGTGTTTCACCCCCGTGCCTCAGAGCACGTTAAGCCGTCGGTCCCGGTTATTTTCACTAACATGATAATAAGTAGTCGTTTTAAAGCCCGCCAACCCGCATTGGAGCAGCGTGGTGGGTCTAAGCTCTAATTCCCTCTCTCCTATGAGAGTGGAGGCCTGTTCCCAGCAGTGGGACGTTAATGGGCTGTAGTGGTAGGTATGTAGGCTGTATTAAATTGATGTAGATAATATCCATAGTTTCTAATAAACCCACATCAAATGATTACAAATCAAAGACAGATTAAAAAGAAGGGCCAACAGTTCGTTCATTTAAATTCGAGTGGATTACCTAGGTACTTGCGTATTTTGAGATACAAAATTCCCGAGGCAGACATTGCATTAGGTCTAAAATGCAAGTAATTAGCTAACGCAATCATGCCAAACAATATCTCTAATTGCCCTCTGTGTCTCGTATTGAACAATAAACACGAGAAAATTATATTCGTGCACATTTTACTTACCGGGTATAGCGACTAGTGATGTGAATAAATGAAAAAAATACTGGTTTGAACTGAAGTAACCGACATTGCTCGACGTGTTGCGAAGCTGAAGTGGCAATGGGCGGGGCACATAGTTAGAAGAACTGATAGACGTTGGGGTCCCAAAGTGCTGGAGTGGCGAGCACGCACTGGAAAGCGCAGCGTTGGCAGACCCCCTACTCGCTGGACGGACGCCATCCCAGGAGAGTCGCAGGAAGCCGCTAAATCCAGGCAGCACAAGACCGCGGCGTGTGGAAATCCTTGCAAGAGGCCTGTGTCCAGCTGTGGACGTCTATCGGTTGAGGATGATGATGATGATGACAGATAACAGTGAAGGAAAACATCGTAAGGAAACCTGCATAGAGTTCTCTAGAAATTCTCAAAGGTATTTAAAGTCTACCAATATGCACTCGATCAGCGTTATTTAGCGATATTTATTATTTTCGGGATCCTAGAAATATAGTTACCTAGGTACTCTAGCCTAGAGTCTTTTTTTTATTCCCCTACAAATTAGTCCTTGACTGCGATCTCACCTGATGGTAAGTGATGATGCGATGCAGTCTAAGGTAGCGGGCTCACCTGTTAGGGGGTATGGCAGTTATATTAACCCATGACAAGGAAGCTTGGCAATAATTTGCTCTAATGGCTCTGATAGTTCCTTAGTTAAGATGATTTGTGAGATGGTGATAATGCAAAAAATAAAAAACCCCAGCTGAGTTTGTTGTGGGCTCTTCTCAGACCTGGGCCGCGTTTGGAACCCTCGTAGCTTTAGTTTTAAGATACCGTAACAGATTATCACCATCATATTTTTATGTAACTGGACGTCAATAAGTGTAGTGTGTCTACCTAAATTGAATAAATATTTATGACTATGACTTATGACATACCCCTAGTCGGTTTCTACACGGCATCGTACCCAGTCTAGAGAGTCAGTAGTCCCAGTAGTCTAGAGTGTAATGGACATTTAAGTGTCTAATAGTGGACAAATCTTAGATCTCTACGAGCAGAATAAACGGAATCCCGCTCCAATAATGTACGACACATTGGAAATGTGACTTTGAGCGGGAAAATAGATATAGTATAGGTAGGTATGGTCGAGGTACGGTCTGCGACATTCTACTTAAGAAGATGTGTTACGAGTATTTTGCTGAAACTATCACCAAGCCAAATCAACGATTATAAGTATTCAATAGATACTGACTGGATTTTCTATTCGCAAAATTTTAGTGACAAACTTTTTTTTACAAAGAAAAACTGTTGGCTACCTATGTTTCAAAAGCTCGGCCAACACTATTCGTCGTGTTGCCAGCACGAAAACTCTAATTAGTCCTCTATTACCTACTATTTACTGGATGTTCGAGCGGGAGCTCGGTTTTGGCCTAATTTGCATAGATTTGCGTAATCTGACCCGACGCTATCTCCGGCTTAGCTACGGGCATTTAGGTAATTGTTATTGTTACGAACTTCGCGACGTCATTCGTTTAAGCTTTTAACATCTAGCAAAGCTACATCTTATGACGCAAAGCAGAACCAATATAGCACTTATAGCAGGCATAACAACGGGACATTGTCTGCTCAATAGGCACCTCACAATAATGAGAATTGAAGAAGACCCATCATGTCCAGAGTGTGGCGAGGAAGAGACCAGCTTTCACTTCATAGCTGAGTGCCCTATGTACTCACTGGTAAGATGGGAATTACAAGGTAAGGACAGGATTAGTGAAGAAGACCTACGGTATCTCTCCATAGGGGATATTGTAAGGTTTGCAAAAGCCACAGGCAGGTTTGAGGGGGGTAGGCTGCCGGGACACCAGTAACCTGTGTCCTAACACGGGGAAATGGGTGGAATGGTTCAAACTGTTGGACCGATCACCCGCTGGGCCACGGCGAGCGTCCCCTCCATAAGTATATACTTATATATATATATATATAAAGCTACATCTTTCCTCGGGCCAAAAACGATGCTTTTCTAAAATCCTTCGTCGCAGAAACAAATTTCATCCTCACCACCTGGATGCCTGGTCTTCTTCCACCTCCCTTTATTCCAGGTAATTTTTGCCACGTACCCGCAAAAAGTGGAACCAGCTTCCATCTTCTATGTTCCCTAATTATTATAATATGGGGCTCTTTAAAGGGCGGATAAACAAGTTTCTCAAAAGCCAGCAACGCATTGGCGGTTCCTCTGGTGCTGCAAATGTTCATGGTCGGCAGTAATCACTTACCATTAGGTGACCCGCCTCCTCGTTTGATCGCTATATATATGAAAAAAAATCCTTTCATAACGGATACCGTACTGCCGTACTTAACAGCTTTCTGTATGCCATATTTCAGCCCGATTCGTCTATTGGTTTGAGCTGTGCGTCGATAGATCAATCAGGCACCTTTGATTGGACGACCTCCGGCGCAGTGGTGATAACGCTGTGGTCTTATAGTGGGCTGTGGGAGGTCCCGGGTTCAATTCCCGACAGGCTCAATTTGGAAATTTATAATTTTTTAATTATCTCTGGTCAGGATCATTTAGATTAAAATTTAAGGATTGTCCGTGAAAACGAGCTTTTATCAACGAACATTTCAATAGTAAGTTGTAACAATCTCATAACTTCAACCCAGCGTACCCTTAGTGAGATATGGCGCTCATTTCTCAGGGGCTTACCCTCTCCCCCTCGGCCGCGGAGGTCGGAGGGACAGATATAATGAAGTCTGCGAGTTCGCTACGTAAATTAATTCACGTGGACACTTGACTTATTTGTTGCGACTGCTCTTATTAAAAACACTTCCTCAGTGAGATGAGATAATAGTAAGTATTTTGTGGTATATCTTCTTCTTTTATATTTTCTTGTATATAAAAATGAGTTTCGTTGATGATGTTCGTTAGTCTCGCTTAAACTCAGAAACGGCTTGACCGATTTAGATGAAATTTTTTGTCTGCGTTTGAGTGGGTCAGGGGAATGTTTATGTTTACTATTGGACCCGGCCGTTGCAGTCGGGTTCAAGGTTCAGGTCAGGACAACGTCTGCGGCCCCCTAGTATAAAATAACAACAAACTGTGTAAGTAAATGAAGTTAAGTAACTTATGTTTGCCTGGTGGGAGGCTTCGGCCGTAGCTAGTTTGAGTTACCACCCTATCGGCAAAGACGTGCCGCCAAGCGATTTAGCGTTCCGGTACGATGCCGTATAGAAATTTATAACTAACTATATGGGTATGGGTTTCATATAACTGCCATACCCCTAACAGGTTAGCCCGCTAGATACCATTTTAGACTGCATCATCACTTAACTGCGTTCTCACCTGATTTTAAGGGCTAACTTGTAGTTGATAAAAAAAAATCCCCGGTGGCCCGGCCGGCGGTGGTCGCTGCTCGCTGACCACTTTTTGTCGGTAGGTACCTAATACCTATCTCTCTGCCGGTGGTCCCGTACCGCCCGTTGTCGACTCTCGCCGGAGTCTCGCGCCAGCGACCACGCGTTATTAATGCATTTTGATTCGCTTGCCAGTAAATTTTTTACCTTTCATCTTACTAATATTATAAGTAAATTCGAAAGTGTGTTTGTTTGTTGGTTTATTGGTTTGTTCATTTGTTGGTTTGTCCTTCAATTACACCGCGACGGAGCAACGGATCGACGTGATTTTTGGCATGGGTATATAGTTGAGGACGGAGAGTGACATAGGCTACTTTTTATCCCGGAAAATTAAGGAATTCCCGCGGGAACCAAAAAAACTAAAACCACACGGACGAAGTCGCGGGCATCAGCTAGTTAAATATATTTTGTACTAGCTAATGCCCGCGACTTCGTCCGCGTGAGTTGAGGTCTAATTCCTACTCTCCTATGAGAGTGGAGGCCTGTGCCCAGCAGTGGGACGTTAATGGGCTGTAGTGGTAGCTACGGCCGAAGTCCAAATTGACCCTGCTGGTGAGAGAACCCGGGACCTCCCACTTGTAAGACCTCAGCGCTCACAACTGCGTCAGGGAGGTTTTCATAGTTCTACAAGTCATGTTAGCTTACGCGGCCTCATCTCTGTGATGATCACTCAATTTTATTACAAAGCTCCATCTAATAGAGACATCGTAAACCTTTTTTCTTTACTAGAATTAATTATCTATTAAGGTTAGCAGACTGCAGAATATATTTCATGTTATAGACCACCAACATGTATAGTCCGCGCGCGAGCCCTGAGGAATCCTATGGAATGTTGAAGTAATTACCTACCTAGAGTTGTTTAAAGTACAAAACAATACTACTATCGCAAAATGACACGCGTCAAGCTCGAAACTAGTGCTGGGAGCGAGCTGGATATGGAGCGACGATCGGGGGTCGCGTACAGCCGTCGTTTCTTCAGACCCCGATTCCTCGGAGCTCATGCGCGGACTGTATTTGTATTACCTACTAGCTTATCCCCGCGACTTCGTCCGCGTGGACTACACAAATTTCAAACCCCTATTTGACCCCCTTAGCGGTTGAATTTGCAAAAATCCTTTCTTAGCGGATCTCTACGTCATAATAGCTATCTGCATGTCAAATTTCAGGTCAAACCGTCCAGTGGTTTGAGCTGTGCGTTGATAGATCAGTCAGTCAGTCAGTCACCTTTTTCTTTTATATATTTAGAAGATGTAGGCAGGTACCTATATAGGTTCAATCTTAGAGACACCTTCTCAATTACTCATCTTACAAAAGGCACCAAAGGGCTCCGACAGTAAAGATATTCAATCAATCAATCAATCGATCAATTTTAACCTTAATTCTTAATTTTAACCTTTTTGGCTCCGACGCATAACAGCTATATTTCATGGTACATATAATAAGCGGATTCCCATTATCTATGATTTAATCCGTGTCTGAAGTCCGAAAGGTATTTCGTAAGTGGAAGATTTTTACAATACGATTTGAAAGCATTTACCTAGTAGGTACGTGAAAACACAGAATTTGAGAAGAGAAAATTGAGAATCTCTACCTTTTTGCACGTCGGTTAAAAAGGTAGCTGCACTGCAACCACTTACAGCCCATTAACATCCCACTGCTGGGCACAGGCTTCCACTCTCATACTTATAGGAGAGAAGGAATTCAGTTGAGCTTAGACCCACCACGCTGCTCCAACGGGACCGACGGCTTAACGTGCTCTCCGAGGCACGGGGGAGAAACACCGCCAACTTCCTAACTCCGGGCTAGTACTGAGAATTTCTAATCAGAAAAACTCAATACTTGTTATGGCCCGACCCGGTACTCGAACCCGGGACCTCGTCGGCCGCAGTCTAACATGCCAACCACTAGACCAACGAGGCAGTCACTGCAAAGTAGGTACATTTTACATGTTCTAGGTTCTGATATAGGATCTAATAACATAGAAACTTTGTAATAACAATATAATCAAAGTGGTGTTACACCTAATAATATTGTAGTAGGCTGTAGTGATGTAGTTCGTTCACAACGGTGTTACATTAACACAATGGAAGTGTGTCGTAATGCTATCGATTATGATGTACCGTTTCTAATCGTATGTTAACAATTAGTACGATGACGTGGCAATATTACCACATTACCCTGCACGCCTATTCAACTCATAATACCTATGTAGTTCAATTTCACCTACATTTTAGGCATTGTTAAATAAATAAATGTTATAGACCTACATGCGTGTGGTGATGGATAGGGTTTTAAGATGCAAACTAACAATATGTAATACACAGACTCGACCATTTATTAAGGAAGAAACACAATAACATATAAGATATATTAAATTAATTGCAATGTAACAATATAACAACAACTAGATCCATAACCACTCGCGACCAAGGTATAGAGATAGGTCTACTTTCTGGAACACTTGCTACTCAAGGCAAATCTGAGTATCGAATGGTTAAAGACTTTGAAGTTGCTATAATGTAAATTCTAAAACAGTATTGTGACGTCACGCCATTAATGGCGGAAAACCACGCGTATAATAGACTGCCTTGTCGCGCCACAGGTTCAGCGCCATCTGTGGTCATCAAGCGACACTAACATCGAGCGGCGCTGTCATCGAGCGGCGCTCACATAAATAAATAAATAAATAAAAGCTTTATCGTTTGCATTATTGCTAGTGGTTGATCACAATTTATCTTAAAACTAAATAAAAATAAAAACTAACAACAAAACAATTGGAGACAACCTCAGCACTGCCGAGCATTGGCAACAATGCTCAGCGCTGGTTTTCAGGTTGCTCGAGTTTGCAAAATCGGTCGACGTGGTTATTATCCTAGATCATCTGGTTATCAGACAAAACTTTATAATGTGAAAATAACAAACTTCCTATCAAAAATATGGCCAATTAACGTAGGTACCTACTGAGATCAAAATTATAACCAAGTTCTTGGCTTTTGTTGGCTAATGGCTTGGCATAATTTTAAAGCCTAAGGTGTTCTATCAAGAAAACCCCCTCCTAAGTACACAGATAAATTATTACTGTAATTAATGAATAGTTAAGTAGTTACTTCACATTAGGTTGATCAACTAGATGGTGCTGATTATTTAGGTTTTTGACAAGTTAAACGCAGGCTTTTTTTCATGTTTCAAGATGAAAATGCATATCTACTACAAGTTAGCCCTTGACTGCGATCTCACCTGATGGTAAGTGATGATGCACGGATTTCCACGGGATGCAACATAATATTATCTCTGAACCCGTCATGGGCCGTGAAAACGTAGCACCTTCATGGTGTGAGCGAAGAACGGACTTAAACGGATGAATCAAACACACAGTGATTACTACGATCATCCTTTGATCAGTCCGTGTTCTTAGTAAAGCGACATACGTAGGTATATCCACACAGTTATGGTAGTAGGTACTCGGTACAAGCTGCAAGTAGATCTAAAAGTGTATCCGATGCGAGCTGGAACGTTATTCCTGGAATGGCAGGAGCGTTGCCAATTGTGCGCGCTTCCAGATAATCGCTCGTGACAACTGGTGACTTTACTATACTATTATTTTAATATTGAAGTTTTATGTGACGTACCTTGACGTCCCTTAAATAAGGACTATAATTCTGTAACAAGAGCGTTAACAAGTTTAAAATAATACCTACTGCTTTAAGCGATGCTACTTAGTAAGCTCCCTGAGTGGATTGCATGCTGTTGATAAGTCTACTAGTTAGCCAATTAAAGCTGAAGGACGACCTCCGTGGCGCAGTGTAGAGCGCTCCCGGATTCGATCCCTGGCAGGGGTTGGTTTATAATTTCTGAATTTCCCTGGTCTGGCCTGGTGGGAGGCTTCAGGCGTGGCTAGTTACCACCCTACCGGCAAAGACGTGCTGCCTAGCGATTTAGCGTTCCGGTACGATGCCGTGTAGAAACCGAATAGGGGTATGGGTTTAATATAACTGCCATGCCTCTAACAGATTAGCCCGCTTCCATCTTAGACTGCATCATGACTTACCATCAGGTGAGATCGCAGTCAAGGGCTAACTTGTAGTGGATAAAAAAAAGGTGGTATACTGTAGTAAACATATTATCTGGGGTAGGTATTATTTTTAGATGTGAGACAAATCTATCCTAATCTGTTCGTTAGAAGACGCATCTACATATATATAATAAAGATAAACCCAAACTTGCAGAGGCGGCTATGCAGGGCTCCCGGAGGCCCAGTGTCACTTTGACCGTTGCCGATCTATTGTGATCGCCACCATCTATAGTTCCTGACTAATGCTTGCAATGCACTTGCTGCCAAGAATCCAGCAACAGCTACTAAAGTCTCTTATGATACGTTTTCTGACCTACAATAATTTTTATGGGCGTCGATACACTGTAGGGGTCTCCCCAATTCTATCGACGCGAAACGGGCTTGAGCCGATCAGGAAAACCAAAGAAATACGTATTTATAATGGAAACGACGGCTGTCGATGGTAAAACGGCGATTAGTCGTGCTTTCATTCTTTACACCGTAAACATAAAGCTTTTCTGACCGGCACAAGCCGTCGGCTCCGCATCGTCAGATTTGGGGAGACCCTAAGGACGCTATGAACGCTGCTGTGGTAAGTTACAAGAATCTGGAGATAATTAAGCTGAAATATACTACTTTATAGTCGAATCAGGATTCACGACGAATAGCTTTTATCATAGGAGGGGGAGGATTTATTTGAATAGAGTTTCTGAATAGGAATGTTAAATAGCTGTCCGTCTAAACGGTCCGGGAGATAAGAGCGCGAAGAGAGGCTGTTAGGGTTAATTGCCGTCTTTTGCTTATCTCGTCTTGAGCCTATTATTTAAAACGAAAATTGAATTAAACTTGTCCCTGATAAATTTACTGCCCCAGCGAAGTGCTTGTCTATTTACATTTAGAATGTCTTTACAATTTCCTCGGAAGGATACGATCTACTCAGAAAGTTATTGGTTGAACCTAGTGGGTAAGTAACATCTATTATTTCATCTGTGCTTGAGGGCTTAAATCGTGAATGTTTTTTTTAAAAATCATACTTACTAATCAAATAAATATTATAAATGCGAAAGTTTGGATGTATGGATGTATGTTTGTTACTCAATCACGCTCCAACGGATGAACGGATCTGGATGAAATTTGGCACAGAGATAGATTATAGTCTGGAATAGCACATAGGCTACTTTTTATCCCGGAAAATTTAAGAGTTCCCGCGGGAACCGAAAAACCTCAATCCACGCGGACGAAGTCGCGGGCATCAGCTAGTATGTATTATAAATGCGAAAATGTTTGTTTGCTGGTTTGTTGGTTTGCCCTTCAATCACGCCGCAACGGAGCAACGGATCGATGTGATTTTTGGCATGGGTATAGTTGAGGAGCTGGAGAGTGACATAGACTACTTTTTATCCCGGAAAATTAAGGAGTTCCCGCGGGAATCAAATAAAACTTAAACCGTGCGGACGAAGTCGCGGGCATCAGCTAGTCAGAAATAAAGAAAGAAGATAAATTTATATCTCAATAGTGTCACAAACAAACAATATATTATACTGTCGTACATAATAATATGCTTGTTTGTGACATCCGGCGTGCTCGTTCGAATCCGTGGGTCAAGTCAGTACCTTGTATACCGTATAGGAGCTTAAAAGCGAGAGTCGAGAAACGTAAAGTGTAAGCTTATACGCGCCGAAGAAACGCTAATCTGAAACCGCCCATAGTAATGTATGATAATAAGCGCCACCGAGCACTTAGCGTGGCAGAAGCGGGGAGCAGAAAGCTCTCCCGACTGCTGACATAATGCAGTTTGAATATAATAGGACATTGATTACATTATGTGCCTTCACTTCATATCTGGAGTCAGGACTCAGGAGGACAGATATCATCTTACACAATTTTATCAACTTTTAAGCGTTCCGTGTAAAATAAAAAGCCCTTAAAATTGGCCTGTTCCACTAGTCCCTACCAACGTATCCCCCCTGGGGGGGAAGAGTGGATTTTTTTTCCACCTATCCCTACGGTAGCGTCCACTGCCCATCACAATTTTCACGGCTCAAAGCTGTTTAACCGATGTTGACGAATTATTTTCATGCCCGAAAGTCCGAGCTACCACGGGATTTTAGATAAACCTAAAATAAATTCACGTGGATGTATTCGCGGGAATCATCTAGTTTTGTAAATAAAAGTTTACGGCCAAAAGTAGACTCCCAAGATGAAACCGGTATTTTGATCCCAATATCCACTTTTACTTTACTTTTGTGTGGGTAGAAAAAAGCTCTTTACACAATTTCAACGGTTCCTTAATGTATGCCTAATAAACCTGGCTTTAGTTGCTTGATATATTCAACCCCTGAATAATCATAGACTAGTCTGATACCCATACATCACCTGTGCCGTGACAGCTACTTACCCCGGCGCATCGGGAGCTAAATTGAAAAAGCGTAAAAACCTCTAAATGTCCGGTCGCGTAACGACTGTCGTAAATTTATCAAATCCGAGAGTTCCTCATCCTCCCCCTTTATTTAAATACCTGTAGGGCTGCCACTTTGCTGAAAAGTTCAAGACATGAATCTACCTATCCGTACAGTTAGAGTACCGTACCGTACTCCTAGATTTGACTATTCACTATTCGTAAGAGACCCTAGTGTAGAGAGTATAGGGGATGAGCTATCATTTCGTATGACAACCACCGGGATTTGATAGTACAAAGGTATTACAACTTCTGGTGGCATATTTTTAATCGCGTTGAAAACTTTTAATCAGTAAAGAAGCTTAGCTTATCAAAGTATAGGTATGTGCTAACATTCTGCAATTTAAGTAATATTGTTAGCCAATCCTGGAGGAGACTAAATTCACTTTATTGTGCAAAGAACATGCCAAACGAATGGCCTTAGAATAAAGTAAAAATGGAAACTTTTTTGTTTGGTAGTTTGCTTACAAATTTAATGCCTAGGAATCCTAGGATTCACTCGAAATTCCTCAACCAAACTAGCTTTATAAATGCGAAAGTGTGTCTGTCTGTCTGCTTCAATTTCATGCTACTATTATGTCCCGGAAAATTAGAAATTCCCACGGAAATTTCAAAAACCTAAATCAACGCAGACGCCGTCATTATCTAGTAAAAGTACAAGCTGTTTTTCCTGTTTTGTACATAATATTTGAAATATTATTTCGACCTCGCTGGCGCAGTGGTTAGCGCTGTGGTCTTATAAGTGGGAGGTCCTGGGTTCGATCCCCGGCAGCGTCAATTCGGGAATTTATAATTTCTGAATTTTCTCTGGTCTGGTCTGGGGGAAGGCTTCGGCCGTGGGTAGTTACCACCCTACAGGCAAAGACGTACCGCCAAGAGATTTAGCGTTCCGGTACGATGCTGTGTCGAAACCGATAGGGGTATGGGTTTAATATAACTGCCGCACCCCTAACAAGTTAGCCCGCTACCATCTTGGACTGCATCATCACTTACCATCAGGGGAGATCGCAGTCAAGGGCTAACTTGTAGTGGAATAAAAAAAAAAAGAAATCGTGTTGGCAGCCCTAATGTTATTAAGGGTGCGGCTCAAAGGGCGCGTGCGAGTGATAAGTTCCAGCGAGCCGACAGCCCGCTGAATGAGATCGAATGAACGGGATACGACTTTTTATTACTCTACGTGGATTGAATTTTGATACTTTGAGTCGATTTTGCGTTTCATGTACCTAATAGTAAAGAGCAGAATGAGTTTTTCAAGTTGAAAGTAGATAAGGTTTTACGATTAGGTAGTTTTATAATTACTAACATTAGGATATTGTGTGTGTCCTTACTAACATGATCTTAATGGTCTAAATTTTTTTTTTTTAGCGTTTATTGAAAACAAAACAATAGAAATTAAAGCTAGCTAGCCTAACCTAATTACTATTGTCTAAATTAATTTATTTTCATTTTTATAAGTGGGAGCTCCCAGGTTCGACTAGTAGAATTTTTTTTTGGAATTAAGGTGTTTCAAAGTCGATAGCCTTAAACCCCTGTATAAACTATTCTAAATTCTAAAAATACTAATGAGGAAAATTTCTCAACTTATCACTAAAAATCTCGTTTTACTTACAAATTTTTAAAAAATCTAGTAAAATAAATAATCGCTTTTACTTTTTTCCCCTTAACTTTTTGCTGTACGTTCTAGATCTAGACAATAAGCTCTGTGATTTTTACGCAGTCGATCGATGACCGGCCGCTGACCGCTCGTCGCGTTGAATAATGCCGTCATAATTATTATTAGCCAATGTAAATAGGTATTTTTTTGTTGTTTTTTTAATTATCATAATTTTACAAAGTCGTTCAGTAAACAAAAGTATCAAACCATGTAACAAAAAATAAGTCAAAAAGAAATGAAAGTATGTAATAGTAAGTAAACAAAAGTTGTTCAGTATTACGAACAGAAGTTACCCCTGGGGCCCTGAGGTTATAAGCCCTGTATAGTATACTATCTATACTAATATTATAAATGCGAAAGTTTGGATGGATGGATGGATGGATGTTTGTTACTCAATCACGCCAGAACGGCTGAACGGATCTGGATGAAACTTGGCACAGAGATATATTATAGTCTGCAATAACACATTATGCTACTGTTTATCCCGGAAAATTAAAGAGTTACTGCGGGAACCATAAAACCTAAATTCACGCGGACGAAGTCGCGGGCATCAGGTACTTAGTTATTAATATGTGACGGATGGGCAAAGCAAGGAGCGAGGAATTCTAATAAAAAATACGTTTTAATTTCACGTCAATTTACTTTTATTTGACTTTTTTCTCCCCGTGTTGTACTTACGCCGTATTTTGCACGGTTCATTAAACTTTTCCAAAGGGAAATTTTCGCGAAAGGAAATTCTTAATACACGTTTAATGGTCGGAATAGAAAAGACACGGGGCGTTTAAATTGTGACAAAATGTCCGCTAAATTGTGTAGAACTAACAACATGAACATTCACAACTTTTCCGTTTAACTTTCTTCCAGACTTAAGATCAATTTGTCTGGGAACATTTTCACAAAATATGAATCGTCTTTTGATAAATATAAATAGCCAAGTGCTCGTTATTCTTCGAATGGATGAAGGACTTTTTTGTTCCCTAGCCCTAAAATATTATCCTTGAAATGTTTACTAACTTAGCATAAATGTTAATTTTTTTTGTACAGTAATGAGGGCATACTACCATCATCGCTTAAATCCGTAGGTATTGTTTTAATATTGTTGACGTTTGTGTATTTAT
The DNA here is from genome assembly GCA_917051295.2 of Erebia ligea. NCBI lineage: Eukaryota > Metazoa > Arthropoda > Insecta > Lepidoptera > Nymphalidae > Erebia > Erebia ligea. The sequence continues at coordinate 1,914,056 of OU785234.1, read as the reverse complement.
CCTTAAAATAGGGGCGTCATGGTACGTGACATAAAGCTGTCATTTTGAATTATAAACTTTATTACTCGTATAATATAATAATAATACTAATACTCGTAGTAACCCCCTGACTACTCTAATTTTTACTCTCCATAAAATAAAAATAAAAATAAAAATAAAATAAAATAATAAAATAATTAAATTAATATTAATTAGTTGTCCATAAAATATGAACGGAGAAATACCTACCCCGCATTATCCTAGGCCTAGCGAACGACCGCAGCTATGCTCCCTTGGGAACGCGTCCTCACTTGTTTATATTATAAAGGGAATCTCTGTATAATTTGAATAAAATTATTATTTAAATCAATAAATTACTCGTTAGTCGTAATATTGAGGTAAGTATAGATATTTCATCCCCGTCTAGACTTCAGACACAGTTATTTGTGTTTGTATTCTGATCACGTAGGAACCCCTATACGCAGCCTTCAAAGCATTTCAGCCTGTTTATGTTGCTATAGAAATATGGCCCGGGGCCCTCGGGGCTGAATCTAACTGAATATATTATTATTTACGAATACCGGGATGTTTGCGTGACTGGTTAGATAAAACAGCATTTTATGGATTTTCTACCAGCTATTTCTTGCCATCTGTCTGTGTGTCACCGCCATTTCAAAATTAACAACTTTAAGTGAAAGTTGTACAATTGACACCTAGCCATATTTACTTGTACCTATTAAAATTTTGGAAATGAATACCTTTTTCAAACCTAGGTACTGAACATGAGAGGTAAAAAGGTCAACAGATACATAACCGATGAAATTATAAGTACAGAGTTAGTTTGTATCCCGGAGATTGCGCGTTTTCGGCAAAAAAGACCGCTTTTACAACTTCTATTCTCTTCCAGAGCACTCCCCTGACTCCATCTAACATCATTGGGATCCTCGGTGTTAGTATATCGAACGAAGTCCAGTTCCGCGAGCATCTGGAAGGTAAAGCCAAAATAGCCTCCAAAAAACTCGGGGTGCTCAACAGAGCGAAAAGATACTTTGCGCCTAAGCACAGCTAGGCTTCTGCTGTACAAAGCGCAAGTTCGGCCCCACATGGAGTAGGTACTGCTCTCACCTCTGGGCCGGAGCACGGAGCACCCCAGTACCAGCTCCTTCCATTTGACCGGATACAAAAGCGGGCAGTTCGACTCGTGGACAATCCCAAAATTACTTGCACGCTGGAGTCCCTAGAGCACCGAAGAGACGTTAGTTCTCTTTGTGTGTTCTATCGTCTCTACAATGGGGAGTGCTCTGAGGAGCTATTTAATCTAATACCACCTTCCGTGTTCTACAGTCGCACTCTTCGTCGCAGAAACAAATTTCATCCTCACCACCTGGATGCCTGATCTTCTTCCACCACCCGCTATTCCAGGTCATTTCTGCCACGTACCTGCAAATTGTGGAACCAGCTTCCATCTTCTGTGTTCCCTAATGATTATAATATGGGGCTCTTCAAAGGGCGGATAAACAAATTTCTCAAAAGCCAGCAACGCATTGGCGGTTCCTCTGGTGCTGCAAATGTTCATGGGCGGCGGTAATCACTTACCATCAGGTGACCCGCCTGTTCGTTTGCTCGCTATATACCTATATTAAAAAAAAAGATTGACTACTTTTTATCCCGGAAAATCAAAGAGTACGCGCGGGATTGAAAAAAAAACATCACGCATTTTATTATTATTACTACGCAGTTATTAGAAAATTGTTTGGTTTTGATACCAAAATGGAAGAATCCTAAACCTAAAGTACCTACTTATAACCTCTTCCTTTCGAAATTGGTTAAACTTATTCGAACCTTTCTTTCAAATTCCAGTCCAACTTTAACACTGTTTTGTTATTAGAGTTTCAAAAGTATAGACGAGTTTTGAAACCCGATCCTATATCCTATTTCTTGGTCTAATGCAAAAATATTTCGACGACCTCCGTGGCGCAGTGTGTAGCGCTGTTGTCTTAACGTGCGGAGGTCCCGGGTTCGATCCCCGGCAGGGTCAATTTGGGAATTTATAATTTCTGAATTTTCCCTGGTCTGGCCTGGTGGGAGGCTTCGGCCGTGGCTAGTTACCACCCTACCGGCAAAGACGTGCCGCCAAGCGATTTAGCGTTCCGGTACGATGCCGTGTAGAAACCGAATAGGGGTATGGGTTTAATATAACTGCCATGCCCCTAACAGGTTAGCCCGCTACCATCTTAGACTGCATCATCACTTACCATCAGGTGAGATCGCAGTCAAGGGCTAACTTGTAGTGGATAAAAAAAAAAAAAAAAAAAAAAAAAAAAAAAAATATCCCTAACCGTTGATCCCGGGCTAAGAGCGTCGCAATAGAGCTTGCGTTTTATCTCAATCCCGCAGGGAGCACTTACACCCTGCATAAAATAACACCCTTGCTATTATATATCTGCTTTTTATACTAATACTAGCTGATGCCCGCAACCTCGTCCACGTGGTTTAAGTTATTTTAAATTCCCGCGGGAAATCCTCAATTTTTCGGGATAAAAAGTAGCATATGTCACTCTCCAAGTCCTCAATTATGCACATGCCAAAAATCATGTCGATTCGTTGCGTTGCGGTGTTATTGAAGGACAAACCAACACACAAACATACTTTCGCATTTATAATATTATGTATGATGAATGATATGATACCTTAAATATTGAGCCGCAACAACTGCCTCGTTGGTCTAGTGGTTAGCATGTTCAACTGCGGCTAACGAGGTCCCGGGTTCGAATCCTGGGTCGGATCATAATTAAGCATGGGGTTTTTTGGCAAGGAATTCTCGGTACTAGCTCGGAGTTAGGAAGTTGGCGGTGTTTTACCCCCATGCCTCGGGGAACACGTAAAGCCGTCGGTTCTGCGCCTGATCTCTCTCCGGTTGTGCTGGATTTCCGTCCTATCGGGCTATGAGAATTGAGAGTAAAGGAACAGAGAGTGCACCTGTGTTTACACACACAAGTACACTATAATATTATCTCCCGCGCAGATGGCTAATCTCTGGAGATTGGCCGCCGTGGCCGAAATTCGATCGGGAGGACATTGAAAATGAAATGATTTATTGCTCGTAGGACAACTTGTGCCACTTATGATAAGTCGTAAGAATCTACTTCTACGTCAGTCCGTTCAACAGATGAATTAGGCGACGGCCTAGGGCGCTCCTATTATTAGGGGGGCGGCAATCGGCGGCATCGAAAGTGAAAAATAATACTTTTAATTTTTTAAATAGGTAAATAAGTACAGTTTTTTTTTAAAGTTTAACACTCTCTTCATGTAATAAATGAGTATAGATACAGTACTACAATATTTTTGATTAAAAATTACACACTTAATTTGTTTACATTATTATTTATTTTGGCCACTAATTTTCTTAAAATGGCGCCGTTCAGTCTTTCGCCAAACTTTTACCGAGGGCGCCAGGAATTCTCGGGCCGGCGCTGGCTCGTCTCATTCAACCTGCCCCACATCTTTCTGAGAAGATATCTTCTCCATAATATTATAGGAATATTCAAATAATATGTAGCAACTAGCAAGATATAATAACCCAGAACGGCTTGTAATAACAATAAACATATGCTGCGTGCGACTGAGAAAGCTCAGATGCCGAGGCAAAGTCACGAGTCACGATCTAGCGGCGAGCTTTTCATCTCAGACTAGTATGTCCTTTCCCTACTCAGCGCTATGTACTTATGTTTCAAGTACGGATTGTTACTAGGTATAGGTGATGCATTATTCAATGATCTCTTCAAATAGCGAGCGCTTCTTTGTTTTGCATGTTATTGTTTACTAGATGATGCCCGCGACTTCGTCGATAAACTTAGTTAACACAACATTCCATATTTATATTTAGATCGACTCTTCGATCCATTAATTGAAGTGAAAACTTCTTTTTGGTAGGGGGTAAACTTGTGGATTCGCGTCACCGACACCGTCACCGACACCTCGCGTTGTTACGAAGACAAAAGCTCTTAAATATAAATATAGTACATTCGTAATTAAACGTTAATACCTTAGTTTTAAGGTTTATATTTTAATTTTTTTTAAATATTCCTTTTCACTCCTATCGGTCCCTATGACTGCCAATTTTTTTTAATTTTTAATACCTATAGTAACTATACACATAATATAATAGAAACCAAAGTTCATCTGAGAATTCTGCTGCAAAAGCCAGTAAGTAAATTCCATTTATAATATTTTCCACATTATACGTGGAACGAGACAGAACGAGACGTCTTCGCTTCTGTTCAATCTCCGGTTTTCATATCTTGATAAAAGAAAGTATGTTTTAACTTTGAATTCAAAGGAAAATTTATTAAAATATCATATTAAATTTTAATAAATTTTCCTCTGAAGTCTGATTTTTAATTCCGTGGAGTTCTGACAGTTCTCATTTTATGACTTTATGTTTCTCTTTATTTTCGATAATCCAATGATTAATTTATTTTTCACAAAAAAATCTAATTTGCTACTTACAAATTATAAAAAAAAAATTGCCGATAGAAGTGAAAACTTTTAACTTAGAATTTTAGTATTAAAATTTGAAATTTCATAATGTTTTAATTAAAATTATCAACATCAATCTGGTTTTCACATCTATTGACGTGTCGATGTCGGTGACGCGAGCCCTTAAGATTTTGCCCTATAACCAAAAAATGCTTATTGCGGCTAAAGAAGTTTTCTACGTCGCAGCATGTCGGTGACGCGAACCCATAAGATTTTCCCATAAGTATCAAAAACTGCTCAACGCAGCTAAAGAAGTTTTCACTTCAAAAATAGATACAATTTGGAATACACGTGGACCCAAGCCTAACCCATTCATTAATTAGTCGCCGAATTCCTTGTAGGCGACAAAGAATGTCCAATTTGAACAGTTAGAATATCTGGGGGAGCCCCCACTGGTCCCCGCGCTGTGTTAATTAAATGTTTTGAATACGTGCCGACTGCCGGTGTTACCCCACGGGGGTGGACTTTCTTTAGATTAGCGATTGTACTTATTCGTAGTTCAGATAGATTGCGTTTGGAACGCTGCGCTGTGCGTTTGTTGAAGTGAAAACTTCTTTAGCCGCGTTGAGCACTTTTTGGTAGGGAGTAAACTTGTGGATTCGCGTCACCGACATGCTCCGCGTCACCGACATGCTCGCGTTGTTACGAAGGTCTTAAATATGAATATACTACATTCGTAATTAAACTTTAATTCCTTAGTTTTAAGGTTTATATTTTAAAAATAATTATTATTAATTAAGTTAAGTTAATTTTCCCTGGTCTGGCCTGGTGGGAGGCTTCGGCCGTGGCTAGTTACCTAGCTACGTTAGTGGTAGTAGTTAGTTAGTGGTAGTTACCTGGTCGGCGCTTTAGACAATCGAGTTAGGCAATGGTACTCGTATCACGATTTCACAGTTAGTTCGCGGCAATAGCGTTCAGCTTTTCTAATTAAGGAAAAACAGACTATAGATAGGTATTAACGTATAGCCTGTTCCTCTGTGGTACCTACTCTGTGGTTCTCTGTCCTGTCTGTGGTACCTACTCAGTAGGCTAAGATTTTAGAATCTGTAAATAAACGCCGGCCGTGTGAAACGCCTTTAATCTCGCAATTTGTATTAAGGGCTCAGGCTCATTTCCGCAACACTACACCACAGAGGAGCTATTGCGAAAGGGTCCGCGCGTCTCGTGGCCCCGTTGTTGCGAACAATACGCCCCGTCACAATGCAATACCAATTATACTCCATCTTAGTGTAGATATTGACTTGAACTATGGTTATTGTTTTAATACACATATAAACTGGAACATTGACAACCTAGTTAGGGACCCGGTCTTCAAGTTACGTGGAGAATGGAGATCAAAATTGTGCATTCACGTACTTAGTTTGCTATTTTCCCGAAATTTTATTTATTATTATAATTCTTATTGAGCAAAGTAGGTTTAAACATGGTAGGTAGCTGCTGCTACCTATAAGCTGCATTAAGCATTAATTAATGATTAATGCCGATAAAAAAAACTCGTAAACAACGACGAATATCTACAAACGTTAAAAAAACACTTCATTGTTCCACAGTCATCCTAAAACTTCGTAGCCGTAGCAACAATGTAGCCTCAGTACAGCGTATATGTAAAAAAGCGGAAAAGTTGTTGTGTGAACAATTTGCCATAATAACTGGATATGAACACTTCGCAGGCTACGCGGTGTGAGCGACGCCCGGAAATTGCCAACCCTGCACTTCCCTGCCCTTACCCACTGTACTTATGTTAGCTTCACACAATCGACTTTTTGTTTCAAAATATCTGACTCCACTCTACGGCAAAGCCGTACCGCCAAGCGATTTAGCGTTCCGATACGATGCCGTGTAGAAACCGAATAGGGGTATGGGTTTAATATAACTGCCATGCCCCTAACAGGTTAGCCCGCTACCATCTTAGACTGCATCATCACTTACCATTAGGTGAGATCGCAGTCAAGGGCTAACTTGTGTGTGTGTGGATAAAAAAAAACTGTTACGATCCCACGTAGAAAAAAGTAGTTAAATATAACTACCACAGGTTAAATATAAATCCTTTTCCATATTAAGACCAACATAAATCCAAGTTAAATGTCGAGGGTAAATTTTATCTTCTTTTTTATATCTGAATAAAAAGTGGACTACGACCAACGTTTGCCTGCAATTCTGTACCTACATCGCCACTAACTAGTAGAATCCACTGTATTACTAGCCTGAACGGCGCAGTTTTGTAATACGGCGGCTCAATGTTCAGCCGGATTGTACTCGTACTTACTTAATACCTATGGCTGAACGAACGTCCGCGGTCCGCCGCATTGACCTGACGCTTAGTTAAATGATTCAGTTTGCTAGTCTACTTAGGTAGGGCCTAAGCTGCCCTTACCATGATGAATGAGGTGACTCATTTCTCACTTCAAACTTCCCATAAGACTTCACTTCAAAGGTTTTTTCGTTATGATATTTGTAGCAAAATTTGTTGGTATTTCTGTCGTATAATTTTGTCTTCTGTCGTATCATTTTGTAGACTGACTTGTCGCTAGTGTGGTATAAGCCTAAGCTACGTAGCTTTACACTAAATTTAATTGTGAGCCAGAAGCCAGCGTTCTAAAATTGCGCACGCCCGAACACTGTGTAAGCGGAAAAACTGATTCAATTAAGAATCGCCCGCAGGGATTCTCGTCTGTTTTCACTAAAATATTACCCGAAATTTAATTTATGAGGCCAATCCGGCGCTGGACTTTATGGACATAAATTACAGGCATTATGTACTTACCCTTACACGATTTTCGTTTAAAGTCTAGACCTAATCGGGGAACTTCATCTTAAACGCTCGTGTACCTACCTACTGGAAAAAGTTACCTGCAAAGTGCAAACGCATACTAATCACAACATAAGCCCAACCTTCGTAGGATTGTTGCATTTTGCGGTCACCTGCCACGAGGATCCCTCTATGAGGTTGATCTTCGAAGACAAGACGACCGCCCAAGACCTTTGCCTACCGGCAAAGACGTACCGCCAAACGATTTAGCGTTCCGGTACGAACGCCGTGTAGAAACCGACAAGGGGTTTGGGTTTAATATAACTGCCATACCCCTAGCAGGTTAGCCCGCTACTATCTTAGACTACATCGTCTCTTACCATCAGGTGAGATCGCAGTCAAGGGCTAACTTGTAGTGGAATAAAAAAAAACGAGATAGCCGGAAAAAGGGCACCTGTGTGCCTGTACCCTTACTTGATCAATCATCATTGTACCATTCAGCTCGGCGTTCAGATAAAGAAATAATTTGCTGTCATGCGCTATTTTGTTTGTTTCTGGGTACTTAAGTCGAGTCCTCTCACCTATATGGCGCGCACGAGTTGAATGCAGAGCAAATTTATGGTGACACATACATTTCCTCTGCATTCAACTCGCGCGCGAACTGTATGTCCCTAGGTTTTAATTCGGTTGATCGTATAAGCAGCATTCGATGACATTAGCGGCAAAGTAATAAGTATAAACGAAATTGAGCTTTAAGTCAATGCCATTATTCATTTCAGAAACAAAGAAAATAGCGCATTGACAGCAAATGTTTTCTCCTAAATGTATAAAATGATGATTGATTAAAAACATCCAGCGTAACACGCGGGATTTACACGAGATATTATTATATATGTCGGACATTTGTATGTCTGTACTCTGTTACCCTTTTGTAGTAATACCACTGTGGTATTAGCGTTCTAAGCTAATTTTTTTGTTGGTTTGTCCTTCAATCGCTTACCAACAGCCAATAGAGCAACAGAACTAGGACGTGTTTTTTTGCAAGATAATATGCTTAAAGACATGGAGAGTGACATAGGCTTTTTATCCCGGAAAACTTAAGAGATCCAATTGAATTTAAGTTAAGTAAATCACAAAAACGCGAACGAAGTAGCAGGCATCATCTAGCAAACATTTTAATCTATACAATCCAACAAACACATCAGAGAAGGGGTATGACACATGAATCAGCGTTTGATTTTTTCTTAACACGAGCAAATGTTGCGCAGTGACACGCAAAATCGACAGGAAAAAGAGGATTAACACGGCATGCGTCTCCGACAGGGCTGCCAACATCGTGCATTTAGACAAATATATTTATTTATTTATATTTTTCTGATTCTTTTTTTTTAATACACTATACAAGTTAGCCCTTGACTGCGATCTCACCTGATGGTAAGTGATGATGCAGTCTAAGATGGTAGCGGGCTAACCTGTTAGGGGCATGGCAGTTATATTATATTCAACCCATACCCCTATTCGGTTTCTACACAGCATCGTACCGGAACGCTAAATCGCTTGGCGGCACGTCTTTGCCGGTAGGGTGGTAACTAGCCACGGCCGAAGCCTCCCACCAGGCCAGACCAGGGAAATTCAGAAATTATAAATTCCCAAATTGACCCTACTGGGGATCGAACCCGGGACCTCCGCACACTAAGGCAACAGCGCTCAACACTGCGCCACGGAGGTCATCAATTCAGCACATTATCTACATCTATTGATTGTCGTACTCATCTTATATAATATAGTCTTTGTCAGGCAAAACATTAATCATTATCAGCAAATAAGTGATACACACAATCGATATACTAATATAGAAACCGCTATACGCTTTAACCGCGCCATATTGTGTGCGCAATCCTTTGTGGGGTCGAGTGTATGCTTTTATATCATGGTACTAAAAGAGTTCTTAGATCTACCATTGCATAAATGTAAAGACACAGGTAAAACAGCATTTGTTAAGCCTATTAAACTATTGATTCAGTTCTTAATGACAAAGTTGGATGGAAGAAATTGGCTTCACATTTGGCAACCAACGAGTCAGTGTACTTCTTCTCAAACTCTTAGTTTGTAATATACCATTATTTGCTTGCTCGGTGACAGCCCTGCGGCGACGTTTTGTCATTCGGTTCGCACCTCTTATTTTATGCGGCTATTTATATTAACCTCCTCGTGGCTCGCCCGAGCCCAATGTTGGAGCACACTTGGAAATATGCTGGAATTAAACTGTCAACAAACGATTTTACATTTTAATTCAATCTACAAGTGTAGTATAAAATGATAAACTAATAAATGAGGAAATAGAGAAGCGCACAAAATAGAAATATTATCCCATAATGAATGTAGATGAATGTCTACGCAAGGTGCAGAATTCCTTTGTATCATATCCTATGGGTCGAGTATTACCTTCTGTACGTATGGTTCCAAAAGAACTTTTGGATTTGCCGTTACACAAATTTTAAAAAGCCGTAAAAGAACACTTATTGAGTCGAGGCTATTATACAATTGACGAATTTCTTAATGACAAAGTTGTATTGAAGAAATCGACTTTGGGTCCATGCTCCCCACAGGATAGTATATAAACTTACACTAATTGTATTTAATTTATATGTTACTTACATACGTATTGTAATAACTTGTTTTAAAAAAAGAGCAACTGCTGAGTTTCTTGCCGGCTCTTCTCAGCAGAATCTGATTTCCGAACCGACGGTTGAGTCAAAACATGACATCACATAAGAAAGAGACACCTTGGTATGCCCCATATGAAATATACAAATTGAGTAAGTATTGAGTATAATAGATAATAATTAATAGGACACTATTACCTATTAATAATAGATGTCTATTTTATTATTACCTTTTTAAATTTTAAATTGATAAAGTGATTACATTATGCATAACGGTTCCCGAACACATAAATAAATAAATTGCCTATCTATGGTAATTAACGTGAAATTACCAGCTGTATTCGTGTTGTATTCAAAATACAAATAAAGCGAATCGAACAAAATGAAATGAAATGAAAATATACTATTATTGTACGCCATACACAATATAACACATTTAACAAAAACTGTACAATAGTAAATGTATCGAATTCCTGAATTCAATTATGTAGGTAAAATATTTCGTAATACGCTCTGGCGATTTGTTTCCAAAACGTTTAACCGATCAATGCAAGTCAGTTACACTACAATCAAAACAAATAACGACCTCCTTGTGCGCAGTGGATTCAAGAGTAGGTTAGGGACTGGGTCATTCCCAGCAGGAAAAATTTATAAGTCCTAAATTATCCCTGGTAGAAGATTTCGGCCGTAACATATCAAGCTTACCATTGAACCATCAAGCGACTTGGTGGATTTATCGTTCCGGTACGATGTACAATATAAACCGATCAGGGGAAAAGAAGTGAATAAAGAAAGAAACAAAGAAGATATTATGAGGAAAAGTTGTAGTTAAAGGAAAGTCAGGTTTATTGTTTTGACCTACTTAGCTATTTTTTTATTATTACAGCTGTAATTAAATTAGTATCATTTCCAACCAGGCACAGGTTCAAATCTTAAATCTAATCTAGCCTTTACTGTCTCACGACTGGGCAAATGCCTCCCTCCGATTTTTCCACATCTCCCTATGTTGTGCTTCGATGGGCCACTCAACTAGGAATTTGTCTAATTCATCGCGCCATCGTAGCCTCGGCCTACCACGCTGGCGTTGATGACGCTTTAATTTTTTTAATAAAACTCAAGGTAATAATCTTATGTAGGTATGTTTTCATGTCCCACATTCTGCCAAGAACACACTTATAACCACTTAATATTTTTTATTAACAGTAATAAAAATATAACAACATTCTAATTTGACAAATTTTCTCGTGTCATTTATTAGCCGGAGACTGTATTTTACGAGGTGATAAATTAAACACAGACACATAAAGACACCTTGTGTGTCTGTCTGTCGTTTGGCTCTTATCACGGGTCGAAACGGGTTGTATAACTTTTATGGGGCCTTAAAATAAACTTTGAATAAAGGTGTGCCTCTTGGTGACATGATAAACAAGAAGTTACGTAGGTACCTACTATCCCATCAGATCAGGAGGAAGGTATAATATGAATTATAATTAATAGTTCATTAAAAAATTGCTGATGTCCGCGACTTCGTCCGTGTGGATTGAGGTATTTTGGTTCCCGCGGGAACTCTTGTGGCTGTGTTATTCCAGACTATAATCTATCTCTAGATCGGTTCAGCCGTTCTGGCGTGATTGAGTAGGCACCAACAAACATCCATCCATCCAAACTTTTACATTTATAATATATAAATTAAGGGGCTATACACGATGCCAGCCTTTTCCAGGTACACTTTAAAGAAACGGGAATCACAGCTGTGGGGATGTCATGGTATCAAATTAAAGGTCATTTCTTCATCTCTCGTTTGACCATATAAAAATGCACACTCCAATACAAATTTTCTGCATAAATACGTTTCTACGAACGCAAGATCTGCTGAAAATGACGAAAAATGGGGTCCGGATAGGAACCCATAAAGCTAGTCGTAGATGCTGAATTCGCTGTTATCCGCCAAAACAGACCTCCTCTTCCTTATGATATTCACCTCCCAATCTACACGCTGTACCACAAAGATTTGTATGCTTTGGCGGATTACATTCTTGTCCTTTTTAATTATCATGGACTTCCGCAAAATAACGCATGCTTCTTTCCAATATTTAATAGTTTATGTTTAACTGATCATTCTCCTACACCGTTTAAAGCAAATTGCCATTTAAAATGCAATATCACACGTGTCACACTGGTTTAATGTCAATAATTTGTTAAAACCAAGTGCTCAGAGTTTGCTCTACCTAATGTACAGATTATTGATAAAACAAAAATGAAAAATGAACTAGAACAATAATGATAAATGAGTCTAGGATGTCTAGACTGTGTAGGACAGTCTTGGATGGTCTACTGCATCAAAATTTGCAGTCAGAGCTAACTTGTAGTGGATGAAAAAAATATGGTAGCCAGTATTTAGATATTAGGTCGAATTGCTTAGTTAACATTCTCCGATGTACGTACAAATCATGTTAATCGTATAGCTCTTCAATCGAGATGAACCCAGCATCTCTTCATGTCACTAGGTATCTACATAGTACATGTATGTATGACGGAGCGAAACTATTAAATTAATACACGACTCAATACTCCTAAGGTAACGAGATCCGAGTATCGTCGACAACTTAACTCATCAAAGGCGTCTTATGTGCCGAACGTCTACATCAAAACGCAAAGGCACCGACGCAAACATAACCCAACCACTCAGAAAACTAAACCATACACCATAAAACTTAGAAAATAAGGTTGAAAATGTAACGGGGAATCGTTTTCTGAGTGTTGATTTAGGGTGGTATATTACAAAGCAAGGGGCTGTCAAATCAATGATCACTCGATATCTCGATAGTCGATACGACTCGATGACCCCGCGCAGATTTATTTCGATTCTCCTTTACAATGTTATATTGGATGGGAGGCGTGCAAATCGAAGGGTATATGGTAGACTTTGGAGTATATAATCAAAGATGGTAGATTTATGTTGTATGGGATTCTTTATGAGCTCTACGTGGGGTTATAGAGGTTTCTGTGAGTAAGATGTTCCGAATAACATATTTTGTGCTCAATTCATATTCACGACTTATTATAAGCGATCTGCAGGCCGAGTAGTCGAGTTTTTGTACTTATTCGAATTTCGATAGCATTAAAGTTTACTATATACTAATTAGTATATTATATGCATTGATCGAGCGCCAGCTGTCATCAGCTGTGATCGAGCTTGACAATGCACCTCTGATTTTATTTTCATGGTCTTCCTTTAGGTCAATGAATGCGAAATGGACATCACAAGAAAAGTTGTGGTATAGTCAATGTCACGAAAGAAATCCCGTGGAAATTAACATTTTAAATTGCACACAAAAATTGCATAAACATGCGACAACTAACGCCGCCTCTAGGGGACTTCAGACTTCTTTAGTGACACTGACTATAATATTATAACCATTTTGTCTTTACTAGATTGCTTCTCTAATTTTAGTAGCACCCTCTTTACATGAAGAAGTTTAGGAGCTGCAAACAAGGGTGCATATTTACAACAGTCTAATAATTGGCTATTAGTGAAAGGTGTTTTACATGTCGCATCGCTGGCTTCGCGCCAGCAGCTCCGGAATCAGGTGCGACCGAAATACGCACTGAAACAACCCAAAAAAATAAAATCTGTGGAACAATACACAAACGATACTCTATTTCAGGGATACTGCGGTTGATTGCAAAGTAAAAATAGGTAGGTACAGTTAAAAAAGTAAGAATTGCGACATTGTAACCAAAGAGATTATAGCGTATGTTAAAGGTATCTATCTCTTTTAACCATTTAATGGCCTTTTTAATACAGTTGCTCAAAAAGTGGCGTATTGCAGGGACGTATAGCGTTCGGGATGTGGGCTATTACATACTCGTGCTTTTTTTTTACCTTTCCCGAACTCGTGCGTTCTCTTTCCCAACTGTCAAAATAATGTCTATTAAAAAGAAAAACCAACCATGAAGTTTTTACTAAAAAAATTCATAGAAGTTTTTATGATTCACGCAAATACGTATATTTCTAAAAAGAAGCTACTAATTTGTTTCAATATCAGATTTAATGATTTGATTTGAATGAGTTTGGTTAGGTTTCATTTCATTTCATCTCATTAAATTTCATTTTCATTTCATATCAATAAAAAAATTCTACTGAAGACTTGGCTGTATGGGCATAGTTCCCTTTGCCTACCAGAATGGGTAAAGAAAAAAAAACTCTGCTTATATTCTACGGTTGGCGCCATTTTTCAGAAATTTTCTTTGCGAGTTTAGTTGTTTGTTGCACAAAATGAGTAATTTCGACCCTAGTTTTTTTGAATTAACACCACCGGAACTCACAAAATGCTTCGGAGAACATTTTACCGGAAAAGTCAAAAAGTCGCTACATATCTACTTAAGACGAATTTATTGCGTGGAGAGAAGAGAAAAAAGCAAATAGTTTTTCAGAAAATGTTATGTTGGCATACTTCTCCGAACTCTCAGCAAAATTAAAACCTTTTAAGTTATGGTCAAGGTTTTCGATGATAAAAAGTATGCTGAAAATGCAACAAACTAGAAACTGGGAAAAAAATCACACACTCCATTAATTTAAGGTCCAGTCCGTCTCCTTCACATGTTGCAGAGAACGTTCGTCCATCTACCTTCGTTGATAATGATAATTCATCAGATCCAACTCCATCAACTAGCAAACGCCATTGTATGACAAATATACATGAACAATCGTACGAAATTAATAATAGTTTGCCTCAAACAGTAAATATGCAACCTAAAACTTCCCCAGTTAGTATAAAAAACTGTACCAATTTCAATGTAATATGTGAATTATAACTTTTATAAGAAATAAATGTTATGTTAGTTGAGTTTATTGTGTTTTTATTATTTAATTAAATTGCTTCATTTTTTCGCAACTGTATTAAAAATAGTCGTTCAGTACACGTGCGGAACCGTCATTGCAACTTGTTCCGACTGTCAACCCTCGCTTTCGGCTGCGCCTCGGCTCGGGTAGACATTTGTCGGAACTCTTTGCAATGACAGCCTTTCCACACTTGTAATGAAATATACTATTTAAAGCCTTTAGCCTTTTTAAGTCCTTTTTTAAATTGACTTTTTTTATATTGTAAGTAGAAACCAAAGAGCTTATAAGAGCGTATGTAATTTGTATCTCTGTGTAATCTCTACCACAGACGTATGAAGAGAATCTCTACGTTGGTTTATACCGTTTAAATTAGTCCTTTTTTAAAATGACCTTTTTTAATTCTTTTTTAATACCTCTCTAGAGCTGGTGGATCGTATAGATAAACTAATTGAGTGAGTTTTCTGTACATTGCACAATCTTAAAGTTGTCTTCTTCTTTATTATCTTTATAATCCAATTACAAATTACAATTCAAAGGTTATCCCTCGCCATTCACCGTGGCAATGCTGCAAGCTTGATGGGTACCTTTGGCCCAGGGGCAACCAGGGGTGGTATTTCTGATTAGGGGTTTATTTTTATTTTTGTTACTAGGTATATAAGGATTACAAATAATATACCTAATTCCTAATTACTAAAGAAAAAATATCTGGATTTTGCCAGTTGGAAAGAAGTCAGGTATTTAGCGCACGTTGAGGGTTTAAGGATTAGGTATACAATAGATCTAGATGTATTTAGATTTAGATCAAAAGGTAAGGTTGAAGGAGCACTGATTTAGCAACAGTGTCTAACTTGAAACTCTAGCTAAAGCTCTAGGACGGGTGTTTCAGACATTTAGCGCAAAGTCATGTCGAGTGCATGTTTGCCTTTTCTGGCTGCCCTAGAACGTAAATTGTACGTCTAACGTTTAATATTACCTACCTGCGGGCTGCGACGACTCATTACTGAGGGTAGTGACTCCTTTCCATTAATCACATAATGGTAGGAGTTTTCTTGGGATAATAATTCGGTGGGTTCCCACGTCTTTGCGCATGCGAACCGACTAAGAGAAGGTTTTTGTTACGATTATTCTCAGATGAAAGTTGTAATAACTGGAACCGACGGCTTAACGTGCTCTCCGAGGCACGGAGGAAACGAAAAGGCCAAATTTGAACCTCAAAATTCGGTCACCCATCCAGTTACCGACTTGGGTCAACGTTGCTTAACAATCGCGATTGACTGTTAAGCGTTGTCACAGCTAGGCCACTCGTCCCTCAATACGTTTAATTTTATACTGAGAGCAAAAACATACTATACAGGGCTAAACCGTGTTTTCCATAAGGCCCGGAAGTATCGCGCGTATTTTTTACCCTGTCCTGTGCGTTTTTTTAGTGTATTTTCGGTTAGCTTAGCAGTTAATTATTTAGCAGGGATATTCTGAGACATTTTACTGACAAAGTATTTACTAGTTGTGACGATAAATATAAATACGCTTCACTTCTGAATGTGGAACGGATATAGGTTACATCCCGGGGAAAGACATAGGCATCCAGACTTTTTATCCTAGTAAATGAATGAATGAATGAATGAATTTCTTTATTTATCCACATTACTTTAAATACACAATACTTATAGTTAGATTTCTAATTGCTATGATATTTTAATGTGGGGACTGGTGCTTGAGCTAAGCAAATGCTTGTGCTTCAAGTCACCAGGCCCTATCCATAGTAAACAGAGTATCTGTTTAGTGTGCCCTATCCCCGTAATAGGTACATCAAATTATACTTATTCGACACAATTTTTAAAGTAACGTTAAACAAGATTATTTTAAATCAGATTCATTTTTATAGTAACATTATCATTCAATATTATTTATCTAATAGACGTAAGTTACATTTTATTTATTCAAATCATAGAGTTCCCACGGGAATTTGAAAACCTAAATCCCGCGTCAAGTCAAGGGCATCATCTAGTGTTGAGCGCTGTTGTCTTAACGTGCGGAAGTCCCGGTGCAATTCCCGGCAGGAATAATTTGGGAATTTATAATTTCTGAATTTTCCCTGGTATAGCCTGGTAAGTGGTAGGAGGTTTCGGCCGTGGCTAGTTATCACCCTACCGGCAAAGACGTGCCGCCAAGCGATTAAGCGTTCCCGTACGATACCGTGTAGAACCGTCGACTGCTAACTTGTAGTGTATTCAAAAAAAATTGATCAACGTGCTAGGTTACGTGCTACGGCTGGCATGCACCCCCAACTCGTTAGAGCGGGCTTTGTGTTCATTACGCACAAACACACAGAGATACGAGTACCTAGACGGGTTCACGTTTATTGCGCTGTATCATCCGATATGCAGATTATCATGGGTACCATGTTTTTGAAGTGAACACTTCTTTAGCCACGTTGAGCACTTTTTGGTAGGGGGTAAATTTGTAGATTCGCGTCACCGACGAAAGCCTTTATGCCTTATTTTTAAGGTTTATATTTTAATTATTTGTTTTTTTTTTTTCAAATTTTAATACTTAAACTCCAAGTTAAAGTTTTCACTTCTATCGGCAGTCTCTATGACTGCCATTTTTTTATTTTTTTAAATTCTACATAAACTTTGACGACCTCCCTGGACAGCACCACAACACAGGGTCAACAACGCTGTGTTTAGTAGTCATAGTCAAGTACTAACGTTTAAACGTATTCTTATGTTTTTGGAATGTTGGAATGGGTCCCGAGGTTTATAATCGGATCCCCCACAACATAAAAAATGTACAAAACATTAATATTTTTAAAAGAAAAATGAAAAGCTGGCTTTTCGAGGAGTCTTTCTATAGTTATAAGGAATTTCTGCTTGGGAAGATCCAAGACTAAATTGCATTTATTTAATTTAATCTTATATTTTTAAGTAAATTACTATTGTAACAATATGTTATTAAGAAAGTGAGTTTTAATTATTGTAATTGACGTATAATGTGTATTTATGAATAAATGACTATGACTATGTTTGGCAGGTACGGTCGCGGTCTGAAAATGTTTACCAGTTTTCAAATTAGATTCTTTATAACACTGCTATGCATTAAGATATAAAACGCTTTAGCAAGGTATTTATTACGTTTCCTCAAACTTATCAAAAATTAGTAGTTATCAAATTCAACAAAAAATTATGACTTTTTTAAAATAAAATTCATTTCTAAATTTCAAGTTTGACACAAGTAGCATTATCGCCTTTGTCATAGTGACACTTACTAAAAATATTGAAAGAGGTTTTCTACGTCTATCCTTACATTTGCCACCTGCTGAAAAAGTGAAAAAATCTACGATCTAAGTATGCCTAATCAAACCATATAACGACCTTTTGACACAGATAGGTCCATGCAAACATGAACCCTAAGGTTGTAAACGTTTTATTCTAGATACCTAGAGTCTAGATACTTAATTTTTTATTTAATCACTCCCTTGACTATGAAAAAAACTTGATGACTTGAGTAGAAATATGAAAAGTCGTTCACGTAGGAATCTATGGTTATGAATAAAAATGTGCACTAATCGAGTAGCGAGCAGAAATACATGCCGTACAAGGCAGCTAAATAAACATTGAAATCTCAATATTCCATGAAGTTATTGCTATGCTAAGCGCATCCGCGGTACTTAGAGGCGGTGCTTTTTTGCGATGATTTTAAAGCTGAGCACCCATAAAATGCACCGCGCTATTTTCATGATAGAGCTTTTATTGAGAGCTTAAGTTTTAAGTTGACGTTTTCACTATAAAATCTCAAAGGTTAGGCAAAGAAACTCCATTACCTTTTTGTTTTTTGCCCGACCCGGAACTCGATCCCAGTAACTCGAAGCTTACCATTAGGCCAACAAGACACTAAAGAACAAAATATATTTAGGGATAGTCTAATGAGATAAAAATAAATAAACATAAGTAAGAACAGCTTAAAAGTGTCGATACCATGTCGATACGATTGGTATCAAACCAAATAAGTATTCAGTTTTCAAAGTCTGAATGTTAAACGCTTAAACAATAGCGGTATACTTATTCTGAAGTATAGCTTTAGTTAGCTTCAACTGGAGGTCTACCCTTATCATCCAGAACCAAATGAGGTTCGTAACGTCACGGCCCGCAGTGACATTCCTGCGCGGTATCGATGCGAACTTCGTTGCACAAAAACTGCTTCCTTATCCTTCAGTACAGCTTAATTTGATAGCTCAAGCTGGAGGTCAACCCTTATCATCCAGAACCAAATGAGGTTCGTGACGTCACGGCCCGCAGTGACATTCCTGCGCGGTATCGATGCGAGCTTTGATGCACAAAACTGCTTCCTTATCCTGCAGTACAGCTCAATTTAATAGCTTAAACTGAAGGTCTACCCATAACATCCAGAACCAAATGAAGTTCGTGACGTCATGGCCCACAGTGACATTCCTGCGTGATATCGATGCGAGCTTCGATGCACAAAAACTGCTTCCTTACTCTGAAGTATAGCTTAAGTTAGTCTCAACTGGAGGTCTACCCTTATCATCCA
Organism: Erebia ligea; assembly: GCA_917051295.2. NCBI lineage: Eukaryota > Metazoa > Arthropoda > Insecta > Lepidoptera > Nymphalidae > Erebia > Erebia ligea. The sequence goes on along the minus strand of OU785234.1, from coordinate 1,894,726 downwards.
GAACCAAATGAGGTTCGTGACGTCACGGCCCGCAGTGACATTCCTGCGCGGTATCGATGCAAGCTTTGATGCACAAAAACTGCTTCTTTATCCTACAGTACAGCTCAATTTAATAGCTTAAACTGAAGGTCTACCCATAACATCCAGAACCAAATGAGGTTCGTGACGTCATGCCCCACAGTGACATTCCTGCGTGACATCGATGCGAGCTTCGATGCACAAAAACTGCTTCCTTACTCTGAAGTATAGCTTAAGTTAGCCTCAACTGGAGGTCTACCCTTATCATCCAGAACCAAATGAGGTTCGTGACGTCACGGCCCGCAGTGACATTCCTGCGTGATATCGATGCGAGCTTCGATGCACAAAAACTGCTTCCTTACTCTGAAGTATAGCTTAAGTTAGCCTCAACTGGAGGTCTACCCTTATCATCCAGAACCAAATGAGGTTCGTGACGTCACGGCCCGCAGTGACATTCCTGCGCGGTATCGATGCGAGCTTTGATGTACAAAAACTGCTTCCTTATGGGCACACGACCAGTAGCGGCCGATTGCAAGATATGTGAGTGTAAAGCTTTACTATCTTAGATCTAAGCTTATGAGGAAAATTCGTCAAGCAGAAATTTTGACGGTTTTTACATACCTAGTACCTACCTACATAATTACATAATATATTATCACCAAGATTGCTAGGTAAACTGATGATAATCACAAACAATGGGTAAGTATTTAACTGACGGAAATCTTATAACAATATTATTATGTACTTACCAGAGAATAGTGGCATGGTAGTTATATTAAATAATTAAACCCATACCCCAATTCGGTTTCTACACGGCATCGTACCGGAACGCTAAATCGCTTGGCAGCACGTCTTTGCCGGTAGGGTGGTAACTAACCACGGTTAAAGCCTCCCAACAGGCCAGACCAGCCCCCCGATTACGGGGTATGTACGATACCCTAAACGTATTAGAATGGGCAGACGAAATTGAGCTCTAATTCAATGCTGTCATGATTCATTTTACTTTGACGAAAATCTTTAACGTTTGATCGACCATTCTTACATGATTGGGGGGCAAGGATAATTCAGAAATTATGAATTCCCAAATAGACCCTGCCGGGACATCCCTGCGTTAAGACAACAGAGCTCAACACTGCGTCAAGGAGGACGTCAAACCTTTATTTCACACTTCCACTGCTATCCACAACAGTTTTACGCGTAGTATAAGAAAAAGGAAAATTAATATACCTACCAATGAAATTCTAAGTAGTATAAAAAAGGAAGAAACAGTTTTTACCGCGAATTCCCGCGTCGGCTCCGCGTCCAGTGAAAACGGAATGATTGGAATGATCATAGATGGAGTGGTAGAGGCGTTGGTAAGTAATTGTTGTATAAACTCTTATAAACTACGATCGCTGCCAGTTTTTGCAGTTATCGAGACTCTACGCCTTACATGTATAACCTGTACAGAGTAGGTTGTGATGTGAGATTGAGCTTTTAAAAGAAAGAAATTAAGCTTCTGCTGTTTTAATTTAGTTGTTTTTTTTAATTTCGGAGTATCTAATTTTTCTGTCTATGGAAACTCTTTGATTTTCCAGAACAGTTACAATTAGTGCTTCTTAGAAACTACACTTCTGCTGAAAACTAACAGAAAAAAATTAAATTTAAATTTAGTTGTTTTTTTAATTTCGGGGAAACTAATTTTTCTGTCCATGGAAACTCTTTGATTTTCCGTAATAGTTAGAATTAGTGCTTATCAGGGACGCAAAGGCTGCTAAAGGCTATTTATCAGCTGGATATAGCTGAGAGAACCTTCATACTTCTCTCTTCTCTTTATCTGCTCTTTTATTTAATTTAATTTCATATCAATTATTTCATTACTTTAATTTATACTTAATGATTTTTTATTTTTCCTAATTGTAAAAATGTTAATTTAATATGGAAAACTGTCTGAAATAATATATTTTTATTTTATTATTTATACCCGATATGTTCTCTCAAGATAACAAATCTTCAATCAAATCTTCTCAAGAGTATGTGAACTGCCAATCCGCAATTGGTCAACGTGGTGGACAGTGGCAAAACCCTTTTCATCTGAGAGGGAGCTCGTGCTCAGTAGAGAGCCGGCGATGAGTTGAAATGATGAAAAAAAGGATGAAAGCTCTACATTTTCTTGTAAAAACAATTTCTTCTCAGATTCAAACTTAACTTTGTCGCGCTATTTCAGTATGTCAAGATACCTAGCCCTTTATATCCCGCGAGGAAATGTAATCACATTAAAGTGTTTTTGGATTTGCAGTAGATTTAGATGTCTAGTCGGCGGATCCTCCGCCTGACGTATTGCTGGATTTATCTCAGGGATATTCTATTTCATTTAAAGACTTTACAATCAAAAAATCCATACTAATATCAATTACCTATTCTGTGCTAATATTATAAATGCGAAAGCGTCTGTCTGTCTGTCTGCTACGCTTTAACGGTCCATCTTTTTAACCGATTTTAATGAAATGTTGCATAGGTACAAAGAGGACATTTTATCCCGGTAAATAAAGGAATCCCACTTGTCTGTCTGTCTGTCTGCTACCTACGCTTTCCCGGCCCATCTTTTCAACCGATTTTGCTGAAATTTGGTATAGAGGTAGGTTATATCCCGGGGAAGGACATAGGCTACTTTTTATCCCGGACAATTATGGAGTTCCTGAGGGAATCATAAAAACTTAAACCACGCGGACGAAGTCGCGGGCATCAGCTAGTCATACTAATATTATAAATGCGAAAGTGTGTTTGTTTGTTGGTTTTTTGGTTTGTCCCTCAATCACGCCGCAACGGAGCAACGGATCAACGTGATTTTTGGTATGGGTATAGTTCAGGACCTGGAGAGTGACATAGGCTACTTTTTATCCCGGAAAATTAAGGAGTTCCCAAGGGAATCAGAAAACTTAAACCACTCTGACGAAGTCGCGGGCATCAGCTAGTCATATAAAATATTGTTTGGCAAGTATGGGTACTCATCGGCTCTATTTCTGGCTACTCTGTGTTCGAGTGGCCGATGTCCATACAGAGGTAATGGCAGCGATTAGTCGCCGAGTGCCAGTTTTTGCCCCTCACCCCTAGAGGTGCTACATACACCGCTCTGGCGTGCCCCTCGTACACCGTGCCGTGATGATTTAAATACGCGATTATAGCAACCCTCTAGATGTATTGGCCGAAAAACATTGATATACGTAAAAATCATTTATAATATTAGTAAGTATGGAAGTATCATCAGCTCTATTTCCACCTACTCTGTGTTCAAGTGGCCGATGTCCATACAGAGGTAATGGCAGCGATTAGTCGCCGAGTGCCAGTTTTTGCCGCTCACCCTCCGAGTGGTGTACACTGTACACCGCTCCGGCGTGCGGCGTGGCCACTCGTACCGTGCCGTAATGATTATACGCGATTATAACGACCCTCTCGATTTGGCCGAAGACAACCATTGATATACCAAAAATTCAAAAGACATAAATGCAAAGTCGGTAGCACCGGAGTACTGTGCACTATTAAATATAGCCTCACCAGGAAATATAAAAAAAACCTTTCTTTTTCCCGTGTAGGATCTGTGATCAGTCGACAGACTATAAGCAGATTTGGTTAAGGACTATGATTTTTCCTGAGAAAAGGACCGGCGTCCTCATATCTGTATAGTGTCGAGGACATTGGCCCGCTTCAGACTTTTAAAAAAAACCTGCTCGCGTGTATTTCACCGCATCACCGTCTTATCATCACCATCTCAACCCATCGCCGACCCACTATTCTATAGCTTCAGCTTCACATTCTGAGAGGAGACCTCTCACTGGCCAAGCGTGGATTGGCAGACACATACCTTCGGTTTCGGTTTAAAGATATTTATCAAATAAATATTATAAATGCGAAAGTTTGGATGGATGTATGGATGTATGTTTGTTACTCAATCACGCTCCAACAGATGAACGGATCTGGATGAAATTTGGCACAGAGATAGATTATAGTCTGGAATAGCACATAGGCTACTTTTTATCCCGGAAAATTAAAGAGTTCCCGCGGGAACCGAAAAACCTCAATCCACGCGGACGAAGTCGCGGGCATCAGCTAGTTTCTCATAAAGAACAACTGTTCACTTACCTTTGTGAACATTATAGAGTAATGCCAGGCATGCAGGTTTCTTCGAGATTTTTTCCTTTAGCTTTACTGTTATAACAGAAAAATTAGAGGTACGAGCCTGGGAGCAACCTCTTTTCAATTTTCTGTTAGAAAAACTGCTTAATAACGTCTAAAAATCACGATATACCTACTTTCTTAAAGTTCGATATTTGATATCGGGAGTCGGGGCCGGCATGCGTCATTTTGGGATTTGCTTACCTTTGTAATTGTATGTATCTTTGGTTTTCTCATATCAATGGCACGCAATTATGTTTCGCAATGAATATTGTTGCAATAATATAATTTGTCCGAGTGGACGTCTTTATATGTCTTTTCCTGTGAATTGCAATTGTAACCGACTGTGAAGGTATTTTACTACGTGACTTAGGCAATGTGAACTACGTGTACGTTGAAATAAGTACATAAAGAAGAAAAGTATGGAAATATCATAATTTTTTTATACATTACAAGTTAGCCCTTGACTGCGATCTCACATGGTGGTGATGAATGATGATGCAGTCTAAGATGGTAGCGGGCTAATCTGTTAAGGGCACGGGTCGGTTTCTACACAGCCATAGTACTGGAACGCTAAATCGACTAAATAATCGGCTAAATTTGCGGCAGGGTGGGAATTAACCACGGCGGAAGCCTCTCACCAGACCAGACCAGAGAAAATTCAAAAATTATAAATTCCCTACTTGACTCTGGTCTCTGGTCTCTGCCGGGGATTGAACTCGCGATCTCCCACGGGAGTTCCCTAGGGAAAATAAAACTAAATCCTCATAGGCAACGTCGCGGGCATCGTCTAGTGTTAAAATAAAACAAAAGCTCAAGGACGTATTTGCATACAATGAAAGTCATTAACCAGTCTAGGAGGAAGGCATTCCTAATAAAACATCTATTATTAGCTCTCCATCCCATCACTTTCCAGAAAACTCATTACCATCGGTTTAGGAAGTATTAAAATTAAAATACTCAGTTTTATATGACGCACCTTGATGCCCTTAAAATAAGGATTATAATTCTGAGACAGGAGCGTCAATAAGATTAAAATAATTTTGCTTCAAGCGATGGTAAGCCCACAGGATATTTAATATTCCGTACACCACTTCGAAAGAACTCCATAAGTCCATTGTCTGCATGCAGGTTTAAATAAACAAATACCTAGTTAAGGAAATAAATAATTTGATTTCTAGAATCCTGGCGTAACCTTTCGGGAGGTCCTTGGTTTGGTCGCTCTATTACACACGATCTACACTTTGTCATAAATAATATGTAATTTTTTATCTCGATATTGGATAAGGCGGCGCGGTCTCACACAAAGATGTGTTAATGTTGTTTTCTCTATGTATTTATGTGTCTTGTTTCATGTTGTTGATCTTATGGGGGTGACATACCTAGTCAGTATTGACAAAACCCCTAAAAAAAAAACTAGAATAAAAAAAAAATATCTAGGTTTAAGTAATATTATGTTTAAGGTTGACCACTGGGAATAAAAAATGTCTGACGGACGAAAGTAGGTACACGGGCTACGAGTGCATATTATTCAAAATGTTATATAAATAACTTAAGCCTAATCACTTTCATATGGAGCTGTTATGTACCCACTAGCAAGACAAGACAGGACATCATTGCCTTCCGACGGCCGACGCGGTCGTTTTGGGCAGACGTATTTTTCTATCTGGCCCCTAGTGTGTTCTCATTCTTAATTATTGTACCAGCCTAAATTATGACAATTGACACCCGGCATGCTAGCTTAAGAAAAAACAATTGCAAGTGAAAACGAAAAAAAAAGAAAAAAAAATATAAACCTTAAAACTAAGGCATTGAAATTTAATTACGAAATATTTATAAGTATGTATTTAAGACCTTTTGTCTTCGTAACAACACGAGCATGTCGGTGACGCGAATCCACAAGTTTACCCCCTACCAAAAAGTGCTCAACGCGGCTAAAGAAGTTTTCACTTCAAAAATCGGCTCCTTTTCAATATGAGTCAGCAGTTTAAAAATTAAATTTCTAATTCATAATGTTTGATTTTGGCTAACAGCCGACATCAAATATTGTCAGCCGACTGTAATATCAGTTATAATAACTAGAGAGTAAAGAATATTCGTAACTTACAGACGGACAGACATAATTGAACAGGGCTCTGTATTGGATTCAGAACCCTAAAAACTGTAGAGTAAATATCCAATAATTATAAATTTAACTTTAACTTTACGATTCATTACCATTACCATTGTCTGTCCTATCTGCCCGCATACCAAACTTATGAATAGAATTATAGCGATAAAAGCTATTTAAAGTTAATCCCATGAATAATATTAAAGCTCGTTATATTTGTACAATATTTATTTAACTTTGTATTGTATAATTACCCTCATATTTCAATTTATACGAAAACATACGCGCTGAATCCTGGAAGGCGCTGGAAGTCAAACCATTACCGACTCACTACTGATCATGAATTTCCTCCCAAAATGAGAAGGGTTTCGGTCCTAGTCCACCGCGCTGGCCAGTTGCGGATTGGCATACTTCACATTCCTTTGAGAATATCCGGTACGATGCCGTGTAGAAACCGAATAGGGGTATGGGTTCAATATAACTGCCATGCCCCTAACAGGTTACCCCGCTACCATAGATATAATATAATACTAGCTGATGCCCGCGACTTCGTCCGCGTGGATTGCGTTCGGCAGTCGGTTATTATTACAAGTTTCGATCGAAATATTATAATTTTAAACAAAACAAACGTATTATACGCATCACAGCAGATCGCCGGGGGCCACGTACAGTCAAAAGCAGAACTTCCAATTTATGCTTGTATAATAATAATAATTGTTCGAATATAAATAATGTGCCTAATTAATTGGAAAATGTTCAATGAAACATTATTACAATGAACAAATTTGCGAAGGCCGTGTGTTCTACAGGTACAGTCAATTGCAGAGTTGATAAATGTGTTTTTTATTTAAAAATAATATCCACTACATCCCATTTAACGTCCCACTGCTGGGCACAGGCCTCCACTGTCATAGGAGCGAGGGAATTAGAGTTTAAACCCACCACGCTGCTCCGATGCGGGTTGGCGGGCTTTAACGACTATTATCATGTTAGTAATAATTAACCGGGACCGACGGCTTAACGTGCTCTCCGAGGCACAGGAGTGAAACACCCCCAACTTCCTAACTCCGGGCTAGTACTGAGAATTTCCACTCAGAAAAACCCAACACTTAAATGGCCCGACCCGGGGCTCGAACCCGGGACCTCGTCAGCCGCAGTCGAACATGATAACCACTAGACCAACGAGGCATTATTATCCTAAAGTACCTCCTAACATTGTGATTAATGAAGAGGTGACAAGAACCTCAGCAATGAAGAATACGAGAAACGCGGTTGTTGTCATAAAAACTCGACGTTGTTGTGTGCTTCTTGTTAGACTTGGGCGCGTTTGGAACCCTCGTTCAGTCGCCTCTTTTCAGTTGTTATTATAAAGCTATGGTGCATTTACATTAGTTCGGTTTAGCCGTAATTGCCTGCACCCGTTTTCGGCCACCGACTAATGCAAATTGTAGTTCGGTTGGCCGTATTCCGCAGCTAGCTTACAGTATATTAAAGTTAGTATAAAAGTTGTTATGGTTGTAAAGTTGGGTTTCGGTCATAGCGGACTTGTGGAAACTTGCCGAAAAGCAAGCATGATTGCATAAAAAAATAATCCAATTAAATTAATATATAAATATGATTTTATCTAATAGCAGTTAAGCGCGCGCCAGTACGATCGGAAAATGTAATTATTATATAGCTACTACCCTTATCTGGACAGCGGTAATTAGTCACTTCCGGCTATACACCCCTCCCCCCACCCTCATTATCCCCGGGAGAGGTGTTCCAGAGAGCCTGGGTACTACGGATTTGATACAATTATTAATTAGATTAATCCGCGGACATTTTGAACATAACTCTCCGTTCCGTGCCCTGAGTGTAACTTTAAATCTGCAGTAATTTAATCTTTACTTGCGTCGTATTCCTCATTGCTGAGGGTCATGACCCTTATCCATTAATTATACTAATATTATGAATGTGAAAGTGTGTTTGTGTGTTTTGTTTGTTGGTTTGTCCTTCAATCACGCTGCAACAGAACAACGGATTCACGTGATTTTTTGCATGGGTAATAGTTGAGGACCTAATTAAGGAGTTCCCGTTTAAATAAAAAAAACTTATTCCACGCAGACGAAGTCGCGGGCATCAGCTAGTCAATAATAAAGCTTTCTGCAAACAAAATTTTAAACAGTTATTATAATATAGATAACAAGAGTATCCCCGCGACTTTGTATGCGCGAATTTAGGCGAATTTCAAAATAGCGTCCGAACTTTTGATTTACTGGCCTATACCCGCAAGTTATCTCTATGTTTACACCCAATTTTGTCTAAAACAACTAAGCAGTCGGGCCGTGAAAAGGTAACGGGCAGACAAACACACATTTAATTTTTTTTTAATCCACCGTAAGTTAGCCCTTGACTGCGATCTCACCTGATGGTAAGTGACGATGCAGTCTATGATGGTAGCGGGCTAACCTATTAGGGGCATGGCAGTTATATTAAACCCATACCCCTATTCGATTTCTACACGGCGTCGTACCGGAATGCCAAATCGCTTGGCGGCACGTCTTTGCCTGGCCAGACCAGGGAAACTTCCCAAATTGACCCTGCCGCGGGATCTCCGCACAATAAGACAACATCGCTCAACACTGCGCCACGGAGGTCGTAAAAAAATATTAGTATGTGCTTATATATATTGCAGTGTCTGTCTGTCAATGTAAACATGCGCCCTTTTATGGACGTTTCAGCGATTGTAGGCCCCTTTTGCAGAGAGCTACAAATGTCATACCTTGCTCCGAGTCCTAGGTCGCGCATTGTCTCTCCTCGCGTACTTTGCGTAATGGCTGCCATTACACCCATTGTTAGGACTGCACTTACGTACATATGTGAGGACGGCGCAGACTTGCGACACAATTGTCTAGCTGCGAAAAGAACGAGGAGTGAGCGAGTCGTGACAGCTCCAACTTCACATCTCGCAGCATCGCAATCCTTTCTTGACCACGATCCAGGCAAGTGGGTCGAAATATCGACAAATGAAATCGTAATATTTGTCATGGTATGTACCTAACTAATTTTTACATTAGACAATTATGAACATACTATTTTAATGCTAGTATAATTAAAATCATAAATAATCATGTCTCTCGTTGTAAGAAAGGACTGTAGGCTCCTTTTATGAAGGCGCTACAAATGTCATACCTTGCTCCGCGTCCTAGGTCGCGCATTGTCTCTCCTCGCGCACATTTGCGTAATGAATGCCATTAAACCCATAATTGTTAGGACTGCACTTACGTACATATGTGAGGACGGCGCAGACATGCGTCACAATTGTCTAACTGCGAAAAGAACGAGGAGTGAGTGAGTCGTGATAGCTCCAGCTTCACATCTCGCAGCACCGCAGTCCTGTCTTTACCACGATCCAGGCAATTGTGTCGAAATATAGACAGATGAAATCGTCAAATTTTTATGATATTGACCCGTTTATTATATTCTACAATTATGTACATGCTATTTTAAAATGCTTACATACTTTTTATTCCGGAAAATGAAAGAATACCCACGAGAAATACAAAAACCTATGTCGACGGATACGAAATCGCGAGATCATTTAATTTAAACAATAAACTCTTAGTCATGTACAAATACGTCGTGGGACATAATAAAAAAATATAACTTTATGTATATTGCATCCAAACAAACTTCAACTTACTCTAAATTATGACGGTGAACTATTTAGTTAGGTAATAAAAGTTTGATCTCCGTAGCATACTTTTTTGTCTGATGTCTGCTTTCATCCTAATAAATACATGTACCTACGCGTTCGTTGACTTTCGCTTTGTGAGGAAAGCAGACGGTTACCGTATTATGGCGCAGGCCCATAGACAAAGAGGGCAAAGATTTCATTAACAAAGCGCTTACAATACCAGAAATGTGTCGTTGGTATTAATTATGTTTTGTCTTGGTTCTGCGCCGCCGCGTTTTGTTTTGTCTCACAAAGAATGTAATTTGGCTTAAGTGTTTTGGTTAATTTGGCTTCATTTTTAAGTGTTTTCATTATTATTAATTAATTAATGTGCCTGCTAATCTTTTTTTCTTCTAAAAGTTAGATTTGAATGCGATTGATCGTAAGTGGCGCAGTGTTGAGCGCTGTTATCTTAACGTGGGAGTTCCCGGGTTCGATTCCCGGCAGGGTCAATTTGGGAATTTATAATTTCTGAATTTTCTCTGGTCTGGTCTGGTGGGAGGCTTCGGCCGAGGCTAGTTACCATACTTCCGGCACTGACGTTTCGGAACGATGCCGTGTAGAAACTAGAAACCGACTAGAGGTCTGGGTTTAATATAACTACCATTCCCCTAACAGGTTAGCCCGCTACCATCTTAGACTGCATCGTCACTTACCATCAGGTGAGATCGCAGTTACGGGCTGTAATGCAAAATGTACAAAAAGTAAAAAAAACCTGTAATGTCTTCTTCTTCGAACCTCTCCACTATTGAAGGTTGACCGTCAAACTCAAACTCATATTTTTTTATTTAAATAAACTTCTTAAAAGTGCTTTTGACTCGTCGAGTAAATCTACTACTGGTTCGGAATGTCATTCCTACCGAGAAGTACCAGCAAGAAACTCGGTGGTTGCTCTTTTTAAATAATTCATTTACGATTATTAAATCAATGTACTTACATAAATTATGTAATTGATGTTAGCATTGCCGGAGCGATTCAAATCCAGCATGGGTCATCTACAAATCTTCAACAGTATAATAAGTATACAGTACAAATCTTCAACAGTATTTTTCAGGGCATTCTTTTAATGGATTTCTTAAATTTGTGTAAAGGCAAGTTTAAAATATTAATATTATTAAGTATTATTAAACAACTTTATTGCATACAAAAGAACAGTTACAAAGGACATGAAAATAGGGTGTGGAATTTTGTTAAAGAATAGAATGCTCACGAATGACCTTCCGTCATCTCGTCATTAATCATTATAATGCATTGAAATAGGTACTAAAATTCTACATCAATGTTATAATGTCATATCCTAACCTTCGCCAGAGGGTTGTGCTGCGTTGGCTATCCCGGTCCACTCCCGAATGTTTCTAAGCCACGACTTTCTTCTTTTACCTACGCTCCTCTTTCCCTCAATTTTGCCCATCATGATGGTCTGAAGAAGACAATATCGATCATGTCAGAGAACATGTCCTAAATAATTGACCTTTCTGCATTTTATGGTCCAAATTAAGTCTCTATTTTTACCGCACTTTTTACTCTACTGTGTTTATGGGAAAATTAAGGTCCTTATCAAAAGCTTCATCCTTCATTCACCTTATCAAAGCTTTGCTGCCCCTCGGTGCAGGATGGCGTAAAAAGCCAAACTGTGTAAACGAATTACACGCAGGTATGCACGCATTCTTCCAGTTCTCGGGAAAGGGCCTCACGAGTCGCGGCTGGGCCGGCTGGCCGTTCCAAATAATAAACTGCAGAAATTATTTTGCTACAAAATATAGAAAGTACCTAAGTAGGTACTTACTAGGTACCCTTTTATGTGAGAGATGTCGAAACATCTATGAAAATAAGGATTAAACAAAAAAACTAAATTTTGATTTTAATAAAAGTGCAAGTTCGCATGCATACTTTGCCTATCTACAAGATTGAAATCAATTTTTAAGAAATTCATCAATCTTAGTTAAATTTCTAAAAATAACGATTTCACGCCTGGTTTACACAATATTGACGAAAAAATTAATTAAATTGTTGAACTTACATGAAATTCCTTAGTTTAAAAATTTTTCAATGTCCTTGCAAACTTTTAAAAATTATGAGGTACAATTTGATATTATATTATGATAATATGATATAAAAAAATCCTTTCTATAAGTTTAAATCAAGATCAAAAACATCGAAATAGATTAAACGTAAATGATTTATTATTTACTTTTTCAGAACTCTACCGTACTAAAAAGCTCGTTAGTAAGACTAATTAACACGTTTGTAGAGACTATTTCCATCCGTAAAACACATGAAAAGCTTTTACTACAGCCACACGCTATTACGTATTCAACATCAGCCTGTAAACATACAGAACGTATTTTAATAGTAAAATAATAAATGCGAGATAAAATCCGTGCGCGCGGTGAAAAAACTTTCACTAACAAAAGTCGTCTATTGCGTACCGTAGCCCGTACGTCGTAAGCTCTCAAAAGCTCCCCGCTTTAGTCTGCCGGCGACTTCCGACCGGTGAGGTTGTGTAGTCGAGAGTTCCGCGGATCGCGAGTGTGTGACGAGTGAGTGAAATGCCCGCCCGCGCCGTGGCCTTCCTCGCCACCGCGGCCCTCGCCCTCGCGGCCTCTCCGCCCGACCCTTGCTACGAGGAGGGCCGCCCGAGGCGATGCATCCCGGACTTCGTCAACGCGGCCTTTGGAAATCCTGTCATCGCATCCTCCATTTGTGGGAGACGAGGCCCTGAACGTCTGTGCGATCCACCAGGAGATCAGAACCCGGAAAACGCGTGCCGTGTTTGCGATGCCGCACGCTCCGACCGAAGACATCCACCCGCCCATTTAACAGATCTAAACAATCCTCACGACGTCACCTGCTGGAGATCTGCCGCTCTTACCCCAGCTTCCTACGATTCCCCTCCAGACAACGTCTCCCTAACCCTGTCCTTAGGCAAGAAGTACGAGCTAACATATGTCAGTTTACAATTCTGTCCCAAAGCAGCTCGTCCCGATTCCGTGGCGATTTACAAGAGCGCTGACTACGGTGTCACTTGGCAACCTTTTCAGTTCTATTCGAGTCAATGCAGACGCGTGTACGGGCGGCCGAATAAAGCTACCGTGACCGCGGCGAACGAACAAGAAGCTAGATGTTCAGATTCCCATAGATTGGCTGGGGAGAATTCTGGTGGAGCTAGATTGGCGTTTAGTACTCTGGAAGGGCGTCCGAGTGCCGCTAACTTTGATATATCCCCTGTTTTGCAAGATTGGGTGACTGCGACTGATGTAAGGGTGGTTTTCAATCGTCTGCACATGGTGAATGAAGGCGATGAAGTAGATAATAAGAAGCAGGCGGCGGCCGGGACTCAGCATTACGCTGTGTCAGACTTCGCGGTCGGTGGTCGATGCAAGTGTAACGGACACGCGTCCAGATGCATCCCAGCGAAGGGGGAAGAGAGCCAGGTCCAGTTGGCGTGTGACTGCAAGCACAACACGGCTGGAAGGGACTGCGAGAGGTGCAAGCCGTTTCACTTCGACAGGCCGTGGGGTCGAGCGACGGCGCGCGACGCCAACGAATGCAAAGGTTTGTGACTTTGGATAGCTATCTAACCTTTTGAAAATGTTTTGTCGCTTAAGTTTGTCCAACACCACTTTTGCCGATTTCTACATTTTGATGGCATTTAGTTATATTTAGAATCACGAAACATGTCGTTTCAGCCTGACAGAAACAAGAAAACGTCCAACTGGAATAAAACTCAACAAGTCCTAAGGAATAAAAAATAACGGTATCCATTAAACAAGCCAAACAAAAAGAAACACCAATATTTTCCGCTTTACTGTGAAGTTATTAATTTTGACTTGGCGTAAAAAGTATGTAATTCCCCAGGTTGTACGAATGTTTTGCTCCTTTTCAGGATTTTAAACACGGAAGCTTTAGACTTATTTAAAGCCTTGTCCATAGGTTTTATCTAAGCCTTAGTACCTACATGCTGTTTCGACGCAGCGCATTTCCGCGTTGTTTGCCGTTTTATATTCTAAGCTATTCCATATTAAAGTGATTGCAAGTTACAAGTATTGGAACCTGTGTTTAAAACTGTCTCCTATTTTGGTAGACACTTTTAAGAGATCTACACTGATATGGGAACTCTTGTGAAATCACACTATCAAGTTGTTTTGATAAGTTACGCCATCCACTCTAACGCAATGAAAAACTTTTTAGTCGTTTTATGAAAATAGGAAGTTCGTAAAAGCTCTAGCCCCTTTTTAATCTTCGGATAAAACATCTGATGTCTGAAAAATAAGATTTTCGACAACAGATTTTTTTGTTTGTTCATAAACAGGATAAGAAAAATAGTATAGCAGGAAGTAACAAAGACAAAGAAAAATCGATTCAAAGAAGATATACGTCTTGTTGAAGATCTAACTCTACGTAACTATTGAAAATAAACTTCTTGTATTTCAAATACTCAAAGAAAATCAACCAATTAAGTACCATCCCATCATAGTGTTTCGATTTAAACTCTATGTTCAATGTTAGGTAGGTACATTATTAAGAGTTGACACATAATATAATATGCAATACTTCTCAGGGAGCAGGTGTAAGAAGCCAAGGGAGTTTCGTTACAATCAGTGACATAAGTTCTGGCTGTACGCTTCCAAACCAGTTCAGTAATTGACTGTAATCAAGCGGTCTGAGGACTGAAAAAGCCTCTACCATCTTTTTGCTCTCTCAAGTCACGAAATATTGCTCCAAAATTATGATGATACGTTTTTGATATTTCATAGCTTTATAGGTTCTGATCGACAGAAAAAAAACTGAAAATGGAACCTAACCTATCCCAAATATTCGATTTAAATCAAACTGCAGTATTACCATCTTTTATCTGAATTGCAGATAATATAAGTGTGTGGCTTTACTTTTTTTAAACACGCAAAAGAATCAAACAATAAACAAAACTTGTTTCGCCCAAGTAGATTCACCAAAACCGTTGAACAAAGAGCTTCTTATGTTCTTATTCCCAAGTATATCATGAAGTACTCGTATTTGTATAGTCTTTTATAGCAGTTTCAGATTTATTTATCTCGATAAAACTTTATTAGAATAGAAAATGCCGCCTGCGATGATTAGGGGCGGGCCAAATTAATCATTGATATTATCAACTGTCGATATAATCAATGATGATTTGAGTAGGAATATTGATCAGAAAATCCCGGCATCACTCAAATAATCCTTTCTAGTGGTAATCTACATTACAACTAAACCAGTTTAAAGAATCTTTTGCAAGTGATCCTAAAGATGGATTTGATTGTTCAGTATACATTATATAAGTCTATATAAATTATTTAAGTTTATACAAAGCGCAATTTAAGAGTTTGTATTAGAATTTTAGAGTATAATAAGGATTAGATAGGCCTCTAACTCCTCTCTGCGGAGGGCAATAAAAGTCCCCGTTATCTTACAGCGTTGAACTTATTATAAATCTGTTCGCTCTTATCTCCTTAACTGTATTTATACACATTTGGAGACAAATAAAACGTATACTTTGTATCTGTTATCGGAGTTAAAATATTTGACAACTTATTTCTGGGTATAGCACCACGAGTCTATTAAAAATCAAATATCAAATAAATATTATAAATGCGAAAGTTTGGATGGATGTATGGATGGATGTTTGTTACTCAATCACGGCGGAACGGTTGAACGGATCTGGATGAAATTTGGCACAGAGATAGATTAAAGTCTGGAATAACACATAGGCTACTTTTTATCCCGGAAAATTAAGCAGTTCCCGCGGGAAACGAAAAACCTCGATCCACGCGGACGAAGTCGCGGGCATCAGCTAGTATAACAATATTGTTTGAATTGCATTCCTACCGACTCTTTCTGAAGTAGTGATTTTATTACCAACCATTGATATTAACTTAACTGATTGACGTAGATAAAGTTGATCAAAAGTACGGTCTACTGTTTAGCGCAAAAAAAATAATTAGAAACTGGATATTTTAAACACCCCACCGCTCCAGCTAATGAATAAAATTGAGTCCATGTTAGAAAATAAGTAAGTAATATGTAGTTTATTAGTGTTATTAGTTTTTTAAATATAATTAGGTATTACTAGTTTGTTGTTTGGATTGTTTTTATTTTAATTTATGTCTAGTTGACCAAATAAAATATTATATTACTTAAATTACTAGTTTGACTACATAACTGACATGACATGACCCATGATATCTTCTCAGGAGTGTTTCATAAAAAAAAATAAAGATACTGCTACCAGTATATTATTTTTTCTTGCGGTTATTAAAGGCTTTATAATTTCAACCCTTGTCGCCGCCGCACCCCTGATCACGAGTCTCCTCTCATTATGAGAAGGGTTTGGCTTTACTCCACCACGTTGGTCAAGTACGAATCGGCAGATTTTACTTTTCTCAAAGGTGTCGAGAACGTTTTGAAGAACTCTCGAGCAAGCAGGTTTCTTCACGATATTTTCCTACACCCTGAAAGATCTTTTTGCTCTTTTTGCTTTTTTGCTCTTCAGTCATCTATTAAACACATTTGAAATGCTTTACAAATTAAAATAGACTACAGAGAGAAGTTCAAAGTAATTGTTAAGGCTAGGTTCTTATATTTTAAAATTCTATTCCAAGTTTTTGATTTGCCTTTGATAAAATAGAACGGAATTCAAAGCTCAATTTAAAAACAAATCATTACATGTCAAGAACCCAAGCTTGCCGATAAAAAATGCGGGTCCAAATCCATCAGACTTACATGAGGAGGTCTAGAATAAAATTCTAAGGTAGGTTTCTAGGTAACATTGTATCAACTTTATCCTTAGGGTAACCCTTCCGTTCATGCTAAAATATTATTTCGTTACAATATTATATTCTTTTTCCAGGTTTATTGCATATAGAGTCAATTTTAACCAACGATTTTTATATATCTACTCTAGAATCCTATCCAGATTTTTGCGAAGACCGCCTAAGATTTGCAGTCTCCCTAAAAAAAAGTAAAGAATCTGTTCTCTGCGTTATATTTCATCATGCTCATGAGAAATTTGGCAATATCAATAAAAATACCTGTATTTAAAACCAATTAAGTACTATTTCGACAGAGAGCAGTAAAATAAACATAAAATTAGTACAAAAGCGAATAAATCAAACTTTAACCGAATTAAATTAAAATTTATAGCCCCCGCGCTTCTAAATTTAATAAAATCTAACGGTGGGTATCAATTAGCAAATTAAATTTACAAACGCCGGCTAAGCAAATACAAGCCCTATCTAATTATACCAACTTTGATAAATTATTTATTTATTCTTAATGAATAAACACAGTTAAATCACGTAAAATAGCAACAGAATATTACAATAGATAAAACTTAATAGTCGTTGTTTATATCATTTTCTGAAACGTCTATTTTTTCTAATTTGGCATCATTTTGGCTTATAGAAAGCTTGCATTGTGGGGACGGTCTACTTTTCTTTTAAAAATCGCGGAGAATTAAACACTTCTTAGAAAATCCCAAATTCATTTGGATAAAGTCGTGGGCATGAGCTATTTATAGAGTCAAAGTAAAATAAAATAAATCTAAAAAATTTGACTAAGTATATTCTTACGAAAATTATCAAAATACACTGATGGACATTTGCGACATAATCTGTGCTGTTTTTGAATGATTTATTCATTTCTAATTAAAAAAAACGATCGGCAGTCATAGGGACTGCCGATAGAAGTGAAAACGAATTTTTTTTTTTTTTTTCTAAACCTTAACACTAAAGGCATTCAAGTTTAATTACGAATGTAGTATATTTATATTTAAAACCTTTTGTCTTTGTAAGAACGCGAGCATGTCGCTCGCGAACACGGAATCCACAAGTTTACCCCCTACCAAAAGTTTTCTTAAGACTTGCCAAAAAAATGGAATTAATTTAAAGCCCATTAAATTTTTTTCTTTTTCGTAAAACTGTAACTGAGTTCCCCCACGTCATTACTTATAAACTTATAAGCTACTAGCTGATGCCCACGACTACGTCCGCGTGGATTGAGGTTTTTTGGTTCCCGCGGGAACTCCTTAGTTTTCCGGGATAAAAAGTAGCCTATGTGTTATTCCAGACTATAATTTATATCTATGCCAAATTTCATCCAGATCCGTTCAGCCGTTCGGGCATGATTGAGTAACAAACATCCATCCATACATCCATACATCCATAGATCCATCCAAACTTTCGCATTTATAATATTTACTAGCTGATGCCCGCGACTTCGTCCGCGTGGATTGAGGTTTTTCGGTTCCCGCGGGAACTCTTTAATTTTCCGGGATAAAAAGTAACCTATGTGCTATTCCAGACTATAATCTATCTCTGTGCCAAATTTCATTCAGATCCGTTCATCCGTTGGAGCGTGATTGAGTAACAAACATACATCCATACATACATCCATCCATCCAAACTTTCGCATTTATAATATTTATTTGATTATTATTATGTATGTCTCTTCCATCTCGGGACCATGGGGTCCCGGACCTTTGGAAGGCGTACGAGGGGCCGAAACCAACTCGCAGAGACCCGTTAGACAATTTTACTCTAAAGGAAATGTGACACCGACCGGCGAATATCCCTATATGCACTATGCGAGTGCACCCAAGGACAATCCCCGGTTAGTGCAGGACTATTGCAAAACATGAAAACAAATGATAGGTATGGGTCTACGGGTTTGGGTTGCTATAATGGACTGGTGAAATGGGTCTATGGAAGTACTATGGCCCCTGCCTGACCAGTGTTATTTTACATGGATAAAATGGCAGGGGGTGACTCGCACACTCGGTAAATGGGCCCCCGGAAACAGCCGTTGGCACAAAGTGACGTAGCGGCAAGGGGGTAACATATTATTATTATTATTATAAGCTATAAAAATTCACGTAGCGAAAACTTGGCAATCAAACTTCATATGCGTTTGCAAAAACGAAAATTACAGTGTAAAAGATATTATGTACTTACTTGATTAGACTTAATAGATGTTTTATTGATTCCGTTTTATCCGTTTTTAATCCGTTTCCGATTTCCGTTTTTAGGGTTCCGTAGCCAAATTTGGCAAAAACGGAACCCTTATAGATTCGTCATGTCTGTCTGTCTGTCTGTCTGTCCGTCCGTATGTCACAGCCACTTTTTTCCGAAACTATAAGAACTATACTGTTGAAACTTGGTAAGTAGATGTATTCTGTGAACCGCATTAATATTTTCACACAAAAATAGAAAAAAAACAATAAATTTTGGGGGTCCCCATACTTAGAACTGAAACTCAAAAATTTTTTTTCATCAAACCCATACGTGTGGAGTATCTATGGATAGGTCTTCAAAAATTATAGTGAGGTTTCTAATATCATTTTTTTCTAAACTGAATAGTTTGCGCGAGAGACACTTCCAAAGTGGTAAAATGTCCCCCCCCCCCCCCCCCCCTGTCACTTCTAAAATAAGAGAATGATAAAACTAAAAATATATATGATGTACAGTCGACTGCAAAAGTCCATACATAGCTCTAAGGCTAAAACCGCTTGCAAGCAATGCTGTGAATAACTCCGTGCTCACTCACACTGATAAACATAAACTGTCAATAATATTATCAACCTTAAATCAACACCGTAAGGTTCAAACGATTTCAGTTCAATACTACCTGCATTACCATAAACTGTCAACAATATCAACCTTATGTCATTAGCATTAGGTTCTAAATATTCCTATTCAATCACCTTGTCTATTCTGATTGTTTATTTCATCACTTTACAGTAACCACTCCCAGTGTCGTGATAATATAGTTGGTATACGAGTTACGACGCATCATATGACCTAGGTTCGAATCTCTTACAGCAGTTTTTATTTTGTTTTGAATACAAACAAAATTTATGTTTTGTTTATGTGTTTTGTGTCTGTTTGTTATTCTTTATTATAATATATCTTTATTTCCATTTATAAACGCAAACATTAATTATAACAAGATAATACTTAAGGACAAAGTTAGTTATTTTGGGAGGAAAGCTATAACTATGTTAGTGGTGTCAATTATTGCTTATAATATTAAGTATTAAGTCAATAAGTAATAAAACAAACAAAATAAATTGGAAGAAACACTTTTTATTAGATAATCGACTTTATTTTCATTTATTTTCATTGTTATCATGTTACATTTTCTCAAAAGTAATAAATAACTTCAGCTACTTTTTCTATCATTTTTTAAGGTTATAGCTTAAGTAATCGTTTTCATAAAGAAAAGAAAATTGAAGCTAAACCTTAAAAATCTAGTAAGCAAAGGGCGGCGCTGCTTTTTTGTCTGTTAATTTTGATAAGATATACTAATAATAATTATTACAAGTTAGGAAAAGAATAAACGTTATGTTTCATATTTAAAGCCTTAAAAATTAAATTTTATATAGCTTTAAAAGTATTACTATTCAATAAAACCTCCACTTTTTTCAATAACATCAAGCAAGCGCCGCCGGGTGAATCCGTTTGTAATATTAGGATAGATATCCGTTATTCTAAATATATTCTCCCATAATTCCATACAGTGAGCCTCCGTTTCCTCTGCAGTCTTTTCATTTCACATAACCCACCAGTTTGCACCATCAAACCTCATAATATTCTCTATGATTTAAGTTTGGTGATCTTACTGGCCAGGGAATAACTGTTGTCTGGGTTTTGATTAAACCAATTACGCACTATATGTGATCGATGCACAGGACAACAATTATCATGCACAAATGATAGTTGTGGCACATCAACAGCTGGACATCACTTCCATGTGTTATAATGTGCAGCTTTGGCGCTGGTGTTTAAGTATCGAACATGTTCGCGAACTCGACAGTTGGTATGCAGATATTGTTCTCATATTGTTCATCTATAATATTATGTCTTCGTTGTGAAGCATTACTCTCTTCGTCAGGATGCGACACCCAACACTTGGTTGTCCACTAAAAACCAAACAGCGAGATTAAAATAAACACTTTTGAAACTACTAAGTATCTTGTCTAGATATTTACTAATAAAACGTTATGTAACTAATCCTAAGTTTATGAACACACATTTTTTAACAATAAAAACAATACTCACAGTGAAACCAGTTTCATTGCAAATTTGAGCTAAGTATATTGTATCCGATATTATTTAGCTCAATAATATGCATCCTCTTCTGCATATTAATATAAGCCTGCATTATTGTTGAAGATAAGAAACAGCAAAACTTAGTAAATTATAATAATTTTGTAGTATTTGCTAATAACGACTAACGAGTGTCTAATCTTCCGTCTACGTCAGTACTCAGTGGCCATATCTGTTCAGAGATTTTTTAAACTACCCGCATATGCTATTGCTGGTATAAAAATATCAGTCATCAAATAAAAAAAGTAAAAAAAACTTACACGGGGTCGAGATTTGAACCAGCAACAGTTGCGGTGTGCAATCCAAGTAGTTCCACACCTCGCCATTGAGCTCACTTACTTGAGGTGTGAAATTATAGATATTACTCGGCTATTACAATACCTACAAGCTGAACGACTTATATTATACTACTGCAAGTGTGTGGGTGTCCGACCGCATGCAAAGCAACTTATTTGCTTATTCTATATGCAATTTTGACGTCGACTGTACATTACCATGCAAACTTCCACCGAAAATTGGTTTGAACGAGATCTAGTAAGTAGTTTTTTTTTTAATAATTTAAAACTTACTACATGTTTGTCTTTGTACGGAACCCTCGGTGCGCGAGTCCGACTCGCACTTGGCCGGTTTTTTATCAGCGAAACTATTACCTATACAAAAACATCGTAGCAGGTTATTTTTAGAGCTCAAAATTAATGAAATGTTTACCTATTATCTGTGCCTATTATTTTATTACTTCTTGAGTGTGACCCGGTATTTTAAATCTCATGAGAATGAATAGATGTTATGTAGATATTTTTAGTCTATCATAAACAAAAAAATGAACAGATAAGCATTTTATTTTATAGTAATTTCTTATTCTAATAAATAATTGGTTATACATAGTTATTCCTATGAGAACTTTTAAATTCTCCGGGATAGAATGTAGTCTTATTAACTACCTATCTCAATTCTAAATTTCAGCCAAATTGGTTCAGCCATTGTGAAGTAAAGGAGTGATAAACCTCCAAACACTATTTACAATTTATAATATTAAGTTAGACATGGTAGTAGAATAATAATTAATTTATGAAAAAAACTTTGAACTATTTAAATTTCATGGTTTTAAAATAAAAAAAACCGCGGTAACCCAATCACAATAATGATTATTATCAATGGATTTCTTAGGATCCTCAATTACTACTACAAAAGCTTTTACGTACAAAGTTATGGCGAAGCGAATGCAAGAATCCTCCGACCTCCGTGGCGCAGTGTTTAGCACTGTTGTCTTAACGTGCGGAGGTCCCGGGTTCGATCCCCGGCAGGGTCGATTTGGGAATTTATAATTTCTGAATTTTCCCTGGTCTGGTCTGGTGACGCCCTACCGACAAAGACGTGCCGCCAAGCGATTTGGCGTTCCGGTACGATGCCGTGTAGAAACCGGATAGAGGTATGGGTTTAATATAACTGCCATGCCCCTAACAGGTTAGCCCGCTACCATTTTAGACTGCATCATCACTTACCATCAGGTGAGATCGCAGTCAAGGGCTAACTTGTAGTGGATAAAATAATAAAAAATAAAATAACAATATGTAAAAAAGGTTAGGCGTTATCAGATATACGTTTCAGTATCCGGTTTTCACAGACGCGAGTTCCTCTGTATAAAATTGCAAATAAAAAACCCTCTCGGTTGATCGGCTTCCCCGGTGACAGCTGGCTAAGTTTCTTTTGCGCAAAGAATCAGCGGCTCAGAAACCGTGGCTATTTTTGTCGCCGTTCCGCGCTGATGCGATTCGATATACGTCTTTTTTGTGCATTTTATTGTTATACCTAGATAGATAGGTAAATATTTAAAGAAAAAAGGAAAATTTTCCTTAACAATCAACTAGGACTTTTTCTATTTTAGCAAATTGATTGGATGTACATGATATAATTTATTTACTTCGGTACTTAATATTTATCTACCTAAATATCCTTAATCCATAATCCATAATCTATCCCCCATAATCCATAGATTATATGGCCAACAATTGTCTACAATCTGTAAACTAAAATGACAGCCATAAATTAACCTTTTCATTTACCTCCTCCGTGCGGAAAGGGACACAACTAATTTTAGATAAGTTTAGAGATTATGTTATGTACAGAATTGGCCAAATTATTTAAAATATATCAATCAATCAATATTTATTTATTCAATTTAGGTACACTGTAGGAACACTTATTGACGTCCGAAACTTATAAAACATGATGGCGATAATCAATTACTGTACCTTAAAACTAAAGCTTCGAGGGTTTCAAACGCGCCCTGGTCTGAGAAGAGCCCACAACAAGCTCAGTTTGGTCACTCTGTTAGGTACTTAGATCAGCAAGCAGAGGTAGCAAAATAATAAGTTGCAGGCGACGCTTTACTATTAAATAGCCCAATTGTGGATCAAATTATGTGAAAACGCTGTCTTGTTGTCAAAACAAACAATAACCCACACAACAATGAAAATTAACGAAAATTACAGTCGCATTCAAATGAACCAAGTCACTATCATTAAGGTCGTACCTACCAAAACACGACAAAAAGTTAATACGAACATAGTGCAGGTTACTTCTCATTATGTTCGTGGGTAACAGATAGTTAACGACTACCCCTTATTACTGTCATTATGACATCCGCTCGGAATTCGGAGCCGTGGGCTGGGAGCTGTAAAATTTGTCCATTATAGCTTGTATGTTTATTGGCTATACCCACACAGCCTTAAATCATCTCCTAATTTTCTCGAGATTAGCATTCGTTAGTTAGGTATTTATTTGGGATTGGAACTAATTGAGTATAAGTAATTAAGATATATTATAATATACTGCGAGCACTGTTCAGTGCTCTTTCTCGGGAGAAATTCGTTCCGTTATGGACTGTCAGTATACTGCCGCAGTATCCTAGGAAAATATATCAAATAAATATTATAAATGCGAAAGTTTGGATTTATGTATGGATGTATGGATGTATGGATGTATGGATGTATGGATGTATGGATGTATGGATGTTTGTTACTCAATCACGCCCCAACGGCTGAACGGATCTGGATGAAATTTGGCACAGAGATAGATTATAGTCTGGAATAACACATACTTTTTATCCCGGAAAATTAAGGAGTTCCCGCGGGAACCGAAAAACCTCGATCCACGCGAACGAAGTCGCGGGCATCAGCTAGTGAAGTCATAAATCGTCGCCATTTTTGTACTGTGAGCACTGGCGTTTTCGAGGTAAGGTGCTCTCAGTGCTTTGATCACGTGATCTACTGCTGGACTGCGTTTTGTTCTAAACAGTAACCAGTATAGCTAACTATAAAGGAACGGCTTCGCAGTATACTAAATTGACGTCACACCTTACAGTGCTCGCAGTGTATATCGGAACATACGTGCCTAATTATGATCCAAAATAAACGAACTTTAAGACATTGAGTGTCAGTTTTGGCGCAATAAATCTTGTAATATTTTCTAAGAAATATTTCTTTATATTAAACTAGCTTATGCCCGCGACTTCGTCCGCGTGGACTACACAAATTTCAAACCCCTATTTTACCCCATTAGGGCACACGATAGTACTCTGTTCATTACGGGTTGCATTTTCAAAATATAGGACCTAGCCTTAACTAGATACAGTACCGTATAGGGTCAGCTATACTGTTTGATACTGTACGGTATAGGTACAGTAACAAAGAGTATCAAAGAGTTTGTTGTGGGCTCTTCTCAGACCAGGGCGCGTTTGGAACACTCGTAGCTTTAGTTTTTAAGATACCGTAACAGATTATCACCATCATATTTTTATGTAACTGGAAGTCAATAATTAGTGTAGTGTACCTAACCTAAATTGTATAAATATTTATGACTTATGACCTATGACTTATAGCTGACCCTTCACGGTGCCTACGTTGTCGCGTAGATAAGTTTGTCATTGTCTATGGCATAGTACCGCGTCGCGTCGCGTCGCTTCCGTCGTTCACCTAGGTTCTAGGACAACGATAACACATCTTGCGAGATGGGATCAAAAAGTCCATATCGTAGGTAACTCCATCCTAATCTAGCATTATCGACCTACATATCATAGACCACCACAGCGCCGCTTCGTCTATTCACGGCCAAAGCTGTTCGCCCACGAGTGACCAAACACCGAACGTCCGACCCACCCACACTAATTACATCGATCCTAACCAGATGCTCCTAAATATGTGACCGGCTAAACGTATTGATCAAATTGACTTTACCTTATCGAGATGTCGATACAAAAAGGTGGTCTCTACAGTTTTTCAACCTCTTAGTAACTGCGCTTTAGAGTTTAGGTACAGCAAAAGAGACAAAACTTGGCAAAAACTTTGTTTTTCAATTTATTTTCTCCTTTCGACCACGTCGACGAGACGCTTCGGCTGTATAAATCATAGACATAGATTTTTTTTAGCCTATGGTATATAAATGCAAAAGTATGTCTATCTTTTATTCTGTCTGCTACGCTTTTACGGCCCATCTTTTCAACCGATTATGATGTAAGTTGGAATAGAGATTGCATCCCGGAAAATTAGGGAGTTTCCGTGGGAATAAACAAAAATTAACGCGGACGATGTCGCGGTGATCATCTAGTAGAGTATAGATCGTATAGCGTTCAAAAAATCCATTATTTTTTAAATATAGAAGAACCAGCATTAATATTAATATTAATTAGCAGTATTTTTAATTTTTATACAGAAAAAATCATTTAATAATAGATTTTTATTACTGAAGTAGTATAGGTATGTAGGTTTTATGTTTTGCACTTTCAACCCTTATTAATAATATGGCAACGTCTTGTTTCTGTAATAATATAAGTTGAGAGGGGTTCAAACGCACCCTAGTCTTAATCAACCCATAATGGAAAAAAAAGAAAAGCATACGGATGAGCCGTAAGCTTTTCTTTTTTTTAAATAGGTACTATCTTAAAAATCTATGCATAAAAATATACTTAGATTAATTTTTTTTCCAAGCTTCTTGGGACATCTCCGAAATGTCATTTGGAGTTTATTATCATGAAGGGTGTCGTAAGGGTGTCGGGGGTGTTTCCCCGCAGACCAAATATTGTTGTTTCTCATAGAGTAGCTTTCTACCTAAAGCTAGAAAGTAAGCGGTCCCTGGGGATGCAGTTTCCGCCACAAATAGGAGGGGTTGGCAAGTTTTTGCGGCTATAATGTGGAGCTAGTTAAATATGCATCTACTTTTATCTTTAACTTCATAGATGAATTAAATGAATAAATAAATAATTGTCTTATTGATGCCAACGTTTACAAAACAAGACTTAGGTCTAATGGTATGGCCGGTCTCTGCTGCCTAATTTAGGATACCCTGTGCTTTAGGCTTCAGTGACCTTCCCTCCTATAAATAGAGTGATAAAATTACAAAAATTTTAGAACTAATTTTACAAAAATTTATGAAAGAAGTGCCAAAACAATATAATACCTATGAACATGCTCAAATTATCTTCAATTTAAATTTTCGCGGCACATATTAATTGAACTGATACTAGAAAACATTTTTAAAAACCATGAGGTGTCGTGACAAATGAGGATAATAAAGAAATAATAACCTGGCATATGGAAGTAGCTAGTTGTCTCTCTGATTCATATTGGACCAAATATCTTTTTTTTTTTTTTTAAATTATCAACGTACAAATTTACAAAAACACACATATTTTATAATACATTGAAAAAACCACAGAGGTTTGCCCTCAATGTATAAGCGAATGAAAAGAGGTCGATAAATTTGGAATTCACGGACTCTCTTGCCAAAGGAGCGCTGGTAGGCTTTTTCGGCATGGCTCTCTCAATGATACGATCAAAAGGGCTCTTGCCACCATAGATATTCCTGCGCTCATTGAGCCGGCAGGGATTAGTCGGGATGATGGCAAGAGACCTGATGGATTGACGCTGGTTCCCTGGGAACGGGGACGGGCGCTAATGTGGGACGCAACATGCGTAGACACATTGGCCCCGTGTCATATCAGGGAGACAGCATCAAGGCCGGGAGCCGCAGCAGAAAAGGCTGAAACCGGCAAGCGGCGGAAGTATGCCTCTCTCATAGAGAGTTACATATTTGTTCCGTTTGCCGTGGAGACCCTGGGGCCGTGGAGTCTTAGTGCCAAAAATTTTTTGCGAGATATTTCACCGCGGTTGATTGCCTCATCTGGTGACAGAAGGGCTGGCTCATTTTTTGCGCAAAGGATCAGCCTGGCTGTCCAGCGCGGAAATGCAACCAGCATTCTCGCCACCATTCCACGTGGGCATGATTTATATAGTAGTTAGGTTAGGCTAGCTAGCTTTAATTTCTATTGTATTGTTTTACATAAAAAACAATTACTTGAAATACCTACTAATTAATTCATCCCTGCAGATACCAAGGAAACGTCTCGTAGGCAACAAAGTTAGTTAGTAAACAGAACTCTGAATGCTGGTTCATATTATGTTGCCCAAGAAATATTCCTTTAGTAGGTAATTCACATTCGCACGCGTCACTCCACTCGGCAGAGCGGGTGTCAACTGATTGATAAGTCGTGGATCTCATAACAACAGACTGTCTTACTTGCATCTTTCCATCCCTAGTATAGTCCCACAAACTTCGGTGGCAGAGTCGCTAGTATATATATAAAAAAAAACCATAAACTAAACAGGCATAAAATAGTTATTTGTGTTACATGGGGCCAAAGAAAATTTTTGTTCCCCGAGGGCGCTATTTTGAATTCAGAGCGAAGTGAAGGATTCTATAGTAGAATCCCGAGCGTAGCGAGGGGTTCTAAAGTAGAATCCTGAACGTAGCGAGGAATTCAATATTTGCCGCCCGAGAACAAAAAATTTGGCCCCGAGTGACACACACTATTTTTCATCATTACGTATGAGAAAAAGCTAGGAGTATCAACCTACTATGTATGGACATTACCTATACGTTTAAGCACCAATCAGAAGATACTCCTATCAACCTTCTATGTAATTGTATAGACATTATTTAGACGTATATTTAAAGTTTAAATAAAATGTAAAGACGTATATCCGATCAACAAATTGATCACGTGACTTCGGACCAATCAGAACAGAGAAATGCAAAGTCGTATATTCGATCAACAAATTGATGACGTGACTTCGGACCAATCAGTAGAGAGAAATGAAAAGTCCCATGGGCCTACAAGTTACACTTTGCTCCCGCTATCCTCTGAAGGCAATATGCGTTTTTCGAATAGGTATGATGAAAAATTAGTTCTAATTTTTGCCACCGGGTCATATAAGTTGGTGAGACAATAATTATAATTGGTATGTAAGCTATTTGTATACCAAAAATCAAAAGCAGTTAACAGATGTGTCTTGAAAAGTTAGCAGACAGACAAATTTTTGCATTTATAACAATGATGATAATATTTGTACGCATTTATTTCTCTTCTATGTCAGAGCTTGAAA
The DNA here is from genome assembly GCA_917051295.2 of Erebia ligea. Classification (NCBI taxonomy): domain Eukaryota; kingdom Metazoa; phylum Arthropoda; class Insecta; order Lepidoptera; family Nymphalidae; genus Erebia; species Erebia ligea. Next base: position 1,866,166 of record OU785234.1, on the reverse strand, counting down.
AATTTACCCAGAAGTGGCAAGTAGATTAATAGTCTGTTACCTTTCTAATTATCTTCCCTGTACCAAGTGTTAGATGGTACAAAAACTGGTCAAGTGCGTGCCAGAACACGCATAGCGTAGGGTTCCGTATGCTAGATGCGGTCATAGTTTCATAAGAGATCCCAAAAAAAAAATGATCTAAGAAACCTCATTAGGTATGGTTTTAAGATTCAACGATTCAACGATGTTTTACTTGAGGGGTTCAACTTCTACCTATTTTTTTCTTGAGTTATTTATTTTTTACAGCGGTAAAAAGCCTAAAATTATTGTTGATTTCAACTTTCAGGTCTTTTATATCAGTAATGTTATTTGTAGAATATTTAAAAAAAATAACCTACTAGAGAAAATCTTTATTTATTTAAAAAAAAAAAAAAACGTCCAATTATACAGCTCTTAAACTTCAAGTTTATTTTTAAAACGGCTGTGAAACATCTTTTTTTTTTAATCCACTACAAGTTAGCCTTTGACTGCGATCTCAGCTTCAAGTGACTATGACTTACCATGACTTACCATCAAGTGACGATGCAGTCTAAGATGGTATCGGGCTAACTTGTTAGGGGCATGGCAGTTATATTAAACCCATACCCCTATTCGGTTTCTACACGGCATCGTACCGGAACGCTAAATCGCTTGGCGGCACGTCTTTGCCGGTAGGGTGGTAATTAGCCACGGCCGAAGCCTCCCACCAGGCATTCAGAAATTAGAAATTCCCAAATTGACCCTGCCGGGAATCGAACCCGGACAGCGCTCAACACTGCGCCACGGAGGTCGTCAATATGGACTCAATCGCAATTGGACTTTAAGGGTTCCTTGTTTTATTACGGAACCCTAAAAATCCTCCACTCAAACAGTAAATTGATTCGATAGCACACCGAGTATAATAACAACCCGTCGAAGTACCCATTAATTGAAGCCCAGAGATATAACTAATTTATATTTTATCTTCATTCCCCATAGACCGAATTATCTATGCCCAATCCATAACAATGAGGGTAACAAACTGGCCGATATGTGCGCCCACGCGGCTCTATGATGTCTATGGGTTTGTACACGTTGACAGGCGGTGGCGGGCGCGGTCACGAAAATCATACGTTTAAAAATTGATAGTATGTAGTTTATCCATCAAATCTCCGCTGACTCGCCTTCTTACTGACAAAAATATCTATAAATAACTCGTTGCCCACCTTCGAAATCAGACAACATTGTTTTACGAGTATGTCTTGTGTAGTATGTGTCAAGTTCTAAAATCCTAAGTCCTGTTTTTCTGTGGGGTTTTCTGTGAAGAAGTTTGCCCCAGCCCAATAATAAGGCAGTTAGGAAGCCTAGCGCTGATTCACCCCCGTGCCTTGTAGAGCACGTAAAGCTGACGGCGATGCGCCTGATCTTTCTCAAATGTGGCGGAATGCCGTCCCACTATGAGAGCAATGGAATAGAGAGTAGGTAACTCAGTAGGTACAACTCACACCCGCGTTTTAAAAAATTCGCATCCGCTAGAGCGCTCGCTTCCGTCCTTGTACGAGAACACGCCCCAATCATTATGAAGTCTATGATTTGTGGCCGCCAGGCTTTATTATCATAAATATTCAAACTACTTTTGAAGAGTTTACTTTTTTACTAGCTATTCGTAGACTGAATTTATCCTTTTATTAAAGGTCGTTTCTTGTTATTAGATCTAGTAGTGGGTTACCGCGAATCCAGCCAAGCGCTTTTCAGTTATTTTTAATTCCTTACTTTAGTCTCAAGTAAGTACTTAACTTCCCAAAGTGCTCGAATGGCGGCCTCGCACCGGGAAGCGCAGCGTTGGACGACCCCCCACTAGGTGGACGGACGATCTCAAGCGTGCAGCTGGGAGCCGCTGGAAGCAAGCGGCACAAGACCGTGCTCTGTGGCGTTCCATGCAGGAGACCTTCGTCCAGCAGTGGACGTCTATAGGTTGAGACGACGACGACGAAGTACTTAACTATGTATTTGGAAATTGGGAACTTCTCAATTTTTTAGAATAAAAAATAAGTGACGATTCTTTCTTTTAGTTTGATTTAGAATTTAGATGAATATTTCGCTTAGTTGTAGATCGCAGATCAATATCTAAGATCTAAAACTAAGCGAATATATATAATAATAATAGCGAATAAAACTCTACTTCGATGACCAAAGGTATGGAGAGCACTCCTTTATTCTTAGCATGTATAGGTATACAAATTGGTGCTCAAGCGAAAGTTTCTAATCCAATAAAATCCAATCCACTGTCGGCCACAGGCAAACGCAGTCTTCCGCCTTCCTCATGCACCTCAGTCCACAAAGTTTCCGATTAGATTAAATAGGTAAGGGTTATTTAAATAAGTTTGTGATATTAGTTTCTGGTACGAGAGGTCCGTTCCAGGGGGTCTACTCTCTTTCTCTAAAACGAAACTTCGCAAACAAACGAACGAAATTTCGTTAACTCCTCTCCTACATAATATTATCTCTATGCTCCTCTATATTTCGTTTTCGTACACGCAGACGAAGTACGGATCCATAGAAAATTTTCGTGACTGATTGGATTGAACGATTTTGTGTGGGTCTAATAACCGACTAATTACGTTCGCTTGCGAAGTTTCGTTTGAGAGAAAGAGAGTAGACCCCCAGTTAGTAAATCGAATTAGTTACTTGATCTAAAAGTTACTTAATCTGGACGATGTCAGTAACTTCGTCCGCGTGGATTAAGCTTTTGATAATCTCCTGGGATCTGTTTGATTTTATAAAAAGTAGCCTTTATCCCCCGGGATGCATGCTATTTTAACCAAAATTTTGTTTTGTCGTTTGAGCAGACGGGCCATGAAAACTTAGCAGACAGATGAGGGTAGTATGCCTACGCCGGTCTAAATCTTTTTTTTTATTTTTTATCCACTACAAGTTAGCCCTTGACTGCGATCTCACCTGATGCTAAGTGATGATGCAGTCTAAGATGGTAGCGGGCATGGCAGTTATTTTTTAAACCCATACCCCTATTCGGTTTCTACACGGCATCGTACCGGAACGCTAAATCGCTTGGCGGCACGTCTTTGCCGGTAGGGTGGTAACTAGCCACGGCCGAAGCCTCCCACCAGGCCAGACCAGAGAAAACTCAGAAATTATAAATTCCCAAATTGACCCTGCCGGGGATCGAACCCGGGACCTCCGCACGTTAAGACAACAGCGCTACACACTGCGCCACGGAGGTCGTCAATAAGACTCCTCCCGAGCGAATTTTAGCCACGGCGGCCTAGCTTCAGAGAGATAGAAGCCATCTGCGCGGGAGATATTATAGTGCACAAGTGTGTGCGCATACATAGGTGCACTCTCTGTTCCTTTACTCTCATGCCCGATGGGATGGAAAATCCGACACGACCGGAGAGAGATCAGGCGCAGGACCGACGGCGTTACGTGCTCTCCGAGGCACGGGGGTGAAACACCGCCAGCTTCCTAACTCCGGCCTAGTACGAACTTTCTTGTCAGAAAAACCCAACACTTGTTATGGCCCGACCCGGGGTTCGAACCCGGGACCTCGTCGGCCGCAGTCGAACATGCTAACCACTAGACCAGCGAGGCAGTCACCTCACGCCGGACTACACAGACTCGGACCTATAGGAACGTCCGCGCCGGAGAGGAAGAACGTTCTATCCTGTCGCTATAGTGTGTGCGGCTAAATTTAAAACACAGACGCAGATTTTTTGTTCGTAGTTCTCTTTTTTTCCATAAAAACGTATTTTAGGGTCACAAAAGTAGTGTAAATAAATCACAGTGTAAAGTGAACTGGATACTCGATGTGGTCTCGATAGCTCTCTGGTTTATTACGATGTTTTAGTAAGGCTCGCGCTTTACACTTGATCACGAGATTTATTTTATTGCTCGCACCTTCGTGGTTTTGTTTTATTTGTCGGGAGTAGTGATGTGCGCGTTTTGTTTTATTGAAAGGTATCGATTAGCCTAATTCTCTTTGTGGCTAATTTAGTTTGACTATACCTCCCTACCGCAGATGTGTTGTCACGAAATTGTCCCAGTGTGAATAAATCACAGTGTAAAGTGAACTGGATACACGATGTGGTCTCGATAGTTCTGGTTTATTACGATGTTTTAGTGACGCTCGCGCTTCGCGCGCACTTGCTCACAGGATTTATTTTATCGCTCGAATCTTCGAGGTTTTGTTTTATTAGTTGAAAGTAGTGATGTGTCATATTTCTTTTATTGAAAGATCGATTAATCTAATATATTGATTACTTGATGAGGTATCTTATTTTGTTTAATAATAATAAAAATATTGTAGTTTTGGAAAATCACCAAATCGCTAACAGCGCTTTACAATAAATAGTAGGTCAGAACAGCCTGTGACAAATTTGTTTTTTGTGGTAAATCGTATTTTTTGTTCTATGTGTATCATAACTACTCATAAATCGTAATCGATTCTATCTGAGATACGAGCTTTATTAATTTCTTAACTGTTCGAAATTGATGCTAGTGGTCAAAAGCAATTCCTGAAAAATTATCCCGCTGACTATTGTGAGCTCTTTGACCAGGATGCATTTGGAATCCTGGTAGCTTTAGCCTTAATGTACCGTAAGATAACAACAAACAAACATATTATTTTCGCATTAACAATTATTCTAGTGTGGATTTGTAATTGAGCTAATCGATTTGTACACCACACTGTGGTAGAAATAGAATACATAATATTTTCTGTACGACCAACATCTAAGTACATACCTACTGTATTCATATTCACACATAAATACATTTGATTTGATTTGGGATATCGACAAAGTGAGAAAAAACCAACACTAGCCCGCAATATCTGTTCAAAAACAAATCGAATCGCTTTACAATAAATCTGAAATCAGTTTGTCGCCATTTCATAGGTTTCGAATATGGCATTTACGGACGATAACGACGTGTTATTGGTGCGTTATTTATGTGATCGCGAGTGCAATAAAGCATAACTTATCTAATCTGTGTTTGTACGCTTGTTTGCATATCGTTACATTTGAAAGCCATGAGGATACTATTGTTTGAGAAAGTTTAGTGTGGGAAAACAGTGGATATTAACTATAATCTGTGCAAATAAATTAACCTAGGGTGCATATTTTGTACCTTGAATGTGATTTTTTATGCCTTTTGGTGTTGAAACCCTGGGGGCGTGGGGCGAAAATACTTACTAGACCTTTATTTAGTCTCACAGAGTCCACAGGTGACCGGAACGCTGGCAGTTACCTTGGCCAACTTATTATAAGTTTGGCTATTCAGCGGGGTAACGCAGCCAGCGTTCTGGGCACACTGCCTCAATGCAGCGGTTTAGATGAATTTGTTAAATGTTTAGTTTTTAATTTAGATTTTAAAGTAATTCATAATTATAATTTGATATTTTTGTTATGTATTAGGTTTTAATTTAATAAATATGTCTAATTTATCATTTATTGCTGAGTTCCTACGGCATAAAATGAATAAATTTAATCATGTATTTGGTGATTTCAGTTTGGGATTTAAAGTTTCTTAATTGTTGATCTGGTCTAGTGGGAAACTTTGACCGAGGTGGGAGGCAATAGCCATCTACTGGGCAAAAGCCAAGCGATATAGCGTTCCGAATTCCGATACGACACCATGTAAACATGGTTGCCTGCTACCATCATAGGCGGTATCACTTACCACCAGATGAGATCGCAGTTGAGGGCCAACTTGTAGTGAAATAAAATAAAATAAAGCTAGACACGGACCTCTAAAACTTTTTCTGTTGGAGATAATTAAACAGTATGGAATGAATTCTATTAGAAGGGAAAAGCTAGGCATTTCAAATGAAAGCTCGGGGAAATGTATTAGTACCAAAATCTGGTGAAGTGCAAGTCAGAATACACATAAAGTAGGGTCCCGTAGGTAGGTATTTAGTTTTATTGGTTTTGTATAAAATAGATACATGCTTGTTAAAACTAACAATGAAATAGGTGGACATTTGTAAAGCTTATCGCTCTAGCTGAAATTTCTTCCAACTTTCAAGGGAAGCTGAGTTTATGAGTAAGGTGAAAATTATACATTCTCCTGTATGCGTCCACTGCTGGACATAGGCCTTTTGGAGAGAGCGCCACGAAGCACGATCCTCCGGCTGCCTTCTTTAGGTCATCTTTAAAAAAAAAGATATTAATAGTCAATTATATTATATTAAGACAATAAGGTAAAATATATAAAAAATATTCCGTTTTTTTTTTCCAAAAATTGACTGAGAGACTTTACAGGTAGCGTACAGTCTAATTTGACCAGGTATATAATTCTATAATACCTAATTCTAGAAAATATACACTTTTTCCTGGTTTCCTTAAAGTGGTAAAAGATTAATCTTATTCATTTATATCTTTACAGCTCATAGAGTCCGTTTTTAAGATGACAGTCACAGACAGACGATAAGTTTTTCTGAGGAACCCTAACATGGGGTGAGCTAACGTTAAGATGCATTCACGAGCCGGCATTCAAATGATGCTGATGCTGTATGACAGAGATCATTAGCGCGGCGCAAACAACGCGCACAAAAGATAACGCCGAGATGACGTGTACTCTATCTAGTAATTACTCTCCTAACTCCTATTTTAGAAAGCGAGGATTTTTCTAAACACTTGTTTTGCTTTTTTTTTATTCATTACAAGTTAGCCCTTGACTGCGATCTCACCTGATAGTAGGTAAGTGAATATGCAGTCTAAGATGGTAGCGGGCTAACCTGTTACGGGTATGGCAGTTATAGTACCCCTAGTCGGTTTGTAAACGGCATCGTACCGGAACGCTAAATCGCTTGGCGGCACGTCTTTGCCGGTAGGGTGGTAACTAGCCACGGCCGAAGCCTCCCACCAGGCCAGACCAGGGAAACTTTAGAAATTATAAATTCCCAAATTGACCCTGCCGGGGATCGAACCCGGGACCTCCGCACGTTAAGGCAACAGTCGTCAAGCGCAAGTCTATCTCGCAATAAAAAAAAAGTATTAAGTAAATCATTAAAAAACATTTTTAAACTCAAGTTTATATTGCATAAAAAATAAGTAATCTAGTATATTATCCAAATAATATTATAATAATAAATAATATTATCCTACTAATATAATAAGGGCGAAAGTGTGTCCGTCTGTCTGCTAAGCTTTAACGGCCCATCTTTTCAATCGATTTTGATGCAGGTAGATGCAATTTGGTATGCAGGTTACATCCCAGGGAAGGGCATAGGAGTTGTCCCGGGAATTAAAAAAAGCTTAATCCACGCGGACGAAGTCGCGGGCATCATCTAGTTAATAAATAAAACAAAGTACGTAACTCCGAAAAGCAGCATTTATGGGAAGGGTAACTACAGTCTTTACTAAGGGGGAGGTGGACGTCTCCCGGTACCCATTTAAACTAAACTAACTTATAGTTATCTAGCTAAACTAACTTATAGTTACGAGTTACCTAAAGATAAACTAACTTATAGTTATCTAGCTAAAGTAACTTATAGTTACGAGTTACCTAAAGATAAACTAACTTATAGTTACGACGAAACGCTCCAATTGAATGAGATGACAAATTCCCAAAGTTTGTCCATAACGGAAAGAAACGTGTAAACACTTATCCGATCTGGGGGCTTACTAGCATAGCTTAAAACAGTAATATTTTAAAATTGCAGTTTTATATGACGTGCCTTAGCGTCCCGAAAATAAACTATAAGTCTAAAACAAGAGCGTCAACAATTTAAAAAAAATTGGCAGTCATAGGGACTGCCGATAGAAGTGAAAACGAATATTTAAAATATAAACCTTAAAACTAAGGAATTAAAGTTTAATTACGAATGTAGTATATTTATATTTAAGACCTTTTGTCTTCGTAACAAGTAACAACGCGAGCATGCCGGTGTTCGCGAGCATCTCGGAGCGAAGTGTCGGTGATGCGAATCCACAAGTTTACCCATTAGGGTCAACTCATACTAGCGCAGAGTCGAAGCGCATCGAACCGTCAATCTAGAACTTAACATAGCAAATTCACCCTTATCTCCACAACGTAATGCACATATTCCTTCTGAGATAAAAAGAAGACGCGCGAATTCCCGCGCATTCGACAGAATTCGTGCGTCTGAGCAAAACCAATGCTGATGCTTTTATTGTGAAGAACTTGACGCTTCGATTCGATTCTAGTGTGAATTGACCCTCAGAGCGCCAGCGCACTGGAGCGGCCACGGCCCGGCAACGACCACAGCCACGACCAGTCGGGTCGTTAGGGCTACGGTTCCCGGCTGGCTGGCACACGGGTCGCATTGTTGCCGTGGCGGCTCCAGCAGTTGATAAGCTGACATTAACGGAGATGGACGCCGAGGAAATGACAGTCATTGCTTATTTACAATACAAGTGCGCGATCTACCTACAAATACGTTGATATACGGGCCGCAACCGTCCCGACCCGTATGCACAAAGTACTGGTCGCACCGACAAGCAAGCCGCAGCGGCCCCGTGCGTTCACAACACTCACAACCTGCGCTTCTATATAAAATTCATGATTTTCTGGGCCGCATCCGGCCAGCCGGATTGTAGTCGAGCCGTGGCCGCTCCCAGTGTGCTAGCGCTCTTACCAAAAAGTGCTCAACGCGGGTCAAGAAGTTTTCACTTCAATAATACTGCTTTACGGTGGTATGCCCCCCGTCTGCGTGCCAAGTCCCCGTCCCCAGATAACACGCGGATAAATATTTAGCTGTAAACAAAACCTTATCTCCGCTTTTTGGACAAAATTGGTGCATTCCTCGATTATCGCAAACGGACAGCTTTTTTATGTTTTTAAATATCTCCGTAAAGCACGCAGTAACCAGAACGCAATCTTTCGTTTGAATCGTTTGTTTGTATTTAAAAAGCTTGTAAAAGAGATTGTATTTTTTTTTTAAATTTTTACAAATCCCTGACCAAAGTTTTTTTACGTAAAAAGCTTATGTTAGGACTGGGGCTTTGATTAGCGTGTTTGCAGTTTGCACTGTTTTGTCTAAATCCCACTACAATTCGGTACTGACATGTTCCCGGCCGATGCGACGGCACGCTCGCTGCGCTCGGCGCTCGTTCGTCTTGTGCGTGATATCTGTACGCAGTTATTTTTAATTTTTTTTTTTTAGAAAGTTATTTTACATTACAAATTTGATTGATCGTAATCGAGCGTCAGATCATACTAGCGTCAAAGTAAAATGAAACTTAGCATCATCCACCATCACCACTACATCCCATTAACGTCCCACTGCTGGGTACAGGCCTTCACTCTCTTAGGAGAGAGGGAATTAGAGCTTTGATCCACCACGCTGCTCCGATGCGGGTTGGTGGGCTTTGATGACTATATTATCATGTTAGTGATAATAACCGGGACCAACGGCTTAACGTGCTCTCCGAGGCACGAGGGTGAAACACCGCCAGCTTCCTAACTCCGGGCTTGTACTGAGAATTTCTAGTCAGAAAAACCCAACATTTAATTATGGCTCGACCCGGGACTCTAACCCGGGACTTTGTCGGCCACAGTCGAACATGCTAACTTACAACTTACTAGACTACTAGAGCAACCACGAGCAACGAAGCAGTACAAAAAAAGAAAAAAAATAAGCAGTAAAAAGTGATCTATTCGCATAGCAATATTTTCTCTAAGCCCATTAAAATACTGAAATAATAAGAGAATAAATAATATAAATGAAACTTGTACGATAGTTAACCGAAATGCCCGTTTACACCGCAAAGTGATGAGCGTTTAAACATAAATTAGAATGAGTAAAACAAAACTTCAGCCTTTGAAACACTGCAAGTGAGGCGCAGGAATTTCGCCGAGACAAAAAAGGCCGGCGATGTTTTTGTTCGGCATTGTTCTGTGACGGGCCTTGTCTATGCTTTTAAAGTGATTTTGACTGAGATTTATTGTCTATGCTCTATCATACTCGCTGTAGCATGTGCAAGGGTATTGTTTTATCAAGGTTTTATATTATGAGGTTTTTAAATTTTACCTATGTGGTTGCGATTTGATACAAAGGGGCTGATTCTGTAGTGCACAATCTCTAAACTAAACTAACATGACAGCATCCATACTTAATATTATAAATGCGAAAGTGTGTCTGTCTGTCTGTATGTCTGTCTGCTACGCTTTCACGGCCCATCTGTTCAACCGATTTTGCTGAAATTTGGTACAGGAATAGGTTGGATCCCAGGGAAGGAGATAGGCTACATTTTATCCCAAAACTCTAAGAGTTCCCGCGGGAATCAAAAAAACTTCGCGGGCATCATCTAGATCTCTAGTTAAAAATATTGCTAACCCTGCACAAAACTCAGAAAAGAATCGTAAACTAATTGAAAAATCATATTACAATGTAAAGGATTATTGAAATGATAAAAAAGCATGGGAACGAATTGATCCAGCGGCCAATTAATCAAATTGTTAATCATAGTTCTATTATAAATATACTTACGATGTTTGTGATATGGTGATAATAAAAAAAACCCGGCTGAGATTGTTGTGGGCTCTTCTCAGACCAGTGTGCATAGCATACTAAAAATACCACAGATAAGAAATATTACTTTTATCTCTACTTTTGACGTAACGAGACAAGTAACCATGTTAGCTTCGGTAGACAGAGAGAGACAACGGGTAGACACAATTTTACTCGTAGTGCGCATGCTAGCCATACAGGGCGCGTTTGGAACCCTCGTAGCTTTAGTTTTAAGAAACCGTGATTGATTTTCACCATCATGTTGTAGTTTCGGACGTCAAAGTACAGTATACCTAAATTATATAAATAAATATTGATTGATTGATTGAAGTTAGAAGTCAAATGTCAGTTCGTATGTCGTTAAAATTTAACCGGCGCGGCGCTTGCGTACTCCAGCTCTGATATTGCAGACGCAAGACCAAGTTTAGTTTATTAGCATAACTTAGTAGAAATTAATGTATTTGATAAGGCGCGTCTCGATGGGCGGTTATCAGCTATTCCCAATAAAACAGTTATTAATTAATAAACTAGCTGACTTTAATAGTTCCTTCTATAGCTAAATGACAGTTATTGGGCAATTAAATTGCAGTCTGAGTAATAGTCCTAATACAATTATGTTGACTCGCCCGGTTTCGCCCGCGTGGAATTTTTGGAAATCCTTTGACGAACTTCACACCTCCCTTTTCTCTAACTCAGTGGCCATTGAACCTTCCGCCACCACCACCACCACCACCACTTTAATTTTTTATTTTTTTAATTTTATCCCGGAAAGAAAGTGTAAACAATTATTATTCGATCTGGGAGGCTTACTACCATCATTTCAAAATTGCAATTTTAATATAAAGTAGGTACCTTGACGTCGCTAAAATAAGGATTATAATTCGGAAACAAGAGCGTCAACAATATTAAAACCATCAGCCCCGTCTACATTCCATCGGAATAAAGCAATTACACGAACAATTTGAAAACCGACATCAATTCCGCGCGCGCCGCCGTCTCAATCGGCCCCCCTCGGAAGTTATAACTCATTTGTTTGTCTGTTTGTTTGTGTGTTCTCGTCGAATACAAACGTCAAAGTCGTTTTATGGTAAATAGGGTTGCCATGGGCTTCATTAAAGTGGGAAACTGAGTTTGTTGTGGGCTCTTCTCAGATCAGGGCGCGTTTGGAACCCTCGTAGCTTTAGTCTTAAGATACCGTTGTTAATTATCACCATCAATTCTTATTCTTTATAAACATGACGTTCAGAAGGTGTACTTTGTAGGTACCAATTTTGAATAAAGATGATTTGATTTGATTTGATTTGAAAGTTCTCAAATATAATGTAAATAGCAATACTAGATGATGCCCGCAACTTCGTCCCGTGAATTTAGGCTTTTAGGAAATCTCGTGGAAACTCTGTGATTTTCCGGGATCACTTAATAAAAATAAATAAATAAATGTAAGTATTCCCTGCCACGTATTACTTAAGTACCTTCAAGACAAGAGGAAACAAAAGTGAATCGGCATCTTCTAGACTCTAGAGACTAGGTCTAGGTTGGAGCGCGTTTGTCTAGAATCTAGACAAACGCGCTCCAACCTAGACCTCATCATTGCTTTGTAATTTATATTAAGCATGATTGTCTTGAGCGCAAGCCTATTCTGTAATAAAAAAAAACGACATACATATACAGTAGTAGGTATAATACCTACTAATAAAATATTATATTACTGTGAACTGAAGTCAAAGAAGTTGGATCATAGAGTTGGATCCACGCCCGAAGTTCGTAGAAAGTGATGAATCCACAGACAATCTGCTATTTTCTTAACTTAACCAACCGAACAGTTTAACCAGCCAAGTTTTAAATCTTAAGTTAGTTAGTTACCTTAAGTTCGTAGGTAACTTTTGAACTTCGAATTTGAAGTTTTAAGATCCAAACTGAGTTTCAGACTTTGAAATTTATCTACTTGGTCAGGAGTTGACAGTCCATTTTAGTTTAGTAGATCTAGAACTTTGAGTACTTAAAGGTACTCAAATAAAAATAAATGTGAAGTGTCTGTTACCTTTAAATGACCCATCCGTGATTTTGACTAAATTTGGAACAGGGTATAGTTTGCATCCCGGATACTGACTTATTATCATTTTCATCATGTAAAAAAATAAAGTGTTTCTAGAGGGTCCGGTAGTCCTATGTATTTTCACTTACCTACGTCTGATTTTAAACTTAATTAAGCAATAGTTATAAAAAGGTTGTATTTGCCCCAAAAAAATATCGTAAATGAAATCAAGGATAAGTATATTTAAAAATCAAATCCATTTCAATATTTGTCTTGGAATAAAATAATTTGTAGGAAATCCATCTAAATCTAAGGCCATGGCAATCCTAACTGAATATTTGCTTTACACCATCGCAACATGATAATCTTTAAGCTAATAACAGCAAGGGCTATTTTTGTAGACACCGTTTCATATCATCACATTTTTTTGACATCGTTAATGTTAATGTGACATTATAATTGATTTAAGGAGGTATCTTGACCGCCCACAACGACACAGAAGGATAGTTTGAAAGCGTTTTTTGTATGATTGACAACAATGTGGCTTTGTAACTTGGTGTTACGGCAGGTGTGGTGAACCTTTGGTCATTTCGGCGTCTTGATGTTACGGGTAAGGTTTTTGATTCCTGCGGAAACTTTTTAATTTTTCGCGATAAGTTCATTTCGAGTTTCAGCCAAATCGGTTCAGTCATTGTGTCGTGAAGGAGTAACAAACATCCAAACTTTCACATTTATAATATTATGATGATGATGATAAAATTTAGACTATGTGTTACCTAAATTAGGGTATAAGCCTCTATATTACTAGGCTCTATTCCAAATTTCAGCGAAATTGGTTCACCCATGGTCGCGTGAAGGAAGAACAAACAACCAAACTTTCACTTATTTAATATTAGAAGGATTACTATTATGTTTATTTGTCATTACTATTACAAGATATATTAAGTACCTACTTGAAAATAATATTTTTTCAGAGATAAATTGAATGCTTTGTTTTACATATCAATGCAATTAATGTGAATTTGTATAATCAAATTATTATTGGGCTATAGGTATAAGTTTCAAGGATAATTGATACTTTTTAAACATATTGTTATCAAGTAGTGGGCAGTACCAAAAGTTTGTTATACCTGTATTATGGGAGATACCTGTTTAGTTTTTGTATTTTATATTTTTATACAAATAGAGCGGTTAGCAGTAAACTATGTAGGTAGTTACTTACAAGAAATACGAAACAATTCAAATAATAAGGTATCGACTATCGGAACTAGGTAAGCTTTATGCGACTCTATTCCATGAGGTTTTCAGCCGTTTCATAGGTTTTAAAACTTTAAGATTTTAATTTAGATTTTGGTCTATTTTATACTTAGTTAGGTTTTCATTACTGGTACTTAAGTATTCAGTTTTATTTAGATTTTAGATAATATTCTATTGCTATGTTCTAAATTTTATTCCAAGCCTCAACTAGATATAATCCAAAGGCGAACTTAATACCAATTTTAGTAGTGGGGATATCGTGATAAAACAAGGACGTACATAGAGAGTATTAGAGTAGGAGAAGTAAAACATGATGTTTTAAAACTTATATCCGCGCGGACGAAATCGCGGTCACTATTCTAGTTAGTTAATAAATAAATCTTCTTTGGTGGAATCTTATTAACAAGCATTATATAGTTAACTTAAAGCTAGCGAAGTAATCCTCAGTGAAAGTATGTTAATCGCGCACGTCGTTTCTCATTAACTGCAACATGTTACATGGTTGTGTGTTATTGCTGACGGTACTAACGGTGCACTATAATTATACAGGAATTAGGCATTAGCGTTTTATGCGGACGGTCAATAATTTATATTTGCATTCTTTGTATAATGACCATGTTAAATTCAATGGCATTAATTCAATCTAAAGGAATTGAAAGGAAAAAGTGAAAAGAAAGCTGTTTAGTTCCTATACATATTATATTATTTTTATTTAAAGAAACCTAAGAAAACTCAGTTTTTTCTTTTATTTCTATTTTCTGAACGGAAAGCTCTTTCTTTATGTCACATCGTGTTAGCAACCCATAACATAACCCCATAACATCTGATAGAGGCAGGAAGCAATGAAACAAGGTGAGATGATATTTTGGAGCGCGTTTGTTCCACGCTCCGGTATCAGACGTGAATCCGTCCACTGCCTATTATTAAACGTTGTTAGCCTGAGGCCACACGTAACGGACGAAACGCTTCTTCTTTGACAAACTCCCTGGCGCAGGGTTGACCGCTGTTGTCATTGACTTAAATCGATGGCTGTTGTCTAAACGTGCGGAGGCCCCTTTTTTTTTTTAATCGCTGGAAAAATGCTTTTACGCATACCGCACTAAGCGGTTATGTGGGACTCAGATAGATAATACCCACTAAAAAACCAGCGGCACAGTCCGCGTCACGAATGAACCTTACCTTACTTACGACTGAGACGGCTCGACGTCGACCGGTATAGAGTCATTGACACCTAACACCTACGTCCTACAGTGTAGGACCTACACTATGGCGGGAGGAGGTGAGCATATCGTCGCCTTCTTCCACCCTGTCTTCTTCTGCGGATCGGTGGAGCATTTGCGTCCAGCTCACGGGTTGATCCCCGGCAGGTTCAATTTGGAAATTTATAATTTCTGAATTTTCCCTGCTCTTGCCTAGTTACCGGCAAAGACGTATCTCCAAGCGATTTAGCGTTCCGGTACGATGCCGTGTAGAAACTAGAAACCAATTAAGGGTATGGGATTAATATAACTGCCAGGCCCCTAACATCTTAGACTGCAACATCACTTACCATCAGGTGAGATTGCAGTCAGGGCTAACTTGTAGTGGATACCAACTATCCACTACAAGTTAGCCCTGACTGCTCGGGCAGTCGGGCTTATCGTTTGCAACTGCTTGACTGTTCCTTTTCCTCGCCCGTCGCACTCGCTCATGCGCTTGCCTCTGTCGGATTTCTTCGTCGATTAGCACGCACGTTTTGCACGCTCCAGTATCGCGTAGTGTGATTGCAGCCTACCTCGGTGTTTATTCCTGTGCGGGTGCCAACGCACGTTATGTTACGATTTATGACACGTTTTGTGAACGCGACACTCAATGGTAACGGTCAGCCGGTGGCTTTATAGGTTTAAAATATTTTGTTGAAGATAGGTTTTTAATATTGAACAAATTCAAATCTTTTTCAACTTGAATAAAAAAGATTTGAATTTTATTTGAATCTTCTTAATTATTTGTTTTTTAATTATTAATTTCTTCTTAATTATTAATTTTTCTTAATTATTTGTTAATTCATTATTTATTTTATTGACTAATTCACACAAATTAATAGAAGTAAAACTTTTGCAGTCTTTTCGGTCGGGCTTATCGTTTGCAACCCGTCGCACTCGCTCATGCGCTTTTAGTCTCTGTCGGATTTCTTCGTAGATTAGCACGCACGTTTTGCACGCTCCGGTATCGCGTAGTGTGATCGCAGCCTACCTCGGTGTTTATTCCTGTGCGGGTGCTAACGCACGTTATGTTACGATTTATGACACGTTTTGTGACGCCGCGTTGCTCGTGTTGTGAACGCGACACTCAATGGAAACGGTCAGCCGGTGGCTTTATAGTTAGTTTATAGGTGTATTGTGCTTTGTAGTCGTTTCCTACTATATTTTAGTTTAGATTGATGGTGGCACCGAAACTAAACTAAACGTTTATAGAATAGTTTAACAATATTATTGTTTTTTGCACGCACCTTTAATCTTTCGGAGCTATGTGCGTTTTAAAAAATTGAATATCACTGTGATATCTATTACTTTGACGGTGAAGGAAAACGTCGTATCTCCGAGAGTTCTACATAATGTTCTAAATCTAAACGGTCATGTATGTCTGTCAATCCGTACTCGGTCAACGTGGTGGACCATGGCCAAACTCTTCTAATTTTGAGAAGGGGCTCGTGCTCCGGCAATGGGTTGAACATTTTTGGGCGTGAGCTTTGAGTAATTAATTACTAGCAGATGCCCGCGACTTTGTCCGCGTGGATTTAGGTTTTTTGATTCCCGCGGGAACTCTTTAATTTCCCGGGATAAAAAGAGTACCTAGCCTATGTGTTATTCCAGACTATAATCTATCTCTGTGCCAAAATTGTGTTGACCCTTATCTGTTTTTATCCGCTACAAGTTAGGCCTTGAGTCTTGACTGCGATCTCACCTGATAGTAGGTGTTGATGCAGTCTATGATGTCAACGGGCTAATCTGTTAGGACTTAGGAGCATGGCGGTTATAAACCCATAACCCTTATCGGTTTCTACACGGCATCTTACCGGAATGCTAAATCGCTTAGCGCCACGTCTTTGCCGGTAGGGTGGTAACTAGCCACAGACCAGAGAAAATTCAGAAATTGACCCTGCCGGGGATCAAACCCGGGACTTCCCACGTTAAGGCAACAGCGCTCAACACAGTGCGATAGATTAATTACCGTCAAAGCCTAGCTTAGTTCAAACCAAAACGGAATGAGTCATGTTTAAAAATGAAACTACACACTACGTAATATTTTAAAGATATAATGATATACAGCCCGGTTGTTAAATGTCATAATATATTATAATCCGTTGAAGTGATTCATTAATAATTCTATTAGTAGGTAAATCTCTCACTAACGACTGACTATTTTTACACCAGACCAATCCTATTTCACATTTCATTATTATATAGGCCACTACACACATTATACTTTAAAAATCAGCGATCGACGCTATTGATATTTGGGACTTGGGTCCATTTTAGATGCTCTTTTAATTGAAAACTTTATGTAAATAGAATAAAAGTTACTACAACTTTGATATTTTGTAAAACTAAAAATAAAATTTTAAGCTAAAAGTCTGAAAACAATCGAACAGTAGATATTAATTTTGCTGTAATTGTTTAATTTATTATGTTGACAATTACAAAATGACAAACGTATTAGACAAATGGTTTAGTTGAACGAATCAGAAGATTCCAAGTTCGAATCCTGGCAGGGTCGCCATGAGGTGTGCGTTAGAATAGAATAGAATATTTATTTATTTGCTTTCTTTCGTTGATAGGATTAAAATGAGACACGTCTGTTCTTCAATAGGTTCGCTTTATTACTACTACTTACTGCTACACTACAAAAATGTATTGTTGTTTATTATATTTTTTTACTCAATTTTTTTTTGTGCAAGACGTAAGTGGTAAATGTTTAATTGTGGATTAAGAGTTACGCAGTATCTTGCCTATGGCCTTTACATTCCAAATGCAAACTTTACTATGACTTTGAGAGTGGCTCTGACATTTTGTCTCTATCATTTTGCAATATTTAAAATATTACCAAAATGCGATCGAAAAATCACTTAAATACACAATTCAAATACCGCGAAATATTGCAATAAGCCACCAAAACTCAATGCAGCACTGGTGGCCGATGGAATCGATGATTGTTGATCGCCGCAGGTACAAGTATAACGTGTGCACTGGCTCTAAGTATAGATCTTTTGACAGCTAATGTGAATGGACTACAGGGCTGTCGTGTGTATTTTGAGCACGACGAGTGACGACGGAATCATAAGTACACCTGGCAATTTGTAAGACTCTATTTTAAACACGCTGTACGTAGAGCTTGCTTATTTTGAATTTTCCTTTTACAGTAACAATAATTACTGAAGTGAAAACTTCTTTAGCTGCGTTGAGCACTTTTTGGTAGGGGGTAAACTTGTGGATTCGCGTCACCGACGCCTCGCTCCGTCATGCTCGCGAACAGCGACATGCTCGCGATCACCGACATGCTAGCGTTGTTACGAAGACAAAAAGCCTTAAATACTACATTTGTAATTAAACTTTAATGCCTTAGTTTTAAGGTTTATATATATATTTTTTAATTATTTTAAATATTCGTTTTCACTTTTATCGGCATTTTTATCGGTCCCTATATTATGACTGCCAATTTTTTTTGGGTGCGTTCCGAAATACACTGCGAGCACTGTAAGTCCCCAGTAAAGAGCACTGCCAGTGCTCGCAGTGCTTATAACGGAACACCCACTTTATCTTTTTGCTGTCATGAAACCACAGGGCTTGTGTCATAATACCTGACATCTAAGTTTTGTGGATTCAATGACTAAAATTCAGGTTCAGTGTCTATAATATTTACGCGCACTTAAACTAGCAGGCAGGTCACCTGAATTCTCAGTACGTCTAGCCAAGACTTAGGAAGTTGGCGGTATCCCCGTGTCTCGGAAAGCACGTACAACCGCCGGTATTGCGCCTTTTATCTCTCTGGTCGTGTCGGATTTTCCGTCTCATCGGCCTATGAGAGTAAGGGAATAGAGAGTGTACCTGTGTTTGCGCACACACTTGTGTACTAAGTATAATATCTCCCGCGCAGATGGAATAAATGTCTCTGGATATCGGCCACCGTGGCCGAAATTAGGTCGGGAGGACATCATTCAGTCTACACAGACGTATCAAACAGCCATCCCCTAAGGCCTAAACATACTACGCCCACTAATATCTACATTATCCTACTAATAAATATCAGCGATGTATCAGCTAATAATAATATACACAGATGTCCCACACAACAGCTCAGCACCCTAATTTTATTAATAAAGTGACCTCTGCCATTTGCAGACACAACAATGCAAGATGGCCGCCCCCAACTGTCAAACGCATCGAATTTGCGAGCATTTTATTCGCATTGTACTATTTAGCGATTTTATTGAGGAAGCTTAGGCCGGCCACAATATATGGATGCTGATGTCATACAAAATTGAGTTACCATTGAGTGAACTTGGTGAAGTAATAGCTGATTAGATACTATTCTAGGTTTATGATAGAAAAAAAAAAGAAAGAAAGAAAGAAAATAACATTTATTCACAGCATTGTGCCACACAGAACAATTACCATAGCGCCTCCAGTACCTGAGTATTAGACTCATGATCAAGACGTCATAGAAGCACCACAACGCTTGTCGTGTGTGGCACTACCTGAAAAAAGGCATCAGCTCAACATAATGCAGAATGCCTCGCAATAAATTACAAGAGCATTCAGCGCTGATAGGTACCATTGTGGGTACCATAGATTGTACTATTCTACTTTTAAATGCGAACGCGTATCTGCTTGATTTTTAATCACGCCGTAAGAAACAAACCGATCAATTATTTTGCATAGGACCTGCCCCCCGATTGTGTAAGGAAATCGTAATCGTAATCGTTAGTCAAAAGGATAATTCGACCTGTTTAAGGCGCCAGCGGAGGGTGAATTGATCATACAAACGTAATACCAAAATAATTTGTAATTCGAGCATATTTCCTCCATATTATAAGATTATTAAGATTGAACTTGTATTTATCTAGGTCCCTGGATAATTATTTTTTCAAAATAATTTCCCAAAATTAAATGTAAGCACATGTTGCGTTTTGCATGTTTTTACGACATAAACGACATGTTTTCTCCTTATTTGTTTCATATTAAAACCAACGATATCTCACGTACTAAATGATCAGGAACATAGCCTATATTGTCAAGTTACAGAATAACAACACGAAGTTAAAACACAACAATTTTTCATTCATCATTTTTGGTATTCACGGAACAAGACTAAATGTATAACAAATTCTGTACGCTCATATTGCTATCGCGCTTGCACGCGATCATGTATCATCAGCCAAATAGGGATAGCAATATACCGGCAAATTTATATTTGCGGTTCAAGTAGAAGTTGCGAGCTGTCAAATGATTACGATTTGCTTAGACAATGGGGGCTCTGGACGATATTATCATAAGTCAAGTCAATTCAAAATATGTTTATTCCAAATTGGTACATATACCTACAGTACACTTTATGAACGTCAAGTATAATAAGCTTTATATCCCGGAAAATCATACGTAAACAAAGCTCGTATCCGAAACTTGTCTTAAAAGTAAACAACTTTAAGGCTGGGACTATATCACTGGTTCGGAAGAAAATTTTACTAAGAAAAACCTGTGAGAAACTTTGCTATAATATAACGTATTAAAAATATAATATGGTGTGCATAAGCATACTTAACTGCAGTTTCGAGTATTGCTGGAACGAGTCCAATGCACGCTCTTTTATCACTTATCTACTCATAGGTACGAAATTTCCGACAATATAAAATTTTCTCATTTTCAAATATAAAATTTTCGTTAGTAAAATTTGCCTGGAGTTTTATTATGAAAGAGTAAGATCGTGGGTAGCCGCCCTTATCTTAATTTGTGAGACATCGGATTTAATTCAAAATAGGAGAAATAATTTGATATATGAATAGGCTTAATTACGGCGTTTATTTATTGTACACGTTTCACTGGTTGCAGGGCCAGACCCCGATTTCATTAGATTGGGGTAGGGATGTCCAAATCCTGTAATAGTATTAATTTATTCTTATACATGCCCTTCTGCGGCTGCGATCTCACTTGGTGGTAACTTACCACCAAGTGAGACTGCATTACAATTTACCACTGGTATGTTGTAATGCCGTCTTAGATGATAGCGGGTTAACCTCGGTGGAACACAGAAGTAATATTAAACCCACTTACTTATCATACTGGAACGCGAAATCGCTTGGCGGCACGTCTTTGCCGGTTGTATAATAATTTGTCACGGTCGAAGCTTCCCACTTTACAATGGAGACAATTTAGAAATATCCAAATTGTCCCGGCGGGAATCAAACCTAAGATCCTAGCGTTCACCATTGCGAAAGGGAGGTTCGTTTTTCAAGTAAAAACTGATAAAAAGATTTGGCGATATATTTAATGTTTTCCACAGCAAAAGTGCCAACCCTATCCGAATTCGCCCCTGATTTTATTAGCTGCATCCCCAAAGTACGCGCAGTAGGGATGTTGATTTATTTTCCTTTCCACGCTGATCGTGCGTGAAAACAAATTTTTATTTCGTCCACAAAGGAGGTTTTCATTGTGGAAAGTTTGAATTACTTTTATTGGATTTTTTTGCTGAAAATTATTTGCGCGTTATTTTGAATTCGTGGTATTGAATGTTAGATGATGCCTGCGACTTTGTCCGCGAGGATGTCGGATGATTAAACCTCCAGTGAGAAATCTTTGATTTACCTTTCCTGTACCTACTTTAGTTTGCATCCCGGACGTGCACTTTGTGCAAATGAGGTGGATCACTAGAATATCGCAATTACAATAGGGATGATGCCTATATCAAAAATAAATTATTTCTAACTGATTATTAAATAGAGGGTCTTCCAAAAGACCTAAAATTCACAGCCTCGGTTGGTTTTAAGTTTGATAACCATTTTAAAATACATATACGAGTAGGTTAAAGAAAAAAAGTGCGTTGAAATTTAATGACGTCACAACTGTGAATTTCATACAACTTCCATACTAGAAGTGCATTTGTAAGTTTGATAAAGAGTTGCTGATTTGATTGAGTTGTCATCATCCCTATTTATAATAAACTAGATGACCCGCGCCTTCACCGCGTGAATTAAGTTTTTCTCATTCCCGCGGAAACTGTTTAATTTTCCGGGATAAAAAGTCGCCGGGATACCACCTATAAATGTACTAAATTTCTTCAAAATACGTTAAACAGATGAGCCGTGAAAGCATAGCAGACAGACAGAGAGACACCTACTTTCGCATTTATAATATTAGTATGGCTAAATATGGTCAGTTTACTCCAGTGAATAAATTATCGTAGGTATTAGCGCTGGTCCAAATTTAGTCAAACCCAAATTTTTTAAATTCAAATAAACGTTTTACAAGTGATTTTGAATCGATTTAGGATCGGTTAATTCAACAGTTCCTGATTGTCTGGCTAGAATCGGTTTAAGTGACAGGTGGTCTGTAAATATGTCATAGACAGATAGATCTTATAATATTATAATGGACTAGCAGATACCCGGCGTGTGCTACTACGCTAAAGAAAGGAAATTTAAAAATAATTTTAGTGGTCTAAATTGAACCATCAATGAAACCGGGTTAGGGCACATCGCGTCGGTTGGATGGTTTCAAAGTCTTTAACGGTCATAGGTAGAAACAATTTTTGTGTTTTATATACCTAGGTACAGAAAGTTAGATTTTATAAAATCGGAGAATATAGAGTTTATAAGCACATTAAGGGGAAGACCTCTCAAAAATTGGAAAAACAGATTCACATCGAATTAGAGTTTAAGAAGGTCGTTTATCAAGCGGACGTTAATTTTATTTAATAAATCAGTTTGGCCGACGGCAGCGCCGCCATTAGTCAAACTGTGTCCCGACTCCCGGGATCCAATACCCGGATTGCTTGAGGCTGAAATGGTGCCAAAGTTTCGCAATCTTACAGTTGACAGTGCTGCGGTCCGGTTAATAAAGGTAAAGGCGTGTGTATAAACCTAATTTTGAGCTAAGTTCATAAATACGTGGTAAATAATGTCTCTAGTTTATAATTAGACAAAATGAGGAGGTTGCAGTAAGTTACTAGATAAATTATCCAATTTATGACACCAGGTTAGTTGAAATATGGTTGAAATAATTCTGAAACTTGTTTTTGGGTAATTTAGACGAGTGATTTAACTAACTATCTATAAATGATTTACATATATTGTCATTTTATGCTTAAACATTTTAATCGGTCTTGAATTTATCTTTGCCGCGCCGACTAACGAAGCTATCGAGTAAGAAAAGTGGAACTTAATTTTTCTAATAAGTGCAGTATAGTGTTTGCCCGACTGTATGGTTGCGACACTGTGACGGCGGGTGGAGTACAAATGATCGGATATGACGGTGATGGATGATAGCTGTTTGTATCTAAGCGGCGTTTAAGTTGTACCTATTGCATCGGATGAAGCCAACTTAAAACATAATTGAATGACTTATTTTGTTTCTCGGCTTCTTTGATTGAAAAGCGTATGTTTTATTGTCTATGCCGTCTAGTTGGTTAAGCCAAAAATCGGAGCTGTAAAAGAAATTGATATTAAAATTTCTTACTGCAACGGAACACTGAAAAAAATAGCACGAGACTTTTTACTTTTTTGGCACAGTAAAATTTAATTCGGTTAAAAAAACTGATTTTTTGTAAAAGTAATTGATTACTGACAGTTCGTCGAAATGGGCAAAAAACAGTAAGAAGCTAATCAGTTGTTTCAATTGTTTGTACATTAATGTTTACTGAAGCAAACGGTTATTTTTAAGTATTGCCGTTTTCAGAGCTTTACTGATATTGTAGCAGTTATTTTTACTGCTTCAGAACAGTTTTTTTAGAATATAGTTAGGAGCTAACGAGCTATTTTAATTGTTTGAACTTTAAAGTTTACTGAAACAAACAGTTCATACTAACTATTACTTTCTTACTTACTGTCTTACAAACAGTAAGAATAGTCAACCGGTAATATCTACTGTTATAACTCAACTGTTTTTTTTTCGGTTACTTGAACTTGTTTGGACAATAGGCTCCATTTTTACTGGCCAAAGCAATGTATATTACCGAAAAAGCAATTAGTTTTACTAATTTTTTTTTTCAGTGAAAACATGCATCTTTTTACCGTCGTGCTTCTCCACAAAGTATTCGGCGATTTGTTTATCTTTGTTTATTATAAATCTGTGAAGGAAAAGATATTTAAAAGGCAATTCAACTATATTTTTAAAGATATGTTTATAATACTAGATGATGCCCGCAACTTCGTCCGCGTGGATTGATGTTTTTTGATTCTCGCGCGAACTCTTCAATTCTCCGGGATAAAAAGTAGCTCCTTCCCCGGGATGTAACATATCTCTGTACCGAATTTCGTCAAAATCAGTTGAGTAGTTGGGCCGTGAAAGCGTAGCAGACAGACAGACAGACAGACTTTCGCATTTATAATATTAGTTATTATGGATGGATGTACATTATAAATGTTACAAAATTTGTTTCTATTTGGTTACTGAATTGGGTGCTTATTACAATCGCTTCAAGTACTATTATTTTAATATTGTTTTGACAACTCGTGTACCAACGTTACCATGACGTCACTAAAAAAGGATTTAAGTAAATTACATGCTGAAACAAGAGCGTCAACAATATTAAAATAAAACTGCTTTAAACTATAGTAGTAAGCCCCCTGTGCTGCTTTGTAAATAACTGTAATATACCGATTCGAACTCTTACTTTTATTAAAATGACGTTCAAAGTGCGTTCTTCGCCTCGAGGCGTGTCGGCGTCGTCCGCACTCCGCGGCCGCGCACGCCTCGCGCGGATTAAACTGACAAAGCCGGCGATCGGCAAACAGTTCACTACCCCTTAATGAATATGCGCTAGGGTTGACAAATCTAATTTTTTAAAACTATTTTGACGTTTCAACTATCGTGAGTGATAGTCATTTTAACCATAAATATATACCGGCTACAACTCACGTGCTTTGTCGGAAAATGCCCGACTAGTTAGTAGTTTCAAATCCGTCCGGGGCCCTTATTCATGACGTGACAGCTGAAAGACTCAATTTACCTAAACTTAAACTCGGATTCGAAACTAGTCGGGCATTTTCCGACAAAGCACGTGAGTTGTAGCCGGTGTATATTTATAGTTAAAAGATTTTTTTTACTAATTTAGAGATTCGTAGCTAAACGAGGTATCCTACTTGGTACAGTTCGATTGTGTGTCGCATCTATTAAAACAACCGGTCAAGTGCGAGTCCAAGTCGCCCATCGAGGATTCCGAAGCTTGGAAATAATATTATGAATAATAAGATGAATCTACAGTCTCATTAAAAAAATTAATAATTGTTTAAAGTAAACTGTTGATTTCTATAAAACTATGCTACTTAGTTATGGACTTCGAATGTCAAATCACATGAAAATAAAATGATGAATATAAGCCATCGACTTATGGCACTTTTGGCAAATGATGTTAATTATCTTGATGGGCAGCGAAATTCAATATCTGTTCACGCAAATCTGTCAATAAGTTTATCAAGAAAAAGATAATTATTGAAAGTCACAAAAGTACTTACTTACCAAGATTTTCGTAAAATGAACTATTCTACATTTAAATATTAAAAAACGTATTTTGGCAACCCTACATAGCGTACATTAAAAATACGACCTTATTTTTCGTTTCTATAAAGTTCATTTACGCTTACAACGCAATAAAAGTCAGTACTAACGTTTGATTTTCCAATATTGAGAACTATTATAATCTTCTGATCTTTTTCTGTCGGTGTAAAATCAATCAAATTGCTCAGGAATTAAGGTATATTTTTGAGTGGGTATTAGTTGTGGGTAAATATTACAAGCTTGCACGCGTGCCTACGCATAATATCATCGGCACACACTTATTGGGTGATGATTTGTCAACTTTAATCTTTGTTATGGATATTAAACTTTATAGCTTAGATTATAAAGTATAATTTTGTATGGCAGAATATTTCCAGATTATTTTTCTTTAGTGGGAGGTTTTAAAAATCTTTCACGCCATGGACACGGTATGCGAGCAGGAAGTATTCAGAAGCCGCCATACTTCTTGTATGTTGATTTTAGCTAAGAATATAGGTCTATCTATTTACTTTTTGATATTAGCGATTTCTAACTGACAGATGCGTCGGTCTGCCTCTTGGAGCATATACTTATGTGGTATTTTATCTGAGGTCTGCCTTTATATTTCCTATTCTGTGTTTATACTACCTATAAAAAGTGATCATGAATTTAGTATGACCATTTCCAAACTGTACAATTGATACACTGTGATTTTAGCAAAAAAATAATAATATACCTACTTAAAAAATCGTAGAAAATAATAGTATGTAGATTACTAGCGTAATTTCTTAAGATATAGGTTTCTCTGGTCCTAGTCGTAGCTATATGACACAAAAAGCTATTTTACTATAGGAAAAAACGTCTGCACTCTGTGCTCTTCATTAAAAGTTACTGAGGATGCCCCTAACAGGTTAGCCCGCTACCATCTTAGACTGCATCATCACTTACCATCTGGTGAGATCGCAGTCAAGGGCTAACTTGTAGTGGATAAAAAAAAAAAAAGGTTGTAACATACAGCTTTGCCACAAATTATTTTCCTTTAGAACTAAGGCTAAGTCTCAGGCTGAGCTCTATAGAGTGAACTTTGACTTTGCTTAGACTTAAGACATGGTTAAAACGAGACAGATTTATGTTACTCACATAAGTCCATCTCGTTTTAACTCTAAGCAAAGTCTGAGCCAAGTCAAATACGCTCTATAAATCTCAGCATAAATGTGGTAGAGACTAGAGAGAGAGAGACGTTTAAACGGACGGACAGACAGATGTACCTACTGGAGTTTCTTGTTTTACTTCTAAAAACTGAAAGGCTAATTTTAGAACTTTTTCAAATTCTAAAACCGGTCTTGTTTAAAATTTCTATTAATAATTCGTTATTCAGATACAATTCTGTATAATTAGCACAAAAAAAACGTGCGCGTATCGGAATGAATACTAATAAGAGTCATAAAGAAGCGTCAATTGTACCTTGAAAGCCAACAGACTGTGAGTTAGGGTGCAAGGTGAAAAGGAGTGAAAGGGGAGTGAATGGAGAGTGAAACGGAGCGAGGGGGAGCGGAAAGCCTTTCTTTGTGGGACCATTTCGGTAATCAAAAGGCTGCGATGAATAAATCATTATCGCTGTGGTTCATTTACGCGATTTTTAAGCTAAAATAACAATGAATCTTTGTGATCGAATGATGTTTATTGTTGTATTTAAGTCTTAAATTATTTCATGTTCCGTACGGAGGTTAACCTGATTGGATTTTTTGTGGAAATTGGTGAGGATGTGAAATGAAAAATCATAGCTTGTGAAAGCTCAAAATGGTACCAATTGTTTCGGGCATACCTAACTTGAAAATATGTCTGATTCATACAAACTTTCATCCCCTATTTAACACTCTTCGAGGTGGGGGGTGTTCGGTGGATAGGCATTAATAGATCAGTCAGTCAGACATTGTGAGTTGTGACGTCACTTTTTTGACGCACTTTTTTATTTAGATCGATAGTTTAAAATGGTTATCAAGCATAAAACTAACAACGGACGTGGATATTACGTCTTTCGGGAGATCCTCTATTTAATAATCCCAAAAAAAAAATTTAGAAGTGAAAACTTATAACTTAGAATTTTAGTATTAAAATTTTAGCGTTATTTAAAGTTTAATAACGAATGTAGTATATTTATATTTAAGATCTTTTGTCTTCGTAACAACGCGAGCATGTCGGTGACGAGCATGTCGGTGACGGTGTCGGTGACGCGAATCCACAAGTTTACCCCCTACCAAAAAGTGCTCAACGCGGCTAAATAAGTTTTCACTTCAATAATTTATTTTTGACACAGGAAACATCCCAGTTATAAATGAAGCAACAATCAAAGAAGTCATCTCGTTTTAATGTCTACGTCATAAAAGTAAGCTAGTGTGTGGGACATAAAGCCAAAGTGGATTGGCGACGAAAGTGTTAAAATTCCGCATTCTTGCCAACTAGCCTGATTCACTATATAAAGCTGCTTTCCCGTGGGAATCAAAAAACCTTAATCCACGCGGACGAAGTCGCGGGCATCAGCTAGTCCATACTAAAAACTTTAATTACATTAAGACTCTTGATTGTTACTACAAAACCTACCTTGACTGCTACCATTTTGGTTTATTACCACTGTTTATTTTTGTTTATTACCATTTTTGTTTGTTTACCTACTACCACGGACGATCTCAAGCCAGGGGGTCTACTCTCTTTCTCTAAAACTAAACTTCGCAAACAAACGAACGAAATTTCGTTAACTCCTCTCCTACAT
Organism: Erebia ligea; assembly: GCA_917051295.2. Lineage (NCBI taxonomy): Eukaryota > Metazoa > Arthropoda > Insecta > Lepidoptera > Nymphalidae > Erebia > Erebia ligea. The sequence continues at coordinate 1,837,889 of OU785234.1, read as the reverse complement.
AATATTATCTCTATGCTCCTCTCTATTTCGTTTTCGTACACGCAGACGAAGTACGGATCCATAGAAAATTTTCGTGACCGATTGGATTGAACGATTTTGTGTGGGTCTAATAACCGACTAATTACGTTCATTTGCGAAGTTTCGTTTGAGAGAAAGAGAGTAGACCCCCAGTACCTGGGAGTCGCTGAAGGCAAGCGGCACAAGACTGTGTACTGTGGAGAACCATGTAAGAGACCTTCGTCCTGTGGACGTCTATTGGTTGAGACGATGACGACGACAGAGGGAGGCTCAATTTTGTCATAATCTCTAGAATTTAACATCTCAGTATGTATTTGGTAATGAGACACTATAATAATATTATAATGGTGTATGAATGTAATATCAAGCCATACAATCTTAACGAGCGGGCTGTAAAACATACAGTTTATAGCTGATGTGTAGGTACGTGTTGGTGGCACTAACTAACATAGTGGACGGGTTTGCACACACGGCCTTTGTGGATAGTCAGTATGGCCGCTCGAATATATAAACTAAGTTATTTTTTAATAGGATTAGGTTTTAGGAAAGGATTAGGTTTTTAGGAATTTGTAATTAATTTTAATTAGTTTTAATTTTTCATAGTTAAGGTACAATATTGTAACTTCATTATCGCATTAGAGAATCTCTGTAAAGCATTGTAAAGGGAAGAAGGATAATAAATAAAATAAAAATTATAATATTATAAATGCGAAATGGATGGATGTTGGTTACTCAATCACGCCAGAACGGCTAAACGGCGGGCTGATTACGTATCTCGCGACCGGTTTGCGACAGGCGTAAATCTCGCGATCGCTGCTGTCAAACGGCAATTTTGTATTACTTAACAGCGGCTATCGATAGCAAAAGTGCATGAAAAGTGCATTTTGCGGCAGGCGAGCAATAGACGTGCGATCGGCTTGCGTAATACGAATTCTAGTGACGTTTTGCGACCGATTTCGTAGTGATTGCTGTCGCATTGCTACTGCTGTCGCTACTGCAAATTTTACGTAATCAGGCTGCGGATCTGGATGAAATTTGGCACAGAGATCTATACTAATCTATACTTTTACTAATATTATAAATGCGAAAGTTTGGATGGATGTATGTATGTATGGATGTATGGATGTTTGTTTCTCAGTCACGCTCCAACGGCTGAACGGATCTGGATGAAATTTGGCACAGAGATAGTTTATAGTCTAGAATAATACATAGGCTACTTTTTATCCCGGAAAATTAAAGAGTTCATGCGGGTACCATAAAACCTCAATCCACGCGGACAAAGTCGCGTGCATCAGCTAAAATGTTTCATAAGTACCTAAGTAAAATGAAATAGAAAGAATTTTCACCAGTATCCTAATCTCATATCAAATCATAAGGCCACTGTATATAGTACACAATATAGATTTTATTAGTTTTAGTACCTACTCGACCAGTTTACTGGCCCAGCCAAGCACTGGCTACTGCCTACTGGCTAGGTTTAAGGTACGATGCCTTTACTGAGAAAATTAGCTGTCAATATTGAAATTAGTTTTCTTAGTGAGCATATAAATTGCCTTAACACCGCGCGAGCGTTTTGAAATTACCCGTTTAGTATTTAGATAAGTCAGTTATTTTAGTTTATAGCTAATGAATAGATTCAGTAAGTTTATGTATCTATTTCATTTGATTTTATAATTCTACTAGCTGATGCCCGCAACTTCATCCGCGTGAAAGTAGTTTTTGAAGTGAAAACTTCTTTAGCCGGCTTGAGCACGTTTGGTAGGGGGTAAACTTGTGGATTTGCGTCACCGACACCGACACCGTCACCGACATGCTCGCGTTGTTACGAAGACAAAAGGTCTTAAATATAAAATATACTACATTCGTAATTAAACTTTAATGCCTTAGTTTTAAGGTTTAATTTTAATTTTAATTTTTTTTTAATTATTTTAAATATTCGTTTTCACTTCTATCAGCAGTCCTTATGACTGCCATTTTTTTTTAATTACCACGGGCACTTCTTAATTTTCCGGGACCAAATGTCACTCTCCGTCCTCAACTTTACCCATCCAAAAATCACGTCTTAGATCCGTTGCTCGGTTGCGGTGTGATTGAAGGACTAACTAACAAACAAACACACTTTCTTATTTATAATATTAGAATGATGTTTGATAAGTACTTATAAGGTACATTTAACTATAAGAACGCTTAGTTAATCCATCTTAGTTCTATTAACGTTATCTTAATCAAATAAACCTGTCAATACTGTATGTTATTACTTATTACCTACAGTAAATAAGAAGGCATTGAGATGGTATGAGTATGGAGTAATAGATCCTGTACACTAAATATTCAAATCGAAATAAGGTTGAAACAAAGTTATCGGTACATTTTAATGTACCTAAATATCCTATCACCATTATGACGATAGCGATAATCTAATCAAATCTTAGAATTAATTAATTAGAATCTTAGAATCTTGATTAGATTATATTATTATTCTAAATTGTACACTTTTTGAAGGTCATAACAACATCAAATACATACAATTAATAATAATATATTGACGAGTAAAAGTTTTTGACGACCTCCCTTGGCGCAGTTCTAGAAGCGATATTATGATCTTAGGTCCTGGCGAGAAGTCCTTACTCCTACTGGGTAAAATTTTTAATGATTATACGAACTTACCTGTACGTGAAGTTCTATCATAATTATACGAGGCAAAGCGGCATTTCAAATGTATTTTGCGGTGTGTTAAATAATTAAATAAGGTTATAAAATTGTTAAAAAACCCTTTTATGATTTAAATAAGTATGTTAATAAGTATAGTTTTATAAAAATGACGATATTTGTACACCACACTGTGGTAGAATATGAACACTTTAATACTGTATTCCACCTCAATTGTATCTCAATTATTCACAAATAAATAAATTGATTAATTGATTGATTGTCCGAAGACCACGGCAATTCTGCTGTTTTTTTAATATGATTTTTTTAATGTTTAGAGTCGTGCTATATGTTTATTGAGAATTTTTCTCATTATATACCTATTTTTTAAGTAACATACAGGAAGACTCGCGTCCATGTAGTATATGCCATAGATAATACACTATATTGTGTACACGTCCAGTTGACTGACATTATTTCACAGAAATTGCACGCTCTAGTAATGACAACTCTCTGTAAGTTGGTAGTTATTAAATTCAGTGGTCTAAATAGTGTAATGCGATTTGAAATTCTAATTTATAATTGAACTAACGCGATTAGAGTATGATTTGTGAGTTGTGACCCCGATATAGGTACAAGAGTGTCGGATACTTCTGATAAATGATCGATAATAAGCTAATCCATACTAATATAATAAATTCGAAGGCGTGCCTGTGTGTCTGTTGGTCTGTTGCCTTTTCACGGCACATCTGTTCAGTCGATTTTGACGAAATTTGGTGCAGAAATAGTTTGCATCCCGGATAAAGTCATTTTTTTTAAATCCTCTACAAGTTAGTTCTTGACTGCGACCTCACCTGATGGTAAGTGATGATGCAGTCTAAGATGGCTGCGGGCTAATTTGTTAAAGGTACGGCAGTTAGATTAAACCCATACCCCTATTGGATTCTACATGGCATCGTACCGGAACGCTAAATCGCTTGACGGCACGTCTCTCCAGTAGGGTGGTAACTAGCCACGGCCGAGGCAACCAGACCCAGACCAGAGAAAAGTCAGAAATTATAAATTCCTAAATTGACCCTGCCGGGAATCGAATCCAACAGCGCTCAACACTGCGCCAGGGAGGTCGACAAAACTTCTGATATATGATCGATCGATATTAATGTCCTCCCGACCGAATTTCGGCCACGGCGGCCAATCTCCAGAGAGATTAGCCATCTGCGCGGGAGATAATATTATAGTGCACAAGTGTGTGCGCAAACACAGGTGCACTCTCTGTTCCTTTACTCTCATAGCCCTATGGGACGGAAAATCCGACACGACCGGAGAGAGATCAGGCGCAGGACCGACGGCTTAACGTGCTCTCCAAAGCACGGGGGTGAAACACCGCCAACTTCCTAACTCCGGGCTAGTACTGAGAATTTCTTGTCAGAAAAACCCAATGCATGTTACGGCGCGACCCGGGACTCGAACCCGAGACCTCGTCGGCCGCAGTCGAACATGCTAACCACTACACCAACGATACTACATTACTACATACATACTAATACATTAAATACACACACACTAATATTATAAAGTCGAAGGCGTGCCTGTCTGTCTGTTGGTCTGTTACCATTTCACGACCACTCCGTTCAACCGATTCTGACGAAATTTGGCGCAGGGATAGTTTGCATTCCGGGTAAGGCTACTTTTAAACACATAAAATCAAACTTGGTGTGGTAAGTATCTAGCTTACCTACTATTAGCTAATCATCTAATAGGCAGGGTTTGGAAATTTATAATTTCTGAATTTTCCCTGGTCTGGCCTATTGGGAGGCTTCGACCGTGGCTAGTTACCACCCTACCGGCAAAGACGTGCCGCCAAGCGATTTAGCGTTCCGGTACGATGCCGTGTAGAAACCGAATAGGGGTATGGGTTTAACATAACTCCCATGCCCCTAACAGGTTAGCCCGCTACCATCTTAGACTGCATCATCACTTACCATCAGGTGAGATCGCAGTCAAGGGTTCACTTGTAGTGGATAAAAAAAAATACAGAAATAATGCTTTAAACAATTTATTCAAAGTAAAAGGGACCATTCTTATTCAATTTATCAAATTTCGCTCCGCACCCAGAATACACTGGGTGTCCCGGGTACGGGAAAGGCCCAGTGCCGTGAGGATGGTCGTATCAGTTTCTGACGTGTTGGGGGAGGCCGTGGTCTCGCTAAGGATGTTCCGGGTCACCCCAGAGCACCCAAGCGACCCACTGTCCACAGCCTCGCCTCCCTCCCTCACCGAGGACTCCCCGGGATCCACGTGACCGGTGTCTTCGGGCCCCAAAGTTATCGCGGCATTAGGTTCCGAGAGCTGCGATCCCGCCCCCTGCGAGACGCTCCCCGTCTGTGTGGGCACGGATGAAGGCCCTCCGGTAGGGACTCCGATGCACACTAGCTGCCCATTCATTACTCCGTGCAGGAGTTTCACGGCTTTAATGAGGGCCTCCTGCAATCTGGCGCAGTTTGCGCACCCCGGCGCTGGTGGCGGAATCCGTCCCGGCCCGCTACTAGTCGTACCTCCCACCCCGAACTGTGTCCCCAGTCTTAAATTTGCACCTTCCATTTGTAAAAGATTTGATTTGGTTACGTGTGCACGCGTGCTTACAGTATGGGTCTCTACGAGCTACTAAATTTGGCCAAGCAGATCCGGCCTATTTATACAAGCCATGGGACCGGGGACCGGGGACCGGGACCGGGGACCGGGGACCGGGGACCGGGACCACAATACTCATTGTATATTGCGCTAACCGGTAGCGTTATCACATACACCTGGGACCGGGGACCGGGGACCGTGGGACCGGGACCATAATACTCACTGTCACACACTATATTGCGCTAACCGGTTGCGTTATCACATACACCTGGGACCAGGGACCGGGGACCGGGGACCGGGGACCGGGACCGGGGACCGGGGACCGGGACCGGGGACCGGGGACCGGGGACCGGGACCACAATACTCATTGTATATTGCGCTAACCGGTTGCGTTATCACATACACCTGGGACCGGGGACCGGGGACCGTGGGACCGGGACCATAATACTCACTGTCACACACTATATTGCGCTAACCGGTTGCGTTATCACATACACCTGGGACCAGGGACCGGGGACCGGGGACCGGGGACCGGGACCGGGGACCGGGGACCGGGACCGGGGACCGGGGACCGGGGACCGGGACCACAATACTCATTGTATATTGCGCTAACCGGTTGCGTTATCACATACACCTGGGACCGGGGACCGGGGACCGTGGGACCGGGACCATAATACTCACTGTCACACACTATATTGCGCTAACCGGTTGCGTTATCACATACACCTGGGACCAGGGACCGGGGACCGGGGACCGGGGACCGGGACCGGGGACCGGGGACCGGGACCGGGGACCGGGGACCGGGACCGGGGACCGGGGACCGGGGACCGGGACCACAATACTCATTGTATATTGCGCTAACCGGTAGCGTTATCACATACACCTGGGACCGGGGACCGGGGACCGTGGGACCGGGACCATAATACTCACTGTCACACACTATATTGCGCTAACCGGTTGCGTTATCACATACACCTGGGACCAGGGACCGGGGACCGGGGACCGGGGACCGGGGACCGGAGACCGGGGACCGGGGACCGGGACCGGGGACCGGGGACCGGGGACCGGGGACCGGGGACCGGGACCGGGGACCGGGGACCGGGGACCGGGGACCGGGGACCGGGGACCGGGGACCGGGGACCGGGGACCGGGGACCGGGACCACAATACTCATTGTATATTGCGCTAACCGGTAGCGTTATCACATACACCTGGGACCGGGGACCGGGGACCGTGGGACCGGGACCATAATACTCACTGTCACACACTATATTGCGCTAACCGGTTGCGTTATCACATACACCTGGGACCAGGGACCGGGGACCGGGGACCGGGGACCGGGACCGGGGACCGGGGACCGGGACCGGGGACCGGGGACCGGGGACCGGGACCACAATACTCATTGTATATTGCGCTAACCGGTTGCGTTATCACATACACCTGGGACCGGGGACCGGGGACCGTGGGACCGGGACCATAATACTCACTGTCACACACTATATTGCGCTAACCGGTTGCGTTATCACATACACCTGGGACCAGGGACCGGGGACCGGGGACCGGGGACCGGGACCGGGGACCGGGGACCGGGACCGGGGACCGGGGACCGGGACCGGGGACCGGGGACCGGGGACCGGGACCACAATACTCATTGTATATTGCGCTAACCGGTAGCGTTATCACATACACCTGGGACCGGGGACCGGGGACCGTGGGACCGGGACCATAATACTCACTGTCACACACTATATTGCGCTAACCGGTTGCGTTATCACATACACCTGGGACCAGGGACCGGGGACCGGGGACCGGGGACCGGGGACCGGAGACCGGGGACCGGGGACCGGGACCGGGGACCGGGGACCGGGGACCGGGGACCGGGGACCGGGACCGGGGACCGGGGACCGGGGACCGGGGACCGGGGACCGGGGACCGGGGACCGGGGACCGGGGACCGGGGACCGGGACCACAATACTCATTGTATATTGCGCTAACCGGTTGCGTTATCACATACACCTGGGACCGGGGACCGGGGACTGGGGACTGGGACCGGGGACCGGGGACCGGGACCGGGGACCGGGGACCGGGGACCGGGACCACAATACTCATTGTATATTGCGCTAACCGGTTGCGTTATCACATACACCTGGGACCGGGGACCGGGGACCGTGGGACCGGGACCATAATACTCACTGTCACACACTATATTGCGCTAACCGGTTGCGTTATCACATACACCTGGGACCAGGGACCGGGGACCGGGGACCGGGGACCGGGGACCGGGGACCGGGACCGGGGACCGGGGACCGGGGACCGGGGACCGGGGACCGGGGACCGGGGACCGGGGACCGGGGACCGGGGACCGGGGACCGGGGACCGGGGACCGGGGACCGGGACCACAATACTCATTGTATATTGCGCTAACCGGTTGCGTTATCACATACACCTGGGACCGGGGACCGGGGACCGTGGGACCGGGACCATAATACTCACTGTCACACACTATATTGCGCTAACCGGTTGCGTTATCACATACACCTGGGACCAGGGACCGGGGACCGGGGACCGGGGACCGGGGACCGGGGACCGGGACCGGGGACCGGGGACCGGGGACCGGGGACCGGGGACCGGGGACCGGGGACCGGGGACCGGGGACCTGGGACCGGGGACCGGGGACTGGGGACTGGGACCGGGGACCGGGGACCGGGACCGGGGACCGGGGACCGGGGACCGGGACCGGGGACCGGGGACCGGGGACCGGGGACCGGGGACCGGGGACCGGGGACCGGGGACCGGGGACCTGGGACCGGGGACCGGGGACTGGGGACTGGGACCGGGGACCGGGGACCGGGACCGGGGACCGGGGACCGGGGACCGGGACCACAATACTCATTGTATATTGCGCTAACCGGTTGCGTTATCACATACACCTGGGACCGGGGACCGGGGACCGTGGGACCGGGACCATAATACTCACTGTCACACACTATATTGCGCTAACCGGTTGCGTTATCACATACACCTGGGACCAGGGACCGGGGACCGGGGACCGGGGACCGGGGACCGGGGACCGGGGACCGGGGACCGGGGACCGGGGACCGGGGACCGGGGACCGGGACCGGGGACCGGGGACCGGGGACCGGGGACCGGGGACCGGGGACCGGGGACCGGGGACCGGGGACCGGGGACCGGGGACCGGGACCGGGGACCGGGGACCGGGGACCGGGGACCGGGGACCGGGGACCGGGGACCGGGGACCGGGGACCGGGGACCGGGACCACAATACTCATTGTATATTGCGCTAACCGGTTGCGTTATCACATACACCTGGGACCGGGGACCGGGGACCGTGGGACCGGGACCATAATACTCACTGTCACACACTATATTGCGCTAACCGGTTGCGTTATCACATACACCTGGGACCAGGGACCGGGGACCGGGGACCGTGGACCGGGGACCGGGGACCGGGGACCGGGGACCGGGGACCGGGGACCGGGGACCGGGGACCGGGGACCGGGGACCGGGACCGGGGACCGGGACCGGGGACCGGGGACCGGGACCGGGGACCGGGACCGGGGACCGGGGACCGGGGACCGGGACCGGGGACCGGGGACCGGGGACCGGGGACCGGGGACCGGGGACCGGGGACCGGGGACCGGGGACCGGGGACCGGGGACCGGGGACCGGGGACCGGGGACCGGGACCACAATACTCATTGTATATTGCGCTAACCGGTTGCGTTATCACATACACCTGGGACCGGGGACCGGGGACCGTGGGACCGGGACCATAATACTCACTGTCACACACTATATTGCGCTAACCGGTTGCGTTATCACATACACCTGGGACCAGGGACCGGGGACCGGGGACCGTGGACTGGGGACCGGGGACCGGGGACCGGGGACCGGGGACCGGGACCGGGGACCGGGGACCGGGGACCGGGGACCGGGACCACAATACTCATTGTATATTGCGCTAACCGGTAGCGTTATCACATACACCTGGGACCGGGGACCGGGGACCGTGGGACCGGGACCATAATACTCACTGTCACACACTATATTGCGCTAACCGGTTGCGTTATCACATACACCTGGGACCAGGGACCGGGGACCGGGGACCGTGGACCGGGGACCGGGGACCGGGGACCGGGGACCGGGGACCGGGGACCGGGGACCGGGGATCGGGGATCGGGGACCGGTCCCACGGTCCCCGGTCCCCGGTCCCCTCAAGAATGTTCGAGACTACGTCGTCGCAGTGATGAGTCACGCACGGACAAGGGCCAACAAGAATGTTCGAGACTACGTCACACCGCGAGCCGTGTGCAAAAACTCCCCGCCGCGCTCCGCACCTCCACGGCCTATATAAGGCACTCGGCCTGCGCTCACCGGCAGTCCCGACGGCTAAATACCTGGGGGTGACCATCGACAGGAAACTCACAATGCAACCCCACGTGAAAAACGTGGTTTTTCACGTGGGGTAGCACGAAGCCTCCTCCGCCCCGTGCTGGCATCCCACCTACACCTGCGCATGGAGAGCCTCGACGACCACGTTCGCCGCCTGCGTGCCTCTATGTTCGCGCGCGCCGACGGAGCGCGATCCCAACATCTGCGGGGAATCGCGCCATACCATCGACGACCGCCGGACGTAAGAGGACTGCCACGAGACCTGGTCTCACAAAGGACATGACCGCTTCCTCGCCGCTGGCTGATGGGCGCCCGCCAGGATCACTGGCGGGCTCGACCTCGCTGAGCGGCGGGCGCAAGCCCACCATGGACTTACCATTCCGCCACAGTCCGCCGATCGCTCGCGATAATCACCGCGGGCTCGATCGCACTGTGGCGCGACACAAGGATATGACTCCACGGACCAGTGGTCCCACCCAGTGCCCCGCCTGTAGTTGCAGGCGGCGTCGCAACCACTGAAGAGGGCCATCGCCCTGAACAGTAACCCCGAGACCGAAAAGGTCTGCGAGGAAGACCAGCGATCACCGGCAGTTCGCCAGTGACCGCTGTCACAACACGTCGGCTTGGGGTTGTCCGATTACGACGGGTGGCAGTAGTAACTGGTGGGCGCAGGCGAGATCGGTCGCTCTGCTGCTTCGGCCGCAGACGACCCATCTTACCGATCCCCTCTCCCCCTTTGTGCCCGCGTACCGCGCGCGTTGACCGACGACGCCCCGCGCCCCGCAGGTCCCTTCAGGGCCTCGGTCCGTACCGCTAAGTAGATAGATTATAGTGATAGGTACGAGGTAGATTATAGTGATAGGTGTTTAGACCAATGTACTTGTGTGAAACAATGAATAAAAGGTTATAAGTGTGTTTTCCATAAATCGCGTTTAATTTGTGAGGACCGCCCTACCTATATGTACGAAGTCACGCGGCCAGCCGTATCCTGGACCCCTTGGCTTCGTTAGAATCTATTTAAGTATGCCCTAAACCCACCGTGGGGGGGTGTGAAGAGTTGTGAAATGAAGTTGTTAAGCTTGATTTTGGACAGAATCTTGAAGCCGCTTCGGACGTCGCGTCAGGGAAAAACTTTTTGGTGACTGTCCCACCGGGTTCTGACGAGTATCTACTCTGCCATTTAGATACTCTGAGAGATAGATTTGCTACTAAATTAACTATAGTATTTAAGTATCTAATTCTAGCTTGCAGTTACGTAGTTTTTTCCGTGGTGTCACCTGAATCAGGGTTCAGGCTGAAAATCAGCGTTGTATGGTTAGTGCTTGCACTGAACATACAGCATTAATATGCTAAGCCTGGGCCATTTTTCGGGCTGTGCCATGCGTGATACGGTTCATCCCTGAGCCTCATCGTCACTGTTTAGATTCTAGATCTTGTTCAGATAGTTGAGTTGCAGGGGTGATCTACCTCTTTAGGTAGGTATACTTGTAATGTATGGCACAATTTGAAATTAAATGTTTTTTTCTTTCTTTCTTTCTTTCCATTTGTGCAATGTATTGTCCCTGATATGGTGCCTGGCGAAGCACGCCGGAAAGAGATCGTCGACCATAGCCGTTTTAGTTTTGAGTGCCAAAAGCTTGATCAGTTCGTCGCCCCGTTCGTTACCGGGTACCCCAACGTGAGCCTTGACCCAGAAGAATTCTGCTTTCCCTTCGTTTTCTTCCAGCTCAGTAATTTTTCGTGGCTATTGAATCGAAGCAGGCGTTACTTTGCGGAAGTCCATGATAATGAATGAACGAGAAGTTTAATTCGCTATAATCCGCCACAGTAGGCAAATCTATGTGGTACAGTGCGTGTCTTTCATCAATAGCATGCGAACACCCACCACCCAGCAATTCGCACCGGCACAGCACCACACCACACAAATCTTCCAAATCACTCTCAACGTTCGTTTCACTCCGAAACCGGGGCATCCTCAGGAGATGTTGACTCGACAATGCACGATTGTAAGTAGACTTAAGTGAAGGACACGCACTGTACCACATAGATTTGTCTACTGTGGCGGATTATAGCGAATTAAACTTCTCGTTCATTCATTTTCGTGGCTAGTTACCACCCTACCGGCAAAGACGTGTCGCCAAGAGATTTAGCGTTCCGGTACGATACCGTGTAGGAACCGAATAGGGGTATGGGTTTAATATAACTGACATGCCCCTAACAGGTTAGCCCGCTACCATCTTAGACTGCATCATCACTTACCATCAGGTGAGATCGCAGTCAACTAAAGTCAACAAGGGCTAACAAGAGACAAATTAGAAATTCCCAAATCGCCCTTGCATCAGGGATTAAACCCGAGACCTCCCATTTATAGGATTCTAATTTTTCTATGTATCGATCTCGTTATTTCGAGTATTGTAAGCGCAAAATGATAACCTTCTGGTCTGCTGCTATTTGGTTATGTCACGGCACATCAACTCGTGCACGAGTTTTGCCGAGTTTACTCAAATACACGATCCTGTTGGCTTAGTATCAATGTCGGGCCCTCACACTGCCCGCAGATGTGACAGACGGACCGACGCGACGTGAGCAAACCAATGCTGATTGTGCGATAGACATCCCGACGCTACTTGCCTTGTTTGTAGATGGCAGATTGTTTCGAATATCCTTGAAACTTAATATTTCACGGCTACTTTTATCGAAGTATCCATAGTCCATACTAATCAATATAACACATAACATAAACACATTTAAATAAACTAGCTGATATAAAGTAGCCTATGGGATATAAAGTAGCCTATGTGTTATTCCAGATTATAATCTATCGCTATGCCAAATTTCATCCAGATCCGTTCAGCCGTTCGAGCGTGATTGAGTAACAAACATCCATCCATACATCCATCCAAACTTTCGCATTTATAATATTTTTAAATAAATACTAATTTAAAATAAAATTTATCAAACAAAATCAATTATTGTGAAATTTATCATCTCAATTTTCTCTTTGTTTAGATTTCAAGCATCGTGAGCTTAGATCCAGTGGACAAGTTTACATTAGGTATGCTAATTGCTAATCGGTTGTGTTGTGCACTGTTTTGTATGCGACGCCATTTTGTCTGCGCGTAACTTACGATTAGCGCTAAATATTGTCACGATATTAATTACCATTCGGAATTTATCTGGACAAGACTAGACTTTATTGACGTTTGAAATAATTGTTTTTAGCAAATCCTCGAGAAAATCAGTACGATGTATCCTAGCTCTATGTTTTGAGAGTAATACAGATAACCCCCCATGGCGTAGTTATCACAGAAAAATGAATCTGCTTTCGCTATGGTCTCATTAACGGGCGGTCACAGGTTCGATTCACAGACGATGCAATTTGGAAATCCATACTAATATTATTAAATGTGTGTCTGCCTTTCTCTATATTATTATTTTTTCTCGGCTTATAACTTAAATTATTATTTAAAAATAAGTTAAATAAATGGCTAGTAGCTCGTAATTTTTACCATGTAAAAGACTTCTTAAATTTTATAACTAAAGAAGTGTCGATTTTAAACTTTAATTTGTAATTAATTTGATAATTTTAAGTATTTTGCACGCCATTGCATGGCTGATTGTAACTTGCTCACCATATTATATGTATTAATAACACCTTACTTTACACAATCATGCAAATAAAAATATTCTAAAATATTCTATTCACTTTTGATTTTGACGAACAGAGAAAATTTTACCCCTGGAAAACAACATTTACACAAATTCCCACCGGCTTTTTAAAAAACGTTACGTTTTTAGTTTGAATAATATAATATCATATTCTAACGCCTAAACAATGATCTTATCTAGATTCTGCCCGCGACTTCGACTACTTTGATGAAGTAAGTAAGTTTTTTGGATCCCGCGGAAACTCCATAATTATCCGGGATAAAATGTAGCCTATGTTTATCGGGGTGGAACCTATTTCATTAAAATCGGTTGATAAGATGGATGGTTTAAGCGTATCAGACAGACAGATACACTTTCACATTTACATTAGCATTCACCATCACTGAAGCCCATTAACGTCCTACTGCTGGGCACAGGCCTCCACTCTCATAGGAGAGAGGGAATTAGAGCTTAGACCCACCACGCTGCTCCAATGCCGGTTGGCGGGCTTTAACCGACGCGACGGCTTAACGTGCTCTCCGAGGAACGGGTGTGTAACACCGCCTACTTCCTAACTCCGAGCTAGTACAGAGAATTTCTAGTCAGAAAAAACCAATACTTGGGCCCAACCCGGGTCTCGAACCCGGGACCTAGTCGGCCGCAGCCGAACATGGTAACCACTAGACCAGCGAGGCAGTTAGACATTAGTATGGATAATATTATTTTTATTATTCGTAGGCTTTGCAGTAATAATTATGTAGCCTATGAAAGGCAACTGATACAATTTGTATCAGTTCCTTGTTTCGTCATCGATCTACAGACCAACACAAAACAGCGTTCATGTTTTATTAATAACGAAATGTAGAAGTCGAGCGGTGTCCAGCTGTCAGCGTGTATCAACCTGCGGCATACTTTGACGCCGATCCGGAGCGGCGTTTACGGGTTAAATCCATTTAAAGTATTATAGGTTAAATCCATTTAAAGTATTATATAGATTGTAACTTTTATGGAGATTTGATACGCTGAAGTAAGTTTAAGCTTTTCAAGAAATTATGTTTGAACTGGTTTGCATTGTAATTTAAAGTACCTAACATTTTTTTGTGGTTAAAAAAGGTAATGCACAAATGCCTTACCAAATGAATGTTTTAACGAAAAATGTTTTATTAAATTCAAAAAAAAAAATACTCAAACATTTCCAAAATGAAGTTTAATAATAAGATTAGTTTGTAGATAGAAATTAGCATAAGGTCACCTTATCTGTCTAAGCATAGTTTAAGTATTATTATTGTTCTCATTTAAGTGAACTTTGTTCTTGCTTGAGAAATAAATATCTTTAAACCTAACCTTATGCATTTCTTTTAGCTATACACTGGAACGAGTGTAAATCTTATCACTAACTTCATATTATTCTCTTCATTCTCTTTTACTTTTTTAATAATTTTGTGATTCTGTTTCGTACCGATCCTTTTTTTAAATTATTTTTTAATTCAAAAATAGGCTTGCGCTTGACGACAATCATGCTTAGTGCAAAGTAATGATGAGGTCTAGGTTGGAACGCGCTTGCCTAGAAGATGCCTATTCACTCTTGCCTTGAAGGTACACTACTCATTTTACATTTTATTTGTGCCTGTCATAAGACGGTCTTGTCTGAAGTCTGCAGTGTTACTCTGTAGCGTTAGGTTGTCCTGCAGCAACCGTTTCGTACCGATCCTTTTTCCTTTTTTTTAACCGACTTCGGTTTTCAATTCGGCGCGTATTTTTTTTTTTTTAAATTACAAAATAGGCTTGCGCTTGACGACAATCATGCTTCATGCAAAGCAATGATGAGGTCTAAGCAAGAACGCGCTTGGCTAGAAGATGCCTAAGTTTTGAAGGAGCACAAATGTTTAATAAATTATCAAAGAAAATATAAAGTAATATCAACATTTTTTAAAAATAGACTTAAAGATTTTGCCATTATTAACTGACTTCTGAGCCCGGCCCAATAAATTTATAAACACGGTATATAATATAGGGTTCTTTTTCTTCTACCCACTTGCATTTTAAGATTCTGTTGTTACTTGTTGCTCACCGCTGTGCGTTATGATATTATTAGGATAAGTACTGATTAGTTCTCATTATGTGAATTTTTTTGTAAAATTTCTTTTGAGAATAAAATTCGTTAACCACATGCCTATTCACTCTTGCCTTGAAGGTACCTACACGTACACTCAATATTTGGACGTCAATAATTCAATATTTAATAATAATAGATAAAATATGCTTGTACATAATAACCTAATAACATCTTGTCTGTACCATATTTTACCGAATAAATATTTACTTTACTTACTTTACTTTTAATTTTACTCATTTTGCATTTTATTTGTGCCTGTCTTAAGACAGTCTTGTCTGAAGTCTGCATTGTTACTCTGTAGCGTCATGTTACAGTCAAGTTGTCATGCAGTAACAAATTACCTTTGACAGTTAATTTGTTCTGGCATTTATTGCGTTTTAAGCATTTTAAAAGCTATTAAATTTCGCCCGGTTCTGATTTAATTAAACGCTACAAAGAAGCTTAAATGTATTAACATTAACAAGCAAGCGTGTCTTGTTTGTTTTACTTTTGTGAATGGTTTTAAGTTTTCGAGGAATAGACTAAAAATGTATTCTTATTTCTATGAAAGTCGTTGTACTTACTATGAACAATTCCTAAGATTTGTAAAAATGATCAAGAATTAGATAGTGCTATTTTTAAAAAAAATTGGTTTTGAAAAAATAATGCGTGTATTTTACACCTTGACTGTACCATAATTATTATTTACTAGCTGATGCTCGCGACTTCGTACGCGTGGATTGAGGTTTTTGGTTCCCGCGGGAACTCTTTAATTTTCCGGGATAAAAAGTAGCCTATGTGCTATTCCAGACTATAATCTATCTCTTTGCCAAATTTCATCCAGATCCGTTCAACCGTTCCGCCGTGATTGAGTAACAAACATCCATCCATACATCCATATATCCATCCAAACTTTCGCATTTATAATATTTATTTGATTTAAAATAATCAATAATTACCTTAGTTTAATTTGCGAAGTTCTCTCTTTGGCTGAATAAAGGCTATTTATTTAATTAATTCTTTATTGTTTCAGGTAAGAGCGGGCAGATAAAACAACGGGTAATAACTATTTACTTCACAAACTAAATTTATTTTTATGTCATTTAACGTACGTGTCAATGCGAGTTAATAATTTAAATAATTAAATATGACGGAAAACTGACTTCAAAATTCTGTCGCGTAGTTCGTCATCACATTTTTCAGTTTTCCATCGCAAGTTTTACTATAGATAAATATCAAATATAAATATTATAAATGCGAAAGTTTGGATGTATGGATGTATGTTTGTTACTCAATCACGCTCCAACGGATGAACGGATCTGGATGAAATTTGGCACAGAGATAGATTATAGTCTGGAATAGGACATAGGCTACTTTTTATCCCGGAAAATTAAAGAGTTCCCGCGGGAACCGAAAAACCTCAATCCACGGACGAAGTCGCGGGCATCAGCTAGTATTAAATAAAATATAGAGATATATAATATCTAGTGTAAATTAGGAATACCTTCTACTTACATCACTCAAAAACCGTTCTTATTTCCAACCAGTAAAAGTCGAAATAGTTTATTATCACATGGAGGTATACGCAACTGTCTAGGGCCAAGAATTTTCACCTCGTAAGGTCAATGGTTACGTAAATTTGTCGTTGCGTACAGCATCTTTTTGTGTTAAATGATCCGTTGAAATAGCTTTGCCACGTTTAAAGTTTAAGACGGATTTATTTTAAATCTTTTTATGTCTTATTTATATTCACACAAGGTCAGCAAAAGCCAAGAGATTGTTTACAAACTAAACTATAATTTTTCATTTCATTTTTCATTTCATTTATTAAATCGTTTGACTGTTACATAGTTGAAGATCTTAAAATAATTTTACATAGTAGGAACAGTCTACCTCTAACAGGCATACGATATAAAATTATGCTTAAATTTAACATAAAGTCAATTTTATAACATTTGATTCCAACAAAATTAGTAGTAAATTATATTAATTTAATAGATTTAATTAGTAAAAACAGAATATGGTTATAATTATAATACTTATGTCAAAATTAATTGAGCAAGTTAATTTTTAAATTTGTAAAGTCCTTAGTTTTGTCACGATTGAAAAAGTCATTTAAGCTATAAAATGTCATGTTAATGAGCCATAATTTAAGGATTCTTCTATATTTATTAAGGTTTTGAAGCGCTTTTATTTCCAAAGGTAAATTATTAAATACCCGTATTGCACTCACATACGTACTGTTATAATGCATTTTAGATGTTGATATTGGTAATTTTAGGTCATGGTGATCTTTTTGTCTTGATGCTACCTGCCTGGTTCTATAGCATGACTTATTTGTAAATAGATCTTTATGATTTTTGACAAGTAAACACAGCTCTAGCTTCGAATAAACCTTTACAAGATCTTTTGAATATTCAAGTGAATCTTGTACGACTAGTTCAGAATGTTATTATTTCAGAAACAGCAGTTCTTTAAAAAAAAATCTATTTCGGAAATCTCAACGGTTTTAAAATATCTACCTATTCAATAACGTATCAAATATGGGAATTTACACCAAAAATATTTTATTCGTTTCCCGTTTTTTATATTCAACTTATTAATATTTTTTTTTTCAAATATTAAGTTATGTTAATTATTAAATATCATTGTGTCTTTATGAACGGGGGCAAGTGTTACTATGCTTGTCTATTATCTATACTAATAATATTATAAATGAGAAAGTTTGGATGGAAGGATAGATGTTTGTTACTCAATCACGCCAGATCGACTGAATATATCTGAATAAAACAAAGGCTACTTTTTATCCCGGAAAATTAAAGAGTTCCCGCGGGAACCAAAAATCCTCAATCCACGCGGACGAAGTCGCGGGCATCAGCTAGTCTATTATCTATTACTAATTCAATATTTTGAGCATGGCCGGCTGTTATTCACATAAATAAAACACAATTTCAAGCCTATTAATAATTCTCAACGTGCCAATATCTACCATAAACACATTAAATTTTTTATTTCACGACAACACGACGGCGCTCGAGCAATTTTGATTTATTGATAAATAATTACTCTGATGATGGCACCAGCAATTAAGACGATACCATTGATTTACAACTTTAGAGTTACATTTTTATTTTTTTAATACATAGGCTCGCTTGGCTGCAATCAGACTTGCTTGCAAGTGGTGATGCAGACCAAGGTGGACCAAAACCATTTGAATTTTGAATTTTTTTGACTGACCGCTTGTAGTTTGACAGCTTCAGTATGACGAGCTTGAGTGCAATCCTGCGGCCATACTGCCAATGCTTAAAGCAATACAAACAATATTATTCAAAATGACAGTTTAATGTCACGTACCTTGACGTTCCTAAAATAAGGATTATAATCCTAAAACACCAAAGCCTTTAAGTGTTGGCAGCATGGCTCCTGACTGATTGGCTATCATTTTCTCACTAATTTTATAATTTTTACAGTGCTTCACACACGAGGAAAGTTTCTAAACTTACTTAAATATACAGTTACAGTAGTTGTAGTAGTTTCGATACATTAATATCGCTACTGGATGGCATAGACAGTCGCGTAAAAAGACTGGATTAAAGATGCATATCTCAAATTTCGTCACTGGCAGGTAAGTGAACCGTGGCCGAGTGGTCAAGGCGCTCAGGGCGCGATTCCCAGAGAGACGCAGGTTCAAATCCTGCCGGTTCCGAAATTTTTGATATGTATATTTAATTAAGTTTAGAAACATTTTCTCACTATTGCAATTGGTTCTTAAATGCATTAAAGCATACCATAAAATCAACAAATCAAAACAATTGCGAACACAATAATTGTAGCGCCAAGAAGGTAAATAAGGAAGTATAAAAAACGCCTTGTCTCTGTGAGTGCAAAAGACTGCAATGATTTATTTAAATAGATTTTATTTTTAGAAAATCCATCCGCCTACTTTTGAATTGGTTTTTTTAAAATAATTACAAATCAGTAGTTGATCCACTCAAGAGCACTTTGTAAAAGTGTAATACATACTGTACCTACGTCATATTATCCTGCCCATTTTCAGGCCTTACCGCTGAGATCATTTCTGTGGGACTCTAGTACATACGACAACTCTCTGGCCGAGACTCGAACCCACGAGTACGACCGTTGCGTAACCACTTGACGTACCACCACTAATGACAGGGCTTTGCGATAGAGACTCATCTCAATCTACAACTACAGAGAAAATACAACTCTATCATGTTAAAGATTAAGTTCAAACTTCGATGTTGTTTGTTGTAATTGAGCCCTTTTCAAAGATTTGTAGGAACGTGATTCCCTGTAGGTACTATGTTGGGCGATGTAATTATAGAAAATCGATCAAGTGCGACTTTCCTTATTACGACAGGATTCCGCAGGTGCCTGATGAAATAATTTTCTATTGTACTTTATTCGTATTCATTTATTTGCATTTCAAGCCCTGTACATAAATTATTAAACAAAATTAAAATACATTACATTAAATTACATTTATATTTAATTATTACATTTAGATTAAAATTAAAACAGAAAGCAATTACATCGCATTCAATTCATTTCAAGTACAGCGTTAAAATATCAACTTTATGTATTATAATTTTAGTTTCAAAATAGTGCAATCTTCATGTAGGTACCTACCTACCTAATATCACCTATCAAGTATTTCAAAAATGTGTTTATCAACACTGTATAGTAATTTTTTAAAAATAATATAGTATTAATCAGTGCCATATTTATTTCAGACAGGACATACAGGGGTCTCTTATGATTTCGTTGATGATATTATAAAGTATAATATAATGTATTTGAAACTCAACTGTGTAGGACGGCCGGAAATCGAAAAACATGACATGTACCTACTCTTAAATTTTCCTATATAGAATTCGTTTTTCTTTCAAGTTGCGAAACACTAAAAAGCGTTAATAAATAATATAGGGTGCGTTCCGAAATACACTGAGAGCACTGAAAGTCCCCAGTAAAGAGCACTGCCAGTGCTCGCAGTGCTTATAACGGAACAGGCGAATAGTAACTGATTACAAAGCCTTGGTCAGACGTTCACTTTTTGTAAGAACGTATAGGTACTTACCTAAAAAGGAGTCTCAGATCTTAGATTGAAGATGACCTCCAGGATGTTGCCAAAGCTGAGAAACGTGTAAAGAATATTGAGGTATATTTGACCAAATGGGTTTACAAACAGATTTTGGACAATAATAAACAACTTTAAAAAAAAAGTATGTGTGTGCAATTCACAGTTCACACACGGCAGAAGTGAAACTTCAGAAAAGTAGCCTACGAGCGAGAATGAGATAACTATAACTTGTCTTCTATCTCATTCTCTCGCAGGCTAAATCCTATTATGAATGTTTGTCTCTTTTTGGTGTCGCTTTTTCGTTTCATCGAATTTTCAAATCACAACGATTCTAAAAAAGTTTCACTTCAAAAATTAAAACACATCCACTGTATACTTACCTACCTATACAATTACATACATAATATATAATATCACGTATTGATTAAGGTTTTTTAAACTGTGAACTATGTCTTTGAAAATTGAGATTAACCAGAAGTATTTTATGCTACATAGTGTGTGTTCCGTTATAAGCACTGCGAGCACTGGCAGTGCTCTTTACTGGGGACTTTCAGTGCTCTCAGTGTATTTCGGAACGCACCCATAATATACAGGTACCACAGATAAGAGAATCAATCTCTGATCCGTGACAGGTACCAAGAATCATAAAGTGTATAATTCTATGACAGGTAGCTAATAAATTTAAATACCTAGATGCAGCAAAATTTACAAAATATAAGCTGTCCTTGTGTTTTGTAAACACTATTAAATTAATAAATATAAAACTGGATTCAACAGAAGAAAATTCAAGTTATTTAGGTACTTATTTTAAAGCAACGTTTAATTAAAATGCCTTTTTAAGCTGTCACACTTTCTATAAAATATGGATAGTTTAAAAATTCCACCATTTTACTACTTGTTTAAAAACAACAGCTTACTGCGTCAATAAAATAAATCGTTACTTAAACAAAAATTAGTAAAGAATTTTTTAAACGACAAAAGCGACACGTCGTTTTGCTGTGAGATTAAAAAAGCTATGCAATTAATAAACTGAAAGCGCTTTATACCTTGGCTTTGTATTAAAAAGTTAATTAAATGTCATTGTTGAACGCAGTCAACAAGTGCCTCTGTTTAAAAATGAAGAAACTGCTTATTATTCACATAGAAAATATTAATTAGCTAGTGTCAAAATCAGCCTAGTTTCTTTTTGAGAAAAATAAAATGGTAATAACTATATTAAAAAATATAAATTACGATTGCAGCGCTCCCTTGAGGAGGACCATGATCGTAAAACATAACTAAGAATCTTCTCAGAAGCTATACATATCTTATGTAAAAATCCGGACTATTCCAGTTTATTGCATTAGATTATTACCGGGCGTTTTTTTTTTTCAGGAAGAGTAAAAATAAAATAAAACCTTCTAGAGCAAACACATAAATATGTGTCACAATACCCGTTCTGTCGTGGGTAAAAATTATTATTAACAAAGGATGAAATGAGATAAAAAATTGTGTGGGCAATTCACACACGGCAGAAGTGAAACTTCAGAAAAGTAGCCTTCGAAAGAATGAGATAAATATAAATGAAATGAAATTATTTATTTCACGTAGGACAACTTGTGCCACATAAGATAAGTCGTAAGAATCTACCACCGACGACCACTATGAATCTACCAATTCATATAACTTGTATGAATATGTTTGTCTCTTTTTGGTGTCACTTTTTCGTTTCATTTTATAATTATAATGTTGGGCGGTTAAAGGGATGGATGAAAGAAAAGTACATGCGACCGAAATGCGAATGTTGAGATGGATGTGTGGTGTGACTAGAATGGATAAGATTAGGAATGAATATATAAGGGGAAGTTTGAAAGTAGCACCAGTGATAGAAAAGATGAGGAGTAATAGGCTAGCATGGTACGGGCATGTTATGCGGAGGGAAGAAAGGCATATTACGCGAAGAATGATAGATATGCATGTAGAAGGAAAAAAGAGTAGAGGGAGACCAAAGAAAAGATGGATGGATTGTGTAAAAGAAGATATGCATATAAAAGGGGTGAATGATAGGTTGACGAATAACAGAAGTGAGTGGAAGAGGAAAACATGTTGTGCCGACCCCACATAGCGTGGGACAAGGGCAAGAAGAAGAAGAACGATTCTAAAGAAGTTTCACTTCGTGTTTTTCGTAATAATCGTAGATCTATATTTTGATATCTCTAACTTAAAATATGACGGGCAGATCTACATAGATGTCTTAAAATTGCGTTTTTCTTATAACTTGAACCACAGTGCAAGTCCGCGGGGGTCAAATAAATCTATCGGAAGGCTCTATCGGACGCGCGGGCGGTAGATATGAAAGTCTTAATTTATCCCGTTTTAATTGTGTAGAGGCGGCGTCGTGATAAATGCACTAGCTTTTGTTATGTTACTGATATCATATTCTGTATTATGTATTTATACCAGCGGTGATTGCTTAGCGGTTAGGTCTCGTCTCCTATTTGGGAGGTCCGTGGTTCGAATTGGGTATTTTATAAAGTCAATTCAGCTACTTTTTTCAAATGTCTACACGCGTGCTTAGCATGGGATGTTGAAAATGAACTTTGCTTGTGACGTCATCAAAATTGGACGCACTTTTTTGTCGATAGTTTAAAATAGTTATCAAAATATATAAGACTAATATCGTACGTCTTTTGGAAGATCCACTATTTAATAATCACTAAAAAAAATTATTTTTGACATCTATGCCAAAATAAATATGTAGTTTTAAAATTATTCCTCGGGTTCTTGCTGATTCTTCAAAGTTAAAATGGTATTCCGAGTCACCGGAAGAATCACTAGACGATTCGGAAGCGCTTAAAAAGTTTATTTGAACAAAAAATCTTACGCTTTGTCAATTTGAATGAAAGAAAAGATGCAAGAAAGCGGTATCGCGCTGGTTGTGCTTGGGCTGAAGTAGGTAAGCCACAAATCAACAGTAAGTTTTCAGTTCTTCAATGGAGCAAGGTTTGTCACAGCACTCACTCACGATCTGACGTTTCCCTCTTCCCATACCTTTTGCTTTTTGAGGAGGGATTTCCCAACCGTAGTCAAAGGAAACAGAGTTTGCAGACCTCTTTTCTGAGCCAATAGAGTATGGGTACCTCTCTTCTGAGCCTATAGAGTTTGATGACCTCTTATCTGAGCCTATAGAGTTTGATGACCAATTTTCTGAAGCGATAGAGTTTCCTGAAGTTTCATCCATAGAGTTAAAAGAATCCAGTTCATTGTTCATGGACCTTTTTTCCGAGTCCATTTTGGGGACTCGTGTTTCTTGATCTATGTAGTTCGGAGACGTTTTTTCTGAAGAGAGAATCGCAGAGTTTAAGGGATTCAGTTCTTGATTTATAGTGTATGCTGAGTCCTTGAAGTTAGACCTTTTCTCCGATTCTATATAGTTTGAGGATCTTTTGTCTGATGTAGAAGGTCCCTCACAGATGAGAGCCAGTGCCATAGCAAGTCTTCTGCCGCAGTACACACGTACTTGGGCATTAGTTAGGCATATTGATGCAATCACAGTGATGAATACCAAGAACTGGACCTTCATTTTCGGGTTTTCTTTGCAGTGTTTTGGGTGTAGTTCGATGGGTTGCGGTGGTTGAAGTGTGATGTGGGGATGGCATTTTAAGGGTTTTATACCCTGATTTAGGTCATGAATATTCAATGAGCTAAGGTGATCCTAATGAGACCTGAATACGCAATGTATGTGGGTAGTTCCTGATATATCATACATGAATGATTGTTTGATTTGCGTGGGGATTCCTTTTTCTCTAATTATGCAATGACGTCTTGAGTGACCTTTTCAGTGTACCATTTGCAATACTCTCTTTTACCATATTCAAATAGACAGATTAGAGTTTCACTTTTATAATAATTGGCAGAAGACCGGGCGTTATGGAACGCTTCGGCTAAGTACAGTTTTTTTTTATCCACTAGCCCTTGACTGCTATCTCACCTGATCGTAAGTGATGATATAGTCTAAGATGGTAGCGGGGTAACCTGTTAGGGAAATTAAAATTACGAGCACAAAGCTTTTCAAACTCATGCATAAACTATAAACTTTATACTGTGAATTGTGCTGTAACTTAGGTTAGGTTGTTTGATCAAGTCCCAGAAATTTGTTCTTGGAGTTTCTGGGATAGCTTTAGGTATAGGTATACCTATATATGGAGTTTTTGGGATAAATATAGGTTCGCTTCCTTACTTCGTCTTTTAGTATGAAATCTTCTATTTTGAACTCGATTAGGAATAAAGCTGCGCTTTACTTAAGGCCTAACATAGGTGACGGCTTTTAGAGATTTGTTGTGCTCATTTTTGTTACGTTTGCTACAGTTTTCAATGGTTTTGATCGGTTTGGTCACTCGGTTATGTACGGACATACGGAATGAGAAAATCTTCAATCTATAGGCATAGAGTACCTTTACTATTGGATGTAAAGAATAGTAGATATATAACCTTTCCTAAAGCCTATAGGTATACCGAAGTACGCACACAGTCACACACAAAAAGCCTTTTATATCAACTAAGTCGATCCGGCGTTTCCAAAGCGCGCATTCAATGCCTTTATTAGAGCTTTATTAGCTTCATAGGCCACGGCAGCGTTTCGGATTACTTTCGGTTTTATTGCGTATTTGCTCCGCCATGGAAAAACTACAAAAACGTGAGAACGCACTAATGTTCTTACTCAATCTTTACTAGGATTTCCTTTTAACGTGACATTTTATAACCTTAACACAGATCTAGAAATCTAGCTGGTAGGCATCATCAACATTGCAACATGCTAGTAATTTTAAGCAATATGTGCATAAAATGTAAGTTTACCACTTAGGGGTCATCCATAAAGTACGTCACACGGTAAGGGGTGGGGAGGGGGTCGACGAAGTGTGACATTGTGTGACAAGGGGTGGGAGGGGTCCTAAACTTCGTGACGTCACATTTCAAAATCTCATACAACTTTAAAATGCCAAATTTGAACTAAACGAAAACCTTAAAAATATTTGAGGAACACTAATAGGAGCAGTTTGAGGGAGCACTACTGTACAATGCCTTACCAATAATTGAAGTTGTTAATTGAAAAATGCCTTATTAAATTCAAAAATAAATTACTCGAACATTTCCAAAATGAAGTTTAATAATAAGATATAAGTTTGTAGATAGAAATTAGTATAAGGTTACCTTTTTACTGTCTAAGCATAGTTTAAGTATTATTATTGTTCTCATATAAGTGAACTTTTGTTCTACCTTGAGAAATAAAAATATCTTTATACCTTAAAAATATTTCCGGGACAAGGACGTGGGAGGGGTCAAAAAATCACGAAATTAGTGTGACGTACTTTATGGATTACCCCTTATCCGTACTACCACAAAATATGAATTATTTTAGTAAATAACAAGAAAGATGTCATAACAATACGTAATCAGCTGTGAAATAACTGGCTTACATATTATGGCGCTGAACTGATAGGTGCTGACTGCTGATTGCGTCTGACAAACATTATTCGACACCCTATGAGTACGCAACCCTAATTAACGATTTTCGGATTTTTTCCTATACTTATGCTGTGAGACCTTGCTTCTTGCCAAATTTAATTATTCTAGGTCAACGGAAAGTACCATATAAGTATTTGTATTTGATTAATTTTAATTTGATATCTCCACGTGTTCCAGAGAAAAAGTTGGTTGACAGACAGACGGACGGAAAAAAAGTGACCCTACAAGGGTACCTTTTTACCTCTCGAGGTACGGAACCCTACGAAACCAAAACTTTCTTAAACAGTTCAACATAAAAAATCCATACTAATATTATAAATGCGAAAGTGTCTGTATGTCTGCAGTCTGCTACGCTTTCAAGGCCCATGTGTTCAACCGATTTTGATGAAATTTGGTATAGAGGTAACATCCCGGGGTAGGACATAGGCTACTTTTTATCAGGGAAATTCAAATAGTTCCCGCAGGAATCAAAAAAAAATAATCCACGTGGAAGAGGTCGCGGGCATCATCTAGTATTTTATATTCATCCAGCTTCCTCTACATTAGCATATGGAGCCGTGTGTTCCCAGGCGGGTATAAGCGCCGATGTGGTCTGTTATCGCGCCGTTATACGCGGCAACAAAGCCACTTTAGATAACCGAGATCTAGTGATACCATTCAGCGGGGCTGGACCGCTCGATTGAATTGTTTAGACATTTAACAAGTTGATAATGACTCCATTTTACTTCATCACTCTTATACGGAAAAGTGAAGCCATAATCGATTCAATTGGGTATTTGACAACTAGCTGATGCCCGCGACTTCGTCCGCGTGGATCGAGGTTTTTCGTTTCCCGCGGGAAGTCCTTAATTTTCCGGGATAAAAAGTAGCCTATGTGTTATTCCAGACTATAATCTATCTCTGTGCCAAATTTCATCCAGATCCGTTCAGCCGTTGGGGCGTGATTGAGTAACAAACATCCATCCATACATCCATCCAAACTTTCGCATTTATAATATTTATTTGACTAGTCAAATCAGGTACTTTGTTTTTAAACCACGCGGACGATGTCGCGGGCATTAGCTAGTCTTTTATATTCTTCCAGCTTCCTCCGCATTAGCATAAGGAGCCGTGTGTTCCCAGGCGGGTATAAGCGCCGATGTGGTCTGTTATCGCGCCGTTATACGCGGCAACAATGCCACTTTAGATAACCGAGATCTAGTGATACCATTCAGCGGGGCTGGACCGCTCGATCGAACGATTTAGACAT
Organism: Erebia ligea; assembly: GCA_917051295.2. Taxonomy (NCBI): domain Eukaryota; kingdom Metazoa; phylum Arthropoda; class Insecta; order Lepidoptera; family Nymphalidae; genus Erebia; species Erebia ligea. The sequence continues at coordinate 1,810,582 of OU785234.1, read as the reverse complement.
TATTTTATTAACTTGATAATTACTTTATTTTTAGACATTTAACAAGTTGATAATTACTGTATTTTACTTCAGCACTCTAATACGGAAAAGTGAAGCCATAATCGATTCAATTGGGCATTTGACTACTAGTGAAATAAATTATTTTTTAGTGATTATTAAACAAAGGATATCCCAAAACTCGTAATATCCACGTCCCCTGCTAGTTTCGTGTTGAATAACCATTTTAAACTATCGATTAAAGTAAAAAAGTGCGTCGAATTTTGATGACGTCACAATTCAAAATTTCATACACATTCCCATAAAGCACGCGTGAAAAATTCTTGACTAGTTGTCAAGTCAAATCAGGTACTTTGTTTTTAACATTACTAAAATTCTACATCAATGGGTTTTAAACGTCAAAACGCGCGCTTATGTTGTATGAAATATTGAACTGTGACGTCATCAAAATTTGACGCACTTTTTTACTTCAATCCATAGTATTAAATGGTTTTCGCACATACTTTACATACGTGTAAACTAACAGGGGACGTGGATATTATGACTATTGGGAAATCTATTTAATAATCACTAAAAAAAAGCTAGTAAAAATAAAATTAATTGGCTATCGATGTAATTATAATGAGTAACTAAGTAATGGGCAATAAGCAAGTGCGGAGAGCATTAACGGGGCACTTACTAGCGATAAGAGCTGATCCGATCAGACTATTAATAGTTAATACTCATCTCGTCCCGAGACCCACTAATTCGTTTTGTGGTGCAAAATGCAATGTATAGCGGTTTGATTAATAAGGCTACACCTTTATCCACTACTCTAAAATTCTTCAATGCCTGAAAAACAAAGTCTTCGAACAGCGTGTAGTGATGAAATAATGACACGAATCCGAGATGCGTTCTTATCTTATTATTTTTATGAAAAGAGCAACTGCCGAGTTTCTTGCTATCAGGAATTCTCGTATAAACATAGTAATTCTATGGATAAATTCACTGAAAGACCGAGTGGAATGCTACCCACATCGTAACCAACTTAAAAGAAACACCAATTTAAATGTTTAAATCCCAATAGTTTTTATTCTAATGATCGACTGATTCTTTTTAACAATATTTTTTAACAATATTAACTTTCGCTTACCAGAGGTCGAACATTAACTTTAAACACATTTTAGAACACACAACCTTTCGGTTTTAATGCTAAAAGAGAACTGCTTTTAAAGCTAGTCAAACCGAACGTCACGATTCCACCTACACACTCACATTCGTTCAAACTTCAATACTGTTGCATAAATGTATGTGAATGACTCCAACGATAAATCGTTTAAGTCAAATCACACACCTCCAATTTAAAAAATCAAAACAATGTCTTATTAATAATTAAAAATCATGACATTCGGCCATCCGACACTGTGGTGCCTCCTGGCCCACAAATTCATAAATCGCAAATTTACATAAATCATGACATTGCCGGCTCTTCTCAGTAGAATATCTTTCCGAACCGGGGGTAGAATCTTGACTTATCATAAGTGACATAAGTTCTCCTACGTGAAATAAATAAATCATTTACCATTAATGGGCCTCGTAAGATAAAGCTCAGGGTTCCTCAGCGATGGAGAGAGTTATGCTCGGGGTTTCTTTACATGATCTCTAGAATTTTCTGGGATAAAAAGTCCGGCCTTCGCCGGGATACAACCTATCCCTGTACCAAATTTCATCAAAATCGGTTGAACAGATGGGCCTTGAAAGCGTAGCAGACAGACTAGACAGATAGACGGACACACTTTCGCGTTTATAATATTAGTATGGATGTATGAATTAAGCTTCATGTTCTTTAGCTCTATTTTTTACTAATCTAACAATAGTAAAAAAATAGTAAGGTAAATACAGAAACACGCAAATCTCTTGCGCTTGCAACATGCACCAAACACCGAAGCCACGCCTAAGGCGGTATCACACCTCCGCCTCGACCGCTGCGATACGAATCATATCCCATCCCATATTATGGCTCCCAATATTTTGACCTATCATTATACTGCAGCATAATGTGGCCTCGTTTGATACTGCGCCTAATTTGGTAATGACGAGAAAATTATATAAGCAACCATTTTTATGAACGCGAGGCATTAATGCAATCTTGATAATAATATGTGGTCTTAGGTAGTCGATAAAGTTCTTGGAATTTACAGTTTATTTTATTATAATCGTTTTAAATTCATGTTTCACAGATTTAGAATGTCTAACAGTTTCTGAAAATAAAGAATTTTGAATTTTTTGCCACAGCATAGTACCTGCCGTTGTGAAGCGGCGATAGCCTAGTGGTTAGGTAATGCTGCTTATGATTATAGAAATATTAAACTAGGAAAAACTGATTATTAAGGGTTTATAGGTGCCTGTGTGTCAAAAAACTGCTCAACCTCTCACGTTTGAACCTGCATATAAATAAAAGTATTGAATCAATAATATTGAAAAAAATATATAGTAAAGTTAAGGATATACACTGAGTCCTATGTGATGTGAAAACACGATTACTAAAAATTTTCTCGATAGAAAAAAATCACAAACTTCCCTCTGAATTTTGCAAATAAACCGCAGTAGTCAATGAATACTTTACCTATACTAATTAAACTTTGTATAGAAACTCAACTTAGTACAATACGTGTACTATGTGATCTGAATTTAAAATTATCTTTTTTTTTTTCGTTGTTAGAAATTAAATTCAGAAATAGCTGCGACGCGCATTGCGGGCGGCTACACGACCGGGTAATGGGTAGTGAGGCGAGGGAAAAATTTTGATACGAGCTGGAGTACTGTAGGCTCTTAACTAAATATTAGATAAAACTGTGCATCTCTGTTATGAGCGATTTCGAGTGTGATCGCATCGCTCCAAAATAGTACACACGATTTCATATCGCGCGACCAGTTTCATCACACGATGAAATCGCATCGCATCATCGCGCGAGCGATGACAATTAAGGCGCGATTCCAAAGGCAAGTTACTTGTATGCAAGTTGCAAATTGCATGCAACTTGAACATACCTGCCATACAAGCTACAACTTGCATGAGGTATAGTTTCAACTTGTACATTCCTAATTCCTATAAAACCGTGTAAAAGCAAGTAAAACCGGCATGCAATTTGCACACTCTCAAAAATATGTTTCCAATGCAAGCAACTTATACGCAAATGTGACGTCAAACTTGCATGCAAGATTTGCCTAATGGAATCGCGCCTTTAGGGTTCGATCCCCATGCACGTAGCTCCAACTTTTCGTAGTATTAAAAATGAAATATCACTTGCTTCATACGGTGAAGGAATACATCGTTCCCGCGAGTTCTTTATAATGTTATCAAAGGTTTACTCTGCCAATCCGCATTTGGCCAGCGTGGTGACCAAATCCTTCTCATTTCGAGAGAAGACTCTTGCTTAAATAAATATCCATACTATCCATACTAATATTATAAATGCGAAAGTCTGTCTGTCTGTCTGTCTGCTACGCTTTCACGGCCCATCTGTTCAACCAATTTAGATGAAATTCGGTATAGTGGTAGGTTAAATCACTACGGGTACTAGGGGACGGGCTACTTTATATCCCGGAAAATTAAAGAGTTCCCGCGAGTATTAAAAACCTTAAATTACGCGGACGAAGTCGCGGGCATCATCTAGTACTTAAATAATTAAAGCTTTTCTTGTGTCACAGTTTTGTTCCCATATGTACATTAATTATATTAGAATTAAAAACAAAAGGACAACAAAAGCCACAATTGGTTGCAAACTTAGCTTTGTGCAAACTTAGGTATCGGCAGCAATACCCACCGCTGATTTTCAGTTTGCTCCATACAAGCAATGCGCCACCTGACACAGTAACCCCCTTGGTATTTTATGTCTTGCTAGTTCACGACCATCGTGAGCTGGCTCCTTCCTTCAGAGCAAAACTCGCAGCAAAAATCAAATCAGTCTCTGACACCTTGTCAGAAGATAATTTGAGTGCGAAACAAAAAATAACCCCTGGTGGCGGTATTGAATCTACGATCCATCTAGGCATCTACGACTGAGTGAGAGTCCTAAGCCACCATCTATGTATGTATTTTGGTTTAGGAAAATTGTCTGGTCAAGAAGGCGCTTAACTTAATGTTTCTTAATATTATGTCTCATGAATAAAAGAGAGCTCATTTTCTTAATAATCTCGTATATTTCATATTCATATTAAGCTGTTTAACATTCTTCAACCGTGCCGCCATAAAACAAATGATCAGGTATCAAAAACAAAGTAATTTCCAACAATCGCGCCGCCTCTCCAAATATTCATAATATTCTCTATCCGCGCATCGCGGCCGGAATGCTAAACGGCCATTTAACCGCTAGGTCATAAATATCTTGTGTGGGCGGCCTTAGCCCTTATTTAAACAAACAAACTATATTGTAATTTTTATAACTTTATTTTAGAGTTTCCGCAGACGACGACATACCTGATACCATCTGTGTCAGTTGGAATAGATCTACACCCCACCACCTTGACGACCTTGATCTTTTGGACGACCTCCGTGGCGCAGTGTGTAGCGCTGTTGTCTTAACGTGCGGAGGTCCCGGGTTCGATCCCCGGCAGGGTCAATTTGGGAATTTATAATTTCTGAATTTTCCCTGGTCTGGTCTGGTGGGAAGCTTCGGCCGTGGCTAAGTTAGTGGCCCCTAACAGGTTAGCCCGCTACCATCTTAGACTGCATCATCACTTACCATCAGGCGAGATCGCAGTCAAGGGCTAACTTGTGGATAAAAAAACCACCACCACCACTACAGCCCGTTAACGTCCCACTGCTGGGCACAGGCCTTCACTCTCATAGGAGAGAGGGAATTAGAGCCACCATGCTGCTCCAATGCGGGTTGGCGGGATTTAACGACTATTTGATGATAACCGGGACCGACGGCTTAACGTGCTCTTCGAGGCACGGGGGTGAAGCACCGAAAACTTCCTTACTCCGGGCTAGTACTGAGAATTTCTATTCAGAAAAACCCAACATTTAATTATGGCCCGACCCGGGACTCGAACCCGGGACCTCGTCGGCCGCAGTCGAACATGCTAACCACTAGACCAACGAGGCAGTGCAACTACAACGTAACCTTTTACAACGACATCATTTATAATGACATACGAGTAATGTGCGAGTAATGACTGAAAAGTGCCTATTTTGATGTTGCTTAGTGCTTACCTATACGCAATACGCATCGTTTTGAAAACAAAATTATTAAAACGAATTGGCTTTTGCGACGTATATCGCCCCTTCGATGTCGTTAAAACAGATTTTAATTTTAATTCAAAAGTGGAACAGCGGTCTAGAACATTCTTCCGATATAAACATTTCTATAGCGACTTTTAAAAAAACAAGTGAAGATTCAAAACCAAAACTGTTTTGGTGGTCGAGTTCCTATAAATAAAAATAGACAAAGAAATGTATCTCATTCTTTAATCTATATTAGTTTATGGATGTCGAAGACCGAGATCGGAACGCGGCGATGAGCGTATGACAAATTAATCCGCGACTCAGATACATTTTGAAAATAGAACGCGCGTTAAGGGCAGAACTGTATCGAGAGCAAAACGTTTAAAATTGCATGGAGATTGGAGACACGAATTTATTAAAGTTTTTAGCGCCTAATTTTGAATGTGTTGTTAATAATAAAAGAAAGAGGGAAGCCTTTGTTTAGGGTAAGGTACAAATATCTACAAAAAAAAAACATAGGTACTTTATTATATATTTTTTTATGTTTTAGAACTAGAATATAAAACAAAGCAACCCGAAAATCCAAGCTGGCTAGCCTTCGATTTCTTTACGTTTGTTTTGATTTGTTTAATATTTTCTAATTTTTCCTGTGAGTGAGTACCTATCTTTTATCTGGTATAATAATATCATTATAATGAAGGCAGCTTGTTGTGTTTCAAACTTTATGTCTTTCATAACCTGTCGTAACCCATTTAGCTACAAAAAGAATTTCTCGAAGAAATATAACAAGTTTTCACGTAATATTTCATCAGTCTGTATTCGTTAGATAATGTTATAGTCACTTTATATTGCTTTTACTACTAAAATGTTACTATCCTACTTACGTGTGGAAGAAAATATGACCAAATTCAAAAAGTACTTACTAGCACCCAAAGCCTTATTCAAGAATTAATAAATTAAAAAAAATTGCTATCCATTCTTTTGTTTTTGGAACCTGATACGGAGAATCAGAGACTCTCTTTGATCAAGTGATCTTACTCATCGATTTCATCATTCAGGAGTTTTTTTCAGGAGTTAGGAGAATAGAGATCGCTGATTAAATTTACTGCCTACAAAGATAAATCGATTGAAATTAATGATAATTATAATGAATGTAAAATAGGTACTATAGGCACTGAGCGCGCAAACATATTTTCTTATTTAATATGGAATAACTTTGTCGAAGTTTAATTTGCGTTCAGAAAGCAATGAATTGCTCTTTGTGTATTGAATGGTTCCCGTTTCTGAACGCAATACAATGGTGGATAAGGGTTGTCTCGCACAAAAGATTAAATCTTTGGGTAACTTTGGTAAATAATAATAGATCTTTATAGATATTATAGAGACTTTAGAGAATAGAGCGTTTATAAAATATCTGATTATTATTGAACTATGATAAAATTAGTATTGTTTACTGCGGTGTCTGTTAACTTAAAAATAGTTAGTTACTAATAAAATTATAAATAAATAAACAATATTTTTATTCTGTCTGTTAATATACCCGTAAATAAAATTAGGCATTTGACAAATAGTCAAATCAGCAACTTTTTTTCAAACGTCGGATTTATATGAAATTCTGAAATGTGACGTCATTAAAGTTCGACACACTTTTTTACTTTAATCGATTGTTTAAAATGGTTATTCGACATAAAACTCTCAGGGGACGTGGATATTACCACTTTTGGGAGATCCTCTATTTAATAATCAATAAAAAATACTTTACTTATTTGAATAGTAGTCAAATACCCAATTATTACAATATGATAAAAATGAATGAATGAATGAATGGGAATTACAAAATGATATGAATTTAGGGAAACTAAAAAAATTTGTTTTGGAATTGAAATAGTGAAATTGAATAATCAAAATCTAGTACACCATGATTAAAATCCAAATGTCCAAATGTATAAATATGATATTTTATGGCCCCAGTGTTGCCAGAATCTTAAAATGTTAAATAATCAACTTTCAGCTTTAACTTGACAATACGACTATAGAGTACCGCCGTGTAAACTGAGTTTTATGAGCCAGTACAATTTCTTATGGTTTAAAAGTGTCCAATTGTTGATAACCCTGGTTTCTTGTTCCTGGCGAATGGAGCGTTCGGAATTTAAATTTTAAACAGGAATCTGCGATTTATATTAAATTATTCTGTGACTCCGTGTACTTTAAATACATTCGAATTTTGAAAGTGCAGCGAGGTTTTAAAATAAGTGCAACTTATTAAACTTTTAACCAGCGGCGTCCAATTAATTTAAATTTTAGAACGTCGAACGTTTTCTGGAGTGATTTTTGTTTAATTAACTTTAAGGTTTACACTTTATAATCAAAGGTGGGAAGATCGTGATTTTGTTTGAAGTAGTTATTATTTTAAGCTTTTTAAAGTTCCAACACTCAAAGCCACCATTTTTTATTTTTTCATTCTTCTGGTACTTATTTTTCTAGTTTTTCGTCAGCCAGTCACTCCGAGTCACAGGATCCTTCAAATAATATTTCCTTTCTTTCTTGTCTTTAACAAGAATTTTGTTGTACACAGTGGGAAAAAATTGTCTCAATAAAAGAAGAGCGTTGTAAAAATTTGCATCCTTTTATATGGATCTTTGTCGGTTGCAGGTCGCAAATGATAAAACCATACGATTTCGATTCGCATTCTCAATTCGATTTGAATTTAGAACGAGTGGAAACATGTGAATGGAAACGATGCTCTATGGTTACTAGTGCAGGGATCATAGAAATAGTATGTATTACAACTAGAAGGATCACTTAGCGCACGAAACGCGAGCCGAAAGAGAGCTAATATTTCTCGCGTTGTCTCTTTCCTACCGCTACACTGGCATGACACCATAATTATTATTAATTGCACGAGACACAATAGTGAACACGAGAGTGAACGAGACGCGCGAAGAAAAAGTGAGTCCTTGTCGAGACCGAAATTCCTTATGAGTGAAAGGTAATCTAAATTGAACTTTATCATTTAAGGAAAAAGGTGTGAATTTGTTTAACAAAAACACATAGTGATCCTTCTAGTTGTATGAATATACATACTATTTTTATGGCAGGGATAGATTCATACCATAGAGTTATAATCTGTGGTTATAATATAATGATTCATACAAAATGAGGTAGCATTTCAGGTAAAATTATTAGGGTTGTAAATTTTTCGATTATTTTCTATCGACAAGATTAAGACTAAAAAAATAAAAACAAAAACTTTTATACAAATTAGTTCCAATTTTGACCACCAGGCCAGATAAGTTGAGGGACTATTCTTACAGTACGTATTCATCATACTAATATTATAAATGCGAAAGTGTGTTTGTTTGTTGGTTTGTCCTTTAATCACGCCGCAACGGAGCAACGGATCGACATGATTTTTGGCCTGGAGAGTGACATAAGCTACTTTTTATCCCGGAATAGTAAGGAGGAGGAGAATAAAAAACTTAAACCATGCGGACGAAGTCAGGGGCATCAGCTAGTTCTATGATATCTCATATCTCCATCTCTATCACACATACTCTCGTTTCGCAATCCATGCGTGTTCATTATCTATGGTTATTGCATTTTAAACGGAACAAATAGCAGTTTTATTGGGTGGCGGGACAGTGACATCATTGGATTCACTTGGGGTATGTTCCGAAATACACTGCGAGCACTGTAAGGTGTGACGTCAATTTAGTACACTGCGAAGCCGTTCATTTATAGTTAGGTATACTGGTTACTGCTAAACGGAACGCAGTCAGCACTGAGAGCACCCTACCTCGAAAACGCCAGTGCTCACAGTACAAAAATGGCGACGATTATGACGTCATACATTACTAGGATACTGCGGCAGTTTACTGTCAGTCCATAACGGAACGAATTTCTCCACAGTAAGAGCACTGAACAGTGCTCGCAGTGTATTTCGGAACGCACCCTTGTTCTATAATAAATGACAATCGGTAAGCACATTAAAGTGGATCGTCGCTGATTGTGATTGCAATGGTTTGTACTGCTTTGTTTTGTATTCCGTGGTTTATTTAAATAATATGATGATGATGATGATGATGATGATGAAACTTACGGTTTACGTTTAATATTGATCACCAAAAGGCTTAAAGCAAAGTGAGTGGCAAAATACAATATTCTTACACGGTTGAAAGTCGTAGGTACTTATTTGGTAAAAATTTAAATAAATAATATGACGACCTCCATAGCGCAGTGTTAAGCGCTGTTGTCTTAAAACTTGTCTTAGCGGAGGTCACAGGTTTGGTCCTCGGTAGGGTCAATTTGGGGAATTTATAATTTCTAAATTTTCCCTGGTCTGGCCTTGACCGTGGCTAGTTACCGGCAAAGACGTGCCGCCAAGCGATTTACCGTTCCGGTACGATGCCGCGTATCTTAGACTGCTTAATCACTTACCATCAGGTGAGATCGCAGTCAAGGGCTAACTTGTAGTGGATAAAAAAATGAAACAATATGGCTTCAAGCGTTGGCCAGGCAGGCCCAGGCAACGTCAAAAAAGCTACATAAAAGACAGAAGCCAAGAAAAGTCCAAAAGACAAGGATATATACCTAGGTACTTCAACTTTGACTATCCTCATATACCATCAAAACACCATCTGCTATCAACTTCCGAAGTCCTGCAAGTACGAGTATGGTGGGTATGGGGCAAGATAGCGGGGACGACGCTCTGCTTCCCATCGGGTCCCGGGTTCGATTTTCGGGAACGCACCCCTTACTTTTCGGATTAAAACTCAAACTCATATATTTTTATTCAAATAAACTTATTTTAAGTGCTTTCGAATCGTCGATTGAATCTACCACTGGTTCGGAATGACATTCCTACCGAGAAAAACCAGCAAGAAACTCGGTGGTTGCTCCTTATTATGTGCACTAGCTGATGCCCGCGACTTCGTCCGCGTGGATATAGCAAGTTTCATCGAAATAACTTGAGAAATGACGGACTTTTATACAAACTTTCAACCCCTATTTCACCCCTTTGGGGGTGGAATTTTGAAAAACTGTGAAACACGTATGTTTTCATTTTTAACCCGCAGCTCATATACCAAGTTTCATGGATATAACTTGAGAAATGAAGGACTTACAAACTTTCAACCCCTATTTCACCCCTTCGGGGTAAAATTTACGAAGACTGTGAAACACGTATTTCTTCATTTCTAACCGGTAGCTTGTATACAAAGTTTCATCGATATAACTTGAGAAATGAAGGACTTTCATACAAACTTTCAACCCCTATTTCACCCCTTTGAGGGTGAAATTTTGAAAAACTGTGAAACACGTATGTCTTCATTTTCAACCCGCAGCTCATATACCAAGTTTCATGGCTATAACTTGAGAAATGAAGGACTTTCATACAAACTTTCAACCCCTATTTTCACCCCTTCGGGGGTGAAATTTACAAAAACTGTGAAACACTTATTTCTTAATTTTCAACCGGTAGCTTGTGTACCAAGTTTAATCGATATAACTTGAGAAATGACGGACTTTCATACAAACTTTCACCCCCTATTTCACCCCCTTAGGGGTGGAATTTTGGAAAACTGTGACACACGTACTTCTTTATTTTTTACCGTAAGCCAAAATAAAAAGTTTCGTTGATATAACTTGTAAAATATCTTGAGAAACGAAGGACTTTCATACCAACTTTCATCCCCAATTTCACCCTTTTGGGGGTCGAATTTTCAAAAACTGTGAAACACGTATATTTTCGTTTTCAACCCGCAGCTCATATATTAAGTTTCATGGCTATAACTTGAGAAATTAAGGACTTTCATACAAACTTTCAACCCCTATTTCACCCCTTCGGGGGTAGAATTTCGGGATAAAAAGTATCCTATGTCCTACCTCGTAGTATGGGCTCAAATCGTGCCAAGTTTCGTTTGAATTCATTCAGTAGTTTCGGCGTGATGCGCGGCCAAGATACAGACAGACAGACAGACAGACAGACAGACAGACAGACAAAAATGAAAAAAATTACAGATTTGGCTTCAGTATCGAATAATGAGTGCCCTCCAAAAAAAATTTTCAAAATATCTTCAATGTACAGAATTGGACCTGTTACAGTTTTATTATAAGTATAGATTTTAGGGACATAAATAGATACTCAATATACTCATTTTATTTATGACACGTAGGACATACATGTCTCCTATGTTATGTCATGATTTGAGTTTTTGACTCTACCACCGGTTCGGAAAGCAGTTTGTACTGAGAAGAGCCGGCAAGAAAAACAGCCGTTGCTCTTTTTAATATCTTCTATCTTCCTCTCTATAACTTGCTTTAAAGGTGAAGGAAAATATCGCGAGGCAAGCGGCATGCCCGAGAGCTTTTCATAATGTTCTCGAATTCAGGAATGGCATTCCGAACCAGTGGTAAATTCATTCGACGATTCGAAAGCACTTGAAAAGGTTTATTTGAATAAAAAACATTTGAATTTTGAATTTTGAAGGTGTGTGAAGCCGCCAATCCGCACTTGGTCAGCGTGGTGGTAGGTTGACTACGGTCAAACTTTTTTTTAATCTAAGAAGAGACTCGCGGACAATAGTGATCCAGCTAATGGGTCTGAAGTGGTGGTGGTGGTGGTGGTGTGGGGTAAGTTGGTGCACACAACAAATTACTCAACGATGGTGAATCGATACCATTGCATTATGTAGTGCGGACGTCCGTTGTCCCACATTTGTTCCTTATTCTAAGGCTCACGGCACATCGAGGGAGCGACGAAAGCGTAGTCTCTTTCTTAAAATGTTATATTTTTCAAATATTTTATCATGTTGGTTAACTTGTGACTCTTATTATGACATCAAGACTGCCACCAGTTCAAAAAGTATATTCTACTAAGATTTAAAAGAACTAAAAGTTGTTTATAGTTGGTTTCATATCGTAAATGTTGCAATATATCAACGTAACGTATCAATAAACTATCCCGTTGACAGATGAACGCAAAGCTGTTATATAATTGTTGCAGACCTAAGTAAATGTTGCAAAATCTAAACTAATAATATTTCGTCTGCGTATTTTAGAGAGTAACAAAACAAACGCTTAATATTAATTTCCTTAGTTTAAATAGTAAGTTCAGGGTACTTAAATGTCGCTTTATTTAATATCTGCCGCAATGTGCTTGTAACCTAAGTAAGGGCTTACTGCAAAGCTTGGACACAGGACTAAGTGAGTTTTATTGCTTAAGTACTTTATATTTAACGTGTTCTGTAGTTGTTGCAAACAAAGAATCATAATATGATACTTTATTATAATATTATAAATTCGAAAGTGTGTTTGTTTGTTGGTTTTGTTGGTTTATTGGTTTGTTGGTTTGTCCTTCAATCAGGCCGTAACGGAGCAACGGAACAACGTGTTTTTTGGCATGGGTATAGTTGAAGACCTGGAGAGTGACATAGGCTACTTTTTATACCGGAAAATTAAGGAGTTCCCGCGGGAATCAAAAAAACTTAAACCACGGTGACGAAGTCGCGGGCATCAGCTAGTAGGAAAAAATTGCGCTTTGCACAGCGGAAAGCTCTAAAGTAAGTTAGGTTTATATAGGAAATAGAAATGTTATGACCATAAGTAAATCGATTGAATTTTACTATCGTGCATTGTCGAATGAACATCTCCTGAAGATGCTCATGTGTCGGAGTGGAACGTACGTTGAGGATAATTTGGAAGATTTCTGTGGTGTGGTGAATATCGCGGGTTATATCAAAGTGCGAGATATACACTGTACCACATAGATTTACCTACTGTCGCGGATTATAGCTAATGAAACTTCTAGTTCCTTCTAGTCTTTGTTGGTAGGGGAGGCAATGATGCTAAATGTGGATTTCCTCGACCGTCGTGGAGACCTAATGGAATTTGAAGATTACATGGTAGGTACAAAGAAAAAAAGGTTATAATATCAGATTCAGATTCATTTATTTGCATTTAACTTGAACAATACAACAATTGACAAGTCACCCCGTTAGGGCATATGCAGTTTGAGTGACAGGGCTTCGAAATTATTATTTTTAACCGACTTCAAAAAAAGGAGGAGGTTCTCAATTCGACTGTACATTTTTTTAGAGATAAGAGTAACTTGCTCGCGATCAGTGTGATAGTTTTGTAAACAGTATGTTTTAACCATGCATAGCATATCTCGTTCTGGTTACACCCTGTATTTTAAAACAGTGGGGCCACTAAAAATTGTAAAATAAAAAAAATTCAAAAAAAAAATAAAAAAAAAATAAAAAAACCGACTTCAAAAACCACAAACACTAAAAAGTAAAAAATAATTCAATTTATTATGTATCCTTTCACCGGTGGGGGCAGCGTCTGCATTTTTTTTTCAAATCATCAGATTAAGAAAATTCCTCGAGATAATCGTCAGATTGAGGGTCAGCACGTTTTGGACATGAAGCTGAACCGTCTGAATGCCGATCTGACGCGCTCGAGTATTTCAAAATGGCAATAACTTTTCTTTACAATTTCAAAAAATCGCAGTGCCTTAGCGTTACGTTAGAATTGTCAGTCTTTTGAATAGGAGCTTCATCTCCTCTGAAAATCTGACGCGCTCGATTTTTTTTGATTTTTTACCAATATTTTTGCTTCCGTACGGCCAACCCCACCATGCAAACCGGCAGACAAACATACCATTCGATAATAGAGACACGTGCTGCGTATACGCTGTGACGTGCACAGGGTTTGAAGCTGGGGTAGGCATTAGTTGGTCAAAATACCTATTTACTAGCTGTTTTGATGATAAATACGCATTGACGTATTTCCATTTGGGTAAGCAGTGCTTTTATGCCTCTATGAACTGCACGCCACAGCTCAATATCTGACGCGCTGGAGTAAATCCAAAAAATCCCCTCTTGGGCTCTCCTACTATGTTGAACATTGTTTTTTTTTTATTAGCTTAAGCGCCACCCTCTACACAACCCGTGTTGCGCCACAAATGAAGCCCTGCATGCGTAATGCTCGCGCGACCCTATTATATCGCATGTCTGATAATAACTGATCAATACATGAATTCAATTACGCTCCAATCACAACCCTATCATTGGTGCACTCGTAATGCTTCGCTCGTTAAGTTTTTAATCGGTGACAAACTAGAACGATGATGCGATCTCACCTTTAAAGCAAGATCCCGCGACGATCAGATCGTTATTTCATTAAAGCTGAAAGTTTTTCAATGTATGTCTCTAATAGAGGTATAAACGATCACCGACTATGAATCAATCGATTTACAGTCGTGCAATGTCGAGTCAACATCTCCTGAAGATGCTCCGGTGTCGGAGTGAGACGTACGTTAAGAATAATTTGGAAGATTTCTGTTGTGTGGTGAATATCGCGGGCTTTAACTAAGTGCGAGATATACACTGTACCACATAGATTTACCTACTGTCGCGGATTATAGCTAATGAAACTTCTAATTTTTCATAATCATGGAATTCCGCAAAGTAACGCCTGCTTCTATCCAATAAATACAACTCTCTTAATATTAAGGTACCTACTAAACTAACCTTCATACTAACAAGTAAAACATGTAATTACATCAAATTATAATAACAGGCTTCTAGTACCTGGGCTCGGTGATTTTACATCCAATTAAGCCATTAATTGGCTTAGAGCTAATGAAGTTCGGAGCGATTTTATTAACATCTCCTTCCGCGGGAGGCGGCGTCTCGTAAGTTATAAGTTGCCATGCCCCTAACAGGTTAGCCCGCTACCATCTGAGACTGCATCATCACTTACCATCAGGTGAGATCGCAGTCAAGGGCTAACTTGTAGAGGATAAAAAAATAGGGATATGGGCTTAATATATAACGCATGGCCCTAACAGGTTAGCCCGCTACCATCTTAGACTGCATCATCACTTACCATCAGGTGCTGAATAAATAACCAATTATTCAGCACGTACTTACCTGCTCTCTTTTCTTTCGATATCTCATTTTAAATTGCCACCCACTTTTCCGAGTAGGTACAACATAACGAACAAAACATTGCGAAGTGCCTACGGCGTCCGTCGATACAGTCGTCCCATTACACGCAACCTATAACTATCGATACCTGCACTACCCTACATCACTTAAAAATTACACTCTCTCAGCAACGCAAAATAAACCTTAATATATTTATATAAAGTCCATTTCACTTCGCAAGGAAAACTAATTGGTGAACATTTTTAAAACAATTCCGTCACTGGAAATTGCTTTTTATCTCGAATTTATTACGGTTCAAATTACTGTGAAAATGACAGTTTGTTAACATGTTAATTTAAAAAGGAGAGCAGCCTTTCTCTCGGGTAACATGCGTTTTTATATTCTGGTCAAGTACCAGCCCAAACGGTCAAAGATTTTAAAATATAAAATTTTATAAACGTGGTGGAAAATGTTATCTATTAGTTGAATCAGTAAGTATAGAGTCTGCTGTCCAACTCGATGATAGAGTCCAAACTGATAATTATTCAATCTGACACCTAATTGACTCAAGTTGTTCTACATGAAATATAACATTTCATTTCAATTCAATGATCCCTATAATGTCATCAACTAAGTTCAGTGAAAGTGTGTAAACCCCTTGGAAATCAAGATTGACTAACCCGGCTGGTCCATGATTTTTGTTTTCATGACTAATGATTTATCAAATAATAGATTCAATAATAATAAATTCAAGGAAATTAATTAATTAGTTAATGTGCTGCAATAAACTTGCTCAATGGTGTATTTTTCTGTACTAATAAAATTTGCACTCTACTCAAAAATAGGGTAAATACTCGTAGCTCACATTAGGAGTGACTTTATCAGCATATTTTCGATCCGCCCTATGCGGCCAGCTCTTCCTGTTGTCAAAAGCAAAGTTCTATTGCGATTTGCGCTACATAATTTCCCTACACAAAATTCCATAGCATCTTGTAATATTATCAGATGTCCACTCTGCGGTGTCTCACTTGATGGTAAAAGTTAACAGCTTGTTTTCAACTCCGACGTCTATTACCTTGTAATAAGGGTGATTTTAGCAAGTTTTAATGAATAGTGATGTACCGTCGAGGGGAGGACTCGATTAATTGGACATATTCTCGTTACTCGTCGGTCTGTTTGAGATTTGCATACTTATTAGTTGCTACGGGTCTATTTGTTTGGGATTTTGTTACGGCTTGTTAGTTGTTTATTGATTTTGTCATCTCCTCTTTAGACTGAAGTTCTAGTTTTATTTATTTCCGACTACGACAAAGCCAAAAGGGAGGGTTATATTTTACAGCTTATTACGTGTTGTTATGTTATAGCTCTTGTTATATACTAAAAGAATTTACATTGTGTGGTTGTACGGAACCCTTTGTGAGCGAGTCTGACTCGTACTTGACCGGTTTTTATTTTATTTTAATACTAGCTAATGCCCGCAACTTCGTCCGCGTGGATTGAGGTTATTTTTCCGCGGATACTATTTCATTTTCCGGGATAAAAAGTAGCCTATGTGCTATTCCAGACTACAATCCATCTCTGTGCCAAAGATGCAGATCCGTTCAGCCGTTCTTCCGTCAGTAACAAACATCCATCCATCCATCCATCTTTTCATACATTTATCCATCCATCCATACATCCAAACTTTTGCATTTATAATAGCCTAATAGGGATGATGACAACTCAATCAAATCAGCAACTCTTTATTAAACTTAAAAACGCGCATCTAGTATGGAAGTTGTATGAAATTCACAATTGTGACGTCATAAAATTTCAACGCAATTTTTTTTTTAATCTATATTTTAAAATAGTTATCAAACTTAAAACTAACCAAGGATGTGAATTTTAGGTCTTTTAGAAGACCCTCTATTTAATAATCCGTTAGAAATAATTTATTTTTGATATAATATGCATCATCCTTATTAGTATTGATTAGTAAAGATTTTAATTCCTTTGTGTCAGTAGTCGGTGCTGTATTTTTTTTTACTGCATGTGAAATCCATCTGGCTGATCGTGTGCGGTTTTCGCGAACAACATAAAGGCGGCCTCGAATAGGAATCGTGTGTGTCTGACCGCGGAGCTTTGTTCTGTCAAGCGCTAGGCAGGTACTAGGTTACAAGTGTTGTATTGTAACCTGCCCCCCTTTTACGTAAGAATTGTCCATCAAACGTTAAAGATTTTCGTCAAAGTAAAATAAACAATGAAACCATTGAATTAGAGCTCAATTTCGTCTGCCCATTCTTATACGTTTAGGGTATCGTACATACCTAAACGTATAAGAATGGGCAGACGAAATTGAGCTCTAATTCAATGCAATTATGGTTTTATTTTACTTTGACAAAAATCTTTAACGTTTGATGAACAATTCTTACATGATTGGGGCCCTGAGCAGGCGTGGTGAACCTAAAACACTGGCTGCGCTTACGTGGTTTTATTCGATTCATTGTAAAGAACATCTATATCTTTACTTATAATGTACAACTAAAGTAATAAAGTATAGGCCAGTTACCGGTAAAAAAATACAACAATTCAAACAAAATATGCTAAATATTTTACCTACACTTGATCTTACACAGGGTGGTCCGGATGAACACTACAATACATTCTTTGATTTGTTAAATTCTCAGTTTAGTTCCATTTTTAAAATAGTAGAAAAAAAATTGTTTAAAAACCTTAAATTTAGCGACTGGGCTACTGTTGGCATTTATAAAAGTAGGAATAAGTTGTTTGATTTGTATGCTGAAAAGCAGTATAATTACACTCCTAGATTTGTCCAATATGTAAGAAATTATTCAAAATTATTTAGAAATGTCTGCATACAAGCAAAATCACTTTATATAAAACAAAAAATCATTAATTCTGATAGTAAAATAAAAGCAGTTTGGGATATTATCTCAGAAGAAACTGGGAAACATAAAGTGGAGAAGCCTAAATTAGAGCTAAAAATTAATGACCGTATTACTGACTGCGATACGGAAATTGCAAATACATTTGAGAATTTTTTCCGAAATATTCCGGTAACCACTACTAGCTCCCTTAATTCCTCGCCAACAGAAGCCTTTAAGCTTCTTAAGGGTAATGTCACCGAGTGCAGTGTGCTGTTTAAGTTTGAACATGTGACCCCATATGATATTATTAAAATATTCAAATCTTTGCAATGCAAAAAAACCGGGGATCTATGGGGGATATCAGTAAAAATAATCAGCAATGTTATTGATATAATTGCACCATATCTTGCTCTAATATTTAATGAGTCTGTAGATTCAGGATCCTTTCCAGACCTTATGAAATGCAGTAAATTGATTCCACTTTTTAAATCTGGCAGTAGAAGTGACCCTAATAATTACAGACCAATTTCTATTTTACCAGCACTCAGCAAGATATTTGAAAAAATTATGCTCAACCAACTGCTTCTGCACTTTAACTCAAATAAACTACTTCACTCTGAGCAGTATGGTTTTACTAAAGGCCGATCAACAACCGATGCGGGCGCAATGCTGCTAAAGCATATATTCGATGCATGGGAGAAATCACAGAATGCTATTGGTATTTTCTGTGATTTGTCTAAGGCATTCGATTGCGTTGAGCACGAGACGCTTTTAGTTAAGTTGAACCACTATGGAGTCAAAGACACTGCACTTGGCCTCATTGCGTCTTATCTCAGTGATCGCATTCAAACGGTATGTGTTAACGATGTGAAGTCATCCGGATCAGCCTCACTAATGGGTGTTCCTCAAGGCTCCATTCTGGGCCCCTTCATGTTCTTGGTGTATATAAATGATTTACCATATTACGTCCAAAACACTTGTGATATTGTGCTATTTGCTGACGATACGTCCTTGATTTTTAAAGTCGATAGAAATAAGGACAATTATGACGACGTAAGTAATGCAATTTCTCAAGTCACTAACTGGTTTACTGTAAACAATTTACTTTTAAATGCAAAGAAAACCAAGTGTGTTGAATTCGCATTGCCAAATACCAAGTCCACAGGAAACATGAATTTAACTGTAAATAATGATATTTTAAAAATAGAAGAGACCACTGTGTTCCTGGGGGTGACCTTAGATTCAAAGCTTCAATGGGGCACCCATATATCAACTCTGGCTGGCAAACTCAGCTCTGCTGCTTACGCTGTTAGAAAGATTCGACAATTTACTGACGTAGAAACTGCAAAAATTGTATATTTTGCTTACTTTCATAGTATTATGTCTTACGGAATCTTGCTATGGGGTAAAGCAGCAGATATTCAAAAAATTTTTGTATTACAAAAAAGGGCAATACGTGCAATTTATAATTTAAAACCGCGCGAATCCCTTAGAGAGAAATTCAAGGAAATAGGTATTCTTACAGTAGCCTCGCAATACATTTACAGTAATTTAATCTTTGTGAAACAGCGCCTTCAGAATTACAAAAGAATTTGCGATCTGCACGATAGGCCAACTAGAAACTGCCATAAGCTCGTGACACCATCGCTCCGCCTCAAAAAAGTCCGAAGGTCGTTCGTGGGAATGAGCATTCTATTTTATAACAAAATTCCACAATCTATTTTAAACTTGCCTTTACACAAGTTTAAGAAATCCATTAAAAGTATGCTTTTGAAAAAAGCTTATTATACTGTGGAAGATTACGTAAATGACAAAAGAGCATTTCTATGATAATATATTCATTTAAACGATAAACTAAAACATAAAGATCAATATTTTTTTTACAATTTTTTCCGACTAGCTGTTGCCCGCGGCTCCGCTCGCGTGAATTTTGGTTTTCACAAATTGTGTAAAGTTAATGATCCATGGATTTTTCCACGATAAAGAGTAGCCTATGTGTTAATCTAGGGTATAATCTACATCCATTCCAAATTTCAGCCAAATCGGTTAAGTAGTTGCCGCGTGAAGGAGTAACAAACATACACACATACAAACTTTAATATTATTATTGCCGATAGGTGGCGATTTGCACCCTTAAACAGTATTCAATTCTATGCCTTGATATGGGTAGTCGGGTATGTCACACTCTCTTTAACGTTTCTGTGGTGGTGTCGTGTGGTGCGGGTTGTTACGTTCCCTCAAATATGGTTGAGCGAAGCAATGGCTGGATCATGCGTCATGCTCGTGAACGGGTGCCACCGTCGGAAATGGGCTGCCTCTGTCTGCCAGTCTTGGCGTGTATTGAGTATTGTAGGTATGCTCGTGAAAAAAGCTTACTATACAATCGAAGATTACGTAAATGATAAAAAAAAAAACAGCGTGGATTTGATTCGCTCCAGCTATGCGTGGGACTGCAGTTACTTGTATCATTATGATGATTGTAAGTTTTGATGGAAAAGAGCAACCACCGAGTTTCTTGCTGGCTCTTCTCGGTAGGAATGGCATTCCGAACCAGCGGTAGATTCATATTATAACGATTCAAAAGCGCTTGTAAAAGCTTATTTGAATAAAAAAACATTTTGAATTTTTTTTTTTGAATGAAACGTTAAACTGGACGATTCCAGTAAGTGCATGAAAATATTTAGGAGCAGTGGTTACATTAGGAGTCCAATGACAGTTTTAAAATTCAAAATTCAAATGTTTTTTATTCAAATAAACTTTTACAAGTACTTTAACATCTATACTCGTATCTATACTTATAATGAAACGTTAAACTGGACGATTCCAGTAAGTGCATGAAAATATTTAGGAGCAGTGGTTACATTAGGAGTCCAATGACAGTTTTAAAATTCAAAATTCAAATGTTTTTTATTCAAATAAACTTTTACAAGTACTTTAACATCTATACTCGTATCTATACTTATAATGAAACGTTAAACTGGACGATTCCAGTAAGTGCATGAAAATATTTAGGAGCAGGGGTTACATTAGGAGTCCAATGACTGTTTTAAAATTCAAAATTCAAATGTTTTTTATTCAAATAAACTTTTACAAGTACTTTTGAATCGTTTTTTTTATTTTTTATTCCACTACAAGTTAGCCCTTGACTGCAATCTCACCTGATGGTAAGTGATGATGCAGTCTAAGATGGTAGCGGGCTAACCTGTTAGGGGTATCGTTGAGTGAATCTACCACTGGTTCGGAATGACATTCCTACCGAGAAGAACCAGCAAGAAATTCGGCGGTTGCTCTTTTAAAAACACAACTTTTACAAATCGGAATAGGTACTTGCAAATTGCCTCGAGTTAGATTTTGAAGAAACTAGCTGATGCCCACGACTTCGTCCGCGTGGATTGAGTTTTTATTTTGTTCCCGCGGAAACTCTTTAATTTTTCGGGATATAGAGGTATTTTATTAGAGGTAGGTAAACTTATCAAAATGATTAGGAAAATTTTCAAGCAAAACGGTGTTTTTGTTTAATTATCTGGTAAAATAATAAAAATGAAAGTGCATAGGATACTTACTTGTAGTTTTTGTCAGAATCGCAAATAGGTGGGGACTTTACACGAGACACGACCGAGTTGCATGATGCATCGTATAACTCTTAAGATACTTTTTATTCGTCTGAAAATTAAAATCGTCTGCGAAAGACACAAAGAAGTTTTGCTCAGTAGAGTGCGTCGGTCACGGTCGGTGTCGGCCGGTGTCGGATGTCGTGTCGGTGTCGGATGTCGCGTCGGTGTCGGCCACACGCGACGAGATCACAGGACTGTAGAGTCCAATGAGTGTACAAATCTGAATCCTTGCATCTTGCCTCGAGTTACATGGGAGACATCCGGTTTGGATTTAAAACATACAGATGCCCGCGACTTCGTCCGCGTGGAGGTCTTTTGGTTCCTGCAGGGCTAGCATGGGCCGGAGATAAAAAATTTATCCCCCGATTTTATCCACTGACAAGAGATAAAATTAACTTATCCACTTCTCAGAGCACGGCAACAGGGGAGAGGAGAAGTTTATCTCCGTTTGACATTGCACGGGGACTCGGGGGACTATTTATCCACCGTTATTTAGTGTTTTTATTTATTTATTTAGGAATAAAAATTTTATCCTTTCCTCGGGGAGAAATTTGTCTCGGCCCATGCTAGGGGGGCTGCGGGAACTCTTCAATTTTCCGGGATAAAAAGTAGTTTTTTTTTTATCCACTACAAGTTAGCCCTTGACTGCGATCTCACCTGATGGTAAGTGATGATGCAGTCTAAGATGGTAGCGGGCTAACCTGTTAGGGGCATGGCAGTTATATTAAACCCATAACCCCTATTCGGTTTCTACACGGCATCATACCGGAACGCTAAATCGCTTGGCGGCACGTCATTGCCGGTAGGGTGGTAACTAGCCACGGCCGAAGCCTCCTACCAGGCAAATTAGGCAGGCTTATGTATTATTCCAGACTATAATCTATATTTGTGCCAAATTTCATCCAGATCCGTTCAGTGGTTCTTCGGTGTGATCACTCAGTAGTGATTGAGTGACAAACATCCACCCATCCTTCCAAACTTTCGCATTTTTAATATTAGTAAAGATGGGAAAAAAAAAAACTGTTGTAAAAAAATACAGACTACTTTTTATAAGATTGCCAACAAAAATGTAATATGTAATGGTTTCAGGGTTCATGTATGTATGTAAGTTTCTTTATTCCACCATAACTACTAAATGCCTGAACAATTAATTTGGATGTATGGGGTATCGTTAGAATTCTAGCATCATTCCGAGTGACACTGGCTATAAATTTTGAAAAAAATTCAATACGGCAGTCGTGTTTTGTAATTTTTTAGGGTTCCGTACCCAAAGGGTAAAAACGGGACCCTATTACTAAGACTCCGCTGTCTGTCTGTCTGTCTGTCTGTCTGTCTGTCTGTCTGTCTCCAGGCTGTATCTCATAAACCGTGATAGCTAGAAAGCTGAAATTTTCACAAATGATGTATTTCCGTTGCCGCTATAACAACAAATACTAAAAATTAAAAAAATATATATATTAAGGGGGGTCCCCATACAATAAACGTGTTTTTTTCGTATTTTTTTGCTCAATATTAAAAACGGTAACAGGTAGACGGTTCAAATTTTCACAGAATATTAACTTGTATATTACCTTTCAAAATAAATAATTAAATATCAATAAAGTAAATATTAAAGGGGGGCTCCCATACAACAAACGTAATTTTTATTTTTAATACGTCATACATCGTAAAACTTACTACAGGTTTGTACGGAACCCTCGGTGCGCGAGTCCGACTCGCACTTGGCCGGTTTTTAATTATGTTCACTTATTTAATTTTTTTAATCACTTAATTTAGAGCTTGTTAAATCGAAAAACCGGCCAAGTGCGAGTCGGACTCGCGCACCGAGGGTTCCGTACAAACCTGTAGTAAGTTTTACGATTTATGACGTATTAAAAACAAGACGAAATGAACCGCAAAACTAACTTTGTTTCTAGAGGTTTATTGTTAATATCAAAAAATTACGTTTGTTGTATGGGAGCCCCCCTTTAATATTTACTTTATTGATATTTAATTATTTATTTTGAAAGGTAATATACAAGTTAATATTCTGTGAAAATTTGAACCGTCTACCTGTTACCGTTTTTAATATTGAGCAAAAAAATACGAAAAAAACACGTTTATTGTATGGGGACCCCCCTTAATATATATATTTTTTAAATTTTTAGTATTTGTTGTTATAGCGGCAACGGAAATACATCATTTGTGAAAATTTCAGCTTTCTAGCTATCACGGTTTATGAGATACAGCCTGGAGACAGACAGACAGACAGACAGACAGACAGACAGACAGACAGACAGACAGACAGACAGACAGACAGACAGACAGACAGACAGACAGACAGACAGACAGACAGACAGACAGACAGACAGACAGACAGACAGACAGACAGACAGACAGACAGACAGACAGACAGACAGACAGACAGACAGACAGACAGACAGACAGACAGACAGACAGACAGACAGACAGACAGACAGACAGACAGACAGACAGACAGACAGACAGACAGACAGACAGACAGACAGACAGACAGACAGACAGACAGACAGACAGACAGACAGACAGACAGACAGACAGACAGACAGACAGACAGACAGACAGACAGACAGACAGACAGACAGACAGACAGACAGACAGACAGACAGCGGAGTCTTAGTAATAGGGTCCCGTTTTTACCCTTTGGGTACGGAACCCTAAAAACTATCAAAGAAACACGACAAAAGCAACCCTACTTAGATCAATTTATTTAAAAAGACGCCTAAAACAATACAAATTAATTGAATTTGAATCCAAAGCGTGCTAGAGCAATATATTATGTATAATATAATTACAGGTAAGTATCTACAGCGCGGGAACAAAGAGTAATTACCTTCTCTAAAGCCGAGTCTTGATAGGGCTGACCCAATTTTGTAACACTTCCTTTTAGTGTGAAGTAATTCATCTGTTTTAGGGCTGATACAGATAGAATTATTTTTAATTTATGTGTCCAGGCGACTTCCAGGTTTTTCAATAAACCCTGTGGGTACTCTTTAATTTTCCAGCATGAATAGTTAAGTTAGTGTCCTGCCCCAGAAATCCCAGAATGAAACCTTCTCTTTACTAAACTTTGGCAAATCGGTTGAACTGAATGATGGGCCGCGAAAGCGTATCAAACAGACAGCCGACAGACAAACAGACACACTTTCGCATTGATACTATTCGTAATGGATAATAAATTATTCTAATACTAGATAATGCCCGCGTCGTTTATTTTTTTTTTCCGGAGGAAATTTTCCGGGATAAAAAGCCCATGTCCTTCCAGTCAGGATGTAACCTACCCCTTTACCAAATTTCATCAAATTTTGTTAAAAAGATGGGCCGTAAAAGCGTCAGACAGACAGACAGACAGATAGACACACTTTTGCATTTATAATATTAACTAGCTGATGCCCGCGACTTCGTCCGCGTGGAATAAGTTTTTTTAAATTCCCACGGGAACTCCTCAATTTTTCGGTATGAAAAGTAGCCTAGGTATGTCACTCGCCAGGTCCGCAACTATACTCATGCAAAAAATCACGTCGATCCGTTGCTCCGTTGCAGCGTGATTGAAGGACAAACCAACAAAGAACACACACTTTCGCATTTATAATATTAGTATATATAGTATGGATTAGTGAGGATTAAAACCGAATAGCTAAATTATTTTCCTGACTCACTCACTCACTGACATAACTCACCAACGCCCAGCACAAACTTTTGGACCAAGAAAGCTGCAACGTTGCACTAAAGTTCCATTACAGATCACAATGTAGGTATAATAAGGCCGGATTTTTCCAAATTCCCAAGGGAGCGAAGTCGCTAGTACTAAATTAATACAAATATTGCAAAGGTCGCCGCTAGTCTGTGTGCCCGCGCTGACTTTATCCAACGTCATCTTTGACCCGCCTCAACTTAGCGATATTTTAATTATTAAGCTGTAGGATCCTGACATTTTACGTTGCTTTAAGTTTCCTTACTACTGTAGGTATTTAAAGCAGTATTTTCATATTCATATTCATTTATTTATTTCGATTCGTATAAAGCTCTTACGAATGTCATATAAAATTACAATTAGTAACTAAGTCTTAGCCACTACGAATTTAATATCATAGTGGCTGACTTTAGGTTATATTCGGGAAGTCCGGAATTTGAATCCTGGACTCCTGCAGAATGATTTATGTTGCTCTGAATGCTAGGGACGAGTGGCCTAGTTGTTACAACGCTTATTAGTCGATTGCGAATGTTAAGCAACGTTGACCCAAGTCGGTAACTGGATGGGTGACCGAATTTGGAGGTTCAAATTTGGCCTTTTCGTTTCCTCCGTGCCTCGGAGAGCACGTTAAGCCGTCGGCCCTGGTTATTATCACTAACAACTGATAATAATCATTACAAAAAAACCTAAGAATTTAAATACTCTTAGTTAGTCGATTCGTAATGAAATGGAAACCCACCGCATTATTATCCCAAGAAAACTCCTACCACTATGTGATTAATGGAAAGGGGTCACGACTAGGGCTTTCGAATACCGGTTTTTCTCAATACCGGTATTAATACCGGAACGATTTTTTTCAATACCGGGATCCCGGGATCCCGGTATTGGAAAAAATTTAAAATGTGGTAGATGTTTTTTAACTTAAAATTAGTCTTTTCTGAAGCAAACGGACCCATAAAAAAAAGTTTTTTCATAAAAAAAAATTTTCTCCAAATTAACTCAAAAAAGTGCCTTTTCTGCTTAAATTCAGTAAAGAAAAGCCTTTTTTTTCACTCAGCGAGATTTTGTTTTGGATATAGAACGCTGTGGTTGATTATTACGCTGTGGATTGGTATGTCTATTTCACTGTCTCACGAAACGTTTAGTAACTCCTTCACTCTATTTCATATTATCATGCAATATTTTATCAAATTGTATTTTCTTTAAAAAAAATCACCAAGTATTGATTTTAGATTTATTTGTATTTTGAGTATTGAGATAGTTATTTACGCGTTGACTTAATTCTTACGAAACTATCGTTTGTTTCATGTATGTATAAGGTGAAAATTACGGACCACGTAATGTTCTGAAACTCCATCACATCATTTTAAATACAACCTTATTAAGTAACACTTATATTATTATCAAATAATCAATTTCTTATTCATATCAATCAGAATATCAACTATATGATTTTTAAAATAGAACTATTTTTGGATGAATTCTTACGAAAATATATATTTTTAACCTCCATTGAATTTTGGACTTTTAATATAAAGTATATTTGTGACGCACTTTCTCGACGTACACACAAAATTAAATAAATATGGCAGAGAATTTTAAATAATTAGTGAAATTAGTGTCGAAGATTGTAATTTAAACTACTATCGTCGTCTCAACCTATAGACATCCTGGACGTAGGTCTCCTGCATGGATCGCCACAGAGCACGGTCTTGTGCCCCTTGTTTCCAGCGGCTCCCAGCTTGAGCCGCTGGAAACAAGGCTTGAGCAGCGCTTGAGATCGACGTCCGTCCACCTAGTGGGGGGTCGTCCAA
Source organism: Erebia ligea (assembly GCA_917051295.2). Lineage (NCBI taxonomy): Eukaryota > Metazoa > Arthropoda > Insecta > Lepidoptera > Nymphalidae > Erebia > Erebia ligea. The sequence continues at coordinate 1,783,437 of OU785234.1, read as the reverse complement.
CACTGCGCTTCCCGGTGTGAGTTCGCCATTCAAGCACTTTGGGACCCCAACGCCTATCGGTTCTACCAACTATGTGCCCCGCCCTTTGCCACTTAAAGCTTGGACTCTTCGAGCTATGTCAGTTCCTCTGGTTCGCCTATTGATCTCCTCATTTCTGATTTGATCACGCAGGCATACTCCAAGCATAGCTCTCTCCATCGCCCGCTGAGTGACCCTGAGCCTCCTTATTAGGCCCAAAGTTAGCAACCATTTTTCGGAGCCGTAAGTCATCACTGACAACACGCACCGTTCGAAAACTTTAGTCTTCAGGCACTGAGGAATTTTGGACGAGAACATGTCGCGGAGTTTCCTGAACCCTGCCCAAGCCGAGTTGGATTCGGCGGTTGACCTCTTTCTCGAAACTGGACCTACCTAACTGGACTGTATGTCCTAGGTATATGTACTCATCAACAATTTCGAGTGCAGAATTATCTACTAACACAGGTTGGGGCTGAACGTGTGCATTATAAATGATATTTATCTTGCTCATATTCATTTTTAGGCCCACCTGTTGAGGAACTACTAAATGAGTAATAAACGATATTTTTGTAAGAAGTCGATCGAAGTCGAAGAAAACGATAATTTTGTCAAAACACAAATTAATCTAAAATTCAATAGTTATTTTTATTTATTTGCAGCCTGTTGTGTCCCAATGTTGGGCAAAGGCCTCCCTTTCCTCCTTCCATTTATCTCGGTCCATAGATGTTTGGGGCCAGTCCTCCATAAAGGCATCGAGCTCGTCGCGCCAGCGGCGCCTCGGCCTTCCTCGACGTCTTTTTGAGTTTGGTGGCACCCACTGTGTTGTAGCCTTTGCCCACAAGTCGTCGGACATGCGCATCACATGTCCGGCCCAGTCCCACTTCAGTTTTGCTGCTTTGTCTCCAACATCTGTGATTCTTGTCGTGGAGCGTGGAGTTATTATTTATAAGAAAATTATATAAGTATCATAATAAAATATGCATTAGTTATAAATCAGATTTCTGAACGTTTTGAGAGACAATGAAATAGAAATGCCAAGCCACAGGGATCTAAATTCAAACACTAATTTTTCCCTCTGAGTGAACAGAAACGACTTTTCTTCACTGGTTTTAAGCAATAAAGGCGCTCTTTTTGAGCTAATATGCTTAAGATACAAGTTTTAAACTTAGCCGAATAAAAAACAGTGGCATCTACCAAGAAATATATGCAATAGTCACTGTTTCGTTTATAGTGTCACCAATACCGGTATCCCGGTATTAGACATTTCAATACCGGTATTGAAAACCGGCGAAAAAAGTCCGGGATCCCGGTATTGGCCAATACCGGGATCCCGGTATTGGAAGCCCTAGTCACGACCCTCAGTAATGAGGAATACGACGCAGAGAGAAAAAGAGAGCTACCATACCTATTATTAGACTCCATCATCACTTTTAATACCAAGTGAGATCGCAGTCAAGGGTTAACTTGTAGTGGAATAAAAACAAAAGTGAGCGCTAATAACCAGTTAATGAAATCATAAGATCAAGTGTCCGTCCTGTCGTCATTAGCACGCTCAATTAATTAGCGGCCAACAGGTGGTCCGATGCGGTAGAGTGTAGACCACGGGCCACGGGCCACGCCATTTATGCTATCGTTTACCAGTAGTATGTTATTCGCCGGTTCTGCCCCACTCGCCTGCCCTCCCCCACCCACACGTCCCCCCGCTGCCGTTTGCATACTGCTTGCCGCTAAAAAAAAAAAAAAAAAAAAAAAGGTTTAGCCCCCCATTTGAATCGTTTGCGCGCACTCTCGTACTCGTATGTAGCATAGTTTCGGAGATAGCTTTTTGCAGCGGTGCTCGTTGTTCGTTAATGACATGGGTAATTAGATAACGAACTCGGACGCTACGCTTAATCACCTGTCCATTCCCAATGGCCTCGAAGTAACTCCAACTTGCTAATCCATACTAATATTATAAATGCGAAAGTGTGTCTGTCTGTCTGACTGTCTGTCTGTCTGCTACGCTTTCCCGGCCCATCTTTTTAACCGATTTTGCTGAAATTTGGTATAGAGGTCCACGCGGACGGAGTCGCGGGAATCATCTAGTGACTAATATGCAAGGTTCAATGAAAGGAAACATTCTTTTACGGTTTTATTTCATACTAGCGATCCGGCCCGGCTTCGCTCGGGCAGCACTAATAATCCTAATCTATATATTTTATAAAATTCAAAGTCCTGACTGACTGACTGACTGACTGACTTATATATCAACGCATAGCCTAAACCGCTGGGGTAAGAAATACGTGTTTCACAGTTTTTGAAAATTCTACCCCCGAAGGGTTGAAATAGGGGGTGAAAATCCTTCATTGCTCAAGATATTTGTCAAGTTATATCAACGAAACTTGGTATTTTGGCTTTCAGTAATAATTAAAGAAGAATGTATGGCACAGTTTTTCAAAATTTCACCCCCAAACGGGAATAATAGGGGTTGAAAATTGATACGTAAGTCCTTCATTTCTCAAGTTATAGCCATGAAACTTAGCATTTGGGCTTCTGGTTAAATATAAAGAAGTACGTGTTTCACCATTTTTTGAAAATTCGATCCCCAAGGACGTTAAATAGAGAGTTTGTCCTTCAATCACGCCGCAAAAGAGCAACGGATCACGTGATTTTTTGCATGAGTATAGTTGAGGACCTGGAGAGTGACATAGACTATTTTTAAAACCGGAAAACTAAGGAGTGCCTGTGGGGAAAAAAACTTAAACCACACGGACGAAGTCGCGTGCTTAGTGAGCTAATCACTGACTCACTGACTAATCCCGATATCTCAGGAACTATAAAACATACAGACTTGAAATTTGGAAGGTAGATTCCTTCTATAGTGTAGACATCAGCAAAGAAACGGTTTTGAGAAAATTCACCCCTAAGGGGTTGAAATGGGGGTTGGAAGTTTGTATGAAAGTCCTTTGTTTTTGAAGTTAGACACATGAAAATTGGCATTTAAGTTATTAGTTTGAAATAATAAAAATCTGTATAAGCAATTTTTCGAAAATCTACCCCAAAGAGGGTGAAATGTTGGTTGGAAGTTTGTATGAAATTTCTATGTTTTTGAAGTTAGAGACTTGCAAATCGGGATTTAGGTTATAAGTTTTAAGTAATAATAAACACCTGCATAAGCTATATAAAGCCTCTTTAGATAGACTTTTTGCAGCAGGAAAATTTCATAATCTCATAGGAAATCAAAAATTGTACGCGGACGAAGTCGCGGGCGACCTCTAGTAGTCTATACCTATTATACCCAGTGGGCAGGTTTTACATTTCAATATTACATTGTAAGAGTACGCCCTTTCCTCACCACAGCCGCCAGCCCTCAGATTATTATATTCCATTTTCCCTTACACGTTACATTATTTCTATGATCTCATAAGATATTCATGTAAATTAAATGATGTGAAAGACAATTTTTATCTTAATTAGATACTTGAGATGAATAACATATTTATTTTGATAAGGATTCATACTATGTCGGTAAAAACACCTTCGCAAGTAAAGCATTGGTTTAGACCAAATTTGAAAATCACAGAAATGGTTATTGTGAGTCAACATTAAAAGATAGATACACGCTGTCGCGGACTTTTTTTTAGAACTTTTTGAGAGGAACAATTTCCCGCTACATTGTTTTCGTGTAACTTTAACTATTTACGCAGCGCACGCCACGTAAGCTCTCAAAAGAGACGATTTTTTCAGACTTGGTTCACATTATTGCAATTCTCGTAAGGATCTCTAATTTTTTTTGAAAATAAAATATAGCCTATGTTACTCGCTGATAATGTAGCTGTCTATAGGTGAAAGAATTTTTAAAATCGGTTGAATAGTTTTTGAGTTTATCCATTACAAACAAACAAACAAACAAATCTTTCCTCTTTATAATATTAGTTTAGATTTATTTCTCTTTAAATAGTTTTTTAAATAATCTATCCACTAACATATCATTCTCTAGCGTGTTATTATTGAATACATTTAAAAAATCCTGAGTTCTATAACCCAAATACATGTAATACAAATAGGTAATACAATATTGACCACATACTAAAGTGAAGTCGTTTTGTATTCTTCTCGTACTGTACCGCCATCCCCTGGAATTTCTTTTCAGAAACTGTCAATGATATTTAGTCGGTGCTCGCCCATATGAATCAAAATACTGACCAAGAATCAAAATGCTTATTATATAACTCGGGGTTGAAACATAAATTGGTAATCGGTTCGCAGCATATGCATTGTGTTCAATACTTGGATGGATTTTGCTTAGATACGACTTTATCTCTAAGGTATTCATGTTACCTACGTGACAGATACAGATATCTTAACGCTGCAATGGATCATACATGAATGTGGATATAGAATGTACTTTACCTTATAACTTAATATAAAAATAAAATATATATTCATTTTACAAGTGTTTTATTACATATAAATCTTATAATTAAAAAAAAAAATACAAGTTTTGACTTAACTTATTTGCAATATAGTGTTACTTAACTGCTATAGTCAACTGTTACATTACGATTTCTATCAATTTCAATGACATTATTGATATTGACAATGTGCAGAGTTTGAACTCTGCATGAACTATACAGTTGATAGCCTTTTGCATATTGTTCCCTAGATATTCCGTTCCCTTCATTAAAAAAATGGATTCCCGTTCCTGAGAAATATGTATGATAGGCTGAACTGAAAGTATTATTACTGAATGATGGTTGCAAAGCTTTTGAAGGTATTTGTTGACCATCAATATACAAACTAAATGTATTCATCTGATAATTTTCAAAGTTGCATGGATTTTTTGTAAGAGTTCCATTAAATGCTGCATTACTAACAAATCCGACAATACATCTTTTAGGAACTTGACCAAGAAAAATATTATCGAGTGTTTTACCCTGAAACCCTCAAGGAATTGTTAAAACTTTAACTTCCGCTCGAGTTATTGGATATTTTGCAGTAGCAGATGCTAAAACTTTTTGATGTGCAAGCAATACAGTTGGATTTATCCGCGCGCGCCGAACTATAAGTCACATCGACGGTTACAAACAGCATTTCGTAAAAACGTTCCTTGAATGATTATCTAATTGCTCTTTGTTAAGCTACTCGCTGCTGTATTGGAGTGCATGGAAACTTCTTATGCGTTATAAATACAATTTATTATTTTTCAAATATTGACCGTGATAGTACTCACCATACTACTATTTTTTTCTAAAATTGAGAAATTAGAAAACCACCAACAAAATGATTGCAGTCATGTTATTACAGAATTACCAAACAATGAACTTACTAAAATATTCTTGTATTGAATTATCACATTCTTTACAGAAACTACTTTTGAAACTTCGTATCTCTCATGGGTACAATTTATTCTCTTTCAAATGTTGACTTCAATAAACTACTCAGCAACAATCATCCTCTGCTGTATTACTATTCAATTAATAAAAAAAAATCACAACTTCTGTAACCTCTAAACTTTATATTATATTGTCCACAAACTGAAGTATAAAAATTTTGTATCCTTCTTCTATTGAAATACCACATTATTTACAGAAACTGCTTTTGAAACTTCGTATCTCTCATGGCTACAATTTACTTTCTTTTAAATGTTGACTTAAATAAACTACTCAACAACATATCATTCTCTACTGTATTACTATTAAATGAATCAAAAAATCACAACTTCTGTAACCTCTAAACATAAAATACATTATACTATATTGTCCACAAACTGAAGTGTAATAATTTTGTATCATTCTTCTATTGAGATACCACATTCTTATCTGAAACTGCTTATGAAACTTTGTATCTATCAAATCAATTTGTCTCTTTCAAATGTTGACTTCAATAAACTTCTCAACAGCAATCATTCTCTACTGTATTACTATTCAATTAATAAAAAAATCACAACTTCTGTAACCTCTAAACATTATACTATATTGTCCACAAACTGAAGTGTAATAATTTTGAATCCTTCTTCTATTAAAATACCACATTCTTATCAGAAACTGACAAACTCGTTTGACTTTCAAACATCAAATTATATTGTTTTCCGTGGAAACGATCTAAATATTTTCCTGAATTCAATATGTGATACTTTTACAAATAAAATTAGTTCTTTTGAGACAAAATATTGTGGTTGGAGATTAACAACATAAAATGCTTATTAAATTTCGCGATAGTACTCACCATACTACTACATTTTTCTCAAATTGAGAAATAAGAAAACCACCAACAAAATGATTGCATTCATGTTATTACAGAATTACCAAAACAATGAACTCACTAAAAAAATTTGTTCAGGCCGCCATCAAACGATAAAATAAAATTTGATAAGTTTAATAAAAAGTTGAGAATACCATTTGTAATATATGCCGATTTCGAAGCCTTTTTAAAACCAATAAATTCATGTTCAAATGATTCTAAACCTTTTACTGAGAATATTCAGAATCATGAAGTATATAGTTTCGGATATTATATTAAATGTTCATATGATAGCCTTTCAAAATATGAAACGTACACCGGTCCGGATTGTACTAAAGTATTTATGGAACGACTCCATAAAGACGTGAAACTAATATGATTTACAGAAACTGCTTTTGAAACTTCGTATCTCTCATGGCTACAATTTACTTTCTTTTAAATGTTGACTTAAATAAACTACTCAACAACAATCATTCTCTACTGTATTACTATTAAATTAATCAAAACGTTGTTCATTCATTGAATTTTATGGAAGGTGAAATCGAAGTATAAGTTCACTAATGTTTCATAAAAAACGTTTAACAAATGATCATTTCACAAAAAAACGTTTCAAAACTATTCAGGTGACAATCAACATATTTCTAAAAATATCATTTTACTTATAAAAAGTCATTTGGCAAATACTCAATTCACAAATATTTTACATTGCAAATTTGTTGAATATTAAAATTATCATTTACAAAGGTATTATTTCAACAAGTTAAAACTTGTCAAAAAAAGTATTGTCAAAAAAAATAATTATAGAACCAATTGTTTGTTTAAAGATGAATTTTTGATTCATAATTTTGCCAAACGTTGGTTGTGAAATGAAAATTTGTTATTTGTTTTGTAGGAAATGATAGATAGGATACCCGAAGTATTACCTCAAAATAAGGAAAGATATATTTCGTTTTCAAAAAATTGACAAATACTCAATTCACAAAATAAGGTTTTACGTTGCAAATTTGTTGAATGTTAAATTATCATTTACAAATGTATTATTTCAACAAATTAAAACGTGTAAAAAAAAAAAAAAAATTTTAAAAAATAAAAATTATAAAATAATTTATAGAACCAATTGTTTGTTTTTAGATGAATTTTTGATTTATATTTTGCCAAACGTTGGTTGTGAAGTGAAAATTTGTTATTTGTTTTGCAGGAAATGATAGATAGGATACCCGAAGTATTACCTCAAAATAAGGAAAGATATATTTCGTTTTCAAAAAATTGACAAATACTCAATTCACAAAATAAGGTTTTACGTTGCAAATTTATTGAATGTTAAATTATCATTTACAAATGTATTATTTCAACAAATTAAAACGTGTAAAAAAAAAAAATTTTTTTTAAAAAAAAATTATAAAATAATTTATAGAACCAATTGTTTGTTTTTAGATGAATTTTTGATTTATATTTTGCCACGTAAAACCTTATTTTGTGAATTGAGTATTTGTCAATTTTTTGAAAACGAAATATATCTTTCCTTATTTTGAGGTAATACTTCGGGTATCCTATCTATCATTTCCTACAAAACAAATAACAAATTTTCATTTCACAACCAACGTTTGGCAAAATTATGAATCAAAAATTCATCTTTAAACAAACAATTGGTTCTATAATTATTTTTTTTGACAATACTTTTTTTGACAAGTTTTAACTTGTTGAAATAATACCTTTGTAAATGATAATTTTAATATTCAACAAATTTGCAATGTAAAATATTTGTGAATTGAGTATTTGCCAAATGACTTTTTATAAGTAAAATGATATTTTTAGAAATATGTTGATTGTCACCTGAATAGTTTTGAAACGTTTTTTTGTGAAATGATCATTTGTTAAACGTTTTTTATGAAACATTAGTGAACTTATACTTCGATTTCACCTTCCATAAAATTCAATGAATGAACAACGTTTTGATTAATTTAATAGTAATACAGTAGAGAATGATTGTTGTTGAGTAGTTTATTTAAGTCAACATTTAAAAGAAAGTAAATTGTAGCCATGAGAGATACGAAGTTTCAAAAGCAGTTTCTGTAAATCATATTAGTTTCACGTCTTTATGGAGTCGTTCCATAAATACTTTAGTACAATCCGGACCGGTGTACGTTTCATATTTTGAAAGGCTATCATATGAACATTTAATATAATATCCGAAACTATATACTTCATGATTCTGAATATTCTCAGTAAAAGGTTTAGAATCATTTGAACATGAATTTATTGGTTTTAAAAAGGCTTCGAAATCGGCATATATTACAAATGGTATTCTCAACTTTTTATTAAACTTATCAAATTTTATTTTATCGTTTGATGGCGGCCTGAACAAATTTTTTTAGTGAGTTCATTGTTTTGGTAATTCTGTAATAACATGAATGCAATCATTTTGTTGGTGGTTTTCTTATTTCTCAATTTGAGAAAAATGTAGTAGTATGGTGAGTACTATCGCGAAATTTAATAAGCATTTTATGTTGTTAATCTCCAACCACAATATTTTGTCTCAAAAGAACTAATTTTATTTGTAAAAGTATCACATATTGAATTCAGGAAAATATTTAGATCGTTTCCACGGAAAACAATATAATTTGATGTTTGAAAGTCAAACGAGTTTGTCAGTTTCTGATAAGAATGTGGTATTTTAATAGAAGAAGGATTCAAAATTATTACACTTCAGTTTGTGGACAATATAGTATAATGTTTAGAGGTTACAGAAGTTGTGATTTTTTTATTAATTGAATAGTAATACAGTAGAGAATGATTGCTGTTGAGAAGTTTATTGAAGTCAACATTTGAAAGAGACAAATTGATTTGATAGATACAAAGTTTCATAAGCAGTTTCAGATAAGAATGTGGTATCTCAATAGAAGAATGATACAAAATTATTACACTTCAGTTTGTGGACAATATAGTATAATGTATTTTATGTTTAGAGGTTACAGAAGTTGTGATTTTTTGATTCATTTAATAGTAATACAGTAGAGAATGATATGTTGTTGAGTAGTTTATTTAAGTCAACATTTAAAAGAAAGTAAATTGTAGCCATGAGAGATACGAAGTTTCAAAAGCAGTTTCTGTAAATAATGTGGTATTTCAATAGAAGAAGGATACAAAATTTTTATACTTCAGTTTGTGGACAATATAATATAAAGTTTAGAGGTTACAGAAGTTGTGATTTTTTTTTATTAATTGAATAGTAATACAGCAGAGGATGATTGTTGCTGAGTAGTTTATTGAAGTCAACATTTGAAAGAGAATAAATTGTACCCATGAGAGATACGAAGTTTCAAAAGTAGTTTCTGTAAAGAATGTGATAATTCAATACAAGAATATTTTAGTAAGTTCATTGTTTGGTAATTCTGTAATAACATGACTGCAATCATTTTGTTGGTGGTTTTCTAATTTCTCAATTTTAGAAAAAAATAGTAGTATGGTGAGTACTATCACGGTCAATATTTGAAAAATAATAAATTGTATTTATAACGCATAAGAAGTTTCCATGCACTCCAATACAGCAGCGAGTAGCTTAACAAAGAGCAATTAGATAATCATTCAAGGAACGTTTTTACGAAATGCTGTTTGTAACCGTCGATGTGACTTATAGTTCGGCGCGCGCGGATAAATCCAACTGTATTGCTTGCACATCAAAAAGTTTTAGCATCTGCTACTGCAAAATATCCAATAACTCGAGCGGAAGTTAAAGTTTTAACAATTCCTTGAGGGTTTCAGGGTAAAACACTCGATAATATTTTTCTTGGTCAAGTTCCTAAAAGATGTATTGTCGGATTTGTTAGTAATGCAGCATTTAATGGAACTCTTACAAAAAATCCATGCAACTTTGAAAATTATCAGATGAATACATTTAGTTTGTATATTGATGGTCAACAAATACCTTCAAAAGCTTTGCAACCATCATTCAGTAATAATACTTTCAGTTCAGCCTATCATACATATTTCTCAGGAACGGGAATCCATTTTTTTAATGAAGGGAACGGAATATCTAGGGAACAATATGCAAAAGGCTATCAACTGTATAGTTCATGCAGAGTTCAAACTCTGCACATTGTCAATATCAATAATGTCATTGAAATTGATAGAAATCGTAATGTAACAGTTGACTATAGCAGTTAAGTAACACTATAACACGGCTACGGCCTACGGCACACTATAACACGTAACACGGCTGAAAATCAGCGCCTTGCTTTGTATGCATTTTAGCATATGACGCAAGGCAAAATGCTGAGCTGTACACCCTTTCTGGGTGGTGTCACAGACTAAAGTGTTACATTAATTGTATCTAGTTTTGTCTGTGACACCACTGTTGAATAAACTGTTTTTCTTTCTTTCTTTCTTTCTTTCTTTCTTTCTATATTGCAAATAAGTTAAGTCAAAACTTGTATTTTTTTTTTTAATTATAAGATTTATATGTAATAAAACACTTGTAAAATGAATATATATTTTATTTTTATATTAAGTTATAAGGTAAAGTACATTCTATATCCACATTCATGTATGATCCATTGCAGCGTTAAGATATCTGTATCTGTCACGTAGGTAACATGAATACCTTAGAGATAAAGTCGTATCTAAGCAAAATCCATCCAAGTATTGAACACAATGCATATGCTGCGAACCGATTACCAATTTATGTTTCAACCCCGAGTTATATAATAAGCATTTTGATTCTTGGTCAGTATTTTGATTCATATGGGCGAGCACCGACTAAATATCATTGACAGTTTCTGAAAAGAAATTCCAGGGGATGGCGGTACAGTACGAGAAGAATACAAAACGACTTCACTTTAGTATGTGGTCAATATTGTATTACCTATTTGTATTACATGTATTTGGGTTATAGAACTCAGGATTTTTTAAATGTATTCAATAATAACACGCTAGAGAATGATATGTTAGTGGATAGATTATTTAAAAAACTATTTAAAGAGAAATAAATCTAAACTAATATTATAAAGAGGAAAGATTTGTTTGTTTGTTTGTTTGTAATGGATAAACTCAAAAACTATTCAACCGATTTTAAAAATTCTTTCACCTATAGACAGCTACATTATCAGCGAGTAACATAGGCTATATTTTATTTTCAAAAAAAATTAGAGATCCTTACGAGAATTGCAATAATGTGAACCAAGTCTGAAAAAATCGTCTCTTTTGAGAGCTTACGTGGCGTGCGCTGCGTAAATAGTTAAAGTTACACGAAAACAATGTAGCGGGAAATTGTTCCTCTCAAAAAGTTCTAAAAAAAAGTCCGCGACAGCGTGTATCTATCTTTTAATGTTGACTCACAATAACCATTTCTGTGATTTTCAAATTTGGTCTAAACCAATGCTTTACTTGCGAAGGTGTTTTTACCGACATAGTATGAATCCTTATCAAAATAAATATGTTATTCATCTCAAGTATCTAATTAAGATAAAAATTGTCTTTCACATCATTTAATTTACATGAATATCTTATGAGATCATAGAAATAATGTAACGTGTAAGGGAAAATGGAATATAATAATCTGAGGGCTGGCGGCTGTGGTGAGGAAAGGGCGTACTCTTACAATGTAATATTGAAATGTAAAACCTGCCCACTGGGTATAATAGGTATAGACTACTAGAGGTCGCCCGCGACTTCGTCCGCGTACAATTTTTGATTTCCTATGAGATTATGAAATTTTCCTGCTGCAAAAAGTCTATCTAAAGAGGCTTTATATAGCTTATGCAGGTGTTTATTATTACTTAAAACTTATAACCTAAATCCCGATTTGCAAGTCTCTAACTTCAAAAACATAGAAATTTCATACAAACTTCCAACCAACATTTCACCCTCTTTGGGGTAGATTTTCGAAAAATTGCTTATACAGATTTTTATTATTTCAAACTAATAACTTAAATGCCAATTTTCATGTGTCTAACTTCAAAAACAAAGGACTTTCATACAAACTTCCAACCCCCATTTCAACCCCTTAGGGGTGAATTTTCTCAAAACCGTTTCTTTGCTGATGTCTACACTATAGAAGGAATCTACCTTCCAAATTTCAAGTCTGTATGTTTTATAGTTCCTGAGATATCGGGATTAGTCAGTGAGTCAGTGATTAGCTCACTAAGCACGCGACTTCGTCCGTGTGGTTTAAGTTTTTTTCCCCACAGGCACTCCTTAGTTTTCCGGTTTTAAAAATAGTCTATGTCACTCTCCAGGTCCTCAACTATACTCATGCAAAAAATCACGTGATCCGTTGCTCTTTTGCGGCGTGATTGAAGGACAAACTCTCTATTTAACGTCCTTGGGGATCGAATTTTCAAAAAATGGTGAAACACGTACTTCTTTATATTTAACCAGAAGCCCAAATGCTAAGTTTCATGGCTATAACTTGAGAAATGAAGGACTTACGTATCAATTTTCAACCCCTATTATTCCCGTTTGGGGGTGAAATTTTGAAAAACTGTGCCATACATTCTTCTTTAATTATTACTGAAAGCCAAAATACCAAGTTTCGTTGATATAACTTGACAAATATCTTGAGCAATGAAGGATTTTCACCCCCTATTTCAACCCTTCGGGGGTAGAATTTTCAAAAACTGTGAAACACGTATTTCTTACCCCAGCGGTTTAGGCTATGCGTTGATATATAAGTCAGTCAGTCAGTCAGTCAGTCAGTCAGGACTTTGAATTTTATAAAATATATAGATTAGGATTATTAGTGCTGCCCGAGCGAAGCCGGGCCGGATCGCTAGTATGAAATAAAACCGTAAAAGAATGTTTCCTTTCATTGAACCTTGCATATTAGTCACTAGATGATTCCCGCGACTCCGTCCGCGTGGACCTCTATACCAAATTTCAGCAAAATCGGTTAAAAAGATGGGCCGGGAAAGCGTAGCAGACAGACAGACAGTCAGACAGACAGACACACTTTCGCATTTATAATATTAGTATGGATTAGCAAGTTGGAGTTACTTCGAGGCCATTGGGAATGGACAGGTGATTAAGCGTAGCGTCCGAGTTCGTTATCTAATTACCCATGTCATTAACGAACAACGAGCACCGCTGCAAAAAGCTATCTCCGAAACTATGCTACATACGAGTACGAGAGTGCGCGCAAACGATTCAAATGGGGGGCTAAACCTTTTTTTTTTTTTTTTTTTTTTTTTTTTTTTTTTTTTTTTTTTTTTTTTTTTTTTTAGCGGCAAGCAGTATGCAAACGGCAGCGGGGGGACGTGTGGGTGGGGGAGGGCAGGCGAGTGGGGCAGAACCGGCGAATAACATACTACTTTTACCATCGGCTTTTTACTACGAGGATAATACAAATTATGCCTATAGAATAAATTGTTTCACCACCATTGGTACCGCTAATAGATTGGTCTGTTTTAACGGATTATAGCGAATTAAGCTTCTTGTTCCTTTGTTATTGTACTATTGCAATAGAGATGTGAGATCCCAGAATGCGCTTTGATTTTCACAGAGTCTAGACCTATGTTAGTGTTTAGTAAGAGCTTCAGAGCATACTAGTAGTTGTTTGAGACCAATGCGGACGGGTGACCAATGAAATTTTCAATATCAGAGCAATAGCAAAGGTTTCCAATGTCACAAATTATTTTTAGTGGCTGCGCCAAGATAAGTTGAAGTATCTATAGCGATGGAAGGTAAGCTATGAACAATTCTCATGTATCTCATCTCAACCATTCCCATTGTTAGATTAGCTAGATATAATTATGTGTAATGAACAATTCTCATGTAGGTATCTCATCTCAACCATTCCCATTGTTAGATTAGCTAGATATAATTGTGTGTAATGAACAATTCTCGTGTAGGTATCTCATCTCAACCATTCCCATTGTTAGATTAGCTAGATATAATTGTGTGTAATGAACAATTCTCGTGGATCTCATCCCAACTATTCCCATTGTTAGATTAGCTAGATATAATCAATCAGCAGCCGCCGTTTGACAAACGACCGCGATGCCCACAGATGACTAATGACCTGCCCAATTCGGCCGCTTGACACGCGTGAATTAATCGCCATTCGCCACCAATTACACGATCCGTTCCGCGCTAGTTCGCACGTGGCTCCACCGCAATCCGTCAATGATAACCGCCTGCGCGATATTATGCGTGACAAATGCATCTTTCCTAATAAGGAGAGTTATGTTCTGGCCGAATTTCGGCCGCGGCCAACATAACTGGAGACTGGGGTCTGCCAACGCTGCGTTTTCCAGCGCGGGGTCGCCATTTCAGAGCTTTGGGCCCTATGTGTAATGCCTATTAGTTCTTCGAACTAATAAAAAAACCCGGCTGAGGTTGTTGTGGGCTCTTCTTCGACCAGGGCGCGTTTGGAACCCTCGTAGCTTTAGTTAGTTAATTATCACCATCGCGTCTTATACTTTGTGAGCATGACGAGCTTTGTAAACAAGGTGCACTGTATAATACACTTTTTGAACTTAACCTAAATATTAAACGTGACACAGGTGATATTTAACTACAATATTTTAAAACTAATGCTACAGGGGTTCCAAACGCGCCCCTGGTCAGAGAAGAGCCCACTTTTTCGACACGTCTCGTCAAGTGAGACCTCTTGTAGAAACCATAGACTATATCAATCCGCCGGCCATTACAGTTTAATGAATGCGTCCAATTAGTGCCATTGACACGCGTGAATTAATTAACAAATTGAATGCACGTTCCAGTTTACGCTCTGACCGGAACTATTCATTAATTACACCCACATACACTGTGACATGTTACTAGTGTTTCTTCACCCATAACGGTCCCATTGTGCTATGAGAGTAAGGGAACAGAGAGTGCAACGGTGTATGCGCACAAACTTGTATAATATCTAAGTACCTACCGCGCAGATGGCTAATTTCTATGCAGGTACCCTTACTCTAAGATTGATCGAATTTAAAATACGGTCTCACTAAGTGAGGTGAATTACATTTGCATCAAACTAAAATGAATCTTAATCTTATTAATTTAGAGCTCAATTTCGTGTATGCATTCACAGCTAGCGCTCCAAACGATACGTTTCGAAATTTGAATCGGTTGCACTGAATTTGTGGCTTTAAATCAAGAGTTTTTGGGTCCATTTTAGTTTGACGCAAATCTGATTCACCTTACTGTGAGACCGTATTTTAAATTCGATCAATCTCAGAGTAAGCTGGGTAAGGGTAGGCCGCCGAGACCGAAATTCGGTCGGGAGGACATTATTATTATTGACATAAACTAAATTCTCACGCCCGCGTACAAAATAAATCATATCATATCATACTAATATTTTAAATGCGAAAGTGTGTTTGTTTGTTGGTGTATTGATTTGTTGGTTTGTCCTTCAATCCCGCGGCAGCGGAGCAATGGATAAACGTGATTTTTAGCATGGGTATAGTTGAGAAAATTCAAAATTTCATACAAAATCCCATACTAAGCACGCGTTTTGACGTTTGAAAAAAAGTTGCTGATTTGACTACCTATAGTTGTCAAATACCTAATTACCATCCTACAAGACTTTTATATCATCCTAAATTAGACAAACCATAGGTAACTTGTAGTGGAAGTAAAAATAGAATAGACATGTTAGTGTCTGAGTTTGATTTTTAGGGTTCCGTACCCAAAGGGTAAAAACGGGACCCTATTACTAAGACTCCGCTGTCTGTCTGTCTGTCTGTCTCCAGGCTGTATCTCATAAACCGTGATAGCTAGAAAGCTGAAATTTTCACAAATGATGTATTTCCGTTGCCGCTATAACAACAAATACTAAAAATTAATAAAATATATATATTAAGGGGGGTCCCCATACAATAAACGTGATTTTTTCGTATTTTTTTGCTCAATATTAAAAACGGTAACAGGTAGACGGTTCAAATTTTCACAGAATATTAACTTGTATATTACCTTTCAAAATAAATAATTAAATATCAATAAAGTAAATATTAAAGGGGGGCTCCCATACAACAAACGTAATTTTTATTTTTAATACGTCATAAATCGTAAAACTTACTACAGGTTTGTACGGAACCCTCGGTGCGCGAGTCCGACTCGCACTTGGCCGGTTTTTTTAATTAACGAAAGCATGTCACATAGATAAAGCACAGTTTTATTACTTAGCACTTAAGAAGTGAATCTTCTAGTTAAGCGGTAACCAGATAATTTAAACGCCAGCGGTCGCTAACTAGCTGCAATGAATTTATTGGCGCAATAAATGACGTTGCCTCTACGTGTCATGGAAATTGATACTCTCTCGCTGATCATAAAATATCATGTAGCACATCATATTTTATCGTAAACTTTGTATGATATTGTATGACGACATCTATGACGCGGTGAGCGTTTGTTTCCTCGTAAATTGGAGAAAAGTACTATACAAGTCTCTGCCGAAATAGCAACTCAAGGCCTAGTTTACTTAAAAAGGGAGGTCCTCTGCGACTTCGCCTCGTCCTTCCAATATCTCTCTGACGTGATTTGCTTTATTTCAGGCTATAAAGGCAGTAATGTAATTTTTTTAACAAAAATACATATCATTATCATCAGCGCCACCGGCTCTTTGTACCTGCCTGGGCCTGCTCCAGAAGAGTCCTGAAGATTCTCTATCCTTTGTCCTTGCTTTTTTCATATTTTTTTATTCCAAACAGCTTGGCGTCTTGGTTAACTACATCAGCCATTTAATCACTAGCTTTTGCCAACCAATGCTTCTTAGTCCATCTTGGTTACAAAAATTCATTTGAGGATTCCCGATCCAATTTTATTAATTTTACATTTTAGTGTCTCAGACTCTACCTACCTATATTCAAAGTTAGGTAGCCTGATTTTAGCGTCATAAATCTGGCATTGATAGGCCAGCCCAGAGAGCCAAATAGCCGCACCATAAAATGGAAGAAACTATGACGTGAGTCGCTCATACGAAATGTAGGTAAAGTAAGAAGCACCCTACATAGACCTGTATAAAAATATACAAGAATTAAATTGAAAGTTCGTAAATGTAAATCGTCGCTTTCTTCCCAAAACCGTAAAAGAGACATAAAAATCCGTACAATTTTATAGTTAGTTTAACGTTCAGGTAGTTGCCGCGCCAACTTAAAATGTCAACCATTTTTTTTGTTTGTTTTTTTTTTCTTTCCACGCGCTCAATGGACGATTTACGGTAGACATCGCGGCTACAAAAAGAACCTTACCAAGTTCCTTTTTCAAACGCGAGCATGACTGGCCATTCATAAATTGTTCCATTTTTTTTAATAATATTGTTGTTGTGCGTTCATTGTTAGGGAATATTGGACTTTATAATAAGTTATAGTGATTTCATATTCGATTGTTATGGCATTTTTATACGAGCCAGGTTTATTTTGGATTCCAAATTCGAATGTATTGATGCGTCAACAGTATTGTTCCGGTATTTAACTAAATTGTCTGTGGTTTCGAATGGCGATTTGCTTTTATGATTTTTTTAATTTTATGTGAATTTATGTACCGTTTGTAAAAATTTGCTTGTGAAATAAGTATTCAGAGTTTTTTTTGCTATAAGTAATTGGTTTTAAGATACCCAATAATAATTAACAACACAATATAAAATCCGTAGGATTTTATATCATATATTTGTATATTTATTATATATTTGTTTGCAAATTGCAATCTAAAACATTTTTTTTTTTGTTTCATTGTATTTTTAATGCTACACTAGCTAATGCCCGCGACTTCGTCCGCGTGTTTCAATTCCCACGAGAACTCCTCAATTTTCCAGGAAAAAAAAAGTAGCCTATGTCACTCTCCAGGTCCTCGACTATAGTATAGGTACCCATGCAAAAAATCACGTCGATCCGTTGATCCGTTGCGACTTGCGGCGTAATTGAAGGAAAACCCAATAAACAAACACACTTTCGCATTTATAACATTAGTATGATGGTACATACAGGATAAAAATAGAATTTAAAAAAATAGAGTAAGCAAAAACTAAGATCAATATTCTTTTTAGCTACTTTTTAGTGTAAAAATAGAGTAAAGGTGAATGCACACCGAACAATGTCCGACACTTTTAATTACAAACAAGTTTTAACGAGCGTGTAAACACGGTTTTATACGCTGTTACATGTTACGTGTAAATGTGGAATGTAAATATTTGTCCGTCCGTTTGTCCGCTCCCGGTTAGCTTGTAAATAATAAGTTGGACAGGTTCGTTTGGGGCTGATTCATCTTTTATTTCCTTCTTAATGGCTTGTAAAGTTAAACAATGAACGTTTAGTGAACCCCTTCGTTGTCTTCATCCAATAGACGTCCACACTCCCACCGTTGGACATTCTCTGATCTGTGGACATAGGTCTCTTGTAGTGACTTCAACACGCTGCGGTTCTTGCGCGTGTCGTCGTCCGTCCACCTACAGTCCGATAAAAATCCATACTAATAATAAAAATGCGAAAGTGTGTCCGTCTGTCTGCTACGCTTTAACGACCTATCTTTTCAACCGATTTTGATGAAATTTGGTATAGGAATAGGTTGCATTTGCATCCCGCGGAAGGATATACTTAGGCATACTTTTTATCCCGGAAAATTAAAGATATCCCAGGAACTCTATAATATTCCGGGATAAAAAGGAGCCTATGCGGTATTCCAGACTATAATCTATCTCTGTGCCAAATTTCATCCAGATCCGTTCAGCCGTTCTGGCGTGATTGAGTAATAAACATCCATCCATCTAAACTTTCGCATTTAAAGTATTAGTTTATATAGTATAAATAACCTTCTTAGATGATTCCTCTTTCTATTGGTGAAAACTTTTTCTATTAGTAAAAATCGTATGAAAATAATCCAGGTTTCTGAGTTATCCCGAACAAACGCGAACTTAGCGGCGAATTCCGTAATGTTGTTTTGTTACGAAATTCGATACAAATCCCGGATTACTCGGATACATGACGTGTTGTTTAGCCGCCGCGCCGTCACACAAGATGGCCGACACCTGTGCAGATGTAATCCAGCCTAACACAACACTGATGGGATGGTTCGCACAAACAAACACGTCAGGTTCTTATTAGAGTGATTATGGCCTGTACACATTACGCCAGTCGCTGAATCCAGTATTTTTTCTAAAAAAAGCTTATTATACTGTGGAAGATTACGTAAATGACAAAAGAGCATTTGACTCGCTCCAGTAATGCTAAGGACAGCGGGTATTTATGTATAGTACACATTAATTAAATTGTAAATGATATTTTTTTTCAAAAGAGCAACCGCCGAGTTTCTTGCTGGTTCTTCTCGGTAGGAATGCCATTCCGAACCAGTGGTAGATTCATTTGACGATTCGAAAGCACTTGTAAAAGTTTATTTGAATAAAAAACGTTTGAATTTTGAATTTTTATGAACTCCCAACGCAGCGCAACTATAAGGTAAAACTAATCTTAGAGTAATTAATTTGAAAGGTGACTTGATTGATCGTTTGGAGATCGCCAATAGGGATGATGCCTATGTCAAAAATAAATTATTTCTCTTCCAAAATACCGAAAATTGACATCCTCGGTTAGTTTTAATTTTGGTAACCCTTTTAAACGATCGATTAAAGAAAAAATGTGCGTTAAAATTTGATGACGGCACAACTATGTATTCCATACAAACTTCAAATTTAAAGTTTGATAAAGAGTTGCTGATTTGATTGAGTTGTCATAATCCCTATTATATTTTCTAGTTGTTGAAGCGACTTATGTAACTCCTATAGGTCAGATCGATTCGACATATTTTGGTTGCTTGCTATTGCAAGAACGTAACCTATAATAATAACCTGGAATCTGAAGGCTGCAGGATAGCCAACTCATTACCGACTTATAGCAGAGATGGTAGGTATACTCGACTGTAATTATTTAGACCCCTTTTTTATCCATTGAAGGTTTATTATGAAATGTTTATTTTTTATTTCGTAGCAAACCTTCAATGGAAAAATATTATATGTCAGTTGCTTTCATTTTTTGATAGCCACTGAGATAGAGAATAGGGGTGCTGCTTGCAAGTGGTGATGCAGCCTAAGGTGGAGAGCGCTTGCCTAGAAGATGCCTATTCACTCTTGATTTGAAGGTACCTGTATTAAAAGAGTAGGGGAAAACAGAAGCAGGAAGGGCATTCGATATCCTAGCGGTTTAAATTAATTCATATTGTAGAATTGTCTCAGTGAATATGTTATACCAATTCCTATCCCAAACTCTTCTACTTAGAAAGTTGAAATCTTGCACAGAGTTTCCTCTTATAATGTTAACAAGGAATAAGAACGGACTTTACGAACTTCCCACGGGAGTAAAGTCGCCAGTAAGACATAAACTGTGAACATGCAATGCGAGGGAAACTAGGAGATAAAGTTAACCGAAGTTACTTTAAGATTGCGAATCCGATACAAACACGATGCTGTACCCATATTCTAAGTTTTAATTCGATTGATCTTATAACCATTCGATGACGTTAGCGTCAAAGTAAAATGAACCTTAATTAAAATAATTTTAGAGCTCATTTTAGAATAGAATTGAATATAATAGAAAAATCTTTTAGTTTACCACTAAAAGATTTTTTCACAGATGCACAAAATAAATCAAAATTAAAAATGAGTTACATACAAATCATAAAATGTAAGTTTGTACAGCAGTGCAACGCTACCAACGGGTGAGTCACTCAGCTTGTGTTGGGGCTCCTGGCCTCTCAGACTTAAAACTGGCGATGCCGCCAGGACTCGCGTCTGAGGTGCCAGGTGTCCCAACGCTGATTTTTAGTGACCGCCTTTCGATGCGAACGTCGACAAGGTCTGCACCCTTACGCAGTCGAAATTCCGCGGGCTCGTACGAAGCGATTTGCTTCCTCGTTTCTAATTCGAACTGCTAGGATATGGAATGCCCTTCCGGCTTCCGTTTTCCCCTCCTCTTTTAATATAGGTACCTTCAAATCAAGAGTGAATAGGCATCTTCTAGGCAAGCGCGCTCCACCTTAGGCTGCATCACCACTTGCAAGCAAGTCTGATTGCAGCCAAGCGCTGGCCTATACATTTAAAAAAAAAAAAAAAAAACGTCAATGATTTATATTTTTGGCAGAATATGATATTAAACTTATGCTAGTATAAAAGGAAAATCTTTAGAGAAAACTGAATCAAAGATAGGTTTTGTAAATATGTACAAGTAAATAGTGAATAATACTTAAATTACACTTATGACTTAATGGTGTAAGAGTATGACTAAACTAGAATAAAATAATAATAATGATTATGTACACAGCTTCTTCAAAATAATTCTTAAAATAATTTTCGTGTATGCATTCATAGCCAGCGCTCCAAACGATACGTTTCCAAATTAAAATCGGTTGTACTGAATTTGTGACTTAAAATCAATGCTGTTAAAGTTGAAGGTTCATTTTGCTTTGACGCTAATGTCATCGTATGCTCAAACGATCAATCGAATTAAAACTTAGAATAAGGTTACTGTTGTTTGTTTGCCAAGCCCACGTTCGATTGTGACCAGGCTCAGGTAGAGTCCATTCAACTCTACATTGCTAGAGTAAGTTACATCTTATTTGCTTTAATTGTTTTATTTGTAACATAATTAAGCGAATAGAATTTTAAAATTGAATAGTTAAAAATATGCGTCTAATTAAGTACCTACCTAGTACCTACCTCTAAACCGTTTTTTTTTATTGCAAGATAGGCTTACATTTGATGGCATTGATTGCTTAGTGCAAAGCAATGATGAGGTCTAGGTTGGAACACGCTTGCCTAGAAGATGCCTATTCACTCTTGCCTTGAAGGTATACTTAAGTTATATGTGACATGAAACACGTGCGCTGGGACGGTGTTCCTCACCCTAGATCCTAGTGGTTCGTGGTGAGCGACGCAGGCGACGCGATGCATCGCAACGCGATAGGACTCCATAGAAAATGACAAACTTATCTCCGCGGACAAACGTACCGGCGCGGCGGCTTGCCACGAGAAGGGTCAACTACTGTATACAGTCGCGTTGCACTTTTTTTTATTTTTTTATCCACTACAAGTTAGCCCTTGACTGCCATCTCACCTGATGGTAAGTGATGATGCAGTCTAAGATGGTAGCGGGCTAACCTGTTAGGGGCATGGCAGTTATATTAAACCCATACCCCTATTCGGTTTCTACACGGCATCGTACCGGAACGCTTAATCGCTTGGCGGCACGTCTTTGCCGGTAGGGTGGTAACTAGCCACGGCCGAAGCCTCCCACCAGGCGTCTCAAGTCGCGTTGTCGCATTTATCGTAGGACATTGCCTCATCCTTTTTCGTAGGTGAGCGTCGAAAATTAAGCGACGCAGCGCGACGCGACACGTCTCGGTAGTCGGTACGTGACATTATAACTGTTATGAAATAATACCATAGAATAGGTAGGTCATAGATAATACTTTATTAGCCGCTCTGACTTCGGTCGGGAGAACTTGATTATTATTCAAAGTCGGTGAAAATCGAATGAATAAAGACATGTTTCCGCAGCGTTAAATCAAAATGAGATAAAAGCGAACGAGTTTTCAACTTTTTTATAATGCGAGCACTAAAATTAAATTAATAGCCGCAGCCGAAATGGAACGTTGTGAAATGCAGTGCCTTATGTTTTCCCATCGTTGCGTTGATGCGTATGCAATCATGCATATTTTGGCTATTCAGAAACATTCCATCGTTTTACGTTATTTCGCTACTTTTTAACCGACTTCAAAAAAAGGAGGAGGTTCTCAATTCGACTGTATGTTTTTTTTTTGTATGTTTGTTACGCGATTTCTCCGCCAATTATGAACCGATTTTGATAATTCTTTTTTTTGTTTGGTAGGTTATACTTCAGAGGTGGTCCCATTTTAATTTGGTGAAGATCTGATGAATATCTCCGGAGATGGAGAACGGAACTCCTCAATGGATAATTCGTACTTACGTCCGCCATTAATACCAGTGTTACAATTTCACAAATGTGGTTTCAAGTTATAGTGAACATTTAGTTATTTTGAGTTACCAAATGTATCATTTTGGATGTAACTTTTTACTCTATTTGGTGAACGGATAAACATTTTAAGCTCTTTTTTTAAAAGTTGGCGGCTGCGGATGGCATCATCATACTTAATATTAATAAAACGCGAAAATGTTGTTGCTTGTTGGTTTGTTCTTCAATAACACCACATTACTGCAACATATTAACGTGATACCTGTTGGGACCTGTGACATAGGCTACTTTATCAAACAGTTCTCGCGACTGCCTCGTTGGTCTAGTGGTTGGCATGTTCGACTGCGGCCGACGAGGTCCCGGGTTCGAGTCCCGGGTCGGGCCATAATTGAGTATTGGGGTTTTCTGACTAGAAATTCTCAGTACTAGCCCGGAGATAGGAAGTTGGCGGTGTTTCACCCCCGTGCCTCGGAGAGGTCCCCGTTATTATCATGATAATAATCGTTAAAGCCCGCCAACCCGTATTGGAGCAGCGTGGTGGGTCTAAGCTCTAATGCCCTCTCTCCTATGAGTGTGGAGGCCTGTGCCCAGCTGTGGGACGTTAATGGGCTGTAGTGGTGGTGGTGGTTGTGGAACCCACGCTGACGAAGTCGCAGGCACTAGATTATGCAATTCTATAAAATGTTATGTAAACTTAACTGGACGCATGTTTTAATTTTATAGCAGAACTATAAAAGAAAACGAGGCGCGACAAAGTTAACAGCTGACTACTAACGACCGCAGTCGCTTTGACTTTGACCGGAGGGTTTTTATGATGTTTACTGAGTTATTTACGTATTTGTAGAGCGTTTTATGTATGTGCCGTTTTTTATTTATTTTATTGCGTGATAGGCTTGCGCTTGACGACAATCATGCTTAGTGCAAAGCAATGATGAGGTCTAGGTTGGAACGCGCTTGCCTAGAAGATGCCTATTCACTCTAGCCTTGAAGGTACTTAAGTTATATGTGGCAGGAAACACGTGCGCTGGGAGGGTGTTCCACACCCTAGCGGTTCGTATCAGAAACGTCGAGCAAAAACGCTTCGTGCGAGCAGATTGGACGTTAACCACATAAGGGTGCTAACGCTGACTTTTTCTCGCTGTCCTGTGGTAGAACGGAGAAGGAGGAACAAGGTTGTGAAGTTCCTGAGCACACTCCCCGTGGTATATCCGATAAAAAACCGATAAGCAGGCGACATTGTCGTAGAGTTCGAATTTTGAATAACCAATTCGGGTTGGGGTCCCAAAGTGCCAGAGCGTAGATGGAAGAAGATACGTTTAGGGCCCTTCTCAGACCAGGGCGCGTTTGACCTCGTAGCTTTAGTTATAAGATACCGTGGTTAATTATTACCATCATGTCTTATTGTATACTTTGTAAACGTGACGTTCAGAAGGTGTAGGTACTGTGTAGGTACCAATTTTTAATAAATATATTTTGAGTTTGAGTTTAGAGGATCAATTAGATCTCGTATATCGATAGATGACGTGAAAAAATATCACGTCGTTTAGACACTATTTTTGCTAATTATAATATATATATAGCTGCTCGTGCTGATTGACTGATTGATCACCTCTCCTGTAAAATTTTGTATGAACATTTTTTTTTTCACTCATCGTTTCGTATAGAAGACAAAAATTCATCCGGAGGAAAAATACGGAGAGAGCTGATGATTGAGGATTTCGAAGACGGATGAAGAGCACCAGCCAGGGTATTGAAGATAGGTGGGGGGTGCTCGACCAAATGTCATTCGAAACCTCATCCAATTGGCGGTAGTTGAAAAAAAAATTCAAAATGGCGGATTTAAGATGGCCGCCATACAAATTTCGACGGTGTCTATCTCGGAGAGTATAAAAGATGGAAGAGTGGTTTCTTGGCAAAAGATGATCAGGACATGAGGGTCTACTTGATGAACAGGAAAAAAATTCAAGATGGCGGAATTTATTTTTCCATAGAAAAGGGTATTGAAGATAGGTGGGGGGTGCTCGACCAAATGTCACTCGAAACTTCATCCAATTGACAGTGAGCTGAAAAAAAATTTCAAAATGGCGGATTTAAGATGGCCGCCATACAAATTCCGTCGGTGTCTATCTCGGAGAGTATAAAAGATGGAAGAGTGGTTTTTTGGCAAAAGATGATCAGGACATGAAGGTCTACTTGATGAACAGGAAAAAAATTAAAGATGGCGGAATTTATTTTTTCATAGAAAAAATTGCAATATTACGGTTTCTTTTCAAGATTTGTTTTTATGGAAGAATTCTCATTTTGACAAATGGTTCGGAGAAAAAAGTATGGAGAGAGATGATGATCGAAGGTTCGGATGATGGGTGAGGAGCACGGTCAGGGTATTAAAGATAGACCTACTTAGGGGCTGCTCAAACAAAAAGGGAGGGGCGGGGGGTTGGTGGTCTTTGTTTTATGTTTTTCCTTTATGAGAATTTTCTTTTACGTCGGACGCTTGGCGTGCTGGCGCTTCCACTGTGCTCACTAGCATATCAGTGTGTTGTTCAGATCAGAACACGTAGACAGTAAACCAGCTGCCCGATTATGTAAGAATTGTCGATCAAATCGAAAAAGTTCGGCGTCAAAGTAAAATAAACCATAACAGCATTGAATTAGAGCTCAATTTCGTGTATCGAAATTGAGCTCTAATTTAATGCTGTTATGGTTTATTTTACTTTGACGCCGAACTTTGACGATTTGATCGGCCATTCTTACATAATCGGGGGGCAGGATAGTAGGACAGCGAGTAAGTAGACAGTGGACCACGCGCTCCACTACGCGGTCCGCTGTAGCGGGCCGCGCAACCACGCGCCATACTAGTTAATATATATATAGCTGCTCGTGCTGACTGACTGACTGATTGATCACCTCTCCTGTAAAATTTTGTATGAAAAGTTTTTTTTTCACTCATCGTTTCGTATAGAAGACAAAAATTCATTCGGAGGAAAAATACGGAGAGAGCTGATGATTGAGGATTTCGAAGACGGATGAAGAGCACCAGCCAGTGTATCGAAGATAGGTGGGGGGTGCTCGACCAAATGTCACTCGAAACTTCATCCGATTGACAGTGAGCTGAAAAAAAATTCAAAATGGCGGATTTAAGATGGCCGCCATACAAATTTCTTCGGTGTCTATCTCGGAGAGTATAAAAGATGGAAGAGTGGTTTCTTGGCAAAAGATGATCAGGACATGAGGGTCTACTTGATGAACAGGAAAAAAATTCAAGATGGCGGAATTTATTTTTCCATAGAAAAGGGTATTGAAGATAGGTGGGGGGTTCTCGACCAAATGTCACTCGAAACTTCATCCAATTTTTTTTTTTATTGAAAACAAAACAATAGAAATTAAAGCTAGCTAGCCTAACCTAATTACTATATAAATCATGCCCGCGTGGAATGGTGGCGAGAATACTGGCTGCATTTCCGCGTTGGACAGCCAGGCTGATCATTTGCGCAAAAAATGAGCCAGCCCTTCTGTCATCCAATTGAAAGTGAGCTGAAAAAAATTTCAAAATGGCGGATTTAAGATGGCCGCCATACAAACTTCGTCGGTGTCTATCTCGGAGAGTATAAAAGATGGAAGAGTGGTTTTGTGGCAAAAGATGATCAGGACATGAAGGTCTACTCGATGAACAGGAAAAAAATTCAAGATGGCGGAATTTATTTTCCATAGAAAATATATGGCGGATATATCCTTTTCAAAATTTGTTTTTATGGAAGAATTCTCATTTTGACGAATGGTTCGTAGAAAAAAATATGGAGAGAGATGATGGTCGAAGGTTCGGATGATGTGTGAGGAGCACGGTCAGGGTATTAAAGATAGGTAGGGGCTGCTCAAACAAAAAATACTCGAAACTTCATACAATTGGCAGTGAGCTGAAAAAAAAATCCAAAATGGCGGATTCAAGATGGCGGCTATCTCAGAAATTATTTAAAAGATGGAAGAGTGGTTTTTGGGTAGAAAATTATCAGGGCCTGAAAGTCTACTTGATGAGCAGAAAAAATTAAGATGGCAGAATCTACGAACATTGAAGAGAGTACAAGAAGTTAGGAAATATGCATGATTTTGATATGGTTTTTTTACAAGATTTGCTCTTTATTTCTTTATGGAAGAATTATTGTCGGTTTGCCATTAGGAAAGCCAGCTTTGTTTTATGTTTTTTCCTTTATGAGAATTTTCTTTTACGTCGGACGCTTGGCGTGCTGGCGCTTCCACTGTGCTCACTAGCATAGCAGTGTGTTGTTCAGATCAGAACACGTAGACAGTAAACCAGCTGCCCGATTATGTAAGAATTGTCGATCAAATCGTAAAAGTTCGGCGTCAAAGTAAAATAAACCATAACAGCATTGAATTAGAGCTCAATTTCGTGTTTCGAAATTGAGCTCTAATTTAATGCTGTTATGGTTTATTTTACTTTGACGCCGAACTTTGACGATTTGATCGCCCATTCTTACATAATCGGGGGGCAGGATAGTAGGACAGCGAGTAAGTAGACAGTGGACCACGCGCTCCACTACGCGGTCCGCTTTAGCGGGCCGCGCAGCCACGCGCCATACTAGTTGTTTTTATATAGCTACTTAATTACCAAGTTACCACTATTGATTTATTTTTCACAATATTATGTTTACGGTTAAGTTTGTATCTACTTGTACTATTTATCCTTTTAAAAAACAGTCAATAATCTGATTAGTCCGCTAAATACATCTGTGCCGATTTCCGCTCCACTCCACTCTGGATACCTGACAAAACCATATCTTTAGTCCTGTCCAAACATGAGGGTCAAACCAATTTCAGGCTGCAGCAAAAAACATCTTAATAGAATTCTGTATCTTTTGTTTTTCTTGTCACAATGATGGATTTCCTCCGTTGACCCTCGCAAATTGTCTCGCTGGCTATGACAGGGCATGACTTATTATTTTAGACCCTTCAGGGGCTGTTTGGATTTGAGAAATATAAAAAAAATCCTAACCCTATACCTTGTTAATAGATCATAAATCATACCCGTATGATTTGATCAAGGAGCTTTCTGAAAATAAACTTTAATGTGTTGAAATAGAGTTTAGATTGAATTTTGTTTTTTGTCTTTCCCACGAGCTATTTGCAAAAATGACCCTTAGGTAGATAGTATAAGCCTTATAATTTCCGTTATCTGTGCTTATAAGGTATGTCTGTTACAGTTTAGTAATCATACAGTTTGGAAACATCTTTGTTAGACCGCATGCCTAGCAAATGGATTCAAATAAAGTAGCTTTGTTGGTTGGACCCTCAACTGGCTTTTCTCTTTGCGTGGTCGTATTCTTCATAGCTGAAGGTCGAGTCTGCAATTGAAAGTGTTTTCTTCGGTGACAATAGCCCTCCACTCTTTTTAATCATCATCATCATCATTGGCAGTACAGCCCTTTGTGGGTCTGGGCCTGCTCCAGACGATTTCTCCATCCATCTTTATCCTGTGCGTGACTCTTTCAGTTTTTTAGTCCGATGACTTTGGCATCACGAAAATCAAGTGCTCTTATTAATAATAGTTGATTTGACAACTAGAGATGTGCTACGTTGCTAAGCTACGGATAAGCTACCGAGTTTCTTGCTGGCTCTTCTCGGTAGGAATGGCATTCCGACCCATGCAGTGGAAGATTCATTCGACGATTCAAAAGCACTTGTAAAAGTTTACTTGAGTAAAGAAAGATTGAAGATTGAGGTGTGTCTAATACATAGCGACCTAACCTAACCTAACCTTGATTTGTAACCGACTTCCAAAAAACGAGGAGGTTCTCAATTCGGCACGTATGTTTTTTTCATAGATTAGATCGCTAGACCAAGCCCCATTTGTGGATTTAACACACATCTGTAGCTTAGTAACGTAGCACATCCTGGTAGAATCGCAACGACCCTCTCCATCCTAATCATAACCATAATCATTATCATAATCATAATCATTTATTTTTGCCAGAATATGGTACATGTATCATTTTTACATAGGTGTTGATAATTATTATAGTATCCACATATCCTGCCAGGTTTGGCGTGCAAACTTGTTTTTGTCCTTAATCTAAAAAATAATAAATAATTATAATATTTGACAGTTAAACCTAGAAGGGGTACTGCAGTTTTATTAAACAGATAAACCTAATCAGTAGCTATGTGTCTGTTTCCTCTCTGTAGGTTTGCAAAACTATTACCTCCATTGTTCAACGTCTGTTTTCTCACTGTATGTTTGCTAATCTATGTCATCGGTTGTTCAATTGGCCGGAAAAGACAGATGGATTTATAATTGCGTATCGTTACAGCGGGAAGCTTCACGTCGCTTGATATCAAATCGGATTGATGACTTATTGTCTCGTAATTAGTTTACGAGTTATTGTATTGTATTGTCGTCTTCAATTGCTTTGTGGAACGATCGGTTACTGTAGGGGGGCTAGCTAGGTATGACTTATGAGTCAATAATACCATTGTAGCTATCGCAATCAATGTTCTTTTGTTTGATTGATAGTAAACATACTGTTGCAATTGGAAATTTATAGATAATTAGCTGCAATGCCCGCGACTTCGTCCGCGTGGTTTTTGTTTTTTTTTATTCCCGCGGGAACTGCATAATTTTCCTGGATTAAAAGTAGCCTATGGGTTATTGTAGACTTTATCTCTGTGCCAAATTTAATCCAGATCCGTTCAGCCGTTCCACCGTGATTGAAGTAACAAACATCCAAACATTCGCATAATAATATTATAAGTAGTTAAGTATAGATTCTTTTATTTGATTAAAAAAAGATATTGAGTTTATAAGGCTATTATGGGCCTGGCACCCCATAATCATCATCTCACAGAGATTCAAAGATCCTTTAAAAATTCAGGATAATTATTTTAAAAAAAACTCATGTAAAACATAAAAATATCTTTATTTAAATACATATCTAATTTGCAAAAATTTGATATATATTTAAATAAAGATATTTTTATGTTTTACATGAAAATATCTTTATTTTGCAAAAATTACATAGGTGCACATTAAAAATTTGTCCTCTATCTCCCAAAAAAGTAAAATCTGTTTTATGGGAAGTGCCTTATATTTTATATACGTACTTAAAGCTTTTATATATCTAGTAAAATATCGTTGACTTGTAATTACCAAATTACAGCCCTAAATCAGCAAAGACAATCGAAATCGAGAAACCGATTTCCGTTGGAACAGTGGAGCAGAACTTATTCACAAAACAATGGGTTATTATTGTTTTTGCCGACGCTATAATAACGACGAATTGCTCGAGTATTATTATAATAGGTAGCGACAGCAAAAACACCGCGAATTTTAAGAGGAATTCATCTGGAACCTGTACCTTTTTTATCTACTACAAGTTAGCCCTTGACTGCGATCTCACCTGATGGTAAGTGAGGATGTAGTGTCTAGTTTTATTTAATCGTATGGCGTTTAAATATAGGCGTTTTTATAAAAATAACGCTTATTTCGCCTGCAAGTTCGTCGCTCGTTTAGCACCACCCAGGGGACACGTGCAGGGAGGTAGAAGGTAGTTCCTGCGGACGTGAGCGACGGGGCATCCCCCAGTGTCTAGTGGGTGGGTGGGTCTGGTCTAGTGAGAGGCTTCGGCCGTGGCTAGTTACCACCCTAACGACAAAGACGTACCGCCAAGCGATTTAGCGTTCCGGTATGATGCCGTGTAGGAACCGACTAGCGGTATGGGTTTAATATAACTGCTATAACTCTAACAGGTTAGCCCGCTAACATCTTAGACTGCATCATCACTGACCATCAAGTGAGATCGCAGTTAAGGGCTAACTTGTAGTGGAATAAAAAAAGAACAAGTACCTACTTCTTTCCAAGCAACAATATTAGTAGTTTTATTAATGAGTATTTCTTCTTAAAACGTACTAAGTAAATTAATAACACTAAATACAGGCTTATATAAATAAATAAATAAAATTTCGTCTTAGGTAGGTACGCTGCAAAATTATTTTAAGTATCTTTTTTGCCAACGGTCCAAAGTCAAGATGCAGTCACAGCCGTCATTAGCAAGCGAACGTAATGACAGGCGTCGTAAGCTCTGTCGGCCGACGGACAAAAAAAAACAACAACCAAACTGCAATATTATATCTTAGATAGATGGATAGATAGATTTATTTGCCCATAAAACCACAATTTACAATATTTGCTTAGGTACAGAAGTAAGTAACTCTATTACCTACTAGATGATTCCCGCGACTTCGTCCGCGTGGACTAAGTTTTTTCGATTCCCGTGGGAACTCCTTAATTTTCCGGGATAAAGTAGCCTAACCCATCCCTGTAACAAACATCAAAATCGGTTGAATAGGTGGGCCGTGAAAATGGACAAGACAGACGGGCACACTTTCGCATTTATAATATTAGTATAGATTTGCTTACAGAAGGCATCATCATAGCAATTAGCAATTAGCAAGTAGCAAGTAGCAAGTAGCAAGTAGCAACCCATCGCCGGCAAACGCCTTTTCTTTAACGCCAGAACGGCTGAACGGATCTGGATGAAAGGCACAGAGATTGATTATAGTCTGGAGTAACACATAGGCTACTTTTTATGCCGGAAAATCAAAGATTTCCCGCGGGAACAAAAAACCTCAATACACGCGGACGAAGTCACGGGCATCAGCTAGTTAATCATAAAGTATGTAATGTAGTAAAATGTAAAGTATCTATGCCTTTATACCTAGTACGCTAAACTTATTTGACCCGGTGACAGCGTCTCTAGTAGGTATCTATCTAATAAATATTATAAATGCGAAAGTTTGGATGGATCTATGGATGTATGGATGGATGTTTGTTACTCAATCACGCCCCAACGGCTGAACGGATCTGGATGAAATTTGGCACAGAGATAGATTATAGTCTGGAATAACACATAGGCTACTTTTTATCCCGGAAAATTAAGGAGTTCCCGCGGGAAACGAAAAACCTCGATCCACGCGGACGAAGTCGCGGGCATCAGCTAGTGAAAAATAAAATAACAAAAACAGGCATAATAATTAGTTCCAATTTTGGCCACCGGGTCATATAAGTTTGTGGGACTATAGGTTATTTTAAGCGGTCACCGCATATATACACCACCACCACTACAGCCCATTAACGTCCCACTGCTGGGCACAGGCCTCCGCTCTCAAAGCAGGGAGGAAATTAGAGCTCAGACCCACCACGCTGCTCCAATGCGGGTTGGCGGACTTTAACGACTATTATCATGTAAGTGATAATAACTGGGACCGACGGCTTAACGTGCTCTCCGAGGCACGGGGGTGAAACACCGCCAACTTCCTAACTCCGGGCTAGTACTCAGAATTTCTAATCAGAAAACCCCAACAACTAATTATGGCCCGACCCGGGACGCGAACCCGGGAGCTCGTCAGCCGCAGTCGAACATGATAACCACTAGACCAACGAGGGAGTTACCGCATAGGCATATAGCATAACACAACATATCGCTAACGGTACACTAACACTACACTAAACGCAGCACTAGTAGAGCTCCGCGCCCGTGACAATCGCACACACGGACAGACAAGCGTTTTACTCATTATTAATATTAACATTGACACAATGTGTCATGTGGTCCAAATTATAAGAGCTGCAGAATATCAATGAAAAACCTTTTTAAGCTCAGAGGAAACTTAAGGAACGTTAACGTAAAGAGCTAAAGTCTTTTCCAATAGGGATGAATATCAAATAAATACCTATTATAAATGCGAAAGTTTGTATGGATGTATGGATGGATGTTTTTTACTCAATCACGCCCCAACGGCTGAACGGATCTGGATGAAATTTGGCACAGAGATAGATTATAGTCTGGAATAACACATAGGCTACTTTTTATCCCGGAAAATTAAGGAGTTCCCGCGGGAAACGAAAAACCTCGATCCACGCGGACGAAGTCGCGGGCATCAGCTAGTAGTTTATATATAAACTAGCTGATGCCTGCGACTTCGTTCGCGTGGATTGAGGTTTTTTTGGTTCCCGCGAGAACTCTGTGTTATTCCAGACTATAATCTATCCCTGTGACAAATTTCATTCAGATACGTTCAGCCGTTTTGGCGTGATTGAGTAACAAACATACATCATCCATGCATCCATCCAAACTTTCGCATTTATAATATTAGTATAGAAAATGATCGGGGATGACATATTTTTTCAACTTATTTCATATTTTCTTCAACATCTTTCATATCTTTTCAACAACTTACACGTAATCTCATCTGCCATTCGCCCACTAATGATGGGAATATCTACAAACTTGTCGGCATTCTATACTCCATCACTATTGGTCAAGTGGCAGATAAGATGCCGTGATCAGCCTCCCAATCATGTAAGAATGGCCGATCAAAATGTTAAAGTTCGTCGTCAAAGTTTATAAACCATAACCGCATTAAATTAGAGCTCAATTTCGTGTATCCATTCTTATACGTTAGACGGTTAGAGTATCGTTCATACCTAAACGTATAAGAATGGGTAAACGAAATTGAGCTCTAATTCAATGCTGTTATGGATTATTTTACTTTGACGCCGAACGATTACGTTTGATTGACAATTCTTACATAATCGGGGGGCTGACGTTAAAGACATATTAAGACGTTAAAAAATTGCTCATCTCTCACACTCTATTGGAACAGACTATTAACATCATCATCGCGTGCCTTCTTCATGCGAAAATCTTTTCTAGTGTTGTTTGTAATACAAAATATCATTGCATCATCTATCGCAAATTACACGCGTCAAAGTCGACAAGAAACCTAGAAAAGAGGTGAGATAGTTATTATAATCGCTACATGTCCTGCCTTGTACCCCGCTAGACCGGTAAACGTCTGTGTTTTGACAGGTGTCACTACACGCCGTGCGCCGAATGCCCCATATTTTTTTTATTCCCCATTTCTATTTTACTTGCCTCGTTTCCAAAAGTAGGTTTTTGTTTGAGCGCATGAAGGTACCAAGTAGGTAGCCAATAGTCATCATACGTCATAATATCATAGTAATATTATAATTAATGCGAAAGTGTCTTTGTTTGTTGGTTTATTGGTCTGTTGGTTTGTCCTTCAATCACGCCGCAACAGAGCAACGGATCGACGTGATTTTTGCATGGGTATAGTTGAGGACTGGAGAGTGACATAGGCTACTGTTTGTCCCGGAAAATGAGTTCCCGTTGGAATTAAAAAACTTATTCCACGCGGACGAAGTCGCGAGCATCAGCTAGTAATTAGTATATTCTAATCCTAATTCTATGCAAGTAGTATTCTAACTATTCGGTTACTAACTTACTACTTCCTTATCATCTACGCATCGCATAAAACAACAGGGTGTCTGACAGGGGGTTGCAATCGTACTAAGTGTCTGACAATGGACAACGTGGTTTCTAATACTATTCCAAAGAAAAATATAAAAAAAATAACGAATTTGAGGTGCCGCCTTTTCTAGCTGATACCTTCCAAAGCAACCGCGATCCAAACTTCATAGTCGGGGATCGTTTACTTTGAATGCTTCTATTAGAGATATACATAGAAAAACTTTCAGCTTTAATAAAATAACGAAGGTATCGTCGCGGGATCTTGCTCTACAAAATAACTTAACTTCGAAGAGCTAGAGGTACATGTCCGGGGATCGAACCCGGACCTCCGACTAACATTAATTATAAAAAATAGGTACTTGCTAACATAATTAAATTGTTGATACATATTATTTACGATTTCCTTTCACTTCAACACAATTTTTGTTTTTGTTTCAGGTAATTTTAACGCTGGCAACTTGATTACATTTCTACGCATCGCTGCGCAATCATCAAAGTTTGTTTACTTAATCTTTTTTAACAATAAAGTAATTTCTAGAAAACTAATTTACCGCACCTCTCCGTACCCTTACTACAAGATTTCAATATACCAAAGCCATGCCACGTTGAGCGTAACCATTCGAACTTCGAAACCTTTGGCGTTAAAGTAAAATGAACCTTTCATTCCAGTTTTAGAGCTCAAGTTCGTCCATACATACAC
The DNA here is from genome assembly GCA_917051295.2 of Erebia ligea. Taxonomy (NCBI): domain Eukaryota; kingdom Metazoa; phylum Arthropoda; class Insecta; order Lepidoptera; family Nymphalidae; genus Erebia; species Erebia ligea. The sequence continues at coordinate 1,748,233 of OU785234.1, read as the reverse complement.
AGCCAGCTTTTTAAAAGGAAACGTTGTGAAATTAAAATAAGTAGAATTATTAAAGGGTCCATTTTACTCTGCTATTAAAGTTTTTCCCATTACAAGTTAACCCTTGACTACAATCTCACCTGGTGGTAAGTGATGATGCAGTCTAAGATGGTAGCGGTAGCCTGTTTAAGTATAGCAGTTTTATTAAACCTATACCCCTAATCGGTTATACCTTACCGCCTTACCTTACTAAATCGCTTGGTATTACTTCTTTGTCGGTGGGGTGGTAACTGGTAACTAGCCACGGCCGCAGCCTCCCTCGGAGACTAATATTATAAATGCGAAAGTGTGTTTGTTTGTTGGTTTATTGGTTTGTTGGTTTGTCCTTTAATCACGCCGCAACGGAGCAACGGATCGACGTGATTTCTGGCATGGGTATAGTTGAGGACCTGGAGAGTGACAGAGGCTTTTTGAGACTTTTTGTCTCGGAAAATTAAGGAGTTCCCGCGGGGTACAAAAATACTTAAACCACGCGGACGAAGTCGCGGGCATCAGCTAGTAAAATATAAATTCCTAAATTGACCCTGCCGGGAATCGAACCTGCAAATTCCCAAACAGCGCTCACCAATGCGCCACCGAGGTCGTCAGTGAGGTACCTATTTGAAAGAAAGAAAGATGCAACAGGCTGCAGCGTTGGTTTTCAGTGGAAACCTTTTTTTTATCCACTACAAGCCCTTGACTGCGATCTCACCTAATGGTAAGCGATGATGCAGCTTCTAAGATGGTAGCGGGCTAGCCTGATAAGGGCATGGCAGTTATATTAAACCCATACCCCTATTCGGTTTCTACACGGCATCGTACCGGAACGCTAAAACGCTTGGCGGCACGTCTTTGCTGGTAGGGTGGTAACTAGCCACGGCCGAAGCCTCCCACCAGGTCAGACCAGGGAAAATTCAGATATTATAAATTCCCAAACTGACCCTGCCGGGGATCGAACCCGGGACCTCCGAACGATAAGACAACAGCGCTCAACACTGCGCCACGGAGGTCCTTAAAAATTACTATTTCGACGCTACGCCTCGAGATAATTTAAATTCTTACGGTAAGGGTTCACAAACTTCACTGTCGCTTCCTCGTTTAACAAAATGAAGCAAAACAAAAACTGTTTAATTTCCAAGTTTTTGCCTGAGAACTCCGAAAGTACGGGCCACAGATTTTACCGATATACTGCTTTTATACCCAACGATATCGGAGGCGATTGCAAAATATATCAGATAGTTATCATTAACTGAAATTTTAATCTAGTCAATTTGGTGAGCGCGTTTTAGTGTCACTGGGAAACGCCATAGTCCATCCTAGCTGAAGACACAAATAAAATAGACACAATGTTATGTATGTGACTGTCCAACATAAATTAATAAACAAGTTTGAGTTTGGACTTTGAAAATTCTAAAACTGCATGCAAGCAATCTGTCAATGACGGTAATATCATCATTCATTATTATCATTGGAAAGGATATTTTCGTGTAGTTTCTCTCGGGATGGAATTATTTCTTTCCAGTGGTCCGGGCCATAGCTTGCTTCGTGTCGTTGTCACTGGCTTTGTCAATAAGCAAAATACGGATGTAGCATCATATTGTCATGTCGCTGTCGTGTCGTTTGATCGAAAGAGGTAGGCTATATTCTATATAATATATATGTATGGTTTTCTATCGATGGTCCATTAAATCTGTCACGAAGCTTGGCCTTTGTAATAAACGAGACGTAGCATCATGTCGTGTCGCAGTCGTGTCGTGCGGTGTGTAGAGGACATTGTCTGGTGACGTACAATGTTGTAGTTTCTCTAGAGAAGGAATTGTTTTCTTCGGGGGCCCATTAAATCTGTCGTCGTTCGAAAGCTTGCGTCTTGTCGTTGCCACTGCCTTTGTAAATAAACGTAAAGTAGTCTAGGTACTCAGTATATTATTGCTTGAATGTAGTGGAGGAGTTATTTTAATGAGGGCTACCGTTTTTATACGACTGCCTGAAAAAAGGAGTATATTGTTTTCAGGGTTCATGTATGTGTGTATGTATGTATGTGAGTTTGTATATTCCACCGTAACTTCTATACGCCTGAACGGATTTTGATGAATGAGGCATCGTCAGAATCCTTAGCTTATTCCGGGTGACATAGCAAAATTTAAAAAAAATTGATAGGTTGACCATGGTCCCGCATCAAAGACTAAAGTTGATTTTTTTTCCAAAATTAAATTAACTATATTGTCTATATGTATTATATTATGTATTATATTGTGTATATGTATTATATTATTGACTATTGTATGAAAAAAAAAAAAAGAGCAACTGCTGAGTTTCTTGCCGGCTCTTCTCAGCAGAATCTGCTTTCCGAACCGGTGGTAGAGTCAAAACATGACGTAACATAAGAGACACCTGCATGTCCTACATGTTTTTTAAATAAATGAAATAAATGTCATCATCAAGAAAATGATGAGTAGATTCCAAAAATATATAAGACTATATTTCAATATCCAGTGATTCACAAAAAAATATCATATAACTATGGCAGTCGTATATTTTTTAATTCTTTGAGTTATATTCACTTGTTATGCTCACTAGTTGGGGCCACTTGCGAGTAAGTTCCCATGTAGACATATAGCTTCAAATTCTCACTCGAAAACTACTAAAAGTAGCTGAACTCTTATTTTCTGATAGGTATAGGACCTAGGTAAGTACGAGGAATCTAATTTTTAGGGTTCCGTACCAAAATGGTAAAAATGGAACCCTTATGGTGCGACTTTCTCCGTCCGTCTGTGCGTCCGTCCGTCACAGTCAATTATTTCAGTAACTATTAGAGCTATCGACATGAAATTTGGAATAGTTGTGTATAATAGTGGCCTAACATCATTAAAATAAAAAAAAATCGAAAATTATTTTTAGTTTAATTAAAAAAGGGGGAAATTCGGGGGTTTGAAATTTCAAAGTATGATAACTATACTGAGTGGGATATCATATGAAAGGGCTATACTTCTACATTCTAAAACAGATTTTTATTTATTTTTATGTATAATAGTTTTTGATTTATCGGGCAAAATGTCGAAAAAAATACCGTTCCCCCCCATATCTCCGAAGTTTACCAATTGAAAAATCTGAAATAATTATGGTCAATAGAAGCTTATGTATATTTTACAGGAAAAATAAAACCAATGCTCTAACTAGTATAGTTTTTTTGATATTAACAATAAACCTCTACAAACAAAGTTAGTTTTGCGGTTCATTTCGTCTTGTTTTTAATACGTCATAAATCGTAAAACTTACTGCTACAGGTTTGTACGGAACCCTCGGTGCGCGAGTCCGACTCGCACTTGTTTTCTTTGGACGTCACTATTTGGGCCTGTATTTAGGTAAGTGTTTTTGTTATTATGTGTTTCACTGATATGAACAAGGCAAACACTCGTTTACAAAATAATAAAATTACAATTCACTGGAGGATGAGTAAATCATACTTATTCGAGGAATTAAACTTGGATACAGTTCAATTTAGAGCTTGTTCGAAGTAAGGCTTGCGTACACTTGTGCATCGGGTTTCTTAAATAGGGATGATTCATGATACCTATGTCAAAAATAAATAATTTCTTACTGATTATTAAATAGATAGGTACCTGTTAATAATTAGTAAGAAATTATAGTTTTCCGTTACTATCGATTAACGAAAAAAAGTGCGTCGCAATTTGATGACGTCATAATTATTAAGTACATTGCATGTATTTCATACAAACTCCCATTCAAGTGCGTTTTGGCGTTTATTAGAGTTATTGATTTGATTGAGTTCAAGTTGGCGTTATCCCTATAACTCAATCAGACTGTTCGTTGACTCGCTCTATATACATATAAAAAAGAAATTATAATCAACTAGATGATGCCCGCGACTTCGTCCACGTGGATTAAGGTTTTTTGATTCCCGCGGGAACTCGTTAATTTTCCGGGATAAAAAGTAGCCTATGTCCTTCCCCGGGATATAACCATTAACCTACCTCTATGCCAAAGGAGACGGTCCAGATTTGTATGGAGCGTCGGTCCGGTCCTTTTACAAGTAGAGAAATGAAAGAAAAAAAAATACTAAACCAGGTTTGATCGTTCAAATCTACGAATTCATCGTAATTTCAGTGGTGTAATTATTTAATCTTTCCACGATAAGCAGCACTAAACAGGAGCTGGTAACAATAGCGGATTCATATTTTTTGACGTTTTCTGTCAAGTGTCAACACAACACCGGAAAAACCGTAGGGAAAAACACGTTATTTTGACAGTGACTGTCAGAAATGACATTTGATACATTTCGCGCCTACTGCCATCTCTATGGCTAAAGGTTGCCATCTTGGAAACGTATCAAAAACTTGAAATACATTTTATTTTATTTCTCGTTATTTACCTTAATATCCTAAATTATTGTATTTTTAATACAATCTATGTATTTTCCTCTAATCATGGTAGAGTGTACAAAGAGTACACCGAAGGTTAACCTTCTCCTTTCAGCAAAAGCGGTTGAAAAGAATGGCCGGGAAAGCGTAGCAGACAGACAGACAGACAGACAGACAGACAGACAGACAGACAGACAGACAGACAGAAACACTTTCGCATTTATAATATTAGTATGGATATGGATTTCTTTTATTTTCGTAGTATTTTTAAAATCTTAACGTAATTTGTGCTCGCCCTAACCGGCCGTTCAGGCGTGCCGCGTCGTGTCATTAGCACCTAATAAAGCGTCGGTGTAACATAAACACAGAATGTACGCGACCGCTCGGTGGATTCTAATTTTGAAAATCGTCTCCAGACTGAGAGCTATTTGTAGTACATTCGAATTTCTTTTTTTAAATAATTAAATACATGAGGTTTTTAATATGTAAATTTTGTCTTTGGTTGCAAAGTTTCTTGCCGACCTAACAATTCAGACTCAAATTATTATTATAGGACATACCTACTTGTGTCACTGATAATTATTGTGTTGACTCTACCGGTATGGAAAACAGATTTTGACGTCCTCCCTGGCGTCCGTGGTGAGCGCTGTGGTCTTATAAGTTCGATCCCTGGCAGGCCCAATTTGGGAATTTTTAATTTCTCTGGACTGGTGGGAGGTTTCGGCCGAGGCCAGTTACCATCCTACCGGCAAAGACTCTCCGGTGAACTCAAACTCATATGCATCATTGGTTGGAGGTATATAATAACTATAGTAACTATATATAATAACTATAGAGGTATAATATAGCTTCTAAAATAAAAATGGCCGATCAGGTCCATTATGAAATTTTACAAAAACAGTCATTTCTCCGAATTTGCGACCACATTTACTTACGTGGAAATAAATGACAGCAAAAAAAAAATTACCGTTATTGGCTGTCAGATTGTATATTGACAAAGTTGTACACAATATCGATCGGCCTCCGATATGCCACAGATAATAATATCGAAGTGAAAAGGGTGCACTTGAATTTCTGCAGTACTTTCCGATCGTGACTTGAAAAGGACTTATTTTTTATTCGGCTGTTTGTTTGGGTCTTTCGAAATGCCCGTGATTTTTTATTTCACTAAACTTATCAATATCCATACTAATATCTGTGCTAATATACTAATACTAGCTGATGCCCGCGACTTCGTCCGCGTGCATCGAGGTTTTTCGTTTCCCGCGGGAACTCCTTAATTTTCCGGGATAAAAAGTAGCCTATGTGTTATTCCAGACTATAATCTATCTCTGTGCCAAATTTCATCCAGATCCGTTCAGCCGTTGGGGCGTGATTGAGTAACAAACATCCATCCATACATCCATCCAAACTTTCGCATTTATAATATTTATCCATATAAATATTATAAATGCGAAAGTTTGGATGGATGGATGTATGTATGTATGGATGTATGTTTGTTACTCAATCACGCTCCAACGGATGAACGGATCTGGATGAAATTTGGCACAGAGATAGATTATAGTCTGGAATAGCACATAGGCTACTTTTTATCCCGGAAAATTAAGAAGTTCCCGCGGGAATCAAAAAAACCTCAACCACGCGGACGGAGTCGCGGGCATCAGCTAGTAATATTATAAATGCGAAAGTTTGGATGGATGTATGGATGTATGGATGTTTGTTACTCAATCACGCTCCAACGGCTGAACGGATCTGGATGAAATTTGGCACAGAGATAGATTATAGTCTGGAATAACACACAGGCTACTTTTTATCCCGGAAAATTAAGGAGTTCCCGCAGGAACCGAAATACCTCGATCCACGCGGACGAAGTCGCGGGCATCAGCTAGTTTGATTATAAATGCGAAAGTGTGGCAGTAAGTCTGTCTGCTACGCTTTCATGGCCCATCTGTTCAACCGATTTTGATAGGTATAAGGATAGTCTGTATCCCGGGGAAGGACATAGGCTACTTTTTATCCCGGAAAAGAGTTCCCGCGGTAATCAAAAATCTCATCATCCAGTTTAGTAGGTATATGGTAGATGATGCCCGCGACTTCGTCCGCTCTTTCGTCGTCATAAGACTTTGTCTCATATAATACTTGCTTTTATTAATCCCAGCTATTGATTAATGCAGGTTTTATGAGTAGCGGTTATTTAAAAAAAAAAAAATAAGGCGGAACGGCACGTTGGCCTAAATATTCAAACCCCTTTATCTGTCTCTCTCCATCTCTACTTCTACTCTACTAGGTGCCCTGGGGGAGTTTACTTTTCTGCAGGCGGTCCACGACAAAAATAACTATTACTAACTATAATGTGCTAATATTATTATATAACTATATAGTTACCACTGCCCCCCTAGCATGGGCCGAGACAATTTTCTCCCCGAGGAAAGGATAAAAATTTTATTCCTAAATCTATATACTTATAATAAAACTGTAACAGGTCCAATTCTGTACATTGAAGATATTTTAAAAATTTTTTTTGGAGGGCACTCATTATTCGATACTGAAGCCAAATCTGTAATTTTTTTAATTTTTGTCTGTCTGTCTGTCTGTCTGTCTGTCTGTCTGTCTGTCTGTCTGTCTGTATCTTGGCCGCGCATCACGCCGAAACTACTGAATGAATTCAAACGAAACTTGGCACGATTTGAGCCTATACTACGAGGTAGGACATAGGATACTTTTTATCCCGAAATTCTACCCCCGAAGGGGTGAAATAGGGGTTGAAAGTTTGTATGAAAGTCCTTAATTTCTCAAGTTATAGCCATGAAACTTGATATATGAGCTGCGGGTTGAAAATGGAGACATACGTGTTTCACAGTTTTTGAAAATTCGACCCCCAAAAGGGTGAAATAGGTGATGAAAGTTGGTATGAAAGTCCTTCGTTTCTCAAGATGTTTTACAAGTTATATCAACGAAACTTTTTATTTTGGCTTACGGTAAAAAATAAAGAAGTACGTGTGTCACAGTTTTTCAAAATTCCACCCCTAAGGGGGTGAAATAGGGGGTGAAAGTTTGTATGAAAGTCCTTCATTTCTCAAGTTATATCGATGAAACTTGGTATACAACCTACCGGTTAAAAATGAAGAAATACGTGTTTCACAGTTTTCGTAAATTTTACCCCCGAAGGGGTGAAATAAGGGTTGAAAGTTTGTATGAAAGTCCTTCATTTCTCAAGTTATATCCATGAAACTTGGTATATGAGCAGCGGGTTAGAAATGAAAACATACGTGTTTCACAATTTTTCAAAATTCCACCCCCAAAGGGGTGAAATAGAGGTTGAAAGTTTGTATAAAAGTCCGTCATTTCTCAAGTTATTTCGATGAAACTTGGTATACAAGCTACCAGTTAAAAATGAAGAAATACGTGTTTCACAGTTTTCGTAAATTTTACCCCCGAAGGGGTGAAATAGGGGTTGAAAGTTTGTATAAAAGTCCGTCATTTCTCAAGTTATTTCGATGAAACTTGGTATACCCACGCGGACGAAGTCGCGGGCATCAGCTAGTAAATAAATAAAAACGCTAAATAACGGTGGATAAATAGTCCCCCGAGTCCCCGTGAAATGTCAAACGGGGATAAACTTCTCCTCTCCCCTGTTGCCGTGCTCTGAGAAGTGGATAAGTTAATTTTATCTCTTGTCAGTGGATAAAATCGGGGGATAAAATTTTTATCTCCGGCCCATGCTAGCCCTGCAGATCACTTTTCTACTGAGAAGAGCCGGCAAGAAACTCAGAGCAACTGCTGAGTTTCTTGCCGGCTCTTCTCAGTAGAATTAGCTTTCCGAACCGGTGGTAGATTCTTACGACTTATCATAAGTGGCACAAGTTGTCCTACATGAAATAAATCATTTCTATTTCTATTTCTCACAGGATATTTAATACCTACAATAGAATAATACGATTCTGCAAGTGTTGATGCATCCAGTAAAGAGTCCCATTTAAAATAACTCCAGTTGCGATAAACTCATGTATAATGCAGATAATTATTAGAATCTTTCATATACCTAACTCACGATCCAGGTGTCCCCGAGGCTGTCAGTACATCGTGACGACTGCGCCCGGGGGAATCAGGGCTTATGGCATAAGTCATAAGCTTTATGAGCAAGAGATTATTTTTTCTCAAACATGCTTGGAAATTTGAGCATTATTTTGACAACCTTCTTCGAGATAAATCGAAATTGCTGTACTGGCCAAATACATGCGAGCAGCGGCCTTCTAAAGTTGTATGAAAATCCATATCTGTCGTGGTTTAGCGGCCAAATAAATTACATGATACTAAATTCATATCTGTCCTGTAGTTTAAAAGTGGAGCGATCTTTTACTCCGAAACACGGCAACCAAGGAGGTAACTTATCAAAGGTTTTATTTAAATTTCGAACTAGCTTGCAAATAGAAAGCTGTTTATTGAAAAAAAAAAACAAATGAACACTTTGACGCGAGAAAAATTATTGTTGTTCGTTGTTCGTCATTGATTTTGAAATGTTTTTGACAAAATGAGTTCAAGTGAAGACAATGAGTGTGATGAACTTAGTTTTAATTTCCGCGCATTATTTGAGAAAAGCACTATACAAGCCTTGGCCACAACTAGGCATTGATGGACTTACGTATGTGTGCCTCGGCTTCGCCTCGGCCCACATTTACACGTTCGTCCTTCAATGCCTGTTTTGATGGCCGCTGCAGTAATGTACTATAATTCTCCGCCCTTGACTGCAATCTCACGTAGTAAGTAATTATGCAGTCTAAGATGGTAGCAGACTAACCTGGCAGGGATATGGCAGTTATATTAAGCCTATACCCCAATAGGTTTCTACACGAATGTCAAAAATGTTGGATTTACTTGGATTTAGAGGAGGCAATCGAAATCAAAACAAAGACGCAATCATAGGTACATAGTGGTACATAGCATATACAATATACAGGTACAATCGTAATTTTTTTGTTTTGAACTCCTTAATATTATTCTAAATTATTCTTTTGTTGACAAGTACGCTCCTTAATATTCCATGTAATTAAGTTTTAAAATCATGCTAGATCCTGTAATTAATGTGAAGGCAAAAACACAGGACAAAAGTCCATGCGCGCACTTTTATATGGAGTTGCACAGACTACTATGACAGGGCAAAACGTGTTTCCCCTCAGCGGATGTTTCCTCGTGTTTCCGCATCGACGCGTGCGATTCGAGGGCATACGTTTTATCCCTGTCCGTAGTATGTTTTCACTAAAAACCGCTCGCGCTTATGAATTACGCAGTTTATTAAAACAACGATGACAGGAAGACAAATTAATACGCGACATGTGCTCGCATTAGATGGGATTAAAAACAAAACAAAAGTATAATTAAACCGGTCGTCTAATGGCCACACGAGGTTCACGCCTTGTCACTTGGTTTATTAGTTTACTGTTGATTCAATGCTTGGGAAATTATAAATTAAGGCACTAAGGTATCGGACACAGTGGCAAAGGTGACAGAGGGCCAGTTTTCCATGTCCATACTTTTTTTATTAGAATAGATTTTATTATTATATTTTTGTTATAATATTATTTTATTGTTATAATATTTATTAAAACGCTAGTAGTATATGAGTATAGTAAAATTATATACTTACTATAAAATTATTATTAATTATGTTATAATATATACTTAGTATAGTTATATTTTTTGTAACATGCATAATATTGCATATTTTGTTAAATGACTTGTAAACTAAATTTTACCAATAAACTGACTATTGACTATTGACTATTGACTATTGGATTAGATTTTTTAAGAAAAAAGCAACTGCTGAGCTTCTTGCCGGCTCTTCTCAGTAGAATCAGCTTTCCGAACCGTGGTAGAGTCTTAACGTTTCTTAAGTGACACAAGTTGTCCTACGTGAAATAAATAAATCATTTATCAATATAGGTACAGTTCTCGGTGGTTGCTCTTTTAAAAATAATTAAAAATTCAAACATAGCTTGAATGAGCTGAGTTTGTTGTAGGCTCTTCTCAGACCAGGGCGCGTTTGGAACCCTCGTAGCTTTAGTCTTAAGATACCGTTGTTAATCATCACCATCAACTCTTATTCTTTATAAACATGACGTTCAGAAGGTGTACTTTGTAGGTACCAATTTTGAATAAAGCTGATTTTGATTTGATTTGATTTGATTTGAGTCAAATCCACGCTCTTTTATCGTTTACATAAGCTTCAACGGTACCTTTATAAGAACGGTAGCTTTTGTAAGAAGCATACTTTTAATGGACTTTTTTCTGGACCTACAAATTGTCTACTAAATCACAACGCAAAATTAATCCATGGAAGTAGCTCAATTTTCAGCAGTACCACAGAATATGTACTGTTTCTTTGTGTGCACGCTCCATCGATCACGCTCATCCAAATTTACTGTTATTATTTCCTTTACTAGTATGCCTAGAAGAGATCGCTTCTCAGCGATAAGGCCGCCTATTGTACTGTTTTTCATAATTTCTTGTTTTGTTTAAATGTTTTTTTTTTAATAATCTATTACAAGTTAACCCTTCACTGCGATCTCACCTGATGGTTAGTGATGATGCAGTCTAAGATGGTAGCGGGCTAACCTGTTAGGGGCATGGCAGTTATATTAAACCCATACCCCTATTCGGTTTCTACACGGCATCGTACCGGAACGCTCAATCGCTTGGCGGCACGTCTTTGCCGGTAGGGTGGTAACTAGCCACGGCCGAAGCCTCCCACCAGGCCAGACCAAGGAAAATTCAGAAATTATAAATTTCCAAATTGACCCTGCCGGGGATCGAACCCGGGACCTCCGCACATTAAGACAACAGCGCTACACACTGCGCCACGGAGGTCGTCATGTGTTTTTTATGTATGGTGTACAATTAATGATTAAACGCTGTACGTGAAGTTCAATCATAATTACTCGAAGGGCTTCGTTCGAAGATATTAGCAATGTATATATTTTCATTTCATTTCATTTCATGTATGGCAGTACCTTGATCGTACCGTTTTAATTTCTTTTCCCCTTAATTTTCTGAGATATAAAGTAGCCTTTGTCTTATCTATATACCAAATTTCGACAAAATTGCTTGTAAAGATGGGCTGTTAAAGCGTAGCAGACAGACAGACACACTTTAGCATTTATAATATTAGTATGGACTTATTTTGAATCCTATATTTAGTCTCACTCATTTTGGCATGCTGCATGCACCGTGGAAGCATTAAGGCGAAGTGCGCATGATTCCTCGAAACAATTTGCGAACCGCCAAAGAGGCATGGTAATTAGGACAAGATACAAACATACGATTCTTTTAGGCCCGCCTTAAGGTTTAAATGATTATTAAAGTGTTTTTCTTACAAGAAAAATAAACTGGTCAAGTGCGAGACAAAACATGCAGGTAGGGTTCCGTTAGTCATGCTATTTTTCCAGAAACTTTCGTTGTGCAACAATAAATAATTAATATTAATTATTTGACGACCTCCGTGGCGCAGTGTTGAGCGCTGTTGCCTTAACGTGCGGAGGTCCCGGGTTCGATCCGGTTTGGAAATTTATAATTTCTGAATTTTCCCTGGTCTGGCCTGGTGGGAGGCCGTGGCTAGTTACCACCCTACCGGTAAAGACGTGCCGCCAAGCGACTTAGCGTTCCGGTACGATGCCGTGTAGAAACTGAATAGGGGTAAGGTTTACTATAACTGCCATGCCCCTAACAGGTTAGCCCGCTACCATCTTAGACTGCATCATCACTTACCATCAGGTATCAGATACCTACATAAGTAGGTAGCAGCAGTCCTTAGCATTGCTGGAACGAGCCAAATCCATGCTCTTTTATCATTGCTCTAAATATAATATGTAGAAAGATGTGGTAGTATCCATAGGCTTAGAGCGGAGCGAAAAAATTCTATGTCTATGGTAATATCAAAGGGAGATAAAAAAAAAACTCTGCCGAGCGATCGCGTAACTTCTGCATCAATCATTGTTACAGTATCAATTGTTGTAATTGGCTGAATTTATGGCATTCTTGCTGCGTCAATGGATTATGTCCAATAGTGGAAGAGTGTTAACCAATCAGAGGTGATTGCGATGTATCAATGATTGATGCAGAAGTTACGCGATCGCTCGGCAGAAAGGAAAATGACCCAAACTGTCAAAGATGTCAGATTTCAACGAAACCTCCCACATTTCTTGTCTTGTGCTCAAATTTCGTTCTTTATTAACAAGTTTCGGTGAATGTTAATGATAGTTATTACAGTCATCTTGTTTAACCGTTCGGAAATGACAAATGAGTTTGTAATTGTATCACCCTTGTTTTTAGGGTTGGTAAAATATTTGTATTTCTGTCTGTATTTGTGTGTGCCTTTTGCATTTGTTTATTTCCTAGAGGAAATGCTAGTGTCTCTTATGTTTCGTCATGTTTTGACTCTACCACCGGTTCGGAAAGGACTTTTTAATTGTACCACTCTTGTTTTTAGGGTTCCTTGGTAGAATATTTGTATGTCTGTCAGCTGTCTGTATTTGTATGTGCCTTTTCAATTTTTTTATTTCATATAGGGTATGTACAGGTGTCTATTATGTTACGTCATGTTTTGACTCTACAACCGGTTCGGAAAATAATTTTTACTGGGAAAATCAGCAATTGCTCTTTTCATAAAAAGAAAAAAGATACAACATGTAAAATTTATAAACTAGGTATGAGAGCTGTAAAGTTGATATATTTTAGCAAGTTTTTTTATAGAAACTTATTATCAAAGAGAAAAAAAATATTTAAAAAAAAATATACAAGTAGGTACCTTCTAAACATGAAAGTCGAAAAAAGAAAGTCGGGTATTTTTTTAAATTTTTTAAATTTATTATTCATTCATTATTTAATATTTACATAGCCATTTCGTTTTGGTGTAAACATAAACTCGAACTTAAAAAATAAATTATATCAATAATATTAATATTAAAATTGCGAGAGGGTGTCTGATTGTCTGTTGCGCTTTAGCAGCCCATCTGTTCATCTGTCATCTGTGAATTCGGTGCAGACATAGGTTGAATCCCGGAGAAGGATATATTCTAAATTTTATCCCGGAAATCAAAGTTCCCGTTTATTTCCAATAACCTAAATACCTACATGCTAACGAAGTCGTGGGCATCATCTAGAATCTATACTAAATGCGGAAGTTTGGATGGATGGATGGATGTATGGATGGATGGATGTCTGTTTTTCAATCACGCCAGAACGGCTGAACGGATCTGGATATAATTTGGCACAGAGATAGAATATAGTCTGGAATAACACATAGGCTACTTTTTATCCCGGAAAATTAAAGAGCCGCGTGAATCGAAAAACCTCAAACCACGCGGACGAAGTCGCGGGCATCGGCTAGTCTTCTATATATTAATATTTCAGGGCATCATATAAAGTCTTGTATATTAATATTTCATACCCAGAATATATTTTAACTCATTGCGTTGATGAAAAGGGATAAAACGAAAGAGATAAAGTAGCAGAGTGCCTTTTCATGAAAGCAAAACAAACAACCAAGTTTGGTCGCGAGAGAATTTATCAACAGTTTAATCAAAGTTTGCTTTACTCTGCAATGTTTGCACAGAGATTTGACACAGATTGAGATAAAAATAATACAAACTTAAACCTTTTAAAAATGTTTTTTTAAGAAATTGCCGATTTTTATAACGGTTTTGACGAAATTTCGTACAGAGATAGCTTGCATCGTGAACTCCCGAAGACGTTTATAAACTTAGAGCTTTATGCCACAAAATGAAAGAATTTCCACAAGATTAAAAAAACAAAGTATGTATATAACTAGGCCACGCCGGCATCATCTAGAATCTAGATTCTAGACCTTAACCTATACAGCTATTCAATAAAACCAAACCCATACTTTTTAGTTATAATCTTTACGTAAAAAACATGTTTTGCATATTCATATACTAATATTATAAGTGCGATAGGCTGTCTGACTGCTACGCTTTACCAATCTTTCAACCTTTTCAATCAGTCTTTACAACCAATTTTGATGGGATTTGGTAATTTGATGATAATAATAATTATGTTGTAACACCGGGAAGGACGTAGAATATTTTTGATCCCAGAAAATTAAGGAGTTTCCGCGGGAAATCTTGATACTGTATGCGGACGAAGTCGCGGGCATCATCTAGAAAGAATCCATACTAATATTATAAATTTGCGAAAGTGTGTCTGCCTGTCTGTCTGCTACGCTTTCACGGCTCATCTATTCAACCAATTTTGATGAAATTTGGTATAGAGATAGATTGCAATCCGGGGAAGGACATACATAGGCTTTTTAACCCGGAAAATTAAGGTGTTCCCGTGGGAATCGGAAAAAATTAATACACGCGGACGAAGTCGCGGGCATCATCTAGTAAGTCATAAATGTATCGTCAGACTACAAAAGAAGCCGCGGCGGTAAAAGCTTTCATACAAACAAAGCAACTTGTATGGAAGTAGAATCAATCGCGGATGACACGCACCTGATATTATTGTATTGGGAAATGGGTCAGGACAAGTCCGTGGTGACGTAATAGTAGAACTGACATAAAACACATTAATGCAATATGGTCTGCGCGTTGATTTTACTACAGAAAAAAAACTTAAAAATCCGACCAAGAGAAAGAAAGAAAGAAAGAAAGAAAAAACATTTATTTCCAATGTTGCCACACATGCCTTTACCTCAAGGGTATGCTACTCCGGCGCCTCCATCACCACCACCAACAGCAATAAGCTAAACTACCAAGGTGACAGAAGCGCCGGGACAAGAGGAGTCATGTGTGGCACAACCTGAAAAAAGAAGAACCTGAAGAGCGTGTCGGGCCACGCCCAGTGTAGGGTTCCTTCGTTGCCCGTCACATTATGCGAACATTTTTGTAAGCTTGTCGACTAATTTTTTCACATATCCTAAAACAGCCGTTTAGCTGACAGACGGGAGGGGACGACTTGACTACCAAAAATTAACACTTTAAAGCTTAATATTTCGCAAACGGATCAAAGAATGGTTTTCCCAGACCCACAATATTTTTGAACGACCTAATACAGCGACAAAAAAACTTCCCAATTTATATTGAGTTTTTTTTAATTGAATGTAGGGGAGGTGCCCTAAACAAAAATAAAATCAAAATTTTATTTTACCACTTTGCCGGCGTGATTAATATGCCAAATTACAACGTTCTAGTAGGTACCATAGAGCCTCTGAGTTAAGCTGCGGACAGACAGAGATGGCGAATCAATAAGGGTGCCTTGTTGACTACGGAACCCTAATATAGGATAGGGACCATACTGCCAACGCTTAAAGCCATTTATTGTTTCATTATTGTTGACTTTCGTGTTTTACAATAATTATAGTCCTTATTTAAGGAACGTCACGGTACGTACGTGACATCGAACTATCATTTTGAGTAATATTGCTTAAGTATTGCTTTAAGCGTTGGCAGTATGGCCCCTATCTACGAATCGCCCAGTCCATGTTACATCTATAGTGTCAACAAACGACGTACACCTGACATAATTCAGGCAGGAATGTGTCAAGCCGTATCAAAGGAATAAAATCATAAAACCCTCGTCGACGCACAGATTTGTCGCGCGATAAACGCGTCGCGTGTGTAGCGATAAATTGTCGCGATAAGCAGCGGCGTGTGGAATGGGCATAACGCTGGTTTTGTGTCGGTATTTATGTCATTCTTGCCGCCTTTTCTTGTTGTCACAGTTTGCCGCGTAATTAGTAATTACTTAGCTGTTTTGTAATTACAATTCGTTTTATAGTGATGACATTATTTTACATTCTATAGGAACGACTATACTATAGACCGTGCCTTCGATCGCGTCGATTTCGGATAGTTACCGTGGGAATTCTTCGATTTTCCGGGATAAAAGGACGACATTATTTTATATCATACCTACTTCATACTAATTTATTATTATAAATGCGAAAGTGTGTTTGTTTGTTGGTTTGTCCTTAAATCACGCCGCAAGGGAGCAACGGATCGACGTGATTTTTCATCGTTTTTCGTCATGGGTATAGTTCAGGACCTGGAGAGTGACAATAGGCTACTTTTAATCCCGGAAAATTATTTAATTTGATTTCCCGCGAGAATATTAAAAACAATTATTTGTTTACTATTTGTTAGATATTTGACAACTAGTCAAATCAGCAAATTGCTGCTACGTGCCGCGCCGCTCCGTGCATCTCGACCTATACTACGAGTAGGTGACTTAGGTCTAGACTTCTAGAGTCTAGACCTTCAAAGGTATTTGAGTTGTAGTTAAGGTTAATTTCTAGATAATACATTATATATCCCATTCATTAATATCCATATCATTATTATCCATATTATTATAAATGCGAAAGTGTGTTTGTATTCAGCTAAAGAAGGAGAAATCTGTATATTTAACAATAAATTAAAGTAACTAATGTCTTCCCGACCGAATTTCGGCCACGGCGGCCTATCCCAGAGAGATTAGCCATCTGCGCGGGAGATATTACAGTGCACTCTCAGTTCCTTTACTCTCATAGCCCGATGGGACGGAAAATCCGACACAACCGGAGAGTGATCAGGTGCAGGCCCGACGGCTTTACGTGCTCTCCGCGGCACGGGGGTCAAACACCGCCAATTTCCTTAATCCGGGTAGTACTGGTAGTACCTACTGGTAGAATTTATTGTCAGAAAAACCTAATACATAGTTGTTATGGCCCGACCCGGGACTCGAACCCGGCACCTCGTCGGCCGCAGTCGAACATGCTAACTACTAGACCAACGAGGCAGTAAACTAACTGGGAACACATCAGTTGTAGTTGTAAATTGTAGTGCGTTTTGTAGTCGGACTAGCTGGTTTGTTTTATTAAGATAATTTATTCCCGATGATAGCGATGATGCATCCCCTGCCTTTAGCTCGAGTTTCAACAATACAATTTCGATTGATTGTATTCGAGCGTTCGAAATTGCCTCGTCGGTCTAGTGGTACGCATGTTCGACTGCAGGCGACGAGGTCCCGGGTTCGAGTCCCGGGTCGGGCCATAATTGGGTTTTTCTGACTAGAAATTCTCAGTACAAACCCAGAGTTATAGGACGTTGGCAGTGTTTCACCACCGTGCCTCGGAGAGCACGTTAAGCCGTCGGTCCCGGTTCTTATCACAAACATGATTAAATAAGTTGCCGACAGTCTAAAGGCGTTTGCCAGTCGCATGGTAGTCGTCAAAGCTCGCCATACCACATTGGAGCAGCGTGGTGGGTCTAAGCTCAATTTCCCTCTCCCCTATGAGAGTTGAGAACTGTGCCCTGTAGTGGGACGTTAATGAGCTGTAGTGGTGGTGGTGGTTTGAAAAACTAAAATAGACCCAAAAGCTCTACAACCGATTATAATTTCGAAACGTTTCCGTTTAGAGCACTGGCTTTGAATCCATACACGAAATCAGACTCTAAAACAATGCCATTAAAGTTCATTTTACTTTGACGCAAATGTGTTCGAACACTCGAATACGATCAATCGAATTTGCAATGTTAAAACTTAGACAAAGCGTACCGGCCTGCGATGAATAAATCTGTCGAACTTGATAAATTATTGTGTATCCAACATAATTTATGTTATGAGGTGGAAATGCTACAATTTCAAATATAGGAAAGGATTTTTGCTCTTATGTACCTAACTACCTACTAAGCTTTGCCCGCAGCTTCGCTCACGTTTCGTTGATTTTCATACAAATTTAAACCCCTCTTTTTGAAGTGAAAACGTTGAGCACTTTTAGGTAGGGGGTAAACTTGTGTTTTCGCGTTTTTTTTCGCGTCACCGACACTGTCACCGACGCCGTCACCGACACCTCGCGTTGTTACGAAGACAAAAGGTCTTAAATATAAATATACTGCATTCGTAATTAAACTTTAATGCCTTAGTTTTAAGGTTAATATTTTTAAGGTTTATATATTTTTTTTTTTTAATTATTTCAAATATTCGTTTTCACTTGTATCGGCAGTCCCTATGACTGCCAATTTTTTACTCTTTTTTACCACTAAGAAAGGATTGTTTAATTTTCAACAATCCTTTCTTAGCGGATGCCTACTAGGGCTTCCAATACCGGGATCCCGGTATTGGCCAATACCGGGATCCCGGACTTTTTTCGCCGGTTTTCAATACCGGTATTGAAATGTCTAATACCGGGATACCGGTATTGGTGACACTATAAACGAAACGGTGACTATTGCATATATTTCTTGGTAGATGCTACTGTTTTTTATTCGGCTAAGTTTAAAACTTGTATCTTAAGCATATTAGCTCAAAAAGAGCGCCTTTATTGCTTAAAACCAGTGAAGAAAAGTCGTTTTTGTTCACTCAGAGGGAAAAATTAGTGTTTGAATTTAGATCCCTGTGGCTTGGAATTTCTATTTCATTGTCTCTCAAAACGTTCAGAAATCTGATTTACAACTAATGCATATTTTACTATGATATATTATTTTCTTATAAATAATAACTACTGAATTTTAGATTAATTTGTGTTTTGACAAAATTATCGTTTTCTTCGACTTCGATCGACTTCTTAGAAAAATATCGTTTATTACTCATTTAGTAGTTCCTCAACAGGTGGGCCTAAAAATGAATATGAGCAAGATAAAGATCATTTATAATGCACACGTTCAGCCCCAACCTGTGTTAGTAGAGAATTCTGCACTCGAAATTCTTGATGAGTACCTACATATTCCTAGGACATACAGTCCAGTTAGGTAGGTCCAATTTCGAGAAAGAGGTCAACCGCCGAATCCAACTCGGCTTGGGCAGGGTTTAGGAAACTCCGCGACATCTTCTCGTCCAAAATTCCTCAGTGCCTGAAGACGAAAGTTTTCGAACAGTGCGTGTTGTCAGTGATGACTTACGGCTCCAAAAAATGGTCGCTAACTTTGGGCCTGATAAGGAGGCTCAGGGTCACTCAGCGGGTGATGGAGAGCTATGCTTGGAGTATACCTGCGTGATCAAATCAGAAATGAGGAGATCCGTCGGCGAACCAGAGTAACCGACATAGCTCGAAGAGTCCAAGCTTTAAGTGGCAAAGGGCGGGGCACGTAGTTGGTAGAACCGATAGGCGTTGGGGTCCCAAAGTGCTTGAATGGCGGCCTCACACCGGGAAGCGCAGTGTTGGACGACCCCCCACTAGGTGGACGGACGATCTCAAGCGTGTAGCTGGGAGCCGCTGGAAACAAGGGGCACAAGACCGTGCTCTGTGGCGATCCATGCAGGAGACCTACGTCCAGGATGTCTATAGGTTGAGATGACGATAGTAGTTTAAATTACAATCTTCGACACTAATTTCACTAATTATTTAAAATTCCCTGCCGTATGTATTTAATTTTGTGTGTACGTTGAGAAAGTGCGTCACAAATATACTTTTTAATAAAAGTTTAAAATCCAATGGAGGTTAAAAATATATATTTTCGTAAGAATTCATCCAAAAATAGTTCTATTTTAAAAATCATATAGTTGATATTCTGATTGATATCAATAAGAAATTGATTATTTGATAATAATATAAGTATTACTTAATAAGGTTGTATTTAAAATGATGTGATGGAGTTTCAGCACATTAAGTGGTCCGTAATTTTCACCTTATACATACATGAAACAAACGATAGTTCCGTAAGAATTAAATCAACGCGTAAATAACTATCTCAATACTCAAAATACAAATAAAACTAAAATCAATACTTGGTGATTTTTTTTAAAGAAAATACAATTTCATAAAATATTGCATGATATAAAATAAAATGAAGGAGTTACGTAACGTTTCGTGAGACAGTGAAATAGACATACCAATTCACAGCGTAATAATCAACCATAGCATTCTACATCCAAAAAAAAATATCGCTGAGTGAAAAAAAACGGCTTTCCTTCGCTGAATTAATGCAAAAAAGGCACTTTTTTGAGTTAATTTGGTAAAAAAATTTTTTTTTGAAAAAACTGTTTTTTATGGGTCCGTGTGCTTCAGAAAAGACTAATTAATTTTAAGTTAAAAAACATCTACCACATTTTAAATTTTTTCCAATACCGGGATCCCGGGATCCCGGTATTGAAAAAAATCGTTCCGGTATTAATACCGGTATTGAGAAAAACCGGTATTCGAAAGCCCTAATGCCTACGTCATAAAAGCATGCCAAATATTACTTCCATTGGTTTGAGATTTTTTTGTGAGAAATTAAAATACGTAGGTATCAGTTGACGTATGCTCAAGTCCTCCTGAACAATTTTGTTTGGAACTTTTTCACCAAATTTTCCCAACGCGTAGAAATCAAAATTTAAGTTAATTTAAGGTAAAACCATCACCTTAATGAAGGGTTCAAGGCATTGTCGCGCACAGGGTTTGAAGCTAGGGTAGGCATTAGTCAGTCAGAACACCTATTTATTTACTGACTGTCATCTGATTCGTCCAAACTTGAACTTCCCGATGAATCTGAATTGACGCTTCCTTTTCGAAGCATTTACGGGCGCGGTATTTTCCTTCTCTTCCATTTTAGGACAATTTGAAAATAATTCACGAAAAATTGAGGAAAACCTTAAGATTTTAACAAAAACACAACTTATTTTCACTTTTAAAGCATTTTTATGTACACATAACTGTTAATTTTTTGCTAAAATAGCGAAAAATGAGCACTGACGTAATTTCCATTAGGGTAAGCAATGCTTTTATGCCTCTATGAACTGCACGCCACTGTCACTTCAAGGCCCTCAGCAAAGAAAGGCATATAACTACAAAGCACACATGCAAATCCACTGCAGAAAGTTCTAGAATCAAACTCAAAGCTTTATTAGCTCAATTATTTGAAAAGCGTTGACGTAAAACACGGCGGGAAAGTGTATAAAATACGTCAAGTTCTGACTTTGATCGAATCGCGGCCATTTTCATCAAAGAGCGCCTTATTTCGGAATCGATTGATCGATCCCTAACAGAAGTCTCGATTCTATTTCGATAAACGATTCCGTGAACACGGCGAAGTTGATTTTAATTTTAATTAGCAGTAAGCTCTGAGATTTGTTTCGAATTGTTTTTGTTTTGACTTGTAGGTACATATTATGGTTCCTGTCCATTGAGGTATTATGTTCCTGTCAAGATAAATATAGATAATCTACCTAGATTAAACTTAGCTAAATTATTAGAATTCTAAATATGTATGTAGTAAACGATTAATAAATAAAAATAATTGAATATGTACGTAAATAATGTATAATACCTAAATACATGAAAACAATATACCTATTCAGACATACTAAAACACTAGATGATGCACGCGACTTCGTCCGCGTGGATTAAGGTTTTTGATTCCCGCGAGAACTCTTGAATTTTCCGGGATAAAAAGTAGCCTATATGTCCTTCCCCGGGTTACAACCTATTCTTGTACCAAATTTCATCAAAATCGGTTGAACAGGTGGGCCGTGAAAGCGTAGCAGACAGACAGACACACTTTCGCATTTATAATATTAGTATGGATTTTTTTCAATCAATCATCGTTTTGAGTCATCGTTATCCTTAAGAAATCTTACTAAGTATAAATATTATATGTATGTGCCTTTTATGAAGATTTAAATGAAAAAGACGTATTTAATGGTTCATTTTGTAAAACGTATGATAATATTATTAATCATGGATTAACCCATAAAAGCAGAATCTTGCAAATGCAAAAGCCACAAAAGCTTAATAAAAGTTTCCGTGTGATTTGTATGATGACGATAATAAATTTCATGGAACCGCTGTATTCAGATCAGAAGTGAATAATTACCTGTATATTTGTTGTAAGGGTGTTATTTATATTAATAACGAATTTAATGGCCACAACATCAATTGAAAGAAATATTGCTTTGAAAGTGCAAAGCGAAAAGCTCGCAATTTCAACATTTTAGCATTCCATTGACAAAAAGGAATACGTACTTTGTCGTCTTTCTGTCTGTGTATTAGAGGCTTAGAGCCATTTTTAGATAAAGTGCTATTTATTTGAAACTAGCTGATGACGCGACTTCGTCCGCGTTTTTAAGGGAAACACTGGAAACAGATTATCATTTTTAGCAAGTTATTCAGTTTGTTGTTGTCAAAAAAGAGCAACTGCTGAGTTTTTGCCGGTTCTTCTCTATAGAACTGCTTTCCGAACCTGTGGTTGAAATTATCTTTCGTATCATAAGTGGCACAAGTTGTCCTACATAAACTAAGACCCACGCGGAAAAATAATACGATGATGATTCCCAGTTCCAACCTAAGATCCATAGTACCTACCGGTCCTAACCCGATGTGTGTAACAATTTATAACAAAACTAGATGATGCCCGCGACTTCGTCTGCGTGGATAAAGTTTTTTGATTACCGCGGGAACTCCTTAATTTTCCGGGATAAAAATAGCCTATGATCTTCCCCGGGATACAATCTATCCCTGTACCAAATTTCATCAAAATCGGTTGAACAGGTGGGTCGTGAAAGCGTAGCAGACAGACAGACGGACAGACAGACAGACACACTTTCGCATTTATAATATTAGTATGGAAGTATAGATCCCAGACCACATCAAGTCTTTGGAGAGCAATACAGCGTTTGTCAATTCTTTAAAAAAAATCCTAATTGATAAAGTGTATTACAAACGAAATGATTTTTTGAAGAAAAATAAATCAGCCGTCTCTCTACTACCTACCACTGATTTTTGCTGTGCCCCACCGGAGTTCCAATATTGTACCTATTAAGAACTACTCTATTGACATTATGTAAATTACTATAAGAATTGTATTGGAATGCAAAATAAATAAATGAAATGAAATGAAACTTTTATTTAAAGCAATTTAATTTCAGTTTAACAACGGAGCATAAATTATTGAAAGCCATCGTCTCCAGAATCCAGATTAAAATGTTAATATGTCATCACGAGCTGGGCCGGCAAAGTAATGTAAAACACGTGTCAAGTGCGTGGTAATTGGATTAATGGCCGTACTGACTTTACAGAATTTCATTTTGTGCGTGTCTTTCATGATGAAACGACAAATTGGAACTTCTCGGAAATTTTGCTCTATAGGTATACATTTTGACTAATTTAATGGAATAGTATTTTTAGATTTTATTCAGTACAACTCCTTTCCGAAACGATGGTAGACTCCTGCAATAGTATCATAGGAGGCACAAGTCGCACAAAATTAAAAACAAAAAATTGGCAGTCATAGGGACTACCGATAGAAGTGAAAACTTATAACTTAACTTAAAATAAGTACAATTTAATTGAATTTTTCAACTTAAATATTATATTACCTAAGTATAGTTACTTAGTACACGGTACCTATAGCTACAGATATACTGCTATTACGCATGTCGGTGACGCAAAGTGCAAACTCACAAGATTTCACCCATTGAAAAAGTGCTCAACGCGGCTAAAGAAGTTTTCACTTCAAAAATTTTCTTTTATTTTGTTCACCATTGGGGGATGTGGGGGTGTGGTAAAACACCATTAAAAGAAGTGTGGGGGGTTACTATATCATTGCTTAAAGTAGTATTATTTCAAAATGAAAGTTTTATGTCACGTACCTTGACGTCCCCAAAACAAGGATTATAATTCTACAACACGAACTTCAACAATATTAAAACAATACGGCGTTTTAGAGATGGTTGTGTGTCCCCTGAAGTTCTGAGTATTTGTATGGTTGTTTTGTATATTACCTCCTGCCAAACAAGGCCGCCTCATTAAAGCCCATTTAGATAAGATCACAAGACGTTTAAGTGATCCTACACCTATAATTTTGTGGTTCGTCGTAATTTTAGCATCTCGTGCTAGTAGGGTCCTATCGTATGAGTCGGTAGTGGGGGCGGGACCCTAATTCAATAACATTCAATTAAGCCTCAAGGCAATTAAGTATCGAGCCCATTGAAAAGTTGAGATAGGACACAAAAAAAAAAAGTTACCACGAAGTCGCGGGCATTGGATAGTCCATATATGATATATCTGTATGTCTGTCTGTCTATTCACCTGTCTGTATTTTCTATTCGACTCGACTAATTTCAACTCTCAGGTTTCTACTTTCTAACGATTATTATCAGATGTTGGTGATAATAACCGGGACCGACGGCCTAACGTGATCTCCGAGGCACGGAGGAAACGCAAAGGCCAAATTCAGACTATCAAATTAGGTCACCCATCCAGTTACCGACTTGGATCAACATTGCTTAACAACATTGACATTCTTAACCATCTCAATCGACTGATATGCGCGTCGCAACTAGGCCACTCGTCCCTCATACAGCCCCCCGATCATGTAAGAATAGCCGATCAAAACGTTAAGTTCGTCGTCAAAGCCAAATAAACCATAAGTGCATTAAATTAGAGCTCAATTTCGTGTGCCCATTCTTATACGTTTAGGTATGAACGATACTGTAACGTATAAGAATAGATACACGAAATTGAGCTCTAATTCAATGCAGTTATGGTTTATTTTACTTTGACGACGAACTTAACGTTTTGATCGGCCATTCTTACATGATTGGGGGGGCTGATTACATAAAGTGATCATGTCAGCAGCCAGCAGGGCCCTAATACACAAGCGTCGGTAGTGGTGGGGGCGGAGCCCTAATTCAATAACATTCAATTAAGCCTGAAGGCAATTTATATCGTATAGGACCCCTAAGGTAATATGGACACTGAATCTAAATACGGAAAAACAAAGACTTGCCACGGGATTTATTAGGGACAGCCTAAATCCTAAATTTATTTCATTTCATTTATTTCATATTTGCGTTCATGAACCTACATTGGCATGAGGCCCTGTCAGGGCACTGCAAATCTTGCCAGTCCGTCTGTCTATCTGCTACGCTTTCACGGCCCGTCTGGTGCAATCGATTTTGACGAAATGCGGTACTTACAGAACTTTTTTACTTTGGTATACTAACTTTTACTTTGGTATACTAACTTTTACTATGGTATACTTACTTTTACTTTGGTATACTAACTTTTACTATGGTATACTTACTTACTTACTTTGGTATACTAACTTTTACTTTGGTATACTAACTTTTACTTTGGTATACTAACTTTTACTTTGGTTAGAATATAAACGAAAACAGATTAGGGAAAAGAAGTCGTCTAGCGGCCAAACAGTCCGCCTTACTCACTTTATAAATACTTTGATTATTATTTGATTGATTGACTTTTGATTCGCAAACACTAGGTACATTTCTCTCGGTAGAAATGACATTCCGAGCCAGTGGTAGATTCACTGGACTATTCAAAAGCACTTGTCAAAGTCAACTTGAATAAAAAAGATTTGAATTTGAATGTTATTTGAATGTTGTCGCCTAGTAGGGTCGATGTGCCGGATTTCGGCCTTTTAGTGCTCCCATCAACTTTAGGACATCAGAAAAAAATGTTACAACCTTAATATTGCTATGCTCATTATGTTAGATGAAAGCCCATATACAGGAGTTTCTTTTTTAGAAACTGTGTTGCGCTTGAAGCTATTAGTTATTTTTATTTTTTATTTAATCCGGAAAAACGCTAAAATTTCAGTTTTCGGCCTCAAATTTCAGTTTTCGGCCATCAGGTATTCTGTTTTCGGCCACTGGATTGTGATGGATTTAAAATGAATTTATAAGTTTAAAATTATATTAAAACGCTTTTTGTAAGTTCATCATTGTTTTATTAAGTATCCAAATGTTATTAAAAGTCATAATCAACATAATTCAAGAAAATTATATTACTTAATAAAAAACTTGGAACCTTTGTTACTCACTAATTACAACACCTTTAAAACCTATCAAATACGTTCCTATTTTTATGTTATTTTTGAAATAACAATCTTGGATAATTGTGCATATAAATAAATAAATAAATAATGTTTGACTCGGTCAAAAACTCTTCCCTGAACTAGTCTGATCGATTCTTATGTTACTCGTGCTCTGGCCTTATTTATTCTTAGCTTCTGGCCTTATTATTAAAAATAATAACATAGGTACAATATGTAATGTTACTTAGTTAACTTTAAAATAAAAACGTTAACTCAAAATTATTGTTGGCTTTAAACTTTGCAATTTTATGGCCGAAAACTATTACTTACCGGTATTCAATTTTCACATGCTTTCCATACTATGCCGAAAACTGAGGTAGGTACTGTTTCTTCTATGTTGTGGTTTTCGGCCACCCCCTAAATGGTCTTCACTATTAATTTATACTAACAAATTGACGGCCGAAAACTAATGGCGAGGGTTTTCACATCAGGTACAATAATAAAAGAAAGAGTCGTGACATATAATATCATTTCACCAATTGAATAAAAGAGACAAAAGCGTGGAAGAGGAAAACAAAGTTTCGAAGAAAACAAAGTTTTGAAGAAAATTTAATGTTAGATCGCGGCCCCCAACATTATTGTTGTTTTGTACAAAATATTCACATAATCATATTAAAAGTATGTTAATAAGTTATTTTAGAAGGGTATTACATGCCTATTAACATCATTCATACAGAAAAACAACAAAAAGCTTGCCTTGGAGTGAAACGCGCGGCACTATTTTTTTTCTAATTTCCGCAGGTTTCGTTACCTCCGATGCCCCCCGTCGAATTGAATAAATTCACTAAAATCACTCGAAGATGTTACCTGACCAAAATTGTTGTCAGATACAAAGCAAATATTTTCAAATGTCTGAATAAAGATTTCATTTGGAAATAGTACTTCTATGCGATATTCTCGCAATTTTACGGCACCGAGTACGCGTAAAGGCCGAAAACTGAAGGAGGCCGGCGAACCGGCATAACAACCCTATACGCACTCTATTTATAGGTAAATAAAGTTTTTGGTCGTAGGTATTTAAAACGAATTCAATATCAATTATCAATACAACCATTGATGCTACTTAACTGTGTTATCGTGGATGTCAAATCGTGCTGCACGCACAATTCGATGAGAGCACAATATAACTCAATTTAAAGCTACAAGGCATTCCTCACGCTCGGCCGAATCGTACCGGAATCGAATAAATCTCGCATCGAGACAATCGACTCACGACGCTCGATGTAAATGTTCGGAAACCGGACGCCGGCGATGCTTTTTGCTTTCATTTGATTGTCTTTTTTTTAAATCGGTCCCGATTGATTCAGCATTTGAATGGCAAAGACTATTTTTGTATTGTTTGAATGTAGTTATTTTCGAATACGAACGGAATTCATTACGCATTTTTCCTGAAAGAAGTGAAAACGAATATTTAAAATAATAAAAATATATATATATAAAACCTTAAAACTAAGGTACCTGTTTTCAAGTTTAATTACGAATGTAGTATATTTATATTTAAGACCTTTTGTCTTCGTAACAACGCGAGCATGGGGCAGCGAGGTGTCGGTGACGGTGACGCGAATCCACAAGTTTACCCCCTACCAAAAAGTGCTCAACGCGGCTAAAGAAGTTTCGCTTCAAAAATAAGTTGTATGCAAACACATAATGAAAGCAAAAAGTTCCTAACAAAAATTTTCTGGAGCGTTTCTGAAAATTTTAGTTTTTTTTTGTAACGAGACGGAATTTTAATGTTCGGTGGCCATCTTTTTTTTACCGGTTACATTTTTAATAGCTATAGCAAATGCTCATTTTACTGGCCTGGTTTTAATAACAGTTTCACAAGGCGTAATGCGTCCTTAATTTTACCAATTGTCGCGATCATCCATGACTTGCATCTTATCTGATCTTTGGCCACTGTATAGAGTGGCCAGTCTGTTTTAATTTACGGGATTGTCTTAAAATACTTAAGCGACGCGCCAACACCCGTACGACCCGAAAACCATAACCATCCTTTTAGTGCAGTCGGGTAACAAAAGAGGTTTAAAAAAATGAAAATTTTATTAAAAAAGTATCCATTTATGTTTGTTTTTTTGTCTTTTTATTTCTTTGTGTACAATAAAGTATATTTTACTTTACTTTACTTTAAAAAAATTACCTAAAAAAGTGTCGATATTTATGGAATAGGCGATTCAATTCAAAATAGGTATCTACAGACCATGGGTATGAATTAATTGGTATGAACTGCGAAGTCGCGATATTTACCTAGGTACTAGCGGTAGGACTTTTGTGGATAGGCCTCTTGCAGCGGGAAAATTTCATAATCTTATAGGAAGTACGCGGACGATGTCGCGGACGATGTCGCGGGCGACCGCTAGTAATCCAAATAAAATGGAATGCGAGTTTTTTAAATGTCGCGAAAAATAGCTGTTAATTACTTCGTAAAAATTACTTCGTAGGTTTGAAAGAAAAATCTGTTTGAATTTGGAATGTGAAAAATAGAAGAAAGGAGGCCTGGCTTTTTTGGAGTATAGACAAATTAACGTGTGAGTATTATACTATGATCACAAGAAATTAATAATCAGAATGAAGAACAAAAGCTCTAAGTTGTAAAGGACTTGTCCAAAATTGGGCCTTGAACATGAACCAAGATGATTTTAATACACGTGAATAGAGATCCTAAAATATGGCTTTTAGAATTATTTACACATTTTTAAAGGACCCCAATTTGGAGAAAAAAATATTTTTATTTTGTGGCTTTTTTAGATCTTTGTCTGAATTTTATCAACAGTAAAAAAAAAACTTGATTTTTTTTTGTCACGTATGTCAGGTGATTGTCAAATGTCACTGTCAGTTTTGTTTATCCTAATTTATTGGTGATTTACTGTTGTTTTTTACGAAAGTCTCAAATACTCAATTATTATTTATTAATCTTATAATGTTGTATGTACTACCTATGTAGTGGAAAATGGGTAGTTTATCGAAATGGAATGTTAATAATCACAACTAATGCGCATTACCCAAGTTTTAGTGTTGCCGTCTATCGAAAAATATTTTCTACAAACGATATTTTTCATAATTAGTTTTTAAAAAAACGGGGTTTTCTAAAATTATTATTTCAATGGCGTTTAATGTTATATTTTTTTCTCTTTCACGTGATGGCAGTTTGGCTCTGGTTCATTGACACTCAGAATAAAAAACCACCCTCCATACTGAACTGGGACATGTCCTTTTGCTTTAAGGTTTTGCTTTCAAAACCTGCAGCATTAATGTTGAGTCGGGGCATTTTCATCTTGTGCCATGTGGGTGCAAAAGCCATAGCTTAATTTTAAAGTTTGATTTTATGTACGAGGCATAAGATGAATAAATGATTTTTCTTTCTTTCTTCTTTCTTTCTAAATGTTACAGAGTTTGTTCCATGAATTAGGGCTAGTTTTACCCGACTGCGGAACGCACAGGGCAGGCGCAGTCGCACGTTAAGGTTATAAGGTTAGCTATTGGACGTGCGACTGCGCCTTGATAAATTTTATTAATATTATACTATGTAAATTGATAATAATGAAATACTTCAATTCATGTCTTGTTTTATACTTTTTGATATCCCAGCAGTCGGGTTTTTTGTTTTAATTAATTACTTTTTTATTGATAAATATGTATAAATCTTGTTCCATAAACTATCAAAACGCATAGTGACTCTATCGTAGCCAGGCGCAAGCGCAAAATCAATCCCGTTACAGGGCAGAATTTTAAAAGATAGCTTCTGGAAACCTTGTCGCCCGTCACAGCTGTCCCTGAGCGCATTGTAAACTACGATCAAGAGACGATTCGCAGATAATAAATTTTACTTCGAAGTTTTACCATCTTATATCTTACTAGCTGATGCCCGCGACTTCGTCCGCGTGGATTGAGGTTTTTCGGTTCCCGCGGGAACTCTTTAATTTTCCGGGATAAAAAGTAGCCTATGTGCTATTCCAGACTATAATCTATCTCTGTGCCAAATTTCATCCAGATCCGTTCATCCGTTGGAGCGTGATTGAGTAACAAACATACATCCATACATCCATCCATCCAAACTTTCGCATTTATAATATTTATTTGATGCAAATCAACTGAAGAAAGTTCGACAATCAAACTCAAAGCTTTATTAACTCAATTATTTGAAATGCGTTGACGTAAAATAATATTTATTTGACTAGATACGGGGAATCTTAAAGGATTCTAGATTAGCGAAAGGATTTTACTGTGATAAAAGTTTATTGAAGACTGTCTTCTGGGAAGGACCTAGATAAAGGTAGGCTACCCAGAGTCATAATCTATCGTATCCTATCTCTGTACCGCATTTCGTCAAAATCAGTTGACGGGCCGTGAAAGTGTAACGGACAGACAGAAAGTGTATGATCTGTTTGTCTGTCCGTAACCTTTTCAGAGCTCAACGGCTGAACCTATCTTGACGAAATTTGACACAGAGATAGCTTTGATCCTGGTAATAGACATAGGATACCATTTATACCGGAAAAATAAGGATTCCCAAGCGGGATTATTAAAAAATCTGAAAATATGAATTTGCGGTTATCTAACTGTCTAACACAAATTAATGCGCGGTTAATAAAAGGCCGCCAACCCGCACTGGAGCAGCGTGGTGGGTCTAAGCTCTAATTACCTCTCTCCTATGAGAGTGGAGGCCTGTGCCCAGCAGTGGGGCGTTAATGGGGCTGTAGTGGTGGTGGTTAATAAAGATACACCCAAAAGTTCTTTGAATTGGGTATTTGACAAATAGCAATCAGCAACTTTTTTTCAAACGTCAAAGCCCATGGGATTTATAATATGAAATTCTTAAATGTGACGTCATTAAAGTTCGACGCACTTTTTTACTTTAATCGACTGTTTAAAATTGTTATTCAACATAAAATCAGGGGACGTTGGTATTACGACTTTATGGAGATCCTCTATATAATAAATCACTAATCATCAATCATAATTTATTTGAATAGTAGTCAAATACCCAATTGTATTGTATTGGGCCCATACATCGATTTACCAACTAAGGATACAACATTACCTACAAATTAATACTCAAAAAGCGTCCACAATGGCTTATACAAACACAGCTATAGATAATATAGAATGAGACACCAAACGGTTCACAAAAACCAACCATATATCTTTATATTTAGGGTTCAATTTTGTAATAACAATCCGACACATACGACATTTTGTTGCCTAGCGTACTCATGCGCGACAGGCGAAAATTGTTCAGAATACCTATTTGTGCATAATTTGACCGTGCCGTTTTTGCGTTTCGATGGTGCGTCTAATGTATTGGTAAGTCAATGGGCCCACAGATCAATGATTGAGACTTCATAAAACTGTTCATACTAGAATCAATATTGGAGGTGAAATTCAAGGCAACACCGAGTGTCCCCCGAGGCGATCCTCTAGCCCCACAAGTTATCCTTCACGACTTCGCTAAAGCTTTCACAGGGCTTGAGTCATGCAATCATATCATCTCGCTGGCAATCATTGCGCTATTTTGTTTGCGTTTTAGCTGCGGGGGTGCAGGGACCGAATTATCTGTACAGGCTGAGGAATTTATACTGCTCGTATAAAATTATGGTGCTAAGTTTGTTTTCTTAAAATAGTTTTGTATGTATATATTTCACTAGCTGATTTACCCCTGGTTATGTTTGAGTGGATTTTATGAAAGTAAGGGATGAAATTAGCCTAAATTGAATGAGATCGCAGTCAAGGGCTAACTAGGGATTAAAAATAAACTTGATTCGCGTATTTCTTTCAATTTTAATCAAACGATTAAGTAAGTTTCATTAATAATATAAATGAATATAAGGTGCGATTCAACCAAACTCGTGTGTAGCACATTTGTCTTTGTCAAGTCTCTAAATTTAAGAAAAAAAAGTGTAGAACTAATCAACAAACTTTCCCATTTGATAAGCTAGTACTTGTAATGTTAGCCACCTTAATAATCTTCTTCTACTTGCCCTTTTCCCACGTTATGTGGGGTCGGCACAACATGTTTTCTCCTTCCATTCACTTCTGTTATCCGTCAACCTCTTATTCACCCCTTTTATATGCATATCCTCTTTCACACAATAAATCCATCTTTTCTTTGGTCTCCCTCTACTCTTTTTTCCTTCCACATGCATATCTATCATTCTTCTCGTAATATGCCTTTCTTCCCTCCGCATTACAGCCACCTTAATAATATGCCGCTTATAATATTATACCGCTGCACAGTATATGCAAAGATTTATAAGCAAGGCCGTAGACACAATCCTTTAGTATTGTATTGTTAGGTACATCGTCCATCACGCTCGTGCATCTTATTAATGGTCGATCTGCTTGTATCGCCCGCAGCTACCAGAGATCGGGGTGCAACACCGCCCGAGCTTCTGACGGTTCACGAATAGCTAGTGTATTATTATAATAATGGAAGAAAAAGTGATATCCATAATAAAATCCATACTTACATTCTAAGATTATAAATGCGGAAGTGTGTCTGTCTGTCTGTCTGCTACGCTTTCACGGCCCATCTTTTCAGCCGATTTGGATTAAATTCGGTATAGAGATAGGTAGCATCGCGGGGATTCTTGATTTTGGAGCATAAAGATTAGCCTATTACCTACATGTTTTCAGGACTCCTCTGTACGTCAAAATCACAAAGGAAGGAGTTTAATTCGCTATAATCCGCGACAATAGGTAAATCTATGTGGTACAGTGTGTATCCCGCACTTATGGCCCGTGATATTCACCCATAGAAGAAAGAACCTCTAGAATCAGGGTCAGCCTGTATCCGAAAGGGATAGGTAATACTATGAAATACCTCCCAAACGTCATACAAACGTCATAATTTGTCTGGCACAATAGTATGCAATAGGCACAAACCCCGTGACACGCAGAAAGGGAGAGAAAAACACATATTTTTTTCTCATTCTATCTTGTGTAACATCCCAACACTGCATCTCTTTCATGTGGGAGTGAAAAGGAGATATAGCGGCGTCTATATATCTTACTCAGTCTACGTATTCACCACACCACAGAAATCTTCCAAACTACTCCCAACTAGCGAATTAAACTTCTAGTTCCTTCATTACCAAGGATTTCCGCAAAGTAACGTCTGCTTCTGTCCAATATTCGTCAAAATCCACTGATTTTGACAGTAAACGTAGTAAACAGCCGTAAATCTATTTCCGCAGGAAGTATTTTAAAAGGGCTGCTGTCATTTTAGTTAGATTATGCACTACAAAATCTCTAGACTCTTGACGAATTAGAACATGAAAATATACAAACCAACTTCTTGTAGCGTTTACAAATCTGCAGCATTTACCCAGAGGAAATCTCACAGTTATAACTAAAACATGTTTTCTTTTTGTTGCAGGTAAACTGACTAGACAGGATAGGAGAGGACGGTGGCATGTTGTTTAACATAAATGGGTAACGATTATTCATAACTGGCTATTGTTCGTTTACTTGTATCGTATTTCTTGAGGTTTGCAGTTGAAATAGAAATAGAGAAAATAATAACAAACAGTTTTTCGAAAGAATTTTAAAAGTAAGAATTGGTAAATCGATGATTGCAAGTGGAAATTAAACAAATCACACTCTCCTTATTACCTACGATTTACTTAAATTAAAGAAGAATTAAATTAAATAAGAAGGGCTGGCTCAGGCTGGCTCATTTTTTGCGCTTAGGATCAGACTGGCCTTTTAAATGATGCATATCATTATCATTAAACTAAAAAGATATTCCAACATTATAAAACACATTAAATTTAGATTTCTAATAAGTAATTAATTATTATAAAAATAGATTTGATTTACAAGATTATAAATAAGTACCTAATTGAATTGATAAATTTGTAATTGACTGATAAACTTTAGAATGTCACTATTATTTTATTATTATGATTATTAAGTATCTCTCATTGAGTAAAGGCCTTCTCCAGATATTTTCACGTCTTCCTGTCAAGAGCGTTTTCTGTCCAGTTTAATCCTGCATTTTTGAGGGAAAACTTCTTTAGCCGCGTTGAGCACTTTTTGGTAGGGGGTAAACTTGTGGATTCGCGTGACCGACATGCTCGCGAACACCGACATGCTCGCATTGTTACGAAGACAAAAGGTCTTAAATAATTTATACTACATTCGTAATTGGACTTTAATGCCTTATTGTTAAGGTTTATATTGAAGTGAAAACTTCTTTAGCCGCGTTGAGCACTTTTTGGTAGGGGGTAAACTTGTGGATTCGCGTGTTTGCGACATGCTCGTGAACTCCGACATGCTCGTGAACACCGACATGCTTGCGAACACCGACATGCTCGCGTTGTTACGAAGACAAAAGGTCTTAAATATAAATATACTGCATTCGTAATTAAACTTTAATGCCTTTGTTTTAAGGTTTATATTTTAAATATTTTTTATTATTTAAAAAAAAAAAAAATATTCGTTTTCACTTCTATCGGCAGTCACTATGACTGCCAATTATTTTTTTTTGTTTTAACTGACACAACTTTCTAATGGTCTATACTTAATATAAAGATCACAAATTACCATAATCCGCAACCGTTTAAAATCGTTGTATTTTACGCAAGAAGAATGCTAGCCTGTCGGGAATGTCTAGTCGAATGTGCGTAGGACATTATTCAATGCTCGCAGCTTCTCGTGGGCTCCTCATTTACATCCATCAGTCGCAATCTCCAATCTCCTGGACCCTGGGTTCACGCGCTAATATATCTTGGAACACCCACTCGGCTATAAAACCTTTTTATTTATATACCTTTTTTATTTTTATTCTATAACGCTTAACGCCTAAAGTCAGGTTTTGCGTATCCACACTTATATTATCAAAGTGATGGTTACTGTCTGTCTGTTATGATTTTACGTTCAACCACTGCACCAATTTCAACAAAAACTATTTTTTCTACTCTAGCATAGTCTTAGGAGATACGTTTTTCTTAAGGACAGAGGGTCTTCAAAACAGATTCTACCGTTTTGAGGTATTGAAGCCTAAAAACGACAATAGTTTGCCGGCTCTTCTCAGTAGAATTAGTTTTCCGAACCGATGGTAGAGTCTTGAGTATTGATTATTGACGTATCATAAGTGACACAAGTTGTCCTATGTAAAATAAATAAATCATTTATAATTCAATAATCTGCTTCGATCTTACACCACTTAGCTTCATGGGCTGAATGTTCAACCACTTTTGCCTTATTCAAACCGTATAAATTTAAAAAAATTACAAAAATTGCACACAGCTGATAGCACATAAAACATAAAGACCCTCGTATCGTTATTTAGCGCCCAGTAAATCTTTTGGCGGATTGTGCGTGATTTATGTGACTGTTAAAAATGTTTATTGATCTTGCAAGAACTATGTCACCTATTTATGGACCACGCAAGCGGTCACTGGCCCACTGGACAGGCGAGTCATAATTTAAATTAAGAACGAACTTAAAAAAATAATACTCGTATGTTCAAAAACTTCGATCCGATTCCGGGCTGATTCTAGCTTTGTTTTTAAAAAAAACCGGCCAAGTGCGAGTCGGACTCGCGCACCGAGGGTTCCGTACAAACCTGTAGTAAGTTTTACGATTTATGACGTATTAAAAATAAAAATTACGTTTGTTGTATGGGAGCCCCCCTTTAATATTTACTTTATTGATATTTAATTATTTATTTTGAAAGGTAATATACAAGTTAATATTCTGTGAAAATTTGAACCGTCTACCTGTTACCGTTTTTAATATTGAGCAAAAAAATACGAAAAAAACACGTTTATTGTATGGGGACCCCCCTTAATATATATATTTTTTTAATTTTTAGTATTTGTTGTTATAGCGGCAACGGAAATACATCATTTGTGAAAATTTCAGCTTTCTAGATATCACGGTTTATGAGATACAGCCTGGAGACAGACAGACAGACAGACAGACAGACAGACAGACAGACAGACAGACAGACAGACAGACAGACAGACAGCGGAGTCTTAGTAATAGGGTCCCGTTTTTACCCTTTGGGTACGGAACCCTAAAAATCAAGTGCATAAGCGCTAGTTTTTAACCGAATTCAAAAAAATTGGGAGGTTCTCAATTCAATGAGATTTTTAAAAAAAAATAAGAATTTATAATCTGCATTGTGACTGAAAGGTGACTGTAAAATGGTGGGAAATTTGAAAAAATAAATTAGCTCTGCAGGATCTCTAAATGTTTTATATTAGTAAATGTTAAATATTTTATATTCAAACATAGATTTACAATGTGTTGTTTTAAACATTTTTTCTTTTCATAATTTAGCCTTGATATAATGTTGCCAGGTAGGTATACCTATCTAAATCATCGCTTTCACTAGACAGATTTTAGTAATTTTTTTAACAAGCGGTTTTACTTTAAAACAAAGTGATAGATAGTCAAATTAAATCAAAATAATAGCAGTTTTATAATTGAAAAATGTCCTTTTATGAAAATGATTTTTTTTTATCACAAAGAGTATAAAAATGATGCGAACTTAATAGGACTTTTTAAAAACTTTAACTTTTAAAAAAATATTTATGGATGCGTGAACTTGCGCAGCCAAAGATGACAGCACATTAAGTTACGATCCCGCCTTGAAAGGACTAATGAGCATATTTCGCGCCATTTAAATTCTTTTATTTATCACTTTGAATCTCGTCATAAATATATGAATTTCTCATCGCAATTTGTAAGCCTTAATTTATTGATTTTTGCGCTTAACTTTCAAGATAATATTTTATATAAACATACCTTTTTTTAGGGTTCCGTACCCAAAGGGTAAAAACGGGACCCTATTACTAAGACTCCGCTGTCTGTCTGTCTGTCTGTCTGTCTGTCTGTCTGTCTGTCTCCAGGCTGTATCTCATAAACCGTGATAGCTAGAAAGCTGAAATTTTCACAAATGATGTATTTCCGTTGCCGCTATAACAACAAATACTAAAAATTAAAAAAATATATATATTAAGGGGGGTCCCCATACAATAAAAGTGTTTTTTTCGTATTTTTTTGCTCAATATTAAAAACGGTAACAGGTAGACGGTTCAAATTTTCACAGAATATTAACTTGTATATTACCTTTCAAAATAAATAATTAAATATCAATAAAGTAAATATTAAAGGGGGGCTCCCATACAACAAACGTAATTTTTATTTTTAATACGTCATAAATCGTAAAACTTACTACAGGTTTGTACGGAACCCTCGGTGCGCGAGTCCGACTCGCACTTGGCCGGTTTTTTTTCTACCGTATCAGTCTGTTTTGTCTATGGCACAAGATTGTTTATGTCTTTATCTAAAAACTAGAACTCAAAGACTAAATGTTAAAAAAAAATTGGCTTGTTTCTAGAATATGACCTATTAAGTACTACATCTGTGATATTAAGACTCCAAAAGTAGAGCCCTGTCGAGCCGGGATACAATTTAAAAAAACTAGTCTAAACGGAACAAGAACCTTAAATTCATCTTGATTAAAATTATTGTATAAAACTGAGTTTGTAAGTAACATTTAAAACAACTCCCATAACTATGCTCAAAAGAACTAAAATCTGGAGCTAATTGTACAGACAGTTATTAAAAAAATAAACGTTTAAACCTTCGTTGCAAGTTTCCACGCTAAAGAACGAATGTGCTATTTTGCAAAGACTTTTCACGTTTAATTTTTAAATCGTGTCAGCTCTGGTTTTTTTTTCTAAAGCCGTTTATATATCCGTGACGGTTTTTGAACGTTCACTGACTTTCGTTCAAGCGAATCTTTTCTGCGATCTGCTAGTAATCTACTTAGTTCGAAAACCTATTCGAAATTGAACTGTATTTCTATGTATTTAAAGTATATTCTTATATGTAAAAGATTAAAGCTGCGTTCAGAAATCGTCGCATGGCTAATCAGAGCGGGAACGGAACGAAAAAAACCGGCCAAGTGCGAGTTGGACTCGCGCACCGAGGTTTCCGTACAAACCTGTAGTAAGTTTTACGATTTATGACGTATTAAAAATCAAAATTACGTTTGTTGTATGGGAGCCCCCCTTTAATATTTACTTTATTGATATTTAATTATTTATTTTGAAAGGTAATATACAAGTTAATATTCTGTGAAAATTTGAACCGTCTACCTGTTACCGTTTTTAATATTGAGCAAAAAAATACGAAAAAAACACGTTCATTGTATGGGGACCCCCCTTAATATATATATTTTTTAAATTTTTAGTATTTGTTGTTATAGCGGCAACGGAAATACATCATTTGTGAAAATTTCAGCTTTCTAGGTATCACGGTTTATGAGATACAGCCTGGAGACAGACAGACAGACAGACAGACAGACAGACAGACAGACAGACAGACAGACAGACAGACAGACAGACAGACAGACAGACAGACAGACAGACAGACAGCGGAGTCTTAGTAATAGGGTCCCGTTTTTACCCTTTGGGTACGGAACCCTAATAAAACAATGGCTGGCCATGGACCGGCTGTTTGGCCTTGACTAACGTGAAATGCACTTTTTTACTAAACGGATTAGATACTTCAGAATAACTCTTTAAATAGCAAACTCATGTTAAAAAATACTTTCACTTTTCATGCTCTTAAAAGCAGATTTTCTAAAAATCACTGTTTCATTTCCTCGCAATCGAAGTAAAAAGCAAATAGCAAATCGGCGATAAAATAGTTTATTTTATGCACTTGTTGCACTATATAATATTATTATTATTTTTTCTTTAACTGCTTATTTATTACTAAATGATGTCCGCGACTTCGTCCGCGCAGATTAAGTTTTTTTTAATTCCCGCGGAAACTCCACTTATTTTCCCTCCCTTTATTCCCGGGATAAAAA
This sequence comes from Erebia ligea, assembly GCA_917051295.2. NCBI lineage: Eukaryota > Metazoa > Arthropoda > Insecta > Lepidoptera > Nymphalidae > Erebia > Erebia ligea. Next base: position 1,709,198 of record OU785234.1, on the reverse strand, counting down.
ATACAATCAAAGTCAAAATCAGTTAATAGATGAGCCGTTAAAGCGTAGGAGACATACAGACAGACATACTTTAGCATTTATAATACATATTAGTATGGATTACGTCGGTTTATTTATTCGTAGGAAAGTCCTCTTACTAGTAAGTGCAAATGACATAAAAACTGATTATGTCATCAACAAAAGTAATAAAAACGACTGTTTTTTTTGCTTAAACTTTTTTTTCTCTATTATTGAGTACCAATGAATTGTGCTCAATATAATTACAATCTAGCCAGACTATTTGGCTAATAAGTAATTTTACTTTAACTTAAGCTTATAATATAAGTTATCTTATATCCTAAGAAATTGTCCAATATCGTATCTCACGTATCTCAGTCTTTCTTGTTCGACGACCTCCCTGGAGCAGTGTTGAGCGCTAAGGAGGTCCCGGGTTCGATCTCCGGCAGGGTCAATTTGGGAATTTATAATTTCTGAATTTTCCTTGGTCTGGCCTGGGTGGGAGGCTTCGGCCATGGCTAGTTACCACCCTGCCGGCAAAGACGTGTCGCCAAGCGATTTAGCGGCACGATGCCGTGTTATAGAAACAGCCCTAACAGGTTATCCCGCTACCATCTTAGACTGCATCATCACTTACCATCAGGTGAGATCGCAGTCAAGGGATAACTTGTAGCGGATTAAGAAAAAAAGACACTTTGTTCATGTGTTCTTTCAGGCAGCACTTACACTATCACTATTCATATATATACTACACTATACTTTGCATAAACGTGATAAATCTACCTTCTTACTTAAAAACCATTTCAAAGAATGCGCTACACTTTTAGCATCTTCTCATTCCAAGGTGGGGCCTCGGGCGGTACAAGTATTTCATTTTAAGAAATAAGTTATGTTTTCGAGTTGAAAGGGATCCACAAATCGTGGCTGCAGGCGATCAAGTACCCTAGCCCTTCATGTAGGTACCTAGGTACCTGCCTCTTTATTTATTTACAGAGACTAGCTAACGTACCCGGCTTCGCTTGGATAAAATATCAACCGATTCTGATATATTTGATATCTGATGCCCGCGATTTAGCCCGTTTATTCCAGACTATAATTTATCTCTGTGCCAAATTTCATCCAGATCCATTCAGCCGTTCGGGCGTGTTTAGTAACAAACATACATTCATCCACAGATCAGAGAATTGCATTCATCCATCCAAACCTTCGCATCAAATATAAATATTATAAATGCGAAAGTTTGGATGGATGTTTGTTACTCAATCACGCCCGAACGGCTGAACGGATCTGGATGAAATTTGGCACAGAGATAGATTATTATAGTCTGGAATAACAAATAGGCTACTTTTTATCCCGGAAAACTAAGGAGTTCCCGCGGGAAGCAAAAAATCTTAATCCACGCGGACGAAGTCGTGGGCATTAGCTAGTTTATAATAGCAAGAAAAAAGATTCTTGCTAAATCATGAACTTCCGCAAAGTAACGCCTGATGAATGAATGAATGAATGAATGAAAAATTCTTTATTGTACACCAAGAAACACATACTTATATAAACAATAACAATAAAACTAAGCTATGGTACAAGTGGCGGCCTTATCGCTTTAAAGCGATCTCTACCAATGATGATCTCTACCTGATTCTATCCAATAGTTTATAATACTAAGTAGAGCTAGATTAGTATAGAAGTATAGATAGGACCAGCTGTCACCGCTCTCCTTGAGCGATCCTTGTCTAAGACGATGTTGAAATTGAAATGGTAATAAAATAAAAGCGTAATCCATTCAGGATTCAGCCAAGGATCCAGTATTTCACGCCCCGTTTGAGTTTGCTTATGCTTCGAGCGAGGATTATACTTTGATTGACTTAATCCGAGATCCTTTATTTAGGACGTCCAAAGATGAATCGGTTCGTAGGATTTGCTTAATGCCATTTTCTGAATGGGTTTATTGAACCGTGGAGAGAATTAGCAATTGTTATGAACTAGCTTTTGCCCGCGGCTTGACTCATGTTAGGTTCGATTTTCATATCATTTACAAAAGGGGTTGAATTTTCAAAAATCCTTTCTCGGATGCGTAATAATAAATAAATAAATCTAAACTAATATTATAAAGAGGAAAGATTTGTTTGTTTGTTTGTTTGTTTGTTTGTAATGGATAAACTCAAAAACTACTCAACCGATTTTAAAAATTCTTTCACCTATAGAAAGCTACATTATCAGCGAGTAACATAGGCTATATTTTATTTTCAAAAAATTTGAGATCCTTACGAAAAATGCAATTATGTGAACTAAGTCGGAAAAAATGCTTTCTTCTGAGAGCTTACGTGGCGTGCGCTGCGTAAATAGTTAAAGTTACACGAAAACAATGTATGGTAGAATTGTTCCTCTTAAAAAGTTCTAAAAAAAAGTCCGCAATAGCATACATCTATCTTCTAAGGTTGACTCACAATAACCATTTTTATAGCTATATTGGGTATAGACTATTAGGATTTTATTAGTGCTACCCGTGCGAATCCGGGGCGGATCGCTAGTTATAATATAAATAAATTAGATAATAGCTTAGATCTGTATGCCAAATTTCAGCCCGATTGGTCCAGTGGTTCGAAACGACTTCCAAAAAGAAGGAGGTTTCAATTCGGCGCGTCATTCACATATCAATCGCGATTTCTGTAGGCTTTGATTTTTTTCTCCATTCAAAAGAAATGCAAGTTCAAATTTCAACAAACAGATAGCTACTTCGTTGTTACGTTAAAGATACAACATATTATATCGTAACAGATAGCTACGTTGTTTTTCTGTTAGTTTATATTTAAGTTATTTCTGTAATATATGTGTGGCAATAAATAATTTATCTATGTATCTATCTATCTAATATCCGCGTATTGACTCTGCCGGGGATCGAACCCGGGACCTCCCACGTTAAGGCAACAGCACTCAACACTGCGCCAGGAAGTCAAACTTAACGCGAGCGCAGCCGCAAGCAAAAGCTATATAGTTACTTATATTTACTTTGCTTAATTTCGCAAAATGTCAAAATCCTTTAGCTGACCGAGAAACGCGTATTTCATCATGATTACTACGCATGAGTAATTTTCACCGATACGCGAGCGACGTTGATCCATCGATTGTCTTACGAGAATCGATACCTTCCATAAGGTTACTCACTTTACTGGTCACTTACTTATTTATTGAATACTTCATGATGCCCGCGACTTCGTCCGCGTTGATTAAGTTTTTGTATTCCCGCGGGACATACAGTCCAGTTAGGTAGGTCCAATTTCGAGAAAGAGGTAAACCGCCGAATCCAACTCGGATGGGCAGCGTTCGGGAAACTCCGCGACATCTTCTCGTCCAAAATCCCTCAGTGCCTGAAGACAAAAGTCTTCGAACAGTGCGTGTTGCCAGTGATGACTTACGGCTCCGAAACATGGTCGCTAACTATGGGCCTGATAAGAAGGCTCCGGGTCACTCAGCGGGCGATGGAGAGAGCTATGCTCGGAGTATCCCTGCGTGATCAAATCAGGAATGAGGAGATCCGTAGGCGAACCAGAGTAACCGACATAGCTCGAAGAGTCGCCAAGCTCAAGTGGCAATGGGCGGGGCACATAGTTCGTAGAACAGATAGGCGTTGGGGTCCCAAGGTGCTCGAATGGCGGCCTCGCACCGGGAAGCGCAGCGTTGGGCGACCCCCCACTAGGTGGACGGACGATCTCAAGCGTGCAGCTGGGAGCCGCTGGAAACAAGCGGCACAAGACCGTGCTCTGTGGCGATCCATGCAGGAGACCTTCGTCCAGCAGTGGACGTCTATAGGTTGAGACGACGACGACGACGACGATTCCCGCGGGAACTCTTTTAACTGTCGGAATAAACAGTAGCCTATGTCACTCTACAGGTCCCCAGCTTAAACTTATATTAACTAGTATAACCATACAAAAAAATTGGCAGTCATAGGGTGCCGAAAGAAGTGAAAACGAATTTTTTTTTTTTTTTTGATCATTTTAATTTTTTTAATGTTGTTATTTGAAATTGTTTTTTATTTTTTATAAGGACATAGGGACTGCCGATAGAAGTGAAAACGATTTTTTTTTAAATCTTTTTATTTAAAATTATCATACTAATATTATAAATACGAAAGTGTGTTTGTTTGTTGGTTTGTTGGTTTGTCTTTCAATCACGCCGCAACGGAGCAACGGATCGACTTGATTTTTAACATGAGTATACTTGAGGACCTGGAGAGTGACATAGGCTACTTTTTATCCCGGAAAATTTGGGAGTTCCCGCGGGAATTAAAAAAACTTAAACCACGCGGACGAAGTCACGGGCATCAGCTAGTTAAAATATAAACCTTAAAACTAAGACATTAAAGTTTAATTACGAATGTAGTATATTTATATATAAAACTTTTTGTCTTCGTAACAACGCGAGCATGTCGGTGACGCAAATCCACAAGTTTACCCCCCACCAAAAAGTGCTCAACGCGGCTAAAGTAGTTTTCACTTCAAAAATCACGTTGATCCGTTGCTCTGTTGCGGCGTGATCAGGTAGTGATTAGTTTCTGTTGCACCTATGGTGCAGTGGTAAGCGCTGTGGTCTTATAAACGGGTGCTTCTAGGTTCAATCCCCGGCAGGTTCAATTTAGGAATACATAATGGCTGAATTTTCTCTAGTCTGTGGTTTAATATAACTGCTATTCTCTTAGGTTAGCCCGCTGCCATCTAAAACTGCCTCATCTATAATAACTATCGATGATTTTATTAATGACAAAGTTGCATGGAAGCAACCGGAATCGCATCCAGTGACCCACAAGTCAGTGCAATACTTGTAACGTATGTGTTGTATTGTTTACTTATTGTAAGTTGTAACCTTTTCTTTTTTAAGAAAAGAGCAACAGCTGAGTTTCTTGCCGACTCTTCTCAGTAGAATTAGTTTTCCGAAGACTCTACCAGTCTTTAACGTTTCATAAGTGACACAAGTTGTCCTACGTGAAATAAAATAAATCATTTATCATTTAGGTAATTATAATATGCGTTTGATTTGATAACAATTAGAGTAACTTACTTGACAAAAAGAAAACCACTGATACAAATAGGTACCTGCCAGTTACAAAATATAACAATAAAAAATGTTTTCCGCAGTCCATTTGTTAGAGGAAATGTATGAACCCTCTCCAGCGGCCGGGGTCGAAACGACCCCGACCGTCCAAATATATTACTTAACCCCGGTCCCCGACACGGCGTAACGAGCCGAGTGACTTGTCATAACGATGACAGGTTGTGTGACATAAAATGTGGACTCGTTTTTTGACTAATAGTAGATTAGTAGCCAAGGGCTGTAAGGCATCAATTGCAGCCCGAGATATTTAGGCGCACGAGCACAGCGAGGGCGCCTATAGTTCGAGGGTGCAATTGATGCTTACACCCGAGCTAACTACTCTGCTTTACATCTCGATTGTGAGATCAGTAGGTCCTTATTACCCCCAAATGGAGCTTGAAGGTGACCAATTAGCGCTCCAGGGTAATAATGTCGGCTGTAGCTAGAAAAGCCCTAGGGCGGTAAGTAATTTAAAAAAAAACTCTTCACTCTTTCAAAAAGTTCGCGTACATCTAACCATCATACTTTTTTTAATTACTTACCGCCCGAGGGCTTTTCTAGCTACATTATTACCCTAGAGCGCTAATTGGTCACCTACAAGCTCCATTTGGGGGTAATAAGGACCTACTTACCGAATATGAGAGATGTAAAACATATTTTTACGAATAGCTTGCGTATAAGTATAGCTTTGAAATCCTAATGTTAAAAGCTCCACACAAATTAAGTAAAAAGAGCAGGCAGTGTCCTTGATCAAGAATACCTAAGGAGTAAGGACAGGAAAATTTAGATTTTAGTGTAATATTTGTGTAATATTTATTTATTTTAGTTTTAATGTACGACTTCTAATAAAATTAATTAAACAATAATTTTTGTAAGGTATTAAAATAGTGTGACGTACTTTGTGGATGACCCCTAAGTAAATGGGTAACATGAATTTTTCAAGCACCTCACAAATTAGCAGTAAACAATTTGTAAAGCCAACGACATAAATTCAGACGCGACTCGGAAAGAACGTAAGAGGGCACGCCTAGTCTACGACACGTCGGCTTGACTGATTGCTTCCGACCTACGCCTTAGGGTTGCTTTATTTATATTTATTATATTTATACTGCACAAACAAAAAAAATCTAAACTTAAAATTATACAAAAATTGAACCTTGAAATTTTAGGAAAGAAAAAAATCATATATAGAAAGTTGACACAAAAGTTAAAAATAAAATTGGCAGTCACAGGGACTGCCGATAGAAGTGAAAACGAATATTTAATTTTATTTTCATAAAAAAAATTAAAATATATAAACCTTAACATTAAAGTTTAATTTCGAATGTAGTATATTTATATTTAAGACCTTTTGACTTCGTAACAAAGCTAATGTCGGCGACATGCATCCCCCCCCCAAAAAGTGCTCAACGTGGCTAAAGAAGTTTTCACTTCAAAAACTTAAGTCGACCTTTATTGTTTTTATTTACACTACAAGTTATCCCTAAATTGCGATCTCCCCTCATCACTTACCATCCAGATGAGATCAAAATCAAGGGCTTACTTATTGCAGTCGTCGTCGTCAACCGAGTGACATTCACTGCTTTAGGTTCATATAGCCATAGATCATAGCCTATAGGCCTCTTATAGGGACTTCCACACGCTGCGGTCTTGCGCCGTTGAATCCAGTGGCTCCCTGCGACTTGCTTGCTATCCGCTCCACCTAGTAGGAGATCTGCCAACAACACTACCATTAGTAGAAAATAAATAAAACTGTCAGCCCTACTAACGTATACGGTCACGACATGGTCACGACTCACGGTGATCGGTATTCGGCGTACGTCACGTTAACGAGGGTAAGGGGGACAGCACCGCGCCTCAAGCACACTACGACCATTAATATAGGTATAAACAATTCGTACGTATGGAGTCAGAGGTTATACTTACCGCTTGATGTCGTCCGTCCACCTAGTATGAGATCTGCCAATAACACTTCCATTAGTAGAAAATGTAACAAACCGCCAGCCCTATACTAATGTATGGTCACGGTGATCGGTATTCATCGTACGTCACGGTAACGAGGGTAAGGGGGACAGCACCGCACCTCAAGCATACCACCAACTTGAATATAAACGATTAGTGCGTATGGAGTTGGAGGTTATAGTTACCGCTTGATGTCGTCCGTCCACCTTGAGGGAGATCTGGCAACAACACTTCTTAGTAGAAAATGAATCAAACTGCCAGCCCTACTAATGTACAGTCGCGGTGATTGGTATTCAGCGTACGTCACGGTAATGAGGGTAAGGGGGGACAGCACCTCGCCTCAAGCACACCACGTCCACGAATATAAACGACCGAGCTTCTCGCTGGTTCTTCTCGGTAGGAATGGCATTCCGAACCAGTGGTAGATTCACTCGACAATTCAAAAGCCCTTGTAATGAGTTTATTTGAATAAAAAAATATCAGTTTGAGTTTGAGTTCATTAGTACGTATGCAGTCAGAGGTTATACTTCCTTCTCATCAAACTGAAACATTCCTTCCCTTTCCTTTGTCGTCGTTGCCAACCGATAGACATTCACAGCTGGGCACATGTCTCTTGTCCACACGCCGCTGCCTTGCACCATCTGAATCCAATGTGACTCGATTGCTGTCATCTGTCCACCTAGTATGAGATGTGCCAACAACACTTCCAGTAGTAGAAAATAAATCAAACTGCCAGCCCTACCCCTAATGTACAGTGGCGGTGATCGGTATTCGTCGTACGTCACGGTAATGAGGGTAAGGGGGACATCACCTCGCCTCAAGCACACCACATACACGAATAAAAACGATTCGTATATGTATGGAGTAGAGGGTAATCAAATATCAAATAAATATTATAAATGCGAAAGTTTGGATGGATGTATGGATGGATGTTTGTTACTCAATCACGCCCGAACGGCTGAACGAATCTGGATGAAATTTGGCACAGAGATAGATTATAGTCTGGAATAACACATAGGCTACTTTTTAGCCCGGAAAACTAAGGAGTTCCCGCGAGAACCAAAAAACCTCAATCCACGCGGACGAAGTCGCGGGCATCAGCCAGTAGTTACTTACATGTTTCTAGCTAAAAAAAAATCCTTGCTAAATTTCCTTTCATGGCCTCAATTTTATAGTATTGAAAAATCTTAGACCAACGAGGCAGCTAATTTCCTCGTTTTATTTAAAAACCCCGTGGGAACCTTTTGATGTTCCGGATTGTTTCCAGTAGGGCTAGCATGCGCACAACGAGTAAAATTATGTCTACCCGTCATCTCTATTTGTCCACTGAAGCTGACATGGTTACACATAATATGACTTGTCTCGTTACGTCAAAAGTAGAGATAAAAGTAATGTTTCTTATCTGTGGTATTTTTCTCTACGAACCCTTACATGCCGACTATTTTTTTCTCGTAATAGGTGTCTATACCGGATTCTGTGCATGTTAGAGTAAACGAAAAATAAACCGGCAACATCGACCACTAACGACAACATCTCTCTCTCTCTCGTCGCGAGATATCTCGTTGTACGCATTCTAATCCTGCAGGACGCGCTATATAGGTATCGTGAAAAGGTGACAGACAGACACACTTTCGCATATATAATATTAGTATGCATTAAGCATGTTAACACTAAAAGCTGTAACGACTAACGACCCATTATCAATAAAGCAGCGCGTCCACGGCCGAAATGCGTGTGGCCGTCGGAAATAACAGATGCGTCGTAAACACGCCTAATTGAGTTCACGTCATAAAGTCGGAACTGCCGCTTGAACAGTATAACGCGGTTTTTCTCCGTATTTTCTTTTTTTAGTGACAAGTTTCCTTAAAAATACAACATTTTGACGACCTCCGTGGCGCAGTGTGTAGCGCTGTTGTCTTAACGTGCGGAGGTTCCGGGTTCGATCCCCGGCAGCGTCAATTTGGGAATTATAATTTCTGAATTTTCCCTGGTCTGGCCTGGTGGGGGGCTTCGGCCGTGGCTAGTTACCACCGATGTTACCACCCTACCGGCAAAGACGTGCCGCCACGCGATTTAGCGTTCCGGTACGATGCCGTGTAGAAACCGAATAGGGGTATGGGTTTAATATAACTGCCATGCCCCTAACAGGTTAGCCTGCTACCATCTTAGACTGCGTCATCACTTACCTTCAGGTGAGATCGCAGTCAAGGACTAACTTGTAGTGGATTAAAAAAAAAACATAATATTATGTGAATCTTGTATACAAGCAGCTTTTGCCTGCGACTCCGCTCGCGTTTGTAATTAGATTCAAACCCTTTACACAAAAATCTTTCTTAGCGAATGAGTAGGTACGTCAGAATAGCTATTTGTAAATGCCAAATTTCATCCCTATCTGTCTAGTGGTTTGAGCTGCGCGTTTATAGATCAGTCGGTCACCTTTCATCAAATCCTTACTTCCTTACTAATATTATAAATGGGAAAGTGAGTTTGTTTGTATGTTTGTTCCGCTTTCACGCCGTAACTACTGAACGGATCTGGATGAAATTTGGCACAGAGATAGATTATAGTCTGGAATAACACATAGGCTACTTTTTATCCCAGAAAATTAAGGAGTTCCCGCGGGAAACGAAAAACCTCGATCCACGCGGACGAAGTCGCGGGCATCAGCTAGTAAATATTATAAATGCGAAAGTTTGGATGGATGTATGGATGTTTGTTACTCAATCACGCTCCAACGGCTGAACGGATCTGGATGAAATTTGGCACAGAGATAGATTATAGTCATAGGCTACTTTTTATCCCGTAAAATTAAAGAGTTCCCACGGGAACCAAAAAGTCCTAATCTACGCGGACGAAGTCGCGGGAATCATCTAGTTTTATATATGTATTTAGATTCATATTAATATTAAAACGTGTGTAAGAATCACCAGTTCAGCCGATTTCAACGAAATTTGATACAAATATAACTAACATCTTTTCAAGGAAGGACTAGCCATCTATTTCGGAATATTAAACAATTCTCAATTCCAATGGCTACAGAAAGGGGAAGTAACTCACGGATATAATAAGTCAACTTAAAGCTTTTTTTTTTTAATCCACTACAATTTAGCCTTTGACTGCGATCTCACCTGATGGTAAGTGATGATGCAGTCTAAGATGGTAGCGGGCTAACCTGTTAGGGGCCCGGTAGTTATATTAAACCCATACCCCTATTCGGTTCCTACACGGTATCGTACCGGAACGCTAAATCGCTTGGCGGCACGTCTTTACCAGTAGGGTGGTAACTAGCCGCGGCCGAAGCCTCCCACCAGGCCAGACCAGGGAAAATTCAGAAATTATAAATTTCCAAACCCTGCCGGGGATCGAACCCGGGACCTCCGCACGTTAAGGCAACAGCGCTCAACACTGCGCCACGGAGGTCGTCAAAAAAACAGATGGGTCTACAAACTTAAACACTCCATGAGATTAAATAAAACATATTCTATAACGCCCTACGTAAAGTAGTAGAAGAAAATCATAACGTCACATTACTATTTGAGATATTTGTATATAGTTCATTGAAATTACTTGCGTTAAAAATAGCTGCTACACCGTAAAACACCTAATTGAGTTCACATCATAAAGTCGTAAATGCAGCTCAAACTGTTACGCGAGATTTCTCCGAACACTGTGTCCTTTACGCATCAACTCATTAGTCATTACAGTAATTAGTCATCTCATCACGTTTTCCCTTGAAAGTACTTTAAATTACGATCTTTTCATGTGCACTAACGTCCTTTAAGTCGAAACTAGGTCGTAACTCCCACCATTTCATTACTATTGAAACAAAAACCATAGATTCCATCTCATTTACTCAGTACTTAGATTTGTTTTTAACGCTCATGGCTGATGCAAAAAGATAAGTCATGTACCCAGTATGTAGCTACAGCTCTTTAAAGTTGATCCAGGGAAAATTAAGTCATTTAATAATGTCCTCCCGAACGAATTTCGGCCACGGCGGCCAATCTCCAGAGAGATTAGCTATCTGCGCGGGAGATATTATAGTGTGTGCGCAAACACAGGCGCACTCTCTGTTCCTTTACTCTCATAGCCCGATGGGACGGAAAATTCGACACAACCGGAGACAGATCAGGCGCAGGACCGACGGCTTTACGAGCTCTCCGAGGCACGGGGGTGAAACACCGCCAACTTCCTAACTTCGGGTTAGTACCTACTGAGAATTTCTTGTCAGGAAAACCCAATACTAAATTATGGCCCGACCTTATTCGGGATACGAAGTACGAACCCGGGACTGCCACGTTGGTCTAGTGGTTAGCATGTTCGACTGCGGCTGACGATAAGTCTTTTACCTAGTAAGTGTGCATTTTTATATATGGTCAAACGAGAGATGAAGAAATGACCTTTAATTTGATACCATGACATCCCCACAGTTGTGACTCCCGATTCTTTAAAGTGTACCTGGAAAAGGATGACACATCATGAAATCCGTGTATGGCGCCTTAAAACATTGGAACAGTCAAAAAGAGAAGTTATTTACCCCCTAAGTAGTTACTAGTTACCCCCTATAGTCAAAAAGATGTAAGTGCAACGACTAATCAGTCGTAATTAGATTTTAAGTGCGAATTATTTGTCGAAAAAAAAAAACAGTTTCATGGTTTTTCTTAGTTCTTATGACATTCTTCTTGATGAATATGCTTATTTTTTTCTAGCTGATGCCCGCGACTTCGTCGCGTGGTTTAAATTTTTTTTTGATTCCCGCGGGAACTCCTTAATTTTCCGGGATAAAAAGTAGCATGTGTCACTCTCCAGGTTCTCAACTATACCCATGCCAAAAATCACGTCGATCCGTTGCTCCGTTGCGGCGTGATTGAAGGACAAACCAACAAACAAACACACTTTCGCATTTATAATATTAGTATGATTTCATTTGGTATTAGCTAAGATTACCTAAAATGTAATTAAAAAAGTTTTTAAACAATGTCATATTAGCTCTCAACAAAGCAATAAAATACGTCTTATTCAGATCTCCCCTTCAAACCAAGGGTTTATAATGTTAAGCACCCCATCGAGAGGAAAGCAAACAAAGAGCTTATCTGAAGGCTCCTTATTGGCGTGCTATCTGCATTCCCCAAACATTGGGACTAATGTACCTACCCCTTATAGAATCTGCCCCCGATTGTGTAAGAAAATCGTCATCGTAAACTTTTGTCAAACGTATAATTATTGTATTTAAATATCTCTAGGATCTCAAAGTTGAATATTATGTCGATAGAATAAAAGCCCACGAACATCGGCTTCACCATCACGTCAACGTTGAGGCGATCCTGCAGCTGCTCGACGTTACGCAGAACAAGGTAAGGAGACTTAAAAGGACAAAACCCTTTGAGCTAGTTCTTAATAGTGATTAGTGAAAGTGTAGTGTAAGTGCTGTCTTAAAGAACACAGGAACATAGTGTATTTAAATTGAATAAAGAAAGACTAAGATGCGTCAATAGTCTAATTTTAAGGCTAGATTGTAATTAGTGCGTATAGGTTGTTTATATACTATATTCATATTACTTAATGGGGGAAAAAAAAGTATAATTCGAACTTTTTAGAGATATTGATGCCTGCATATCAAAAAGCAAATATGAACTGCTTAAACAATTAGATTACGATTTTCTTATACAATTAATGTAAGTAGTGTAAATACCTACGAGTATGTCACCCGGACCATAATAACGAATCGATTGACATTGAATCAAAATTGGCTCAGTACTTTAGGCGCTACGATGGAACATACTTATATACATTCAGTAGAAAAAGTTTGCCAACAGAAAAAAGTGTGTGTGTGAAATTCACACACTGCAGAAGTGAAACTTTAGAAAAGTAGCCTTCCTAGAGATAAATATAACTTGTATTCTATTTCATTATCTCGCAGGCTAAATCCTATTATGAATAATATGTTTGTCTCTTTTTGGTGTGACTTTTTCGTTTCATTTTTCGTATTATCAACCACAGGCGGATTGAAATAAAACATAAAAAGCAATTAACAAATTAGACTTTCTACTGCTACATTTAAACAATCAAACAGAATATTACAAAAATGGAACGCTTTGTATGTAACACGTTCGTCCGGTGGCGCCACTTGTACCGTGGCGAGTGGCAACAACATCCGTTTCATCGAATTTTCAAATCACGATTCGAAAGAAGTTTCACTTCAAAATTTGATAGGTAGAAAATTTACCTTTCCGATCGTTCTTACATCAGAAACACAAAGCAAATACTTACAGCAAATAATACCTATTATACTATTCAATACCAACATAGAGATATCTGAATCCGGGCATTGTATCTGACCCGGGGGTCATCGGAGAAAGTGTCAGAATTATGGCTTGGCCTGCAGCATGATTGAGACAAGGACAGATAGATACGATCTGTTCGCGTCCGAGAGGGAGGCGAGATGTAACGGATAATAAAAGCTAATGTGCTTTGATATCAAGATGGATGGATTGCCTCGACGTGTGTTCTCATAAGATTACAGGTTTAGGGATCCGTAAAGAGTTAAATAGGTAAATCTAGGCCTTTCAGGGTTCCGTAACCAAAGGGTACAGAGGCTTACTCTGTTCGTCCGTCCGTCTGTGTCAGCGGGCTGTAAGTATCTCATGAACCTATTACTGCGTAGGAATAGGTACAAAGTTGAAATTTTCAGTGTTGCTGCTACAACAAAAAATAATAAAAATACACTATATCGACCTCGATGGCGCAGTGGTTAACGCTGTGGTGTGTGAGTGGGAGGTCCCGGGTTCGATTCCCGGCACGGTCAATTGTGGGATTTTATAATAATTTCTCTTGATTGAGATTGGATTGAATTTTCTCTGGTCTGGCCTGGTGGGAGGCTTCGGCCGTGGCTTGTCACCACCCTACCGGCAAAGACGTACCTCTACCTACCGCCAAGCGATACAGCTTATACTGTTACCTATTTTATGGTTTTGGTACCTACGATGCCGTCACGTAGAAACCAATCATGATATGGGTTTAATATAACTGCCGTACCTCGAACAGGTTAGACCGCTTCCATCTTAGACTGCATCATCACTTACCATCAGGTGAGATCGCAGTCAAGCTTCAAGATCGCTTGTAGTGGAATAAAAAAATTGAGTACTAAACGTTTAGGGAATTCAAATAAACAATTCGCAGCATTTCACGGATGAATATTTTTACCGTGTTAAAACATTTTCCACCAAATTTGAATAATCACCGAGGCAAGTGTTAAACGAATCGTTTTTATGGGAAATAGCGCGAAGTAACCCGACATAACGGGAGAATGATAAACGATTGGTTCCAGTCATTTGGGTTCCACAGTCATTTGACTGCCCCATTGGGCATTGGGCTAGTGGTAAGCATTTTTTTGAAGTGAAAACTTCTTTAGCCGCGTTGAGCACTTTTTGGTAGAGGCATAGAGTATTATACCTCTATGGGTAGAGGGTACTTGTGGATTCGCGTCACCGACACCGTCACCGACACCTCGCGTTGTTACGAAGACAGAAGCTCTTAAATTTAAATATACTACGTTCGTAATTAAACTTTACTCCCTTAGTTTTAAGGTTTAAATATTTTATTTATACACCTCGCGTTGTTACGAAGACGAAAGGTCTTAAATATAAAAATATACTACATTAGTAATTAAACTTTAATCCCTTGAAAGTGTGTCTGTCTGTAGTAGACAGACAGACACACTTTCGCATTTATAATATTAAGTAAGTATTGATATACGGTATAACTCTAACAGGTTTCTACACGGTATCGTACCGGAACGCTAAATCGCTAACACCGCTTACAAAAAGTCTATAAAATTACAATAACTACAAATCGATCCGTCCATATTTGTCCACGTCACCAATTGCTCCACGCTGTCACAAAAACCGCCATAAATATTGTCTGGAAGCAATCGATTTACTGCGAGACTGGCTTTTGTAGGCAAGGAGCTAAAGGCAATTAAGGTGGATATACTTTTAACTAACTAGCTGATGCCCGCGACTTCGTCCGCATGGATCAAGGTTTTTTGGTGCCCGCGGGAACTCTTTAATTTTCTGGGATAAAAAGTAGTCTATGTTATTCCAGACTATAATCTATTTCTGTGCCAAATTACATTTAGATCCGTTCAGCCGTTTTGGCGTGAATGAGTAACAAACATCCATCCATCCATACATCCATACATCCATATATCCAAACTATCGCATTTATAATATTAGTAGGATAGAAGATTGCTCCACGCTGTCACAAAAACCGCCATAAATATTGTCTGGAAGCAATCGATTTACTGTGAGACCGGCTTTTGTAGGCAAGGAGCTAAAGGTAATTAAGGTGGATATACTTTTAACTAACTAGCTGATGCCCGCGACTTCGTCCGCGTGATTCAAGGTTTTTTGTTTCCCGCGGGAACTCTTTAATTTTCCACGATAAAAGTAGTCTATGTGTTATTCCTTTTTTCGCCACTGGTTCCTCGCCTATCCGTCCCGTTCACTCCATTTGGAGTGAGTCGTGAACGGTTTTCCTAATGAGTGAAATAAATTATCAATCAATCACCTGGTATATGGTGAAAACATAAATCTTGGCGGGACGTGTACCGGATTTCCGGTTTTGGAAAGCGTATAAAAATTGTTATGGCCCCTGATTATGGCTTTGATAAGTCGATCAAATGAATTTTTAAGAAATAGAAAGCTCTTTTTAGGTTTGTTTTTTACTTTAGATTCGCTAAACGTACCTTCACGTAACTACAGCCCATTAACGTCCCACTGCTGGGCACAGGCTTCCGTTCTCGTAGGAGAGGGAATTAGAGCTTAGACCTACCCTGGTAGGTCTGGTAGGCACAGGCCTCCACTCTCATAGGAGAGGGTATTATAGCTTAGACCCACCACGCTGCTCCAATGCGGGTTGGTGGGCTTTAACGACTATCATATTATTAGTGTTAATAACCGGGACCGACGCGACGGCTGAACGTGCTCTCCGAGGCACGGGGGTGTAATTTCGTTCCTTCCGTAAATAAGAGCCTACAACCGACAAAACGCTATTTTGCGTAACATCGTCGTCGACTCAGACCTGCACGACACGACACAATTTCCCATACTTTTTTTTTATCCACTACAAGTTAGCCCTTGACTGCAATCTCACCTGATGGTAAGTGATGATGTAGTCTAAGATGGTAGCGGGCTAACCTGTTAGGGGCATGGCTGTTGTATTAAACTCATACCCCTAATCGGTTTCTACGCGGCATCGTACTGGAGCGCTAATCGCTTGGCGGCACGTCTTTGCCGGTAGGGTGGTAACTAGCCACGGCGGAAGCCTCCCACCAGGCCAGACCAGGGAAAATTGAGAAATAATAAATTCCCAAATTGACCCTGCCGGGGATCGAACCCGGGACCTCCGCACGTTAAGACAACAGCGCTCAACACTGCGCCACGGAGGACGTCATACTATGTGTTTCTGTCTGTCTGTATGCTTTCTTGATAGTCCTCTAAGCACCATACATCTTTAGCGATCGTTTCTATGACCTGATGGATTCATGTACATTTACTGTACTGTGGTATATAAATGACTAGCTGATGCCCGCGGCTTAGTCCGCGTGGATTAAGGTTTTTTGGTTCCCGCGGGAACTTTCCAGACTATAATCTATCTCTGTGCCAAATTTCATCCAGATTCGTTCAGCCGTTCGGGCGTGATTGAGTAACAAACGTCCATACATCCATACATCCATACATCCATCCAAACTTTCGCATTTATAATATTTATTTGATGTACATACATAATTATATACTTTAGTCATTTAAACGCTTCGGTATGTTTATAAAACAATAAAAAAAAAGGTTGAGCAAAGATAAATATCAATGTTTCAAATCGATTAAAACTTCTTCATAAAAAAGTTGATTGTTATCAAAAATCGAATCACTAACGCATTTGAATATTTCAGAACATCATTATATCGAGCTGCCAAATGTGGTTGGACTTTGATTAAGTAATATAGTGAAGGTAGGCATGGCAGATTTTAGATAATTAATTAATTAATGTAGGTCGACCCGTGACGGGAGTGGAGCTTGCGCTGAACATCCCGTCGCGTTGGTTACAAAAATTCCATTTTAATTTGGTGAAGTAAACCCTCGTTACTTAGATCTTACCTTATAGGTAGTCATTCCAGTCTTCGAAGCGCGATATAAATATTCGAGGAAATAAACAGCGACACCTATTGGTGGGTAAAACAACTAGCATGTGAGTAGGTACATAATAATATTATTTTCGGACTAAGTTAGAGTAATTTCTAAAATAGATAGATTTTGTTTATAAAAAAATAACAAGTGCGAGTCGGACTCGCGCACCGAGGGTTCCGTACAAACCTGTAGTAAGTTTTAAATTATTAAAAAAAAACTACTTACTAGATCTCGTTCAAACCAATTTTCGGTGGAAGTTTGCATGATAATGTACATTATATATTTTTTTAGCTTTATCATTCTCTTATTTCAGAAGTTACAGGGGGGGGGGGGGGGGGGGGGCACACATTTTACCACTTTGGAAGTGTCTCTCGTGGAAACTGTTCAGTTTAGAAAAAAATGATACTAGAAACCTCAATATCATTTTTGAAGACCTATCCATAGATACCCCACACGTATGGGTTTGATGAAAAAAATTTTTTTGAGTTTCAGTTCTAAGTATGGGGACCCCCAAAATTTATTGTAAATCTTAATGCGGTTCACAGAATACATCTACTTACCAAGTTTCTAACAAGTTCAAAAAGTTTTCTAACAGTATAGTTCTTATAGTTTCGGAAAAAAGTGGCTGTGACATACGGACGGACACACAGACAGACAGACAGACAGACAGACAGACATGACGAATCTATAAGGGTTCCGTTTTTGCCAAATTTGGCTACGGAACCCTAAAAAAAGTGTAAAAAGCCAAACATCACGCGGTGTTCACAGTCGGTCATTCAAGTACTGACCGCGCCCGATGTTGCTTAACTTCGGTAATCGGACGAAAACCGGTGTATTCAACATGGTGTGGACGTTGGCGATTAATGAATGAACCAGAAGCTTAATTCGCTATAATCCGCCACAGCAAGACAAATTCATGCGGCGCGGCGCAGTGCGTGTCTTCCACCGACAGCATGCGAACACCCACCACCCAGCTATTCTGTCACTGCGCCGCATGAATTTGGCTGTGTTCCGTTATAGACTGCGAGCACTGTTCAGTGCTCTTTACTGTGGAGAAATTCGTTCCGTTATAACTGACAGTAAACTGCTGCAGTATCCTAGGGAAATATATGACGTCATTAATCGACGCCATCTTTGTACTGTGAGCACTGGCGTTTTCGAGGTAAGGTGTATACCTAACTATAAAGGAACGGCTTCGCAGTGTAGTAAAGTGACGTCGTCAGTGCTCGCAGTGTATTTCGGGACACAGCCTTTGTCTGCTGTGGCGGATTCATTATCATGGACTTCCGCAAAGTAACGCCTGCTTCGATTCAATCGTTGGCGATTATTCTTTTGAAAATATTGATGACTTCAAATGGAGTTCCTCAAGTTATCTGTGTTTTTCTTAGCATTGTCTTTCTGCACTGTTTTTTGCACTGTTACTTGCCGCCGGTATAGAATTTTTTTCTTTACTGTAAATCGTATTATACTCGTGTAATCGTACCTATATACTGTTTCAGTGACTGCCTCGTTGGCCTAGTGGTTAGTATGTTCGACTGCGGCCGACGAGGTCCCGGGTTCGAGTCCTAAGTCGGGCCATAATAAGTATTGGGTTTTTCTGACAAGAAATTCTCAGTAACTAGCCCGGAGTTAGGAAGTTGGCGGTGTCACACCCCCGTGCCTCGGAGAGCACGTTAAGCCTTCGCGTCGGTCCTGCGCCTGATCTCTCCGGTCGTGTCGGATTTTCCGTCCCATCGGGTTATGAGAGTAAAGGAACAGAGAGTGCACCTGTGTATGCGCACACACTTATAGCACTATAAATCTCCCGCGCAGATGGCTAATCTCTCTGGAGATTGGCCGCCGTGGCTGAAATTCGGTCGGGAGGACATTATTATTATACTGTTTCAGTATTAAGTACTTTAATCTTGTTTACGCTCTTGTTTCAGAATTTATCAATCAATCAATTTTGTTTTTTGTTGATTTTCTCAAAAAGCGCTCAATCAATTTCGATAAAAGGGGATAGAACCGATCTGGCATAGCGACCTGCCGCCATTTTGATTTTTTTTCGAAATTGCGGTGCACAATGATAGTGGTATGTATGGGTAGAGGACACATAGACGAACAAATAATGTCGAGTAACATATGTAGTACCCCAAAGTGTCACGTTACCGAGATATTTGGAGGTAAAGATAGACATATGAGGACAACGACAATCATTAAGAATATACTTATTACGTGTCTACAGGCGTCCGATTGTATCCAAATAATCGTTTCTAGGTTGATTATTATTATTACTATTTATTAGAAGAGAGTAGGTACATTACATACTACTAGGAGCACGAGAAAACTACTACATACTATTATTAATTATTTATCTACTAAAACGCATCGCAATGAAACGCAGTCGACATGTCGCGTTGGTCGCATGTCACTTAGCTTAAAAACATTTTTTTAAGTAGGTAAGTATTGCAGCTAGTTAGATATGTAGACAAGCCAACACGCGCGCGCGAGATACTTTGACATAATATAGCGTTTCATTGCGATGCGATGCGATTTAGTAGGCAAATAATTAATTATTATACCTAGTAGTCGTTTTCTCGTGCTCCGAGTAGTATGTAGTGTACCTACTCCCTTCTAATAAACAGTAATAATAATAATCAACCTGGGAACGATTATTTGGATATAATCTGACGCCTGTAGACACGTAATAAGTCTATTTTTAATTATTGTCGTTGTCATCATATGTCTATTTTTACCTCCAAATATCTCGGTAATGTGACACTTTGGGGTACTATGTTACTTGACATTATTTGTTCGTCTATGTGTCCTCTATCCATACATACCACTTCCATCGTGCCCCGCGATTTCGAAAAAAAATCAAAATGGCGGCGGGTTGCTATGCCAGCTTCCATACAAAAAGGTTCGAACCCCTTTATATGGGACCTGCACCTCTGAAGTAAGATCTACCAAACAAAAAAAGAATCATCAAAATTGATTCATAATTGGCGGAATGATCGCGTTACATACATAAAAAAATAAAAAATAAAAATTGGCAGTCATAGGGACTGCCGAAAGAAGTGAAAACGAATATTTAAAATAATAAAAAATAAAAAAAATATTTAAAACAATCAAAATATAGACCTTCAAACGAAGCCAATGTAGTACATTTATACTTAAGACCTTTTGTCTTCGTAACAACGCGAGCATGGGGCAGCGAGGTGTCGGTGTCGGTGACGCGAATCCACAAGTTTACCCCCTACCAAAAAGTGATCAACGCGGCTAAAGAACTTTTCACTTCAAAAACATACACTCGAATTGAGAACCTTTGAAGTCCTGACTCCTTTTTTATACGACTGCCTGAAGAAAGGAGTATATTGTTTTCAGGGTTCATGTATGTACCCACTTATGTATGTGAGTTTGTATATTCCACCATATAACTTCTATACGCCTGGAACAGATTTTGATGAATGAGGTATCGTTAGAATCCTTAGCTTAATCCAGGTGATATAAAAAGTGCTCAACGCACTTCAAAAACATAAACTCGAATTGAGAACCTTTGAAGTCCTGATTTTAAAATTAGTAGTAGTAATTTTTTTTTTAAAATTGATAGGGTGACCATGGTCCCGCATCGCAGACTAAAGTTGATTTTTTTTTCCAAAATAAGATTAACTATATTGTCATCATCAAGAAAATGATGAGTAGATTCCAAAAATATACAAGACTATATTTCAATATCCAGTGACTCACAAAAAAATATCATTTAACTATGGCAGTCGTATTTTTCAATTCTTTGAGTTATATTCACTTGTTGAAGTCGGTTAAAAATGAATGCTCGGTCGATGCAGGCGCATCCCTGTTCTATTAAAAAAGCAGCCAGCATTTAACGATTCCATAAACGATTACCTGGGTTACGTACCACGTACAGGCGTAATGAAAAGTGCTAGGATTAACAAAAATAAAAATTGTGTTAATTCGTTCAACTTGTGTCAGTTGCGTTGGTTTTGTGGGCTGTCCACGAGATTTGAAGCTAATGATCGCAAGGATGGCGTTTATTTCAATGCAACGGTGCCCTATCAATCCACCCTTAAGGTTTAGCCCCACTCCAGAGGCACGGCCCACCACCACCACCACTACAGGCCATTAACGTCCCACTGCTGGGCACAGGCCTCCACTCTCATAGGAGAGAGGGAATTAGAGCTTAGACCCACCACGCTGCTCCAATGCGGGTTGGCGGGCTTTAACGACTATTATCATGTTAGTGATAATAACCGGGACCGACGGCTTAACGTGCTCTCCGAGGCACGGGGGTGAAGCACCGCCAACTTACTAACTCCGGGGCTGTACTGAGAATTTCTAGTCAGAAAAACCCAATACTAGGTATTCTTTGAATGAGTTTGTATGGAGCTGCGCCCACTTGGGCCCCAAGCGACGGCAGAGTCAATTTGGGAATTTATAATTGCTGAATTTTCCCTGGTCTGGCCTGGTGAGAGGCTTCAGCCGTGGCTAGTTACCACCCTACCGGCAAAGACGTACCGCCAAGCGATGTAGCGTTCCGGTATGATGCCGTGTAGAAACCGAATAGGGGTATGGGTTTAATATAACTGCCATGCCCCTAACAGGTTAGCCCGCTACCATCTTAGGCTGCATCGTCACTTACCATCCGGTGAGATCGCAGTCAAGGGCTAACTAGTAATGGATTAAAAAAAAAAGCATCTTCAGGAGATGTTGACTCGACAATGCACTATTGTAAAGACTTAAAACTTCTAGTACTTTCATTAAGCTATTTTTACACCACACTGCGCAAGCGCATTCCTCGTCTGTTTCTAATTTCCCGTCTAGCATTTTACGATCTCGTAAATGTTCACCTGGGTGCGTACAGGCGACGAGACAAGTGCTCACTGACAACTTTAATTTATGTGGCGACTAAGATTTTATGTTACTTTTTATATCTTTTTTTATTACATAGATTGGCAACATTTTAACTTGTTAATAAAAATGCGTTTCACTTACTCTTAAACAAGTTTTATTTACAGCTATCACGACGAAAATACACTAGGGATAGGACATAAAGTCTGTATTTTTTCGCACACGAGTGCGTACTCTACATAAAAGTGAAATACGCGGACTTTTTGTCTGCCAAACAACAAAAAGTGTCCAAGTGTGCCCTATATAGGTTTTAGGAAAAGTCAAGCTTTTTAGCCTGAGGGTGAAATCGGCAGACTTGATTTAAAATGAGAGATTTATGTTTCCGTCGTAAACATTGCCTCGTTTTATATAAATAAACTAGCTGATGCCTGTGACTTCGTCCGCGTGGAATAAGTTTTTTAATTCCCACGGGAACTTCTTAATTTTCCGAGATAAAAGTAGCCTGTCACTCTCCAGGTCCTCAACCTATACCCATGCAAAAAATCACTTCGATCCACTGCTTAGTTCAAACCAACAAACAAACACACTTTCGCATTTATAATATCAGTATGAGAACTCTTTATTGACCAACACAATATTATCTAAGTTCAATTTAATTTATAAACTCTACTTATTTTAAAAATAAGGTATGGTCAATGGGCAACCTCCTACACATTTTAGTTCTATATCAAATCTGAGATAGTACGCACTTAGTAATAAATAATAGATCTCAGCATAATTAAGAATCTATACTAATATTATAAATGCGAAAGTGTGTATGTCTGTCTGCTATGCTTTCACGGCTCAACTACTCAACCGATTTTGATGAAATTTGGTACAGTGACAGGTTACATCCCGGGAAAGGACATAGGATACTTTTTATCCCTGAAAATTTAAGAGTTAAACTTTGACCACATGAGTGTACTGCTTTGCCGCGTGAGTGCAATTCTTCTCGCGTCAATTTATACGATCGACTTTCCACTTGTGCACTTGACAGTCCATAAACTTAGCTCCAAGCACGCGTGAACAAGGCAACGATGGTGCTGTTCCTGGGTAAATGATGGTACTGACTAAGGTGGAACTTGCAAGGATATTAAACTCGGGGAAACGATGATTCTCTCGAGTTCAATACCCTTCTCCGGCTAATACCTTTCAACCCATCACACCACCGGCCTTAACTACCAGTCACTATTATTTAAACTACTAGCTGATGCCGGCCACTTCTTTCGCGTGGACTGAGGTTTTTCGGTTCCGCGGGAACTCTTTAATTTTCCAGGATAAAAAGTAGCATAAGTGTCATTCCAGATTATGATCTATCTCGGTGTTAAATTTCATCCAGATCCGTTCAGCCGTTGAGGCGTGATTGAGTAACAAACATCCATCCATACATGGGTACAGCCATCCATCTAAACTTTCACATTTATAATATTATTATAGAGTATAGACTATAGATGCTACTACTAGACACGCATCTCCTCTCCGAATCAGCCCCCCGATTACGTAAGAATTGTCGATCAAACGTTAAAGATTTTCGTCAAAGTAAAATAAACCATAACTGCATTGAATTAGATCTCAATTTCGTCTGCCCATTCTTATACGTTTAGGTATGTACGATATCCTAAACGTATAAGAATGGGCAGACGAAATTGAGCTCTAATTCAATCCTGCCATGGTTTATTTTACTTTGACGAAAATCTTTATCGTTTGATCGGCCATTCTTACATGATTGGGGCCCGGTTGATGCTCAATTGTCTAAGCACATCGTAATCATTATTGTCAGCTTATAACGTATTACTCGAACTGTCTAAGGAGTTCATACATGCTTTTTGACGTGCAGTCGTCTATGAACTCCTTAAACATTTCGATATACGTTTGACAAACGATTACGGTTTCCTTACACAATCGGGTAGATTATAAGTAGTTCGTAGATGCCTGTACGTCAAAGTGTATGAATATTAAATTCTATAATTTTTGTTCTTTTTGAGTAATAAATGTCTTCTTTAGCCGCGTTGAGCACTTTTTGGTAGGGGGTAAACTTGTGGATTCGCGTCACCGATACCTCGCTCCGACATGCTCGCGAACAATTTTTTTTTTATTATTATTTTAAATATTCGTTTTCACCCAATTTTTTTTAATGCTCTAATATAAGCCCTTGACTGCGATCTCTGGTTGACTGTTCGACAGTTCGAGTAATACGTTTTAAGCTGTCAAATGATAACAATTTGGGCCTCTGCTTACATAATACTTGGATGGCCCCATATTAGCGGGTAATTCAATTGCCCTACCACAACCGAAACGCAAAACGGTTGCGAGCGTAGAGACGTTGTCAAAATAGCGGCGCTCGCGGAATTAAATAATTACCCTTTGATCAGCGCCGCCCGTGGCCACGCAGTTTAATATGCAGCTTCAAAGAGAAACTGATTAAATATACGAGGCCACAAGGCACAAGCGCGAGCGATTTATTTGGCTATTACTCTTTAAATACTGACTCGTTGGTCTAGTGGTTGGCATGTTCGACTGCGGCCGACGAGGTCCCGGGTTCAAGTCCCGGGTCGGGCAATAATTGAGTATTGGGTTTTCTGACTAGAAATTCTCAGTACTAGCCCGGAGAGCACGTTAAGCCGTCGGCCCCGGTTATTATCACTAACATGATAATAGTTGTTAAAGCCCGCCAACCCGCATTGGAGCAGCGTGGTGGGTATAAGCTCTAATTCCCACTCTCCTACGAGAGTGGAGGCCTGTGCCCAGCAGTGGGACGTTAATGGGCTTTAGTGGATGGACTCTTTAAATAGAGCGTAGCTGTCTTCGGCTAATTTAATATGCAAGGGCCATACTGCCAACGCTTAAACTAATACTTAAGCAATATTAGCAATTATTAACGTGACGTCAAACTGTAATCTTGAGAAATATCGTCCTTGACGTTACTAAAATAAGGATCATAATTCAATATGGCTTTAAGGGTTGGCAGTAAGGCCCCAGCTTTTTAATTAACACATAGTACGATGCTTCCGATCACAAGCGTTAAAAATGTAACAAGTGTTAGCGATTGGCAAATGGCATGGTATTAAGTAATTACTCTTTAATCAAACATACGAGTAGATAGAGAACACGTTAAACTTTACTTGCCAAAAATAGACAGATAAATACATACAACTTTCGAAAATACAACAAATAATTTTCTGCTCGTCGCCTTTGCCTTGTTCCACGTCAATAAAGTGGGCAAATATCATTTCATTCATCCAGTATTATACGTTTTGTGGATGAACATCATTTTAATTTACATTTCACGAACAAACAAACCTTGTAATATTTATTTTCCCGCGTAAATATTTGACTTGCACTCGGGAAATCAATTTTATTTATTTTCGTGAGTGCTTATTTTTATTCATAAAACGTTTGCAATTTACGGATGATACGAAATACATGTTGAAAGATATACTTAGGTACCTATAGCCCGACAAAACAAACTTATCTAACGCGGTATCTAACAGCGACGCTGTACATATATATGAAAAACTAGAAAATGCCCGCGACTTCGTCCACGTGGATAAAGTTTTTCCAATTCCCGCTAGAACTCCATAGTTTTCCGGGATACAAAGTAGCCTATGTCCTTCCCCGGGATCCAACCTATCCCTCTACCAAATTTCGGTTGGGCCGTGAAAGCGCATAGACAGACAGACGGACAGACAGACACACACTTTCGCATTTATAATATTAGTATGGATAAAACAAAAACTAAACAGGCATAAAAAATTTTGAAAATCCATACTAATATTATAAATGCGAAAGTGTGTCTTTCTGTCTGTCTGTCTGCTACGCTTTCACGGCTCATCTGTTCAACCGATTTTGATGAAATTTGGTACAGGGATAGGCTGTATCGGGAAGGGGTACAGCCTATCCCTGGAAAAGTATCCCAGAAAATTCAAGAGTTTCCGCGGGAATCAAAAAAAAAATACCTATCCCTTCAACCGATTTTGATGAAATTTTGTATAAGGATCGTTTGTATCCAGAGGAAGGACAAAGGCTACTTTTTATCCCGGAAAATTAAAGAGTTCCCGCGGGAATCAAAAAACCTTAATCCACGCGGACGAAGTCGCGGGCATCATATATCATAATATTTTTGAAATTATCTGAGCAGATTTTGTTTTAAATGTAGGGACTAAATAGGTGAGATACAAAATATTACTAGACTTACGGAACTATTCCGTAGGTAGTTCTGACTTCTGAGTTCTGACGTAGTTACCAGTTAAGAGGATCGTCTAGTGACGAAACGCGACGCGAGTTGGTATTTTCAATAATGCTATCTGTTTCACAACGCTTCGCTGCCTTCTACGTATCGTGCGATAGCAAGATCGTGTGAGTTGCAAGTCCAGTAGGCATATGCCTACATTTTATTCTTGAAATATTGTTTCGGGTGATAACGTTTTTACCCCCCCAAACATTTACAAAATTAGACAATTTTGGTTTCATTAGATTCAGTACACCTTAATCTAGGCTCGTACGTTTTATTTTTTTTGTATTTTAGTATAGTTAAATTAAAAAAAAGTTAAAATACTCGAGGAAGTTTTTAGGTCAAAAATATGGATATTTAGACGCTAATAACTTTTTAAACGTACGAGCATAGTTCTTCATTGTATCTGCAACATTTCTAAAAATTATGAAAATTGGACATCATTTACGGGAAGAAAAACGTTATCGCTTTTTGTATGAAAATTTACAACTAGACAATCCTCTTAACCATAAGAACTGAAAATCTAGTCTCAAGAAAGAATCTTTGTCTCAAGCTTGTTCAGGTATACTTTAAAATAGATTCCAAAAAGGTTAACGTTGCACAAAGAAGGAGATCACAATGGACTAATGGTGTCAAGACCAACCTCAAAAGCTCTTTAGCTGCGAAGCTGTGCTTTAGAACCCGTATATGAATAAACCGACATCAGCTAAGAACAGGTGTTTCTGCTCTACGTTTCTGATTCGAACCGCCCGGCCCTAACGCTCCACTGATCCGCAGAAAACGACAGGGGGGAAGAAGGTGACGCTTTGCACACCTTCTCCCGCCTTAGTATAGGTGTTTAGGACCCTGACTGCTGACTTTTGGTTTTTTTTATAATTCACTAGCTGATGCCCGCGACTTCGTCCGCGTGGATTGAGGTTTTTCGGTTCCCGCGGGAATTTTTTAATTTTCCGGGATAAAAAGTAGCCTATGTGCTATTCCAGACTATAATCTATCTCTGTGCCAAATTTCATCCAGATCCGTTCAACCGTTGGAGCGTGATTGAGTAACAAACATCCATACATCCACACATCCACACATCCATACATCCATACATCCATACATCCATACATCCATCCAAACTTTCGCATTTATAATACTAGCTGATGCCCGCGACTTCGTCCGCGTGGGGTGAGGTTTTTTGGTTCCCACGGGAACTCTTTAATTTTCCGGGATAAAATGTAGCCTATGTGTTATTCCAGACTATAATCTATCTCTGTACCAAATTTCATCCAGATCCGTCCAGCCGTTCTGGCGTGATTGAGTAACAAACATCCATCCTCCGTACTCCGCCACTAAATGCTGGAACAATATACCCCCTCCAATTAGAAAATTAAAAAATATTTTTACATTTAAAATAAATTTTAAAAAATACCTTTTAGAGAAACAGGTTGAATTTCAGGATCTGGTGGCGGAATTTTCATTTCTGTAGGGTTACAATGCTTATTATACATATATGGGTTTAATTAAATATGTTTATTTTTATTTTTTACTAGCTGATGCCCGCGACTTCGTCCGCGTGGTTGAGGTTTTTTTGATTCCCGCGGGAACTTCTTAATTTTCCGGGATAAAAAGTAGCCTATGTGCTATTCCAGACTATAATCTATCTCTGTGCCAAATTTCATCCAGATCCGTTCATCCGTTGGAGCGTGATTGAGTAACAAACATACATCCATACATACATACATCCATCCATCCAAACTTTCGCATTTATAATATTTATATGGATTAATTTCAATTAATCATTATTATTTATTTTTATTATTATATGTGAATTTAACAGAAAGTATCAGACTATTATAATGAATTATATTTATTTTGTTTTCTTCTACTCAATTAAAATCTATATCTTAATATATATAAATCTCGTGTCACAATGTTTGTCCTCAATGGACTTCTAAACCACTTAACCGATTATAATAAAATTCGCACACCATGTGCAGTTCGATCTAACTTGAGAGATAGGATAGTTTAATATTATATAGATTATAGATTATTAGTGCTACCCGTGCGAAGCCGGGGCGGATCGCTAGTAAGATATATATACATATATATATATATAAAATATATATATCTTAGTATATAGTTAAGTATGTGTTGGTATAAGTGCAATAGACTGTAATTAGTGGTTTAGTGCTAGTTTTATTATTTATAATTATGGATCCGTGGCGTCGCCTGCAACAAGGTTCCGGCTGAAAATCAGCGCTGCATGGTTTTTATATTGCCTTTGTGCATATTCGAATCATGCAGCATTATGCTGAGTTGGGAACTTTTTTCAGGTTGTGCCACACATGACTCCTGTTGTCCCGGCGCTTGTGTCACCTTGGTTGTTTAGCACATTGCTGTTGGTGGTGGTGATGGAGGCGCCGGGGTAGCATACCTTTAAGGTAAGGGCATGTGTGGCAGAATTGGAAAATAAATGCTTTTTCTTTCTTTTCTTTCTTTCATCCATACATCCATACATCCATCCAAACATTCGCATTTATAATATTATAAGTATAGATTTATTTGTATTGTTGTAACTGTGACGTCACCCGGGGTCACAGCTGAAAATCAGCGCCTTCTTTGTATGCATTTTTAGCATATAACGCAAGGCAAAACGCTGAGCTGTACACCCTTTCTGGGTGGTGTCACAGACGAAAGAGTTACATTTGTATCTAGTTTTGTCTGTGATACCACTGTTGAATAAACTGTTTTTCTTTCTTTCTTTTCTTTTTTATTGTCGGTTCAGCGTCGCGACGTCTCAGTTGCATCCAATACGTCTTGGGACCCTGAGACTTCTCTTTCTAGACGCGGACTGTGCTGCTGGTTTTTTAGTGGGTATTCTGCTTCATCTGTGAGTCCTACATACCCGCCTTGTATGGGAAGAGTAAATGCATTTTTCCAGCAAAAAAAAAGAATGTGGAATGCAGGCCTTCTAGCGTATGTATACCCTGCCACTTATACCTTAAGTACCTTCAATGCAAGAGTGAATAGGCATCTTCTAGGCAAGCGCGCTCCAGCCTGGACCTCATCATCGCTTTGGTAATAAAAAAAAGTTCTCAAGTATTGTCAATCTATGATTGGTTGATACTTGAGAACTTGTTCTTAGTTGATATAGGTTTAATTACGGGCCTAGAAATTATAAGACCCTGAGGCTTCGTCTTGAACTCTAAGTTGTTGTCATCTACTTGTCTTCGCCCCACTACTGAGCTTGTTTCTTCTCTCAGAACCTCTCAGTCCAACACACTGGCTAAGTACGAATTGGCAGACTTCACACATCCTTAAGATTATAAATGGAGAACCCTCAGGCACTTTTCTTCAAGATATTTCCATCTCCGTTAACGCATCGTCCACGTGGTTGTTTTTAATTCCCGCGGAGCTCCTTAATTTTCCGGAATAAAGAGTAGCCTATGTCTTTCCCCGGGATGTACCTACGTCTATACCAAATTATAATAAAATCGGTTGATGGGCCATTAAATCGTAGCAGACAGACAGACAGATAGACCGACAGACACACTTTCGCAAATAAAGGTTAAAACTGCGTGCCCGGTATCAACAACCAGGGGGTCTACTCTCTTTCTCTTAAACGAAACTTCGCAAACGAACGTAATTAGTCGGTTATTAGACCCACACAAAATCGTTCAATCCAATCGGTCACGAAAATTGTCTATGGATCCGTACTTCGTCTGCGTGTACGAAAACGAAATAGAGAGGAGCATAGAGATAATATTATGTAGGAGAGGAGTTAACGAAATTTCGTTCGTTCGTTTGCGAAGTTTCGTTTTAGAGAAAGAGAGTAGACCCCCTGGACTGCCAAATAGGAGATCCCTAAATACCATTACTCTAATTTAAGTTTCAAAATACTCAACATAACTCTTTTTCGAGTAGGTACTTAGCGCACTAATTTACTGATGGACTGAATAGATTTACCTACTGAAACAAGTCCAACAGCCCTCGATGGATCGAATGAAACAAGTGAAACAACCCTCGATGGATAGAATGAAACAAGTCCAACAGCCGTCGATGGATAGAGTGAAATAAGTCCAACAGCCCTCGATAGATAGAGTGAAATAAGTCCAACAGCCCTCGATGGATAGAGTGAAACAAGTTAAACATCACTCGATGGATAAAATGAAACAAGTTCAACAACCCTTGATGGGCTCAGCGATTACACGAATTTGATCCCATAAAATAACATGAAATGTGACGAAAAATATATATCTGAAAGCCGTCTGAAATCAAATTGGGACGCAAATAGCGTAATTCGATTTCTGTGAGTGCGGATGTTTTTCCGAATCACGGAATTTCTGAACGATGTTTGTTTTATAAATATACGTTATCTTTCAGCTTTTACTTATCTCAAATCAATTTTATTATTTTAAGATTATGTATATTATATTTTAAGATTATGTAAATGATAAAAGAGCATGGATTTGCAATGGATCGATCTTAGGCCTTCGGTTACTTATGTACCTACACACTGATGTAATTGTAAATTATTTTTTTCAAAAGAACAACCACCGAGTTTCTTGCTGGTATTTCTCGGTAGGAATATCATTCCGAACCAGTGGTAGATTTTCTCGACTATTCAAAAGCACTAGTAAAAGTAAAGTTGAAAAAAATATATTTTAATTTTGAGTTTTGTAATTTTAAAAGTAAACATTGAACTACTTGTGTTATCTGTCTTCGTGGTGTCAATCTCCGAGCCGCTGTCAATCGGAAGATAGATCGGCACACAAATCGCCGATCACTCGTTCTAATAATGCGACCAAGGCTACGTTCGCACTGCGAAAAACTGACACGCGATATTGTTTTTATACGACTGCCTGTAAAAAGGAGTATTGTTTTCAGGGTTCATGTATGTATGTATGTGAGTTTGTATATTCCACCATAACTTCTATACGCCTGAACGGATTTTGACGAATGAGTTATCGTTAAAAACCTTAGCTTATTCCGGGTGACATAGGCTAGTAAAATTTTTAAAAATTGATAGGGTGACAAATAAATAAAATATGGTATATATAGTATATACGCTTAAATAATTCTCTGGTTTGATACAAATTCCACGCGATGCGGTATGAATTATATTCGAGCGAATATTTTGTGCTGTACAGAGTTGGATGACGCTCACCGTATTCGCAGTGTGGAGTGGGTGAAATCCGTACGCGAAATATAAATCGCGTGGATAAAATTCGCGCAAATATTTTCGCAGTGCGAACGTAGCCTAACTGCACCGCTGTCGGTAATAGCTAGGCAATCGCTGCTTAGCTTGGCAATGCGCCATGATAAGGAGCGATTTCAAATCAATTTGGTTTGAAAACTCGATAAATCGTTTAAGATTCGTTACAAAATAGTAAAATAATCGATTGGAAAATCTTTTCATTTGCGTTATTTTCACTAACAAGATAATAGTCGTTACAGCTCGCCAACCCGCATTGGAGCAGCGTGATGGATGTAAGCTCTCATTTCCTCTTTTTTTTTATTCCACTACAAGTTTACAGCCCTTAACTGCGATCTCACCTGGTGGTAAGTGACGATGCAGTCTAAGATTGTAGCGGGCTAACCTGTTAGGGGTATGGCAGTTATCCTAGTCGGTTTCTACACGGAATCGTACCGGAACGCTGAATCGCTTGGCTTGGTCTTTGCCGGTAGGTTGGTAACTAGCCACGGGCGAAACTTCCCACCAGACCAGACCAGAAAAAAATCGAACCCGGGACCTCCCACGTTAAGACAACAGCACTCAACACTGCGCCAGGGAGGTCCTCTTCTATAAGAGTGGAGGCCTGTGTGGATGTTAATGGCTTGTAGTAGTATCTCTCACACTGCCTCGTTGGTCTAGTGGTTAGCATGTTCAACTGCGGCCGACGAGGTCCCGGGTTCGAGTCCCGGGTCGGGCCATAATTAAGTATTGGGTTTTTCTGTCTAGAAATTGGTGGGTATCTCTCGTAGACAAGGAATAAGGACAGCTTTTTTTTATTTCCTAGTTTTCAATACAAATTCGCAATAGTTCGCAAACAACTGTACCGCTAAATACCCTAACACAACCTATAATACAGCGGGCTTAGTCTGGCAGGTGTCCAGCGCGCAAGATTTACCGCCGTCCGGGGAAAGGTAACTGGCGCGGGCATTTATCATTCCCAGATTACCGTGATTACAGTTTAAATTACATCGGTTTGCGCCCAAAATGCCTATTTACAATTTAGACTACTTAAACTGGTTTTAAAGTAAAACTTCTTTAGAATCGATGTGATTTGAAAATTCAATTAAACGAAAAGGTGAAACGAAAAAGCGACATCCAAAAGAGACAAACATATTCATAAATAAATATGATTTCGCCTGCGAGAGATGTTGGTTATTCTTAACGATTGTCGCCGGACGCTCGTGGTGCGGGCCTCGAGGCTGTGCCTCCTTACACGGGTATATCCTCTCAGGTGGCGTTTTGCCACCTCGATATATTATAGGAGATAGGTGCACTTTTGGTAATTATCGCCAGAAAGGCTGATTCAGTGGTGGGTGTAAACCTCTCCACTGATGACAAAAGTGAATGTCTGTCCGCATGCGGATGGGCCTTTCGCTAGAAATGGCCGCTCAAAGACGGTTTATGGTTACCAAAAATGAACCATAACATGAAAGGCTGATTCTTGTGCAGTATTAAAGTATGCGCAGTACCTATGTAAACAGTATAAAAACTGACGCTATTCATCGAGCCTTTCACTAGATATCACCTGTCAAAGACGTAAAAAAATATTAGCAATTATTATGTCATCATGTTGATTGCTATTAAATTTTTTTAACATCTAGTCGGCCATATCTAGTGAAAGGCCCATCCGCATGCGGGCGGACTTTCACTATCGTCATCAGTGGAGAGCCCTACACCCACCTAATACTGAATCAGCCTTTCTGGCGATAGTTAACAAAAGTGCAGCTAACTCTTAGTCCAATAATTAGGGTATCGTACCCAGTTTAGCGTTAATACAGTAAACCAGTTATTTCACAGCAAAGTATCGCAATTATGCTCCAAAGACTTTATCATCAATTTGTCACCTGTAATCGTATTATCCTAATGCTATACTATACGAGTATATTACGTCCTCGTTCCAGACGCCTAATAACGTTATCGTATCTACGTGGGGTTGGTAAATTGCCACTCCGGTAATAAGTATATTAATTAAATTTATCCCTAGACATGTATCCGTGCTTCATTACTTAGATACTAGGGGGTAATCATGTATTTGGAACTTCGTGGATTTTCCTAAAAATAACACAAACAGCTACCTGCTAGTTTTTCTTCCAGTAATTATGTAAAAATACCATTCCACTGAGTACGGTGGTCAAAGGGTAAAATAACCCCGGTGAAATACTTAAAAAACGGTAAAATACCAATCTGACTTTCGTACGCACTTTTTTATATGTCTAAATCGAGGAATAATTATACAATATTCAAATATTTTACGTAATTTTCTGTGGGTGCGGTTGGTGGGGTTAGGGATCATCCATAAAGTACGTCACACGTTATGGGTAAGGGAGGGGGTCGACGAAATGTGACATTGTGTGACAAGGCGTGGGAGGGGTCCTAAGTTTCGTGACGTCACATTTCAAAATCTTATACATCTAAGTGTTAAAATGCCAAATTTGAACTATTAACGAAAAACTTAAAAATATTTCCAACTCTATCTGTATCTGTAAGGTTTAAATTGTTTTATTGGCGAGTTTTCTAGATGTTTCTAGATGTAAAATTGCAATATATGTGACGTCACACTAGGGAGGGTCTCACAAATGTGACTGGCTGTGACAAGGACGGGGGAGGGGTCAAAAAATCACGAAATTAGTGTGACGTACTATAAGGATGGCCCCTTAGGCTAGATCAAAGCTCTTAGCGCAAAAATTTCACGTAGGACAAATTGTGCCACATATTATTATGAAATGTCAAGACTCTACCTACCTACCACCGGTTCGGAAAACAGATTCTACTGAGAAGAACTGGCAAGAAACTCAGCAGTAGCTTTTTAATAAAATGGCAGTCATACCGATAGAAAAGAAAACGAATATTTAAAATATTTTTTTTAAATATATAAACCGTAACACTAAGGCATTAAAGTTCAATTACGAATGTATAGTATATTAATTATATTCAAGACCTTTTGCCTTCGTAACAACGCGAGCATGTCGGTGTTAGCGAGCATGTCGGTCACGCGGATCCACAATTTTACCCCCTACCAAAAAGTGCTCAACGCGCCTAAAGAAGTTTTCACTTCAAAAATGTTACAATAATATGTAATCAATAACAAGAATAATTACACTAACTTGTGGGCTGTCGAATGCGATGCGATAAAAACTCTATAGCCGCAGGATGTTCAAAGCAATGTCTCAATATGCTTTTCTACATGGTGCCTCTACTCGAAAGGTAACCCATTGCAGAATTGTTAATTAATTTTGATGTTCGCTCCCTGTATCGAATTTACGCTAACGGGCTGTTCGTGACGCGCTTTAGTGAAGAGCATTACACGGAATCGCGTTACCTAAGTGTTAACTGTTAACGTCTATCTACATAATATACCTTCATACCGTGCCTTCATAATTCATTCCTAACAGGATACTTTACCTCAGGTAAGTAAGTAAAGGGGCTCCTAATTTTTATAGAAGAGTATCGGCGATTCGATTTCG
Organism: Erebia ligea; assembly: GCA_917051295.2. Lineage (NCBI taxonomy): Eukaryota > Metazoa > Arthropoda > Insecta > Lepidoptera > Nymphalidae > Erebia > Erebia ligea. The sequence goes on along the minus strand of OU785234.1, from coordinate 1,674,167 downwards.
AAACCTGAGCTCCCTTAGCTTTTTTTATTTATTTACTAGCTGATACCCGTGACTTCGTCCGCGTGTATTAGAAGGTATTTTTGGTTCCGGCGGGAACTCTTTAATTTTCCGCGATAAAAAGTAGCCAATGTGCTATTCCAGACTATAGGTAATCTATTTCTGTGCCAAATTTCATCCAGATCCGTTCAGCCGTTCTGGGGTGATTGCGTAACAACTACTCGTAACAAACATCCATCGATCCAAACTTTCACATTTATAATATTAGTATCTGATGGGTTGAACTTGAAAGCTATCACCTAATCAGTGAAACGGATGAAACGTGAAAAGGTAACAGCTGACAGACATCATAATACAATATTATTAAGTAATAGCTGATGCCCGCGACTTCGTCCGCGTGGACTAAGTTATTTCGATTCCCGCGGGAACTCATTAATTTTCCGGGATAAAAAGTAGCCTATGTATGTATGTACGTATGTATATTCCTTATAGCTGATGCCCGCGACTTCGTCCGCGTGGAATAAGTTTTTCAGTTAATTTTCCAGGATAAAAAGTAGCCTATATTACCATTCCACGGTATAATCCCCCTATAATGGTGAAACACGTACTTCTTCATATTTTAACGAAAGCCCAAATGCTGTTTCATGGCTATAACTTGAGAAATTAAGGATTTTCATACAAACGCTTGACCCCTATTTCACCCCTTCGGGGGTGGAATTTTGAAAAACTGTGAAACACATGAGTATGTTTTTATTTTCAACCCGCAGCTCATATATCAAGTTTCATGGCTATAACTTGAGAAATTAAGGACTTTCATACAAACTCTCAACCCCTATTTCACCCCATCGGGGGTGGAATTTTGAAAAACTGTTAAACACATATGTTTTCATTTTCAACCCGCAGCTCATATATCAAGTTTCATGGCTATAACTTGAGAAATTAAGGACTTTCATACAAACTTTCAACCCCTATTTCACCCCTTCGGGGGTAGAATTTCGGGATAAAAAGTATCCTATGTCCTACCTCGTAGTATGGGCTCAAATCGTGCCAAGTTTCGTTTGAATTCAATGCGCGGCCAAGATACAGACAGACAGACTGACAAAAATGAAAAAAATTACAGATTTGGCTTCAGTATCGAATAATGAGTGCCCTCCAAAAAAAATTTTCAAAATATCTTCAATGTACAGAATTGGACCTGTTACAGTTTTATTATAAGTATAGATAGAAGTATAGATAGACCATAGTATAAAAGTATAGATTAAGAAATTTATCTGAACATTTGGGTGTAATTTGACAACAGTCTAGTTAAATAAATAATGTTTAGTCATCGATTTACCAACTAAGGATACAACATTACCTACAAATTAATACTCAAAAAGCGTCCACAATCGCTTATACAAACACAGCTATAGATAATAGACAAAGAGACACCAAACGGTTCACAAAAACCAACCATATAAGTTTATATTTAGGGTTCAATTTTGTATTAACAATTCGACACATACGACATTTTGTCGCCTAGTGCACTCATGCGCGACTGAGGCAAAAATTGTTCATTGTGCACATTATTGTGCACAATTTGACCGTGCCGTTTTTTGCGTTTCGATGGTGCGTCTAAGGTATTGGTAAGTCAATGTGTTTAGTGATAAATAGAGGACCTGCCAAAAGACGTTATCATATATCCACGTACCTATCCTATTAATTTTATGTTTGACAACCACTTTATGACTTTTGATGACGTCACAATTCAGTATTTTAAACAAAATCTTAAATAAGCTTTAGTAAACGCGCGTTTTGATATTGAAACCTACCTAATTTGACTAGTTGTCAAATACCCATTTACAGTCCCACAAAATTGGAACTAATTTTTATGCCTGCTTAGTTTTTGTTTTTATTTTATTTTTCATATCTACTAGCGACGTTGTCCTCGGGTCAGTTAAGTTTGTGGGACTATATTAAGTAAGTAGGTATATTGAGATTCCCTTCTCAGTACAGAAACCAAAATAAACATCTATTTTCCTTCATCAGTGAAGTTCCGTCCAATCGGAAGCTGGGGCCGTCCTTTTGATCAAGTTTGGGGCCACTTTCTGCTCCATTCACGGTCACGCACATCCGCGGTATTGTAGTTGTATTGTAAGGGAGTAAGTCAGACGTCTTGCTGGGAGTCACGTACTATAAGCGCACGTGATCTTTGGGTATTAGCTCCTTTTTAGGGTTCCGTACCCAAAGGGTAAAAACGGGACCCTATTACTAAGACTCCGCTGTCTGTCTGTCTGTCTGTCTGTCTGTCTGTCTGTCTGTCTGTCTGTCTGTCTGTCTGTCTGTCTCCAGGCTGTATCTCATAAACCGTGATAGCTAGAAAGCTGAAATTTTCACAAATGATGTATTTCCGTTGCCGCTATAACAACAAATACTAAAAATTAAAAAAATATATATATTAAGGGGGGTCCCCATACAATAAACGTGTTTTTTTCGTATTTTTTTGCTCAATATTAAAAACGGTAACAGGTAGACGGTTCAAATTTTTCACAGAATATTAACTTGTATATTACCTTTCAAAATAAATAATTAAATATCAATAAAGTAAATATTAAAGGGGGGCTCCCATACAACAAACGTAATTTTTAAGCAATTTTTTTTAATAAGTCATAAATCGTAAAACTTACTACAGGTTTGTACGGAACCCTCGGTGCGCGAGTCCGACTCGCACTTGGCCGGTTTTTATTTTATTTTACAGGCGTAAACAAGAACCGAAAATAAACCTAATGATGCCCATTATAATATGTTTATTCTTTACTAGCTGATGCCCGCGACTAGCCCGCCAACCCGCAATGGAGCAGCGTGGTGGGTCTAACTCTAAGCTCTAATTCCCTCTCTCCTAAGAGAGTGGAGGCCTGTACCCAGCAGTGGGACGTTAATGGGCTGTTGTGGTGGTGGTGGTGGTGGCCCGCGACTTCGTCCGCGTGGTCTAAGTTTTTTTGATTCCCGCGCGGAAAAATAATAGCCTTTGTTACTCTCCAGGTCCTCAACTATACCCATGCCAAAAATCGCGTCGATCCGTTGCTCCGTTGCAGCGTGATTGAAGGACAAACCAACAAACAAACACACTTTCGCATTCATAATATTAGTATGATTATTGATGGAAACATGCCTACAACTACAATTAAAACTTAAACATCCCATCCCCCTTTGACGACCTCCCTGGCGCAGTGTTGAGCGCTGTTGTCTTAACGTGGGAGGTCCTGGCTTCGATTCCCGGTAGGGTCAACTTGGGAATTTATACTTACTTTTTCTGGTCAGGCCTGGTGGGAGGCTTCGGCCGTGGCTAGTTACCACCCTACCGGCAAAGACGTACCGTCAAGCGATTTAGCGTTCCGGTACGATGCCGTGTAGAAACCGATTAAGGAAATGGGCAGAATTTTCCACAAAAAATTATTTCAATCTTATGCGAGCTTTTGATCTAACATGTAGCGATCTAGGCTGTTATTATTCAGAAACAAGAACGTCTACAATCATACTTAATCTTATAAATACGAAAGTATGTTTGTTTGTTGGTTTATTGGTTTGTAGGTTTGTCCTTAGACCACGCCGCAACGGAGCAGCGGATTGACGAGATTTTTGCATGGGTATAGTTGAGAACCTGGAGAGTGACATAGGCTACTTTTTATCCCGGAAAATTAAGATACGATACGATGCCTTGTAAAAAACTTATAGGGGTATGAGTTGAATATAACTGCCATGCCCCTAACAGGTTAGCCCGCTACCATCTTAGACTGCATCATCACTTTCCATCAGGTGAGATCGCAGTCAAGCGCTAACTTGTAGTGGATAAAAAAAAATAAAAGAAAAAAAGGAGTTCCCGCGGGAATCAAGAAAAAATAAACCACGCGGACGAAGTAGCGGGCATCTAGTATTAAAATAATCTTCCCGATTTTCCAAAAATCGCTTAGAAGTTGGTTAAGATTTTTATCTACACTAATGTTATAACATTCTACTTATGTTTCCAATACTTGACTTATAATTACTACTGTTATAGCGCAGATAACAAAACACTCAATTTAAGCAATTTCACATGATGGTATAATATCCACATCGATATCGTAAAATCTCATTATAACATCAATAAAACGCGACCAATTAACCTGGCGAGCCTTATGTCAAAATCCTCATACAAGTTGTATAAAATTTTGATATTAGGCTGGCTTTTGAAAACAGTTGGGTTATACGTGAAAACTTCGTCGAAACTACTAAACTTACATACACAAAACTCTTTGGTAAGATCTTGTGCCAATTAAATAAAAAACGAACAGCGCGCGCTCGCTCCTGATTGGCCCTGCGCGCGCAGCTGCGCTCTCATTGGTTAGATTTTAATGGCGGCAAGTTCACTGTGACAATACACGTACGCGATAAACTATTGTCAGCTTTTACTCTTGTTGTTTGATAAATTGCATTAGTGAAGATAAAGTAGTGTATGCAACTGCATATAACACGGGTATTAAAACACTCGTTACTATTATGAAACTCGCTGCGCTCGTTTCATAAACTCACACTCGTGTTTTAATACCCTTCATTATATGACAGTTGCATAAACTACTATTGAAAGTCTTCTCATTTCTTCCCTCAAAACCAACACAAAGCGCTAGAAACAATAACATCCAGACTTCCAGCTATTTCCTGGCATCTGTTCCCTCGTGCGCGGCAACAGATCATCCGACGACAGTTTTATGTGCTGCGCGCGCGCACTGTCTGCGTTATGGCAGGGTGAGGTCACATACACTGGGATTATTTCCCTACTGGATGATGCCATCGGCCGCGTGGATTGGGCTGGATAAAAAGGAGCTTGAATGTCCTTCCCCGGGATACAATCTTAAAATCAGTTGAATTGAAAAGATGGGCTGTTAAAGTGTAGCAGACAAACAGACAGACACTTGAACTTTCGCATTTGTAATATTAGTATGGACGATGATAGGCTATCGCTATAAGCTACATATGCTACATAATATGCTTATTTCCGGCCCTGTCGCATTTTTTTAAATTTTGATTAGTGCCAGATAGGCACGTCACGTCATTCACTTGTATGTTATACTAGATAATGCCCGCGACTTCGTCCGCGTGCATGAAGGTTTTAGATTCCCGCGGGAACGCTTGAATTTTCTGGGATAAAAAAACTACGTGTTTAAGAAAATTAAGGAGTTCCCGCGGGAATCAATAAAACTTAAACCACGCGGATGAAGTCGCGGGCATCAGCTAGTTTGGTATAAATTAAAGTAAATCTCTGTACCTTTAGTCAAAATCGGTTGAATGGATGGGCCGTGAAAGAGTAGCAGACACACTTACGCATTCATATTATAAGTATAGATTCACACAATACGTCGTTACGTCTTCGTTATTAGTAGATTAGTAGCCAAGGGCTGTAAGGCATCAATTGCAGCCCGAGATATTTAGGCGCACGAGCACAGCGAGGGCGCCTATAGTTCGAGGGTGCAATTGATGCTTACACCCGAGCTAACTACTCTGCTTTACATCTCGATTGTGAGGTAAGTAGGTCCTTATTACCCCCAAATGGAGCTTGAAGGTGACCAATTAGCGCTCCAGGGTAATAATGTAGCTAGAAAAGCCCTAGGGCGGTAAGTAATTAAAAAAAAAAACTCTTCACTCTTTCAAAAAGTTCGCGTACATCTAACCATCATACTTTTTTTAATTACTTACCGCCCTAGGGCTTTTCTAGCTACATTATTACCCTAGAGCGCTAATTGGTCACCTACAAGCTCCATTTGGGGGTAATAAGGACCTACTTACCGAATATGAGAGATGTAATAGTAGATTGTATTATAAGGGAGCAAAATAATATTTTTACGGCGAGGGCGCTTTTTTGAATCCAGAACGAAGTGAGGGATTCTAGAGTAGAATCCTGAGCGTAGCGAGGGATTCTTTAGTAGAATCCTGAACGTAGCGAGGGATTCAAAGTACGTCGCCCGAGCCAAAAATATATTTGCGCCCGAATGATACACTCTACTTTTCATCACCCTGTATGAGAAAATTTGGTTCTCGCGGGAACTCTTTAATTTCCCGGGATAAAAAGCATATGTGCTATTTCCAGACTATAATCTTTTTTTTTTTTTTAAATCTATCTCTGTGCCAAATTTTATCCAGATCCGTTCAGCCGTTCGGGCGTAATTGAGTAACACATCCATACCACCATACATCCACACATCCATCCAAACTTTCGCCTTTATAATAATATTTATTTAATTATAATTTTTTTTTTTTTTTTTTTTTTTTTTTTTTTTTTTTTTTTTTTTTTTTTAATATGTATATCCATATAGCCCTTTCGTTAGTTAAAATTCAGAAATTATAAATTCCTAAATTGACCCTGCCGGGGATCGAACCCTGGACCTCCGCACGTTAAGACGGCAGCGCTCAACACTGCGCCACGGAGGTCGTCAATTTGCGTTGGCGCTGAACACTAAGATGTTCCAAATTCAATAAGTGCGCGGCAAAGATAATTGCGGCGCACTTACGAGTATAAAGAGGATTAAAAACTCATTACTGCCCGCTAAAAGTTTCTTATAGAAAACACCACCTTTGTGCGCACATAAAGGCGAACCAAGTCGTCCTTTTCGAATACATGGGATGAAAAATATATTATATGATATATCTCTATGGTCGTTACTCTCCGACGCGCGCGGAAATCTTCGTAGAGTCTTCTCGTTGTAAGAATTCCAGTCAATAGGAATCCTCCCGCTATTGGATCCTATCATGTGATGTAATTGTGATGTAATTTCCGTTCCGGCTCGTTAGCCTGACGTACTCAATTGCAGTACCTACAAATTATTATTCAATGTCAAAAAATAATCATATGATTAAGAACTGTTTGTTCTGGCGTTTTGTGGGAAATTCGGGGTTTTTATAGCTTTATGTTTGACGGCGATAGATTTATGGTTTTAGTAGAATTCTTGTTATGGGTATTGCCTTACCCCATAGCATGAACTAAGTTTAATCGGTTTGTGCTTCGACTTCAAAAATACTGAAATAGTTAAACTTGCGCCGACTTGCGCAATACTGCATATACTGATTTAGTGCAGTTGTTTGATGCTGTCACTTTTTGATACGTTTATTCCGGGGTGGATATGAAAAGGACAGGTATAGAAAAATTTACTTAATCACACTTGTATAGCGCCCTTGTGCAAGTGAGCCTGGATGAGGGACATACTGCCAACGCTTTTTTTTTTTTTGTTTTAAATGTATAGGCCAGCGCTTGGCTGCAATCAGACTTGGTTGCAAGTGGTGATGCAGCCTTAGGTGGAGCGCGCTTGCCTAGAAGATGCCTATTCACTCTTGATTTGAAGGTACCTATATTAAAAGAGGAGGGGAAAACGGAAGCCGGAAGGGCATTCCATATCCTAGCGGTTCGAATTAGAAACGAGGAAGCAAATCGCTTCGTACGAGCCCGCGGAATTTCGACTGCGTAAGGGTGCAGACCTTGTCGATGCCTTGCGGTTCGATAATAAAAAGGTGACGGAGGAACCAGATCGAACAGTTCTTGGGCACACTCTCCGAAATATATCCTGTAGAATACCATTGCTCAAAGCAATGCATAGGCAATATTACTCGTAATGACAGTTTGTTGTCACGTAGATACCGTGACGTTCCTAAAATAAGAATTATATGTTAATAGCTGATGCCCGCAACTTCGTCACGTTGTAATACGTTTTTTGAATCCCACGGGAAGTCTTTAATTTTCCGGGATAAAAAGTAGCCTATGTCACTCTTCAGGTCCTCAACTATACCCATGCAAAACCAATAAACCAACAAACAAACACACTTTCACATCCATACTTCCATACTAATATTATAAATGCGAAAGTGTGTCTGTCTGTCTGTCTGTCTGTCTGTCTGTCTGTCTGTCTGTCTGTCTGCTACGCTTTCACGGCCCAACCGTTCAACCGATTTTGATGAAATTTGGTACAGGGATAGGTTGCATCCCGGGGAAGGACATAGGCTACTTTTTATCCCGGAAAAACAAACAGTTCCTGTGGGAAAACATGCTCTTTTTCTCGCATTTTTCTTCAATCACGCTTCAACGGCGCAACGGATCGACGTGATTTTTTGCATGGGTATATTTGAGGACCTTGAGAGTGACATAGGCCACTTTTTATCCCGGAAAAACAAACAGTTCCTGTGGGATAACATGCTCTTTTTCTCGCATTTTTCTTCAATCACGCTTCAACGGCGCAACGGATCGACGTGATTTTTTGCATAGGTATATTTGAGGACTTGGAGAGTGACATAGGCCACTTTTTATCCCGGAAAAACAAACAGTTCCTGTGGGATAGTATGCTCTTTTTCTTGCATTTGTTTCACCGTTACCACGTTCACACGTTCAGATTAGCCCACGTTCAGGTTATCATAACCTTCCGGTTAGCCCACGTTTAGGTCAGCCGACGTTTAGGTTAGCCCACGTTCAGGTTATCATACCCGTCCGGTTAGCCCACGTTCAGGTTAGCCGACGTTCAGGTTAGCACAAGTTCAGTTTAGTTGTCGGTCAGGTTAGCCGTCTTTCAAGTTAGCCGACGTTCAAGTTAGCCGACGTCCAAGTTACCTGACATTCAAGTTAGCCCACGTTCAGGTTAGCCCACGTTCAGGTTAGCCGACGTTAAGATTTATTTTAGGACAAGGAAAGTAACATGTGCTACCTTAGTAACATCGTGTCATACTAATCCATACTAATATTATAAATGCGAAAGTGTGTCTGTGTGTCTGTCTGTCTGTCTGTCTGTCTGTCTGTCTGTCTGCTACGCTTTCACGGCCCAACCGTTCAACCGATTTTGATGAAATTTGGTACAGGGATAGGTTGCATCCCGAGGAAGGACATAGGCTACTTTTTATCCCGGAAAAACAAACAGTTCCTGTGGGATAACATGCTCTTTTTCTCGCATTTTTCTTCAATCACGCTTCAACGGCGCAACGGATCGACGTGATTTTTTGCATGGGTATATTTGAGGACCTGGAGAGTGACATAGGCCACTTTTTATCCCGGAAAAATAAACAGTTCCTGTGGGATAACATGCTCTTTTTCTCGCATTTTTCTTCAATTAGGTGGCAACGGCGCAATGGATCGACGTGATTTTTTACATGGGTATATTTGAAGACCTGGAGAGTGACACAGGCCACTTTTCATCCTGGAAAAACTAACAGTTCCTGTGGGATAGTATGCTCTTTTTCTCGCATTTGTTTCACCGTTACCACGTTCACACGTTCAGATTAGCCCACGTTCAGGTTATCATAACCTTCCGGTTAGCCCACGTTCAGGTCAGCCGATGTTTAGGTTAGCCCACGTTTAGGTTATCATACCCGTCCGGTTAGCCCACGTTCAGGTTAGCCGACGTTCAGGTTAGCACAAGTTCAGGTTAGCTGTCGGTCAGGTTAGCCGTCGTTCAAGTTAGCCGACGTTCAAGTTAGCCGACGTCCAAGTTACCTGACATTCAAGTTAGCCCACGTTCAGGTTAGCCCACGTTCAGGTTAGCCGACGTTAAGATTTATTTTAGGACAAGGAAAGTACCTTAGTAACATCGTATCATACTAATAATATTATAAATGCGAAAGTGTTCTTGGAAGTTGTTCTCATTAAAGTAAAAAAAATTGGCAGTCAGGACTGCCGATAGAAGTGAAAACTAATATTAAAATATAAACCGTAAAACTCAGATAGTACATTCGTAATTAAAGACTTTTTAATAAAGAATTTGTCTTCGTAACAACGCATGGTGTCAGTCACGGTTACACATCACTTTTAAATATAAACCTTAAAACAAAGGCAGTAGTTTATTAGTTTGCAGACGAAAAAAAAACAAAAATTTTCTTTTTGGGGGGTAAATAGTAAGAATAAGAATGACTAAAAAAAATAGAAATAGAATAGAAGAGATATTCGGGTTCAGAATTCAGAGTGCAGAGTTCAGAGTTCAAAGTGCAAAGTTCCGAGTTCCGAGTTCAGAGTGCAGAGTTCAAACTTCAGAGTGCAGAGTTCAGAGTGCAGGGTTCAGAGTTCAGAGTTCAGAGTTCAGAGTGCAGAGTTCAGAGTGCAGAGTTCAGAGTTCAGAATGCAGAGTTCAGACTTCAGAGTGCAGAGTTCAGGGTTCAGAGTGCAGAGGTCAGAGTTCAGAGTGCAGAGTTCAGAGTTCAGAGAGCAGAGTTCAGAGTGCATAGTTAAGAGTGCAGAGTTCAGACTTCAGAGTGCAGAGTTCAGAGTGCAGAGGTCAGAGTTCAGAGTGCATAGTTCAGAGTTCAGAGTACAGAGTGCAGAGTTAAGAGTGAAGAGTTCAGAGTGCAGAGTTTAAGAGTGAAGAGTTCAGAGTGCAGAGTTTAGAGTTCAGAGTGCAGAGTTCAGAGTTCAGAGTGCAGAGTTCAGAAATCAGACTTCAGAGTTCAAAGTGCAGAGTTAAGAATTCAGAGTGCAGAGTTCAGAGTTCAGAGTGCAGAGTTCAGACTTCAGGGTGCAGGGTTCAGAGTTCAGAGTGCAGAGTTCAGAGTTTAGAGTTCAGATTGCAGAGTTCAGAGTTCAGAGTGCAGAGGTCAGAGTTCAGAGTTCAGAGTGCATAGTTAAGAGTGCAGAGTTCAGACTTCAGAGTGTAGAGGTCAGAGTTCAGAGTGCATAGTTCAGAGTTCAGAGTACAGAGTGAAGAGTTCAGAGTGCAGAGTTCAGAGCGCAGAGTTCAGAGTTCAGAGTTCAGAGTTCAGAATGGAGAGTTCAGACTTCAGAGTGCAGAGTTCAGAGTGCAGAGGTCACAGTTCAGAGTGCAGAGTTCAGAGTGCAGAGTTCAGAGTGCAGAGTTTAGAGTGCAGAGTTCAGAGTTCAGAGTATAGAGTTCAGAGTTCAGAGTTCAGAGTGCAGGGTTCAGAGTTCAGAGTACAGAGTTCAGAGCGCTGAGTGAAATGTCTCAAACAGGCAGTCACAGTTAAGTTGATAATTGACAATCTTTCACATAAAACTCAGTTATTGTTCCCTTGAGCCACGCGAGCGAAGCCGCGGGTAATAGCTAGTTTATAATATTTTGTTTCATTATTATTGTTGACTTTCGTGCTTTAGAATTATAATCCTTGTTTTAGGAGCGTCAAGGTACGTGACATCAAACTGTCATTTTGAGTAATATTGCTTAAGTATTGCTTTAAGCGTTGGCAGTATGGTCCCTGGCACGAATACCAGATTATGATACAAATGCGTCCCGTGTATTTGGTCGCGTGTGTCGGTGACATATCGCCGCATTAGGCAACTGTTGCACGCGGGTTGATCGCATACGCAGATGATTGCGATTAATATCACCCGGCGCGGCTTGCAATTACGATGCTACTTACTTTCTTTTCTACGGAGAGACTTTTGGTTTCTGACCACTGTCACTTTATAAAAGTTTTAGTTTACTTTTTCTTCTGATAACGTGGCCAATTCTGTATAACACAATCTCTTAACTAAAATGACAGCTTTAAATCTAGTTCTGTCCCTTTCCGCAGGGAGTAATATGAAAAGGTTAGCAAGTCATTTTAGTTTAGTTAGATTGTGCACTACAGAATCAGCCCCAGTTCTCTTTACTTTTATAATATTTTACTCTACATATGATACATATGATAGACTCTGATAGACAGAGTTTGTAAACACAACGCTCACGATTTGTATCCTATTCCAGAATGCTTACATAATAATATGACAGATTTTAGACAGAATTTGTAAACACAACGCTCACTATTTGTATGAATATATCCTTTTCCATAAAGCTCACGTTTTGTATCCTTTTCCAGAATGCAACTGCAACGGGCACGCGCGTCGATGTCGCTTCAACATGGAGCTGTACAAGCTGTCCGGTCGAGCCAGCGGCGGCGTGTGTCTCAAGTGCAGGCACTATACCGCCGGCAGACACTGCCACTACTGTCGCGAGGGCTACTACCGGGACCCCACCAAACCTATCACTCATAAGAAGGCTTGCAAACGTGAGTACGAGTTGTATATTACATCCTCAAGTGCATACACTGACATTATTGTCGCAAGGGCTACTACTGATACCCCACCAAACCTACTAGTAACCAACCTTAAGAAGGCTTGCAAACGTGAGTAAAATTTCCCAATACTAGTACTCTAGGTTATTTATTTAATCGTATGGCTTTTACATATAGGCGTTTTTATAAAAAGAACGCTTATTTCGCCTGCAAGATCGTCGCTCGTTTAGCACCACCCAGGGACACGTGCAGGGAGGTAGAAGGTAGTTCCTGCGGACGTGAGCGACGGGGCATCCCCCAGTAGGTACTCTAGGTATATGACTATTAAATATGCCAAGTTTTTGAAAGTGAAAGTGGCGAAAACAACTATGTAATAGTAATTTTCCTCGCCATTTTTCTGTATTAAAAACTAGGTAGGTATTAAGGCTTCCAATACAGGTTCCCAGATTTTCAATACGGTATTGAAATATTTAATACCGAATACCAGGATCGCAGTATTTGAAAAAGTCTTTCCGCTACTTGCCGCGCCGCTTCGTGCCTTTGTAGTAGGGCCAGACCTTTAAGCGACGGAGACGCACTGCATCACGCGGCCCTATACAAACCCATACAAATAGTTTTTGCCGCTACGTGCCGCGCCGCGCCGCGCCTCCGTAGTGAGACTAGACCTTTAGACTATGTGTGTGTACCTATAGTTTATTGTCCCACGGCGCACAGTCGTAAGATAAGTCTGTTAAGGTTACGCGGACATTTCTCGGCCCTTTCCCGGGACATTCCGATAATTGGATTTCGCGATCGGCATTTGACCCCGTGCTCGTAGATTTGCTCTGTTTCTGTTATCGTTTCGCTTATTTGTAGTTTCTACGACTTTCCGGTCCATATTTACAATTTACAGTTTAACTTGGATATAGGTATACTAAGTTAATTTTTTTTCGAGATAGGTACATAATATAAAAGTATATATACTGACTGATATAATAAATGAGTTATGAATTATTCTTTTTGTGTTAAGTATATCATATTAACATCAAACCATCGCCCACCTTCTTTACTACAAGATATTAGCGAATATCTTCTTAAAGCGATAAAGGTTTTGGTCGTAGTCTACCACACTGGGGCCTTATTATGTAAAAATGACAGTTTTTTTTTTCGAGTGGGAAATCTGCGACAGATACCCGACCTCCTGGGGGAGAGTGCGGGTTATGTGGGGGACTTTACCCACTAAAACCCCCTCGGTGGCCATCCTCTGAGCAAAATGGGAATCTCCGGGAACTCTCAAAGAACATGCGCCGGAGACTCCCTTGCGCGATGCCCATTGGGCTCGTCCTATGTCATTAAATCCCTGATTTCATGCATCACTATGAAATCATGATGGTACGGCAGCTTTTTTTTTTTGACGACCTCCGTGGCGCAGTGTTGAGCGCTGTTGCCTTAACGTGCGGAGGTCCCGGGTTCGATCCCCGGCAGGGTTTGGAAATTTATAATTTCTGAATTTCTCTGGTCTGGCCTGGTGGGAGGCTTCGGCCGTGGCTAGTTACCACCCTACCGGCAAAGACGTGCCGCTAAGCGATTTAGCGTTCCGGTACGATGCCGTGTTGAAACCGAATAGGGGTATGGGTTTAATATAACTGCCATGCCCCTAACAGGTTAGCCCGTTACCATCTTAGACTGCATCATCACTTACTATCAGGTGAGATCGCAGTCAAGGGCTAACTTGTAGTGGATAAAAAAAAAAAAAGCTTCTGCCACAAGAAAGCAACCGTCTTCCTAGAGTCGCATATCTTATATGGAGAAAGAGCGGCCAAAGCCCCACTTTCAGCCGCTCGCGACTCCGAGGTCCCTTTGTATGTTTTGAAAAAATGACAGCTACAGTAATCGCAATCACTGATTTCTTGGTCAGCACTCTTCCGATTTTGGTCAAAATCAAAATGCAGTAAGAATACCATAAATTCATCCAATCACAACAATTGAGACTGTAACAATAATTGATGCAGGTTTTACATAATTAGCCTGCTGGTCATTATGAGGATTGACAGTCTTTCCACATTTTTGAGAACATTATGAAGAACTATAAAGCATGAAGATAAAGTACCTCGCATGATAATATTAATAAAAGAGGAGAGGAAAACGGAAGCCAGAATAATTCCAAATCCTAGTGGTTCGAATTAGGAACGAACTCAAAAAAGTTAGTCAAATTTTACTTCCTATTGAGTCTTAAAACTTACGAATTTACAAGCACTCAGGTTCTCTTTGTTGATTAGACGCCCACAAAGAAAAGATTTTCAGAAATTTCACTCGACTGAAAACGGGACTCTTATGCCAAGAAGACTTTGGACTAAGAACTTAGGGACTTAATTTAATTTAAGTAGAATAACCTAGAAACTTGTTGGTAGAAGCGGAATTTGTTAAGCGCTATAGACATATTGTACGAAAAATGTTTGATTTACCAATCGCGTTATATTGGTACAGTTTGTTTACTTAAAATATGTATAACACTTAAATTAATCTTTAGATTTCTCTGCGTGTCCTTCGAGATAAGCCTCCTCTAAATTGATCCAAATGTTTATTTTTTGGCCACATACCAATCAAGTCCCTTATGTCATCCTTACATCTTTTAAATTGTCTTCTTCGTTTTTGTTCCTGGGATATCACTCTAAAACTTTTTTTATCCAACTCTCAACATTTTATCTTACCACATGCCCTGCCCAACTCCATTTTTCTACACTTTTAAAATTCCTTCTAAATCTTTTCCTTTTATATCTTGTAGCTTACTCATAAAATAGGCCTAAATAAATAAAGTAATATTACGGTAAGTTACACAAAAATAACAGAGTAGGTATATTTTTCAAACAGAGCCAAACAAAATAAAATTAACAGTATAACAAATGTCGGCCATGTTTGTCTAGTCTTCTCCAAACAAGTTAGACTTTTACGATTTCTTATTTATTTTCATTCACGCACCTGCTTGGAGGTACGTACCTACGTCTTTTACTTATTTTTGACATAAAATGTGGCTATTTTAGCCTGGAGCTTGTTAAAGTTTATAGGTTTAATAAAATGTACAGAAAAATAGATTTTTACAATTTACAGTAACTACTTAGGTACCTTTAAAGGCTTAAAAGCGTTCTTTAATCTATTTTAACATAGAAATCGTAAGATACTTAATTATAGTCTGCTAGACGATACTTGACAATATGGTCTGTGTTGACGATAGTTGAGCGCTGTTGTCTTATAAGCGGAAGGCCTCGCTCCCCGGGATCGACCCCGGCAGGGTCAATTTGGGAATTTGTAACTGAATTTTCTCTGATCTGGGAGGCTACGGCCGTGGCTAGCTACCACCCTACCGGCAAAGACGTGCCGCCAAGCGTTCCGGTAAGAAACTTTAACAGACAGACATACTTTCGCATTTATGTAGAAGTATTATGAGTACACTTCATAAAAGCGTTTGGCTCTCGAAAATTACAACTTTCCGTTATTGATGTGACGGAAGGATTACTCTTTAAGAAAATATTTCCAAAGCAAAGCCATGGTAACTCAACTAGTACCTCGGAGCACACTTAAAGCAATAACTAACTTAGTACAAGTTTCGCTTAAGTAACAAAGAAAAATCTGAAGCGGTCCTATTCTCCTTACATCAGCAACCCAAACTTTGTCCCGTATAAAATCTCCACCCCGGGGACTCATTTCAAAAGGTCCATCCCATCGTAAAGGGCCTGCGAAGTCGTTCCGCGATTTCCGGGCGTAGTTTTTATGGCGGAACTACACGCTCGAGACGACCTGCGGTGGGGTTTTATGTTGGTTTTACACCGTCAGCCTTTCGAGTTACGGCTATTGCCACTATTGGTTTCTTGACCCAAGAGTGTGGAAGGCAATCCCATTATTAGGTTGCCCTTTTTTTGTATTTGCCACTGTTGTTATTTGACTCTCCAAATAAACTTTTACAATCAATCTTACTTTTTTTATCAAGAATGAATAGGCATCTTCTAGGCAAGCGCGCTCCACTTTAAGCTGCATCGCCACTTGCAAGCAGGTCTGATTGCAGCCGAGCCTATCTATTAAAAAAGAAACAAGTGGATTATTTCAATTTTATTCTAAAAGAATTTTTTGTCTCCACAGCATGCGATTGTCACCCAGTGGGTGCAAGTGGGAAGACGTGCAACCAGACGAGTGGACAGTGTCCGTGCAAGGACGGCGTCACGGGCACCACCTGCAACCGCTGCGCAAAAGGCTACCAGCAGTCCAGGAGCCACATCGCACCTTGCATACGTGAGTAACATTGTGTTTACAGCATGTGACTGCCATCTTGTGGGTGTAAGTAGGAAGACGAGCTGGCAGTGTCCGTGCAAGGACCCAATTGGCCGCAGCGCCGAGTCACCTGGACATGACACGGGTCCTGCACGCGGCGGTGACGACGTCACCCGCAGTGCGGACCTAACACCGGAGACGACATCAGGCCTGGGGGCCCATAGCCTTCAAGGCAGGCCCTAGCCAACACACGGCTACAAGAAAATCACCGGGGTACAATGTTACCCCGCGCCCCGTCCGGGTAATGAGGCCAGGTACCCCTCACGGGCCAACCGGAGAAGACCCCTGCTGCTGTGCAAGGACAACGTTACGTGCACAATCTGCAATCGCAACGTCTAAGAGTCACATCGCGCCTTGCATACGTCCGCGTCAGTTTTATTATTTGTACTTATAGCATGAAAAGGTCATTCAGTGGATACGAATGGGAAGACATGGAACTAAACAACCGGCCAGTGTCTGTGTAAGGACGGCGTCAAGGGCAACGTCACATTATTTTGTGTCTACAGCATGCGACCAACACCCACTGGTTACGAGAGGAAGACGTCATGAGCATGACTGGTACCGCCTGCAAAATAAAATTGTGTCTACGCGATGCGACTGCCACCCAGTGGGTGCGACTGCTAAGACGTGCAGAACTTCTTTAGCCACGACTTGAGAATAACTCAGATCTTCACTTGGCACTTAATATTAGGGTCTAAGCGCTAAAACTTATTTTGATGAGCGTTTAAATGTTATACCAGGCCTGGCTGACTTATCCCGTGACCTAGTATATTTAACTACCTACTACTGCGGGGACCGTAGACGGCACTCGTGTAGCATTTTGTGGTTATACTTAGTACTATTACATTTTTTTTTTTTATTTATTTATTTATTCTGTACAGAATACAAATTAAAACTAAACTTAAATATAGAAAGGACGTGTACAAGGACATCTTATATTCTGTGGTTATACCATATTCTGTGGTTATACTAAAGTATATTATTGTTTTTGCAGGCATCCCTCGCATAGTCACAGCAGTGCAAGCCATGGAGGCGGTCGACGCGGAGCCGGGGCGCGGTAAGTAGTAAGTGGACCTTCATGCACTTCGCCCATCACCACGCATGCCGCACTCTCTCACGGTATAGTCTCTTGGTAACGTTACCGTAAACCCTGGCACGGTTATGTTATCCCTGGTAACGTTACCGCAAACCCTGTAACGGTTATGTTATCCCTGGTAACGTTACCGCAAACCCTGTAACGGTTATGTTATCCCTGGTAACGTTACCGCAAACCCTGTAACGGTTATGTTATCCCTGGTAACGTTACATACTACTAACGTTTATTCTCACTAAAAAAAAAGTAACTGTTAGGCGTCGCAAAATTATTATCCAATAATTAGAGATTTTCCCGCTCGTTATCGATTAAAAAAAAGCTGATCAATCATTATTACAATAAACAATCTTCCTTATTCTGTCGATTGTGATCGACAGATAGGTACTAAAAAAGTGATGGCCAATAGGAGTTAGTTGCAATCGTTACACTGTAGCTGTCATTATACCTAAATTAACCAACAGATCTTTAATTTAGAGTAACTTTAGTTTTAATTACGTAACTAGCTACCAATGTAGTTTAGTAGTAGATATTACTCCTCATTCATTATTTTGAAACAATGGTTTCAAAATAATTCACAAATCAAAACATTTATTTTCTCCCAAAGATTAACTAGGTAATAATTAATTTTATTACAAACAGTCTAGTATCTTTAAGTAAAATGTTTAAAATATCTGTATTACTAGATATTCGACGAACTCGGCTATATCATAACTAACATAATAAATTAACCTAATCGCACTATGTCTGAGTTTTTAACTCCAGTATCTAGATCTGAAAGTTCAAGATTTAATAACAGTTCTTTAAGCTCTAACTCCAAAAGCTTGTTGTAATAACCTTCATTCATGAAACTAAAACTACTCGAAATAAATAAAATAGTATGTCAAAATAGTGCTGAAGAAATTTCATCCATTACCACGCTCATAAACCAGTTTCATTGCAATAATAAGTCGTATCAATCAAATCTTAATGCATACCTCGTTACACAACGTTGATCGATACATCCGGTCACCGTTCATTCTACAAACAAGGAACGGTATTTCAATAGGAATGCGTACTTAAATAACTGTAGTATAAAGTACCTTCTCAAATTAACATACGTCCCTTACAAATAATAACATACCTCTTGATAAGGTCTCTTTCAAATTCTAAATCCACATGTAATTCGTCGGTTCTTCACCCATTCCCTAATAAATAGCTACTCATTTTTCATCTAATACAACATTTACATAATTTTTATACTAAAATATTCCCAAAATACTAATCATCTTACCGTGATAGAGTGCTTTTTATGGAGTGAATTTACTTTACTATTTTTCGAGTAACATTGTTCTTTAATATATATATAGCTGCTCGTGCTGACTGACTCATTGATCACCTCTCCTGTAAAATTTTGTATGAACATTTTTTTTTTCACTCATCGTTTCGTATAGAAGACAAAAATTCATTAAGAGGAAAAATACAGAGAGAGCTGATGATTGAGGATTTCGAAGACGGATGAAGAGCACCAGCCAGGGTATCGAAGATAGGCGGGGGGTGCTCGACCAAATGTCACTCGAAACTTCATCCGATTGACAGCGAGCTGAAAAAAAATTCAAAATGGCGGATTTAAGATGGCCGCCATACAAATTTCTTCGGTGTCTATCTCGGAGAGTATAAAAGATGGAAGAGTGGTTTCTTGGCAAAAGATGATCAGGACATGAGGGTCTACTTGATGAACAGGAAAAAAATTCAATATGGCGGAATTTATTTTTCCATAGAAGAGGGTATTGAAGATAGGTGGGGGGTGCTCGAACAAATGTCACTCGAAACTTCATCCAATTGACAGTGAGCTGAAAAAAAATTTCAAAATGGCGGATTTAAGATGGCCGCCATACAAATTTCGTCGGTGTCTATCTCGGAGAGTATAAAAGATGGAAGAGTGGTCTCTTGGCAAAAGATGATCGGGACATGAAGGTCTACTTGATGAACAGGAAAAAAAATTCAAGATGGCGGAATTTATTTTCCATAGAAAATGTATGGCGAATATTGAAGAGGCTTCAAGTGTAGAACTATGCAAGACTACGGTTCCTTTTCAAGATTTGTTTTTATGGAAGAAATCTCATTTTGACGAATGGTTCGGAGAAAAAAATATGAAGAGAGATGATGATCGAAGGTTCGGATGATGGATGAGGAGCACGGTCAGGGTATTAAAGATAGGTACCTACTTAGGGGCTGCTCAAACAAAAAGAGAGGGGCGGGGGGTTGGTGGTGTTTGTTTTATGTTTTTCCTTTATGAGAATTTTCTTTTACGTCGGACGCTTGGCGTGCTGGCGCTTCCACTGTGCTCACTAGCATAGCAGTGTGTTGTTCAGATCAGAACACGTAGACAGTAAACCAGCTGCCCGATTATGTAAGAATTGTCGACCAAATCGTAAAAGTTCGGCGTCAAAGTAAAATAAACCATAACAGCTTTGAATTAGAGCTCAATTTCGTGTTTCGAAATTGAGCTCTTATTTAATGCTGTTATGGTTTATTTTACTTTGACGCCGAACTTTGACGATTTGATCGGCCATTCTTACATAATCGGGGGGCAGGATAGTAGGACAGCGAGTAAGTAGACAGTGGACCACGCGCTCCACTACGCGGTCCGCTTTAGCGGGCCGCGCAGCCACGCGCCATACTAGTTAATATATATATAGCTGCTCGTGCTGACTCATTGATCACCTCTCCTGTAAAATTTTGTATGAAAAAATTTTTTTTTACTCATCGTTTCGTATAGAAGGCAAAAATTCATTCGGAGGAAAAATACGGAGAGAGCTGATGATTGAGGATTTCGAAGACGGATGAAGAGCACCAGCCAGGGTATCGAAGATAGGTGGGGGGTGCTCGACCAAATGTCACTCGAAACTTCATCCAATTGACAGTGAGCTGAAAAAAAATTCAAAATGGCGGATTTAAGATGGCCGCCATACAAGTTTCGTCGGTGTCTATCTCGGAGAGTATAAAAGATGGAAGAGTGGTTTCTTGGCAAAAGATGATCAGGACATGAGGGTCTACTTGAGGAACAGGAAAAAAATTCAAGATGGCGGAATTTATTTTTTCATAGAAGAGGGTATTGAAGATAGGTGGGGGGTGCTCGAACAAATGTCACTTGAAACTTCATCCAATTGACAGTGAGCTGAAAAAAAAATTCAAAATGGCGGATTTAAGATGGCCGCCATACAAATTTCGTCGGTGTCTATCTCGGAGAGTATAAAAGATGGAAGAGTGGTTGCTTGGCAAAAGATGATCAGAACATGAAGGTCTACTTGATGAACAGGAAAAAAATTCAAGATGGCGGAATTTATTTTCCATAGAAAAACTATGCAAGATTACGGTTTCTTTTCAAGATTTGTTTTTATGGAAGAAATCTCATTTTGACGAATGGTTCGGAGAAAAAAATATGGAGAGAGATGATGATCGAAGGTTCGGATGATGGGTGAGGAGCACGGTCAGGGTATTAAAGATAGGTACCAACTTAGGGGCTGCTCAAACAAAAAGGGAGGGCGGGGGTTGGTGGTCTTTGTTTTATGTTTTTCCTTTATGAGAATTTTCTTTTACGTCGGAGGCTTGGCGTGCTGGCGCTTCCACTGTGCTCACTAGCATAGCAGTGTGTTGTTCAGATCAGAACACGTAGACAGTAAACCAGCTGCCCGATTATGTAAGAATTGTCGATCAAATGGTTAAAGTTCGGCGTTAAAGTAAAATAAACCATAACAGCATTGAATTAGAGCTCAATTTCGTGTTTCGAAATTGAGCTATAATTTAATGCTGTTATGGTTTATTTTACTTTGACGCCGAACTTTGACGATTTGATCGGTCATTCTTACATAATCGGGGGGCAGGATAGTAGGACAGCGAGTAAGTAGACAGCTTGGACCACGCGGTCCACTACGCGGTCCGCTGTAGCGGGCCGCGCAACCACGCGCCATACTAGTTAATATATATATAGCTGCTCGTGCTGACTCATTGATCACCTCTCCTGTAAAATTTTGTATGAAAAAATTTTTTTTTACTCATCGTTTCGTATAGAAGACAAAAATTCATTAAGAGGAAAAATACGGAGAGAGCTGATGATTGAGGATTTCGAAGACGGATGAAGAGCACCAGCCAGGGTATCGAAGATAGGTGGGGGGAGCTCGACCAAATGTCACTCGAAACTTCATCCAATTGACAGTTAGCTGAAAAAAATTTCAAAATGGCGGATTTAAGATGGCCGCCATACAAATTTCGACGGTGTCTATCTCGGAGAGTATAAAAGATGGAAGAGCGGTTTCTTGGCAAAAGATGATCAGCCGAGCGATCGCGTAACTTCTGCATCAATCATTGTTACAGTATCAATTGTTGTAATTGGCTGAATTTATGGCATTCTTGCTGCGTCAATGGATTATGTCCAATAGTGGAAGAGTGTTAACCAATCAGAGGTGATTGCGATGTATCAATGATTGATGCAGAAGTTACGCGATCGCCCGGCTGGACATGAGGGTCTACTTGATGAACAGGAAAAAAATTCAAGATGGCGGAATTTATTTTTCCATAGAAAAGGGTATTGAAGATAGGTGGGGGTGCTCGACCAAATGTCACTCGAAACTTCATCCAACTGAAAGTGAGCTGAAAAAATTTTCAAAATGGCGAATCTAAGATGGCCGCCATACAAATTTCGTCGGTGTCTATCACGGAGGGTATAAAAGATGGAAGAGTGGTTTCTTGGCAAAAGATGATCAGAACATGAAGGTCTACTTGATGAACAGGAAAAAAATTCAAGATGGCGGAATTTATTTTCCATAGAAAAGTGTAGAACTATGCAAGACTACGGTTCCTTTTCAAGATTTGTTTTTATGGAAGAAATCTCATTTTGACGAATGGTTCGGAGAAAAAAATATGGAGAGAGATGATGATCGAAGGTTCGGATGACGGGTGAGGAGCACGGTCAGGGTATTAAAGATAGGTACCTACTTAGGGGCTGCTCAAACAAAAAGGGAGGGGCGGGGGGTTGGTGGTCTTTGTTTTATGTTTTTCCTTTATGAGAATTTTCTTTTACGTCGGACGCTTGGCGTGCTTGCGCTTCCACTGTGCTCACTAGCATAGCAGTGTGTTGTTCAGATCAGAACACGTAGACAGTAAACCAGCTGCCCGATTATGTAAGAATTGTCGATCAAATCGTAAAAGTTCGGCGTCAAAGTAAAATAAACCATAACAGCATTGAATTAGAGCTCAATTTCGTGTTTCGAAATTGAGCTCTAATTTAATGCTGTTATGGTTTATTTTACTTTGACGCCGAACTTTGACGATTTGATCGGCCATTCTTACATAATCGGGGGGCAGGATAGTAGGACAGCGAGTAAGTAGACAGTGGACCACGCGGTCCACTACGCGGTCCGCTGTAGCGGGCCGCGCAACCACGCGCCATACTAGTTACTTATATACTGTATAACTTTACCTACTTGTATAACATTTTCATTTTGAACATCATCATATTTCAAAATTATCTTCAATTCTGGTTCTTAACTTTCTGAGATAAGATAGAAAATTAAATCCACTCCGTTTTTATTAATTTGCACTTTTACTTATTTACAATGTTATCCACCTACGGTTGGAATATTGGTTTTAACATCAAATCTAGTTTGATTCCAGGCTTGCTTTATTATTCATCGCCAAACTCATAACCCCTTTCGTTTCCTTTAGTTAAATCAAGTGCGAGGAAGGTAAATAAATTTTGGTGTATTTCTTTTTTTTGTTACAGACATAAATAGATGTATTGGATCTATATATGCCTATTGCCTATGCTATAAAAGCGTTCATGAAAATGAGCTTGTATTTTGAAAAATCTCTAGTGAAATGTATTTATGACAGATTTTTAATGATTTCCAAGTAATTTTTGCACGATTGCATTTCAGACTATCGACAATAAACCAATCTTATTATGCAAGTTAGATTGGTTTTTGGTGCACTTTTTTGTCTATATGGGCCTTATACATCGATGGTTAGAATCTAGTATACTTAATAGCGTCCTCTAGTTTCCCTAGGTCCGGTTGCATGACAGGCAGCTAAAGTTACGTTACTGGTACCGTTAAACTTTAAATGGATTGAATGAATGAACAAACCCTGATGTGTGCAACACATCAGGGTTTGTTAAATTTGTATTAAAATTTTACCTTTGAGACTTTTGTCATGGCGACAGAAATAGTGACTTGACAAACACTGATTTGTGCAACCCACTTTGATGTTTAAAGTTTAAAGGCAATCGTACCGTGGTTTTATTCGCATCACATTCGCTGCGGCAGCATTGGATCCTAAACCTACGGCTCGTGCGGTACGAGACAAATACTGCCCGTATCTATATTTCCTGATATGCGTTACGACCTCTATTTTGCCGTACCGGAACCTGACTTTCAAAGTCCATGGAGACGTGGAAACTCACCATATCAATGGTTTTTTTGAACAAATCGATAGGCTACATCCTCGTGTATACCTAGCTGCGGTAGCCCCGGGTTCTCTATGATATTTCGAAAGATACAGAGATTTTTCAAAATCAGTCATTTACGGCAATATATATGCCGTATAGCATAGAAGTTAAAAAATTGCTAGGGATGGGTTTACTTCTGAAATGACAATCGATATTTTAAAGATATTCTTTATTAAAGACACAACAAATTTAACAGTGTATAAATCAACATAATTCTTCATAATTAGTCAACATAATAATTACTCTTACAAGTACCTATCGCCAATTTTAAAAAATATATTTAAATATAAAAAAAATTAAAATAAAAAGCAGTCACTCATGTACTTAGTACAAATACACTAATTAATAAATAAATAATAATAAATACAAATAGGTTTTTTAAAATTTGATTCATATTAGGGTACCAAATTATTATAATTACTTTTTATTTTTAATCTATGATGAGATAATATTAGGAACTTTAACGAAATAAAATAAATATTAAAAACTAGGTAATTCCCTTACTCATATCATGTTTTTTACGTGAAAGTCTCGTCGCGTAGTTTTTTTGCATAAAAAATATCGAGCACTTACGGCCAACACTAATGCAAACTGAGAGGCCGCGCGGACGCATGCAGTGAGGCGCGGGGTTGGGGGGGTACGGCAAGATAGTCGCCGTACCGCACTGAATAAAAATACTTACCTTGCTGTGCGTTACGGCAACTATTTTGCCGTACATTATTATTATACAATGTCATTATATTAAAAGCAACCATTTTGAAAAAATCACTGTCTCTTTCCTACACGTACGGGAACATAGTTAGATCACCCCCGCACCGTGCGCAAAACAAGGAAAACGAGCTGCCGCACTGGCTGACCGTCAAATACGGCAAAATACTTGCCGTAACGCAGCGAAAGTGTGTGCAACTGGCCCTAAGTCTAAGGACTTAGATGTATTTGTGGAATGTGATGTTAGATTCCTTGTTTCAATGTCCCAGTAGTTAATGTAATTTAATACTTACGAGTACATACCCTATGTCAAATCAATTTCTTGAAACTAGTTTTTGCCCATAAGCTTTTAAATCTATCAGTTAGGTAATTCATAATATTTTTTATAACGCAATCTATATATTATGTATTTCTATCTTCAATTAATAATTCAATTTGTAGATAAGTATGCCAATAATTTAACGAATACACGTTAATTCAATTAATTTCATTATTTTTTACCTCCATTAAATTCTTATTAAGTTTACATTTTCAAACAATATTTTAATTTTCATTTTCTTGTAGATAATTAGTGTTTTTAATTAATTATTTCCTTTTTTGTCTCTCTTTATCTATTCATCTTTCTGTATTACGCTTTTCTTATTTCTCTTAAATAATGCCTTCCCTTCAATACCCATTAGTCATCTTTTTCAACTGTTCAATATATTGGTTAAGTTTGTTGTCTTTGTTCTCCTGATTTATCTCTTTCTATTCTTATTGAGTTTTTATTAATATCTTAGGTGACAATTGTAATCCAACTTCGAATACGAATGCCGATATGTAATAAAATGATATGTGAAATGATCATACGGATGCCGATGTACGAGTATATTAAAAGACTTATCAGATTGAAATGATCATAACTTGCAAGGGCCAGCGCATACTGAACAGCAAAATGCTCAAGCAATTTTATTGATTAACTAGTAATGGTATAAATCACAACTTTAAGAGAGTCCAAAATAGTGTGCAGAAGATAATTCCAAAAGTCGTCATTTTGTCAACCGAAAGACGTTGAACATAGATCTCTTGAAGGAATATACTTCCTTGACACCCGGTCTATCGGTTCTTCATATGCCCCGCCAATCCGGTTTCGCAAATTACAACCCGTCGATTTAGATTATTTTAATTTTTCTACGGATTGCCTCATCTTTATTGATCCTATCCATCGTCGAGTGCTTCTTCTGAGCTGATATTGAGCATTTAGCTGCTCAGTGTGCGCTGACCCTTAACAAGATAACTGCTTAATGTGAATTGTGACACTAGCGGTTGGTGTGACACTAGCGGTTAGTGTGACACTAGCGGTTGGTGTGACACTAGCGGTTGGTGTGACACTAGCGGTTGGTTTGACACTAGCGGTTAGTGTGACACTAGCTGTTGGTGTGACACTAGCGGTTGGTGTGACACTAGCGGTTGGTGTGACACTAGCGGTTAGTGTGACACTAGCGGTTGGTGTGACACTAGCGGTTCGTGTGACACTAGCGGTTGATGTGACACTAGCGGTTGGTGTGACACTAGCGGTTGATGTGACACTAGCGGTTGGTGTGACACTAGCGGTTGGTGTGACACTAACGGTTGGTGTGACATAATGTGACGTGCGATGTGTTGGACACAGCGGAGCAGTGCGGCCGGTGCCGCGCCGGCGCTCGAACGCTCAACCTCAACAAGTTCTGCAGCCGAGATTACGGTGAGTTCATATTATAGACATACCTTATGGAGTATGGACTCGTTGTTATTGACCGTCGTCGTTAAGCAAATAATTAGTGACAAGTGTAAAAATTTGAAACGTTGCGTCTACATCTGGATGCAAAACGCCATATTTGCAGAAAACTGAAGCAGACATACACATAATAATATATTATGTACATACATCAATAGCGGCCAACTTTCTTGCGAGTCGTGCCAGCGTATTCAAAACCAAGTTTGGCTGTGCTAGCCTGTGTGTCTGGCCTATAGTGTGACCCTCGTATATTTCCGTGTGTGCAGTCATAATGGGTCGGGTGGTGGGTCGCGAGGCGGCGGCGGGCGGCGCGGGCGCGGGCGCGGCGGGCGGCTGGGTGCGGCTCGCGCTCAGCGTGCAGGCGGTGTACAAGCGCGCGCCGCGGAGCCGCCTGCGCCGCGGCGCCGTAGCGCTGCACGTGCGCGCCCAGGACCTCGCCTGCAAGTGCCCCAAGATCAAGATTAACAAGTGAGTGCCGAGTGCGACACTGGAACCTTGCATATACCCCAGGCTATGTGTGAGACCAGCGTAACCCATCGATATTTAAGTAGGTACTAGATGGGGCCTTTCATAGAAAAAAGTTGGGCGTCCAACTTGTGGTGCATGCTCCTCACCTGTATAACTCTGTCCTTGTCCCCGCCATAGCGCTGTCCCGCTTTTCAGACCAGATGGCGTTAGTAAAATATGTTCACGTTCTTTGTTTGACAGTGCCCGTCTATGTCACTTGAGGTCGTTGATTTTAGTCGCGGCATTTCGGTTCAACTGAAATTCTGCGGACCTGCCCGACGGACGGACAGAAAATTTGCGCAATTTCGGTTACAAACTGTTCACTCCAACCTCACCTCATCCCGGTCTCGACCGAAATTCGGTCGGATTTAAGTACGTGAGTCGTGAGTCGAACTCATTTTGAGTTGTCGTGTGCAAAATGCAGCAGAAATTACGCGACTCACAACATAAAAAAATTACGCTCGTCTGGTCTCACACTAAGGACATATTACGTCGTTCTTTTCTACCAGACAACGGAGATGTCTAAACAGCAACGCTGAGGGGTGACAGGAGCGAGACGGAGGCGCACTTCTCCAAGCTGACAAAATTAATTATCAGTCCAAAATTCAGACATAGACCAAAATTATTACGCCTAGAATTTCGCAAAATGATTAGAGCTATCTGAAAATTAATTACGAGATCTGCCGAAGGTTTTCTTTCTTTTCTAATTTCCCAATGTACCTAAGGGATATTTTCTGTCAAATATAAATCACTCAAGTTCCGATCAAACTACGAAAACCAAAAATTCCAGTAGCTCTTCTTATTACGTAACCTGACCCCAAGCGATGCTGTTTATACGAAAGTTTACCGTCTGCTAGAAAGTTATCAAATACTTGAAATTAATAAATAACGTGCTATCAGCATTGGGAATCAAACGATGATTGAGTATGACTGGTATTTGAGTATGTATGGAAGGAAGCACGTGGCATGTTTTGAAACACTGTGTTGTAACTGCAATAGACGACATGAAATTTCCATATTTTGTGTAATATTAGGATAAGAAAAGTTTTAGGTTTCTTAAACAAGCTCTCTTAAACAAGAAAGATATTATGCAAATGACAAGGTCCAAATATTTGAATAGTATTTGAAATTTTCAAATAAACGTAAATAGGAATAATCAAAAGAAAAGAGAAAGATTTTTTAGTTCTATTTCATTACAACACAGAAACAAAGTTATTATTAGCTTGCCAATTAGAAGCAATCTTCCTTCCACCAAATACTTCTTTTTACGTGTTACTCTTCTTCGACAGGTCCTATTTAATCCTAGGAGTGGAAAAAGAAGGATCGTCGTCTGGTTTGCCGGGACTGACGGTTGGCGACAGAACTTTACTGCTGGAATGGCGGGACGACTGGCACAGACGCATCCGTCGCCTGCAGCGGCGCGCAATCAACTGTCACTAACAAACGCGCGCGCTCGGAGGTCATTAGACGCCATCTTGAAAAGGCAAAGGTTTTGTAACAAACAGCCTAATGCGAAGGCCTATTTAAAGGTGTTTGTAAGGTATTCCGTCTATGTTCCGTGCATATTTTTGAATGGATAGATGCAAGATAACTGCCATTAATGCTGTTTAATAATACAATAGATTGACCTAGTCGCGTTTAAGGATATAGTAATCCGTTAATTATAATTATTAAAGATGTTAAATAGGTTCTGTCTCCTTCACAGTACTTTGATTGTATCCCACTAATCGATTTACGAAATTGTTACTTATCGACTCGACTTTCCCTAAAGTGAGTTGTTGCCATGTAAAAATGGACACAAATGATGACTTAATTTCTTCCTTCCTAGGATTTCGTTACTAAACGAGTATTGTTAACAACGAAGTTCCTATATTATTATCTGAAATAAAAGTATTTACTTATTGCAACACTCAAATGTATTTAAAAAAATCCGGAATTTTGTTGTTAACGTTACCCTAATTTTAAGATTATTTATTTAAATATTCTAGATGCTATAACTAAATAATAGTTTTCGTTCCATTTTATGCATTTTTTGTATAATTGTTAATTTTTATATTGAAAATGCGTATGTTGAAATTGTTTTTAAGTATGTACTGGTAGCACTCGTCAATATCATGTGTCAAAATTGGCGCGCAATTACTATTTAAAGCGCTTTCAGCTCTCTTTTGATAAATGATATTCTATGTACAATATAGATTTAGGTGATTTTGATGATGACTCCATTTTATGATTCATCACCACAAAGTATAGTCATAATGTTTTAACGTACCTCATTTATTAAGAAAACTTATAGCTGTTAAGGGTTATTAAATCTATTAATTTATAAATGTCTTTCGTAATATCATTAATCATAAATCACTTTTTGAACGACATGTCTTGCCAAAGCGATGATTTTAAAGTTCTTAAACCAAGTACTTATTTTTTTCCGCTCTAATTTTTTTTGTATCTATTATTTCTTTATCTAACGCCTGAAAGAAGGTATGTACAGTATTATTAGCTTTACTAAAATAAAATTATATAACTAATTAAGTGTATAAAGTTTTAAACGTACATTTTAACGCCATGGCAACAGTTTTCTGTTTGACTTTTCTTTTTAACTATCGTAGTTTTAGATAAATTTTTCATTTGATACAAGACACAAATTATATTAAATAACTTTTTTTTTCTATTTTTAATCTGTACAAAACTATAACAACGAAAACGTAAAAAGCATGTTAAAATATTGTACAATAACAATTTTCAATTGCATTATCGTTACAAAACAATATTATATTTCAACAAAGAGGCCTACACTCAAGTAATCATCTTCAATTGAGCCGTCAAAATTATATACTCAGCAGGTACAGTACGTGTGTTTCCACAGCCCACTTCACGACACAACTATAAAAACGACACAGTAAAGACAACAAGCTAAATATAGTTCCAAGTAGCTTGCAAATTGTTACTTGCCAAAGCGATGATTTTATTTTGTTTGTTTGCACGTTTTTCGTATGACTTTTGAGTTTGACATCAGTGTCACTACTTTATTACAATTTCAGTGCAGTGCATTAAAGCCGCTGCCTGAAACACAATATAATAATATGAATTTACTCGAATATAATAAATATATATAATAACTCACAATATAATATGAACGACTCATAAGATGACTACGATCACATCACATGATACGACAATCTTAGCCATCACTAGTTGTTGTTGAAATAGTGAAGAAAACGTACGAACGACACATCGTATTCATCGCGATGTGTTCAAAATGTTCAAATCGTGACGTACGCTGGTCCGTGGAAACAAGCTCTTAGAGTAGAGACACAATGCAACAAATCATCTCGCGCACGATGCTACAATTTACAATAATCCATTGTTGGGATTCGCAACATGGCCGCGGGATAAACAAATATGGCAGTTAATGGCCGCCGGCGGGAAAACAATACACGAAACTGACTTATTACAGATACGAAACGATTTCGTGTTCCAATTATTATCAGTTATGACTAGGTTAAGAGGAATAATGTACTAGCTGCGATAAATTTTGAAAGTCCAACGTAAAACTTAACCCGTGAAAAAAAATTCACTCACTTTGCTTTCCTATTTTTTAGTATCAACGTCAATTTTCATGTTTACTTTATATAATTACTACAATTATGTTTATATTTCTTTAGCTCTCCTGCCTTCATTCTTACGTTGTTATGTTTATATATAATACTTTTATCCTAAAAAAATACAACAAAAAAGATAAATGTTGAGCTCTCTGCGCTCGCGTCCATATTGACATTTTATTAGCACTCAATTTGTGTACCAATTAAATTTTATAAATTTTATTATTTCCTTAACAAATATTCTATTAATGTAATACTTATTAAAACTGTGGTGTTAAATGTACGTTTAGAGAATCAAATGAAAAAATAATCGTTTTAGATACGTATTTAAAAGTTAATTAGAGGTTTCGCTTGATTGTACTGCGGATTGTAAAAAGTGTATTTAGTTGTAGATTTATATCTATTAACCTGTTTCTAGTTATGCATATCTTTAGATTTCGTAATTGATATTCTGTTTTAATAAAATTTGTAAAAACCCAAACAGTTACAATCTACCTAAGTACTCATTATAATACTTACAAACTTTATTAAACAAATTCAACGTTAAAGCTTTTTCTTAACAAAAACATTGGCACAAAATGTAAAAATTTAGTTTAATTCTTTATTCGTAAAATTTAAAAAACGTGTGGTGTCGTGGGACACCAGATAGGATCGTAGTTCCTTATTACATAAATATTAATTTCAAGTTAAGTTCAAAATAATTATTCAGGTATAGATTTTTTATTATGATTTTTTTATCGATTAAAATCAAAAACTACTTTACAAAATTATCTTAACATTTTTATTTTATTCACAATGATTCATAAAAATATCTAATAATAATTAGACACTGTATAGCGAACATACATAAACTATTTATAAAAAAATCTTACTCCACGCATTTTCGTTACGGACATTTTTTGCCGGCTAGGGTACCCCTCCGCATCGTCCCATAAGGAACTTCGTTCCAAAAATAAATACGGTCGTCGGTATTCATCCTATAAAATATAAAGAATTGCAAGTCTATGGATATATTTACGTTCACTGCGACGTTCACAAACTAATGTAATTTTTACAAATTTTATTAACACAGTTTTATGGGCATAATTTTTTTGCACGCCTTAAATACTTTTTTGTTGAAATTTCTTCAGATTAAACTTATTTTTAAGTAACGGCGTGCAGAGGATTAAATAAAAAAACTTATTATAATATAGATAATTATCATTGTCTAGGCATTATCAAAATACCCGGGCAACTTCTAAAATTCGCATTACAAAAGACACAACAAATCACAAAAATACAATACACTAAAAATTTGATTTTATTTCGTTACGATTAAAAGAAGATTTTCAAGATATTAGTTTAGTACCTATATTCAAATTAGTCTTCTAAAATGTTGTATTTGCAAATAAATAAAGATCAAGCTAGGAAGCTTTAAATTACTTCATGTTGTATTGCGCACTTAGCTTTATTTATGTTGTGATTTTTTTTTGTCCTGTAAAGTGATGTGAAGTTAACCGAAAATTATTGCAAAATTAAAAATCTATAGAATATTTTATAGAACGTCAAATGCATCACATAAATAAAAATATGGAATAGAATTGAGCTTTATGACGCACAATTTAGGCCTATTTTTTTTCAAAATTGGATATGGCTATTTCACACTCAAAAGCTACTCACAAAAGTGTGACATTTAAATTAAAACGTTAATTATTTCATTAAGGGTTAAAAAAATATAGTTGAAACAGTGATTTGAACAATACAATGCGTTCAAAATTCAAACAAATATACTCGTATGTGTAAAAATGGGCAAAAGTGGAAAAATCAAACGAAGGAATTGAAGTTTTTTAAAATAATTTGGAAATTCTCTTTTGTGGTGTGGGCTGAATAAAACTAATCTCTTTATTATTATAATTTAATTTAACTGTATGTATATTGTTTAGGCTATACTTATTTATATTGTAAGGACTGTCAATTAAATTTAAGGCATGCGAGTGAAGTACGTGTTGGCACCAAAAACAATAAAAACAAAGAGCTATTGAACGATATCTTCAAAGCACTAAAAACAAGTCATTATTTCTCTCTTAACCCCTATAATTTGATAGTTATAAAACATAGGAACAAAATTAATAAGGGATCCACAAAATTGTGTGGTAAAAAAATGATCCATATCATTTTTATCAAATCACATCCATACTTCCATACTAATATTATAAATGCGAAAGTGTGTCTGTCTGTCTGTCTGTCCGTCTTTCTGTCTGTCTGTCTGTCTGTCTGTCTGTCTGTCTGTCTGTCTGTCTGTCTGCTACGCTTTCCCGGCCCATCTTTTCAACCGATGTTGATCAAATTTGGTACAAGGGTAGATTGTGTCCCGGGGAAGGCCAAAGGCTACTTTTTA
Source organism: Erebia ligea (assembly GCA_917051295.2). NCBI lineage: Eukaryota > Metazoa > Arthropoda > Insecta > Lepidoptera > Nymphalidae > Erebia > Erebia ligea. Next base: position 1,641,362 of record OU785234.1, on the reverse strand, counting down.
TCCCGGAAAATTAAGGAGTTCCCGCGGGAATCAAAAAACCTTATTCCACGCGGACGAAGTAGCGAGCATCATCTAGTTTTGAATAAATAATAATAATTCTAGTTTTAAATCTCTATACAGAATTTCAGCAAAATCGGTTGAAAAGATGGGCCGGGAAAGCGTAGCAGACAGACAGACAGGCAGACAGACAGACAGACAGACAGACAGGCAGACACACTTTCGCATTTATAATATTAGTATGCATATGGATATGGATTCTAAAAAAAAACAAATGTTTTTTATTCAAATAAACCTTTATAAGTGCTTTTGAATCGTCGAGTGAATGCCATTCCTACCGAGAAGAACCAGCAAGAAACTCGGTGACTCCAATAGTCTGTAAAAAATAGTGCGATGAACACGGAATGACTCCAAAATCCTACTTCTAGAGCCAATAATCTAATTACAATTAATTTTATAAAACAAAATCAGGAAACTCTGATAAAATAGTGTTTTAGTTTTAGCTGAAAAAGACGACATTACTTTGATCAAATCGTTCACCATCTCTTGGCTAGGCGTTGAAAAAATAAAAAGTAACCAATTGTTTATGGTCCCAACGTGTGTTCGGAGTGTTTCCGCGACGACTTGTGTTTTTATGATACCCTGCTCCTGTGATGTAATAAATGTTATTGGTTATATTTATTTAAAAATAAAAAGTACATTAATATACGGAACATTGTCTTTTACTCGACCTTCACACTTATCAAACTCAAACTATTTTTTTTTATTTCATAACTATATGACATACCTACAGTGTGTCTGTCATGTTTTGACTCTACCACCGGTTCGGAATAAGATTCCACTGAGAATAGCCGACAAGGACCTCAGCAGTTGCTCTTTTCAATAAAAACTAAATGTTACATTACATTACAAGTGTAGTGTAGTGGTCCTACTGGTATTTTTTTTTATATCATAAAGTTTTTTTATAAGCTAAAGTATTAGTTACCTGTTTTAAAGTACCAACAACAGTTTGTATTGTACCCTACTAAGGTTACGATCTAGCTTATGAGTAGGTAAAGCTAATGAGAAACATTTGACGACCTCCGTAGCGCAGTGTGTAGCGCTGCTGTCTTAACATACGGAGGTCCGGGGTTCGATCCCCGACAGGTTCAATTTGGGAATTTATAATTTCCGAATTTTCCCTGGTCTGGCCACCCTACCGGCAAAGACGTACCGCCAAGCGATTTAGCGTTCCGGTACGATGCCGTGTAGAAACCGAATAGGGGTGTGGGTTTAATACAGCTGCCATGCCCCTAACAGGTTAGCCCGCTACCATCTTAGACTGCATCATCACTTACCATCAGGTGAGATCGCAGTCAAGGGCTAACTTGTATCTAGTCAATAAAAAAAACATTATTTTAACTAAGCTTATCTCGTAGTATTGAAAGTTATTATACCACCCTGTGGCCCAGGGGCGTGCACAACATAGAGGCATAATAGCACTGCTTGCCTTAGTTAAAAAATGCTCTATGTTTATGTTTTATCATGCCCTGCCTGATAATAGGTATCTACCTAATCAATGCCTACCCTGGCTCCAAATCCTGTGCACGCCACTGCCTGTGAGACCGCTAGGCTGGACGAATAGTCGATTGCTGCCATACAACTTTGTCACTAAGAAATTCGTCATAATGGGGCTGATTCTGTAGTGCACAATCTCTAAACTAATCTAAAATTAGAGCATTACAAATATTGCTAACCCTTTCATAATACTCCATACGGAAAGGGACATCACTAGATTTAAGAGGCCATATACTAAACGCGCCTCGGCCAATTTTGGAATCTGTAGGTATACCGCATTTTTTTTTTGTTAGAATATTAATATCTCATGCACAACGCTCATGAAAAGTTCATAAAATGTCGGATAGCGGGTTTACGGGTTCTTAAAGCTGCCATTTTAGTTTAGTTTAGAGATTGTGTTATACAGAATCAGCCCCATTGTAAGATAGCCTCGGTTCAACAAGTGTGCTTTTGCGATTTTTTTGTGTAAGTAGTTACTTACTTGTTATGGTAAATCTAAAAACATTAACCATATTATAAAAGCTGTAGAATATATAAAGTAGGTACAAAGGATTTCTGCACTATAATAAACCTATCCATACTAATATTATAAATGCGAAAGTGTGTCTGTCTGTCTGCTACTCTTTAACGGTCCACCTTTTCAACCGATTTTGATGAAATTTGGTATAGGGGTAGGTTACATCCCGGGGAAGGACAAAGGCAAGGCTTTTTATCACGGAAAATTAAGGAGTTCCCCTGGGAATTTAAAAAAACTTAATCTATGCAGACGAAGTCGCGGGCATCATCTAGTTATTAATAAACCTTTTCTATTTCTAAGGCTGGCTTTCCACCAGAGATGTGCGAGGTAGCTAAGCTACAGATCATGTGTGTCAAATTCACCAAATAGAGCGGTTGAAGTTCGTAGCTTAGATCGTAGACGTTAGATCAAGCTGCTCCTTAAAGGTGTCTTTGAAATACTTCCGTAACTTAGCGACGGTAGTGGTATGGCGATGATGCTAAATGTGGATTTACTCGAGCGTCGTGGAGACTTAATGGAATTTGAAGATTAGATGGTAGAAAGAAAAAAAGGTTATATGATGTATATCCTTTCACCGGTGGGGGCAGCATCTACAGGTTATTTTTTTTTTCAAATCATCAGATTAAGAAAATTCCTCGAGATAATCGTCAGATTAAGGGTCAGAGCGTTTGGGACATGAAGCTGAACCGTCTCGATAATCAAACGCGCTCGAGTCTTTCAAAATGGCTATTTTCTTTGCATTTTTAAAAAAATCGCAGTGACCTTGCGTTACGTCAGACTCGTCAGTCTTTTGAATAGGAGCGTCCTTTGGATCCACTTAGCATCTCCTCTGAATATCTGACGCGCTCGATTTTTTTATTTTATTTTACCAATATTTTTACTATCGTACAGCCAACCCCACCATGCAAACCGGCAGACAAACCTACCATTCGATAACAGAGACTCGTGGGGCGTATACGCTATCAATATATGACGCGCTGGAGTAAATCCGAAAAATCCCCTCTTGGGCTCCCCTACTATAGTACATAAATGATAAATGATTTATTTATTTCACGTAGGACAACTTGTGTCACTTATTATACGTCAAGACTCGGAAAGCTGTTTCTACTGAGAAGGGCCGGCAAGTACCAAACTCGGCAGTTGATCTTTTCTTAAAAAGAAAAATGTTATGCACAATAAGCAATCAATACGCAACACATACGTTACTTTACAAGTATTACACTGACTTGTGGGCTACTGGATGCGAGGCCGGTTGCTTTCGTGCAACTTTGTTATTAAAAAATTTTATATCATACTTGCTCAGTAACTAGGGATTACTATGGTGGAAAGTCTCCTTGTAAGTTGGTGTTTGCAATTCAAGGCAACATTACGTCGCACTATGCTTGAATTGTAATGTTCACATTACAGTTCAAGCTATGCAAAACTCCTTGGTAAACAATCTCTTTTCTTATAAAATGGTAAGAAAACTTTTTACTGAAAAAAAAACACTGAACATGGCGGCATTTAATTTCCATACATTTCAAACTATGCAAAACTCCTTGGAACTCAGAGCCGTAAAAAAAAAATGGAAAACTATTTACGAAAAAAAATGGAAATGGCGGCATTTCATTTGATCTGAAAGTTTGTGAAGTTTGTTCGTAAAGTGATTTGCATTACCAATGTTTTATTTACCTCGCAAGAATGATATAAAGTAGAATGCTTACCTCGGTTGCAAGTTACTGGCGCCAAATTGGATCTTGTTCTGTAATAGCTTACTTACGTCCCTTGTGTAACAATCTACTAATCTATAGTACCTATAATAACTCTGGTGAAAACGTACCTAAAACTGAGAAATTAAAGCCTTCGCGACAACCCTACATAAAGCCTATCATCCAATAACCTTTAGCACGTATCGCAAATAAATCAGCCCTGTAAGACAATAAGCCGCCGACAGGGCTGGCACTCTGCTGATTTCCCGCGGGACGCTCCTCTGGGACTGCTAAGGTAAGTGTAATGTTCTTAATGGTCATAGATGAAACTTAGCAAAGACACACAGTGTTTTTAGTCTATGTAACGGGGTGGTTCGTTGTATGGAGATCGCCGCATTAAATCCTCAGTCGTTGAAACTTGGCAGGGCTGTAGTATGGTATGAACCAAAACTTATACAAAAATATCCAAAAAAATCCATGTGGAACTTAGGTTTTTATACCTATTACTTAATATTTATGACTGAATATTTTCTCGATTTCTTTATTGAAATAATAGTAGGTAGTATATTTACACTGAAAACCGAAATATCAAACGAAATAATCATGCAGAATATCGATATTTAAACCGATTTTATAATCAAACCAAACTGCGTTTACGCGATAATGTACCTTCCTGCTTTATTAATTGGGTATACCGTATAGCATAAAAAAACCTTACTTCCTGTCTGATTTTTTAGGGTTCCGTAGCCAAATTTGGCAAAAACGGAACCCTTATAGATTCGTCATGTCTGTCTGTCTGTGTGTCCGTCCGTATGTCACAGCCACTTTTTTCCGAAACTATAAGAACTATACTGTTGAAACTTGATAAGTAGATGTATTCTGTGAACCGCATTAAGATTTTCACACAAAACTAGAAAAAAAACAATAAATTTTGGGGGTCCCCATACTTAGAACTGAAACTCAAAAAAATTTTTTTCATCAAACCCATACGTGTGGGGTATCTGTGGATAGGTCTTCAAAAATGATATTAAGGTTTCTAATATCATTTTTTTCTAAACTGAATAGTTTGCGCGAGAGACACTTCCAAAGTGGTAAAATGTGTGTCCGTCCCCCCCCCCTGTAACTTCTAAAATAAGAGAATGATTAAACTAAAAAAAATATATGATGTACATTATCATGCAAACTTCCACCGAAAATTGGTTTGAACGAGATCTAGTAAGTAGTTTTTTTTTAATAATTTAAAACTTACTACAGGTTTGTACGGAACCCTCGGTGCGCGAGTCCGACTCGCACTTGGCCGGTTTTTATTGGATATTTGTAATATACGTTTATCTCATGATACTTTATCATACTGTAGAGTTTCGTCGCCTGAGGAATTATTGTTGGGGCCCACTAGCTTTAATGCCTAGACTATTTGGAAATGTAGGATGGCAGCATCATTGATACTCATTTTGTTTATTACAATACTAGTTGATGCCCGCGACTTCATCTGCGTGGTTTGAGGTTTTTTGATTCCCGCGGAAACTTTATTTTTCTGGGATTATTATGTCTATATTGTGTTATTCTAGACTATAATCTATCTCTGTGAAATTTCATCCAGATCCGTCCATCAATCCATACATCCCATCCATCCAAACTTTCGCATATTTATAATATTAGTAAGTATAGATAATACTAGTATGGCGCGTGGCTGCGCGGCCCGCTAAAGCGGACCGCGTAGTGGAGCGCGTGGTCCACTGTCTACTTACTCGCTGTCCTACTATCCTGCCCCCCGATTATGTAAGAATGGCCGATCAAATCGTCAAAGTTCGGCGTCAAAGTAAAATAAACCATAACAGCATTAAATTAGAGCTCAATTTCGAAACACGAAATTGAGCTCTAATTCAATGCTGTTATGGTTTATTTTACTTTGACGCCGAACTTTGACGATTTGATCGACAATTCTTACATAATCGGGCAGCTGGTTTAGGTACTGTCTACGTGTTCTGATCTGAACAACACACTGCTATGCTAGTGAGCACAGTGGAAGCGCCAGCACGCCAAGCGTCCGACGTAAAAGAAAATTCTCATAAAGGAAAAACATAAAACAAAGACCATCAACCCCCCGCCCCTCCCTTTTTGTTTGAGCAGCCCCTAAGTAGGTACCTTTCTTTAATACCCTGACCGTGCTCCTCACCCATTATCCGAACCTTCGATCATCATCTCTCTCCATATTTTTTTCTCCGAACCATTCGTCAAAATGAGATTTCTTGCATAAAAACAAATTTTGAAAAGGAACCGTAGCCTCTTCAATATTCGCCATACATTAACTATGGAAAAATAAATTCCACCATCTTGAATTTTTTTCCTATTCATGAAGTAGACCTTCATGTCCTGATCATCTTTTGCAAAGAAACCACTCTTCCATCTTTTATACTCTCCGAGATAGACACCGTCGAAATTTGTATGGCGGCCATCTTAAATCCGCCATTTTGAATTTTTTTTCAGCTCACTGTCAATTGGATGAAGTTTCGAGTGACATTTGGTCGAGCACCCCCCACCTATCTTCGATACCCTGGCTGGTGCTCTTCATCCGTCTTCGAAATCCTCAATCATCAGCTCTCTCCGTATTTTGCCTCTGAATGAATTTTTGTCTTCTATACGAAACGATGAGTGAAAAAAAATATTTTCATACAAAATTTTACAGGAGAGGTGATCAATGAGTGAATCAGCACGAGCAGCTATTTAGATATTAATGTAGGATAATACACTTGTGTTACGTCATGTTTCAAGACTTTACCAACGGTTCGGAAATAGTTCTAGGGGTATTAAAACACGAATGTGGGTTTATCATACGACGCGAAGCGAAGTATGATAATAGTATCATATGAGTGTTTTAATACCTAATTATCAACTGTTGCATACAAGACTTTATCTACACTCATGATATGAGTCCTCTATAACAGATTCTGAAATAGTTAGCTTATTGCTAACATTAAAACATCCAGTCCTAGTAACCTAATATCATCAATACTCAAAACTTGAACCGCTCATTTTTTTTTTAATTTTTTTTTTTTTTTTTTTTTTTTTTAATTTTTTTTTTTTATTTTAATTTTTTTTTTTTTTTTTTATAATTATTTATTATTTTTTTATTTTTAATGATTTTTTTTTTAATTTTTTTTTAATTTTTTTAATTTTTTTTTTTTTTTTTTTTTTTAATTTTTTTTTTTTTGTTAACTTTTTTTTACAGCAATATTCTTTTTTCAAATTCGTACAGAATATGTTCTTTTTTTGTAATTCACACAGATACCACGCATCGAGCAGATGTGGCAGGGGTGTTGTAATGAAATCCAGTACATCATTACATCACCCGTTTGGATGATGTAATGGTTATTAGGACATTGGGTGTTTGAATGTTGGCAATTAGCTAACTGTTTCAGAACCTGTTATATAGAGGATTTATAGCATGGGAGTAGATAAAAAGATTTTACTGAGTGACCTCAACGATCTCCCTGGGTCCATGGATGGCGCAGTGGTTTGCGCTGTGGTGTTACATGTGGTAAGTACCGAGTTCGATCCCGCGGCGGGGTAACTTTGTCTTATTATACGAGTAGAAGTAATTCCTCAATTTTCTCTTAAATTAACTCTGCCGGGAATCGAATCCGGGACCCCCCACGTTAAGACCCCAAGCATACATACCTACTTACTACTAACAGCTAATATGAAAAATCAGTTTATCACTCTTGTCTCTTACGAACTTTTTAATTGTCTTTTTACTTTTACGAAAACTTTTCACAAGGGACTGGTGTAACTGTATATCTATGGTTTTAGTATATCAATGTTGATGGGCCTTTTCTTTTAGAAATATTGACACATAACTCAGATGAAAGAGAGCAGGGGCGCCGTGACTTTTCGCTACTTAAAGTAATTTCCTACGAGTCAGTACTTCTTAGGATTCCGTATTGCATTATAGAAAACTACAGGTAGGTATTTATTATGTTTTATTTTATTATTATGGGATTTTTTACGACCTTCCTGGTGCAGTGGTCAGCGCTGTGGTCCTGCAAAGTGGGAGGTCCCGGATTCAATCCCCAGCAGGGTAATTTTTTTTTACTAGTAGAGTCTTAGGAATTTTGTGTGTTATGTGTTATTCCAGATCTAATCCATCCAAATTTTATGCAGATCCGTTTAGCCGTTCTGGCGTGATTGAGTTACAAACATCCATCCACACATCCGAACTTTCGCATAATATTATTATAGATTATACGAGTATACTTACCATAGCTGTTAGAATAGGCGAATATTATAGGCATCAGCCCCCCGATTACGTAAGAATGGCCGATCAAACGTTAAAGATTTTCGTCAAAGTAAAATAACCATGACAGCATTGAATTAGAGCTCAATTTCGTCTGCCCATTCTTATACGTTTAGGGTATCGTACATACCTAAACGTATAAGAATGGGCAGACGAAATTGAGCTCTAATTCAATACATTTATGGTTTATTTTACTTTGACGAAAATCTTTAACGTTTGATCGGCCATTCTTACATGATTGGGGCCCTGATCGTGGTACCGTTAGAATAGAAATCGCAAAACCAATCTACTGTTCATTCCGCCACAACGCCAGACCATGATGCATTCGGTATTAATAAGGCCGAAAACACCCTATACGGACTAGACAAGACAAAACGTCAGCCAACGAGTGAATGACGTGGACGTCATAACATAGTTACCTTCAAGGCAAGAGTGAATAGGCATCTTCTAGCAAGCGCGCTCTAACCTAGACCTCATCATTGCTTTGCACTAAGCATGGTTGTCGTCAAGCGCAAGCCTATCTCACAATAAAAAAAAACCGGCCAAGTACGAGTTGGACTCGCGCACCGAGGGTTCCGTACAAACCTGTAGTAAGTTTTAAATTATTAAAAAAAAACTACTTACTAGATCCCGTTCAAACCAATTTTCGGTGGAAGTTTGCATGATAATGTACATCATATATTTTTTTTAGTTTTATCATTCTCTTATTTTAGAAGTTACAGGGGGGGGACACACATTTTACCACTTTGGAAGTGTCTCTCGCGCAAACTATTCAGTTTAGAAAAAAATAATATTAGAAACCTCAATATCATTTTTGAAGACCTATCCATAGATACCCCACACGTATGGGTTAGATGAAAAAAAAATTTTTGAGTTTCAGTTCTAAGTATGAGGAACCCCCAAAATTTATTGTTTTTTTTCTATTTTTGTGTGAAAATCTTAATGCGGTTCACAGAATACATCTACTTACCAAGTTTCAACAGTATAGTTCTAATAGTTTCGGAAAAAAGTGGCTGTGACATACGGACGGACAGACAGACTGACAGACAGACAGACAGACAGACAGACAGACAGACAGACATGACGAATCTATAAGGGTTCCGTTTTTGCCAAATTTGGCTACGGAACCCTAAAAATTGGCTGTCATTGGGACGAATATTTTTAAAATAATTTAAAAAAATTCAAATATAAACCTTAAAACTAAGGGTTTAAAGTTTAATTACGAATGTTATGGGTATAGCTGTTGAAGACCTAGGGCTAGCATGCGCACAACGAGTAAAATTATGTCTACCCGTTATCTCTATTTATCTACCGAAGCTAACATGGTTACTTGTCTCGTTACGTCAAAAGTAAAGAAGAGTAATATTTCTTTTCTGTAGTATTTATCTCTACGAACCTTTATACGAGTATATTTATATTTAAGCCCTTTTGTCTTCGTAACAACGCGAGCATGTCGGTGACGGTGACGCGAATCCACAAGTTTACCCCCTACCAAAAAGTGCTCAACGCGGCTAAAGAAGCTTTCACTTCAAAAAACGTTTCGTGAATGGCGCTATTGAAAACCAAGGAACATAAGAGAGAGTAAGTATGTTTTAATAAGGATGATCTATTTCTTTTTCAATACGGATAGGTATGCAATTTTGCTTGCATCCATTCATGCAGTTTGCATCCCTGAGGCTACATAGGCTATTTTTTCCCGGAAAAAAAACGGGTTTTTTTAATCAATAAATAATCCGATAGTGTGTCTGTCTGCCTGTCCGTCTGCGTCTGGCTATCTGCTAAGCTTTCACGGCCCATTTGTTCAACCAATTTTGATGAAATTTGGTACAGGGATAGGTTGTATCCTAAATCATCCGATTCTCAGCTACTAGTGGACTAGACCGACTAGCAAACAATTTTTTTTTTCTTTTTTTTATCCACTACAAGTTAACCCTTGACTGCGATCTCACCTAATGGTAATTGATGATGCAGTCTAAGATGGCAGCGGGCTAACCTGTTATTAAAACCATACCCCTATTCGGTTTCTACACGGCATCGTACTGGAACGCTAAATCGCTTGGCAGCACGTCTTTGCCGGTAGGGTGGTAACTAGCCACGGCCGAAGCCTCCCACCAGGCAAACATATTTTTTTTTTTTTTTATCCACTATACAAGTTAGCCCTTGACTGCGATCTCACCTGATGGTAAGTGATGATGCAGTCTAAGATGGTAGCGGGCTAACCATCTGGGTCATAAATAAAATGAGATGTACGAGTCGCCAGTGTGTGCGGGGCCTAACGTAAGCTGTGCACAATGGTCCATAATAAGTTTGTGTTGAAATATAAGCCGCGCGCATTTAATAACGCATTGTGCGCCTGCGCAGCGCAAACTCAAATAACTCTTATTCACGTGTCACTTCCATCAGCCACGGCCTTCCTGGATCCAGGGGGTCTACTCTCTTTCTCTAAAACGAAACTTCGCAAACAAACGAACGAAATTTCTTTAACTCCTTTCCTACATAATATTATCTCTATGCTCCTCTCTATTTCGTTTTCGTACACGCAGACGAAGTACGGATCCATAGAAAATTTTCGTGACCGATTGGATTGAACGATTTTGTGTGGGTCTAATAACATACTAATTACGTTCGTTTGCGAAGTTTCGTTTGAGAGAAAGAGAGTAGACCCCCTGGAGTTGATATTATTGTAATGGTAGACTGCCTCGTTGGTCTAGTGATTAGCATGTTCGACTGCGGCCGACGAGATCCCGGGTTCGAGTCCCGGTCGGGCAAACTATCTGCGATGAATTCCTCATTGCTGAGGGCCCTGACCCCATTCCATTAATCACATAATGGCAGGGGTTTTCTTGGGATTATAATGCGGTGGGTTCCGAGGTCCTTCCGCATACAACTCAACTTAGAGTACAATTTCAACTCTTTGGTTACTAACGATTATTACGAGATCAGGTGTTAGTGATAATAACCGGGACCGACGGCTTAACGTGCTCTCCGAGGCACGGAGGAAACGAAAAGGCCAAATTCGGACTTCCAAATTCGGTCACCCATCCAGTTATCAATTTGGGTAAAGTTTGTGGGAATGTACTTACTAATTTCACTACAAGTTAGCCCTTGACTGCGATCTCACCTGATTGTAATTAGTGATGATGCAATCTAAGGTGGTAGCGGGGTAACCAGGTAGGTGTACGGCGGTTATTAAACCCATGCCTGTCATTATTAAAAAAAATTAACAGCAATCAATGACATAATAATTGTTAATATTTTTTTACAGGAACGCATAGTAAGTATAGCTTATAACGTCTTTGAAAGGTGATATCTAGTAAAAGACCCATCCACATGCGTCAGTCTTTATACTGTTTACATAGGTACTGCGCATACTTTAATACTGTACAAGAATCAGCTTTTCTAGTTATTGTTCATTTTTGGTAACAATAAACCGTCTTTGAACGGCCATATCTAGCGAAAGGCCCATCCACATGCAGGCAGACTGTAAATTTTGTGATCAGTGGAGAGCCCTACATCCACCTAACACTGAATCAGCCTTTCTGGCGATGGTTACCAAAAGTGCAGTTATCTCTTAGTCTATATCGGGTTCTGCACAGCATGCTACCGGAACGCTCAATTTTAAAAAGCTCGCTTCACTCGCTCTGTTTCGTCCTCGGACGAAAACTTGTCCACTGAAATCTCTTACCAAGTTTAAATTTATCCATTTAAACTTGGTAAGAGATATTGGTATTGGATTGAAAAACTATTCTGTGTTTTTAAATATGCTTATTTTTATGTGCTACATTTATTATTATTATTTATTTATTATTTGGTTTAAAAACAGTTAATAGGAAAATATAATATATAAGGCAGAGGGCGCGGCGCAATATATAGATTCATTCTGGAATGGAGCAAACTGAAAACCAGCGCTGAGCATTGTTGCCAATGCTCGGCAGTGCTGAGGTTGTCTCCACAGATCAGAGAATCAATTCTCTTATCTGTGGTTGTCTCCAATTATTGTTTTGTTGTTAGTTTTTTTTTATTTTATTTAGTTTTAAGATAAATTGTGATCAACCACTAGCAATAATGCAAACAATAAAGCTTTTATTTATTTATTTATTTAAAAAAAGAATACAAAGTAAAGTTAACTAAACGAGTTACCTACCTTAAGTCTTGTTATACATTTTAAATTAAACAATGTACGTAATGTTTACGTAAACGTAACATTAACATTGTTATCTGGAGGAAATGAATTGTTTAATATTGTAAATAAACGCTATTATTATACTTTCACGGTTTAGTTCATATTATTGTATTTGTAATGCGATACTAACTTATTTCAAGTTTAACTATTGTTAGAATAACAATCGCGTGTGTATTATGAACCTTTACGAACAAGTTAACAAATATTAATTTATTTGCTTAGCTATGCTCGAATTTCACTTCAAAATAACGTGCCACATGAAAAGTTTTGCCATTTTTAATGCTTGTTATTCTTGTTATTTAATTGAAAACTAAAATTAAAATAACTTTGATAATAACAGAAAGTAACTTTGATAAGTATTTTGTAACAGAAACACAAGGCTATACATTTTTCTCGGTACATTTTATTTATCAAAAATAGTCGTTTTAGTTAGTTTAGTTCGGTCGGTTAGTTTTATTTGAAAACGGTTTAGAGCTTTTCTGCAAAAAAAATTATTATTGTGTAGAAAGGTATTTATAATCGGCAAACATAACTTTATAACAATTATCTAATCCTAATAATTAGGATTAAGGTAATTTTGTATAGAGTTTTGTAAAGATGCTCAAAGTTAGAAATCCTAGAACTAATTAGTAAAAGACAATAATTATACGATTTCATTGAAATTCAACACAACCCTTGCGCTGATTACGCGCAACGTGTCTTCTGTTCAAACCAAACCAAATAAACTGTAACGTGGTGAGAATTTTAACTCAATCGATCGCTTCGTTAACGGATATTGCACGATACGTTACTGCTCGAAGACATTGGGGCTGATTCTGTAGTGCACAATCTCTAAACTAAACTAAAATTAGAGCATTACAAATATTGCTAACCCTTTCATAATACTTCCAACGGAAAGGGACAGAATTAGATTTAAAGCTGCCATTTTAGTTTAGTTTAGAGATTGTGACACACAGAATTGGCGACAATTAGGGCTGATTCTGTAATGCACAATCTCTAAACTAAACTAAAATTACAGCATTACAAATATTGCTAACCCTTTCATAATACTCCCTGCTGAAAGGGACACAACTAGATTTAAAGCTGCCATTTTAGTTTAGTTTAGAGATTGTGTTACACAGAATTGGCGACATTGTTAAGTTATCATACAGTGGAGATCTAAATCTTAATTTGACGACCTCCGTGGCGCAGGTTTCAGCGCTGTTGTCTTAACGTGCGGAGGTCCCGGGTTCGATCCCCAGCATGGTCAATTTGGGAATTCATAATTTCTGATTTTTCCCTGGTCTGGCCTGGGGCTTCGGTCATGGCTAGTTACCACCCTACCGGAAAAGACGTGCCTTTAAGCGATTTAGCGTTCCGGACGATGCCGTGTAGAAATCAAATCATGCCCCTAACAGGTTAGCCCGCTACCATCTTAGACTGCATCATCATTTACCATCAGGTTAGATCGCAGTCAAAGGCTAACTTGTTATTTCATTGTAGTGGATAAAAAAAAGAAGAATTACCACCTCACGCTACCGCTTTGCCGCTTATATTTTACTGAAGAGCTCTCAGGCATGCAGATTCCTCAACATGTTTTCTTTCACATCAAAGCAAGGTTAGTATAGGTACTATAGTTGCTTAAGACGCATATAATTCAGAAAAGCTCGAAGTGCGCCCCCGAGGATCGGACCCGCGACCTCCCGATTCCCGAACGTTTAACAACAGGGCTATCACCGCTGAAGAGTGCAGGTACAGATTAGGGCGTGCTCCCGGGAAGCCCCGGCATCAAAATTCAAATGTTGCACAACCCTGTGCGAAAATATTTCACGACAATCTAAAATGTATAACTAGTAAGGCGGGCAGACCATATTATACCTCTATGGGGCAGACGTTATCCTGCCCTGAATCTAGAGCCGGGTCCAATTGTGAATATAAACCATCACGGGACCCACTCACACACTCGACCTCGAGGCCCGTACCCCGACAGACTTCGGCCTGTCGAGAAGACACCACAAGTCCACAACAACCCATTCAAACAAATACAAAACAATCAGTGATCAAGCCGTTTCTGAGTTTTAGCGAGGCTAACTAACAGCAATTTATTTTTACGCATTTATAAGAATAAATGATCTTCTTATAAATAGGTAGGTTCTTATTACGTTAATAGCATAATAATGCGATTAACAGTAAAACGTGGCCTCTTTCACACTGTGAAAGTATCGAAAACCCCGGGAATTCCCGTTTTTGCCAGTATCGATCCAAAATTCCTGGGACTACAATTGTATCGAAACTGCATGCCCTACTAGAAAATAGCGAATGCTGCTCCTTTCTGCACGAAGGATTATGAAAGGGATAACAATAAAAATAGAGCTGTCATTTTAGTTAGTTTAGAGATGGTGTACAACAGAATTGGCTGACCTTTGTCACACTATGAAAATATCGAAAGTCCCAGGAATTCCCGTTTTTGCCAGTATCGGTCCAAAAATTCCTGGGACTATAGAATTGTATCGACACTGCATGCCTTAGTAGAAAATAGAGATGTAACACACTAGACAGTAGACAGAGATAGAGAACACGATAGCATAACATTTTCCCTGTGATCCCGGGCAGATCCCGTTTCACGGCGCATTTGTCTCGCAGACGCACTCACTGTATTTTAATGCCGTGTAATAAATTATAATTATGTGTGTAATTGCGTTTATTAATGTGTAATTCGTTGGCGTACCCGACCGTTAGGCGCGGCAGTGGGAAATATTTTAATTTCTACAAGGATAAAGTGGTTAAATACCTTAACCTACATCCTAATTGGAAGGTTATCTCATTAGGGTACCTTTTATGACAAAAAAATTGTTGTTTTTTTCCTTGCATGTGGCATCTTACTTAGAAAATATAAAATAGACGCTGCCCCTGACTTCGTCCGCGTGGATTGAGGTTTTTTGGTTCCCGAACTTCTTAATGGCCACTAGTGCTTCCTTGTCTACTTATGTTTCTGTTCTAAATATTTCATAAGTTTTTGGTACAAAATAAATTAAAAAAAAAAAAAACCGGGATTAAAAGTAGCCTATATGTGTTAATCCAGGATATAATCTAACTGCATTCCCAGCCAAAGCCGTCCAGTAGTTTGCAGTCAAACTCGCCTTTATAATATTAGTGTGATGTGACAGTTTGGACGTTTGTAAGCTTGTATGTTCGGATGTTTGTTACTTTTTGGCGAGAGCATATTGAGAGCATATTGAGAGTTACCCAAAAGTGACAAAATTAAAAAAAAATTACAGTCATATAGACTGTCGATATAAGTGAAAACGAATATTTTTTTGATTTTTTTTAATTAATATTTTTTTTTAATAATTAAAATATAAACCTTAACACTAAGGCATTAAAGTTTAATTACGGATGTAGCATATTTATATTTAAGACCTCTTGTCTTCGTAACAACGCGAGCTAGTCGGTGTTCGCGAGCATGTCGCTGTTCGCGAGCATGTCGGTGACGCGAATCCACAAGTTTACCCCCTACCGAAAAGTGCTCAACGCGGCTAAAGAAGTTTTCACTTAAAAAAATTAACTAATTCAATTTAAGAGTCCTTGTGCAAGTGAGCCTTAATATAACATTACCGTGGCCTAAATCTGTAGAACAGCCTTTTTTCACGGTGTAGCAATTATCCAGTGAGGAAATCCCCTGAAGAGCGTGGACGCGGTGTAATCCTCTCGCTAATCCGCCGCCGGCCGCAGCCTATCCGATATAAATCACACAGTGTTAGAGCCGATAACGTCCCATAGAACCTGTAGGGCTGCGATCATTTTTTTTACTAAATAATCGGCGCAAACGGTTATAGCCTATATAGCCTATTGGTTTATACATCCCGCTTCATATTCGGTTGATTGTGGGGTAGCTGCCCGTGGGCTCAATCCGTTCAAGGTTTTTTAATTCACTACAAGTTGGCCCTTGACTGTGATCTCACCTAATGGTAAGTGATGTTGCAGTCTAAGATGGTAGCGGGCTAACCTGTTAGGGGCATGGCAGTTATATTAAACCCATACCCCTTTTCGGTTTCTACACGGCATCGTACCGGAATCTTAGGGTGGTAACTAGCCACGGCCGACGCCTCCCACCAGGCCAGACCAGGGAAAATTCAGAAATTATAATTTCCCAAATTAAACCTGCCGGGGATCGAACCCGGGACCTGCGCACGTTAAGACAACAGCGCTCAGCACTGCGCCAGGGAGGTCGTCAAAGTGGTCGTCAGGTGTGGGAAGTCTGCCAAACCGACTCAGCCGGCGCGGTAGTGGACTATGGCCAAACCCTTCTCATGTCTGCCGGTTATTGAGTAGATATGTGTTTCACAGTTTTCCAAAATTCCACCCCCGAAGGGGTGAAATAGGGGTTGAGAGTTTGTATGAAAATCCTTAATTTCTTAAGTTATAGCCATGAAACAGCATTTGGGCTTTCGTTAAAATATGAAGAAGTACGTGTTTCACCATTATAGGGGGATTATACCGTGGGTTAGTAATATAGGCTACTTTTTATCCTGGAAAATTAACTGAAAAACTTATTCCACGCGGACGAAGTCGCGGGCATCAGCTAGTAGTAAAATATATTCGAATTATGAGTACGACACTTAAACTTCTAAAATATTTTTTTGCTTCACTGCATTGACAACCCTAGTTAAAGTGGAAAAACATTCAGTAAAACCTCCGTAACAATCCGGACCGCTAACGACGTACTGATGACAGTAGGTTTCCTACTTCCTAGTTTCCTACGCTACGATAAATTCGCACCATTTGTTTTATACAGTCTGAGTGTGTGTTTGTGTTGTGACGATTCGTACCTCTCAGTCAAAATATATTTAAAACTAGAGAATAAAATATAGTATATATAGAGGAGGAGCGATCTCGGTCCATGCTAGAAAGATTTCCGACAAACGGACTGGTCGCCGAACAAGCGACGGTGATGCGATAGTATGCTGTGGTAGCTTGTGTATGCGATGGTGCACAGCGAAGCTGTGGTGTATGCGCTTGATGCGTGCAGTATGTGTCACGATGTCCACCGTCGTTCTCGGGCTGATGCTGAGCAAAGTGGATTCGCTGTTCGTGTAATGGTGTGCAGTATGTGTCACGATGTCCGTCGCTCGTTCGAACGCATAATGTCGTTGGAGGCTTCCAACGATATTTGATCCGCCTATGGTGGATTTATATACATATTTTAATACAACATATTTACACGTATATAACCTACATATAATCATCGCTGGTTGAGTTGGGGCTGCGGAATGTAGGTTATATCGCTTCGGCGATGCCTCAGCACGGCTGGTTCTGAATCTAGAGCCGGGTCCAATTGTGAATATAAACCATCACGGGACCCACTCAAACACTCGACCTCGAGGCCCGTACCCCGACAGACTTCGGCCTGTCGAGAAGACACCACAAGTCCACAACAACCCATTCAAACAAACACAAAACAATCAGTGATCAAGCCGTTTCTGAGTTTTAGCGAGGCTAACTAACAGCAATTTATTTTTACGCATTTATAAGAATAAATGATCTTCTTATAAATAGGTAGGTTCCTAATACGTTAATAGCATAATAATGCGATTAACAGTAAAACGTGGCCTCTTTCACACTGTGAAAGTATCGAAAACCCCGGGAATTCCTGTTTTTGCCAGTATCGATCCAAAATTCCTGGGACTACAATGGTATCGAAACTGCATGCCCTCCTAGAAAATAGCGAATGCTGCTCCTTTCTGCACGAAGGATTATGAAAGGGATAACAATAAAAATAAAGCTGTAATTTTAGTTAGTTTAGAGATGGTGTACAACAGAATTGGCTGACCTTTGTCACACTATGAAAATATCGAAAGTCCCAGGAATTCCCGTTTTTGCCAGTATCGGTCCAAAAATTCCTGGGACTATAGAATTGTATCAACACTGCATGCCTTAGTAGAAAATAGAGATGTAACACACTAGACAGTAGACAGAGATAGAGAACACGATAGCATAACATTTTCCCTGTGATCCCGGGCAGATCCCGTTTCACGGCGCATTTGTCTCGCAGACGCACTCACTGTATTTTAATGCCGTGTAATAAATTATAATTATGTGTGTAATTGCGTTTATTAATGTGTAATTCGTTGGCGTACCCGACCGTTAGGCGCGGCAGTGGGAAATATTTTAATTTCTACAAGGATAAAGTGGTTAAATACCTTAACCTACATCCTAATTGGAAGGTTATCTCATTAGGGTACCTTTTATGACAAAAAAATTGTTGTTTTTTTCCTTGCATGTGGCATCTTACTTAGAAAATATAAAATAGACGCTGCCCCTGACTTCGTCCGCGTGGATTGAGGTTTTTTGGTTCCCGAACTTCTTAATGGCCACTAGTGCTTCCTTGTCTACTTATGTTTCTGTTCTAAATATTTCATAAGTTTTTGGTACAAAATAAATTAAAAAAAAAAAAAACCGGGATTAAAAGTAGCCTATATGTGTTAATCCAGGATATAATCTAACTGCATTCCCAGCCAAAGCCGTCCAGTAGTTTGCAGTCAAACTCGCCTTTATAATATTAGTGTGATGTGACAGTTTGGACGTTTGTAAGCTTGTATGTTCGGATGTTTGTTACTTTTTGGCGAGAGCATATTGAGAGCATATTGAGAGTTGCCCAAAAGTGACAAAATTAAAAAAAAATTACAGTCATATAGACTGTCGATATAAGTGAAAACGAATATTTTTTTGATTTTTTTTAATTAATATTTTTTTTTAATAATTAAAATATAAACCTTAACACTAAGGCATTAAAGTTTAATTACGGATGTAGCATATTTATATTTAAGACCTCTTGTCTTCGTAACAACGCGAGCTAGTCGGTGTTCGCGAGCATGTCGCTGTTCGCGAGCATGTCGGTGACGCGAATCCACAAGTTTACCCCCTACCGAAAAGTGCTCAACGCGGCTAAAGAAGTTTTCACTTAAAAAAATTAACTAATTCAATTTAAGAGTCCTTGTGCAAGTGAGCCTTAATATAACATTACCGTGGCCTAAATCTGTAGAACAGCCTTTTTTCACGGTGTAGCAATTATCCAGTGAGGAAATCCCCTGAAGAGCGTGGACGCGGTGTAATCCTCTCGCTAATCCGCCGCCGGCCGCAGCCTATCCGATATAAATCACACAGTGTTAGAGCCGATAACGTCCCATAGAACCTGTAGGGCTGCGATCATTTTTTTTACTAAATAATCGGCGCAAACGGTTATAGCCTATATAGCCTATTGGTTTATACATCCCGCTTCATATTCGGTTGATTGTGGGGTAGCTGCCCGTGGGCTCAATCCGTTCAAGGTTTTTTAATTCACTACAAGTTGGCCCTTGACTGTGATCTCACCTAATGGTAAGTGATGTTGCAGTCTAAGATGGTAGCGGGCTAACCTGTTAGGGGCATGGCAGTTATATTAAACCCATACCCCTTTTCGGTTTCTACACGGCATCGTACCGGAATCTTAGGGTGGTAACTAGCCACGGCCGACGCCTCCCACCAGGCCAGACCAGGGAAAATTCAGAAATTATAATTTCCCAAATTAAACCTGCCGGGGATCGAACCCGGGACCTGCGCACGTTAAGACAACAGCGCTCAGCACTGCGCCAGGGAGGTCGTCAAAGTGGTCGTCAGGTGTGGGAAGTCTGCCAAACCGACTCAGCCGGCGCGGTAGTGGACTATGGCCAAACCCTTCTCATGTCTGCCGGTTATTGAGTAGATATGTGTTTCACAGTTTTCCAAAATTCCACCCCCGAAGGGGTGAAATAGGGGTTGAGAGTTTGTATGAAAATCCTTAATTTCTTAAGTTATAGCCATGAAACAGCATTTGGGCTTTCGTTAAAATATGAAGAAGTACGTGTTTCACCATTATAGGGGGATTATACCGTGGGTTAGTAATATAGGCTACTTTTTATCCTGGAAAATTAACTGAAAAACTTATTCCACGCGGACGAAGTCGCGGGCATCAGCTAGTAGTAAAATATATTCGAATTATGAGTACGACACTTAAACTTCTAAAATATTTTTTTGCTTCACTGCATTGACAACCCTAGTTAAAGTGGAAAAACATTCAGTAAAACCTCCGTAACAATCCGGACCGCTAACGACGTACTGATGACAGTAGGTTTCCTACTTCCTAGTTTCCTACGCTACGATAAATTCGCACCATTTGTTTTATACAGTCTGAGTGTGTGTTTGTGTTGTGACGATTCGTACCTCTCAGTCAAAATATATTTAAAACTAGAGAATAAAATATAGTATATATAGAGGAGGAGCGATCTCGGTCCATGCTAGAAAGATTTCCGACAAACGGACTGGTCGCCGAACAAGCGACGGTGATGCGATAGTATGCTGTGGTAGCTTGTGTATGCGATGGTGCACAGCGAAGCTGTGGTGTATGCGCTTGATGCGTGCAGTATGTGTCACGATGTCCACCGTCGTTCTCGGGCTGATGCTGAGCAAAGTGGATTCGCTGTTCGTGTAATGGTGTGCAGTATGTGTCACGATGTCCGTCGCTCGTTCGAACGCATAATGTCGTTGGAGGCTTCCAACGATATTTGATCCGCCTATGGTGGATTTATATACATATTTTAATACAACATATTTACACGTATATAACCTACATATAATCATCGCTGGTTGAGTTGGGGCTGCGGAATGTAGGTTATATCGCTTCGGCGATGCCTCAGCACGGCTGGTTCTGTCCTGATGTCTACCTAGTTGGACGTTTGGATGGGATTGGTTCGTTGTTGAACCAGAGAGCTTGCTCTCTGTGCGCAATGTACTTCATGTACATTACTATGTTCTGCAGTATATCTGACTCTGCCATGCGATCTGCTTATAGATGATTACTTATGCTTACATTATGTAAACCCGTAACTATCGTTACATTCGAACGACAACTAACCATGGATGATAGGACGCTGTTTATTATTACCGAAGGTTGGATCACACGTGAGATACCGGATATCTAACTATGTTTTGCACTACGCCTGACTCAGCCTCGACACTTATTCATAGTTGCATGGATTCACAACCTGTGCTACTATACTATTTACGGTTCCATAGATTCACAACCTATGTTACTTGTAAATGCATAGATTCACGACCTATGCTGCGTCACATTGGCTCACAACCTATGTAACGTACGAACGACGTCCTACTACCCATGGTGGTTTCCGCGTTGTATTTAACTAAATTAAAGTATGCTTGCATACGTCGCGCTATTTCCCCAAATGGTGGCCTAGTGGTTTAAGGAGGGGAGGCTGCTGCCTTTTGGTATACTTATGAGACCTATTAGTCGATGACTAATGCCTCATGGGATACCAAGAGAGGGCCGAAGCCTATCATTGGTGAGCGGGGTGGAGCTACCAATCACCATTTACTTTACATTAAATCAATACTTGAAAGCGTTTATAAATTATTTAAAACTTGAACACGTCACTAATATCAGTCTTTAACGTAAACTGAATTACATCTAGATCGGTATATAAGCAAGTCGTTGGGATGGTTGAACTCGAAGCTTCCGAAACTCTAAAAGATCTTGGTTTATTATGGACACAACATTATGAGGGTCTTACTGCTAGATGATTCACGTGCCACTTTAGAGAGATATTGAATTTTATAGGTAGAGTAAGGTATAGATTCTAAGGGACCCCGTCAGGTTAGTTACAGTGTGTGTGTCTAAGTTGGTCGGTGATTGAGTAGATAATATAGTTTATTCGAATTATGAGTCCCACTTACAACTTCTAAAAGATTTTTTCTCTTTGCTGCAGTGGCAACCCTAGTTAAAGTGGAAAAACATTCAGTACAACCTCCGTAACAATCCGGAACGGGCGCTAACGACGTATTGATGACAGTGGATTTCCTAATTTCCTACGATACGTTAAACTCGCGCCATTTGTTTTATAGAGTCTGAGTGTGTGTGCCTAAGTTGGTTGGTGATTGAGTAGATAATATAGTATATTCAAATTATGAGTCCCACTCACGATACTTAAACGCCTAAAAAATTTTTCCTCTTTTCTGTATTGACAACCCTAGTTAAAGTGGAAAAACATTCAGTAAAATCTCCGTAACAATCTGGACCGGCGTCAAAGACGTATCAGCGGGTTTCGTACGCTACGTTCGCCATTCGCGCCATTTGTTTTATAAAGTCTGACAACCCTAGTTAAAGTGGAAAAACATTCAGTAAAACCTCCGTAACGATCCGGGTCAGCGTTAATGACGTATATCAGTGGGTTTCGTACGCTACGTTAAATTCGCGCCATTTCTTTTATACAGTCTGAGTGTATGTTTGTGTGTGTTGGCCGGTGATTGATTAGATAATAGATATACTTAGTTTCATCGAATTATGAGTCCCACTTACTTAAACTTCTAAAAGGATTTTCCTCTTTGCTGCAGTGACAACCCTAGTTAAAGTGGAAAAACATTCAGTAAAACCTCCGTAACAATCCGGTTCGGCGTTAATGACGTATCAGCGGGTTTCGTACGCTACGTTAAATTCGCGCCATTTGTTTTATGGAGCCGAGTGATGAACGACTTTCTTGTTCTTATGACGAGGGTAGACTATATTAAAACTTGGGTATAAGCTCTTGCAATTCGCGAGCGCGCGAGGCTCATGCTTGTGGTACAGTCCTATCTGTATACATTTGTATACGTGTAAAAGTGTGCGTGTACGTCAACGTGATCTGACCGTTTCGAGAGGCACGCACACTTACGCAATGTGCATAACCACACACAAGTAAAGTTCACGCGCGCTCGTGAAATGCAAGAAGTTTCGAAGCTGTGTGTTTCAAAATTCATACACATATTATGCGAAAGTATGTGTTTGTCTGGTATGCTTTTACGGGCTATATTTTCAACCGATTTTGATGAAAGGGGTTGTTTCATCTTGGGCCAGGTACTTGTACAGTATTCCAAAAAATAGTATAAAATCATAGAAAACAAAATAAAATATGCTTTTTTGCAGTTTTACAGTGATTTAGAGGTACAAAAATAAAATGTTTAATAAGGTACATTTGTAGAATAGCAACTCTCGTAGCGCATCCATCCATCCATCAGGGTACCAATCATGTAAGAATGTCCGATCAAAACGTTAAAGTTCGTCGTCAAAGTTTATAAACCATAACGGCATTAAATTAGAGCTGAATTTCGTGTATCCATTCTTATACGTTCGAGTATCGTTCATACCTAAACGTATAAGAATGGACAGACGAAATTGAGCTCTAATTCAATGCAGTTATGGTTTATTTTACTTTGACAAAAATCTTAAACGTTTGATGAACAATTCTTACGTAATAGGGGGGCTGACTGCTGTTGGATATTTTAAGGTTAATTCTCATTTCTCAGCTTATTTTTATGTCAAATGTCATAATGACACGTGTAATATACGTCAATGTCAAAATGGACGCATGTTGTTGGGCTTTTATTTTGCAAAATAATTTCGCATTGTACCTCGTAAATTGAACTTTTTAGTAAGAAATAAAGAAAAAAATGTTACTATTTTATGACCCCGAACATTTTGAAATACCGTACAAATACCTGGCCCAGGCTCCATATAAATTTGAAACAACCCCTTTTACAGAGATTTTTTGCATCTCGGGGTAGGACGTAGGCATTGGCGTAGTTAACATAGGGGCATAAAAGCATTGCTTACCCCAGTTAAAAAAGTTCAATGCTAATTTTTCATCCTGCGCTGCCTGAAAATAGGTATCTGCCCTAAACAATGCCTATCCTGGCTCCGAATAATGAGCACGCGACTGGACGTAGGTATTTTTATCCCGGGAAATTACAGAGTTCCCGCGGGAATCCCAAAACCTTAATCCACGCAGACGAAGTTGGTGGGTTATTTGGGTATCACCTCGTTAAAAATATGCTAGGTACTTGCTCGATCGATGAAGGAAACTATTTTTTTCTTATTCCGCCTTCGCCGCCTTCCAAACACTGGAGTTGTGAAGTTGTTGAGAAATTCTGCTGAGTCGCAATGACTATATCATCGGAAAACCACATCAACACATCGACTGCGGCCGACGAGGTCCCGGGTTCGAGTCCCGGGTCGGGTCACAACAAGTACCAACTGGGTTTTTCTGACAAGAAATTCTCAGTACTAGCCCGGAGTTAGGAAGTTGGCGGTGTTTCACCCCCGTGCCTCGGAGAGCACGTTAAGCCTCTCGTTGTTAGATCTCTCTCCGGTCGTGTCGGATTTTCCGTCCCATCGGGCTATGAGACCAAAGGAACAGAGAGTGCACTCGTGTATGCGCACACACTTGTGCACTATAATATCTCCCGCGCAGATGGCTAATCTCTCTGGAGATTGGCCGCCGTGGCCGAAATTCGGTCGGGAGGACATTATTATTATATCATCGGAAAACCATAGATGAGTAATTTCAAGTGGCCATACTAATAAGAAAAATCTGTAATCGCATGGAAAATCCAAAAAAAATAAGACCGTCCTTATTCGGTTTATTCGGTTGAACTCGAGCCCCTAAAGTCTGGGAGTCGTGTTTTAATAAACAACCCAGCGTTCATATTTATTTGATAAAGTCTTGCGGCTATGCGAGGGAAGGGTCTGTGGAAACATACGGACATACATTTTGGACGGTGCCGAAACTGTTTTCATAGCAAACATATTGAGTTATTTTAGACGTTCCTTAAACGATGCGATTTATAGCTTTAAAAAATATTTATAAGGAAAAGGTGACTGACTGATCTATCAACGCACAGCTCAAACCACTGGACGGATCGAGCTGATCGAGCGGCATACAGCTATTGTGACATAGCGTACCTGCGTAAGAATGGATTTTGCAAATTCAACCCCTAAGGGGGTAAAATAGGCCTTTGAAATTTGTATGAAAATCGAACCTAACGTGAGCGAAGCCTCGGGCAAAAGCTAGTCTATATTATAAATGCAAAAAGTTTGGATGTATGAATGGATGTTTGTTACTCAATCATACCAGAACGGCTGAACTGATCTGGATGTTTGGCACAGAGATAGATTATAGTCCGGATAACACAGGCTACTTTTTATCCCGGAAAATTAAAGAGTTCCCGCGGGAACCAAACCTCAATTCACGCGGATGAAGTCGCGGGCATCAGCTAGTTTCAATATGAAGGTAAAAAATCAAGATTTTGGAATTATCTTTACAAAATTATGTATCAAGAAAATTTTAACCAGTCGTGTGTTTGTTAGGCTGTGCATGCATAGTTTTAAGAGCTTCCAAAAGCTAGAAAAAAGGCTTTGCGGAAGTCTGTGATACCCCAGGAACAAAAAGCTTAATTTGCTATAATATGCTGAATCAGACAAATCTATGACGTCATGCATTTTATACTGTTGAGAACTGAGCATTGTTGAGTCAACAGCTCCTGAGGATCAGCAAAACCGCGTCGTCTGGAGACGAACGCTCGGCTGTATGTTTTCGGTAATTTCAGCAGAATCTACCCTAAGGTAAGACGAAGGGACTGGGAGTGCAGCTTGTTATTTTGGCGCGCGACGGAACGGTCCGGTGATCACGACCAAATCGTTTCTTTTATTCCTTTTGATGGCAACGATTCGGAGTGAAATGCCAAAATATGCTACCTTTGACGATCATTTATTTTATGGTCAAATATATATCTATACTCCTATACTTATGTTACAAATGCGAAAGTTTGGATGGATGGGTATATGGATGGATGTTTGTTACTCAATCACGCCCCAACAGCTGAACGGATCTGGATGAAATTTGGCACAGAGATAGATTATAGTCTGGATTAACACATTATACATCAACAACATACTTACATAAAATATATATATAATACAACTGCATATTTTTTATCCCGGAAAATTAAAGAGTTCCCGCTGGGACCAAAAAACCTCAATTAAATAAATAAATAAATAAATAAATGTTTATTGCTTTACACGGAAAAGAAACACAGAAATGAGAAATTATAACTACAGACTAAATATTTACGAAGCTTACTTACTAAAAAATACAAAATGTATTTTACAAAATAACTACAAAATAATTAAATTTCTCCGTGCAATCGCTAAAAAGGCTGCTACCTTCACGCGGACGAAGTCGCGAGCATTAGCTAGTATGTCTATATGACATATATGACGTAGTTGCCTCCTAGTCTTATAAAGTAAGTAATAAATTAACAAATTATAACCCAAGCGGCTGAACAGATTTTCTAAAATCATACTTAGCTGAGATCGGGACCTTTCGAACTAAACAAACGAAATCAAGATGATGCTTCCAATTATCATCTTAGTAGCGGGCTAACTATATTGTTAGGGGTATGGCAGTTATATTAAACTCTTACCCCTAATTGGTTGCTACACGGCATCGTACTGGAACGCTAAATCGGTTGGCACATCTTTATCAGCCCCCCAATCATGTAAGAATGTTCGATCAATCGTTTAAGATTTTTGTCAAAGTAAAATAAACCATAATTGCATTGAATTAGAGCTCAATTTCGTCTGCCCATTCTTATACGTTTAGGTATAGTACGATACCCTAAACGTATAAGAATGGGCAGAAGAAATTGAGCTCTAATTCAATGCATTTATGGTTTATTTTACTTTGACAAAAATCTTAAACGATTGATCGGACATTCTTACATGATTGGGGCCCAGTACCACATCCCACATCCGAAGCCTCCCACCAGACCACCAGAGAAAATCGGAAATTATACCTACATTCCCAAGTTGACGCCGGGGATCGAACCCAAGACCTTTCACTTGTAAACCACAGCGTTCACCACGGCACCTTGGAGGTCGTCAAAACTTGGAGGTGTCAGGTGACATAAACTCATCATTCTCCCCAAATTACCGTTAAGAGGAAATGGCCCGGCGGTTATTCCATACAGACATATTCATGTGTTTTCTCCGTGGATAATTACAATAGAGAAAATAATTTCGCACCATAAAATCCATGTGTATCCGTGCCATGTCCCTATGTTTTCCTATTTTCGATAAATTCATAATTTTAAGAACGTGGAACCTTCAAAAATTGCAAAAATAGGTCAGGTTTCGTTTTGGAGGAGGAAACAGGAGAATACGAAAGTAAGAGTTCGACTGTTTTTCATAGGTATAATCGGTCCAAGCTGCAGTTGTCCCTATCGGGTGTTATGGGACTATATTCGAGAAGCCGCGTTGGTCTAGTGGTTGGCATGTTCGACTGCAGTTGATGATCCCGGGTTCGAGTCCCGGGTCGGGCCTTAATTGAGTATTGGGTTTTTCTGACTAGAAATTCTCAGTACTAGCCCGGAGTTAGGAAGTTGGCGGTGTTTCGACCCCGTGCCTCGGATAGCACGTTAAGCCGTCGGTCCCGGTTATTATTAGTAGTTAAAGCCCGCATTGGAGAAGCGTGGTGGGTCTAAGCTCAAATTCCCTCTCTCCTATGAAAGCGGAGGCCTGTGCCCAGCAGTGGGACGTTAATGGGCTGTAGTGGTGGTGGTGGTGGTGGATTCGAAAAGCAGCACGACGACAATATTATTGTTAAATACCTATTCCTTTAAGGTTTTCAGATGCCATTTCGTCTTAAGGCCCTAATTCCAAATAAGGCACGCTAATGTTGCCCTTAGTTTAATTCGGAATGTTTCAGAGCTTTAACCCGGGTAATGTGAGACGATTCCCGACCGCGAATGACGGCCCGGGACCGCCATTTGTTAGAAGAGTTGTTTTATGAAGTTTTAATGGCGGTATAAACCTGATTGTTGGCATAATGCCTCATAACGTTTCTCGACTCTGAAAATGACGCCAACGTTTTTTGACGACCTCCACGCCGTAATGGTAAGCGTTGCCTTCTAAGCGGGAGATCTCAGGTTCAATAAAGGAATTTATATTATTTACGCATGTTTATAATTAAATATTTAAAATTCATTTAATATTTGTATATATTTCTTTAATGTTTACTCACATAATATTTAGTTTGTTGCTTCTCTTGTTTTGGCGTTGAATATGAATAATACAATATGTGATTTTGCTTTGACTTATGTTTAGTGAAGTAAAGATTTGTGAATTATTGTATGTATTGTTTAAGTTGTATTGTATAAGTATTCGCATCCGTTGGCTGTGACGTCACCCGGGTCACGGCTGAAAATCAGCGTCCGGCATCATGCATGCATTTGTATGTATGATGCTGGGCACACGGCTGAGCTGTACACCCATTCCGGGTGGTGTCACAGACAAACATATTTGTGTGTACAGATATGTATGACAGGTGTTTGTCTGCAACACCATTTTTGAATAAATGTATTTTCTTTCTTTCTTTGTATATTAAATCAGCTTCCTCTTCACGTTAAAACTATGTCACTGCCTGCACTCAAAGAGACGTGCTTCTACTTGATGACTTATAATACTAATTTGACTTTATTTTTACGTGTTTGATTATTGTGGTTCTTTTTTCAATGATCGTACTAATGTTAAATTAGAATGAAGATTGTAATTTTTGTGATGTTACTTGACATTATTTTAAATATTTAAAAAATATTATGTAACTTTTAAAATAGTTAATTTTACACGCCCTGCATGGCAATACACTGTGACTTCAATTCTATATCCTGTATAACGTGTACTAGTCAAATAAATATAATTATTCTTATTGTTATAAATTTCTTTGGTCTGGTTCTGTGGCTGAGGCCGTGGCTAGCTACCGCCCTACCGGCCGAGACGTGACACCATTCGATTTAGTGTTTCCGAAACCGAGTAGGGGTATGAATTATGATTAATATACCTAACTGCCATACTAGGTGATTTAAAAGTATGGCAGGTTAATGTATGAACAGGCGAATGATTTGTTTGAAGAGTTATTGTATGAAGTTTTGATGGTGGTATAAAGATAAACATTGTTGACATTATAACGCCATTAACTTAAACTAAAATCACACTAAAATCTCCATCCCAAATTTCAGCCAGAACAGTTAAGTCGTTCATACAAGCATCCAAAGCTTCACATCTATACTAATCCTTATCCTTATCCTTACTAATAATATTATAAATGGGAAAGTGAGTTTGTTTGTATGTTTGTTCCGCTTTCACGCCGTAACTACTGAACCGATCTGGATGAAATTTGGCACAGAGATAGATTATAGTCTGGAATAGCACATAGGCTACTTTTTATCCCGGAAAATTAAAGTGTTCCCGCGGGAACCGAAAAACCTCTATCCACGCGGACGAAGTCGCGGGCATCAGCTAGTTATTATAAATGCGAAAGTTTGGATGGATGGATGGATGTGTGTCACTCAATCACGCCAGAATTGCTGAACGGATCTGGATGAAATTTGCCACAGAGATAGATTACAGGCTACTTTTTATCCCAGAAAATTAAAGAGTTCCCGCGGGAACCAAAATCCTCAATCCACGCGGGCAAAGTCGCGGGCATTAGCTAATATAAGATAAGATTGATTAGATTTCGAATCCAGAATCCTAAAACCTTTCTTAGCGGAAAAGCGGAAAAAAAGTTCCTTTTCTTTTCCGCTATTCGCATTATCCGCGGAATAGAACATCCCCCGAGCAATATGCCAGTTGCTAATGGTACAACCTTAACACGGACCCGCCTGTTTCCTGCTCGTTAACTCCGCCCGAGACTTGAAGTGCTGAATAATGTTGCTTTATGTTGGGATTCACCATTATAATCTACTAGCTGATGCCCGCGACTTCGTCCACGTGGATTGAGGTTTTTTTTGCTTCCCGCGGAAACTCTTTAATTTTCCGGGATATTAGGTAGTCTATGTGTTATTCCAGACTATAATCTATCTCTGTGCCAAATTTCATCCAGATCCGTTCAGCCGTTGGAAGATTGAGTAACAAACATCCATCCATACATCCATCCATCCTAAAGCTCTTTTCAGACTACGCTATAATATAATAGCATATAGCATATAGTTCATAGCACAACAATATCGCGCACCATACATTATTATGGACACGTTCACACTTCATTGTACGATATTCCTTATTTGGTATACTTACTATATATCACAATATTATAGCGTAGTCTGAAAAGAGCTTAACTCTCCCATTAATAATATTAAAGTACTTATATAGATTGTTTCACGTTATCTATAAAATCACAACATCTAGTAATTATTTATTTTCTTAAAAAAAAAGAGGAACATTTAACTATTCCTATTAATTATTCCTATTACTATTAATGTACATAGTGCATTACACTAAAATTCTACATCAATGACATAGTGATAGCTCATAGCACGTACCTATTGGTTAACACCTGACTTTTTAAAAGAGCAAAATCACATCCAAAAGTAAATGCAATAAAGTATACCTATTCCATTAAAAAGTTTGCCTAATACCTATTTAATTAAGAATATATCGAAGTAGCGAAATAAGTTGATTCACGCAGCTTATAAGTACATGTGTGTGCGTGTGAACGATACTGTATGTGTAGTAGTGAGATTTCATACTTAACCGTTTTGCAAATGCGTCCTTAACTGCGAAGTCGCGGGCAAAAGCCAGTTTTTTAGTTATTTTTTAAATGAATTTGTCTTTTCTCACTTCGGCATAAATCAATTACTTGCATGATTCTCATACGAAATTAATCGCAGCGATCGTCCGCAGGTGCTGCATGATTGATTAACGGTAATCTCCTCACGAGGTTATCCGTTGCTAATTAATCAGAGCTTTGGTAAATCCACATTAACATTATCCATACTAATATTATAAATACGAAAGTGTGTCTGTCTGTCTGCTACGCTTTCACGACCCACCTATTCAACCGATTTTGATGAAATTTGTTACAGGGATAGGTTATATCCCGGGGAAGGACACCCCTACATACATAGCATACATAGCATAGGCTACTTTTTATCCCGGAAAATTAGGGAGTTCCCGCGGGAATCAAAAAACCTTGATCCACGCGGACGAAGTCGCGGTCTAGTTACTATATACTTAAATGATGTTTTGTCTGGTGGGAGGCTTCGCTTAGGTACGTACACTATGTACCTACCTCGAAGCATTTCAATACAATTCTTATAATAATTTAAATAAAGTCAATAAAATAGTTCTTATAATATACAATATTGGAACCCCGGTGGGGCACATCACAAATCAGTGGTACGAGTAGTAGAGAGACGGCTGCCTTATTTTCTTCAAGGAAATCATTTAGTTTGTAATACACTTTATCAATCAGGATTTTTTTTAAAGAATTAACAAACGCTGTATTGCTCTTCAAAGATTTGATGTGGTCTGGGATTTTGTGTTATAAATTACACACATCGGGTTAGGACCGCGGTACTGTGGTTTTTTTTTTTTTTTTATCCACTACAAGTTAGCCCTTGACTGCGATCTCACCTGATGGTAAGTGATGATGCAGTCTAACATGGTAGCGGGCTAACCTGTTAGGGGCATGGCAGTTATATACTTACACTAGCGGCACGCTATGATGGCCGGTTTGACGTTTGTCCGCTCATGAAGTTCCGTATTAATTGATAACGACTTTGAAGGAAATAATTGTATTACTTTATTGACGATAGTGATGTGCAGAGATTCATAAATTTTATCGTTTATTTTTACTGAATGGTTTACCTCAATGTTGTGTAGCCTCCCTGAACCATCTATTATAATTATGGACAACGCCCCATACCACTCGATGCAAATTGACAAGCCACCTGCCCAATCCCAAAAGAAAGCTGATATCGTCGCATGGCTTCGTAAAAATAGCGTAGATGCAAACATGAATATGTTAAAAGCGGAATTAGTACGTCTTTTAAAAGAAAACAAACCAACCAAGATCCGATACGTCATTGACGAAATAGCATTAGAACATGGGCACAGAGTTATACGGTTACCGCCTTACCATTGTGAGTATAATGCGATTGAGTTGGTGTGGGCTCAAATTAAGGGATATGCTGCAAGACACAATACAGAACCCCCATTTACCACAAAAAAAATGCTAAAATTATTAGAAGAAGCTTGTGAACATGTGACTAAAGGAGACTGGGAAAAGGTTGTGAATAGAACTGTTAAATTAATAAGGGAAGATTATGAAAGAGATGTGAAAATAGATAATATTATAGAAAACGAACATATAATTATTAATGCAGGTGATGATAGCAGTGACGACAGTGAAAATAGTAGTATGGACGAATCTGATTAATTATGGCCTTTTGTGGCACCTTTTTTGGTATCTTTTGTATTCATATGTTTCTTGTGTGCATATAAAGTATGTATATTCATTTTCATTCAAATATTCAGTTCGTTCAAATAAATTAAATAAACATTTACATTTTTGTTTTATTAAACCTATTTAATCAGGTACAAAAACAAAACTTAATTGTTTTTTGTTCGAGAATAAATTGACATTCCACATCACTATTGTAATGTGTCAAACCGGCCATCATAGCGTGCCGAGATTGTAGGTATCTCATACAATGTAGTGTAGGTCTACATTAGCGCGAATCAATCAAGCGGCATGTGCTGCTGAGAGCGATACGATGCCTTCATTAGCGCTTCAAGTACACACAGACACTGTATTAACACCTTTAAGCCGAGTGTACATGGGGAGAATAAGGGCGGTTTCAGATTAGGGTAGTTTCTTGCGCATAACTCGTATCGGCTTACGCGCTTTCTACTAGGGTTGTAACGGAACCTCGCCTCCGCCACCGTAAGTGCGGAACTTTCGCAAGAATTCGTACCTCCGCTTCCGCATCCGCCTCCGCCGTTTTTTTGCGGAGTTGTAACGGAGGTTTATTTACGTTGACTTACAGTGCGAGACTTACGAATCCAAGCAGGTGTCGTCGGTTACACAATTACATCAAGCAAAAAGACAACTGTCCTTAGAAGAATCCTAACAAAAATAAAATGTGGGATTCATCGCATCCTAAAGCACAGAAAATAGACGATGTGATCGGAGAAATCCACTTCCGCCTCCGCTTCCGTTAACCTCCGCGTCCGCGGAGGTAAACCCCTTCACCTCCGCATCCGCCTCTGCTTCCGCTAAGAACGCCTCCGTTACAATTCTACTTTATCCACGCGCGCCACAATTTGCGGTTCAAAAAACCGAATGCGCGAATATTCCGGCTTGTTCAATCGAATCGGCAGGGCGATTATGTAAAACCTGCATCAATCATTGTTACAGCCTCAATTATTGTTTTGATTGGCTGAATTTATGTTATTTTGTCTGCGTCAATGGCTTTTGGCCAATCCGAAGTGATTGCGCTCGTTACGTCATTTTTAGCCAATCGCCCTACTGGTCAGTCAATAGTAGAAGTTAGTGACTAGTAGAGACGCGTCAACGCTCGTAAGAAAGAGCAGCGCGTATAATCAGTGGGTATAAGAGCTTAAAAGTGCGTCGATGATCGTAAGAGTGTGGCAAAGGACGCGCAGATACGGGCCTACACGCGCTTGCAAAAACTAGCTTATAATATACGCGCCTAAAAAACGCTTATCTGAATCCGCCCTAACCGGCATTCTGTGCTCTAGAATTCAAAATTCAAAATTCAAAATGTTTTTTATTCAAATAAGCTTTTACAAGCGCTTTTGAATCGTTATAATATGAATCTACCGCTGGTTCGGAATGCCATTCCTACCGAGAAGAGCCAGCAAGAAACTCGGTGGTTGCTCTTTTCCATCAAAACTAAAGAATACTAATTAATAGTTCCTTTCAGGTAATAGCGCAATAGAGTTTAAAAAAATAATGAGCTAATGTTGTGGCCTTCCACAAGGGGCGCGTATAGAAAACTCCTAGTTTTAGTAACGAGCGAGTCAACTCCATGCTCTTTTATCATATAGGTACATAATCTTCAACAATTGATGTAATAAGCTATTTTCAGGAGCATACCTACTTTTAATGGATCTCTTAAACTTGTGTAAAGTAAAGGCAAGTTTAAAATAGGTTTTGGAATTTTGATATTGAATAGAATAGAAGTATACTAGAAGTACGACTTTTCTAAACTCTCAACTATAATAACCCATGTAGTTTTTAATATACCGTAAGAATCTGTTATTAAAGCGATGCATGGCGGATAGGAATTTATCGGAAACATCTTGAGAAGCTTCACACACTAGTGCCTGCAGAGGGCGCTCGAGTGCTTCCACGCGACCAGTGTGACGAGACCCCGCGCTACTGTCCGTTCTAGGTATTTATAGACTATAGTCCCACAAACATAACTGACCCGGTGACAGCGTCGCTGGTATCTATTAAAAATAAATTAAAAACAAATATTAACAGTCATAAAAATTAGTTCCAATTTTCGCCAACGGGCCAGATAAATTGGTGGGAGTTGGGACTATACTACTAACTACAATCGACTTTCATTGTTTATTTTAATAAAATACTAGAGCATAGATTTAGGATAGGTCGTTAGCTGCGCTGAAGCGAGACCATCTTTTTAATCGTCGTCGTCTTCATCATCGTTTTCAAATAAATGATTCAATTTAAAAAAAAAAAAAAAAAAAAAAAAAAAAAAAAAAAAAAAAAAAAAAAAAATCTATGTACCTACTAGAGCTATCTTCGACTGGGTACATAACGTCTAGTTGTAAATCTCCATACAAAAAGCGATAACGTTTTTCTTCCCGTAAATGTTGTCCAATTTTCATAATTTTTAGAAATGTTGCAGATACAATGATGAAACTATGCTCGTAATTTTAAAGAAATATTGCTTAAGTTAAAAGTTATTAGCGTCTAAATATCCATATTTTTGACCTAAAAACTTCCTCGAGTATTTTAATTTTTTAAAATTTAACTAAACTAAAATACTAAAAAAATAAAACGCACGAGCCTAGATTAAGGTGTACTGAATCTAATGAGGCCAAAATTGTCTAATTTCGTAAACGTTTGGGGGGGTAAAAACGTTATCACCCAAAACAATATTTCAAGAATAAAATGTAGGCATAATATGCCTACTGGACTTGCAACTCTCTCTATCGCACGATACGGAGAAGGCAGCGAAGCGTTGTGAAACAGAGCATTATTGAAAATACCTACTCGCGTCGCGTTTCGTCACTAGACGTACACAAATTGCTATTTTCCCATGAGTTTAATACATTTTCCCGCTCCGCGCTAAAGAAAACCTAGGTAGAGGTACTTAAGTACTTTTATATTATGGAAGGAATGAAATTAATAATTTTTTTCGCTACTATTCAAAAACAATCGATAAAACCATCGATTTTTTTAAATTGTTCAATAATTGCTCTTACTAAGTGCGCGGCTCTGGACTCTGGGACGAAAATTGATTTTGATTTTCGATTTATTCGTTCAAGACCATGCCACGTGAGATTGCAGTCAAGGGCTAACTTGTAGTGGATAAAAAAACGTAATCTCGCCTATAAACGTTGCTAAAGGTTAGATACAATAAGCTAGGGGCTAAGCGGGGGTCAGTGTAAGCTGGCCGACTGTACAAAAGGTTGGAAAACAATGGCAGTGCGACGGTAAGGATGGGCAGCTAGAACAAGGCCCTTTTAACAAGATGTAAGGCTCTTTACTTTCGCTGTAATGCGAGATAATGAGGCGATGTACTTTTTTTTTTACTAGCAAGGATTCAAGCATGCCATGTTCTTGTTAATACACCACAGTACAGATATAATAATTGGACTTTATGTTCGTGTATCGCAGCCCCTTATTTGCCGTCACGTGTGTGTAACGGTGTACTAAACAGCACCGGTGTACATTGTTCACTAAACTCACACTTGATACACACAAGTTACATTTTCTTACTCCTTGTTAACTTCTATTCCTTTACATAAATGAAATAAATAAATAATATAAAATAGAAAGAAAGAAATCTTTATTCGGGGATACAAGTAGGTACAATACTTATCAGACTTGGAAAGAAAAAAACATCGATATACCTATAATATGTAGGTACTAGATGGACCCTTTTATAGAAAAAAGTTGGGCGTCCGACTTGTAGGGCGTGCCCCTCATCTGTATAACCCTGTCCTTTTCCCCGCCATAGCGCTGTCCCGCCTTTTAGACTAGATGGCGAAAAAAAAAATTACCCCAATATCCCATTTTGATTAAACATTGCGTTCGAAATTCGAATTTAAATCGACACCCGCGAAATTGGAACACGTGCTGCGAATACGCGCCTTCATTGCATCCATAGACAAAGGAAACCCACGCGTAGTCATTTGGAAGCGTATTAGGCGGAAAACAGAACACTTTGAAACATTTTTCTTTTTCCGATTACATTTCAATAGAATTATTTTGATAATGATAATAAAATCAAATTATAGTAATAAATAATTAAAATAAATACCTAAGATACTTTTTCAAGATTTATTGAAAACAATACAATAGAACTTAAAGCTTGCCTAGCCTAAACTAATTACTATAATATATATCAAAAATGGTGGCAAGAATGCTGGCTGCATCTCCGCGTTTGACAGTCAGGCTGATCCTTTGCGCAAAAATTGAGCCCTGCTGCCACCAGAAGGGCACCAGAAGGGCAGAAGGGCTGGCTAATAATACACTTAAATAAAAAAACCGGCCAAGTGCGAGTCGGACTCGCGCACCGAGGGTTCCGTACAAACCTGTAGTAAGTTTTACGATTTATGACGTATTAAAAATAAAAATTACGTTTGTTGTATGGGAGCCCCCCTTTAATATTTACTTTATTGATATTTAATTATTTATTTTGAAAGGTAATATACAAGTTAATATTCTGTGAAAATTTGAACCGTCTACCTGTTACCGTTTTTAATATTGAGCAAAAAAATACGAAAAAAACACGTTTATTGTATGGGGACCCCCATTAATATATATATTTTTTTTAATTTTTAGTATTTGTTGTTATAGCGGCAACGGAAATACATCATTTGTGAAAATTTCAGCTTTCTAGCTATCACGGTTTATGAGATACAGCCTGGAGACAGACAGACAGACAGACAGACAGACAGACAGACAGACAGACAGACAGACAGACAGACAGACAGACAGACAGCGGAGTCTTAGTAATAGGGTCCCGTTTTTACCCTTTGGGTACGGAACCCTAAAAAGTACTACCTAATTAAAAATTAAATTATAATAATAAATTACATCCTTGCAGGACCGGATTTCGGCCACAGCCGGTCCATATAACCATTCAAAATTTCAGCCAACTCGGTCCAGTCCAATCACTGTGGCATCAAGGAGTAGGTACTTAGTTCAAATCAAATAAATCAATGAACGAAAAATTTCGTTCTTTGTCCTAAAGTTTATATTTTGTTTTTTCGGTTAATTATGCACAAAAACGAAAAGGAAATAACTTTTTTTGGTATGAAGTTTGCTTTTGTGATCGTTATAGTAATAACACTCATTTTTGATTTTTTTTATAAATTTTAATTAAGTACTTAAGTACCTTTTTTTTTTTTTTTAAATGTATAGGCCAGCGCTTGGCTGCAATCAGACTTGCTTGCAAGTGGTGATGCGCGCTTGCCTAGAAGATGCCTATTCACTCTTGATTTGAAGGTACCTGTATTAAAAGAGGAGGGGAAAACGGAAGCCGGAAGGGCATTCCATATCCTAGCGGTTCGAATTAGAAACGAGGAAGCAAATCTACCTACTTACTTAATTTTAATACATTTAAAAATACGGCGCGATCAGAGTGGGGATTTTACGTTCACATAGTGCCGCTAGATGGCACTCGAGTGATAAACAACGATCAGGTGTTTTGTACAAGTCTAGAAAAACCATTGAATTATATATTATACAAGTACATAATACCTCAATGAGAAAAACTTAAAATGTGTACATCGCGAACGTGTAAATATGATGCTGATAAATACAAAATCTCATAAATACAAAAGCAAACTTTTTCATGTCATATTTTTTTTTTCGTCTAAAATTACGACTTTTAATATCGAAATTTTATGCTCCTATGTCAAAGTCAAATTTTGTGTTGACCCGCCCGTTTAATCCAAGTATAGGTACAAACTTACAAATAACTAATTATATTTCAAGTAACTATAGACTCGCTAAACTAAGACTAAAATTATTATAACTAAGTAACTAAACCATGTATGATAACTGTAACCTACATGGTTTTTAGACCAGCTGAAATTGCTGTTTCTAGTAGGATTGGAGCTGAATTATTACAAATCATCCTTTGGCTTCAAATTAATTTAAAAAATCCAAGTTTAATGGTATAATTTTCGTTCAGAAACGTTATCCATAAAAGAATCCGTATTTACGAACCACTGAATCGGATAATAGTGCGTGCTGGAGTGAATTTTGTAGGATCACTTCGCCTTCACTTGATTTCAGCTCCAACTTTGCGAAGGAGACGAGTGGAAAATCGAATTACCGGGCGTTGGCGCAGCAATATGTCAAAGGTTGATTGATCGTCAAACAGCTGTGAACCGTTCGGAATCCAAATCATGATAATATTTCGAATTTCGAACGCGATGTCATCTGCTCCAATTTAATATTTGAATTTCCGAACGTTGCGTTCCGGAAAACAAGTTTGTTTTTGGTAAACTCAATTATATAGAACTCAATAGAACTCGTTTGACTAGAAAATTCTTAGAAAATTAATACTTAATACTTTATAATCCATCATTTGAGGTATACTTACGGTTTTAAAATCTTATTTAACACTGCTGTTGTTATCAACCGATAGTGTCGATCTTAATATAACTAAGTAGGTAACTTTAGGGACTTCCACTTGGTTCTTACATGGTAGCGGGCTAACCTGTTAGGGGTATGGCAATTGGCAGTTATGAAACCCACACCCCTAAGCGGTTTCTCCACGGCATCG
Organism: Erebia ligea; assembly: GCA_917051295.2. Taxonomy (NCBI): domain Eukaryota; kingdom Metazoa; phylum Arthropoda; class Insecta; order Lepidoptera; family Nymphalidae; genus Erebia; species Erebia ligea. The sequence continues at coordinate 1,602,447 of OU785234.1, read as the reverse complement.
TACGAACGCTAAATCGCTTGACGGCACGTCTTTGCCGGTAGAGCCAACTAACTAGCCACAGCCGAATCCTCCCACCAGGCCAGACCAGAGAAAATTGAGAAATTATTGACCGAGCGAAGCGAAGGTCTCTTAATCTACTTGAGCGAATTTGCAGTTGTCCGTGCGTCCGTCCGTCTGTCAGAGCCTTATAACTTCTGAACTACTGATCGTAATTACTTCAAATTTAAATATAATATGTAAACCGATGGCCTCCAGCCGAATATGGTTTAAAAAGTTATAAAAATCTTTATTTCAGGGGGGCTCTCATAGAAGCGAATGCGAAGTAAAATATTTTTTATAGCGTTACATAGGATTGCGGTCATATCATTTTAAAGATAATTAAGAATAGAGGCCAAAAATATTTTTTTTAAATTTTTCCCCTAAAGTTGACGAAATGGGGGGCTTTCAAAGTGGTGATTTTCTAACGTCCAAAGTTGACCTCAGAACTCTCAATTTTCTGAAAGGCTGAGCCTGAAACTTGATCAATTATTTGATTAATTATATCCTGTAATTGAACAACAAATACTAAAATTAGATAAATATTATAAGAAAACGAAATTAATTAATTTTTAATGACTTTCAGTACCTATTTTTAACAGAACTTCACAATGATGTCAATAGATGGCGCTCTGTAAAAGTTTATGGATACCGCGAGGTCTCAGTTCGGGGCGAACCACTAGTAAATTCCCAAATTGACTCTGCCGGAGATCGAACCCGCGACCTCCCACGATAAGACTACGCCAGGGAATTCTTCGAAAGTACCTGTTTACTTACATTAAATTTTGAATCAAGCACCTTGGCACTAAATCTTTAAACCGTTGCCTCGAAAGAGTGTAGGTACTAAGATTTTTAAAAAGTTCGGCACCAGTGTACAGATAAAGCTAAAAGCACGACAAACAAGATTAATTTAAAAAGTGGAATAAACCTAAGCCCCTACTTGTTTCCGCTAAGAAGAACACCGTTTCGGAAACGAAGACGAATCCTTTTCGATTGCAATGGATTTCCCGATTTTCGTGGAGCCACAAAAACTACGGTGCTATCATACTAATATTATAAACGCAAGTGTCTTTATTTGAGAGGATCGGATATAAACGTGATTTTATGCATGTGTATAGTTGAGGACATGTAGAGTGGCATAGGCTACTTTTTATCACGAAATAAAGAGTTCCCGTGGGAATTAAAAAACTTATTCCTTGCGGACAGAGTCGCGGACATCAGATAATAAATAATATTCCAAATTACTTTGTAATAAGTATAAAAAGAGAACGCGTAGTGGGACATTTTTACCTATTCCATCGCGAAAGTTAACTGCGATTGTATGGAACAAGCGGCGTCTGATATACTCGTAGCTGTCGTCAACGCTTGGCATAATATATCGTAATTTAACCATTCCTACAATGTTAAGAATTTATTATCTTTTCAATTATTTTCAGTCAATATGCTTCACCATTGTAACCCGCTGCAGGCGTGGCCACACAATCTTCAGTATCCGTTGCTCGCGTCGCGGATATTCGTCTGTCTGCAATCCTGTCCTATATCGAACCACTACTACGAAACACTACTATCTACTTGCTGATGCCCGCGACTTCGTTCGCGTGGATTGAGGATTTTTGGTTCCCCCGGGAACTTTTTAATTTTCCGGGGCACAACCTCTACCTCTAATCTCTATACCAAATTTCATCAAAAACGGTTGCAAAGATAGGCTGTTAAAGCGTAGCAGACAGACGGACAGATAGACAGACAGGCACACTTTTGCATTTATAATATTAATATGGGTTTAAAAGCTTCTTTTGTGTCAAACTATGTATAACTGGGCAACTTACCCTTTAATAAAAACCTTATTATTATTATTATAATTTACAAAAACATGTTTCGGAAATAGAATAGAATTCGCGATACCTATATTTTTAGTAGTAGTAAAAAAAAAAACTGAATCAGTCTTATCCGTAACATTGAAGACTTTTGTCCTTTAATAAAATCTGAATGTTTTCTAGTTCCGATCGTAATTTCATGTTAAGTAATTCAACTTCTTTGCAAGCAACGGAGAGAAATTAAATACATAAACCACCACCACTACAGTCTATTAACGTCCCACTGCTGGGCACAGGCCTCCACTCTCATAGGAGAGAGGGAATTAGAGCTTAGACCCACCACGCTGCTCCAATGTGGGTTGGCGGGCTATAACGACTATTATCATGTTAGTGATAATAACCGGGACCGACGGCTTAACGTGCTCTCCGAGGCACGGGAGTGAAACACCGCCAACTTCCTAACTCCGGGCTAGTACTGAGAATTTCTAGTCAGAAAAACCCAATATTCAATTATGGCCTGACCCGGGACTCGAACCCGGGACCTCGTCGGCCGCAGTCATGCCAACCACTAGACCAACGAGGAAGTCCATGTAACATAAACAGTGCTTCGAAACTCCCGAAATGGAGGGAAAATAGAGAAAAGAGATCTATCGGTTATCCTGGGGGTCTACTCTCTTTCTCTAAAACGAAACTTCGCAAACAAACGAACGAAATTTCGTTAACTCCTCTCCTACATAACATTATCTCTATGCTCTTCTCTATTTCGTTTTCGTACACGCAGACGAAGTACGGATCCATAGAAAATTTTCGTGACCGATTGGATTGAACGATTTTGAGTGGGTCTAATAACAGACTAATTACGTTCGTTTGCGAAGTTTCGTTTGAGAGAAAGAGAGTAGACCCCGGGCCTGTTATGAAAAAGGACTAAAACACAGTTTTCGTAGCAAAATCAAGTGAACGAACGACAGACAGAAACGGAACAAAAGCGCGGGTGATTCCATTACGCTGAGTGGATCTAGCCATTTCGTCCCTTATCTTACAACACCGCATAAGTCATTTTTACCAACTTTACAGGAGACGAAAAAAAACATTTTTGAAACACCGCCTAAGTTAAAAAAAAAGTTAGTAAACACCGCTTATGTAAATGATATCATTTTTCTTTATTTTAATCTTCTATTAAAACTTCTTGCCTAACCTTTCAGCGATAAAACTCACATAAAAATATAATAATCACGGAGCGCGAAGTACTTTTACGAGAAAAGTACAGACTAACGACTTGTGCGGTGTTGAGAGGCCAACCGACTTGCGCGCTGTCACTACTTTTCGAATTACGGCTTCTGATTGGCTGAAATCTATATCATGTGACCAATGGTTAGACGCGGAATGAGCAGCTTTAAGTATAACAGGAAGGAATAGACGATCTAAAGGCATTCAAATGTGAAAACCGCCAATTTTCGACTTGAGCGGTGTTGTAAGCTAAGGGACGATTTGTTGACGGATTCCTTCATGGAGCTATGTTATGTTCCATAAATATCTAGTCCGTAAGTTTTTTTTTAAAATCCATTACAAGTTAGCCCTTGCCTGCGATCTCACCTGATGGTAAGCAGTGGCGTGCAGTTCATAGAGGCATAAAAACACTGCTTACCTAAATGGAAATACGTCAATGCTCATTTTCATTATAACAGTCAGTAAATAGGTATACTGACTGACTAATGCCTATCCTTGCTTCAAACCCTGTGCGCGCCACAGATGTTAAGTGATGATGCAGTCTAAGATCGGGCTAACCTGTTAGGGACATGGATTAAACCATACCCCAAACATATACCCCTATTCGGTTTCTACACGGCATCGTACCGGAACGCTTAATCGCTTGGCGGTACGTCTTTCCCGGTAGGGTTACTACTAACTAGCCACGGCCGAAGCCTCCCACCAGGCCAGACCAGAGAAAATTCAGAAATTATAAATTCCCAAATTGACCCTGCCGGGAATCGAACCCGGAACCTCCCACGTTAAGACAACAGCGCTCAACACTGCGCCACGGAGGTCGTCAAAAAGCTTAGGTAGAGAATTCAGACATCTATATTCTATATAGTATATACTAATATTATAAATTCGAAAGTTTGGATTTATGTTTGTTACTCAATCACGCCAGAACGGCTGAATGGATCTGGATGAAATTTGGCACTGAGGTAGATTATAGTCTAAAATAACACATAGGCTATTTTGAATCCCGGAAAATTAAATAGTTCCGGGAACCAATAACCTCAATCCACGTGAACGGTGTCGCGGGCATCAGCTAGTAATAATAAATATTATTATATTACGATCGCATTGGCTTGCCTCTACTTCTTATTGGCTAGCCGCAAGGGATGTCGAAGCCTCGAAGCCGCCGCAGCGCTCAAAATCTTACAGGGGGGCTCCTGGGTTCGATTCCCGCCAGGGTCAATTTGAGATCAATCATTTCAGAATTTTCTCTGGTCTGACCACAGATGTAGTACCTGACCACAAGAAATGTTAAATCTGTCAAAATATATTTTCGTAGAAAGAATACCATTAATTGAATTAATAGGGCCATTTACATATTTTATTTACAGGGCTTTGAACAGAGCTAGATGCAGAATTATAGGGCTTTACGGGGGCTGATTCTGTAGTGCACAATCTCTAAACTAAACTAAAATGGCAGCTTTGAATCTAGGTCTGTCCTTTTCCGTAGGGAGTATTCTTTGTATTATGAAAGGGTTAGCAACATTTGTAATGCTCTAATTTTACTGTTTAGAGATTGTGCACTACAGAATCAGCCCCATTAACGGAACGTTAAACGTCACTTCTGCTGAAAATGGTTTGTTGAAACACTCTATATACCCTCGGTTTTATTTTACCCTGAATTTTACCCATATAAACTTTTTTTTTTTTTTTTTTATCCACTACAAGTTAGCCCTTGACTGCGATCTCACCTGATGGTAAGTGATGATGCAGTCTAAGATGGTAGCGGGCTAACCTGTTAGGGGCATGGCAGTTGTATTAAACCCACACCCCTATTCGGTTTCTACACAGCATCGTACCGGAACGCTAAATCGCTTGGCGGCACGTCTTTGCCGGTAGGGTGGTAACTAGCCACGGCCGAAGCCTCCCACCAGGCCAGACCAGGGAAAATTCGGAAATTATAAATTCCCAAATTGACCCTGCCGGGGATCGAACCCGGGACCTCCGCACGTTAAGACAACAGCGCTACACACTGCGCCACGGAGGTCGTCAAAACTTTTATAGTGACAATAAAAGCAAACTTTGAAATTAAAAGCGAGTCGATCCCAATAAAAATGGTCGTTCAATCAGTAATAGAACGCCTCTAGAAAGTTCCACAACAAAGAGGTTGTTTAAAATTCAGGCGGCGCGGCGTTCGAACTTCGAATGTCACTTCCAATCAAAGTTGCCGCGTAAAATAACCTAAAAGTCGCTGCCAAATTGCCAGATCAGGCTGTCACGTAAGAAGGACTCGCTTTTACTGAGTTGTGCTTTTACTTACTCTCTTTTTCATGTCTGGATTCTGGAGGTGCTAGGTTGATATCGTTTTAAAACTTTTTTTTTATGAGATATAAACGAGAGATTTTTTTGGGTAGGTAACTATTTAAGTTTTTTTTTAATGCTTAATAAAAGGAAATGATGAGGTCTAGTTTGGAGCGCGCTTGCCTAGAACATGCCTAATCACTCAATGCCTTTATGGTGCTTAGTTATGTAAGTATTTATTGGTTATTTAAGTAGGTAGATACCTATAATACGTGGCAGGAAATACATGGCGCTGGAAGTGCATTCCACACCTATGTGGTTCGTATCAGGGGGTCTACTCTCTTTCTCTCAAACGAAACTTCGCAAACAAACGAACGAAATTTCGTTAACTCCTCTCCTACATAATAATATCTCTATGCTCCCATTAGTACATAATACCTCAATGTATGCTCCTCTCTATTTCGTTTTCGTACACGCGGACGAAGTACGGATCCATAGAAAATTTTCTAGACCGATTGGATTGAACGATTTTGAGTGGGTCTAATATCAGACTGAGAAACGTAGAGCAAACTCGTTTAAAAAGTAGGTATAAACTATATCAATTTTAGTTATTTCGCTAATTTCCCGTATTGCCTCCTTTTCGGATATTCAGGGAATCTAACCTAACGAAATTATGTAGGTAGGTATACGTTATAAGCATTATTAAATATCACTTGCTTAATAACGGTGAAGGAAAACATCATGCCAAAACCAGGTTTCAACCTGCATGCCCGAGTCTTTTAAAATGATGGTCTCATGGTCTATGGTGTGAATTCTATCAATCCGCACTCGTCCAGCGTGGTGGACGAAAGTCGAGCTTCTCTCTCTGAGAGGAGATTGGCGCCGCCGCCGTGAGTCGTGACCGACATCCGGGAAGACATAATATTTAGGCTTATCTACTTACCTAAACAATAAAAAAAAGATCTAAGAACCGAATTGAGAACCTCCTCCTTTTTTGGAAGTCGATTAAAAATTGGCAGTCATAGGCTTGTCATAGGGACTGCCGATAGAAGTGAAAACTTAAAAAAATATTTATAAACCTTCAAACTAGGCATTAAAGTTTAATCACGAATGTAGTTAGTAGGTAGTAGGTATATTTATATTTAAGACCTTTTGTCTTCGTAACAACGCGAGCATATCGGTGATGCTCAGTTGATAACTGCATCCATGCAACTTGCAAGGATCTTCGAAATATTATGCTGTTATTCAAAAAGTATTTTAATAAGCGGTAGGGTAGGTATCTCCAGACCACGCGCAGACAAAAGTTTTTTACAAACAGCTTTGCTTTCGTATAAAAAACACACCGACTTGTAATAATAAATTCGAATTTAGAATTCTTGAAAGTCGAGGTTGCCTGGAAAGTTTTGCCAATAACATGCAAATTGGGAAAGTTCCGGCTAATTGCTTGCAACTTCAAACTTCCAAAGTTGCCCCGAGACGACCTTAGGTCGCCGGTTGGCGCGCCGCGACGCCTGGACGAGCATGGTTAATTAAACGTCTATCTAATATTCGGCTGATTAAATTAATATTTATCCATTAATAATATAATCCAACAAAATTTAACGGAGTTTCGGCTTGCGCTTGACGAAAATAGTCGCAGTTTGTCCGCCCCGTTAACACAGAAGTTGATGTATTAGGTAGCAGTCGATAATGCTAGGTTAACTAAATTGAATTATTAACTCAAAGTGCGGTAAATAAGTACCTATTTCAAGTATAAACAAAACTTAAATGTACCTATTGATCTCTACGTGCACAACGGAACGTAACTGAAAGACGTTTAGAAATTGCACGACTATTACGACTATTGCATTACAATTTTCACTACATTATACATAGTAACAAAATCAACTAAGTAGAACATAATTCAATTAAAAAACTTGTTTTAATAATAAGATTTCATAAAAAATAATGTCCATGATGTGACTACAGTCCGTTCACAGTTATTATACCTCTCGCTATAAGGTTGGCTAGAGCTTATTACACCTTCCTAAATTTAGTCGTCCTAATTAGGATTCAGGAAAGGAAAGCAAATTCATATTTCTGATCACACCTTCCTAAATTTAGTCACTGAATCAGTTATTCCTTGCAGTTTACAGATAAAGTTCGACGGCGTCGGACGTGTCGTGCTAGTGTCGAGTGCAACCACAGATTACATTATATAACAGTACTGGACAGTACTGGAGCCATTGTCCAAAAAATTGGCCTTGCCGTAGCACTGGCTATTGGCTCAATTAAAATTAATAGATGCCTTTATTTTTTCTTAAAAAATTAAAGAAAAAATCATTATTTCCCCATTGCCTTCAATCAACAGTCTCATCGGTTTGGTATTGATCGGACGTTGATGACTGTGAAGAGGGGATATGAATGATATGATACAATGTGGATGGTGAAGGATGTGGGGATTGTATTCGGTGTTGGGATGGTAAGGTAGTTATGAAGGGGAGAATCCGAAGATTTGATATGTTGCTGTATAGATGGTGTAAGATGCGTGGATTTTGTTTGGTGTTGGGATATTAAGTTATGAAGGGGAGAATCCGAAGATTTGATACTGGAATACCGTACTGGAATCTACAAAGTTTTATCAAAAATTAATAAATGGTTATTTGAATTTGCCGCCATCTTCTCCTCCTATCAGGCAGGCGCGGTGATCAGTATTACTTACTCTATGGCGGTGACTGAACCAATTAGGCGACTAAATGCTATTACACCTTCCTAAATTTAGGAAACTGAATGATTTAGTAAGTTAGCAACCATACTTTTTCCTAAATTTAGGATCCTAACTTGCTAAATGCGATTACACTTTTCTGAATTTAGTAACTGAATCATTTAGACGACTAAATTTAGGAAGGTGTAATAAGCTCTTAACCTGAGTGTATATGTGTAAATTCTGCAGTTCGAACATTTAATCATAAATATAACCTATATTTCACATTTTGTTCTTAACTTAGTCATCCAGTTAAAGAATGAATTTAAAAGTTGAAAATTAGAATTATTCTGCAATTGCCGAATAAACTCACGTGAAAACACAGATATTCAGGTTAGCCAACCTTACAGCCAGAGGCAAAATAACTGTGAACGGACTGTATTAAGTGACGTGTCTGGATCAATGAGTCTGGGTGGGTTAAGGTCCTACACTATATTATTTATAGGATCCTAATTCGCACCATAGATCATCATTCTAGAAATATAGTATAGCATATTTCTAGGATGATGATCTATGGTGCGAAATAGGATCATAGGGCAGTCGTAATTCCTTCCTCCAAGATCCTATATTATAGTATAGTGTAATATGGGCCTAGGGTTAGTGATAGATCAATTTTCTGAACGTTAAATCAATGTCAGACGTCAGTTGTCAAAAGCAAAATTCAAAATCCATTGCGTGTGCATAGCAGAGAACAGAACAATTTTCAAGATAATTTGCCTTGTTTTTCTTTGATAACTAATAAATTCTTGACGACCAGCAATGTCTGGGAAGCTGAACAAATTCGAGACCCCCAGCTCGGCTAGCTCGGATAGGTAAATCGTGTGGGATAACCTTAATTTTTGTTTGTTTGGCTTGCACAGCTGTCTTGCGTCAACAGTTTTTTTAGCTTACGAAGGTTTTCGTGTGTGATTGACCGCGAGGTAAAAAACGTATTATTAAGTGCAAGTGACTGTGAGAAGCGCGATAGTCGCTGAGAGTGCAATAAATCTGTGCGGCCTGGAATTATAACCTCCGCGTGAACACATTGTGTTATATTTTTAGACATTTATTTAGTTCATTGGCATTGGCAGACTTACTTTACGCTACGTGACCGGTTGAACCGGGCACGTGCTCGGTTGGATACATTTCCATAACTCGACCTTTAACATCCACTCTAGCATATGAGAACTGCTCAAAATTTTAAATATGGAACCAGGTTCTATAATCTTCGCGAATCCGTAAGAATTTTTGAATGAATTCTAATCTAGTCTGTTGTCGTGACTAAAACAAAGCTTTCCGCTCGCTTCTGCACTTTCTAAAAACTTTCATTTCTGTACCTATTGTTTATTTATTTTGAAAATATTGCTTTTACTTTATTTATTTATGAAGCTTAGTATTATTGAGTAGAACCTGTCACATTCAGTCCATAGAAATTGTAAACAATATTAGGTATCAGATGAATGTAAACAGATACAAATAGGTACACTGATAAGATAAGAGCCATCTGAGATGGTTATTCATGCATCCTCATCCTTCAACATGCGATAACTGAAGCTATATTTAAATTTGACATTGAATCAGTCTATGAAGGCTTGTTTCACTACTAATAAATTATACCCCACAGTAAAATGAACATAATTAAGTTCTCTCATTATCTAAAATATCAAGCAATTGTAATAACTAGCTTTTGCCCATGGCTTCGCTCATGTAAAGTCCAATTTTCATACAAATTTCAAACCCCTATTTTAGTCCCTTAGGCAATGAATTTTTAATAATAATTTCTTAGTATATGCCTACGTCATAAGCTATCTGTGTATGCCAAATTTTAGCCCGATCTGTCCAATGGTTTGAGCTGTGCGTTGATAGATCAGTCAGTCAGTCAGTCACTTTTTCCTTTTATATAAATAGATAATGGAATAATTATTTTGCTCTCAAATAGTAAACAAAATAACTTTTACATAACACATCCTATCGAGTAATAAAAAGTTGTTTACAAGTATAATTTTATTATGCAGATACAACTTACAAAATCTCTTCTAATAATATTTATGCGGAAATGTTACTTTCACACTTGTTACTTTTTACAGCCCCAAGCTCAGCTCAAAGGAATCATCTAGCATCCATACTAATTTTATAAATGTGAAAGTGTCTATCTGTCTGCTACACTTTCACAGCCCTTTTTCTCAACTGATTTTGATGAAATTTGGTATAGAGACAGGTTACATCCCGGCTTCTTTTTCCCCAGAGAATTTAAAAAACTTAATCCATGTATTATAACTGCGAAAATAATATTGTTGTTCTGCCAATTTTTAACATACTACTTTTCACTGCTCAGTGTCTAAACCGATTTTGATAAAATTTGGCATAAATTATCCTGGAGACAGTAAGTAATCAAAACAATTCAGTCACAGGTTTTTTTAAAAGTAAATTCAAGCAAGCAATGTTGCAGGCATTGTCTAGTATTTTATAATAGTCGTCAATGACTTAATTATATAACAGCTTTGAAACCGGTTGCCCTTGAAACAAAATAAAACTAGCAGAAAGCAGAACAATAAAATACAACCATTTGTCATGCCTCTTTAATTCCGCTGACCTTAATTATATGTTGTATTAACTAGTTCAAGAAATGGCTGCTTGCGTTTACAAATGACTACAAATCTATCTTCTCTGTTGTTACGAAATTGTGATAGTTAGTTTGTCTATTTATGAATAACTAGCTATTGTGGTCAATTCTGTATAACACAATCTCTAAACTAAACTAAAATATACTATATATACTACTACTATATATATAATAACTATATAAAAAAAACAGCTTTAAATCTAGTTCTGTCCCTTTCCTCAGGGAGTATTATCACAGTAAACAGATACAACCAGTACTGAAACTACCTAGAATCGTTCCAAACAGCTCATTCACACAAACATCACTTACCATCAGGTGAGATTGCAGTCAAGGGCTAACTTGTAGTGGATAAAAAAAAAAAACATCCACGAGACCCATAAGCGCTCGTCGCAGTGCCGTCAAAATTCAAAATTCAAATGTTTTTTATTCAAATAAGCTTTTACAAGCGCTTTTGAATCGTTATAATATGAATCTACCGCTGGTTCGGAATGCCATTCCTACCGAGAAGAGCCAGCAAGAAACTCGGTGGTTGCTCTTTTCCATCAAAACTTACAATCATCATAATGATACAAGTAACTGCAGTCCCACGCATAGCTGGAGCGAATCAAATCCACGCTTTTTTTTTATCATTTACGTAATCTTCGATTGTATAGTAAGCTTTTTTCACGAGCATACAACATTCAATACACGCCAAGACTGGCAGACAGAGGCAGCCCCATTTCCGACGGTGGCACCCGTTCACGAGCATGACGCATGATCCAGCCATTGCTTCGCTCAACCATATTTGAGGGAACGTAACAACCCGCACCACACGACACCACCACAGAAACGTCAGTAGTGAGTGCCGGGTCATGATGTGTCGTGGATGCGCATGTGTGTGAGTGAGCTGTTTCGAACGTTTCTAGGTAGTTTCAGTACTGGTTGTATCTGTTTACTGTGGTATTATGAAAGGGTTATCAATATCCATTCCATACTAATATTATAAATGCGAAAGTGTGTCTGTCTGTCTGCTACGCTTTCACGGCCCATCTGCTCAACCGATTTTGATGAAATTTGGTACAGGGGTATATTGTATCCCAGGGAAGGACATAGGCTACTTTTTATCCCAAAAAATTAAAGAGTTCCCGCGGGATTCCAAAAATCTTAATCCACGCGGACGAAGTCGCGGAAGATCATCTGGTTTCTCATATTTTAATTTTAGTTTAGTTTAGAGATTGTGCACTACAGAATCAGCCCCATTGCCTGTGGTATTGCTCATGCTAGGTTCAATTTTCATACAAAGCCCTATTTTACCCTTTTTTGGGGTTGGATTTTCAAAAATCCTTTCTTAGCAGATGCCTACATCATAATAGCTATCGGTTTGCCAATTTTCAGCCAGATCTGTCCTGTGGTTTGAATAGAATAGAATGAATTCATTTGTCTCAATGTGTGTTACAATGATGAACATTATGAAAAGTCGCAGCATTTCCAGTCAGGCAACCCTGATGTACAAATTTTTATGTAGTTAAATAATGTAGTTTGAGCTGTGTGTTGAAGGCGTTGATACATCCGTTTTTTTTATTTTTTATCCACTATAAGTTAGCCCTTGACTGCGATCTCAACTGATGGTAAGTGACGATGCAGTCCAAGATGGTAGCGGGCTAACCTGTTAGGGGCATGGCAGTTATATTAAACCCATACCTCTATTCGGTTTCTACACGGCATCGTACCGGAACGCTAAATCGCTTGGCGGCAAGTCTTTGCCGGTAGGGTGGTAACTAGCCACGGCCGAAGCCTCCCACCAGGCCAGACCAGGGAAATTCAGAAATTATAAATTTCCAAACCCTGCCGGGGATCGAACCCGGGCCTCCGCACGTTAAGGCAACAGCGCTCAACACTGCGCCACAGAGGTCATATAAAAATTTAGAATAAACAAAAAAATTCTTTAAATAATTTTTGCAGTTAGTACTCAAGTACAATGTGAACCCATTCTGGTAACCTTACTACATATGTACATTGTTTTTGCCAGCACATATCTACTACTACAACCCAAGCTGCAATTTGGGAAAGAAAACGGTTTATTATTCAAAATGATTTTGTTTCACTGAGCTTAATGTGCTTTACTGCTTTTATGTGTGAATTTAGATCATACTATAAATTCCCTAAAATAAATTTAAAGTCAATCATAACAATTGAGAGTTGGTATCCCTCTCGCACACATGGCTACTACATTTGTGTGCGAAAGGGAGACCAACTCGTAGATTTTTTTTCCGCGACCGATTTTTGTTACATATCTTGGTATTGCAAAAGGAACTTTATGTCTGGCCAATAAAGTTTGTTTTAGTTTTAAACCATAGTAAGTAAGCACTCCCAATGTATTACCTCCATGATTGACAGTGACACAGAACTGGCGCTAGAGCTGAGTGAACAGGTGTTTTTTGACGAAGATGACTACACTCGCGCCCCGGCCTCGCCCACCACCGTGCCCAATGTTAGGCCCTACCGCCCACCATCTACAGGTACACTTTTGGTCTGACCATTGAACTTTGGAATTTGTACAGTCGCAGTCTGAAAATATTTACCACCTAAAGGTTCATAATTGCATGCACACATCTGTGTCAGAAGGTCGATATTTGATTTGATTAGGTGTAGATCATAGATTTTTTAACATAATATAACATTTGCTGTCACCGGACAACTCAATAGGATAGATGTTTGGCCACCGGGCCAGATAAGCTGGTGGTACTGTACAAACATCTAGTCGGGCCCAATTTCTAAGTTTTTAACAGAGTTCATTGTATAGTCTGTTCCAATAGAGATGAGCTATTTGTTCAAGTTCTTCTAACGTCTGATCACGTCATCTTATATGCCATTTGACCAATGGTGATGGGAGTATTGAAAGCCTACAAGTTTGTAGATATTCCTATCATTATTGTTCAAGTGGCATATAAGATGACGTGATCAGATGTTAAAGAAGTTGAATATATCTCATCTCAATTGAAACAGACTTTAAATTGTCTACTCTTTAACAGGCTCAAACATAATGAAGTCACCGCGCGCTCGCCGCGTGCGGACACAGTCCATGTCACAGTCCAACAAGCGCACAACCGCAGAGAGCATACTGCACGCGGACAGACGCACCATATACACCGCCGGCAGGCCGCCCTGGTACAACTGCACCGGCGGACAGGAGGTCGAGCCTTTTGTTATCGGTAAGATGTTGAACGTTTGGCGCTCGCTGCGCTCATGCTCGTACAGTCTTGAACCTAATGACATAGTTCATTGCAGGTGAAATGGCACGCATACAGGCTGATGGACGAATGATGGAATATGGATGAACGTTTTGCCCTCGCTGCGCTCTTGTTTGTACAATGATGCCACTTCTGTTGTATACCATCCCTAAACTAAACTAAAATGACAGCTCTATTATATCCCTTTATCCCTTTTTATAATACTTCCTTCGGAAAGAGGCATCTCTAGTTACAGCTCTCATTTTAGTTTAGTTTAGAGATTGTGTTATTACAGAATTGGCCACATTATCGGTCATTTTTGGTTTACCCATCAATTTGGTCAGTCTTAAATAGGTATTTTAAAAACATGGTGGGGTTTCTTAGACTTTTTTTTTTGAATTTACTATTTACAAAAAGACTTAACAAAAATTCGCAACTAGCATGACCATGTTTTGACACGCACATGACCAGTGTATATTTCTTTGTATAGGTATATGCGGTGCAAGTGCGTCCGGAAAAACGACGGTAGCAGCAAAAATCATAGAATCTCTCAACATACCATGGGTCACTATTGTCAGTATGGACTCATTTTATAAGGTAAACTGAATAAAATCAGTTTTGTTTCCACTACTCTAATTTAAGAACTAGTTCTTACCCGCAGCTTCGCTCACGGTAAGTTCGATTTTCATACAAATTTCAAACCCCTATTTTACCCTCTTAGGGGTTGAAAATCCTTTCTTAGCGGATCTGTATGCCAAATTTCAAAAGGAAATTGATAGATCAGTCAGTCAGTCAGTCACCTTTTCCTTTTTAGGGTTCCGTAGCCAAATTTGGCAAAAACGGAACCCTTATAGATTCGTCATGTCTGTCTGTCTGTCTGTCTGTCTGTCTGTGTGTCCGTCCGTATGTCACAGCCACTTTTTTCCGAAACTATAAGAGCTATACTGTTGAAACTTGGTAAGTAGATGTATTCTGTGAACCGCATTAAGATTTTCACACAAAACTAGAAAAAAAACAATAAATTTTGGGGGTCCCCATACTTAGAACTGAAACTCAAAAAATTTTTTTTCATCAAACCCATACGTGTGGGGTATCTATGGATAGGTCTTCAAAAATGATGTTGAGGTTTCTAATATCATTTTTTTCTAAACTGAATAGTTTGCACGAGAGACACTTCCAAAGTGGTAAAATGTGTGTCCCCCCCCCCCCCCCCCTGTAACTTCTAAAATAAGAGAATGATAAAACTAAAAAAAATATATGATGTACATTATCATGCAAACTTCCACCGAAAATTGGTTTGAACGAGATCTAGTAAGTAGTTTTTTTTTAATAATTTAAAACTTACTACAGGTTTGTACGGAACCCTCGGTGCGCGAGTCCGACTCGCACTTGGCCGGTTTTTTATATTTAGAATAGGTACTTAATGTTTGTGTGATTGTTATGTCTGTCTATTAGTTAGCATGCCATTCAACTTTTTACAGTTGTTCTTGGCACTTACATAAAGATTTCTAACATCGACTCGTTTAAAAATAGAGCATTGATAAAATTGTAATCATGCTTGATTGATATCAGATAAACTGATAATAATTTTTGTAAACAAATATAAGTTGTTGAATCTTATCAAAATATCAAATCTATTTGTGTTATCACTCTGTTAAGTCCCTTAATACTAATGTTTAGCCAATTGTTTTGTTTTAACTTATAACTCAATTAACAAATCCAGATGGATCCAAACTTATCTTTCTTGAATTTCCAATCTGCCCCCCGATTGGTTAAGGAAATCGTAATAGTTTGTCAAACGTATGATTCGACCTGTTTAAGGAGTTCATAGATGCCTGTACGCATCGATTTACCAACTAAGGATACAACATTACCTACAAATTAATGCTCAAAAAGCGTCCACAATCGCTTATATACAAACACAGCTATAGATAATATAGACTGAGACACCAAACGGTTCACAAAAACCAACCATATAGCTTTATATTTAGGGTTCAATTTTGTAATAACAATTCGACACATACGACATTTTGTCGCCTAGTGTACTCATGCGCGACTGAGGCGAAAATTGTTCACAATATCTATTTGAGCACAATTTGTCCGTGCCGTTTTTTGCGTTTCGATGGTGCATCTAAGGTATTGGTAAGTCAATGCCTGTACGTCAAAAAGCATGTATGAACTCCTTAAACAGGAGCCTCATTTGTCTCATTGAGCCTCAGATGATGATGCAAATCGTAATCATTTGACAGCTTAAAACGTATTACTCGAACTGTTTAAGGGGTTCATACATTTGCCGTGCAGGCATCTATGAACTCCTTAAACAGGTCGAATTAATTATCTTTTTGACATACGACTACGATTTCTTTACACAATCGGGTGCCGGTTTATGGAGTTTATAGATGCCTGCACATCAAAAAGCATGTATGAACTCCATAAACAGTTCGAGTAATTCGTTTTAAGCTGTCAAATGATAACGATTTGCTGAGACAATTGGGGCTCTGATTGAAAATAGTTTTGAATCTACCATTCTCACGGTCTTAAGCACGTATAAGGTATAAGTAAACCGACGTCAGCTAAGAACACGTTCTCAAGTCTCGGTCAATCTATGGTAAAGACCGATACTTGATAACCTGTCCTTAGCTGATGTTGGTTTATTAAAACGGGACTGAGCATCGTTTTGGGCCTTCAGCTAACAGACGGAAAGACATAATTTTTTATTTATAATATGGTTCATGGTGTTTTTAGAATACTTGTACTAAAATAATCCATTTTTGACTTGCCTTTAAAAGTACAAGCTGATGCTGACTTCGTCCGCGTGGAATAAGTTTTTTCAATTCCCACGGAAACTCCTTAATTTTCGGGAATAGTCTATATCACTCTCCAGGTCCTCAACTATACCCATGCAAAATATCACGTCGATCCGTTGCTCTTTTGCGGCGTAATTGAAGGACAAACCAACAAACAAACACTCTTTCCCATTTATAATAATATTAGTATGATGATTCTACAGTGGAATTTTATCATTAAAGAGTATGCTCATTAGTAGCTCGTGGTGACATTTCATAAGTGGCACGAGTGGTCCTTTGTGAAATCAATCATTTCATTCCCGCGTGGCGCGTGCAACCTTTGGACTTTCATGTGGCGGAGCGAAGGAGTCACGAGCATGTTAACGATTTCTCGTATGTGCAGATCGCTGTTTTTTTTTTTTAAATAATTTAGTTGTAAATATTTTCAATGTAGAATTCCGTATAGGTGCTGAACGAGAAGCAACACTACCTGGCGACGCTCAACGAATACAACTTCGATCACCCGGACGCGTTCGACTTTGAGCTGCTCATCTCAGTGCTACAGAGGCTCAAAGAGGGCAAGAAAGTGGAGGTGCCCATTTACAACTACGTCACGCATTCTAGGGAAAACCGCACCGTAAGTATTTTTTGTAATATTATCTAACATTATAACTATCTCATCATAATTATTTTTAAAAATTCTATAATTTTATTACTATCGATGTGTAAATGAAATGATATAAAATGAAAAAATACTTTATTGAACACCGTACAAAATATATAATAATAAATATAAAATGTACACATTTTAAACAAAACAATTTCATAAACGTTCAGAGACGTTTTAACACAGTATAACCCTAAAGGGCAAAACCCACAGGGAGCGGGCGCGGGTCGGGCGCGGGCCGGGTCGGGTGTCAGGCGGGTTGAATTCCTTGTATTTAAATGGACGACATCACACAGCGTCACCCGCCACGCGCCCGACCCGCGCTTGCGTTCTGTGTGATGTCGTCCAAATAAAAACAAGGAATTCAACCCGCCTGACACCCGACCCGGCCCGCGCCCGACCCGCGCCCGCTCCCTGTGTGTTTTGGGCTTTAATATTTTGCACAGAATTATTTTTAGCCTGTAAAACGTTATAGCCTTAAGTAAAACTGTATTTTAGTTCATAAGAATGCCCATATTATGTATTATTATCCCGTAAATAAAATATTAAAGCAATACGGCTTTAAACGGCTTAACAATACGACTTTATGGAATGCCCTACCGGCTTCCGTTTTCCTCTCCTCTTATAATATAGGTACCTTCAAATCAAGAGTGAATAGGCATCTTCTAGGCAAGCGCGCTCCACCTTAGGGTTAGATGAAAAAAAATTTTTGAGTGTCAGTTCTAAGTATGGGGAACCCCCAAAATTTATTGCTTTTTTTCTATTTTTGTAAGAAAATCTTAATGCGGTTCACAGAATACATCTACTTACCAAGTTTTAACAGTATAGTTCTTATAGTTTCGGAAAAAAGTGGCTGTGACATACGGACGGACAGACAGACAGACATGACGAATCTAGAAGGGTTCCGTTTTTGCCAAATTTGGCTACGGAACCCTAAAAAGCAATGGTATACTACCCAGGTATAGATAGGTGTGTTTCGTTCCAGAAAACCATGTACGGCGCGAACGTGATAATCTTCGAAGGCATACTCGCGTTCTACAACACAGACGTGTTGAAGCTGCTCGATATGAAAGTGTTCGTCGACACCGACGCGGACATACGTCTCGCCAGGCGGCTGAGGAGGTAGTCAAATATATTTTATGGTTCCGTTCCTAACAAATGAATATAAAGTTAAATGATTTTTTTTTGTGAATCACTGGATATTGAAATATAGTCTTATATATTTTTAGAATCTACTCATCGTTTGCTTGATGATGACAATTCAAAGACTTGTTAATCTCATTTTGGAAAAAAAAAACAACTTTAGTCTTTGATGCGGGACCATGGTCACCCTATCAATTTTTTATCTAATTTTACTAGCCTATGTCACCCAGAATAAGCTAAGGATTCTAACGATACCTCATTCTTAAAAATCCGTTCAGGCGTATATAGACTAAGAGATAACTGCAATTTTGGTAACCATCGCCAGAAAGGCTGATTCAGTGTTAGATGGATGTAGAGCTCTCCACTGATCTCAAAAGTGGCAGTCTGCCTGCATTTGGATGCCCTTTCGCTAAATATGGCCGTTCAACGACGGTTTATTGTTACCAAAAATGAACGATAATTAGAAAAGCTGATTCTTGTACAGTATTAAAGTATGCGCAGTACCTATGTAAACAGCGTAAAAACTGACGCATGTGGATGGGACTTTTTCTAGATATCAGCTTTCAAAGACGTTATAACCTATACTTACTATGCGTTCCTGTAAAAAAATATTAGCAATAACTTTGTCGCCGTTGATCGCTATTAAAAATTATTAACAGCAATCAACGGGACGACAAAGTTATGGCTAATATTTTTTTACAGGAACGCATAGTAAGTATAGGTTATAACGTCTTTGAAACCGATATCTAGAAAAAGTCCCATTCACATGCGTCAGCTTTTACGCTGTTTACATAGGTACTGCGCATACTTTAATACTGTACAAGAATCAGCTTTTCTAATTATCGTTCATTTTTGGTAACAATAAACCGTCTTTGAACGGCCATATTTAGCGAAAGGGCCATCCAAATGCAGGCAGACTGCAACTTTTGTGATCAGTGGAGAGCTCTACATCCACCTAACACTGAATCAGCTTTTCTGGCGATGGTTACCAAAAGTGCAGTTTTCTCCTATAATAATAGAAGATATGGTGGAATATACAAACTCACATACATACATACATGAACCCTGAAAACAATATACTCCTTTTTTCAGGCAGTCGTATAAAAAGAAAATAATTACTAGCTTACATCTAAAACAAAAGCAGACTTCAAAACTATGCCTATAAGTACCAACTTAAACTAAAAAGTATAAAAACATTATCTGGATATATATTTTGTTTTTTGTTGATTTTCTCAAAAAGCGCTAAATCTATTTCGATAAAATTTATATGGATATACCTCTGGTCTGAAGTATGATCTACCAAACAAAAAAAGAATCATCAAAATGTAATAATTGGCGGAATGATCGCGTAACATACATACAATGGGATGTTGTGTGAAATACTGAACTGTGAGTTGTGACGTCATCAAAATTCGACGCATTTTTTTAATTTAATCAATAGTTTAAAATGGTTTTCAAACATTAAACTAACTGGACATTACGACTTTTGGAAGATCCTCTATTCCTCTATTCAATCTAAACTAATATTATAAAGAGGAAAGATTTGTTTGTTTGTTTGTTTGTAATGGATAAACTCAAAAACTACTCAACCGATTTTAAAAATTCTTTCTATAGAGAAAGCTACATTATCGGCGAGTAACATAGGCTATATTTTATTTTCAAAAAAAAAATTTCAATAAAAATATATAAATAAATATTTTCATATAAAAATTGTCCTTTACATCATGGCGAGCTGGCGGCTGTGGCAGGTGTGGTGGGGACGGGGCATACTCTTACAATGTAATATTAAAATGTAAATCCTGCACACTGCCCACTGGCTATATTGGGTATAGACTATTAGGATCATTAGTGCTACCCGTGCGAAGCCGGGGCGGATCGCTAGTAATCACTAAGAAAATAATTTGTTTGAATAGTCGTCAAATATTATAAGCTTTGTATTAAGCATGATTGTCGTCAATCGCACGCCTATTCTTTGATTTAAAAAAATACCCAATTTAACTTGTCACAGAGACATCGTCCAACGCGGCCGCGACTTAGAAGGCGTATTAAAGCAGTACATGACGCACGTAAAGCCGGCGTACCAGAGCTACATAGCGCCCAGTATGGCGCACGCGGATATCATCGTGCCGCGCGGCGGAGAGAACAAGGTCGCCATATCGCTGATCGTTCAGCACGTGCACAAACAACTGCAGCTGGTGAGTTACCGGTAATCACTCTAAAATACACTAGGTAATCATCGGGAATACGTCAGGCAATCATCGGGAGTGCGACAGATAATCATCGAAAAATACTCTAGAAAATCATCGGAAATACATCAGGCAATCATCGGGAGTGCGCCAGATAATCATCGAAAAATACGCTAGATAATCATCGGAAATACGTCAGGCATTCATCGGGAGTGCGCCATATAATCATCGAAAAATACGCTAGATAATCATCGGGAATACGTCAGGCAATCATTGGGAGTGCGCCAGCTAATCATCGAAAAATACGCTAGATAATCATCGGGAATACGTCAGGCAATCAGCGGGAGTGCGCCAGATAATCACTGGAAAATACGCCAGGCAAATTATATGGAATACGTCAGGTAATCAGCGGGAGTGCGCCAGATAATCACTGGAAAATACGCCAGGCAAATTATATGGAATACGTCAGGTAATCATAGTTTTTTTCTACCACTACAAGTAAGCCCTTGACTGCGATCTCACCTGATGATAAGTGATGATGCAGTCTAAGATGGTAGCGGGCTAACCTGATAAGGTCATTGTAGTTACATTAAACCATACCCTTAATCGGCATCGTACCGGAACTTTTCCGGTAGTGTGGTAACAAGCCAGGCCGAAGCCGCCTCGAAAATTCGGAAATTGTAAATTCCCAAATTGACCCTGCCGGCGATCGAACCCAGGACCTCCGCACTTTAAGATAACAGCGCTCAACACAGCGCCAGAAAGGTTGTCAAAATACATATGAAACAAGACAAAATATAGATGAATTCACCAGCAGGCTTAGCACAACGAGATATCTCGCGACGAGAGAGCGTGATGTTGTCGTTGCCCGCTAATTTCTCGTTTGCACAAAACACACATGCACAAAATCCGGTATATTACGAGAAAAAAATAGTCGGCATGTATGCGTTCATAGAGAATTAACCACAGATAAGATATACATTAGCTTTATCTCTACTTTTGACGTAACGTAACATACACAACGTAACGACAAGTAACCATGTAAGCTTCGGTATACAAATAGAGATAAGTAACGGGTGGACATAATTTTACTCGTTGTGCGTATGCTAGCCTTAAGGCGCCAGCGGAGGGTGAATTGCTCATACAAACGTAATACCAAAATAATTAGTAATTCGAGCATATTTCCTCCATATTATGCGATTATTAAGATTGAACTTGTATTTATCTAGGTCCCTGGATAATTATTTTTCCAAAATACTTTCCCAAAATTAAATGTAAGCACATTGCGTTTTGCATGTTTTTGCGACATAAACGACATGTTTTCTCCTTATTTGTTTCATATTAAAACCAACGATATCTCACGTACTAATTGATCAGGAACATAGCCTATATTGTCAAGTTACAGAATAACAACACGAAGTTAAAAACACAACAATTTTTCATTCATCATTTTTGGTATTCACGGAACAAGACTAAATGTATAACAAATTCTGTACGCTCATATTGCTATCGCGCTTGCACGCGATCATGTGTCTTCAGCCAAATAGGGATAGCAATATACCGGCAAATTTATATTTGCGGTTCGAGTAGAAGTTGCGAGCGGTGGTCGCCGGTCCCTTAAGGTAATGCATGAAAAGTATGTCCTTAACGGTATGTTTTTTTGCAGCGGGGCTTCAAAGTGCGGGAAAAGCTAGCCATTGCGCATATCGGCCAACCAGTACCGGATTCTTTGTTCGTGCTCAAGGATACGCCACAAGTAAGTCCACATTAATGCTTTACCTCCATAACCAAGACTCTTACACTTAATTATTTTTTTTTTTAATTTACTACAAGTTAGCCCTTGACTGCGATCTCACCGGATGGTAAGTGATGATGCAGTTAGGGGCATAGCAGTTATATTAAACCCATACCCCTATTCGGTTTCTACACGGCATCGTACCGGAACGCTAAATCGCTTGGCGGCACGTCTTTGCCGGTAGGGTGGTAACTAGCCACGGCCGAAGCCTCCCACCAGGCTAGACCAGGGGAAATTCAGAAATTATAAATTCCCAAATTGATCCTGCCGGGGATCAAACCCGGGACCTCCGCACGTTAAGACAACAGCGCTACACACTGCGCTACGGAGGTCGTCAAATCTAAATAGGTATATAAAAGGTGACTGACTGACTGACTGATCTATCTCCCAACCCATTCAACCCATTGGACGGATACGGGTAGCTTACGTTAGCCTACGTTATAACGTAGGTTTTTATAAAATAGGGGATTGAAACTGTATGAAAATCAAAGTTAATGTGAGCGAAGTTGCGGGAAACCCCTAGTGTTATACACTAGAATAGTAGATGTTGCCCGCGATTTCGCCTGCATGGTAGGTCTACAAGGCTGTTTACATTTGGGAACTATGACCTATTAACGGGGATAAAAAGTAGGTTTCCCTGGCCTTCATCATTAAAAAAATCATTAATAGTAATGTAGTACCACTTGTTAAATAATTGACCGTGCGAAGCGAAGGTCTCTGAGTCTACTTGAGTGAATTGGCACTTGTCCGTCCGCCCGTCCGTCTGTCAGAGCCGTATAACTTCTGAATTGCTGAACGTAATTACTTCAAATTTAAATATAATATGTAAACCGATGTCCTCCCGCCGAATATGGCTTAAAAAGTTATAAAAATCTTTATTTCAGGGGGGCTCTCATAGAAGCAAATGCGAAGTAAAATATTTTTCTCACCTCCGGGCGGAAAGCGTCAATTTTCCTCCCGCTGCGCTAAACGAAAATGCCGCTTTCCGCCTCCGTCGAGGAGAAAAATAGTATACACACCACGGGCAGTAAATAAGAAAGCCTCAGATCACATGTTTATTGACCTCGGCTTCGCCTCGGACAACAATTACATGTGATCTGAGACATTTCTTATTTTACTGCCCTAGATGTGTAATGTACTATTTTATAGCGTTACATAGGGTTGCGGTATATCATTTTAAAGATAATTAGGAATAGAGTCCAAAAATATATTTTTTTTAATTTTTCCCCTAAAATTGACGGAATGGGGGGCTTTCAAAGTAGAGATTTTCTAACGTCCAAAGTTGACCTCAAAACTCTCAATTTTCTGAACACTCAAGCCTAAAACTTGATCAATTATTTGAATTATATCCTGTACTTGAACAACAAATACTAAAATTAGATAAATATTATAAGGAAACGAAATTATTTAATTTTTAATGATGATGATATTTTTAACAGAACTTCACAATGATGTCAATAGATGGCGCTCGGTGATGCCGCGAGGTCTCAGTTCGGGGCGAACCACTAGTTAAATAGTTTTTAAACTGTTTCAGGTCCAAGGTCTGCACACATTCATCCGCAACAAAGACACGCCGCGTGACGAGTTTATATTCTACTCGAAGCGCCTCATGCGGCTCGTGATAGAGTTCGCTCTGTCGTTGTTGCCTTACTCCGAACACGCCGTGGACACGCCGCAGGGGTTCACATACACAGGTAAGAAAGAAAGAAAGAAAAGAAAAAAAAATTGGCAGTCATAGAGACTGCCGATAGAAGTGAAAACGAATATTTAAAAAAAAAGAAAGTTAAAATATAAACCCTAAAACTAAGGCATTAAAGTTTAATTATGAATGAACTATATTTATATTCAAGACCTTTTGTCTTCGTAACAACGCGAGGTGTCGGTCACGCGTTTCCACATTTTTACCCCCTACCAAAAAGTGCTCAACGAGCCTAAAGAAGTTTTCACTTCTAAAACATTGTCAAAACAAAGCATCCCTTATTGATCATCTATTGATGCTGCGCTTTCTAGTGCGGGGTAGTAAGCTTAGGTACATACAAAGGTAAGAAAAAAAAAAGAACATTGTCAAAACAAACTTATTTTCAAACGTCAAAACGCGCGCTTAGTACGAGGCGTTGTATGAAATCCTTAACTGTGACGTCATCAAATTCGACAGTTTTTTACTTCAATCGATAGTTTGAAATGGTTTTCAAACTAACAGGGAACGTGGATATTACGACTTTTGAGAGATCCTCTATTTAATAATCATAATAAAAATAGAATTTATTTGAATAAGTTGTTGTCCAATAACCAATTAGTTTTCATATTGGTCAGTTTAGTAGGAACGTTACGTTACGTTATAACTATTGCAGGGGATTCCCTAATGTTTTTCCATATAAATTCCATAATTAATTCCAGCATTTAATTCAATATGCATTTGTTTTCCTAATTCAAATTTTTGCATTTTAAAAACTTAATATGTTTATTTCTATTGTCATAAGGTCGTAAATGCGACGTGGAGAAGATCTGCGGTGTCTCCATACTTCGCGCGGGAGAGACAATGGAACAAGCAGTCTGTGACGTCTGCAAGGATATCAGAATCGGCAAAATATTAATACAGACCAACCAGCAAACTGACGAACCTGAGGTGTGTATTGTAAAATAGGCCTTATTTTTATTGGCATAAGGTTTTTAATCTAATGTGCAAGAACAACCATTGGGCAAGCTGAACTTATGGTCGGGATGAATTATTGTAAAATGAGCTTTATCTCTGTAGTGATAATGTCGTTTATTTAACGTGCTGGAATAGCAACGGAACAATAAGTCTGTGACGTATGCAAGGATATTCAAATCAGCAAAATACTGATACATAGCAACCATTGAATTATATGTACAAACCAGCAAACTGGCGAACCTGAGGTGTGTATTGTAAAATAGGCCTTATTTTTAATAGTATAAGGTTTTTAATCCAATGTGTAGTTATAACATGGAGCAAGCTGAACTTACTATTGAGGCGAATTATTGTAAAATGAGCCTTATTTCTATGATATTTAGGTCGTATATTTAACAAGCCCTGTGTGACGTATGCAAATGTGGTGTGTAATGTGTATTATTGTAAAACAAGCTGATGCCCGCGACTTCGTCCGCGTGGTTTAAGTTTTTGTGATTCCCGCGGGAACTCCTTAATTTTCCGGGATAAAAAGTAACCTATATCACTCTCTATACCCATGCCAAAAATCACGTCAATCCGTTGCTCCGTTGCGGCGTGATTGAAGGACAAACCAACAAACAAACACACTTTCGCATTTATAATATTAGTATGGATTGGTCAGTGGTCACCCATCCAATTCAATTTTTTTTTGTCAAGCAACTGAATCAATTTCTCTAAAAAATATTCCAAAAACTTCCACCATTTCAATAAGTGGCTAACATTAACAGCTGATGTTTCTTTTTCGAGGACAGACCCTCAGGGCAATTATTTTTACTGTATCTGTTTTTCCGCCCCAGCTGTACTACCTACGCCTGCCCAAAGACATCAAAGACTACCGTGTGATCCTCATGGACGCCACAGTGGCCACGGGCGCGGCGGCCATCATGGCCATCCGCGTGCTACTGGACCACGACGTGCCCGAACACAACATCAGCCTCGTGTCTCTGCTCATGGCGGAGATCGGAGTGCATTCTATAGCCTACGCCTTTCCTCAGGTCAGTTGATGTTAGTTGAAGCGCAATAAGCTCGCGACTCCTTCGCTCCGCCTCAAAAAAGTCCGGGGGTCGTTCGTGGGAATGGGCAGCTCTTTTATAATAAAATTACACTATCCATTCTATACTTGCCTTTACACAAGTTTAGTGTAAAGTATTTTTACTCTGAAAAGTTGGAGGTACCCGGGGATCGAACCCGAATTCAACGTGAAATAAATAAAAAAGGGTTCACAAAACATCCCGATATTCATTTACAATTATTACAAATGCAAAAGTGTACATATCTGTCTGTCTGTTACCTTTTAACTGTACATCCGTTTAACCAATTTTAACGAGTAAATAAATAAATAAACTCCAGCATTTTATACTTTTGTCGGTGTACGCCCGACAATATCAAACCTATCAGCTAATTAAGACACCTTTCCTCCTATTAGGTAAAGATAGTGACTTCAGCATTAGATCCAGAGATCAACGAGAAATTCTACGTTCTCCCCGGAATAGGCAACTTCGGCGACAGATACTTTGGCACCGAACCGACGGACGATGAGTGAGCGAGACGCATGATACTTGCCTGTAGAGTGAGCGAGACACATTATACCTTTGCGGTATTTATTTCGATGTTGGCAAAAGATGACGAACTTCTGTGGACTGTGACGTAACTTAATCTGAAAGTCTGAATTAAAAAAATTACATTTCTCCATACAAGCGAAAAATTTGCAGCTAGTCGGACATACACCGACATTTTTTTATTATAAATAATCTACGTCATCTATTGCCAATAGCTTTTTTCTATAGAATGATAATATTTAATCCAAAAGAGCATAATATTCACCTTTATTTTTGTGTTCAGGCGAATATAGACTGAATTCATTTGACTGCGGACATATAACTTGCCCGTACAACATTTATTAGTACTATATCGTACCGTATATTATATTTTTGGTACGTGCCGTACCGTACCAAGCGTTTTCACTTTGTAAAGCCTGAAAATATGCGCGCGTTGTGTTTATTCCAGGCTTAAGACTTAATATACTTATATTTACGTGTGTATAACTATAAATATCATGCCAGTAAAGTAACAAATCGAAAATGGCGGCGTTAATCGTTCCTTCTCACTTGCACACTTTCCCTGTTTATAGTGTGTGAGTGAGACAGAACGATAACGATTAGTTTATTGGCAGAGTTATTTCTATTTTTAAACTAGCCATGTATATTATATTCTTGTGTCTATGGAAGTGTTAATATTGACATGAAAAATTAAATTAAAAAAAAATTATATTATTAATTATTAAAATTAATTTTAATAATTAATTATATTAGACTTTGTTCATAACATCTAGTCATATTAAGTATTGTGAATTTTGATACTTAATTTTTGCTAACTAGTTAATAACTATTATTTACTAAAAATATTTTAACGAAATAATAATTAACTCAATAATTAAATGCCTTCAAATATTTATTAATTTACTTTAGGCCAAAGAAAAGTCGTTCCTGTAAATATTAAAGTCACAATTTAATGTAACTTACGTACCTAATGTGACAATATTTCTAAAATAAAACTGCGTGCCTACTGCCTAATCGATAATAGTCTTGATAAAAAAAAGTAAATAAATTATTTTAGTTTTGACAATATCAGCACTTCCATAGTTAATCTAATTTCTCAAGTAAAAACTACCTACTTATTTGTAAAATGTATTAGAAAATTATTATTGTATCACTTATAACTAACTTCTTGTCCATTTTTATAATAATCTATTTCACTTTAGGCACTTTCATATTTAAGTACTCATTACATGTTTAAAATCATATTTAATCTTCTTTTAATCTTTTTTGGCTTTTTAATCACATATATAATATGTCGACTCTTTATAATTTTGACATCGTTCATAAATAAACTTACTTACACGCTTTTACAATACAATTGATGTAGTAATTCATAAAAAATAAAGTCCAATTTTAATTCATAAATTATGCCAATTCGGTTTATCTATGTATGATCTCATCTAGTTACCTGAAGTTTATGCTTGATGAGGTCATTTATAAATTATGCTTTCCAACGACAAGAAACTAGTAATGTCTTGAAATCAAATGAGATATTACATCTCCAAAAATGTAGGTATGTATAATATGTATCAATAAATATTGAATTGCATTTTATAAATTATAAACACAACTATAAGATTTAAATAATTAGTGACTTGTTATGAGTACAGATACATAGAAAATGCCAATGAATATGCACAATATAGACATATATGTATATTTATATACATTTTATAAAGTTCAGGAATCTGAATAAAGACACAAAAACATCAACACAAATACATTTATTTTTAAATAGATACATATTTAACATTACAATCTGTAGCTTTTCTACAACCATGGCGTAAGCACTAATAATAATATTTGGTATTACATTTTTATACAAATATATCTATAACTTTCATAAATATATGTATAATAATATGTAATTATATTATAAACCAATCACACATATAATATACTAGTATAAATAATATAAGACTGGATTCGGTTTTGAGCAACGGTGAAATGATTGTAGCATAAGAACGCTATTAAATCCCAGTGCAATTCGATTTATTTCAAATTAATAAAGGTGAAATTAGTTCCTTCATAATATTTGCTTGGCGTACAATGCCAGTAGGGATGAACAAAATAATCGACTAATATTGACTAATTCGAATTTTTTACTATTTTAAATTAAAGAGACAACAAGTATATTCTCACAGAAATGCATAAGAAATGGGCTTCGCACGGTTACAAAAACATTCTTACGTGAAGTAATATTTTAACTTAATCCAAAACGTCTAAAGTTACCTTATTTGTCTACGTAAAGCTATTTGCATTATGTATAATTCTCTATATCTTTTAAAATCTTACCTAACCAATTGCCCTAAATTAAAATCACTCGATACTACCCAAAACCGTTGACTCAACAATAATTAATCTGAGGTGCTTTTAAGACGAAAATAAACAGAATGTGTTCCGAACTTTTTACGATTACGTAGTCTACGCTCATTCCAAACTTCCAAAGTACACTGTCATTTATTTATTAAATATTTTTAGTCTGTTTTTCAGTATTAGTGAATTTTTAGCGCCCACTTTTATTTTGGCTAATTTTGATTCTTAGACTTAGTGACTAATCGGATTGTACACAATTTCTAAACTAAACACCTTTTAAGATAATGGGCCCTGAGTCTGTAGTGCACAATCTCTAAACTAAAAAAAAATATTGCTAAACCTTTCATAATACATACATTTAAATCATCAAGTTGCTATCCCGCTCCTATTACATCCTCATCCTCACCATAAACGTCAAGTTTTTTAGAGGATGGTTTAGATATTAAGATTGTAAATAATTGTAATGTTTGTTTGGATCAATAAATAAAAAATTAAAAAAATTAAAAAAATTTAATGGATGGTTTGCCTGGAGATCACTTTTAGTGATAAGACCGCCCAAGCGCATTTTGTTTTCTGTACTTGTTTACTTTAATTATATAACTTTTGATTGAGTAACAAACAAACAAACATCCATCCATCCATCCAAACTTTTGCATTTTTTTTTTAATTTATTGATCAAGATAAACGTACATTCTTATTATATATAAACACTAGCCATCCTCTAAAAACTTTAACGTTTATGCGAGGATGGCGAGTTCACATTGCAGTTATTAATAAAATATATATGTTTAAGCCTAAATAAATAACATTTTAAGTGTATTAGTATAATATAATATCAGTATAGATGTGTGGCTATGAAGAATTTATATCTATCTATATATCTAGTCCCTGCGAAAAGGGACAGAACTAGATTTTAATCAGCTGTCATTTTGGTTTCGTTTAGAGATTGTGTAATACAGAATTGGCTACAATGTGGCCGAGTTAAATTCAGTTTTGATTTTGTGTACAACGGTTAAAGCACTATATTATTTTGTCCTTCATTTTAATTTTAAGTTCAATTTATGGCTGCCTTCATTGCGTTTTCAAAACTTCAAAAGAGGGAAGCGTAAATATTAATGTTAAACCTCGCTATAAGTTTTAATTTAGCTAATATGAGTTTTGCAAATGATTTTTTAATGAAAAACTGTACTTTTGTGTACACAGAAACTGTATTTGCATTTAACATAGCCAGTAGCCCTATTACGTGAAACCTGCATCAATCATTGTTACAGTCTCAATTGTTGTGACAATGGATTTTGGCCAATAACAAATGAATGTTAACCAAAGGTGATTGCGATCGTTACATACAATGTAGCGATTATTTTTACGTAATAAGATCCCTGTGCTTATGTGACATGTCAAAGTTGCATTTAGAAGTAGTTCTGCTGTAACGTAGTAAACGTTTGCGTAACTCATACTAGCCCCAAGAATCACTATTATTACTATTATTTAATAATTGAAACTTAGTAATAAATTTTCGATTCTTTTATTTATTAGTGAATTTTAGTTGCGTATAAGTAAACTATTAGTTTAAGGAAGATTTCTCAACGCTTAAAATTAGTGTGCTTAATTTTTTTATTTATTTTTAGAATTGTAATTATTTAGCATAATATTTAATCTTAAGATTCACTTAATGTATAAAAATGTAAAATGTCTAAAACAATGAAAGCTATTTATATATGTTACCGTAAAATTGTAAATACCGTTAGATTATAATCTATCTTCGCGAGATTGTAAACTGTCGAAAGATTGTGAACCGTAACATTCTGCTTACAATCAAACGCATTATTTTTCGGTAGATAATCTATTACTACCTCAATATTTATGTCTAACCCTAACCTAACCTAAAAGATCAAGAAGAGGAAGAACAAGAAAACAATACAATAAATATTTCAAAAATGGACACTCGGAACATTGGACGGTTCACAATCTTTGGACAGTTCACAATCTCGCGAGATATTAGATTATAATCTAACGGTATTTAAAATTTTACGGTGACATATACACACTTATCAAATCATCCAAAACTAATAATTTTGTACTCAACGGTCTTGATATGTTATAATTTATAATTATTATATTGACAAAACTTAAAATGTTATTTTGTGGAAAGGGATAGTATTTATTTTTAGTTTGACATTTTATTTTCAAGTTAAATAATTTTTTTGTTGACCCACAAAATGAGTATCTACCGTAATGTTTTAATTTTACGATTTGACATTTTACTGTTCAATTTTACAGTCTGACATTTTATAGTTGTTTAAAAATAAGCCTTGCTTAGCAAGTATTCATAGAACTTTTGGTCCACGTTAAGTTGCTCATAGACGGGCAATAAATATTGCATCTTGCTGACAGTTAAAGCGCAATTACTTGACGGCTGAAATTTAAAATTGCCAGTCGATAGTCCCAGTGCAATAAGAGATCGTGGTGTATATTAACACAATCGCCCGCTTTATAAAGTTTTAAAGGGAAGCCGTGAGTAATCCTTTACTTTGATTGTTTATAAATATTTAATTTAAGTCCATTAGCATGACAGATGTTACGGTGTGGTTATCGTTAAACTTTGAAAACAAAAGCAAAATTGGTTGGTGCTACAAGTAAAGTTTTGTTAACTTTGTACTAAAATGTTATTATTAACTGACACGTGCAACCCACTTTTCCTTACCTTACCTTAAGCTTAACCGTAACCGTGCAAGTAACTTTAACTGAAGACCATGAAACTTGGCCTTAGTGATCAGGGGGCATACTACCATTGCTCAAAGCGATGTTGTTTTAATATTGTTGACATTCCTGTTTTAGAATTATAATCCTTATTTATCCCTAAATAAGGATTATATTTCTATTCGTCAAGGTACGTGACATAAAACTGTCATTTTGAAATAATACTGCTTTAAGCGACGATAGTAGCCCTCCAGAAAAGCTATATAACGTTTAATAACACAGTTAAAGTTGAAATATACCAGAGCCTTTGTAATAATACAAGATTAATTTTGGAAATTGCCCAAAAACTAGCCCATCTATGAGCACCTTAGGAGATTGAACTGTATCTACTTATTAAGCACAAGTGTTGTGTAACATTTTACTATAATAAGTGTAAGTCGATGTGAATATAAGTGAAAATACAAAAAACAAACAAAATGTCGTAATAAAATGAATATTGAAAAGAATTATGTGTTTTCTTTATCTTTATTCTAACACTAAAAATAACAATTTATATTATAAATGCGAAAGTTTGGATGGATGTTTGTTACTCAATCACGCTAGAACGGCTGAACGGATCTGAATGAAATTTGGCACAGGTAGATTATAGTCTGAAATGACACATAAGCTACTTTTTTATCCCGAAAAATTAGAGTTCAAATAAAAATCAATCAAAAGTATAATTTATAATTATGTACTTTATTTCCCTATGGCACTTAGAAGATATCACTATTATGGTTATACTTACAACTAAAGTTGAATTATTTTTTTTATTCCACTACAAGTTAGCCTTTGACTGCGGTCTCACCTGATAGTAAGTGATGATGTAGTCTAGATGGTAGCGGGGGGCTAACCTATTTGGAGTACGGTAGTTATATTAAAACTATACCCCTAACCGATTTCTACACGGCATCGTACCGGAATGATAAATTGGCGCTAAATAGTAAAAGTCCAAACCTAAATTATTAATACTTTGCATATCTAAAAAATTCGAACCGTAATCAAAATCAATCAAATTTTGATTATTCAATAATAATTATTATAAATCCTTTTTTTTTTAAATATTCTACGTACTTCTAAAATCTAATCTAAAATGATTGGAATGTAAGATCTTTAATTGAGTATTAATATATTATCACATATTCTGCGAGCTGCTATTATATAGTTTTTAAAATTAAACTAATTTAAAAGCTTAAAAGAAGCTTTTCGTGTTTCCTATAAAAATATTATTTCCGTTATTTTATTAAAGCTTGTTTTCCTATGTATGTACCCTGTTGTTTTATAATTTAAGAGTTTCTGACAGGGGGTTGCAATCGTATGGGCAACGTGGTTTCTAATATTATTCCAAAGAAAAATTTAAAAAAACGGAGCTTAATACTTTAACGAATTTGAGATGCCAAACCTTCCTGATACCTTCCAAAGCAACCGCGATCCAAACTTCATAGTCGGGGATCGTTTATACCTCTATTAGAGACAAACATAGGAAAACTTTCAGCTTTAATAAAATAACGAAGGTCTGATCGTCGCGAGATCTTGGACCATACTAGTCCTACTGCTCTGAAGATAATATAATGGTATCTATAGTGAGACCGTTATGTGTCGTGTATCATATATGTTCGCACGTGTCGATATATCTCTGAAACACGACGTGGTAGTGTTCTGGTTTGCTGCACGTTGGCTCGTTGTGCGATTGAATTTTTCTGAAAAAAAATATATGATAAATAATTTAAATAATAATAATATTTAATAAAAAAGTGTGTGTGTGCAATTCACACACGGCAGAAGCGAAACTTCAAAAAAGTAGCCTACGAGAGAATGAGATAAATATAACTTGTATTCTATCTCATTCTCTCGCAGACTTAATCCTAGTATGAATATGTTTGTCTCTTTTTAGTGTCGCTTTTTCGTTTCATCGAATTTTCAAATCACAACGATTTTAAAGAAGTTTCACTTCAATATTTATCTGACGTAGGAAAACTTGTGACACAAAGTGTCAGGAAAAGTCAGAGACCCAGCCCCCCGATTATAGTCCATTCATTTTAGATTTTTTCGCGGCAAAATTTATAATTTTTTGAAACCACTGTGGTTTTATACCTATGAGTGAGTACATTAAAAAACACAACTCTCCCCCCCCCTCCGGTGGTGGCTTCCCCCCTCCCCGCCTTGAAAAGTGTGCCATTTTGCAGATTTCCTAGATTTTCAAGAAAACTATACAAGCTAGGACAAAACCGTCAAAGAGAACATTGTTCCTTAATAAATTACCTACAAATAAGTTCATAACATTTATTATGATAGGAGTTATAGTTTACAAGCTATGGTGCGTTAATGTTGACTAAAAATCGCAGCTCAGTAAAATAAGCCAATTTTCAACATTTTATATGTATTCTGTAATATCTAGAAAACTATAAGAGTTAGGCAAAAACTCTCAGGAGTAAAAATTAACACCATTTAATGACCTATAAAAAAATATTTAGTTCATAAAGATAGGACTAATAATTTCGCAAATATATCCACGTATTGTATACGAAGAAAAATAAAAAAATTGTTAGAATCCTGTGTTATTTGCAATTTGCACAAAAACTATTAGAGCTAGGAAAAATCCTTTGAAGAGCAATTAATTTCATTAAATTACCTACAAAAAATGTTATGGTTTATTTAGATAGGACCAATAGTTCGAAAAATATGACTACCTTTATTCGATGAAATTTTTTTGTTTTTCAAAAACCATGTATATATTTTTTAATTTTCACAGAAACTAAGAACTAGGAAAAAAAATATCACAAGCAAAAATGAACTTCATTAAATTACCTCCAAAATAGTTTTTAGTTTATTTTGACAGAACTAATAGTTTCGGAAATATAGCTGTCTAACTTGCATAAAAAAAGAAACCCTTGTAAAATCCGTGAATGTTTTTTGTAATTTCAAGAAGAAGTATTAGAGCTAGGAAAAAAGCTGCCAGGACTTAGGACAAAGATAATTAATTTACCTATAAAATAGTGTTTAGTTTATTTTGATAGGACAAATAGTTTTTGAAATATACCTTGCTATTTTGTAAGAACCGGTGGTAGTCATGTTGACTTAGCATAATAGTATGGAATGAATAGAAACTAGCCCCTAAATAAATAACGTTTTTTTTATTTTAGGCCCAAATGATGCCCTCTTTCCTCCCCACTCCCCCCACCCCCCCCCCCCCCCTCCCCTCTCTCAAACATCTCACCGATTGTGCTTTGATTTTAACTTTGAATAAATTAAAAAAACTTTAAGATATATAATAAACACATATTATCTAATGCCCCCTTTTTAGGGTTCCGTAGCCAAATGGCAAAAAACGGAACCCTTATGGATTCGTCATGTCTGTCTGTCTGTCCGTCCATATGTCACAGCCACTTTTTTCCGAAACTATAAGAACTATACTGTTCAAACTTGGTAAATAGATTATTCTGTGAACCACATTAAGATTTTCACACAAAAATAGAAAAAAAAACAATAAATTTTGGGGGTTCCCCCCACACTTAGAACTGAAACTCAAAATTTTTTTTTTCATCAAACCCATACGTGTGGCGTATCTATGGATAGGTCTTCAAAAATGATATTGAGGTTTCTAATATCATTTTTTTCTAAACTGAATAGTTTGCGCAAGAGACACTTCCAAAGTGGTAAAATGTGTGTCCCACCCTCTGCAACTTCTAAAATAAGAGAATGATAAAACTAAAAAAAATATATGATGTACATTACCATGCAAACTTCCACCGAAAATTTGTTTGAACGAGATCTAGTAAGTAGTTTTTTTTTAATAATTTAAAACTTACTTCAGGTTTGTACGGAACCCTCGGTGCGCGAGTCCGACTCGCACTTGGCCGGTTTTTTATGCTAAAATGACTGGACTACAAGCACAGAATAGGTAATAGTAGTCTACAAGTGCAACAATGGCAAAGAAAAGTGTTGAGTCTAGATAACTGGGACTGGAAAAAAACAACTTTTTTCGCCCATACATACTACAAAGTCACCAGCTCCAGCATCGAGCTGATCTGATGATGGAACCAGGAGGTGGATAGGGGAACTCTTCAATGATTATCAGTAAGGAGTATGGGCTCAATTGGTTTGTTTTAAAGATTCCAAGCGTGTTTTTGAACTAATTTAAGGCTTAGTTTACTGAGCTGCGAATTTTAGTCAACTTTAACGCACCATAGCTTGCAAACTATAACTCCTATCATAGTAAATGTTATGAACTTATTTGTAGGTAATTTATTAAGGAACAATACTCTCTTTGACAGTTTTGTCCTAGCTTGCATAGTTTTCTCGAAAATCTAGGAAATCTACAAAATGGCACACTTTTCAAGGCGGGGAGGGGGGAAGCCACCACCGGAGAGGGGGGGAGAGTTGTGTTTTTTAATGTACTCACTCATAGGTATAAAACCACAGTGGTTTCAAAAAATTATAAATTTTGCCGTTTTCCCCATACATTGAAATCTAGAATGAATGGACTATTACGTAAGAATTGTCGATCAAACGTTAAAGATTTTCGTCAAAGTAAAATAAACCATGATAGCATT
Organism: Erebia ligea; assembly: GCA_917051295.2. Taxonomy (NCBI): domain Eukaryota; kingdom Metazoa; phylum Arthropoda; class Insecta; order Lepidoptera; family Nymphalidae; genus Erebia; species Erebia ligea. The sequence goes on along the minus strand of OU785234.1, from coordinate 1,566,067 downwards.
GAATTAGAGCTCAATTTCGTCTGCCCATTCTTATACGTTTAGGGTATCGTACATACCTAAACGTATAAGAATGGGCAGACGAAATTGAGCTCTAATTCAATCCAGTTATTGTTTATTTTACTTTAACGAAAATCTTTAACATTTAATCGGCCATTCTTACATGATTGGGGCCCTGGTTCTAAGAAGCATCTTTCAAGTCTATAGAGCCTTAAATAATAGTATACATATAAATGACTAGAGGTCGCCCGCGTACATATTCTGATTTCCTATGAGCCTATAAAATTTTCCCGCTGCAAAACGCATATCTATAGACGACATCGGCAATCGGCATCGACATCGACAAAATACAACTTACTTGTAAAACTCCTCGCATTCCTCGATCGTAACATCTGCACTGACTAGCCGGGAACCGAACCCGCTATAGTATGAAGCATAACGTTGCTAGAACAACAAGAAAAAAGTTACTCCTTTACTGCTGCAGTAAAAAAAAACGGTTCAAATAGTTTTTATTTTATGTTGGTGTCAGAAAAATCTAAGATGAGAATAATGTACTTAGGGATTTTTTAGGGAACTTTAGGGAACCCACCCGCTCGTTTGCTCGTTATATATATATATATATATATATATATATATATATATATATATATATATATATATATATATATATATATATATATATATAAACTGCATCGCATTTATCACCAGGTGAGATCGCAGTCAAGGGCTAACTTGTAGTGGGAAAAAATAGTTCAAAGCGTGGTATTTCTCCTCATTAAAGACTTACCTGTAAATGTTTCACGAAAACCTGTTCAGCGGCGATACTGCTGGCGACGCGCAGTGCCTTAGCGAACGCGTCCATATACCTCACGTGCATTGTGACTAAATCTCGGAGATCGCTGTCCCGGCGCGACGGCAGCTTTAGGTTTATTCCGCCAGGGGGCGCACCACCCTAATTAGAAAAGATTATAGCAATAGGGGATCATCCATAAAGTACGTCACACGTTATGGGGGGGGAGGGGGTCGACGAAGTGTGACATTGTGTCACAAATGTGACCAACTGAGACAAGGACGGGAGAGGGATCAAAAAATCACGAAATGACCCCTACTTGTCCTATTACACTATAGTAAAAAACCCGGCTGAGTTTGTTGTGGACTCTTCTCAGACCAGGGCGCGTTTGGAACCCTCGTAGCTTTAGTTTAAGATACCGTAGTTAATTATTCACCATCACGTCGTATATTTTTTAAACGTAACGTTCAGAAGGTGTACTTTGTAGGTACCTACCAATTTTGAATAAATATACTTTGAGTTTGAGTACAACTAGACCGAACGATTCATGGTCCTGAAATCGGTCCTGAAAGAGAACACTTCTACGTTTTGGTGTCTCTCTCGCACACATGGCTACTGCTATAGATCAAGAATATTATAGATTGCCCATACATGGTGTGGCAATTGGCATGTATGACCAATCTATAATATTCTTGATCTATATATCAGTAATCCTTTACATTGTAATAAGATTTTTCAATGAGTTTACGTTTTACATTAAGTTTGAACATATTGAAAGACATCTTCAACGTGTCTATTCTATCTACTGGGAGCTTATTGTAGAAACGGAATATGAATTTACTAGATGATGCCCGCGACTCCGCGTGGAATGTGGATTAAGTTTTTTCGATTCCCGCGCTTTAACTTTCCGGGATAAAAAGTAGCCTATGTCCTTCCCTGGGATATAACCTATTCCTGTACCATCAAATCAATCAAAATCGATTGAATAGATGGGCCATGAAAGCGTAGCAGACAGATATTTCACTTTCGCATTTATAATATTTATATATATAGTACTAGCGATCCGCCCCGGCTTCGCACGGGTAGTAGCACTAATAATCCTAATAGTTTATATACCCAATATAGCTATAAAAATGGTTATTGTTAGTCAACCTTAAAAAATAGATAGATATCGCGGATTTTTTTAGAACTTTTTGAGAGGAACATTTCCACCATACATTGTTTTCGTGTAACTTTAACTATTTACGCAGCGCACGCCACGTAAACTCTCAGAAGAGAGGATTTTTTCCGAGTTAGTTCACGTAATTGCAATTTTCGTAAGGATCTCTAATTTATTGAAAATAAAATATAGGCCTATGTTACTCGCTGATAATGTAGCTTTCTATAGGTCAAAGAATTTTTAATATCGGTTGAGTCGTTTTTGAGTTTATCCATTACGAACAAACAAACAAATCTTTCCTCTTTATAATATTAGTTTAGATGTATATGGATAGTATGGATTTACCTGATCGACTATACATTTCAGCATCAAAGTAACGGCCTTGACATCGGAACAATTTAACTCGTTCGTTATCGTCACACCTCCGAACATATTGTACCTGAAAAAAAAAGAAAAACTACTAGTAATTTTATTTGTCACCGCATTTCAGCCATTGCGGCCAATTAGCTATGCAGGAAATACCTACATACTACACAATACCTACTATACAAGTGTGGGCCCAAACACTTCAATCTCTCTCTTACTTGCAATTTCTATTCCCCCACTCTATGAGAAACGGCAATCCGACACTACTGGAGAGATACCAAGCCCAAGACACAGCTAGTAATATTTACTCTCCAAGACAAAAGAGTGTAAACGCCGTCTTTCCAACTCTATGCTAGTACCTACCGAGAATTTGTTGTCAAAACCGAGAATCGAACCAATAACCTCACCATTCACAGTCGAAAACACTAACCACTAGACCAACATAGCCTAATAATATATACTTACACATTAGCCATATACATATGGTGTCCGGGCGGTGTACACACTTTGTAGAAACGGTCCAAGTTGTGGCACTTCAGGAAATACAAACAACTGGTGACGTCCCACATGTATCTGTTCAGAGTATCGCCCCAGCTCGAGTGATGCCATGATAAACTGTCGCTATTGCTGTAGCTGGTACCGAAATCATTGTTGTAAGGCATTATTAGTAGGTGACATCTGAAAATAATATGTTATGACGTCAAAATTGACAGTTTTAGGCATCGATTTACCAACTAAGGATACAACATTACCTACAAATTAATACTCAAAAAGCGTCCACAATCGCTTATACAAACACAGCTATAGATAATAGACAAAGAGACACCAAACGGTTCACAAAAACCAACCATACAGCTTTATATTTAGGGTTCAATTTTGTAATAACAATTCGACACATACGACATTTTGTCGCCTAGTGTACTCATGCGCGACTGAGGCAAAAATTGTTCATTGTGCACAATTTGACCGTGCCGTTTTTTGCGTTTCGATGGTGCGTCTAAGGTCAATGGTAAGTCAATGGTTTTAGGCCATGAAATTGAAGGAACTAGAAGTTTGATCCGCTATAATTCGCGACAGTAGGTAAATCTATTTGGTACAGTGTGTATCTTGCACTTATAGCCCGCGATATTCACCACACCACAGAAATCGAATATCGCGGATTATAGCGAATTAAACTTCTAGTTCCTTCATTATTATGAACTTCCGCAAAATAACGCCTATTTCTATCCAATAGTTTAAGGCCATTTTTAGATGATCTCAAAACCTAAACTGGTCAAGAATTTGAAATTTTTACTGTACTTCTGTACTAATATTATAAATGCGACAGTTTGGATGGATGGATGTTTGTTAAAATTTGGCAAAAAGATACATTTATAGTCTGGAATAACTAGGCTACTTTTTATTCCAGAAAATGTAAGAGCTCCCGCGGGAACCAGAAAAAACTCAATTCACGCGGACGAAGTCGCGGGTATCAGTTAGTCATCGAGTATATTATAACTTTGATAGCTTATATCTCCGAAACCTGACGCTTTAGCAGATTTTGTGTCACATAATACTATGTAGCTTGTATTGATGCCATCTATTGAGTTATGTTTTATGAGGGGCCGCTACTTCGAAAACAATTTAAATGGCGGAACAGTAGGTAGGCCAAAATATTCAAACCCCTATCGCATTCGCACAAATGTAAAGCTTACGCCTCTCGCACTGCCCTCACCTATAATTCAGCCTGTCCTTGTATTCAGCGGTGATTTTCAATAACTTCGCGAACAACTTAATCTCCCTGGCGACATCGGTCTGGAATATCGCGTCGTACCCTTCTCTGTAAGGCCACAGAAGGAAACACTCTGCGTTCAAACGCTGGGACACTTCTAGACATTTCTTTATCTGTGTCGCCGCTTGTACGAATGTGGTCGCTTCGTTGCTTGTAAAAGCACCTGAGGCATATCTGTAAACAAGTGATGTTTTTCGTCCACTACAAGTTAGCCCTTGACTGCGATCTCACCTGATGGTAAGTGATGATGCAGTTTAAGATGGTAGCGGGTTAACCTGTTAGGGGCATGGCAGTTATATTAAACCCATACCGCTTGGCGGCACGTTGGCGGTAGCGTGGTAATTAGGCACGGCCGAAGCCTCCCACCAGGCCAGACGAGGGAAAATTCAGAAATTATAAATTCCCAAATTGACCCTGTCGGGTATCGAACCCCCCGTACTGAACGTAACGTACCTTGGATGTGAATGCAAATCGGGAGCAATCCATAACAACTTAACCTGACATCTTTGATTCAATTCATTGATGTACTCGACAATATCGTCCCAATTAGTTTTATTCTCCTCCCAATTGTCTGTCGGTGGCACTAGATCCGTATCAAAAGCGGTCCAGTATTTGACTCCCAGTTTGGTGCAGAAGTCGTAGAACGCTTTGATGCAGCGTTTATAATTGTCTATGGTATGCGAGTTGTCATCCCAGGGACGGTTGAGTGTGGCTCTGCCTTGCCCATCTGACCCTGGAAGCGAAAATTTCAATTTCAATTCATTTATTTTTTGATTTATTGCTCTTACGAAAGTCTAAACTAATATTATAAAGAGAAAAGATTTGTTTGTATGTTTGATTGTTTGCTTGTAATGGATAAACTCAAAAACTACTGAACCGATCTTAAAAATTCTTTCACCAATAGAAATAGGATTATAAAACAACAATTTAAATGCGATTATAAAATTAAACAGGATTAAAATAATAAAAAGATACGCTACGAATTGAGAACCTCCTCCTTTTTTGGAAGTCGGTTAAAAATATACAAATTTCGTAAAATCATTTTGTGCTGAATCAAGATTGGTGTGGATCGGCGGTGGTGGATAGTTGAAGGCTAGGCTTGTCTATTGTCCCTACTTCCGCAGTGTTATGTCGTACGGCATTTTGTGGGGCAGAGCTGCTGATATACAAACAATTTAAATTTTGCAAAAACGAGCCATTCTTCTCGGAAATAAATTAAGCAATTCAATATCACCTCATTTTTTAATTTATAGACTAGCGCTTGGCGGCAATGAATAATAAATAATTTAACGGTGAATGAAAACACTGAGGAAATTGCATGCTTGAGAATTTTTAATAATCTTATCAAATGTGTGTGGAGTCTGTTTACCCGCCCTTAATTAGAGTGGTGGACAAGGGCCTAACCCCTTTTCATTCTGAAAGGACACCCTGCCCCCCTAGCATGGGCCGAGACAATTTTCTCCCCGAGGAAAGGATAAAATTTTTATTCCTAAATAAATAAATAAAAACGCTAAATAACGGTGAATAAATAGTCCCCCGAGTCCCCGTGAAATGTCAAACGGCGATAAACTTCTCCTCTCCCCTGTTGCCGTGCTCTGAGAAGTGGTTAAGTACTCTACTCTTACTCCGGCCCATGCTAGCCCTGCTGCAGGGCTAGCATGGGCCGGAGTTAAAAATTTTATCCCCCGATTTTATCCACTGACAAGAGATAAAATTAACTTATCCACTTCTCAGAGCACGGCAACAGGGGAGAGGAGAAGTTTATCCCCGTTTGACATTTCACGGGGACTCGGGGACTATTTATCCACCGTTATTTAGCGTTTTTATTTATTTATTTAGGAATAAAAATTTTATCCTTTCCTCGGGGAGAAAATTGTCTCAGCCCATGCTAGGGGGGCTGGGAGTTTTGTTCGTGGTTTTTTTTGGTGTACAAAAAAGTATATTTTATTCACATACCGTTGCTCTTAAAGTCCGTGAGCGAAACGCTATACTTCAGCCATTCTTCCATAGTTCGCGTATGCACACGCTCGGTACAGTTGTAGTAACGGAAATGACTTGTCTCTGTTGCCGACGCCATGTTGTTGTACTCTATTTTGTCTATGCCTGAAAATATACATGAGTTTGTGAACTCAGAAATTAAAAATTAAATCTTTGTATTAAAATAGCTTTTTTCTTTTTCTTTTTAAAATTAAATCTTTGTATTAAAATAGCTTTCAAATTCCTATTTTACCCCCAGAGGGGTTGAATTTTCAGTCTTTCTGAAGGGATGCCTACGTCATAAAAGCTATCTGTACCTATGCCAAATTGCAGCCCGCTGCCCGATCCGTAAAGTGGTTTGAGCTGTGCATTGCTAAATCAGTCAGTCAGTCAGTCACTTACCTTTTCCTTTTAAAAAGGGGTTTGGAATATTTTAGCATGGAGCCTGGCCCATTTACCGGCCCGCCATTTTTAACACATATTTTAAACTCTCAACTATTGAAAACTGATATTGACAATCATTTTGTAAAAGTTTAAATCATATCATACTAATATTATGAATGCGAAAGTGTGTTTGTTTGTTGGTTTGTCCTTCAAAGACGCCGTAACGGAGCAACGGATAGACGTCATTTTTGGCATGGGCATAGTTAAGGACCTAGAAAATTACACAGGTTATCGCTAGACGAAGTCGAGGGCATCAGCTAGTATTTAAATAAAAACTTTTCTATTCTATTCTAAAAGATATCTCCTGATGTTATAATTGTAGATCCACCCGAGATTTAAAGTATCACTGGCGTAATTATCTCTTACCTTGAAAATAATCCACATTTTCAGCCGTTTTCGTTTCCCGCACTTTCTGCCTCTTCCCAGTTTGTGCATACGACATATTTTCACAATATGCAAATTGCCTATATTTTATGTTTATTCCTAATTTCACTATTTATCCAGGTTTTCAGCTAGCTCTATTCCAAATTTCATAAAAATCGGTTAAGCATTTATTGACACTAGGATAATCAGTATTAACTGTAGTAAAACAGTTAAAGAACTGACAAACAGACGTACGTAACTCAAGTCTTATATAATATGCTTTGAATGGACGCAACAGAGCATATCCTGTGGTACTGTAATGTGTCGGATTGCGCATTGTTTCACTATAACCTGATCGTTTAACTATAGTTAACTATACTATTGTAGTAACCACGGTTTAACAGAACAAAACAGTTGAAAGCGCGGTGTCATGTAACGCATTTACATTTACTAGACTAGCTGATGCCCGTGACTTCGTCCGCGTGGATTGAAGTTTTTTGGTTCCTTAATAACAGGTTAACCCGCTACCATGATCATCACTTACCATCAGGTGAGATCACAGTCAAGGGCTAACTTGTAGTGGATTAAAAAGAACTATTTAATTTTCCGGGATAAAAAGTAGCCTATGTGTTATTCCAGACTATAATCCATCTCTGTGCCAAATTTCATCCAGATCAGTTAAGCCGTTGTGACGTGATTGAGTAACAAACGTCCATCCATACATCCATCCATCCAAACTTTCGCATTTATATTATTAGTAGGTATAGACTAGCTGATGTCCGCGACTTCGTCCGCGTGGATTGGAGTTTTTTGGTTCCCGCGTGAACTACTTAATTTTCAGGGTTAAAGTAGCATAATATACTATTCAACAAGGTAGCTGAAGGATACATTGGACATGGAACCTAACTCATTCATAGGATTAGGACCAAGAAGGTACACTAATATGTATTTATTTTCACCTTTTGCTTTTAATGTTAAGGAGTCCTTAATTTTTTAACCGACTTCAAAAAAAGGAGGAGGTTCTCAATTCGACTGTATGTTTTTTTTTTTTTTGTATGTTTGTTACGCGATTTCTCCGCCGATTATGAACCGATTTTGATAATTATTTTTTTGTTTGGTAGGTCATACTTCAGAGGTGGTCCCATTTTAATTTGGTGAAGATCTGATGAATATCTCCGGAGATGGAGAACGGAACTCCTCAATGGATAAGAGTAAATTGCTCGCGATCAGTGTGATATTCTTGTAAACAGTATGTTTTAACCATGCATAGCATATCTCGTTCTGGTTACACCCTGTATTTTAAAACAGTGGGGCCACTAAAAATTGTGAAATAAAAAATTTTCAAAATTAAATAACAAAAACCACAAACACTAAAAAGTAAAAAATAATTATTTAATATGTATACAAGAGTTAATGTAGTTCTATAATAACATTTTTTGGAGTCGGTGCCAATGTGGAGTCACGTCAACAATAATAAAGAGTAGGTAGACGGTTCATGCGGCTAATTGGTACCGACTCCAAAAAATGTTATTATAGAACTACATTAACTCTTGTATACATATTAAATAATTATTTTTTACTTTTTAGTGTTTGTGGTTTTTGAAGTCGGTTTTTATTTTTTTTTTGATTTTTTTTTTATTTGTATATGTTTATGTATATATTTTATAGTATAATCAGTCATACGTTTGTATGGAGAGGCCAGTATACCCTTAAGTGGAAATAATGAAAAATCAAACTATCTATTGCACTTACAAAAATACTTTAATTACAACTATATTTACAACTATAAAAACATCCATATCAATCGTAGTATTACAGCTACTAGCAACATGAATACAGGTATGGGTACAGCCCTCTTGGAGTCCTCTGTTGCCAGCCCTGACACCTCGCCCTTCTTCAGCGGTTGTGCCAGCCCTGGCATTTTCGGTTCGTCTGTGAACAAGTGAATATAACTCAAAGAATTAAAAAATACAACTGCCATAGTTAAATGATATTTTTTTGTTAACCACTGGATATTGAAATAATATAGTCTTGTATATTTTTGGAATCTACTCATCATTTTCTTGATGATGACCTTGTTAATCTCATTTTGCAAAAAAAAATTCTACTTTAGTCTTTGATGCGGGACCATGGTCACCCTATCAATTTTTTTTTAAATTTTACTAGCCTATGTCGCCCGGAATAAGCTAAGGATTCTAACGATACCTCATTCATCAAAATCCGTTCAGGCGTATAGAAGTTATGGTGGAATATACAAACTCACATACATACATACATACATACTCGTACATGAACCCTGAAAACAATATACTTCTTTTTTCAAGCAGTCGTATAATAAAATTAAAGGTATTAGGAATGTTAATTAAATCCTACTATATTGTCCAACCATTTATTTTCCTTTTGACATAAGCACGCCTATGAAGTGTCATAATTATTAACAGGCAACACACACACACACACACACACACACACACACACACACACACACACACACAGTAACACAATATCACAGTAAACAGATACAACCAATATGGAAACTACCCAGTAACGCTCGAAACAGCTCACTCACACAAACACGCACCCACGACACGTAATGACCCGGCACTCAGTACTGACGGCACCGCGACCCGTGCTTATGGGTCTCGTAGATGCGCATGTTTGTGTGAGTGAGCCGCCTCGAACGCCTCTAGGCAGTTTCCATACTGGTTGTATCTGTTTACTGTGCAACTATCGACAAAAAATGCAAAACTCCAAAGACGCATATCGTTTTTTACAATAGTGAAGCGACGTGCCCTTTTATCCGATATTTCGTAAATCATATACTCATCTAGTAATTACAAGTACGACTTTCCTTTTCAAAATAGTCACGGAGCTTCAACACTAGCTTTCTTGATAGTCCTTTAAGCACCATACATTTTTGGCGATGGATGGTTTCTATGACCCGAATGATTCATGTACATTTACTGTATTGTTGTATAGAAATGATATATACACACATTATTATACTTTGTCATTTAAACGCTTGGGTATGTTTATAAAACAATAAAAAAATATTGATAAATATCAATGTGTCAAATCGATTAAAACTTCTTCATAAAGAAAGTCGATTGTTATCAAAAATCGAATCAGTAACGCGTTAGAAAATCATTGAATCGAGCTGTCAAAAGTAAATTATATGCTTGGACAAATTATATATATAACAAATTATATATAACTAGATAATGCCCGCGACTTCGTCCGCGTGGATTAAGTTTATGGATTCCTGCGGGAAATCCTTAATTTTCCGGGATAAAAAGTATCCATGTCCATCCCCGGGATGTGACCTACCCTGTACCAAATTTCATCAAAATCGGTTGAAGAGATGGGCCGTTAAAGCGTAGCAGACAGACAGACAGACAGACAGACAAGTATGGATTCTTATACATACTTGCGCGTTTTATAAGTCTTAGCGTGCGTATCGTGCGTAGCGTGCGTTCTATCTTTTATGAAGTTTAGTGTATGACATGTAATTTTTGTCACATTTTTTGTCTTACCTATAGGCTGTCCCATCATGGAGAACTTGCTAGCGCTGGTAATCTTCACCGTGAGCATCTTCCCCATATATTCCTCGCGCTTTGGCACCAACACTTGCTCGTAGTACTCGTTGTGGGCCACGAAATAGTTGCGATCGTGCGACACGTCCGTCACTAACACTTGTTGCGTCTCGCCGGTCTTGTGGCCGTACGGCTCGTACGAGCGGAAGAAGTCCGACAGTTGTTTTGTACGCTTCTTCACTTCTTGACCGGGCACCTTACACAATGAAACAAGTTTTTAGTTAAAACTTAAAGCTATTTTCGATACCACTATGCTATTTTCAATAATACTCCGTTCGAAGACTTAAGAAGATATTTTTTTTAAATTTTTTCTTAAGTCTTAAACCCCCTTAAGCCATGCCCCTAACAGGTTAGCCCGCTGCCATCTTAGACTGCATCATCACTTACCATCAGGTGCGATCGCAGTCAAGAGCTAACTTGTAGTGGAATAAAAAAAAATTGGCAGTCATATGAATTATTGCCGATAGAAGTGAAAACGAATATTTAAAATATAAAGTTTTATAAGGCATTAAAGTTTAATTACGAATGTAGTATATTACGAGGTGACGCGAATCCACAATTTCACCCCTTACCAAAAAGTGATCAACGCGGCTAAAGAAGTTTTCACTTCAAAAGACAGACAGACAGTGGCGTGCAGTTCATAGAGGCCTAAAAGCACTGCTTACCCAAGTGGAAATACGTCAATGCTCATTTTATCAAGACAGTCAATAAATAGATATTCTGACTTACCAATGCCTACCTTAGGTGGAAACCCTGTGCACGCCGACACGCAGACAGACAACAAAGTGATCCTATAAGTATAAGAGTTCCTTTTTTCCTCTTGAGGTACGGATTACGGAACCCTGAGAAAAATCTCACTCACCCTCTGCATCCTGGCGGCGGGTGTACCAGGGCGCGGGAAGAACTGGTTGATGAAGAGTGAGGGGAACTTGTACTTCCGGCACAGAGACATGGTGTCTTGGAAGTTTTCCTCCGTCTCCGTGGGGAAGCCGCAGATTATGTCCGTCGCTATCGTCATCCCGGGGACCCTGGCCAAACATATCCATACTATACTAATATTATAAATGCGAAAGTGAGTCTGTCTGTTTGTCTGCTATGCTTTCACGGCTCATCTATTCAACCGATTTTGATGAAATTTTGTACAGGGTTCGATTGCAACCCGGGGAAGGACATAGACTACTTTTTACTAAAAGTTCTCGCATACGAAGTCGCGGACATCATCTAGTATTTTTATAAAGTTTATAATCTGCATTGTGATAGTCATCGGGCAATTGTGAAATCATTATGTATTTTTGAACCACCCACAGTTATCAACATTTTTAAGTTTAACTATCAACGTTTTATCTCTTGTAGAAAACTTCTTTTGTACTTTCTTCTCTCTGTTAAAATCACAACTCATCATTAAATATTCAAGTTCAAAAAACGTTCATTATTTTCGTCATCACCAACATATGCCGTCACCAATATCTGTTAAACAGATGGGCCGTGGAAAAGTGTTACACTTTAGACAGACACACAAACAACTTAGCATACAACATAACTAACTTGTCCCTCAAGAAGTCGACGACGCGCTCGAAGTCCGCGCGAGTGTACTCCCTCTTCATATCCGACAACACTGCATCGCTGCCCGACTGTACCGGCACGTGCAGGAACCTGCACACATACAAACAATATGTACTATAATAGTCTAGGAGCTAGGTAATGAGGCGGTCCGTTGTATGGATACCCCCGCATTAAATCCTCAGTCGTTGAAACTTGGCAGGGTTGTAGTATGGTATGAACCAGAACTTAGACAAAAATATCCAAAAAAAATCCATACGGAAGTTAGGTATTTATACCTAAAACTTAATATTTATGACGGAATATTTTCTCGATTTCTTTTTAAACTAATAGTAGGTAGTATATTTAAATTCAAAACCAAAATATCAAACGAAATAATCCTGCAGAGCATCGATATTTAAACCGATTTTATTATCAAACCTAAACTGCGTTTACGCGATTGTATACCTCCCTGCTTTAACAATTGGGTATAGCTTAAAAAACCTTACTTCCTTTCTGATTTTTTATTGGATATTTATAATATAAGTTTAACTCATGATGCTTTATCATACTTTAAAGTTTTCTCGCCTCAGGAATTATTGCTGGGGTCCACTAGCTTTTTTTGCCTAGTATATTATACACGGCGTGAAATTTTAATGGTTGTTTTAACGCGGCAAAATGCCCTCGGTCGTACTGTCTAAACAGCCACAACCACTACCATTAACGTCCCACTGCTGGGCACAGGCCTCTACTCTCATAGGAGAGAGGGATTCAGAGCTCAGACCCACCACGCTGCTCCAATGCGGGTTGGCGGGCTTTAACGACTATTATCATGTTAGTGATAATAACCGGGACCGACGGCTTAACGTGCTTTCACGAGGGTGACACACCGCCAACTTCCTAACTCTGGGCTAGTGTTGAGAATTTCTTGTCAGAAAAACCCAGTATCGACTGTCTCGTTGGTCTAGTGGTTAGCATGTTCGACTGCGGCCGACGAGGTCCCGGGTTCGAGTCCCGGGTCGGGCCATAATTAAGTGTTGGGTTTTTCTGACATGATGTAGGTACTACTTTAATCGCACACGCTGCCTATACAACTTTTTAAGAAGTCGACGTAAGCGACCTAAACGTAAGTGAAGGGATACCAACTCGTAAGAGTGTTCTTTTCGAGACAGTTCCTTCGAACAACTATTGGTAATGCAAAAGCAACTTTATGTCCCATCAATAAAGTTTGTTTCAGTTACTATTAAAACCATAGCAAGCACGCTCAATATATTTCCCCCAAGAGTTTAGGCTAAAAACTCACTTGTAAACTCTGGGATGCTGCATGATCTTGGCGACTTCAGCGAGATGCTCCAGTATGTACGGCGGGTTGGTCATACCGAGCCTCAGCCTGCATCCTTCCGGTATCACTTCTACCAACTTCCATAGTAATTCCGGTAAAGAAGTGCCTATGTCGCGCCCGTACGTACCTGATATAAAAAAGAAACACTAAATTTATGCCTTGAGAAAAAGTTCTAGTTTTCATTTTTAAAAAAGTTTGTGTGTACAATTTGCACACGGCAGAAGTGAAACTTCAGAAAAGTAGCCTACGAGAGAATGAGATTTTAACTTGTATTCTATCTCATTCTCTCGCAGGCTAAATCCTATATATGTTTGTCTCTTTTTGGTTTCGGTTTTTTTTCGTTCTAAGACAGCCCCGACTTGTCAGCATGTGCACCATATGACACTGGTTCAGGTACTGACAATCAAACCTGTCAGCAAATGCCCTCAGGATGCCATTGCAGCTAGCCCGAACCCTGCGCACCAGGGGGTCTACTCTCTTTCTCTAAAACGAAACTTCGCAAACGAACGTAATTAGTCGGTTATTAGACCCACACAAAATCGTTCAATCCAATCGGTCATGAAAATTTTCTATGGATCCGTACTTCGTCTGCGTGTACGAAAACGAAATAGAGAAGAGCATAGAGATAATATTATGTAGGAGAGGAGTTAACGAAATTTCGTTCGTTTGTTTGCGAAGTTTCGTTTTAGAGAAAGAGAGTAGACCCCCAGGTATGTGTTAAAGTTTCACGAAATCAATGTACTGTCGAATAGTTAACTATATAGTAGAACTGTTCGATCTGGTTCCTCCGTCACCTTTTTATTATCGAACCGCAAGGCATCGACAAGGTCTGCACCCTTACGCAGTCGAAATTCCGCGGGCTCGTACGAAGCGATTTGCTTCCTCGTTTCTAATTCGAACCGCTATGATAAAGAATGCCCTTCCGGCTTCCGTTTTCCCTTCCTCTTTGAATATAAAATAAATAAATAAATAAATAAGCCCTTTATTCTGAATAAACAAAGTTAAGGAATTTGACAGTTAGTTTATTAGATATCTCGTAATTCAGAGTGCCTCTTGGCATAGGCCTCCTCTAGCGTTTTGCATTGGGTTCTGTCTTGCGCTACCCTTCTCCAGTGGTGTCCAGCCGTGAGCCTCAGATCATCTGACCATCTCGTTTGTTGACGTCCTCTGTCTCTTTCTTTGAATATAGGTACCTTCAAATCAAGAGTGAATAGGCATCTTCTAGGCAAGCGCGCTCCACCTTAGGCTGCATCACCACTTGCAACCAAGACTGATTGCAGCCAAGCGCTAGCCTGTATATTAAAAAAAAAAAAAGTTTATAAAAAGTTCAACTCACCGGTGTCCTCACTAGTCAGCCATATCTCACAGACTCCCTCTCGGAAGGACTGCTGTGCTCTCTCAACGATCTCCTCCGGCGGATAGCTCCCCAGCTCACCCCGCGCGTGCTTAGTCTTACAGTAGGTGCATTGGTTGAGACACCCCGTATTGATGGGGATGATCTCTATCAAGGGGTTCTTCCGTACTTTGGGCAAAAGGAGGGATGCGCCGCCGGCCTTTTTACCTCCGTCTGTCTTTTTTTGACCGAATAATCGGACTGTGTGGCCTGAAAAGAATTTTCTCATTATAATTCGACCGTTCAGAGAATGCGTTCCTGACACCTATCAGTTTCAATATAAAGCGCTGACATAACCTTGTAATGGCGCAGTTTAGATTTAGAAAAATATTGTTTACCAAGTTATTTGACACTCAGTTTGGCACAAAATTATAACTATAATATTATCAATAATCAATTATATCTATAATTGATTATTGATATAATAATGTTGTTTTAATGCTCATCAATTGTTAAAACGGTAAACAACCAGGGGGGTTACTATCAACATTTAGAAAACCATTATGATACAGGAACATCTTGTTTCAATCTCATTGTAATATTACTGAGAAAGCTACCATGACAGCTCAAAAGTAATATGGTTTTACTCTTCTAAACATGATGGCAAGAACGAATGATACTCTACAATTGTCTTTTCATTGCTTTCAGAGTAAGCGAGATGTAGCTATATTTTTTATATAGCGCTATCTCAATTGCATCGCGTTTCATTTCATGCATATATAACGCAGTGTTGATACATTTTTAATTAAATATTATAACTTAACAAAGTTATTACACCTTTATAAAATGCAATAATTAACAAAAAGTTTTATAATGTTATCTAATAATTTAAATAATGTAATAATTGTTTGTTTGCTCTTTTTTTAACAGGTTAAAAATTAACTCGAACGTGTTTCCTTACCGTTGTGTAAAACGAAACGGTTATTTTATATATCAATTGTCAAATTGAAATTGACAAATGACAAGCAAAGAACGTAAATAAATATTAAATATTTTTATTATAATTATTAGACTTATTATACCTATATTTACATAGAAATTTACAATAAGGACACTATCAAACACTCAACATTTATTGGGCGAGGGATTTGAGATGGAAAGACATCATAAAGGGGATGATTGATGAAGAAGTTTGGGACAAGAAAACAGAATATGGGAGACAGTACCTACCTTCGTCTAAGCCACATTCACACAGGGAGTGATCAGTGATCTCTAACTCTGATCTTGTGCAGGTGGACAGACGTAGAGGTTACCCACCTATCTGCATATTTGTAAAAGGAAAACCATGGACGCCTTGGTATATAAGGTTGAATTGAGTCATATAATTTACCTAAGTGTTTTTGATTCGTGCCAGAATGTGTTCCAGGACTTGTCCAGATAAGTTTTAGATGCTTAGATCTTGGGTGCTATTCTTAAAATGCTCATGGGAACCCATTTGTATAGCAGCCTTAGCACATGAATCAACTGTTTCATTGCTTGCAATGCCAGACTGACTTGGGATCCATACCAAGGTTAAGGCTAAACCATTTTGATGACAGGAGAACAGGAGCCTCCCTAATCTCTAGAATGATGGGAAATCTTGACTTACTTCGGAATGGGTTATCTTTGATGGATAGTAAGCAGCTAAGGGAGTCAGTAAAAATAACAGTTTGTTTTAAGTTATAGGACCCGGTAAACAGGACTGCTTCTAAAGGCAATGGCCTCCCCTGTAAACACCGAAGACTCAGGAGGGCAATTAAATTGTAGGATAATTTTAAACCTGGGAACTCAGCAGGTTGCACCAACACAACTGTCTCGTGACAACTTTGATGCGTCAGTGTAAATAAGAAGGTCATTTGACCAATTTTGAAGAACTAAGTTTTGAAATTTAGAGTGATTATCAGGAGCTCCCTTGACCAGACCAAGATCAGTGACTACGGGAGGATTGTAAACCAGAGCATCATATTATGATGTGGAGAATTATAGTGGGTTAATTGGAAAAGATAGCAAGGGATTAAGGATTTGGATAAAACAAAAAATTCTGGTGAAATTGTGGCTGTGGATGTCGAAGAAAAATAAACAATAATATAATATTCAAAATACAAATGTTTTTATTCAAATAAACTATTACAAGTGCTTTTGAATCCTTAATTGAATCTCCCACTGGCTCTAAATGCATATCCATATTAGTATGGAATCCATACTAATATTATAAATGCGAAAGTGTGTCTGTCTGTCTGTCTGCTATGCTTTCCCGGCCCATCTTTTTAACCGATTTTGGTGAAATTTGGTATGGACGTAGGTTATATCCCGGGCAAGGACATAGGCTACTTTTTATCCCTAAAAATTAAAGAGTTCCCGCGGGAATAAAAAAATCTTAATCCACGCGAACTGAGTCGCGGGAATCATCTAGTATGTTATAAATGCGAAAGTGTGTCTGTCTGCTACGCTTTCACGGCTTATCCGTTCAACCGATTTTCATGAAATTTGGTACAAGGGTAGGTTGTATCCCGGAGAAGGACATAGGCTACTTTTTATCCCGGAAAATTGAAGAGTTCCCGCGGGAATCAAAACTCTTAATCCACGCGGACATCTAGTTAATAATAAATATAAAATAATAAGCTTTTTTTATTTTCTTACTTTTATTTTTATGAAAACAAGTTTGATATGAATTATACAATCTATAATACCTAAATGTTTATGTTATTAAATTGCTTCCAGCGGCTCCCAGCTACACACTTGAGATCGTCTGTCCACCTACTTAGTGGGGGGTTGTCCAACGCTGCGCTTTCTAGTGTGAGGCCGCCATTCAAGGCACCTTGCGACCCAAACGTCTGTCGGTTCTTCGAAATTGGTACCTAATTAATTAGGTATCTACGGATCTCCTCATTTCTGAATCTGATTTGAGCACGTAGGAATACTCCAAGCATTCTCCCGTCCACCGCCCTGGGTGCCTGATTCTTCAATTTAATACTTTTGGAAAATTAAATACCTCACTTTTATAAAGTTATATCTCATTAACTTAGTTCAATCCAGTAGAATAATCACTTGAAAAACCTCACAATTTCCTATTTCTTTGTTTACAAAGTCAATCCGTCGTTGATCCGTCGCAAGAAAGTAACTTTTTTATGATTGCTAAATATGACGTAAATCCTTCGTAAAACAATAATGCTAGCGCTCAAAAAACACTTGATGGTACGAATTGAGTGAATGATTTGCATACTGACGTCACAAAATTGCTTAGGAAACAATGTTCTAATAAGCTTACTTTTGGGGACGTCATGGTAAGATTTGTGGAAACAATATCAAAATAAGCTTAGATCAGTTTTCTTTTAGCAGTGGCAGTAACCCCCCAGCAATAATGTTTTTATCGTAACTGCAACGCCATTACAAAGTTACGTCGACAGTTCAATCGCGACGTGTCAGGAACGCATTCTCTGAACGGCCGTAGTTTAGTGATGTAATCATACTAATATCACAGAATAGGTAATAGTAGCAACAGAAAAGTTACTCCGCGAAGACCTTTTAACCATCAGCGACTCAGGTTACGTCGTAATAAAGTACAATTCAGCTCGCACAGCGCTGCGAGTGAAAATAATTAAATACCTACCTCTATATATCTCTTTCTATCGCGTAACTCTTATCCCTTCAGACGCGGCGCGCGTAGCCTTAGGGTTGACTCATGGGTTGACTACTTCTAAATTCTTGTATCGGTATCATTACTATGGGTCGATAATCGGTTGCAATGATGACGACAATTACTTTAAAAATAGATAAAAGATATATTATTATTAATAGATTTTGTAGAAACCGAATAGGGATATGGGTTTAATATGCTGCCATGCCCCTAACAGGTTAGCCCGCTACCATCTTAGACTGCATCATCACTTACCATCAGGTGAGATTGCAGTCAAGGGCTAACTTGTAGTGGATAAAAAAAAGTCGTTATTTATGCCACACGTAGTGAAATATCAATGAATATTTTACACTTGTAAGGGGCGGAAGTGGGTCCATGCCAGAGTTTACGAGACAAAATAATATACCCACATTATGGATTCATCATCATCGACTCATCGGCGGCCCACTAGTACCACTACTAAGCACGACTCACGAGGCTCTTCTCAGAATGAGAAGGGTTTAAGCCATATATTCCTCCACGCTGGCCAATTTCTTGTTGGCAGATATATTAGAGTTTTTTGTAATGATTATAGAACTCTCAGGCATGGTTTCAGCTTTCCACACGATTTTTGTTCACCGTAAATGATATATTTTAATTAATTAAGTTGGAGGTGCGTTCCCGGGATCGAACCCCAAACTTGGAGGCTGAAGTCTACCCATTAGGCTATAATATTGGATACTACCTATGGTTTATATTTACTTTTGTTTAAAACTGTATCTTGTCTGGATATAAAAATAAAACTACCCACATTATGTATTAATATTAGTTTTGTTTAGAACTCTAAGTAAGTACGTATGTACCTAGATAGGCAAATAATACAAACTTACCTTTCAGGGTCCTTAGGAAGCGTTAAGAGCGATAAGTTAGGTCTTAATAATTAGTGTTTAAACGACCTAATGTGATACGATATCGTTTATTGATCTATCTTTGTTTTAAATCCATAACGAGAACTTGAGTAAAAGTCAAACGTATAACTACGGTCCGCGCGCAACACTCGACTGATACGAGTGCCGTCGAGCGTCCACGCAGCAGTAGTTAAATATCTCAGGTCACGTGACAAGTGAGCCAGGCCTGCTAATATTATAAATGCGAAAGTGTGTTTGTTTGTTGGTTTGTCCTTCAATCACGCCGCAACGGAACAACGGATCGACGTGATTTTTTGCATGGGTATAGTTGAGGACCTGGAGAGTGAAATTGGGAGTTCCCGCGGGAATCAGAAAAACTTAAACAACGACGGACGAAGTCGATGGCATTAGCTACGAGTAGAATATAATACTTACTGGTAGGTGTAAGTAACGCAAAGTACGCCGACTCGACAAATATATTGGACTCTACTTAAATTAACCATCTCTTATACATATTATGCAAATACAGAATCTTCAATCTGAATCCAACTTTAAATGATCTGTGGCCTTCACTATATGTTGCCCGCGATTTCGTCCGCATGGATTAAGGTTTTCTGATGGAACTTCGCCTATGTCCTTCTCCGGGATGCAGCCAACCTCTATACCAAATTTCATTAAAATCGGTTGAACAGATGGACCGGGAAAGCATAGCGGATAGACAGACAGACACACTTTCGCATTTACAATATTAGTAAGTATGGATTTATGATTGCTACAGTGCACAATTACCTCCTGATTGGCTAAGATTTTCGCTACTGGCCAAAAATGTTTTCGAAGGTGTGTTATCCACCAATCTAAACTTAGCCAGCTTGGTGGACTACAAGCAAACCCATATCATACTGAGAAGAGATTTGTGTAAAGTTTGTCTTTACAATCAAGCATTTTTGAGTCAACATCTCCTGAAGATGCTCCAGTGGTGGAGTGAAAGTATGTTGAGAATAATTTGGAAGATTTGTGTTGCGTGGTGAATATCGCAAGATACATACTGTACCACATAGATTTACTTCCTGTGGCGGGTTATTGTGAATAATTAAAGTTCTACTTCTTTCATTATGTTAACTTTCAGCCTAACAAGAGTAAGCGGGCAATGGGTTTATTTGCTAATAAATCGTTTATTTGCTGGAAACATGGTGCAATTAAGATGGCACATACTAAAGGGGTTATTTCATCTTGGGCCAGGTACTTGTACAGTATTTCAAAAAATAGTATAAAATCATAGAAACCAAAATAAAATATGCTTTTTGGCAGTTTTACAGTGATTAAGAGGTACAAAATTAAAATGTTTAATTAGGTACATTTGTAGAATAGCAACATCAATCTGACTGCTGTTGGATATTCTAAGGTTAATCACATTTCCCAGGTAATTTTATGTCAAATGTCATCATGACACGTGTAATATACGTCAATGTCAAAATGGACGCATGTTGTTGCGCTTTTATTTTGCATAATAATTTCGCATTGTACCTCGTAAATTGAACTTTTTAGTAAGAAATAAAGGAAAAAATATTACTATTTTATGACCCCGAACATTTTGAAATACCGTACAAATACCTGGCCCAGGCTCCATATAAATTTGAAACAACCCCTTTGACCAAACATGTTTCGTCATAACTGACATGCAAATTTAAACATAACAATCTGGTTGAAACAATGATGTTGATGAGTTAAAAGCAATGAGAGACACTGTACAAACCTTTCAGCGTCTCTTCCACAATTTCTACAATCCTGTCTATTTGCTGTACGCCGACCACACTCAGACCCTGTAAGTAGCTGGCACGAGGAGCTCCTTGCGGTACACAGCCCGCCAATACCACGTGGATGCCGCGACTCTGACCCAACTCTATTTCATTTCTGTAATAACATTAACACTGTAAATTCATCTAATAAATAAATAAAAATAAATAAAATAAAAATCATTTATTTCGACCTTATAGATCATAAAATTTTGTTAGTAACAACACACACATTAACCTAATGTTAGTACTTAAATCTAATCCTAAAACCTTATCTAAGACGGCCTTGATTTGTCAGCACGTGCACCATATGACAATGGTTCAGGTACTGACAATCAAACCTGTCAGCAAATGCCCTCAGGATGCCATTGGAGCTAGCCCGAACCCTGCGCACCAGGGATGTGTACCGTTTGCGCATGACAGTGTAGAAGCATTCCACACGCGCATCGGCAAACATCCCTGACGCACTGCAGTATCTAGGCAGACCCATTAGCATCCTGAATGCATTATTATACTGTACACGCAGGGCACTGTACTGTTTTTGCGTGTAGTTGATCCACAGGCTGCTCGTGTAGAAAGGAACTAGAACTTTAATTCGCTATAATCCCCGAAAGCAGACAAATCAAGATACAACGTGTATCTTGCACAATGCACATGTAGCTTGCCATATTCACTGCCCAGTAAGCCAGCATTTCGCACTGGCACAACACCACACGACACAAATGAAGATCCGAAGCATCTTCAGACTTCAGAGTGTCACTGACTGTCAGAGTGAAACGTAGGTTGAGCATAATTTGGAAGATGGTAACAGGCTAACCTGAATGAATGAATGAATGAAAAAACTTTATTGCTATATATACCTACTAAGATACTATAAATAAATATACTTACTCAATACTATGCTCAATATGTATATATACACTCATACATACATATATATATATACATAAACATATATATATCTATCCATAAATACTTATAATATATTTTTAAATAAACATAAATATGGTACACGAATAGTAATAAAAATATATGTTTAAATACCTAGTTGAAATAAACTAATGTTAACTAGGATTGTATAGAAAGGTAATGCTTATTCAGACGATCTTTAAATATAGGGAGCGATTTAGAATGGCGAATCTCAAATGGAAGGGAGTTCCACAATACGACAGCCTTGAAGGTAAAAGAATTACGATAGAATTTAGTAAAGTGTGTAGGAAATTTAAGGCGATTATCAAAGCGAGACCTAAGATAGTGACCCGACGGGTTATCAACACCGAGGAAAATGAAGCGTTCCTTGAGGTAAGAGGGAGTAGAGGGATTATAAAGGATTGAGTAAAGAAGAGTCAGGACATGTATGTTACGCCGCTGCCTAATCGGGAGCCACTTAAGCTGGGCGCGATAGCTGGAAATATGGTCGAACTTGCGTAGGCCAAAAATGAACCTGATGCAGAGGTTTTGTAGCCGCTCCAGCTTATTGAGCTGTTCTTCTGTTAAGTCAGGGTAACAACAGTCAGCATAGTCGAGTAAGGGGAGAAGAAGGGAATTAGCTAATGCAGTCTTAGATAGGTAGTAGGTTTTTCCAACGCTTTAACAACCCAATTGTGGCAAATATTTTTTAAATATTTTTATTTATTTTTTTAACCTGTTAGGGGCATGGTAGTTATATTAAACCCATACCCCTATTTGGTTTCTACACGGCATCGTACGGGAACGCTAAACCCTTGGCGGCACGTTTTTGCCGGTAGGGTGGTAACTAGCCACGGCCGAAGCCTCCCACCAGACCAGACCAGAAAAAATTCAGACATTATAAATTCCCAAAGTGACAAAGGGAATCGAACCTGGAACCTACCACATTAAGAAAAGAACACTCAACACTGCGCAACAACAAGGAGGTCGTCATTAAGATTAAGAACTGTAAATGTCTGAACAAAAGCTTTATTTATTTATATTAACACTGACCATTCTCATAAATATCCATCTTTCATAAATATCTGGAAAATATTGTTATTGTGTAGTATTTAACTAGTTTTGCATGCTTTATTCGATGTAAAACATATCCACTGTATTGTAAACTTATCGTGTAAAGCGCTGCACTCTGCTCTGTTTTGTACAACAGTTTTTCGATCTATGTGCTTTGCCCATTGTCAATTCAGCTTTAACACTCATCGAGCGATGTCAGTGATTCTTGTTGCAATCTTCCATCGCTCGCTAAGTGACCAGTGCCTTCTACCAGGAGTACTCACTTGAAATGATCCTCCGCCGGGCTCTTGACTGTGCAGGAGTTGAGGAGCCACAGTTGAGCTTGCCACTTATCTTCAGTCAGCTTGTATCCCTGTGCCGCTAACAACCCTGCCATGTATTCAGAGTCTGAGTTGTTGTGAGCACAGCCCCAAGTCTTCACATAGATTGTTTGGGTGCCTAGAAGATTAATTTATTGCATATTAACAATAGTTACCTATATCCAATATCCATACTAATTATAATAAATTATAAATTATTAAAATTATAGATACGAAAGTTTATAAAGTCTGTCTGTATAAAGTAACCTTCGACCATCTCTAGAATCTAAGATAATCTCATTGCAAAATTTCATATGCTTCAAATTTACATAAAGCATAAGGCCCAGGTCCAAGTATTATATAATGTAATTGAAGGAGTACATGATTAATTATGACCAATTAAATCTATACCTACTAATATTATAAAATATGTGAAAGTTTGGATGGATGAACTGCTGAATGGATCTGGATGAAATTTGGCACAGAGATAGATTATAGTCTGAAATAACACAAAGGTTTCTTATTATACTGGAAAATTAAAGAGTTCCTGTGGGAACCAAAAAACCTCAATCCACGCGGAAGAAGTCACAGGCATCAGCTACTTGTCAAATTTTTTTTTTTTTTTATTTATTACAAGTTAGCCCTTGACTGCGATCTCACCTGATGGTAAGTGATGATGCGGTCTAAGATGGTAGCGGGCTAACCTGTTAGGGGCATGGCAGTTGTATTAAACCCATACCCCTTTTCAGTTTCTACACGGCATCGTACCGGAACGCTAAATTGCTTGGCGGTACGTCTTTGCCGGTAGGGTGGTAACTAGCCACGGCCGGAGCCTCCCACCAGGCCAGACCAGGGAAAATTCAGAAATTATAAATTCCCAAATTGAACCTGCCGGGGATCGAACCCGGGACCTCCGCAGGGGTTGCATTTGAAATACGCATCTGGATGTATGGGGTGGGGGTGGAGGGGGGGGTGAGGGGGGAGGGTAGGAACCCTCCCCACCATCCCCCGCGGCGCGGAAACCTATAATTTTTTTTTTATTATTTTTTTTTATTTTTTGATGTTGTGTTAACTTTATATAAGAATTTACGACTATAGCCTAAGAAAAAGTGGGGGACCTAGGAAAACTCCTTAGCCGTCACCCTCTTCCCCTCTAAGAGCATGTCGACGGAGCCCCGCTTCGCGGGGCTCCTATTTCTGGGTGGTCAAAAAAGGAAAATAACCTTAACCTAATTACCTATAGGTGCACCTTGTTATACGTTACTTTTTTTTTTACATTATATTTACCTATTAAAAATAATAATAAATAAAGAAAATTACTAAAAATAAGGGTTAAAAAGAATTTACGACTATAGACTAAGAAAAAGTGGGGGACCTAGGAAAACTCCTTAGCCGTCACCCTCTTCCCCTCTAAGAGCATGTCGACGGAGCCCCGCTTCGCGGGGCTCCTATTTCTGGGTGGTCAAAAAAGGAAAATAACCTTAACCTAATTACCTATAGGTGCACCTTGTTATACGTTACTTTTTTTTTTACATTATATTTAGGTACCTATTAAAAATAATAATAAATAAAGAAAATTACTAAAAATAAGGGTTAAAATAACATAAAAGTAATCACTATAACGCAAAATAACGTTCCGTTACACGTAACTTCAAACACAATAACGTTCCGTTACACGTAACTTCAAACACGTGTAAAAAAAAAACCACGCATCTCCGCGGGAGGGGGGGGGGTGTCGATTGAAAGGGGTAACCTACCCCTATAAAAATCAACCCTTATCAAGTCCAAATTCCAGATGCGTATTTCAAATGCCAACCCCCTCCGCACGTTAAGACAACAGCGCTACACACTGCGCCACGGAGGTCGTCAAAACCTAATAATCATTGATAAGTGATCTGTTTGATTACACTATACTATGTCGTTAAACAACGACATAAGACATCTTTAATCATAATGCACACAATTTTATCGTTCCCAATTTAAGATTTAAACAACTCTTTGAAAAATGTGAAAATGTCTGTTCAGAAGGCTCTGAGAAAAAATGTTAACTACAATGTTTATTCAGATGTTAATGATATGATGTCACATACTATAATTATATCAAACTATATGTATAGTCCAACCAACATAAATGGCCAGGTGGCCACAGAACAAATTTTTATGACTGTTTAGTTTTATTTTATTTTTAATATTTATTAGCAACTTTAAATGTGATAACAGCGACGCTGTCGCCGGGTCAGATAGTTTGTGGGACCATAAGCAAATGAAAATGAAATAATCAATTAAGTTTGATTTGTAATTTTGTAATAATAATAATCGTACCCTGATTTAGTTAAGCAATACACTTACGAGGAATACTATTTACTTGTCTTTTAATAAGTTTTTGTCTAAAAACAATAAATAATACACAATAAAACGTAGGTTTTAAGGTTATACCTGGTACGACACTTTCCAAGAACACTTTTTCCACGGGTTCCAAGCCTTTGGTTTCTTTCTTTTTCGATCGTACACTAACATTTTTCCTGCTGGCATATCTCTCTTTGGGTGTTATGTCCTGGGAAGATATTAAATCTTCAATATCGTCGATTATTTCGGAAAAAGCACCTGGCATTTTTGTCTTTTGATGGAATTTATTTTGGAAAATTGTCAGCTGTGATTGACGTTGACACTGACAGTAACGTTCCTTACGGTTTTATTCTCTGTGATTATTCTATGCATAAAATTGTAAAAATTACTCTATTCTTTGTTAAGGCGGATTTGGTCCGCCGAACCAAATTCGAGCGTGTGTTAATGCTTTAAAGATTAAAAACCACAAACCACAGACTTAAAAATTAGCTTTGATTATTAACAAAGAAAATTATCTTTAGAAAAATAAAATGATTAAATGATTTGTCCATTCATTTTAGATTTTTTTCGCGGCAAAATTTATAATTTTTTGAAACCACTGTGGTTTTATATTTACCTATGAGTGAGTAAATTAAAAACACAACTCTCCCCCCCTCCGGTGGTGGCTTCCCCCCTCCCCGCCTTGTAAAGTGTGCCATTTTGCAGATTTCCTAGATTTTCAAGAAAACTATACAAGCTAGGACAAAACCGTCAAAGAGAACATTGTTCCTTAATAAATTACCTACAAATAAGTTTATAACATTTATGGTGATAGGAGTTATAGTTTACAAGCTATGGTGCGTTAAAGTTTAAGTACTACATGGCTAATAATAATTAATCAATATTCAGCATAGGTACCTACAGCGAAGCGACCTCTTTTGTCATTGGTACCTACTTCTTGAAATCGAACGCATCGAATAGGCCGATGCTCTGATCCACAACTCTGATCAGATGAACTTTGCATGTAAAAAAAACTTGGCTAAGTCTGTGGGTTATGTTACCATAAAAGACAAAAATGACTACGATACCAAACCGATTTAAATATAAAACCAAGATTAATAAAAGGATGCGTATCACCGGAGCCGCATTACAATAGGACCCCAATAAAATTGTCGTTTCCGATTAATAATAGGTAGTGTAAATAGAATGCACTAAACAAAACGATAAACGGATATTTAACTTTAACCCATGGAAATAAAGTTAAAAATCATCAATTTCCAAGTGAGGGGTCAAAAAGAAACACGGACGTTCCCCTTTCAAAGTACAGGACCAATAGGTCAAAAATAAGGAGGTAAAGGCTGGGCTATAGTATAGTCGCCGCGAGGGAGGGGGGAGGGGAGGGGGGGGAGGGGGTCTACCCCCCCTCCAAGGCAAACTTGTCGATTCCTAATAGTTTTCGAGATATTAATTTTTCTAAATTTTGAGGTTAGGTTCTCATGAAAAATACAATAATATATGTTTGCTTTCACAATGTTATTTTACAGTTTTTACTTAAGTTCGGTATGTTAAACCCATAAGAATCTAATATGAATATTCATGTTCTAACTTAAAACCTAACCTACACTTTTGACACTTAAGTATTAAACCGCTCTGGTCCTGAATTTTCAAAAATTTATTTCTCGAAAAGTATTAGTTTCCGACGTAAAATACTTAGTTTCCGACATAAAATATTTTAGTGCAAAGCTTTCCACATCAAGGTCTTTCTGTAAAAACATATGTGAACGTCCCAACTCCGCGGCGACTATACTATAGCTGAGCCGCGCTATATATCTATGCATAGGTACTACAGATAAATATCAAGCATTGGGTCTCATAATTACGTATTGCCCTGTTCGCACGAAGCCAAAGCAGCGGGGCGAGGAGAACAATACTTCTACCATGAGAACGCGCGTTCCCATGGAATCAGCCCCCCGATCATGTAAGAATGGCCGATCAAAACGGTAAGTTCGTCGTGAAATGCAATTAATTAGAGCTCAATTTCGTGTATCCATTCTTATACGTTAGAGTATCGTACATACCTAAACGTATAAGAATGGGCCATTCTTACATGATTGGGGGGCAGTACTATTTTCCTCTCCCCGCTACTTAAAATAATTATTGCTACTGTGTCGATCGCAATCAGAGGTGGATTGGTTAACACTTTCGTTTTGAAAAATTCAATGTCGTCAGCAAGAACATCATAAATTCAGCTAATCACAACAACAATTAATGAGACTGTAACAATGGATTACCAGCTATATTATGCCGTTGTTACATAATAGGGCTACTGTTCTGCTCATTGCACAGCTGAAATAATAGTTACTTCGTCACTACTCTGTCTCGCTGCTCTGTCTACCTGTGAATTCCGTACTATGACGATTCACGAGCAGTGCCCTGTCCGTGATCATGAATTGCATAACTTTACGTAGATGTCGTCTTCTCTCAGTCGTGCTGCTCGTTGCGCTAGGTCTTTTATCGCGTTGACAATGGATCGTACAGCTGCTATAATATGGCTGCTATGGGTGTACCCTTGGCCTTATGATCAACTTTGGCGCCTTTTATCCTGTTACTCAATCGGTCAATGAATAAATAATAATCCATACTAATATTATTAATGCGAAAGTGTGTCTGTCTGTCTGTCTGATACGCTTTCACGGCCCATATTTTCAACCGATTTTGATGAAAGGACATCATCCATTTTGGTCCAAAAGTAAAAAGTGCCGGCCAAAAAAAATGTTTACTGTATTTCGCTAGAACTTGTCCACCTAAACATTTTTTATTACCTATTACACCACAGTATTACACCAAAAAACATAGACACCAAAAAAGTTAAATTATGACAATCATAAATAATCAAAAAAAAAAAATTACATATAATTTAATAATAAAAAATGTTTAGGTGGACAAGTTCTAACGAAATACAGCAAAAAATTTTTTTGGCTGGCACTTTCACTTTTGGACCAAAATGGAAGGAATCGTGGATGATCCCGTGGAAGGACACAGGCTACTTTTTATCCCGGAAAATTAAAGAATGCCCGCGGGAAAAAGAAAATCAATCCACGCGGACGAAGTCGCGGGAATCATCTACCTAGTATTTTAATATGTGAATTCAATTATTGAAACTTGAAATTATTTTGCATTCTAAAAATATGATGTCTTCGTGACAACTGACACCACAGAAAGGTACTTAGCTAACTATAATAAATACCTTGCGTAATACACCTACTTACAGAACGGAAGTTTTTTTTCTCCAATAGAAGTTATCCCTTGTCTGCGGTCTTATCTGGTGCTAAGACTGGTAAGTGATGATGCAGTCTTATATGATAGCAGGCTAACCTGGGGTAAGCAGTTTTATTAAACCCATACCCCTCTCAGTTTCGAGTTTTCGACACCGCATCGAACCACGCTGCTTGACATAGTATTAGTAGCTGTTATGGTCTCTTCACTCTTGAGGACTTCCCATTTATTCCATCCTCTACCTTCCTCGTCCACCCACTTCCAGCCAATTTCTTGAGACTATTCATCGGTCCATCTGGCTAGTATGTTGATGTGGTGGCCGGTGGGAAAATGACCAAGATCTAAAGAAGTATCTAGCAAAAGAGGCTGAAGTTACAGAATGCTGTAGCTGCTGGAAGGCCTGAAGCAGCCGGAAACACGCGCCGCACGCAACAAAAAATTAAACTCAAAATAGTAGGCAGTAGCGCGCGAATCCTCGCTGAGAGAGGTTGAGACTTGTGGGGTGTGTCGCTTGTAGTCTTTGAGGCAACTATTATTATTTTATCGTGCGAGTTTGTGAACAAAGTTGAGTGAAATAATAAATTAAATTGTTTTTAAACAATAATTATTTTTTACACATCGGTAAGTAGAAGTAGGTACTAATATTGCCTTGCTTGGTAATTTAAAAAAACTTTGGTTTTGATAGAATTTTATTGAACCTACCTAGTAAGTAGGTACCTTCGGGTATAGATTTTGTTGACGGAGCTTAATAGTAGATTAGTAGCCAAGGGCTGTAAGGCATCAATTGCAGCCCGAGATATTTAGGCGCACGAGCACAGCGAGGGCGCCTATAGTTCGAGGGTGCAATTGATGCTTACACCCGAGCTAACTACTCTGCTTTACATCTCGATTGTGAGGTAAGTAGGTCCTTATTACCCCCAAATGGAGCTTGAAGGTGACCAATTAGCGCTCTAGGGTAATAATGTAGCTAGAAAAGCCCTAGGGTGGTAAGTAATTTAAAAAAAACTCTTCACTCTTTAAAAAGTTCGCGTACATCTAACCATCATACTTTTTTTAATCACTTACCGCCCTAGGGCTTTTCTAGCTACATTATTACCCTAGAGCGCTAATTGGTCACCTACAAGCTCCATTGGGGGTAATAAGGACCTACTTACCGAATATGAGAGATGTAAAATTATTATATTACCCACTAGTTATTGTTTTTTTTCTACACTTCTATTTTAATGATTAATAAAGCTTTTAAATTGCATAGATATAAAGTAAAACTCAGTAACTGGCAACTTCGCTAAAAATAAAAGTAGGTAGGTAGGTATAAGTCAAATACATATTGATATTAGTATTATTGTAGTTAGGTATATTATATTTTATGTTTAACTCTATACATTTATACTAAATCAATGCATACAATTTTGTGTGGTTTTTAAAAAGTCATAAGAAACTGAATGGATTTTGATTTTTAAAATAACAACTGTCAAAATATTATACCTACGGGAATAAGTAAATAAGTATGTACACTACTTATTAAAAATAAGAATGTAGGTAGGCGCTTAACTACATAAAGACAAAACCAGTTTTAATTTGACGTAATAGTTTTTTTGCTACAGAAGGCCACTATGCACTATTGAACACCGTAATATGTTATTGTTATTATAGATGGGGGATTATTCGTATGGTAGATCCTTGCCCCTTCCTTTATTTTTGGTTTTAAAAAAAAACATGCGCACGCGCCGCTTACCAGCCACACCACCTGCCGCTGTTATTTATTTCGTACGAACTACGATGAACCTCAAAGCAATCGACAAAATTGACTGTAGGTAGGTTTACCTTGTTTTGAAAAATACCTAATTGAATCAGAATATCGCTTCCTTACAATTTCTTTAGACAGGATTTTTCACCTACTTATTATGGATGTTTATTGTTTTTGCAAATACTTACATAATTATTGCATTTAAATCAAAATTTTAACAAAACATCGTGAAACGTGATTTGATTATTAAATTTTATCGTGGGTCGAATGTTATCGCAATCTTGCTTGACCCAAATTTTGCGTCAGACGTGCGAATCTGGACCCGAAGTTTATCATAATGTATCGGATTCCTTCACTTCACCTAGATAAATACATTCAAAGTTCATATACCGACACAGATTTTTATACATTACATTGAAAATAAAAGGTCTGGATTAAGTAGTAGGAATTAGCATGAAAGTTGTGAATATCACATTCCTACACTCGCCGTATTTGGCTTATGTTATACATATAATAATATTAATCGTGCCTATACTTGCTACAACTGTGCTTTTGCAGCCTAAAGCGAGAGGGTTAAGCCGGTCAGACTGAGGCAATGATCTTTTATATATATAAAGTGGACTGAGGTGATTGCGAACGTCATAATGTAGCTGTCAAACTATGACGCGCTGCTTTCCAGTTAAAATCATCTCGGCCTTCCTCATCCAGTCACTCTCCGCCACCCTCTTTATATCTTCGGTAGGTAGGTACATCGTGCTAGAGGTTAAAATAAACATAACGAAAACACCCTATTACGAATAAATAATTGCTACGGTTACTACAATATAACGATTGCAATCACATCTGATTAGCCAACTATAGTAATATTTATAATTCCTCCCGACCGAATTTCGGCCACGGCGGCCAATCTCCATAGATATTAGCCATCTGCGCGGGAGATATAGTGCTCAAGTGTGTGCGCAAATACAAGTGCACTCTCTGTTCTCTAATCCGAATCCTCATCCGAAAAATCATGAATTCAGCCAATCAATTTTAAAGAATAGATTTACTTAAGTACGACATTATTTTTACCCACAGATGAATCGACTGTAAAGGGCTATCTATAACGTTGTGTAAACAAACTATTTTTCCTCGTATTTTTTGTGACATTAGTGAATGGGTAGGTAATTTCCAGTATAATCTGCGTAATTCTGTAGGTAAATACTACTTTCGTCACTGAAATGGCTTTTTCCACAAGTAAACAATTTTTCGCGTCGTTTGCTGATATAAAAAAATGTTTATAGACGGCAAAGTTCAAGACACCCGCTGGTGTGGTTCTAAAACAAGAACTTTGAGACTGTTAAAGGTAGGTACCTGGCAGAGTCAATATCTTTACGCTTTAATTAGAAATCAGTACTTAGATTCCAAATATAGTATACAGTCGCGAAAAAAGCATATAATATCTCCAAAAATCTCAGCGAAATCAATATTAATTCATTAAAAAACAATTATTAAATCAAAACTATCTTGTGCAATTCACACACGGTAGAAGTCAAACATCAGAAAAGTAGCCTACGAGAGATAGAGATAAATATTGTTGTATGTTATTTATTATTGAAATAAAAGATATCATTTAATCAAAATAGCGTCCATGTTTATTTCTTGAATCCAATCGACAACCATAGAGTAATAGAATTAATTCATAGACTAACTATATGAACACAGAGTTAGGAACACCTTCAACTATAACTCACAACATCTTCCCTTTTTAGATTTTAATTAAAAACTTATGCTAACAACATAAACATCAGATAATTATGAACTAATTATTTTTCAGTAATCAGTAATCTAAACCTATTTGTAGTTTGTATTACAAATGAAGTTACCTTAACATTTAAGAAATTAAAATCAACAATTAATTATTATCAACTTAAACCAATATTACCTAATCACAATAATAATCTAGTAAGTTTTTAGGTTTTTGTATTATGCGTCCTACTCTGCTCATACTTTTATCAGTTGCAGTAGTGCTAGTTGCTTTTGGTGATGCCAGAGGTGAATGATTAGAGACTGGTACTAATTTATCTGTTAACTGTTCTGATGGGTCAGTCTGTACCTGGCTATTGTTCATGGTTGCGTCCGACTGGCTTATTTCTGGCTCCAGAACTGGAGAAATATGAATTTCATTTCTTCTATATATTCCCCCTTTATCATTGATTACATCAAATGATCTTGGATGTTCTGTCTTTTTTAGTATTTTTCCTGGTTCCCAAGCTGATTTTGGCATCTTTTTGAATACCACACTTTGTCCTTGATTAAAGTCTGTTCTTTTCCTTGCATTTTGATTATAAATCTCCTCAGTCCTCTGCTTGTGTTTCTCAATTAATTTCCTATCACTATGAAGTGTGATATTTGGTTCCAATGTTTTATAATTGCATGGTATGTTAGTCCTCAAGTTCCTGCCCATTAACATAGCAGCAGGTGAATGTATTACACCTTTTGGGGTGGCTCTTTGATTTAATAAAGCTAAATATGGATCTTCTTTTGCATCTACACATTTTTTAAATAATGTTTTAATAGTTTTAACCGCACTTTCCGCCAAA
The DNA here is from genome assembly GCA_917051295.2 of Erebia ligea. Lineage (NCBI taxonomy): Eukaryota > Metazoa > Arthropoda > Insecta > Lepidoptera > Nymphalidae > Erebia > Erebia ligea. The sequence continues at coordinate 1,532,825 of OU785234.1, read as the reverse complement.
CCATTTGATTTTGGGTAGTGCGGGCTGGACATGATATGGTTAAACCCCCAATCTTTAGTAAACTTTTTGAATAATTCAGAGTCAAAATACAGAGCCCCATCTGTATACAGGATCAATGGGATCCCATGACGAGAAAACATTTCTTTTAATTTTTCCACTACTGTCATAGATCTTAGATTTGCCAAATGTGAAACCTCAATAAAATTTGATAATGCATCAACCACTATCAAATAATATTTGTTTTCAAATTCACATACATCACATCCTAGTTCACTCCAAGGAAGTTGTGGTGTCTCCTTTGATTTCATCACCAATTTTATTTTATTACTTTGGAATTTTTTACAGGTCAAACATGATTTTACATATTTCTTAATATCTTGATTAATGCCATTCCAAAACAAAGTCAACTCTGCTCGGCTTGTCATTCTACTAATTCCAGGATGCCCGGTGTGAAGTTTTTCCAGCATAACTTGTTTTAATGTCTTTGGTACCACGATTCGGTTTCCTTTGAATATCAATCCTTTAAGACAAGATAACTCTTCTTTATCATGATAAAATGGTTTCACATCATCTGCTGTTTTGTTATATGTGGGCCACCCATGTAATATATATAACTTCAATGTTTGAAGTACTGGGTCTTTTCCAGTGTGTTCTGTCAAAAGATTCCAATTATCCACTGTTACTGGCAAATTTTCAATTAACATATTAACTTGAAGATCCACTTCATCAAATTTTGTCTCTGTATCACTACTTTTCTCTGTAAAATCCCTCGACAGTGCATCTGCAATGTACATGAACTTCCCAGGAGTATAAATTAGGTGCAGTCTATATGGTTGCAATCTTAACATCATTCTCTGTAACCTAGCTGGGATCTTATGCAATGGTTTCTTTACTATCCCAAGCAATGGCTTATGATCAGTTTGAACTTTGACTACCTCTGTACCAAATAAATACTGCTTAAATTTTTCCACTCCAAAACACACCGCTAACATTTCACGCTCAATTTGTGAATATTTGCTTTGTGTTTCTGTTAAAGCTTTGGAAGCATATGCAAGTGGCCGGCCTTTCTGAATTAAGGTAGCCCCTAATCCTAATGGACTAGCATCAACACTTAACAACACTTCTTCATGCTGGTCATAAAAACCCAAAACTGGAGCATTTGCAATATCCTTTTGTAATTGCCTTAGTGCATCCTCATGATGTTTTTCCCAAACAAAGTCAGAATCCTTTTTTAACAAATCTCGTAACACCGCTGACTTCTCAGAATAATTTGGGATAAACTTGCATAAATAGTTGAAAACACCTAATATTCTCTGCAATGACTTCTTATCTGTAGGTATTTTCATTTCCATGATAGCCCTATTCTTTTCTGTGTCAATTGACATGCCCTCTCTACCAAATCTATGTCCAAGAAAAGTGATCTCTTTAACATCAAAAATGAATTTATTTGGATTAAATTTTATCCCTTTATCTTTTGCAATTTTTAAAACCCTAACTAGAGTATCCTGCAACTGAGATTCTGTATCACCCCAAATGAAAATGTCATCTTGATAAGTTTCCACGTTTTTCACCTCTCTGAATGTTTCATTTATTATTCTGTGAAAAATTTCTGGTGCTGCATTTATCCCAAATGGTAACCTTAAGAACGAATATCTACCCCATTTTGTTTGAAATGTACATAATCTAGAAGTTTTCTTATTAAGTGGTAGCATCCAAAAACCTGATTGGGCATCCAGCTTACAAAAATGCTTTGCACCGGCAAGATTTGACGCAATATCTTCCAACTTAGGCAACGGATAGTGAGCTCTTTTAGTAGCTTTATTTAAAGATCTTGGATCCAAACAAATCCTTAGTGACCTATCTTTTTTCTGAACCACCACCATTTGACTTACCCAATCTGTTGGTTCCTCTACAGGCTCAATAATCCCTATAGCTACCATCCGATCTAGCTCCTGTTTTACTTTGGCTTCCAGCGCATATGGAATTCTACGTGCTGGTGAGATTACTGGTGTGACAGTCTCATCTACTTCAATATTAATCTCTTGTGAAATACAGCCTACCTTCCCATCAAACAGTTCCCAATAATCTTTTGGCACCACCGCTTTAATATTTTCCTGTAAATTTATCCCTATACAATCCACCCTCTTAATAAGTCCTAACTGTTCAGCACTTTTCAAACCCAAAATATTACTACACTCATGATTAACCACCATAAATGGCAATAAGTAAACTTTTGACTTATAAGAACATTTCAAAGTTAAACATCCAAATACTTCTATCTTATTATTACTAAATGATGTTATGGAGATGTTACTATGCTTTAACAAAGTCAGTTCCAGATTTAAATCTAAAAATTGTTGTAAACCTATCACATTACACTGAGCACCCGTGTCCACCTTCAAAGTAAGTTGACTTCCACTAACCTCAACTTTAACTGTGTACCACTTGCCCTTATTATTCACTGTTTGCAAAGAATTCACAGTGTATTCTTCATCTGACTCCTCAATGATATTCACCGGTTTGTCCTTATTTCGGCATTTACGGGAAAAGTGATTATTTTTATTGCAAATATTGCATTTTTGACCAAATGCCGGACATTTTCCATACTGATGCTTGTATCCGCAATACTGACAATTCTCCACTACATCGTTTACTCCTCTTTTCCCTCCTCTAAAAATGTTTTTCCTTTTTACCATATCCACCAACGGTTCTTCTTTTACTTTAGATGTATCAATTTCCTCTTTCTTTATACTTTCGACTTGAATGGACACGACCCTGCGAGTCCTGCAATAATCCAAAGCGCCTGTCATATCTAGTTCAGGCTTTCTGAGCAAAGTTTGTTGCAGCCGACTGTCGTTAATCCCACAAATGAACACATCCTTAATCAAACTTTCTTTTAAAGTACCAAAATTGCAATTCTTCGATGCAGTTTTCAAGGCTGTCATGAACTGCTCAAACGATTCGTTTTCATTTTGCTTTCTTGTTAAGAACATAAACCTTTCATAGGTTATGTTTGTGGTCGGTACAAAATGTTCATTAAATCTTCTTGTGACCTCTTCTAAATTCCACTTGTCCGTTTCCTTGTCAAACACAAATGCATCATAAATTTCTCTCGCCTCCACACCCGCATGATGAAGTAAGATTGAAACTTTCTTCTTTTCAGTAGCGGCCTCATGGTAGGCATCTATATATGTTTCAAATTCTCGCAGATATCTTTTCCAATTGATGCTCATGTCACCTTCCAAACAGAGTGAACTTAAAACCACCGCTGTCGCCATGTTGTATGTTATTTATTATTGAAATAAAAGATATCATTTAATCAAAATAGCGTCCATGTTTATTTCTTGAATCCAATCGACAACCATAGAGTAATAGAATTAATTCATAGACTAACTATATGAACACAGAGTTAGGAACACCTTCAACTATAACTCACAACAAATATAACTTGTATTCTATCTCATTCTCTCGCAGGCTAAATCCCATTGTGAATATGTTTGTGTCTTTTTGGTGTCGCTTTTACGCTTCATCAAATTTTCAAATACAATGATTCTAAAGAAGTTTCACTTCAAAAATAACAACAGATAATTATTTGTAATAAACTTATACGTTTTAAAGCATTATCGAGATAATAGCCACTACTTTACATAATTTTACTTTACTTTACAAATAACAAAGACCTGCTTAAATTAATATCTAAGTTCGCCTTGTCACAGATAGTTGCCTACGTAAAACAAGTACCTATCTAGTGCTAAGATAAACGCACTATACATATTATGCTAGTGCGTTCTATGACTTTTAGTGCGTTACATCATTTTGACGTAACACTAATTAGCGTACAGGATAACTGGCCTAGATAGCTTCATACTGTAGTTAGGTTAATTACTTTTGAGGTGATAAACTGTACCTATATTTTTCTATTTTCAACCGACTTTAGAAATTCAATAGATATTCGTAACAAAAATCGTCTGAAACTGGCAATTTTATAAAATGTGTAAAAATACAAAATAGACAACTTTGACTTTGAACGTATATCCCATACATTACATTACCACCGACGCAAAAAGAGGGGTGTAAGTTTAACGTGAGTGCCTAATGAAAGAAGCAGAACTTCGTTATAATCCGCCACAGTAAATAAAACTATGTGGTAAAGTATGTATCTTGCGATATTCACCACACCACACAAATCTTCCAAATTATTCTCAACGTACGTTTCACTCCGACACCGGAGCATCTTCAGGAGATGTTGACTTGACAATGCTCGATTGTAAAGATTCTATTACATATATTTAACGTGAGTATCAGTGTGTATGTCTGTGGCATCATAGCTCCCAAACGGATGAACCGATTTGGATTTATTTATTTTTGTTTGAAAGGTGACTTGATCGAGAGTGTTTTAGCTAGATTCAAGAAAATCGGTTCAGCTGTTTGAAGATCATCAGCTATTTTCTAGTTGATGAAATTAGTATTCTGTTACTTCAATATATCGGGGGCTATTTTAAATTTGTAATATATTTTTCTCCATTCCTTTATCTAGTAAAAATAAATAATAATATGTATAACATACATAATACGTGTGTGAGGCATATCTGCTTGTATTGAGGTAATATATGATCAAGTTGCCAGTTTGAGTAAGTAGCGAATGTCCTACATTTCAATAACCTAGCCTCAACAATGTCTAAACGTCAATTCGAACGTTTAATGAGCGAAGCGTAGGCTAGCCTCTCCAAATACGAGAATAGGGTCCGCTGTTTGCACTGGACAATGATAAATTGTCCATTAGCTGGCAGCCCTAGTTATATGTCAAGGTTGGCATAAAAATCATAAAAGATCATCATAATCATAATCATATCGTCATAAAATATTAAAAAATACATGAAAAGGCAAAAACCCAAATTAAAAGGTAAAAAAAACTACAACCCAATTACAATGTGATAACAATTATTTGTTTCCTATAATACCGACTATAATACCGAGACCATACAATCATAGTATTATACTAATATTATAAATGCGAAAGTGTGTTTGTTTTTTAGTTTGTCCTTCAATCACGCCGCAACGGAGCGACGGATCGACGTGACTTTTGGTATGGGCATAGTTGAAGACCTGGAGAGTGACATAGGCTACTTTTTATCCCAGAAAATTAAGGAGTTCCCGCGGGAATCAAAAAACTTAAACCACGCGGACGAAGTCGCGGGCATCAGCTAGTCTATAATTTTTTGTATTACTTTTTTCTTTAAGTATTTTTCTGTCCTATCCGCGACATATTTATTTTGTTGATATCATAATAAATAAGGTTGCCTGGTAGAGATCGCTACTAAGCGATAAGGCCGCCTTTTTGTATTCTACTTCTTTCTTAGTGTTTTCTGTGTTGTGTTTTTATATTTTTGTGTTGTGGTGTACAAATAAAGAGTAATAATAATAACGGTTGATATAGCCTATGATGCGTTAACTTAGTAATCTATGGTAAAACGCAAAACAACGCCAAAAGCCTCAAGCAAAACCCCATACTGATATTATGAAAGAAAGTATTTTTAGAATTGTCAGTGATAATACTATTCTTAGATTAATTACTCACGAACATTTCAGTTAAGAACTTCTGCTAAATGCCGATCTTTTCTGCAGTTTGTAATATTGACATCCCTACGTTAATCTTAATTATTCTAAGGGATGAGATCACGAGGGGATAGTGACATTAGAATTCTCGTAGGGGTTAGACTTCCCATCGATATCTTTACGATGTGACAGTAATGTACAGCCAATTTTGACCGACGAGCAAAATTTTTTGGAAGATTTGAGCTGTTTCTGTTTAATTCGAGGATACTTTATGACGCAATGTTTAAAAAAATACATTGAAAATAGATAGGTAATTCAGCAAACTATACGAATAAAGAGGGCTACAAAAATTAATAACTTACTTAAATATATATTGAAGCCTTAATGATAAAAATTTCATAGTTTACGAATCATAAAAAACAAGCAGTGCTATGAATAGCAAGTAAACGAACAAAAGTTAATTTTGTTTTCGAATCTCTGGATCAATGCGTTCCCGTTAAATAATATCAATTGAAACATCCAAAATCGTCTTTAGGCACGGAAATACAAGCACTTGTATGCATCCAGCTGTCTGTTACGTCATAGTTTCACAATATAATTCAATCCCAATTGGTTTTATGAACTCTACCCATAGCGATGATCTATTTTTCTTGAACCACTTCCGTGCAATGTAGATTTATAGGCAATACAAACCGCCTACGCGGACTCCTTTAGCTCTCAATGAATAATGTTTCTTTTATTGAATAGTTACTTGCTACGTTTATTGGCAAACTCGTCCATCTAACTTTAACAATTTAATCCACTTCATTCTTGGGACATTGCCTAAAAACACGAATCGTAGGAAATATGATTTTTAGCTTTTTTTAACAATTTTCCAAATCATATCATATCATATCATATAGATGCAAAGTGTGTTTATTTTTTGGTTTGTCCTTCTATCACGTTGAAGCCCGCAACACAACTTCGGATTGACGTGATTTTTTGCATGGGTATATTTTAGGATCTGGATTCTGGAGAGTGGCATATTATGCTACTTCTCATCCCGGAAAATTAGGGAGTTGTCGCAGGAAAAATCTTTAACCACACGGACGAAGTAGCGGGCATCAGCTAGCATTCAATTAAGAAATCGTACTAAAAAGATTCCTCGGTCCATGAAAGAAATCAGCATTTTAGATGTCAATGTATAAATTTTTGCAAATATAATTTCACCCGTATAGTTATTGTTTAGTCAAAAAATACCAAATGTATCGATTTATTAACACTCATTTAAGTATTTAGCCTTCCTAAACAAAGTCGAATGAATTGATGATTTCAATACTCCTAATACAATTTACGCATCCAGTTTTTACAGAAAAAGACCCTAGGTAAGTACCTAATTATAATTTTGTCAGTTACCAAGTTTTCACTCCAAACTGTAGATTCATAATGATTATAAAAAAATAAAAAATAAAATTAGTTTTAAATTGTCTTCAGCAACATTCTTAGAGAAAATTATGTTGTCGTGCCTATAGTTGGTTTTGGATGTTTCAATTGATATTTACTAACGTGCACACGATGTTCTAAATTCAATTTACTTTATCCTCTAGAGGATAATAACGGCTTTTACCTTCAGATATCGAATAGTAAAAATACTCTTTCCGAGATGGTGGGATGAAAATAAAATTATTGAATCAATTTGTCTTTCATCTTTGACTAGCAAGTTGACCACGTAGGTATTTACAGCTATTTCATGCGTGAAGTTATAAAGTGTCTTTAATGGTTAGATATCCATATTACATGCATCGCATGTAGGTGATGTACCGACCACATCAATCAAGTAGTTAAGTTACCTACTTAGAAAGTAAATAAATAAACCGACCATCTGCAAACGAATGACCTCTTTTTCCTTTTTAGGGTTCCGTACCCAAAGGGTAAAAACGGGACCCTATTACTAAGACTCCGCTGTCTGTCTGTCTGTCTGTCTGTCTGTCTGTCTCCAGGCTGTATCTCATAAACCGTGATAGCTAGAAAGCTGAAATTTTCACAAATGATGTATTTCCGTTGCCGCTATAACAACAAATACTAAAAATTAAAAAAATATATATATTAAGGGGGGTCCCCATACAATAAACGTGTTTTTTTCGTATTTTTTTGCTCAATATTAAAAACGGTAACAGGTAGACGGTTCAAATTTTCACAGAATATTAACTTGTATATTACCTTTCAAAATAAATAATTAAATAACAATAAAGTAAATATTAAAGGGGGGCTCCCATACAACAAACGTAATTTTTATTTTTAATACGTCATAAATCGTAAAACTTACTACAGGTTTGTACGGAAACCTCAGTGCGCGAGTCCGACTCGCACTTGGCCGGTTTTTTTAACCTACTTCCTACTTAGCCGCTAGAAGCAAGCGGCAAAAGACCGTTTTATGTAGAGATCCATACCCCGACACCTTCGTCCAGCAGTGGACCGAGATTTGTGGCGCCTTTACGTGCAAAATTAAAACACATATAAATACGTACGTAGATATTTAGTTAAGTAATAAATCTAAACCAAAAAAACAAAGATTATAACAATTATCAAAAAGAATGTCAAACCAATTTCAATTTTGTTTCTTTTATGGTGCGGAACATCGATTTGGTATTGGTAAGTCAATGGTGCGGAACCCTAAAAATATGTAGTGGTGTACAGTACCTACCTATATAGGTAAATTACCCGTTTATCGATTATTCAGCAATTAGTAAATTGGTGATGTGAGCGCAAACAGCACTCGATGAAAATTGAATTGTCTATGGTGTCATTAACGAAATTGCGTATCGGGTTACGGTTTACACTTGACGGAAATGAGCCTTTCCCCTTTTGCAATTTTATGTAAAGACGGAGTGGAGTGGCGACAAGGAGCGGCTTCTATTCTTCACTGTTCACTCATCTTTATTATTTCAACATCATCAAGTCAAGTCGAGTCAAAGTATATTTATTCAATTTAGGTACACTGTACACGTCTTATTTTTATTAACTCGTTGGTCTAGTGGTTAGCATGTTCAACTGCGGCCGACGAGGTCCCGGGTTCGAGTCCCGGGTCGGGCCATAATTAAGTGTTGGGTTTTTCTGTCTAGAAATTCTCATTAAGTACTTGCTCGGAGTTAGGAAGTTAGTGGTGTTACACCCCCGTGCCTCGGAGAGCACGTTAAGCCGTCAGTCCCGGTTATTATTACTAACATGATAATAGGACCCGCATTGGAGCAGCGTGGTGGGTCTAAGCCACAGAACATTTAATAGAGGTTAGAAAGGCGATGTGGGCGGGTCACGCGCGCCACTATATTGAGCGAACGCTCATCTATGGTTCAAACGTACCAAAAACACACCTCAGTCGGCCGCGGACTGTCTTGGGAAGTTTTACGCGCAAAAAAGTGTTTAAAATGCCTTCTTGCGCGGTAATAACCTGCAGAGCTAGAAGCCAAAATGTCAATGTGACTAATGGCAAGATATATTTTCATCGGTAAGTACATTAAACCTTGATTTTAAATGATTTAATTGAAAATACTAAAGACATTATGTTTTCCTTCACTAGTGTGACTGGATCGCAAATTTGTATGTACATCGCTGGTGCGAACAACGCGCTCCAACAGAGTCATGTACGCGAGCGGCAATGTAAAGCGTAGTGCGTATGAACGATCAACTCCACTTGTTACCTGGTATTACCCAATAAGAGTAACTTGTCGATAGGGCTGAGTAGCATTTTTCCACCGTATCGATAAATAGTTTATTTGTTTCTGAGTTTATTATTATGAACTTTTAATGATGGTTACAGATTTAGATTTTAATCATAAATGTTTGAAATATTGATAAAGTATTTTGTGTTTGTTGGTTTTGTTGTATAGTGTGTTTTAAATATTGTTGATGTATTCAAACAAAACCATTTGTAAACCATAGTTGTTTTTTTTATTTTATTTATTTCTTATAAAGAAACAGTAATTATAAGCAAAAGAAATATCATTATGTCTCCATACATTTTTTAATCTATACTTATAATAAAACTGTAACAGGTCCAATTCTGTACATTGAAGATATTTTGAAAATTTTTTTGGAGGTCACTCATTATTCGATACTGAAGCCAAATCTGTAATTTTTTCATTTTTATCTGTCTGTCTGTCTGTCTGTCTGTATCTTGGCCGCGCATCACGCCGAAACTACTGAATGAATTGGCACGATTTGAGCCCATACTACGAGGTAGGACATAGGATACTTTTTATCCTGAAATTCTACCCCCGAAGGGGTGAAATAGGGGTTGAAAGTTTGTATGAAAGTCCTTAATTTCTCAAGTTATAGCCATGAAACTTGGTATATGAGCTGCGGGTTGAAAATGAAAATATATGTTTCACAGTTTTTCAAAATTCCACTCCCGAAGGGGTGAAATAGGGGTTGAGAGTTTGTATGAAAATCCTTAATTTCTCAGGTTATAGCCATGAAACAGCATTTGGGCTTTCGTTAAAATATGAAGAAGTACGTGTTTCACCATTATAGGGGGATTATACCGTGGGATAGTAATATAGGATACTTTTTATCCTGGAAAATTAACTGAAAAACTTATTCCACGCGGACGAAGTCGCGGGCATCAGCTATAAAGAATATACATACAAACATACATACTTTTTATCCCGGAAAATTAATGAGTTCCCGCGGCAATCGAAATAACTTAGTCCACGCGGACGAAGTCGCGGGCATCAGCTAGTTTAAAATAAAATAGTAAAATCTACAGACATAGAGTCCAACTTAAGTTAACAATATGAATATTGACATGCTGTCGACCGTACGAAAAATAAACAACGATAAAAAATATTTTAGTCAATCCCTAGCGTACGTTGCTGTTTTACACGACAACACGCGCAAGTTTAAAGTTTCACTAGTGTGCGTAGCTTCGCCAATCGCAGCGCTTTTTTCTGCCTCACGCACACATGGGAACTCTCGTGTGTATTCGTTTAGATTAGTAGTAGTGAAGAATGGTGGGATCAAAACGGCGACAGCGGTTTCCGTACAAAATTTGCACTAGGGCCTTTCTAACCTCTATTATATGTTCTGTGGTCTAAGCTCTAATTCCCACTTTCCTATGAGAGTGGAGGCCTGTGCCCAGCATTGGGACGTTAATGGGCTGTAGTGGTGGTGGGTGGTGGGTACACTTATTGACGTCCATTTACCTACTTATAAAATATGATGGTGATAATCAGTTACGGTATCTTAAAACTAAAGCTACGAGGGTTCCAAACGCGCCCTGGTCTGAGAAGAGTCCACAACAAACTCAGCCAGGGGTATAATTACCAGCTCACAAATATCGTAAATTACTTAATTAGATTTATAATTATTATACATCGTCATACATCATTTCAAGTTCAACCTTTACCAGCCTATTACCAGCTCACTATTTAACAGTGTCTCTTCAGTGTCAGTTCTTCTCAGTAGAATTTGTTTTCCGAACCGGTGAAAGATTCAAAACATGACGTAACAAGAGAGACACTTATATTTTTTACATGGAATAAATCAATTTACTTAAAATAAGTCTTGTCTTAACGTGGCAGGTACCTGGTTCGATCCCCGACAGGGTCAATTAGGAATTCATAATTTCTGATTTTTCTCTGGTCTGGAGGCTTCGACCGTTGCTACTTGCTAGTTACCAGCAAAGACGTGCCACCAAGCGATTTAGCATTCCAGTACGATTCCGTGTAGAAACCGATTAGGGGTATTAAGCTGCCATACCCCTACCAGTCTAGCCCGCTACCATCTTAGGCTGCATCATCACTTACCAAGTTAATAATAATAAATAATAATGTCCTCCCGATCGAATTCCGACCACGGCGGCCAATCTCCACAGAGATTAGCCATCTGCGCGGGAGATATTACAGTGCACAAGTGTGTGCGCCTACACGAGTGCACTCTCTGTTCCTTTGGTCTCATAGCCCGATGGGACGGAAGATCCAACACGACCGGAGAGAGATCAGGCGCAGGACCGACGGCTTAACGTGCTCTCCGAGGCACGGGGGTGAAACACCGCCAACTTTCTAACTCCGGGCTAGTACTGAGATTTTCTTGTCAGAAAAACCCAATGCTTGTTATGGCCCGCGACCTGGGACTCGAACCCGGGACCTCGTCGGCCGCAGTCGTACATGTTAACCACTAGACCAACGAGGCAGTCAAGTTACCGCCAGGTGAGATGGCAGTCAAGGGTTAACTAGTAGTGGATTAAAAAAACTTTAATCTGTGGTCCAGGCTGTCTTGGTCACGACTTACCGCCCATTAGCTACTCATTAACCACAATTTGTATTCAACTCCTGGCGGGTCCTCGATAATAGGGTGCCCTTGACTTCATGCCAGCTCCGACTAAATGACATTATTATATTACCAGCCGATGCCCGCGACTCCGTCCGCGTAGTTTAAGTTTTTTTTGATTCCCACAGGAACTCCTAAATTTTCCGGGATAAAAAGTAGCCTATGTCACTATTCAGGTCCTCAACTATACCCATGCCAAAAATCACGTCCATCCGTTGCTCCGTTGCGGCGTGATTGAAGGACAAACCAACAAACCAACAAGCCAACAAACCAACAAACAAACACACTTTCGCATTTATAATATTAGTATGATTGTCTTTACGATCGTTCATCGTGCATTGTCGAGTCAACATCTCCTGAGGATGCTCCGGTGTCGGAATGAAACGTACCTACGTTGAGTATAATCAAATCAAATCAAATCAAATCATCTTTATTCAAAATTGGTACCTACAAAGTACACCTTCTGAACGTCATGTTTATAAAGAATAAGAATTGATGGTGATAATTAACAACGGTATCTTAAGACTAAAGCTACGAGGGTTCCAAACGCGCCCTGATCTGAGAAGAGCCCACAACAAACTCAGCCGGGTTTTTTTTTTTTTTTTTATTATCACCATCTCACAAATATAGTAAATTACTAAATTATATTTTTAATATAACATAATTAGCCGCTGGAACAATTCATACCCATGGTTGCCTATCATTCAAATAATCCTTTACACTATAATATGACTTTTCAATTAGTTTCCGTTTTACAAAAACTTTGAACTTGTTGAGAGACATCTCCAATATGTCTTCTGGGAGTTTATTATAAAAACGTATACTGCTACCGACAAATGAATTACTAATTTTACAAAGTCTAGAAGAGGGCACAACAATTTTATTCTTATTTCATACATATATTCATATATACATAGTTTGGAAGATTTGTGTGGTGTTGTGCCGGTGCTGTCTTACTGGGTGGTAAATATCGCAAGCTGCAAGTGCAGATAAACACTGCCCCCCTAGCATGGGCCGAGACAATTTTCTCCTCGAGGAAAGGATAAATTTTTTATTCCTAAATAAATAAATAAAAACGCAAAATAACGGTGGATAAATAGTCCCTCGAGTCCCCGTGAAATGTCAAACGGGGATAAACTTCTCCTCTCCCCTGTTGCCGAGCTCCGAGAAGTGGATAAGTTAATTTTATCTCTTGTCAGCGGATAAAATCGGGGGATAAAATTTTTATCACCGGCCCATGCTAGCCCTGCCGTAGGTACCACATAGATTTACGAGTACCTACTGTGGGCTAGCGAATTAAACTTCTAGCTCCTTCATTATCATGAACTTCCGCAAAGTAAGCTTCTATCCCACAGATGTAATACATCCAATATCCATCCGTTGTCACTACAGCTTAGTGATTTGATGCAGAAGACCCAAGTCCAGCTGTGGACGTCTATTGCTTGAAACGATGGTAAACGCCAAAAATTCCTCAGTGTCTGAAGACCAAAGTCTTTAAACAGTATGTGTTGGGTCACTGTACCTACAATGATGAGTAAAATTATACACTGATTGTGGACGAATTTCCTCTCCACTTATGGAATATAATTTACTCGTTTACATAAATAAATATTATAAATGCGAAAGTTTGGATGTATGGATGTATGTTTGTTACTCAATCACGCCCCAACGGCTGAACCGATCTGGATGAAATTTGGCACAGAGATAGATTATAGTCTGGAATAACACATAGGCTACTTTTTATCCCGGAAAATTAAGGAGTTCCCGCGGGAACCGAAACACCTCGATCCACGCGGACGATGTCGCGGGCATCAGCTAGTATCATTCCTATTGATCCGATTGGTCAATATTTACAGGTCGTTCAACTTTCCCGAATCCCATCATAGAATATATTATATAAAGATATAGGTAGATGGTGGAATATTCATTACGACTCGCGTGTATTATACCTACCTACGTGATGTATTAACATGCATTTCCATACATCTCGGGAACGTCCATGTTGTGGTTAGTGGTTACTTGTTCACTGACATAGATCAAGTTTAATGCATAATATTAGTATAATTAATGCCTGAAAGCGTCTGAACGATAGAAGATTATTATAGATGATGCCCACGTCCCCTTTTTTTATTCCCGCGGGAACTCTTTAATTTGCCGGGATAAAAAGCCGGGATGCAGCTTATCCACTAGCAAATATAAACTGTGTGTGTTTTTGGCTGGTGGATCGCAAGATTCGCGACCTATCTTGTACCTACTTAGGTACCTACAACAAGTTTCTGTATTTTGAATAATTAAATAAACCTATCTCTACCTACCTAGTAGGAGCCTGTAGGTACCTAATAAATCTCATCAAAATCGGTTAAAAAGATGACACGTGAAAGCGTAACAGACAGACATACATTCACATTTATAATATTAGTAGGTACTTATGGAAGTATCACGAAATAACCGGCTAGGTATGTGCGAGTGAGACACGCTCTCCAAAGGGTGCCAAAGGTTCCGTAGCTTGAAAAGAAACATTTAAATTATAATTTACGGCCTATAATAGAGTACCTATAGGATAGACATTACAAAACTCAGTTTTAGTGTAAAGGTTGATTATTTATTTAAATAGCTGATTTCTGAAGGACCGTTAAATGTTCAAATCTAATATGTATGACTTCTTATTACTTACCTACTCACTTCCAATATATTGCTTTGCAAACTAAACATACATATATTAAATACCTTCCTTGGTATTTTTTTTTCTTTTTAAGTCCATTAACATAGTTTTATTTAAGCGCAAGCGTAGCGAGCTCAAATAACTGTCCTTTGTTACAGATACTTACACATCGCGATGGATCTAAAAACCCTCAAAAGGACTTACAAATTACAATTAAAGTGAAAAACTACAATGAGACGCAAAAGTGTATTTGTGCTAGTGATGTGCTGAAATTGTATCGATATCGATAAACAAACGAAATGGATCCGGATATGCATAACTCGACGCTGGATACGATCTACCCGCGGGAGGCGACCATCTTGGCCGCTGCGTGTGCCTGCATCTTCAGTATAGTTGGTGTTTTAGGTATGTTGTATTAATAGCAATGAATAAATCAAATCGCGCCTCTCTATCGCTTGTTCCGCGCTCTCACTTGCACGCTCAGGCTCAGGCGGAACGTGACACTTTTTCGTGCGTGCAGCCGGTGTTCATCGATTTATAAGACGTTATCACGACAAAAACATAAACCACGCACACGAAGTCGCGGGCCTCAGCTAGTCATACTAATATTATAAATGCGAAAGTGTGTTTGTTTGTTGGTTTGTCCCTCAATCACGCCCCAACGGAGCAACGGTGATTTTTGGCATGGGTATAGTTGAGGACCTGGAGAGTGACATAGGCTATCCCGGAAAATTAAGGAGTTCCCACGGGAGTTCAAAAAAAACTTATACCACGCACACGAAGTCGCGGGCATCAGCTAGTTATAAATCTCATTCTAATAATATAGCCACGCAGAGAGCGTAAACCGCGGTGTGTGACAGTCTCTACAAGGGATCTATGTCCAGCTAGATATAGATAAATAGCTCTTTGATAAGTTAAATAAGGACATGCATCTTTATAAATAGGTAATTGATTATTATTAACCACTTGTTAGTGTAAATATTGATCTGTCGTCGACACTCTCAACGACTATAATAATCAACTATTACAACCTGCTGTTTACTTCGTTTATAGACTAAGAGATAACTGCACTTTTGGTAACCATCGCCAGAAAGGCTGATTCAGTGTTAGGTGGATGTAGGGCTCTCCACTGATCACAAAAGTTGCAGTCTGCCTGCATGTGGATGGGCCTTTCGCTAGATATGGCCGTTCAAAGACGGTTTATTGTTACCAAAAATGAACGATAATTAGAAAAGCTGATTCTTGTACAGTATTAAAGTATGCGCAGTACCTATGTAAACAGCATAAAAACTGACGCATGTGGATGGGACTTTTACTAGATATCAACTCTCAAAGACGTTATAAGCTATACTTACTATGCGTTCCTGTAAAAAATATTAGCAATTATTATGTCGTCGTTGATTGTTATTAAAAAAAATTAACAGCAATCAACGGGACGACATAATAATTGCTAATATTTTTTGGTTCCGCTTCTGTATAACACAATCTCTGAACTAAACTAAAATGGCAGCTTTAAATCTAGTTCTGTCCCTTTCCGTAGGGAGTATTATGAAAGGGTTAGCAATATTTGTAATGCTCTAATTTTAGTTTAGTTTAGAGATTGTGCACTACAGAATCAGCCCCATTGTAAGATAAGGTGTCAAGCATTTTTAACTTCCTCAAGTATGAGTAGTTAACTAGTTATAGTCCGATAAACCCGGTGACAGCGTCGCTAGTATCTATGCAAAATAAAATAAAAACAAAAACTAAACAGGCATAAAAATCAGTTCCAAAAGTTTGTGGGACTATACCCAGGAACATATGGCCTTTATCACTTCAACCCATCGCAGGCACTAGTGAGCTTGAGTTTCCTCTCAGGATAAAAATATTGGCCATAGTCCACCACGCTGGCTAAGTGCTGATTGGTAGACTACACGCACCTTTCAGAACATTATAAAAAACTCGGGCGTGCGGGTTTCCTCACGACGACGTTTTTCTTCACCGATAACTGATAATTATTTAAATTCTTAAAAAGCATATTATAATGGCGAAAAGTCAGACGTGCATTCCCCCGGGATCAAACACCCGTATACTAGAAAGTACATAAGTACTTTATTAAATAATTAACTTAAATATTTACGAAAAAATAAATAAGTACTATATATATACATACTAGTATGGCGCGTGGCTGCGCGGCCCGCTAAAGCGGACCGCGTAGTGGAGCGCGTGGTCCACTGTCTACTTACTCGCTGTCCTACTATCCTGCCCCCCCGATTATGTAAGAATGGCCGATCAAATCGTCAAAGTTCGGCGTCAAAGTAAAATAAACCATAACAGCGTTAAATTAGAGCTCAATTTCGAAACACGAAATTGAGCTCTAATTTAATGCAGTTATGGTTTATTTTACTTTGACGCCGAACTTGGACGATTTGATCGACAATTCTTACATAATCGGGCAGCTGGTTTACTGTCTACGTGTTCTGATCTGAACAACACACTGCTATGCTAGTGAGCACAGTGGAAGCGCCAGCACGCCAAGCGTCCGACGTAAAAGAAAATTCTCATAAAGGAAAAACATAAAACAAAGACCATCAACCCCCCGCCCCTCCCTTTTTGTTTGAGCAGCCCCTAAGTAGGTACCTATCTTTAATACCCTGACCGTGCTCCTCACCCATCATCCGAACCTTCGATCATCATCTCTCTCCATATTTTTTTCTCCGAACCATTCGTCAAAATGAGATTTCTTCCACAAAAACAAATCTTGAAAAGGAACCGTAGTCTTGCATAGTTCTACACTTGTAGCCTCTTCAATATTCACCATATATTTTCTATGGAAAAATAAATTCCGCCATCTTGAATTTTTTTCCTGTTCATCAAGTAGACCTTCATGTTCTG
This sequence comes from Erebia ligea, assembly GCA_917051295.2. NCBI lineage: Eukaryota > Metazoa > Arthropoda > Insecta > Lepidoptera > Nymphalidae > Erebia > Erebia ligea. The sequence goes on along the minus strand of OU785234.1, from coordinate 1,515,427 downwards.
ATCATCTTTTGCCTTGCTTGGTTTCTTGAAACCACTCTTCCATCTTTTATACTCTCCGAGATAGACACCGACGGAATTTGTATGGCGGCCATCTTAAATCCGCCAATTTGAATTTTTTTTTCAGCTCACTGTCAATTGGATGAAGTTTCGAGTGACATTTGGTCGAGCACTCCCCACCTATCTTCAATACCCTTTTCTATGGAAAAATGAATTCCGCCATCTTGAATTTTTTTCCTGTTCATCAAGTAGACCCTCATGCTCTGATCATCTTTTGCCAAGAAACCACTGTTCCATCTTTTATACTCTCCGAGATAGACACCGACGAAATTTGTATGGCGGCCATCTTAAATCCGCCATTTTGAATTTTTTTTCAGCTCACTGTCAATTGGATGAAGTTTCGAGTGACATTTGGTCGAGCACCCCCCACCTATCTTCGATACCCTGGCTGGTGCTCTTCATCCGTCTTCGAAATCCTCAATCATCAGCTCTCTTCGTATTTTTCCTCCCCATGAATTTTTGTCTTCTATACGAAACGATGAGTGAAAAAAAAAGTTTTCATACAAAATTTTACAGGAGAGGTGATCAATATGTCAGTCAGCACGAGCAGCTATATATATATTAACTAGTATGGCGCGTGGTTGCGCGGCCCGCTGCAGCGGACCGCGTAGTGGACCGCGTGGACCACTGTCTACTTACTCGCTGTCCTACTATCCTGCCCCCCGATTATGTAAGAATGGCCGATCAAATCGTAAAAGTTCGGCGTCAAAGTAAAATAAACCACAACAGCATTAAATTAGAGCTCAATTTCGAAACACGAAATTGAGCTCTAATTCAATGCTGTTATGGTTTATTTTACTTTGACGCCGAACTTTTACGATTTCATCGACAATTCTTACATAATCGGGCAGCTGGTTTACTGTCTACGTGTTCTGATCTGAACAACACACTGCTATGCTAGTGAGCACAGTGGAAGCGCCAGCACGCCAAGCGTCCGACGTAAAAGAAAATTCTCATAAAGGAAAAACATAAAACAAAGACCACCAACACCCCGCCCCTCCCTTTTTGTTTGAGCAGCCCCTAAGTAGGTACCTGTCTTTAATACCCTGACCGTGCTTCTCACCCGTCATCCGAACCTTCGATCATCATCTCTCTCCATATTTTTTTCTCCGAACCATTCGTCAAAATGAGATTTCTTCCATAAAAACAAATCTTGAAAAGGAACCGTAGTCTTGCATAGTTCTACACTTGTAGCCTCTTCAATATTCGCCATACATTTTCTATGGAAAATAAATTCCGCCATCTTGAATTTTTTTCCTGTTCATCAAGTAGACCTTCATGTTCTGATCATCTTTTGCCAAGAAACCACTCTTCCATCTTTTATACTCTCCGAGATAGACACCGACGAAATTTGTATGGCGGCCATCTTAAATCCGCCATTTTGAAATATTTTTTCAGCTCACTGTCAATTGGATGAAGTTTCGAGTGACATTCGTTCGAGCACCCCCCACCTATCTTCAATACCCTCTTCTATGGAAAAATAAATTCCGCCATCTTGTAGTTTTTTCCTGTTCATCAAGTAGACCCTCGTGTCCTGATCATCTTTTGCCAAGAAACCACTCTTCCATCTTTTATAATCTCCGAGATAGACACCGTCGAAATTTGTATGGCGGCCATCTTAAATCCGCCATTTTGAAATTTTTTTCAGCTCACTGTCAATTGGATGAAGTTTCGAGTGACATTTGGTCGAGCACCCCCCACCTATCTTTGATACCCTGGCTGGTGCTCTTCATCCGTCTTCGAAATCCTCAATCATCAGCTCTCTCCGTATTTTTCCTCTTAATGAATTTTTGTCTTCTACACGAAACGATGAGTGAAAAAAAAAATGTTCATACAAAATTTTACAGGAGAGGTGATCAATGAGTCAGTCAGCACGAGCAGCTATATATATATTAACTAGTGTTTCGCTCTGTGCGCGAGCTGCTAAAGCAGCTCACGAGATGTGGTTATACGTTAGTACTAAGTAGTACAGACTTGACGTCTTTATTGTATTAAACCGAATTTATTTACTTAGATACACAATTCACCTTTAAGTAGAAAGATTTTAAAAAATGGCGCTGATTTTTTAAAACTTTAGTATCACTTTCCTGTTTTGTAATCCCAGGGAGCCCTAATATCGATTTTGAACGAAATCGGTCAATAACAAAGAATTTCAAAATGGCGCGGATTTTTTTTTATTTTGGTAACAGTTTCCTGTTTTGTAACCCCAGAGAGTCCTAAATATCTATTTTGAACGAAATCGGTCAATTAACAAAGAATTTCAATATGGCGCTGATTTTTTTAAATTTTTGTAACAGTTTCCTGTTTTGTAATCCCAGGGAGCCCTAATATCGATTTTGAACGAAATCTGTCAATTAACAAAGAATTTCAGATTGGCGCTGTTTTTTTTAAACTTTGGTAACAGTTTCCTGTTTTGTAACCCCAGCAGGGCTAGCATGGGCCGGAGATAAAATTTTTATCCCCCGATTTTATCCACTGACAAGAGATAAAATTAACTTATCCACTTCTCAGACCACGGCAACAGGGGAGAGGAGAAGTTTATCCCCGTTTGATATTTCACGGGGACTCGGGGGACTATTTATCCACCGTTATTTAGCGTTTTTATTTATTTATTTAGGAATAATTTTTTTATCCTTTCCTCGGGGAGAAAATTGTCTCTTCCCATGCTAGGGGGGCAGGGAGTCCTAAATATCTATTTTGAACGAAATCGGTCAATAACAAAGAATTTCAACATGGCGCTGATTTTTTAAAATTCTTGTAACAGTTTCCTGTTTTGTAATCTCAGGGAGCCCTAATATCGATTTTGAACGAAATCTGTCAATTAACAAAGAATTTCAGATTGGCGCTGTTTTTTTTAAACTTTGGTAACAGTTTCCTGTTTTGTAACCCCAGGGAGTCCTAAATATCTATTTTGAACGAAATCGGTCAATTAACAAAGAATTTCAACATGGCGCTGATTTTTTAAAATTTTTGTAACAGTTTCCTGTTTTGTAATCCCAGGGAGCCCTAATATCGATTTTGAACGAAATCTGTCAATTAACAAAGAATTTCAGATTGGCGCTGTTTTTTTTTAAACTTTGGTATCAGTTTCCTGTTTTGTGATCCCAGGGAGTCCTAAATATCGATTTTGAACGAAATCGGTCAATTAACAAAGAATTTCAAAATGGTGCTGATTTTTTAAAACTATGGTATCAGTTTCCTGTTTTGTGATCCCAGGGAGTACTAAATATCGATTTTGAACGAAATCGGTCAATTAACAAAAAATTTCAAAATGGCGCTGATTTTTTAAAACTTTGGCATCAGTTTTCTGTGTTGTAATCCTAAGGAGCCCTAAATATAGATTTTGAACGAAATCGGTCAATTAACATAGGATTTCAAAATGGCGCTAATCTTTTAAACCTTTGGTATCAGTTTCCTGTTTTGTGATCCCAGGGAGTCCTAAATATCGATTTTGAACGAAATCGGTCAATTAACAAAGAATTTCAAAAAGGGCGCAGATTTTTTTAAATTTTTGTAACAGTTTCCTGTTTTGTAATCCCAGGGAGCCCTAATATCGATTTTGAACGAAATCTGTCAATTAGCAAAGAATTTCAGATTGGCGCTGTTTTTTTTAAACTTTGGTATCAGTTTCCTGTTTTGTGATCCCAGGGAGTACTAAATATCGATTTTGAACGAAATCGGTCAATTAACAAATAATTTCAAAATGGCGCTGATTTTTTAAAACTTTGGCATCAGTTTTCTGTTTTGTAATCCTAAGGAGCCCTAAATATAGATTTTGAACAAAATCGGTCAATTAACATAGGATTTCAAAATGGCGCTAATCTTTTAAACCTTTGGTATCAGTTTCCTGTTTTGTGATCCCAGGGAGTCCTAAATATCGATTTTGAACGAAATCGGTCAATTAACAAAGAATTTCAAAAAGGGCGTTGATTTTTTAAAACTTTGGTATCAGTTTCCTCTTTTGTAATCCCAGGGAGCCCTAAATATAGATTTTGAACGAAATCGGTGTAGGCCATTTTTAAAAATTTTGGTACCAGTTTCCTGTTTTGTAATCCCAGGGAGCCCTAATATCGATTTTGAACGAAATTGGTCAATTAACAAAGAATTTCAGATTGGCGCTGATTTTTTTAAACTTTGGTATCAGTTTCCTGTTTTGTAATCCCAGGGAGCCCTAAATATCGTTTTTGAACGAAATCGGTCAATTAACAAAGAATTTCAAAATGGCGCTGATTTCTTAAAACTTTGGTATCCGTTTCCTATTTTGTAATCCCTTATCCCAGGTAGTGTAAATATCGATTTTGAACGAAATCGGTATATCAACAAAGAATTTCAAAATGGCGCTGATTTTTTGAAACTTTGGTATCAGTTTCCTGTTTTGTAATCCCAGGGAGCCCTAAATATCGATTTTGAACGAAATCAGTAAATTAACAAAGAATTTCAAAATCGCGCTGATTTTTTTAAATTTTGGTACCAGTGTCCTGTTTTGTAATCCCAGGAAGTCCAAATATCGATTTTGAACGAAATCGCTCAATTAACAAAGAATTTCAAAATGTCGCTGATTTTTTAAAACTTTGGTATCAGTTTCCTGTTTTGTAATCCCAGGGAGTCTTAAATATCGATTTTGAACGAAATCGGTCAATTAACAAAGAATTTTAAAATGGCGCTGATTTTTTAAAACTTTGGTATCCGTTTCCTATTTTGTAATCCCAGGTAGCCCGAAATAACGATTTTGAACGAAATCGGTAAATTAACAAAGAATTTCAAAATGGCGCTGATTTTTTAAAACTTTGGTATCCGTTTCCAATTTTGTAATCCCAGCCCCCCTAGCATGGGTCGAGATAATTTTCTCCCCGAGGAAAGGATACAAATTTTATTCATAAATAAATAAATAAAAACGTTAAATAACGGTGGATAAATAGTCCCCCGAGTCCCCGTGAAATGTCAAACGGTGATAAACTTCTACTCTCCCCTGTTGCCGTGCTCTGAGGGGTGGATAAGTTAATTTTATCTCTTGTCAGTGGATAAAATCGGGGGATAATTTTTTTATCTCCGGCCCATGCTAGCCCTGCTGGTAACGTAAATATCAATTTTGAACGAAATCGGTAAATTAACAGAGAAATTCAAAATGGCGCTGATTTTTAAAAACTTTGGTATCAGTGTCCTGTTTTGAAATCCCAGGGATCCCTAAATATCGATTTTGAACGAAATCGGTCAATTAACAATGAATTTCAAAATGGCGCTGATTTTTTTAAATTTTGGTAAAAGTTTCCTGTTTTGTAATCCCAGGAAGTCCTAATTATCGATTTTGAACGAAATCGGTCAATTAACAAAGAATTTCAAAATGGCGCGGTTTTTTTTTTAATTTTGGTAACAGTTTCCTGTTTTGTAACCCCAGGGAGTCCTAAATATCTAGTTTGAACGAAATCGGTCAATTAACAAAGAATTTCAACATGGCGCTGATTTTTTTAAATTTTTGTAACAGTTTCCGAAAAATGTTGAAATGTAATGAAAATACAACGCTAATCAAAAAACAAAAGACTGAGTTTGTAAAAAGAATGTCATGGTTTTAAAACAAAATTAATTTGAATTTAGAATACAGAGCCATTACAAACTTTTTTTTATTTGAAATGACCAGTACTGAAGAAAGGCAATTTCATAGGACCTATACCTATTACCTATTGTTTATGTATACTTTTTACCTTTTTCATTAAAATTCTTTTTTCTACCTAACTTGTGTTATTATTTATATTCGAATTTTATTACAATAACCATCAGAATAAATAAAATAGTATTCTTTTTTTAATTCTTAGAATAGAAAAACATTTAGTTAACAAAGACAGTACACAAAAGCAGAATAATAAAATAAAAGCAAAATAATAAGTTTTTGCAGCCCCTGCGAGTATACCCATAAATCAGGTATTAGTTACTACGTAAGGTGTGCCGACACTATTTTACCGAACGCACTTTAGTCTCTTCAATATTCGCCATATATTTTCTATGGAAAAATTAACTCCGCCATCTTGAATTTTTTTCCTGATCATCAAGTTTGCCCAGAAACCACTCTTCCATCTTGTATACTTTCTGAGATAGGCACTAAATAAATTTGTATGGCAGCCATCTGAAATCCGCCATTTTGATTTTTTTTTCAGTTCATTGTCTATGGGATGAAGTTTCGAATGACATTTGGTCTAGCACTTCCCACCTATCTTCAATGCTTCGATCGGTTCATTTCGGCAAATTGGCCGCCATCTTGTTTTTCCGAAATGTCATAATTTTTCCCTACTCCCATCCCGCACCTGAACATATCTCCTATATATAAACTTCCCCGTTTCGGATCTGTGGCGCAACGGTTCAGGGTCGAAAAATCAAAAATTTGAAAACACTACAGCTCGGCCGCCATCTTGTTTTTCCAATTTTTTCCACTTTTTCTATTGATCGTTTACTAATTTCTTTAATAATTGCGAGTTGTAACGAAATCGGTTGAAAAACAAAAGAGTTGCAAGAATCACGTCGGCCGCCATCTTGTTTTTCCGAAATGTCATAATTTTCCCCTACTCGAATCCCACACCCGAACGCATCTCCTTTACATCATTGTATCGTTTTCTGTCTCTTTCTAGGAGAACAATAAATTATGTCAATGAGTCCTAATCGCCATATAATTTGGTATGAAAAAAAATATTCCGCCATCTTGAATTTTTTTTCTTTTCGCTAAATAGATCTTCTCGTCCTGATCATCTTTGGCCGAGAAACCACTCTTTCATGTTTTATACTTTCTGAGATGGACACCAAATAAATTTGTATGGCGGCCATCTTAAATCCGCCATTTTGAATTTTTTTTCAGCTCATTGTCTTTTGGATGAAGTTTCGAACGACATTTGGTCGAGCACCCCCCACCTCTCTTCAATACCTCGGCCGTGCTCTTTACCCGTCTCCGAAATCCTCAATCATCAGCTGCCTCCATATTTTTCTTCAAGTTTAATTTTTTGAGGTGTATACGAAGCCATCAGTGAAAAAAAAATTTTTCATACAAAACTTTACAGGACGAGTTTTTGGGGAAAATCTCAAAAACTACCCTAAATGTGGCAACACTGTTTAGATATCTCGATACTGCCGGTCGAGTTACACAATCGATCCATACATGTCAACTTTCCCAAATGTTGCCAACTGCCTAAAAAACGTGATCGAAATTTTGAAAAACACAAAAAGAATACAAAATGGCCGCCACCTCGTTCCACAGAAACATTTTACATAGTTTCATAATTTTCCCGTAAACTACAGGATATACCGCTCCTGATGACGTTTCAATTTTTCATCTCTCTCGCACTCAGCCGAAATGATCGCCCCTGAAAAAAGACCATGTCGAAAATCACTTTTACTTTGATAAATTCCAGTGTTGCCAGACCTCGGCGACGAAAATACCCAAATGTCATTCGCACAAGTGAGACACGTGGTTGCTCGTACTCGAATTTTGCAAAAAGTCCGTATTTCGATTTTTCTATTTTTGGGGTAAATCTTGAAAATTTCCCGAGAAATGGGGTAATTTTTTTCCCCAATCCATACCTCGAGTCTGTCCACACAATCGCCCCGTAGAAGTCGAAACGCTCCGACGTCGCCAACTGTGAGAAATTTGAATTTTAAAATGACGTTTTTTCGTACCTCAAACAAAAAGGCCGCCGCGACAGCCGCCATCTTGAATTTTTAAAAACCACTCCCATTTTGTCAAAATACAGGATAATTGTAAGCGAAAAGAGAAAAAAACATCATGCTCGACTACGCCGTTTCGGATCTGTGGCGCCGCGGTTCGGGGTCGAAAAATGAAAAATTTTAAAACACTACAGCTCGACCGCCATCTTGTTTTTCCAATTTTTTCCACTTTTTCTATAAACCGTTTCCTAATTTCTTCAATAATTGCGAGTTGTAACAAAATCGGTTGGAAAACAAAAGAGTTGCGAGAATCACGTCGGCCGCCATCTTGTTTTTCCGAAATGTCATAATTTTTCCCCACTCGAATCCCGCACCCGAGCACATCTCCCCTACATCATTATATCGTTTTCTGTCTCTTTCTAGGAGAACAATTATGTCAATGAGTCAGTCAGTGAGTGAGTGGTAATTGAGCTATATATAGTATAGTATAAAGTATAATAAGAATAGAAGTTCGAACTACCAAATTTGAATAAAAATAATTGAATTACTTCAATACATACACTTTACCGCTTTTAAAATTATGACTAAAAGTTATGGAACTCATTATTATCATCGCTAAATCAATCCACACCTCAAAGTAAACACTCTTTTTGTTTGATCTCGCACATCATCGATCGATAATGAAAATTCCGTGTCAATATTGTTTGGACAGTGCATTGCTATCATCGAAACTTATGTGCTTGTTTATCGATAAGCATCTCATCACTACAAGTTCCGAGAAAACAGAACTAGGGTTGGTAATTATGAGAAATATTAAAATTACTAATTGGTTCGACAGACGTTGTCCTGTCAAAATCCCATAGAAAAAAAACCGGCAAAGTGCGAGTCGGACTCGCGCACCGAGGGTTCCGTACAAACCTGTAGCAAGTTTTACGATTAATGAATTTAATGAACCGCAAAACTAACTTTGTTTGTAGAGGTTTTCTGTTAATATCAAAAAAACTATGCTAGTTAGAGCATTGGCTATAGTTTTCCTGTAAAATATACATAAATTCCTATTGACCATAATTATTTCAGATTTTTCGATTGGTAAACTCCGGAGATAAGGGGGGGGGAACGGTATTTTTTTTGACTTTTTCCCCGATAAATCAAAAACTATCATGACTAAAAATAATTAAAAATCTGTTTTAGAATGTACAAAGTAAACCCTTTCATATGATACCCCACACAGTACAGTTATCTCACTTTTAAATTTCAACCCTCCGATTTTCCCCCCTTTTTAAATAAGAACAAAAATAATTTCCAATTTTTTTTAATTCCAGTGTCTTTGGGCCACTAATATACACAACTATTCCAAATTTCATGTCGATAGCTTCGGTAGTCACTGAAATAATCGAGTGTGACGGACGGACAGACAGACAGACAGACAGACAGACGGAGAAAGTCGCACCATAAGGGTTCCATTTTTACCATTTTGGTACGGAACCCTAAAAAGGGACGTTTATAAATGATAAGATTATTATGGCCGAAGCTATCTACCAAAACGTTGATTTCTTTCTTCAGTTAAAGGCTTTAAAAATTGTCTTTAAAGGAATAAAAGTGTTCATGCTTGCATGCTTTTCCACGTTAACCGTGAAAAAAAATAATGTTACCTTTGCAGTTCCCTCTTTTCAAGTTTAATTTGAACCTCAAAATTGTTTCATAGGTACTCGTACATTAAATTTAGTTTAAGGTGACAGCCCTATACAAAACGCAGTATGTTTACGCGCGCTCGCGTGTCGCTGTACAGTCGGCTATTGTTTCATAATGTGTCACAACTAGCACGCTTCCTCCGTGAACTGTGCCTCCACTGTCACGACTTTGTAATTCAATTTCCAATTCTTTGAACACGACTCACGACTAACGCGATTTCACGCGAGTCACAGAATAGGTATGACGACTTTACAATGTAGAAATGGTTAGTCTCTGTAAGTACCTAGTAAAAAAAAACCTCAATTAAAATTCAATACTCAATACTCAATTTATTTAATAACACAGCTAGTGTTATACTAACCCTATTCAGTCTTGATTTCACAGTTTTTGGCAGAGTATTCCAGGCTCTAGCCATGCGAATAATGAAGACGCAATGCGTTTCGTACGTGTGAATGGAACGCCGACGACTTAGGGGTGGAAACTCAAAAGCAAAGTCAAAGTCAACTTGAATAAAAAAAAAAATGCTAGATCCTTTTTTAAGGATCTATCGTCTCGTCTCAAAGAGTCCCCAGGTGACCGGAGGGCTGGCAGTTACCTCGTTCAACATATAAGTTTGGCTATTCAGCGGGGTAACGCAGCCAGCGTTCTGGGCACATTGCCTCATTGCAGCGGCATAGATGATATTTTTAATGTTTAGTTTTTAATTTTTAATTTAGATTTTAATGTATCTTGTTTATTATTATTTTGTTAAATTAAAAAATAAAATAAAATAATTACGGAATTTGAAATTACGGAACCCTAAAGATAATATGTAATCCCTTTCCCGTGGAAAAAGGCACGCACGATGCAATGTCTAAGCTATCGATAAGGTAACCTATCGATACTTTGTAGTCTCGAATGGAGGGCTTTTATATCGTCAACATCTATTAATATGCGTCCAACCGATTCCGTCGAATATGTTTAAACGTGATACCGATGGTCGGTTGCGATTGGACAGTTCTTGTAAAAGCTTTTCCACATAATAATAATAATAATAATAATAGGGATGATGACAACGCAATCAAATCAGCAACTCTTTATCAAACTTAAAAACGCACTTCTAATATGGAAGTTGATAGTTGTGAGTTGTGACGTCATAAAGTTTCATCGCACTTTTTAGGGTTCCGTAGCCAAATTTGGCAAAAACGGAACCCTTATAGATTCGTCATGTCTGTCTGTCTGTCTGTCTGTCTGTCTGTCTGTCTGTCCGTCCGTATGTCACAGCCACTTTTTTCCGAAACTATAAGAACTATACTGTTGAAACTTGGTAAGTAGATGTATTCTGTGAACCGCATTAAGATTTTCACACAAAAATAGAAAAAAAACAATAAATTTTGGGGGTCCCCATACTTAGAACTGAAACTCAAAATTTTTTTTTTCATCAAACCCATACGTGTGGGGTATCTAATATCTATGGATAGGTCTTCAAAAATGATATTGAGGTTTCCAATATCATTTTTTTCTAAACTGAATAGTTTGCGCGAGAGACACTTCCAAAGTGGTAAAATGTGTGTCGTCCCCCCCCCCCCCCCCCCCCCCCCGTAACTTCTAAAATAAGAGAATGATAAAACTAAAAAAAATATATGATGTACATTACCATGCAAACTTCCACCGAAAATTGGTTTGAACGAGATCTAGTAAAGTGTGTTCGGTATCATAGTGTCGTTACACCGGCAGTAAAACCCGCAATAAACACAAGTTAGGTAGAAAAAAGATGATAATATGCGAAATTCTCCTAAATGCCGTACAGATATAGGAGAATTTCGCATATTATCATCTTTTTTCTACCTAACTTGTGTTTATTGCGGGTTTTACTGCCGGTGTAACGACACTATGATACCGAACGCACTTTAAGTAGTTTTTTTTTAATAATTTAATACTTACTACAGGTTTGTACGGAACCCTCGGTGCGCGAGTCCGACTCGCACTTGGCCGGTTTTTTACTATAATCAAAAGGTAATTCAACATAAAACTAACGGGAGCCGTGGATATTACGATTTTTGGGAGAGCCTTTATTATTTAACAATCAAAAAAAAAAATTTTTTGAGTAGTAGTCAAATACTCAATTATAAGCTACTAGCAGATGCCCGCTACTTCGTCCGCGTGAAATAAGTTTTTAAATTCCCACGGGAACTCCCTAATTTTTCGGGTTAATAGTAATACCTAGTAGGTAGGTAATACCTAATATACCTACCTAATATAGCGGGGCTATAACACTCACAAATAATGTGGCTTTCTATTGGTAACTGTAATACCTCTTTTGTATAGGTACCTACAATCTAGCAAATAAATGTTAGATTGAAAGCTAAATACAATTTATGTATGGTATCCCTGCAATGGTTTTGTAGAGTGGCAGCACTGCTCTGGGGAGTAATGACTATGGCGTAACGCTATTGACGTGTGTCTGTGTAAATAATTGCTAATTAAAGTATTAAAATGGATAAACCGTGTTTGGATTTAATATCTCAGAAGAGGGATAATGTATTTCACGTGCTAATTAATTGTTTATCCGGACCTATCCTGAAAATGGTACAAATTGTAATTCAAGATGTTATGACGCCATGACCGTGACGTAATACGTGAAGCAAAAAAAAAGAAAAGAATTATTAATTGTTGTCATGACGGAAGGTTGAACTATAAAATACAAGAAGGATAATTAATGAGTGCTAAAACTCGTATTGTGAAATGATCGTAAGTACATAAATACCTACGTGGGTTGGCAATCGGAATTGCATTGGAAAGTTGGCATGGAAAACTTAAAAAGAGGTATCAATGGAATAGTTAGTACTTATCAAGTACTTGCATACAAATTACCAAAGGTCAATGAGGTATGAGGTTTTACTACTAAGTATATCAATTCCATTCAGCATGTAAAGTGCCTGGAGAGAGACCTACCTAGTGGTACTGTGTGTAGGGTACATGGAAACGGTGAGTTTATTAAAATATTTATTTGAAAGAAATGATTAAAGGTTATAAAGGTATCTACCATTATGACTACAGCCCATTAACGTCCCGCTGCTGGGCACAGGCCTCCACTTTCATAGGAGAGAGGGAATTAGAGCTTAGACCCACCACTCTGATCCAATGCGGGTTGGCGGGCTAAAGGTCTAAAGATAACTAGTATAATAAATAGATAGACCATACCTACAGAGGGAGATAAGTAAGTACTTGCAGGTTGTACTTGCTTACATTAAGTACTTAAGTATCTAAGTTTTATGTGAAAGATCATAGTGAATTACACTGGTAGGTAGTTCATAACATGATCTACCTATGAGATATTTAAAGAGTTAAGTCAAAGCTATAATAGGTTGGTATGGTAGTTGGTCGACTACATAACATGGTATAAGTATTATGTAACTTATTGAAGAGGTATTTACTAATTTATTTAGTTGGAAATTAGTTTAATTGATAATCTTGTACCTAAATTGATAGTGAATATTTAATTTATTCTGAGAGTTATGTGAATCATATATACCTAATATTGTTTGAGTAAATGAACAGAGGTCAAAAGTAACTGTAATATTATACATTCCATTAAAGCAAGTATAACCCATTAAAGGTCCTTACAAGTGAAAATTGCATTTGTAGAGTGAACGGATACCCAGTTGAAATAATAAGTAAGTTACAGTTTAGCCGTTTAGTATAAATAATATCGGAGTTATACATGTTTGAAGGGTGTTATATATAAAGATTGGGTGGCATAGATAGATACATTTGTTCGGAAAATGTGAATTGAAATAATATATCAAATCTGCCTGGATGGAAAATGGGTTAGCCGAACTGGGTGTGAATTATGATGATGATTATTATTATGACAGGTTTTGAGACCCGGTTATACTGAAGTTGGTATTTAATAATAAGTATGTTGTCTGTCTCAAGTATTTCACAGTGTCTGTCTGGAGCGGTGTGCTTTATTGACTGATAGAGCATATGATTTCTCATTATGCGGAGAGACTGAAGGAAAAGAGAGATATCACATCAGTGATGGTACTCACACCTGGGGTACCATGGTTATGGTGCTATGTACGGGCTTATGTCTGTTAAGATAGCAGAGGTTTTGCCAAGATAATAATATTTTTAATTTTACAAGTGTAATTAATAAATTAATTCTTGAGTTTTAGTGTGGTCTTCGCAATGTTCTCTGGCCAAGACCAAAAGCTAGTGGCATATTATGTTATGGTGGTTGCCTAACTTGCACCTTGAGTAACAATGGTATGGAATGATGTCAATATAACATATGGGCCGAGTCCGGGTCGCATATCTTGCAGTCATGTTAGCAAATAAATGCAAAAAGAACTAAGTGGTAATTTTGGTAAATTCCAATTTAATTGTAATGGATGATGACTCTAAAGTCAAAAAGGATAAGTGGCAAAAAAATAAAGGAGAATGGAAAGGAAAGTCATCATTTTGTTTAGAGGACAAATAAAGGAGGATGCCAAATTTTTGAAAATGGAAAATTATCATTTTTGTTTAGAGGGAAAATAAAGGAGATTGGCAAGTTTGTAAAAGGCAATGGCACCTTTTAGTGCAAGGAGATTTATATACAGTCATCTTATGTGGTGCAAGGAGTTACAAGAATGATGCAAAGTTTAAGATTTAACTTTTATAGTTAAAGAGTCAAAGTCAAAATATATTCATTCAAAGTTGGTACTTACACAGTACACTTAATGAACGTCAAGTATACAAAGTATAAGACGTGGTGGTGATAATTAACATAGGTATCTTAAAACTAATGTTACGAGGGTTCCAAACGCGCCCTGGTCTGAGAAGAGTAAAATTGTTTCTTATGAATTTGGGAGCTAAAACCCGGCTGTTGAATCAAGATTTAAATGTTACTCTGGGGAAAAATAACATATTAAAGAGGATGTCGGATGTGGAATGGTACTGGTGGACCGGTAATGATAATATTGCAAATAATTCATATGGTGGAGATGAACAGGGTGTATAATATGAGAACATAACGGTATTTTATGAGTGACTCATTTGTGATATTTTGGTTTGATATTTGTTGAGGTAAAAACAAAATAGAAATAAATATGCCTGCGGGGCCATGGGTCAGCTTCAGGAAAATACCTAAAGGTGAAGTACACTTATTGTAAATGTCACATGCCTGAGGGGCTTCAGAACAAATTGATGCATGCGCCAGCAGGGCTGCACAGCAGATCAGTTTTAGCTAAATACCTAAAGTGGGGTACACTTATTGTAAATATCACATGCCTGAGGGGCTTCAGAACAAATTGATGCATGTGCCAGCAGGGCTGCACAGCAGATCAGTTTTAGCTAAATACCTAAAGTGGGGTACACTTATTGTAAATGTCACATGCCTGAGGGGCTTCAGAACAAATTGATGCATGTGCCAGCAGGGCTGCACAGCAGATCAGTTGTAGCTAACTACCTAAAGTGGGGTACACTTACTGTATATGTCACATGCCTAAGGGGCTTTCATACAAATTAACGCATATTGGTGCAGGGCTGCACGGCAGAACAGTGCAGAGTACAGAACAGTAAATGTAACATGCCTTAGGGGCTTCAGTACAAACTAATACATTGACTTGCAGGGTTGCAGATTAGTTTCAGGGAAATGCCTAACAGGGGCCTATGGCTCAGTGGTAAGATACGCCTAAGGGGTTTCAGTGCCTATTCATGCATATAATGCCTGCGGGGCTACTGGTAAGTTTCAGAGCATGCCTAAAAGGCCACAGAACACATGTCTTAAGGGGCTCCAATGCAAATTATAGCACACGCCTCCGGGGCGACAGAGCGCATACCTTAAGGGGCTGCAGTACGTATAGCGTATGCCTGCTGCGTAACGGATCAGCTTGCAGGGCACACAGCTGATAGAACATGCCTGAGGAGTTATATTATGTGTTATGTGTTACAGCACATGCCTGCGGGGCTACTTTACACAGACTGCCTTCAGTATAATTTAAATTATTTTTCAGTAAAGGGCAGTTGGTCGTTGTGGTTGTCGCACCTTGCCTTCGGGGCCTACGTACCTGCCTTCGGGGCCAACGGACTTGCCTTCGGGGCCTGCGTACTTGCCTTCGGGGCCTACATACTTGCCTTCGGGGCTTACGCACTTGCCTTCGGGGCTTACGCAATTGCCTTCGGGGCCAACGCACTTGCCTTCGGGGCCAACGCACTTGCCTTCGGGGCCAACGCACTTGCCTTCGGGGCTTACGCACTTGCCTTCGGGGCCAACGCAATTGCCTTCGGGGCCAACGCACTTGCCTTTGGGGCCAACGCACTTGCCTTCGGGGCTTACATACTTGCCTTCGGGGCCAACGTACTTGCCTTCGGGGCCTACGTACTTGCCTTCGGGGCCTACGCACTTGCCTTCGGGGCCTACGCATTTGCCTTCGGGGCCAACGCACTTGCCTTCGGGGCCAATGCACTTGCCTTCGGGGCTAACGAACCTTGCCTTCGGGGCCGACATACCTTGCCTTCGGGGCCGATGAACCTTGCCTTCGGGGCCGACACACCTCGCCTTCGGGGCTTATTGATATACTTTCAAGTGTGGACATTAGCGCCCTCGGGGCTGGACTGGAAAGCCTATCGGATTCTGATGAGCAGATGGTGAATCACTAGTAAGTTACCAGTGGAGCTGTACGCTGACCGCATAACTCATGTGGTTGTTCCTTGCCCGTGGGGCTCACCGCTCATGTAAGTTATTTCCGTACCTCTTATATTTTACAACATTTTGAATATATCGCTGGTGTGGAAAATAGGGGCCATGGTGCCAGTAGACTTCGAAAGTCTAGCCTGCGGGGCTGCTACGTTTCGATTTCCGGTAGCGAGAGTTGCAAAATAAAGCAAAGCCTAGGTAAATTGGCCACGGGGCTAGCCAGATTAGTACAGGTAACCTATTACTCGCCGTTGGGGGCATGATAATATTTAGGTAGCACAACAGCCGTTTTTCAGGCGAAAGCGCAATGATGATGATGTTCAGTGAGTGTCACGGTTAGGTGACATAAAAGGTTTAATAGGTCTGTAAAATACGCAGATGGTATTCACTAATTTCAACTATCGTTTTAAATGCGAGGCACTGAGTGGCAACCAAGTAATATAACCGCCGCGTAAGTTGAACTATGCACAGTAACACATTTCGGGTGTCAAATGATGTGCGTTATCAGGTGCGCCGCGAGGGGCCGCACGTTACCATACCCTTGCTTCCCGCGCATGCTCCGCATAGTTCTGTAGTACGATGTACCTGCGCAGACGACCGCCATTTTGGGTCAAGTTACGGGACGCGATTTATATCGGTGTTATGTTTTGATGCCATTTGGAGTTCACTAAGATTCATGTGAGAGCAACAGTATTTCTATGCAGGTTGAGCGATGTAACAAAATATCGTGTAAAGAGATTTACTTATCTTGTAAAGAGACTCGCTCTATGATGTTCCTTGGGATATTCATTCATAAAAGTGATATGAATACCATAATTAGATTGAGGAGGAACAGTGAAAAGTAAATTACCAAAATATTGAACAACCAAGTAGGTACACTACTACACATTTATATTTTGTTAACATTTTATTATATTTATATTATATTATACTATATTATATTATATACGTTTTCACCACACTATCACGACTGCACAAGTCAAAATGATATAAGTTACCAAGCAGATGCCAAGGTATGTTGTATTGAATAGTATCAACATTTGAGTTCGGTTTTACGAAACGTTGAAATTTGGCAAGAGCTGATGAAGGCAGTACCGGGCAGTTGAGTTGCCTGTTGTGTTAACTTAAAACGAACAATACAATGCAGGGCCACGGTATAAGGTAAATCTATTCTTCCGGTGGGAATAAGGTGCTTTTGAAACTTCAACATTTCAAATGAAATTAGGAACGTAGAGATTTGCTCAAAAGATGGAGCATGTGCAAAATATACAAAATGGCTCATTATAGAGAACGTGGCTCAGGTCTTCGGGTTTTATTGAGTTTTGTAACCAATTGTAACCGATTGTCAGATAAAGTTCTGGGGGTGAATTGTAACATATGCTAGCCTGGCTAAGGCTTACAGAGAAGGTATATGTCATTTATGCCATGTGTAGAGAGGAAGCATAACTAAGTGTAATGGATGAGTAATAATAACCATTCTGGAAAGTAACAAAGTGAACATGAGTATACTCATAGGAAAATTAATTATAGGTGTATAATAACACCAGTAGACTATAAGAATCTTATTTATTATTTAATCAAATGATTGTGTTCTCATTTCCATGAGAATGTCGAAATTGTTACGAATTACACTTGTAGAATTGAAACTTTGGGTTTAGAGTTAGCAATGTTAAGATGTTATTGATCAGACAAAGTTAAAGTTCGTTTCTCATTTATCACTACCTAAGGATTAATTATTGTCAGTGAATTGCATAGGGTTAACCAAAATGAGTAACGGGAAATGATTACTTATAATATTATGCGCTTAGGTAATTAACGGAAAACTCTGTGTAATGCTGGAAAGCTACTTCTGAATAAGTTTATGTTTACAAAATGAACATGTGTTTGAAGGAAGCTTTTGTTGTTTGTGAAATATGGCAATTCAGTTACTTCAGTATAGCTACACGTAAATTCACCAGAGTTAGAATAATATGATGAGATGTGTCATGGGTGATAAATCCATATTTACTTATTAGGTGATGTTTTGTAACGCGAAAAGACGATGGAGACTGATGCTCTTTTACCCTAAAACATAGTCTTGTTATCTGCAACTGTACTTGGCTAAGGGTTATAATGCCAGTGCTTTAACATTTGGGGTCTCAGGCGTTAAAGACCAGCGTTAATACTACAAATGGCAGAGTAGCATCAGCAATCATCGTGATTTTAATTAAGTGTTCAAATTATGTATACTTCGGGACGAAGTTTGGGTCAGGATGACCGAACTGTTAGATTGAAAGCTAAATACAATTTATGTATGGTATCCCTGCAATGGTTTTGTAGAGTGGCAGCACTGCTCTGGGGAGTAATGACTATGGCGTAACGCTATTGACGTGTGTCTGTGTAAATAATTGCTAATTAAAGTATTAAAATGGATAAACCGTGTTTGGATTTAATATAAAGGATTTATTTATTTATTTTATTTATTTACCAGAATTTCAAAATCGGTTTAGTAGATCTAGAGATTACCCCCAACAACCTCACAAACTCACAAACTTTACCTCTTTATAATTTTATTTTTTTTATTTTTTATTTTTATTCATAAGGTTCACTAGCGATTTTTACATATTATGATTTAAGTTACATGGAGTTACAGAAACATGCCAATACATGTAAAATCATATTAAAGCGAACACTGCATGCATATCTCACAAATAATATCGTCAAATAGTTATAACTAAATTTATAAAGTGATACAAAAAAAGGCGCAGCAAAAATACTTATAGAGAAAAGAAAACTTATAGAAAAAAAATTAAAATTAAAAGTAGGTAAGTGCTTTTTCTACATCTACGAGTACAATAATCAGGCTAATTCATTTTAAGTTTTGTTTTAAAATATTAATATTTAATTTTACAATTTTAAATACCAATTTAGTAGATTAACCGAAACAATAGATAAACAGCTAAAAAAAAAAGTTATTTCTATACCTATAATTAATAAGTAATATAATTTCTATAATTAATTAATAACAGAAGTGTTTCCTAAGACAATCAGCGTGATTGGTTGATTAAGTTGCTAGTGACTAGTTTGCGAAACATGCCAGGTGGATTTATATTGATATCGAGTGACTGACTGAATTTGTTACATAATTTACATAACCGAGGGATGATGGAGTTGGCCCCAAAGACTGTTCGGTTGCGCGGAGGTACAAAAGGAGTAATAGCATGACGGGGATATCTGTTTGGTGCTCTGAAATTAATTTTATTGAGTAAGCTGGGGCAGTCTAATTTATTTCTCAATAGCTTAAATAAAAATATTAAATCTAGTAAATCTCTTCTTTGGTCTAGAGTCATTATGTTAAAATAATTCAGTCTTTTTTTATAGGAGACTACTGTTTTGTGGATCTTCGCAGTGTATGATAGGTGCCACATAAATCTTTTTTGGATACGCTCTAGCCTTAAATAATGGGCTGCGTAATGTGGACGCCAAACAACACTACAATATTCTAAATGACTGCGGACAAGGCTATTGTAAAGTATGATTTTTGTCTTCGGTTCTTTAAAAGTTCGACCTTGTCGCATAATAAATCCCAACAATTTTGCAGCTTTGTTTATTACATTTTCTATGTGGTCAAGATAAGTTAGTTTTTTATCTAGTGTAACACCCAAGTCTCGTATAAGCTCAACTTCCTTAAGAGTATTACCACTCAAACTATATTGTGTTTGTATGATATTAATTTTTCGGGTGAATTTAATATGCAGACATTTATTGATGTTAAGTATTAATAATAATAAGATTCAAGATTCAATTCATTTATTCAACATAGGTACACTGTGGGTACACTTATTGACGTTAAAAATTACTTACTTAAGTATAAAACATGATGGTGAAAATCAGTTACGGTATCTTAAAACTAAAGCTACGAGGGTTCCAAACGCGCCTGGTCTGAGAAGAGCCCACAACAAACTCAGCCGGGTTTTTTTTTATTATCACCATCTCAAAAATCATCTTAACTAAAGAACTGTCAGAGCTATTAGAGCAAATCATTGCCAAGCTTCCTTGTCGTTTAAGTAATCATTTGATTTAAACTGTGCTTGATGCGCCAGGATCGAGAAACTATAATTTTGATAGTATTGGTAATTATGTGCGCTCGTAACCTCTAACCTCGATATAAAAATAAAATGGTAGATATAGGGTAGCCTTTGGTTAGCCCTTATTTATTTTTCGCTTGCAATGATACCCGACAGTACTCGTTGATTGATTACATCCGGCCGGAGTGAAGAAAAACAAACGATAAAAGTAAATCACTACCTACTTACTAATATTATGTCTGTCTATCTGTCTGTCTGTCTGCCATGCTTTAACGGCCCATCTTTTCAACCGATTCGATGAAATTCAGTAGATATAGAGACATGCACTTAGCTACTTTTTGCCGGAAAATAGCTTACTATCATTGACTTAATGCTTACTATTATCTAAAAGGACATCAGGCTTTATTTATAAGCTTAGGTTATAGAAAAAATACTTATTAGTCAAATAGTTTGGCTAGATTGTAATTATTGTATTGAGCACTCTTCATTGGTACCTACTCAATGATAGAAAAAAAACATGTAGGCTAATATAGATAGGTATATGAAGAGTTAGAGGAAAACTTTGGAGATACCTACTTAAATAAGATAAAAAATTGTACTTACTTACCTAAGTACTGTTATCGTTTTTTTACTATTTTCATAAAATACTACATAGGTACTTAAGTATATTTTTTTGAGGTGTACCTACTATTAATTTTCTACATTTTATTTTGAAAAATACTATTATAATATTATATTGAGCCAAAAAAATGTTGGCAGCCCTAGGATTCCTAGGAACATCGCCTAGGAAGGAGGTCCATTTCTTGACTGAAAATCTCAATGGTATGCCGACTTGGGTTTCGTACTTTATGATCCGCAGCCGATAAAGTATCACCATAGGCTTCCATGATCAAAGTGCGTTGAACCTTAATGGCTTCGAATCGTCGGCAATTAAATGGTCGAATCTATTGGTATTGGTACCGTATTGAATCGATCGCGCATTGCCTTTGAGTGGCCGACTGGAAAATACGAGTAGAGTCAAGTGCCGCTATCACTACTGTACTGGGCACTGGCAGAATGAATGACGCCTCTGGGTAGTTATAGCTAATATTCTGTGCCTGGTACCTACAAAGTAGTAGAGTTCTAGAACGCCTCTAGAGTGATTGCTTGAGAGAACTCTGAAGCGCGGGGACACCGCCAACTTCCTAAGAGTATGTCCAGACTAGTATAGGTACCACTACCTACTTACCACAGATATTTTTTTTAAAAGTGAAAACTTATTTAGCCGCGTTGAGCACTTTTTGGTAGGGGGTATTGGTAGGGGGTAAACTTGTGGATTCGCGTCATGCTTGCGTTGTTACGAAGACAAAAGGTCTTAAATATAAATAGGTAAGTATTTACACATACATACACACTACATAGTTTTACTTTTAAGGTTTATATTTTAATTAAGTATTTTAAATATTTGTTTTCACTTCTACCGGCAGTTCCTATGACTGCCAATTTTTGTTAACTCCTTCGTAATCAGTCCTACTGACAGAATTCCTTGTAAAAAATCCCCAAAAAACGCAATATATTCTCACCTAACTACTTTTGGCCCCAAAAAGTTCAAACCCAAGGCCTCATCATCTACCATCATCCGCAGTAACTTACCACGCTTACCACTCACCTACCACGGGGCACATTCTGTAAAGATGTAAGTACCTTACGTCCCAATAGTCGAAATTCCAGGAACACGTAGCCTGGGTAGGTACGAATCGATTGGCATATTACTCGTAAAGTCGTTTATATTCCGAACTGCTAAGATATGGAATGCCTTTCCGGCTTCCGTTCTCTCTTCTATACTTATAATAAAGGCAATTGCCCTCCACTTTGGGCTGTATCACCACTTGCTAGCAGGTCTGATTACAGCCGTAATTGTAAAGTAAAGCCAATGCTAGTCTATAAACTAAAAAAAATCTGGAAAGTAGCGCGTAGACCTATTTTCTGTATAGTCTTAATTGATAAAAATATCTTCGAGTGTCGGTCTGGTAATGGTATGATAACATCGAATATGTACTATATGAATTACGTGGACTGCGTCTGGGATTTCTCTTACAAGTAAATCTGGATAAAGCTGATCGCAGATTACAGCAACGCATACACTGCAAGAGCCGCGCGTACCGCACGCGCCGACCGCATCGTACCTAAAAAATCCGGTTCACATTAGCAGTAGCAACCACATTAGTGCATCAGGGTACAAATAAAAATATTTTGCTTGACTAAGGGATAAAATATGTATTGCAGTTATTATATCAGTCAATACTCATTCATTCTCATTCATTTTTTGTGTACTCGCTGTTGGTATACTTACCGAAATACAATAAATAAAATAAATAAAATTACAGTTACAATGGGCAACGAATGGAAAAACAGCGGCCGTCAAAACCTAAAAAATCCGGTTCACATTAGCAGTAGCAACCACATTAGTGCATCAGGGTACAAATAAAAATCTTGCTTGACTAAAGGATAAAATATGTATTGCAGTTATTATATCAGTCAATACTCATTCATACTCATTCATTTTTTGTGTACTCGCCGTTGGTATACCGAAATACAATAAATAAAATAAAATAAAATAAAATAAATAAAATTACAATTACAATGGGCAACGAATGGACGAACAGCGGCCACCAAAGAAACTGATGTCAAGCCCAGATGGGCGTAGGAGTATCGGTCGACCAAAACTTCGTTGGTTGAATGGGGTAAGGGGTTAGCCAAGATGCAGAGCGGAATGGTTTAAAAAGCTGGAGAACGAGCGCGAATGATAGAGATAGATGGAGAAATCTTCTGGGGCAGGCCCGGGCCCATAAAGGGCTGTAGCGCCGACGATGATGATGACTCATTCATTCGAGCTATTCAATCATACTCTAATAATCATGTTAAATGTCTATGTATGAGCATTGTATGTGTTCATTTAATTTAAACCCCATAGAGTACGTCTAACAGTCCCGTGGTCGTGACAAGAATCGTGTACCGCATTTGCCTTTTGCGGGCGTGCTTAGGGCTTTCGAATACCGGTTTTTCTCAATACCGGTATTAATACCGGAACGATTTTTTTCAATACCGGGATCCCGGGATCCCGGTATTGGAAAAAATTTTAAATGTCGTAGATGTTTTTTAACTTAAAATTAGTCTTTTCTGAACAAACGGCACCATAAAAAACAGTTTTTTCATAAAAAAATTTTTTCACCAAATTAACTCAAAAAAGTGCCTTTTCTGCATAAATTCAGTGAAGAAAAGCCGTTTTTTTTTCACTCAGCGAGATTTTTTTTGGATTTAGAATGCTGTGGTTGATTATTACGCTGTGGATTGGCATGTCTATTTCACTGTCTCACGAAACGTTAAGTAACTCCTTCACTCTATTTTATATCATGCAATATTTTATGAAGTTGTATTTTCTTTAAAAAAATCCCCAAGTATTGATTTTTAGATTTATTTGTATTTTGAGTATTGAGATAGTTATTTACGCGTTGACTTAATTCTTAAGAAACGATCGTTTGTTTCATGTACGTATAAGGTGAAAATTACGAATCACGTAATGTTCTGAAACTCCATCACATCATTTTAAATACAATCTTATTAAGTAATACATAAATTATTATCAAATAATCAATTTCTTATTCATATCAATCAGAATATCAACTATATGATTTTTAAAATAGAACTATTTGTGGATGAATTCTTACGAAAATATATATTTTTAACCTCCATTGAATTTTGAACATTTAATATAAAGTATATATTATTTTGTGACGCACTCTCTCAACGTACAAAATTAAATAAATATGGCAGGGAATTTTAAATAATTAGTGAAATTAGTGTCGAAGATTGTAATTTAAACAACTATCGTCGTCGTCGTCTCAACCTATATATGTACATCCTGGACGTAGGTCTCCTGCATGGATAGCCACAGAGCACGGTCTTGTGCCCCTTGTTTCCAGCGGCTCCCTACACGGCGGCTACACGCTTGAGATCGTGCGTCCACCTAGTGGGAGGTTGTCCAACACTGCGCTTCCCGGTGTGACGCCGCAATTCAAGCACTTTGAGACCCCAACGCCTATCGGTTCTACCAACTATGTGCCCCGCCCATTGCCACTTAAAGCTTGGACTCTTCGAGCTATGTCGGTTAGTTGGATTCGGCGGTTGACCTCTTTCTCGAAATTGGACCTACCTAACTGGACTGTATGTCCTAGGTATATGTACTCATCAACAATTTCGAGTGCAGAATTCTCAACTAACACAGGTTGGAGCTGAACGTGTGCATTAAAAATGATCTTTATCTTGCTCATATTAATTTTTAGGCCCACCAGGTTGAGGAAATACTAAATGAGTAATAAACGATATTTTTGTAAGAAGTCGATCGAAGTCGAAGAAAACGATAATTTAGTCAAAACACAAATTAATCAAAAATTCAATAGTTATTATTTGAAAGAAAATAATATACCTATCATAATAAAATATGCATTAGTTATAAATCAGATTTCTGAACGTTTTGAGAGACAATGAAATAGAAATGCCAAGCCACAGGGATCTAAATTCAAACACTAATTTTTCCCTCTGAGTGAACAAAATCGACTTTTCTTCACTGGTTTTAAGCGATAATGGGGCTCTTTTTGAGCTAATATGCTTAAGATACAAGTTTTAAACTTAGCCGAATAAAAAACAGTGGCATCTACCAAGAAATATATGCAACAGTCACTGTTTCGTTTATAGTGTCACCAATACCGGTATCCCGGTATTAGACATTTCAATACCGGTATTGAAAACCGGCGAAAAAAGTCCGGGATCCCGGTATTGGCCAATACCGGGATCCCGGTATTGGAAGCCCTAGGCGTGCTGTTCTTGCGTCTCGCGCGAGCAGGCGATCATCTTAAAACACACATTTACGCATGTCTCCTTGAGTCATGACGCATCTTCAAATACACGTAGTCCGCCCCAGTATCCTGTTTAAATAAAGTTCAGCCAAATGTGATTCATTTCGACGGATTCACCCAACCTCAATGTGGGAACTACATTAAAAAATATGTAAACTGGACTTTTTGGCTGCAGAAAATAGTACCTATGTAAATACAGAATCAAATCTGGGTAAGGTAGGTAGATAAGCGTCCAGTACTTTATCAAAATTATACCAGTTACCATCCTACCGGCAAACACCGCCAAGCGATATAGCGTTCCGGTACGATGCCGTGTAGAAACCGACTAGGGGTATGGGGTTAATATAACTGCCATGTAACGGTTAGCCCGCTACAATCTTAGACTGCATCATCACTTACCATCGGGTGAGATCGTAGTCAAGGGCTAACTTGTAGTGGAATAAAAAAAATAAAGAGTTCAAGTTCAAAGTGAACGGGCGTACGAAGTAGCGGACATAATCTAGTTATAGCCATATTCGTAAGTAATTATGTAATTATCTTACCGTAGCATTTAGGGGTGCCATGGTGGTTACAGATAGTTATCACAATATCACTTATCATTCGAGCTGTCAATTTATCAGCTAAAAACTAATTACCCCTACAGCCCCCCTATACTCTAACTCAGTGGCTATCAAGAAATGAATATATTTTTTACTAGCTGATGCCCGCGACTTTGTCCGCGTGGATTTAGGTTTTTCAGTTCCCGCGGGAACTCTTTAATTTTCCGGGATAAAAAGTAGCCTATGTGCTATTCCAGACTATAATCTATCTCTGTGCCAAATTTCATCCAGATCCGTTAAGCCGTTGGAGCGTGATTGAGTAACAAACATCCATACATCCATACATCCATAGGTACATCCATACATCCATCCAAACTTTCGCATTTATAATATTTATTTGATTATTTGATTGCATTCTATTTGCAAATCTAAATAGAGGAAGTCGCTACTTTACTTGATCACTTGTTTGCGTGTACCATTAATATAATAACGATCTCAAAGTGATCTCATCCTATGATTAATTAATTGTACGCTTATTCTAAAAATATACTTGCAAAGGATTGTCACCCATATTTTATTGCAAAAAATATAGAGCTAAAAAAATCACATAAGTAGAGACAATATTGTGCGTCGTTAAATCGAACACAGGAAGTATGGAGTCGGTTATCTATATATTTTTTTGGAACGAACTTTTTTTTTAAATTAATTTTTAGGCTCACTCTCGATGTGAAATTTACGTTTAAAACACAAGTATGTAAATAAATTAATTAATTAATTTTATTTCATAATCCCACAATATGGGAAACGTAATAACATTTAACGCCTTACATCTAGGATAAAATATTGTTAGTCGAATAACAATCAAAATATCATTTTGCACTGGTTTTCCGAACTAGTCTCGGAACACAGGCGGAAAAAACATTCGAACGCATTTTTTTACACTATTATTGTTGCCGTGATGTATAATTAGAAATTAGTAAGTCTTAGATATGCCTTGACCGCAAACCATAAAATAAGGTCATCAAAGCACCCTAGTACAGATGCTACATTAGGCTGATCTCCAACTGACCACACTTCTTTTTCCTTATTCCAGGCAACTTCATAACAACAGTGGCACTGCTCATGCATCCAAAACTACGTGGTCACGTGACCACCATGTTCGTGCTATCCCTCTGCGTGTCGGATCTTCTGTTCTGCAGCATCAACCTGCCGCTCACAGCTAGCAGGTAACAGTATACGTCTCCTGCCCCCCTAGCATGGTCCGAGACAATTTTCTCCCCGAGGAAAGGATACAATTTTTATTCCTAAATAAATAAATAAAAACGCTAAATAACGTTGGATAAATAGTCCCCCGAGTCCCCGTGAAATGTCAAACGGGGATAAACTTCTCTTCTCCCCTGTTGCCGTGCTCTAAAGAAGTGGATAAGTTAATTTTATCTCTTGTCAGTGGATAAAATCGGGGGATAAAATTTTTATCTCCGGCCCATGCTAGCCCTGCTGGGGGGTTAATTACTTAAAATACTACTCTAATGGGGGGTTACTAGTTAGTAGTTACTACCATCACTTTAAGCAGTATCATTTCAAAATAAGTAATAACTGTTTTCTGTCACATACCTTAGCACCCCTAAAATAAGGATTATAATTATTATTCTAAAACATGAACTATAACAATATAAAAATATTACGGCTTTAAGCTATGGTAGTATGCCCCCTGATTTGCATCAATAACAGTAGATCAGAATGGAAAATAGATAGAAAATAAAATAATAGATTTTTTCTCAACTAAACTTTTACAAGAATTTTTGAATCGACAAGTAGGTAGGCAGGACATTGCTGATTCGGAAATCCAGAGAACCAGAATCATCAAGGAACTTCATAAATAAAAATTTGTGATATGAGAAGAAATGGGATCAATAGGTATAGAACAACCCAATATGTACCTACCTCAATGGAACAATCCCTTCAATTATGGACATCTATTAATTGACGAAGTTTTAATACCCAAAACTAAAAGCATGCTGCATGACTCAATTTATTATTATTAGATGCATAACACCGTATCATACATCTAATAATAATAAATTGGGTATTATAATAGGTTAAGCCGTGTT
This sequence comes from Erebia ligea, assembly GCA_917051295.2. Lineage (NCBI taxonomy): Eukaryota > Metazoa > Arthropoda > Insecta > Lepidoptera > Nymphalidae > Erebia > Erebia ligea. The sequence goes on along the minus strand of OU785234.1, from coordinate 1,487,758 downwards.
ACTTGAACATATTCAGTAAGTACCGGTATTTAGCTAGCTTACTCAAGTTTATAATAGTTAATAATAGCTTGATTTAGTAGCTATATGGCTTCGGTAAGGATCAAGTTATAACTGGTGATGTAATATTTAAAATCTAAAAAGTAAAAAAAATATATATAAACCTTAAAACTAAGGCATTAAAGTTTAATTACGAATGTATTATATTTATATTAAAGACCTTTTGTCTTCGTAACAACGCGAGCATGTCGGTGTTCGCGAGAATGTCGGTGTTCGCGAGCATGTCGGTGACGCGAATCTGGTAAATCTGGCGAATCTGGAAAGAGTGCTCAACGCGGCTAAAGAAGTTTTCACTTCAAATATAAACAACCTACTTAATAGATCCAGTAAAAAACTCAATATTAAAATACCGTTGTAATTTGACGCCGTCCATAATTCAACAGCTGTCGTCATTTGTCAGTCGTCACAGCAAATATTGCAGACGTGACGGTATTAGAATTCAGAAATACTCGTAGGTAAGTAGATAGTACTAGCACGTACTTGTACTTACCTAAGTAATAACTATTCTGTCAACTAGATAATTTACGCTACCGTAGGCATTATTCGATTTGATATGATATTAGTTCACAAACTGCAAGTTGGTACGTTAAACTTGTACAATTTTATAGCTTTTTTTTTAAACTATTTAAGAGGGTAATTTATTTTAACAGTGACATTTAATAAAGTTCTTTCGAATTAGTGGTAGATTCACTTGATGATCCAAAAGCTCTTGTAAAAGTTTATAAAAAATAAAAATCTTAGTCAGCTATGAAACTACGTTGCCTCCCTGATTAGTATTAAAATATGACGATGATAATAGTGATGTTACGTCAACAGGTACATCAAACAGCAATGGGTGCTGGGTCCGCGGCTGTGTCAGATGTTCGCCTTCGTGTTCTATGGAAACGAAGCTGTTTCTCTGCTCTCTATGGTCGCCATCACTGTTAATCGGTGAGTACAAGTCCGTCAAACTCTGACCCGGTGTCGCTAGTATATTTTATTAAAAATGAAATTAAAAAAACAAACTTAACAGGCATAAAAATTAGATCCAATTTTGGCCACCAAGATAATAATATAAGTATAGTCCATCAGATAAGTTTGACGGACTATACTATTGGTAGGTACATCGATTTACCAACTAAAGATACAACATTATCTACAAATTAATACTCAAAAAGCGTCCACAATCGCTTATACAACCACAGCTATAGATAATAGACAAAGAGACACCAAACGGGTCACAAAAACCAACCATATAGCTGTATATTTAGGGTTAAATTTTGTAATAACAATTCGACACATACGACATTTTGTCGCCTAGTGTACTCATGCGCGACTGAGGCAAAAATTGTTCATTGTGCACAATTTGACCGTGCCGTTTTTTGCGTTTCGATGGTGCGTCTAAGGTATTGGAAAGTCAATGTATTGGTAAGTCAGTTCCTTTCGATTTCTTCAAACTTCTTATATCATATCTTAGTCGTTAACTAGCTGATTATTTGGTTCTTGGGAACTTGGATTTTCCGGGATAGAAAGCCTCTCATTTTCCAGCTCTACATTAAATATAATGCCCTTGTAAAAAATCACGTCGATTATGGAAATCTACCTCTACACTAAAGTACATTTTAATTTTAAAAAGCATCAGTATGTACTTCTAACTTAACTACCTTGTGAACATGAAAATTGAGGGTAGAAAGGTGAATAGATATTTTATAATCATTTTGAGGTTTCTTAGAGTTCAGAAATTAAACACCGTTTTAGAAATAATAACCGCCAAAATTTCATTTTCTTATCCTGCCATATAAGTGTATACTTAACTAGTATATTATTTTAAAGTCAAGGCTTGGCTTTAAAATAATCTACCTACTAGTCAAGTATGAAGCGCAAAGAATAGAGCAAGTGCAAACGTGACGTAAGTGAGGCACGATTTTAACAGCAATAAATAACGTGTCAGACATTTATACACTGCTTGAGTGTTCCCACATATTATTTTTATTTTACGATACTCAAGCTTTCGGGATACATTCAAGAAGGTGGTGGGGTACTGCGTTTGCGTACTGCTTTTATCTTTTATTCCTTCCGGGATAAGCACGGAATAAAGTGTGTTAAACAACACTGACATCTTTACGGTTGGCTTTCAGTTTTTATGAGACGGCGTGATTGATGAAATTGAAAATATTCTGAATTATTTAGGTTAAGGCACAAAGTGGATTTCCAATTGTATGGTAAAGATAATATAATTAATTAATCTGTATTGGCATAAGATATTGCCTTTTTATCCTTTTGAGTGTAAAATTGATAACCATGAGCCGGCAAAAAGTATTAACATAATCAAAATAATATGATATTAATAGCCGATGCCCGCGGCTTGTCCGCGTGGTTTAAGTTGTTTTTGATTCCCGCGGGAACTCCTTAATTTTCCAGGATAAAAAGTAACCTGTGTCACTCTCCAGGTCCTCAACTATACTCATGCCAAAAATCACGTCAATCCGTTGCTCCGTTAGTATGATTACTTACGACCTTCTTTTCTCACTTCAGGATGTGGTAGGTGTACTTTACAGTTCGTCAATTTTATCGGACCCACTGACAGCGTCGCTAGTATATATAGATTTAAAAAAAAAAAAAAATTAGTTCCATTTTTGGCCACTGGGTCAGATAAGTTTGACGGACTATAAAATACCTCAATGAACGACGAAGGCCATACTCGAAACAGTTTAGGTGCTATTTTCGGTGGACGTGACGTCATTCAGACATATTTAGCGTAACTTCCGTCCGAAAAAACATCTGAGTAACTGTCAAGTCGTGCATAATAGTTTCACAAACTTATCTAGCCCGGTGCCAAAATTGGAACTAATTTTTGACCGAGCGAAGCGAAGGTCTCTGAGTCTACTTGGGTGAATTGGCACTTGTCCGTCCGTCCGTCCGTCCGTCCGTCTGTCAGAGCCTTATAACTTCTGAATTGCTGAACGTAATTACTTTAAATTTAAATATAATATGTAAATCGATGGCCTCCCGCCGAATATGGCTTAAAAAGTTATAAAAATCTTTATTTCAGGGGGGCTCTCATAGAAGCGAATGAGAAGTAAAATATTTTTTATAGCGTTACATAGGGTTGCAGTATATCATTTTAAAGATAATTAGGAATAGAGTCCAAAAATATTTTTTTTTGATTTTTTCCCCTAAAATTGACGAAATGGGGGGCTTTCAAAGTGGCGATTTTCTAACGTCCAAAGTTGACCTCAGAACTCTCAATTTTCTGAACTCTCAAGCCTGAAACTTGATCAATTATTTGAATTATATCCTGTACTTGAGCAACAAATACTAAAATTAGATAAATATTATAAGGAAACGAAATTATTTAATTTTTAATGATGATGATATTTTTAACAGAACTTCACACTGATGTCAATAGATGGCGCTCTGTGAAACCGCGAGGTCTCAGTTCGGGGCGAACCACTAGTTATGCCCGTTTTTATTTTTATTTTATTTATCATAATATATACTTGCGATGGACTATATTAATGTGGATCAAATAAACCCCAAAATAATTAAATTTAAGTATGTATTGACATTGAGATTTGAGTTAGATTCGTTTGCGTCATGCGGCATGCCACAACACTCGCTCGCGGTCTTTCAAGTTTCAAGCACCCCAAGATTGCAGTGGATGATTTATTACTATTGAATCGATGTTTAAAACCGTTTAATTTTCTTCAAAGATGCTCTAATAAAGATGCCATATTATCCTCATATAAATGCAAATATAAATGTCTGTCTGTTTGATGAAAGGTTTACAGATAGCGTACATCTCAATGACGAGCATAGGCTAAAAACCGGAAAAGTGCGAGTCGGACGCGCACATGAAGGGTTCCATAGTTCATACCAACGTACAAGATGTATGACAGACTGACAACAGCTAGGCTTACTAATAGGGTCCCGTTGGCAGTTTGGCACCCTTTGGGTATGGACTACGGAATTCTTAAAATCACGAGTTCCTAAGGAATTTTCAAAAAACATAAATCCACGCAGTTATTTTAATAGCTAGCCTATTCCAGTATTTAGATTAGAGTTTCTATTTATTGTTATAAAAAAATATTCTTCTAAAAAAACAATTTCTTAGTAGATCCAACCGTCGTTGCGTCGATAAACCTTATCAATTTAAGTAGGTACTACAACATACTAATTTTTTTCCAATAATTTGAAACCGTTTTATCTTTTAGCTTTTAGGTTGAATTTACATAACTTTACACAGCATAAAACGCAATCACGTCCTTTGGTATTTGGACACGACTTTAATAGTTATTATCAGTACATAGTTTGAAATTCGAATGGGTTTATAGATACATAATAGAGACTCAGTAGCTAAAGGAAGTCTCTTTATTTAAATTTAAAGGTTAGGCTTCAATGCCTTCATACATAGGCATTAGGCCGGAAATTGTGCACTCTCAATGGTAGGACAGCCAAAGCATAATATACCTAATATCAATTTTAAAAAAAACTGGTCAAGTCGGTAGAGATTTTGCCGTCACTACCATTGCCAAGCATACCCGTTTTAGTCCTTATTTTTAGAACTGTACTTCTCATCCATAGAATCTTGTACGGGAACACTTCGTAAATATCAAAAATCAGAATCTTTTCCTATCAACAATTATTATTATTATACTCTTTATTTGTCCACCACAACACAAAAATATAAAGAACACAAATACACAGAAGAAAGTAGAACACAAAAGTCGGCTGCATCGCTTAGTAGTGATCTCTGCCAGGCAACCTTAAGATTAGGAGAAGTTGAAGAGATTAGCCTGCGGGCTAGCTTGCCTTGTCTTGGGCTGCCTTGATTAACAATTCTATTATTCTTAGTGACATTTTCAATTTAAAATGGCTCCATCATACCGCCCCCATACCAGCTAGATGCTTTAGTTGACGCGTGTATTTTGAGCGATGACGATGCATTTTAATTTAACGTCCTATTGTTGGACTGTTAAGTTACATTTGAGTTACGTATAAAAATATGCTGAGTGCATTGCGTTGAGTGATGCTCATATGCATGTTATTAGGGTTGAATGACGGCGATGGTATCAGCGTTGAAAAGAATCATTTATAAATCAGTTGCACCACGGAGAGTTATCAATTCAATTCAATTCATTTATTTAAAACATGTAGACATACAGGTGTCTCTTATGTTACGTCATGTTTTGACTCTACCACCGGTTCGGAAAGTAAATTCTGCTGAGAAGAGCCGGCAACAAACTCAGCAGTTGCTCTTTTTTTTTTTTTTAAACAATATATTACATTACGTAGGTATGTACTTATGTGAATTAAATACAATAGTGTAAGTTATTATACTGTCCTGTCATGGGGAGCTGGACCCAAAGTCGGTTGCTTCCATACAACTTTGTCATTAAGAAATTCGTCAATTGTATAATAGCCCCGACTCAACAAGTGTTCTTTTACGGTTTTAGATCGTATCCAAGAAGCTAGCAAAATGAGTTCCACAAACCTGACTTTTGCCGAGGTCTATAGCCAGTGCCAGGCCAATCATGCCCGCGACTTTTTCCGCGTGAATTTAGGTCTTATAAATTATACACATTTTCGGAACTCTTTAATTTTTGTTAAAAAAAATAGCCTCCAAGATGCAAAATAGGTAAATTTCTGCACCAAATTACATCTAAATCGGTTTAATAAATTACCATCAAAAGGAAATTAATAGACTCACTTTCGCATTTATTATTTTAGTTATAATATTACTAGCTAATATACCTAGGTATGCTCGCAGTTTCGTCCACGTCATCGACCACTAAACCTATTAGTGGTCGATGGTCCACGTGGAATAAGTTTTTAATTCCCACGGGAACTCCTTAATTTTCCTAGGTGAAAAGTAGCCTGTCACTCTCTAGGTCTTCTATATAGGTACATGCAAAAATCATGACGATCAGTAGCTCTGTTGCGGCGTAATTGAAGAACAAACAAACACACTTTCGCATTTATAATGTATGACGGAAGGGTTCACGGGCCTGTAATATAATATGACGCAGGAAGAGATCTTTGAGCTTTGGAAAACGTATCGCGTAATTACTAAATAAATTGCATTCAACCACACGAGTAAAGATATTAAACCGTTAACCATGTTGGTATATCTCGATTCGCACCTCTTCAATACATTTCAATAAAGTTACCAACGTATAAATGTTTATTTATCACAAACATACGTCTCTCCCACCGAAGAATTAATTTTTAAAATTTTTACGACTCCACGGTTTTTGCTGTTAAAGTTTTTTCAACAAAGGCGCGGTTGACGTGTATGTAAAATAATTTATACATTTTATTTGTTGCGTCTGTGAGAGTTCAATAATATAATCCCATGTGGCTGACAACAGTTATATTGTATTATTATTTAGGTATCAATTTTAACGATCTTATTGTTTTTTGGTATTTCTTCATAGAAACAAATAAGTAGCAATAATTATACTTTGTCTTTGAGGATTTTTAACAAATCCACCATTTTTATCCACTACATGTTAGCCTTTGACTGCGATCTCATGGGTGGTAAGTTATGACGCAGTCTAAGATGGTAGCGGGCTAACCTGTTATGGGTATGTCAGCTGTTATAAACTCAAACTCAAAACATATTTATTCAAAATAAGTACCTACAAAGTACACCTTCTGAACGTCATGCTTACAAAGTTTAAGACGTGATGGTGAAAATTATCTATGGTAACGGGTTCCAAACGCGCCTGGTCTGAGAAGAGACGGTTAAACCCCTAATTGGTTTCTACACGGCATCCAACGCTAAATAATTGCTTGGCGGCACGTCTTACCGGCATTGTGGTAATTAGCCACACCCAAAGCCTCCCACCAGACCAGACCAGAGTAAATTCAGAAATTATATATATTCTCAAATTGACCCTGGGATCGAACCCGGGACCTCCCAATTATGACAGCAGAGTTCAACACTGCGCCAGGAAGATCGTCAAAACCCTCTAGATTGATTTTCAAAAATCCCACTCGAATAATGCTGGGTCGGGTCGGGCCCACCAGCCCGCATTGGAGCAGCGTGGTGGGTCTAAGTTCTAAATCTCCTCCTATGAGAGTGGAGGCCTGTGCCCAGCAGTGGGACGCTAATGGGCTGTAGTGGGGTCAGCTGGTCAATAAAAAAATCTAGAGCACCGTAACGCATCAAGGAATATGTAAAACATTAACAGAACGCAAATAAAACCTAAGATGAAAGCTCGCTAACGAGGTACCGGCACACTTGTTAGATTTATAGCGCATGAAATATATTAGCTAACTGTTCAACGAGCTAAGAGCGATACTAGAAAAACTGACACATTACATTGATCTATCAGGCAGAACGTGTTGCATTTACAACAGCTTATATTGTTTTATACCGTTCGAAGCCGTGATATTATAGTAGGTAAGTAGTTATGGCACTACCGACCTCCTATGCAGGGTCGCGGTTTCGATCTTCGGGCACTCGAAGTAAGGTGTGTATTCGTTTAAAAAAATATTATTATAACTTGCTTCAAACGGTGAAGGAAAGGAAGCTTGCCTCACGATGCACGATGTTTAATCTATATCTGTGCCAAAGAGCAACGGCGAACTTCCATACATCAATATTATTGAGAAAAAATAATTATGTACACCTGTGAAAAAAATATGTTTTTTTAAGCGTCAAATATGAAGCTCACAGCAGGTAGAATTTTTTTTTTAAGAGCCTAGAAAAAAAAGATATTTCGTTTTAAAGTTTTGTAGGTTATGTGGTAATGTCCATAGAGGTAATATATCTCTATGGGTAATGTCACTTCTAAAAATGACAACCGGAAGAAAGCCACAAAAACAAAGACAGATGACAACCACAGACCAGTAAAACATTCTGCACAACCACAGACAATCTGTATCAGTGCTGCCATAATATTCTTTCAATTATTACCATTGTGTTAGAGATTATTAAATAAAGTATGCAAGAAAGTTCACTTAAATAATATAAAATACACTAAAAACAAGAGCAATACTATTATTTATGCAAACATTAATCAGACGAAATAATTACAATTTTTAAAACGATACAAAATAATCTACTAGTTTAGATTTATTCTAGCTACTAGGTAGATTATACATAAAATGGTAACACTAAACTGAGAAACGGGAACTAAATAATCAAAAAAGATTCCCTAAATTTTTTATTTTTTTACCTAGGTTCAATTAATTAAGGTGAATACTTGATAAAATATAAAAAAATAAGCAAATTACTTTCGTCTTTACCTTACTTGTGTACAATCAAGATTTAGTAAATGTGGTCAATAATAATTTCGCCGTTGCTCTTTCATCCAGATCCGTTTAGCCGTTCTGGCGTGATTGAGTAACAAATATCCATCCATCCAAACTTTAACGAGTACAGCCCGCTGACAGAGTACAGACATTGAATAGAAGCAGGCGATACTTAGCGGAAGTCCATGATAGATAGATAGATAGATAGATAGATAGATAAATTAATTCTTTATTGCCACACATAAATTACAGAAATAACTTAATTATAAACAAAATACAGAAAACAACACGTGCGCAAGGGCGGTCTTATCACTAAAAGTGATCTCCTCCAGACAACCCATTTCATAAGGAAAATTAAAAAAAAAAAAATGATAATGAAGGAACTAGAAGTTAATTGCTATAACTAATTCGCCACAGTAGATAAATCTATGTGGTACAGTGTGTATCTTGCACTTGCAGCTTGCGATATTCACCGCCCAATAAGCCAGCAATTAGTACCGACACGACACCACACTACACAAATCTTCTAAATTATTCTCAAGATCTCAACCCAGTATATATAATGTACTCTGTGTTCTCAACGTACGTTTCACTCCGACACCGGAGCATCTTCAGGAGATGTTGACTCAACAATGCACGATTGTAAGAGGACTGACATACGGACGGATGAACAGCGGAGGCTTTAGGAAGGGTCCCTTGGCACCCTTGCAGTACTGAACCCTAAAAATGAATAACACCCACTTCAAACTTCAAAGGCGTCACGCACTCGGCGCTGAGCCCGGTATTTATTTGATGGCGTGCAAATATTTACATGAAGTCTAGAAAATGAGGGAAAGCGAACATCTTACGAAGATTAACATCTATGTCGAACAAACTTTACTACGTAATTATAGTATAGAATCGGCGGCAAACACGGTAAAAAATCACCTGCTTAGTTAAATTGTTGGGAGGAAAGCAAAAATATTGTTGTTTTTGCATGTTTCGCACTTCGCATGTTGTGAGAATTAAATCAAATCAAATTATTTGTGAATACAGTTACTTACATACCTATTTAATCAGATGTGTCAGTGTGGTGTACAAATCTAACGGGCCATCTATTTTTAAGGAGGGATAAGACGTACAACTTACGACGTACTTAGTTAGGTAATATCTGTTTACTGTGGTAATAATTAATTAAATAGGTACGTCCATGGCCATTTTATAATTTTTTAAAGCTTTATTGAAAACTTTTAATACAGTCTTTGCTATGTATTTCAATACGTGCTTTTTGGGTATAAATTACTCTTTACTCTAATATTATGTGAAAAAGAATGTGTGAAAAGCGCGATTGGCTACAATTTTCTCGATGAAAATATTTTTCAAAGAATGCTCTATAACTTTGATTTTTTTTCGGGAATGGTGAACGGTAGGTACCTACCACTTAATAACTTTCCCTCCCAAAACCAATGTTGGTTATGGTTTATGAACGTGGATGAGGATCCACGTTCTTCGCTCCGTTTTAAGCAATTTTCTCATCTCATACTATTTTTTTATATACCTACCTAACGAACAGAAATCCCTACCATTCGACGCGGGCATGATTTGTAATTTGTAAAGTACCTAGGTCTAAATAATAAAGGTTAGACGAGCAGTAGATAATAAGTTTTATTTTAATGTTTTCATATTTCAACACAGAGATGGTTGATGATATCACCAACACTTAGCACATCCTCGTTTCATAGCGGTCGGAGATGAAAGCGATGCACAAAATAAAGCAACACATACCTATCGCAGCCTACGCCCTTCGCAGCCCTGCACAAAGAGGGCTTTGTGCTTCGGTAACTGACCCGTCCTCATGAATAGACTTTATTTTTACGGCTAATAGGGCGTGGTGGAACTTTCTGTGTGATGTTGGCTGAAGGTTATTGGCAGTTTGGAGTTATGTCCTTATTTCACTACAACTGCGATCTCAGAGAGGCACAGACCAATGGAGGCAAGTGATGATGCAGTTACCTCCATAGCTAGTTATTAGTTACTACTTAGCTAATGCTACGTTAATTTCACTAGTTTCTTGTACCTATCTCTTTCTCGGTGGAAAGGGCATTCCACAGAGAAAGACATACCTACAAGAAACTTCTCAATTCGACTGTATCTAAGTATGTTTTTTTTCTTTTTTTGTATAGGTACAATGTTACGCGTTCTTTTTTGTTTGGTAGATCATACTTCAGAGGTCCCATATAAATTTTATCGAAATTGATTTAGCGCTTTTTGAGAACATCAACAAAAAAAAAATTATGTATCCAGATAATGTTTTTTACTTTTTAGTTTACTTAAGTTGGTACATAATAGGTATAGTTTTGAAGTCGGTTTTTGTTTTCGATGAAAGCGAATAATTAATTATTAATAATAAAGTAAAAAATAATAGCAAGTTTGTATAACCCAGTTTTCCCTTAGCAAATCGTGTAGTAATCTTGGGGACTAGCTTGTACAGCTTAGCTTATCTAATCCTTTAGCAAACATTTGTTTCTCACGGTACGCGTTGAGTGCTTTTTAAGCGTGTGATAACAACCACTTTAGGGCTTGATTCGTTGGCTTTCGGTTTGTTATTGAATCGTTATCCGTTATTGGGGGCCTGAGTGATAGCCTGATAGGGTTCGATCGCACTACTGTAAAATTCAATAATAGGCAATGGAAATAGGTAATTTATTATGATAATGATAATTTCACCTCTCAGTGTACGGGCACGAAACTAGCGGTAGCGGGGCGATGCGATTAGTCGGCGAGCTGGCGACGAATTTCGGGAACAATTTGAAAGAGGTCTGGTCATACTTTATAACCGACAAAAACGTCTGGGATTTATTTTTTCGAATTCTATAAGTATAAAATTTAAAGATAAAAAAATCAAGTTGCCAAAAAAGTGTTTTTTCCGATTTTTTTTGCAAATGTTATATGCTGCGCAGTAGCGAAATAACCGCAAATGCTCTACCAGACTGGCAGAACTGGATTCGCCAATGAACGGAATTATATTTTTCCACAATTTCAGCTTGCCTAAAGGACCTTCCCGAAATTCGTCGCCAGCTCTCGGATTCCATCGCCCCGCTGTCGCCGTCGCTCGGCCATCGCTAGTTTCGTGTCTGACGCCTTATGCTCTAAAAAGGTGCCATTATAGCTTAGCGTAGGCAGACTAAAGCAAAGCCCCTAGCGATTAAAGTAATTTTTTTTAATTTTTGCCGTACTATTATCCAAGTACCTACTAACTACGTAGACTACGGAACTCTACCGTATGCGTGCTCTGACTTCTGAAATTCTATTTGGCACGGAACCCTAAAAACTTAACGCTCAATTTGTATTTTTTTATTTATGCGGGCTATGTTAGAAATTCGTTCCGTATTATTACTTTACAACGTACTTTCGGATCGGCTCATAAAGTTTATATAGTGGCTCACACAAAATACTCCACCTAGCTAAGTATTTTAATCTCTTTGGGCCAAGAAACGAATTAGTTTTAAGTTTTAACTGTTGTTTTACGCTATGCAAGGAGCTGTTAAGTGCCGTAGTTAACATGACGATTGACGAACGATCTTTCTGGATTGTTATATTTTAAAATTACGGTTTGTTATGTTAGTAATATTAAAAGGAAACTCGGTATTCATTTATTCATTTAATTAACCTACCCCACCCCAGCCTGCAAAATATTGATACTTGTAATAAAAAAAATACTTATCGATAGATTTTCAATAGCTCAATTCAACTACGTTGTCCTTTAAAATTGCTCACCTTAAATTATTTAATTAAAAATCAATAAAGTCGTTGAAAAAAATTAATTTATCCATACTTTCAAACTCCTATATGTTTTGATGTATACAATATTTTAATTACTCAAAGTGTTAAAAAACTGCTCAAGTTGCATTTATAATTTCTCAAGTACATACAAGTTACATAATATCAAATAGGCTACGCCAGAAGACTCGCTCCGTCGCCCCTTCAATCAGCTTCACCTACTCGACCTTCGTTTCGCTACGGAGGTCGCCGGCTCGCTTCGCTCGCCACCTCCCCTTTTCGCTCCACTCGGCCTCGTAGGCTCGCTTCATTCAGGACCCCTTCGCGAGCTTCTGGTTTCGCGCTTCATAAAAACACTCTAGGGGTGGGGCAGACAAGACTACGTGGAGTCGAATTTGGCCAATTCGGTTCTGTCACACTATTCGACCTAGTCTTCTGGCGTAGCCTATTTGATAAGTAACTTGTATACAGTACCTACTTGAGCAATTATAAATGCTACTTGAGCAGTTTTTTAACACTTTGAGTAATTTAAAATATTGCATACATCAAAAGATATAGGAGTTTGAAAGAATGGATAAATGATTTTTTTTTCAAAGACTTTATTGATCACATTGATGTTAAATAATTTAAGGTGAGCAGTTTTAAAGGACAACGTAGTTGAATAAATCTATCGATTAGTATTTTTTTAATTACAAATACCTATCATTATTTTGCAGGCTGGGGTGGGGTAACTATTTAACTAAACTTTATTTTAGCTATTTACACAAACAGCCGTAACGCCATTTTGATACAATGCTTTATAGTACGTTTATAGTCTATCCCATAGATAAGTTCGACTAGGGTTGCCATGTCTAGCGTCCACAACCACAGATACAATGATACCCTGATTATTAGCTGATTAGGCCTAACACTAGGTACCTAGGTAGAAAAAGGTTAGAAATAAGATCTCTTTAAGCGTAAGTGCACTCGTGAGGAAGAGATTTATTGATTTTCAGAGTAATTAAATATTCTAGTAAGTACCTGGCACTATTATACAGGGTTGAACAACTTGCTAATAATCTATCTCTAAATATTTTCAAAGTTCCACCGTTAGATAAGGTTCCATACTCATAGGGTTGTTTGTCAGGCGCTACCAGTTTAACGCCATACCTACTTAATATATAAGCCAGTTATTTCACAGCAAATTACGTGTTGGCATCTTTCTTGTTATTTACTAAAACAATTTACTTTGTGGTGGTACGGAAGTACGGAACCCTTTGTGCGCGAGTCTGACTCGCACTTGACTGGATTTTATTTCTTAATTTTTATTTCTTGTTACAGCTACACGTTGATAGCGTACTACGATATGTACTCACAAATCTACACCACCACCAAGATCTGGATACAGCTGCTGCTCATCTGGCTCGTCTCTTTTGGATTGATGGTGAGTTTTCTTTTAATTCACTGGCTTTACGGCTCTGGGTTCCAGCCTTTCTGAGCCTTGATGGTGAGTACATAATATAAACTTCTCCTTAGAAGGAAAGTAAAATACATATAAACTTCTCCTTAGAAGGAAAATAAAATACTTTTCTCCCTTTAATATTTTTTACTAGCTAATGCCCGCGACTTCGTCCGCGTGGATTAAGGTTTTTTGGTTCGGGAACTCCTTAGTTTTCCGGGATGAAAAGTAGCCTATGTGTTATTCCAGACTATAATCTATCTCTGTGCCAAATACCACCTAGATCCGTTTAGCCGTTCGGGCGTGATTGAGTAACAAACATCCATCCATACATCCATACATCCATCCAAACTTTCGCATTTATAATATTAGTATAGATTAAAGATACCTCTAAAAACTTAACTAATACTTTTTTTAAGCTTGGTGTTTTATATTTCTTTTTTAACAGACATAAAATTAGTTCCAGTTTTGGCCACCGGGTCAGATAAGTTTGACGGGCTGTAGAGCATTTTCATTAATTATTGTGATTGCAAGTGCGCAGCGCAATACACCCTCCCAATTCATAATGAATGAACAAAGTAATATACGTAACTATAGAATATGAATGCGTGAGCGCTGCTAAGCCTATTTGGAATTAGTTCATTGCACTTCCCCGCGTTATGTTTAATTGTCCCGAATTAACGCGCATTCGCCGCGCATCCGTATTATGGTGTGCCCTAATTTATTAACGGACGATTGTTATGATTGATACAACTCCATTAGTAATGGTGACTACTTTGCTAACATTATTGTGTCACCAAGCGAAGAATTAAGACTTATGTACTTTTTCGGTTTTCTGTCAAGCAAAAGACATATTGATATAGTTAGTAGGTATTTATGCCTATTCATAACTAGGTACCTACTTATCATACAGTCCGATTCAAACTTTATGACATGCCATGCATTTTCCATGCGCAGAATAGATACTTACTTGCAGAATACAATGTTAGGTATCAGCGGGACGGTTTCAGTCGACTGTACCTGCGCGAATTACACTCGCGGCTAACTTCCGAGACGTCATAAAAGTTTGAATCGGACTGTAGGTAGTTACTTACCTACATAGTACATAATAATTAGCAGATCCCTAGGGCAGATTCCTATTTTTAATGCTGTGAATTAAATATTAATAGTCTGTCTAGTAAAAACTGAGCGTGCTTAGAGGCGGAAAATTGAAAAATTAGGTGGTCGGGTATTCCAAAGAATTTTCTTTACTGTTTTTTTATAAATAGTTAGCAGTTAACACTGTGTTGCCAGTACTTAAAAATCCTACTCATGGTTTTCAGACAGACCCATCTACGTACTGCTGTCTGACCTCTCGCTCTATATTTGTTAGTCGAAGTGGGATAGCGATTCATGCCTGACTATTCGACTCCGATGGATTAAAAACACTTATGGAGCCGACACACTTTCTGATAATATCCGATTCGATCTTAAAATATAATTTCACATCATAATTTAAACACTTAAACGCGGTCAATTCAGAAATCGGGACAAATTCGATCGGAAGGGTTGCCCTCAGATTAAACTGACATTAAACTGACATGACATATATATATTTCATTTGTTATTCTTTGCAGATACCACCTCTACTTGGCATTTGGGGCCAGCTGGGTCTGGACCCGCACACGTTTTCGTGCACGATTCTCCCCAAGGACGGAAACAGCCCCAAGAAATATCTATTCGTGTTTGGGTTTGCGCTGCCGTGCGTCGTGATTATTTTATCCTACTCGTGCATTTACTGGCGCGTACGTGCGAGCAAGCGCAAGCTGGAGGGCCGCAGGTGTGTATGTGGGTGAGATATCGTGCATGGCTATTTGTACAATAGGGATGATGACAACTCAATCAAATCAGCAACTCTTTAACAAACTTAAAAACAGTATGGAAGTTTGTATGAAATACATGGTTGTGACGTCATCAAATTTCAACGCTCTTTTTATCTATAATCGGTAGTTTAAAATGGTTATCAAACTTAAAACTAACCGAGGATGTGAATTTTAGGTCTTTTTTAAGACCCTTTATTTTTTTTCATAATCAGTAAGAAATAATTTATTTTTAACACAGGCATCAATTAGTGTGTGGCGGTCTCCGCTGTGATTACTAAATCTGTCTCTCTCTGCATCGTATTCCTCATTAATGAGGGCCGTAACCCCTTCTAATTAATCACATAAAGCTGTTATTTTAGGGATATATTATCCCTCAAATACTGTCGAGAGTAGATTATTTGAATATTCTTATGGTTGTTTAATTTTGAATGTATTTTTTATAACGTTATCTTTGTCCACAGCAAACTCAGCGGTCAGACTGCCAGAGAAAAGGAAGAGGATTCCCGCCTCACCACGTTAATGTTAACAATATTCCTGTGTTTCCTTGCTTGTTTCCTCCCCCTCATGATCATGAACGTCTCGGATGATGGCATTACTTATCCTTGGCTACATATAATCGCATCAATACTAGCCTGGGCCTCTAGTGTGATCAACCCATTAATATACGCAGCTACCAATAGACAATATAGAGCAGCGTATGGCAATCTTTTAAAGTTTTGCAAAAATAATCCAGTCGCCCGAAGAACTACGTGGGGAAGTAGAACAGTTGGACATTCCTCGAATTCTCCACACTATGTTGATAATAAACGGAATAATTTGAAAGAGAAACCCACTAAATTATAGGCTTGTTCTAATAACGTGTCAATGTCAAGTCGCAAAGTGTATAGGGGCCATTAGAATAAATCTTGAATCGATCTCGTTTAAAATTGCACTCTCGAATATTGTGTCGATTATTTTGTACAATGTTACCTAAAAAATCTGTAAGTATTGGCAGCGCTTTGTGTTTATAATTTTCTGATAAGGGCTATAAAATTTTGATTTCAATGTGTTACCAAAAATATTGATTTCAATGTGTTACCAAAAATATTGATGTCGCGTGCCGCAGAAAGACTAACTACCTACGTTACAGAATAAATTTTAATAATACAACAAAAACACTATGATAAATCATGCGCATACTCATTTACCACGTCCAATTTCCATGTAATTTTCAACAGTTTAAGCGGTCAAATACGAATGGGTCTTTTCATGCACTAATAAAATATATGCGCGATGGAGCATGGATAGCATGGAGCATTTGTAAATCTTAACTGTAACTAGCGTACATTCTTATGTAAAAAAAAGGCTACTTTCATTAGGTTACTCTTGTAAATAAAAATGTTAATATTGTAAATATGATTTCTACTATAAAAAAATAATTATAATGTGAGGTATACTCAATGGTGGACAAAACATATTCGAATATGGGAAGACACAATGTCGAATGAAATGAGGATGTCGACAACATCTATGAAGCCATCGTTGTATCAGCGTAAAAGTTTAAGTTGTATATTTGATCGGTACTCGGTAGTTATATACCTACATGACCAAAGTAATTTATTTTATAAATAATAAACTAACTACGTTTTCCAAATTGATGATTTTTAGAAAAATTAAAGCATGTTACCTACTCGCACTAGAGACGATCGCAATCACCACCGATTAATTGTCGCAGCAAGAATACCATAAATTCAGCTAATCACAATAATTGAGACTCAATAAGGATGATGACAACTCAATCAAATCAGCAACTCTTTATCAAACTTAAAAACGCACTTCTAGTATGGAAGTTGTATGAAATTCTTGTGAAATTCACAGTTGTGACGTCATCAATTAACGCACTTTTTTTCTTTAATCTATTTTTTAAAATGGTTATCAAACTTAAAACTAACAGAGGATGTGAATTTTAGGTCTTTTGGAAGACCCTCTTTTAAATAATCAGTTAAAAATAATTTATTTTTGATATAGGCATCGTCCCTATTATTGATGCAGGTTTTTTAATACTTAGAGGTACTGAGCTTTTGTAATATTGTCTTCAAATTGCTGAGGTTTTGATAAATAATTATGAGACAGAGTGAACGTCCTTGTGCTATTTGCATAGGTACCTTTTGTGAATTGTCGCAACTTTGTAATATAGAATCATTGAAGAGGTTATTCTTTAAAAATATCCTGTCTTGTAATTTATATGTGTGATAGCGATTATTAATGACTTCGATAGCCTTTATTTGTAACTTGAACTGATCAACTGTGGGACCACCAAAGACGATATAGAACCTAAGAATACGTTTATTTTTATTAAAAACGTTTTCTTATTTACATTTTCATACCTTCAAATACGCTTTTATTTATAGTTGATCGCTATATTATATTCCATTTTGTGCGACGGAATAATATATTTTCAGCCCAGCATATCAGCAATATATTTACGTCTAGGTACCTACTAAATATAAAATAGTATTTAGTTTTATAGGTTACTTATTATCCACTAACTGTCGCAACTTGAAATTCTGGGCAGGCACCTTTCAATTTATCTTTGTAAGTTTATCATAGTCAGGGCCCCAATCATGTAAGAATTGTCCATCAAACGTTAAAGATTTTTGTCAAAGTAAAATAAACCATAAATGCATTGGGTTACAGCTCAATTTCGTCTGCCCATTCTTATACGTTTAGGTATGTACGATACTCTAAACGTATAAGAATGGGCAGAAGAAATTGAGCTCTAATTTAATGATGTTATGGTTTATTTACTTCGCCGCAGATTTTTAACGATTTCATCGGTCATCCTTATATGATTGGGGGGCAGGTCCACCTGCCGAGTAAAATCTGCTGATTTATGATTTTTCTACCAAAATAGTTCTTGTTTATTATAAACTTTGATGATTTATCTCCTCAAAACATTCCGTGTGCTTATTTAGTTGATATTTTGATAACAATAATAATTAAACAGTGAATATAATTTTATTATAATATGTACGTTGAAATCAATAGTGGACTTAGGTACTTATAGGCATAATTTGTATAATAAAACAGAATAAATATTGTACCTAACCCAGTAAATCTCATCTTCATAACTTTTTTTATATTGTACCATTTTTATAGAAAAGTATAGATATTTAGTTTACACCAAGACTGATATTAAAAAGTCAATTAGTTTAATAATAATTCTAATTAATTAAAATACCAACCATTAAACATAAGATTTCTTATATTA
The DNA here is from genome assembly GCA_917051295.2 of Erebia ligea. Classification (NCBI taxonomy): domain Eukaryota; kingdom Metazoa; phylum Arthropoda; class Insecta; order Lepidoptera; family Nymphalidae; genus Erebia; species Erebia ligea. The sequence continues at coordinate 1,469,151 of OU785234.1, read as the reverse complement.
TAATAGTCGTTATGATTATTTTGATTGATCATCATTATTTTTATTATATACCTACCTATAAAACATACCAAAGTTTAAATAAATGTATTTTATTTACTAAAATTGTGTTTTATTTCAATGAAAGATAAGTATTTCACCGTTGCAGATTGAGCTTTGGATAGACACCGAATTTCCCAGATTTTGAGAACCAACTTATATACTTAATATCCATCACAGATATCCATATTCCATACTAATATTTTAAATTCGAAAGTGTGTCTGTCTGTCTGCTATGTTGACATATATCTGTTCAACCGGTTTTGATGAAATTTGGTGCAGCGATAGGTTAGGTTAGGTGTATCCCGCGGAAGGACATAGGCTACTTTTTATCCCGGAAAATTCAAAGGTTCCCGCGGGAATCAAAAAATTTATCTGTTGAACCGATTTTAATTGAATTTGGTACAAGGATAGGTTATATCCCGGGGAAGGACATAAGCTACTTTTTATCCCAGTTAATTAAAGATTTCCGCGGGAATTAAAAAACTTAATCCACGCGGACGAAGTCGCGTACATCAACTAGTGTATCGTTAGGTATCTGATATGATCTTTTTAGAGTTTCGTACCAAAATGGTAAAAAAATTATCCGTCTGTCTATTCATCACCGGGAAACAAAAGCTATTCATCTCTGGTGTTACTGAATAATTAGTTGTAAAAAATCTAGCAAACTATGTTTAGCACCTAATATAATCATGATCCAGGATTATGGACTACATTTAAGTCAGGCCGTGTAGAGATTTCCTTACATTTGTGGTACAATAATCGACGTATATTAGTTATGAACTTTATACATTTTTCTACTCTATGGTTTTTAGGGTTCCGTACCCAAAGGGTAAAAACGGGACCCTATTACTAAGACTCCGCTGTCTGTCTGTCTGTCTGTCTGTCTGTCTGTCTGTCTCCAGGCTGTATCTCATAAACCGTGATAGCTAGAAAGCTGAAATTTTCACAAATGATGTATTTCCGTTGCCGCTATAACAACAAATACTAAAAATTAAAAATATATATATATTAAGGGGGGGCCCCATACAATAAACGTGTTTTTTTCGTATTTTTTTGCTCAATATCAAAAACGGTAACAGGTAGACGGTTCAAATTTTCACAGAATATTAACTTGTATATTACCTTTCAAAATAAATAATTAAATATCAATAAAGTAAATATTAAAGGGGGGCTCCCATACAACAAACGTAATTTTTTGATATTAACAATAAACCTCTACAAACAAAGTTAGTTTTGCGGTTCATTTCGTCTTGTTAGGGTTCCGTACCCAAAGGGTAAAAACGGGACCCTATTACTAAGACTCCGCTGTCTGTCTGTCTGTCTGTCTGTCTGTCTGTCTGTCTCCAGGCTGTATCTCATAAACCGTGATAGCTAGAAAGCTGAAATTTTCACAAATGATGTATTTCCGTTGCCGCTATAACAACAAATACTAAAAATAAAAATAAAAAATATATTAAGGGGGGTCCCCATACAATAAACGTGTTTTTTTCGTATTTTTTTGCTCAATATTAAAAACGGTAACAGGTAGACGGTTCAAATTTTCACAGAATATTAACTTGTATATTACCTTTCAAAATAAATAATTAAATATCAATAAAGTAAATATTAAAGGGGGGCTCCCATACAACAAACGTAATTTTTTGATATTAACAATAAACCTCTACAAACAAAGTTAGTTTTGCCGTTCATTTCGTCTTGTTTTTAATACGTCATAAATCGTAAAACTTACTACATGTTTGTACGGAACCCTCGGTGCGCGAGTCCGACTCGCACTTGGCCGGTTTTTAAATATTTTTATGCCGGACAACACCAACGCTAGACCGTGACGGTCTGCGTTCCGCCGTCATCTTCGCTGTCAAAACTTGTCTATGGTTACTTGGAAATAGTGTCAGTGAATAGGTTTGCTAAATTTCGAAAGAAAATAGCAAAAAATGTCGAAAAGGATCGCTCAGAGCTCCGTAAACTGGGCCGCGTTGGCCGAGAGGGTCCCGCCCCAGCAGAAAGGCAACCTTGCCGCTTTCAAAATCAAGTCCGATGGCTACCTTAGAAGGTTAGTTTTGTCATGGTTGTTACATAATTTTAACATCGATATAGGCAATATAATAAAATGATAGTAGTAGGTACATAAATTTATTTTGCAATAATTTGTCTTCTCATCTGTTCTTAATCCTTAATGTCACTAAGGCAACTTTTTGATACATAGGTACGTATCAAAAAAAAATCTCATTGTTTTATAGTGAGTGGATAGATTCTAGTTCCAACTATTAATTGATATAACAATTAGCTAGTTGTACTGAAACTTTATATTACCTAGTTTCAGAGTTCAAATTTTTAACTCAATTTTCGTGCCATCTCTCATAATAAATATGTTTACTTTTGCACAGGGTACTGGCCAACCCCGCTGAGCCACCAAAGATCGACTGGACGGTGTACAAGCAGGCCATCCCCGTGGCTGGCATGGTGGACAACTTCCAGAAACAATACGAAGCCCTGAAAGTGCCGTATCCTGCTGATACGTTGAGTGCCAAAGTTGATGCGCAATGGGCCGAGATCAAGAAGGCTATTGATGCTTTTGTTCAGGACTCCAATGCTAATATTGCTAAGTAAGTAATGAATAAATGTTGGATATTTACTGATTTTAGAAGGAAAATAGGAATTTTTATCATTATTTATAATAGGCTAGACAGCTTTTGCAAGTGCTTATCCAGTCTATTCTTGCACTGATTTACAGAGCTTGACATCACCACATCCTCTGGCAGTTTGTTACACAAATGCACTACTGTTGGTCAAAAAGTGTATAAAGGGAATTGTTAAAAACAAATGGAAAACTATTGTTGAAAACTAAGTTAATCAAAAAACAGTTTTTTTGGTGTAATTAGAAGATGGAAAAAAATAAAAAAAAATGGTCTCAGGTTTTTGATTCCTGTGAAACTTAAATCCGGAATAAAAGGGATACAACCTATCTCAGTACCAAATTTCATCAAAATTGTTGAAAAGATGAGCCGTCTAAGTGTAGCAGACAGACACTTCATTTTTAATATTAGTATGGATTAATAGAAGGTTTTTAGACAACTTTATACTATTGTTCTGCTTAGAAACCAAATTCCTTCGCATAATTTTTTTAACTTCCCAGGTATCAGAAACAAATTGAAGAAACCAAGGCAACTCTACCGTACGAGCACATGACGATGGAAGACTTCCGCGACGCCCATCCCGATATAGCCATCGACTCTATCAACAAGCCAACGTTCTGGCCTCACAACGCCGAGGAACAGCTGGGCTATGTTGATCCGGACAAACAAAATGCACCCGCACATTAAAAACAACAATAATAGCATCATTTAATACACAAGTTATAAACGTTAATATTGTAGTGCAACTTACGATATTTGATATGAACCAGCATCAGTAAATTTATTATATTTTTGTTCAATATACATAATTTATCATGTAGGAATAAAGTGAAATGTTTCCAAATTATGTTATATTTTCATCAATTTCCAACCTAAATTATCTTTTAGTAAAGCAAAAACGCATTGAAGAACTATTTTATAAGGTTCTATACTCTAAGGGCAGACAACCTCCCTGGCGCAGTGTTGAGCGCTGTTGTATTAATGTGTGGAGGTCCCAGGTTCCACCAATTGAGGAATTTATAATTTCTGAATTTTCCCTGATCTGGGCTGGTGGCTAGTTACCATCCTACCGGCAAAGATGTACCCGCCAAGCGATTTAGCCTGCCGCATAGAAACCGACTAGGGGTATGGGTTTAATATAACTACCATGCCCCTTATAGTGTAGCCTGCTACCGTCTTAGACTGCATCATATCTTACTATCATGTAGTATTGTTATGAATTTTACAACTTACAAAAAACGCTACGAGATTGGTGTGGCTTTTCTTCACGATTGTCGCTGTACAGTCGTGGTATGAGCCTAGGCTGCACCTCCTTAGCCCAGGCATTTTGTTTTACCTGCACATTATTTAACGTTTCGGACTGTCCCACAGGTGGGACCAGGCAGTGCGATAGGGTAGTATTTTCTGTAGGTATTAATTTCAAGTTATAAAATAAAAAGCAGCAAATAATTCGAATGTTTTATTTGGTGAATTGCACATTTCACAAAAAACTGAGCGTCCAAGTACAATGGGAATGTTCAACAGCTATTACCACGTCTACACAATTAGTTCTCAGAGGAGTCTTTACTATGTCACATTTAAAACAGCTGGTATTTGTATTTGGCGACGTGTTATATAAAATATATGCCATGTTAATATAACACCATTTCAATTTTAAGTTGTAGAACACCATAGTCTAGACTCGCCTTTATATTTTTCAACTACAATACTATGTTTAAAACTGCTCATAAAATTAAAAAGTATTCGGTGCTTAACTATAAAGGATATGAGAAATTCACAGATTCGTGCTTTTTAAATTCTTTAGTCTAAAATTAGCTACATCACAATATGTAGAAGTATAACCTCAACTTTGGATATCAAAGTATTTTAATTATAGGTATAGTCCAAAGAAATCATCATGTTTCTAGAATTGAAATTTCAATAAGTACCTAATCACTTGGTTTCTTTAAAATGAGATAAAAGAAATAAGTCCATATTAATTATTTAAAGCGGAGTCTACACTTTGTACATTACAATGTTATATGAATAAAGTTATTTCACATGATAAATAACATAGACCCGTCGCTTAAAAATCAATTTAAGTAAACAAAGTGAAAGAAAAGAGAAATTAGTCCATAATAACATTTAATACATTAAATTGTTAAGGTCATTTTACACCTCATTCGGGTGATTAAAATTACTTAATTTACTTTTACAGCCTGACCAGAAAAATAGAAAAACCTCGCAATGTTGGGGGAAAAAAGTGGAACAAATTTTTTAGTGTTTGATTTGTATGGCAGTTTCGGTTTCGGCCATAAAAACTAGCTTCGGTCGGTATACATTTTTATATGACTACTAGATGATGCCCGCGACTTTGTCCGGATTGATTAAGTTTTTTTTATTCCTGCGGGAACTCCTTAATTTTCTGGACCTTTTATGTCCTTCCCAGGGATACAACCCATCTCTTTAACAAATGTCATGAAAATTGGTTGACAAGATGTGCCGTTAAAGCATAGCAGACAGACAGACTTTTGCATTTATAATATTAGTATGGATTACTAGCAACCAACGGCATTCCAAACTATATTCACTTGTCGATTCGAAAGGGCTTTTATTGGGTTTATTTGAATAAAAAAAGTTTGAGTTTGACTTGAGAAATTATGCAACAGCAGCCCCAAACAGGTTTTTGATTTTCTCGGTCAGGTTTTAAATCAGAATTCATTTAACGCGCCCCTTTACTGCGGCGGTGGTTGCGAGTACATATTATAGTAGCTACTGGGCGCGGCGGCCGGGGCGCTGAACCCCTGGCTGGGGGCCTGGTACCCTTGCCCCTGGCCGTAGCTGGGCTGGCTGAAGCCCCCCGACCCCCCCCGGCCGCCGCGGCTGCCCCCCCTCCCCCTGAAGCCTCCCCCCTCGCGGTCGCGGCTGAAGCCCCCGCCCTCGCGGCTCTGGTAGCTGGATCGGGTGTTAAAGCCGTCCTGTCGGCCGTAGCCCGACCCGAAACTGCCGCCGCCGTTCGACGAGTTGTCCCATCTTGAGCTGCCTGGAAACCAATTACGAATTTATTGAAAACTAGTTAATACTTGCGCTATTTTAGCTTGTTTTTCAAAATTCCCAAGGGAACTAATCACTAGTAAATCATATAATTTAATTAGCTGATGGCCGCGACTTCGTCCGCCTGGTTTAAGTTTTTTTTTGGTTCCCGCGAGAACTCTAATTTTGCGGGACAAAAAGTAGGCTATGTGTTATCCCAGATAGTGAATCTCTGTGCCAAATTTCATCCAGATCCATTCAGCCGTTCTGGCGTGACCTCTGCCTTAACGTGCAGAGGTCCCGGGTTCGATGCCCGGCAGGGTCGATTTGGGAATTTATAATTTCTGAATTTTCCAACGTGCCAAGCGATTGCGTTCCGGTACGACGCCGTGTAGAAACCGAATAGGGGTATGGGTTTAATTTAACTGCCATACCCCTAACAGAATATCCCGCTACCATCTTAGACTGAAAATCCAAGAAGACATATGCTAAAAACATTACAATAAGGAAGGAACGTTCAGATTTATTAATAAAACTGGATACATGTTGTTCTACTTTGCAGGAAACTAGAGAACAATATGAATATGATGTAAAAATTCTAAATAATCAAATTATGAAGTTGGAAGACTCCTTAAGAGCAGTTACAACACAATACGAGTTGTCACAGAAACAGATCGGTGAGCAAATACTGGCTGCCGATGAATTGTTAGCCTTAAGTAATTATAATTTAGGCCGTTTTGACTCTCTGGTGAATAAGTGTGAGTGTGTAAATAAGGACTCCTTAGTTGCCTCAGCGGAAGCTCAGCATTCCATTACGGACCCCATAATTCTGCCCAAGGAAGTTCAGTGTTTAAATAAGAACTCCTTAGTTGTCTCAGTGGAAGTGGCACAATATACTGATCATAAAAAAAGCTGTGAAAATAGTGACTTTTTATTACATTCCCCACAGAGGAATACTTTTGTAATCTCAGATGGGCTGGGAAAGGACTTTGGTCACTTGCTTAATAATAAATTGCACCAAAAAGTCTTTAATAAATGTTATCCTAGGGCCCCATATCAACATATAATTCAAAATATCAAAGATGATTGCTTAGATAGTTATAGTACAGTTGTTTTATTGATAGGTGACAGCCTGGAAATTACTAAAAAAGAAATTTTAATGAGTTTTGAATACCTACTGAGTATACAAAAAAAGTCAGGTTGTAAGTTTATTATTTGTGCTTTACCTTATTCACACTCCCTGACCCCAGCACAAAATGAGCGTATTTATAAACTAAACAGGCTATTAGACAACCTAACTTGTAGTCATAGGGACTACTTTCATATTTTTAATACTAATAAGTTCATTAGTAAATTTATTTTGACAAAAGATACTATGTATCTGCCCCCTAGATATACAAACAGCTAGCTACATTGGTAGCTTGTAATATACATGACTCAGCTATTTATGGCTGTAATATTGTTGGAAACTGTACATGTTGTACAAAAAATATTAATATTAACATGATGAGTAAAAGTACTTATTCCAGTCTTTTGACGGATACAAATTGTATTCATCCAGGTACTTTATCCATAAATACAAATAATTGTAATTCATTTGTTAGTTGTAATAATAATAATAATTTAAACTAATAAATGAGACAACAGATAAGCTTTGTAAAATTAATCTTGTACATCAAAATATACAGGGCTTATCTGGCAAGGAACATGAGATCGATCTTTTTATTAGAAACTATGATATTGATATTTTATGTCTAACGGAGCATTGGCTCAACAGTTATCAGTTAATTATCAATCTCAGGAATTACTCTCTGTTAAGCGCGTTCTCCAGAAGGAAGGCTATACGTGGAGGATCTATGATAATGACCCGCAGCAATATTAATTGCAAAGAAAGAAAAGACATTGTTAATCTTTCTGTTGAACGCACTATTGAGTTGTCCTGTGTTGAGCTGGAGCGGTATATTATAGTTTGCGTGTACCGACCTCCTTCAGGTGACTTTGTGTTATTTGAGGAAGTGATGGAGGAGATCCTAAGGCGAATATGTAGGTCATCTAAAAAAATATTAATCTGTGGAGATTTTAATATTGATATTTTGATTCGCACAGCTATGAGTGATAGATTAATTCATTTATTTAAAAGCTTTAATTTAGAAAATATATTTAATGAACCTACACGAATAACTGAATATTCGGCTACTTGTATTGACAACATTTTCTGTGACTGTAAAGTTGTCAAAAAATCAGTTATAACCAATCTCAGATCTGATCATTGCGGACAAATGGTATCCATTCCTAGCTCTCAACGTAACACAACGAAGATAATAAAGTATAGACCAGTCACCACTAAAAAAGTAAGGCAATTCAAGCAAAATTTATCAAACACGTTGCCTAAACTTGACCTTATACAGGGTGGTCCGGATGAACATTATAAAGCATTTTTTGATTTGATAAATAACCAATTTAATTCAATATTTAAAATCATAGAAAAAAGACTGTTTAAAAATCTTAGATTCAGCGACTGGGCTACTGTTGGAATTTATAAAAGTAGGAATAAGTTGTTTGACTTGTACGCTCAAAAGCAATATAATTACACCCCCACATTTTTGGAATACGTAAGAAATTATTCAAAATTATTTAGAAAGGTTTGCATTCAAGCAAAGTCCCTACACATAAAGCAGAAAATTATTAACTCAGAAAATAAAATAAAAGCTGCTTGGGATGTCATCTCTGATGAAACTGGTAACAATAAACTGGAGCTTAAGATTAATGACCATATTATTGACTCCGATTTGGAAATTGCAAATACATTTGAGAATTTCTTCCAAAATATTCCAATCTCCACTACCAGTTCCCTTAATTCCTCGCCAACAGAAGCCTATAAACTTCTTAGTAGTAATGTCTCTGAGTGCAGTGTTAAGTTTAAGTTTCAGTACGTGACTCCCTATGATATTATAAAAACATTCAAATCTTTACAATGCAAAAAAACGGGAGATCTATGGGGATATCAGTGAAAATTATCTGCAACGTTATTGATGTTATTGCGCCATATCTTGCTCAAATTTTTAATGGGTCTGTGGATTTGGGAACTTTTCCTGACCTCATGAAATGTAGTAAATTGATTCCTCTTTTTAAATCAGGTAGCAAAAGTGATCCAAATAATTACAGGCCAATTTCAATTTTGCCAACCCTTAGCAAGATATTTGAAAAAATTATGCTCAACCAACTGCTCCAACATTTTAATTTAAATAAACTACTTCACTCCGAGCAGTATGGTTTTACGAAAGGTCGATCAACAGTCGATGCGGGCGCGGCGCTGTTAAAACATATATTTGATGCCTGGGAGAACTCACAGAATGCTATTGGTATTTTCTGTGATTTGTCTAAGGCATTCGACTGTGTTGAGCACGAGACACTGTTGACCAAATTAAGCCACTATGGAATCAAAGACACTGCACTTAGCCTCATTGCGTCATATCTTAGTAACCGTATTCAGACGGTATGTGTAAATGATGTGAAATCATCCGGATCAGCCTCGTTAATGGGTGTCCCTCAAGGCTCTATTCTGGGTCCCTTCATGTTCTTGGTATATTTATATGATTTACCATATTTCGTCCAGGATACTTGCGATATTGTGCTATTTGCTGATGATACGTCTTTAATTTTTAAAGTCGATAGAAATAAGGAAGATTTTGACGACGTAAATAGTGCCATTTCTCAGGTCACTCACTGGTTTACTGTAAACAACTTACTTTTAAATGCAAAAAAAACTAAGTGTATTGAGTTCGCACTGCCCAATACCAAGAATACACGTAACATTAATCTAGTGGTAAACAATGACATGTTAAAAATAGAAGAGGCCGCCGTGTTCTTGGGAGTGACCTTAGATGCTAAGCTTCAATGGGGCACCCATATATCAAATCTAGCTGGTAAACTCAGTTCAGCTGCCTCCGCTGTCAGAAAGATTCGGCAGATAACAGACGTTGAAACTGCAAAGATTGTATATTTTGCTTATTTTCATAGTATTATGTCTTATGGAATCTTGCTGTGGGGTAAAGCGGCAGATATTCAAAAAAATTTTGTATTACAAAAAAGGGCAGTACGTGCAATATATAATTTAAAACCACGTGAATCCCTTAGAGAGAAATTCAAGGAAATAGGTATTCTTACAGTAGCTTCGCAATATATTTACAGTAATTTAATCTTTGTAAAACAGCACGTTCAGAATTACAAAAGAATATGTGATTTGCACGATAGGCCAACTAGAAACCGCCATAGGCTCGTGACTCCATCGCTCCGCCTCAAGAAAGTCCGAAGGTCGTTCGTGGGAATGGGCATTCTATTTTATAACAAAATTCCACAATCTATTTTAAACTTGCCTTTACACAAGTTTAAGAAATCCATTAAAAGTATGCTTTTGGAAAAAGCTTATTATACTGTGGAAGATTACGTAAATGACAAAAGAGCATTTCTATGATAATATATTCATTTAAACGATAAACTAAAACATAAAGATCAATATTTTTTTACAATTTTTTCCGACTAGCTGTTGCCCGCGGCTCCGCTCGCGTGAATTTTGGTTTTCACAAATTGTGTACCTAAAGTTAATGATCCATGGATTTTTCCACGATAAAGAGTAGCCTATGTGTTAATCTAGGGTATAATCTACATCCATTCCAAATTTCAGCCAAATCGGTACAGTAGTTGTCGCGTGAAGGAGTAACAAACATACACACATACAAACTTTAATATTATTATTACAGTATTCAATTCTATGCCTTGATATGGGTAGTCGGGTATGTCACACTCTCTTTAACGTTTCTGTGGTGGTGTCGTGTGGTGCGGGTTGTTACGTTCCCTCAAATATGGTTGAGCGAAGCAATGGCTGGATCATGCGTCATGCTCGTGAACGGGTGCCACCGTCGGAAATGGGGCTGCCTCTGTCTGCCAGTCTTGGCGTGTATTGAGTATTGTATGCTCGTGAAAAAAGCATACTATACAATCGAAGATTACGTAAATGATAAAAAAAAAAGCGTGGATTTGATTCGCTCCAGCTATGCGTGGGACTGCAGTTACTTGTATCATTATGATGATTGTAAGTTTTGATGGAAAAGAGCAACCACCGAGTTTCTTGCTGGCTCTTCTCGGTAGGAATGGCATTCCGAACCAGCGGTAGATTCATATTATAACGATTCAAAAGCGCTTGTAAAAGCTTATTTGAATAAAAAACATTTGAATTATGAATTTTTTTTTTTTTGCATCGTCGCTTACCATCAGGTGAGACCGCAGTCGAGGGCTAACTTGTAGTGGATAAAAAAAAAAGTCTCACCTCCGCGACTGCCCCCGCGCCCGCGCCCGCGTCCGCCCCCGCGACCGCCCTCGTCATCGCGATCGCGGAATCTGCCGCGACCTGCACACAAACATAATCAACAACTTGCTATAGGATCACTTCGTTGTCCGTCTGTTTGTCAACCATCATTTCTTTTTTTTTTCCGTGGTGGCACCTGAATCAGGGTTCAGGCTGAAAATCAGCGCTGTATGGTCTGTGTTTGCACTGAACATACAGCATTATGCTGAGCCTGGACCATTTTTCGGGTTGTGCCATACGTGATGCGGTAGGTATGCTTGTTATGTATGGCACAATTTGAAAATAAATGTTTTTTCTTTCTTTCTTTTCTTTCTTCTTTCTATTTCACGGGAACGCGTATCAAGTTGAAATTAATATCAAATACTGAGGTCTACGGTCCTTGGGGATGTAGAAAAATCAAGCTTCTAAGTCAACACAATCAAAATATCAAACGCCAATAAATCAAAACCTATAGGGTACTTCCCGTTGACCTAGAATCATGAAATTTGGCAAGAAGCAAGGTCTCAGAGCACTAGGAAAAAACAGAAAATCTATAAATTTGGGTTCCGTACTCAGGGTGTCGAATTGTTTGTTAGGCGTTATCAGTTTCGCGCCATATGATTACGTGTTGTTATGACATCTTTTATTGTTATTATAGACTTCTTGTTGTTAAGTTACTTAAATGATTTATATTTTAAGGTGATTTTTTATATTAATTGACCACAATCAAACCCTATGTGGGATAAGACGGGTCGCATTGGCTTACACCACTGTTTGAAATAAAAATTGGTCTTGACTTCAAGCAAACAAAATGATATTGATTTTTAGAGATTTGACTAAAACTTGATTAGACTAAAATTGCTCGACAACAAATAGATTAGTCATCATTTATGTTAAAATCTTGTATTATATTAAAACAATGTAAAATTAAATTCTATCACATTGAGAAATCATTTAGACATCCTGATAATGCAGACAAAAGTGTTTTTTTTAATAACTATGTAGTAGGAATAACATGTTACCATATTTTCCCTTGAATCCCATTCCGCACTGCGCCAGCTCCAATAACTTGGGATTGACCACCTGGTTGGCTTCTTGCAGGACCGACATCAGGTCCCTGGCCTGAAAAAACATGACATATTATATTAAAATCATCATCTAAATCATTACCAAAACTTGACTTTTTCATGAGTATATAAATTACTTTGACAAAGGCAGTTGGTAGTATTTAAACTACTTTTTCAAGGGCAGTTCTCAGTATTTAAACTACCTTAATACTGACAATTGTGAGTACAAAAGCATCTATGTATAACAAACTATGGTTTTGCTTATTAAAAAGTAATACATAGGTTTGAATACGCTGGATAATTTGATGCGCAATCAGTATTTTTGATTTTTTTTTTTTTTTTTATCCTCTACAAGTTAGCCCTTGACTGCGATCAGACCTGATGGTAAGTGATGATGCAGTCTAAGATGGTAGCGGGCTAACCTGTTAGGGGCATGGCAGTTATATGAAACCCATACCCCATTACCATACCCATTATACCATATTTTTGATATGAAAATAGAAAATCATATTTTTTAAGTGCCCCTAACTTTAGCTAAAAAAATATATTCTACGATTTTCTTTTTCGCTCGCTACACTAACCTAAAATTAGTTCCAATTTTGGCCACCGGACCAAATAAATTTGACGGAAGTTTATAAATTTAAAAAAAAAAGTTGTGAGTACACAAACTACTATCACGAACTGTATAGTCTCGCCCACTAACCTTAGCAGAGTTGTTGGGCGTGAACAACGTGTAGGCAGTGCCCGTATTCTGCGAGCGTCCCGTGCGCCCGATGCGGTGCACGTAGTCCTCAGAGTTGTTCGGATAGTCGTAGTTTATCACGAACTTCACGTCCTCCACATCTGCCGCCAAGAGACGTGTTATTACGGAAGTTCAAATCATTTCGCACATAAGGTAGGTAGAGACATAGAGCGGCGTGCCGGCTGATGTTGGACGTCCGCCGCACATATTATATTCGTGGGTATAGTCGAACAAGCTTATCTTACCCAGTGACAGCGTCGCAGTTATCACGTTAAGGCTGAGATCTATAGAGCGTAAATCTTGGCTCAGACTTTACTTAGAGTTAAAATGAGATGGACTTATATGAGTAACATAAATCTGTCTCGTTTTAACCATGTCTTTAAGTCTAAGCAAAGTCAAAATTCGCTCTATAGATCTCACACTACAAAAACTAAACAGTCATAAAAATTAGTTCCAATTTTGGCCACCGGGTCAGATACGTTTGACGGACTGTATATTCGTCGGTATAGTCCTCAAGGCTTTGCCAGCGCGCGGCGGAATTGTGTCCTGCAAACGCCACGCACCGCTCTATGTTAGGACACGCCTTAACAACTTGTTACAGATAGTTTAATCCACGAAGAAGCGCCCCAATATTTATCATCTCATCAGCAAAGTTGCTCTACATATTATATTTATACTAGCTAATGCCCGCGACTTCGTCCGCGTGGATTGAGGTTTTTCGGTTCCCGCGGGAACTCCTTAATTTTCCGGGATAAAAAGTAGCCTTTGTGCTATTCCAGACTATAATCTATCTCTGTGCCAAATTTCATCCAGATCCGTTCATCCGTTGGAGCGTGATTGAGTAACAAACATACATCCATACATCCATCCATCCAAACTTTCGCATTTATAATATTTATTTGATATCCTTATCCTTACTATCCTTACCAATATTAAAAATGGGAAAGTAAGTTTGTTTGTATGTTTGTTCCGCTTTCACGCCGTAACTACTGAACGGATCTGGATGAAATTTGGCACAGAGATAGATTATAGTCTGGAATAACACATAGGCTACTTTTTATCCCGGAAAATTAAGGAGTTCCCGCGGGAAACGAAACACCTCGATCCACGCGGACGAAGTCGCGGGCATCATCTAGTCTTTTATAAAATCGTATGTTTTATTTCGATATGAGGTACACCGTACATCATTTCGTTTTATAAACCAATATTTTTACATTCAATGCGAGCCATCACAATAACAGCTATAAATGGAACGCGTCTTCATCGAGTGAACTATCTAAATAGGATACAAATCCACACACATTAATTAGTTAAAGTTAAATAAAAAAATTCAATAGCCTAGTTTGAGGGAATAAACTCTGGGGCCGTATGTAGGACCTTTGAAAAACATTCTTAGATTTAAATAAAAATAACGGTTTTTTATAGAAAGAATGGAACAAAACCAAAGCTGACTAAACAACTGACATTTTTTTCAAGCCCAGGCCTCGGCGAAAAAAACAAGAAGTGGAGACGTTAATAAAATTTACTAATGTTCAAAACCATCCATTAATTTCGTCTCAAGATTTAAAAACTAAAATTACATTATTATTACCCCGTCGAATTACTAGCAGACCTTGGTCTACTCTTGCAAACTGCACTCCCCACCACCACCACTACACTACAGCACATTAACGTCCCACTGCTGGGCACAGGCCTCCACTGTCATAGGAGAGAGGGAATTAGAGCTTAGACCCACCACGCTGCTCCAATGCAGATCGGCGGCTTTAACGACTATCATGCTAGTGATAATAACCGGGACCGACGGCTTAACGTGCTCTCCGAGGCACCGGGGTGAAACACCGCCAACTTTCTAATTCCGGGCTAGTACTGAGAATATCTAGTCAGAAAAACCCAATACTTAATATTATGGCTCGACCCGGGACTCGAACCCGCACCTCAGTCGAACATCACTACTACAACACAACACACTAGATCACTTCACTCACCATTTTGCGCGTCACCAACATAATTTTATTTCGGGACTAAAATTAGCGTGAGCTGTCGAGCCATTCAAATTAAAACGCCAGCGAAGCGAGCGCATGTTTTGTTTTACTTACTTGAAATTTTTGAATTTTACTTTCTTTCTTTTTGTTTTTGATTCTGATTTGTTTATTTAGCACTAAATAATGCCAGCGACTTCATCCGCGTGGATCTTTGTTTTTCGGGATAAAGTAGCTTGAGTATGCTGCAAGTATTTAAGTAGCAAATTTCATCAAAATTGGTTAATCGGATGGACCGTGAAATGGTAACTAACAGACATACAGACACACGTTTCTGCATTTATAATAATATAAGCATGACTGTTGGATCCGTGATATTTTTATATCGAAATTAATGGATGGTCTAACGGTGATAAAGTTTCCCGGTAATTAGTATTCCCTCAAACGGCAAAAACAAAACCTAAATTACCTTATAAACGGTGGCAAGGCCGCAGATAGTCTGGAAATGAACTGTATTATGCCCATCAGTGTCCGGAGTGGTGTAGGCCAAGAGTTTCATCACAATCGGTGCATCTCAAATGTTTTACATAAATCCCACGTTTATATCAATTTCTACTAATTGTCAGGTGGCGTAGCGCTTTTAGTTTTGTTCGTAATCAAATCTCTCATGACATTAAACTGAGCAAATATTGCTTTATTGAAATAATATACGGTCTTGCTGTACTAAGAATCTTCAATTTATTTTTTCTGGACTTCAGTTTTAATAAAATTGGGCTGTCTATAAAATACGTATAGTATTTTGAGTAAAGATTTTGTGTAAATAAATTGTATATAGCGATAGAAGAATACGTGTATAATATTTGAAAGCGTGCGAAAGATATAAACATATTATATTTAAGCATTAATGATATATCATATAATGACAATCAAACAATCGATGTATGTTTATCGTGGTACGTAAGCGCAATTACTTAATATTGTCGTTAAGCCACGAAGTAAATTTTAGGACTTACGAGTAAGTGATAATTTTTCTATTTTTATTTACTTAGATGAGAAAGCAATTTTTTTAATTTATTCTAAACTCGGTTTTTAAAAAATTTAATGAATAATTTAGTGAAAATCTGTTAATATTTTCGCGAAACAAAAAACGTACGAATTGGTTAGATAAAGTAAGTAAACTTTAAAAAAAAGAACAGGAGTTTATATTCCCATAAAACGACTTCAAATCTAACACGTAGATATTAAAAGAAATGAAATACAATAAGCAAATTTTTTTTTTTTAAATAATTATTATGGTATTTTACAGACAGCCCAAATCCCCCCATTTTATAAATTTCACAATTCGCAAGACCTTAGACTCCCCAATATTCCATTTTTAGAGGCAGCATGCTCAAACAGTGTGCGCTGACACTAGCTGTCATCACTATCATATCACGTGATGTGTATCATATCACACTGTATCATAATGTATCACGTATCACGCGTAGTCAGCAACACACCGCAAAGTTAGCCCATATCTCTGCACGCATGCGCCTCTGCAATGAAAACGAAAATAAATGCCGAGTCAGTCATGGAAATTTTTCATTGTATTGGCCTGGAATTATTGTACCCTATGGTAGTTCACCGTAAGATCAGACTAAGCTAAAGAATTTAGAATAGGCACAGAGGTGGCAAAGCTTAGACGCCGCGCCGCAGAAATGTGCATTTTGCAGACAGCATGTATAAGGCTCACAAACTGTACTCATGTCAACTTTATTCTCACGAATAAATTTTTTTTAATATTTTTTTTTGTAGTAAAAACAAACGTATTTGGATGTTGCCTTAAAATATGTGAAAAAAAATGAGATAGAATACAAGTTATATTATTTTATATCATTCTCTAGTAGGCTACTTTTCTGAAGTTTCACTTCTGCCGTGTGTGAATGGCACACACACACACTTTCTTTTTTTTGAGGCTTGGCGTGAAAAGGACATAAATTAAATATATTTTATTGTAAAGAATAAATTTTGATTTTAAGTATTGGCGCAAGTGGACCTTATTTTTTATAACCATTTTAAATAATTATCGATTAAAGTACAAATGTTTATTAGGTTAACATTCAGTATTTCAAAGTTCAAACAAGCTTCCATGCTAAGCGCGCCTTTTGACGTTGGATAAAGATTTGCTGGTTTGATTGGTTGGTGACATCCCTATTTACGTAGCTTCGAATGCTACAGAGTACACATACTGTGCTTTCAGCGACCCGCTGTTCCAATATTTTAATACTGGGTTATTTAACGCACATACTTTGACCTCTATTACCTTATTCATAATTATGTGGACTATGCAGTGTGTGCAGAAAGGCGAAAGGAGAAAATGCTGTGAAAGAAGAAAACTCTAGTCTGATCTTACGGTGACATTTTCATGTCGTCACAGTTCAGGGTTGACTGTGATTTAGAAAATGGCCGCCGTATCCGTAGAGTCCGTAATCCATGATAATAGGTCGTTCATCTATTTCGTAAGAGGTTTGATTACTTTGAAAACAATTTAAGTTATTCAAATTCTAAACATTCAAAACCATAATTCAGAACTGTTCCAAAGCCGATTGGCAAAATTAAGTTTCGGACAAAGAACTAAGGCACTTTTAGGATGTTCCAAAAATTCTGTAAAAGCAGAAGATTTCACTTTTGACTACTTCGTGACTGATCTTTGCCTACGCCGGCGTTTTGGTTCATGGCGAAGGATTCTAAGGGGGTAACCAAAAATGTCTTACGAAATAAATAAACGAGTCCAAAACCTAAGTATGATGAAGGAACTGTAAAAAATAGTACACTAATTACAGTATTTAACGCAAAGTGGTGGATTTAGGACATAACAGCCGCGGATACGAAAGGCTCGATAGGGTACGCTGTGCCATGGCCAAGGAACATCTCTAAATGGCGTTATGGAACCATTGCTGTGTCATTTACGTTTGCCTCTTGTATGGTCCAATATTCACATATAGCCAATACAGGTAACCTTCACCTGCAGAATGGCGCCTTAGTTTGACAGTAATCGAAATCATCTCTGATTGGTTGAAATGCACAGGTGCATCAAGAATACCACAAATTCAGCCAATCACAATTGCGAATAGAAAATAGCAATGTCTTGTGCCGGATCTGTAGCTGCAGAGGTAAGAATGCGTCCTAAAGTATTGTTTTCCTAAATTATACTTTATTATATCCCCTAAATTGAAGTGAATACTGGAACCAAAAGTTGTTTTTTCTGAACTGTATATCATACTTGTTCTGTGAAATTTTGTACATTTGTAGGCTGGTTTTATTATTCTAAAAATTTTGTGAGCTCTTTCCTTTAAAGAACATGTAGGTAACAATTTTTTTCAGGATACACGCAAGAAACTGAGTTGAGTTTCTAATAAAAAGAATAATTTATGAAGCCAAAAGGCTTCTAGCAAAAATTCGCCTTTTACATTGTGCCACATCACAAAACCACAGAAAAGTTATATCTTCCTTCACATTGGCATAATCCAGGGTTGCATTTCAGAAAATTAGCCGTACACAGATAGATATTTTCCCCATTTCGTCAAAAATATCGTATACTTTACGTACTACTTTATTAATTATTTATTTATTAGTCGTCGTCGTCACTACCGATAGACGTCCAAGGATCGTTACAGACGATCTTCATGTCACTTGTGCCCAGCGCCAGAGGGTAAGTCCCAACTTTACACTCTTAGATGCATGGCCCAAATTCCAGAGCCCAAGAACTATTGCTTTAGGGAACCAAGCCTCAAATGTCTTCTTTGTTGTTATGATTTATAAATTGAAAAGGTGAACCATTTTCGGAGTTATGTAACCTAATATTAAAATTAAATCCGGGTTCTTCCATCAAGTTTCTGTAGGAAATTATTGAGATCAACACATCAACACAAATGTTTTACAAATTTACACATTTTGGTGATATCGCACAAGGACATTTTCGAAGATAGATATCTTTGGACAATTTTAAAGACTGAAATCTTATATTTTCAAGATGGTTTTTGGATAATTCCACTGACACATGGTCATGGACGTTTTTGGCCAATTTCAAGGATATTTAACGAGCCGTATCAGATCTATGTTCAGGCCGAATGCACCCTTTCGTTCACAAATCACTTAGCAATGGTATCAAAGCCAGGCTACGCTCCTGACACGTCTTAGACCTCACACCCCGGCGCTTACAGTGCGAGGGTATTTAGCTTAGCGGGCCAGCAGTTAAAAAACCTCGCAACTGTCTCGTATTGATCTTTTGTTTGATGCCTTTTCTTTGTATTTTTGAAATATTCGCAAACTGTTTTTAATAACTACAATAAGTTCCATTTTGGCATCAATCATCACCAAAGAATCTAACCTACCCTCATTTCTTGCACAAATAATTTCTGGAAAACATAATCCACACACATACAAGAATCATTATAACCATTATTTTGGTATATTGTATACCTATTTTGGTTTGCGTATATTTCAATCATTCATTATGAATTTCGGCGGGAATTATCACCACCTGTCACTTTTATTTTTTTCGATTAACTAATATGGTGGCACAAACATAAGATTTTGAAAACTTCTGGGCACTTACAGTGAACAAACATTTTACAAAATATTTTCTATATACATTGCCTGAATATTTCGAAATATGTTTCGAAAGACAAATTTTACTTTTTGCAGTATCCACATTCTTCAGCATTTTAAATATTAGATACAAGATGTGTGTTCCAGGTTTGACAGTTTACGTTTTGTGTATTTTTATTATTTGGTGTGTTTTTGACAGAATTTGGTGCAACAGTGTATTCATGTTTAGTGCGTCACGTCACGCATACAGGGTTAATGTAAAAATATAATGACTTCTCAGGGGTGACTTCTCAATATTATTAAAAAATATTTGTTCACCAAGATTTAATAAAACATTTTAAAATCTTAGTTTTCGATGTACTAAAAAGTTAATGTAGAAGATGTGTGTAAGAGATTTCACTGTATTTTTAGTAGGCACTAGTCAGTCAATGACCTGTCCGCTGAATGCACGTCATGTAGAGCGACCGATTTAAATAGGTTTTTTTAAATATTTTTTTTGCATAGAATTTCTGTTTCTATGTCATTAGAGTATTCAGAGCGCATGACGCGCATTACATCTGCCACTAAAGCCGTCACTTGATGACCATGACCACTCTGTCAAAACTCAAGAGTGTAACGACGAAAAAGAGATTTCAAAGCTACCAATTTAAATATTTTATATTGCATAGAATTTCTAACATACTTATAAAGATACCAAGTATTTTGAAGCTAACCCCGTAAAATCAATGTTTTCTTGCGAGTGTCTGAATGTATCAAGGTGTGTTGTGTAGGTGTGTATCAATGTATCAGTGTGGCATAGTCACCGAGTCCGCGCGCGGCGACGTCCGTGGCCACCAGGATTCCGGCGCGCGAGTTTCGGAACTGCTGCAGCACGTAGTCGCGATCCTGCTGGTTCTTGTCTCCATGGATGGCGAGCGCACGCCAACCCGCCCGGTTGATGGTCTTTGTTATTTCATCTACCTGCAAATTGGATAGAACACCAATCTGAGGCCCAATTGTCTAAGCAAATCATCATCATTTGACAGCTTAAAACGTATTGCTCGAACTGTTTAAGGAGTTCATACATCGTTTTTGACGTGCAGTCATCTATGAACTCAATGACAGGTCGGATAATTCGTTTGACAAACGATTACCTTACACAATCAGGGTTCTGAATCTGATCAGCCCCCCGAAATCGTAATCATCCAGGTCCAGGCTAGACTACTCTTTTTGTTGAAATCGATGTTCAATAGGTGTCTGAAAACTTTGAAACGTAACAAATACCTTGCATAAGCGTTTTAGACCTCAATGCACGCTTTAAAGAATCTAATTTGAAAACTGGTAAACATTTTCTGACCGCGACCATACATCAGTTCTTTTTACGCAATACCTCTTTCAAGGGCGGGGGAGTGTTAAGGTACCTTTTCATAGAAAACTGACCTTTCTCTTGGTCTCAGCAAAGATAATGGTTTTGGTCTCTTCCTCCGAGGAAATCTCTGTCAGTAGAGTGAGGAGCTTATCGCTCTTCTCCCACTCCTCACAACAGTCTACTATTTGCAGGATGTTGTGGTTGGCGGAGAGAGAAAGGGAGCCGATGTTGATCTGGATGTAATCGTGGAGGAATTCCTCTGCGAGGTTCTGGACCTCTTTGGGCCATGTTGCTGACCACATGAGTACCTGGAAATTAAGTAATGAATGATCGCACGACAATTTTTTATTTAAATTTGAAAAATTAATGAACGCATGTGGCATGTCAAGTTCTGCTGATGTTTATCAAATAATTGTTGCAGGAATGTAACGACTAAGGCGATGCGCAAACGTAGACACCGTTTCTGTCCAGCCCCCCGATTGTCTAAAAGTTGCCGATCAAATCGTCAAAGTTCGGCGTCAAAGTAAAATAAACCATAAAATCATTGAATTAGAGCTCAATTTCGTGTATCCATTCTTATCCGTTTAGGGTATCGTACATACCTACACGTATAAGAATAGACACACGAAATTGAGCTCTAATACAATGCTGTTATGGTTTATTTTACTTTGACGCCGAACTTTGACGATTTGATCGGCAATTCTTACACAGTTGCTTTCATTAAATCACGATTTTCTGTGATGGTGTCCCGCGTACAAAATGTGTCAACGTTTGCGCAACTCTAAACTCAAACTCATATTTTTTTATACAAATAAACTTATTAAAATTGCTTTTGAACCGTCGAGTGGATTTACCACTGTTTCGGAATGCCAACGCCTAAGAAATCAAGCCTTCTCATTCTGAGACCATGATGTAGATCATACACTAATATTTGA
Source organism: Erebia ligea (assembly GCA_917051295.2). Lineage (NCBI taxonomy): Eukaryota > Metazoa > Arthropoda > Insecta > Lepidoptera > Nymphalidae > Erebia > Erebia ligea. The sequence goes on along the minus strand of OU785234.1, from coordinate 1,447,462 downwards.
AATGAAATGAAATTTATATAATTGTGAGAATATGCGATGATACAAGATATTTATACTTAAAAATTAGAACTGCATATTCTGTCAGCTAACCCTGACATACAAATTTCTTTCAGTTACAATGAGAATTATGAACTACTAGCCGATGCCCGCGACTTCGTCCCCGTGTGTTGATTCCCGCGGGAAATCCTTAATATTCCGGGATAAAAAGTAGCCTATGTCACTCTCCAGCAGAGCGATCGGCTATAAATTGTCGCAATCATTAAAGGACTGCATCAATGTCAAAACATGGTTTTGGCTTCACGTATCACTGAGACTGTCCGTAAAGGATCGTTGAGGACAAAAAATGTTTTGACATTGATGCAGTAACTATCGATAGAAATAATTGCTGAAAATTGGTATCACGTAAGACTTTTGAAGTAAGATGTCGTTTATGGACCATGACAAACGTGACGTCAAACTAGGCTTTCATTGATACATGGGTGGGAGGTGTTTTTAGCGGTGACATAAGGTGTCCAATAATCGTTTTACGACTCTATAATAACTAAAATAAATATAATATAAGGATTAAAAAGGTCGAATAGATTGTTTGTTAGGTAAAAATAGAAAATACTATTATTTCAAGCAAGTACGTATGCTATATTGGAATGGCTTCAAAATGTTATTTAATTTAAGACATTCTATTGACAATTTACGTAAATAGGTATATTTTATTAGGTATACCGTGTGTATACCTATGTCTAGCTAATAAAATATTCTCATTCGCAGTATTGCCAACTCACGCTATTAAAAAAATATTAAAATTGTACGACCAAATACATACCAATGCTATTCATTAATAATAAGACGTAATTTAATATTACATCCATACTAATATTATAAATGCGAAAGTGTGTCTGTCTGCCTGTCTGTCTGCTACGCTTTCATGGTTCGTCTGTTCAACCAATTTTGGTGAAATTTGGTACAGGGGTAGGTTGTGTCCCGGGGAAGGACATAGGCTAGTTTTACCCGGAAAATTAAAAAGTTCCCGCGGGAATCAAAAAATCTTAATCCACGCGGGCGAAGTCGCGGGAATCATCTAGTTATTTATAATTAAAATTAACGGTAAAAAAGAATTAAGTTATGTAGGTACCTAGTACCTACATAGTACAACTTTATGTACTACTTTTTTTAAACCTTTATTGAAAACAATACAATAGAACTTAAAGCTAGAAACATGCCCGCGTGGAATGGTGGCAAGAATGCTGGCTGCATTTCCTCGTTGGACACCCAGGCTGATCCTTTGCGCAATAAATAATTATAATCTGTGATTAAAATAAAAATATCCATAGACAATTTCGGTATCTTGAGATATCTCTAGCTTATGGTATCTTTGATTGCATCGTAAAAAGAAAATCTACTAACTTAGGCGCATCGCTTCCTATATTAAAAGTATTTTGTATTATATTTATTAAAAAACAAAGCCAATTAATAAATAGAAAATCACAAGAAACCACAGACTCGAAAATATAACTTAGTTAAATAGGTAATGCGGTTAAATTTGGAAGACTGTCATATCTACTTAAATTGCTAGATTACCACATGATTACCATAGACATTCAAATTAGTCGGATTATAAATAGGTCTGCACTACCAAAATATCGATATTCAGAGTTCGTGACTAGTAATCTGTGGTTAGCGACCCATTGCTACAATCCTGAAAAAGCTTACGTGAAGCCGGCTATAAGGACTGTAACAATGGATATCCTTTAGGACATTTTTGGATGTGATATTGCGACAATTTATAGCCGATCGCTCTGCAGGTCCTCAACTATACCCATGCCACATATCACGTCTATCCGTTGCGGCGTGATTGAAGGACAAACCAACAAACAAACAAACTTTCGCATTTATAATATTACTAGCTGATGCCCGCGACTTCGTCCGCGTGGATTGAGGTTTTTCGGTTCCCGCGGGAACTCTTTAATTTTCCGGGATAAAAAGTAGCCTATGTGTTATTCCAGACTATAATCTATCTCTGTGCCAAATTTCATCCAGATCCGTTCAGCCGTTACAGCGTGATTGAGTAACAAACATCCACACATCCACACATCCATACATCCATACATCCATCCAAACTTTCGCATTTATAATATTTATTTGATTATGATATGATTACCATCTAGATTCTAAAATGTACTCACTTGTCTGTCAGGTCTGATCTGCTCTATAATCTTCCTGATCTGCGGCTCAAAGCCCATGTCCAACATTCTGTCTGCCTCGTCCAACACCAGATACGTGCAGCGGCGGAGATTCGTTGTATCTGAACCAAAAGAGAAGTGTGCGGTTGTAGAAAATAATGCGAACCGCTGTTAATTATTTGCTCCCAACCAAAATCGGCACCAGTGGTTAGTTTCCACAGATATTATAGGGTACTAGTATGTGCGCAAACACCAATACTTTCTATTCCCTCACTCTCATAATCCGATGGGACAGCAATCCGGTATGACTGGAGAGAGACCACGAGCAGCACTGATGACTTTGCTTTAGTGAAACACAAGCGATGATTATTTTTAATAAATTTCATATATTAATTTCATACAACTTCCATACTATAGTATGGAAATTGTATGAAATTCAGTGCGTATTTTAAGAGTTGCTGATTTGATTCGAGTTGTCATCATCCCTATTAATACCAAACTCACCTTTCTCCAAGAAGTCAATCAGTCTTCCGGGCGTCGCAATGACAATCTCCACGCCTCGCTCCAGGGTCCTCCCCTGCGGACCTTTGGGCGCTCCACCAAAGATGCACGTGTTACGAACTTGAACGCTCTGACCGAATTCGGTTGCCACCTATAGAAACAATATCGCCATTTTAATTATGAGTTCATGAATATTCAATAGACGATCCATAGCTCTAGTGTCCTAGGATAGCATTGCTAAATTTTTATACAATGTTGATGGTGTGTTAAGCAAAGTCAAAATATGTTATACTAGCTGATGCCCGCGACTCCGTCTGCGTGGTTTAAGTTTTTTTAGACTTCCTCCAGAACTCCCTAAAAAGTAGCCTATGTCACTCTCCAGGTCCTCACCTATTATACCCATGCCAAAAATCACGTCGATCCGTTGCTCCGTTGCGGCGTGATTGAAGGACAAACCAACAAACCAACAAACAAACACACTTTCGCATTTATAATATTTTATATTAGTATGATAGATCTCATCTGGGAGTAGAGAGGATTTTCAACATCGTAATAAACTTTCGCACAAAATAATATCATTGCTATACTAGAAAGCTAAAACTTTAATACCAAATACATGTTGGCATCACCTGATCATGCTACATAACATGCCCCCCGATTATGTAAGAATTGTCGATCAAATGGTAAAGGTTCAGCGTCAAAGTAATATAAACCATAACGGCAATAAATTAGAGCCCAATTTCGTGTATCCATTCTTATACGATTGAGTATCTCACATACCTAAACGTATAAGAATGGGTACACGAAATTGAGCTCTAATTTAATGCTGTTATGGTTTATTTACTTTGCCGCAGAACTTTAACGATTTCATCGGCCATTCTTGCATGATTGGGGGGCAGATGTGATGCCAAGATTCTGAGAATACTTTGATATGAACCAAGTCAACACAACCTATTGTGTGACCTTAGGAGTTGAAGAAATACATAGTATAGAAAGTAATTATCACAATGATGCTGCAGTCCGTCAAACTAATATGACCCGGTGACCAAAATTGGTACTAAGTTTTGTCTGGTAAGTTTTTAATTTCATTTTTCTTAATTTTACGGGAACTCCTTAATTTTACGGGATAAAAAGTAGCCTATGTCAATCTCCAGGTCCTCAACTGTACTCATGCCAAAAATCTCGTCGATCCGTTGCTCCGTTGCGGCGTGATTGAAGGACAAACTAACAAACCAATAAACAAAGACACTTTCGCATTTATAATATCTAGTATGATATCTACTAGCGACAATCGTCACCAGCTCATATATGTTTGTGGGACTATAAATTGGTTGTGCACAATCTCTTAAATAAATTGATGGGTATACAAAAAATATTTTCACAATTTTGTCTGAAGAAAAGCGTTACTTTTAAAACATGTCAATTTAGCTTAATTTATAGATTTGTGTACAACTAAATTGGCATCATTATGAGAGTTCTCTACATAATTGGCAGGATGGTTAGAGACAAAACCTAAAAATTAACACACAACAATATTCTGTTGTACACATTTTACAGTTAAAAAATGACTAGTTAAAACATTTTCTTTCAAAGAGACATCATTTAGTAAAATTTTTACTAAAAAGTTTGACATTAGTTTTAGTCAATTTTGTCTTTAAGTTTATTAATAATTTAAGATTTTATGTACGACAGAATAAGTATTGAAAATCTACTGTTTTTATTGTGCAAAATAAACAAATTTCTAAACACTACTTCTATATAAGTGGATGACTAAAGCTAGATGTTTAATAAGTACTTATAAATTTAAATGTTATAAAAATACCCATATATAACAAAAAATATAGATCAAAATACAAAATAAGAGATGAATGTGTGCTCATATAAAATGTTAAGGTTACGTTCAGAAACCTTAGACCTAAAATTACATTTTAAAAATTTATCTTTGATAAGTGCAATCTTTTTTTTTTAATTATATTTATATGTTAAACAGGTTTTCGAACATAGCCTGAGGGGTGATTGGGCAATGCACTGCAATCAGCATAAATATCTCACAAATATATTTTAACTAGCTGATGTCCGCGACTTTGTCCGCATGGACCGAGGTTTTTGGTTCCTGCAGTAACTCTTAAATTTTCCAGGATAAAAAGTGTGTTATTCCAAACTATCAAACAAACAAATCTATCTGTGTCAAATTTCATCCAGATCTGTTCAGCCATTCTGGACTGATTGAGTAACAAATCCATCCATTTGTCCAAACTTTTCCATTCATAATATTAGTATAGATATAGGCTGCAGCGCTGGCACCTACTTTTCCTACTTTTGTTAAAAGTGTACCACCACAAATTATAGGCAGTAGTAGGGGTGCACAGGGCTTGAAGCCAGATTAGGCGTTTAACAAAAGCCTATGCCAAAAATTAATTATTTATTATAAATAAATAAATAAATATAAATAATAAGCCTTTTATTTCTAATCCCATGGTATTTACAATTGTATAATACTACTTTTTAGATGAAATTGTGTTGTTGTGTTAGTTGTATTAGTGTTTGTCTTATTCTAGTTAGTATTGTTATTTGTTGTAGTATTTGTTGTAGATGTAGTCCCATATCGGGTAAAGGCCTCCTCCATCTGCTTCCAATGCTCCCGGTCTTTGGCAAGGGTCAGCCAGTTTGTGCCAGCATTCTGGGCTACGTCGTCCGCCCACCGTTTGTATGGTCTCCCAACCTTTCTTTTCCCTGGTGGTCCTTTCCAGTTAGTAGTTTGTATCGTCCATCTGTCGTCAGTGAGCCTTGCGATATGTCCTGCCCATTGCCACTTTAGTGATAGTGCTTGTGTTAGAGCATCTGTCAGCATTGTCTTTTCCCTAATTTTTGTATTTCGCACTTTGTGAATTTTTCTTATTCCTAGTATGCTCCGCTCCATTGCTCTCTGGGTAGTTGTAATTTTTTGTTTGGTTCTGTTAGTGTAAACCCATGTTTGGCAGCCGTATAATAGGCAGGGTAGTATACAAGTGTCCATTACTACTTTTTTGAGATTTAGGGAGTAGTGGCCTTTTAGGATTTCTTTAAGTGACCAATATTTTTGCCATGTGATGTTTACTCTCCTTTGTATTTCCTCTTCGTTATTTGTATTGCTAAATGTCACTTGTTTTCCTAGATATGTATAAGTTTTAACATATTCTATGCATTTGCCCTTGACCCATATTGGTTTTTCATAGCTATTCGTCATTACTCTAGTCTTGTTTGCATTCATTTCCAGACCTATCTTGGAGCTTTCGTTGGCTAATGAGCATATTAGTTCCTGTAGTGTGTTTGGTGTTTCAGCCAGTATGACAATATCGTCTGCGAACCTTAGATGGTTTAGGTATCTCTTGCCTATTTTAATACCTTTGTGATCCCAGTCCAGCTTCCTAAAGATGGTTTCCAAAACAGCTATGAAGAGTTTTGGTGAGATGGGGTCTCCTTGTCTCACGCCTCTTTCAATCTTGATTGGATCACCTCTTGTTTCCAGTTTTACCTTACTAGTACTGTTAGCATATATGTTCTTTAGAATGTTTATGTATTTTCTATTGACGTTGAAGAGTTTCAGTGCTTCCCAGATTGAGTTATGACTAATTGTATCGAAAGCCTTACTGTAATCGATGAATGCTAGATATAGAGGTTTGTTAAATTCCTTGTACTTCTCCATTGTTTGTTCTAGTGCCTGTAGATGGTCAGTTGTACTAAAACCCGAACGGAAACCTGCTTGTTCTATTGGTTGTGAATCATCAATTGTAGGTGCTATTCTGCTTAGGATGATAGATGCGAACAATTTATATGTACTTGCCATCAGACTGATTGGCCTTTTTTTTTTTTGGATTTATACAGCAGGGGAAATCCTCATGGACTACCACACGGGTAGTGCCGGACTCATACCGACTAAAACCCCTACTGTCTGCCTGTTGACCGTGTACCTGCCTTTCAGCCTACAACACGGCAACACTTGCGCCTTTTTCACGGCCTTTTTTGTCTACGTTTTTCTTCTTGCTCCTTTTCTTTGATTATTATTTCAACGTAGTTTGTTACTGCTGTCCAATTTTCCTCCTTTTCCAGCATTTTGTGCACTAATGTATCTACACATATACCCCCGATCTTTTGTACTAGTTCTTGTCTCTCTCTGTCCCATTTTTTACATATAAAGATCGTGTGCATAGCATCGTCGGTTTCAGTACAATACATACAACTCGCGTCTTCTCTTTTCCCAATGCCAGCAAGAAAGCACATGAATACTCCATGCCCCGTTAGGCATTGCGTTAGCCTGTAAGACATTCGACCATGTTGTCTGCCAGTCCAATGTTCTAGATTTGGGATAAGTCTGTGCGTCCAGCGGCCTTTGGAAGAGTTATCCCACTCTTTTTGCCAGCTTTCTAGCGTTTCCTTTTTGGCAGATCTTATACTTTCTGGGTCCTTTTTGTTCCTTAGTTTGGTCCTCTCTAGCGCTAGTAAATTGATGGGCGTTAAGTTAGCCAGTACCAGCGCTGCATCCGTGGAAACGGTTTTATAGGCTGAGCATACCCGCAGGGCTAACATGCGTTGAGCCTTAAGGACCCGACTCTTGTGCAGGGCAAATTTCATCGCAGGAGTCCAGATAGGTGCCGCATAGAGGATGATGGATTGATTTGCCAAAGCCAGTGTTCTTCTCTTACGATCACTAGGGCCCTGATTGGCCTGTAATTGCCTATATCTAATGGATTTCCTTTTTTATAAATAAGTGTTATTTCTGAAGTGCACCATTGTTGTGGCACTATCTCAGCATCTAATATCATGTTGAAGAGCTTTGTGAAATGTTGTAGTAGAATAGGTGCCCCTAATTTAATAGCTTCGTTAGTTATACCGTCGGGTCCTGGGCTTTTTTCATTTTTTAGCTTTCTAATGTGGTCATACACTTCTCTTTCAGTAATTGGGTCTACTGCTGTTTTAGAATTACTATAATCTTGTGTTTGTGGGGTGTCATTATGTATCTGTCTCTTGTACATTTCTCTGTAAAAATGTGTAGCATGGTTAATAATATCTTTTCTCGTTTTTGTTTCCCTTGTGTTGTCTTCTAACTTCTGTATCCACGTTTTTTGTAGTTTTAAGTCTTTAAGTGCTCTTTTTGTACTTCTATGATTTGTAAGGTTTCTTGTGATTATGTCCTGTCTGTGCTTTTTATAGTCTTGACTAATTGATTTGTTGGTAGTTTTGAAAGCTTCACTTAGCTCTTTTCTTATGATATTATCTTTAGGTTTTGTTTTTATTAGTTCAGTGCGTTTCTTTATTAGTTCCTCAGTTTCTTTACTAAATATTTTTTTTTGTTTTCTCTCTTGGTTACTTGTACTTAAACTGTGTACTACGGATTCCTCTAAAATGTTGTAATAGTTTTGGATGCTCAGAGTCTCTTTAAAATTGTTTTCTAGATGTGAATGTAGGCTATTCATATAACTTTTAATTTCATTGTCAGTTTTTGGACTTGTAACTGAAGGTTTGTAGTTTTTCCTATCTTTTCGTGGCTGTTTTAAATCGAGGGAGGCTCTTAAAAGTCTATGATCGGAGGGGAATTTTATATTATTGAGTACTTCTGTGTTTGTGATGAGTTGGGGGTGGCTTGTTAGTATGAAGTCTATTTCATTTGTTGTTTTTTGGTCAGGTGAAATCCATGTCCATCGTCTGTTTTCCCTTTTCTTAAAATATGTATTCATTATAGACAGCTTGTGTTCTAAAGCAAAGTCGATCAGTAGGTCGCCCCGATCATTTCGTTCGCCATATCCGTACTGACCCATTATTAAGTTCTCGCCTTCCTTGGGATGTCCTATTTTCGCGTTAAAGTCGCCCATTAATATAACTTTGTCATCAGCTTTAGAAAGTGCTTCTGTGATGGTGTTGTAGAATGTATGTATCTCTTCTTCACTCGCTTTTTCTGTGGGTGCATAGGCTTGTACTAGTGAGATGTGCAGGTTTTCTAGTTTCAATTTTAGCAGAGCAACCCTTTCTGACAGTCCTGTGAAATTAATTATTTTGTTTTTAAATGTTTTCTTCAGTAAAAAGCCAACCCCGTGTTTTCCCTTGGTTTCTCCCATGTAACATAGAATGTAGTCTTTATATTCCTCTATATTGCAACCTGTTCTTCTAACTTCGGAAAGACCCAAAATGTCGAAGTTAACATTTTCAAGAGCATATGTAAGTTCAAGATATTTTTCAGTTGTAGAGAGGGATCTCACATTATATGTGCATATTTGTAAAGATTCACTTTTTTTCTTCCTTGTAATAGATGGAGGGTGGTGGTCATTATTCCCCACGGGGACCAGCCGGCTTGGGGAATGTGATTTGTTGTTATTGTTTGTTTCTGTGTTTTTTCCTTTATTCGGCTTTTGTGGGTAGGTTTTGATTGATTGCTATTGCTTGTTGTTTCCGTTTTGTGAGTTGTGTCTGGAGCGGTTCATGTATTCGAAAGCATTTGTTTTGTTTATTTTAGTTGGCGCCTTTGGTTGTGGGCTATTATCGCTGTTAGACTGAGGCGGTGTGTTTGACGGGGCTCGTTTCCTCTTCTCATTTCCTTTTTCTTGATTTATTTTCCCTTTAATTATTAATTTATCATATCGGATGATTGCTAAGTTTCCATTTTTCTTTTCTTGTAGTTGTTGTTGTTTTAACTCTTTCCTTATTTCCAAAACCTCTTTAGGAAAATCTTCAGTGGCATATGTGGATGCGGGGAAATATTTGTTATTTCTTAATATTTCAAATTTTCTCCAAGCCAAAGTAAGTTTCACTAATATTGGTCTCCTCTTATTGTCTTCTTTTTTCCCCAACCTTTTAATCTCACTGATTTCCCACATATCAAATTCCCGTATTCCTCTCTCAGTTACTATTTTGTTTAGGAAATCCACAACCAAACTCATAAGTTCGTTGTTATTTTTCTCGGTTTCTTCTAGTCCATGCAGTAGTATATTATTTTTCTTAACTTCCCTTTCCAACTTACTGATTTTCACTTTCAGTGTCGAAACCTCACTATTGAGTTTCAGGTTCTCTTCAACCAGTGGGTTCAGCTTTTCTTCTATTGTCGATGTAATACTTGAAGTTATTGTACTGGTGTGTTTCATGAAATCTTCTTTTAATTCATGCATCTTCGTGTCAATCTTCTCATCTATTTTCTGTAGAAATAATTCCATCTGTTTGTCCATTTTCTACTATTTGTTAGAAAAATTTATTATGTGGCAACTTTTTCCGAGCTCTGGCAACCCTATCTTATGGTGGTGAAACTGACAGCAGTTGTCATTGTCAAGTAACAATTTTTTGTCGGTTGATGATTTATTAAAATTTGTGGGGGTAGAATTGTTTTCACTGAGCGATTTCAAGTTAATTGATCGCTTTTTTTAGGTTTAATAGTGAGTTTTAGAGCTGGATAACACTATCACCATGAGATGGACACTTTAACTGCACTTTGGTAGTATTTTTAGTACTTAAATCATAGTTTTTCTTAGCAAATCACGAAATTATTGGAGAGCACTGGTGCTTCTGACAACAGTTGACAGCCGAAAACTTAATTATTTATTAGTGATTATCAAATAGAGGATCTTCCAGTAGACGTAAAATCGATGTCATCTGTTAGATTTAAGTCCAATAATAATTTTAATTACAAGTAGCTAAAATCAGAGGTATGTATTTCATAGCAACTCCACTACCATATAGGTGCTTTTGACATTTGATAAAGAGTTGCTGATTTCATGTAGCTAGGACATGATCTTTTACTGGCACATCTATTCAATTGCGGATCAAAATTGGCCTTTTGAAATAGCTTTATGATAAAGCTTACGGTAGACCCTAGGATGGTACAGTCGCGGTCTGAAAATGTTTACCACCTTAAGGTCCATAATTGCATGCCTACATCTACCTGTGTCAGAAGGTTGATATGTGATGTGGTTAGGCATAGATCATAGTTTTTTTTACACGTATCGTCGCGCAGTAGGTGACAACTAGATAGGATTGATGTAGAACTTTAACAAATGCAATGATGCTTTAAAACATTTGATAACTTTGAAACGTTATAAATACCTTGCTAAGGCATTTAAAACCTTACTTTAGTATTTTGAAAACTGGTAAACATATTCAGACCAGACCGTACATGTCAACTTTCACGACTCAAACTGAAGTGCTGATTGCAAAGCCATGAGCTGTCACACCCCGTTGTATAATTAAGCAAAATTCTACATCAAAATACAATAGAATTGAAACAATTTACTATATCCATGTTGTTTGGATTTCTGTCAGCGTCTGCAGTTATCCCATTCATCGAAAGCAGAGCCTTGCGGACGCAATGGAAAACAAATTAACATTATGTTTACTTCTTCAAAACTTCATATTATTTTATTAAAATAAAAAGTTTTAGAAATAATTCCTGTAGTGAATGGTAATAATAATAATTATATTAATATTCAAATTATAAACTAAAGCTATGGGGGTTCCAAATGCACCCTGTTCTAAAGGGGACCAGTCAAACATGCCCACCAAGTTCTTATTTGTCATTACCATCTCACATAACCTTCATTTTGAAAAGAAAAGGAATTCATTTACTTATCTAAAGGTTTCTGAAATATGTATTTTCCAAATGAGCACAAGGAATAAAATAATTGGTATAAATTAATATTACTTAACTATTTTGTTCATTTTTATAGGCCAAGTATTCTGTAAGAGGGATATGCCAGGATAAGGCCCAGTATTCACCAAAGCAGAGATGGGCCAAGAATCAAGATGTTTTGCTGATCAATCAGATTATTAATGGGTGATGCAATAATTTTATCAGCTCTGCATAATCTGGACTGCCAAAAACAGCCTCTATCTAAGTGGAGATGGGAATCTCCGCTTAGATAGATACAAGCAATGGTTAAAGCCGACAAGCTTGTGTTAAAGTAGTTTGGTCTACAGTGATTCTGTTGGGGTCACCATCAATACCTATCTAACTATCCTCAGTCCTCACATATCCCTGGTGGTCAGAGCAGTCTTAGCCTATTCTCACACAAGATCTGTTAAAACTAATCAGAATTATTAACTATCAGATTATCAATTCAAAATCTTCCACTGAAATAATTGTGCTTATGTGGTTGACTCCATTGTATCATTACATCACACAAATACTGAACTTCAGATATTATTCCATGTGAGAATAGGTTTTAAATATAATTTAAATAATAACCTAATAATAATTACCTGCTGGATTTGCTGCGCAAGCTCTCTGGTCGGTGCCAATACAAGAACAATTGGGCCTTCATCTCTCAAAAGCCTCGGTTGGTTAATAATGTGAACTATTGCTGGCAATATGTATGCCAATGTCTTCCCGGAGCCCGTCTGAGCTATGCCAACCATGTCTCGTCCAGATAATGCTATTGGCCAACCCTGAGCTTGAATTGGGGTCGGGTTGGGGAAACCTTGTTTGAGAATCTCCTTCATAGCGTAATCAGGGAAACCGCCTTCTTCAAAATAAATGCTGGGCGCTGGGACATCCCGCCCGTTCACAGTGATCTGGTGTTGACTCCGGTAAGCTTCCACTTCAGACATCGGTCGCCTTTGCACGTTTGGGTGGGGCACATAGAAGTTCTTCTCGAATGGAGTGAGTGTTATGCCGTCCCAGCGGATTTTGCGAAGGTTGCCGCCCGGTTGGTCATTTTTGTTGAACTTTCCACGGAAGTCGTCGCGTCCTCCGTCGCGGCTGTCGCGTCCACCCCGGCTACCACCGCGCCCGCCGCCGCGACTAGAGTCACGCCCTCGACTGCCGCCACCTCCCCCGAAACGGGTAGGTCTTTCTAGAGATCTGTCCGCCGATCTACCGCCACCTCGACCGCCGCCGCGGCCCCTTGTCCCACCACCCCCACGACCGCCGCGACCGCCACGTCTATCGTCAAACCTATTCACAACAAAAAAAAAACCATAAAAACTCGTAAAACAAAGAGATTGAGGGCAAAAAATGGTTTTCAACTTACATGTTTTCAGTAGACTTCTAGTAAGTACCGCAACAATAAATCACACAAAAATATTCTTAGAACAACTATATCACTTTTTTCTCACTTAATAAACAATCTTTTATTGTTTATTTCAAGTAAAATTTACTTTCTATCACGGCTTGACCAAGCGTTATAAAACCGCCATGTTCTTTTCTTTAATTAATTTTTTTATGTTGGCAGCCCGTGATTTTATTGATTGACGTGCACGCAGCACACGGATGTGACGTGGGTAGTGTAGCCATAGTGTAGGTAGCCGATTTGTGAACTTTAGAAAAATCTCTACTGGGCCATGTCGATAACAAACATTACCAAAAAATAAAGCATAATAAATATTTCAAATAAAATAATTTGTATTACCAACTGAAAACTATAAAAGTTAGTCTTTATTTGATATTTCTAAGACAGATTAAAAAAAAAATAATGTGAAGAGTGAAGACGATGCTCTAATGAACTTGCGCGGGAAATTCAAAATCAATTTATCTATGTATTTTCATAGGTGTCCACTTTTTATTGCTATATAAATGCTCTTTGTTGAACAATTGGGCTATAACTAGAAAGTTAATGCAAATTCAAGATAATTTAAATAGTCATCCTATTAGGTTTATGCATAGGTATAGGATATCCAAATGACTAACAACATTTTATTGATTTAATTCCCGTAACTACCCTACTACATTCAGCTAAGCAGCACTAAATAGGACAGTTATTCATTGAAAATCAGTTCAAAATGGACGCATCCATCCCAGTATTTGAGAAGCCCCACCCTCGTATTAGTGTTTTGGACTGGACTAGGAATATACAGAGACTACAAAATGAAGCTAGACTGAGACGTTTTGATTCTTACGAACTTAGACAACGGGCAAACCAACTTCGAAATGAAACTTCGGTTACTACGCGCTGGGATAATTATGTTAACAATGAGTTAATGAGAGACAGGTATTAAAACTAATTAAGTACGTTTATTTATTACTTGGTCTGATTGGTCTGATTAAATAAAACGAACTGTAACTTATGTACGTAGAAACCGTTGTCAAATAGTAATTTAATTGTATACCTACTTCAATTCAACTTTATAAATTGTAGGAGTGATTAAGAAAGTAACCCATCAAGTTAGCCCACTGCCATCTTAGACTACATCATCACTGACCACAAAATGAGATTGAGATCAGTAGTGGAGAATTGTAGTGGAGTAAAAAAGTAGGAATTTAATAATTTAGAGAGCGTCTACGTATGTAATTTGGAAATTATTTCTAGAATCTTCGAAGTAGATTCGTGGCGCGAAAAGCAAAGATTCACAAGGGAGGAAGTGAGAGATGAAATCAGAGCTTTGAAAGAGGAGAAGAATGCAACAGAATTACACTTAGAGTCCCTACAGATACCTCTGATGGTAGTGTCGCAATGCCTCTCCAATAGGGACCAGAGGGTGCCGCCTGAGTTGACGAGGGACCAACTTGGCGAAGAATTGAGGAAGGTAATAATATCCGTAGGTAATTCATGAATGTATAGGTATATGGAGCTCAAGGACGATTAAAATAAAGAGATTGCATATCCATTTATTTAAAAAACGCATACAAAACACCAACGTTAGCTGAACCGTCGCTACCATCGTACTAATAATTATTATAAATGCGAAAGTGTGTTTGTTTGTTGGTTTGTCCTTCAATCACGCCTCAACGGATCGACGTGATTTTTCGCATGGGTATATAGTTGAGGACCTGGAGAGTGATATAGGTTACTTTCTATCCCGGAAAATTAAGGAGTTCTCGTGGGAATTAAAAAAACTCATTCCACGCGGACGAAATCGCGGGCATCAGCTAGTAATACATACGTTATCACGGAGCTCTACCTATAGCGGACTACCGGAGTAGGTATGCATTGAATAGCTTATCAGTACGGTAAACGCTTTCGTAACGACTACCTACTATCATGTTAGCGATCATAACTTATAATTTCTTCAGGAACTACACATAATCGAAAACAGCAAACGCGTTCTCACAGACGTGTGCCACATGGGCTGGCAGAAGATCAAGGATCTGACCAACGTCTTCTGCAGACTGGAGCGGGAGATTCAGAACAAGGACGATTGTCTCACCCTGGAGTACCATGTTAAGGAGTTGAACCGGGATAGCTCTGAGATATCCTACAAACTTGACCCCACGAGAATCCCACCTGAGTATAGTTCTTTAATAGATCTGTAGTACTTAGTAGTTATACGTAGTTTTTTAAACTTGAGTCTGTTAATTTTGAAGTTAATTTTAGAATGTAATTTCATTCGCGTTGATTACAGTTCTTGAAAAATCCCATGGGAACTCTTTCAATTTCCGATGTAACTAAAAAGTAGCCTTTGCCCTTTCCCGGTGCAACCTATCTCTGCATCGGTTAACAATATTTTTCCGACTGAAGTACTTAACGTTAGCATTTATAGCTGACCAAACAGAACTGCTGTTTTGAGACAACCCCGCACTAGAATAGCGCTGCGACAGAAGACCCAGTTGACAGAAAACGTAAGCAAGTCGCAGGATCCACGCGTCGCAAGACCGCTGCTAGTGGAAATTCTTACAAGAGACTTTTGTGTCCATGTCTATCGATTGACGACCTCATCGAAAATGACTATTCTTCTCAGAATCACGTTGATGGTTTGCGCTCAAGTAAAGCAAAAATTCTTGCCAGATTAAGTACTCGTGTAGATATCTCTCTGGAGCTAAATCATAAGAATTATCTTCCATGTAACTTATCTTTTATATTTTTTCAAATAACTCCAATAATTTAAATGCAAAAGTTTGGATGGATGTTTCATGATTGTTACTCTAATCACGACAAAACGGCTGAACGGATCCGGATGAAATTTTGGCACTGAGATAGATTATAGTCTGGAATAACGAAAAGGTTACTTTTCATTCAGGAAAAAGTTTCGGCGGGAATAAAAATAGCTTAACTAATCCACGCATGAAATTGCGTGCATCAATTATTATTAGTCTATAATAAGAACGCGCTTTTTTCCCTTGCGATATTACCTTACAAATATTTTTCAGCTCAATGACAGAAGAAAGTTACGTCCGCTGCATAGAAAACACGATAAACATAGCGGAACAACTGATGCGGGAATCCAAGGAGCTGCGGGAGACGATGTTCAAGAGCAGGGAACAGGCGAGGAACCAGATGTACGCGCAGAGCCAACAGGTGGAGATGATTGTGCGGAGGCGCGTGTACGATATACAGAGGGCTAGGAATGAAATGGAGTGGCAGAAATATAAGGTGAATTTAGCTTGCGTGACACCTTTGCGTCCGTACTAATCCATACTAATATTATAAATGCGAAAGTGTGTCTGTCTGTCCGTCTGCCTGTCTGCTACGCTTCCACGCCCCATTCGTTGAATCGATTTTGAGGAAATTTGGTGTAGAGGTAGGTTACATCCCGGGGAAGGATATGGGCTTTTTATCCCAGAAAATTAAAGAGTTCCCAGAATCTATTCTATTCTACACCTGCCACTATAGCAATCTTTTTATAGTTCTTTGGAGTATGAGTAGGTAGGTATTCGACTTATACGAGTGTCACTTATGAAATAGGATACGTTTTAGTTTGACTCTACCACCACCCACCACTATCTACAGCCCAATACCACCGGTTGAGAATCAAGATTCTAATAAGTAGAGCAAGTAAGAAAAACCGCTGTTCTGCAGTTAATAAGCAAAATATTACAAATGATAACGAGTAGAAAAACAACATCAAATACCCAATGTTATAAAAAAACTTTGTCTAAATAGCTGGAAGGGAATATGCAAAAGGTGGATCGTGAGATTGAGTCGCTGCGTGCAGCGGTTGCGGACAAAATAAACCCCACAAAGCTGGTGGAGACTCGCTTGGAGACCCGGACCAGGAGACCAGTGCTTGAAAGAGTTCAGGTAAGTCTTCTGCTTAGGTTTTGTCAATCTCTATGTCGTATTGGTAAGCTTATGAATGGGAGATTCAGTTTGATTCAGAGACAATCTACGAAGACCTGTAGGGCTAGCACGCGCATATTCGAGTAAAATTATGTCTACCCGTTATCTCTATTTGTCTACCGAAGTTAACATGGTTACACATATATGACTAGTCTCTTTAAGTCAAAAGTAGAGATAAAAGTAATATTTCTTATTTGTGGGAGTTTTCTCCACGAACAATTTCATGCCGACTATTTTTTCTCGTAATATGCCGGATTTTGTGCATGTCAGGGTAAACGAGAAATGAACCGGCATCGACAACATCTCACATTCTCTATCTGTCTCGTCGCGAGATTTCTCATTGTGCGCATGTGATGAAACTTTGCGTTCCGGTACTCTGCCGCGTGAAAATTAAGTACCCGCGGGGTAACTATGCTACTTCTAATTTGTGTATAACAATACTGCCAAAATATCACCCTGACTACGTTTTAAGTAGGTAAGTAGTTAATTCTGATAATTTTGTGTTATAGGACAAACCAATGCGTGGTCTGATTGAGGAATACGAAAGAGTACACACAAGTTCCAATATGCTTGAGAAAAAGCTGCAAGAAGCATTGTAAGTACTGTATGATTTCTATCTACCCGCAGAGTCTTCTGATAGGCCCTGGATTCAACCCCTAGCAAGACAATTAATGGAATTCATAATTTCTAAATGGTCTCTGGTCTGGGAGGCTTTGGCTGGTTACAAATTACAACGCAACCGGCAAAAACGCCATCGTCGCTAGCTACCACCCTGTCGGCAAAGACCAAGCAACTTAGCGTTCCGGTACGATGCCGTGTAGAAACCTATAGGAGTATGGATTTAATATAACCGCCGTACCCCTAACAAGTCAGCCACCATCTTAGACTGCATCATCACTTACCATCAGCTCACCTGATGGTAAGTGATGATGCAGTCTATCTAGTGTAGTAGTCTATATCTCAGTGGGGCTAACTTGTAGTGGAATTAAAAAAATACCACATCGCACTTATCACCAAACCAGTAGTCAAAGTTTTAAAAAAAACACCAAGTAAGTAGATTGATGATTTACCTTACCTTACCTTTCAATAAAATTAACCCAACCGGGAATCCAATTCGAATCTCCTTGCAGGTCAACTTACCACGGCATGTACAACCATCACCAGCGAGTCAAGAAAGACTTGGAGTATAAGAACCAAGCTTTGGAAACTGATCGCCGTTTGATCGAGATTCGCAAACCTCTGCATAAGGAAGATGACACTGAGTTCAAGAGAAACGTTGGTTATTGTCATATGGCTGACGAGCTTGTGACCGATTAGTCAAAGATAATTTTTTCTAATGCATAAATAATATAAAGGTCACTGTAATTTATTTTATAATAAAAATACCAAGTTTCAAGACTTTTTTGGTCATAGTACATGGGGTTACCATAAATCACCATAAGAATGATCGACACTAGCGCCGTCATTAATATTCTTTCATTTGTGGTTTCTTTATACTAGGATGGCCAACATAACAGAACATTTTGAATTATCATGGAGGGCGGAGACATGGCAGTCGTAATTCCTTCCTCCATGGGCGGAGATATATAAAAAGTACTCTGTGGGGCGGAGGCATGGAACAAAGGTCTATATTTTTTTTATCTATTTAATTACTAGATGATGCCCGCGACTTCGTCCGCATGGATTAAGATTTTTTGATTCCCGCGGGAACTCTTTAATTTTCCGGGATAAAAAGTAGCCTACGTCCTTCCCCGGGACACAATCTACCCTTGTACCAAATTTTATCCAAATCGGTTGAAAAGATGGGCCGGGAAAGCGTAGCAGACAGACAGACAGACAGACAGACGGACAGACAGACAGACAGACACACTTTCGCATTTATAATATTAGTATGGATATGGATTTCACAAGTTTTAAATTATTAGGCTTACAAAGCTTACAAATTAACTTTTATCCTACAAAACTGTTCTGTTCAGTCTCAGTTTCTATAATATAGGTATTGTACTTATAGCTATACTTTACTATACTTATACATTAGAAAACTTGTAAAGAATTAATAACTAATTATGGAAAATAAAGGCTATAATTATATTTATATGATAATAAAATGCTTCTTCTTATCCCGGAAAATTAAGTTCCCGCAGGAATTTAAAAAAAACATAATCCACGCGTATGAAGTCGCGGGCATCATGTAGTACATAATATTATATTGTGTTCATTATGGTAGGGATTAGAAATAAGAAATAAAAATCAAATTATTTAATAATAAACATCAATAATTTATTAAGTTTAGCATTTAATTCACGTGCAATGTAGTTAGTAGGTACAACTAAAAGTAAAGCATTATAATTACAATTCCAACATATTAATTAGGTATGTATCAGAAAAATTTACTTAAATTAGGTACTTACAAAATATTAAGGTTTAAAATCTAAGTTATTTAAGATTTATGTAGGTATTTATTTCCAAGTTTCCAATTGGTGAGTATAATAAAAAACCGGCCAAGTGCGAGTCGGACTCGCGCACCGAGGGTTCCGTACAAACCTGTAGTAAGTTTTACGATTTATGACGTATTTAAAATAAAAATTACGTTTGTTGTATGGGAGCCCCCCTTTAATATTTACTTTATTGATATTTAATTATTTATTTTGAAAGGTAATATACAAGTTAATATTCTGTGAAAATTTGAACCGTCTACCTTTTACCGTTTTTAATATTGAGCAAAAAAATACGGAAAAAACACGTTTATTGTATGGGGACCCCCCTTAATATATATATTTTTTTAATTTTTAGTATTTGTTGTTATAGCGGCAACGGAAATACATCATTTGTGAAAATTTCAGCTTTCTAGCTATCACGGTTTATGAGATACAGCCTGGAGACAGACAGACAGACAGACAGACAGACAGACAGACAGACAGACAGACAGACAGACAGACAGACAGACAGACAGACAGACAGCGGAGTCTTAGTAATAGGGTCCCGTTTTTACCCTTTGGGTACGGAACCCTAAAAATGCAGAACAAAAATAATTATTATAATAAGTAAGTAGGTAATTGAGATTGTGAATTAATTTTGATTAGAGATAAGTTTTGTTTGTGCAAATAAATTAAAATACCATTCATTTTTTTATATAAATATTATTTTTGTGTTGTTATTTCTTTTAAATACATGTCTTTGGCTAAAGATGTCTATGTTTATGTAATAGAGGAATGTTTTTAAAATACTGTTGTTAATTGCGTCATTTTGTGCACTTTACCTACCATAAAAAAAATTGAGACTGTCTGTCTGTCTGTCTTTCTTAAAACTTTGCCTGAAAAAAAAACTTAAGGCCTATGCTCGCCTCTTGCTCGCCTATAACGATAAGTCATTTAACGAAAGTCGCGTTATAGATCGTGAGTGTGGTAAGCCAAAGGAGAAGGTTCATTTTGGGTGTAGTTCTTGTACACTTTATCATGAATAGATAAAGTGTACTAAAATACATAGATTTTATTAAAAATAAAATAAATTAGAACAACAAACTAAATAACGCGCAAAAAATAAAAATCTATTTCCAGTTTTTCGATGTGCCAAGATGGCGCCTTCAGCCATAGAGAAGTTAGTAGGCGCGAAATGTGTCAAATGTCATTTCTGACAAGTGACGTGAGTCACCGTGCTAGTTTTCTTTCATAATATTTGACACTTGACAGAAAACGTCAAAAATATGAATCCGCCATTGTTATCTACTCATGTTTATTGTTAATCGTGGAAAGATTAAATAATTTCACCACTGAAATTAGGACGAATTCGTGGATTTAAACAATCAAAGCTGGTTTGATATTTTATTTTCTTTCTTTTCACTACCTACTTGCACAAAGACCAGTCCCACGCCCCATACAAATCTGAACCGTCTCCTTTTGACATAAAAAGGGCAGATTTTTCCAACTCCGAATAAATTTTAAATAATTCCTATAAGTACAAAATCAGTTTTATTTATTTAATTTAGGACATTCAACAGATTACAATACATTAACAGGAAAAATATATCTTAATAATAGAGTAATATGCATTGTCGTAAACCCACTTACAGGTTGGACAATAATTAGTAAAATCAGCAACTTTTTTTTAAACATCAAAACGCGTGCTAAATACGGAATTTTGTATATAAAACTGAATTGTGACGTCATCAAATGTCGACGCACTTTTTTACTTTAATCGATAGTTTAAAATGGTTATTCAACATAAAACTAACAGTGGATGTGGAATATTTTTTAAGTGATTATTAAATAGAGGATCTCCCAAAAGTCGTAACATCCACGTCCCCTGTTAGTTTTATTTTGAATAACTATTAAACTATCGATTGAAGTAAAAAAGTGCGTCGAACTTTGATGACGTCACTATTCAATATTGTACGTAACAAAAAACCCATACAAAGCGCGCGTTTTGACGTTGAAAAAGAAGTTGCTGATTTGACTAGTTGTCAAATACCTAATTGTGGCTTTAAGCCAATAGGGATGATGCCTATATCAAAAATAAATTATTTCGAACTGATTATTAAATAGAGGGTCTTCCAAAAGACCTAAAATTCACATCCTCGGTTAGTTTTAAGTTTGATAACCATTTCAAAATATAGATTAAAGAAAAGTGCGTTGAAATTTTATGACGTCACAACTGTGAATTTCATACAACTTCCATACTACATAGAAGTGCGTTTTTAAGTTTGATAAAGAGTTGCTGATTTGCTTGAGTTTTCATCATCCCTGTTCTCATACAGCCTAAGCGTTTAAAGGCATACAATGTACATACGCTTGCTCCAATAAATCGCAAATTTTTGTTATGACTGAGTCATTAAGTTTCCTACTCGCCGCTAGTCTTATGGAAGGTTCTGGACAGTTGATCTCACTGTCTTTTATATACGCCGCTACTGTTAAGGCGACGCCTTTGTCGAGGCAGTATTTAGTGATGTTGCGAAGGCTGGCCTCTTTCGCTTCGTATGGGAGGTTGGTTTTGAGGTAGATATGCTTCACTGGCGAGAGTTCATCTCCACTGAATGTGTAGTAATTCAGGTTTTCGAGGGCCCTGGAATAAAGAAAATGGTATTTTATACTACACCCGCTCGGAAAGATTCTTCTAACTTTTTTGAAAACGAGATAAGTAGTAGGTACGTCATTGCTAGAAACCAAATATGTATAATATAAATTTCATAAGTGTATGAAAATCCATTGTTAAATTTTAAGTACATCAGTCCAGAAATTAATGTCGAGTAAAAAGACTAACATAACAATAATAATAAACACAGCAAAGACGCACCGCCAAGCGATTTAGCGTTCCGGTACGATGCCGTGTAGAAACCGACTAGGGGTTGGATTTATTATAAACTGCCATGCCCCTAACAGGTTAGCCTGCTACCATCTTAGACTGCATCACTTACCATCAGGTGAGATCGCAGTCAAGAGCTAACTTGTAGTAGATTTAAAAAAAAAAAATTAGTATTTTTAAATTAACCCTTTAAATACCTATTCAATTTGGCGGAGATCTCGACCAGTTCGCTGATGATGGACGGTTTCTCCTCGAGGATATCCAGTGCGGCGATGGCGGCTTCCGTCAGCATCGGGGGCAGTGAAGCGCTGAAGCAGTATCCTGAAAAATAGCGGTTTTGTTGGTGAGATCAAAGGTAGCATAGCACAGGCTATATCATACTTCTATACTAATCTTATAAATGCGAAAGTTTGGATGGATGTTTATTACTCAATCACGCCAGAACGACTGAACGGATTTGTATGAAATTACAGAGATAGTACTCTGGAAAACCTACAACCTACCAACGACCTCAATTTACGTAGTGCCCTGTCAAACAAAGAATGTTTTTTTTTTTTTTTTATTGCGTGATAGGCTTGCGCTTGACGACAATCATGCTTAGTGCAAAGCAATGATGAGGTCTAGGTTGGAGCGCGCTTGCCTAGAAGATGCCTATTCACTCTTGCCTTGAAGGTACTTAAGTTATAAGTGGCAGGAAACACGTGCGCTGGGAGGGTGTTCCACACCCTAGCGGTTTGTATCAGAAACGTCGAGCAAAAACGCTTCGTGCGAGCAGATTGGACGTCAACCACATAAGGGTGCCAACGCTGACGGTTTCTTGCTGGACTTATTTTACTGACGCCATCTAGCCTGAAAAGCGGGACAGCGCTATGGCGGGGACAAGGACAGGCTTATACAGGTGTGGAGCGCGCGGCACAGGACGGACGCCCAATTTTTTTAATGAAAGGGCCCATCTAATACCTATCTACTAATACTACCGCGGGAACCAAAGACCCTCAATCCACGCGGATGAAATCGCGGGCATCAGCTAGTAATATTATATGTAATACATATTATATAACTCTCTTAATTTTTCGGAATAAAACGTAGCCTATGTCACTCTTTTTTTTTTATCCACTACAAGTTAGCCCTTGACTGCGATCTCACCTGATGGTAAGTGATGATGCAGCCTAAGATGGTAGCGGGCTAACCTGTTAGGGGCATGGCAGTTATATTAAACCCATACCCCTATTCGGTTTCTACACGGCATCGTACCGGAACGCTAAATCGCTTGGCGGCACGTCTTTGCCGGTAGGGTGGTAACTAGCCATGGCCGAAGCCTCCCACCAGGCCAGACCAGGGAAAATTCGGAAATGATAAATTCCCAAATTGACCCTGCGGGGATCGAACCCAGGACCTCCGCACGTTAAGACAACAGCGCTCAACACTGCGCCACGGAGGTCGTCAAACATACATACTCTCCAGGTCCTCAACTATACCAATGCCAAAAATCACATCGATCCGTTACTCCGTTGCGGCGTGATTGAAGGACAAGCCAACAAACAAACACAATTTCGCATTTATAATATTTTAGTATGATACTTATTAAGGACATGGATACAAAGCACAAATACCTATTTGTGCTTTGTAAAAAATCTGTGGTTTTGAATAATCCACATTTTCCTTATAACGTTCAGCTGTTGATTTCCCTGATGGTGGGGAAACAATATTGACGTAATAATATAGCAGGTATCTTTTATTCAGACGTCTATAACTTGAAATCATATACTAATATTATAAATGCGAAAGTGTGTTTGTTTGTCCTTCAATCACGCCGCAACGGAGCAACGGATCGACGTGATTTTTGGCATGGGTATAGTTGAGCGCCTGGACAGTGACATAGGCTACTTTTTAGCCCGGAAAATTGAAGATATCCCGCGGGAATCAAAAAAACTTTTTCCACGCGGACGAAGTCGCGGGCATCGGCTAGTCCAAATATATAAAAGAAATCTAAATTTATAAAAGCAAAAGGTGACTGACTGACAGATCGATCTGACGGGTCGGGCTGAAATTTGGCATACCTACTCGTAGCTATTATGACGTAGGCTAAGACAGGATTTTTGAAAATTCAACCCCTAAGAGGGTGAAATAGGGCTTTGAAATTTGTATGAAAATCGAACCTGGCGTGAGCGAAGCGGCGGGCAATAACTAGTAGTTTATATTTTGATATGCAAAATATATTGTCCTTGCAAATAGTAATTTTCATGTGACAGTTAACAGTAATGGCGGAAAGTCCGTCCTATTTTTAGTATGTATAAAGGCTTTGAAAGCCGAGTTTCTTGCTAGTTCTTCTCGGTAGGAATGCCATTCTTTACAAGGGGTAAATTTTCAAAACTCCATTCTTATGCGTATGACTACAGCATAAAAGTTATCTGTATGCCGAATTTCAGCCCGACCCGTCCAGTGGTTTGAGCTGTGTGTTGAATAGATCAGTCAGTCAGTCAGTCAGTCAGTCAGTCAGTCAGTCAGTCAGTCAGTCATCTTTTGCTTTTATATTATACTAGCTTTTGCCCGCGGCTTCGCTCACGTTAAGTTCAATTTAAATAAGTCACCTTTGCCTTTTATATAATTTAGATGAAAGCCAAATTGCCAAGTTTCATAGATATTACTTGAAAAATATTACTTAAAAAATAACTTTAAAATCAGAAATTTTCTTACAAATTTTCATCCCCTATGTGATGCCTTTGGGGGTGGAATTTCTTAAATTTGTGAAATACGTATTTCTTTATTTTTAATTGAAAGCCCAAAATCAAAGTTTCATGGATATAACTTGAAAAACAACTTGATAAACGACGAACTTTTATACAAACTTTTAACCCCTATTTCACCCTCTTAGGAGTGGAATTTTCAAAAATCCTTTCTTAGCGGATGCCTACGTTATAATAGCTATCTGAGTGCAAAATTTCAAACCGATCCGACCAGTGGTTAGAGCTGTGCGTTGATAGATCAGTCAGTCAGTCACCTTTGCCTTTTATATATTTAGACTACATGATGGCCGCGACTTCGTCCGCGTGGATTACCTATTATTTTTTTAAAACCCGCGGGAACTTTTTAAAACGGTTAAAGCAGGTGGGCCGCTCAACCAATTTTGATAAAATTCGGTAAAGCGTAGCAGACAGACAGATACACTTTCGTATTTATAATATTAGTATGGATTTAGTTGAATGAAAATCATTTGAATTTTGAATTTTCTTATACCTAATCCGGAGAGCCGTTGGTGCTCCACAATGTAGTGTGTTCCAGCGCAGAAGCCCCCGATGGTGGCGAACGAGTGCTCCAGCGAGCCAACGATGAGGTCGATCTCGTCGCGCGGCACGTTGAGGTGCTCTGTCAGACCACGCCCGTGCTTACCGATCACCTGTCAGTTATATCACGTAAGCATAATTCCA
This sequence comes from Erebia ligea, assembly GCA_917051295.2. NCBI lineage: Eukaryota > Metazoa > Arthropoda > Insecta > Lepidoptera > Nymphalidae > Erebia > Erebia ligea. The sequence goes on along the minus strand of OU785234.1, from coordinate 1,422,109 downwards.
GCGAAGTGGGTGAATAAATGTTTGTACTCGCTTTAAAACTTGCAGGAACGAATGGTCAGAACGTGTAGAGGTTCCACGAGAGATTTAATGTAATTAGATAATTATATTGATAAGTGTTGCCTTGTCCACTATGTTTCTGTTTTTTCTACATATTGTATAATTTTTTGGTATTAAATAAAAAAAAAAAAAACAAAAAAAGAATAGTTACCAAATGTTACATGGTACCAAATAAGTTTTATGTTGAATTAACATTTTAAACTATCGTTTAAAGTAAAAACGTGTGTCGAACTTTGATGACATACATTCAGTGTTTCATACAAAATCACATAAAAAGCGCGCGTTTTGACGTTTGAAAAAAAAGTTGCTGATTTGACCAGTTGTCCCAATTACCCAATAAGTCTTTTCAAGGCTATAGAACCATCGGTAGGCGACCCTGACTCCGCTCATGGCTGGTATTTTGTAATATTCAGCTATTAAGACTTCAAAAAATTATTACTTAGGTACAAAAACTTACCCCAATGGACAAACTTTCATCCAGAATGATCCTCAACTTGTACCTCCTAGCCAATTCGACCAACTTCCTTAAGGGGCACATTTTACCCGTATTATAGTAAATAGCCTCCGCTATCATGAAGGCCCTCCTCTTAGGGTTAAGTTCTTTGTTTTGAGCCGCCTGTTCCAACTGGCGCTCCAGATCTCTCATGTCATTGTGCTTGAAGTATCTGACGGTGCTACGTGAGGCATCTATGCCTTTTTGTATGGCAAACCATACTTTTTCATCCCTGTTGAGAAAAAACATTGCTTTTATTTGATGGCAAGACCTTGACTGCTGTTCAACGTGATGGTAAGGAATAAGGATGATGTGGAAGTGAACTAATTTGGAAGGGGTATGACAGATAACCTGCCTCGTTGGTCTAGTGGTTAGCATGTTCGACTGCGGCCGACGAGGTCCCGGGTTCGAGTCCCAGGTCGGGCCATAAATTAAGTGTTGAGTTTTTCCTGACAAGAAATTCTCAGTACTAGTCCTGAGTTGGAATTGTTCCACCCCCATGCCTTGGAGAGCACGTTAAGCCGTTTGTCCCGGTTATTATCACTAACATGATAATAGTTGTTAAAGCCAAAGTTGTTAGAGACAAATTTTCATCCAGGATAATCAATGAGTTCACATGGGATTGTAAAAATAATTCAGTTATAATAACTGGAATTACGATTATTATTATGAAAAATATTTCAATTATAAATATTTTCAAGAATTGTAAGCTTTGTTGTAAGAAATGACAAAAATTATCGACAAAACAAAACATTACTCAGACATTTGGAATAGTAAGATTACATAATTATGAGATAAAATAGTTTAATTAGTTACAGTAGTTATGGAATATCCATTTAATAACGTCATGGACAAGACAAAAATAAATCTTTTGTCCTGTCCTTATTTGTAAAGTTTCCTGTTTTGCCAGGAAAATCACAGAATAATAATGTGACATAACTATGGGTTTTCCCATTCCCAACTAGTAAAATAAAAACCTAGTTAGAATCTATTCTCAGCCACCTAAACTATAAAAATAAATTCCATGCCCTGTCCAATTTTGTGTTACAAAGTCAAAAGTCAAAGTATGTTTTAAATTCAAAATTGGTACATGTACACAGTACACTTTCTGAAGGTCGAATAAACAAAGTAAAAGATGTAATGGTGCTAATTAACATAAGTATCTTAAAATTAAAGCTACGAGGGTTCCTAGCGCACCCTGGTCTAAGAAGAGCCCACAACAAACTCAGCTGAATGAAAGGAAGAAAGAAAAATAGTTTATTCACCAGTGGTGTCATAGACAAAACTAGATACAAATGTAACACTTTAATTAACTATACAAATTTATGAAATGCAAGAAAATCTATTCTATACTAACAAAACTGAAGTCTGAAATCCGATCAGTCATTTAATGAGTCTGGCAGAATTATATTACTAATTAAATATTTAAGTAATATGCTTGATGATATAATCAGTCTAGTACTTAGTTTTCATCTAAATCAAACCGCTAATAATATTTTCCATAAAAATAACGTAATAGTAAAATATATTTTACTATTTAAAATTTGAATTAAAATACGCAAATATAAATACTTACGCAAAAATGATATCCCCTTTCTTAGCATAAGCTGGAATAGCACTAGCTACTGTTGAAAATCCATATGAGTATACACAGGTTTCCTCCACCTGCAAGAACTTCGCCAGTCTCTCCTCCAGCTCTAGATGCACATCTATTGTGCCATAGAACCCGCGGGGACCGCAAGACCCCACGCCGTACTTATGCAAAGACTGTATAGCTCGCTCCATGATCGAAGGTTCCTTATCCAGGCAAAGAAAGCTTGTAGCGCCCACATTGAGGACATTCTCATCAATTTTTCCCATCAACGGAGGCTCTGGGACAGTAAAATCCTCTTCAACCAACGGTAACGGGTTCCATTCAAGCAGTTTTCTCTTGGTCAATCGGTCCTCAGGTTTCTTCGATTTTCTCAACCATAAAAAATATATTGAACCGATTACTACTTGCGCAGCGATAACTAAAGTCCACCAGCTAGCCTAAAATACGTACAAATCATTTAAAAATTTTAAAAAGTTTAATAAAACTTGTTAAAACTTATCCTACATAAAAAAGTAAGGTTAATTTGACTTACGGTATCGTAGATATCCATTAAAATCATTTTGGTTAGTTTTAACAGACTTCCTCTCGCACTCAGTATCGACGACTAACAAAAGATTCCAGTTTTGTTCCAGTTTCTCGCCATGCAATCAAAACTTCGCAATAATTTTTATCACTTGAAGTTTTGAAAATAAACTTGACTTGCTTGTCAGTTGTCATAATGTCACTTGACGCATTGACTACGCGATGTTAGTTCCGATCTGTGGTTCCGATATACACTGCGAGTACTGTTCAGTTCTCTTACTTGGGAGAAATTCGTTCCGTTCGGACTGACAGTATACTGGCTACTGCCGCAGTAAACTAGAGAAATATTAGGTCTTTACCTATGAAATTGCCTTTTTTCAGTAGTCATTTCAAATAAAAAAAGTTTGTAATGGCTCTGTATTCTAAATTCAAATTAATTTTGTTTTAAAACCATGACATTCTTTTTACAAACTCAGTCTTTTGTTTTTTGATTAGCGTTGTATTTTCATTACATTTCAACATTTTTCGTCTTATTGGATACTTTAAAAATTCGTGTAATTATGGAATATGAGTTCCGTCGTGGCACCAACGCGACACAAACGGCACGTAACATCAAAAACGTTTACGGAGAGAACTGTACAAACGAACGCACAACCCGTTATTGGGTTTCACGGTTCCGTTCTGGAAATTTTGACTTGAAAAATGAAGCTCGTGGTCTTCCGGAGACTTTGGTCAACAATAATGAATTAAAGGCGATTGTGGAAGCTGACGAAACTCAACCTACAGCTGAGCTAGCAGCAGCTTTTGATGTAAGCATCAAAACAATATTGATCCATTTGCGACAAATTGGCAAAGTAAAAAGCTTGATAGATGGGTGCGGTGCGGGGGAGGGGGCGGGGCTTCAGTATGAGTCATGTCAAAAAAGGTATAAAAACCGGCCCTTTCGACACTATCGTCACTTTACAATCGTGCATTGTCGAGTCAACATCTCCTGAAGATGCTCCGGTGTCGGAGTGAAACGTACGTTGAGAATAATTTGGAAGATTTATGTGGTGTGGTGAATATTGCAAGCTGCAAGTGCAAGATACACTGTACCACATATATTTGCCTATTGTTGCGTATTATAGCAAATTAAATTTCAAGTTCCTTCATAATCATGGACTTCCGCAAAGTAACGCCTGCTTCTATCCAATATTAGAAATAATAAAGTTTGAAACAATAAGTAGGTACTTTCATTTATTCCATACAAAACGGCAATTTCATAGGTAAAGAGTAAAGACCTATTATATGACGTCAAAATCGTCGCCATTTTTGTATTGTGAGCACTGACGTTTTCATGATAAGGCGCTTTCAGTGCTGACTGTGTTCCGTTTTAAACAGTAGGAACGGCTTCGCAGTATACTCAATGACGAAGGAAGTACTATTCCTTTTTCATTGAGTATACTGAATTGACATCACACCTTACAGTGCTCACAGTGTATATCGGAACTAGAGTTGTTCAAAACTGTTATAAATCCATAACACGCTACATACTATAAACTATAAATTTTTAACATGCTTTTAAATACGCTATGTTATACAAGCTACAAGTGCTACGAGGCGCCGCGCGCGATTGCGTGATATTCATAAGCCGCGCCGTAGCGTCATGGCTGCTCCTCACATAACAAGTTATCCCGTTAAGGAACAATAACGCGCTATCATATTGCGTTACGTGTTATAATAACTACCTATAAAATATTGACATTCACAGCAGCTGACATTTGACAGTTTCTCTGGCTAAAGCACTATGTCTGTGGCATGGAGGAAGGAATTACGACTGCTGTGGGCTAAAGTTGGTCAAGGTATGTTCCGATTATACCTCTCTCTGTCTACGGTTCCGATAAACACTGCGAGTCATGCTCTGTCTACGCTGCGAGCACTGTAAGGTGTGACGTCAATTTAGTATACTGCGAAGCCGTTCCTTAATACAGAGTTCCTATAAGTAGTATTTCAGGAAAAACGCGCAGGAAACCCGGCCAAATGTTAAGGATGCAATACACAACCTGACACAACCTCGTGATTTGAAAAGTTCAGAACCCAAAGCAGTGCATTGACTTTGGGTATGTTCCGATATACACTGCGAGCACTGTTCAGCGCTTTTACTGGGGAGAAAATCGTTAAGTTATGGACTGATAGTATACTAAAGACTGGCTAAGCTAAGTCTGCAGCAGTAAGAAAATGGTAGAATTTGAAAATCTGTTGATGACAACACAGAGTGTAATGCGAAAAAACGCACTTGATACTTGTGTTTTTTGTTTTTAATCTGCTTTCCTGGGAGTGTGGTCATTGTTCGTTTTAGTACATTTCAAAGAGTAAAATGTAAATAGAGGGCACAATTTTGACAGCGTAATAAGGTAGAGCATACATGATCCCCGTATTTATATAAATTTTATATATAATATTTGCCGTGAATTCGTCTGCGTGGATTTCAGCTATAAACTCACGCAGAAACCATACTTATGTTTTTGTTCAGGGGATGAGTCAAAAAAGGTAACAGACAAACGGTTATTTTCGCTAACTACTCTTCGCTTCTACTAATATTAGTATGAATCTACTGATGCTAAAGATTAACAACAAAAATTATTACTTGATCAGGGGAGATCTTTTGAATTACTTAAGGAGAGCATAAATGAATTAAAACATTAAATGAAATGAATGAAATATTCTTTATTGTACACCAAAGACATAACATTAATAATCAGAATCAATAAAACAAAAAATAAAATAAAACAATAAAAATTATCTTTTGCCGGGAGTCCTCCAGATTCCCTGATTAGTTTGGCCCTCATTTTTAATAACTCTTAAGGTTCGTTCGCTTACACCTGGAAATAAATGAAAATAATTTATTTTTTTCGCATTTTCGGCAAAAAATAGTTGGGGGTTCCGTCTAGACTCTCTTGACCCCTCCTTAGACGCGACAGCTTTTGATCAAGGCAGCACGTTTCTAAATCTAAAATCCCACCCCAAAAAAAACAAAATTTCAATTTGAGATGGATGGATTGACTTATTCCAAGTTTCTGAAGGGCATCCTGGAGATGAGGCTTTAACTCTTCGCTTATTCCACCTTGAATTTATACTATAATTAATAAAAAGTATTAAAACTTGATAGGATTTTGCTGTCAGTTTTTTTCGCATATTATCCACCATAATTACACGATATGAACAGGCGAATATAAAGCGTTTAAACGTTTTATATAAATAATCTAGTATTGTATTCAAAGATCGAAAGGCAAAATATCAAAACCGTTTGGTCAACTTACTTGTCGACTCTTCAATTTCTTGTAAACATTGTTGTTTTTGGCTTAGGACAGCATCGTGAATCGTGATCTTCCTTTACTTCTTAGAATTTAAGAATCATGTTATAAAATAACTCGCACACATTATTTTGAATAGGTTTATCCATTATTTCACTATTTTCACTTTTATTTTCGAAATATTAAAACGAACTGATAGCTGAATTGACAAATCAGTGACAAATGTAAGAACACAGATTAGACGAATGTTTTTACTTTTTTTTAAGTGTTGCCCTTTTATTCCGTGGCAGAGTTAGCGTGGCCAGACTCTAGGACAGTATCCTAGGAAAATAATATATGACGTCATAAATCGTCGCCATTTTTGTACTGTGAGCACTGGCGTTTTCGAGTTAAGGTGCTCTCAGTGCTGACTGCGTTCCATTATAAGCAGTAACCAGTGTACACCTAACTATAAAGGAACGGCTTCGCATTGTACTAAATTGACGTCACACCTTACAGTGCTCGCAGTGTATTTCGGAACATACCTATAATTCCTAATTCCATGATACACACTGACATTAAACCAGAGACAAGAAACATCAAACGTTACACCTTTTGTTTCTGGTCGGTGGTTACACTCGCACGTCGAACTTGTCGAAGTGACGTTACAATTGTTTTGACGTTGATTTTGACCACATTTTGACAAGAAATGCTTTTGGAATGAAAATAATTTTCCACATCAACAAAACACCAAAATAAAATAGTGAATTGAAATTTGAATTCACAATGAATTTCGGCGGCACGTTGAGGTTGAACAAATTCGCCTGTTTTACAATAATTTTCATTCTATTCCTCATAATTTATTGGAGATCTGGAGGTTCGGAGTATCCGGCGGACAAAACTGATTTAGTCAACATAAAATCGTTGCTAAAAGCCGCTATTTATGCGGCCGAGCGGGGCGGTAAAAAGGTCGCTGAGGGTAAGAACCATGACTTGAATATAAAGAGTAAAGGAAAGACCCTGGAAGGTGCTAACGACCCTGTGACAGATGCAGACTACGCTTCCCACTGTACTATGTATTTTAGTTTAAAAAATACGTTTCCTAAGTTAAAAATAATATCGGAAGAGCATTCCAAAGATGACCCGAATTGCCAGCATCAAGCGAAGATCGATATTGACTCTACTCCTTCAGAACATAGGATAATAGACCACTTGAATGATGAACATGTTTTTATCAAAGATGTGACTCTGTGGATTGATCCATTGGATGCTACACAAGAATACACAGGTACTTTAATTGAAAATTATTTTATTTGTCCATGGCTTGGCAGAGTTGCTTTGATTGAAACATACAATAACAACAATTATTATTATAATTTAAGACAATGCAGGTACTCACAACTACGTCTGCGTGGATTTATGTTGATTCTGTAGGAACTCTTTGATTTTCTAGGATGAAAAGTAGCATATGTTCTTCCCTAGGTTGCAACCTATCTCTATACCAAATTTTGCTAAAATTGGTACCTATAAGAGATGGCCTGGCAAAGAGTTGCAGACAGCTGACCCAGTATTGGATAGAAGCAGCTGTTACTTTGGGGAATTCCATGTTATTCAAGGAACCAGAAGCTTAATTTGCTATAATCTGCTGAAGCTGACAAATCTATGTGGTACAAGGTGTAGCTTGCAATATTCACTGCCCAATAAGCCAGCAATTCACACTGGCACATAGATTTGTCTGCTTACCAAAGCAGACAAAACAGAGCAGGATTATAGCAAATTAAGCTTCTTTATTAGCTGCCCAATTTCACATTTATAGTATTAGTATTGATAATCAATATTTTATTGGTTTGCAGAGGGTCTGTACAAGTATGTCACAACAATGGTGTGTGTAGCAATCAACGGAGTGCCAATAGTTGGGGTCATACATTACCCTTTCACCAGTCGCACTTATTGGGGCTGGGAGACCAAAAAGACTTCCACCAACATAGCTAATATACAACATGTAAGTGTTAACAGCCTTAAAGCTCATAAGCTCATTCAGGGAGACATGTGGTGCGTCTGGTCTGCAGTGTTGTACAACAACAATGCACACACAAAAACAACCATATGGCAATATTTAGTTGGTTTATATTTATTACAATGTTTGGTTTGGTTGTAATGTCAATACTAGAGTCTAGAAATAAAAATAAACTTGTAATGCCTGCTTCTAGGCTTAGTAAAACTAGCAATTCATTTGTTGGAAACAGTGTCTGCTTCTACAATAAGCTCCCAGAAGACATGTTAAAGATGTCTCTGAATAAGTTCAAAGTTAATGTAAAACGTAAACTCATTGAAAAATCTTATTACCATGTGTAGGATTACTTAAATGACAAGGAAGCTTGGCAATAATTTGGTCTAATGGCTCTGATAGTTCATTAGTTAAGATGATTAATTGTGAGATAGTGATAATGAAAAAAAAAAACCCGGCTGAGTTTGTTGTGGGCTCTTCTCAGACCAGGGCGCGTTTGGAACCCTCGTAGCTTTAGTTTTAAGATACCATAACTAATTATCACCATCATGTCTTATATGTAAGTAATCGACGTCAATATGTGTACAGTACAGTGTACCTAAATTGAATAAATGAATATTTGATTGATTGATTGATTGATTGTTCTGAGGTACAACTCCCTTGTTGGAAGCCAGTAGATAAGCTGATCTATACTAGCACTGCATTTAGATGATAAGACCTCTATGTGTAAGCTAGTCTGATTGTAACTTAGTACAGTTCAAAAATGTTATTCTGTTATATCAATGACAGTATATTTGGTTCCATTTATGAAGACCAGTAGCTACCGCTTTTGTTATGCTCCTTCGGAATTCTCACAACACAGATGTGTTTTTCGAACGGAGTACAATTTTAGATGATGATGTTAAAAACTATTCCTTCGATGCCAAACTACAAACTAACGACATGTATTTAACGCTTCTGTACGCGGGGAGGTCTGTGCTGCGAAGAGCTGATACAGTCTGGCTAAACCGCCGTATTACAAAATACGCGTATTTTATGTTTTAGTAATCGTTTTGTCCAGAAATCTCGATCTAATACGTCATTATGTATATTGAAGTACACATAATGAATGATGAAATAAATACGTCCAGTATCTCGGTTATCGACTCTTTATTTACACTTTCAGATGGAAGAAAACAAAGAGCATCCCAGAGTTGTTGTATCCCGTTCTCATCCAGGCAAAGTTTCAGACATAGCCAAAGCGGCGTTTGGCGTTAAAACAACGGTGACCACTGCGGCTGGTGCAGGCGACAAAGTGATGGGTGTAGTTAACGGAGAGTTTGACGTGTACTTACACGCAACAGCTATCAAAAAGTGGGACTTGTGTGCGGGTAATGCGATAATTAAAGCAGTTAACGGTAAAATGACAACGATCAGCGGCAAGGACATTGATTATTCTGCCAACGGTGCGGTTAAAGTAACGGATGGTATACTAGTAACTAGGTATGACCATGAGTATTATTTGAGTAAGTTGCCAAAAGTTGTGGCCACGTCATAAGGCCGTCACCCACTGTCCTAGGTGAGCGACAAACGCGAAACGACTGTCGCCAAAGGCCTAAACATTCAGCCCATAGCGAATGTATGAGTTGACAGATATACGTCACACGATAGGTGATGACGTAAGTAACAAGTTATTAAACACGCGTGATTCGAAAATCAAATTAATGAGATTGATAACTGATAACTTTATTTAACGCGGGGAAGGCTTCCCCAGCGAACGAATCGTGGGGCGAACCACCCCCGGTGGCTTCCAACCTCCCCTCTTCCGTTACTATACTACTAATATGTATATCTACTTACACCTCGTTGACTGTCTCGTTGGTCTAGTGGTTAGTATGTTCGACTGCGGCCGACGAGGTCCCGGGTTCGAGTCCCGGGTCGGGCCATAATACGTATTGGGTTTTTCTGACAAGAATTTTCTATGGTGTCGTATCTCGTCCTGTCGCGTGGCGTCACTTCTGTCCGTAGACAGAGAGAGGTATATAGACCAAGTCATATCTCCTTTTCACTCCCACATGAAAGAGATGCAGTGTTGAGATGTTACACAAGATAGAATGAGAAAAAAATATGGTTTTTTCTATCCCTTTCTGCGTGTCACGGTTTAAGTTTGTTTTGCACCTATTGTGCTAAACAAATTATGACGTTTGGGAGGTGTTTCAAAGTACCTTTCGGTTACAGGCTGGCCTTGATTCTAGAGGTTATTTATTATTCTATGCTTCTGTCGCTCACACATGACAACGACAAACGCGACTCGATATGATGCGACGCGACACTATCAAGCTGTAGCTGTAATAGCTGACCCTTTACATCGACTACATTGTCGCGTAGATTTTGTCATTTTCTGTGGAATCGTATCACGTCGCGTCACTTTCGTCGCTCACCCTGCAGGGCAATGGATAATAATGTGTCGGTTGTTTTATTTTAAGTATCAGTGACTGGTATTTCTTATTGATGATCGGTCAATCTAATACATAATGTATTAGATTTTGTATTGAAGTTACTTTTATTGTACAAAACGAAGTTCACACAGAATATATTTTGAAAAAAATTTAGGGTTGTCTGTAAAGTCGGTTTACGGACTATAGTTTTACGTGATAACTAGAAGTTCTCGAAGAAGCTCGCGTGGCGGCGTTCCAGTAGCACAACTATTGGAACTGCTAGCTCTGACGTCAAGCGAGAAGCGCGATAAATGTGTCACAAGCCAACGCTTGGGCCGATCGTGCCTCTCTATCGCTTGTTCCGCGCTCTCACTTGCACGCTCAGGCTCAGGCGGAACGTGACACTTTCGTGCGTGCAGCCGGTGTTCATCGATTTATATGACGTTATCACGTCAAAAAAAATGTGTAGAATAAAATTATACACTTTTTTTTGGTTGAAATGTAAATATTTAAATTTAAAATTAATTTATTATATTATGGCTGTTGGTTAAATAGTAATGATTTTATTTACGTAAATAAACTATACAAAGAATAGAAAACAAGAATTAGATCTATATTTACAGGACCAAGATAAAATTTGTCCTTTTCTGCCTAAGAGAATTTAAAGTTTTGGATAGAAGCAGTTGTTAAGTACTTTTCGGAAGTGCATGATGATCGAGGAACAAAAAGCTTACATTTTATTTATTTTTTTAGTCTGCTACAAGGTAACCCTTGACTGCATTCTCACCTGATGGTAAGTGATGATGCAATCTAAGATGGTAGCGGGCTAACCTGTTAAGGGCACGGCAATTATATTAAACCCATACCCCTATTCGGTTTCTACACGGCATCGTACCGGAACGCTAAATCGCTTGGCGACACGTCTTTGCCGGTAGGGCGGTAACTAGCCACGGCCGAAGCCTCGCACCAGGCAATTCGCTGTAATCCGCCAAAATAGACAAATCTATTTGGTAACTCGTCACTTTACAATCGAGCATTGTCGAGTCAACATCCCCTGAGGATGCACTGGTGTTGGAGTGAATCGTACGTTGACAGTAATTTGGAAGATTTGTGTGGTGTGGTGTGCTGGCGGTGTATGTTGCTGACTTATTGGGCACTGCTTATCGCAAGCTGCGTGTTGTAGTTGTACCACATAGATTTGTCTGTTTTGGCGGATTATAGCGAAGGTGGACTACACAGGTCTGCCCGCGAAATTCAAATTTAATTTGGTTTTTCGCAATTTATAAACTAATACGACAAAGTAGGCTTATGGCATTCTAATTCCGCCAATGGTAGTATCATCTTCACAGGGTTATATAAAAATCTTTACTTGAAAGTGTCCAGTTTAAGAAATTAGTTAGACTGTCGAGTTGGATGTGAGTTACTCACAAATTAGTCGATAATCTGATTAATGACTTAAACTGGACACCTTCAAATAAAGATTTTTATATAACCCTGTGAAGATGGCGGAATTAGAATGCAATAAGCCTACTTTGTCGTATTAGTTTATAAATTGCGAAAAACCAAATTAAATTTGAATTTCGCGGGCAGACCTGTGTAGTCCACCTTAAGCTATTTTAATCTAAAGTTTGCAGCATAATAAAATAAGTACCTGGATGACCTGATGGATATTTTTTTTTTTTTGGTAAATTATATTTAAACTAGCTGATGCCCGCGACTTCGTCCGCGTGGATTGAGGTTTTTCGGTTCCCGCGGGAACTCTTTAATTTTCCGGGATAAAAAGTAGCCTATGTGCTATTCCAGACTATAATCTATCTCTGTGCCAAATTTCATCCAGATCCGTTCATCCGTTGGAGCGTGATTGAGTAACAAACATACATCCATACATCCAAACTTTCGCATTTATAATATTTATTTGATACATACTGATGAAATATGAATTTTTTGATCTTAAACAAAACAACAATAAAACAAAAACAAAACAAATCGGACTGGAGACATCTGGACTCAAACGGGGGCTTCTGGTTTCGGGACCGCCCGATTTCCCACCTGGCCCCTTATTCTCTAACTCAGTGGCTATCAGAAAATGAAAGCCACTGACATATTTATTATCCACTAGCTGATGCCCGCGACTTCGTCCGCGTGGATATACCAAGTTTCATGGATATAACTTGAGAAATGAAGGACTTTCATACAAACTTTCAACCCCTATTTCACCCCTTCGGGGGTAAAATTTACGAAAACTGTGAAACACGTATTTCTTCATTTTTAACCGGTAGGTTGTATACCAAGTTTCATCGATATAACTTGAGAAATGAAGGACTTTCATACAAATTTTCAACCCCTATTTCACCCCTTCGGGGGTAAAATTTACAAAAACTGTGAAACACGTATGTCTTCATTTTCAACCAGTAGCTGATATACCAAGTTTCATGGCTATAACTTGAGAAATGAAGGACTTTCATACAAACTTTCAACCCCTATTTCACCCCTTCGGGGGTAAAATTTACAAAAACTGTGAAACACTTATTTCTTCATTTTCAACCAGTAGCCTGTATACCAAGTTTAATCGATATAACTTGAGAAATGACGGACTTTCATACAAACTTTCACCCCCTATTTCACCCCCTTAGGGGTAGAATTTTGAAAAACTGTGACACGTACTTCTTTATTTTTTACCGTAAGCCAAAATAAAAAGTTTCGTTGATATAACTTGTAAAACATCTTGAGAAACGAAGGACTTTCATACCAACTTTCATCCCCTATTTCACCCTTTTGGGGGTCGAATTTTCAAAAACTGTGAAACACGTATGTCTCCATTTTCAACCCGCAGCTCATATATCAAGTTTCATGGCTATAACTTGAGAAATTAAGGACTTTCATACAAACTTTCAACCCCTATTTCACCCCTTCGGGGGTAGAATTTCGGGATAAAAAGTATCCTATGTCAGGCTCAAATCGTGCCAAGTTTCGTTTGAATTCATTCAGTAGTTTCGGCGTGATGCGCGGCCAAGATACAGACAGACAGACAGACAGACAGACAGACAGACAGACAGACAAAAATGAAAAAAATTACAGATTTGGCTTCAGTATCGAATAATGAGTGCCCTCCAAAAAAAATTTTCAAAATATCTTCAATGTACAGAATTGGACCTGTTACAGTTTTATTATAAGTATAGATTGAATGTTCGCTATGAAAATGTCATTATTACTTCATAGCAAACCTTCAATGGATAAAAAATATATGTCAGTGGCTTTCATTTTCTCATAGCTACTGCCGAGCGATCGCGTAACTTCTGCATCAATCATTGATACATCGCAATCACCTCTGATTGGTTAACACTCTTCCACTATTGGACATAATCCATTGACGCAGCAAGAATGCCATAAATTCAGCCAATTACAACAATTGATACTGTAACAATGATTGATGCAGAAGTTACGCGATCGCTCGTCTGTTCGTCGTAACTGCCATAGCACAGTTAGAGAATAGAGGGGCTGAGCTGTTATAACCTTGTAGATGGTGGCGAAATTTACCTTCGCATTCTTATGATATTGTAGCAGTTTTTGACTGCCTGAAAACACGGATAAAACCATGTTTTCTAAAAATGAATTCTAGCTAGATCCTGAAATGCTGTCCTCACTTTTGTAATTTTAGTGTCAAGAAATGCAATTCCAAAGCAACGTAAAAAACGTAAACAGCTCTGCAATACGTGTTTTTACACACGTACAGTATTTCTGTGGAGGTTTAGTGTTTGAAAGAATGCAGTTTAATTAAATAAGGCACAGGAAAAATTTGTATGAATTTAGATCTCATATTTTCTCGATTTAAAATTAGTAATTTGTGTTTATGATTTTGTACATAATCACTATTTTGGTATATATAATATAGCAAATATTGTAAATATTTCTGACTTTCAAGTTGTAATTTATAGGTTGTAACATTAAATTATATTTATACGAGTTTCTTATTTTATTTCATTCTTTTATGTTTAGTTTAATGTAAATCATGTACAAAAGTGATTCAAGACGATTTATTGTCAAACTATATGGCATACGAAAAGATTACCAATATTTATAGTGGGACAACGCATACCGCATCCCACCCGTGGGACCACGAGTACATGGTGGTATACACTCCCACCGGTGGGACCACGGACCCGTAACGGGATTTTTGCGATGCACTGCGATGCGTCGCGACTCGCGACCCGGCCCACCTTGAAAATAGAACATTTTTTTCGTTATTATTAGATATCTATTGAAAATGGGTACGTGTAGGTGCAATAATAATAGAATAGGAATTATGACAACTCAATCTCAATCGGCAACTCTATCAAACTTACAATCGCACTTCTAGTATGGAAGTTGTATGAAATTCACAGTTTGTGACGTCATCAAATTTTAATGCACTTTTTTTCTTTAATCTATATTTTAAAAAGGTTATCAAACTTAAAACTAACCGAGGATGTCAATTATAGGTCTTTTGGAAGACCCTCTAATTTATTTTTGATATAGGCATCATCCCTATTGGTACTTACCAATTCACTTTTTTTTTAAATTTTATCCACTACAAGTTAGCCCTTGACTGCGATCTCACCTGATGGTAAGTGACGATGCAGTCTAAGATGGTAGCGGGCTAACCTGTTAGGGGTATGGCAGTTTTCCATACCCTTATTCGGTTTCTACACGGCATCGTACCGGAACGCTAAATCGCTTGGCGGCACGTCTTTGTCGGTAGGGTGGTAACTAGCCACGGCCGAAGCCTCCCACCAGACCAGACCAGGGAAAATTCAGAAATTATAAATTCCCAAACCGACCCTGCCGGGGATCGAACCCGGGACCTCCGCACGTTAAGACAACAGCGCTCAACACTGCGCCACGGAGGTCGTCACACTCCCTCCCGGTCTCGGTCTGTCACTTGCCTTTACGTACACCTCTTGTAAAATACTTTCAATCAAATGCGAATCAATATCAATCAATCAACCATTAATGTGCGCGAGCCTTTACTCGAAGCTTTAAAATAATGTAGACACGTTCATATTGAAATGTTTATTGTATTATTAAATAATATATTTAGACGTGATCAAAAGCATTTCTTTGCATATATTTCTTTGTATCTTTGTAGGTACGGACACGCTAACTCAATGCTTCTATAGTTCCACCAACATATCAAGCCCAGTGGCTGAAATTGAACTAATTTTTATGCCTGTTTAGTTTTGGAACAAAGTTCCTTATGGGACGACTGGGTACCCTAGCCGGCAAAAAACGTCCGGCGTAACGCGTCCTTCCGTAAATGCGTGAAGTAAGATTTTTGGAACGAAGACAAAAGGTCTTAAATATAAATATACTACATTCCAAATTAAACTTTAATGCCTCAGTGTTAAGGTTCATATAGTAATAATTATTTTATTAAAAAAAAAATTGGTTTTCGCTTGAAATTAAAATTTATGTTTTAATGGGTTGTAGTGGTGGTGTGGCCTTAACTTAAAAAAAGTAAAATAAACATGCGACGCTCCGCCCACGTGAGGCAATCGGTGACTGATTTTTTGTCTGCAAAAATGTTTTACATACATAAAGTCAGTCAAAAAGCAAATCGGTCCATCGATTGTTGGTGGAAAATCAACAAGAGTGAGCGTATCCGTCAGCCCTAATAGCATTTTACAACATTAATTGACACTATCGCAGATTATTGCAATAATTACACATAAAATAATAGTGTATAGTGTGTCTACACTTTAGATTAAATACAAATCAACCAATTTAAAAAAATTAAAATAATAAGGGTGGAAACTATGAAAAATTATATTTCAATAATTATATCACATTTCACTTTTAAAACTCTGTTCAGTTTAACAATTTTAATAAAAAAAAGTTTAATAATATGAACAATTTCTTTATTAATACATAGCATCAAAATAATACAGTAAACTTAAAAAAATTATTTACTAGGGTCTTTTACTTTAGTACACAAATAAATTTCTAATTGTTAGGGCGCTTTCAGACTGGCCACCGGAAACGCGCGTTTTCGTTTTTTTTATATAATAAGTTATTAATTATTTATGTTCACAATCGCTATAAATTTTTTGTGATACTTCATGCGATATAATATAAAAGATTTGTAGAAACGTGCGATGAAACGTCAACCTGAAAGCACTCTAATAAAATCATAGTGAAAGCCTAAAACATATAGAAGACAATCCAAGGGCTTTTTCAGCATTTAAATTAACATATAACGACAACAGTATCACATACATTTATATAGCCCATCTAATTCTAATATTGCATACCTATTTCAGTTTTTCTTGATTATGAAACTCCTTTTAAAAAGGTCGTAATTAAATAATCACAAAAAAAGTTTCAACATTAACCTTGTCTTGTTACTTGTACTTAAATACTTACAACTTATGTTTCTTTGATAAAACCAGTGGCGATTCCTGGTGGTAAATCTTGGGTTTGCGCTAGCTGATGGTTAGGTATTTTCTCAATAAAACACATTTACCTCATATATCACTGATTAGGGGTTACATAGGTTTAATTTATCTGATAGGTATATCCCTAACAGGTTTGCCCGCTATCTTAGAGTAGGTACTTACATCATCACCCACCACCTGGTGACATTGCAGTCAAGGGGTAACTTGTACTTACTAGAATAAAGAATACTATTTTTATTTATCTTACACTAGCAGATTCCCGCGACTTCGTCCGCGTGGAATAATTTTTTAAAATTCCCACGGGACCTCCCTAATTATTCGGGTTAATCTCGGTTCTCGCACCAAGCCTATGACACTCACAAATAATGTGGCTTTCTGTTGGTACCAGAATTTTCAAAATCGGTTAAGTATATCCAGAGATTACCCCCTACAACCTCACAAACTTTACCTCTTTATAATATTAGTATAGTGCGCGTTACATTATTACTATGATATCTTCTAAGATATTCATCTGAATTAAATGGTGTAAGGGCGAATTTGATCTATATTAAGTAAATACTTGAGATGAACAACCATTTTATTTTGATAAGGATTAATACTATGTTGGTAAAAACACCTTCGCAAGTAAAGCATTGTTTTAGACCAAATTTGAAAATCATAATGACGGTTGTTGTGAGACGACCTTAAAAGATAGCTATATGCTGTCGCGGACTTTTTTTTAGAACTTTTTGAGAGGAACAATTCCACCATACATTGTTTTCGTGTAACTTTTACCATTTACGCAGCGCACGACACGGAAGCTCTCAGATGAGACAATTTTTTCCGACTTCACTCACATTATTACAATATTCGTAGGGATCTTTAATGTTTTTCAAAATAAAATACAGCCTATGTTACTCGCCGATAATGTAGCTTTCTATAGCTGAAAGAATTTTTAAAATCGGTTGAGTGGTTTTTGAGTTTCGAAAATAATACCACACGGCACATGCGCAACTCATAGTGCACGCCTTCGGCCCGTAGTGAGCGGGAGTTAAAGCGGGCCAACGGAGTTCGAAGATTCGCGCAGAACGAGCCACGTGGCGATGCGGCGCACGTCACAACTCACAACTCACAACCAAGGTGCGAGGTGGTCATGGAGCGTGCGTGATTTTAAATAATTATCGATTAACGCAAACATTTAATTGATAAACTTATGTTTTGTGACTGGTACCTATTTCATGTTATAAAATATTAGTATATTACTTATATAGATCTAGTATAATTGGTAAGTAACTTATTCATAATTAATGGTATTGCGGCGCAAGCTGCGCAATCTTAGAGGAATCGCCACTGGATAAAACATTTTGTTCCGAATTCATCCGCGTTTAAAAAAATCTTTTCGAGTTTCTCAATCAACTTATTAGTGGGGAGTGTACATTATAGGGCCTTAATGTTAAATAAACTTGCCAGTTTTGGCTGTAAATATGTCAGTCAGTCAGTATTTCCTTCTATTAATATAGATAAGAGTTAATTTTTGAGAGTTAAAACATAAAATTAGTAAGTACCATTATCTAATACTAACTGACATCTATTATGGTACTCCCGTTTTAAAAATGATGGACCTGTATAAAATATAAATTATTTAAATTCATCTCACCCACTTCAGGCGTCCAGATATAGTAATAATTTAATGACTATGCCCTAGTATTTTCGCCGCAATCATTTTGTCTGTCCGTGTGTCTAGGCCCGTTTTTTTCAGAAAAGCCTTGATGTATCAAGTTCCGATTGTTCATATTGCTATAAAGCGTGTTTTTTTTTGTATAATGTATTGCAATATCTACTGACTATAATACCAGCAACAACTCATATGAAGTCAGAGACAATTTTTTCAAATTATGTCACCATTACGTACAATTGAAATTGAATCTTACTGTAACAATATATAAAGGCTAAATTTGATTGACTGATAATCGATATGGTAGCTTCTTTGATACAGTTCTCTTCTTAATTTGCTTTATGGCTTGTAATCATTCAACATCAGTGTGCTTAGCATGCGCGCAACGAGATTATCTCGCGACGAGAGATAGAGATGTTGTCGTTGCCGGCAAATTTTTAATTTACCCTACATGCACAAAATGCGGTATATTACAAGAAAAAATAGTCGCCATGTAAAGGTTCGTAGAGAAAAATACCACAGATAAGAAATATTACATTTATCTCTACTTTTGACGTAACGAGACAAGTAACCATGTTAGCTTCGGTAGACAGAGAGAGATAACGGGTAGACATAATTTTACTCGTAGTGCGCATGCTAGCCATACAGGAGACTTACTACCATCGCTTAAAGCAGACTTCAAAATGACAGTTATGTGTCACGTACCTTGACGCCCCTAAAATAAGGATCATAATTCTAAAAACACGAACGTCAATAATATTAAAACAATACTGATTTAAGTGATAATAGTCTACCCCCAGACGGTTTCTTAAGCTGAGACCTGTAGAGCGAATTTTGACTTTGCTTAGACTTAAGACATGGTTAAAACGAGACAGATTTATGTTACTCACATAAGTCCATCTCGTTTTAACTCTAAGTAAAGTCTGAGCAAAGTCAAAGTACGCACTAAAGATCTCAACCTTAGATTATCAGATTACCAAACTAATATATTTATGACAATGGTTAGAATTTCCATACCTTTACTGCACAGCCCTTGAAAAGTCGTAACTAAATGTCCACAGACGACACACAGAGGTTCGATATGCCAGCGACACAGACTATAAATAATACGCTGGAAACACTGATCAAGGATCGCACCAGGGGGCAGCACTAGTACATCACTTGTTCGACACAATTTCGCACCGTTGCCGCGGAACCGCACTCTCACCCCGTATATACATGTTAACATACTGTATCGATGTCGATATAACACTTATCACAAGTTAGATTTATCGTCCATTGTCGATATAGCCGCGATTTGTTAGACGGAGTCATCTGAAAAATAAAAAAAATAGTACTAGTTGGGTATAGTCAGTGGCGTGCAGTTCATAGAGGCATAAAAACACTGCTTACCTAAATGGAAATGCGTATTCTAACTAATGCCTACCCTAGCTTCAAGCCCTGTGCACACCATTGGGACAAACTTATTTGATCCGGTGACAGCGTCGCTAGTATATATATGAAAAATAAAATAAAAACTAATACTAAACAGGCATTAAATTAGTCCCAATTTTGGCCACCGGGTCAGGTAAGTTTGGCTATAATAATATATTGTGATATTAGTTGTGATAGGTAATAATTGTGTTGATAAGTATCTTGTTTTTGACAGATAATAATGAGAGATATCTGACGCAAGAACTGTAGACGTAGCATCAAGTCGATTGTGGTATGATTGCTCAGCTGTAGTACTGATAATAGTGATATTTTTATTTATTTATAGAAAAGCTCATAGCAATATTATAATCTGCATGTTATTGTGAATCGTGATGTGTCGAGGGTTGAGATATCTAGGCTTATATTAAGTCTAGGTCTAGGGAGTATATTTCAGTCTTTATGACAAAACTAATACAAGAAAAAGATATTACAAACTGTTAGACAGAAACACTTTCGCATTTAATTGTTTGTCATAAAGGATATAATAAAATTATACGTACCATGATACCACCATTTTGTTTTCTTAGGATTTTTGTTGCATGTTTTTACATAAAATGAATTATCCGGCGGCCGTTTCTGAAATAAAATACATAAAAACAACTTTATAAATTTAAAAAAAAACTTTATATATACATAGGGATGCTTCCATTGAAGAAAATAAGAAGAGTACACGGTTACACAATAAAAAAAGACAAATAGTAAAACTCTAAGGTAGCGTTCAGACACAGCGGAATTAACCGCGCGGATTTTTTTAAAATCAATATCTTGCCAACAAACGACTAGTCATCATGTAACATCAGATGTGACTTTTCGAGTGCACGCGAGTATCACAGGCAACAAGGGATCATATCTCACCAGTCACCAACGACCTCAATTTACATAGACGGGCCCCGTCAAACAAAGAATGTGGGCGTATTTTACAAACGCCATCTAGTCTGAAAAGCGGGAACTATTGAAACACTTACCTTATAGTAGAAATTATACAGTGCCCAACTAATAATACTTTAGATGTTAACTTAATAATAACAAATTATCTACACGACGAGCGATCGTGACAGCGCTACGACGGGGACAAAGACCTTATGACAGGTGAGGAACGTGCTCTGCAAATCGGACGCCCGACTTTTTTCTATGAAACGTACTTACATATTATATATCGATGTCTCACCTTTTCTTTACAGCTACTAAGCATAGATACTATGGAGAGGCAGACCGATTGCACGGAGAGCGCGGGCGACCAGTCGTCCGTCAGTATGGAGAGGCAGATGTGACCGTTCGAGTACACGTGAGGGTGTATCGGGATGTTATTGCCTATGAATGTTACCTGGAAAAGGAGCAGATGATTTAGTTTAGTCTATAGTTATGCGGTATTTTTCAAGCGGCAACACTGCGTGATTCCAATATTTGCGCCTACAGTAGATTGTTTACAGATAGATTGAGTATATCATGCATTAGCTCGTAGCTTTAGTTTTAAGATAACGTCTTATACTCTGTAAATTATACGTTCAAAAGTGTACTGTATCAATCCAATCATACTATACTAATATTATAAACGCGAAAGTGTGTTTGTTTGTTGGTTTGTCCTTCAATCACGCCGCAATGGAGCAACGGATCGACGTGATTTTTGGTATGGGTATAGTTGAGTACCTGGAGAGTGACATAGGCTAATTTTCCTAGCCTAAGCAATCACTTTATTCACTACACATACTGTAGAAAGACGTCAATGCGCACCGCAGCAATTTGCGGTGTCGTGTGACCGAGCTTTTATATAAAGCTATGTTTTCAACTATGAATACACCCAGTCCCACCAACATATCTGGCCCGGTGGCCAAAATTGGAACTTATTTTTGGCCTGATGAACTAATTAGCCCATAGCCTCCAAGGCAGGCCCAAGCCGATAAGGCTTGAAGATATCTTACTTACGGCGCAATGTTGCCCCGCGCCCCACCCGAATAAGGAGGCCCGGCTTCGAAGCCCGTACCCCCGCTTGGCCCTCGCGGGCCAAACGGAGAGGACCCTCGCAACAACTGATTAACTGGCCAACGGGCCAGATAAGATGATGGGACTATAATATAATGGGATTTTCAGAGGCTCAAATTATTGACATTCAAAAATTTTTTTGTTAATAGTTCAATTCAAAAAGTTTAAAGTTTATTAGTAACTAGTTGATGCCCGCGACTTCGTTCGCGTGGGTTTAAGTTTTTTTGATTCTCGCGGGAACTGATTAATTTTCCGGGATAAAAAGTAGCCTATGTCACTCTCCAGCCAAAAATCATGTCGATCCGTTACTCCGTTGCGGCGTGATTGAAGGACAAACCAACAAACAAACACACTTTCGCATTTATAATATTAGTAAGATACTAACTATACCTATATTACTTAATCTAGCTTAAGTTTGACCAAAACAGCCGGCAAACAGTGGCGTGGTAGTTAAATAAAACCTGATTGTAATAAAATTCATGTACTTAGGTAGAAAAACACTAGGATACCTATACCTGAATAAATTTTAATTACCTTATGAGTTAATGTAACATTTATCTAAAATAATATTACCTAGTTATTAAAGATAAAATATCTGCAGACAAATATATTAGTACTGGGCAACTTTAAAAAAAATGGGTGTGCGTCCTTGCGTGATACCACATTAAACTAGGTTTAGGTTAATGAAGTTTCATTATAGATGAAATTCTACGGGCGCTTACGAAGCGATTTGCTTCCTCGTTTTTCATTCGAATCGCTATAGGAAATGGAACGCCCGTCCGGCTTCCGTTTTTCCATCTGCTTACAATATCACTATCTTGAAATCAAGAGTGAATAGGCATCTTCTAGGCAAGCAACTTTTAGCATGTTTTTTTTTATCCACTACAAGTTAGCCCTTGACCTCACCTGATGGTAAGTGATGATGCAGTCTAAGATGGTAGCGGCACAGTTTAACGAAATCTGTGGTAGCGGGCTAACCTGTTATATTAAACCCATACCCCCATTCGGTTTCTACACGGCATCGTACCGGAACGCTGAATCGCTTGGCGGCTTTTCCGGTAGGGTGATAACTAGCCACGGCCGAAGCCTCCCACCAGGCCAGACCAGCGAAAATTCAGAAATTATAAATTCCCAAATTGACCCTGCCGGGGAGCGAACCCGGGACCTCCGCACATTAAGACAACAGCGCTCAACACTGCGTCACGGATGTAGTCTGATTTAGTCTATAAAAAAAAACATCTGGTTCTAAATTTTCTCGTGATATACCTTTGTAAGTTGGTAGGGAAATTGTCACATTGTTGGATTATTACGAACCAGACTTTAGCATATGTACTAGTGTTCTCTCAGAGCAAATACCGTTTCTAATGAGCTTGCTCGTTAATAATTGCATTCTTAATGTATGCAAAAGGCTGTACCGAGCCTGCCTGGAATTCCGCACGTTAATGTCATCAAATGATTTAGGATTCTTGTCTCGTCGATGACGACGACAGTATGTAGTAGGTATTCATTGTAGGTTACCTAGATTTTTGTAATTAAGCTAACAGCTGTTCTAAACTAGTATGCGATGCCTAATGTTTTAGTATATTGTATATCTTTTTTAATCTATACTTACTTACTTACTTCTTACTAATATTATATTTATGCTAAACTTTGGATGGATGTAAGAATGTTGCAAGGAATTTATAATTTCTGATTTTTCTGGTCTGGCCTGGTGGGAGGCTTCGGCCGTGGCTAGTTGCCACCCTACCGATAAAGACGTGCCGCTAAGCGATTTAGCATTCCAGTACGATGCCGTGTAGAAACCGATTAGGGGATGGGTTTAATGTAACTGCCATACCCCTAACAGGTCAGCCCGCTACCATCTTAGACTACATCCACCCACTACAGCCCATTAACGTCCCACTGCTGGGCACAGGCCTCCACTCTCGTAGGAGAGAGGGAGTTAGAGCTTAGACCCACCACGCTGCTCTAATGCAGGTTGTCGGGCTTTAACGACTATTATTATGTTAGTGATAATAACCGGGACCGACGCGACGGCTTAACGTGCTCTCCGAGGCACGAGGGTGAAACACCACAAACTTCCTAACTCCGGGCTAGTACTGAAAATTTCTAGTTGGAAAAACCCAATACTTAATTATGGCCCGACCCGGGACTCGACCCGGGACCACGTCGGCCGCAGTCGAACATACTAACCACTAGACCAACGAGGTAGTTACTTACTACTTAAACTACATCATACTTATTGAAAATCAATTGACACATACAAGGCCAAAACACACAGGGAGCGGGCGCGGACCCCGACCGGCGGCTATTTATATGGACGACATCACACAGCGTCACCCGCCACGCGCCCGACCCACGCTCGCATTCTGTGTGATGTCGTCCATGTAAACACAAGGAATTCAAACCGCCGCGCCGCGCACCCGACCCGGCCCGCGCCCGCTCCCTGTGTGTTTTGGCCTTAATGCCCGGGATACACGAGGCTAGTTTTTCAAGCTAGGATAGCAAGCTAGTACTGTCCTGGCTTGCTGACCTGGCTTGGAACATGCTAGTTCTGTTGACATGAGGCTAGGATTATTTTAAGCTAATACTATTGCAGTGACTGAGGTGACCACACGTCCAAAATGAGCTGCATGCGAAAAAAAAACACTATTCGACTGATGGAGTTACTTCGAAAACTGTGCCAATTCGCACTAGACGAACTAAAAGAAGAGTTACAAAAACGGGTGTGGACAAGACCGTGGATTTTAAGAAGAGATGAACGTGGATCATCTGCTTTACTATTGGAAGAATTTCGCAATGAAGATTTAGACGAATATAAGAGTATTTTGCGAATGACTCCTGATTTGTTTGATATTCTGTTGAGTCTTCTAACGCCAAAAAATAAACAAAACGCGTGGTTCCTGCTTACTAGCCAACTGAAAACTAGCTTCGCCGGCCACATGAAGCTAGTACACAAGCTAGGATAGTAAAATCAGTGGTGGGGGCGCTACTATCCTAAAAAATAGAACTCCATCCTATTAAAAACTATCCTGGCTTGTAAACTAGCTTACTAGCTTACTAGCTCAGAAATGAAGCTAGTTTTGTCTACACGAAGCCAGAAGTACTAGCTTGCTAGCTTACTGACACTAGCTTGCTATCCTAGCTTGAAAAACTAGCCTCGTGTATCCCGGGCATAAGTCATAAATAACTACTAGTTTTCGAGACTACTGGAACTTAGTGGGAATACTCTGCGCTGTTTTTCGTTAGATTTGCACAGGTAGTCAAGAGTATCCAACAAGTGTGTGCTTACCTCCGGAGAGTCGAAAGGGTATTTATTAGTGAATTTGAATTGCAATACGAATTTCTCCCCCTCATACAGCGTGCCGGGGACGCCTTCCATGTGTACTGTCCACCTGCATACAAACAAACGTACATTTGAGGGATGATTGACTGGGTAGAGAATTATTAAGATACTAGCATAAGCCCACGACTTCGTCCGCGTGGATTGAGGTTTTACGGTTCACGCGGGAACTACTTAATTTTCCGGGATAAAAAGTAGTCTATGTGTTATTCCAGACTATAATCTATCTCTGTGCCAAGTTTCATCCAGATCCGTTCAGCCGTTGGGGCGTGATTGAGTAACAAACATCCATCCATACATCCATCCAAACTTTCGCATTTATAATATTAGTATATATTTGACATGTAAACACTGATAAAGCATTTGACGGTAGGCTGTTATCCGTCAGGTACAATACTTGTTGGTTTACGACTTCTGTCGCTGTTAGCATTTTGTCTAAATTGACTGCTCAAGTCGATATTAAGTACTCTACGTGGTCGGCGGGCAAGGCATTGATCGACCACTACCTGCTAAAAATACAGAGCTAAGAGTGTAAAATTAAATGGTTCAGTTTTGTATTTTTTAGGGTTCCGTACCAAAATGGTAAAAATGGAACCCTTATGGTGCGACTTTCTCCGTCTGTCTGTCTGTCTGTCCGTCCGTCACACTCGATTATTTCAGTAACTACCAAAGCTATCGACATGAAATTTGGAATAGTTGTGTAAATTAGTGGCCCAAAGACACTGGAATTAAAAAAAATTGGAAATTATTTTTGTTCTTATTTAAAAAGGGGGGAAAATCGGAGGGTTGAAATTTAAAAGTGAGATAACTGTACTGTGTGGGGTATCATATGAAAGGGTTTACTTTGTACATTCTAAAACAGATTTTTAATTATTTTTAGTCATGATAGTTTTTGATTTATCGGGGAAAAAGTCTAAAAAAATACCGTTCCCCCCCCCCCTTATCTCCGGAGTTTACCAATCGAAAAATCTGAAATAATTATGGTCAATAGGAATTTATGTATATTTTACAGGAAAACTATAGCCAATGCTCTAACTAGCATAGTTTTTTTGATATTAACAGTAAACCTCTACAAACAAAGTTAGTTTTGCGGTTCATTAAATTCATTAATCGTAAAACTTGCTACAGGTTTGTACGGAACCCTCGGTGCGCGAGTCCGACTCGCACTTGGCCGGTTTTTTATTTAAATTAACCCTGTACCTATATTGGATCGCTAGATGATTCCTACAGAAGCTCCATAATTTTTCGGGATAAAAATTCAGCCATGTCATATTCCAGGTCCTCCTATACCTACCCATGCAAAAAATCACGTCGATGCTTTGCTTTGTTACGGCGTGATTAAGTACAAACCAACAAACAAACACAATTTTGCATTTATAATATTATACTATGATAGCATGGCACTGATTGTTGCAAAAAATAAGTTTGTCAAAGGGATATCTGATAAAAAATTCTTGTGCAGTAAACAACTTCAAATAATGTTGCTACTTACAACTTTGTTTACTACCCGCTTACTTTTTATCATATAAAAATTAATTAGGAACAATATTATTTGTGTCCTTAGTTTGTAGATAAGACTTTGTAGGTAGCCAAATATGGCAGAGGCGTGGTATATTTAGATTAGAGTGGCAATATTAGCACAAAATATCAACTGGAGTGTGTAAGACTAGGTAGAAGCTAATAATAAATGGCTGATCATTCATACGAAAAATATTCTGATGACGATCGGAGTTATATGTAGCAATAGTCAAAAGGGCAAAAACACAGCCGCATACTCACATAATTCTATAGTGATAATTATTCTAATTGAGCAAATGAAGCTAGGTCTCAGAATTTGTTAAGGTGAATTTGTATTTTTCAGGAGTCTGTTAGGGTATTATGTCGTAATAATATTGGTATAGATGTGGGTGTGAGAGTTATATTCATATCGATAATAATAATTATAAATGCGAAAGTTTGGATGGATGGATGGATGTTTGTTAATCACGGAAGCACTACTGAATGGATCTGGATGAAATTTGGCACAGAGATAGATTATTTTCTGGAATAACACATAGGTTACTTTTTATCATGGAAAATTAAAGAATTCCCATGGGAACCAAAGAACCTAAATCCATGCAGAAGTTGCAGACATCATCTAGTATTAATATGCAAAAGTGTGTCTGTCTGTATAGCTTTTCACAGCCCATCTGAAAATTGTTTTTGATAGAATAAGGCATAATTTTAATAATATTTAACTTTTGACTTAAGTTCATGCTTAAGATTTAGTTAAGTAAGTAAGACAATATTATTTGTAAAGTGTGGAAATTTGAATTGTGTTTAGAAATTACCGCAGAGTTTTTCGGCCTCTGGATCCTATTATCTTACCAAATTTCATTAAAAATCCATACTAATCAAATATAAATATTATAAATGCGAAAGTTTGGATGGATGTATGGATGGATGTTTGGTACTCAATCACGCCCCAACGGCTGAACGGATCTGGATGAAATTTGGCACAGAAATAGATTATAGTCTGGAATAACACATAGGCTACTTTTTATCCCGGAAAATTAAGGAGTTCCCGCGGGAAACGAAAAACCTCGATCCACGCGGACGCAGTCGCGGGCATCAGCTAGTATTATAAATGCGAAAGTGTGTCTGTGTGTCTGTCTGTCTGCTACGCTTTCCCAGCCCATCTTTTCAACCGATTTTGCTGAAATTTGGTATTGAGGTAGGTTATATCCCGGGGAAGGACATGGCTACTGCCTACTTTTTATCCCGGAAAATTAAGGAGTTCCCGCGAGAATCAAAAAATCTGATTCCACGCGGACGAAGTCGCGGGCATCATCTAGTTGTTAAATATATGAGCCATGCAAAAGGTAACAGGGAGACAAAAAGAGACACTTTTGCATTTATCATAATAGTACCTATGGATGCAGAAACCTGCTGACCCAATGAAGTATCAAATTAAACAGTATTTTTCCATGGAATAAATACCTAATTGGCTTAATTGGTATTCCTATGCAATCACACTACTAGAAAACACCCAACGTAATGTTGAGTCAGGATTGTAAAAAACACCATTTTGCAAAATAAGCAATGTTTTTATTTTCCGATATTTCTTATGACACATTTTTTTTGCTAATCTTATAAATGAAAAAGTTTGTTTCATGGTATGTGCTTCAATTCAATGGAGCAACAGATGAGTATAGTAAAACATCTCAAGACTCACATCGGCTACTTTGTATCTTGGAAAATCTGAGTACCCACAGGATTTTTAAAACCTAAATTCACACAAAGTTGCGACATCGGCTAGTAGAGTAGAATACAAAGGGACACACAACTTCTTCCACGTAAATGAAGGTTTTTGATTCGGATAAAAAGTAGCCTGTCCTTCTCTGGGATGAGAACCTTAATCCACGCTGATGAAGTCACGGGCATCATCTTTCTAGACCATAAGTTTTAAGGTAATTATATTAAACCAGTTAGTCAGATTTTCCTTTTATATCATTCATAAGTTTACTTCCTATAGTGTTGCGAATGCACCACCGCAAATAGTGTTAGTGCAAATTCTATTCTATCAGGAAAAGAGCACTTAGATACAAAACATCTGTTGCAATTTATTAAACAATTAACAAAGTTATCTTGTGACAACAAACCATGACTGGTGTCTTGCCTAAGTTCAGTAAAAAAACATATTAGGTACTATGTTAATGCATATTTTTAAACATGTATGATGCATGGGCGATACCTATTGTTTTTATAAAACTTACTCCAAAAACTATTGCTAATTTAAGCAAATGTAGGTAATGTAATCAAATGGAGGCCCAAAACATGTTACTATAATAGAATTGTATCACATTACTATAGCCAAGCTAATTGCTCAACTGTAGCTCAAAGTACCTGTGATAAACAGTTTTGTAGGATAATAGTTATTTTGTAAGCCTAATAATTGTTAACATGTTTATGAAATAAACTAGCTGATGCCCGCGACTTCGGCCGCGTGGTTTAAGATTTTTTGATTCCCGCGGGAACTCCTTAATTTTTCGGGATGAAAAGGAGCCTATGTCACTCTCCAGGTCCCCAACTATACCCATGCCAAAAATCACGTCAAGCCGTTGCTCCGTTGCGGCGTGATTGAAGGACAAACCAATAAACCAACAAACAAACACACTTTCGCATTTATAATATTAGTAGGTACCTATGATTAAAAAAGAAAAAAAAAACTAAGGGGTTTTCTAGAATACCACATCCAAAGATAATAAATAAGGTCATTTACAGTTGCAGATTTTGGCTGGCCTGGTCTCCATCAACCGTTACACCCGGTGGAGGTTCCTTCATTAACGACATAAGTTCTTTCTGTAAACGTCGCTGCAACAAACAAATTAAACACTTACCAACACACCCTCATAAGATTTTCCCTAAACAAACCATTTTTACATCACAACAATAGAAATCTTGACATGAAATCACCTAAGAAAACTGTCATAATAGTTCAATTTCTGTTAACACTAAAACTGGATGATCAAGTTTGGGTTGGCGAACAATGATTGCGGAAGTATTAAGTCTATTTTGAATAGAATTGATTCGCAAGGGTGAGTATGAATCGTAATATTTTTATATAACTTTACAAACCTCCGACGGGGACACAGCCGCCATTGTACCAATTTAGACGTTTAATGTTGCCATTTTAATTTTCAAGTTTTGTCCTAAGCTCATATTTTCTTGAAATATTTAAATTTGAACATTAACTTGCATATATGGGTGTTAAAATCGAACTATACATGTATATTTCGTATTATATTTTTCTTTTATTGCGCGAGATTAATTGGTTTTTACGGGAATTGGAATTGAAATATTCCAAAAAAGGGCAAAAAGAAAGAATTTTTAATCAGGAAACACCAGTCTCAAAATTAAAAAAGATAAGTCAATGACATGTCAGGGTGTGTTCCGAAATACACTGCGAGCACTGTAAGGTGTGACGTCAATTCAGTAGGTACACTGCGAAGCCGTTCCTTTATAGTTAGGTATACTGGGTACTGCTTAAAACGGAACGCAGTCAGCACTGAGACAAACACTGAGAGCACCTTACCTCAAAAACGCCAGTGCTCACAGTACAAAAATGGCGTCGATTAATGACGTCATATATTTCCTAAGATGCTGCGGCAGTTTACTGTCAGTCATAACGGAACGAATTTCTCCACAGTAAAGAGCACTGAACAGTGCTCTCAGTCTATAACGGAACGCACGGGATATCTGTCATCAGCGGAGTCATTGGGTATGTTCCGATATACACTGCGAGTACTGTTCAGCGCTCTTACTGAGGGGAAATTCGTTCGTCATGAACTGACAGTATACTGCCGCAGTATTATATAGGGAAATATATGACGTCATAAATCGTCGCCATTTTTGTACTGTGAGCTCTGGCGTTTTCGAGGTAAGGTGCTCTCAGTGCTGACTACGTTCTGTTTTAAACAGTAACCAGTATTGAGTATAGCTAACTATAAAGGAACGGCTTCGCAGTATATTAAATTGACATCACACCTTACAGTGCTCGCAGTGTATATTGGAACATACCCATTGTCACAACTGTCAATACTCAATGTCAGAAAATGTGCTGAAAAATGGTAGAGCCCGTAGAGCATTGTTTTGTTGTGACTTGTGCAATAAAAAATATATTAAAACTATAAATAGTTAAATTTATTGAAAATGAATAATTTTTTATCATAAAGCCCTGATAACTTTATACGATATTTAGTGAATTAGCCTATGCGAAGTGTGGTTCGGTAATAAATCGTGAAATAAAATGGGTTCGCCTTCGCACCCGAAAAGAAATTCAGCGGAATGGTTTATCGACCAGTTAAATGTGGATAATGCAAAGTTGCTGGCGTTTATTTTAGTCCTCGGGTTTATAGGGTATCACGGGATATTGCATTTAAGATATGGTAAAATACAATTTCATTATACACTTTATATCCGTAATAATTTGCAAAAGGATGAACAACTAACTTTTCACCCACTTCAAATGACAATTCAATAGTGATGTTAAAATTCCTTGGATGTGAACAAAGCGATTTGCAGCCTTGTTTCTAATTAGGAACCCTTATGGAATGCCCTTCGAGCTTTCGTTTCCCTCTCCACGTTTGGTTGTATCTTCAAACCAAGAGTCTAATAATTCATCTTCTAGGCAGGCACACTCCACCAACCACCTTAAGACTGTGGGTGTGTTCCGAAATACACTGCGAGCACTGTAAGTCCCCAGTAAGAGCACTGAACAGTGCTCGCAGTGCTTATATCGGAACACCCACCACATCACTACTTGCCACATATTTGATTCACAGACAAAAAAAAAACGTACAATTCCTATGATGATGGAGGAGGACAAACATGCAAACTTCCTAATTTCTAACTTTTTGAGCTCTATTCATAAACAAATAATATTTTTATAGGCTTAAAGTATCATAATATTTACTTACTATCCTTCTAAATGAAAACTGTAATTTATTTTCTACCCTTAAATTGTTTCACTTTAATAATTTCAGGTCCAGATTCATGTACTTGGCTATTATCATCGGGAAGGTACAAAGGTGATCATGAATGGCAACCATATGGATGCATGTTACACAAGTACTCTAAAACGTAAGCTTCTTCAATTGATTTACTTCTATACTATAATGAAGTCAAGTAAAAAGCCATTTATTCTTAGTTGGTTGCACAGTACAATTGATTGTTAAGTTTAACTACTAAACCACACAGCTCAAATTACTGGACGGATCTGGCTGAAATATGACAAGCAGGTAGCCATTTCTGGTGTAGGAAATTTCTGAAAATTGGATCCCTAAAGGGGTAAAATAGGGTTTGAAATCTGTATGAAATTCAAACTTAATGAAAGATGAGCAATAGACAAAAGCTAGTATTTTATATATTTAATTGCATGTTTATTGAATAAAATTGATTAAAGAAAATAAACTCAAGTAACCTGTATGTTATTCATTAAAATAATCTGTTTAAGTTTTTTGTGAGCTCTTCTCAGACAGGGCGCAGTTGAGTCCCTTGTAGCTTTAGTTTTAAGATACAGTACCTAATTATCAACATCAAGTCTTATAATTTATTGATGTTCAAAAATAATTTTGAATAAACATCTTTTGATTAAGTAACTATTTATAAGATATCACATTCTGAGTTTTGATTTTGATCAAAGTGATTGTTTCTATACAATTCCTTTTATCTGTTTCAGAGATGCAAGAAGATGTTTGAGGTACTTGGCATTTTGGGGTAAATACAATAGTTTTGCATTTATTGGAGACTCAAGGTTGGAACAATTGTATGAATACTTTATAGGTAGGTAACAATTTTTTTTTAAATTTTGTACAAATTGTAGCACTGAAATAAATTCACAATGTCAATCTTAGGTTAACTAGCTGATGCCCTCGACTGCGTCCGCATGGATTGAGGTTTTTTGGTTCCTGCGGGAACTCCTTAGTTTTCCGGAATAAAAAGTAGCCTATGTGTTATTCCAGACTATAATCTATCCCTGTGCCAAATTTCATCCAGATCCGTTCAGCCGTTCGGGCGTGATTGAGTAACAAACATCCATACATCCATACATCCATCCAAACTTTCGCATTTATAATATTTCTTAGTAAATTAACAAATCCATACTAATATTATAAATGCGACAGTGTATTCGCCTGTCTGTCTGTCTGTCTGTCTGTCGCTCGCCTACAGTAGGTTGCATTTTGTGGAAAGACAGGACTTTTTACCCTGGAAAATTAAGGAGTTCAATTTTATGTTATTAATATTACTCCGCCAGTGATTTGCTTTATTTCCGGCCTGGGCAGTAATGTATTATTAAATTAATGGTGTATTTGGTTTCAGGAGTAATAAAGACAAGACTGGACATGGACTCCTCATACTCTACAGTGGATCACCACTTGCCCAACTACACTTATGTGGATAATAAACTAAAATTGTCTGTCACGTTTATATGGAGCGATGATGTTTCAAAGACCATGGTGGAAAAGTTTCGAACTTGGTAAATTATATATTTTTTGGATTTCTTATCTTTTATTTATAGACTGGCTGCAATCAGATTTGCTGGCAAGTAGTGACGCAGCCTAAAGTGGAACGCTCTTGCCTAGAAGATGCTTATTCACTCTTGTTTTTTTTTTTTTGAAATAATTAGTGTCCGACCGAAAGTTCGGTTTCGGTTTCGGTCGAGTTTCGGCAAAAAAAACGAGTTTCGGTTTCGGCGGCAAACCTGCCGAAACTACGACCGAAACCGAAACTGCATTCGGGAGTTCTCGCGCTGTGATCGGTCATGTTCGGCGCGTTAAATTCCATCCAAGCAAGTAAGCGACGAAGACATTTCGCTGCGTCCACGTGCCTAATCATGTCGTGACTGGTTTGTGTATGCAGTTTGTTTTGTTTGTTGTGAGTTTTCGTGTGATTTATTTTGAATTTGGTAAGTTTTATTACGTGATATAACATATGAGTTGGTAGTCACTACCTTGTTTGGAAGTTTTGGTTTCGGCCGAAACTGAGACTTGCCGAAATTAGGTTTCGGTTTCGGTTTCGGTCGTAAAAACTAGTTTCGGTCGGACACTAGAAGTTAACTATATTATAAACGGAGAGAAAAACGGAAGCCGAAAGGGCGTTCTATATCCTAACGGTTCGAATTAGACACAAGGAAGCAAATCGCTTCGTACGCGTCCGTGTAAAAATAATTAGTGGTAGAATGTATGATCCTATCAAAATAATATGTATTAATAATTTGCACGCCATATGATTGGCAGATTGTGGCTATGAAGTATACTATTATTATTGTAACAAGTTGCTATGTACTTATCTACAATCAGCAAATAAATGATTATGACTATGAAAAAAAAAGTATTGGATAGAAGCAGGCGTTATTTTGCGGAAGTCCATGATAGATTTAGTGTCGCAAATTAAACTTCTAGTTCCTTCATTATAAAAAAGTGTTAACTTCCTTTTCTCAGCAATGTTTATTCCGTTGCAGGCAATATTCAGACCGTCCGCCCTCAGTAATAGTAGCGAGTGTGGGTTTGCAGCTAGTAAAGAACCGTAACATAACGGAGCTTGCGCTAGAGCAGTTCAAGAGGAATCTGACGCAGTTGGTTCAACCGGTGGATTCGCTGGCGTCACGTGGTACCCGCGTGCTGTGGAAGACGATGGAGGCCGTTGATGTTACCGCGTTGAAGAGCGACGACAAAATTA
This sequence comes from Erebia ligea, assembly GCA_917051295.2. Taxonomy (NCBI): domain Eukaryota; kingdom Metazoa; phylum Arthropoda; class Insecta; order Lepidoptera; family Nymphalidae; genus Erebia; species Erebia ligea. The sequence goes on along the minus strand of OU785234.1, from coordinate 1,387,646 downwards.
ACAATGCTGACATTGATGCGTACAATAGAGCCGCTTTAGAGGTAAGGGCGCCTTCAAATTTGCCGCAAAGCGTAGCGCGGCTGCAGCGCGGCTGCAGCGCTGCGGTCGCGCTGCTTTGTAAATCCATATAAATAAAAAACACGCGACTGCAGCGCTGCACCCGCGCTGCGGCCGCGCATCAGTTCATCGATCGACTAGTGACGGGACTGCGCACGTATTTTTGTTCAAGTTTAAACATGAACGAAAATCAGGTAGAAGAATTTATCGATGAGGTTGAGAGTCGTCCAGCAATATGGGATTCGAAGTCCGACAAGTACAGCAACAAAATCGAAAAGAAAAAGGCTTGGGAAGTAATATGCATTAAATTTATTGAAAATTTCACAAACAAGACTCCAAGCTTAGAATAACTACCTATAGAAGGTATGTTTCCAAACAACGCCTTCTCAAAACGCAAGCTACAAATTCGCTATGTGTGCTGTGTTTACTTGCCTCGTAAACGCAAACATTAATGTTGCCAGTTTAAATGTTTTCCACCTAAAAGTTGGGTAAGTAATTGGTTAGTTTGTTTGTAGCATTGTAGCTTCTAAAACTAAGTTAACCAGCTTTTTTCGGACTGCGCGAGAGTCGTACGATACCATTTATGGCACCAATTGAACGGCTTACATTTCGCGAGTGTACTAGGTTTCTATAGGTAGTTATTCTAAGACTCCAAGTGAAAAAAAATGAAGCATGTAAGTATAATATTATGTATTGTTAACACAACTACTTTATATTTCGTTGTTTAGTATTAATAGTAACACAGAGCAGTGTTTCTTCGTCAGAGTCCATCGTGAAATAAAATATAGGTACAACCCTATGATGTTCGAACCTCGCGACAGGAGCGCGGCCGCAGCGCTGCAGCCGCGCTGCAGCCGCGCTGCAGCCGCGCTACGCTTTGCGGCAAATTTGAAGGCGCCCTAAGACCCAACCACAGAATACCTAATAGTATGTTTCAGGTACAGGAAAAAACCCGGATGAGTTTGATGTGGGCTCTTCTCAGACCAAGGTGTGATTGGAACCCTCGTAGCTTTAGTTTAAAGATACCGTCGTTTATTATCACCATCACGTCTTATACGTTGTATACTTGACGTTCAGAAAGTGTGTATGTACCTATACTAATATTATAAATGCGAAAGTGTGTTTGTTTGTTGGTTTGTTGGTTTGTTGTTTTATCCTTCAATCACGCCGCAACGGAGCAACGGATCGATGTGATTTTTGGCATGGGTATAGTTGAGGACCTGGAGAGTGACATAGGCTACTTTTTATCCCGGAAAATTAAGGACTTCTCGCGGGAATCAAAAAAACTTAAACCACGCGGACGAAGTCGCGGGCATCAGCTAGTTTTGAATAAACATAATTTGACTTTGACTTTGTGCAATAACTCCGCAAAGACGTTCAAGTAAATATAACGACTCTTGATTTGAGTAAAAAGAGCCGCTACAATAACTCCGCAAAGACGTTCAAGTAAATATAACGACTCTTGATTTGAGTAAAAAGAGCCGCTTTAGAGGTTAGTTGTAAAAGTTGTATGTATATAGTATAGTATAGTAAGTATGTAGTTGTATGTAAAAGTCATCTGTAATCCCATACACATTCCCCGCCCATCTCCATTTCGACCTAGACATTTGTTTATACCTGACGTCAACTGAGGAATATATCGTAATAAGTAGTGAGAGTTCTTCCAAAAAAAATTCTAAGGTGTGTGAAGTCTGCTGATCTGCACTTACCCTGCGTGGTGGACTATGTAATGAAATTAACAACTTTAAATACATAACTTGTTATATTTGTAGCTATGTCCTTTCACACCATTGGTTGCCTGGTAGAGATCGCTATGTAGCGATAAGGCCGCCAAATTGTATACTTACTTTGTTAATAGCAAAGTTTTCTATTGTATAATTTCCATTTTCCAATTTTATTCATTCAATAATCATTCATAACTTAAACAAATTAATGTCAGTGTAATTTAAAAAAACTATCGTTCATGTCTTATTAATTTTAAGCTCAAGAACTTTTTTCACTGTAATGACAATGATGATTTCAACTGTACCAAGTGCTTCTTTCCAGATACTCCAACACAGTGCTACAAAGATATGGGATTCCCCGCGTCTGGCGTCCGCAGCGGCTTCGTCTGGGGACGGCCTCAGTATCAGCCCCACGGCGTTGAGGCATTCAGCTCAGATCCTATTGAACATGTTCTGTAACGACCATATGAACTTTAACGACGGCACGTGCTGCGCCCAGCCCGAACCCTGCACACAACTGCAGCTATTGACCTTCGCGCTCTTCCTGCTTTGGTGAGTGCTGTTGGAATTGCCCGCTTTTGCGAAAGAAATATTGTTTGGATATCAGCAGCTCTGCCCCACAAAAAAAACCTACGAGATTACACTATGAAGGTAGGCAAAGTAGACAAGCCTACAGCAGCTTTATCTGGAGATGGCCTCAGCATCAGCCCCACGGCGTTGAGGCATTCAGCTAACCATATGAACTTTAACGATGGCACGTGCTGCGCCCAGCCCGAGCCTTGCACACAACTGCAGATCCTGACCTTCGCGCTCTTCCTGCTTTGGTGAGTGCTGTTCGAATCGCCCTCTTTTGCGAAATAAAAATTGTTTGTATATCAGCAGCTCTGCCCCACAAAATGGAACACTTGTGAAAGTAGTCAAGCCTTGCTGTCTCAATATCGGTAAGCTGTCTAATTTTCCTGACAGCAAAAGCCGATGAGTTGAGTTTCCTTGCTATTGTCTCTATATGAGCGCCCACTGAGGCTTATTATCCAAGGTCACCCCAGAAAATTCGTGGAGTTCTTAATTTTTTGTCACTATTGCCTTTTTTCACATTAGGAAGTACAAACTATAAACACTTAGTTTTTTTTGCGTTCGATACCAGGTTATTGACTGTGAACCAGCGTGATACAATATGCGATATAGAACCGTTTCCTTCGTCAAAATTATCTTTACATCTATCAACTTAAAAAAATTGTTATGTGTCATCTGCAAATAGTACAATATCGGAAGCAGCTATGTTGACACAGTATGCTAAGACATTTATATACATTAAAAATAAGAAAGGACCCAAGGTCGAGCCCTGTGGGACACCCATTAAGGCAGATGAACCCTGAGACTTCACGTTATTTATGCATACCTTTTGACTTCTGTCACTTAGGTAAAAGGCAGTGAGGTCCAGTGCAACCTTTTTGATCCCATAGCATTTATTGGATAGAAGCAGGCGTTACTTTGCGGAAGCCCATGATAATGAAGGAACTAGAAGTTTAATTCGCTATAGTCTGTACGTTGAGAATAATTTTAAAAAAAAATCTGCGGTGTGGTGAATATCGCGGGCTACACACTGTACCACATACATAGATTTACCTATTGTCGCGGATTATAGCGAATTAAACTTCTATACTCTATCCACGGAGACTAGTTAATATAGCGCTCTCTCTGTCACGTAATCCCATACAAATGACAAAGACAAAAAAAGTCAGTGGGCGTAAACCATTCTGAATGTACGTACACACTGCGCTACTATTAAATTAAACTAGCTTTCTTCCCACGACTACACTTGTTTTTTTTTTACAATTTACGTAGTTATTATAATTCAAAATATATTAATCACTATCCGACGACGTATCACTGCTATCGTTTTCTACATTTATTATGAAGTTATCAGTCATTATTTCCACATTCCTATCTATTGCGTTCATTTTTGGCTCTACTATTTCTTGTACTTGTTTGATACAATTTTGCCACTTTTGGGCATTAATATTTTGAATATATGATAAATTTTGATATAATTAACAATAACGATAGGTAAGGATAAAATATGAGCGCGTCTGCACAGTACGGGTACCACGATCAGACTAAAATATACACGTAGTCTGTACACTGCATTAACGGTTATCGCTGACCAATCACAAACGAGTCCATGTCTTCCCTATTAACTTGTCTCCGTGGATAGAGTATAGTTCCTTTATTCCCATAGCATTTTTTGTAAGATTAATATTGATTTTCTGTCTATTCTATTAAATCGATATTTTTACCATCTTACCACCGAGTTGTCTTTCTAGCGCAGTGCTAGCCAGCATCCGAGGCGTGTGGCGGTGGTCACAGAGCATCAAACAGCGTATAGACGGCTACTCTCTCGTCAACCAGCCAGTAATGGTGGAGGGACCATCAGCCATGGCCGCCATTGCTAAGCTCGGCATGATTATGGCGTACTTCTACCTCTGCGATAGAACCAATTTCTTCATGAAGGAGAACAAGTATTACTCGGAATGGAGTTTCTGGCTGCCCGTTGGATATGTTTTTGCTCTGGGACTGTTCTTTACGGATGAATCAAGGTCTAGTAGGTGAGTGGTTTTTTTTACATAAAATCCATACTAAAACTAATACTATAAATGCGCAAGTGTGTCTGTCTGTCTACTAAACGGCTTATTTTTTCAACCGATTTTGATGAAATTTGGTACAGAGATAGGTACCCTAAGACAAATTTCGTCAAAATCAGTTGAAAAGATTGGCCGTGCCATCAGATGATAGACACTTTCGCATTTATAATAACTAGCTAATGCCCGCGACTTCGTCCGCGTGGACTACACAAATTTCTTACCCCTATTTTACCCCCTTAGGGGTTGAATCCTTTATTAGTGGATGTTTTCGTCAGTTGTTTGAGCTGTGCGTTGATAGATGAGTCAGTCAGCCACCTTTTCCTTTTATATATTTAGATTTTTTAAATATATTTAGTGCTAGCTGATGCCCGCGACTACGTCCGCGTGGAATGAGGTTTTTTGGTTCCCGCGGGAACTCCTTAGTTTTCCGGGCAGCCTATGTGTTATTCCAGACTATAATTTATCTCTGTGCCAAATTTCATCCAGATCCGTTTAGCCGTTCGAGCGTGATTGAGTAACAAACATCCATCCATCCATCCATACATCCATCCAATCTTTCGCATTTAAAATATTTATTATATTTGATGGATGTTTTGTTTTATTTTCAGCCATTCAAGAGTACTCCATCGTGAGCAAACCAACGAATGGAAAGGGTGGATGCAGCTAGTAATCCTCGTATACCAAGTGACGGGTGCCAGCAAAGTCCTCCCCATATACATGCTAGTGAGGGCACTCGTCTCCTCCTACCTATTCCTCACTGGCTATGGACACTTCTATTATACCTGGAAGACTGGCGATACGGGCTTAGTCAGATACTTCAGGGTTATATTTAGACTGAATTTCCTGACGGTTGTGCTTTGTTTGACCATGAATCGGCCGTATCAGTTCTATAGCTTCATACCGTTGGTGTCTTTTTGGTATACTCTGGTAAGTATCATAGGCGGTTGTTTAAAAGATTTCTTGTTTTGTTAACACGTAATATTTATTACTAGTGGGCCCGGTAGACGTTGTCCTGCCTTGAACCTAGAACCCGATTGCAGCGCCCCCTTCCGGGTCCAATGGTGGATTATTATCCACCATTGGACCATGGATTGAATCGCTGGGGTGGTTTATTAACCACCCCAGAACTCACACAAACACACACAAAAATTCCATCAAAATCGGCCAAGCCATTTCTGAGCTTTAGCGAGACTAACGAACAGTAATTAATTAATTTTTATGTATAAAAGACATCAAATTGTCCATAAGCAAGTCACGAAAATTTCCTTAAAACTATCTAAGTAATATCTTGTAAACTGAGAATGTATTACACTGTCTACTTACTTTATCATACTAATATTATAAATGCGGAAAGTGTGTTTGCTTGTTTGTTAGTTTGTTTGTTGGTTTATTGGTTTGTCCTTCAATCACGCCGCAACGGAGCAACGGATCGACGTGATTTTTGGCATGGGCATAGTTGAGGGCCTGGAGAGTGACATAGGCTACTTTTTACCCCGGATTATTAAGGAGTTCCTGCGGGAATCAAAAAACTTAAACCACGCGGACGAAGTCGCGGGCATCAGGTAGTAATAAATGAAATTCTAAAACTGATTCTGACAGACAAGTCAATCTTTAAAATACTGTTTTCAGTTCTTCGTGATCTGGGCCCTACCGCCTCACATAACTCAATCATCGAACCATACAGTGGACTCCAAGCCCTACCAGTACCTCTATATAGCGCTCAAGGTCATCGGCTTGCTGACCATCGTCACTGTACTGTACATGAGTGAGGTGTTCTTCCAGAAGATATTCGTGACGAGGCCCTGGAAGGCGCTGTTCGTTAATGCGGATGACGATATTCACCAGTGGTGGCTGGATTGGAAGCAGGATCGGTGAGTTACTGAAGCAATATTTAGGTCTTAGCAGAATGAGTGAGGTGTTCTTCCAGAAGATATTCGTGACGAGGCCTTCTACTTAGATAGGATGAGTGAAGTATTCTCCCAGAAGATATTCGTGACGAGGCCCGGAAAGGAAATGACGATATTCACCAGTGGTGGTTGGATTGGAAGCAGGATCGGTGAGTTACTGAAGCAATATTTAGGTCTTAGCAGAATGAGTGAGGTGTTCTTCCAGAAGATATTCGTGACGAGGCCCTGGAAGGCGCTGTTCGTTAATGCGGATGACGATATTCACCAGTGGTGGCTGGATTGGAAGCAGGATCGGTGAGTTACTGAAGCAATATTTAGGTCTTAGCAGAATGAGTGAGGTGTTCTTCCAGAAGATATTCGTGACGAGGCTCTGGAAAGGGCTGTTCGTTAATGCGGATGACGATATTCACCAGTGGTGGCTGGATTGGAAGCAGGATCGGTGAGTTACTGAAGCAATATTTAGGTCTTAGCAGAATGAGTGAGGTGTTCTTCCAGAAGATATTCGTGACGAGGCCTTCTACTTAGATAGGATGAGTGAAGTATTCTCCCAGAAGATATTCGTGACGAGGCCCGGAAAGGAAATGACGATATTCACCAGTGGTGGTTGGATTGGAAGCAGGATCGGTGAGTTACTGAAGCAATATTTAGGTCTTAGCAGAATGAGTGAGGTGTTCTTCCAGAAGATATTCGTGACGAGGCCCTGGAAGGCGCTGTTCGTTAATGCGGATGACGATATTCACCAGTGGTGGCTGGATTGGAAGCAGGATCGTTGAGTTACTGAAGCAATATTTAGGTCTTAGCAGAATGAGTGAGGTGTTCTTCCAGAAGATATTCGTGACGAGGCTCTGGAAAGGGCTGTTCGTTAATGCGGATGACGATATTCACCAGTGGTGGCTGGATTGGAAGCAGGATCGGTGAGTTACTGAAGCAATATTTAGGTCTTAGCAGAATGAGTGAGGTGTTCTTCCAGAAGATATTCGTGACGAGGCCTTCTACTTAGATAGGATGAGTGAAGTATTCTCCCAGAAGATATTCGTGACGAGGCCCGGGAAGGAAATGACGATATTCACCAATAGTGGTTGGTTTGGAAGCAGGAAACGAAAAACGAAACGAAAAAACGACACCAAAAAGAGACAAACATTTATAGGATTTAGCCTGCGAGAGAATGAGATAGAATACAATATGTTATATTTATCTCAGTATCTCGTAGGCTACTTTTCTGAAGTTTCACGTCTTTAACATTTAAACTATCGTGAGTGATATTCATTATTACTACAACATACTACCGGATAAACTCACGTGTTATATCGGAACATGCCCGACTAGTTTCGAGCCCGTTCAGGGCCCTTATTCATGAGCCTGTTCGCGCGACGCGGTCGCTGCTCGACTGCGGATCGCGTATCGTACAGCTCTCTGCGAGGTGTGTTGAGGTGGGGGGGGAGGTGGTAATGAGTCACTTCTGCCGTGTGTGAATTGCACACACACTTTTTTATGTTTAGAATGGATTCAATAACAATATAATTACATGATAATTTTATTTCCAGGTATTCAATGGCGTACGGTATAATCTTCGCCACGGCGTATCTCCTAGCTCAACGCTACAATCTTCTCGACGACAACAACCACAGCAACCTATTCACCCCCGGCATAGCCCTCAGCGCGACCCTCCTAGCCTTCATAGGGCTAGGCAGTTACGTCACATTCACATTCTTCTGCACAAACACATTCGACTGCAACGAAATACATAGCTACGTAACATTCCTACCCATAGTCAGTTATATTATACTACGAAACGTTTCTGGAGCCTTAAGAACGCGACATTCAAGTCTATTCGCGTGGTTCGGAACTATAACTTTGGAGTTATTCGCAAGCCAATCCCACATATGGCTAGCGGCTGACACACATGGTGTTCTGGTTTTGATCCCCGGTGCACCGATTTTGAACCTGATCCTAACATCCTATATATTCATATTCACCGCGCACGAAATACATAAGTTGACGGCGATTATCCTACCGTACGCGGTACCGGATGATTGGAAATTCGTTTTGAGGAATTTCGCCATTTTTCTGGCTATTTTGGTACCCATTGGTATACATGATGGTATGTTTTAGACGGATTATATTAATTATTGTATGGACATCTACAACTGGACAGAGACAATTGAATAGATTTCTATAATGCATGGTTGTTTGACATCTGCGTCCTAAAGCTCCATCGCTGGTATTTCAGAGTTTCATGGAAGCACACGCTTGTGTATAAATTTCAAAATAATACAGTTTTCTATGAGATTTTCTATGTCCCCTGTCCATTTAATGTCATTATTCTTAAAGAATAATAATTATTATAAAACCTCGGTGACCTAAGCTGAGTTAAGAAAGTCTAGTCAAAATTTCGAACATTCGCAGTAATTTACAATTTTGTCAGTATTTCGGTAAGATTTTGGTGATTTAGTCCCAATCAGCCCCCCGATTATGTAAGTATTGTCCATCAAATGGGAAAGGTTCAGCGTCAAAGTAATATAAACCATAACTGCATTGAATTAGAGCTCAATTTCGTGTATCCAATCTTATACGTTTGAGTATCGTACATACCTAAACGTATAAGAATGGGCAGACGAAATTGAGCTCTAATTCAGTGCACTGATGGTTTATTTTACTTTGACGAAAATCTTTAACGTTTAATCTGCCATTCTTACATGATTGGGGGGCTGTACAACTGATGTTTTTTCTATGCATTAGCAAGTAATAAGCCAGTTGTCATTGAGTTAAAGATAGGTTCGACCTTTTTAAGTTTGGCCAACGTAATTCCAAAATAACCTAAGCAAGAGATAATAAACCTGCTTAATAATAAAAAAGAGTCATAATAAATAATGTACATAATATACGTTGTGATAATTAGAACTAAGCTTTGTAGTTTTTCGGATTAAAATTAATTTATCAGAGTGTGTCTAGTGAAAGTTGAGTTCATGGTGGGAAATTAAAAAAAAAATTAGGCCAAGCTTATAATGTATAAGTCCCACAAACTTATCTGACCCGGGGACAGTGTCGCTAGTATAATATTAAAAAGATAATAAAGAAAAAACTAAAGAGTCAAAATTAGTTCCACTTTTGACCACCGGGCCAGCTATGTTGGTGGGATATGCTATATTTTTTGTTTGGCCCCAGTGCTGCCAGTATTTAAAAACGTTAAATAATCTACTCACAGCTTTCACTAGGCAGACTATTATGTTTGTCTAATTTAGAATGATAATTTTGGCAGATATGCCATTTGCATAATACCTTAGCCTGAAAAGCGGGACAGCGCTATGGCGGGGACAAGGACAGGCTTATACAGGTGAGGGGCACGCACTACAAGTCGGACGCCCAACTTTTTTCTATGAAAGGGCCTATCTAGTACCTACATATAATATATCGATTTATAATACTGCTTCAGTTTGTCTCATTCTAGTCCTTCACTTATACACCTCTCATCTGTCGAAATTATCATCCTAAATTAGACAAATCATAATATAATTAGCGGGAAAGTCGTTAAGTTGCTGAAAAGCTGGGCTGAGGCTAGGTTATGAAATCAGTGAAATATACCGCGAGGGGATAGTAGATACAATCAATTTTTGACTTCATCTTGATATATTTGACCTTTTCACAATGCTCCTTGGGAAAAAAGATACTTTAATAGGGATGATGACAACTCAATCAAATCAGCAATTCTTTATCAAACTTAAAAACGCACTTCCTGTATGGAAGTTGTATGAAATTCACAGTTGTGACGTCATAAAATTTCAACGCACTTTTTTTCTTTAATCTGTTTTTTAAAAATGGTTATCAAACTTAAAACTAACCGAGGATGTGAATTTTAGGTCTTTTGGAAGACCCTCTATTTAATAATCTGTTATTAAATAGAGCTCAAATAATTTATTTTTGATATACGAGCATCATCCCTATTTTTCCGGTTTCGGAATTTCGCTTGCTTTCGCTTTCGCTTACATAGCTAAATATAAATCACATTCATCGCTAAAGGGGTTTAGCGATGAATGTGATTTATATTTAGCTATGTATTTGTATTTCGTAGGCACTTATGGTCTACGTAACTTTTATTCTTATTTTTTTTTTCAATTTGCACGTTTTCTTGTAAATATTTCAACATTGTCTAAGTATGTGAGTTAGCGATAGATAAAACAGAATAATAATTTCCTATTGTATTTCCTTCGATGTAATTGGGTGTTTGACAACTAGTCAAATCAGTAACTTTTTGCAAACGTCAAAACGCGCGCTTAGTATGTATGGGATTTTGTATGAAATACTGAATTGTGACGTCATATAAGTTCGACGCACTTTTTTCTTAAATCGATTGTTTAAAGTTATTCAACTTAAAACTAACAGAGGACGTGAATATTACGTCTTTTGGGAGATCCTCTATTTAATAATCACTAAATAATAATTTATTAGACAAGTTGTCAAATACCCAATTTTGAAAAGTAATTTAATGAAAAAGTATTGAATTTACCATTTGTGTGTGGTGTATAAAAATAAGAAATTAGATCTCCATTTACGGAACTAACATGGTGGGCCTGCTTATAAGGTTTATCATACTAATATCATTAATGTCAAAGTGCGTTTGTTTGTTGGTTTGTCCTGCAATCACGCTGCAACAGACCAACGGATCTATATGATTTTTACATGGATATAATTGAAGATCTGGAGAGTCACAAAGGCTTTTTATCCCGGATAATAAAAGGGTTTCCCCGGGATTTTTGTAAATGATAGGTACGTTATTTATTTATTTCACGTAGGACAACTTGTGCCACTTTTTTTTTTTTTTTAATCCACTACAAGTTAGCCCTTGACTGCGATCTCACCTGATGGTAAGTGATGATGCAGTCTAAGATGGTAGCGGGCTAACCTGTTAGAGGCATGGCAGTTAAATAAACCCATACTCCTATTCGGTTTCTACACGGCATCGTACCGGAACGCTAAATCGCTTGGCGGCACGTCTTTGCCGGTAGGGTGGTAACTAGCCACGGCCGAAGCCTCCCACCAGGCAAAGACCTCTTCTTCTTTTGGTAGAGTCTTGACTTATGATAAGTCAAGACTCTACCACCGGTTTGGAAAGGTGATTCTACTACGAAGAACTGGCAAGAAACTCTGCAGTTGCTCTTTTGATAAAAAGAAAAATATAATATAGTAAAAATATAATTTAAACCTACATCCACGCGTACGAAGTCGCAGGCATCATCTAGTACTTAATAATAAAATGCAATACAATATTCAGTATTAGCGGCACAGGGTGTAGTAGGGTTATTATTTATTATAATTAAACCCAATACTTTAAATTATTATAGTTTTATTGGAATAATTGTTGAACAAAGATCAGATACAAAAACACAGATGAGTAGTGTCCGCGCATGACATTATGAACCACAGAGCTAATGTCAATTACATTTATATTGTCCTTGACATCCCCCTTATTTTCACAATTTTCAAATTGTTTATTATATCAATCTTTATATCTTGGTGGTAACCTTACCACCCTTCCACTTCTGGTAGTGGTTGGCGTGTGTATACTCTCCAAAACCTTACCACCCTTCCACTTCTGGTAGTGGTTGGCGTGTGTATACTCTCCAAAACCTTACCACCCTTCCACTTCTGGTAGTGGTTTGCGTGTCTATACTCTCCAATGGCTCAGTCTGCGGGCTCTCTTCCTGGGTGGACTTATCTACCTTCCCATAGTCTGCTGGAACATCCCAGATCACCGAGTCATCTTCCTTAGGATCATAATATCGTTTACCACTGGACTTTTCTCCTAAGGATGCTGCTTCCATCTCGTGTCTTCACAATATAAGAGCGTGGCCCTTCTGCAGATTGTGATAAGATTTTGGCTGGCATCCATTGTTTGTGACTCTGTCTTACCAACACAGTTTCCCCTGGTCTATATTTAGTCGTCTCTTTTTTACCTTTATCTCCATGTAACTTTTCCATTTCTTTATTTTTTCCAATATTGACGGATACCTTCTTTATAATTTTTGGTTTTAAAAGTTTTTCATTTGTTGTGAGTAATGTTCTGGTTCTACAACTCATTAGCCTTTGAGCTGGTGATCCAAGCGCAGGGCGTGGTGTGTTTCTGTGATGTAGTAGTGCTAGCTGCACATCTGACTGTTCTTTAATACACTTCCTCAGTAAGTTCTTTGCTTCTTGTACATACCGCTCTGATAATCCATTTGATCTGGGAAAAAGGGCTGGATATTCGATGTGCAAAATTCCATTCATTTGCAAATTTTGTGAAATTCGTCACAGTCATACTGTCTGCCTCTGTCAGATTGTAATATCTCCGGTATTCCAAAGGTAGCAAACCATATCTTTAACTCTTTAAGGACTGAATTGCTATTTATAGTGATCAGTTCTTTAAAATCAAAATACCCCGAATAGGAATCTGCAATTAATATGTAGTCTTTCCTTTTTAAATGAAAGAGATCTGAGGCAACTACGCTCCATGGGAATTTCGGAACTTTTTGAATCAAAGTAGGTTCCATTGCATTATCTTTAAGTAATTTATTACAAACTCTACAGTTTTTTACATACTCTGTCAGATCTTTGGTCATATCTGGCCAGAATACGCTATCTCTTGCCAGTCTCCGTGTACCCTGTATACCTTTATGGCTGAGATGGCAATTTTTCATTACTAATGGCACTATTGCTTTTGGGACTAACACCAATTTTTGAAAATTATGTCACTGTGGACAACAAGTGTTTCTCTATAATACCAATATTTTTTCAATTGACCTTCTAGTTCATGAATGCTACTCGGCCAACCATTTAAAATAATTTGTTTCAACTCTATTAGTTCCTTATTATTATGAATTTCTTTTTTCAGTTCATTTTTGCGTTTATTAGATTAGAATGGAATCACTATGCATATTTGTAGGCCATTATCCAATTCTTCAGCACTCAAGTCTTGGCAGTCTCTACTTAGTGTATCTGCCACATACATTTCCTTCCCTTTTTTATAAGTAATTCTAGGGTTGTAGGGTAAAATCTGGTACAAAATTCGTTGAAGCCTGGGTGAAGCCTCTGTGAGTGGTTTTTTGAAAATAGTTTCTAATGGCTTAGGCGCGATTCAGTGCGTAGCGGACCGTCCGCGTGCGGATTAGCGCATGCGTCCGTCGCGGATGAATTCGTCGTTCATGTCATGTCCACAGAGCTAATGTCAATTACATTTATATTGCCCTTGAGATTACTTTTTTACTTTTAATAATAATACAATGCATAATAATACTTAGGGTAGTGGAACCAATAAATGAACGCTTAAGCGATTTTGGCAACTTTGAACAGCTCTGATTAGTTATTTAATGACATTGAAGCTTGCTGGGTTTTTCTTTGTGATTCCACATATCGTCAAGATTTAACTGATTAAAAAAAGAAACTCTTTTATCTAATATATATTTTTTAAAGTTGCTTTTTGTAAGAAGTTAAGGGGATTACCCCTATAATTGAACACTGAGCCCTAATTATGAATAGTTTGAACCCAATAGTTGAACTAGCATTTTAATAGGAAAACATTTATTTTAACATTATTATTATCTTATTACAATATGTCGGCGCGTTTTGAGCCCCGACTGACGACATCGGGAAAACAAATTTTTAATTATTAACTGGCTAATTTTCTTACCCTGGCCTGGCATGTGAGGGGGGGGGGGGGGGGGGGGGGGGGGGGGCAATTTACTCGTTCAGTTTAAGACGCGATACCCAATAATTGAACGAATTCATATTCATTAGTTCAACTTTTGGACCTGAATTCTTAAACTGAACAACGCAAGATTTCATACTGAAAATAAAACCTCAAAACACAAATAATGTGTTCAACTTTTGGTAACTAAATTCCTAAATTAACTAAAATTAATTTGCGTTTTTTTGTTTCGGTCTCTAAGCATTAATATAAATGTTATGACCTGTGTAAGAATATGCCATTTCTCCATTAGTTGAACGGCGTTCATCTATTGGATCAAGCTTACGAAATCGAATCCATTACTTGAACAGTATTTTTTTCAAAAAATACGGCGAATAATGTGTATATGTATCTTATAATCAAAGACAGACATATCAAGATTTACTCCAACCAAAACTACTCAAATCTATCGTATATAATTGCTTTAAATTGCCGAAATCCTTAAGTTTGAAAAACACTTACCTTAAGAAGGTTTCCATATAAAACAATTTTTTAGCGGGAAACTCTCACAAAGCGTCGAACTACGAGCGCGTCGAAGCTGTGACTGTTGATTTTGTTAGGGAATCGGGAAGAAATAATGTTGCCACGTGCGGAAAAAAATAATGCACATAAATAAATAGCGGGATGTTTTATTTTTTTTGAATTTTCGCTCGGCCGTTCATCTATTGGGTGTCGTTCATCTTTTGGTTCCACTACCCTATATAGATTACCACTACAACCCATTATCGTCCCACTGCTGGGCACAGGCCTCCACTCTCATAGGAGAGAGGGAATCTCTCATCTCCTATATAGATTATAAGTATTAATATACTTACTTATTAATAAAACAAACCCTGTGATCAAGTACACGCGCAAGAAAAACCTTTGTAATTTATTATAATCTAGTAATTTATTATGTACAAATGCAATAAATAATTTTGATTGATCCATTTTTTTATTTAAGTACCTTGGCTCTTTATCCATACTGATACTATAAATGTGAAAGTATCTATCTGTCTGTCCAAATCTGGTCAGGCATTTAGAAGTTATGGTGGATATGGACGGCGCTTATGGACATATCTACATGAAGTATTTAAAATATAAGTTAATGGTCCAAGATCCCGCGACGATCAGGCCTTCGTTATTTTATTAAAGCTGAAAGTTTTTCTATGTAAGTATGTCTCTAATAGAGGTATAAACGACCCCCGACTATGCAGTTTGGATCGCGGTTGCTTTGGAAGGTATCAGGCAGAAAAGGTGGCACCTCAAAATTCAAGAGTGTCAGACACCCTTAAATTAAAAAACAACAGGGTGTCTCACAGGGGGTTGCAATCGTACTAAGTATCTGACAATGGACAACGCGGTGTCTAATATTATTCCGAAGAAAAATATAAAAAAACCGGCAAAGTGCGAGTCGGACTCGCGCACCGAGGGTTCCGTACAAACCTGTAGCAAGTTTTACGATTAATGAATTTAATGAACCGCAAAACTAACTTTGTTTGTAGAGGTTTTCTGTTAATATCAAAAAAACTACTTATGCTAGTTAGAGCATTCGCTGTAGTTTTCCTGTAAAATATACATAAATTCCTATTGACCATAATTATTTCAGATTTTTCGATTGGTAAACTCCGGAGATAAGGGGGGGGGGGAACGGTATTTTTTTTGACTTTTTCCCCGATAAATCAAAAACTATCATGACTAAAAATAATTAAAAATCTGTTTTAGAATGTACAAAGTAAACCCTTTCATATGATGCCCCACACAGTACAGTTATCTCACTTTTAAATTTCAACCCTCCGATTCCCCCCCCCCCCCCCTTTTTAAATAAGAACAAAAATAATTTCCAATTTTTTTTAATTCCAGTGTCTTTGGGCCACTAATATACACAACTATTCCAAATTTCATGTCGATAGCTTCGGTAGTTACTTAAATAATCGAGTGTGACGGACGGACAGACAGACAGACAGACAGACAGACGGAGAAAGTCGCACCATAAGGGTTCCATTTTTACCATTTTGGTACGGAACCCTAAAAACGGAGCATAATACTTTAACGAATTTGAGGTGCCACCTTATCTACCTGATACCTTCCAAAGCAAACGCGATCCAAACTTCATAGTCGGGGATCGTTTTTAGGGTTCCGTACCCAAAGGGTAAAAACGGGACCCTATTACTAAGACTCCGCTGTCTGTCTGTCTGTCTGTCTGTCTGTCTGTCTGTCTGTCTGTCTGTCTGTCTGTCTGTCTGTCTGTCTGTCTGTCTCCAGGCTGTATCTCATAAACCGTGATAGCTAGAAAGCTGAAATTTTCACAAATGATGTATTTCCGTTGCCGCTATAACAACAAATACTAAAAATTAAAAAAATATATATATTATGGGGGGTCCCCATACAATAAACGTGTTTTTTTCGTATTTTTTTGCTCAATATTAAAAACGGTAACAGGTAGATGGTTCAAATTTTCACTGAATATTAACTTGTATATTACCTTTGAAAATAAATAATTAAATATCAATAAAGTAAATATTAAAGGGGGGCTCCCATACAACAAACGTAATTTTTATTTTTAATACGTCATACATCGTAAAACTTACTACAGGTTTGTACGGAACCCTCGGTGCGCGAGTCCGACTCGCACTTGGCCGGTTTTTATACCTCTTTAGAAAACATACATAGAAAATTTTCAGCTTTAATAAAATAACAAAGTATCTGATCATCGCGGGATCTTGCTCTATAAAATCATAAAAATAAAATAAAAACAAAAACTAAAAGGCATAAAAATTAGTTCCAATTTTGGCCACCGGGTCCTATTCGGGTCAGATAAGTTTGTGGGACTATAAGTTTGTGATACTTTATTTAGGTTTATTGTATATTACATCTATTATGTGCCAAATAAATTAATGATACCTAATAATTAGATATACCTAACTAATAATAATGTTAACATTTAGCAACGCCCTGACAGGGCCTCATGTCCATGCATGCTAACTGCTAATTATATTAAGAATATTGTATTAAGTAGTATGTAAGACATGAAAGCTATCAATAAATAAATGACTAGGTACATAATGACGCCGTACCAAGACCGCCCAGGCGCACTGGTTAGCGCAGTGTCCTTTGATAGTGGAGGCCCCGGATGCGATCTCCCCAGCTGCGGGGTAGCATGGGCCGGAGATAAAAATTTTATCCCCCGATTTTATCCACTGACAAGAGATAAAATTAACTTATCCACCCCTCAGAGCACGGCAACAGGGGAGAGGAGAAGTTTATCCTCGTTTGACATTTCACGGGGACTCGGGGGACTATTTATCCACCGTTATTTAGCGTTTTTATTTATTTATTTAGGAATAAAAATTTTATCCTTTCCACGGGGAGAAAATTGTCTCGGTCCATGCTAGGGGGGCAGGGGCGCATTTTTGCACTTTATAATTTTTACATCGTCCCTGGTGGAGATGGTTCGAGGCTTCGGCGGTGGCTAGTTACCGCTTTTCTGGCTAAGATGTTCTCGTATCAACCGATTAAGCGTTCCGATACGATGCCGTATAGAGCAATCTTAATAATATTATAAACTAGACGAATCCCGCGACTTCGTCCGCGTGGTTTGAGGTTTTTGTTTTTCGCGGGAACTCATTAATTTTCTGGAATAAAAGGGCCTTTGTGTTAATCCAGGGTATACCTATAATCCTATCACCATTTCAAATTTCAGCCAAATAAATCCGTTCAGTAGTTTTTGTTTGAGAGTAACATACATACCTATTACATACACACACATACAAACATTCGTCGCCATATTGTATTTAGTGTGATGTCATTTTACTTTTCGTATTATTCTCAGCAAACACATAATTGATACCACCCATTTCATTGGGGTGCATAAAAAACAACATTGGTTTGACTTAATAGAATTTATTAAATAATAATAATCCGCCATCTTTGAGAGTCCGCCATATTGGATTTAGAGGGACGTGACCAAAATGAACGTGTATCTAAGTAGGTATGCAAGTTAAAGGAAAATAAAACAATCAAAATTAATAACAAGCAAAATTTATTTTACTTTGTTTTTACATGTCCGTGAATAAGATGGTAGGTAGGTAATTATAATGATTATACAACCTTAACAAATTACATGCGTTTCAATGTAAAATTTGTTTATTTACATAACGGAAAACAGTACCTAAACAGACAAATAAAAAATGTAACCTATAAAAGTAGAACCTCATAGAAGTAGGGTGATTCTGCAATTTTTGGCAACTGTCAAATGAAGACAAAAAAAACTTGCAAAAAATTAAACAACCGGAAATGGAATGAGGAAATTTTGTTTTAAGGCAATCTATTATAAATTTATAAGGCAAGTAGGTAACGTAGTTTGGAGATGATATAAGTAGGCATCTAATCTAATACAATTACGCAAGAAATGAATAGCCCTCTAAATTAAACATGATGGCAGAACAGAGAACCGACAAGTCATTATATTTAGGATAAGTAGGTACTATTTTAACATGATTATCATAATGCTAGCTTAGAAAAAACTCAAACATTGAACTATAGATGGGATTTTTGATTACAGCAGCAGTATTATATAAGATTAATGATTTGACAAATTAGTAAAATTAGAAATAAATAATACGCTGGGATATTACTTAAGGCCACAGTTTGTTTTAATCAAATTTTATGCTCGGTTGTGACTCGTGAGCTCGTCGTGTTGCTTGCCTCGAACCAGAGTACTTTTCAAGATTCAAGATTCAAGATTCATTTATTGCAAATTTGTATTTTCATTAGGTCTTAATGTAATATAGTTGTGTTATGTGTACATCCAAATAACTTAAATATACGACATGCAATATTATTATGTACCTAGTAGTATTAATATTTTCCAATTCAAGTAGAAAGGTAGTGAAGAGCAACTCTTTGAGGTAATTTGAATACAAGCTATGATATTAGCTGTCTTTCATTCAAACGATTAAACGTAATTAATATAAGGATATTACTGAGAATAAATTATTAGGTATTTCTTTTGTGTAGGATCTATGAATAATAATAATTAGTGCTTAAAACGATATTTGTCAAATGAATATTGATTTTCTCATCCAAACTGTAGGAATGTTTACTGTTTTGTTAGGGATACAATGTAATTTGATATTTAATTATTGGCTATAAAGTAAATAAGTACCAACATAATCAAAATAATCTGTAAGGAATCAAAAGAATTTCATAATGGTGTTCTTATATTAGCGAGACTTAATCTACAAAGGTGCACTTTATTCTTAATAGTTAGTGAACTTATATTAAGTCAATGATCCTATATATATCTTTTATTAAGGACTTTATAGTTAACTTGGATTTTTGAATACATAAAAAACATTAAAGTGCAAAAATAATAATAGATAGAAGGGACATTTTATTGTTTTATTATTAAGAAACATTTGAAATAAATAAGTCATGTTTACCTAAAAAATATTTTTGTGTCGTAGTTCATTCCACAAACAACACTTTTAAAGTACAAAAAAAAACGACGAATTAAACAAGTTTTTATTCCTTTTAATATTTAGGTGCACTGCATTATTTTTTGCTTTATGTTTTTCTCTATCTACGCTATTAGTATAACTATTACATTTAACAACAAATTAAATACTTATTAAAACAAATAGAAACAGGATATATAATTGAAATTGATCTGTCAATCTACAATGTAAAAATCTACAAATTATTAATTTGAAAAAGAAATGGTAGACAATTTTTGTACAATAGAATGCTAAAAAGAAAAACCAATAACGTCGTGCCAATATCGAAAAGGGCGCTATTACTAAAATTGCGAAATATCTGTGCAAAGGTATTGAAAGTTGGAACATAACATTGCAATGTTAAGAATAAGTTTTAGAAAATCAGTCTCAAAAACAGGCCATTGTTTTTTAATATATATTTTAATAGTAACACTAATTTGGTAAACCTTAAGCCATGAGATAAGTGTACTTATAAAGAATTTAAGAGTAAAATTAAACTGAGTTTCATATAAAAAGTGGAAATATAATGGTGCATCGAAAAATAGATATAATATATTTTGCGTGATGTAGTAACAATACGTAAAATTAGTTAAGTACCGTGAATGATGATGAATCTTTAATGTCGAATAAATATTCTGTAATTAAAATATTCTAATTCAAGTGGCCCTATGACTTCCAATTTTACTTTAACTTTTCAATTCCAACGCAGTTAAGTACCTATATGTGTGATAGTTTGTGGGATGTCAATAAAACATACTAGTATATCTATCGATTGCAGTTGTTTACCGGTACATTAATGTAGACTAATATATAGATAATAGGATTTAAAGGCTTGATTTTATAAAAGTTTGTAAATATTAAGTATGTTGTTCACATATTTACAAGATTTCACTATGTATTCGTGAGTCAAGCGAGGGCCTGACTCATTAATTTCTAATTTCTTTAAAATCAAACCTTAGATATACTGACATACACATATAACGTCAGTCTTTGAACATTCAATCACATGTACTTATTGCTGGATGTGCTACTTGCGTATTAATACACATTTGTCAGGTAAGTATTTAGAATTGACAAAAAAACTTTGTTATGTAGGTAGTTTTCGTCAAAATAATGCACATGGAGGTTGCAGAAAATATAAAAGAATTCATGATTAAACCAACTTTATAGCTGTTATTGCTTGACAGTTTATCGATTCAATTCTACTGATTTTTAACTTGAGTATGCGTAACATGTGACTCGGTAATCGTGCATTTATAAAAAAAAAATGTCGGCTTAGCAAAAAAACTGATACCTAATTGTAGCTTTAAAATGTTAAATGAGATAAACATGTGTTTATAGTTTATACAATTTACGATTGTACAATAGAAGTAGACAATAGTAAGTAATTGTGCATTTTGGTATACCAATTTTTTGGGCCTTTCGAACTTACCAACTAACAATTAAAAAGTCTGATCATTTAGAAAATGCCAACATTGTGATAATAACTTCTCTTTATTTTTTTATTCATTTAGAATATTTTGGTATAATCTGCGTAACTATATATTTCTTTTTGAATGCTATATTATTACATATTATATGCAGATGCCTGCTATGAGATGCCGCCATATTGTTTTACATGATTGGCAATTTGTATATGATCAGCGTAAACAAGTCTTTAGCAAATATTACTAACACAAAACAAAGATTTCTCTCGTATCCCGGTATTTACATTAGAAACAATAGTTTTATGTACAAAGTAGCAAATAGTGCACAAAAGACAACTCACAAAATATGCATTTGAGCAATATGTTTTAAAATATTTACAAAAACACTTTTTACACAATAGACTAAGTATTTAACAAGAAACGATAGTTAGCAAAGTGCGAACTTCAAATAAATACCATTCATATTAATAGTCAATTAAGGTTCAATTCAATTTAAGGTTGCAAGATAGCGGATAACTATTTTCTAAATCGGTTGTATTTTTAATAGGTTAGTAGGCATCCAGCCTACATCAAGCATTTTGACATTCATAATACCTTGTCAAACTTACATGTTTGAAATTTGTAAAAAAAAATAGAATCTCCTAATGGACAATTCCGAAAAATAAAAATTACGCATAATTTACGTCCTTGTTATTAGGTAATTTTTTTCGTTAATAAGTAGGTAAGTGTGTTTCAAGTATTATATTGTAATTTTGTTATATCTAGTTATTTATGAATATTACATATCGAAGATAATATATTCTACATCATACTTATGATACGAAATAAAGTAAATTTAATATCTCTGTAGTTGTTACTTTTTATTTGAATCAGTGGCGATTCCTGGTGGTCAATCTTGGGTTTGCGCTAGCTGATAGTTAGGTATTTTCTCAATAAAACACATTTACCTCATATATCACTGATTAGGGGTTACATAGGTTTAATATAACTGATAGGTATATCCCTAACAGGGTTTGCCCGCCATCTTAGAGTAGGTACTTACATCATCACCCACCACCTGGTGACATTGCAGTCAAGGCGTAACTTGTACTTACTAGAATAAAGAATACTATTTTATTTATCTTACACTAGCATATTCCCGCGACTTCGTCCGCGTGGAATATTTTTTTTAAATTCCCACGGGACCTCCCTAATTATTCGGGTTAATCTCGGTTCTCGTACCAAGCCTATGACACTCACAAATAATGTGGCTTTCTGTTGGTACCAGAATTTTCAAAATCGGTTAAGTATATCCAGAGATTACCCCCCTACAACCTCACAAACTTTACCTCTTTATAATATTAGTATAGTGCGCGTTACATTATTACTATGATATCTTCTAAGATATTCATCTGAATTAAATGGTGTGAGGGCGAATTTGATCTATATTAAATACTTGAGATGAACAACCATTTTATTTTGATAAGGATTAATACTATGTTGGTAAAAACACCTTCGCGAGTAAAGCATTTTAGACCAAATTTGAAAATCATAATGACGGTTGTTGTGAGACGACCCTATAAGATAGCTATATGCTGTCGCGGACTTTTTTTTAGAACTTTTTTAGAGGAACAATTCCACCATACATTGTTTTCGTGTAACTTTTACCATTTACGCAGCGCACGCCACGGAAGCTCTCAGATGAAACAATTTTCTCCGACTTCACTCACATTATTGCAATATTCATAGGGATCTTTAATGTTTTTCGAAATAAAATACAGCCTATGTTACTCGCCGATAATGTAGCTTTCTATAGGTGAAAGAATTTTTTAAATCGGTTGAGTGGTTTTTGAGTTTCGAAAATAATACTACACGGCACATGCGCAACTCATAGTGCACGCCTTCGGCCCGTAGTGAGCGGGAGTAAGCGGGCCGACGAAGTTCGAAGATTCGCGCAGTACGAGCCACGTGGCGATGCGGCGCACGTCACAACTCACAACTCACAATCAAGGTGCGAGGTGGTCATGGAGCGTGCGTGATTTAAAATAATTATCGATTAACGCAATCATTTAATTGATAAACTTATGTTTTGTGAATGGTACCTATTTCATGTTATAAAATATTAGTATATTACCTACTTATATAGATCTAGTATAATTGGTAAGTAACTTATTCATAATTATTGGTATTGCGGCGCAAGCTGCGCAATCTTAGAGGAATCGCCACTGATTTGAATTAATAACTAACACGTCCACGTTTAAAATCCTTCAATAGGTGGGTATTAGCATTTCGAGAAAATACCTACCTACCTTCATTGCAAAACTGCAAACGGGTAGTTTTTTCGGGATTTCCCGGCTATCTGGCAACCTTAATTTTTAACTTTTAACGCTAATCGAAAATAACGTTAACGTTTATTCATAAGATAGTTTATAAATTACCTACGTCTATCTAACCATAATAACCCAAATTACTTACGATACTATAAAATAAATTATTGCTATAAGAAATTTATTTACACAGTTTCACCTAAGTATAATAATATTATGTATGTTAACTATCGAAAATTGAAGACACCAAAACGTAACGAAAGGTGAAATGAAAGTGTATATTAAGGCCTGTTCGCTTAGAGATTTCCAATTTTTTTAACAATTCTTTTTTTACCAATTTCCAAAAAGGAGAGTTTCTCAATACGCTGCAATTTTGTAGTGAAAAATATTAAAATGATTAGGTATTTACGTATTGTTATAATACTTATAATATATTAATTATTCAGTTATTTGCATGTTTGGTCAGCTAGTTACATTTACACATTTGGAAGACTTCTAAGGGAACAAACCTCAATTTACAATATACGTAATATATTAAAAATCACGTTTTCCCACTACATAATAACAACAAATCTACTACGTGTCCATAATATTTTATAACACTATATTATCACATTAGATTAGAATCTTGTATAAGTATTATTAATGCAACACGCTCAAAAAACGGTCAATATAGATAATGTCCTATTTCCCGCTGTTGCTGTAACATAATAACGCGTAATTATGGTTTCGTTTGAAGCGGCGATAGCCTAGGATTTAAACTAGCAATTTGCGTTTAATTTTCAGAGCAATGTATTTAAGCAGTTAAAATAAAAACATCATGAAGAAACGTGCATGCGAGCTGAGTTTTTCCGTAGTGGTCTCAATAGTCTGATATCGGAAAATCCGCAGTTGCCTAGCTTGGTACTTGTATAGCTTAAATCCTCTTCTCGATAAATGTATGGCCTCGTAAGGCCCTACTGCAGGACTTTCTGTGTACTTACATACCTACAATGTTTATATAACAATTATTATTGTATTAAGTACACATTAAGCATATTGTACCTACTTAGAAAGCTAAGAAGTGGCGTGCAGGTCACACAGGCATTAAAGCTCTGCTTACCCTTGGGTATAATTTTTTTTTCTAAGAGCAACCACATGGTCAAGCTGAGAGGATGATCTTTGAATAACGTACACGGACTATTGAAGCAATCGTTGGCAACCAATCCTTCTGAGCAGTTGTGCTGTTATCAGTTATCAACCGATAATAGGCGACTGCTCAGAACGCTCGGGACTGCTCGAGGGCTCTAGTGTGAAGGAAGATTGCTGTTCGCTCAGATAGCAGTAACTGCTTAAAACGTCAGTCATGATGACTGCTTTAAGTTGCAAACACTTGGCTGCACTTTCTAAAACTGCCAGCTATGGATTTACAATGTGACGTATTTTATTACGACCAATCTATCGTGTTGAAAGTCTATGGTTTTCCAACCAAAATGGGGTAAAGCAACTGTTTCTTAGACATAGGCATCTTTTGTGATCTTAAACTAATCTGAGTTATCGTTTCCAGGGGCAGCACTTAACGTCCTTGTTTCCTCATTCAAAAACGACTTATCGTACCTCCTTTGCCGCGTAATTTTCGGCCTTGCAGCACTTAAGAGAGGGGCGGAAATCGCGTGGCAAGGCATCCGGCTAAGCTCCTTCCTCCCTTGCAGTAAAGGTGAGGTCACACTGGAGGACTCGTCGCCTTCGTCGTCGGATATCGCCGGGTAGCTTTCTTTCATTTTGAGGCTTCTTTCTAACCGGCGGAGGAATCTGGAAGGTGAGTTTATCTGAATGAACGGAAGTGGGATCACGCAAGGTACCTAAGTAGAGTAGGGGGATAGCAATCGGGGTAGCAATCAAAAAGTGTAACTACTTAGGTACCTATGTAATATAATATTAATAAGAAATAATAGGTATGTCTACAGTTAGGCAGGGTTAATTAATAGTAGATTAGTAGCCAAGGGTTGTAAGGCATCAACTGCAGCCCGAGATATTTAGGCGCACTAGCGCAGGGAGGGCGCCTATAGTTCGAGGGTGCAATTGATGCTTACACCCGAGCTAACTACTCTGCTTTACATCTCGATTGTGAGGTAAAGTAGGTCCTTATTACCCCCAAATGGAGCTTGTAGGTGACCAATTAGCGCTCTAGGGTAATAATGTAGCTAGAAAAGCCCTAGGGCGGTAAGTAATTTAAAAAAAAACTCTTCACTCTTTCAAAAAGTTCGCGTACATCTAACCATCATACTTTTTTTAATTACTTACCGCCCTAGGGCTTTTCTAGCTACATTATTACCCCAGAGCGCTAATTGGTCACCTACAAGCTCCATTTGGGGGTAATAAGGACCTACTTACCGAATATGAGAGATGTAAAAACTATTAATAACCTCTTAAGGTTCCTACTCCCTGAACGTAGCTGTATGTAGATACCTAATACCATATAATATCTACTCTCTGCTAATACAGAACAACTATTGCTCTATGATTAAAAAAACACAAATGAAAAAATTTAAACTGGCTGCATTTAAAAAGGCAGTGAAGACGAGTCAGAAAAAATGGCTAAAATTCAGACCGAATTTTTCTCCCAAAAAGTATGAAAGAAGGAGAAATTTTCGTTTCCAGATTTCGGTACGAATTTTATAAATTTTTATTCCTTTACATTCCAAATAATCGGGAAATTAAACGCTCTTAGAAGAAAAAAAGCATAAGAAATATTGGGAAATTTCTTTAAAGATAAAATCCATACTAATATCATGTCTATCTCTCTCTCTGTGTGTGTAACGCTTCTTTTCGAGCGATTTTGATGAAATTTGGTACAGAGATAGACCGTAGTATCCCGGTGAAGGACCTACATAGGCTAAGTTGCCCTGGGAATCAAAAAACCTTCATCCATGCGGACGAAGTCGCGGGCATCATCTATTTCTACAATAATCGCAAGATCAAAATAAGCACCTTATCTGATTCCCAATCGTCCTCAGCTTGTTAACTTTCACCGGTTTCCGGGAGTCCTCCGTCAGATCCAAACTCGACGAAATCTTTGACGACGTGTCCTGAAATATACATTAGGCTATTTTGTATTGTGAAATCATTGCTAGAGAATCGACATGAGACTTCTATATAAATATATAAGAGGAAAAGGTGACTGATACTGACTGATCTATCGACGCACGGCCACAGCTCAACCCACAGGGTGGATTGGGCTGAAATGCATACAGATGGCTATTATGACGTAGGCATCCGCTAAGAAAATTCAACCCCTAAGGAGGTCAAATAGGGCTGTGAAATTTGTATAAAAATCGAACTTAAGGTTTTTTTTTATCCACTACAAGTTAGCCCTTGACTGCGATCACACCTGATGGTAAGTGATGATGCAGTCTAAGATGGTAGCGGGCTAACCTGTTAGGGGCATGGCAGTTATATTAAACCCATACCCCTATTCGGTTTCTACACGGCATCGTACCGGAACGCTAAATTGCTTGGCGGCACGTCTTTGCCGGTAGGGTGGTAACTAGCCACGGCCGAAGCCTCCCACCAGGCCAGACCAGGGAAAATTCAGAAATTATAAATTCCCAAATTGACCCTGCCGGGGATCGAACCCGGGACCTCCGCACGTTAAGACAACAGCGCTACACACTGCGCCACGGAGGTCGTCACGGTAAGGTGAGCGAAGCCGCGGGCAAAAGCTAGTTAGTAAAAAAAAATACGCAATGAATTTAGAACCTCTATTTATACATATTAATATCTCTAATAGAAGTATAGATACGTTAGTATATCTACAGTACAGTATAATTATTAAACTTTTTAGATAAGCTTAAAAGAAAGTAGAAATTAAAAATTGTGATAGGTATTGAATCCTTATAAGGAACTATCAAAACGTATATTATTAAATAAAGAAAAACTAAAACAACTTATAATAAGAAGCTATATTTGAAACAACCCCATGAATTGACAGACTGTAATGAATTTTACAGGAAGGTAACGTAACCACATTGATCTAGTGCGGATTGGTAAGGTACTTATGCCCGTTTTCACCAACCTAAGCCCGTTGGCTGACAGTTATTGAACGTGAAAACTGTCGCAAATTGGTGTAAGAGGTCTTAAGTGTCTCCTAAAATTTAGGCATTGTTGGTGAAATCGGGCATAAGACTCCAAGTACTTGCAATAAGTGTTTTGAATCTGATTGCTATTAATTCATTTCATTACAGTCCATACAATCATCGGGTGTTGCCTTCACCTCAGAGCTCCTGCATTTTTGTCGTCTCAGCGGTTTCTTCAGCCTGGTTGGTTCTGTCTGCAAACACACACTAAACGTAGCAAAACTGAACATAACAAGCTGAACACAGTTAAAACACTTTTGAAAGGATGCTAGGCCAGGTTTAATAATAATCACATAGCTATATTACGAAATAAATAATTATATTATAAAATGTAGGTAATCCTGTAGCATTAGCGGTTAAGTTTTTGAAAATCCACAAAAATAATTTCGAAATTCTGCAGATCAAATCAATATTAAAGGTATTTTCTTCGTATTGTATTAATTTGACTGTCCTTATTCAAAGCATAATAATTAATGCTTCCTTGTTTTGATAATATCAGACTCAGGTATATTGATAAATCCCAGTAAATAAATAACGATTTGAATGTATGTATGATAGAGGATGACACCACCTGCAGTCCTTTTTTCCTTATTTATTCCTATTCCTAAGGTTGCCTCGTAGAAATCGCTAGTAGATAAGCGATAAGGCCGCCTTTTGTATCATGTCTGTGCGTTTTTTTTCTTCTTTCTATTGTTTGTTTTTATGGTGGTACAAATAAAGAGTATATAATAATAATAACAATGGTAACGTGCTGGCCTAGCTTCTTTTCGAAAGAAAATTATTGCAAGTGCAAGCCATATTATATACAGTGCATCAAAATGTTGTGTCGATAGCCGATGATGTACAAACATTTATAAAATTTCATGTGTTTTATAAGAGCAAAAATACAACAATCTGGAAGTGCAGCAAATGTTATTAAATGTGAAAAATATTAATCGAAAATCTAAACACATAAAAGGAAAAGGTGACTGACTGACTGATCTATATCAACGCACAGCTCCAAACACGTCGGATCGGGCTGAAATTTTGCATACAGCTTTTAAGACGGAGGCATCCCCTAAGAAAGGGTTTTTGAAAATCCAATCCATAAAGGGTTAACATAGGGGTTTGAAATTTGTATGAAAATTGAACTTAACGGAAGCGAAGATAGGGGCAAAAGCTAGTGTACCAATAAAATTGGCTATGATTAGTTTTATAACCTGCATCTCCATATCAGGTAATCTGAACTCCCGGGCCGAAGCCACCGACGCGACAGAGGCATTAGACACCGACTCTTCCGATGAGGAAGAGGTCACTAAAGCTGGCGCTTGCGA
Source organism: Erebia ligea (assembly GCA_917051295.2). Classification (NCBI taxonomy): domain Eukaryota; kingdom Metazoa; phylum Arthropoda; class Insecta; order Lepidoptera; family Nymphalidae; genus Erebia; species Erebia ligea. Next base: position 1,358,958 of record OU785234.1, on the reverse strand, counting down.
TCTGGATCTGCGTCTTCCACTCTTGCGACCGCGATTTTGAGTACAACAGGGTACCTGGAGATGGACAGAAATATAGATCACGTTATCTTTGCTTGCTTAGTTATTGAGCTATAGCGGAAAATCTGCAATAGAGAAAAAAAAAATGAAGATAAAGAATTTTAGAGAGAGTTAGGAAAACGTTGAGGCATTCGCTTAACAATGAACAATTTTTACGTTTAGCTGAGGGTTTTATACAATACGAGAAGATGGCAAACCATTGACCGTCGAGAGACACCAAGATGAAGAAACATTAACATGTGAAAATTTGGCTGGATAGTGTACACAAAACATTTTCTAGGCCCGTATTAAAACCGATATCAGCTAAGAACAGATTCTTAAGTATTGGTTAATCAATGCTTAAGACCGGTTTTTACCATTAATTGACCGATATTGGTAGATATACCTGTTCTAAACTAATGTCGGTTTATTAGTACGGGCCTAGGGATTTTAGACGTACTAAGTTGAAAAACTGCCTCGTTGGTCTAGTAACTGCCTCGTTGGTCTAGTGGTTATCATGTTAGATTGCGACTGACGAGGCCGCAGTCGAACATGATAAGTGTTGGGCTTTTCTGATTAGAAATTCTCAGTACTAGCCCGGAGTTAGGAAGTTGGCGGTGTTTCACCCCCGTGCCTCGGAGAGCACGTTAAGCCGTCGGTCCCGGTTATTATCACTAACATGATAATAGCCGTTACAGCCCGCCAACCCGCATTGGAGCAGCGTGGTGGGTCTAAGCTCTAATTCCCTCTCTCCTATAAGGGTGGAGGCCTGTGCCCAGCAGTGGGACGTTAATGGGCTGTAGTGGTAAGTTGAAAAACTTATGAAAAAATTAGTCCTTACTTCCAACAAATTGTGCATCGAGTGTGGCATGTGAGGTAAGGTGGACTGCGCTGCTCCCGATGCTTCATGTGACGTCGTTCTGGATGTTCTTCTATCTCTTCTTCTACCAGCTTTTCTGTGAGAGCTGCTGCTGCTTTTACAATTACCCCCTTTCACGCATTCCGAACTAGGAAAGTCGTACAGCCCATCTGAATCAGTAAACGGTAACTGTCTTCCATAGAATTGAGGTGAGAATCTTCCCAGACCTGTTTTGTCGCTTAAAGGACTTTCACTCCTGGAACTCACAGGACTTAAGGGGCGACTACAATCCGAGAATAGAATTGGCGGTTTTAGACTAGCCTTTTCATCCAAACCACGTTCGACACTTATGCACTTCACAATTGTACATTTTGTGACACCACTAGGCGAACATAAACTCGCTGTCGGTATTTCTAAAGTTTCTTTTAAAGCTGCTAAATGCTCCATTTCTTTTGCACTTGTAGGAACGTCATCTACCCGTTCATCCGTGCCTATTCCTTCATCATTTGACTCGAGCAACGGATCATCGGAGAGGGTTTCAGAATCTGATCTACCTCTTCTCCGTTCATTTCCACCATCATTAGATGTAGCTGGGCTTGAGTTGGTTTTCATAAGAGGTCTCCTTCTAGTTTGAAAACAGGACGGACCACCCCCAGAACCTGGATCCTCCATTTCAGATGGACACAAAGGATTACTCGACCCACATCTCGAAGGTCCAGGACTCGCCATTGAACTGTATCCAGACGAGGATAAGTTCGATTCAGATGGAGCTCTTTCACCTCGAGCTGACATTGAGAATGGGCTTAAATAGCACATATTGGCAGTTGGAGGAGGTGGTCTTGGAGAAAGCGGTTCGTCAGATTCTTCGCTAGCGTTGTACGTTACTGTTATTAATGGAGGAGGTTGAAAGTCTAAATGTGGAGGTGTTCTTCTTGGTGGAGGCGAGCCTGGAGAAGCTCGTTCTATAGTAAGGACAGGAACTCTTAATGACGGCGGAGCGGGTGAAGGTGAAGACATCTCTCGCTCGGAGTCTTGACTCTGAGTAAAGCTAGGGCTCGGAGAGTCTGTTACGTGTGTGGACGGCGTCGGAGTATCTGTACATACCACTTGTTGCCTTAGCTGTAAATAATGATTTTAGAATTAATGCAACATATAATGCGTCAACTAAATTTCACTTTTCAAAACTCGAAGCACGACATTCAAGGATCCCGAAATATAAATATCGGGGGAATTTTTGAAACAAATTGAAAAAAAATATTGTGTCAACTTAAATAAAAATCATTGGTGGTAGTGTCAGGACAGCAAGAAACACGTTACCTTTAATCTTAATCCAGAAGTAGGTCTATCCATTTTCTCTGGCCTAATATCATCTAATTCGTCTTCACTAGGCGATACAAATGTAACAGTCGAGTCACTCTTAGCATCAGATTCTTGTTTTGCTCGAGGCATTCGAGGTGACGGTAAAGGAGTCGGTAGAGGCGTGGGAAGGGGGGTTGGTAAAGGCGTAGGTAGTTCTCGTATGGGGGAAAGACATTTGTTAATACTGCTAGGCACTTCGAGAAGGATAGATGGGGGGTGTAGGAAGTTACCAGAAGTAACCGGCTTATGAGAGCTAAGAGGATCCACAACCTGCAAAAAAAACATAATAAAATATTATTTATTTTATCTGGAAAAAATTCATGTATTAAATAAGTTCACTATCGTCATTATTTCAAAGCGTGTCAACAATTTGTTGGCCGTAAAAAAATTAACTATAACTGAGTATTTTTTCTTGTCTTGACCCGAGACTCAAACCCGGGTTCTCATGAACTGTAGCCGCGTAACTACTGACAAATGCAGGCCTCTGCAGATTACAAACTAATGAGTATCAAGATTCTGGTCACCTGTATTTCAATGGTGTTATGGGGTCTTAATACAGGTGAGTCAGGTGCCAACGAAGGTATGTGAGAAGAAGCGATTGATAAATCATCGCCATCAACTGTGTCATCTTGCGGTGACGATGCTGTGGGAGTACTCGAAGCTGATATTCCTCCCGAGGATGCTCGTGATACGATTGCTGCTGATGATGACGAGAAATTTCGAAACATAGCCAGTATCGAGTCAGCACTTGAGATTTTTGGTGTTCTAAAACATAAATGATGTAAGGAGCATAATGAGAAAGAGACTAGAGAGTATATGAATAACGATCAAAATAGAAATACAATATGGCACAGTGCTATATTAAATAATTGACGTGCCCGGACCATAATGTATCAAACATATTGTTTGTTGGTTCCTTTGGTTGGTTCATTTGACTTAGTTTATGCACGTCAGTGCATTGTCAGTGCAATGTCAGTGCCTGGCTCAGTATAAAATATTATACTTACCTGTTAATAAAGCATGGCTTACCTGGAATACTTCTTCAAAGCAGCATGGGCTAGCGTTAAATCAAGACTCGACATAGAATCACTTCCTTGATTACTTGACGTACTGTGAGGGGATCTAACCTCTACATTTGGTGATGGTGGAGTGCTAGATGCTTTAGCTTTTATTGTTCTATTTGCTATGACCGCCATTGGGATCGCTATTGTGTTAACCATATCCACGTCCGAACTTGAGCTCATTTCTGCAGACACTTTGTTTAGTAATCGGGCGAAAGTAACTTTTTTCTCCAATTTAGAATCTGAAACTTGCCGCATCGATGGCGAAGTTGACGGTGAAGATCCTTCACTTGCAAATGAAGTGTCTTTATTGTCTACTCCATATTGTACAAAAGCCGGGGCACTTTCTACTGTACTCAAAGTTCTTTTTTCAGACATCTGAATCAACTCTCCCATAGTCAATTTCTTCGAATGATCGTTAGCGGGCGCTGGGCTTATAAGCTGTTGTAGAATTTGCTTCTTTTCTGCTGCATTTTTCTTTGTAGGAGTTGAATTATTACGTTTTTTACGTGGAGATGGCGACCCTGTACAAATTGAAGTCATATAGTATTTATTATACACAAAATAAATCATCTACAAAAGCTACGACACCGAATGTTAATGACAAATAGGAAGTATATAGTAATAAATGACTTGACATCATTTTTATCGAAAAGTACAGTATTTTGAAAGGCTTTTTAGTAATCACTATCATGCCTTTGAATATTAGTATCAAGTTTAGTGCATCTAGTGGAAGCCAATTCTTTAGGGTTGGTGCTATTATAATAATAATTGATTAAATTATACGTGCCAATTGAAATTCGTGTTTGAAATTGTAAAGTGTTTGTTAAATGGAATTTAGAAATATAGATAAATGGAAATGAAGTAGAGTATGTTAATTGTATAGTTATTAATGTTGATAACATGCCTGAAACTAAGGAATTTAAAAGATCAAAACATTAAAAAATTACGTATTTAAATAGCTATACAATCAATAAGGACAAAGTTATGCGTTATGATCGCATCGATAATAAAGGAATAGTTACTTCTAGTAAGTACTAAAGGGATAATAATTTATGAAGTTTAAAGTAATAATACACAAATGGAAAATATTTACATTGAGTTGGAATAGCAGAACAATGTCCAAGGGCATGCGAAAGCGACATTCATATTAGAAATAACAAATAGTTTATCGTCAAATTATATAAATTCAATTGAAAATGCAAGGAGCATTGAAATCACTGGAGTTAAAATTAAAAAGAGTAATAAAGTTGACGATAAAAGATTTGTAGAAGAATTTGGACGATCTAAAAAGGTGTTAACGAAGGAAGGAGCGTCTACAAGAGATGTAAGTGTTGTTGCAGAGTCAGGAGTGCACACATCGATATCGGCCTGGAGGGAGACCGTTAAGGGGTAGCATTCCACACCATTAATCATTCAGGGGTACATTCAAGTAACAATTAGCTCATAAACGCCGCGCGCTCCGCTATGCTTTGATATGAACATGTAATATGAATATCATGAATTTTGTAAATAATTGTCGTGGTGTTAAATTTAATCAAATCATATTATGGTTGTAAATTATAGAAATATTCAAAGTTTGTTAAAATTTACATCCCAAAAATAATGTTGGAAAAAACAATAGAAAAATAAAAATTTACAAAAATATATCTAAGCGAACCGTTTTTTATAAACAACGAGAAATTGGAATGAGGCAAAGGAATAGGGCTGCCATCTGTTTAGGAAAATAATATTTTTTTGCTTTTGAGGGATATTGAAAGCTGTTCTTTAACTGGTAACTAGACGAAAGTAACTATAATATATTATGTTATAGACTGTGAAGCTGTTGTTGTGTGATAAATGTCTCAAGTGTTTCGACAGCTCGCTGGCTTTTAGGATTGCTCATTTTGGTTGCAAATTATAAAAGATACAATTAAAATTGTGCTTCTCTGTAAAATAAGTCCCACAGGTTGTCTGAAAGAGATTGCTTTAGCAATAGACCGCCTGTGTTCCGCCTGTGACCGTATTGTTCTGTAAAACCTTTTTGCACTTTGGTTTTACAGGGTTGCTTTATATCTTTATGTTTTGTGTGGCAATAAAGAATTTATCTATCTATCTATCTAGATCAGAGCGACAAGGTGGCAACCCTAGACCGTGATGTGACAATGTATCGCGGAGTGCACGGGTAGGAGCGCGCTCCACTCCTTACGTCCGGCTGTCGGCTTTAACAGATCGTCCAAACTAAAGGTGCGGGCCGCGCGCGGGTGCGCGAACCCCGACACGGACGGCTTGCGGATACCGAGCCGCGCGAACAGCGTGCGGTGCGGCGCCTCCGGCCGAGCTGTGGACAAACGCCGCGTCATAGGAACCGCGCGGTCGACCGCACGGCCACCGCGAAGCCGCAAGGCACTGAGGGTGGTGTGGCGTGTACTTTTTTTAATGTATAATGTACTGTTTCGAATCGAGTCTCGAGTAGAGGCTGTTCAATAAGTCAGTTTACATAGGTAATTTTAGATTAGACTTCATCCGCATGGATTAAGGTGTTTTTTGATTCCAGCAGGGACTCTTTAACTTTCCGGGATACAAAATAGCCTATGTCCTTCCCCGGGATACAACTCATACCGGTACCAAATTTCATCAAAATCGGTTGAACTGATAGGCCGTGAAAGCGTAGCAGACAGACAGACAGGCAGACATACTTTCGCATTCATAATAATATTAGTATGGAAGTATGGATAGTATGGATTTAAAATCGCATTCTGACAACAACATTTTTGCTGTCAAGTACTTTTGAAGAGTTGGGCTGTTGCTCAAAGTTTGATTAATCGATGATTCTTTCTCAGTGTTGCCATAAACTATTTTTCAATTATCTTGTAATTTACCTACCCATGTAGTTTACATAATTGACCGAGCGAAGCGAAGGTCTCTGAGTCTACTTGAGTGAATTGGCACTTGTCCGTCCGTCCGTCCGTCTGTCAGAGCCTTATAACTTCTGAATTACTGAACGTAATTACTTCAAATTTTAATATAATATGTAAACCGATGGCCTCCCGCCGAATATGGCTTAAAAAGTTATAAAAATCTTTATTTCAGGGGGGCTCTCATAGAAGCGAATGCGAAGTAAAATATTTTTTATAGCGTTACATAGGGTTGCGGTATATCATTTTAAAGATAATTAGGAATAGAGTCCAAAAATATTTTTTTTTTAATTTTTCCCCTAAAATTGACGAAATGGGGGGCTTTCAAAGTGGAGATTTTCTAACGTCCAAAGTTGACCTCAGAACTCTCAATTTTCTGAAAGGCTGAGCTTATCAATTATTTGAATTATATCCTGTACTTAAACAACAAATACTAAAATTAGATAAATATTATAAGGAAACGAAATTATTTAATTTTTAATGAGCTTCATTATTTTTACCAGAACTTCACAATGATGCCAATAGATGGCGCTCTGTGATACCGCGAGGTCTCAGTTCGGGGCGAACCACTAGTTATTATGACTTATTGAACAGACTCTATATCTTCTTATCTTCAGCGCGTTTATTCATCACTTGTTGATAGGAATGTGAAGTTATTTCAAAAGCTCTCCGTTAACCGTTATTAGTAATCAACCGTTAACTTCCCCTCTGTGCCTTGGAGCCTGTAAAGCCGTCGGCCCCGGTTATAATCATAGATTGTTTTTCCGATCTGCTCCTAGTGGATATGGGGTCGATTAAGGGTCAACCGGCCCGTATTACAAACGTTTTGTCTAAAACTGCAGCCTGCTGGTCGATTACGGAAAAGCTGCATCAATCATTAAGAAATTTAAACTAGTGTTAGGTTAATGTTTATTGTGTTTTTGCTGAAACAATGCAATTGGGTATTTGACAACTACTCAAATCAGGTACTTTTTTTAAAGCTTTTCCAAACTTCAAAACACGCACTTAGTACCTACTTTGGTAAATGATAAAGGAAACGGGTACTAATTTCCTACCTCCATGATTTTGTATGAATTGTGACGTCATCAAAAGTAAACGCTCTTTTTTACTTTAATCGATAATTTAAAATGGTTGTCAAACCCCTATTTAATAATCATTAAAAAATAATTTATTTGGATTAGCCAAATAAATTATTTTTTAATGATGTTAGTTAGTTAGTTGTCAAATACGCAATCATTGATTGCGAAATGATCGTTTTTCCGTAGCTGTCAATTTTCCGTAATCGAAAATGGGTACGGAATAAGCAGACCCAGTTTATGTACCGGCTGTATGCTAGGACGTTGAAGGCTGTTGCGGCACCGCGGTGTACTGGCCACGAGAGTCCGCCACGGCACGGGCCCGCGTCGCTAGCCCGCGCCATACAGCCGCCATACGCCATAATGCGCCACACGCCATTATGCGCCACACGCCATTATGCGCCATACGCCATAGAGCGCCGGGACACAGCCAATCAACATTAACCACTAGCGCCCTTCACATTGATTTCGATTGCACAACTCATTCAAAAATATCATGGTAACGACACATATTTATGAAGGACACCTCCCGCTAACATCACACACAATTTAGTGTTAAGTTACTAATATTATAAATGCGAAAATGTGTTTGTTTGTTGGTTTGTTCTCCAATCATGCCGCAACAAAGCAACAGATCAACGTGATTTATGACATGGGTATAGTTGAAGACCTGGAGAGTGACATATGCAACCTTTATCCAGGAAAATTAAGGAGTTCCCGTGGGCATCAGCTAGTCTGTCTATTAATATTTCAAAGCTCAATCGATTTTGACGCCCCAATTTGGTAGATACAAACCTTGCGTCCCAGGGACATAGGCTACTTAGTATTTTATTAATGAAAATTAAATAGTTACCACGGGATATTTTAAACCTAAATCCAACTCGACTAAAGTTGTGAGTGCAAGAAGTTAGCAGGAGGCGTAAAATCGCGTCTGTTTTGAAAAGGGAAATTACCGCATTGCAACGGAAAAACATAAAAACGCGCGAATTTTAAAGTGCGATCGAAATTTAATGTGTGTGAAGGACTTTTTACATGGAACATCGTTTTTTCTGCTAAACGTACATATTACGCTTTTTGATGAACTAATTAAAAGCATACAACGTTCGCATAAAAAACGATCCGAGGATTTGTCTGGCCTACAGACAAAAAAGGAGACATTAAAATTAATTATAGATTGTCCGTTTTCTTTTCGATTTCCCAGACATTTCCCACTCAAAATTCCCACTGAAGCTTTTATTTTCAAGGCAAATAGAAGAGAAAGAATATACTGGCAATAGGTTTATTAAGGACATTAAAAAATCATTATTATAGTCGTGTATCTACTTTTAAAACAGTTGACATTCCTTAGTATTAACCTTGCCTTGCATATCGTTAAGAAATTTGACAAACTATAAATAATCATTTAGCAAATCAATCGTATACAGGAACAGTATGTAACATCTTCGAACTAAACACCTTTTACACAAAACACAATCATATCGGTCGATGCAAGGTATTAAAATATAAATGTACCTATACCTTGTGGTATTCTACATAAATATAAGTTACCATTGTTGAGCCCAATATCAACCATATCGTAGATTGGTTAAAGTTCCTCCGCTTTGGTGGATATTGGGCCTAACCCAGGGAAAAAACACACTTTTTGGTGGGTATATCCTGGATGTCAAAAAAAACTTTAAGTAAGCTAATTTGGCCACAATTTTTTTATCTTGGGAGTTAAATATATTTCGTTGCAATTTTTGAGAATTATGAGATGATGCCAGGTATACTTTTGGAAAACCAATGTTTTACATAAATCATTGTGTGGATCCAATAATGTAATTTCAGAATTTAGATTAGAGAAACAAGTGAATCAAGGTAAAATAATTGTGTTTCGTGCGACAATCAAAAACTCCCATTGTTTAAATAAAACCGACTTCATTCGCTTATATCCATGTCGTGAACAGATTAATTGTTTAATTGTTTGTTTATGCCAAAAAATCAGCCCCCCGATTACGTAAGAATTGTCCATCAAACGTTAAAGATTTTCGTCAAAGTAAAATAAACCATGACAACTTTGAATTTGAGCTCAATTTCGTCTGCCCATTCTTATACGTTTAGGTATGTACGATACCCTAACGGTATTTTTTTTCGACATTTTGCCCGATAAATCAAAAACTATTATGCACAAAAATAAATAAAAATCTGTTTTAGAATGTAGAAGTATAGCCCTTTCATATGATATCCCACTCAGTATAGTTATCATACCTACTTTGACATTTCAAACCCCCGATTTTCCCCCTTTTTTAAATAGACTAAAAATAATTTTAGATTTTTTTTATTTTAATGATGTTAGGCCACTATTATACACAACTATTCCAAATTTCATGTCGATAGCTTTAATGGTTACTGAAATGATCGACTGTGACAGACGGACGGACGGACGGAGAAAATCGCACCATAAGGGTTCCATTTTTACCATTTTGGTACGGAACCCTAAAAAACGCGCTATCGGCGCCTCTAGTGGTCAATAATGTAGGTAACTATTTTACGATATGATTATAGTTACAATGTTTGACTATAATATATCGTCAAAAGTTGACTATTCAATGATATAGTTGACTATAATTAATGAAATGATTAATTCTGCAATCTGTTCAGGACATCCTTACCATAGTAATAAATTAAAAAATAAATATTCATCTTAAAAAAGATATGTAGGTTGTTACTTGTTAATGTAAAATTTGTAAAATTTCGTGTCAGAAAATTTAATTAAATTAATATTTATGGCGAAAAAAGTAACCTTTTTAATAAATCGAATAGTTGAAGTTTGTGATTACGCCGGATAACATAGAAGGAAATATTATAGAGAAGACGAAATTGGTAACAAAAATACGTGTCCTTACCATCCCAGGGATAGTGCGTTAGGAGGTACATAAATATAGCACAAAACAATAAACATCATCATAAACATGTCACAAAGCGTTTAATGTACGGTGATCTCGTAATCTATGCATCTCTATGACCATCCGTTAATTAATCGTAGCTGGAAAGGAGTGGGGGAGGTGGATTTTACCATTATTAGAAGATCTTTTCTCCATTCATGAGAAAATGGGAACTACGCACTCAGCGCAGAAGTTGTGCTCGTCATTTCATTCATTGCACCGATATAATTATCAGGCTTTTAAAGTTAAGCTTCGAATAAAGTAATAGGGATGATGCCTTTGTCAAAAATAAATTAATAATAATAAAGACCCTCTATATAATAATCAGTAAGAACTGATTATTATATAGAGGGTCTTCCAGAAGACCTACAATTCTTATTAGTTATAAGTTTAGTTAGTTTTAAGTTTGATAACCATTTAAAAACTAAAGATTTAAAAAAAAGTGCGTGGAATTGAGTTTTTATCATCCCTATTAAATTTATTAATGGTAGTTTAAACGCGTTCAGTATGAGGAAATATTTAAATAGAAGACGCATTAAATGGTATGACTTTGAATTTCAGATATTAAAGAATACTTAGAGAAATATGGTATTTTTAAAATAGAAAAATATCCCTTCTGATCTCAGTGATTGCTTTTTCTGCTTATGGTCTAATAAAGATCCGAATCTAAAAAGTAATAGATTCGGATTATACTTATTCTTTTGAGTTTTGATATATTATGTGGATAGGTATATAAAATACTCTAAACTTTACATCACAGATGTAGTACTTTACATGTACAACCTAAAAATTGAAAAGAAAAGGAAATTTCAAAACAGTGAAATAAGAGTAACTAACGGATGGTCCCTTTCGTATCAGTGAAAAATCTCAAACTTGTGTCTTATGGAGAAAACTGTGAAAAAGCTGGTATTGTGTGCTCACGAAATCCGGATTTCAAATTTTTTTTAGGTAGGTACTCGATGCCTAAAGATTTGTCCTCCAATCATCGAAAATTGGTATCATATTATTTTAATTTATAGTCTCACCAACTTAACTGGTCCGGTGGCCAAAATTGGAACTAATTTTTATGCCTTTTAAGTTTTTGTTTTTATTTTATGGTCAGTGCTTGCACTGAACATACCTACAGCATTATGCTGAGCCTGGGCCATTTTTCGGGTTGTGCCATGCGTGGCACTATGTACCTATGCTTGTTATGTACTTATGGCACAATTTGAAAATAAATTTCTTTTCTTTCTTTTTATTTCCGGGTCACCGGGTCAGATAAATTTGTGGGACTATACAAAAACTTAAGCTCTATTAGATAGATAAGGGTGCGTAGCAACGTAGCACATCTTTGGTGGAAACGCACCCTAAGACTATCTTTTGCTATCCTCTTCATTAAGGTATATTATGAAAAGGATGGCTATATAACGAGTATGTTAACTGCCAATTTAGAGCAGATTTTTCCAACTCCGAGTAACGTTTGGCCTACGAAGAAATTTGACGTTTTGTTGGATAGGAATTCTGTCAAAATTCAACTCGACGATTCAAAGGCACTAATCAAAGTCAACTTGAATAAAAAAAACCGGCAAAGTGCGAGTCGGACTCGCGCACCGAGGGTTCCGTACAAACCTGTAGCAAGTTTTACGATTAATGAATTTAATGAACCGCAAAACTAACTTTGTTTGTAGAGGTTTTCTGTTAATATCAAAAAAACTATGCTAGTTAGAGCATTGGCTATAGTTTTCCTGTAAAATATACATAAATTCCTATTGACCATAATTATTTCAGATTTTTCGATTGGTAAACTCCGGAGATAAGGGGGGGGGGAACGGTATTTTTTTTGACTTTTTCCCCGATAAATCAAAAACTATCATGACTAAAAATAATTAAAAATCTGTTTTAGAATGTACAAAGTAAACCCTTTCATATGATACCCCACACAGTACAGTTATCTCACTTTTAAATTTCAACGCTCCGATTTTCCCCCCTTTTTAAATAAGAACAAAAATAATTTCCAATTTTTTTTAATTCCAGTGTCTTTGGGCCACTAATATACACAACTATTCCAAATTTCATGTCGATAGCTTCGGTAGTTACTGAAATAATCGAGTGTGACGGACGGACAGACAGACAGACAGACAGACAGACGGAGAAAGTCGCACCATAAGGGTTCCATTTTTACCATTTTGGTACGGAACCCTAAAAAGTGTGTGTGTGCAATTCACGGCAGAAGTGAATCTTCAGAAAAGTATCCCACGAGAGAATGAGATAAATACCTATAACTTGTATTCTATCTCATTCTCTCGCAGGCTAAATCCTATATAATGTGTTTGTCTCTTTTTGGTTTGAGTAGAAATAGAGGAGTTTCAGTTTGAAAATATCAAAATTAGTAGGTTTAACGTTATTCGGAGTTGGAGAAATCGGGCCTTAATATAGTGTAAATTTTAATCAGCTGTCAGTATAAGTAGTATATTGAAGGAACTAGAAGTTTAATTCGCTATAATCCGCGATAATAGGTAAATCTATGTAGTACAGTGTGTATCCCGCACTTATAGTACGCGATATTCACCACACCACAGAAATCTCCCAAACTACTCTCAACGCATGTTTCACTCCGATACCGGAGCATCTTCAGAAGATGTTGACTCGACAATCGTGCATTGTCGAGTCCATCACATAGATTAAGCTATTGTCGCGGATTATAGCGAATTAAACTTCTCTAGTTCCGTCATAATCATGGACTTCCGCAAAATAACGCCTGCTTCTATCCAATATAAGTAGTATACTTACGTCTTGCACATCTATCAGCTTCTTCAGCTAGAAGTTTCTCGATCTTCTCCGGGAAATGCCGTTTGGCGCACCAGATGAGCCCGATGAAGCCGAGAACGGTGAATACAGCGAAGAGCCCCAGCCAGAATGGTTCCTGCATCATTTTTGTTCCGAGACCCACGATGTTTGGCGTTGGATTTGGTAATTCGCATCTGGAAAAAATTTTTTAGTTTACTTATCCATTACGAAGTTTTTAATCATTAGTAAATACTGCTATAAAATCTTGAAAGACGTTATATTTTTGTCGTCTTTTAGGCAAAATCCATTGTTATAGATATTATGTAAGTCAATGCGAAAGTGTTTCAATTTGTCTGTTTATAAGATTTCACGGCTCATTTGTTCATCTGATTTTGACGACATTTGCTACAAAACCAAGAATGGTGCATCCCATTGGAAACGCTTATTTTTTAAAAATCATTTACCTTTAGTAAATTAATTACTTATTCAAAGCTTAGCTTTAATACAACCTGGTAATTTTCGACGTAATAATAAGTGTCGGCACCACTATAACTATGCTTAGAGCGTTCTTCTCACGTATCGCTATATAGGTACGACGCGACAGTATCAAACAGTAGCTGACCCTTCACGTCATGGCCTACGTTGTCGCGTAGAAAAGTTTACATTTTCTGTGGAGACGAACCGCTTCTTGTCTGGCGTCTCGCTGCGTCGCGTCGTTTTTGTCGCTCACCGAAGACAGCAGATAGTTAAGTAACGCCTGCGTCTACCCAACCCTCACCTCTTCCCCTTCCACGAAGGGTTGCACTGGCACAGAAAGCCGCCGTCCCGCTCGACGCACGCGCCCCTGTTGTTGCAGGGGCGCGCGGCGCAGGGCCGCACCCGGTCCGCGCAGCGCCGGCCGCGCCAGCCGCGCGCGCACGCGCAGTTGAACCCGTCCTCCTGCCCGCCGCCCACCACCAGCGAGCAGTTGCCGTACACGCAAGGAGAGCGCTCGCAAGCAGTCAGCAGGCAGAACACACCTGTGTGACACCACAAATACAAATGTCTCAACAGAATCACACTAATAGTACCTATACTAATAAATAAAAATCTTTATATTAATGATATATATGTAATTTTTATACATAAATAATTTAACTGACGGAGCACTCATTGGCTGCTGGAGATAGGGTCACTCACAATCATACACATATGTATATCACACACGAAAAAAAAACACACACACACAGCAAAAAGGTCTCTGACACCTTGTCAGTTGCTTGTCAGAGGATAATTTGAGTGCGAAACATATAAAAAAAAACTAATAGTATAAAGTATAGTTCGTGTGTATTTTTGTTACTCTTTCACGTAAACTCTACTGAACGGATCTGGATGAAATTTGAGACAGAGATTGACTATAGTTTTGAATAACACATAGGCTACTTTTTATCCCGGAAAATTAAGGAGTTCTCCCGGGAATTATAAAAACTCGATCCACGCAGACGTTTACATTTTTTTACGCAACATTTTAAAAAGAAGCTTTTATCGTCTGCCACATTGAATTTAGTGTGATGTCATTATATTTTTCGTATTATTCTCAGCAAACGTTTCTAATTGATACTCATAATATGCAGTCCCACAAACTTATCTGACCCTGTGGCCACATATGCAGTCCCACAAATATAACTGACCCTGTGGCCAAAGTTGGAACTAATTTTTATGCCTGTTTAGTTTTTGTTTTTACCTGACAGCGTCGCTACTATACTAGCGACGCTGTCAGATAAGTTTGTCGGTAGGTACAAGTTCGTTCGAAAAATAGCATTCAGCAATTCTATGTTTCAGCACAGAAAATTCAATGCGTGAACGGTGCGATTGACAGCCGTGACTGACATTTAAAATCGCTTACCATGGACTACTTATTCGCTTATTTTTCTCTCTCCGCGGTATAGAATGAGCGATCGAGACAGTTATTCGTTTTCTAAGATCGGTTTCGCTAAAGCGTTAACGATTATAGAAATCGAATAGACACCAAACTTATGTAACTTGGCTAGGGGGGCAGTAGTTCTTCTACGGATCTCCTCATTTCTGACAAATATCCTTACCAGTATAATATCCTGAGCACCGGCAGAAGTTTCTGGAGTCGCCGGCAGCGCAGCGCCCCCCGTGCACGCAGGGGTTCGGATCGCAAGACTCCAAATTGGTTTCGTCGGGGAGCATCAGTATTTTACTGTGGTACTCGGCATCTGAAACACGGTTTCAGATGCATTAATACAGGGGGTCTACTCTCTTTCTCTCAAACGAAACTTCGCAAACGAACGTAATTAGTCTGTTATTAGACCCACTCAAAATCGTTCAATCCAATCGGTCACGAAAATTTTCTATGGATCCGTACTTCGACTGCGTGTACGAAAACGAAATAGAGAGAAGCATAGAGATAATATTATGTAGGAGAGGAGTTAACGAAATTTCGTTCGTTTGTTTGCGAAGTTTCGTTTTAGAGAAAGAGAGTAGACCCCCAGGTTATTTCATGCCAGTTATCTATACAAACGTCCATAATACTCCTTATATTATCAAAAACTCTAAAGAAGGTATAGTTAATGATTAATAATATTCGGTTCTCTGATTAGTTTTGATGCCGAATATTATGTTATTATGTTTTATTTAACCTAGCTGTGATAGTGTAAGTATATCGATCAAATCAAAGAAACAGATTTTTTATTCAAATAAACTACTTACAACTCCCACACCCGTTCAGTTCCAACTTCCAACTCCAGCTTCCGTTTGATCTTCACCATCTCACATCGTATACTGTGGCCGATGACTGGTAGAAAATAGAGTATCCCCTTAGACAGTTCCCAAACTTACCCAAATTCACCACAACAGCCACGTCCATGCTCATGCCGCGCTCGCCCGTGTGGTGTGTGACGACCAACGAGTGTAGATACGAGTTGATGACCAGCGGCGAGTTGGACTCCAGCTTCCGTTTGCTCTTCACTACTTCGCACAGCGTCCACTGGGTGCCATTGTTGTCTGTGTAACTGTCTTTTACCTAAAACACCAAATAATATCAAAAGTCATGATCTGTTTTACGTTAGCCCGGACTGAGGCCCAATTGTTTTAGCAAATGGTAATCATTTGACAGCTTAAAACGTATTACTCGAAATGTTAATATCTAGCATAAAAGTACATGCATGTATTTATTAATAAGTCAATATTAATAAATCAGTCCAATAACTCTCGGGTCGTTCGCTCATTTAACATCGCCTAGTCCCAACCTTAGATGGCGACCCACTACCCAGCCATGCGCACTCACATAGGAATTATAGCCATACATTTTACTTGACCAGGTAGGTACTAGAGTAGTTCGTACGAAGGCCGCAGACAACGTGTAGCCGCGGGGCGCAAAAGGCCTCGAACGTAACGCCCTATAGTATAGTATAGAATAGTATTCTATTTACTATTCTGTGGTCACCAGGGCATTTGGGAGCCATTTGTTTTCCTTGGGCATTCTTTCAAGTTTGTAAAGATTTCCTAAGACTTCTAGAAGAAGATAAATACCTGATTTTTTAAAAATCTATATGTATCAAGGAAAACAAACCTCAATCCACCCTTTCCCCTGTCCACACGGCCAAAGGCTCTGACTTGGTACAAGAGTAGTTCTTGCGAAGGCCGCAGACAGCGTGTGGCCGTGGGGCGCAAAGAGCCTCGTACGGAGCGCTGTATGGGACGGCGGGGCGCCAGGCCAGTTGGGAGCTGCCAGTCTTCCACGCGTGTTCTCTCGCAGTTTCACTACGTGTGATGCGTTTACGTACCATACTAAAAAAAGCAAAGGTGTTATGCTTTTAATATTTTTTATGTATTGCCTAGAAATATAAACAAAATTACACCACAATTTTATATACTAGAATAAAATAAAGGCTGGCATTTGAAATTTTTAGGAACTTTGAAAGTCGACAAACTCACCTGTTTTAAAATGCGCAAAGAATCCAACACCCGTCACGTTTTGTCTAGTTCTTAGCCTCAACCGCAAGATTTCAGATTGCGATACAAATAAACCGTTATTCAAAATCCTCCCGTTCAGAAATGGTCGGATGGGTGGACTCTGGGAATCCACTTGGATTTCTAGAAAATTCTCTTCGGATACCGCCTCGGTTACGTTGGTTGGGACACCGTTCTCGAAGGTTCCGTAGCCGAAGTCGAAAAAACTGATGTTGAGAAACACTCGCTTGCCTGAAATTTTAACGATGCTAAACTTGTAAAGATTCTCACACAAATTCTAACATTTAAGACAATCAATGAGATAAGTGTGTTAATCAATTTAGACTTAGTTTGTTTTTTTAAAACCTTTTGATAAGTAAGTACAAAAGAAAATTGAATATTAATCTGACGACTGCGATATAGACGTCGACCACATATGGATGGCAATGCTATCGTTTCTACATTGAATAACAGACGGGTATAAGGAACAATATTGTGAAGTTCCTATCAGCCTACTAGCCAAAATGTATCCGATAGAAAACCGATAAGCAGATAACATTGCGTAGGTCCCTGACAAATCAAATCCAGGTATTTACGAAATCGAATGTGATTAAAATGTATCAAAAGTGGCATGTTAATAAAATGTACCTGCAGGTGCAAAAATGTCAATAGTACAATCCAACTCGGGCAGTAGAAACTGTGGGTAGTTCGGGCTGTGCAGAACTCCTTCCTTCGAAGTGAAGGTTTGTGACGGACACCCCGTCAGCTCCACGGCCCGCCAGTTCACCGCAAACCCCGAACCCTGGACACTGAAATGAATTAAGGCACAGAAGAATATCTGTTTCTAAATATGGACAACTTAGGACATTTTATGGTTAGGTATAGACTGCTTAGCGTTTGGTTACAATCTTTGTTGTTGATGCAGTCTAAGATGGAGTAAGTACGCTTGCCTATTAAATCTTTATGAGAAATTGTCTATATCAAAAGTTGAGGGGAAAATAGAAGCCAGAAATTAATTCATTATACGCAAATATGCAACTATGAACTGAAAAAATAACTTGATTAGTAATTTCCAGGAAAAAGTTAAACACTTACTTGTAATCGGAATGGAAATGTAGTATTGCTTCATTGCTTGTAGCTACCCATCTGGTTTCCGTCATGGATCCGCAGTATCTTGAAGACTTGGAACTAAACTTACGGTCTCTTAACTGAAAGAGATACGATGTAAATTATTATTTTATTCCAAGCAGCTGCGGCATAGCAACAAAATTTCAAAAATTCAAATTTAAGGAAACAAGTGATTTATCTTAGACATTATATGGGGTTTACTTTGTGAAGTCTCTATGACATTTAAAATATATTGAAATAATTCATCAATTACAGTATCTTACAAGGGCTTTTTATTTATTTGATACATACAAAATATTATAAAGAGGTATAGGAGTTCCACAAGGCTCGACTCTAGTTCCATTAATGTTTTTGCTATACATAAAGCTTAATTCAATAATAACCTCTATAAAATCGTAAAGGCAGTCGTTTTGGTACTCCAAGTCGATGATAGTGAAGACAAAAACGAGACGGGTGTCGAGGGGTCCTATTACATGCACCCAGTAGTCCAGGTCGGTGTCGTATAAGCCAGGGTGGTTAGGACTTTTTAATGTTCCTGAAAAGAGATTAATCTCAAAAGTATACACATAAAATATCTAAAATATACTTCTGCGAAGATATTTATAGGAGTATACCACTTCAGGTAACCGATAAAAGATAAAACATGAAATGGGGAGCAGAAGGAATTCTTTATACTTAATGCCTGTTAATTTACTGAATCTGTTGTCGATAATTCAGCAAAAATGCAAGATATTGAAATGCCTCCTATTAGAAGGGTCCAAGGTTCAAATCCCGGACACACTCTTCTTCAGAAACTTTTCATAATCCTTTACCGGCGATGGAAAACATCGCGAGGAAACCTACGCACCTGAAAATTATTCTTGATGTGATCAAAGGTGTGTGAAGTCCACCAAACTGCACTTTAACAGAGAGGTTGACTATACCGTAACCCTTCTCGTTCTGAGCGCAGACACAGATTCAACAGCGACCCTGCGATGGGCTATGAAACGACTTTTTCTACTAGGTTTATTCAGGGTTTGCTTACCTGATGAACCTTCGACGGTGTTGTTCCTAAGCACATGCTCGGAGTTGAGTCTTCGCTTGCATACGTATCCTCCGGTAGCTGTACACTTGTGTAGAGTCCAGTACAGGCCGCTGGGTTGTGATGGTACTGGCGATGTCTTCCACTGGAAAACAACACTTGTTCACGTTAGTTCACAAGTTCTAGGAAGTGGTCAAACAGCCGATTGTGATATGGTTGACATGGCTGAGGAAAGTACCTAGAGAATTCGACTGCATACAATCTTTGTTATCACATCGCACTCTGTTATAGTCCCACAAACTTATCTGACCCGGTAGACAAAATTGGAACAAATTTTTATGCCTGTTTAGTTTTTGTTTTTATTTTATTTTACCAACTAGCGACTCTGACACCGGGTCAGATTATGTTTGTCGGACTACACCTATGTAGTCATTATAATGCCTAGGACTATTAGATTATTATGTTAAATGATAATAATATTATAAATCCTTATTATATTATGCTCTTTGTTCTGTGACGTTAAAATTAAGAAAACAATGCAATAGAGCACTATAAGAAACTAGTCTGACGTCTTATCATACAATGTTCAAAATTTGTTGCTTTTTGATTGCGATTTGAAGCTGCTAAGACTTATGGAATTGCTCTGCCAAGTACCACATTGATAAAGAGGACTCAAAGGATTGCTGGCAAAATGACAGTTTTGTCATAAACCTTGACGACCCTAAGATAAGGATTATAATTCTGAAACACGAACGTCAACAATATTAAAACAATACGGTCTGACGCGATGGTAGTATGCTCCCTAAGCTAGAACAAACTTATGCTTACTTGAACACCTAGGCAAGCGTCCTCTACCAGTTCCTCAGTGTCATTATACGGAGGCCAGGCCTGGTAATCCATAGTAGTGCCATCAATCCAATCCAGTTCAGCGCTGGACGCTAGACGAGCGCCCAACCAGTAAACAGATCCAGCGCTGTAATCGCTGCTTTGTCTTATCCCTGTCACGATGAAACGTTCTTCTTCAGGCGTATGGACGGACGATAGGTGCATGTTTAGGCCTTCGCAGACCTGGAAAATAAAAAGTAAACGATTGAATCCTTGGGCGTTAGATACTTTCTTGATGCAGTGGTCTTATTAAGTTATATAGCGAGCAAACGAGCAGGCGGGTCACCTGATGGTAAGTGATTACCGCCGCCCATGAACATTTGCAGCACCAGAGGAACCGCCAATGCGATGCTGGCTTTTGAGAAATTTGTTTATCCGCCCTTTGAAGAGCCCCATAATTATGTGTTCTGTGGCCCCATATTATAATCATTAGGGAACACAGAAGATGGAAGCTGGTTCCACATTTTACAGGTAGGTGACAGAAATGACCTGGAATAACGGGAGGTGGAAGTAGACCTGGCATCCAAGTGGTGAGGATGAAATTTGTATAACTTTACATTCACTTATAGGTTCAACCTTGAACGAAAGAAATAAAAACAATTTTATCCAATCGAAAGAAAATAGGAGAGAAAAGAATCTAAAGAGGGTGATAATAAACGTCTGAGGAATTGAGCTTAAGTAATTAATTTAATAATGAAAGTAATTTGCTTATAGCTGTCGTCGAGTCGGCGGAATTTTCCAAGTGTAAATGGAGCGGAATCTCTTCATGAGTAGGGCTGTCGAATTACACCTTATGGAATTTTGAAGCGTCTTTTATAAGTAGGTTTAAATTATTTTTGTAATTTGTAATTGGAATTTCTTCTGGGCAATAAATTGATTTTGACCGTGGAGAGTTGCTAAGTGCCGATTTTACCAAGTTTAACGTAGAAATAATTAATTACAAATTAAAGAATTCCTACTAGTACAACATGTATAAAAACATTCCTATTTTATTATTTGGAGTTGGTAAAATCGGCACCTGATTATGTAGCCTGTAGGCATTATTATTTACATTTTTCTTTCCTAGATAATGACCGACTGAAATGACTTGACGACGATGATGACGATTTATGACGACTTTGTACACATGGATTTAGTTTTTAAAAACTAAAGCCTGGGAACCGAACACCGGACTCTTCGAAGTCCTGGCCCTTAGGTTATTACCGTGGTTGCATAAGTGCCAATTGTGAATATCTGTCCGATCCCAACTTGAAAAACTGTTCTATTATTGATGTTCTATAATCACTCAAAAGACTATTGTCTGTTTATTGAAAGAAGTGACAACCCTATGCAAGATCTTGTTAACAGACGATAGGTATTGATTGACAAAGTTTGTCTTTCTCTTAATAATGCGGCGAAGGAACCGATGAACCGAATCTAAGAACTTCTTTATTAATTTCAGTGTTCTGTATTGGGTAGTATAATTAGGAGGTAGATAATTAGAATTATTGTAGAATCTGCCGTATTAAATAACGGCTAGGCGCATATTAAGGTCTAGCCCCACTATAGTGCGTGGTGCGGCGCGTAGCGGCAAGTATTCTTTGTAGGAGGTTGTATGGAGCTGGGCCCACTTAAGCGATGCGGCACGGAGATGCACTGCGCGACGCGGCCCCGTACAAACTCATACAAATAATATTAGCCGCTACGTGCCGCGCCGCTCCGTGCATCTCAAGTGGGGCTACCCCTTTACAAATCAGTGCAGTTATGTAATATAACGATTCAATTGTAATACGACAGTTAGTCAGCCAGAATCCAGAATGTGGTCATACCAAGCATTTCTATATGATAGATTAGCTTTTGCCCGCGGCTTCGCTCGCGTTAGGTACCATTTTCATACAAATTGTCAGGCCCTATTTTACCCCCTTAGACATTGAATTTTCAAAAATCCTGTATAAGCGGATGGCTACGTCATAAAAGATTTCTTTAGACCAAATATCAGCCCAATCTGTCCAGTGATTTGAACGTTGGCTGTTGATAGATCAGTCAGCCAGTCAGTCACCTTTTCCTTTAATATATTTATATTAAGCCTACCATAAATTCCAATAACAACAAAACTATTGCGATGATTACATCAAAAAGTTTATTGCCAGAGGCCAGTAAATGAATATTCGTAAAAGAAAAGTTCTTTTCACGAATGCCGAATAAGGAGTCATTTAGAAAATGTTAGGAAAGCGATTCAACGGACCATTACCTTCGGCGGGCAGTGGAGGGGGGAAACTTCCCCGCTAAGTATTATACTTGGCGAAATTTATCGGACTCATCGAAAACGATGATTGGATTAAGACAACCGCCACTTTTATAAGGGGTTCCGTACCTCAAGAGGAAAAAGGAACCCTTATAGGATCACTTTGTTGTCTGTCTGTTTGTCTCTGTCAACCACCTTTTTATCGGGAACGCGTGGAGGTATCAAGTTGAAATTAATATCAAATACTTAGGTCTACGGTGCCTAAGAGCTGTAAAAAAATCAAGCTTCTTAAGTCAACTCAATATTTTAGTATCGAACTAACATATTTATTTGAATAATTGTCAAATACCATGCAAATACCCAATTCTACGAAGTCAAACAGAGCTATAATCAAATTGATTCGCTCTTTATTCTAATGGATAGGTATCACGCTTTTGTAGTAATTGGGTAATTTCTCTCGAGCCTTTTGAAATTGGTTCTCTTATATTTTCCCTTTATAATAAAAGCAAATTTCTTTTATTTATATCTTTTTAAGTATAACAAATAAGCTTATTTGGAAAAGATTGATTGTGTTACTTTCAGTATACTTGTAATCGATAGTAATCTTCTATACTAATATTGTAAATGCGAAAGTTGGATTTATTTTATTTATTTATTTAAAACATTATACATTCTTATAAATTGCTTAAAGTAAGTATATTAAAGTGTAACAAAAACCTGATCAGGTTTATCCGTACACAGCGATTCCTTGTGTTCGCTCATTAAATACTAATTTTACATACTCTTATTTTAAAAGTGTATTTAACTGAGATATAATTATATCTATAGCATTATATGAGGGTAGTTCAAGATAACAATTTACCAGCGTAGGTACACTACACCAAAACACCAAACTACAACGACCGAAAAAGATGTATGGCATAGAAAATACCCTGTAACTTGTGAGTGGCGACTCGCCAAACCAGTTTAAAAATGTGCATATACAGGTTGGTCCATTTTTGTTCTTTTTCAATTTTGTAAAAAATAGTTCTTGAGTTTTGCCTTTTTATTTTTTATAGTGATTTCTTGTTTCAAATTATATGGTAAGCTATTTAGTAATGTCGGAACGAGACATTCCAGGGTGTACCTGCCGTACAAGTTATTACTTCGAGGAATGATTAGTTTACCTTTTGTTATACTACGCGTAGATTTTGAATGGTCATTTAATTTTTGAACATTGGTATTAAAAAAGTTTTCAATTAATAATAAATACTTTACTCTCTCGTGTATCGGCATTATTTTACAATAGCTAAAGAGTTTGGGATAGTTACCTTTGAGTCTACTTTTAATTTTGTAAGGAACTATTGTCTTGAGTAATCGTATTTGTAGTTGATAAATGTTATCCAAGTGGGATTTACATGTCCTCCCGTAGCTACTAAGTCCGTATGATATAGTGGATTCTACAAGAGCTTTGTACAATAATAACCGGGTTGGGTATGGAATTTTATTTTTTATGATCGAGAATTTTGCCAGCATGGATCGCAACTTATCACATACTTTGTTAATATGATCTGTCCATTTTAGGCGGTCGTCAATAACAAGGCCAAGGTACTTATGGCTATCAACTAGATCTACAGTATCACAAGTACATGAGTTAATGTTAGAGTGCAGGCATGAATGGCTATGAGCTATCAATTTAGGGATTACAGCGCTTCTGTTTTGACTAGAGCTTATGTACATAAGTTTAGTTTTACTTGCGTTAAGTACAAGACCTACATCATGGGACCATTTAGTTATTAGAGTAAAATCTGTCTGTAACTTAAATAGAGCTTTGTTTATATCAGCGTCTGCTGCTATAAGGCATGTATCGTCTGCGAATTGGTATATCTCGCAATTTTTAATCAAGTTAGCAACGTCATTTACATAGGTAATATAGTGCAATGGGCCTAGCACAGAGCCTTGTGCTGTACCTTCCGATACCTGAACTGTGTTACTATACTCACTATCAATTTTAACGTGGAACGCTCGGTCTTTAAGATAGTTTTGACACCATTTCTTTAAGGGTCCACGGATGCCGCATTCATCTAATTTATCAATCAGAACGTCATGACGCAGTGTATCGAACGCTTTGCTATAATCAATGAACACAACGAGTACATGGTTTTTTATATTCAGATGTTTATAAATGGTGTTTGTGAACTTAGAAAGAAGTTGCGTTGTACTCTTGTCAGATTGAAACCCATACTGGGTATTGTTTATTATATCATAATTAGAGTAAAATTGGGAGATTTGGTTACCAATATATTTTTCAATAATTTTATCTATGGTTGGCAAAATCGTTATGGGTCTGTAATTTCCATAATCTTTGCGGCTACCCGCCTTGTGTATCGGTCTTACTATACCTGTTTTTAATTCAACTGGATACTCTCCTGTTTCGATGGAGGTATTTATCAGGTCAGTTAAAACTGAGGATATCTTGTGGCTAATAGATTTCAAGTCCATGGCTCTTATACCATCTATACCTGGAGCTTTATCACTCCTTAAGGATTTTACAATTTTTAATACTGAGGTTGGTGTAGCTTTTTGAAAACGTAATGAGACATTAGCATGTATAGAATAAGTAGATTTAAGTAATAATTTTGTGTTACAATTCGGTATAATATTTTTGACATTTTCACGAAATGTAGTAGCGAAATTATTAACAATATCCTTAGTGCTAGTAAGATTATCTTGTAATGCATTTATAACAACATTATCTAAAGAATTCTTAATTCTGCCTGTGATTTCGTTTAGTATATTCCACAAAGATTTAAGATTCTTTTTGTTTTTAATAATTTTTGTTTTAATTTGTTTATCTTTGTTTTTTTGTATTATTTTATTAGCATAATTTCTTGATTTGTTATATTTAAGTCTTAAAATTTTATTTCCAGTGTCTTTTAGCCATTCCATGAAAAGATTATCTCTATGAATACATGCTTTTTTAACTTTATCATTAACAAAATATAGTTCATTAGGACTTTTTTGTCTATTGTGCATCTTAATTTTTATCTCGGAATTTTTATAACACAAATGAATGTTTTTAATTATAATTTCATATATTTTATGTGGGCATATTATGTTCGTTGTTATTGGCCAGTCTATTTCT
The DNA here is from genome assembly GCA_917051295.2 of Erebia ligea. NCBI lineage: Eukaryota > Metazoa > Arthropoda > Insecta > Lepidoptera > Nymphalidae > Erebia > Erebia ligea. The sequence goes on along the minus strand of OU785234.1, from coordinate 1,333,638 downwards.
TCCAGTAACTTGCTCAAATTTTTCTTGTCGTATATGTAGTTTTGTATTTTGGTACATCCTGTATACGTGGTGAGCCGATGCATGCGAATACTATAGCCCGGTGGTCTGCCAGTGTAGTTCCGAGCGCTGCCGTGTACACGTCCTGTGAGCGGGATCTAGCGTATATGTGGTCAATACACGACTTACTTAATTTGTTGTTACATATTTCTATACGTGTGTACTCTGAGATCCCGCACACTAGGCCGTGATTATACATTACAGTGCTATATTTATGTTTTACAGGACAGTTACGTTTTAAGTCTAAATTAATATCTCCCAATACATAAAGGTCTAAAGTGTGCTTAATTTTATTGAGAAATGAGTCTAGTTCGTTAATAAATAGGTGTTTACTATAGCTAGGTGGTCTGTATATAGCACACAGAGTGGCGATATAGCCCAACGGATGGATGGATGTTTGTTTGTTACTCAATCATGCCTGAACGGCTGAACGGATCTGTATGAAATTTAGCACAGAGATATATAATTAAAGTCAGGAATAACACATAGGCTACTTTTTATCCAGGAAAATTATGGAGTTCCGATGGAAATTAAAAAATCTTATTCCACGCGGACGAAGTCGCCGGCATCAGCTAGTAAATATATATATATTTTTTTTTATTGTGTGATAGGCTTGCGCTTGACGACAATCATGCTTAGTGCAAAGCAATGATGAGGTCTAGGTTGGAGCGAAAATATTTCTAGTAGGTAATGTAAAAGCAGCCTACCTGTTTCGCGGTGGTCCACGCCGCCTGCGGGTACCCGGAGAGCAGGTAGCAGTAGCCGTTGAAGAGGGCCTGCTTCACGTCCATACACGTCTGTGCTGCAGCAGGCAAAGAGAACAAACATTAATACTTAATTGTTAGAATGAAGTAGGTATTAGAGGGTCAGCACGAAGTAATGCTAAGTAGTTCCGCTGACCTGGAAGACGTGGGGGCGGTTGTTTTAGTCCGTGCAAGCCGGACATGTCCTGCCGACAGGCAGAAGTCCGGAGGGATTTTTTCCTCCCCCCCGAAGAAGAAGAAAAAAAAAGTCATTGTGGCCAATTCTGTATAACACAATCTCTAAACTAAACTAAAATGCAGCATTAAATCTAGTTCTGTCCCTTTCCGTAGGGAGTAGTATGAAAGGGTTAGCAATATTTGTAATGCTCTAATTTTAGTTTAGTTTAGAGATTGTACACTACAGAATCAGCCCCATTGTCAAGTCAAAATGAAGTTATTTGGGCTGCTGAATGTAAAGACGATTGCTTCCATGCATCTTTGTCAATAAGAAAATCTTACTACGCGGTGTTTTAATTTGTGCGGAAACGTTCGTCTGAAATAACCGCTGTTTATGCCGCATTAAAAAAAAAATGTTCAAAACACTCGACATAGTCAGGGTCAAATATTTATCCTTTCTTTAGATAGCAAATATTAAAAACTGCGAAAAAATAATAAAAGGGTCTTTCTTTCCTTGAGTAAAATAAATATTTGAACTTGAGCTAAGTTCCCCATTTTATTCGTAAATGTTTTGTTCCTCTTGACAGAGCTCTCTTGTAAATTTTTCTTTGCGCACTGTTACCATATCGTATAACCGAAAAAGAGGACAGAAATCCTAACTTAATCCTAATTTTAAAAAGCGTTGAACCGATTTTTTTAGTTCTAACCAACGATTTCATCCATGTTAATTTAGTTGTTATAAATATTTGCGGGAACTCAATGTTTTGAAAGGATGAAAATAATCCTGATGTAATTATTTGTTTACCCAATGGCCAGGGTGGTGGACTATGGCCAAAATCTTCTCATTCCAAGAGGACACTCGTACAGACAGTAGTGACCTGGCATTGGGTTGATGAGAGAATCCACGTGGACGGTCTAGTTATACTAATATTATAAATGCGAAAGTGTGTTTGTTTGTTGGTTTGCTGGTTTGTCTTTCAATCATGCTGCAACGGAGCGACTGATCAACGTGATTTTTTGCATGGGTATAGTTGAGGACGAGGGTCGGGGGCAGGGCCCCAATCATGTAAGAATGGCCGATCAAACGTTAAAGATTTTCGTCAAAGTAAAATAAACCATGACAGCATTGAATTATAGCTCAATTTCGTCTGCCCATTCTTATACGTTTAGGTATGTGCGATACCCTAAACGTATAAGAATGGGCAGACGAAATTGAGCTATAATTCAATGCTGTCATGGTTTATTTTACTTTGACGAAAATCTTTAACGTTTGATCGACAATTCTTACGTAATCGGGGGGCTGGAGAGTGTCATAGGCTACTTTTCATACCGCAAAAATAAAGGAGTTCCCGCGGGAATCAAAAAAACTTAAAACACGCGGGCGAAGTCGCGGGCATCAGCTAGTTAGTAATAAAATTGAGATTTCTGCGATTTCGTCCAATTGTATTCCGGAACAGTTCAGTCTCATGGGAGTCCTACTCATGAATAACTACCGCCGAGATGGATGCCCCTTTCCTATGGCTTGTATTCAAACGTAAGTCGGCGTGGATGTTGATGTAACTCATACGATATTTATAAAAGCCGATATTTTTCGCGTCTTGGGATGTCAGTTATACCTACCTGGGGGTCTACTCTCTTTCTCTCAAACGAAACTTCGCAAACGAACGTAATTAGTCGGTTATTAGACCCACACAAAATCGTTCAATCCAATCGGTCACGAAAATTTTATATGGATCCGTACTTCGTCTGCGTGTACGAAAACGAAATAGAGAGGAGCATAGAGATAATATTATGTAGGAGAGGAGTTAACGAAATTTCGTTCGTTTGTTTGCGAAGTTTCGTTTTAGAGAAAGAGAGTAGACCCCCTGTTACGGTAGCCTAAGACAAAGTCAAAATTAATTTATTAAGAGTGGGTATGGGTAATAGTCCCACACCTGTACCCTTACTCAGAGATTGATCGAATTTAAAATACGGTCTCACTAAGTGAGGTGAATTACATTTGCATCAAACTAAAATGAATCTTAATCTTATTAATTTAGAGCTCAATTTCGTGTATGCATTCACAGCTAGCGCTCCAAACGATACGTTTCGAAATTTGAATCGGTTGCACTGAATTTGTGGCTTTAAATCAAGAGTTTTTGGGTCCATTTTAGTTTGACGCAAATGTGATTCACCTCACTTAGTGAGACCGTATTTTAAATTCGATCAATCTCAGAGTAAGGGTACAGTTAACTCGTGCATTCTTCCGAGTATGACTTGTGGTTGTCAAACATGGGCCTTAACAAAAGAGAGAGTTTCTTCCGAAAACAGAGTTTCTTGCTGGTTCTTCTCGGCAGGAATGGCATTCCGAACCAGTTGTATATTCACTTGACGATTCAAAAGTACTTGTAAAAGTTTATTTGAATAAAAAACATTTGAATTTTTAATTTTAGAATTTAAAAAAATAGAAACATGTCATCATAATGTAGAAAAGAGCATACTAGACATAAAGTCAAAAGATAAAGTAAACCTTTAATTTATAAGGAACAAAACAAAACTCACTGATGTACCTAACTCGTACTCACTGATGATAAAAAATAAACAAAGTTTTTTCCTCTCCTCTCCTCCTCCTTAACTTTCCGTTATAAAAATTATGTCCTTCCCGGGAATACAACCGATCTCTATACCAAATTTCATCAAAAATAAAGCGGTTGAAAAGATGGGCTCTGGGCCGATGGGCCGTAGCAGACAGACAGACACAGTTTCGTATTAATGTAATATTAATACGTACGGCTTATACTTAGTATGGATTTTAGTAAGTTTAAAAAGCAGTTCAAATAAAAATATCGCTCATGAAAAATATCTTTATGAAATGTTTGCCGAGTTTAAGTAGATACTTTACTTTCAAGTCAAGATAATGGTCAAGATAGTTATTACTTTGCCGATATTGCATTCGTATTGCGGGGCAGGATAAACACAAACCAGAAGAGATCTTGGATCTCGAAATATACTGTAAACATGTCTTTTATTAGTGTCGATGCAAAATCATTTGTTTCTAGATAGCCCACTCGAGACGCGTATATTTTAACACAAGATACATTATCTCAAGCATATCAGCTAAAAATTTGAATCATCAGCTAGATCATATTGTTATCTTAGCCAGCATAGCATTTATTGAAAATGAAATGATTTATTTCACGTAGGACAACTTGTGCCGCTTATGATAAGTTTCAAGAATCTACCACCGGTTCGGAAAGTTGATTCTACTGAGAAGAACCTATTAGTTAGGTAAAGTCATCTAAAAGCCTGCATGCCAAGTTTTATAAGTGGATAAAACCAACTTAACCAACCAGCGTAGCTTTTATCGGCTCGATAAAGTCATCTTAGCTAGCAAGTCAGCTTTTATCAGTTAGATTAAGTTATCCTAGCCAGAATAGCTTTTATTAGCTAGATGTCATCTTAGCCAGCATGTCAGACAGTATCAGCTAGTTTAAGACCGGCTACACACGGCCCTAATATCAGAGGCAATATCGGGACAGTGATGGTGGGGATGAAATCGGCTACTTCTCTACACACGTCCCTGCCAGTTAGTACGTAACTAGAGAGTAGTATATTCCTTGTACGTAACCCACCGTGCAGCAAAGCGCTCGTCGATTCAAGATGCCACCTACACTCTCAAAACATCAAAAAATAGGCATCGCTTTGGCACTTGCTCTGGTGCGACCAAAACATTTTTAAGGCCTCCTGCCTCATGTCGCGGTTAAAATTCTCTTTATGTTTTTTATCCCACAAATACGACAACTCCTTGAAAATATCAATTGTTTTCGTCCAGGCCTCTCGCTTCTTCTCCTTCGCCATATCTCCGCACGAAATAAAAATTAATTTACAAAAACACGTCCTGTTGCCACTACACTCGCACGCATACTGCGTTGAAATCTACACACGCACGGATAACACTCCCTAGACGATAATCGGCCCTAAATCGTGAGCTCGCCCGAACCAATATCTGAGTTAGGGGTAATAATAATAATTCTGATTACGATTTGCCTACACACGAGGCGATCAAGAGAGCGATCTAGGGCGCTCCCCACCACTTCCCTGATATTGCCTCTGATATTAGGGCCGTGCCGTGTGTAGCCGGTCTAAGTTGATTTAGTCCGCATAGCTTTTATTAGCTAGATGCCATCTTAGTCAGCAGTCAGCTATTATTATCTGCTAGATTAAGCTGTCGCCAGCATTGCTCTTATCGGCTAGATAAAGTCATATCTTAATCAGTAGTTAAGATGTCTAAATAACGTGGGGACCACTTACTAATACGAAAAAAATATGAATAATTTGACCGGACGTGAAGAAATAAAATCTACTCGGACGATTTGAAGGACAAAGCGAGCACCAAGAAAAGTTTTCAAATGCTGAGTAAGGCAATTTATCCAGCTCTTAGCATTATAAGATCTCGTATTTTCTGCCAAGCGTTTTCTCTACAAGTTGCTAAGGCCCATTTAAAGAAATCGGTCACGCCCTACAAAATGGATGGCCCTTTCCTCCGAGAGGATCGAGTGCTATTACTGGGAGGGCCCTCCGTTTGTCATATTGTCATATCGCTTTGTGAACTGAAATATTATTATTGGCGCTAGTACTTTCAGTACTTGATATCGATTATTTCATTTAGAATATATAAAATTCAAAGTCCTGACTGACTGACTTATATATCAACGCACAGCCTAAACCGCTGGGGTTAGAAACATGAAATTTGGAGGGTGTGTTCTTTGTGAAGAGTAGGTATCCACTAAGAAAGGGTTTTTCGAAATTCCACCCCCAAAGGGGTAAAATAGGGGTTGAAAGTTTGTATGAAAGTCCGTCGTTTTTCAAGTTATAGTAATGAAACTTGATATTTGGGCTACCGATTTAAAATGAAGAAATACGTGTTTCGCCATTTTTTTAAATTCTACCCCCAAAGGGCGGAAATAGGGAATAAAGTTTGTATTAAAGTCCTTTATGTTACAAGATATTTTTCAAGATTTTGGCTTCCGGTAAAAAATAAAGAAGCACGCGTGTCACAATTTCTAAAAATTCCACCCCCAAAGGGGTTAAAATAGGGGTTGAAAGTTTAAATAAAATCTGTCGTTTTTTCAAGTTATAGATATGAAACTTGGTATTTGGGCTTCCGGTTTAAGATTATGAAATACGTATGCCACAGTTTTTGAAATTTCTATTCATAAGGACGTTAAAAATAGAGAGTTTGTCGTTCAATCACGCCGCAACAGAGCAACGGGTCGACGTGATTTTTTGCATGGGTAGGTATAGTTGAGGATCTGGAGAACGACATCTGGCTTCTTTTTTCCCGGAAAATTAAGGAGTGCCTGTGGGAATTAAAATACTTACGCCACGCGAACGAAGTCGCGGGCGTCCGCTAGTTTAGAATTATAAAATTCAAAGTCCTGACTGACTGACTTATATATCTACGCACAGCCTAAACCGCTGGGGTTAGAAACTTGAAATTTTGACAGTAGGTTCCTTTTGTGACGTAGGCGCTCACTAAGGAAGGATTTCTCAAAATTCCACCCCTAAGGGGGTGAAATAGGGGTTGAAAGTTTGTATGAAAGTCCGTCATTTCTCAAGTTATATCCATGAAACTTGGTATTTGAGCTACCGGTTCAAAATGAAAAAATACGTGTTTCGCCATTTTTTATAATTCTACCCCCATAGGGCCGAAACAGGGGTTGAAAGTTTGTAGGAAAGTCCGTCATTTTTCAAGCTGTAGACATGAAACTTGGTGTTTGGGATTTCGGTTTGAAATGAAAAAATACGTGATTCACAGTTTTTGAAAATTTTATCCCCAAGGACGTCAAATAGAGAGTTTGTCCTTCAATGACGCCGAAATAGAGCAACGTATCAACGTGATTTTTTGCATGGGTATAGTTGAGGACCTGGAGAGTGGAGAGTGACATAGGCTTCTTTTTATCCCGGAAAATTAAGCAGTGCCTGTGGGAATTAAAAACTTATGCCACGCGAACGAAGTCGCGGGCGTGCGCTAGTTTAGAATATTTTTTTATCTTTATGAAATCCACTAGGTACAAGTTAGCCCTTGACTGCGATCTCACCTGATGATGCAGTCTAAGATAGTAGCGGGCTAACTTGTTCAAAACGAAGAAGAAAGTACGACAGTACCAACCAAATATGCGGGCGGAAAAAATGTATGAAAATTCATTGTTAACGTGTAAAGCGGGCAAAAAAGTGTATGAAATATGATTGCTCACACAGTTTTTTTGTTAAATTTTTGGTAAAAGACTAACATAACAGTAATAATAAATAACTAAAAAACTATATCAAACAATACCACTACAGCCCATTAACGTCCCACTGGTGGGCACAGGCCTCTACTTTCATAGGAAAGAGGAAATTAGAGCTTAGACCTACCACGCTGCTCCAATGCGGGTTGGCGGGCTTTGACGACTATTATCATGTTAGTGATAATATCAAATAATAATCATAAGTTATTAAAATTAATTATGAATTTTTATGAATAAGGTACACTCACACTGGAACTAAAATCTCGCTTCTTTTTTTTTGTGAGAGAAAGGTGAGAGTGTAAAATGGCAGAGAATCAAAAATAGATGACTGAATAGGCTTTATAGTCTAGCTAGATCTCTGCCTATATTTTGTTTTAACCCCGGCGTTGGAAGTATGTAAAAACGTTCATTAATCGACTCTCAATAGGCTTTATCTTATTTAATTGGCTATTTACCTATTGCCTGGAAGGCAAGGTTCCCGGGAAAATTACGTTGAATTAAAGAAGATTGCTCAAAATCGGTAGGCATTTAACTTGCTGACCGCCAAACTTCAATTTGAAGATGGCACTCGATAATGATGACTTATTGCCGAAAAACAAAATAAAATATTCGTTCGCAAAAATAATATATTAACCAGTTGCAGTTGAGTGTAGTAACGTCGTTATCTCATTTTCCAGTTGCGTTACAACGTCGTTATCTCATTTTAAAAAATAAGAAAAAATGCGACCGCGCGCAAGATCTTTTGTTTTATGAATTTTTATTCTTTTTATTTTTATTTTTAAATTGCTATATAAATCCATAGCCACTAGTTTTCGCTTCTTGGAGTTATGTAATAACGAGCTAAATCTGAGCGCTAAATTGGAGAAGGTACACGGTGGAAACTTTCGCGATAAAATTCTTTGGATCGGTTCGCTCGCGATCCGATGAATATGGCTTAATGAATGGTTGAATGGGACGAGCTAACGAGGCGAAGCTTTCTGCTTGTCTTAGGTTGAAAGCGAGCTAGGGATATATAAACTCCACCACTACAGCCCATTTAACGTCCCACTGCTGGGAACAGGCAGGGTTGGGCAGTATTTGAATTACTTGTAATTAAAATACGTAATTGAAATACAAATACGTATTTGGTATTTGTATTTCAAATACCTGACGCCGAGGTATTTTGTAATAAGTATTTCAAATACTTGAGGCTTCAAAATACATTTCAATAAAATACATTTTACCTTCGTGAGTGTGAGTGCGAGCCGAGAGTATAATGATGGTAAAGCAGCTAAGAGTTGGCAACACTGCACCTGTTATGTATATACTGTAGTTGTACGCTATGACTAGGTACGTCAAAATCTTGCCATTCATGCCTTAGAGACAAGTTACAAAAACATGAAATACGTTTTACGATTACGTCTTATTTTGTATTTTGTAATTTGTATTTCGTATTTTAATTACTTGCGATAAAGTATTTTGTAATTTGTATTTCAATTAAAGCAAAGCATGTATTTTGCCCAGCCCTGGGAACAGGCTTCCACTCTCATAGGAGAGGGAATTAGAGCTTAGACCCACCACGCTGCTCCAACGCGGGTTGGCCGGCTTTAACGACTATTATCATGTTAGTGATAACAGCCCGCCAACCCACATTGGAGCAGCGTAGTGGGTCTAAGCTCTAATTCCCACTCTCCTATGAGAGTGGAGGTCTGTGCCCAGCAGTGGGACGTTAATGGGCTGTAGTGGTGGTGGTGGTGGATAATAACCGGGACCGACGGCTTAACGTGCTCTCCGAGGCAACACCGCCAACTTCCTAACTCCGGGCTAGTACTGCGAATTTCTTGTCAGAAAAACCCATTACTTAATTATGGGTTGGAAGCTAGGGATATATAAACTCGCGTGCAATAATCTAGGGCCCACGTCGGCCTCTAAATAGATTATTTTTCCAGTAAGTACCATTTATATTTCTGACTAGCGATCCGCCCCGGCTTCACACGGGTAGCACTAATAATCTTAATAGTATATACCTACCTAATATAGCTATAAACATGGTTATTGTGAGTCAACCTTAAAAGATAGATGTATGTGCTATCGCGGACTTTTTTTTTGTACTTTTTGAGAGGAACAATTCCACTATAGTATTGTTTTAGTGTAACTTTAACTATTTACGCAGCACACGCCACGTAAGCTCTCAGAAGAGAGGAATTTTTCCGACTTAGTTCACATAATTGCAATTTTCGTAAGGATCTCTAATTTTTTGTAAATAAAATATAGCCTATGTTACTCGCTGATAATGTAGCTTTCTATAGATGAAAGAATTTTTAAAATCGGTTGAGTAGTTTTTGAGTTTATCCATTACAAACAAACAAACAAATCTTTCCTCTTTATAATATTTACTGTCGCAACTCACATTCACGTCACTTATGAACTTGCTCATTCGAATAACTAGAGTAAAGCAAAGCAACTAGGGACAACCCTAGCACAAAGTTTTCACTTTGCAAGTTGACAACACAGACACAAGCGAATTGGAACTCTATTATTAGTGGCGAGAGTTGTTAGTTGTTTGTACGGGAAGTGGACACTAGTTCTGTACTTGTTTATGAAAGTTTCATTCGAATAGTCACCGCGGAACGGTGAAGTTGGAATAAAAAATACAGTTGGTAACTTGTGTAGTTGATACGGAGAAAAGGTATCCAGCCTAGGCTTTAACAGACATAAATTCACAGATTTCGCAGTCCCCACAAGAATCGGAGCATTGAAAATGAATACAAAAATTTACAATCTATCAATCAATACTAAATCTAAAGGGACCAGCTACAGGTCACAATTATTAACCTATTTAAAAAAAAACCCATTTTGGAGCCCTAGGACCCTATTTTTCATTTTTAGGGTTCCGTAGCCAAATTTGGCAAAAACGGAACCCTTATAGATTCGTCTTGTCTGTCTGTCTGTCTGTCTGTGTGTCCGTCCGTATGTCACAGCCACTTTTTTCCGAAACTATAAGAACTATACTGTTGAAACTTGGTAAGTAGATGTATTCTGTGAACCGCATTAAGATTTTCACACAAAACTAGAAAAAAACCAATAAATTTTGGGGGTCCCCATACTTAGAACTGAAACTCAAAAATATTTTTTTTCATCAAACCCATACGTGTGGGGTATCTATGGATAGGTCTTTAAAAATGATATTGAGGTTTCTAATATAATTTTTTTCTAAACTGAATAGTTTGCACGAGAGACACTTCCAAAGTGGTAAAATGTGTGTCCCCCCCCCTGTAACTTCTAAAATAAGAGAATGATAAAACTAAAAAAAATATATGATGTACATTATCATGCAAACTTCCACCGAAAATACGGAACCCTCGGTGCGCGAGTCCGACTCGCACTTGGCCGGTTTTTTCTTAAGTTTAAATTACTCGGAGTCCGGGCATCGCACAAGGGGGGCACTGATGCGTTCTTATGAGATCTCGGAGCCCGCCACCGGTGCGTTAAGGTCGGCCACCGAGGGGGTTTTAGTAGGTAAAATTCCCACATAACCCGATTTCCCCCCCAGGAAGTCGGGTATCTTAAGGAGATTTCTCCCCGTCAGCAAAAAAAAAGGTAGTAAATTACTCATTCTCACACACATTCAAATCGTTTTAAGTTGATGGCTCGTCAACTCTACACGACCCATGCAGGATTCACGCAAATATCACTTTTAGAACTATGTAGTATTGTGAGACACTTGTATTTCCAATATGGGCTTGCTTGATTACTGCCACGCATAGTCCGCCAAACTAATTTGATCCGGTGACAGCGTTGCTAGTAGATATGAAAAATAAAATTAAAACAAAAACTAAACAGCCTTAATCTCGTGCGTATCACCACTGTGGGGCGAGTGAGTGATGTGTACTCGTCCGCACCAATAGGAAGATCTTCCTCCGGGCTGGTGTTGTGCCCACTGCCCGGGGACCTTTCTGGGCCCCAATCATGTAAGAATTCATTGAGAGTTGTCATTGTTTATTTTACTTTGACGAAAATCTTTAACGTTTGATGGACAATTCTTACGTAATCGGGGGGCTGGTCCGAGCGTTGTAAGTTTGAACGGTCTATATTCTCAGAAAACTTCGACACTGTGGTAAACTGTGGTAACCGCTACACAGGCATAAAAATTAGTTCCAATTTTGGCCACCGGCTCAGATAAGTTTGTGGGACTGTACTACACACTTATGCTGAGATCTCTAGAGCGTAGTTTGACTTCGCTCAGACTTAACTTAGAGTAAAAACGAGATGGACTTGTGTGAGTAACATAAATCTGTCTCGTTTTAACCATGTCTTAAGTCTAAGCAAAGTCAAAGTTCGCTATATAGATCTCTCACTTACTGTCAGTCAGAGTGAGCTTGGCGCGGTATCCGGCGTAGTGTCGCGCGTGGTCGGCGCGGAAGCGCAGCCGCATCGCGTGGCCGCGCGACTGGTAGCGCAGCAGCTTCAGCTTGCCGCTCCAGTCGCCGCACAGGCGTCGCGCGCGAGTCGCGTGGGTGTCGCGCGACCAACCCGCGCTAACTGCGTCCGATTCCGGGAGTAGGGTCTCCATTTCTTCCCAGACCTGTTAACGAGGCACATCCATACTAATATTATAAATGCGAAAGTGTGTCTGTCTGTCTGTCTGCTACGCTTTCCCGGCCCATCTTTTCAACCGATTTTGCTGAAATTTAGTATAGAGGTAGGTTATATCCCGGGGAAGGACATAGGCTATATAATTTTTATCCCGGAAAATTAAGGAGTTCACGCGGGAATCAAAAACCTTAATCCACGCGGACGAAGTCGCGGGCATCATCTAGTTCTATAATAAAATTCCACAACCTATTTTAAACTTGCCTTTACACAAGTTTAAAAGTATTCTCCTGAAAAAAGCTTTTTGTTACTGTTGAAGAAGTAAATGATAAAAGAGCATATGGATTTGATTCGCTCCAGCAATGCTAAGAACAGCGGTTACTTATGTATCTTCACATTGATATATAATTGTAAATTAATTCTTTCAAAAGAGCAACCACCGAGTTTCTTGCTGGTTGGAATAAAGTACTCAGGAGTATAGTAAATGCGCCCTGGTACATCAGAAATGAACACCTTATAACAAAATTTGGCAAAGCCCAACGACCATCGGCTTCATCGCCACGTTAGCGTAAAAAAAAATTCAGCGATACACGTAAATGTAGAGTGCACCTCATTGTCCGCGTGATAGGTGTGATGATCACGCAGCGTCCATTCCTCCGTGCCGTGGTCGGTGACGTTGTCCAACCCTGACTCCACGATCTCCAGGTAGTCGTAGCTGCAACTGTGGACAAAAACATCACGATACTAATCGACTACTCTACTAATCGATACTTCGACGACTTCCCTGGCGCAATGTTGAGCGCTGTTGTCTTAACGAGGGAGGTACCGGGTTCGATTCCCGGCAGGGTCCATTTGGGAATTTATAATTTTTTCAATTAACTCTGGTCTGGTCTAGTAGGAGGCTTCAGCCGTGGCTAGTTACCACCCTACCGGCAAAGACGTGCCGCCAAGTGATTTAGCGTTCCGGTACGATGCCGTGTACAAACCATCCACTACCATCTTAGACTGCATCATCACTTACCACCAGATGAGATCGCAGTCAAGGGTTAACTTGTAGTGAATAAAAAAAAAAAAAAGTGCTTTTGAATTCTCAAATGAGTGTATAACACCTGTGTGTAATGAGTCTATAGCGGGCTAACCTGTTAGGGGCATGGCGGAACCCATACCCCTAATCGGTTTCTACACGGCATCGTACCGATTCGCTAAATCGCTTGGTGGTACGTCTTTGCCGGTAGGGTGGTAACTAGCCACGGCCGAAGCCTCCCACCAGGCCAGACCAGGGAAAATTCCCAAATTGACCCTGCCGGGAATCGAACCCGGGACCTCCGCCCGTTAAGACAACAGTGCTCAACACTGCGCCCCGGAGGTCGTCAAAAACCTCGTCGGACTTGTAAAAGTTTGTTTATAAAAAACGTTTGAATTCTAAATTTTGTCTGTCGATCTACCTGTTTAAGTTACCTTTGCACGGCCCTTCGTTTTAACCTATTTTTATCCCGGCAAATCAGGGAGCTCACGATTTTCTTTTTTAACGGTAAAATAACATCGGCCCATTATCTTTTCGCGAAAAATCTACGAAACTCTTCAAATTCCGTTCGAGAGATTTATCCCCTTATAAATAACGTATGTGATAAAGATCTCTACAGCTTCGTTTGGGTGACAAGAGGCTGCAAAAAAGTCTCGGAAACAAGTTTTAAAGATAAGACCTTTTTTTCGTCGAGCATATATATATATTTCCAGTTCGTTGATTTCTCAGAGAAGATCGCAAGAATTCCTGTATACATAAAAAGTAAAAACAATTGGAAAATACAAAGAGCCCTCAGTGTAAGTGCGATTAAGACAGAGAGACGAGAGAATAGAGATGAGAGTAAGGGAAAAAGAGTTTACGTATCTACGTTTGCGCTTACACTTGGTTACTATTTGTATAATATCTCTTGCGCAGATCATAACTTCGGTTATGGAAGACATTAAAATAGATGAAAGATTAATTTTTTCCGAGAAGTGTATTTAATGTTGCATTTACAAAATTGAATAAACAATTATTTGAGCGTGTATTTCAACAGATTAGCCCAATGATGTTTTATATATAAACTAGGATTAGCCTGCTACCATCTTAGACTGCATCATCCCTTTGGTGAAACATCAGTCAAGGACTTGTACTTGTGATGGAATAAAAAACGAGTGTGCTTTAGACCACACAACTGAAGTAAAACTTAGAAACTGGCTATGAGAGAAAGAAAATGTGTGCTCGCATCTCTCTCTCTTGCCCCCTTTTTTTTTTTTTTTTTTTTTTCGAGGGGGAAATCTTCCTAAGTTACCCAACTTCTGGGGGAGAAGTCGGGTTATGTAGGATTTGTACCTACTAAAACCCCCTCGGTGGCCACCATCTGCATCTCGGGAGGCTCCGAAATCTCTAAAGAACGCATCGGTGCCTCCCTTGCGCAATGCCCGTTGGGCTCATCCCGGTGCTCACGCCCCAAACAACACTCGCTATGACATATGGCTGCTTGTGCCACAGAAAGCTGCCATCTTCCCAAGGCCATTTAGTTCATGGACGATGGAATGACTAAAGCCCCCACCCCAGTCGCTCGTGGCCTCGAGGTCCCTTACATTAGGTCTGGTTGGACCTGGACTGGCCGGCTAACGGCATCGCCCCGGCGCCTTCGTCTCCTGGCGGGATCGGCTAGCTCCCGGACCCGCTCAGCGGCCTCCTTCTCAACCATTACGGCCTCACAGAAGGAGACCACTGCCCTCCAAGTATCCTCCTTTTCCAGCATAGCCGCTATTACAGCCGCCGGGGAGAGGTCATTCCCCACACGGCTCACCAAGGCAGCACGCTGCACCTCCCACGCAGGACACTCTTCAAGGGTGTGTTGTGCTGTGTCTCTGTCTTCATCGCAATGATGGCACTGGGGAGTAGCTTCACGGCCAATCCGACACAGGTACTCACCGAAACACCCATGTCCAGTTAGCACCTGTGTCAGTCTGAAGGTGACATTGCCACTCTTTCTTTTTAACCAGGCCTCAAAACTTGGTAGGATTGCACCAACAGCGCGCTGGCGTACATTCCTGTCATCTTCTAGACGCATACGCCAGTTTACAAGTGCCTGTTGGTGCGCTCGCCTTCTTAACCCTTCGGGCTCCAGCCCGTCTCCACCCCTCTGGCCATCAAGCGTTAGGGCATACACTCTCGCATCCATATCAGCCAGTATGTCCAATGGCGGGAAACGGGCCAGAATAGTGGCAGCCTCGAAGGATATAGTACGATATCCTCGCGCGACTCTGATCGCTATCTTGCGTTGCACGCTGTTAAGCTTTGCCCTAAGGCGTTGCACACTAGATAGTCTCTGCGACCAAACGGGTGCCCCGTAGAGGGCCATCGATCTTACAACGCCCGCATATAGTCGGCGGACTCCTCCTTGCGGTCCCCCGAGATTAGGCAGAAGGCCGTGCATTGCACCTGCTACTTTCTGTAATCGAGGGACCAAGCGTTCGAAGTGTTCCTCGAAGCCCCAACGCCCGTCCAAGATCAGACCTAAGTATTTGAGATACCGGCCTACTTGGACGTCCGTGTCCCCCACTCTAATCGCAAGGCTGGGTGGATCCAACCGCCTGGGAAGCTTGTGGAACCAAATGGCTTCGGTTTTGTGAGGCGCCGTTTTAAGGCCCAGTCCGTGGATTTTTGAGACTACTCGAGACACACCAACCTCTGCGAGTCTCAACGTCTCCTCAAAGGAATCCTTTTCAGCTAACACCAGAGTGTCGTCGGCGTAGCAGATTAAATTTACTCCAGCAGGGAGGCTGGTACGTAAGACAGCGTCGTATGCTAAATTCCACAAAAGTGGCCCTAAAACAGAGCCTTGTGGGACACCGCAACTTATTTCCCTCGTAAACGTGCGGCCCTCTCGCCCAGTATACTGGATACACCTGTTGGACAAATACGCCAATATGATGTCACGCAGGTATGGAGGCACATTGTGGTGAGTCAGCGCTTCTCTGATAGCTGTCTCTCTTGCCCCTACAGTATTATAGGAAACGTAACTCTCTCTATTTCTATCTTCACTAACTTATATCTCCCTCAACTTCCGTTCGCCTCTTTTCGTAACGCTCTCGTCACGCATTTACCAGCTTACTCCCCAAGTTCAGCGCGCGTAAAGAAGTATTGGTATTACTTCAAAAACATTATCTCCCCGACTCTTTTCCTGAAATATAGGTAGGTATAATGGTAACGATTTATCTTACCCCCAATGCCTAATGGACGGTATATCCTGCCGGAAAAGGGTAAATGGAACTGTCTTAAACATTTCTCGTGAACAATACAATTTTTTTCGTATACGATTACAATTGGGTATTTAACTACTATTTAAATAAATTATTTTTTAGTGATTACTAGCTGATGCCCGCGACTTCGTCCGCGTGGATTTTAGGTCTTATGGAGTCCCGTGGGAACTGGTTTCTTTCCCAGTATAAATGTATATACCTAATATATGAAACTGAATAAATGACCGTCAATTTGACAATATATTTGAAGATCTCTCAACTGTCTTATGTCTCATTTACTTTTGTTGGAGATTTTTTAACCTAATTTTTTTACTTTTCCGTACAATTTTTCAAATATTTTCTTTAAAATTCAAAATTCAAAATTCAAAAGTTTTTTATTCAAATAGACTTTTTACAAGTGCTTATGAATAGTCGAATGAATCTATCATAAGAACCTTCTAAAAATAACAAACACAACAAAAAAAGAATTACCGAAATTGGTCCAGCCGTTCACGCGTGATGCCATGACCAAGGGAAATAGGGATTCATTTTTAAATAGAGGATCTCCCAAAAGTCGTAATATCCACGTCCGCTGATAATTTTAAGTTGAATAACCATTATAAACAATCGATTAAAGTAAAAAAGTACGTCGAACTTTGATGACGTCACATTTTAGAATCATACTAATATTATATGGTTTGTTGGTTTATTGGTTTGTTGGTTTGTCCTTCAATCACGCCGCAACGAAGCAACGGATCGACGTGATTTTTGGCATGGGTATAGTTGAGGACCTGGAGAGTGACAAGGCCCGGAAAATTAAGGAGTTCCCGCGGGAATAAAAAAAACGTAATCCACTCGGACAGGACTCTTTCGCGGGCATCAGATACATTAAATAAAGCAGGGTACTAGGTAGATAAAGGAAATAAATTGGAATCTGTGACCGCAATAACTTATCCGGAAGCCCTATATATCCTACGGAGAGAATACGCTTATCCGCAGTAACGTGATACGTGCGGTCGAGCCTGCCAAGACGGACGATTGCCAAAACCGGCTGAACGGCGCGGCCAAGATGGTACATCCGGATACTATTACTTTATGGAATGGCGTATATTTTTGTCCGCGTGGAGGTTTTTTTGATTCCCGCAGGAACTCTTAATTTTCCGGGATAAAAAGTAGCCTATGTCAATCAGAAATCATTGCAAACAAGCAGTACTATGTGTATGTTGTTACGTTCCCTCAAATATGGTTGAGCGAAGCAATGGCTGGATCATGTGTCATGCTCGTGAACGGGTGCCACCGTCGGAAATGGGGCTGCCTCTGTCTGCCAGTCTTGGCGTGTATTGAGTGTTGTATGCTCGTAAAAAAAAAGCTTACTATACAATCGAAGATTACGTAAATGATAAAAAAAAGCGTGGATTTGATTCGCTCCAGCTATGCGTGGGACTGCAGTTACTTGTATCATTATGATGATTGTAAGTTTTGATGGAAAAGAGCAACCACCGAGTTTCTTGCTGGCTCTTCTCGGTAGGAATGGCATTCCGAACCAGCGGTAGATTCATATTATAACGATTCAAAAGCGCTTGTAAAAGCTTATTTGAATAAAAAACATTTGAATTTTGAATTTTTTTTTGAATTTTGAAATCAGCGCCCTGCACAAAACGTGCAAATGCAAGTTTTGATGACTATTTTCAAAAGCTTTGTTTATTTAAGTATTATTGTATTTCATTTAAGTAAGATATTGAGTTTATAAGGGTATTATGGGTCTGGCATAATCTCACAGAGATTCAAAGATCCTTTAAAAAATTAGAATAAAAAAAAAATTACTTATTATGTGGTTGTGCACCCATTCTGGGTGGTGTCACAGACAAGCATATTATTAGGTACAGTAGTATAGTTAATGATTGTTTGTTTGTGACACCATCATTGAATACATTTATTTTCTTTCTTTCTTTCTTTCTTTCTATGTGTTATTTTAGACCATAATCCATGTCCGTCCTAAATTTCATCCAGATCCGTTCAGCCGTTTTGGCGTGATTAAGTAACAATTCAATCCTGCATCCAATCTATACTATTTCGCGTATACAATCAAATAAATATTATAAATGCGAAAGTTTGGATGGATGTATGGATGTATGGATGTATGGATGTATGGATGTATGGATGTATGGATGTGTGGATGTATGGAGGTATGGATGTTTGTTACTCAATCACGCTCCAACGGCTGAACGGATCTGTATGAAATTTGTCACAGAGATAGATTATAGTCTCGAATAGCACATATGCTACTTTTTATCCCGGAAAAATAAAGAGTTCCCGCGGGAACCAAAAACCTCAATCCACGCGGACGAAGTCGCGGGCATCAGCTAGTCTATACTAATTTATAAATGATTATATGCGTTGTCGCAACTAGGCTGCTCGTTCCTCAGAAAGGAAAGGATATAACCTACTTTTTATCCTGAAAAATTTAAAAATTTCCGCGGGAATCCAAAGTCCTTAATCCATGCGGACAAAGTCGCGGGCATCATCTAGTAGCCTAGTAGCCAATAAGTTAGTTAATCAACTAACAAATTGAGCCGCATTTCCGTTCGTGTTCCGATAGAGGGAGTTATTACGGCTCTACATATGCGGAAAGCGGATGGGCGGCCATTGCTGCGATTGCAATCGATTCCTTCCGATTGTTCTCATTAATGCGATTAATCGTTCCGTGTTAGAGAACCGGTATTTTACCGGTTCAGCAAATTGAGAGAACATTGTTTCTGTTATTCTACCTCTATTTTGGATTTTATATTTCTACTAGCTGATACACGTTGTTATGAAATCTTTCTTGTAAAATAATTTGCACTAGCTGAGGCCTGCGACTTCGTCCGCGTGGATTGAGGTTTTGTGGTTCCCGCGGGTACTCTTTAATTTTCCGGGATAAAAAGTAGTGGGTTATTCCAGACTATAATCCATCTCCGTGCTAAATTCCATCCAGATCCGTTCAGCCGTTCTGGTGTGATTGAGTAATAAACATCCATCCATCCATCCAAACTTTCGCATTTATATAATGTTAGTATAAATAGATAGAATAGATACTCACCCGACTTGGATCAACGTTGCTTAACAATCGCAATCGACTGAAATGCGTTGTCGCAACTAGGCCACTCGTAAGCAATTTTTTACCCCGAAAAAATAAAAAAAAAATCCGCGGCTATCCAAAATCTTTAATCCAGTAAATCCTAAATCTAGTAGCCTATAGTAGCCAATAAGTTAGTTAATCAACTAACAAATTGATCCGCATTTCCGGTCGTGTTCCAATAGAGGGAGTTATTACGGCTCTACATTTGCGGAAAGCGGATGGGCGGCCATTGCTGCGATTGCAATCGATTCCTTCCGATTGTTCTCATTAATGCGATTAATCGTTCCGTGTTAGAGAACCGGTATTACCGGTTCAGCAAATTGAGAGAATATTGTTTCTGTTATTCTACCTCTATTTTGGATTTTATATTTCTACTAGCTGATACCCGCGACTTGGTCCGCGTGGATTGAGGTTTTGTTGTTCCCGCGGGATCTCTTTTATTTTCTGGGATAAAAAGAAGCCTATGTGTTATTCCAGACTATAATCTATCTCTTTGTCTTTCATCCAGATCCGTTCAGCCGTTCTTGCGTGATTGAGTAACAAACATCCATCCATCCAAACTCTCGCATTTATAATCAAATATAAATATTATAAATGAAAGAAAGAAAGAAAGAAAGAATTTCTTTTCTTTCTTTCTTTCTTTCTTTCTATTATAAATGCGAAAGTTTGGATGGATGTATGGATGTATGAATGTTTGTTACTCAATCACGCTTCAACGGCTCAACGGGTCTGGATGAAATTTGGCACAGAGTTAAATTATAGTCTGGAATAGCACATGGGCTACTTTTTATCCCGGAAAATTAAAGAGTTTCTGCGGGAACCAAAAAACTTCAATCCACGCGGACGAAGTCGCGGGCATCAGCTAGTATTAGTATAGATTGTGTGGTGGTACGGAAACCTTTGTGCTCAAGTCTGACTCGCATATGACCGGTTTTTATGAAGTACTAGCTGACGCCCGCGACTTCGTCCGCGTGATTTAAGAATTTCCCGCTTTTCTGTTGAAATTTTTCCTGAATTTTGTTTGCTATAAACCTCACGGAGCCCGAGACCTTTCCAACGAATGCAAAACCGTGGAAATCGGTTCGTGCGTTCTGGAGTTATAGCGTCAGGAAGGAAAACCCGACTTATTTTTATATAGTAGATTAATCCACGTGGACCAGTCTTAGTTTTTAATATTAGAGGGATATTAATAGGACTCTATAAGCTAGGCTACAGTGAAGACGCAATCTATTTTCAAAGAAACCCCAAGGACCGCCCTGGCAGGCAGATAGATGAGATCGCCTTTATCTCCGGGAGCACTTATAAAAACCATAATGGAGCCTTTTCCATTAATATACCTACTTGTGATTATACAAAAGAAATGTACTTATCCTACATAATGTGTATTTTCTTTTTTCCTCTTCGTGGAGCGTGCCCATCAAATAGTACTTAAGTATTGTTATGATGGGACTCTCACACGAAGATGTAGGTAATATGTATAATACAGACACGCATCCTACTAAAAAAAAAAACAAAAACAAAAAAAAAGGAATCATACTAATATTATAATTGCGAAAGTGTGTTTGTTTGTTGGTTTGTCTTTCAGTAACCCCGCAACAGAGCAAAGGATCAACGTTCGTTGAGGACCTGCAGGCCTCACTATACTAATTTGACGTTTCATATCGAAGGACCACAGACAAAAGTTACTTTTTATAAACGACGTTCGCTAATCGCAGGTAACGTTGTCAAGCAGTCGAACTTCGCTTTCGATAAAGCGATAGCGACTGAAGAAATAGAATCGCTTCGAAGCGAATACTGTTTGTTTAGGCCTTCTGGAGATACACCTAGGATAATACTAGGCTACTTTTTGTCCCGGAAAATTACAGACCTGATGATGTATATGATAAAGCATATACATTATCTCAAACTAAATGTGAAGAAATGGCTCAAAATAGTCATGTAATATCAATTTATCAAACGATACATCTCCCTTATAATATCACTAACCCAAGTATCTGGCAGATACGCATCAGAATATAAACCATGAATAATATTACGTATTGTTATTTTACAATATACAATGCGGCCCAAATCACTCGCAAACAATAATGAGTTTTATGTAAATAGCATCAGAGTGTAATATGCTTTGTATTTATGTTCTCGTTGTATATATGCATCGAAACTACTTCATTAGTGAGATCGTTTTAGCAGAAAATGTTTGCATTTGGTCTTCACTTATTTACTTTGCTGCGTTGTTGCAATTTGTATGACTACTATGTTATTTTAAAACCGCAAGATTTAAGGGTTCCTTAGCTCAATAACAACCGCAACAAACTAATCTTTATGGATACGGATAAGAAATAAAAAAGAAAATAATAAGGATACGGATAGAAAGTTGGGTAACGATGACAAAAGAAAGTAAGGATACGAATTGGAATGTTCATAAAAAAAAAAATAAGGATATAGGTAACCTTTAATTAATGCGAAAGTGAGTTCGTTTCTTTATTTGTTGGTTACGCTTTCCCATCATTTTGAACCGATTTTGATGAAATCGTCCAGACATAAAGTCATAAATATTTATTCAATTTAGGTAGATGCACTACACTTATTGACGTCCAGTTACATAAAAATATGATGGTGATAATCTGTTACGGTATCTTAAAACTAAAGCTACGAGGGTTCCAAACGCGCCCAGGTCTGAGAAGAGCCCACAACAAACTCAGCTGGGGGTTTTTTTTTTTTTTTCATTATCACCATCTCACAAATCATCTTAACTAAGGAACTATCAGAGCCATTAGAGCAAATTATTGCCAAGCTTCCTTGTCATTTAAGTAATCCTTCACATGGTAATAGGATTTTCCAATGAGTTTACGTTTTACATTAACTTTGAACTTATTCAGAGACATCTTCAACATGTCTTCTGGGAGCTTATTGTAGAAGCGGACACTCTTTCCAACAAATGAATTGCTAGTTTTACTAAGCCTAGAAGCAGGCATTACAAGTTTATTTTTATTTCTAGTATTGACATTATGACAATCACTTTTCTTCTTGAATTTATCAATGTGTTTATGCACGTATACTAAATTTTCAAATATATATTGGTTGTGCACTGTCATAATATTGAATTTTTTGAATTTATCTCTTAGTGACTCTCTTGGTCCCATATTATATATGGCTCGAACAGCCCTCTTCTGCAGCACAAAAACAGAATTAATATCAGCAGCATTACCCCATAATAATATACCATATGACATAATGCTGTGAAAGTAACCAAAATAAACTAATCTCGCCGTTTCTATATCTGTCAACTGGCGAATCTTTTTAACCGCGTATGCAGCAGAACTAAGCCTGTTCGACAAGTCATTTATGTGATGGCCCCATTGGAGTTTAGCATCTAACGTTATTCCGAGAAAAACAGCGGTATCCACTAAGTCTAATTCCTCATGATCAAGTTGTACAGTGGTTTTTACCTGTTTGACATTAGGTAATGTAAATTTGATACACTTTGTCTTTTTTCCATTGAGGAGTAGGTTATTAGCTTCAAACCACTGTACCACTTTAGTGAGAGAATTGTTTACTTCGTCAAGAGTTGTTTCGTAACGATTTATTTTAAACAAAAGTGATGTATCATCAGCAAACAATACTATTCCATGATTATCTTTGGCAAGATAAGGAAGATCATTAATGTAAATGAGGAATAGAAAAGGCCCTAAAATTGAACCTTGTGGAACCCCCATTTTTACAATCGATCCGGAAGACCGCTTTCCATTGACGTCTACCTTTTGCATCCTATTTTTTAAGTAGGAATTCATCATATCCAGTGCTACACCCCTAATTCCATAATGGTGCAGTTTTCTGACTAATGTTTCATGATCAACACAATCAAAAGCCTTGGATAAATCGCAGAAAACGCCAAGTGCATCACGTGACTCTTCCCAGGCTTCGAATATATTTTGAATTAACTCAACACCAGCATCGATTGTTGAGCGACCCCGTGTAAATCCAAACTGTTTACTATGTAACAAGTCATTATTACAAAAATGCTTAAGCAATTGAATTAATATTAATTTTTCAAATACTTTACTGAAAGTGGGTAGTACAGATATAGGTCTAAAGTTAGTGGGGTCACTGGTACTACCTGATTTGAATAGAGGAATTATTTTACTGTGCTTCATTAAGTCAGGAAACTCACCACAATCAATACAGTTATTAAATATTAATGCTAACTCGGGTGCAACGATATCAATCAATGATTTTACAACGTTAACGGAAATGCCCCACAAATCATTTGTCTTCTTATTGTTAATTAATTTGAATGCTTTAATAACGTCAGAGCAGTTAACGTGACAGAATTTAAAAACGTTATTACATTCAGGCACGTTATCCTCCAGTAAAGTAAGAGCGGCATTTGGTGAGGAGTTCAACGATTCTGTGGTAGAAACAGGAATATCCGTAAAGAAGCCTTCAAAAACAGAAGCAACTTCGGAGTCTGAAGTTACAGGCTTATTATCTACATTAAGTTTAAATTCACAATTTTTCCGTGTTGCTCTTCCTGTTTCTTCATTCACTATGTTCCAAGTAGTTTTGATTACATTGGAGCTATTTTTTATCTTAGTTTGAATATGTTTTGATTTAGCCACAATGCAATCTCTTTTAAACTCCTTGGAAAACAGTTGAACAAGCTGCTTGAACTCATCACTAGTATCATACTGTCGCTCTGCATACAATTCATATAATTTTTGCCTCTTTCTATGCAATTCATTTGTTGCCCATTCGTTAAAAACATTTGCATCAGCAGTTAAGACTGTTTTACTGGTGAATATTGATTTGAATATTTCACTGAAAGTATTAAAGAATATGTTATACATTTCATTAGGACTCAACCCATTTGGTAAAAAAGGGAGTTCCTTTGTAAGACTTGTTCTTATTTTTTCAATACGGTCCAACGTTACTGGTACAAAAGTTATTCTACGCTTTGATACATTTTTATTTAAATTTTCAAACTGAATTTGTTGTCCACAATGATCTGAATCTAATTTACTAATAATGTTTTTATTAACAGGTGTAAAATTTGTAAAAATATTGTCTATGCATGTGGCACTAGTTGCAGTTATTCTAGTTGGCTCCATAAACATATTGGATAAGTTATAGGATTTGAATAGATTCAATAACTTGCCACATAAAGGGCTACTTTCCAATATATTTACATTAAAGTCTCCGCATACAATAAGCTTTTTATTTGATTTAGAGAGTTTAAATAGTACTTCATCCATTACCTTTTCAAAAAGTTCAAAGTTAGACAAGGGCGGTCTGTATACAGACACAACAATAAATTGCTCCAATTCAACTGAAGATAGTTCTATTGTTCGCTCAACAGACAGGCTCACAATATCGTTTCGGTTCTTAAATTTTAATTTTTTATTCAACAAAATTAAGGAGCCTCCATGAATGGCATTAGATCTGGTGAACGAACTACCAACCTGGTGGTCACTAAAATTGAACATGTACTCATGGTTTTTTAACCAATGTTCAGTTACACATAAAATATCAATATTAAAATTATTAAGGAACAATTCAATCTCCAAATCCTTCCCTCTAATACATTGAATGTTCTGGTGGACCAGGTTGATGACATTACATTTTTTATTTTTTATTTAGGTAAAAAACATTACAGTTTACATAGGTTGCTTGTCTCCCGGGACAGGACATAGGTTGGCTACTTTTCAGAAGTTTCCGCGCGAATAAAAATAAACTTTAACCACGCGGACGAAGTCACGGGCATCAGCTAGTAATTAATAAGAACCTCCCTAGTGGCATGGTCTTCGGTGATATTATGATATGAG
Organism: Erebia ligea; assembly: GCA_917051295.2. Taxonomy (NCBI): domain Eukaryota; kingdom Metazoa; phylum Arthropoda; class Insecta; order Lepidoptera; family Nymphalidae; genus Erebia; species Erebia ligea. Next base: position 1,308,623 of record OU785234.1, on the reverse strand, counting down.
TGGAAGATCCCGGGTTCGATTTCCGGCAGAGGAAACTTGGTAAGTAATTTATAATCATTCCTAAAGCAACCGGCTTCGCATCCTGCAACCCACAAATCAGTGGAATACTTGATATGTAACGTATGCGTTGTAATATATATTATTTACTAGATGATGCCTGCGACTTCGTCCGCGTGGATTAATGTTTATCGATTCCCGCGGGAACTCCTTAATTTTCCGGGATAAAAAGCCTATGTCCTTCCTCGGGACACAATCTACCTCTGTACCAAATTTCGTCAATATCGGTTGAACAGATGGGCCGATAAAGTGTAGTTGACAGACAGACAGACAGACACACTTTCGCATTTATAATATTAGTATATATACATAATATAGTGTAGGATTTTTCTTTTTATGTAAAGGACAAATGCTAAGTTTTTTGTAGGCAAACGTGGTTTTTGCATGAGTATTGGTAGGGAACTAAAAAGGGTTAGTTTTACATTAAAAACTCAATTATCCTTCCTTTTAGCCACGCGAAAAAAACCACAGGTAACAGCTAGTGTTGTATAGAAATCCAATCCAATTCGTTTCCTTTTGTTTGCCAAACTAATTACCGAGAACACGCGAGAACAAAGAAATAAAGGAAATTTCATTATAAATGCAATATTTGCTGAACACCAAGTACAAGTCGTTTCTTGTTGAAATAATATTTTTCACGCGACGCATGCCGGCACGGATTAGCATAATATTACGACGCCGTACAACGCTTATGAAAGACTTATAACGACCAGACATTTTAATATATTAACATAATATAATGATATCATGTTCAACTTCATGTTGATGTTGATGAGGCTTAGAAACGAAAGTCACAAAAGATATAAAAAGAGTAAACAAGATAAACATAAAGAAAATTACCTAGAATATAAACATTTAGTTTTGCATGCTTTACAGGCGGAAAAAGTTGCATATTACAATAATCATATTAACTGCTTCATAAAAGACCCTAAAGTACTTTGGAAAAATCTAAAAAGGACGGTAATAACTAACAAGAAAAAACACCAAGACCTTCCCGATTCTCTCTGCAACCCTGACATGATCAACAAGCATTTTCTGGATATTCCTATCAGTAATACCCATAACTTATCAGACCTGACTTATTATGAATTTAATAGACTTGGGTCGTCAATCTTTACTCTTAAGCAGACTAATGAAGTTGAAGTTGCTAAAATTCTAAGAAGCCTAAAATCTAATGCTCAAGGTGTTGATGAGATTTCTCTGCAAATGCTTCTACTGACATTGCCCGAGAGTCTTTACACTATTACACGGATAATCAACCAATCTATAAAAACCTCAGTATTCCCAGACTTATGGAAAACTGCTATTGTTACTCCGCTACCTAAACTTGACAGCCCCTCTAGTTTAAAAGAACTGAGGCCAATTAGTATCCTTCCATGCCTCTCTAAGGTATTGGAAAAGGTGGTGAGTACTCAGATGACCGAATATTTAGAGGGAAATGGTATAATACCGACGTATCAATCTGGTTTCCGTAAAAGCCATAGCACAACAACTGCAGTTCTTGATGTAGTGGACAACATATTAGTAGCACAGGATCAGGGCAAGGGTACTACTCTTGTCTTGCTGGACTTTTCCCGTGCTTTTGACTCCATAAGTGTTGATCTCTTGTTATCTAAACTCTCTTTCTATGGTTTCAATAATGAGGCAGTAAAGTGGTTCCATAGTTACCTCAGTAACAGAGCACAGTATGTTAAAGTGGCTAGGAATGATGGCAGCCAAAAGTTGTCTTCCGTATTGCCGGTGATAAGAGGAGTACCTCAAGGATCAGTCCTCGGCCCATTGCTTTTTTCAATATATAGTGCAGATGTCACTTCCAAAATCGTGCATTGCAAATATCACCTGTATGCAGATGACCTGCAGCTATATTATTCATATAGTCCTCAGGATGCTTCAGAAGCTCAAAATAAAATAAATGAGGATTTAAATCGAATTGTGCAGTGGTCAAATACAAACTCCCTAATTCTTAATCCAATAAAATCCAAATATATGATTCTGGGTACAAAGAAGACTATAGAAAAAATTGATACGCAGCAACCTAAAATAAAAATTAACAATAATGATATTGAGAGGGTTTATGAAGCACGAAATCTTGGTATCATATTTGAGCCTCACTTACATTTTGAAAAGCATTTACTTGACGTAACTAGGCAGTGCTTCTATAGGTTAAAAATATTATATCGGATTCGTGCTTACCTTAATGTTGAAATGAGAATGCAGCTATGCGAGTCTTTGGTGCTGTCGAAATTAAATTATGCAGATGCAGTTTATGGACCTTGCCTGCTAGGTCGTTCTAAAAAGCTGATACAGCGGGTACAGAATGCGTGTATGCGTTTCTGTTTTCCAATACCACCAAGATCGCATATAAGCCCTCATATAAATCAAGCCAAACTATTAAATATGACCTCTCGACGTGATTTGCATTTTGCTTCCCTTCTATTTGGTGTTGTATTGACAGAGAAGCCAAAATATTTGTATGCGAAACTCAAGTGGCAAGGGGATCATAATCAATTTAACACGCGGGCGTCATATCGGCGTAATATGGCCACGCCCCATCATAGGACGGCTGCTTTCAGGGGGAGTTTCAGATTTGCAGCTAGTAAATGCTGGAACTCATTACCACCACCTTTACGTGTCCTAAAGACGGTAAATGCTTTTAAAGAAAGGTATAAAGCACATATTCTAGCAACACAAATAGCATAGACTAAAACATAAATAATAATATCTTAAGCAAATGATAAATACATGCAACCATTAGTTTAGTAGTAGTAGTAGGGGAAGTATTAGTAGTAGTAGGTATTAGTAGTGTAATATTGGTATTAGTATTAGTATTAGTATTAGTATGGGTATTATTAGTGTTTTGTAAATTTAGTATTAGAAACTTAGTATTAGTAATTAGTAACTTAAACTTTGCCCTGTTTGAGTAAGTTAATTAATTTAAAATATTATTTTTGTTTTTCATATTTTAAATATTTTTTTACAACTTATAGTTGGTACCAGTGATGGTCCGTGACATTTCGACCCTTGGGCCCCTCCTGAAAATCAGCGTTGCAGTATGTCAGGTAGGTACATGCATACCTTTCATGCTGTGGCACAGGCTGAGGAGGTGGCCCATTGACCACATTTAAGTTCCATACTAGTAGGTACATAGGTACGTTATGTAATTAATTTGTAAAGTGGTCAATAAACGTTTATTTATTTATTTATTTATTTATTTATTCAACTAGATTTGGGTTTTTATTTTAAAAGTAAATAAATAAATGAAACTAAAAAAATCCGTTTTATTTTCCGGGATGAAAAGTAACTTAGGTATGTATGGAATGTAGCCCGGGATACAACCTATCTTGTTCCTTTTTTTAAAAATCCGTTGAATAGCTGAGGGGCCCTGATAGCGTAGCAGACAGACAGACACACATGAAAAATCGCGTTTACTATATTATTAGTTTACAAAATAGCATTTTTCACGCGACGCATGCCGGCACGGATTAGCATAATATTACAACGCCGTACAACGCTCATGAAGGACTTATAACGACCAGACATTTTAATATATTAACATAATATTATGATATCATGTTCAACTAGATTTGAAAAGAAAGATTTATATTTATTTATTACTATTTATTCTCACCATTGTGCCACATTACAATACCTTAAGGTAAATGTTACCATGGCGCCTCCAGTAGCTAAGCATTAAACTCATGGTCAAGTCCTAAGAGGCACCCTGACAACACATGTCGTGTGTGGCACAATCTGAAAGAAGTCATCAGCTCAGCATAATGCAGAATGCCTTGCAATAAATTACAAGAGCATTCAGTGCTGATTTTCAGCTGGAGATACTTCACTATTTATACTATATTTTAAAATAAATCATAATATTGTAAAAGCTACAGAAAAAAACTTGGGTTTTTATTTTAAATCCCAATGGAACTCTTATTTTCCGGGATGAAAAGAAACTTAGGCATGTATGGAATATAGCCCCCAGGATGCAATGCAATCTACGATATCCTTGTACCAAATTTTTTAAAAATCGGTTGAACAGATGGGCCGTGAAGACGTAGCAGATAGATAGACACACTAAATCGCGTTTACAATGTTATTCGTATACAAAATAGTATTTTTCACGCGTCGCATGCCGGCACGGATTAGCATAATAATACTACGACGCCGTACGTTGCCGTACAACATTTATAAGTCATAAGTCATAAATAAGTCATAAGTCATAAATATTTATTCAAGTTTGGTAGATACACTACACTTATTGACGTCCAGTTACATAAAAATATGATGGTGATAATTTGTTACGGTATCTTAAAACTAAAGCTACGAGGGTTCCAAACGCGCCCAGGTCTGAGAAGAGCCCACAACAAACTCAGCTGGGTTTTTTTTTCATTATCACCATCTCACAAATCATCTTAACTAAGGAACTATCAGAGCCATTAGAGCAAATTATTGTCAACCTTCCTTGTCATTTTAGTAATAATGATTTAAAACGACTGTACAGGATTGGGTTCCACCAATAAGACACAAATTAGTTTCACAACACATCTTACCGACGCGGCGTCTGAACAGTGAGCTCTCGGCGAGGCTAACGCTCCCCGCGACCCCACCTCTACACCCCGCGCCGGTACGAGTGAATATTGTATTTATAATCCAATACACTACATCTACCTTTCACAAAATTAAAAATAAAACTTTATCTTCTCATCGGACACAATTATTTCAGATAACAAAATAAACGTATTCCTTATGATCAACAACTAATCTAATAACCTATTACAGATATTCTATTCTATAATCATACACTATATTATCACAGTATATCACAATATAAATATGTACGTACCTACAATTGTATATCTATAGATACACCAATATAAATGTATATGTACAGACGTCTGCATCGGACCGTGTCCGTTGTAAGAATTAACTGTCAACAGAATGACATCCGTATCACAATGTCTAACTCGCCTACCCGCCAGAATACCACATCTCTTCCTTGTTTTTTTTTTTTTTTTTTTTTTTAGCATTACTGCTAAAGCTTACATTTTGTCTATTACATATTTTAATAGCTGCAACTAGGAACTATGTATAGTTCTTAATATAGTGGGGTAATTAAGTTCACACAACTTAAGTCCCTGTGTTTGGTCTAGGATCATTGGAATGACCGACTGATTGACTTATTGATTGATGTTGCTTGCTAATAAAATATTATTATAACAATAACATTTAAATGACAATTGCTCATGATTGAGTAAATCAAATGTATCATTAAATGTAGGCTTTTTTTTTTTTTATTATGTAGATTTTAGCATAAGAGTGTTTTCCGAAGACATTTGAGTCCTCGTACGAGGTTGAAAACCATACCAAAAGAATATGCTCACTACTACTTTAATAACTTCAATGTGGTGTTTCCGCAGAACATCGATATAGTCGCATCAATTTGCGATTTGTTCACAAAAATATGATTCAGTGAGACCACTGACACTAAAGTATATTGGAAGATAGGGGAAGATAAGATCTTCCGTATCTTAAGACGGCGGCGGAGGGCGAATTTCCCATACAAACATAACACCAATATAATCTGTAATTCGAAAATATTTCCACCACATTATGCAAATATTTAGACTGAACTTGTGCTTATCTAGGTCCCTGGATAATAACGTTTTCAAAATAGTTTCCCAAAATTAAATGTAAGCGCATTACGCTTTGCATATTTTTACGACATAATTGACATGTTTTCTCCTTATTTGTTTCATATTAAAACCAACGATATGGTACTAATTAATCAGGAACATAGCTTATATTGTCAAGTTACAGAATACCATCACGTTAAAAACACTACAAGTTTTCATTAATCATTTTTGGCATTTACGGAACAAGACTAAATGTATAACAAATTCTGAACGCTCACACTGCTATCACGCTTGCACGCGATCATGTGTCATCAGCCAAATAGAGATAGCAATAAACCGGCAAATTCACATTTGCGGGTTGAATAGAAATCGCGAGTGGCGTTCGCCGGCCCCTTAAAATTCATCGCTTAACATTAAATAAGGTAGCTGAGAAAAGGGTATGTAACTACAATATGTGATATGTTACAACCCTATGGATTTATAGTAGAAACTATTGCTAAATCCTAACTGACAAATTCCCAAACAATATTTAAATCGAAATAATTATAAGGTTTACAATATTATTGATTACATTATGAAGGAATTATATATATTGATTTACGTAATCAACGTTTTAAGGACCAAAATGTAACCAATTGCAATGCAATATAAATACATAATTAGGAAGTGATATGATATTCGTTAGAAATAATTTATAATCTATCCCTGCTTTATCTTATATCTAACTTATCTTGGCTGCTAATATTCTGATACCTCAAATTACTTGCGTTTATTGAAAATATATTTATTACGATTGACATTATGGCAAAAGTATTAGAGGTGAATCGTAAATTATTATTTCATGGCCCAATGTAAATAAAAGTAATCAATGCAATTTCCATAATTTATGGCAAGTTTTCTGATCAATAGATCACACAATAAGGAACAATAATTGTACTGTTTTCTATACAAGATAGATAGATAGATATTATGATATAAAACATCTTTTCATTGCCTCAACAAGGAATAATAACAGCAAAACTGTTATTGTATGGTCATAAAAATCTATAACAAATTACCGAATAAACTCAAAAAACTCAATTCGCCATTATATAAAAGGGACATTTCAATACCTTTTTGAACATTTTATTTATTATCATTTGGTTTTTATTCAGTAAGAATTCTTGAATTCAAGAATATATTATTCAATATTTGGACGTCGGTAACATCGATTTACCAACTAAGGATACAACATTACCTACAAATCAATACTCAAAAAGCGTCCACAATCGCTTATACAAACACAGCTATAGATAATATAGAATGAGACACCAAACGGTTCACAAAAACCAACCATATAGCTTTATATTTAGGGTTCAATTTTTGTAGTATATCAATATTTATAGTGTGACAGTTAACATAATATTTCATCATGTGGGTACTGTAATAATTACGTACAATAAACAGTCTTGAACTAGCAAACAGAGTTTTACTACATGGTGGCAGCGGTGGGATAAGTTTTTAAATGTATTTCGGGGTTGGAGATCCGAATTAGGAGAGTTATTTACGTTTTGTGTTGAGATTGGTACGCAAGTGCATAAATAATAGTGATGGAGCACGCGCGACCGCCGCTGGAGCTAAGTATCGAGGGCAACCCCGCGGCGCGGGCCGACGCGTGGACTAAATGGTGGAAGCAGTTTGAGATATTTCTCAAGGCTTCAGGTACAATAAAGGAGACACCTGATGTGCAGGCCAGCTTGCTAATAAATCTAATCGGTCCTGAAGGTTATGAAATATTTTCGACATTTACGTATGCCAAGGACGAAAGTGCAGAAAATTTAAAGTGTTTAAAAGCTAAATTCGATGCCTACTTTGGAACGCAAAAAGTGAATGTCACGATGCTGCGATTTAAGTTCTTTACGAGAAACCAAAGTGAAGGTGAAACAATCGGAAAATACGTAACTGCGCTCAAATTACTCAGCCAAGATTGTAAGTTTGAGCATTTAACGGACGAATTAATAAAAGATCGTATTGTTTGCGGTATAACTAATAATGTCGTTAGAGATCGATTACTGAGGACCGACGACTTAAATTTAGCGAAGGCGGTACAAATATGTGAGGCCGATGAGATATCAAGACACGAAAGTCGACAAATAGAGGAAGCTAGTTCTAGTTCGAGCGGACGGGTTGACGCAGTGGCCGGGCGCAGCGCTCGCGAGGCCGCGGCCGGGCGGGCCCAGCATCGCAGTGGCGGCGGCGGCGCTTCGGAGCCGAGGCGCGCACGCAGCTCCTGGCGTGGAGCTGACGGGGTGCGTCAGCAGGAGCGCGGGGCCGCGCGCAAAGAGCGCCGTGCGTGCCGTCGTTGCGGAAGTGATTATTGTGAGGTGCAGCGGTGTCCAGCTGTTCAGGCAACATGTTTTGCCTGTAAAGGGCGCGGTCATTTTGCTCGCGTGTGTACAATGGCCGGTAAGCGGGTGCATAATCTTAGTGAATGTGTTGAGTCGGAAGACTCTGATGATGATATCATCTATGTGAATGTGATTGGTAGTAGTGAAAATAATAAAATACGGTCAAAAGAATGGACTGAAATATTGGACTTTTTTGGTAAGCCCTTATCATTTAAATTAGACACGGGATCAATGTTGAATATTTTATCAAAATTCGATTATGTAAATTTAGGCTTCAGTATTAAAAATTTAAGCCCTTACAGTGGACGAGTACACTCTTACACTGGCAATATTGTACCAATAATAGGACAGTGTAACTTATTAGTTAATTATAAGCAGCGTAAATACAATATAAGATTTGTAGTATGTAACATGCAATGTCAAAATATACTAGGATTAAGTGCATGTGTGAAGTTAGGCTTGATACAACGGGTGGATACACTCGACATAGATAAGGGTTATACCGACTTATTTTCGGGTCTAGGGAAGTTGCCAGGAATTCATAAGATTGTTATAGATACATCTGTGCAACCGAGTATATGTCCATCACGGAAAATTCCATTAGGGCTTAGGGACAAGCTTTACGATGAGTTACAGCGTATGGAGGAGTTGGACGTAATCCGTAAGGTCCAACATCCAACCGAATGGGTCAATGCTATCGTAATCACTGCGAAAAAGAACGGAGACATACGTGTGTGCTTAGACCCGCGACCGTTAAACTGTGCGATCAGGCGCGCGCACTTCACTCTGCCTACGGTGACTGACCTTGCGTCGAGGCTTAGCGGTGCGTGTTTCTTCAGTGTTCTAGATGCTCGCTGTGGCTTCTGGATGTTGCAGCTGGACGACGCCAGCGCGGACCTGTGTACCTTCAGTACACCATTCGGGAGATACCAGTTCCTGCGCTTACCGTACGGCATAAGCTGTGCACCAGAGATGTTTCATGCGAGGGTACGGCAACACCTGGAAGACCTGGAAGGGGTCGACTCATTTATAGACGACATTGTCGTGTGGGGTAAGACTCGGGAAGAACACGATTTTCGTTTAAAGCGGTTATTAGAGAGAGCACGGGAAATAGGCATGAAATTTAATAAAGATAAATGTAAATTCGGTGTTAAAGAGATTACGTATTTAGGGCATATTTTTGATGAGCGCGGTATGAGGCCAGATGTAAACAAAGTGAAAGCTATTTTGGAAATGCCTGAACCTAGCGATAGAAAATCGTTGGAGCGATTTCTAGGTATGATTAACTACCTGGCAAAGTTTATACCGAATTATTCGCAGTCAGTAGCTGTGCTTAGGGATCTTCTCAAAAAGAATACAGAATGGGTTTGGGATGTGGTGCATTCGCAGGCGGTGAGGTCACTGAAAGATAAAGTTGCATCGGCACCGGTGTTAGCGCTGTACTCTACGGAGCTTCCTGTGGTGCTGCAAGTCGACTCGAGCTCCGAAGCACTTGGTGTGGCGCTTCTCCAGGCGGGTCGCCCAGTTGAGTTTAGTTCTCTGACCCTCAGCAGCTGCCAGGTCCGATACGCGCAAATTGAAAAAGAAATGCTCGCCATTGTTTTTGCATGCGAGCGTTTCCATCAGTATATCTTTGGAAGAAGCGACGTGACTGTACAAAGTGATCATAAACCCCTTGAAGCCATTTTTAAGAAACCGTTGTCTTCTGTGCCGGCTAGGTTACAGCGCATGCTGTTGCGGGTTCAAAAGTATGACTTTAAGGTAGTATATACTCCAGGAAAATTTATGTATATAGCGGATACGTTATCTCGAGCACCGTTATCTGACTGCATGTATGAAAATTTGAATGAAAGTTTAGAGGCACAAACTTGTTTTATGATTAGTAATTTGCAATTTAGTGATCAGAAATTAAATTTGGTTAAGGAACACATAGCTAGAGATGAGGAATGTCAAGACTTGGTAAAATATATAATGGATGGATGGCCTAAAAATAAATATGAAGTGAAAGTTAATCTTAGGGTCTATTGGTCATACCGTGAGAGTCTGCAGTATATAGATGGGCTGATATTAAGGGACTATTTGTTATTCATACCGGTAGCATTGCGAGGAGATATGCTAGAAAGAATTCACGAGGGACACCTCGGTGTCGAGCGGTGCAAGCGGCGCGCAAGGCAGGTGATGTTCTGGGCAGGTATGTCACGGGATATCGAGCGCATTGTCCGTGATTGCGTGACTTGCGAACGGCATGCGGCAGCGCCGCGCCGTGAACCGCTTTTGCCGCACGCTGTACCTGCGGTGCCCTGGCTCAAAGTTGGGTCAGATATATTCGAGTATGCGAAAAAGTATTATCTTATTTTAGTCGATTATTTTTCCAACTTTGTTGAAGTCAATGAGTTAAACGGAATTAACAGTAAGTCGGTAATTAAAGCGATGAAGGAACAATTTGGCAGGCATGGCATTCCGGCTGAACTAATAACAGACAACGCCACGGCATATTCATCGAGCGAGTTTCAGGCTTTTCTTAAGGCATGGGATATTAAGCACGTGACGTCTTCTCCCCTGTACCCTCAGAGTAATGGTAAGAGTGAACGTAGTGTCCGCACGGTTAAGAGTTTGTTAAAGAAATCCATTGATTCGGGTAAAGATTTTTACTTAGCGTTGTTGAATTATAGAACTGCACCACGGGAAAACATGGATTCCCCTGCGCAAATTCTAATGGGTAGGAGGCTGAACACGCGATTACCGACGTGTCACGAACTATTAAGTCAATCAGTTGACCGAGAAAATAACTATAAGGCTTTATTGGAGCAGCAACAAAAACAAAAATCAAATTATGATAGGTCTGCGAAAGTTCTTCCGCCACTTTGCGTCAATGACAAAGTTGTGATAGTAGACGGTAAGGAACGTAAGTGCGCAAAAGTGGTTCAGCAGGCTCGGGAACCGAGGTCGTATGTAGTCGAGGATCAAAACGGGCGTAAATATAGGCGGAACAGGCGACACCTTGTGCGTAGACGGCTGTCGAGAGAGGCTGAGGGGTCAGGAGAGCAGATAAAAATGGAATGCGATGAAAGTCTAGCTCAATCTGGTACGAGCGGGACGGATACCGTAAAATTCGGCACGGGTGCGGGTCCTACGTCCGCGAGTACCAAGGCAGAAGGTTGTAATCAGGAATATAAAAATACTCCTCGTAAGACTTGTCCTTCGCCTCGTGATCCTGTGATGACGAGGCGACAGGCCCGATTGAAGAATAAAAATATTTCAGAACAGTAATCTTGAGTCTTGATTCGTGCATAATATGTAAGTGTGAGTAAATTGCATTTAATTTTTTTTTCTCTTCTTTTTATTCTATTATTATTGTACCTGAAATAAATTGTTTGATGTCGCTAATATTGTAATACTTACTACTTTAATTTCATGTAAGGCATGGTGAATATTGGGAATTATGTACATTTTATAGATTACAATACTATAATATAAAATGCAATTGTTGGTAAATTCCATGCCAACAAATGGTAACCATATTAGACTTATTAATTATCAATATTATTATTCCTTGGGAGGATGGAAGAATGTTATCAATGAAAAAAGTAGAAAATTGTCGTTAGATGTAATTTCGTAGTAATGATTTTTTGTAATTAGTATACCCAGTATAATCATTTGTTTTATTAGAGAAAGGGAAGGATGTAGTATATCAATATTTATAGTGTGACAGTTAACATAATATTTCATCATGTGGGTACTGTAATAATTACGTACAATAAACAGTCTTGAACTAGCAAACAGAGTTTTACTACAATTTTGTAATAACAATTCGACACATACGACATTTTGTCGCCTAGCGTACTCATGCGCGACTGAGGCGAAAATTGTTCACAATATCTATTTGTGCACAATTTGACCGTGCCGTTTTTTGCGTTTCGATGGTGCATCTAAGGTATTGGTAAGTCAATGGTCGGTAATGACAAAATCCGACAACTTGATAATAATATTGTCTATACCTTATTTTTCCAAATAAATTGTGACTTTACTTTACTATGGATAGATAAATTCCTTATCGCCATATAAACATCCAGATATAAGTAATATATAAAACGAGGATTTAATTCAAACTCGGGCAATACTCCGATATCGAATATTATTGATTTTACATATTAAAAATAAGTAAATAAGGATTAAAGGGACTTCATTTTACTGTGAGAATGTATTTTCCAACTATGGCATAAGATTTAAGGGCTTTGAACTTAAATCAACCAAAGGAAATCATAAACATACTCGCGAATACGATGACCGCTTTTCCATCTTCCACTGTTAGCCTCGTTTTACAAATTATTAACTTAAACATTACTTTACCCATAATATGTGCCGGGTACTCCTCTAAATTGTATGCACCATAATTAACCCATTGTACTCTGTCAGCAGTCAGTACAGTTTTTGTAAACCAGCGATGCTTACTTACATGTACCGCTCCCAATCCGGGTTGGCGTTCACGAACGCTGTGACTAATTATTTATCCCAATTTAAATTATGACATGCAACACTTACTGCGGATACAGTTTTGATAAACTGATAATGATGGAACCACTCTATTGCAAGCCTTCATTATCAGGGTTGGATCACAACAGCTGACTATCAAGCACTCACTGGAACTTAAAGTCTTTAATATAACACTGCAAGCTGAGCTTTCACAGTAGGTTTGTTCCGTTATGGCAATCTCACTAGGAAAACCCGAAACGGCCACACTGATCACCACCATTATGAGAGGTGATCTCCAGTCCTTAAGAGTACTATGCTCATTGTATTGTACTGCTGGCCATTTGTCATTTATGAGTACTGTACTGTATTATAGTACTTTTCAGTAAATAGTATTACTGTGGGTGACAACCAGAAATAGGTATTAATAACCTATAACAATATATTATATATTTTAAAAGTAATTTTATTATTTGCCCACTTCTGGAATTATGCTTACAAATTACTTTCCCCACTTTTCCCAGCGTAAATCAATTGAGGCTGGGTCACCCTCACAGTCTAAGGGCTCCATTGGCGGTATTTGCAACATGGCTTTGGAGTTTGGAACTACCTGCAACCAAGCGTTTCTATAGGTACCGTTCTAAAAACATAGAACTACCTCTTAAGTTTTTTGTAGGTACCGTTCTAATTTATATAGAACTACCTTTTGAGCTTTTATAGGTACCGTTCTAAGAACATAGAACTACCTCTTAAGTTTTTTGTAGGTACCGTTCTAATTTATATAGAACTACCTCTTGAGTTTTTATAGGTACCGTTCTAAGAACATAGAACTACCTCTTAAGTTTTTTGTAGGTACCGTTCTAATTTATATAGAACTACCTCTTGAGTTTTTATAGGTACCGTTCTAAGAACATAGAACTACCTCTTAAGTTTTTTGTAGGTACCGTTCTAATTTATATAGAACTACCTCTTGCGTTTTTGTAGGTACCATTCTAATTTACATAGAATTACCTCTTGGAGTCTTGTAGGTACCGTTCTAGTTTGCCTAGAACTACCTCTTGGAGTCTTGTAGGTACCGTTAGATTTTCATCGAACTACCTCTTGAGTTTATTATATAACTGTCCTTTTGACTACCTCTCACACTCAGCATCAACTTCACTTGTTGTCAACATAATAATGTAATTTAAAAAAAATGTTACCATGATATGTAGGTATATAGATCCACTAAGTGATTGATTTAAGTTCGTGTTACATAAAATTATAAACCAACAATCCTAACGTTTAAAACCGATATGATAACGGTAGTCAATTAAAAAAAATTAAGTAATAAAATAACACCGTACATTTAGGCTTATTAAGCCTTCTAACATACTTACAATGTAGGTATCACTGGTTTGTTATATTTTGCATTTTGTAACTGACGTCGTTTAATGTACATACATAATCAAACCTGATTATTTTCAAATCTAATACCGCTTCGTCTAATAACAATACCTAGTCGAAACGCCGTATTGATAAACGAACATTGAATGAACATAACCCAACCATCAAAATATATCATTGTAAGTTCATGGTAACTATACTTTATAGTATAGGTATACACCTTCATAGATTTTACATGTTGACAACAAATTATTGAGGCATTACTGATACTTAATGTGGGTAGGTACGCAACTTAACGATTTCAGATGTTTTAGGTACCAATCAATATTACACGACCGGTTTTATATTTTAAAAGCGTTATATATTTAGCTTATTAGATTACATCTTCCCTTTATTAGTATAAAATAAGCAAATAATTTAACACTGGATAATTATACTACTTATCGTGATAAAACTGGTCATGTTTACTGATTTACCTCTAAGTTTCATTTGATATTTTTCTTATTGGCGCATAGGTACGTACCTTGAATCTTTATATCCTGGCTGGGTCGCCACTTGTACAGGATTGGGTTCCACCAATAAGACACAAATTAGTTTCACAACACATCTTACCGACGCGGCGTCTGAACAGTGAGCTCTCGGCGAGGCTAACGCTCCCCGCGACCCCACCTCTACACCCCGCGCCGGTACGAGTGAATATTGTATTTATAATCCAATACACTACAACGACCAACCATTTAAATATAGGTATTATTATATAATTTACATAATATATTTGCATTTCTCAAATAAGCTCAAAACTCTATCGACCTTTTAACTATTTTCAAAAAAGCAAGTGTTTCATGTTTCGGAATGTCCTTCCACCGAATTTCGGCCCGCGGCGTCTAATGTCCATAGCCTCTCATCTGTCGGGCCGCCATTACGTGAATCCCGCGCGTCTGCGGCGCCATTTTGTGATTTGCGGCCGCCAGCCGGCCGCGCAATTATAAATATTTATATCTCGAATTACCTGTTCGAGTTACATAAACACAGAACATCAGTCAAATCTTTACGAACTAGCGCTATAGATTAAAGTTAAAAAGGTTATCTGTTTCTCAATAGACTCTCATAGCGGCACTCTGTGAAAATTACGGTTCATGTGAATGTGATACAGTACGCTGACAGACTGATGGACGGACGGCCAGCGGAAGCTTAGCAATAATAAATGTCCTCCCGATGGAATTTTGGCCATCTGCGCGGGAGTTATTATACGGTCCCATTGGCAGACCTTGGGTATGGAACCCTAAAAAGGAACTTACTGAGGCTCATGTTCAGTCAGCAACTCTTCAAAATGGAGTCGTATCGTATGCGCAGGCGGCGCTCGGACCTCAGTGACGCAGTAGACGTCATCAGGGTAGGGGCGAGGGAACCCGGGGCTGGAGACTGTAGCGTGCGGGTGCGAGTGGGACAGCACTATCGACTCGTTGCATTGCACTCTCGACGCTTTGTAGGGATCTGTAACAATAATAACATGGTGAAAAATGTATAACTCTACGGAACATTTGACGACCTCCGTGGCCCAGTTTTGAACGTTGTTGTCTTAACGTGCGGAGGTCCCGGGTTCGATCCCCGGCAGGGTCAATTTGGGAATTTGTAATTTCTGAATTTTCCCTGGTCTGGCCCGGTGGGAGGCTTCGGCCGTGGCTAGTTACCACCCTACCGGCAAAGACTTGCCGCCGAGCGATTTAGCGTTCCGGTACGATGCCGTGTAGAAACCGAATAGGGGTACTGGGTTTAATATAACTGCCATGCCCCTAACAGGTTAGCCCGCTACCATCTTAGACTGCATCATCACTTACCATCGGGTGAAATTCAGTCAAGGGCTAACTTGTAGTGGATAAAAAAAACACCAGCGCTGTATCGTATCGTAATCTACTTATAGTATAACACTAATATTATAAATGCGAAAGTGTTTGTTGGTTTTTTGGTTTCCCTATTGGTCTGTTGGTTTGTCCTTCAATCACGCCGCAAGGAAGCAAGGATCGACGTGAGTTTTGGCATGGGTATAGTTGAGGACGTATGCTTCTTTTTATCCCGGAATATTAAGGAGTTTCCGCGGGAGTAACAAAAAACTGAAACCACGCGGACGAAGTCGCGGGCATCAGCTAGTCAAATCCTTACTAATATTATAAATGGGAAAGTGAGTTTGTTTGTATGTTTGTTCCGCTTTCACGCCGTAACTACTGAACGGATCTGGATGAAATTTGGCACAGAGATAGATTATAGTCTGGAATAGCACATAGGCTACTTTTTATCCCGGAAAACTAAAGAGTTCCCGCGGGAACCGAAAAACCTCAATCCACGCGGACGGAGTCGCGGGCATCAGCTAGTTATCACATATAGAAGTACAATTGGGTATTTGACTACTATTCAAATAAATTATTATTTAGTGATTATTATATAGAGGATCTTCCAAAAGTCTTAATATCCACGTCCTCTGATAGTTTTATGTTGAATTACCATTTTAACCAGATGAAGACTTTTAGACAGTTCTACTGAAGGTATCTACAGCAAGTTGGCTTTACTCCACGTCTTTGACTTTGGCAAGTCCACTACGCTCACCAGATTTTGATCTGCTAACCTTGCTTTGTCAATGCGTCTCTATTCGCAACCGGATCATTCATTACTCTATTAAAGTAAAAAAGTGCGTCGAACTTTGATGACGTCAGAATTTTAAATTTCATACAAAACCCCATACTACGCACGCGATTTGACGTTTGATAAAAAGTTGCTAATTTGACTAGTTGTCAAATACATAATTTGTCTTGTCATTCGGTTACTGAAAACGTTATTATCACATTATGGACCACAAGCTCACAAAACTATACGCTTATCGTATCCTCCAGGGCGTCGTTCCTCACCAAGTTTCGTGGTTATATGCTATTCGCTCGACTCGCCATTTATTATCGTGACACGTACTACCCCCCTAGGAACTTCTCGTATAGTTACTTATCCGTAGAATAAGGCGGGAATAAAAATAGGCTTTTTGCTTCCTGTGGGAACTCCTTAATTTTCCGGGATGAAAAGTAGCCTTGAGCTAATCCTAATTTCATCCAGATCCGTTCAGCCGTTCAAGCGTGATTGAGTAGCAAACATCCATCCATCCAAACTTTTGCATTTATAATATTAGTACAGACAAGTAGTATAGATGTGAGAGTGTCTGCTGTCTGTCTGTCTGTCTGTTACGGTTTCACGGCCCATCTTCAACCGACCCACGAATCCACGCAGATGAAGTCGCGGGTATCGTCTAGTATAGTTATAATTAAAGTGTAACGGGACGATTTCATTTTAATTGGAGGAAGCAGACTATCGATATAGAGTCAAAAATATATTTTATTGATAATATTTTGTTTGTCTGTTTGTGCATGCATCATGCAGAGGCTATTGGACGGATTCAAAAGTAACTTGGCATACTAGACTTAGGTGTGTAGAGTACAATATAAAACACTACTTTCCTGTAAAAGAAAAGAACGAAATAAATATTTTCCTTAATTTTTGTTTTATTTGGCGTGTCTTAGATATGTATATGTATATGAAATATATATACAGGGTATACTGTATATACTGGTAATTCAGTACATTACTGTATTTAAGTGCTTATCGGGGAGGTCATTAGCTATGACTTGAGCGCCATATATATTATTTATTTTTATTAACTTGTCACTTATACATTATATCAGAGTATTATTGTAATTAATCAAATTAAAACTAATTGCACCCTTTAAAAAAATAGCGGCGGAAAACTAACAATTTTTATGAAAAATCCCAAAAATTGCTCTATTTCTCAAAAAAATTATAGTGTATATTTTGAGGCAGATTTTTTAAAAAACATCTCTGTTTTAAAAGCTTTCTTTCGAAATATCAAAAAAAATCTTTTATGGGGCTAAATAACTATAGATTATAGTCACAGACATAGATTAAAATCTGGAATAGCAAATAGGCTACTTTTTATCCCGGAAAATTAAAGAGTTCCCGCGGGAACCAAAAAACCTTAATCCACGCGGACCAAGTCACGGGCATCAGCTAGTAAGCTATAAAATAAAAAAAAATGTAGTCTTAGTATAATTCTATAATATATTTTTTTTTATTTTTTTTGTTAACTTTAATTTAAAAAAATATTTGACCCATATTTAAATCAGATGCATATACCCTATTCGTTAATTATTAAGAGAGACTATTCGAAAACAGACAATAAGTATTTGATGTATCCAGCTAATGATGTTGCATTGTGTTGTAACGCTGAAAAACTTTTTAGAGAAAACATGGTCATCTCATCAATAAATAATTTGTTACCTAGCTGTAGCTTTGTTGCTATTTGTGTATTTGATTTAAAAAAATTAAAAGATAGTTTTATTTTACTTCGTTAAACTAACTCATTAGAGTCCTATGATTTCACCAGTAAGACTATCGATAATACTATGCTAGAGTCAAGACAACACTATTTCACGCACACATTTACATTTCATTTTTTGTAACACCGTAATCTGTCACTGTTGGTCTTGTTGACCGAGCGAAGCGAAGGTCTCTGAGTCTACTTGGGTGAATTGGCACTTGTCCGTCCGTCCGTCCGTCTGTCAGAGCCTTATAACTTCTGAATTGCTGGACATAATTACTTCAAATTTAAATATAATATGTAAACCGATGGCCTCCCGCCGAATATGGCTTAAAAAGTTATAAAAATCTTTATTTCAGGGGGGCTCTCATAGAAGCGAATGCGAAGTAAAATATTTTTTATAGCGTTACATAGGGTTGCAGTATATCATTTTAAAGATAATTAGGAGTAGAGTCCAAAAATCTTTTTTTTTGAATTTTTCTCCTAAAATTGACGAAATGGGGGGCTTTCAAAGTGGCGATTTTCTAACGTCCAAAGTTGACCTCAGAACTCTCAATTTTCTGAACTCTCAAGCCTGAAACTTGATCAATTATTTGAATTATATCCTGTACTTGAACAACAAATACTAAAATTAGATAAATATTATAAGGAAACGAAATTATTTAATTTTTAATGATGATGATATTTTTAAGTAACAGAACTTCACACTGATGTCAATAGATGGCGCTCTGTGAAACCGCGAGGTCTCAGTTCGGGGCGAACCACTAGTATATAATAAGTCTATGGTTCTAGCTATACTTTCCTGTCAAACATTTGACGTTAGGTAATCGGGTTCTAGGTTCTAGGCAGGACAACGTCTGCCGGGCCCGCTAGTAAATAATAAAGATGTGAGAAAGTGCTACTCATTAGGGCCTTGAAGAGAACGCAATACTGTGAACTAATCCCGAAGGAAGACGTCTTGGGAATATCAAACGAGCAACAAACTTTGCCCCCGCGATGGAATGCCTTGAGACGTGTTTGTTCCATCCAAGGTTGAGACCTCATTATTTAGACGACCTCCCAAACGCGGTGGTCAGCGCTGTTATCTTATAAGAGAGAGGATCTGGGTTCGATCCCCGTCAGGGTCAGTACGAGAATTTTTAAATTTCTGTATTTTCTCTGGTCGGGTCTGCTGGGAGGCTTCGGCTGTGGCTATTTACCACCTTACCGGAAAAGTCGTACCGCCAAGCGATTACCTTCCGGTTCGAGGTTCCGGAAATACCCAGCTGAGTTTGTTGTGGGCTTTTCTCAAACCAGGGCGCGTTTGGAACCCTCGTTGCTTGACTTTTAAGATAACGTAACTGATTATCACCAACATGTTTTATATGTAACTAGATGATGCACGCGACTTCGTCCGCGTGGAATAAGTGTTTTATTCCCGCAGGAACTTTTTAATTTTCCGGGATAAAAAGTAGCCTATATCCTTCCCCGGGAAACAAACTATCCCTATACCAAATTTCATCAAAATCGGTGGAACAGATGGGCCGTGAAAGCGTAGCAGACAGACAAACAGGCACACTTTCGCATTTATACTATTAAAGTATGGATTGGACGTCAATGAAAGAAAGAAAGAAAGAAAGAAAAACATTTATTTCCAATTTTGCCATGCACATGCCCTCACCTCAAGGGTATGCTACCCCTGTATGCAATGAGTATACAGTGTACATAATTTGAATAAATAAATATGGATTGATTGATGCCGTGTAGAAACCAATTAGAGGTATACGAGTATATTGGATATAATATAACTGCCATACCCCTAACCAGGTTAGCCCGCTACCATCTTAGACTGAACATCACTTACCACTTGCTGAGATCGCTATCAAGGGAAAACTTGTAGTGGAGTGAAAAAAAGCAGATCCGGAGGGACGATAAGGAACGATGACGTCTGCGGAATACCAAACGAGCAACAAACTTTACCAGCGTGGTGAAATGCGTTAAGACTTCATTATTGTGTAGAACAACTCTTTTATAAGCGAATATATAATTTGTTTTGTTATAAGAAAGTTGCCGAGATGAATAAAGGCTATTGTTTTTCCTGGAATATCAAAGAGTTCCCACGGAAAACACATGTCGTTCTGCGTCGTATTCCTCATTACTGAGGGTCGTGACCCCTTTCCATTAATCAAATAATGGTAGGTGTTTTTTTGGGATAATAATGCGGTGGGTTCCCACATTCTTCCGCATACGACTCGACTAAGCGTTAACTTAACCATTATTATCAGATGTTAGTGATAATAACCGGGACCGACGGCTTAACGTGTTCTCCGAGGCACGGAGGAAACGAAAAGGCCAGATTTGAAACTCCAAATTCGGTCACCCATCCAGTTACCGACTGGGGTCAACGTTGCTTAACAATCGCAATCGACTGATATACGTTGTCACAACTAGGCCACTCGTCCCTCAACTAGGCCACTCGTCCCTCAACTAGGCCACTCGTCCCTCACTAGGCCACTAGGCCACTCGTCCCTCAACACGAAAACGGAAAACACATATAGATCTAGATAGACACATATAAATCTACACAGAAGAAGACAGGCATCAACTCAAGTAAAAGTGCAGTAAAAATAAACATAAGTTAGTAAATCCGGGTTTAAAACTCCACCCGGTTATGAATGTTATGATTATGGCGTGGTTTTAGAGGGAGTGATTCAGGCGCCGTTAGCCGCGGGTAACTCGTAAAGAGAGCAGTAAGGACGCGGGTTTATAAACCGAACCGAACGGAGCGTCGGGTCTCAACGCGATGGGATAAAGAAACTAAGAAAGAATAGTAGATTATTAACCAAGGGGATAAAGCAGTGTCTTCTGTCGCGGGTGACGATTTAAATCGCGAGCGTAACGAAGGACTCGAGGTTTACTCCCGAGCGTAGCGAGGGTGTTAAAAACTTAAATCACGAGCGAAGCGAGGGATTTAAGACGAGTCCTGAGTGTAGCGAGGGATTTAAGTTCACCCAAGACTAAGACAGCTTTATCACCGAGGAAAATACTCTACTTTTCGTACCATTTGCGAAAAAATTAACACAATAATAATATGAGATAAGCATTTATTAAAAATAATGACAATTTTAAAAGTAAAAGTTAACATTTGAAACATTGGTCCAATTATTGATAGAGAGAGTTACATTTTTGTTTGGTACATTTATAGTTTTTAAATAATTTTCCTTGGATTTTGTTGGAAGCAAATTATTTATAATTGCGGCAGCATTTGCACTGATGGAATCCGACAATTCACTGTCACTGTCGCTTTGATTTAACATCGTAACGTATTTTTAGAACATTAACTTATTTATAAAAATAAATTAAAATAAACTTAACGTTTATGTATTTGAAGAAAACAAAAACGCGGCAAATTTCTAGACTAATATTTTTTTGTCGGAAAAGCAAAGGCATCTAGCTCATACGGCCTCGTCGGTTTTCGTCATTTTATTTAATAATCATAACTGCATAATAAATGCGTATTCCTTTTTCAAAAAGATGTTGCTTTATATACAAACTCAATGGTGTAAACACAGATGTAGTGTGTGTTCCGTTATAAGCACTGCGAGCACTGGCAGTGCTCTTTACTGGGGACTTCCAGTGCTCTCAGTGTATTTCGGAACGCACCCTTAGTTTAGTATTAAATTTCGGTAAGTATTCCAAATTTAAATCACATTCTCCCCCTAGAGGATGAATGAAATCCAGTACAATTTTCTTTCCCTGTTTTTAACAGATTAAAAATGACTATTGTTATGTTCGCTTTTTGTGGCATAGAATGTCACTTTTTTGAGCAAGTGGTACGAAAAAAACATTTATTGACTAACTAGCTAATGCCCGCGACTTCGTCCGCGTGGATTTTAGGTCTTATGGAGTCCCGTGGGAACTGGTTTTTTCCCAGTATAAATGTATATATTATGAATATATATATGAAACTGAATAAATGACCGTCAGTCTGACAATATATTTGAAGATCTCTCTACTGTCTTATGTCTCATTTACTTAATTTTGTATATGGAGTTTTTTTAACCCAATTTTTTTACTTTTCCGTACAATTTTTCAAACATTTTCTTTCATAAGAACCTTCTCCTTACAATAACAAACACAACAAAAAAAGAATTAGCGAAATTGGTCCAGCCGTTTACGCGTGATGCCGTGACCAAGGGAAATAGGGATTCATCTAAATATATAAAAGGCAAAGGTGACTGACTGACTGACTGACTGACTGACTGACTGATCTATCAACGCACAGCTCTAACCACTGGTCGGATCGGTTTGAAATTTTGCACTCAGATAGCTATTATAACTTTCATCTAAATTATATAAAAGGCCTTTTATATAATTTAGATGAAAGCCAAATTGCCATGTTTCATGGATATTATTTGAAAAATATTACTTAAAAAATAACTTTAAAATCAGAAATTTTCTTACAAATTTTCATCCCCTATGCGATGCCTTTGGGGGTGATGTGATGACTTATTTAAATTGAACTTAACGTGAGCGAAGCCGCGGGCAAAAGCTAGTTTATATATATATAGAGATTGTGCCACACAGAACAATGCCTTTAAGGTAAATGTTTTTCGACGACCTCCGTGGCGCAGTGTTGAGCGCTGTTGCCTTAACGTGCGGAGGTCGCGGGTTCGATCCCCGGCAGGGTTTGGAAATTTATAATTTCTGAATTTTCCCTGGTCTGGCCTGGTGGGAGGCTTCGGCCGTGGCTAGTTACCACCCTACCGGTAAAGACGTGCCGCCAAGCGATTTAGAGTTCCGGTACGATGTCATGTAGAAACCGAATAGGGGTATGGGTTTAAATATAACTGCCATGCCCCTAACAGGTTAGCCCGCTACCATCTTAGACTGCATCATCACTTACCATCAGGTGAGATCGCAGTCAAGGGCTAAACAGAACTGTAGTGGATATAAAAAAAAATATATAACTAAATTACTATTATATGCATAGGTATATCCGGATGTTATATCCTTTTTAAATCCGGTTTCCTTTTTAAGTTTTGCTTTTATCCGGTTTCACTGTAATGCAATGCGTGTAAGCTATATCCATACCTACTAATTTAATAAATGCGAAAGTGTGTCTATCTATCCCTTTTTACGAGCCCATCTGTTATGTATGTATGTCAGAGACTGACGTTAAGCGTGATAAGCGGGTTTTGCGTTTACTGTTCAGTTATTATCCTAGTGGTTAAAACGTTTGACTGCGGCTGACGAGGTCCCGGGTTCGAGTCCCGGGTCGGGTCATAATTAAGTGTTGGGGTTTTCTGACTAGAAAATCTCAGTACTAGCCCGGAGTTAGGAAGTTAGGTGGTGCTTCACCCGCGTGCCTCGGAGAGCATGTTAAGCCGTCGGTCCCGGTTATTATCACTAACATGACACTAGTCCTTATAGCAGGCAGGTATATAGTAGGTAGAGTTCGCAATGGGCGCTTTCAGCGCGTATGTTCGTTTGACTAAAGGGCCTGCTGACGGAACCCGTGCCTACTGTTCCTACTTTGAAACACGCGCTCTTGAGTAATATTACCTCTATGGTCCGCGTTCATATATTTCAGTTATCTGACAGCCCTACTATATTTATCGGTTACATGACATCCCTAAATAAAAACCAGATAGCGGAATGGACATCAATTTTACAACACGAGTTTTGGAATATTTCGCCATCGTTTCGGAGTTGTCGATGGTTTTTGTTTTTTTTTTCATTCAATTCGCTTTTTCGACAGTTATTTTTTTATCTACATAGCTATTGGTACATAATGGGTTATGCTCTGGTAAAGCTTTTAGTTACCGTTTGGGTAAGGGCAAAAGCACACTAAAGTCGAAAAAAAAATTGTTCTATTACATCCATGCCAGTAATGGTCCATATCTATCGTCGTCCTCTTCATGATAAGAGGGCCGGTTGATTATTCAATTTAAATAACTAGTGGTTCGCCCCGAACTGAGACCTCGCGGTATCCGTATGATAGTTAAATAACTATCTTTAAGTTCATAGACATCATGTACTTAAAATTATTTAAAATGTTCAATAATTATCTAACTAAAATAACATAAGGGTACTTTGTCTCTCTTCCTCTACTATACTTGGAGAGAGACGAAGTTAACGCTGTTTCGTTACGTACGATTTTTCCGTCCCCGCGTTACATCGTGCCAAAAGAAACTACTCGTATGTTCTAAAAAAAATAACTCCGGTGTCCATGTTTAAAAACCGGCCAAGTGCGAGTCGGACTCGCGCACAGAGGGTTCCGTACAAACCTGTAGTAAGTTTTAAATTATTAAAAAAAAACTACTTACTAGATCTCGTTCAAACCAATTTTCGGTGGAAGTTTGCATGGTAATGTACATCATATATTTTTTTTAGTTTTATCATTCTCTTAATATAGAAGTTACGGGGGGGGGGGGGACCAACATTTTACCACTTTGGAAGTGTCTCTCGCGCAAACTATTCAGTTTAGAAAAAAATGATATTATAACCTCAATATCATTTTTGAAGACCTATCCATAGATACCCCACACGTATGGGTTTGATGAAAAAAAAAATTTTGAGTTTCAGTTCTAAGTATGGGGACCCCCAAAATTTATTGTTTTTTTTCTATTTTTGTATGAAAATCTTAATGCGGTTCACAGAATACATCTACTTACCAAGTTTCAACAGTATAGTTCATATAGTTTCGGAAAAAAGTGGCTGTGACATACGGACGGACAGACAGACAGACAGACAGACAGACAGACATGACGAATCTATAAGGGTTCCGTTTTTGCCAAATTTGGCTACGGAACCCTAAAAATTAGAAAAGTTTCATCTTTTGCGCAGATGTTTATCAGTTTTGAAATAAACATAAACCTACTTTAAGGTCGTTTATGTAGAGATAAGTGGTCATTATTTTTATTACGTCATAACTTTGACGACCTCCCTGGCGCAGTGTTGAGCGCTGTTGTCTTAACGTGCGGAGGTCCCGGGATCGATTCCTGGTAGGGTAAATTTGGGAATTCATATATTTTTGAATTTTCCATGGTCTGACCTGGCGGGAGGCTTCGACCGTGGCTAATTTTACCATCCTACCGGCAAAAAACGTACCGCAAAGCGATATAGCGTTCCGGTACGATGCCGTGTAGAACCCGATTAGGGGTAAGTATGTGTTTAATATAGCTGCTGTATCGCCCGCTACCATCATAGACTGCATCATCACTTACAATCAGGTGAGTTCGCAATAAAGGGCTAACTTGCAGTAGAATAATAAAAAAAAGTTACATTTTGTTGCGCAGATGTTTATCAGGAGCTTTTTAAAAACGCTTAAAGCAATGAATGATAAATGATAAATGATAAATGATAAATGATTTATTTATTTCACGTAGGACAACTTGTGTCACTTATGAAACGTTAAGACTCTACCACCGGTTCGGAAAGATGTTCTACTGAGAAGAGCCGGCAAGAAACTACTTAAGCAATATTGCTAAAAATGTCATTTTTATGTCATGTACCTTGACGTTTCTAAGGAATTCGAATAATGATTATAATAGCGATGATGACAGCTCAATCAAATCAGCAACTCTTTATCAAACTTAAAAACGCACTTCTAGTATGGAAGTTGTATGAAATTCACAGTTGTGACGTCATCAAATTTCAACGCACTTTTTTCTTTAATCTATAATATTTTAAAATGGTTATCAAACTTAAAATTAACCGAGGATGCGAATTTTAGGTCTTTTGGAAGACCCTCTATTTAATAATCAGTAAGAAATAATTATATAATTTTATTACAGTGCTTCACACACGAGGAAAGTTTCTAAACTTACTTAAATACATATCAAAAATTTTAGATACCGGCAGGATTTGAACCTGCGTCTCTCTGGATGGATATATCGCTACTGGAGGTACTAAAATTCTACATCAATGACTGGATGGCATAGACAGTCGCGTAAAAAGACTGGATTAAAGATGCATATCTCAAATTTCGTCACTGGCAGGTAAGTGAACCGTGGCCGAGTGGTCCAGGCGCTCAGGGCGCGATTCCCAGAGAGACGCAGGTTCAAATCCTGCCGGTTCCGAAAATTTTGATATGTATTTAAGTTAAGAAATAATTTATTTGAAATATAGGCATCGTCCCTATTCTGAAACACGAAAGTCAATAATAATGAAACAATATGGCTTGAAGCGTTGGCAGTATGGCCCCAGATTTGAAATAAACATAAACCTACTTTGAGGTCGTTTATGAGATAAGTGTTCATCACTTTTATGACGTCATAACTCGTAAACGAGGATCTAGTTGCGATTGCAGGGTATGGCTCATAACTTTATGATGGTATATTACCCGGATATATCTTTAACCGACTTTATTGACCAACTGCAAAATTACCTATTTAAGAAAATTGGTATTTATTGCAATAGGTGAGAAATTTAATAAAAATATATTATCATACTTGCTGATGCCCGCGACTACGTCCGCGTGGATTGAGGGTTTTTGGTTCCCGCGGGAACTCCTTAGTTTTCCGGGATAAAATATACTCTATATCTGTGCCAAATTTCATCCAGATCCGTGCAACCGTTAGGGCGTGATTGAGTAACAAACATCCATCCATACATCCATACATCCATACATCCATCCAAACTTTCGCATCATGC
This sequence comes from Erebia ligea, assembly GCA_917051295.2. Classification (NCBI taxonomy): domain Eukaryota; kingdom Metazoa; phylum Arthropoda; class Insecta; order Lepidoptera; family Nymphalidae; genus Erebia; species Erebia ligea. Next base: position 1,281,684 of record OU785234.1, on the reverse strand, counting down.
TAATATTATAAATGCGAAAGTATGTTTGTTTGTGGGTTTGTTGGTTTATTGGTTTTTTGGTTTGTCCTTCATTCACGCCGCAACGAAGCAACGGATTGACGTTCCAAAGCAACCGCGATCCAAACTTCATAGTCGGGGATCGTTTATACCTCTATTAGAGAGTAGAGACATACTCGTACATACAAAAAAAATCAGCTTTAATAAAATAACGTAGGTCTCGATCGTCGCGCGATCTTGCTCTATATTTATATACACGTTCGTCCGGTGTCGCCACTTGTACCGTGGCGACAACATCCGTTTCATCAAATTTTCAAATCACAACGATTCTACAGAAGTTTCACTTCAAAAACAGTCCTAGCTAGAAACTACTACCCGACTACTGCTACTACTAGCTGACGACCTCCGTGGCGCAGTCTGGAGCGCTGTTGTTTTAACGTGCGGAGGTCCCGGGTTCGATCCCCGGCAGGGTCAATTTGGGAATTTATAATTTCTGAATTTTCCCTGGTCTGGCCTGGTGGGAGGCTTCTGCCGTGGCTAGTTACCACTCTACCGGCAAAGACGTACCGCCAGGCGATTTAGCGTTCCGGTATGATGCCGTGTAGAAACCGGATAGGGGTATGGGTTTAATATAACTTACATGCGCCTAACAGGTTAGCCCGCTACCATCTTAGACAGCGTCGTCACTTACCATCAGGTGAGATCGCAGTCAAGGGCTAACTTGTAGTGGATTAAAAAAAAAAACCCCGTTTTATTTTTCCTGTAAAGTGTACAGAAATCGTCTGAAAGGCACGTAATCGTGAAGTTGCCGGTGCAATCTGCTATATTGTTTCGTTGTTATTTGCGTTTCGCCATTAATTATTTCCATTTCCAACATAAAAGGCTTAAAAGGAAAGCTTGGACATTGAAGCGAAAACTTTCATCGTCATTTTGTTTTCGAACGTCAAAAGAATTAATTAATTATAAAGTCTATGGGGACTGCCGCAATATTTACTTTTTATTAATTGTATTTCTTTAATAATAACCTTTCTAATAGAGTCTATAGGCCGACAAACTTAATGACCCGTTGATAGCATCGCTAGTAGTTATCTATCTAAATCTAAACTAATATTATAAAGAGGAAAGATTTGTTTGTTTGTTTGTTTGTTTGTTTGTTTGTTTGTTTGTAATGGATAAACTCAAAAACCACTCAACCGATTTTAAAAATTCTTTCACCTATAGAAAGCTACATTATCAGCGAGTAACATAGGCTATATTTTATTTTCAAAAAATTAGAGTTCCTTATGAAAATTGCAATAATGTGAACTAAGTCGGAAAAATCGTCCCTTTTGAGAGCTTACGTGGCGTGCGCTGTGTAAATAGTTAAAGTTACACGAAAACAATGTATGGTGGAATTGTTCCTCGCAAAAAGGTCCAAAAAAACGGTCCGCGATAGCATAATATATCTATCTTTTAAAGTTGACTCACAATAACCATTTTTATGATTTTCAAATTTGATCTCCACCAATGCTTTACTTGCGAAGATGTTTTTACCGACATAGTGTTAATCCTTATTAAAATAAATATGTTATTCATCTCAAGTACCTATAATTAAGAAGCCGTGCGAAGTCTGGGCGGATCGCTAGTGAAAAATAAAATAAAAACAAAACTAAACAGGCATACAAAAGTTCTAATTTTGGCCACCGGGCCAAGATATGACAAGTTTGTGGGACTATACCTGCGTCAATTTTTACTTGTCCGTATGTCTTTGTTTTAGTTTGGGAAGCTATGGCTATAGCTAAATAATCTATATATATAAAATTCAAAGTCCTGACTGACTGAGTGACTGACTTATATATCAACGCACAGCCTAAACCGCTATGGTTAGAAACTTGAAATTTTGACAGTAGGTTCCTTTTGTGACGTAGGCGCTCACTAAGGAAGGATTTTGCAAAATTCCACCCCTAAAGGGGTTAAATAGGGGTTGAAAGTTTGTATGAAAGTCCGTCATTTCTCATGTTATATTCATGAAACTTGGTATATGAGATACCGGTTAAAAGTAAAGAAATACGTGTTTCACAGTTTTTGAAAATTCTACCCCCAAAGGCGTTAGATAGGGGTTGAAAGTTTGTATGAAAGTCCTTCATTTTTCAAGTTATAACCATGAAAGTTGGTATTTGGGCTTCTGGTTTAAAATAAAGAAATACGTGTTTCACAGTTTTTGAAAATTTTATCCCCAAGGACGTTAAATAGAGAGTTTGTCCTTCAATCACGCCGCAACAGAGCAACGGATCAACGTGATTTTTTGCATGGGTATAGTTGAGGACCTGGAGAGTGATATACTTATATAGGATCTATCCCGGAAAATTAAGGAGTGCCTGTGGGAATTAAAAAAACTTATGCCACGCGAACGAAGTCGCGAGCATCCTCTAGTACCTTATATATTAATGTTCCTAATATCATTATGGTAAGAAAGGAAAGACCGAATTTTGGTCATGATACTCGTAGCACATATCAAGTACCACTTATAAAATGACTTCGTCCGCGTTGAATAAGTTTATTTAGTCTTCAACTATACCCATGCCAAAAATCACAACGATCTGTTATTCTGTTGCGACGTGATTGAAGGACAAACCAAGAAATCAACAAACAAACACACTTTCGCATTTATAATATTAGTATGATACTAACACAAGTGTGTACACCAATGGTGTACACAAATATATTCACTCTCAATTCCCTGGCTATAACAATAAATATGATGTTTCCAAGACTTTAAGCAGCGATTGATGGGACCTAAAAATCCAAGGCCTGTTGGCCTGGTGGGAGGCTTCGGCCGTGGCTAGTTACCACCTTACCGGCAAAGACGTGCCGCCAAGCGATTTAGCGTTCCGGTACGATGCCGTGTAGAAAACGAATAGGGGTATGGGTAAAATATAACTGCTATGCCCCTAACAGGTTAGCCCGCTACCATCTTAGACTGCATCATGACTTACCATCAGGTGAGATCGTAGTCAAGGGCTAACTTGTAGTGGATAAAAGAAAGGATGTTGTAGTACTATAACTTAAAAAAAATTAAACATTCGATGCATACAAACTTCAAAGATATATAGTTCACCTTTCATAGCAATTTTTCTCCTTGATGAAATTTATAATTCATTCTTAAAATATTATACAAAATTTAGAATTCAAAATCAAATTCACTGGCGGTTTAATTTTTATTGAACAATTTATTATATATTTTGTACAATTAATTATTTATTTCACTTCGATTTCATTCCCGCCTGTGCTTTGATTCTATCCAAAACATATAGCTCACGAAATATTGTCAAAATTATCAAAATGATCATAGATAGATAGATAGATAGATAAATTCTTTATTGCCACACATATATTACAGAAATAACTTAATATACTTGAAACCGATTAAAATAAACTTTCCGAAGTTGCTCGATACTGTATCGATACACGGGAGAGCGTACTCGTTAAAGTTTATACAAAGCTATTCGCGTTAAATTTGTCCATTTTATGGATATGGGTGCACGTTTTCTCGCGCCTCACTGACTTTTGTTGATATTTGCACTAAAACTTTACTCGACTTTTTGGTATCAGCTTTTATTTTTAACTTTTTAGTAACAATAATTCTATATCTTCAAATGATTTTATTACGAATTTAGGCTTTTTGATTCTACGTTTTGTTTCGTAATTTGGTATTAAAGTAATTTGTAAAAATAGCGAATTTGGTAAAAATAGCGAATGTGAGAGCCAAAGCACACCTAGGATAAAAAAATTGTCTGACGGACAAAAGTTTTATATGGAGCGCGTAAACGAGCGCGACAGGATAAAACGTCATGCCCCACCTACGCAGACGTTTCCCGCAGATGATTTTTCCTGTAAACTTAGTCTGTGCAACTCCATAATTTAATAGTGCGTGCCAGACAAAAAATCTTTGAGAAATACAACGTCGTAGAGAGGTATGGTCTACAGTTCGTAGAGGTGCTACGAAGCTACGTAGCAGACTACGATCTAGTATAGTATAGTAATAGTAGTAGATCCCTTTTTTAATTCATAAGGTTCGCTAGCGATTTTTACATAGGATAATCAAAGGACTAAATAATAATAGGACTAAATTGCCGCCATATTGTGACGTCATATTTGGAAATAGATTTTGATTCAATACCTATATTTTACTTCGATATTATAAGTGTGTGTGTTGCTACTAATTCAAGCCACAATGAATAAATCCATTTTACTAGAATTTGGAAAGGTAAATAACTTATAACCTGAGCTAACACATCTATACTAATTCTTTGCTTTCTATACAAATATCTATACAAATATCTATACAAATATTATAAACGCGAAAGTGTCTCTGTCTGTCTGTCTGCTACACTTTCACGGACCATCTTTTCATCCGATTTTGATGAAATTTGGTATAGAGATAGGTTGCATCCAGGGGAAGGACAGGCTACTATTTAAGTTAGTAAAATAACGCGGGAATAAAAAAACTTCATCCACGTAGACGAAGTCGCGGGCATCATCTAGTAGGCAATATTTTATCCCGAAAAATTCAATAGTTCCTGCGGGAATCGAATACACTTAAACCACGGGCGTTAGCTAGAATAAAATAATGAAAAAACTAGAAGTTTAATTCGCTATAATCCGCCACAGAAGGTAAATGTATGTGGATAGTAAATCTTTTCTCTATTGTTCCTTTTTAAGTAACTTCAGCTATGGTAAGTCAAATATCAATTTAATTAAACAAAGAAGTTAATAAATTTTTACCATTAAAATAATTACCATCCAAAAATTCAATCTTAAATATTGGAGCAGGCGTTACTTTGCGGAAGTCCATGACAATGAAAAAACTAGAATTTTAATTACCACATAGATTTACCTTCTGTGGTGGATTATAGCGAATTAAACTTCTTGTTTTTAGGGTTCCGTACCCAAAGGGTAAAAACGGGACCCTATTACTAAGACTCCGCTGTCTGTCTGTCTGTCTCCAGGCTGTATCTCATAAACCGTGATAGCTAGAAAGCTGAAATTTTCACAAATGATGTATTTCCGTTGCCGCTATAACAACAAATACTAAAAATTAAAAAAATATATATATTAAGGGGGGTCCCCGTGTTTTTTTCGTATTTTTTTGCTCAATATTAAAAACGGTAACAGGTAGACGGTTCAAATTTTCACAGAATATTAACTTGTATATTACCTTTCAAAATAAATAATTAAATCCCATACAACAAACGTAATTTTTATTTTTAATACGTCATAAATCGTAAAACTTACTACAGGTTTGTACGGAACCCTCGGTGCGCGAGTCCGACTCGCACTTGGCCGGTTTTAGGTATGTGGAACTTTACAGCGCATGACATTACGACGAATCTTTGTCCCTTAATTTCATTATCATGGACTTCTGCAAAGTAACGCCTGCTTCTATCCAATATTTAGAATATAGAATAAATATAAAGTAGTTAAAAGAGAAGAAAAGTAGCCGGGATATTATTTCGTCACTAAATAAAAGGGCGAAACGCTTATTTTACTCAATTTCGGGAGACAAGTCAAATGTTAACAAGATGTTTTAAGCACAAAGCAATTTAGCGGAAAAAAGGGCCAGGAGTCCTAAAGTTAACAGGTTCAATCAATTTCGAACTCTATGCAAAGCGTTTACAGTCCATTTAAAAAAAATTGTACATGAGATAAACATGCTCCTAAATAGGACACTGCTGAATTTTAATTGACACTTGATTTAGATCTATGTTTCCATTGTTATAGAGTTCAATTTTGAAGTGACGATTAAGATGACTGTTTGTTAATGGGTTTTGAACTTTAAGTCAATGGGGTAAAGTGGTTTTCGGGTTAGGGGGTAAGTGGGTACACAGGTCACGTATTTCCCTGCTGGAAGCGTGACGTCAGTGGTCAGACCTTTGATAGGACTGAAGTGATAAAGTGCTTCAAGGCTGTTATCTCATTTGTCAGTGTGTCGTTTAGACATGGTTAAAGAGATTGCTCTCGTGCATGTATTCATCTTCTAATTAAAAAACCTGGCTGAGTTTGTTGTGGGCTCTTCTCAGACCAGGGTGCGTTTGGAACCCTCGTAGCTTTAGTTTTAATATACCGTAATTGATTATCACCATCACGTTTTATACTTATTTGACGCTCAAAAAGTGAGCAGCGTACCTAATTCAAATAAGTAAACATTGAATCTTGAATCGCGGCAAATCCCGGATTCGATCCCCGGCAGGTTCAATAAAGGAATTAATAATTTCTGAATTTTCTTTATTCTGGAATCATTTTCTTATGCTTAGTGGATTAAAAAAGTTAGAAGATTCACGTGTTTTTGTTATTGAAGTTTAATATGGGAATCAAACTATCTCCGTCTTAAATTTCGTCATAATCGGTTCGACAAAGGGGCCGTGGAAACGTGCTCAGAGAATATTGAAGCCTAGATTAACTAGGATGCATTCGATCTCTGTACGATATTTGATCAAAATCGGTCAAGTGGATGGGCGGTTTTGTATTCTCGCATTAAAGTATGCCGCTCTCTAAATTATAGATAGTTAGTTACGCAGTTTTGGCCGCCTCAAATTTTTTTTGTACACTTTTTCTTTCAGACAGAAATCGAGTCATAAGCTGAGGGACCTGGGAGCCCACCGCATTATTATGCCAAAAAAGCTCCTACCATTATGTGATCAATAGAAAGGGGTTACAACCCTGAACAATGAGCAATACGCCGTGGAGAGAGTGGACCTTAAGGATGTGGCATTCGTCGTCTCAATCTATAGACGTCCACTGCTGAACGAAGGTCTCCTGCATGGATCGCTACGGAGCACGGTCTTGTGCCGCTTGTTTCCAGCGGCTCCCAGCTGCACGCTTGAGATCCGTCCGTCCATCTAGTGGAGGATCTTCCAACGCTGCGCTTCCCGTTCCGAGGTCACTATTCAAGCACCTTGGGACCCTAACGCTTATCGGTTCTTCGAACTATGTGCCCCGCCCATTTCCACTTAAGCTTGGCGATTCTTTGAGCTATATACCTATATGGTTACTCGGGTTCTCCTACGGGTCTCCACATTTAGAATGTGGCATTAGCAGCTGCTTACCTTCGACGCCAGGCCTCTCGCAGACATAGTAGTTGTGTTCATGGCAGCCCCTGTCGTTCCACATGAAGGTGGTGTGAGCTGGTCGGGGTGGTAACACCCTCCGCGCCTCCACGCAGTCCTGCCCTGACGTGCCGTCGTCGTTGGGCTGACCGGCGTGCTTCCGCCACCCGGGGAACCAGTCTGGGGGACAAAAAGAAATCCATGCTTATTTTAATCCATACTATATATCCATTGCTAATATTATAAATGCGAAAGTGTGTCTGTTTGGCTACTGCACTTTCACGGCTTTTCTGGAAAGTTAATAAAGAAATATAAACCTTAAAATCTGGCATTTAATGTAGTATATTTATATTTAAGACCGTTTGTCTTCGTAACAACGCGAGCATGTCGTTGTTCGCGAGCATGTCGGTGTTCGCGAGCATGTCGGTGTTTGCGAGCATGTCGGAGCGAGCATGTCGATGTCGGTGACGCGGCTTCACAAGTTTACCCCCTACCAAAAAGTGCTCAACGCGGCTAAAGAAGTTTTCACTTCAAAATAATAAAAATAAACAAATAAATAACAGAAATGCATAATTTGGGGTATCATAATACAGTATTAATTAAATGTTTATTTATACTTCTATACTGTTGGTGTGTTCTATGCGAAAGTTTGGATGGATGGTTTGATAACTCAATCACTCCAGAATGGTTGAACGGATCTAGATGAAAGGCACAGAGACAGATTATAGTCTTGAATAGGCTAGTTTTACCGGAAACCGGAAATACCGGATAATTAAAGAGTTCCCGTGGGAACCAAAAACCTCAATCCACGCAGACGAAGTCGGGGCATCAGCTAGTTGAAATTAAATTCAAACTCAGAACACAAAGGCTTTCCATCTGAACGAAAGAAAAGAATGATTCAAACTGAAATAGACCATAATATTTTATGCGATTGCATGAATAATGGATGTCGCTCTAGCCGTGCCTTCGAAGTATGCATAGACGTTATCGTTTAATGCCCTTTTAAATATTTATGGTTACCTCAGGGCCCGCATTAGAATTAATTAATTAATTGACGTACCAATGGCTTATGGAAAAACTAGAAGTTTAATTCGCTATAATCCGCCACAGAAGGTGAACAATTCACGATTGTGAACATTGTAGTCAAGTACAGTCTCAGCAAACGAAACCTATCATCTTGAGAAGGGGGGTTAGGCAGGGGGATGTAATATCCCCAAAACTGTTTAATAGCGCATTAGAGGACCTCTTCAAAACACTGGACTGGAAAGGACGAGGTCTTAATATAAATGGCGAGTACATCTCACACCTACGGTTCGCCGACGACGTGGTCATCTTGGCGGAGACTCCAGAAGATCTGGAGCAGATGCTGAGTAGCCTAAGTCGCTCTTCTAGACGAGTCGGTCTCGGGATAAACATGGATAAAACCAAGGTTATGTTCAATCAACATGTTGTCCCGATACCCATCAACGTCGAAAATGTTGGTATCGAAATTGTTTCTGAATACAACTACCTTGGCCAGACCATTCAACTGGGTAGAAACAATTTCGACAATGAGGCCAACAGAAGAATACGGCTGGGCTGGGCGGCATTTGGTAAATTAAGTCAGGTCTTCTCATCGTCAATACCTCAGTGCCTGAAGACAAAAGTCTATAATCAGTGTGTCCTTCCCGTCCTCACTTATGGCGCTGAAACGTGGACACTAACCAAAGGCTTGATCCACAAATTTGAAGTCGCTCAGAGAGCTATGGAGAGGGCTATGTTAGGAGTTTCTCTTAAGGACAGGATCCGAAATGAAGAAATCCGTAAGAGAACCAAGGTCACTGACATAGCTCAAACCATTAGCAAGCTGAAGTGGCAGTGGGCAGGCCATGCCTGTCGAAGGAGCGATGGCCGCTGGAGCCGGAAAGTCTTGGAGTGGAGACCGCGTACAAGTAAGCGTAGTGTGGGGCGCCCTCCAGCACGATGGACCGACGACATTAAGAGGGTGGCGGGAAGTGGCTGGATGAGGAAGGCTGAGGACCGGGTGTGGTGGCGTTCTTTGGGAAAGGCCTATGTTCAGCAGTGGACGTCCGCAGGCTGAAATGATGATGATGATGATGATGATGAACATTGTAGAGTCAACATCTCCTGAAGATGCTCCGGTATCGGAGTGAAACGCACGTTGAGAGTATTTTTTAGGATTTACGTGGTGTGGTGAATATCGCGGGCTGGAAGTACAAGATACGCACTGTACCACATAGATTTACCTTCTGTGGCGGATTATAGCGAATTAAACTTCTAGTTTTTTTATTGTCATGGACTTCCGAAAAGTAACGCCTGCTTCTATCCAATGGCTTACGAAAAAACTAGATGATGCCCGCGACTTCGTCCTCGTGAACTAAGTTTTTTGATTTGTGCAGGAACTCTTTAATTTTCCAGGATAAAAGCATTATGTCCTTCCCCGGGACACAACCTTTGTCTTTGTTCAGACAAAGGTTGTGTCAACAACACACAAGGAACAATTATTTTTACACAACATTTTGTATTGTTTATGGTTTTATAAATATACCCAGGTGTTTATTATAAATGACTATATTGTATGTATTAAAATAAATCATCCACAACAGACAATCCAGAGAGCTCGTGTTGCAGTTTCGTGACTATTTTGAAAGGAAAGTCGTACTGGTAATAACTAGATAAGAATACGATTACGAAATCTATATAAGTCCTGACTGACTGACTGACTTATATATCAACGCACAGCCTAAGCCGCTGGTCCTAGAGACATGAAATTTGGCGGGTGTGTTCTTTATGAAGAGTAGGTATCCACTAAGAAAGGATTTTTCGAAATTCCACCCCCAAAGGGGTAAAATAGGGGTTTGTATGAAAGTCCGTCATTTTTCAAGTTATATCGATGAAACTTGGTATTTGAGCTACCGGTTCAAAATGAAGAAATACGTGTTTCGCCATTTTTGAAAATTCTACAACCATAGGGCTGAAACAGGGGTTGAAAGTTTGTAGGAAAGTCCGTCATTTTTCAAGCTGTAGACTTCGGCTTTTGACATGTCTTTATGTACGTAAGGGCCGTCGATATGTCAAAAGTTAAATAAATGGTTGGACAGAATATAGGTAAATATAACCCGGCCAAAGTGAAAGGGTAACTGATATCGTAGGTACTCAGGGCACAGAACTTGTTTATACCACCCTGAGCGGCGGTGTCTGTTACGTTTGTGGTTACTTTAGTACAGTCAACACAGCGGCACCCGATATTTTTGGTTTGTTTATATATTACTACCTGACTAGCTGATGCCCGCGACTACGTCCGCGTGATTGAGGCTTTTCGTTTCCCGCGGGAACTCTTTAATTTTCCGGATAAAAAGCAGCCATGTATTATCCCAGACTATATTATCTATCTCTGTGCCAAATTTCATCCAGATCCGTTCAGTCGTTTATTTATTTTATTTTATTTGATCTACCAACAGAATTACATGTTAAAAGTATACAAAATGATACGCAATGACGCCGTTCTAGCGTGATTATAGGTAGAGTAACCTAACCAAGAATTTCTAAATTAACTAAATAAGTACCTGCTTACTTAATAAAGACTTGTTAAAAGTTAGAATTTCAGACTTTACCGAGAAAATTATGTGCGAAAATTTACCTGAAACTTGCGGGGAATTTACATAATAAATATGAAAACAAACTCCGAGAGCATGTAGTGTGGCGGTTGTTAGCTAATGATTTTGAGGAATGATTAAGGCAAAAATAGAAGGTTCTTTTTCCCTTGAATTTTACATCGTTCATCTATAAGTGCAAATATTATAAATATTATACAACAGAGATAGATAATACATAGGCTACTTTTTATCCCGGAAAATTAAAGAGTTCCCGCGGGAACCAAAATACCTCAATCCACGCGGATAGTCGCGGGCACCCTGTTGTTTTATAATTTAAGAGTGTCTGACAGGGGGTTGCAATCGTACTAGGTGTCTGACAATGGACAACGTGGTTTATAATGTTATTCCAAAGAAAAATATAAAAAAATTGAGCTTAATGCTGTAACGAATTTGAGGTGCCACCTTTTTTACCTGATACCTTCCAAAGCAACCGCGATCCAAACTTCATAAACTCGGGGATCGTTTATACCTCTATTAGAGACATACATAGAAAAACTTTCAGCTTTAATAAAATAACGTAGGTCTGATCGTCGCGGGATCTTGCTCTATAATATTAGTATGGATATTACAATCTTATGTGTTGAAGAAACTAGGTCGCATAGCCCTCGGTATAAGATTTGTGTATCTATTCGAAATAGAAACCCCTAATCCATTGATAGATCCAACAGGATCCCGAGATCTAACCATTGGAGCGTAAAGGATCGACATTGAGCTAGCACTGGTCCTAATGTTTACTGAGGAAGCCGACCGAAGATAAGCGTAAAGATACGTTATAGACAGAAAGGATTAAGTTATTGTTAGGCTGAACATTGACAAATTATCAGATCCATGGTCTTACTGCCTCTATGGCTCTCGAGAATGACAGCGCTGCTGGGAGTGCTTCAGGGGTGATCGAGGTGTAATGTCAAGATGGCTACCGTGTCTGTGAGATTAAATCATACTAATATTATAAATGTGAAAGTGTGTTTGTTTGTTGGTTTATTGGTTTGTTCTTCAATCACGCCTCAACGGAGAAACGGATCCACGTGATTTTTGGCATAGGTATAGTTGAGGACCTGGAGAGTGACATAGGCTTCCCCGGAAAATTAAGGAGTTCCCGCTGGAATAACAAAAAACATAAACCACGCGGACGAAGTCATAGGCATCAGCTAGTAAATATTAATTAAGTGGATAACCAGTGTTTCGTTCTAATAATTCTCCGATCAGGGCGCATTAGGAATCCTCGTAGTTTTGCATACACGCTGGAAAAAATCATAATGCAACTAAAACTAAAGTAAGTGATACTCGTAGATAGGTAAGTTTACATGAAAATTTACATTTGTGAATTCATCAATACGCATTTTTCTGTTTTATTAATAGGTTTTTTTAATCAATAGTTTAAAATGGTTACCAAAAAAAATAATTGGACGTGGAATTTACGTCTTCTAGAAGACCCTCCATTTTTAGGGTTCCGTACCAAAATGGTAAAAATGGAACCCTTATGGTGCGACTTTCTCCGTCCGTCCGTCCGTCCGTCCGTCCGTCCGTCTGTCCGCCCGTCCGTCTGTCACAGTCGATTATTTCAGTAACTATTAAAGCTATCGACATGAAATTTGGAATAGTTGTGTATAATAGTAACCTAACATCATAAAAATAAAAAAAAAAACGAAAATTAATTTTAGTTTAATTAAAATAGGGGGAAAATCGGAGGTTTGAAATTTCAAAGTATGATAAATATACTGAGTGGGATATAATACGAAAGGGCTATACTTCTACATTCTAAAACAGATTTTTATTTATTTTTATGCATAATAGTTTTTGATTTATCGGGCAAAATGTCGAAAAAAATACCGTTCCCCCCCCTTATCTCCGAAGTTTACCAATTGAAAAATCTGAAATAATTATGGTCAATAGAAGCTTATGTATATTTTACAGGAAAAATAAAACCAACGCTCTAACTAGCATAGTTTTTTTGATATTAACAATAAACCTCTACAAACAAAGTTTTGCGGTTCATTAAATTCATTAATCGTAAAACTTGCTACAGGTTTGTACGGAACCCTCGGTGCGCGAGTCCGACTCGCACTTTGCCGGTTTTTTATTTTGGGTAACTTTTGATAAACTTTAGTTTCACCATTTGTGAAAATGTTCGATATGTCAGCCCTAAGTTAAATTGCACGTTCTATTATCCTCTCTAAGCGTTGGTTAATTCTCCGTGTAGCCAATAAATCAGCCTGTCGCCAGCCGGGCTAGACTATACTATTGTGATAAATATAATGAATACTTATGGCCAATTTTTCTAATTGCTTGTCCTATAATTGATCTTATATGATTCTAAGCAGGCAGATTTGTATAGTGAAACCTAATATCATCTTATGTATCATCATTATCAACAGTATATAACTGTTCAATAATGTAGGAGAATGTTATACTTAGAAGATATTTTGTACTCGTTTATTTGGTAGGTAAGTCTTTCATATTTTTTTAAGCATAAACTTTTTTTTAATTGAAAATCATACTAATATTGTAAATGCGAAAGTGTGTTTGTTTATTGGTTTATTGGTTTGTTGGTTTGTCTTTAAATCATGCCGCAACAAAGCAACGGATCGACGTGATTTTTGGCATTGATATAGTTGAGGACATGGAGAGTGACATAGGCTACTTTTTATCCCGAAAATTTAAGGAGTTCCCGCGAAGTCGCGGGCATCAGCTGGTATTATAATAAAACTTATAACTAGCTAGTAGAACTACTTGGGGAACCCCAAGCCTGTATAAGTCATGTATTTTTTTTAAATATGTTTTTCTTCTAATCATCCTATTATAGACTTTTTTGTTGCGAGTTTTGCTCTGAAAAGGGTGACTCACGATGGTCGTGAACAAGTCATGTATTACCTGAACAGCCAGGCTGATCCGTTGCACAAAAAATAGCTAAGTGTGACAAAGAGTCTGAAATGAGACTTACGCGCGTAAGAAAATGGCAGGTTGTCCGACCAACGGAACTCCCCTTCGTGGACAGAGTCCGTTGCACCTATCCAGTAGACATCTTCAATTCCAGCGCTAGGCCTGCGAACATAAGAAATATCATTATTGACATGTCGGTAAAATTCATACTCGTAAAGCATCTCTGTCACGGCCAATATACCGCCAATATAATAATACCAATGTAGCTACGCAATCTATGCAAATAAATGATTTGATTGATTGAACTGATCTCACCGATATCTATATCGGGAATTTACTGGGATGAAAAATTAGTTTCTGTTTTTCTTTTTCAGAAACTATTATACTCACAATCAAGTTTTCTAATTATAATATGCTGATGTTGACATCTGGCAAGACATTTCGCAAGTCTCAGATTTTAATAAAACACTAATGAAGTAAACAAAGCTCTAGAATTGAACTCATTTGAATTTCACTCCTTAATTTGAATTTTGCTTAAAACTCGTTTAATATGTTGCAAGAATATTTATACAACTTACTGGCTGATGCCCGCGACTTCGTCCGTATGGATTAAGGTTTTTTGTTTATAAGTTTTATTGAACTCTTTAATTTTTCGGAATGAAAAGTTGCTTATGTGTTATTCCAGGCTATAATCTATCTCTGTGTATCCAGATCCTTTAGCCATTCTGGCGTGTTTGATTAACAAACATCCATCCATATATCCATGATCCATCCAAACTTTCGCATTTTTAATATTAGTATAGATAAGTTGGGTACATGAAAACTTACGCGTGAATAAGTAGTTGGTCCATGATTTGTTGCTGTTGCTCGTTCTGTATGCTCGCGAGATGCCCGCCTATCCTCACACATTCCACCTCCGCCTGTCTCCACGCCTTCTTCCCTTCCCTTACAGCCGTTATACAAAAATCCCCAGACACCACCCATCCATAATCACAGTGCCCTATAACTTCCTCCACTGGTTTATCTATCCACCAGACTTTCAACCACATAGCAGAAGAATTCCTCTTCGCCAACACACTAATATTCAAGCTCACCGAATTTCTTTCAGAAATTATTTGCACACTACGCAAAGGATCACCAGGCTGCGAACAATGCTTCCACCTGGAATCACCATCGACTAAATTCAACTCCATGCCTTTGCAAAAAGTATGTAAATCCTCGTGGATAACATTATAACTATCAGCGTCTTTCTTGGGCCGAGCACCTGTGCCCATTTGGAGACGTAACGCTACCCTGTTTCCGTAGGGTAAATGGATTTTGTAGGAGCAGAACAGCTTTGTGGTTGGACCGACTTCGAACGAGCCGTTTCTAGCCGTCAGCAGAACATTATGGCAATGATCAACTAGACGGTAGGTCGCGGCGAACGTGGGTCGGCCGTGGAGTTCTATTTCTGGATTGTTCGACGATTGGTAGATGTATCTTCTGTTAGGAATCGGTATCTGTTCCAGCTTTCCGCATAACGTTGGGGAGTTTGGTGCGAATTTTAGGGAGCCACTGGAGCACGGCACGTTGAGTTTGCGGAGCTCGACGAGGAGGGCGAAGTTCTGAGAGGGAGGAGGGAAGATCAGGCGGCAGTTGTGCGCCCTGGGCAGGTGACCGGAATGCACGCGACCCGATCGCAATGCTCTTACGTGTATTGCACAATCTGGAACAAACGAAAAATGTGGTTTTTATTTTGCTAACCGATATTGAGTCTTGAATATTTTTGTCAAGGGTTCGGAAAAGGGACACCCTCCCAGGGCACGTGTTTCCTGCCACGTATAGCTAAGGTACCAAGGCAAGAGCGAATAGGCATTTTCTAGGCAAGCGCGCTCCAACCTAGACCTCATCATTGCTTTGCACTAAGCATGATTGTCATCAAGCGCAAGCATATCTCCAAATAAAAAAAAAAAGGGTGGCGACACTTAAAAAACGGCAAACGGCCTCGCAATTTACACGGCAAATTCAGTTCAGACGAGCAACTATAGGATAAAGGGTTAAAGGAAATAAGTCAAAGTGTTCAGGGGGCACTCTACCATTTCAACTGTTTCGTTTATTGTTGAAACTCGTGTTTTAGAATCTATAGCCCTTATTTTAGTGACGTCAAGGTACGTGACATACAACTGTCATTTTGAAATGGTACTGCTTGAAGCGATGGTAGTAAACCCCCGGCCCAGTACTATTATCTAATAAACTGTGACTTCGTCTGCGTGGAATATTTTTTTTTTATTTCCACGAGTACTCCCTAATTAGCCTGTCCTCAACTATACCCTGCAAAAAAACACGTCAATCCGTTGCTCTGTTGCAGCGGACAACCAACAAACCAACAAACAAACACACTTTCGTATTTATAATATTAGTATAATCCTGTGCTTTACGTCAAATATAATTATTATTCGTATTCGGTAAGAAGTTTCTATTTCAACTGACGTAATTATACCACACGAGTACTTAAATTGAAATTATTCTAGAATATTCCAGTTTCCTTGCTTTCCTTTGAATTAATACAAGTAACACACAGGGATTCAGTACGACGCATATTTCGGAGTGACGTTAAAATTATGCACTTAGATGTCTAAAGACTTGGACACACTCAAAGCGACGAACTCGCGTTGCGAGTGTTGTGATTGGTTGCACTTGCCTAGAACCCAACCCAGGGAGGGTTTGACTCTCGGCAAGTGCAATTTGGGAGTTAGTAGTAAAAGAGATTAGCTTGAAATGGCTTTCTGAAACAGTGGTAGCTATATGTTTTTATGAAGTGAAAACTTTTTTAGCCGCGTTGAGCACTTTTTGGTAGGGGGTAAACTTGTGGATTCGCGTCACCGACATGCGACATGCTCCGCGCCGACATGCTCGCGTTGTAACATGTAAAGGTTCGTAGAGAAAAATACCACAGTTAAGAAATATTACTTTTATCTCTACTTTTAACGTAACGAGACAAGTAACCATGTTAGCTTCGGTAGATAACGGGTAGACATAATTTTACTCGTAGTGCGCACGCTAGCCATACAGGAGCCGCGTTGAACTCGTGTCGCTATCGCCTCGCGTCGTGTACGCCCAAGCCCTCGATCGTAAAGAGCTTAGCTACCCGTGTGCACACGTTTCTAACTTACTTGTCTGCTTTGAGCGCGTACAAAGCACAAAGCACTTTGCGTGTTTCAACCTTAATGACATTCATAAAGCCTTGACGTTACTAAGTTGACACTACTCTGTATCGTGAACTTGTTCTATTGTTTATTAATTAACTAGTGGGCCCGGCAGACTTTGCCCTGCCCTGAACCTCGAACCCAATTGCAGAGTATAGCCCAATATTGGGCGGCATATATTGGGTGTCCAAAATCCATACTAATATTATAAATGCGAAAGTGTGTCTGTCTGTCTGCTACGCTTTCACGGCCCAACTAATCAACCGATTTTGATGAAATTTGGTACAGAAATAGTTTACATCCCGGGGAAGGATATAGGAATTTATCCTTTTTATCCCGGAAAATTAAAGAGTTCCCACGGAAATCAAAAAACTTAATCCACGCGGACGAAGTCGCGGGCATCATCTAGTTGGAACTAAATTTTTATGCCTGTTTAGTTTTTGTTTTTATTTTATTTTTCCAACGACCTCAATTTACATAGACGGGCCCTGTCAAACAAAGAATGTGGACTTGTTTTAGTTACGCCACCTAGTCTGAAAAGCGGGACAGCGCTATGGTGGGGACAAGGACAGGTGTATACAGGTGAGGGGCATGCCCTACAAGTCGGACGCCCAACTTTTTTTTATGAAAGAGCCCATCTAGATGTGTGTGTCTTCGTAACAACGCGAGCATGTCGGTGACGGTGTCGGTGACGCGAATCCACAAGTTTACCCCCTACCAAAAAGTGCTCAACGCAGCTAAAGAAGTTTTCACTTCAAAACCCAACAAAGAAAATTTGTCACCTAGGCATACCGTTACCTTACGAAGTAGGATGTAGTTTAAGTGTTTATTAATATCCAAAAGTCATAAAGGACATTATCTAAAGTTTGTGTATGAGATAAAACTATGCAAAAAGTTTTCTCTACCAGCAAGTTTCTTACCTCACTCAGGCTACGAAGTACAAACTACAAAGTACCTACTGTGTTCCTAAGCCGATCTTGTAAAGTTATGAAGCCCTTAGAGAATAGTTTGTACGGAAAAGTGACGAAACAAAGAGGCCCTCAGGGATTTCCCCGTTAGGACAAGATCGACTTTATTTGACTTAGCACGTTTTATTCCACTTGAACAATATTGAAACAACTCGAAAAGATAACTTTGGTATAATCTACAAAGAAAAGAAACTCTTTTTATAATATTGTTATAGGTATACTTATCCATATTATAAACTAGCTGACATTATTGTATACATTATTCACCTATATATTTTACTGTACTAGCTGATGCCCGCGAGTTCATAACCCGGATAAAAAGTAGCCTATGAGTTATTCCAGACTATAGTCTATCTAACCTGTAATACTCAATAGGGCTGATTCTGTAGTGCACAATCTCTAAACTAAACTAAAATTAGAGCATTACAAATATTGCTATCCCTTTCATAATACTCCCTACGGAAAGGGATAGCAATATTTGTAATGCTCTAATTTTAGTTTAGTTTAGAGATTGTGCACTACAGAATCAGCCCCAATAGCTGGCATAAGTACAAGCCATAAATTAAAATCCTTTCAGATGAACGCAAATTATATTCAAAATTCAAAAATATTAAGTTTAGTTCTAGACCAGGGTTTTTTGGTTTTCAAAATTATCGACCCTGGTCTATTCATACGTAAAAACATTGAAAAATTGAATCACCTTCGAATAATGTTTTTCTAGAGACAGTATCAGTGACCCTAATTCTACAGTAGGGAAATATTAATATATCCTTGAACCTCGATATCATTCATATAATATAATGACTTATAACAAGTGGAAATAAATAACATTTTTTACGTACACAGCCTTAACCCGGATATCGAATCTCCCGGGTATCCGGTATCGATAGTGCTCGTTTATTATTATGTAAGGGACATAAAATACACATTCGAAAATAAAATACCATATATTGCTATCGGTATTTTATTTGTGCAAATAATGGTCGCCACTTTGTAAGCGTGAATTAAACTATTACATCCCGGGCGAACTCTTTATTTTTCCAGGATATAAAACTGTAAATAGGCACACACTGAGGCCCAATTATTTTATCTAAGCATTTGCTTAGACTTGCTAACTTGTGCCACATATTATAATAAGTCGGGACTATACGGTCTTTCTACCACTAGTTTGGAAAGAAATTCTACTGAGAAGAGCCGTCAAGAAACTCAGGAAAATTGAAGGAATAACGGACAAATAAAACACAATGTCGCATTTTAATATTCGTAATATCGCTCGCGACTTCGTCCGCATTTTTTAATTTCCGTGGGATCTCTTTAATTTTGCGGGATAAAATAATAATTAAAAAAATATTTTTCCGGTTGAACGCGGGATGCAACCTATATCTATACCCACCATATTTCATCAAAATCGGTTGAACAGATGGTCCTTGAAAGCGTAACAGATAGATAGACAGACAAACACACTTTCGCATAATTATGATATTAAGCATGAATAAATGGACTCTTTATCTCATTTAAAGTACAGGTTAACGCCCTGGAAAATCTTTATCTCATTTAAAATAACGCCCTGTAAAATTGTATAAATTATTAAGTTAATTAAATACCGCTATAACACCCGGGGTAAGTGCGTCATTAAGGTTATGAGGAGTGTCCATTAGTCAACCACTGTTATTGTTCCACCTCTAGAATATCCCTTTTGTATTACTACGTGCTTATACCGGCGTTAATGGATTTAAAGGTCACAAGGCAAGTGACTATAGTTGGTCTCAAACTATTGCTAGAAAAAAATGTTGTTTTTCCAAACCTACTTGCGTTAACTTAATAATAATATAATAAAAACCGGCCAAGTGCGAGTCGGACTCGCGCACCGAGGGTTCCGTACAAACCTGTAGTAAGTTTTACGATTTATGACGTCGTATTAAAAATAAAAATTACGTTTGTTGTATGGGAGCCCCCCTTTAATATTTACTTTATTGATATTTAATTATTTATTTTGAAAGGTAATATACAAGTTAACATTCTGTGAAAATTTGAACCGTCTACCTGTTACCGTTTTTAATATTGAGCAAAAAAATACGAAAAAAAACACGTTTATTGTATGGGGACCCCCCTTAATATATATATTTTTTTAATTTTTAGTATTTGTTGTTATAGCGGCAACGGAAATACATCATCTGTGAATTTCAGCACACAAATTTCACAAATTTCAGCTTTCTAGCTATCACGGTTTATGAGATACAGCCTGGAGACAGACAGACAGACAGACAGACAGACAGACAGACAGACAGACAGACAGACAGACAGACAGACAGACAGACAGACAGACAGACAGACAGCGGAGTCTTAGTAATAGGGTCCCGTTTTTACCCTTTGGGTACGGAACCCTAATAATGTCGTCCCGACCGAATTTTGGCCACGGCGGCCAATCTACAGAGAGATTATGCCATCTGGGGGGAGATATTATAGTGCACTATAGTATGTGCGCAAACACAGGTGCACCCTCTGTTCCTTTACTCTCGATGGGATCGGAAAATCCGACACGACCGGAAAGAGATCGGAACTTAAAAATTCAAAAATATAATAACTAGCTGAAGGCCACGACTCCATTTGCGTGGTTTAAGTTTTTTCGATTTCCTCGGGAACTTCCTAATTTTCCGGGATAAAAACCCTTGATTCCTGTCCTTCCCCGGGACACAACCGATGTTTGTGTCAAATCTCATCAAAATCGGTTGAACAGATGATCAGTAAAAGCGTAGCAGACAGTCAAATAAAAATACATTGCATTTATAATATTAATTGTGGATACATGGATAACCTGTTTCAACTCGCTTAAATTATAGGACAACGCCTTGGAAAATATAAATTATTAAGTTAATTAAATACCGCTATAACACCCGGGGTAAGTGCGTCATTAAGTTTATGAGGAGCGTCCATTAGTTAACCACTGTATTGTTCTATCTGTAGGTACAATATCCCTTTTGTGTTACTACATACATACCTGTACAGGCGTTAATGGATTAAAAGGTCAGAAGGCCATGACCATGGCTTTTATTGGATAGAAGCAGGCGTTACATTGCGGAAGTATTTTACAATCGTGCATAGTCGAGTCAACGTCTCCTGAAAATGCTCATGGTATCGGAGTGAAACGTACGTTGAGAATAATTTGGAAGATTTGCGTGGTGTGGTATTGTGCTGGTGCGAATTGCTGGCTTACTGGGCGGCGAATATCGTAAGCTACAGGCTGTACCGAACGACCTCAATTTGCATAGACGGGCCCTGTCAAACAAAGAATGTGGACTTATTTTACTAACGCCATCTAGTCTGAAAAGCGGGACAGCGCTATGGCGGAGACAAGGACAGGCTTATACAGGTGTGGAGCGCGCTCTACAGGTCGGACGCCCAATTTTTAACTCCGGGCTAGTACTGAGAATTCCTAGTCAGAAAAACCCACAGACCCGGGACCTCGTCGGCCGCAGTCGAACATGCTAACCACTAGACCAACGAGACAGTTAGTCAGTCAGTCAGTTTACCCTTATTATCTAGGTCTAGGTATCACGAAAAGTGTCCATTAGCTAAGTTGTTCTAGCTCTATAATGTCCCTTTAGAATACTAGGTACGTATGTACAGATGTTAATGGACCTAAAGGTCAGAAGTCAAGTTAAGGTCGTGCTTTGTTATAGTTTGGTGTAGGGTTGTAACGGAGGCGTTCTTAGCGGAAGCAGAGGCGGATACGGAGGTGAAGGGGCTTTGCCTCCGCGGCCATGCGGAGGTTAACGGAGGCGGAGGTGGATTTCTCCGATCACATAGTCCATTTTTTGTGCTTTAGGATGCGATGAATCCCACATTTGAAGTTTTTTTGAGGATTCTTCTAAGGAATAGTTGCCTTTTTGCTTGTTGTAATGGTGTAACTGACGTCATCTGCTTCGATTTGTACCTCTCATTGCAAGTCAACGTAAATAAACCTCCATTACAACTCCGCAAAAAACGGCGGAGGCGGATGCGGAAGCGGAGGTACGAAATCTTGTGAAAGTTCCGCATTTACGGAGGCGGAGGCGAGGTTCCGTTACAACCCTAGTTTGGTGGCCGTAACCGATGACATAACGCTCTGAACAAATACAAATATTTTTTGACCCAATGCGTTCGGTGCTGTTGTGTTTAAGGTACCACTGCGAAGCCGGGTGTGTCAACTAGTATGATATAACATAATGCATCTCTAAAGGGAAACAAAATATATATTTGTTCCGTTTGCCGTGGAGACCCTAGGGCCGTGGAGTCTACTTCACCGCGGTTGCTTTATCTGGTGACAGAAGGGCCGACTTATTTTTTGCGTAAAGGATCAGCATGGCTGTCCAACGCGGAAATGCAGCCAGCATTCTTGCCGCCATTCCTTGCGGGCATGATTTATATAGTAACTAGCTGATGCCCGCGACTTCGTCCGCGTGGATTGAGGTTTTTTGGTTCCCGCGGGAGCTCCTTAGTTTATGTGTTATTCCAGACTATAACCTATATCTGTGCCAAATTTCATCCAGATCCGTTCAGCCGTTCGGGCGTGATTGAGTAACAAACATCCATCCATACCCCACATTCATCCAAACTTTCGCATTTATAATATTTATTTGATTAGTTTAGGCTAGCTAGCTTTAAGTTCTATTGTATTGTTTTCAACAATATAATAATAATGCACAACATTTCCAATTTGCAGATAGTACAGAATTGGAGTGGCCCTCCATTTGTACTGCAGTGCTGTCTACGTACAGAGCGGTAGTTGCGGAGATGTCTGCTACTCTATTGTGAGGAAATATACGACTTTAATTGGATAAGATTTGATGGAAATTCTAAAACTTTGACGTTGTTATAACTTATATTTGAATATATTAAAATATAGTTTTTTTTTATCCACTACAAGTTAACCCTAGACTGCGATCTCACCTGATGGTAAGTGATGATGCAGTCTAAGATGGTAGCGGGCTAACCTGTTAGTTCCACAAACTTATCTCGGTGGCCTAAATTGGATCATAGTATTTTTATTTTATTGTTTTTGTTTTTATTTTATCCAGGATGGACATAAAATGGTTATTTTTGACTATGACGCCTGGGAAGAGTTTTTTAATCTTCCCAGATAGTTTATAAGTTTTAAGTATACGTTACTGTATTTATTTAGACACTTTTTATTTATTTTTTATATTTTTATTTTGTATAATTATTTGTGTTAATCTATGTAGCTACTGGGCAACTTAGCCTTTAATAAAAACCTTATTATTATTATTATTATAAAAAAAAATTTGCTTACCTAGTCTTAAAGTTTTAGTAAAGAACACTTGGTAAATGGTGGCACTCGTTGTTTTTCTATAACGTAACCTGAAACAAAGAAAATAATATCCATTAAACACGACCGAAATAAAACCGTTACTGTAAATATATCGTAAATAATATAATATTGGCTTAAATAATTTATAAAAAAAATATTATGTACCCACTACATGATGCCCTTGGTCCGCGTGGATGAGGTATTTTTATTTTCCGCAGGAAATCGATAGTTTTCCGGGAAAAAAGGCCTATGTCCTTCCCCTCTTTATCTCTTTATTAAATTTCATTAAAATTGTTTGAAAAGATGGGCCGTGAACGCGTAGCAGACAGAAAGACAGACTGACAGACACAATTTCGCATTTATAATATAAATATAGATATAGATTGTTTTCCTAGCTGTTTTTTTTTATCCACTACAAGTTAGCCCTTAACTGCGATCTCACCTGGTGGTAAGTGACGATGCAGTCTATGATGGTATAGCGGGCTAACCTGTAGGGGCATGGCAGTTACATTAAACTCATACCCCTATTCGGTTTCTACACGGCATCGTACCGGAACGCTAAATTGCTTGGCGGCACGTCTTTGCCGGTAGGGTGGTAACTAGCCACGGCCGAAGCCTCCCACCAGACCAGACCATAATAGTCTATTGTTAACATTAGTTACAATTTGCTGAAAGCAAATAACGTTTGTATTTGTGTGTATTTGAGCAAATATTTTGATATTTACCTATTTAGCGGCCAAATGCAAGTCGAACTCATGCAGAAAGTTTTTAAATAAATTAAATAATTTGAGTAATTGCAGTAACCGTTACCTGCCCTATAAAATTTTAGGAGAACGCCAAAAGAAAATCCTGCGGTAAAATCGGACCTATTTAAAAAACGGAGCACGTTTTACTTGGCGTTAATATGCGGTGTAAGTTGGCGCTAAACTTTTACTACCGAATGCCATAGAGTTGCCACCTACTAGAGGTTGTAACTTACGTAACTAAGTAACGTAATGGCAGCAACTTACTCGTAACTATGATACACAATACTTAATTTATTTATTACATGTAGGACATCGGTCTCTTTTGTTACGTCATGTTTTGGCTCTACCCATAGTCTCATTAAACAGTTTTATAAATAAAATAAATAAATAAAATCGTTATTTGGGATTTAAACACAAAAACAAAGAACAAACAAAAATATCAAAAAACATAAAATTAAAACTAGAACTAAACTTACTTAACTTTTTAAACTACTCGATTTTCTATTTTTACTCGATGTTTCTAGTTCGAATAAGGTGTGGCCCTGCCTACCTTTATCTTATTTACTTATTTAAGAGTGAATAAGCATCAGCTTTCAGTCAAGCGCGCTCTGATCTAGAACTCATGATTTTCATAGACTAGACCTAGCCTTATCCCATGTCAGTTCCTATAACCATTTCTTTTCTAGATGTTCTGTCTTTTATCGTCATTGTGTCGATTTGGGCTGTTTTAAGATAGTTATTATTAATCCAGTTTTATCTAGGTCTACCGAATTTTTAAAAACTAAGTAAATCTACGCGGATGAAATCCTCTATCATCTAGTAATAATATATTTACCTACTTTAACATGTTTACTACTAAAAGGTTTTCTCTTCCTTTCACTCAAATACTCAAAATTCTGACGTCTAATAGTGTATGAGGTTTGCATCTCTATGGAGAACAACTCAATGCCGAACGCTACATAAATCAACGTGTAAAGGCTTACAAAGTTTCACTTGGGATCAAATTTGAACATTGAAGTTTCAATACCTTTGGGATATAACCACAAAATGGGTAATAGCACAGAATAGGTAATAGTAGTAAGTAATAGTACCTTTATGCGTGCTACTTGCCTCTTAGAAAAGCATTATTTGTTTCCCAATCAATATTTAATCACAATCCATACTTCCATACTAATATTATAAATGTGAAAGTGTCTGTCTGTTACGCTTTTTCGGCCCATCTCTTAAACCGATTTTAATGAATTTAGTATAGATATAGGTTGCATCCCTGGGAAGGACATAGGCTATTTATCCCGGAAAATTAAAGAGTTTATATTGTGGGAATCACAAACCTTAATCCACGCGTACCAAGTTGCGGGAATTATCTAGTTTATTATAATGCGATCAATAATTCATCATGATGATCATCATCATCATCATCATAATCAACACATCACCAGCTCACTACTGAACACCAAAAAAAATAAGTTCTGCGATAGAATTTGTTTTGGATAAATTAATAGCAGTTTAATTAATTAATGAGGAACAAGAGCAGGAGGTGCCGGTAGCCTAATAAGATTGTACGGGAGCAGGTGATATGGCTCGACCGTAACAATAGGATGATCATCCTCCGAGCGGGTGTTGTGCTCGGGGACCACTGGTCCGACCGTTCATCTTTGGAGGTCGTATATATCGTAATTATAGGTCGTAATTCAGAGAAAACTTCGTAAGCGTGAGTTGGGCTGTTCGTGTTCGCGTCCGTACTTAGTAATGGATTATGTGCGGACTGCGAAGACCGCCACAAGACTATAACGCAAAACTGTATCGATACTGTATCGCGTCTGTATCGATAGTCGATACTACATCGTAAAGAAATTTGTCTCTACAATCGTGCATTGTCGATTGTACGAGTACATCTCCTGAAGATGCTCCCGTGTCGGAATGAAACGTACGTTGAGAATAATTTGGAAGATTTATTTGGTGTGGTGTCGTCTTTTGGGAGATCGTATATTTAAAAATCACTAAAATATAATTTACTAGATTATGCCCGCGACTTCGTCCGCGTGGACTAAGTTTTTTGGATTCCCGCAGGAAATCCTTAATTTTCCGGGATAAAAAATAGCCTATATCCTTCCTCGAGATACAAACTATCCCTGTACCAAATTTCATTAAAATCGGTTGAACAGGTCGGGCCGTGAAAGCGTAGCAGACAGATAGACAGACACAGAGGACAGACAGACAGATAGACAGACACACAGTATGGATTTCACTAGTAGTCAAATAATACCCAATTGTTTCATTTCCGTTACCTATATGTTCCGCGTTGCCCGGACGCTCTATGATCTATCTATAATACAGCTATATTTATAAATCTTGTCGAGAAAAACAATACATTTCTATCTTCAACTATAACTTAATAGTTTTTTTAAGCAGGTACTCTTCTTGTTAAGAGAAGACGCTACATTGTTTGCGTAATCATTTAAATAGCTTTCTTTTTCTTAGTGGAAGGAAATAATGAAACCGAATAGAAATATGAAGTTTAAATTCAAATCGTAGGGTATCATAATAATATTATAAGTGTGTTTGTTTGTTGGTTTATTGGTTTGTCCTTCAATCACGCCTCAGCAAAGCAACGGATCGACGTGATTTTTGCATGGGTATTGGTGAAGACCTGCAGCGTGACATAGGGTACTGGTTATCCCGGAAAATTAAGGAGTTCCCGCGGGAATAAAAAAAAAACTTATTCCACGCGGGTGAAGTCGCGGGCATCAGAGCTACTCGTAGTCAATGATAATTATAGTCTTTTAAAAATATCGACTAAAATCTGATCACATAAAATTGGGCATTGTTTGCTTGATTGCTTGCTTTGTCTGCACGTTTAGAAGCGGGAAGACGAGCACATCGCATGCTGCCCAACGTGCTACTAGGTGCTAAAATATATGCCGCTACGTCCCGCGCCGCGTCGTGCATCTGTAGTGGGGTTAGACCTTTCAAGTTATACCTTTAAAGTTTCAAAATATTTTCGACTGTAATTTTCAGCTGATATTGTATCCATCCTTCATAATAATTCACAGCGAACCAGACTCTTATATCTGGAACAGTGGTTTATGGGCTGACGTAAATCTTGTCTGGGGAAACTAATTTTTATGGATATTAATACGGTAATACCGCTTGCTTGCCGCAGTTGTTTAACTTTGTTAGGAGGTGCAATTACGCAATCAAATACGGTATCTTAAAACTAAAGCTAAGAGGGTTCCAATCGCGCCCTGGTCTGAGAAGAGCCCACAGCAAACTCAGCCGGGTTTTTTAAAATTATAACCATGTCACAAATATCGTAAATTAATTAGATTTTTAATTAAAACAATTACATAATTAGCCGCTGGAGCAATTCATACCCATGCTTTTTTATCATTTAAATAATCCTTTACACTGTAATAGGATTTTTAAAACTTGACAGCAAATATTGGTGTCGTCAGAATGCGATTTAACTTTTTTTCTAAAATTTCCATATGAACTGACTTACTGAACAGACTATACAATTATACAATTACTAGCTGATGCCCGCGACTTCGTCCGCGTGGTTAAAGTTTTTTTGATTCCTTAATTTTCCGAGATAAAAAGTAGCCTATGTCACTCTCCGGGTCCTCAACTATACCCATACCAAAAATCACGTCGATCCGTTACTCTGTTGCGGCGTGATTGAAGGACAAACCAACAAACCAACATACCAATAAACCAACAAACAAACAAACACACTTTCGTATTTATAATATTATTATGATGTCACTTTTTTACAAAATTGGCGTATTGTAAATTTTATTAAATAGGGACCTGGTTTGAATTTAAAGTCAGCAGTTAATTTGTAGAACTGTAAAAGGTGAGTCTTCCCCCAAGGGACCGCACTAACGGTTAAACCTTTAGCCGGAGCTCTAATCACGTGCCAGCTCGCTATAAATGCGAAAGTTTGGATGGATGGATGGATGTTTGTTACTCAATCACGCCCGAACGGCTGAACGGATCTGGATGAAATTTGGTACAGAGATAGATTATAGTCTGGAATAACACATAGGCTACTTTTTATCCCGGAAAATTAAAGAGTTCCCGAAGGAACCGAAAAACCTCAATCCAGGAAAACGAAGTCGCGGGCTAGTTTCTATATAAACTGACTTACAGGACATACAATTATGTCACTTTTTTACAAAGTTGTCGGATTGTAAAAAAGGGACCTGGTTTAAAATTAAAGCCAGCAGTTAATTTGTAGAACTGTAAAAGGTGAGTCATCCCCAAGGGGCCACATTAACGGTTGAACCTTTAGGGTTTAGCCGGAGCTCTCGTCACGTGCCAGCTCGCAACAGAGGTTCTGTACTGCTAAGTGATACAGTGAAATTTCATTTCGGTCTCACGTACTCCCAGATGAGATGAGCTGTACGTGTTTTTATCTTATGAATATTTATGTGTTTCATACATTTTGCGCATCATCATACTGTCATACTTAACATTATAAATGCGAAAGTGTGTTTGTTTGTTGGTTTGTTGGTTAGTCCTTCAATCACGGAGCAACGGATTGACGTGATTTTTGGCACAGATATAGTTGAGGACCTGGAGAGTGACATAGGCTACTTTTCATCCCGGAAAATTAAGGAGTCCTGCGGGAACCAAAAAAACCTCAATCCACGCAGACGTAGTCGCGGGCATCAGCTAGTTTATCATAATTTGGTACCGCATTTTTCAAAAACTAGCTGATTCTCGCGACTTCATTTGCACGGATTAAGGATACCGTTTAAGGATACCGTTGGAACTTTTCTCGATCCTTGTTTAGCAATCGTATAGATTTAGCTGTAAGATAATATTGTAAAAAAAAGCTAGCATGTTTAACTGCGGCCGACGAGGTCCCGGGTGCGAGTCCCGGGGCGGGCCATAACAAGAAAGGTAGTAGGCCTAGCCCGGAGTTTTTTCTTTTTTTTTGGGGTCAATACTTATTATTTTTAAAAACTTCTCCGTCATCCCTTTAGTCATTTGACACGACTTTTTATTGTTCATCAAAATTACAGGACGGTAGTAAAAGCAAAAAGTGTAAACACGCCCAAATCTCCCGGGAGCATCTCGTCGGAGTTTTATCCCATTGTTCTGCAAAAGGGCCGGCGGCTAAACGACTTTGAACAAAGAAACGAAAGAGACTTTTCTTTGAAATGGCTTTGAACCTCACTCGCCTAATGATCAAGTAATCGGAAGACGTGGATGATCCCAAGATCCCCGTGAATATAAATACCCTTCTATAAATTAATTCAGTGATGAGATACCGATACAAAACGGTCGCTAACTATTATTGAGGTCGTTGGTGTGGACGGGTCACGCAACGTATCTCCGTGGCGCATCGCTTTGGGCCCAGCTCCATACAACCTCATACAATGAATACTTGCCGCTACGTGCCGCGCCGCATTTCTGTAGTGCGGTAAGACCTTAAGAAGGCTTAAGGTTACTCAGCGGACGATGGAAAGAGATATGCTTCCTACGTCTGACGAAAAAATTCTTCGTATTTTATGATAAATCTCTGATTTTCCAGGATATAAATAAGCCTGTCACTTCAGATCTTATACTAAACCATGTGAAAAATCCAACCCGTCGCTTTTTTGGTGCGCGATCAATAGCAAAACTTTTAGAATAATATTAGTAAAGGATTTGTTGAATGTTTCTAATCCATCGGACGTTTTCTTAGCCATACAAAGCCGAGCCGCCCGCCCACTGACGCTCTTTGTAAAGTTTTCTTTTGACCGCCCGCAATGAGCTTGTATTTTCCTTTATATCTACGAGATTTCTATAGCATGATTCTCTATAGCAGTTTGTTCCAAAACATCAGTTAGGGTATAGTACGATGAGTTTGTTCCCAAACAACCTCCGTGAGTGTTGAGCGCTGTTGTCTTAACGTGCGGAGGTCCCGGGTTCGATCCCCGGCAGGGTCAGTTTGGGAATTTATAATTTCTGAATTTTCCCTGCAACTTGATTAGTGCGGTATTAATAAACGCGCCGACGCTCCCATAAAGATGTGAAACATCAACGATTAAGTACATAACTGGATGATTTTAAACGAGGATATTTGCGAAACTAATACTCAATTTATTTATTACACATTAGCTGATGCCCGCGACTTCGTCCGCGTGGTTTAAGTGGATAAAAGCATGTCACTCTCCAGGTCCGCAACTATACCTATGCCAAAATTCACGTCGATCCGTTGCTCCGTTGCGGCGTGATTGAAGGACAAACCAACAAACAAACACACTTTCGCATTTATAATATACTAGCTGATGCCCGCGACTTCGTCCGCGTGGTTAGAGTTTTTTTGATTCCCGCGGGAACTCCTTAATTTTCCGGGATAAAAAGTAGCCTATGTCACGCTCCAGGTCCTCAACAGCTATACTCATGCCAAAAATCACGTCGATCCGTTGCTCCGTTGCAGCGGCATTGAAGGACAAACCAACAAACCAACACACTTTCGCATTTATAATATTAATTATGATACGAGTACCTATTATAAAGACAATTTCGGTTGTTGGAATTCCTATAAACCAGCTAACACCCTGTAAATGGGGGTAATCAGCCGTCTAACAAATAACGATATTATGAATGCGTCATTAGCGCCATTCAGCAAGAAAATATTACACTAAAGCCTGATGGAGACTAATTCACTTTTTGACGAAACTTGCAAAATGTCTGATACACGGATAGAATTTATTTCTGATAACCTAGATCTGATATCAAATTGACATGAGGTACTAATGTATTTGTTTGTTGGTTTGTTGGTTTGTCCTTCAGTCACGGCGCAACGGAGCAACGGATCGACGAGATTTTTGGCATGGGTATAGTTGAGGACCTGGAGAGTGACATAGGCTACTTTATATCCCGGAAAATTAAGGAGTTCCCGCGGGAATCAAAAATACTTAAACCACGCGGACAAAGTCGCAGGCATCAGCTAGTAAAAAATAATATTAAAAGTCTACGTAACAGCTAAACTTGTAGGTACGATATGGGATAATGGTAAGAATTCTCCATAAACTTGTCTGCCTGGTATGTATGCTTTCACTGCTCATAATATTATGTTCAACCGATTTTGATGAAAATTGGTGCAGAATTCCACTACCAGTTAGCCTTTGACTGCGATCTCACCTGATGGTAAGTGATGATGCAGTCTAAGATGGTAACGGGCTAACTTGTTAGGGGTATGGCAGTTATATTAAACCCATACCCCTAGTCGGTTCCTACACGGCATCGTACCGGAACACTAAATCGCTTGGCAGTACGTCTTTGCCGGAAGGGTGGTAACTAGCCACAGCCGAAGTCTCCCACCAGACAAAAGATAGATAGAATCCTGGGAAAGGGCATATTGTACTTTTGATCCCGGAAAATTAAAGAGTTTCCGCGGGAAACAAAAAATCTTAAATCACGCAGACGAAGTTGCGGGCATCATCTAGTATATTATAAATCGCTAGAAAATAAGGTTAGTATCGAGTTTCACGAACTTAATAACACGAGTAGGTAAAATATAGCTCTACTACCTATCAAAAGTTAATTAAATTCTCCACCAGTATCCGTGGAGCTGTTAGACGTGGGTACTTTACGACCGTGTGTCATGTTTTCGGCTTACGCAGGCTTAATAATTATCCGGTAGTGTTACTGTAAGGCGGGGTATGCCTGGATTTGTGGAGTTTACCCCATATTACCTACTAAATGGAGGTAGGATTTTTATGCTACACTAGCTGATGTCCGCGAATTCGTCTGTGTGGATTTAGATGTTTTTAAAATCCAATATTCCATTTATTTATTTCATGTAGGACATCATATCATCATACTAATATTATAATTAATGCGAAAGTGTGTTTGTTTGTTGGTTTGTCCTTCAATCCCGCCGCAACGGAGCAACGGATCGACGTGATTTTTGGCATGGGTATAGTTGAAGACCTGGAGAGTGGCATAGGCTACTTTTTAACCCGGAAAATTAAGGAGTTCCCGCGGGAACCAAAATACCTCCAATGGATGTTTGTTACTCAATTACGCCAGAACGGCTGAACGGATCTGGATGAAATTTGGCACAGAGATAGATTATAATCTGGAATGACACATAGGCTACTTTTTATCCCGGAAATTTAAGGGAATAAAAAACCAAACTCCAAGCGGACAAAGTCGCAGGCATCAGCTAGTAAGATAATAAAGGAAAGCAAAAAGGAGAACTCACCTAAAAACAACACTAGTCTCCTCTCCGTGTAAACGCGAAATGTCCGTCAAGGACCAATGCAGTATCACACCAGCTCGCTGCCCCAACGCTCCCCGCACTATACTGGCTGGCACGTATCTATACTTCTTCCCGAACTTAAACACCGACCGTTCCACGCGTTTAAACTTCGGCCTAAAGTAATAACCATCTAAATCACTGTTTGTCCTAAAACCACTAGTGTAGTCCTCATCATGCCAAGACACTTTGTGAACTGTCCTCTCATGCTTCGGTATGAAGTATGGTAGGGGCTCCTCATCTCTGCAAGGTCTTTCGGCGAAGCTGGTGGGCGTGAAGTTGCCCCGGATGAAGTTGCCCACGATGGAGTAGAGAACGTAGTCTCTTAGTGATGGGTCTTCGAACTGGAGGTGAACTGGAAAGAACGAGAAAGATAGGTACGGTTAGAACCTTTTAATGTGTATCTGACATAATACTAATATTATAAATGCGAAAGTATGTTTGTTTGTGGATTTGTCCTTCAATCAAACGCCGCAACAAAACAACGGATAAACGTGATTTTTTGCAAGGGTATAGTTGACTGGAGAGTGACATAAGGCTACATTTTATCACGGAAAATTAAGAATTTCCCGTGGGAATTAAAAAACTTTCTCCATGCAGACGAAGTTGCGGGCATCAGCTAGTCGTATATAGGTTCGCATTATATTATTTTATTGTGTGGCATAGCTTCCAAACAGCTGCACCGATTTTAATTCAGTTTTTTTAAGGTTTTCGTTAATTTTCCGTGATAAAAAGGTTGAACAGATGGGCTGTGAAAGTGTAGCTGACATACAGATTCACATTTATAATAATAGTATGGATATTATAGCCAGCTATCATAAAGCCCGCGTGTGGTGACAGCCAGGCTGAATCTTTGCGCAAAAAAAGTAACAAATTATATTACTGTTAGTTCTTACTGGATTTAGCAAAGAAGATCAAATAAAAATAGGTAAATTTCAAATTCAGTAGACGCAGATATCTTCGATCGAGATTTAAATAACCTATGAGTGTTGGTATTTCTATTTTCCGTTTATCCCCCGAGCCGTGTTGTTCAAACAGGATGTCTCTTTGATACAGATAAACACTTTAAACTGAGCCTGCAGGCTTGGGGCTTAAGCTCAAGGCACATTTCGAGGGAAATAATAGTAATATTGTCCTTTTGAATGAATTTCGGCCACCGCGACTAATTTCTACAGAGATTAGGTATCTGCACGAAAGATAGGGTGTTATACCTATTCTGTGGTTATAGATAATTCACAAGTGTATGCAATCTCTATTTTTTTTTATTCTCATAGCCCGATGGGATGTAAATTCCAACATGACCGGAGAGAGATCAGGCGCGGGACCGACGGCTTTACGTACTCTCCGAGGCACGGAGGTGAAACACCGCCAACTTTATAACACTATATTATATAGTTACTGAAAATGTATTTTTCAGAAAATCAAATTTTAATTATGTAAAAAACTTGTTTTTTTAAAATAATTTTAACTTACGTTCACTTGTTTTTCATAAATGTAAACTAATATTATAAAGAGGAAAGATTTGTTTGTTTGTTTGTTTGTTTGTTTGTTTGTTTGTAATGGATAAACTCAAAAACTACTCAACCGATTTTAAAAATTCTTTCACTTAGGTATAGAAAGCTACATTATCAGCGAGTAACATAGGCTATATTTTATTTTCAAAAAATTAGAGATCCTTACGAAAATTGGAATTATGTGAACTAAGTCGGAAAAAATCCTCTCTTCTGAGAGCTTACGTGGCGTGCGCTGCGTAAATAGTTAAAGTTACACGAAAACAATGTATGGTGGAATTGTTCCTCTCAAAAAGTTCTAAAAAAAGTCCGCGTTTGCATACATCTATCTTTTATGGTTGACTCACAATAACCATTTTTATAGCTATATTGGGTATTTAGGATTATTAGTGCTACCCGTGAGAAACCGGGGCTGATCGCTAGTAGTATAATAAACCATTAGCAGGCTGAAGTGATAGTGGGCGGGCCATGTCGAAGGAGCGATGGCCGCTGGAGCCGGAAAGTTTTAGAGTGGAGACCGCGTTTATGTAAGCGTGGGGCGCCCTCCAGCACGACGGACCGACGACGTTAAGAGGGTGGCGGGACGTGGCTGGAAGAGGAAGGCTGAGAACCGGGTGTGGTGGCGTTCTTTGGGAAAGACCTATGTCCAGCAGTGGACGTCCGCAGGCTGAGATGATGATGATGATGATAATAATACTTATTAATATACTTATTATAATTTAATTAATTATAGACACACACCTTCTTCACGACCTTGCCAGCCCCCCTAGCATGGGCCGAGACAATTTTCTCCCCGAGGAAAGGATAAAATTTTTATTCCTAAATAAGTAAATAAAAACGCTAAATAATGGTGGATAAATCATGGAAGAAGGAATTATGGGATAAATAGTCCCCCGAGCCCCCGTGAAATGTCAAACGGGGATAAACTTGTCCTCTCCCCTGTTGCCGTGCTCTGAGGGGTGGATAAGTTAATTTTATCTCTTGTCAGTGGATAAAATCGGGGGATAATTTTTTTATCTCCGGCCCATGCTAGCCCTGCTGGTGGGAGGCTGCGGCCGTGGCTAGTTACCACCCTAACGGCAAAAGACGTGCCGCCAAGCGATTTAGCGTTCCGGTACGATGCCGTGTAGAAACCGAATAGGGGTACGGGTTTAATATAACTGCCATGCCCCTAACAGGTTAGGCCCGCTACCATCTTAGACTGCATCTTCACTTACCATCAGGAGAGATCGCAGTCAAGGGCTAACTTGTAGTGGATTAAAAAAAACCAGCGTGAGTTGGCACCATCTTTCAGAGCAAAACGCGCAGGAAAAAGGACTCTGTCAGAGGATAATTTGAGTCCGAATAAGGATATGGAATGTCCTTCCGGCTTCCGTTTTCCCCTCCTCTTTTAATATAGGTACCTTCAAATCAAGAGTGAATAGGCATCTTCTAGGCAAGCGCGCTCCACCTTAGGCTGCATCACCATTTGCTAGCAAGTCTGATTGCAGCCAAGCGCTAGCCTTTATATAAAAAAAAAACATTTATCGTATATCTCCAAAGCAATATGCCTTGGCCACAAAGCCTCAAATAGAAACTGAGGTGCACCGTGCACCCCAACAACTCAATTTCCTAAGCGTCGTGACAAGACATCTCGTCGGGGTTTTCTAATCTCGCTTTATTGGAAATTCTTCGGACGTTTTGTGATGTCAGGAGACTTCAAGATTGCCAGGTATAGTTTTTTTTTAAAGATTAATTCTTTTTGTGTTTCTTAAGACTATACCATTAAGTATATCCAATACTACTCGTAGATGATTCCCACGACTTTGTCCGCGTGGATTAATATTTTTTGATTCCCGCGGTAACTTTTTAATTTTCCGGGATACAAAGTAGCCTTTGTCCTTGATCGGGATACAAATTATCCCTGTACCAAATTTCATCAAAATCGGTTGAACGGATGGGCCGTGAAAGCGTAGCAGACAGACACACTTTCGCATTTATAATATTAGTATGGAAGTATGGATAGTATGGATATTGTTCTTTTTAACCACGTTTAGTACAAAACTATACACATTTTAGTGCTCTTAAACCTCTTAAAATTCAATAGAGAAGAGTAGAAAACTACAGTTCGCGCGCGAGTAGAATTCAGAGTAAATGTATGTGTCACCATACATTTGCTCTGCATTCAACTCGTGCGCGAACTATACCTATTATTTTCTATTTAACTTTATGAGATTTTAGTATGAGATATCGAGTTATAAGCTTTACCAAATGCTTATATCGTCAAGTTTATCTACTACTGGTTTGAAATGCACTATCAACTACGAAGAACCAGCATTTTATATCTTTAACAGTCCGTAAACCCGTAAACCGACATTTTAAGAACTTTTGATGAGCTTTGTGCATGAGATATTAGTATTATAACAAGAAGAAAATTAAAACATTAAAGATTAATCCCTCCTTAGTAGACTGTTGCAAATAAAAATGTAATTTTATTGAAATATAATAGTGAAATTCTCATTCTTGCAGAATACGTTTACCATTTTTGCACTTTTGGGTGACACTTTTCACCCATATAAATCCACGAAAAATTATAATAAATGACTTATAAAAAATACTAATATGATAAACATGCTCTTAAAATTGGACTGTTACAATTCGTTTTTATACGTTCTATACAAAATTAGTTAATAAAAAAATCAAATCAATGTGCACGATTTATCAAAATTTACGCGTCACAATAACCTGTATTTCTTAAAAGTTTGACGAAATTACTAATAAAATAAAATTTACCATGAATGTTTAATATTTATATAACACAAATTGTGTAAAAATAAAGTTCTATAAAATACCTATATGACCAAAAAATATTATCAAAGTCTGATCAAATTCACGTGTAAAATGGTACTGCAGATCGTACGACCGCACGTACGTACGAACTTGACTACGCAAAGTATCAAAGTATCTTTACTGGCCTATGTCGTCCATGTATGGCGAGTATACGGCCTCTTAAATAAGCAACGTAGGTACCAACCAAAAAACCCGACTTTTTTAAAAAATTTCAAAATTTCAATAAAAGTTACAAGCCGATTTTCAATTCAAACGCTCAGACGTGTTTCGATAAATTCTTCAACTCTTGGTACCATTCCCATCTCGATATTCCCGAAATCCTCGGAGCTATGACCAAAAATACATCTCAGGCGATTTGCATCTGATAACCATTTTCAATGGTAAAAAATTCATACAATAGCATATCCGTTGAATACTTAAGTCCTGACAGTTTGATCCGCGGCAAAGGGGCACGCCGCGCAGCGCAGCCGTCTCGGAGACAATGTCACGCAGTTCACGAAATCGAGTTCCGACCTCAAAACGTCCCTCCGATTAGGGATCAATTTCCCGTGCTGCGTGACAAACCCTTACCTAATCTTGACATTCGTTCCAATCTTTTCTCTTCCTTTTTATGTATTGTATAATATCGTCGTTTTGTTGATTAGTAAAGGCTAGATACGTGCAGCGCATATAATAATATGTACTATCAGCTGTCTTCTCTGTCCTAATTAAACCCATACTAATATTATAAATGCGAAAGTGTGTCGGTCTGTCTGTCCGTCTGTCTGTCTGCCTACTACGCTTTCACGGCCCATCTTTTCAACCAATTTTGATGAAATTTGGTATAGAGGCAGGGGGTATACCGGGAAAGGACAGAGGCTACTTTTTATCGCAGAAAATTAAGTTCCCGCGGGAATAAAAAACTTAATCTACGCAGACGAAGTCGCGGGCATCATCTTGTTAATAATATGTATCTGTTATATCATTAAAATATGTCATCTGTATGTAGGTATGTATATATTTATGTAACATAAGTTTCTGATATTATATCTCATTTCATTCCATCTCATATTTTGTTGTTCCTAGAGATCTCTTAGAGATAAATGTTTCCTTGTCCACTAAGTTTCTGTTGTTCTACGTATTATATAACTATGTGGTACAAAAAAAAGGGCATTCATTATCGTGAGCGTACGTATAGGCTGTCTACTGCTGGATATAGGTCTCTTGTAGGGACACACATGCCGCCGTCGAGCGACGACGCCTGCCCCCCTAGCCAAGTTTGACGACCTCCGTGGCGCAGTGTTGAGCGCTGTTGTCTTAACGTGCAGAGGTTCCGGGTTCGATCCCCGGCTGGGTCAATTTTGGAATTTATAATTTTAGATTTTTCCCAGGTCTGGCCTAGTGGGAGGCTTCGGCCGTGGCTAGTTACCACACTACCGGCAAAGACGTCCCACCAAGCGATTTAGCGTTCCGGTACTGTGCCGTGTAGAAACAGAATAGGGGTATGGGTTTAATATAACTGCCATGCCACTAACAGGTTAGCGAGCAACTTCAACTGCATCATCACTTACCACCAGGTGAGATCGCAGTCTGTAGTGGATAAAAAAAAAGTTCCATACATATTATTTGTTATCGTTATGCCACGTGGTCATAGACAAATCGCAGCCAAGTTTACACGTTGACAAAGCCCAAGAAAACCCCACTATATGTGGTTAATGGTACCTAGATTCATTCGACGATTCGAAAGCACTTGTAAAAGTTTATTTGAATAAAAAAACATTTGAATTTTGAATGGAAAGGAGCCACGACCCTCAACAATGAGGAATACGACGCAGAGATAAATGCTATCAGTGGCAATATGCACGTACTTAATATCAATGCACAAAACTTAATTTTATGTAGATAAAATAATAAACCAATTTTCTGTTTTTAAACTTACAAAGAAACTTTGCGAGATTTAAAATCCCAAGCTACGCAACAAAATCCAGTGGAATTTGAAAAGCATTGTTGTATAATAAACTCTCCCCATTTATCCAGTCTGGCCTTTTGTAAGTCTTCATTTGAATCGCAGCGTCCTGTCTAGACAATATAGCCAGACCTTAAAATTGTTTGGGATGTTCCAACATAAAGATATATTTTTTCTTTTATTAAAAAAACCATGAATGAACCGATTATATATTTTTTCATTTGTCTTCACAAAGATGACCCGTTGTTTCTCTTGGAGACATAAATATTAATCCCAAAGAGCTAAGGTCATCTTTGTGAAGGCAAATGAAAAGAAATAGACTCGGGAAATGAAAATTAATAAAAATACATTCTTCTACATTTTATGCGAGCTGACTTCGTCGCAAAGTCACGGGTATCATATTATAGTTCATAGGTACTTCCCTAGGTAGATATATAATCCATACCAATATTATAATTAATTTTATCCCAAAAACTTAGTACCACAACATAAGCATCTAGTACGTCTAAGTCTATGCGAAAGTATGTTTGTATATCGATTATCCTTATCCTTACTTCCTTTCCTTACTAATATTATAAATGGGAAAGTGAGTTTGTTTGTATGTTTGTTCCGCTTTCACGCCGTAACTACTGAACCGATCTGGATGAAATTTGGCACAGAGATAGATTATAGTCTGGAATAGCACATAGGCTACTTTTTATCCCGGAAAATTAAAGAGTTCCCGCGGGAACCGAAAAACCTCAATCCACGCGGACGAAGTCGCGGGCATCAGCTAGTGATAGTATAAATCCACGCCGACGAAGTGCCGGGTATTAACTAGTCACACTAATATTATAAATCCGAAAGTGTGTTTGTTTGTTTGTCCTTCAATCACGCCGCAACAGAGCAACGAATCGACGTGATTTGCATGGGTATAGTTGAGGACCTGGAGGCCAAAATAATTTTTATCCCGAAAAATTAAGCAGATCCCGTGGGCATTAAAAAAAACTTATTCCACGCGTGTCATCTAGTAGATGATATTTTTGTCGTTAGCCTAAATGCTATGACAAATTATCCATTCTAATGGACTTTCGTAGTCGCGTACCTAGAATAGTATTTACAAAATGGGGTCAGGCGCAGGAAATAGCTCGACCCAAAAATGTCCGACAATGACGTGGCTTAATACCGGGATGTCCCAAATTTAATGGGGTTCCGTAGAAAACAAGGAAAAGCAATCCTTATAGTTTATACTCCGTTTACTTGTGTATCATAGTCATTTATAAAAGAAAATATTAGAGCTGCAATCGATCGATGTAAACTCAAACTCAAATATTTTTACTCAAGTAGACCAAGTGCTTTTTAATCATCGAGTGAATCTACCACTGGTTCGGAATGACACTCGAAAAAACCAATTTACAATTACATCAATGTACTACATACGTTACATCAAAATTTGTGCAAATGGTGCCAAAATGTCGGAAAAAGAATCGAAATCCAAATAGTCCAGAAGCTTCAGGGAATGTAATGCTTGTATAGGTATTCTCAAAAAAACACCTCTATAATATCAAAATCAAATCAAAATCGAGTAAGTAGGTACCTAATTTATAGTGATAGTGATAACGCATTATGCAGGATATAGACCATCCTTCAAACCTCTATCCGTAGCATCAAAGGGACGGAAATAGGGTCGAGCATAGCAGGAAATCACAAGACCTAAAAATGTCCGAGGCGATGGATGCCGACGTGACAAATACCTCCTTATCCTAGATATTGATTCAGGAAATAATTTTCGGGGTATTCAGAACACCAGCCCCCCTAGCATGGGCCGAGACAATTTTCTCCCCGAGGAAAGGATAAAAAATTTATTCCTAAATAAATCAATAAAAACGCTAAATAGCGGTGGGTAAATAGTCCCCCGAGTCCCCGTGAAATGTTAAACGAGGATAAACTTCTCCTCTCCCCTGTTGCCGTGCTCTGAGAGGTGGATAAGTTAATTTTATCCCTTGTCAGTGGATAAAATCGGGGGATAAAATTTTTATCTCCGGCCCATGCTAGGGGGGCAGGGGGCAAAAATATACCTACTGACGTGTCGCCGAAGTATGTAGGTATGTACCAGATACCTACTCCGTTTTCTACTCTAGATTTGGTTTTTTTCAACCACGTGGAAATTCTTTGATATTCCGGTATAAAAAGCAGCCTGGATTTGATTTTTTAACCCCGTGGAAATTCTTTGATATTCCGGTATAAAAGTAGCCAAGATTTGATTTTTTGACCCCGTGGAAATTCTTTGATTTTCCGGGGTAAAAAGCCCGTATAATATAGCAACAGATAGCATATCAGCTTAGCACACATTCTCAAGTACCTATCGGTCAATCTATGCTTACACGCCTTTGAGGACATTATGAAGATCTCAGGCATGCATGCATCTTCCATCTTTTATACTCTCCGTGATAGACACCGACG
Organism: Erebia ligea; assembly: GCA_917051295.2. Taxonomy (NCBI): domain Eukaryota; kingdom Metazoa; phylum Arthropoda; class Insecta; order Lepidoptera; family Nymphalidae; genus Erebia; species Erebia ligea. The sequence goes on along the minus strand of OU785234.1, from coordinate 1,240,872 downwards.
AAATTTGTATGGCGGCCATCTTAAATCCGCCATTTTGAAAATTTTTTGTGTGAAGTGATCTTTATTTGCTTAATACACACAACTCCGAAAAGTTAGAGATGCGTGCGCGGGGATCGAACCTCCGACCACCCGAATAGGAAGCCGGGCTAAACCATCGAGGTATCACCGCTTTTTAAATCACTTTTTAAAATTCTTAGAGCCCGTTATCTTTTTTTATTATTGACGACAAGCATACTTAGTGCAAAGCAATGATGAGGTCTAGGTTGGAACGCGCTTGCCTAGAAGATGCCAATTCACTCTTGCCTTGAAGGTACTTAAGTAAAAACGTAGCAGGAAACACGTGCGCTGGGAGGGTGTTCGTATCAGGAACGTAGCAAATACGTTTATCTCGTTAAAGTATAGGATTACTATGGATAAAGTAGAACCCAGCAACTAGCAAGTAAGGAGGGATCTCGTTTTCTAAGAGTCACGGCCAGTATTTCTTCGTATCCCTAATCCCAGGCTAACGAGGTGCGGTCCCTCGACATCAGATCGGATAATGGCTGACCGCGTTGAGAGCAATTTTCCTCTATTTTTAGAGTTCCGTACCTCAAGAGGATAAAAGAACCTTTATAGGATCACTTCGTTGTCCGTCCCTCTGTCTGTCTGTCTGTCTGTCTGTTTGTCTGTCAACCACGTTTTTCTCGGGAACGCGTTTTGTTTTATAAAGTTGAAATTAATCCATACTAATATTATAAAATAAAGTGTCTCTGTCTTTCTGTCTGTCTGCTACGCTTTCACGGCCCACATATTTAACCGATTTTGATGAAATTTGGTACAGGGATAGGTTGTATCCCGGGGAAGGACATAGACTACTTTTTTTTGGTGTGGCAACACCCGGGTGAACAGCTGTATAAATTTGTCCCGATTGAAATTTATCTTTTAATTAATATTATACGCATAATTTACAGCCTATTTAAAGTAAAATTAATTATTTATGTTACAAAAAGTGTTTTTGAAAGATATTTTAATAGTTCGAGTGCCTAATAAGATATTTGTTACGTGTAAAATTAACAACGGTTATAGGTTAGTACCTACAAACTTGGCGTAACTTTAATCCTGTTTTTAGTGTTCGTATTGCGTATTGCTGGACGTTTTAATATTAAACATCTACGCAGTACATGCGTAATCGGTATTTGTGTTTGCAATTGTTCGTTAATCCCACAATACGACACAATTGCAATCTCAAGATACAACTGTCATCTCGCATTCTCGGGGTCGTTGCTCTTTACTGTAATTACTTATTTTGCATTTGATCTGCAATATGATGACCCGCAGAGCTTTGGCACGCCAGGAAGAATCTAAACTTCAGCTGGCTTTAAAGGAATTAAAGGTTAGTAAAGAGTTATGTGCCCAATTGAATAGCGAAAGAGATGACAATGAAAAGGAACTATTAGGTATGTTAAAAAGTAATGAAAAGCTGAAATCAGAGTTATCGGCGTTACATATACGGTACGACGACGTAGTCGAACAGCGCGACCGCCTTCAAGAGCTCGTGGATAGGTTTGATGAGTGCCGGGCTGAGTACGAGGCCACACTTAACCAGATCTCTGCACTGCACCAGCAGCTGGATGAGGCTCACAACAAGATCTCCGAGTTGGAAACAGCTGCACAGAACACCACAGCACAGCACACCCAGAGTCTCTTCGAGGAATTAGTTGGTAGCGCCCCACAGTTGGTTACTGCTACAACGGATGAGCCCACTTTCTGTACTGACCATCCAATACCACAGGTCAATTATACAAACCCTTCAAAGGTTTATCCCTGTAGCAGTAAAAAACTAAAGAAATATGTAAAAATAAACCGATATATTAGGAAAACTCAAAAGTTAATAAATAAACATAATTATTCATTTAAAACATTGAAGCCAAAAAAGGATAGATTGGAATTACTAGGCAAAATTAAGATGCGTACAGATGAACTAGAAATTTGTAAATTAAACTATGAATCAGACACACGCATCCTAGAGGTTCAAATAGCCAGATTGCAGTCTTCTTTACGTTCACTTTCTGCTAAGTATGACTCATGTCAAAAAAATATGATGTCTGAGTATACACAGACTACCGATGAGCTTGACCAGCTAACTGGTATTAAGAGTAATAACTCCTCCCAAAAAAAGTGTTCTGATGATGGTGCTGGTCATCCACAGTCTGTGTCTACAGCATCATCACCCTCAAAGTTGAGGGAACCCAACACACACCGTGTTGGGTTCCCTAGACAAAATACCAATAGTTCCTTTACTCACACAAAGCCAAGCATATGCAATACAAAAACATTTATGTATAGCGATGGAATTGGTAGTAGTATGGGCATACTACTTCATTCGCATCTACAGGGACATACAGTTTTGAATTGCTGTTCACCTAACGCGGGACTAATTTCTATAGTCAGGTCAATTTATAGAAATAGAAATAGTTTTGATCAGAACACAAACTTAGTAATCCTTGTCGCTAACAGAGGGACAGTTAATGAATATGAATTGAAAAAATGTTATGAAACTTTGGAAAAATTAATTGTTAATAATATTTTAATATATACCTTCCCTTACTGTGACACTCTGCCACACCAAGAAAATACCTATAGATATAAGTTAAATAAGACATTGTACAATTTATGTACCTATAATAAAAAATTTAAAGTTGTTGACATAAGTACCCAGTGTGGTAAGGTTTATTATGACTTGGATCAAGATAGTTATAAATTATCTTGTTATTCTAAAAGACAGATAGCTATTTCGCTATCATATTTTTTTCAAACATTAGCCAAAAATGTGGCTAAACAAGCTGCTTCTATTGAGCAGTGTTTTAATTCTGACATTTTGGATGTAAATCCAGGTAACCTTAGTTTAAACTAGATAAGAAGACAATGGAGGATTCCTCTTGCTTGAAAATCTCAAGTTATAATAAGGCTTTGCACACACTAAACGCAAAGCAATCACAAAATAAAAAATCTAATAACATCAACCTGGTTCACCAAAACATTCAATGTATTAAAGGGAAGGATTTAGAGATTGAATTGTTTTTAAATAACTTTAATATTGATATTTTATGTGTAACTGAACATTGGTTAAAAAACCATGAGTACATGTTCAATTTTAGTGATCACCAGGTTGGTAGTTCGTTCACCAGATCTAATGCTATCCATGGGGGCTCGTTAATTTTGTTGAACAAAAAATTTAAATTTAAAAACCGAAATGATATTGTGAGCCTGTCTGTTGAGCGAACAATAGAACTATCCTCAGTCGAATTGGAGCAATTCATTGTTGTGTCTGTATACAGACCACCCTTGTCTAACTTTGAACTTTTTGAAAAGGTAATGGATGAAGTATTATTTAAACTCTCAAAATCAAATAAAAAGCATATTGTGTGCGGAGACTTTAATGTAAATATTTTGGAAAGTAGCCCTTTAAGTGGCAAGTTATTGAATCTGTTCAAATCCCATAACTTATCCAATATGTTTTTGGAGCCTACCAGGATTACTGCAACTAGTGCTACATGTATAGACAATATTTTTACGAATATTACCCCTGTTAGCAAAAACATTATTAGTAAATTAGATTCGGATCATTGTGGACAGTTGATTCAGTTTGAAAATTTAAAGAAAAAGGTTTCAAAGCGTAGAATAACTTTTGTGCCAGTAACGTCAGACCGCATCGAAAAAATAAGAACAAGTCTTGCAACAAACCTTCAATTTTTACCAAATGAATTGAGTCCTAATGAAATGTATAACTTATTTTTTAAAACATTTAGTGAAACTTTCAATTCAATATTCAAAAGTAAAACGGTCTTAACTACTGATGCAATAGTTTTTAGTGAATGGGCAACAAATGAATTACATAGAAACAGGCAAAGATTATACGAATTGTATGCGGAGCGACAATATGATACTAGTGATGAGTTCAAACAGTATGTTCAACTGTTTTCCAGGAATTTTAAGAGAGATTGCATTATGGCTAAGTCAAAACACATACAGACTAAGATAAAAAATAGCTCCAATGTAATTAAAACCACTTGGAAAATAGTGAATGAAGAAACTGGAAGAGCATTACCGAAAAAAAGTGATTTTAAACTTAATGTTGGAAATAAATCTGTAACGTCCGATCATGAGGTCGCTTCAGTTTTTGAAGAATTTTTTACGGATATTCCTGTTTCTACCACAAAATTATTGAACTCTTCACCAGATGCCGCTCTTTCCTTATTGGAGGAAAACGTGCTTGAATGTAATACCATTTTCAAGTTCAGTCACGTTAGCTGCTCTGACGTTGTAAAAGCTTTTAAATTAATTAACATTAAGAAAACAAATGATCTGTGGGGCATTTCCGTTGACGTTGTTAAATCATTGATTGATGTCGTGGCACCCGAATTAGCTTTAATATTCAATAATTGTATCGATTGTGGTGAGTTTCCTGACCTAATGAAACATAGTAAAATAATTCCACTATTTAAATCAGGTAGTACCAGTGATCCCACTAACTTTAGACCGATATCTGTACTACCCACTTTCAGTAAAATTTTTGAAAAATTAATTCTAATTCAATTACTTAAACATTTTGGTGATAACGATTTATTGCATACCAAACAGTTTGGTTTTACTCGGGGTCGCTCAACAATCGATGCCGGTGTTGAGTTAATTCAGAATATATTTGAAGCCTGGGAGGAATCACGTGATGCACTTGGCGTCTTCTGTGATTTATCCAAGGCTTTTGATTGTGTTGTACATGAAACATTGGTCAGAAAACTGCACCATTATGGAATTAGGGATGTCGCACTGAAGTTAATGAGGTCCTACTTAAAAAATAGAATACAAAAGGTTGACGTCAATGGAAAGCAGTCTTCCGGGTCAGTTGTAAAAATAGGGGTTCCACAGGGTTCAATTTTAGGACCTTTTCTGTTCCTCATTTACATTAATGATCTTCCTTATCTCGCTAAGGATAATCATGGGATAGTATTGTTTGCCGATGATACCTCGTTATTATTTAAAATAAATCGATACGAAACAGCTCTTCATGAAGTGAACAAGTCTCTCTCTAAACTAGTGCAGTGGTTCGAAGCTAATAACCTGCTCCTTAATAGAAAAAAAACAAAGTGCATTAAATTTACATTACCAAATGTTAAACAGGTTAAAACCACAGTACAACTGGAGAATGAGGAATTAGATTTGGTGGAAACCGCTGTTTTTCTCGGAATAACGTTAGATGCTAAACTCCAATGGGGCCATCACATAAATGACTTGTCGAACAGACTTAGTTCTGCTGCATATGCGGTTAAAAAGATTCGTCAGTTGACAGATGTAGAAACGGCGAGATTAGTTTATTTTGGTTACTTTCACAGCATTATGTCATATGGTATATTATTATGGGGTAATGCTGCTGATATTAATTCTGTTTTTGTGCTGCAGAAGAGGGCTGTTCGAGCCATATATAATATGGGACCAAGAGAGTCACTAAGAGATAAATTTAAAGAAATCAAAATTATGACAGTGCACAACCAATATATATTTGAAAATTTAGTATACGTGCATAAACACATTGATAAATTCAAGAAGAAAAGTGATTGTCATAATGTAAATACTAGAAATAAAAATAAACTAGTAATGCCTGCTTCTAGGCTTAGTAAAATTAGCAATTCATTTGTTGGAACCAGTGTCCGCTTCTACAATAAGCTCCCAGAAGACATGTTAAAGATGTCTCTGAACAAGTTCAAAGTTAATGTAAAACGTAAACTCATTGAAAAATCTTATTACCATGTAAAGGATTACCTAAACGACAAGGAAGCCTGGCAATGATTTGCTCAAATGGCTCTGATAGTTCCTTAGTTATGATTTGTGAAATGGTGATAATAAAAAAATAAAAAAAACCCGGCTGAGTTTGTTGTGGGCTCTTCTCAGACCAGGGCGCGTTTGGAACCCTCGTAGCTTTAGTTTTAAGATACCGTAACTGATTATCACCATCATGTTTTTTATGTAAGTAATTTTTTACGTCAATAAGTGTACAGTGTACCTATATTGAATAAATGAATTGAATCTTGAATCTTGAATCTACTCTTTATCCCGGAAAATTAAGGAGTTTCCGCGGTAATCGAAAAAACTTAGTCCACGCGGATGAAGTCGCGGGCATCATCTAGTATCACATACTTAGGTCTACGGTCCCTTGAAGCTGTAAAAAAATCAAGCTTCTAAGTCAACGCATTTTCATTTCATTTCATTTCATTTATTAAATCGTTTGACTGTTACATAGTTGAAGATCTTAAAATAATTTTACATAGTAGGAGCAGTCTACCTCTAACAGCCATACGATATAACATTATGCTTAAATTTAACATAAAGTCAATTATTTATAACATTTGATTCCGACAATTTAATAATAATTGGTACAGATTATTAATTAGTAAAAACAGAATATGGTTATAATTATAATATGTCAAAATTATTTGAGCAAGTTAATTCAGTAATCAATATTTGTTCAATATTTGAGCAGTCAAAAAAATCCCAAACTGACCCTGCCGGGGATCGAACCCGCGACCTCCGCACGTTAAGCCAACAGCGCTCAACACTGCACCACGGAGGAGTTGTATCGCGTCGCGTTGCGGCGCTTTCATTTCTCATTTAGATATTGATATATTTTTGCGTCGGGGATTAAAAATAGAATGTAAAAGAATGAACGTAACGCTACAACGCACGCGTTTTTTTTTTTTACTACAAAAGAATCTTTGGGTAATTTTCCTGAGGCTAATTACAAACTTACGGAAACACAGACGAGTAATTCCAACCGCTATCTGCAATCGTCGATAAAAAAGGCAAAGGAAAATCCTAATCGCACAATTTCTTCTCTGTTCCCTTTAGTGAGAGTTGTTGACGTTAATAGATTTCGAGCAACGAAATACAATGACGTCAGAGTAATCACATAAACGGCCTTGTTATCTTACGGTCCGCGTGGATTTAGATTTTTTGAAGATGCCACTTTAATTAATAACAATCATTATGCCTCCGGTATGAAAGTCAAGAAAAATACCACATTATCGCAATTCTGCTGGCACTGGTTGTAGCCATATCCAAGTCATAGCGCGAGTCTTATAACCAAGCAATTTCGATGCATTTTACTCATGTACAATTACCTAGTGTTTTGAATTTGATATTCGAATTCTATCAATGATTGCGAGATGTAGATCTAAACTCGCGCTAAACCTTCTGGTTTTCACCACATTAATTACGATCCCCTCGCAACTGTCAAAATGGCGATTAATCTTTTTTTTTTGTTCCAGAGAATTCCACTAATAAGCGCTCTAAATGTTATATTATTTTTCTTGGCAGCTCCTTAGTAGGAAGGCTTTGCTCTGATTTATTGCTTCTGTGTTTTATGCGTGGATTATAATAGTGATTGTGGCTAACTCCGTTGTACAGCCTCCCTGGCACAGTGGTGAACGCTTTTGTATACCAAGCGAGAGGTCCCGGATTCGAATCCCGGCAGGTTCAATTGGGAAAATTATGAGTTCTGTATTTTCTCTCCTCTGGCCTGGTTGGCTTCGGCCTTGGCTAGTTACCACGCCACCGGCAAAGACGTGCTGCTAAGCGATTTAGCGTTCCGGTACGATGCCGTATAGTAACCGAAATCAAATCAAATCATATTATATTCATGTATTCAAATTAGGTACACTGTACACTTTTTGACGTCCAATTACTTACAAAACATGATGGTGATAATCAGTGACGGTATCTTAAACCTAAAGCTACGAGGGTTCCAAACGCGCCCAAATATAAAGATAGGTATCACATAATTTTTCTTTCTTTCTAAAATTAAGACAACCGTTCCTAGTCCTTTATTGTTTTAATTTTCACCGCTAACCGCTCCCAAATTTCACTTTGTATTATAATAAAGTGGAAACAAAACCCGCGGAACAAAATGCCGCCATTTTGTCCCGGTGACATTTCATTTCCCGCGCTAATTTATAAATGTTGCCAGCCTAATTTAAACCGCATGCGAAAGTTTTGACAAAGGTCCGATTACGTCATTAATCATTTTAGCTCTCGGGTTTGGATGCAAGAAATAATTTTGTGCTTAAAATATTAATAAATCTCTGTATATCCGTGCTTAGAATCTTATCCGTAATAATCTTTACTTATAATAAAACTGTAACAGGTCCAATTCTGTACATTGAAGATATTTTGAAATTTTTTTTTGGAGGGCACTCATTATTCGATACTGAAGCCAAATCTGTAATTTTTTCATTTTTGTCTGTCTGTCTGTCTGTCTGTCTGTCTGTCTGTATCTTGGCCGCGCATCACGCCGAAACTACTGAATGAATTCAAACGAAACTTGGCACGATTTGAGCCTATACTACGAGGTAGGACATAGGATACTTTTTATCCCGAAATTCTACCCCCGCAGGGGTGAAATAGGGGTTGAAAGTTTGTATGAAAGTCCTTAATTTCTCAAGTTATAGCCATGAAACTTGATATATGAGCTGCGGGTTGAAAATGGAGACATATGTGTTTCACAGTTTTTGAAAATTCAACCCCCAAAAGGGTGAAATAGGGGTGGAAAGTTTGTATGAAAGTCCTTCGTTTCTCAAGATGTTTTACAAGTTATATCAACGAAACTTTTTATTTTAGCTGACGGTAAAAAATGAAGAAGTACGTGTGTCACAGTTTTTCGAAATTCCACCCCTAAGGGGGTGAAATAGGGGGTGAAAGTTTGTATGAAAGTCCGTCATTTCTCAAGTTATATCGATTAAACTTGGTATACAAGCTACCGGTTGAAAATGAAGAAATAAGTGTTTCACAGCTTTTGTAAATTTTACCCCCGAAGGGGTGAAATAGGGGTTGAAAGTTTGTATGAAAGTCCTTCATTTCTCAAGTTATAGCCATGAAACTTGGTATATAAGCTGCGGGTTAAAAATGAAGACATACATGTTTCACAGTTTTTCAAAATTACACCCTCGAAGGGGTGAAATAGGGGCTGAAAGTTTGTATGAAAGTCCTTCATTTCTCAAGTTATAGCCATGAAACTTGGTATATGAGCTGCGGGTTAAAAATGAAGAAATACGTATTTCACAGTTTTCGTAAATTTTACCCCCGAAGGGGTGAAATAGGGGTGGAAAGTTTGTATGAAAGTCCTTCATTTCTCAAGTTATATCCATGAAACTTGGTATATGAGCTGCGGGTTAGAAATGAAAACGTATGTGTTTCACAGTTTTTCAAAATTCCACCCCCAAAGGGGTGAAATAGGGGTTGAAAGTTTGTATTAAAGTCCGTCATTTCTCAAGTTATTTCGATGAAACTTGGTATATCCACGCGGACGAAGTCGCGGGCATCAGCTAGTATTAAAAATAAGAGTGTATTTCTGTCTGTCTGCTACATAAATTTTACATTAGGTTTTACAGAGTTAAACGGTGGATATGTTTTGCCTATTCGTATGCAAAATTAGTTAAAAACAACACAGTTACATTACTATTCAAATAAAATCTATACAAATATTATAAATGTGAAAGTTTGAATGGATGGATGGATGGATGGATGGATGGGTAGCGCGGATCCACGCGGACGAAGTCGCGGGCATCAGCTAGTAAGTAATAAAATATTAGTGTACTCAGGTTCTTCTCTTTGTATTCACTCATCTTCCTAAATAGTTATAAGCTTTTTATATTTTAATTACTTCGTAGCATATTATATTAATATTTGCTTTTTCCACCCATGCGAGGTATTTCTATCTCACGTAAATTCTATCCGTGAAAACTTGGAATTGGCGTTATGCTTATCTCTATATATTTATCTATCCACGTTTTTTTGTATAAATGTACCTGTAAGTTTTGCGAACAAAATAAAATAAATAAAATAATTAATTATTGACTGCCTCGTTGGTCTAGTGGTACACATGTTCGACTGCGGCCGACGAGGTTCCGGGTTCGAGTCCCGGATCGGGCCATAATTGAATATTGGGTTTTTCTGACTAGAAATTCTCAGTACTAGCCCGGAGTTAGGAAGATGGCGGTGTTTCACCCCCGTGCCTCGGAGAGCACACGTTAAGTCGTCGGTCCCGGTTATTATCACTAACATGATAATAGTCGTTAAAGCCCGCCAATCCACATTGGAGCAGCGTGGTGGGTCTAAGCTCTAATTCCCACTCTCCTATGAGAGTGGAGGCCTGTGCCCAGCAGTGGGACGTTAATGGGCTGTAGTGGTGGTGGAATTAATATTTTAGAACATTACAATATTTGATGATACAGATATAAGCATAGGCAGTTAAATTAAAGTCAAAATAGTCTAATACAAATCTCAAGAAAAATTAAAATTTGGTAACTTTATAATTTACTAGCTGATACCCGGGACTTCGTCTGCGTAGATTTAGGCAATTTGGTTCCCGCGGGAACTCATTAATTTTTCTGGAAAAAAGCTTAAGTGTTCTTCCATCTTTGTTCCACATCCAGATCCGTTCAGCCGTTTTGGCGTGATTGAGTAACAAACATTCATCCATCCATCCATCCAAACTTTCGCTTGTATATAATATTAATATAGATTATCAAAGTACTCATTTATGGAATAGTTTACCTTAAGTTGGCACCCAAACCAGAAAATACGAACTGCCTATACTATGTATTATGTAGTCTCTATTTGTTGTAACTTAATTGAACAATTTCAGTTTGAATGAAAGCCAAAACAAATCCAGTTATGTTGTCGCTTTATTTACTTTATAATTTCATGATCAGTCGCCAAAGTTCTAGCGACAAAATAAATACTGACAAATTGGCATTCTCATACGTTCTTTTATATTTATATTCAAATAAATATTTTTTAGTGATTAAGGTTTTTGATACCCACGGGAAATCTTTAATTTTCCAGGGTAAGGGTAGCCTATATCCTTCCCCGGGATACTACCTATCGCTGTGCCAAATTTCATCAAACTCGGTTGAACAGCCCCCCGATTACGTAAGAATTGTCGATCAAATGGAATCAATTTGACGCGGAACCATTACAGGTTCCGCGTCAAAGTAAAATAAACCGTGACATCATTGAATTAGAGCTCAATTTCGTCTGCCCATTCTTATACGTTTAGGGTATCGTACATACCTAAACGTATAAGAATGGGCAGACGAAATTGAGCTCTAATTCAATGCAGTTATGGTTTATTTTACTTTGACGAAAATCTTTAACGTTTGATCGGTCATTCTTACATGATTGGGCGGCAGATGGGCTGTGAAAGCGTAGCAGATAGACAGGCAGCAGACAAAAAGACAGATAGACAGATATACACACTTTCGCATTTGTAATATTAGATAGTAGGGAAGTATGTTTTAAGGTACCTATTATTACTGTCGCAGATATGAGTAAATTGCATGAAATACATAAAAGTTAATGGAATAAAAGCTCGCGGTCGACGGAAATTGTCACCGTAGCCTCGTGAAAGATAGGTATTGTGCTTTCACCTTGAACTTCAAGCCATGCTTTTGCAAGCCAAGCATATGAATAGCTTTTTATATCATAAACTATTATATAAATAAGCTATTGAAAAGGATTTCCAAAAAGGTTCCTCCACCGATTTCTCCGAGGTTTTTGGGCCGATTTTCATTTTTGTCAAGAGATTTAGCGTTCCAGTACAATGCTGTGCAGAACTTGAGGTACTAGTGAAGGTCGCGAAAAGACGCGCAATTTCACTTTCTAAAATATATGAAAACTCTTACGTACTTACCTAAGTATTTTTACGGAATGTCATAAATTTTATCAATCACTAGATGATGCCCGCGACTTCGTCCGCGTGGATAAAAGGTTTTTTGATTCCCCCGGGAAATCTCCTTTCCGGGATATAACGTGATATAACCTACCTTTATACCAAATTTCAGCAAAATCGGTTGAAAATAAGGGCCGGAAAAGCGTAGCAGACAGACAGACAGACAGACAGATAGATAGACAGACAGACAGACACACTTTCGCATTTATAACATTAGTATGCCTAGATATTTAGTACGGCTGTATGTAAATATTCGCATCATACTCAGTGTCGCCAGAAACGTTTATCACGTAATATCAGCACAGATTTAATATCCGAGAGGCGTCTAACGATAGCTAAATGTACCTAATTTTCACGCATACTAGGCAGAACGAATGGAGGATTGAATTATTAGACTCATTAGCCATAAGGATCTGAAATATTCATAATATGAACAGCTTGCGTGTAATGTTCTTTTAAGTGCAAAGCAATATCCGAGAAGTCGTTAGGCATATTCTTGATGTATTATAGTCACTTAGGTATAATATATATTGTTTTATGGGTTCCTTACCAAAATGGAAAGTAGGAACTATACTCGTAAGGTATAATTGCACTGAGGCTATTCTTCACTGCCTCGTTGGTCTAGCGGTTAGCATGGTCGACTGCGGAACACGAGGTCCTGGGTTCGATTCCCGGTCGGGCATACAAATTTTAAGGTGAGTGTTGGGCTTTCCTCTCAGTGCAAGCTCGGAGTTGGAAGTTGGCGGTGAGTCAACCCCGTGCCTCGTAGAGTACGTGGGACGTAATGGGCTTGTTTAGTAATTGATTTTTGAGCGGCTACTTTTTATCCCGGAAAATTAAGGAGTTCCCACAGGAATCAAAAAGACTTAAACCACGCGGACGGAGTCGCGGGCATCAGCTAGTTGCTTAATAAGGCACATGACTCCGAAAAGGTACAAGTTCGTGCTCGGGAATCAAACCCACACCCGCCTTATATTATACCGAGGTTTTAACCACTAGCTATCGAAATATATAAAAGGAAACGGTGACTGATTGACTGACTGACTAACTGACAGATCAATCAACGCAGAGCTCAAACGACAGCACGGATCGGGCTGAAATTTGGCACACAGATAACTTTTATGACGTAGGCATCCGCTCAGAAAGGATTTTTGAAAATTCAATAGGGGTTTGAAATTTGTATGAAAACTAGCTGATGCCCGCGACTTCGTCCGCGTGGTTTAAGTTTTTTTTTCCCCACAGTGGCTACCTAATTTTCCAGTATAAAAAAAGATAAAAAGTAGCCTATGTCACTCGCCAGGTCCTCAACTATATTCATGCAAAAAATCACGTTGACCCGTTGCTCTGTTGCGGCGTGATTGAAGGATAAACTCTATATAACGTCCTTGGGAAGCGAATTTTCAAAAATAGTGAAACTCGTAGGTACTTCTTCATATTTAACGGAAAGGTCAAATACATAGTTATAATAATAAATATAGTTTCATGGCTTTAACTTGAAAAATGAATGACTTTCATACCAACTTTCAACCCCTATTTTAGCCGCTTGGGGGTGGAATTTTGAAAAACTGTGACAGACATACCTACTTCTTTATTTTTTACTGAAAGCCAAAATACCAAGTTTCGTTGATATAAATTGAAAAATATCTTGAGAAATAAATGAAGGACATAGAATCTTTAATCCCCTATTTCACCCCTTTAGAGGTCGAATTTTCAAAAATGGTGAAACAAGTACTCCTGCATATCTAACTTAAAGCCCAAATGCTAAGTTCCATGGCTATAACTTGAGAAATGAAGGACTTTCATACAAACTTTCAACCCCTATTTTACCCCTTTGGGAGCGGAATTTTCAAAAATTGTGAAATACGTATTTCTTAATTTTTTACCGGTAGCTTATATACCAAGTTTCATGGATATAACTTTAGAAATGACGGACTTTCATACAAACTTTCAACCTCTATTTCACCCCTTTAGGGGTGGAATTTTGAAAAATCCTTCCTTAATGAGCGCCTACGTCACAAAAGGAATCTACTGTCAAAATTTCAAGTTTCTAGCCCCAGCGGCTTAGGCTGTGCGTTGATATACGAGTATAAGTCAGTCAGTCAGGACTTTGAATTTTATACACACTATCAGTGTTTCTAGCTGTTTTTAGATAAATGGGATATTTTAATTAAGGAATCCAATACCGGGCAGCAAGAACGTATTAATCAACAAGTCTTGGGCAGAGATTTATTCTGGAAAACGCAATATTTCAGTGCAGGCGAGACGACGGATCCGCCGCCGCTCTTAGCGATATTCATCAACGTCATTTAACGTTTTCGGTTTCATTTCTTAAATTAATTGTATAGGCACTTAGAAATATTAGCTGAAACAAGAGCGCTGAGTAAATCGTTAGCTTAATTAGGGATTTGGCAACTAGTCAAATCAGCACCGCCTCGTTGGTCTAGTGGTTAGCTGCGGCTGACGAGGTACCGGGTTCGGGTCCCGGGTCGGGACATAATTAAGTATTCGGTTTTTCTGAGTAGAAATTCTCAGTACGTCCAGTAGTCTCTCTCCGGTCGTGTCCGATTTTCCGTCCCATCGGCCTATGAGAGTAAAGGAGCAGAGAGTGCACCTGTGTTTGCGCACACACTTGTGCACTACAATATCTCCCGCGCAGATGGCTAATCTCTATGGAGATTGGCCGCCGTGGCCGAAATTCGGTCGAGAGGACATTAAAATCAGCAAATTTTTTTCAAACGTCAAAACGCGCGCTTGGGATGGGATGTTGTTTATACATGATGGACATACCAACCTACATAAAATCACGTCAATAGGTTGCTCCTTATATAAACTAAGGACAGTTATTGGACTGTAAATTAGATGTAGAAATTAATTATAAGTAGAAGTTTAAGCTAAATTAATATTATTAGCCCATAGACTAGATGGTAGTACACAATAAAGTTGCCATTATAATATTGTAATGGGACTTCATGGTAAGAAAAAAAAAAAAAAAATAGGTTGCTCCTTGGCAGCGTAACTGAAGGAGAATCTTTAATCTGGAAAATTAAAGAGTTCTAATGCTAATTTTATATATCCGAATTGCATTGGTTCGAATTAAAAATGCATTGTCATCCATCCATCCATCAGCCTGTATGCATCCACTGCTGGACATAGGCCTTTTCGAGAGCGCGCCACCAAACACGGTCCTCCGCCTTCCTCATCCACCCGCTTCTTTAGGTCTTCGGACCAGCGAGCTGGAGGTCGTCCTACACTGCGCTTGCCGGTACGCGGTCTCCACTCCAGGACACGTCTGCCCCAGCGGCCATCGGTTCTGCGACAGACATGACCTGCCCACTGCCACTTCAGCTTGCTAATCCTCAGAGCTATGTCGGTCACTTTAGTTCTTCTACGTATTTACAAAACTTGAATTGTACAAAAATAGGAAACATTTCATAACATGAGATACCTACCTGGTTTCATAGAGCGATTTCATTATGCCTGATAAGATATCGAGTACAGAAATCGAAAAGTTTTACGTTAAAGCGAAAATCAAGTCTCATTTTTATGCAAAGTCAGCCATTTGTCCCGCAAATGATTTGTCGCTCAAACTATAAAGAAGAAAAAAGAAAGAAAGAAAAAACATTTATTTCCAAATTGCGCCACACATAAACAAGCGTACCTAAAGAGGTAGAGGTAGAGGTTTTTTTTTATCCACTACAAGTTGGCCCTTGACTGCGATCTCACCTGATGGTAAGTGATGATGCAGTCTAAGATCGTAGCGGGCTAACCTGTTAGGGGTATGGCAGTTTTATTTAACCCATACCCCTATTCGGTTTCTACACGGCATCGTACCGGAACGCTATATCGCTTGGCGGCACGTCTTTTCCGGTAGGGTGGTAACTAGCCACGGCCGAAGCCTCCCACCAGGCCAGACCAGGGAAAATCCAGAAATTATAAATTCTCAAATTGACCCTGCCGGGGATCGAACCCGGGACCTCCGCACGTTAAGACAATGTCAGCGCTACACACTGCCCCACGGAGGTTGTTAAGGTAGAGGTAGAGGTAGAGGAGAGGTAAACTCGATCGTCGAGCGTCATATTGTATAACTGATGCCGATGCTGATGCCCGCGACTTCGTCCGCGTGGGTTAACCCACGCGGACGAAGTCGCGAGTCGAAGACGAAGTTCAATATATATTTAAGAACAAAATTCGGTATCGATCTTCTAGATGAGTACATTTTACAACCAAAGCTCAGAGCAAAAAGTTTGTCTTAATAGAAGTACCACTACAACCCATTAACGTCCCACAGCTGGGCTCAGACCTCAACTCTCATAGGAGAGAGGGAATTAGAGCTTAGACCCACCACGCTGCTCCAATGCGGGCTGGCGAGCTTTATCAACTATTATCATGTTAGTGATAATAACCGGGGCTAGTACTTACCTACTACCATCTGTGCTAGTACTGAGAATTTCTAGTCAGAAAAACCCAATACTTAATTATGGCCCGACCCGGGACTCGAACCCGCGACCTCGTCGGCCATAGTCAAACATGCTAACCACTAGACCAACGAGGCAGCTAATATAAATAGAAGTAGGTACATTGAATCGAAAGTGAACCTCCTTAGAATCTATCCAGTTCGTGGGTTCAGGGTAGGTACCTACGGTGAACGTTCGTATTGCGTAAAACATTCGCCATTTATTTTATTTTATTTTATTCATTTTTGAAAATACACAGTGAAATAACGTGCAATAGGTAATACAAATATAAAATAACAAGTTTTCAATGAATTTTTCGCAGTTCTTGTATAAACATTTTTACAAATGAATAGCTGGGTATAGCCGCTTAAAGAAACAAGATTTATTATTATACTTTAAATTATAACAGAAAAAACATATTAAAAACTCGCGAAAAGGGGTTGTTTCATCTTGGGCCAGGTACTTGTACAGTATTCCAAAAAATAATATAAAATCATAGAAAACAAAATAAAATATGCTTTTTGGCAGTTTTACAGTGAATAAGAGGTACAAAAATAAAATGTTTAATTAGGTACATTTGTAGAATAGCAACTCTCGCAGCGCATCCATCCATCAATCTGACTGCTGTTGGATATTTTATTGATATTTCACATTTCCCAGGTAATTTTATGTCAAATGTCATCATGACACGTGTAATATACGTCAATGTCAAAATGGACGCATGTTGTTGCGCTTTTATTTTGCAAAATAATTTCGCATTGTACCTCGTAAATTGAACTTTTTAGTAAGAAATAAAGAAAAAAATGTTACTATTTTATGACCCCGAACATTTTGAAATACCGTACAAATACCTGGCCCAGGCACCATATAAATTTGAAACAACCCCTTTATACTCGTGTTTTATATTTCGCGTGCGGATTTCACGTACTCCGCACTGCGAATGCAGTGAGCGTCATACGACTCCGTACAGCACAAAATATTCGCGCGAATGTAATTCTTTCCGCACCGCGCGAAATTATACCAAACCAACGATTTTGTTTCCGCGCGGGATGTAACCTACCTCTGTACCAAATTTCATCTAAATCTGCAGTTGAAAACATGGGTCGTTAAAGCCTAGCATAATAATAGTTAATTATTAGTTTATTTGCTTGATTACAGGTTTTAATTACAGCTCTTTACCATCTACAATCCGCCATACTATGGGTATGGAATTTTTTTATTTTGTACGACCCCACATGGCAGAACAGATTGTCTTTGAAGTGAAAACTTCTTTAGCCGCGTTGAGCACTTTTTGGTAGGGGGCAAACTTGTGGACTCGCGTCACCGACATACTCGCGAACACCGACATGCTCGCGAACACCGACATGCTGGCGAACAGCGACATGCTCGCGAAAACCGACATGCTGGCGAACAGCGACATGCTCGCGAAAACCGACATGCTGGCGAACAGCGACATGCTCGCGAAAACCGACATGCTGGCGAACAGCGACATGCTCGCGAACACCGACATGCTCGCGTTGTTACGAAGACAAAAGGTCTTAAATATAAATATAGTACATTCGTAATTAAACTTTAATGCCTTAGTTTTAAGGTTTTTTTTTAGTTAATTATTTTAAATATTCGTTTTCACTTCTATCGGCAGTCATGCCATTTTTTTTTAATAACTAATTGAATTTTTTACATTAAAAACTAAAGCTACATGATATTACATTAAACCAAAACAAACTACATACAGATACACTTTCGCATTTATAATATTAGTATAGATTGATCGAGTAACATTGTCGCGATCGAATGTGAAGAAAATCTCCCGCTAGGCACTCTGAGCTGGAATCGATTGTAGGTCACCGACATTCGTATGACGTCACGCAGCGGGAAACTCGGTTAGGGGATGAATAAATAATTCGCGTCGCCTCGCCCGAGTTGCGCTCGCAGAAAAAAGAAAAGACAACGTTTAAACCTTTTAACAAACGGGAAATGGACACCGAATCTAAACTCGAACTCAAATGAAAATTTTGGTTTGAAATTTGCGCAGTTCACGCGGACGTAGTATAAAATACGTTTAAAAAAAATAATAAGAATAGTGGACACGGAAGCACTAGTCTCTACAAGGAGGTCTCTACCAGTGATCCTAGTAGGAAAGGTTGTAAACGAAGAATAGGTTACTTTTAGGAACTTCTTGATTTAACGGTGAATAATTAAATAAATAAATTCATATATTATTTGCTTCAAACATGGGGTACATTACAGATAGTAGGTTACATTTATACTTAAACAAACAAACATGTTTTGCCATAATATAGGCGTGCAAATATTGATTTATACTTACTTAGTCATTAGAATGCCGGGCACATAATTTTATTACATCTTATTACCTTATTTATGGCTTATACCTTAATATTTATTACATGTATCATTAATTTATTATGAACTAGATGATGCCCGCGACTTCGTCCGCTTGGATTAAGATTTTTTGATTCCCGCGGGAACTCTTTAATTTTCCGGGATAAAAAGTACCTCTATACCAAATTTCAGCAAAATCGGTTGAAAAGATGGGCTAGGAAAGCGTAGCAGACAGACAGACAGACAGACACACTTTCGCATTTATAAACCGCCCGCCAACCCGCAATGGAGAAGCGTGGTGGGTCTAAGCTCTAATTCCCTCTCTCCTATGAGAGCAGAGGCCCGTGCCCAACAGTGGAACGTTAATGGGTTGTAGTGGAAGTGTAAATTAATATTATGTACCTGCGTCGTAAGTTTTATACGGCAATAAAAATACTATTTTGATGACGAATTTTATAATTTGATATCGATTACAAGTAGTGAAAGGTGGAATAAACACTCATTGCAATCATCATACATACAACGTGGCATGGTGTGAAAATAAATGTAAATTCATGTAGGAAATGAAAACGGTTACCATTTGCTGTACATTGGTGATAATAATATGTAAGTATTTTAGGAGATACTGGAAAATTTAATTTTAGCAAAAATATTCCTTTATTTAATCCCCAAGTTATGACATCATAAAGACGACCTCCATGTCGTCGTATGGTCTGGTCTGATGGGAGGCTTCGGTCGTGGCTACTTACCTACCTTACAAGCAAAGTCGTGCCGCGGTACAATGCAATGCAAATTAGTCTGCCGTAACCCTAACAGATTAGTCAAGTGAGATTAGTTAGTCGGTTTAAAATGTATACTAATATACTAATATTATTATTTATTATCTAGCGAAAGCTAGGATGAATGAGTGGACTCAATCACGCCAGAACGGCTGAACAGATCTGGATGAAATTAGGCACAGAGAGATTATGGTCTGGATTAACACATAGCTTACTGTTTATTCCGAAAAATTAAAGAATTCCCGCGGGAAGCATTTGATCTCAATCCACGCGGACGGAGTCGCGGACATCAGCTAGTATAGATCATTAGTATCATTAGTATCATATAGTATCATTCATCATAGACTGCATCACTAACTAGAAGGTGAGGTCTCATAAACAAAATTTCGAAGCTTACCACCCGATGAAGGCATAGTAGGTAAGTATTATTAGATCATTATCATCGCGTGCCTTCTTCAAAACGAAGTTTGGCGGTCATCATACGAAAATCCTCTCTATTTTGAGCCGCATCTTTTAGTCTGGGATAGCTGAGCCCTGTCCACCCCCTTATATCGTCCAACCACTTGCACCTTTGGCGACGGAGCTCTCTTGCCTGCAATCCTTCCTTCCAAAACTAGTCTTGGAAGTGAGAATTGGGCTCCTCTTTGCAGATGTCCGAAGAAAGCCAGTTTTCTCCGCATGATGGTGGACATGAGTTCTCTGTTTTTGTGGACTAATCAGTACCTTAGTGTTAGGTGTAAAGCTGTTCCAGGTGATCTTAAGCATTTTCCTGTATATCCACATTTCGAAAGCTTGCAATCGGTTAGTTGCTTCCTTTTTGAGAACCCATGTTTCGCAACCATACAAGAGAGTGGACCAGACTTATTAGATACAAAATACATATATACTTACAGGTTTCTATTCAACTGGTGCAAACGCTAAACTGCACTATGATTTGAAAGCGGATGCACTGATGGACGTCATGCTCACGGACGTGTTTAATGGGAAATTCCAACACAGACTCCCAACACGCAAGATCAAAGCAGAACTGTCATCAAAATCTATAATTAAAACCACTCCAACAAAGTTACCTTACGTCCGAACCACACATCTTGTACCATTGGAACAATTAGCAAAGAACATGAGTATAGAAGAATATTATCTCAGGAGACGCACCTTAGATATCAGAACGATGTTAGAGTCGAAAGTAACGCATGTGCCAAATTTCAATAGCGATGAAGACGATATAACTGTACAGACTCGAAGATTCAATGGCATCGAAAACTCCCAACCAAAGGATGCTCTGAGAGAGGTATATTTCTTTGGTGACAACGTGGCACGTAGATATAAAGAGAAGACTCAGATAATAAATTTGATGGCACAGTTTGTTTACGAGACGAGGTACCATCTGCCATACGCGCAGAAACTGAGGAGGAAATACAGGAAGCACGTCAATTATCAATTAGGCTACTGCTTTTCACTGATAAAAAACCTGAAGCAGCAACAGAAGGTCTTATATTCAACACTAAAGAGCTTCTATGATAGAATAGGAAAAGGGACAATTATAAGAACTTTGTACACTCATATAAAGTTTTACGAGAAAATTGTCAAACTGGATGTGGATATAAAGGATTTGATCAAGTTAATTTTACAGCTGGACAAAAGGAGGCAGCTTCTTACCACTGTTACGACTGGCAGGACGGCGATGAACCAATTTCCTTGATACTTTAGCTGATTCATAAAAAATATACTAGTGGTTCGCCCCGAACCTATGAATTCCTATGAACCGTTTCTAATTACTTTGAAATCATTTCGTTTCTTTATAATATTTATCTAATTTTAGTATCTGTTGTTCATCTACAGGATATTACTGAAATTATACAGAAGTTACTTATTTTAATGTGTAGCCGCTTTTGAGATAGCGTCTCGCCAAAACATCTCTACTTTGAAGCCCCAAATTGACTCTGCCGGGATCGAACCCGGGACCTCCACACTTTAGGACAGCGCTCACCACTGTGCCAGAGAGCCACTGTGTCAAGTAAGTAAATAGCTGTGTAGTTTTAGCTAGATACGCCCATAATAAAAGTAATGGCCGAAGTTTTACCGCATCGGCACGTTTATTGCAACTATACAGCGCTTCCAGCACAAAGTAAGCGCTGTAAAGCTTTAAGGTGGACTACACAGGTCTGCCCGCGAAATTCAAATTTAATTTGGTTTTTCGCAATTTATAAACTAATACCACAAAGTAGGCTTATGGCATTCTAATTCCGCCAATGGCAGTATCATCTTCAGAGGGTTATATAAAAATCTTTATTTGAAAGTGTCCAGTTTAAGTAATTAATCAGATTATCGACTAATTTGTGAGTAACTCACATCCAACTCGATAGTCTAACTAATTTCTTAAACTGGACACTTTCAAGTAAAGATTTTTATATAACCCTGTGAACATTGGCGGAATTAGAATGCCATAAGCCTACTTTGTGGTATTAGTTTATAAATTGCGAAAAACCAAATTAAATTTGAATTTCGCGGGCAGACCCGTGTAGTCCACCTTAAGTACCTACGTTGATAGGACGTGGATCGCGTGACAATGTTGCAAGCCGCTGCATGGGTTTGGTGAGCTTATCTAGCTTGGATTCCAGCCACTTCTGCTAACTGCTTTTCATGTTTTTGAAGTGAAAACTTCTTTAGCCGCGTTGAGCACTTTTTGGTAGGTGGTAAACTTGGATGGTGGATTCGCGTCACCGACATGCTCCGCGCCTACATGCTCGCGTTGTTACGAAGACGAAAGGTCTTAAATATAAATATACTCCATTCGTAATTAAATTTTAATGCTTTACGCTGAGTTGCACAAAACAAATACAAAAATTTAAGTGGTAGGTACTTAGACTAATTTAATCGCAAGAATCGTATGGAGTCTTGTGATTAAATTAGTTTAATCAACACTTAAATTTTTAAAATAGTTTCGTGCAACTCAGCGTTAATGTTTTAAGGTTTATATTTTAATTATTTTAAATATTTTGTTTTAAATAAATAAATAAAATAAAAATATTTTAAATGTTCGTTTTTACTTCTATAACTGCCAATTTTTTTTAAATCACTAACAAGTTAGCCCTTGACTTCAATCTCACCGGATGGTAAGTGATGGTGAGTCTAAGATGGTAGTGGGCTAAACTGTTAGGGGCATGGCAGTTACATTGAACCCATACCCCTGCAAATCGGTTTCTACACGACATCGTACCGGAACGCTAAATCGCTTGGTGGCACGTCTTTGCTTGTAGGGTGGTAACTAGCCGCGGCCGAAACCTTCCACCAGGCCAGACCGGGGAAAAGTCAGAAATTATGAATTCCCAAATTGACTCTGCTGGGGATCACACCCGGGACCTCCGCAAGTTTTTTTTATGATATGTATGATATAAGTATACATAATATTTCTTACTTCTATTCATAATTACCTACTTTAAATTTATACATTTATATTTTATTTTCTTATTTGCTATAATTACGTTTACTGTTACCTCCGCAAGTTAAGACAACAGCGCTCAACGCTGCGCCACGGAGGTCGTTAAATGCTAAGAATATATGCTAAGATTTTTTAAATTCCTTTTTTACCGAGTTAAAAAATCCTCTGAGATCAATACAAGGAATTTAATAAAGACATCGAAATTGAGCTGTAAGTTAACAGCTTGTATTATAGACTAGCACATGCCCGCGACTTCGTCCGCGTGAAATAAGTTTTTTAAATTCCGACTATGACACTCACAAATAATATGGCTTTCTATTGGTACCAGAATTTTCAAAATCGATTCAGTAGATCCAGAGATTACCTACTCCCCTACAACCTCACCAACTCACAAACTTTACCTCTTTATAATAATAGTATAGATTTACCTATATAGTAATGTAGTAGTAATGGCCTTAGATTAGGCCTTAGATTATGTATAATGGCCTTAGATTAGGTGTATAGTAGGTAATGACCGAAGTTTTACCGCATCGGCACGTTTATCGCAGCTTTACAGCGCTTTCAGCACGAAGTTAGCGCTGAAAACCTTACAGAGAAAGGGCGGGGATCGCGCGACAATGTTGCAAGCCTACCTAAGGTTTTTAGTAGGTAATGGCCAAAGTAAAAAAAAACACACTAATAATAATGATATCCCCCCGAAGATTAAGTAGAGAGTTGATCACCTCGAACAGTTTTACACCTAATACTAAGGTACTGGAACTAGTCAAGTAAATATTATAAATGCGAAAGTTTGGATGGATGTATGGATGTATGGATGTATGGATGTATGGATGTTTGTTACTCAATCACGCCCCAACGGCTGAACGGATCTGGATGAAATTTGGCACAGAGATAGATTATAGTCTGGAATAACAAATAGTAAATAATTTATATTCATCAAAATACATTAGTCAATTACGTAACGGAGAAAGTTTTTTTACTTCCCATAAATTTTCATACCCTGGGCTTATAATTATGCAAAGCGATTCTTAGGAGGTAAACCCCAAAGAATGATACTATGTGATTTATTTTTGACATAGGCAATATTCCAATCCTTACTGTTACCACAGTTTAAAACGGATGCCTTGATTGAACTGCACTCGTTCATCCATTCTGTTGCGGACAAAAAACCTGCCCGTTTGCCGCCCGTTGCCTGCAAAAAACGGCGGAAAAATATAGCGTGCGACGGCCCAGTAAAGGTCTTGGCCCCACTACAAAGGCGCGGAGCGGCGTGGCACGGAGCGGCAAGTATTCTTTGTATCAGAGGCCCAACTGTCTAAGCAAATCGCAATCATTCGACAGCTTAAAACGTATTACTCGAACTGTGGAGCTCATGCATCCTTTTTGACGTGTAGTCATATATGAACTCCATATAGTTCGGATAATTCGTTTGACAAACGATTACGATTAGGATTTCCTTATTACGTAAGAATTGTCGATCAAACGTTAAAGATTTTCGTCAAAGTAAAATAAACCATGACAGCATTGAATTAGAGCTCAATGTCGTCTGCCCATTCTTATACGTTAAGGGTATCGTACATACCTAAATGTATAAGAATGGGCAGACGAAATTGAGCTCTAATTCAATGCAGTTATGGTTTATTTTACTTTGAAGAAAATCTTTAACGTTTGATCGGCCATTCTTACATGATTGGGGCCCAGTTCGGATAATTCGTTTGACAAACGATTACGATTAGGATATCCTTATACATTCGGGGGGCAAAGATATGATTGGCAGCGAGACGTGCTGGAACGTGATGACCTCCTTCTGCGAAAATGTTATTGAGCTGAAGGAGGCTGCGGAGCGGGAACGAGAGCTGGATACTAACGCTCCACTGATCCGCAGAAGACGATTGGGGGGAAGAGGGCGACGCTTTGCTCACCTTAGTATAGTTGTTTAGGACCCTATTGTCGGTTTAGCGTCGAGACGTCTAAGTTGCATTCAATGCGTCTTGGGACCCTGAGCCTTCTAGACGCGGACTGTGCTGCTGGTTTTTTAGTGGGTATTCTGCTTCATCTGTGAGTCCCACATACCCGTCTTGTGCGGGACGCGTAAATGCATTTTTCCAGCTAAACAAAAAAAAAGGATGTATGGAGCAGGGCCCACTTACGCGACACGGCACGGAGATGCATTGCGCGACGCGGCCCCGTACAAACTCATACAAATAATATTAGCCGCTACGTGCCGCGCCGCTCCATGCATCTCAAGTGGGGCTAGATCTTAACAAAACGTTTTCAATTCCTGTTCATTTATTTAAAGTTGGTATGCATTGGCAACTTGCCAAATGGTCTGGCAACACTGGAGTGCAATATTCAAAAGGATACCGTGTTTGTGGGTAATTTAAACTGACTACGCTGTTATTTTTAATTGTTTGGGTATTTTTATGTAGGTTTTGATTCGGATGGGAAACATTTATAGTAATGTCTCTCTTCTCAATTTATTTGTGTAGTTCTTAGTCGTATTTTCTTATTATAAATGCGAAAGTGTGTCTTTCTGTAGTGGGTTGCGGCAGGCGCACAACGAGATATCTCGCAACGAGAGAGAGAGAGATGTGTTGTCGTTGCCGGCTAATTTCTCGATTACCGTAACATGCACAAAATTCGATATATTACAAGAAAAAAATAGTCGGCATGTAAGGGTTCTTAGAGAAAAATACCACAGATAAGAAATATTACTTTTATCTCTACTTTTGACGTAACTAGACCAGTCATATTATGTGTAACCATGTTAGCTTCGGTAGACAAACAGAGACAACGGGTAGACATAATTTTACTCGTTGTGCGCATGCTAGCCCTACGGGTGACGTAAGATATCGGGGAAATACTCTTTCGTGAGATAGAGTCTAACGCTTTTCCGTCACGTACGGTGTATTAAGCCCAGGGCCCATATTCTGTAACTCAGTGGCTATCAAAAAATGAAAGCCACTGACATATATTTTGTATCCATTGAAGGTTTATTATGAAATGTTATTTTTTATTTCGTAGCAAACCTTCAATGGAAAAAAAATATATGTCAGTTGCTTTCATTTTTTGATAGCCACTGAGTTACAGAATATGGGCCCAGGGCCCTTCGTAGAACTTACGTTCTGACTATACCTATAACTAATATTAAATTACAACGTTTCATAATTAATAAGAAAGGTAATTACTTAATAAGATTTGCGTGTTAGGTACGCTAAGCACAAGATCATTAGATTAAGCTATTAAAATGCCGAAGTTTCCTTCATCTCATTAACAATTTTCCCCGTAATTTCCCGCGTCACGCATTGTTCCCGTACCATCCAATGGAAATAGGCCAATAGCACACAATGTGAATGGTACAAGTAATAAGCGAAAAATTATAGCAAGCTTATAGAAAAAAAATTGGCAGTCATAGGGACGATGAAGTGAAAATGAATATTTAAAATAATTTAAAAACAAAAATATATTATCCTTAAAACTAAGGCAATAAAGTTTAATTACGAATGTAGTATATTTATATCAGAGACCTTTTGTCTTCGTAACAACGCGATCATGTCGGTGACGCGGAACTTGTCGGTGTCGATGACGCGAATCCACAAGTTTACCCCCTACTAAAAAGTGCTCAACGCGGCTAAAGAAGTGCCACACACAAACAAATGCAAATACAAATACAAATACAAATACAAATGCTTTTATTTTGCTAAATGTGAGTACAAATACATAGTAAGATGGAAATTTGATTGATAAGTCTGTCACATTTTGCCAAATAATTGGCGTGCAAAATTGGCAGTAGGCACAGCACATACCTGCTGCTCAAATACATGGGTTATATTATTTTATTAAGTTAGAAATTTAACTACATTATTAGATTAGCATTATATATGAAATTACAAAATTAAAATAGATTATTAGCTTACTATGTAAAATTACAAAATTAAAATTGATTTAATAGATTCTTGTGTTACTTAAATTGAAATGTTATAATCATGTCATAATGTCCTATAAAGAATTGCAATACACTTCAGTCAAATCTTACATTTAGATAAAAATTCATTAACATTATAAAAACATTCTCCAATTAAATAGTCAAACAATTTTTTCTTAAACTTAGAAGTCGGTAAACTTTTAGTGTTGTCAGAGAGTTTATTGAATAAGGTCACGGCCATACAATAGGAATTGCGAGAACATAAAGCTAGTCTACGCTGCAAGCATACATAAAGAGGCTATTTATTTATTGATTTATTTATTTATGTTACTTTTATCTATTTTTATTAATTTTTTAATCAGGCTTAAGGATTTAGACGGGTCATATTTTTTGTAAATATTATTAGTGGTTTTTAGTTTTTATTATTTATTTATGTGTGTCAAAATTATCATGAAATAAATGTACCTACTTTCGAGATCTAAATAAATATAATATCAGTTACATCTTAAATATAATTAATGATTAAACGAACTTACCTGTAAGTGAAGTTCGATCATAATTATACGAGTATTCGTCCGAAGAGATTAGCATGATATACTTGTAGTACCGTGTACGTACGGCCACTTTCACACGTTAGTTGAGGTAGCTGGAAATAAAAACAAACGCTCCCTCTTACCGGCCGATAGCAGGCCGCTATATATAGGCCCCACTCCTGCACAACTAGTCATTTAGTTCGGAGCTTGACCTTTTTTTTTTTTTTTTTTTACACTTTCATAAACACATATATATTACAAATTTAACCTTGAATTTGAAATTTGACCTTTTCATGACACTGGGGTAACCCGTGGGAGGGTGGGATGCTAATCTCTTCGGACGAATACTCGTATAATTATGATCGAACTTCACTTACAGGTAAGTTCGTTTAATCATTAATTACACTTCGTATTCGTCCTCCGAGATTAGCATGATATACTTGTAGATATTGAGAGACTTGTCATGAAAACAGGTCTTACTCGTAGTTATTATGCGAAAAACGCACTTTAACCATCAGGTATATCATATTTAATACATAATAATGATTATGTTCTTATTTAATGAACAATTTTATTTATTTTGATAGATATTTACGAGGTACTGTATAACTTTGTTTTTTATAATGCTCGATTTTATTATTACAGGATCATAGTATTTGTAAGAAATGAGTCAACTCAACAATCTGAATTTTCGATAAGGAAAATTATAATTTCAAAAGTATTCGAGCAACTACTTAGTGTCGTGTACTTTGGGCAAAAACAAGGACCAGTCTGTGGATATGCCAAGTGACTGCAACTAAAATATTCTTGTGGATATGGCGGGCTCTTGAGGCCGCGCTGTATTGAGGAATTGTGTCGAAGGTGTTTAATTTTGTCAAGATAACTATTGAGGGTTACACGTACGATAATGTAAAAATTGTATTGTATTATTATATACGGAAGAAACCTGTTCAGAAAGTTTTAATTAAAAATTAAAAATTTTGATTGACGAGAAATTTCAAAGGAAAGTTCTATGTTATATATTATTATTATTACATTTTTGAAAAACTTTTGCATTCTATGTAATGTTCTTGAAGCTCATAAAATTATTTAATGCTTCAAAAGTTCTTTTATAGTTGAAATTTCATCAGATCATTGATTGAGAAAAACAAAACACAAAAAAAAAAAATTAATGCATTTCAAGGATCTCAAGTGATGTTACATTTTAGCATAGAAAGTCAGTATGAATTTGAAAAAAAAAAATTTAGAAAATCTATTTATAGTACCTATGTTCAATTTTTTCAATGAAACTGCATATTATACTTAGAGATCACTTATCTCTAATATTACGATATCTACAACTATTGGTAAAGTTGTGATAAATTTCAACAACTCAAATTCAATTGAATTAATGCTTGCTGAAGACATCCATGGAAGAGATGTATAGTATTGATTGCCGAATTGAAACAACTTAATTGATCAACTATCGTGTTGTTTAAATGAATTTACAGAAGGACAGAAATAAAACTGACTGAAAGGTATTCATCATTTCTATAGATGAGAGTGGGAAATCTCTTATCAATAAAGACTACCGGCGAGCAGCCAGCAGTAGTTCCAACCAGGGTATGTGAGGTGTAATTTGCGGCTGCAGGAACGAGAGAGAAAGTAAAAAAATAAAATAAAAATATATATATACTTATGTATATATATAACCACGTCAGATGGTTCAAAGACCAGGGACGGGAAGGCGGGACTTGCGCCTGCGTCATCATGACTTCTCCCAGGGCAGGTAAGATCGTTGGTCTTCATGACATTAGTCATTCATTATTGTTCATTAGAACGCAGTCCCAATAGTGAAGCATATTATGGCAACATGAATGCTTGGATAAGTTTTCGCACCTGATCGAAGATGCTTTGAGATTCAAGCACGTGCGCGCGCACTTTCGTCGTACGAACAAAGGTGTGCCAATAAAGTGCGTAAAAGGACGCACTTCTCAAAAATAGATTTTGCAATAGTTAGTTCAAACAATCAACGCAATACAGGCATAATTTCATAATATATAATCGTGTACGAAAAAAAAAAACACTTCAAAATTGAACAACGCCTGAGAGCCCCCGCTCATGACCCATTGCCAGTCCATTACTTTGTAGGCATGAGATTGCACGCGAAAATATACTTCAAAATTGAGCAATGCCTGAGGGCTTTCGCCCACGACTCATTGTGCCCACGACTCATTGCAAGTCTATTACTTTGAAGGCATGAGATTGCACGCGAAAACGTACTCCAAATTGAAACGTACTTCAAATTGAGCAATGCCTGAGGGCCCCCGCCTACGACTCATTGTAAGTCTATCATTTTGTAGGCATGAGTTTGCACGCGAAAACGTACTCCGACTTATTGTAAGTCTATTAGGCATGAGATTGCACGCGAAAACGTACTTCAAATTGAGCAATGCCTGAGGGCTTTCGCCCACGACTCATTGTAAGTCTATCATTTTGTAGGCATGAGATTGCACGCGAAAACGTACTTCAAATTGAGCAATGCCTGAGGGCTTTCGCCGGTCGCCCACGACTTATTGTAAGTCTATCATTTTGTAGGCATGAGATTGCACGCGAAAACGTACTTCAAATTGAGCAATGCCTGAGGGCTTTCGCCCACGACTTATTGTAAGTCTATTATTTTGTAGGCATTAAATTGCACGCGAAAACGTACTTCAAATTTGAGCAATGCCTGGGGGGCCTCGCCTACGACTTATTGTAAGTCTATTATTTTGTAGGCAAGAGATTGCATGCGAAAACACACTTCAATAGGTAGCCATAGGCAATCCGATTTGCTAAGATTTCATAATATCCACGTCTAGACAGGTAGATTTTAACAGACTTTCTTGCTGATTCTTTTCTGTAGGAATGTTATTCCGAACCAGTGAAAGATTCCACTCGACGACTCAAAAAGGACTTGTAAAAGTCTATTTGAGTAAGAAACATTAATTGAATTTCGGTTTGAGTTTAGGTATATATCTAAAAAAAAAAAACCTATGCGCAAACACACATTATTAGAAAGTTGGCTGACGAGCAATGTTGCGACTCGATGGTGGCAGTGTTGGCGATTGCAGTGACTCCAAAGAACTCGATGACAAGCAGTGTAGAAGACTTCAAAAACAAAAGCTCGATGGTGTAGAAGACTCCAAAAAACTCGATGACAAACTTATTCGGTGATAACGTTTACGTGATCGGTTTAATTTCAAATTTCCGAAATCACTTTTACGTTTTTATCACAAAAATAAATAATAAAAATATTAATTTTTAATTTAATAATTTAAAAATAAAATAAAAACTCACCGAATTTGCGGACGTGCGAAGTGGCTGAGCACGAAAACACGAATGACTAGTTGTGCAGGAGTGGGGCCTATATATAGCGGCCTGCTATCGGCCGGTAAGAGGGAGCGTTTGTTTTTATTTCCAGCTACCTCAACTAACGTGTGAAAGTGGCCGTACGTACACGGTACTACAAGTATATCATGCTAATCTCGGAGGACGAATACGAAGTGTAATATCACTTAAAAGAACGAAACCGTTCGAACTAGTGTAAAAAGTGCATAAGTGCTGTGTAGTGAATTAGTGCTTGTGCTACTTAACCTAAGTAGGTCACAAAAACGTAGTGAACACTAGTACATTAGAATAAACTAAGGACAGTTATTGGACTGTAAATTAGATGTAGAAATTAATTATAAGTAGAAGTTTAAGCTAAATTAATATTACTTATTAGCCCATAGGCTAGATGGTAGTACACAATAAAGTTGCCATTATAATATTGTAATGGGACTTTATGGTAGGAAAAAAAAACTAAAGGTTAAAACCTTTAAGATTTATTTTTCAAAGTCCAGTTGCGTAGCAGGTGTTTATAGTTATGTTACGTTTTAACTTTTAAGCATTAAACCTTGACCACCAATAGCAATATAAGTGGTTTGCACAATTATTTGTAATTGATAGTCAATACTGACATGAGGAATGGCGCAAGACGAAGACGACGACGACGAAGATGAAAATTAAAGCTAATTTGGTCCAAAGTTAAGTAGGTAGGTATTGCCATTTTGCTGTTATAGGCGGTGACATAAACTGTAACTGACTCGTAACTTTAACTTCCCATTATTCGTCAGGTGCATTCTTTACTTCTATTTTCAAAAAAATATATCGCTTTTCATTAAGAGTTTAAAAATTAATTCGCTGTCGCTCCTAACTTGAGACTCAAAAAGCTGATATTGACACGTTTCGTGGTCATGAAAGGAAAAATAATAGTATTGTTTTTGTTATCTTTTTTTTATTGTATACCCATTGTTCACGTAAAACATGGACCCCTGTAAGGTTTACGGTTACGCAATCGTTTAATGGCGCGCGCCTTTATTGATTGCGGTTAAATAAAACGCCATTTATCCAGGCCTTTACCCTTTTTGTTTTTTAATCAAAAAATGTATACACGTGTGTGTATAGTGTTTCTACGGAGCCCTCGGTGCGCGAGTCCGACTCGCACTTCGCCGGTTTTTCTGTCTACGAAAAGAGCACCTGCCGAGTTTCTTGCCGGTTCTTCTCAGTAGAACAGCTTTCCGAACCGGTGGTAGATTCTTACGACTTATTTTATGTGGCACAAGTTGTCCTACGTAACATAAATCATTTTATTTTCATTTTTTCATTTAATACCTATGAACGTTTCAAATAGTAGAGCTAAAGTTGAACATTTTAATACAAATGTCATAAATCCAGCTTGAAGCCGTTTGTCTTTCCGAAATTCATAAATAAGAAAGCGAGTTGCAGTAAACAACTTCAAAGTGCCATCAAACAAGAATCTTTGAGCTTTTATTGTTTCGGATGCAAGGATATTTGAACTTTCAGTAGTGACAGATAGAACAAAGCGGCAAAAGTAACAGTACCCTTACTCTGAGATTGATCGAATTTAAAATACGGTCTCACTAAGTGAGGTGAATTACATATGCATCAAACTAAAATGAATCTTAATCTTATTAATTCAGAGCTCAATTTCGTACATGCATTCACAGCTAGCGCTCCAAACGATACGTTTCGAAATTTGAATCGGTTGCACTGAATTTGTGGCTTTAAATCAAGAGTTTTTGGGTCCATTTTAGTTTGACTCAAATGTGATTCACCTCACTTAGTGAGACCGTATTTTAAATTCGATCAATCTCAGAGTAAGGGTACTGACTCATATTTCACTTGACGAATTAAAAGCACTTTATAAAAGCACTAGCTGATGCCCGCGACTTCGTCCGCGTGAATTGAAGATTTACGGTTCCCGCGGGAACTCTTTCCGGGATAAAAAGTAGGTACCCTGTGTTATCCTATCTCTGTGCCAAATTTCATCCAGATCCGTTCAGCCGTTCCGGCGTGATTGAGTAACAAACATCCATCCATTTATACATCCATCCATCCAAATTTTCGCATTTATAATATTGGTATAGATAGTATAGACTAGATGATGTCCGCAACTTTGTCAACACCGTTTGAACAGATGGGATGAACGTAGCAGACATACAGATAAACATTCGCATTTTTATTAGAAGTATGGAGAAATTTAATTATTATATACTCTGTTATTAGCTATTCTATTCAATCTATACTTCTATATTATACTTCGGATAATGGATGTGGATGAAATTTGCCACAGAGATAGAGTATAATATAGTTTGCCTATAATAACACATAGGCTACTTTTTATCCCGGAAAATTAAGGAACCACAAAAATCTCGCGGGCATCAGCTAGTGAAGATATAAATTGTATTACGATGAAGTTCGCTACGAAAGCCCTGTTTTCTCTTCGAGAAATGAATAAATTTGTTTCTGCTAAATTGTTCGACTTTTTTTCCTTTTCCCTTCATTAACTTATTATTTACAGCTTTCTGACTTTCCGATTCGAATTTCGTCGGATAGAAACAGACTTTCAATAAACCGAACTCGATTGAAAAAGTTCCAGTAAGCTAATATTATTTTTATGACTTCGTCGGTTTGATTTAGATTTTTTGTAATCCCAATGATTTCTTGAGATAATCTTCTTAAGTAGAGAATGCATAAAAGATATAGAAGGCAAAAACGAGCAATAAAACTCGATGTTAGAACGACAACACACGAGAGACAAATAAAAGTCTGGCAGATCTTCATGTCGTTTTTTTAATTTTTTTAAAATTGCGAGATAAGCTTGCGCTTGACTACAATCATGCTTAGTGCAAAGCAATGATGAGGTCTAGGTTGGAACGCGGTAGGTTCACTCTTGCCTTGTAGGTACCTAAGTTACACGTGGAACTACTTAGTTATTTTCTTTTATAGGTATGGAACGCGCACACTAGCGCGATTAAACAAAACGCCGTTCCACGTCTACGCGATCGTTTCGTGCAGACAATTATGACCTGCCTGAACCCTAGTCTGTTTTCACTCTGTTTTACCACAGGCTATTACCACGAGTGCCACGTTTATTTGTCCGACTTATAGCGCTTTCAGCGCTTTAATGGCGCTGTAAAAGCGAACAAAGAAAGCTATATGACCGTCTCGGCGTAGTTGCAAGTCGCTAAAAGGGTGGATCATCGAACTAATCTAGCTTTACGACCCGCTTGGCTCGTGCCAAGCGCGCGGCTTTCGAATATCTCGACCCCAAAATGTTATCTAAATATATACTAGTGGTTCGCTCCGAACTGAGACCTCGCGGTTTCACAGAGCGCCATCTATTGACATCAGTGTGAAGTTCTGTTAAAAATATCATCATCATTAAAAATTAAATAATTTCGTTTCCTTATAATATTTATCTAATTTTAGTATTTGTTGTTCAAGTACAGGATATAATTCAAATAATTGATCAAGTTTCAGGCTTGAGAGTTCAGAAAATTGAGAGCTCTGAGGTCAACTTTGGACGTTAGAAAATCGCCACTTTGAAAGCGCCCCATTTCGTCAATTTTAGGAGAAAAATTCAAAAAAAAATATTTTTGTACTCTACTCCTAATTATCTTTAAAATGATATACTGCAACCCTATGTAACGCTATAAAAAATATTTTACTTTGCATTCGCTTCTATGAGAGCCCCCCTGAAATAAAGATTTTTATAACTTTTTAAGCCATATTCGGCGGGAGGCCATCGGTTTACATATTATATTTAAATTTGAAGTAATTATGTCCAGCAATTCAGAAGTTATAAGGCTCTGACAGACGGACAGACGGACGGACGGACAAGTGCCAATTCACCCAAGTAGACTCAGAGACCTTCGCTTCGCTCGGTCAAAAAGGAAAAGGACTGACTAATCCATCAACGCACAGCTAAAACCTATAGATGGATCGGGCTGAATTTTATAGCTATTATGACGTAGACATACGCTAAGAAAGGATTTTTGGAAATTTAACCCCTAAGCGGCGGGACAAACAGAAGTGGCGAGGGGCGAGTTGAGCGCCGTATGGCGAGGAAGTGTCGCCCCCGCCATAGCCGCGCCGCGCCTCTTCAGTATGCTCGGCGTCTCGCCGCTTGCATACATTTTGTATGAAATACATAGAAGCGGCGGCGACCGCATTGTATTGTATTCTATACAATATTTATATCAAATTATAATATTAAAATTTATTGTATTGTAATCAAACCGTCAGTCTAATGTTGTATCGTTTATTCTTATTGTAAATGTTCAAACTATCTATATACTAGCTGATGCCCGCGACTTCGTCCGCGTGGATATGGCGTGGATTGAGGTTTTCGGTTCCCGCGGGAGTTCTTTAATTTTCCGGGATAAAAAGTAGCCTCTGTGCTATTCCCGACTATAATCTATCTCTGTGCCAAATTTCATCCAGATCCGTTCAGCCGTTGGAGCGTGATTGAGTAACAAACATCCATACATCCATACATCCATCCAAACTTTCGCATTTATAATATTTATCAAATATCAAATTATATTATTAAAATTTATTGTATTGTAATCAAACCGTCAGTCTAATGTTGTATCGTTTATTACTTATTGTAAATGTTCAAACTATCTATATATTTGTATCTGTTAAATACTCCATAATTGTATAATATCTTTTCTTCAGCAAAAATTCCTTAATTTTTTGTTTAAACGTTACGATATTTAGATTTCGGTCAGCCAATGATACTGGTTAATCACAAGGATACTATAGAATACCAGCTGATGCGCGTGGTATAAGTTTTTTTTTTAATTCCCACGGGAACTCCTCAATTTTCCGGGATAAAAAGTAGCCTATGTCACTCTCCAGGTCCTCAACTATACCGGTGCACAAAATCCCGTCGATCCGTTGCTCTGGCGACGTGATTGAAGGACAAACCAACAAACAAACACACTTTCGCATTTATAATATTAAGTTTAACTACGAGAATATTGCTTGTTGTAAAATTTAAAATGAAACGCTTCCGCTTATATTTTATATCGTTAATTAACGATCTACGCCTTTCATGGTTACAAGGTACAAAAGTTAAGATTGATATCGTGCGATAAATATTATGGTTGTTTCGTTTCGTTCTGTTTTCGAATAATACGGTTGCTTTAATTTACGGTTACGACCAAACCAGGGACAAATTACACTTATTCTGGTCGCTTTAATTAGGTACTTTTGTCTTTACAAAGCTGATGGTTTTCGACATTTTGGCATTTCGAACCGATTCATTAGCGCCTGTAAAAGTATATTTGAATGAAAACATTTATATTGAGATCCGTACGCATCCGTGTAGCTACGTACTCAGTTACTGCCTATACCTAACATTTTCATTTTTCATTTTTAATATTATTTAATTAAAGTTCTTTCATTTTTAATGTTACTTAATTAAAGTCAATTAAATTTAAGCGTGAATAGTCATCTGCTGAGCAAGCGCGTTCCTTCTTATAGGCTGCATCATCACTTGCACGCAGGTCTAAGTGTGAGATCTATAGAGCAAACTCAAATGACTTTGCTCAGACTTGTGGGATACAATGTGCCACAACCATCGATTTACCAACTAAGGATACAACATTACCTACAAATTAATACTCAAAAAGCGTCCAAAATCGCTCATACAAACACAGCATAGATAATACGGATAATGAGACACCAAACGGTTCACAAAAACCAACCATATTGCTTTATATATTTTAGGGTTAACTGTTGTAATAACAATTCGACACATACGACATTTTGTCGCCTAGTGTACTCATGCGCGACTGAGGCGAAAATTGTTCACAATACCTCTTTGTGCACAATTTAACCGTGCCGTTTTTTGCGTTTCGATGGTGCGTCTAAGGTATTGGTAAGTCAATGGCCACAACAGACTTAAGTCATGGTTCAAATGAGACAGATTTATGTTACTCACATAAGTCCATCTCGTTTTAACTCTAAGCAAAGTCTGAGCCAAGTCAAAGTACGCTCTATAGATCTCAGCCTAAGAATCTGGGCGGAATTTTAGGCTTCTGGAGCGAGCTCAAAAGGCTGGAATAAAGACTTCGGAGCGGAGGGGCAGTGCAACAACAGACGATAAAATATGGGGTTTATAAATTTTAGTGCAGAAACCAGCCCAGAAGAAAAAAAAGAGAAATGAATAAGTGTACACAAAATCGTCCAGCGAAATACGAATGGAGGTTAATAAGTGTGATAAGTCCCTTAATCGTAGCGTGCATTTATTGTTTCCAATTAAATTAAACTTGTGACAGTTTTACTTTTGGCTCATTAATTCGTTTTATGTATTAACTTGGCTTAGCCCTTGGCTTCGACCGCTTGGAAAACTTTTAAGCACGCAGCCATTTTAACTGACCCTGATTAGGTGAGCGACGAAAGCGACTCGACGCGACGTATGTGCATGGACGTACGTTGTTGCATATTTAAGTTCTATACTATGGTATAGAACTTAAATATGCAACAACGTAGACCTCGTGAAGGGTTAGTACATCGAGTCGCGTTGTCGAGTTTTTCGATGACGTAGGACAGGGCCTGACCTTGAAGACCCTTTTAGGGTTTCGTACCAAAATAGTCAAAGGAACCCGTATGCTAATGCAGTGTGAATATCCGTCCGTCCATCCATCTGTCACGCCAGCTCATTCCAGTAACTACTAATGTGGCAGACGGGGATAAAGCTATTTATTTCATATTTTTAGTAGGTAAATCTATATGGTACAATGTGTATCTAGCACTTGTATCTTGCGATATTCACCACACCACACAGATCTTCCTATTTATTCTCAACGTACGTTTCACTCCGATACCGGAGCATCTTCAGATGTACAATCGTACATTGTCGAGTCAGCAAATTTTCATTTGTCCAAGTTTCATACCACTAGATAATGGGGCTGATTCTGTATAACGCAATCTCTAAACTAAACTAAAATGGCAGCTTTAAATTTAGTTCTGTCCCTTTCCGTAGGGAGTATTATGAAAGGGTTAGCAATATTTGTAATGCTCTAATTTTAGTTTAGTTTAGAGATTGTGCACTACAGAATCAGCCCCAATGTAACCATGTATCATGTAATGATAATAATGTACTATGGCGATTTAACGAGGGTAAGAATTTTTTCCTATAACATTTTCTACAATTCATGATAATATATTATGGTATTATCATTAATCAGGCCGCAATATTAATCTTGCTTCAAATGTTGGATCCAGGCCATTTATAACTTATTATAATGGTATGGGAAATATCCCATACCATACTGGGAAATATCCCATACCATACCATATCCCATACCATATTTTTTCCATGGCAAAGTTAATGGTTGCCTTATCGTTTGTACTTGTCGGGAGCGATAGGTATGCTCGACCGATGCAATAGGAAGATCTTCCTCCGAGCCGGTGTCATGCTCGGGGCTGCCAGCTGGGCCGACTGTAGTAGGTTGTAAGTTCTATATATAGTACAATTCTGAAATAACTTCGTAATCGTGATTCAGGCGGCGGCACGTGATTGGCTAACGTGGCCGCGTCATGTTACGTCATCCATGTATGTGTGTGCCCCTACATTACTCCCCCTCTTTCTGAAAGTCGTTGAGCATCCATTGAAGCGGCGTCTGAGCATCCAGTGTAGCGGCGCCCGTGTAACATTCATGCGTAGCATCCAGAGTAGGTGGCGTTGTGGCAGGCTCGTACTATTCTGATGCTGTATGTGACCCCATTATTGCTGCGTTACTTGCTGACCCGCTGTGTTCCTCTGATGCTGTGCTGTCGACCCGTCTGTGTCTGATGCAGTGCTGACGACTTATAAATGTTTACTTTTTGATTTTGACTGTTGACTCCATCCATGACTTTGACTTGTTTGGTGTTGCTTGTCGGTGGTCACCAATGTCGGGTGCGATAGGTATGCTCGACCGATGCAATAGGAAGATCTTCCTCCGAGCCGGTGTCATGCTCGGGGCTGCCAGCTGGGCCGACTGTAGTAGGTTGAAAGTTCTATATATAGTACAATTCTGAAATAACTTCGTAATCGTGATTCAGGCGGCGGCACGTGATTGGCTAACGTGGCCGCGTCATGTTACGTCATCCATGTTGTAGGTATGTGTGTGCCCCTACATACTATACACAGTTTTGGAAAGATAATAATAGTTATCTATACTTCAATTTCAATTTCAATTTGTTTATTTAAAAAGTTTACACAAAACACACAAATATAATACATTCACTAGAAACTAACTAATATCATGTAAATAAAAGTAATAAATTAACATAAAAATAACATGAAAGTTAGACTTGCATAATAATTAAAATGATAATGAATATTAATAATGAAAAACTTAAAATGATACTGTATATTATGGTGAATTCCTGCACACCATACTCATGCTAATATTATAAATACGAAAGTGTGTTTGTTTGTTGCTTTGTTAGTTTGTTGGTTTGTCCTTCCATCACGCCGCAACAGAGCAACGGATCAAGTGATTTTTGGCATGGGTATAGTTGGGGACCTGGGGAGTGACATAGGCTACTTTTTATCCCGGAAAATTAAGGAGTTACCGCGGGACCAACACACTTTCGCAATTATAATATTTAATGTAGTATTATTTTTGTAATACTAGCTGATGCGCGCAACTTCGTTCGCGTGTATTGAGGTATTTTGGTTCCCGTGGAAACTCTTTAATTTCCGGTATAAAACGTAGACTATGTGCTATTCCAGAGTATAGTCTATCTCTGTGCCAAATCAAAACATTACATAATACACGAAATACAAATATCCATCCATACATCCATCCATCCAAACTTTCGCAATTATAATATTAGTATAGATATAGATGTCGGCTTTACAGAAGTTACGCATCACGTGATATGAAAGAGCAAATGTAAATATCAACCGCGACTGGGAAATAAAGGGCTTTTGTGTGGCGTTGTAAAAAACCTTGGCATGAGTAAATAAAAAAAAAAGTGTATTGAAAAATTGCCGTTTATTCTACGGGAGGCCTACACGACACGAGCGCGTATATTATGCTAGGCTTTTTTTAACCTCCGACGCAAACCGGAAGCTGTTTTAATGTTAAAACTCAAACTCATATTTTTTCAAGTAGGTAAATAAACTTCTTTAGCCCGTTGAGCACTTTTGGTAGGGGGTAAACTTGTGGATTCGCGTCACCGACACCTCGCTCCGACATGCTCGCGAACAGCGACATGCTCGCGTTGTTACGAAGACAAAAGGTCTTAAATATAAATATATTTTACATCTCTCATATTCGGTAAGTAGGTCCTTATTACCCCCAAATGGAGCTTGTAGGTGACCAATTAGCGCTCTAGGGTAATAATGTAGCTAGAAAAGCCCTAGGGCGGTAAGTAATTAATTAAATGATGCAGGTTAGATGTACGCGAACTTTTTGAAAGAGTGAAGAGTTTTTTTTTAATTACTTACCGCCCTAGGGCTTTTCTAGCTCTACATTATTACCCTCGAGCGCTAATTGGTCACCTACAAGCTCCATTTGGGGGTAATAAGGACCTACTTTACCTCACAATCGAGATGTAAAGCAGAGTAGTTAGCTCGGGTGTAAGCATCAATTGCACCCTCGAACTATAGGCGCCCTCCCTGCGCTCGTGCGCCTAAATATCTCGGGCTGCAATTGATGCCTTACAACCCTTGGCTACTAATCTACTAATACTACATTCGTAATTAAACATTACGAATGTAGTACTTCTTCCACCTCCCGTTATTCCCTTATACGGTATAGGTACAGTAGTAAAAACGTACTGTACATTCGCGTTTATAATATTAGTATGAAACATGATTTGAATTCATAATGTTGGGATGCTTTTAGAAATTAAATTAGGTAACTAGGTATCTACCCAATTATTAAGTGAATGGATTTTCATTGCGTAACTGCGCAATTCGCCAATAAGCCAGTGTTATGCTAATGGATTCTAACACAACCGCGCCTCCGCTACGCAAATAGTAGCTCGTGTATTTTACTAGCTGATGCCCGCGTCTTTGTCCGCATGTAATATTTTTAATTCCCACTCCTTAATTTTCCGGAATTAAAAATAGCCTATGTCTCTCTCCATGTCTTCAACTATAGATATAACCATGCA
This sequence comes from Erebia ligea, assembly GCA_917051295.2. Classification (NCBI taxonomy): domain Eukaryota; kingdom Metazoa; phylum Arthropoda; class Insecta; order Lepidoptera; family Nymphalidae; genus Erebia; species Erebia ligea. The sequence continues at coordinate 1,200,147 of OU785234.1, read as the reverse complement.
AAAAATCACGTCGATCCGTTTCTCTGTTGCGGCGTGATTGAAGGACAAAAAACACACTTTCGCATTTATAATATTAAGTACTAGGTAGCTGATGCCCGCGACTTTGTCTGCGTGTTTTAAGTTTTTTTATTCCCGCGGGAACTCCTTAATTTTCCGGGATAAAAAGTAGCCTATGACACTCTCCAGGTCCTCACGTCGAAATCACGTCGATCCGTTTCTCTGTTGCGGCGTGATTGAAGGACAAACCAACAGAAAAACACACTTTCACAACATATCATACTAATATTATAAATGCGAAAGTGTGTTTGTTTGTTGGTTTGTTGATTTATTGGTTTGTTGGTTTGTCCTTCAATCACGCTGCAACGGAGCAACGGATCGACGTGATTTTTGGCATGGGTATAGTTGAGGACCTGACATAGGCTACTTTTTATCCCGGAAAATTAAGGAGTTTCGCGGGAATCAAAAAAACTTAAACCACGCGGACGAAATCGCGGGCATCAGCTAGTTTATAATATAAGTATGATTTTTTTTGAATAACAAATAGAGGGTCTTCCAAATGACGTAATACGTATTATCGACGTCCTTTATTTATTTTATGTTTGATAACCATTTGAAACTATAGATTAATGTATAAAAGTGCGTCGAATGTTGATGACGTCACAAGTCAGTATTTCATACAGCCTCCCTTACCACTACTAGCCCTTATTGACCAGACTACTCTCTGAGCGCGGGTTTTGACGTTTGATAAAAGAGTTGCGAAAAAAGAGAGCAGGTTTGTAAGGACAAACTTTTAGTTTTTTTTTATCCACTACAAGTTAGCCCTTGACTGCGATCTCACCTGATGGTAAGTGATGATGCAGTCTAAGATGGTAGCGGGCTAACCTGTTAGGGGCATGGTAGTTATATTAAACCCATACTCCTAAACGGTTTCTACACGGCATCGTACCGGAACGCTAAATCGCTTGGCGGCACGTCTTTGCCGGTAGGGTGGTAACTAGCCACGGCCGAAGCCTCCCACCAGGCCAGACCAGGGAAAATTCAGAAATTATAAATTCCCAAATTGACCCTGCCGGGGATCGAACCCGGAACCTCCGCACGTTAGACAACAGCGCTGCAAACTGCGCCACGGAGGTCGTCAAGTTTTAATTATTATTTTTAGTTCCTTATTTCGTCTTACTATCTCAGAAAAAGTCATAATTGTGTATACGGTTGAGGTGTAGTAAAGTAGGGTGCTTATCAGAAATTGTATAATGTATTGTATTTAATTTATAAACTTACATAATATGTATTGTAATATATTGTTTTAAAAAAAAGGAGCAACTGCTGAGTTTCTTGCCGGCTCTTCTCAGCAGAATTTTATTTCCGAACCGGTGGTAGAGTCAAAACATGACGTAACATAAAGAGACACCTGTATGTCCTACATGTTTTAAATAAATGAATTGAATTGAATTGAATTAAATTAGTTAATTATTCCTAGCCCATTAACGTCCCACTGCTGGGCACAGGCCTCCACTCTCATAGGAGACAGGGAATTAGAGCTTAGACCCACCACACTGCTCCAATGCGGGTTGGCGGGCTTTAACGACTATTATCATATTAGTGATAATAACCGGGACTGACGGCTTAACGTGCTCTCCGAAGCACGGGGGTGAAACACCGCCACCTTCCTAACTCCAGGCCAGAACTGAGAATTTCTAGTCAGAAAAACCCAATACTTAATTTAAATGGCCCAACCCGGGACTCGAACCCGGGATCTCATTGATAAATTACATGCAAATAATAAATAACATAATTGGACAAATAAATGGAACAGTCAAATCAATAATTATGAATTAGCCGTACAGAACACAAGTGAAAAAGGTCTCCGATCTCTATGTCATGGAACCCCGGCTCCTCTGGAATCAGAGGTATAAAAAAAAAAAAAACCCGGGACCTCGTCGGCCGCAGTTGAACGTACTAACCACTAGACCAACGAGGCAGTTTAGGTAAGTATCTACCCAATTAATAGTGAAAGGTTTTACATTGGGTTACTGCGCAATTCGCCCACTATCCACTATTTTGCTAATCGATTCGAACACCGCCGCACCTCCGTACGACAATAAGAGCTCGCATTTCCCAAAGGGGCTAGGTTAATTAGAGGGTGGGGGACTCACACTAACATAGACACGAAAAAAAAAAAAAAAAAAAAAAAAAAAAAAAGAAACACCGCTCACAAAATAATATTAAATATATATATACTTACTTACTTATGTATATTAATTATTTGTAAAAAAAAAAAAAATACACCACTTTACGACCATCGTGAGTGGCACCTAATTCAGAGCAAAACTCGCATTAAGAAGGTCTCTGACATCATGTCAGAGGATAACTGAGTGCGAAAAAAAAAAAAAAAAAAAAAAAAAATTAGAGGGTGGGGAGAGCATAATATGACTTAAAACCGACTATGGTTTTAATCGCAAGTTTTCAGAAATTAATTTATCTCTGATGAGTTACAATTTTTGAAGTGAAAACTTCTTTAGCCGCGTTGAGCACTTTTTGGTAGGGGGTAAACTTGTGGATTCGCGTCACCGACACCTCGCCCCGACATGCTCGCGAACACCGACATGCTCGCGTTGTTACGAAGACAAAAGGTCCAATTAATATACTAAATTCGTAATTAAACTTTAATGCCGTGTTATGGTTTATATTTTAACTAGATGATTCCCGCGACTTCGTCCGCGTGGATTAAGGGTTTTGATTCCCGCGGGAACTCCTTAATTTTCCGGGATAAAAAGTAGCCTATGTCCTTCCCCGGGATATAACCTACCTCTATACCAAATTTCAGCAAAATCGGTTGAAAAGATGGGTCGGGAAAGCGTAGCAGACAGACAGACAGACAGACAGACAGACACACTTTCGCATTTATGATATTAGTATAGATATGGATATGGAAGTATGGATTATTTTAAATCTATTTTTTTTTTCAAATTTTAATACTAAAATTCTAAGTTATAAGTTTTCACTTTTAACAGCAGGCCCTATGACTGCCAATTTTTTTTTATTGCAATCAAGAACTTTTAAGAACTCCGAAGTAAAACTGCAACTTCAATTTCAATCTTTTTTATTCAAATAAACCTTGTAGAGTGCCTTTGAATCGTCGAGTAAATCTACCGCTGGTTCGGAATGTCATCCTACCGAGAAGAGCCAGCAAGAAACTCGATAGTTGCTTTTTTAAATCAAAACTACAGTCATTTTATGGATACAAGGAAATGCAGTTACAAGTATTGCTGGAGCGAGTCAAATCCATGCTCTCTTATCGTTTACATATAATCTTCAACAGTGTAATTAGCTTTTCGAGAAGGTAAGCTCTGTACTCTAAAAACTCTTACTGTATGGCAATATCCTTATTTAATAAGTTACCGGAATGCTATAGAAAGCTACATATAACGAAGTTTAAAAGAGTGATTTTCACAATTCTCAACAAAAAAAATTACTGTAGTGTTGGCGAATATCTCGGTGACTCGGAATTCCTATGACTAACATTTGTGATGTGTAATCTGTGTGTGTAAATGCATGTTTTGTTTTTAGAGAGACAAGTTGTAATTTAGTGCTATTACCTATTTAATAAAATTATCCATAATTATTCTAAAATTAATAAGTCAATACTAATCTAACATGCCAATATTGACTAATATTAAAATTGTTTGACATTAAAGAAATTTGTATAAATAACTTTATAAAATGTGTAACTGATAATTTTAACTTGGATCAATTTTTTTTTGTATACCCAGACATATTTTGAATTTAAATTTTAAATGACATATAAATTTTAGTGTAATATAATTTTTGCACACTGTCTCTGACAGTAGATTGTGTATGGGAAGATTCTACATATTATACAGCTGTTATTACCCACAATTTTGCAAAATAAATGATTTATGATTATGATTTATGATTTTTTAAGGAGCATAAATTATGTACTTATATAATGAACTTTTTAAACTTGTGTAAAAGCAAGTCTAAAATGGATTGTGGAATTTTATTATAATAATATTTTAATATAAACTAATATTAAGAAGAGGTAAAGTTTGTGAGTTTTTGAGGTTGTAGGGGGTAATCTCTGGATCTACTGAACAGATTTTGAAAATTCTGGTACCAATAGAAAGCCACTTTATTTGTGAGTGTCACAGGCTTTAGATAAACCCGAAAAATTAGGGAGTTTCCGATGAGAATTTAAAAAACTTATTTCACGTGGACGAAGTCTCAGGTTTTGCTTTTATTTATTCTGCAGCTTGTCAGCTTGCGGGCCATTGTTTGTTTTTCCTGGATTATTAATGCTGGGCCGCATAAAGGGAAGGTAGACCGCTGTGTGTATTTTTTTTTACAATCCTCTCTCTGCGTTCCTCGTTGCTGAGGGTCGTGACCCCTCAGTAGTTTCATTGCGCTAATAATGCGGTGGGTTTCCAGATCCTTCCGCATACGACTCGACAAAGTCAATTCAACTCTTAGGTTTTTCTTGGGTTCCTATTTTCTAATGATTTTTATCAGATGTTAGTGATAATAACCGGGACCGATGGCTAAAAATAAAAGGCCAAATTCGGACTTCTAAATGTGGTCACCCTTTTACAATCAAAGAGTTTGTAATACATACTTACATTATAAACAATGGGTGTATAACCCAGACCAAACAGTTTAAGATGAATCCTAACAAATTTTCAGATACATTGGTACCAAGTCGTCAACTTTGCTTTAACTTTTCTAGTCTATTTCAGCATTAAAAAAATATTTATTCAGTGAACTAGTCCCACAAACTTATCATATCAAAATAGTACCAAATTGTATCAAAATCGGTTGAACAGATGGGCAGTGAAAGCGTAGCAGACAGACAGACAGACACACTTTCGCATTTATAATATTAGTATGGATAAAATAAAAACACAAACTAAACAGGCATAAAAATTAGCTCCAATTTCGACCACATGGGTCAGATAAGTTTGTGGGACTCCAACAGATAGCCCCCCGATTATGTAAGATTGTCCATCAAACGGTAAAGGAGCAGCGTCAAAGTAATATAAACCATAACTGCATTGAATTAGAGCTCAATTTCTCGTATCCATTCTTATACGTTTGAGTATCGTACATACCTAAACGTATAAGAATGGGTACACGAAATTGAGCTCTAATTTAATGTTATTATGGTTTATTTACTTTGCCGCAGATTTTTAACGATTTCATCGGTCATTCTTACATGATTGGGGGGCAGGTAGTTAGGCACTAAACGTAGGTATGCCACAGGCGTCCCGGCTGCGGCGAGTCAGCAGTAAAATGTCCACATAACGAGAACATGCAATTACTAGGAATGCATTTGGCATCGTCGCGTCCCCTGGCGTCGCTCCAAATGGCGCTCGCGATACGATATGTTACCGCAGCCTAGGGGGCCAACTTTCGTGTTTAAATTATCTTTTTCTATACTAATATTAGAAATGCGATAGTTTGTACGGATGGATGTTTATTGCTTAATCACGCCAGAACGGCTGAATGGATCTGGATGAAATTTGGCACAGAAATAGACTATAGTATGGAATACCACAAAGTTCCCACTGAAACCAACCCCAATCCACGCGGATGAGCTATTTCAGTATAGATGAGTTTATTAATTAGAAGTACATCAACCAGTTTAAATTAGAAGGGGATTTGACGACCTCCATGGCGCAGTGTTGAGCGCTGTTGCCGGAGGTCCCGGGTTCGATCCCCGGTAGGGTTTAAAAATTTATAATTTATGAACTATTATATTACTGAAATAACCGACTGTGACAGACGGACGGAGAAAGTCGCACCATAAGGGTTCCATTTTTACCATTTTGGTACGGAACCCTAAAAACAGTCGGCATGGTTTCGTAGTGAAAAATACCACAGATAAGAAATATTACTTTTATCTGTACTTTTGACGTTACGAGATAAGTAACCATGTTAGCTTCGGTAGACAAATAGAAATAACAGGACATAATTTTGCTCGTTGTGCGCATGCTGGCCCTACAGGTATATAGAGTACTAGCTGATGCCCACGACTTCGTCCGCGTGATTTAAGTTTTTTCGATTCTCGCGGGAACTCCTTAATTTTCCGGGATAAAAAGTAGCCTATGACACTCTCCAGGTCCTTAACTATACCCATGCCAAAAATCACGTCAATCCGTTGCTCCGTTACGGCGTGATTGAAGGATAAACCAACAAACCAATAAAACAACAAACAAACACATGCTTTCGCATTTATGATATTAGTATAATAACTATTTTAAACTATCGATTAAAGTAAAAAAGTGCGTCGAACTTTGATGACGTCACTATGCAATATTTCATACAAAAGCCCATACTAAGCACGCGTTTTGACGTTTGAAAAAAGATGCTGTTTTGATCAGTTGTCAAATACCCTATTATATATATCCCTCAATCCACTAGGATCCAATTTTTGGATCCACCAGTGGATCGAATAGGATTCTGGTGTCCACTAGGATCCAGCCATACTTATCTACCGGATAAACTTACGTGTTATGTCGGAAAATGCCCGAATAGTTTCGAACCCGTTCTGAAATGAATTGAATAAATATTGAATATTGAATATAAACGGGTCTTTGCCTAGCTTCTTTAAATATTATAGTCACGGATTTGCATAAAATTATTTATTCGGAGGATTGGTAGGTACGATCATTGAATACTAAATCCAATTTGTAAGCCCGAGTCGCTACAGTGCGCAAATTAATACATTAATTACGTACTATTAAGTATTCTGTGTTTATACTATTTAGTGTTTTAGGATAATAATGGTTTTCATAGTTGAGGCTATTTGGTATTTGACAGCTAGTCAATTTTTTTTTATCCACTACAAGTTACCCCTGACGACGATCTCACCTGATGGTAAGTGATGATGCAGTCTAAGATGGTAGCGGGCTAACCTGTTAGGGGCATGGCCTGTTATATTAAACCCATACCCCTATTCGGTTTCTACACGGCATTGTACCGGAACGCTAAATCGCTTGGTGGCACGTCTTTACCGGAAGGGTGGTAACTAGCCACGGCTGAAGCCCCCCACCAGGCCAGACCAGGGAAAATTCAGAAATTATAAATTTCCAAATCCTGCCGGGGATCGAACCCGGGACCTCCGCACGTTAAGGCAACAGCGCTCAACACTGCGCCACGGAGGTCGTCAAATATTATTATAGGTTATTTTTAGTGATTATTAAATAGAAGATCTCGGCGGCATTACAACTTTCGGCTTTTGTGCACTTTTCGTCGGCTAGCAGGTGAATAGTCTTCAACTTCGCCGCAAAGTTCAAACATCGATCAATTTGCGAAATGTGAAAATGTTGCGAAGTAACCGAAGTTCAGTGAAGTTAAATTTGTTTGTGAGACGCTACACGGTTAGCGGACTTGTTTTTGAAATTCCATTTTTCATTTATTATTCCATTACACTTTTTGCTTGTTTGTTACTAAATGGATTTGAATCCACAACTATTTTAGTAAGTAGGTACCGAATATATATTTTGACGCGAAGCTCACGCTCACGCTCACTTCGCTCACGTCTAATTCGATTTTCATACAAATTTAAAACCCCTTTTTTACACGGCTAACGGACTTATTTTTGAAATTTCATTCATTATTCCATTATTTTATTTTATTTTGTTCAGAAAACTTACAGCTACAACAAAAGTGGATAGATAAATAAAGAATAAGTATAACGCCAATTACAAGTTTTCACAGATAGAGTTTACACGAGATAGAAATAGCTCGCAATGGTGGAAAAATAAATATTAATAATATATGCTTCGTACATAGGAAGTAATTAAAATATAAAAAGCTTGTAGTTAGGAAGATGGGTTAATACAAGAGAAGAACCAGAGTAAGTAAACTAATATTTGGGATAATTTAGAGAATTATTTATTATACTTTTTGCTTGTTTGTTACGACTTACGAGAAATGGATTTGAATCCACAACTATTTTAGTAAGTACCTACTAGCTTTAACCCGCGGATTTTCTCACGATAAATTCGATTTTCATACAAATTTCAAACTCCTGTTTTACCTCATCTCTACTACTTATATCTGTGCTTATATGCTAATAAAAAAAACGAGTGTGCTTTAGACCACACGACTGAAGTAAAACTTCTTTAGCTCCATCTATATCTTCACTAATAACTTATATCTCCCTCTCAACGTCCGTTCGCCTCGCCCGATCACACTTTTCGTAACTCTCTCGTCATGCATTCACCAGCTTACTCCCCAAGTCAAGCGTGCGTAAAGAGGTTTTACTTCAAAAATACTGTAATACTATTCTAATGGTATACATAAAGACAATATTTTATTTAGATTTACATAAATCGAAATAATAATTGACATTATTTACTTGGGTCATCGGCATCATACAATTCAGAGGGCAATGCTTTGAATTTGATAAAGCTTTGGTAAAACACAAGCTTTTATATATCTTATGATTGGTCCAACTACAATAAAACAATGCAACAAATCAAGATAAAACTTGAAATGAATCCAAAATGGCGTACCGCTGAGTACGGCTGTAAAAATGATTGCACTGGAAAATGAAATGGAGACATGGTTAGTTAAAAAGGGCTGTCAGTTGACAAGAAAGAAAGAAAATTCGCATTATAAGAATTGTTCTTCATCTATGTGATTTAAAAATAATATATTAAGTACATAATATACCTAATCTATACCACAGACTAATATTATAAATGCCAAAGTATGGATGGATGGATGTCTGGATGGATGGATGTTTGTTACTCAATCACACCCCAACGGCTGAAGGGATCGGGATGAAATTTGGCACAGAGATAGATTATAGCCTGGAATAACACATAGGCTACTTTTTATCCCGGAAAATTAAAGAGTTCCCGCGGGAACCAAAAAACTTCAATCCAGGCGGACGAAGTCGCGGGCATCAGCTAGTATCATTATATTTTACTAGATGTCCGTGAATTCAGGCGCGTGGCTTAGGGGTTCAGGTACCTATAAATTCCGGAGGAACTATTTGATTTACCTTTTATTATTATAAACTAGACGATTCCCGCGACGCCGCGCGCGTGTTTTAAGATTTTTTAATCCCCGCAGGAACTCTTTAATTTTCCGGAATAAAAAGTTGCCTATGCCCTTCCCCGGGATACAACCTACCTCTTTACCGAAACAGTTTATGCAACTTTGTGCAAGACGGCCTTAGTTTTTTAATCACTTTGTATGTCATAACTTATTAAAACTATTTTGCAAACTGCAAAAATAAATTCACTTTAAATATTCTTAGTTATTTTCCATATAATATTCTTACATACGTATTAATAACACTATTTTCAACTTAATTAAAGCACGCTCTATGGAAAATATTGAAACGTATTTATTAATTCATTCTATTATTAAAAAATCTTATTATAATAATATAGGTATCTCATATTAAAAAATTAGAATCCCTAATGCGGTATCAAATTAAATCCATCTTTGAATATCTTCCGACTCGGTTCCTGTGGAATGAATTCTGGAATTTCTATATCCTCACTTATTGGAACGTAGCCTTTAAAGGAGTCAATTGCTAGGCTCTTCGCTTCCTCCCTTTTGAGAATTTTCTTTATATGGTTTAACAGAGATTCAATTGTTGTGAGAGCATTAGCTAAAATTGCTTTAACTTCTTTATTACTATATACTCCTTTGCTTTTTGCTATTCTGTCTTCTATGTACTTTATTTGTTCTGATACAGTTTTTTTTGAATTTCTTGGAGACATTTGAATTGCATTGTCAATTTTAGGTGTTCTTTGAGAGTATTTATTAGTTACTGTTGTTGTTTCACTATTATTAACAACTACGTCCAAATGAGTCCTACTAACTTTAGGAATTTCGCTACTCGAAGATTTATCTTGATTTATTTCACTAGGTGTTATTGTACTTAAATAATCAGAATTAACTTTAGTCCGAGTAATAATTTTAGAGCTTTCAGTTCTTGAAGATTTTTCTAGATTTGTCACAAAACTATTTGGACTTTCCGTATGAAAATGTTTTTCATTTGTTTGTTTTTCAACACCGAGACCTTTAATATTAACGTTGGTTTTGATACCCAGTGTTTTGATACTAATAACTTTTGAATCCTTGCAATAGCAGAATATAACGTAAATGAGCAAAATTGAAAATGTTTTTAACATCATTTTCGATTAGAAATGTAAGGATATAATGATTTTTAGTAAATAAAGCGGCGTGGTGGATTGAAGCGTTAAATTGATTGTAATCAAATGCATTATATTGCCGACCAAGCGCATCGAATTATGGGAAATCGTCAAAGATATATTTTCACTTCATTATGTGACAGATATGACAATTTTGCAATAAGAAATGCTAATTGGCTAATTTGTATTCCAAAACTCTGCCGACACGTTAAATTGTATAGTAGGGTTGCTTAACCGCAATAATTTCGCTGATAAAAACAAAAGTAACAGCCTAGAAAATGCAAAACGGAGTGAAAAGTAAACCCCAGGCATTAGATTATGTACTGTAATAAGGTATGTTTTATATGAGAATTAGATGATGCCCGCGACTTCGTCCACGTAGATTGATGTTTTTTGATTCTCGAGGGAACTCGTCAATTTTCCGGGATAAAAAGTAGCCTATGTCCTTCCCCGGGATGTAATCTATCTCTGTACCAAATTACATCAAAATCGACAAACAGACACACTTTCGCATTTATAATATTAGTATGGAATATGTATAATATATACTTTTTTAAATTGCAATAAAACCTTACATCCCTCTGTGTAGTTTTTATACTCCTTCTGTACCGTTTTCTTGTTAATTAAACGTGTGCAATAAAGATAGTAATTTAATCTTATTATAGTAAAAATACTTTAAACAGCACCTCTAATCTCTGATTACATTTCTATGGCACCCGTTAAATTAAAATGTCAACCGCTAAGGCTGCGAATTTCAATGGAAATTATTCTGCCGTCAAATATTTGTATGGATTGATTGTGTTAATTAGATTCGGTTGGGAAGGAAATAATTCAGTGATTTTTAATTCAGCTATACATTACTCTTTTATACAGCCCATTAACGTCCCACTGCTGGGCACAGGCCTCCACTCTCATAGGAGAGTGGAAATTAGAGCTTAGACCCACCACGCTGCTCCAATGCGGGTTGGCGGGCTACTCCATATTAATAGCTTTTTGACTGAATGTCGATCACGGTGGCCAATATCCACAGACAAATGCCATCTCATCGTCAACATAATTTCGACCCATCTTCAGCCCACTCTCACACTCTCATAAAGCGCAGCTTTGGACGACTCCCCACTAGGTGGATGGACGATCTCAAGCGAATAGCTGGGAGCCGCTGGAAGCGAGCGGCACAAGACCGTGTCCTGTGGAGATCCACGCAGGAGACCTTCGTCCAGCAGTGGACGTCTATTGGTTGAGACGACGATGATAGGCCTATTGCTCTTCTTCTTATTTTGTTTTATGGCTTTTATTAGAGCCACACGAGCACAATGTATGAGGAAGGCCTATTGTAAAATCAATGCCTACTCTGTAAGACCACTATGCCCATGGCCTTGGCCGCGATAGGTAAACAAGCGAGACCTATTTCCCCAAAGTCTATAGTAATAAGGGCGAAAGCACGTAATTTAATTAAATTCCGGGAAAAACCAACATTGACCCAATGTCTCTCTCTCCCCGAAAGATGATTGAACAAACAACTGACGAAAACATTGGGCCGTTAAAACAATTGTACACACTAATATCACAGCGTAAGCATATGATCGTACAGTGGGTCGATGCCCACACAAATGGCAGACCCGGCTTCCATGACAGTTGTAGCACCTATAATCACAGTATAACTCTCACCCGATTTACATTAGTATTTATTTTCACTTATTAGATAACTAGCTGATGCCCGCGACTTCGTCCGCGTGGTTTTTTTCCCGCGGGAACTCCTTAATTTTCCGGGATAAAAAGTAGCCTATGTACTTCCCCGGGATACAACCTATCCCTGTACCAAATTTCATCAAAACCGGTTGAATAGATGGGCCGTGAAAGCGTAGCAGACAGACACACTTTCGCATTTATAATATTAGTATGGATATTTAAGCGGAAGTACACGCGGGCATCCTCTAGACGTACGAGTATGTTACTATAATATATAAATACCACTATTTATTTTGAAATACATCATAATAAAATGAATATAGATAACGGCAACGCCTTGACCCCAATGCATTCCGACAAAAATAAACATTTATCTCTGTTTCAGCGGAAATACTCTCACAGCGCGGTGCGGGGTGCAGAGGGGAAACGCTAAAAACCTCTCCAGCCTTTCAATTCCATAGAATGTGAACTTTTAAAATTTATCTATTTTTAGAACCAGTGATACAATGTTTTTGTATACTAGTTTTCGTATGTACTAACAACGACTTTGCGCTGAGCGAGAAGCCTTATTTGTTCACGAACGATAACGTAATAGGCAATAGATTTACTTACTTCTGTACGCTTACTCCCAGTTTTAACATTGTAAATAGGATTGATCGACGTGAGCCTTCGATCGCGTTGGCGTCAAACTAAAATAAACCTTTATGACATTGATTTAGAGCTCAATTTCGTGTATGCATTCACAGTGAGCGCTCCAAACGGTACGTTTCGAAATTTAAATCTTTTGCACTGGATTTGTGGCTCTAAATCAATGCAATTAAGGTTCATTTTAGTTTGACGCAAATGTGATCGAACGCTCACGTCGATCAATCGTATCTGCAATGTTAAAACTGGGAGTTAGCGTACTGTAAGCAAATATTGTAAATTGTTATTTCGTGGGCAAATAAAACCAATAACTATCTATCTATCTATAAATTCTCAGCACTAGCCCGGAGTTAGGAAGTTGGCGGTGTTTCACCCCCGTGCCTTGGAGAGCACGTAAAGCCGTCGGTCCTGCCGCTGCGCCTGATCACTCTCCGGTCTGGTCAGATTTTCCGTCCCATCGGGCTATGAGAGTAAAGGAACAGAGAGTGCACCTGTGTATGCGCACACACTTGTGCACTATAATATCTCCCGCGCATATTATGGCTAATCTCTCTGGAGATAGGCCGCCGTGGCCGGAATTCGGTCTATCTATTTAGTATCTATCTTTTTAGTTTTGAAAGCGTTAAACCTAGTATTCGTTAAAGTGATCTAGACTAGGAACTAGCACACAAGGAACTTTACCACTTCTGAGTACCTACTCCACTTTCAGTAGAGCAAATGTTTACAGGTAGACTTTTTTGTTGCTAGAGTAATTATTGTATAAACAAGTAGGTTTTATAGAGTAATTATTGTTTAAACAAGTAGGTTTTATAGAGTAACTAGCTGATTCCCGCGACTTCGTCCGCGTGGATTGAGGTTTTTCGGTTCCTATCTCTCAAGTTAGATCGAACTGCACATGGTGTGCGAATTTTATTATAATCGGTTAAGTGGTTTAGAAGTCCATTGAGGACAAACATTGTGACACGAGATTTATATATATTAAGATTATTATTGTTTAAACAAGTAGGTTTTAAGGTAGTCTTTAGGATTAGTGTTAGGAACTAAGTTAATTGTTACCTGCTAATAAAATATGAAATCTTTTCTGAAATGAACTATTATTATTATTTTAATTACTTGCGGATACCCGACGTGTGCTACTACGCTAAAAAAAGAAAAAAAAACATCATTCCTTCCATCAAAAATGCCTTTCTAATGAAGCCGGAACAAAAGTTTTAAAAAGTCTATAACGGACATAGGTAGAAACTATTTTTATGTTTTATATTTTACAGTTTTTTTTTTTTCATTTTTCATTTTCATTTATTTATTTGCATAGATTGAAGATATAGAGGTCTTATAATAATTTTAGCAGTAGCATACAATCTGCCATGGAGATGGCATGCAAAATTCAGACCTAATTATTATTATACTTAGCATAATACTTAAACAATATACAATATTACAATAAAAAGTATACGACGATATCAATGCTAAGATAAAATAAATATTAAATAGTTACATTCCACCAAAGCTTCATTCTTATTTATTATTCTCTAATTTTAATTCCTTCATTACTACTAACTAAAAAGTGTCTGATAAATAGTCTTTAATAGTGTAGTATCGCTTTTTTAACAACAATTCCTTTATTTTATTTTTGAAAGCTATTGTACTCAGATTACGGTCGGCCAATGATGCTGGTAGTTTATTATAAATTAGAGGTGCCATATTGAAGATGCTTTTACCAAAAAAGGTTGTTGAATGTTGCATTTATTACTACATTTACATTTTAATTATTTATTATTACTAATTCAAATACTACCGCTTTATACTATACGCATTATGCGCAGGCTAAGCCTTTGAGGTTCCTATCTACTCAGATTCCTTTTGAGACGAAGGCACGCACTAAGAAAGGGTTTAGAAATTCCACCGGAGCGGACCAGGGGCGGGTCTGACATTTATTTATATGTCTGTGTTAACTTATGTGAAAAACAGGTACCTGAATACATTTTAGGATAAAAACTATACCAGGCTGATAAAACATGATACCTGTTTCAATTCAAGAATGCCTGGAAAGTCACCTTGAGACCATTTTGCGATATAAAAGTTTATTTTCATCCCACCATCTCGGAAAGAGTATTTTTACTCTTCGATATCTGAAGGTAAAATCCGTTATTATCTAGAGGATAAAGTAAATTGGATTTAGAAAACATCGTGTGCACGTTAGTAAATATCACTCGTCTATGAAGTTTGTGAATTCAAAACATCATTAAAACCTATTTACTTGTACCTCTATGGTGCCGAATTTCCATACAATCGTTTTTAATTTGTTAAAAACTCACACTCGTAACCTTCTTGGTGTACTTTTTTAATTTGCTTTGCGCGCACCATTTTCTTTCACGTCATATTGTTTAAAATTAAAACCGATTAAAAACAAGAAAATTGAAAATAAGTGAAAAACCTAAAATGAGTGATTCTAGTGACGAAGAAATTAACAGAATTGAATTTAATCTTGTGATTTTTTTTGCATTTAGTAATTTCCTCGCTGAGGTGGGATGAAAAGTTACGTGTTGCACTCGAGTGAAAAGATTTTTCACCTCGTGCTCTTTTGATTCCCACGCTAACGCTCAGGATTCTAATTTTAGAGTCCTTCGCTTGCTCGGTCATCAAAATTGAGCACGCGGTTAAAAAACAACTTTTCACTCTTGTATAACAAATAACTAAGTATTACAGGCGCCCCATACGAGCTAGTTCGTATAAGGAACTATGTAGCCCACAGCCCTTTCTAGCATAGAACTCTAACTAAATAAGTAGAGTATTGATCACAGATTAAGAAAATTGTACTGTCGCAGATACCGAATGTGTTGATTCACCTATTTTTAGCGTTTGATTCGCTAATAGACGTCCGCAGCTGGACATAGGACTCTTGTAGGGACATTTACACGCCGGGATCTTTTGACACCTGGATCCATCGGCTCCCTAGCACAAATATCCAAAAATCAAAAATCCTTCAAAATTTCAAAATACAAATGAAAAATTCTTCGTAAGATTTAAGAAAAAAATACTTAAGCATTTTCAAAGTTAAGTTTTCAAAGAAATAACATTAGTTTTTAGATCACCTTTTTACTCTAAGCATTAATGTTTAAGCATAAATTATTTGTAAGTTTCTTATATAAGTGAACCTTTGTTCTTTTTTGAGAAAAATAAACATCTTAAAAATAAAATTAAAAAAAAATTGTTACTCAAAAGCACAAAAAAAGAAACCTATGCTATTTTCCAGGTATTTAACTATATCCATGCAAAAATCACGTCAAGCTGTTGCTTCACTTCGGGACAGAATATAAATAATAAGCTCAATGAACAAACATACTTTCGCATGTATAATAGGCGTAATATTAGTTTTAATTTAGATTTCATTTATAGTTTGTTTATTTCCTAGTTGTAATTAAATAAAATGATATTTAAAAATAGGCGTATCACATTTATAATTAGGGCAAATACATATATCGTAAAACATATATTTATATTCATGATCATCGTAGCGAAAAAATTCTATGTCTATGTTCATGATGACAATATTTTTATAGCCGGGCCAGAATATCAGCAAGATGCAATATGTACAGCTCGTCTACGATCGACATAAGGGTAATGTGACGGCCCAGTCGGCGATCCCTGTTGCTTTACAGACACTATCGGGGAGAAAATTAAATCCATATTTAACGAGCACCCTACCTTAGCTTGCAGAATAAATTGCTTTGTCCTGACCTACATTGACTTTGGATATCGGCCATTTTTGTTTTTCTGTCGAAGACATTTGTATAGCGCTATACTGACAAGCCGGAACCCGGTTAGGCTTGTAGGGCGTTCGATACCCACCTCTAACTTTTCGGAGGTATTTTGTGTTTATAGTACACTAGCTGATGCCCGCGACTTCGTCCGCGTGGAGTAAGTTTTTTCGATTCCCGCGGCAACTCATTAATGGTCCAAACTCGAATCCATCAGTACAGCTATCCCTGTATTAATTAAATAGAATCTAGTTATTTATAAATTAAGAATATTGTCCCTCTTTTTCCATGATTAATGAGTTCGTAAAGCAAAACGGAACCTTTGTATCTATTCACAGTTTAGTAATCAATCATTTTTCAGTCGCGACCCTGGAACAGATAGTAATGAAATTGATGATGAGGGGTGTATAGGGTTCATTAAATGATAGGTTCAGACCTTCCTGACGTAATGATGAGTGCTGTGGTCTTATAAGTGGGAGGTACCGGGTTCGGTCGCTGGCAGAGTCAATTTGGTTACTATTTTTAAAAGTTCTCTGGTCTAATCTAGTGGGAGGTTTCGGCCGTGGCTAGTAACCACTCTACCGGCGAAGACGTGCTGCTCAGTCAAGCAGGACTTAACAAGTATTTAAATAATACTATTGATGCCCGCGACTTCTCTGACTTCCGCGCGGATGAGGTTTTTTTATTCCCGCGGGAACTTTTTCATTGTTCGCGATATTTATATTCTACTATGATACTATTTCCTTCCCCAGAATGCAATCTATCTCTATACCTAATTACATCAAAATTGGTTTTATTTTATTTTTATTTTTATTTATTTATTTTAAGGACATCCAACAGGTTACAATACATTAACAATAAAAATAAAGTAGGAAACAGACTTATATGCTAGATTGTAAACCCACTTAGAGGCTGCCACAGCTTGCAATATAATGTTAAGTTACGTTAAGTTACTACAGTTAAGTTGGTTTAAAAGATGGGCTATGAAAGCGTAGCAGACAGACATACATACTTTCGCATTTATTGGCTATCACCGCTTCATGCAGCAGCGTGGTGGGTCTAAGCTCTAATTCCCTCTCTCCTATGAGAGTGGAGGCCTGTGCCCAGCAGTGGGACGTTAATGGGCTGTAGTGGACCGCTTCATGCAAAAGGCATAATAGCAACTGTACTATTACCTATTCTATTACATTTCCCGCGCAGCTAGCTAATCTATTGGTTTAATATATAATATGGCGAAATTCGGTCGGGAGGACATTATTGAAGTGAAAACTTCTTTAGCCGCGTTGAGCACTTTTTGTTAGGGGGTAATCTTGTGGATTCGCTTTACCAACATGCTCGCGTTGTTACGAAGACAAAAGGTCTTAAATATAAATATACTATATTCGTAATTAAACTTTAATGCCTTAGTTTTAAGGTTTATATTTTAATTATTTTAAATGCCCGCAGCTTCGTCTGTGTGGTTTAAGATTGTTTAATTCCCGCGGGAACTACTTAAATTTCCGGGATAAAAAGTAGCCATGTCACTCTCCAGCTCTCCAACTATATTCATGCCAAAAATCACGTCGATCCGTTGCTCCGTTGCGGCGTGATTGAAGGACAAACCAATAAACCAACAAACAAACACACTTTCGCATTTACATTAGTATGATTTTTTAATTATTCGTATTTATATTGGCGTTTGAAAATTTTATATTATTTTCAAATTTTACTACTAAAATTCCAAGTTATAAGTTTTCACTTTTATCAGCAGTCCCTATGACTGCCAATTTTTTTTTCCATCATGTCCAAAAGAGAGTGAAAACCGAATGAAAAAGAAAAAAAAATCCTCTTCAATTTGAAAACTCGTGGTGTTTTTGCCCTTTGCCCTTCCTGCGTACTCGTGCCGTCAGCGAGGCGTTTGAAGCGGTATTTACTTTTAATTACTGCCGCGGGCCCTCTTTGTACCTTTAGTACAAGTTGTTTACAGTTCCGTTTTCAATACAATTCAAACAAAAGCGTTTAATAAAATTGTAAATGGACGATTCATGCCCAATAATTACTTTTTTATTTATAATTTCTGTTTTAATTTAAATATTACAAAAAAAAAACAAAATAAAGCCAAAAATTTTTATTTCAATAAAAATGTTTTGATTTCGCGTCACCGACATGCTTCGCGTCACTGACATGCTCGAGTTGTTACGAAGACAAAAATTCTTAAATACTTTTAAATATACTACATTCGTAATTAAGTTTTAATCCCTTTGTTTTAAGGTTTATATTTTTATTTTTTTTTAATAAAATTTTTGATAAAATGTAAATGCCGTATTACATAATCAAACAGTCAGACAAGAACAAAAAAAATGGGCAGTCGATAGTCGAAATATAAACCTTAAAACTAAGGCCATCCATCCATCCATCAGCCTGTATGCATCCACTGCTGGACATACGCCTTTTCGAGAGCGCGCCACCAAACACGGTCCCCGCCTTCCTCATCCACCCGCTTCCCGCCACCTTCTTTAGGTCATCGGACCAGCGAGCTGGAGGAAGGTTAAAGCGTAGCAGACGCATTTATACTGTTAGTATAGTATGGATTGTAACGAAATCAATAAACGCATAAAGATTTTTCGACATGTGCAAACACGGTCTACGGGTTATGAGAGCTTCGAAGTATTTCAAAGGTCACTCAAAGAATTGCAGCTGGCATCCAATGAGCTTCCACGTATAAAAGCTTGATAGTTTCGACGATATTTTGATTGGATATGGCCGGAATTGTTAACTTCACCACGTGTGTCCTCATTAGTGTACCTACTGGTTAGCTTTGACTGCTGATGGTCTTTGGTTAGATTCCCGGGCTGGGTCAGAAATAGTTGTGTGCCTGTCTGTCACGAGGGATGAATCCAATTGAAAAAAAAACAATGTATTTCCCATATTAAGCTATTTTTTAATTTGCTATTTTAATTTAACATAATTTTAATTTTAAATTTGTTTTATTTACTTATTAATTATTTAAAATTTAAATACTTTTGTAACATTGGATTTTTATCTGAAATAAAGAGCTTGTTATTATTATTATATATTAAAAAGAAAACTATAGTGTTGGCCGGTGTACTTTTCACCTTGTTATTTACTAGTTGATGCCCGCGATTTCATCCGCGTGGTTTAAAGTTTTTTTATTCTCGCGTGAACTCTTTCATTTCCCGGGATAAACAGTGGCTTACGCTCTTCCTCGGGATACAATCCAACACTGTACAAAATGTCCTCAAACCTCCTTCCTCCACTTTCGCATTTAAAATAATAAATATGGATTTTAAAAAAATGTGTGTATATGTATAGTATTTTCAAAATGGCGAACAGACATTGTACAAAAGACATCACAGGAAAATTGGCTAAACCCGCGGATGGGTATTGCTCAAAAGAAAAAAAAAAGGAAAAGGCTGAAATCTGACAAAGGTGTGGACGTTTTGTACCAGCGCGATCCGCGGCGTGAATAGAGATTTTTCCATCACCTCTGTCCAATATTCAGGACTTCTCGTCTGCGTATTCGTTTTTGGTACGCGTATTTGAAATGGAAAACATTTAATGTAATAGGGATGATGCCTATGTAAAAAAAAAATGGCAGTCATAGGGACCGCCGATAGAAGTGAAAACGAATATTTAAAAAAAAAATTAAAATATAAACCTTAAAACTAAGGCATTAAAGTTTAATTACGAATGTACTATATTTATATTTAAGACCTTTTGTCTTCGTAACGCGTTTCCACATTTTTACCCCCTACCAAAAAGTGCTCAACGCGCCTAAAGAAGTTTTCACTTCAATAAATTATTTTTTGCTGATTATTATTCAATAGAGGGTCTTCCAAAAGGCCTAAAATTCACATCCTCGGTTAGTTTTAAGTTTGATAAGCATTTTAAATTATGGATTAAAGAAAAAAAAGTGCGTTGAAATATGCGCGTCACAACTATGTACCTATTTCATACAAACTTCCATACTAGTTAGTTTAAGTTTGATAAAGAGTTGCTGATTAAATATAGAACAAAGCAATACACTGGAAATTTAAGACTAGAAGGTGGTGTGAATAATGATCCAACAATTATTTTGTATCTAAAATTAATGGAAACATATTTATTTGTACAACTTTTGCTGGCTGCACTTCCGCGCTGAACAGCCAGGCTGATCCTTTGCGCAATAAATGTACCCGCCCTGCTGGCAATCAACCGCGGTGGAAATGTCTCGTTTCTACGGCAAACGGAACAAACATTACGTAACTCTCGATGAGTGAGGCGTATTTCCGCCGCTTGCCGGAATTTTTTGCCATTTCCGCTGCGGCTCCCGACCTTGATGCCGTCTTCCATATTTAAATTTCATGTCGTACCGTACGTATTAACCATGAAACTCAATAGTCAAGGAAACCGGGCGGTTCGTTGCATGGAGAACCCCGCATTAAATCCTCGATGTCGGAACTTTGCAGGGTTGTAGCAAAACTTAGACAAAAATATCCAAAAAAAATCCATTGGGAAGTTAGGTCCTCACTACAGCCCATTAACGTCCCACAGCTGGGCGCAAGCCTCCACTCTCATAGGAGAGGGAATTAGAGCTTAGACCCACTACGCTGCTCCAATGCGGGTTGGCGGGCTTTAATGACTATTATTAAGTGATAATAACCGGGACCGACGGCTTAACGTGCTCTCCGAGACACGGGGGTGATACACCGCCAACTTCCTAACTCCGGGCTAGTACTAAGAATTTCTAGTCAGAAAATCCAATAGATACTTAATTATAGCCCGACCCGGGACTTGAATCCGGGACCTCGTCGGCCGCAGTCGAACATGCCAACCACTAGACCAAGAAGGCAGTCGACTACGACAGCTATAGCTCGCGCGCGAATTGAATGCAGAGCTTATGTATGTGTCACCGTCTGCCTGGTGGGAGGCTTCGGCCGTGGCTAGTTACCACCCTACCGGCAAAAACGTGCCGCCAAGCGATTTAGCGTTCCGTGTAGAAACCGAATGGGTTTAATATAACTGCCATGCCCCTAACAGGTATAAGATCGCTACCATCTTAGACTGCATCAACACTTACCATCAGGTGAGATCGCAGTCAAGGACTAACTTGTAGTGGATAAATAAAAAAAAAATACATTAGTATTCCAGCCTTGTCAAAAATAAAAAATAATAACATCGAATAATGCTAAGAAGCTTTGAGTATATCGGGTATTCCCGTCGCAGCGAATGGCTTTTATTTGTTTCTAGCAAATAAAAACAAAGTGAACATAACATGAGCTAAGTAACAAAAAAATTTAACACGAGATAAATTGGAAAACATTTTCCGTAAATGTTATTTACCCTTTTGCATATTTCCGCAGCGAAGTGCCATGATCCGCAACGGCTTTTCTCTCGAGTTAAATTTTATGCGCGGTGTAAAACTATGTAAATAGCCCCTATGTTTGCTCGCGTTTAAGCCAAAATGTTGTAACATTGGTATTATCGTGTACACCGTTAATGCTCATCGTAATATAATGCTTTTTATTGTTTATTTGATACAATTATTCGAACTATTCGATCTGGTACCTCCGTCACCTTTTTATTATCCGAACCGCAAGGCATCGACAAGGTCTGTACCCTTATAGACCGGGAGATGGTCGTAGGTGATAGTCTCCCATTTTCTACTGCATGCCTTTTTAAGAGTTGATAACTAACCCTAAAATATGAAAGATAGAGGGGTTACTAGCCCTTGCGCGCTTGCACGTCATAAACAAAATGGCTTCTCTTTGTGACAGAATTTTAGTTTTTGCCGTGACATTATACTGCATGCCTTTGTAATATAACGTAGTTGGAACAAATTTAAGCTATAATAATTGATGGCATGCAATTCGCAACGGCCGACGGGGCTCAAACGGTTACGTAGAAATGTAAAAAAAATAGAACATTTCCGTGTTTACAAATTGCATGCCGTTGTAAAAAATTACTTTTTTTATCTCAAATATACTCTACGAAAATTGGCATGCACCCCTCGTATGACCAAGGGTGGAAAATATTAGGAAAATGTTGTGAAAATTCAATACAGCTTTTCCGTGATTTCAAACTACTTCTAATAAAGATAAACATTAATTTAATGGCCAAATAATTCTGAAATACAAATGGCATGCATGTTGCTCATGATCATTATATTATAAATAATAACAAAAGTTGCAAAAATTTAATAAACATTTCCGTGTTTTTTATTTGCATGCCGTTTTGTATTTCATAAAAACGTATTATTTTAAGTATATACCGAAAATGGCATGCGTATTAAATAATACCATCATATTTTAAATAATAATGAAAGTTGCAAAAAATTTAATAAACATTCCGTGTTTTTAATTTGCATGCCGTTTTGTATTTCATAAAAACATATTATTTTAAGAATATACCGAAAATGGCATGCGTATTAAATAACACCGTCATATTTTAAATAATAACAAAAGTTGCAAAAATTTAATAAAAATTTCCGTGTTTTTAATTTGCATGCCGTTTTGCATTTCATAAAAACATATTATCAAATAAATATTATAATTGCGAAAGTTTGGATGTATGGATGTATGTTTGTTACTCAATCACGCTCCAACGGATGAACGGATCTGGATGAAATTTGGCATAGATATAGATTATAGTCTGGAATAACACATAGGCTACTTTTTATCCCGGAAAATTAAGGAGTTCCCGCGGGAACCGAAGAACGGAACCGAAAAACCTCGATCCACGCGGACGAAGTCGCGAGCGTCAGCTAGTTTTAAGTATATATCGAAAATGGCATGCGTATTAAATAACACCATTATATGAAACTTTCATATTTTATGAAACTTTCATTATTATTTTTAATAATAATGAAAGTTTCATAAAATATGTGAACCATTTCCAGTGTGAAACAGAGATCAGAGATTTGGATTTTGGCGCTAACCCATCACCTACCTAGCCACGTTTCCGCGGGAACTCCTTAATATTCAGGGATAAAAGTAGCCTTTATGCTATTCTATATACTTAGCAGACTATAATCTATATCTGTGCCAAATTTCATGCAGATCGGTTCAGCCGTGATTGAGTAACAAACATCCATCCATCCATCCATACATACATCCATCAAAACTTTCGCATTTATAATATAACTAGCTGATGCCCGCGACTTCGTCCGCGTGGATATACCAAGATTCATCGAAATAACTTGAGAAATGATGGACTTTTATACAAATTTTCAACCCCTATTTCACCCCTTTGGGGGTGGAATTTTGAAAAACTGTGAAACACGTATGTTTTCATTTTTAACCCGCAGCTCATATACCAAGTTTCATGGATATAACTTGAGAAATGAAGGACTTTCATATAAACTTTCAACCCCTATTTCACCCCTTCGGGGGTAAAATTTGCGAGAACTGTGAAACACGTATTTCTTCATTTTTAACCGGTAGCTTGTATACCAAGTTTCATCGATATACCTTGAGAAATGAAGGACTTTCATACAAACTTTCAACCCCTATTTCACCCCTTTGAGGGTAAAATTTTGAAAAACTGTGAAACATTTATTTCTTTATTTTTAACCGGTAGCTTGTATAGCAAGTTTAATCGATATCACTTGAGAAATGACGGACTTCCATACAAACTTTCACCCCCTATTTCACCCCCTTAGGGGTGGAATTTTGAAAAACTGTGACACACGTACTTCTTTATTTTTTACTGTAAGCCAAAATAAAAAGTTTCGTTGATATAACTTGGTAAACATCTTGAGAAACGAAGGACTTTCACACCAACTTTCATCCCCTATTTCACCCTTTTGGGGGTCGAATTTTCAAAAACTGTGAAACACATATGTCTCCATTTTCAACTCGCAGCTCATATATCAAGTTTCATGGCTATAACTTGAGAAATTAAGGACTTTCATACAAACTTTCAACCCCTATTTCACCCCTTCGGGGGTAGAATTTCGGAATAAAAAGTATCCTATGTCCTACCTCGTAGTATGGGCTCAAATGGGCGCAAAAAAAAACAGGGAAATGTTCTTTATTTTTAATTTTCGTTAAAAAACCTTTTTTTAATTTTATTTTTGCACATTTTTTATGTCAGGCTTGTGTAATATGCATGCCATTTTTTTTATCAACTTAAAATAATGTTTTTTAATAAAATATTGAATGGCATGCAAAATAAAGTCACGGAAATTATATCAGCGTTTTTTGCAATTTTCGTCATGCATGCCACTAATTTACAACTTTCTGTTGTGCATGCCAAATTTGCTAACGTCAAGTAATTATAAAAACTAAGTATTGTTCAAATGGCATGCAGTTTGAAATCACGGAAAAGCTGTATTGAATTTTCACAACATTTTCCTAATATTTTCCACCCTTGGTCATACGAGGGGTGCATGCCAATTTTCGTAGAGTATATTTGAGATAAAAAAAGTAATTTTTTACAACGGCATGCAATTTGTAAACACGGAAATGTTCTATTTTTTTTACATTTCTACGTAACCGTTTGAGCCCCGTCGGCCGTTGCGAATTGCATGCCATCAATTATTATAGCTTAAATTTGTTCCAACTACGTTATATTACAAAGGCATGCAGTATAATGTCACGGCAAAAACTAAAATTCTGTCACAAAGAGAAGCCATTTTGTTTATGACGTGCAAGCGCGCAAGGGCTAGTAACCCCTCTATCTTTCATATTTTAGGGTTAGTTATCAACTCTTAAAAAGGCATGCAGTAGAAAATGGGAGACTATCACCTACGACTATCTCCCGGTCTATTACGCAGTCGAAATTCCGCGGGCTCGTACGAAGCGATTTGCTTCCTCGTTTCTAATTCGAACCGCTAGGATATGGAATGCCCTTCCGGCTTCCGTTTTCCCTTCCTCTTTTAATATAGGTACCTTCAAATCAAGAGTGAACAGGCATCTTCTAGGCAAGCGCGCTCCACCTTAGACTGCATCATCACTTGCAAGCAAGTCTGATTGCAGCCAAGCGCTAGCCTATAATATATTTAAAAAAAAAACAGGAAATAACTACAACATTTCAGGTAAGTATAAAATTAAACATATTGCAACAGAAAAACTTTCCAACGGTGATATTGGACTCCGATGGTCAAGTCTTCAAACTAGGCTCGCATTTCAGACTCTTTGGTGTTACGTTCATTGTAATAAATTGAGTAAACACCACATTATTTCCATGAGATGACCCGAAAGCGCCGGCTTTTCTCTCGAGTTAAATTTTATGCGCGGTGTAAAACTATGTAAATAGCCCCTAAGTTTGCTCGCGTTTAAGCCAAAATGTTGTAACATTGGTATCATCGTGTACAACGTTAATGCCCATCATAATATATGCGTTTTATTGTTTATATTTGATACACAAAATAGGAAATAACTACAACATTTCAGGTAAGTATAAAATTAAACATATTGCAACAGAAAAACTTCCCAACGGTGATATTGGACTCCGATGGTCAAGGCTTCAAACTAGGCTCGCATTTCAGACTCTTTGGTGTTACGTTCATTGTAATAAATTGAGTAAACACCACATTATTTCCATGAGATGACCCGAAAGCGCCGGCTTTTCTCTCGAGTTAAATTTTATGCGCGGTGTAAAACTATGTAAATAGCCCCTATGTTTGCTCGCGTTTAAGCCAAAATGTTGTAACATTGGTATTATCGTGTACAACGTTAATGCCCATCATTATTATAATGCGTTTTAAACATTTTGCAGCGGAAAATCTTTCCAATGTAAAATAAGTAAATAGCATATTCTTTAACAGTAAATATTCATTAATGAAGTGAAAACTTCTTTAGTCGCGTTGAGCACTTTTTGGTAGGTGGTAAACTTGTGGATTCGCGTCACCGACACCGTCACCGACACCTCGCTTTGCTACGAAGACAAAAGCTCTTAAATATAAATATACTACATTCGTAATTAAACTTTAATACATAGTTTTAAGGTTTATAATATATATATTTTTTAATTATTTTAAATATTCCTTTTCACTTATAACGGCAGTCCCTATCTGCCAATTTTTTTTTATTGTGAAATAGGCTTGCGTTTGATTACAATCATGCTTAGTGCAAAGCAATGATGAGGTCTAGGTTGGAACGCGCTTACCTAGAAGATGCCTATTCACTCTTGCCTTACAAGAAAATTATATCAATGTTTTTTTCTTCACTTTTTTCACACAAAAAAATGAAATGTTTTATTTAATATAGAACAACTTATGTCTCTTATGTTATGTCACACATGTCTCTACTATTGATTCGGAAAGCAGTTCTACTGAAAAAGATTTCTGCACCTTGCGCACATAATTTGATGCGGTTACTAGCTTTTGATAGTTACTAAATAAATAAATAAAAATAAAATAATAAATAAATAATAATTTATTCAATTCAATTCTAGTACAACAATGTGTGAAGTCTATGACATAAATATCATACCTACTAATATTATAAATGCGTAAATGTGACTGTCTGTCCATCTGTCTGTCTGTTACGCTTTCACGGTACGGAATTTTGATAAAATTTGGTACAGATAGGTGTTAGGTGTGCCGGGGAAGGATATAGGCTATTGTGACATAAATCTATACTAATATTATAAACGCGAAAGTTTGGATGGATGGATGTTTGTTACTCAATCAGCCCCCCGATTACGTAAGAATTGTCGATCAAACGTTAAAGATTTTCGTCAAAGTAAAATAAACCATGACAGCATTGAATTAGAGCTCAATTTCGTCTGCCCATTCTTATACGTTTAGGGTATCGTACATACCTAAACGTATAAGAAAGGGCAGACGAAATTGAGCTCTAAGTCAATGCATTTATGGTTTATTTTACTTTGACGAAAATCTTTAACGTTTGATCGGCCATTCTTACATGATTGGGGCCCAGGTCAGAACGGCTGAACGGCTGGATGAAATTTGGCACAGTATAGATTGAAGTCTGGAGTAAATAACCCAGAGGCTACTTTTTATCCCGGAAATTGAGTTTCCGCGGGAATAACAAAAACCTTAAACCACTCGGAAGAAGTTGCGGGCATCAGCTAGTATTTCATAGGATTTGTGCGGCACTAGTGCAAAAACGCATAATGGCCACGTGCAGGTAAAGTGCATCAAAGTGGCCGCGTTGTAAATAACAAGAGCCGTCCGTTGTCCACCACACAATGCCTCGACGGCGCGCACATTCGCTGGCAAGTGACAATAGCTACACGCAGAGAGCTCTCCCAGCGGGAAATGAACGAATGCTCACTATTTTTCTTTCCAACTTGGAATATTACGGCGACATGGAAAGTCAATTTGTTGGAAACATGCCTTATGCTCTATGGAATAATACTATCAATACTCATAAATACGTGGATTATTACGTCATACTAATATTATAAATGCGAAAGTGTGTTTGTTTGTTGGTTTGTCCTTCAATCACGTCGCAACAGAGCAACAGATCGACGTGATTTTTTGCATGGGTATAGTTGAGGACCGAGTGACATAGGCTACTTTTTATCCTGTAAAATACGGATGATGACAACTCAATCAAATCAGCAACTCTTTATCAAACTTAATAACGCACTTCTAGTATTGTATTAAGCTTGACTCTATGGAAGTTGTATGAAATTTACAATTGTGACGTCATATTTCAACGCACTTTTTTTCTTTATTTAATAATCGGTTAGAAATCATTTATTATTGATATAGCCATCGCCCCTATCAAGGAGTTTCCGTGGGAATTAAAAAACATATTCCACGCGGACGAAGTCGCGGGTATCAGCTAGTTAAATATATTACTAGGCACAAAGCAGACCCGCACAGCGGAGTGAAGAAATTCTTCTTTTTCTTTACTCATCCGCTTAAACTCATTTTGACGAAATTTGGTACAAAGATAGCTTGAATCCTATAGGTATGGAGTTAGAAAACTTTGAATTCCAGAAAACCCACGTTTAAGAAATTTAAATGCACACGGACGAAGCCGCGGCAATCAGCTAGTTGCTTAAATGTTTGTTTCTGACACTAACACATTAATATTTTCTTTGTTCCTTTATATTTCTTTTCCTTTATATTATAATAATTTATTTTTCTGTCAGCCCGGTCCGAGCATAATATTCAGAAACATTATGTTCTTGAGAAAGGAAAATAAGAATATTGTTTGAAAGAAATCTCGAGATGAAAATTAAATGTGTTTTCCCGTAATCCTTAGCTATCCGGGACGAAGATTTTCCAGTCCACGGACCCTTCGGTATAATTTTTCCGTGAGGTTAAATTTTCTCCGGGAGATGAAGTCATTCCGACTACACCGTCTTTATTCGTTTAGCCAAAAGTTGTAATGGAACCGACGTCGGAGAGGGGTCAGATTTTTAGATGGAATTTAAATTATGATTACACCAATTTGCACGCTGTTGAATGTTCTACAGCCTTGACTTATGTTTTATGGATGGTTATTATATACCTAGCTGTAACTATCTTCTGCTGGTAGCCTAATCATATCATACTATACCAGGTTAGCCCGCTACCATCTTAGACTGCATCATCACTTTCCATCAGGTGAGATCGCAGTCAAGGGCTAACTTGTAGTGAATAAAAAAAAATACTAATATTATAAATGCGAAAGTGTGTTTGTTTGTTGGTTTGTTGGTTTGTCCTTTAATCACGCCGCAACAAAGCAACGGATCGACGTGATTTTTTGCATGGGTGTAGTTAAGGACCTGGAGAGTGATATAGGCTGCTTTTTATCTCGGAAAATTAAGAAGTTCCCGCGGGAATAAAAAAAACTTAAATCACGCGGACGAAGTCGCGGGCATCAGCTAGTCTATTTTAAAGAAAAAAAAAACAAGTAGTTACTTTGTGTAAAGATCACTTGCTTGAACGGCCAAGGAGAAGATCGTGAGAAAACTTGCATGGTCGTGCCAGTGAGGTGAACTATGGTCGGCTGTTATGTATATTTCTTAAAAATATTAAATTCATTTAAGTATACTATTTCAAAACTAGTCTCGCAGGACGACATGTCAATATATTTTCAAGTAATTCTAGCTTCTATCTTAGAAGCAATATCTCCCTCCGGTATCCACTACTATCCGAACCTTCAGCTACAATATACCCCAAAGTGTATTTAATCTATGTTATTTTCACATAAAATTTCATTTTGAAGCCGTTGGATCGACGCCAATAAAGTTCTTAGCTACACTCCATATATTATTTGCCGTCTTCCAAATTTTCTATGCTGACCATAATTTTCAGATGGTCGAGACGACTAAAAATAAGTAAATTGAAATCAAAGGTATACGCAATATTGATCCATTTTTGACGACCTCCGTGGCGCAGTGTTGAGCGCTGTTGCCTTTACGTGCTGAGGTCTCGGGTTCGATCCCGGCAGGGTTTGGAAATTTATAATTTCTGAATTTCCCCTGGTCTGGCCTGGGCCCCAATCATGTAAGAATGGCCGATCAAACGTTAAAGATTTTCGTCAAAGTAAAATAAACCATAACAGCATTGAATTAGAGCTCAATTTCGTCTGCCCATTCTCATACGTTTAGGTATGTACGATACCCTAAACGTATAAGAATGAGCAGACGAAATTGAGGTCTAATTCAATGCTGTCATGGTTTATTTTACTTTGACAAAAATCTTTAACGTTTGATCGACAATTCTTATGTAATCGGGGGGCTGGTGGGAAGCTTCGGCCGTGGCTAGTTACCACCCTAGCGGTAAAGACGTGCCGTCAAGCGTTTTAGCGTTCCGGTACGATGCCGTGTAGAATAGGGGTACGTGTTGAATATAACTGCCATGCCCCTAACAGGTTAGCCCGCTACCATCTTACACTGCATCATCGCTTACCATCAGGTGAGATCGCATTCAAGAGCTAACTTGTAGTGGAAAAAAAAAAAAAAATTATCATCATCAATTCAACCCATCGTCAGCCCGCTTCTGAGCATGGTTCTCCTGTCAGAATGAGCAGGGTTCAGGCTACAGTCCATCACGCTGGATAAGTGAGAACGTTTAGTTCACACACCTAAACCGTGAGAGAACGTCATCAAGAATTCTCAGGCATGCAAGTTTCATCGCGATGCTTTTTTTCACCGAAAAACCAAGTGAAATTAATACCTAAGGCATGTTGTATGGAATACTTGCTTGTGACGTCAAAATTCAACGCATGTTACCTTTAATCGATATTTTAAAAAAAATACTTTACTAATACTTTTCAGCCCTAGGGAGAATCGTTTTCAACTGAATTTTTATTGGAGTTCAATTTTTTTTTTTTTTTACTCGAGTGCATCCATAGACAAGAAGAAAGATAGACTTTATTCATAAAGTTGAGACAACTGATTCATAGACTTTTTATTTTGACTTTCCTTATATTCGTAATGAAAAGCACAGTGTTTACCTCGGGATGAAAGACTTATTTAGTCCCTCGAACTATAGGCCCCCTCGCTACGCTCGGGCGCCAAACCCCGTCTCGGGACTAAATAAGTTACTTTCATCCCTAGGGTAACAATGTACTATTAAACTATATACCACAGGCTTGAGAAAGCCTAGCGTACAGTGGTTGGAATGGGTCCCGAGGTTTATAACCGGATCCCCCGCAACATAAAAAATGTGCAAAACATTAATATTTTTATAAGAAAAATGAAAAGCTGGCTTGTCGAGGCGTCTTTCTATAGTTATAACGAATTTCTACTTGGGAAGATCCAAGACTAAATTATGTACTTAACATTTATTTAACTAACGCTGAGTTGCACGAAACTATTTTAAAAATTTAAGTGTTGATTAAACTAATTTAATCACAAGACTCCGTACGATTCTTGCGATTAAATTAGTCTAAGTCAACTCAGCGTTAATCTTATATTTTTAAGAATATTATTATTGTAACAATATGTTATTATATGTATCAAGAAAGTGAATTTTAATTATTGTAATTGGCGTATAATGTGTATTTATAAATAAATGACTATGACTATGACAATGACTATAAGTACACAAGAGTCTGTTCAATAAAGTCAGTTTGCATGAGTAAATTACAAGTTATTAGTAAAACAGTTTTTCTCACCTCCGGGCGGAAAGCGTCAATTTTCCTCCCGCTGCGCTAAACGAAAATGCCGCTTTCCGCCTCCGTCGAGGAGAAGAATA
Organism: Erebia ligea; assembly: GCA_917051295.2. Lineage (NCBI taxonomy): Eukaryota > Metazoa > Arthropoda > Insecta > Lepidoptera > Nymphalidae > Erebia > Erebia ligea. The sequence goes on along the minus strand of OU785234.1, from coordinate 1,168,774 downwards.
GTATACACACCACGGGCAGTAAATAAGAAAGCCTCAGATCACATGTTTATTGACCTCGGCTTCGCCTCGGACAACAATTACATGTGATCTGAGACATTTCTTAAATTTTACTGCCCTAGATGTGTAATATACTATATAGCAACACTGAAAGGATCATCGATCAATCAAATAAATGTGAGAAACAGTCCAACTCTTCAAACGTAAGGATTGGACAGCAAATAATGGTGTCGTCAGAAAGCGATTTTAATTTTTTCCTAAAATACCTATGTAAACTGACTTGATTGACTTTAACATATAAATTGGAGTTTATGTATTTTGGACGACCCTCTTTTTGAGAATCACATAGAAAACATCCCTATTAAGAGTGTACGGGCACGAAATGAGCGGTAGCGGGGCGACGGCGGTAGCGGGGCGATGCGATTAGTCGGAGAGCGGGCGACGAATTTCGGGAACAATTTGAAAGAGGTCTGGTAATACTTTATTACCGACAAAAACGTCTGGGATTTATTTTTTCGAATTCTATAAGTATCAAATTTAAAGATAAAAAAATCAAGTTGCCAAAAAATAATTTTTCGGATTTTTTTTGCAAATGTTATTAAGTATATGCTGCGCAGTAGCGAAATAACCGCAAACGCTCTACCAGTCTGGCAGGCCAGGGGGTCTACTCTCTTTCTCTCAAACGAAACTTCGCAATCGAACGTAATTAGTCTGTTATTAGACCCACTCAAAATCGTTCAATACAATCGGTCACGAAAATTTTCTATGGATCCGTACTTCGTCTGCGTGTACGAAAACGAAATAGAGACGAGCATAGAGATAATTTTATGTAGGACCTGAGTTAACGAAATTTCGTTCGTTTGTTTGCGAAGTTTCGTTTTAGAGAAAGAGAGTAGACCCCCTGGATTCACCAATGAACGAAATTATATTTGTCCACAATTTCAGATTGCCTTCCCTTCCCCTTCCCGAAATTCGTCCGTCGTTAGTTTCGTGTCTGACGCCTAAAGATCTAAGAACGTTAAGAGAACTTCTTTAATGCGAAAAGAGAACCTTTTTAACTGTCAAAGGACAACTTCTATGCATTTTTAATTATAAAAAGACAAATCATAGCCTAGTTCACGAGTACTTTAGCATAGAGCACTTATACTCCAGCTCGTCCTAAAAGCTCCGGACGCCTAGTCACCCAGTGGCGATGGTTCGTTGCACCCGTATCGACTGCAGGTACTTCACCCCACCTGGGGGAAGGGGGGGGGACGGGACACCACACCTCTGCCTGCACGTGACGTCAGCATATTGGTTTTATAAGTACGGCCTCGTAGGATAGGGGAAAAACAAGTATTTTTATCACCTTTGTATGCTTTTATGCCAGCAAAAATAAGGCAGGTATTTAGTAGAATAGATGTGTTTTTTTGCACATTTTGCTCGTTATCTTTTAGCAATTTTTCAAGGGTTCCGTACTAAAAGGCTTGAACCCGGATTAAGACCGTCCGTTCATCTGTCTGTCACACGTTTTCATATTTCAGCTTCATCTTCGTTTTAACATTTAAGTTTTTTTTTAACTCATATTATTTTTCCACCATGGACTAGCACAGTTATGAAAAATGAAAAATAAACTAAGAGATTTAAGTTTTGAGGTGCCAAATAAAAGGGATCCGTATTTGGGAAGGTAAAAGTGCCAAAAAGTGACAGCATTACGAAATTACGAATTACTTGTCTTTTATGAATAACTTACTATGTGACTCGGGTACTTGCCCAAAGTAAAGTGTCCTTTAATAATTCGGCCAAGTGCGAGTCGGACTCTGTGAAAATTTGGACTTTCTAGCTATTACAGTTCATGAGATACAGCACACTGACAGAGATACAGACGAACGGACGGACAATGGAGGCTTAGTAATAGGGTCCCGTTGGCACCCTTCGGGTACGGAACCCTAAAAACTGAAAACGGTTTTAGCCACTAACAAAGTTACCATATGCTATTAAATAATATTTTTTACGCAACTTTTTTGCATGTTAAAACCTCCCAATAATTTTAAGCCAAAATCCATAACATTCAGGTTACAAAGCGAACTGCACACCGAAAACTGGGTTAAGCTTGAATCTATTCGTATTTATGCGAATAGGAAAACACTCCGAACCGACGAAAACTAAGTTCAATGACTTTTGGTAGTTTTAGTGGGCCACTGCGAGCGACTGCGCCAATATTTATAAAGCATTCAACGCCAGAAATATCTATTTTTTTACCAAATAAATTTTTCGTTATGTATTTATTTATTTCTTAAATATTATGTTATAAGTAATTTTAACAAAATAACTTTAAGTACATTGTTTTCATATTTGCAGGATCTGTCTTCAGTCTCCTTATTTTTAACCGACTTCCAAAAAAGGAGGAGGTTCTCAATGCGGCGCGTATCTTTTTTTTTAATGTATGTCGGTGCATATCTCCGTGGTTTCTAAACCGATTTGAAATTTTTTTTTTTTTGATATTCCGATTATTCTTATTTTTAAGACCATTCTGATATACCGGGATAAAAAAAAGCCTATGTCCTTCCCCGGGATGCAAACTATCCCTATACCAAATTTTCACTAAAATCGGTTGAACAAATGGGCCGTGAACGCGTAGCAGATGGACAGATAGACACACTTTCGCATTTATAATATTACTATAGTTTTTTTTTTAAATATAAGTATAGGCTAGCGCTTCGCTGCAATCAGACATGCTTGCAAGTGGTGATGCAGCCTAAGGTGGATCGCGCATGTCTAGAAGATTCCTATTCACTCTTGATTTGAAGGTACCTGATACCTATATTAAAAGAGTTATATATAATCCCACAGCTAGGCAAAGGCCTACATAACTCATCGTAAAAAAACGCACTAAAATAACACTAAATACAGGCCTATATAAATAAATAAATATTAAAAGAGGAGGATATAATAATATTAATAGAGGAGGAGGAGGAGGAGGATGGTTTATATCTCCAAAATTCTCCTGCCAAGTAACCCGGGAGGGGAGCTCCCACTTATAAGACAGAGCTCATCACTATACCCCAGGGAGCCAACAACTACGTATCCTGGATAATCTGGCGCGAGTCCAGGCCCGTATCGATCGCGAAAGCTCTATGCCCTGTAATGCTACACTTTATGGGCATCGTGCCCCAATTTGTATGAAGCGTTTGGTAATTTATCGTGGATCCGGTCGAAAGATAACGATCGCTAAACAACCTACCATATTGGGTAATAAATTTTAACTAGTAATTTGCGCATAATTTTCATAGAAATTATCTATATATATAAAATTCAAAGTCCTGACTGACTGACTGACTGAATTATATATCAACGCACAGCCTAAACCACTGAGGTTAGAAACTTGAAATTTTGACAGTAGGTTCCTTTTGTGACGTAAGCGCTCACTAAGGAAGGATTTTTCAAAATTCCACCCCTAAGGGAGTGAAATAAGGGTTGAAAGTTTGTGTGAAAGTCCGTCATTTCTCAAGTTATATCTATGAAACTTGGTATATGAGCTACCGGTTAAAAATTAAGAAATACGTGTTTCACAGTTTTTGAAAATTCCACCCCCATAGGGCTGAAATAGGGGAGTAAAGTTTGTAAAAAAGTCCTTAATTTTACAAGATATTTTTCAAGTTATATCTACGAAACTCGATATTTTGGATTTCGGTAGAAAATAAAGAAGCACGTGTGTCAAAATATTTAAAAATTTCACCCCCCAAGGGGTTAAATAGGGGTTGAAAATTTGAATAAAAGTCCGTCGTTTTTCAAGTTATAGCCCTGAAACTTGGTATTTGGGCTTCCGATTTAAAATTATGAAATACGTATTCCACAGTTTTGAAATTTCTATCCCCAAGGACGTTAAATAGACAGTTTGTCCTTCAATCTCGCCGGAACAGAGCAACGGATCGATGTGATTTTTTGCATGGGTAGGTATATAGTTGAGGATTTGGAGAGTGACATAGGCTTCTTTTTATCCCGGAAATGAAGGAGTGCCCGTGGGAATTAAAAAACTTATGCCACGCGAACGAAGTCGCGGGCGTCCTCTAGTATAATTATATATCTTAGTAACATAATTTTATGTAGGTACTTAATCCAGGTTTGTTTATCATCTACATGGTATAACATAACTAACTGCCGTACCCCTAACCGGTTGGCCCGCTACCATCTTAGCCTGCTTAATCACTTACCATCAGGTGAGATCGCTGTCGAACTTGTAGTGGAATAGAAAAAAAGTGTGTGTGTGCAATTCACACACGGCAGAAGTGAAACATCAGAAAAGTGTCCTAAAAGAGAATGAGATAAATATAACTTGTATTCTATCTCATTCTCTCGCAGGCTAAATCCTATATATATGTTTGTCTCTTTTTGGTGTCGCTTTTTCGTTTCATTTTTTCGTTTCGTTGAATTTTCAAATCACAACGATTCTAAAGTAGTTTTACTTCAAAAATCTTTTAATGTAATGATCAATTTAGTTTACCCCACTAACCTTTAAGCGGTTTAAAAAAGCTTCAATAGTAAGACATATCGATTAGGTCTATTCACGATTCTCTGTCCAGAGACCTATTTAGGTCTTGTTTAATATTGTAAAGATACCTAGACTTGGTGGAGCGTATTGTGGAGTTGTATAGTGTATAGGCATTGTTAAATCTTCTTGTACACAATCTATATTCAAATCAAATCAAATAAAATCATCTTTATTCAAAATGGGTACCTACAAAAGTACACCTTCTGAACGTCATGTTTATAAAGAATAAGAATTGATGGTGATAATTAACAACGGTATCTTAAGACTAAAGCTACGAGGGATCCAAACGCGCCCTGGTCTGAGAAGAGCCCACAGAAGTGTCCAGTTTAAGAAATTAGTTAGACTATCGAGTTGGATGTGAGTTACTGACTAAACATGGGTAACTCACCAAAAATTCGTGCGCTGACTCAGTAACTCTAACTCAGCGCACGGAGTCAGCTCACTGAGTCAGCTCACTGAGTTAGCGCAATATTGCGCCATGGCGCACCGAGCAGTATAGCGCATAGCCGCACACTTGTGACTCGTCACTCAGTGCGTACCTACTGAGTTGGTAGCTAGTTGGCAGTTGGTAAATGTTAGTTGGTACTTCGTAATAGCGTGTTGCGCGAGTGTGCAATGTGGATGTGCCCTCCTAAGGTTGATTTTTAATAATAATACCTATTAGAACTATAACGCAATGCGCATTTAAGAAGAGACCAGAGATTAGGATTTTGGCTTATGGATGGCGCTAACCCATCACCTACCTAGCCACGTTTCAATTTTGAACAGGTTCTTATGTAAGAACCTATTAATTATCAATCAGCGCGAGCGAACTGCGAAGTCGTAGGATTACATAGTAGGTACACTACGACTTAAGAGTACGTAGGTCGCGACTCGCGGGTCTCGAAAATACCTACAGTTTTTTCTGCTAGTTATAACTTTAATTATACGATCCATCGGATCGTTTATTTAGTATTCGATCACATTGGCGTCAAATTCAAAAGAAAATACTAAAATAGACCCAATAGCCAAAACTTCAAGGACAACCGAGTTTTTTAAGTAAGGGCCTAGTCAAATAAAATAAATATTTTCTTAATAAAAAACAAAATGATCTTCACATTAATTATTGAGATGTTTAGTAGGTATGACACAGAGTCCGAATAAAGTACCTATCCAGCGCAGACGCCCGGCCCAGCTAAACCACAGACTCCACAGAGACAGAGTCAGAGTACTTTTTTATAAAGCGCTCAGCAGTCAGCTCAATTCGTAACTCAGCGCTTGCTACATTCAAGCTACATTGCACAGCGCCCGGCAGCGCTACCACTGAGTCGTGCGCCATGACTCTTTTGCAAAAGGAGTTAGAGCACCCAACTCAGTAAAGTGAGTTAACTCAATTGAGCGGCGTAGCTCAGAGTTACCCATGTTTATTACTGACAAATTAGTCGATTATCTGATTAATTACTTAAACTGGACACTTTCAAGTAAAGATTTTTATATAACCCTGTGAAGATGATACTGCCATTGGCGGAATTAGAATGCCATAAGCCTACTTTGTCGTATTAGTTTATAAATTGCGAAAAACCAAATTAAATTTGAATTTCGCGGGCAGACCCGTGTAGTCCACCTTAAGTATATCTCTGCTGATTAACCATTAAATATTCTGTCCACGCGACGTCGTGCCATTAGTTTCAGAGACAAACTATGAATAAGTGATATAACCGAACGTAATTTTATACCACGTTGTACTTTAGCTATTTTAATAATTCAGCGGTATATTGTATAATTCACTGCTGAAATATACAGTCACAATTCACTGTAAATAAAATTTATATCGTAATAACTATTATTTGTGGGTGTATTACTATTATTAGGTATCATAAATGCAGCTTGCATTTGGATTTTATTTATTAGTCTGTAGGAAAACGTTGAACCTTTATACATAGTTTAGTTTGCCTGTCCATATTATGTCTGTCATAGTTTTTTTTTTTTTAACCATTACAAGTTAGCCCTTGACTGCGATCTCGCCTGATGGTAAGTGATGATGCAGTCTAAGATGGCAGCGGGTCAACCTGTTAGGGGCATGGCAGTTATATTAAACCCACACCCCTATTCGGTTTCTACACGGCATCGAACCGGAACGCTAAATCGCTTAGCGGCACGTCTTTGCCGGTAGGGTGGTAACTAGCCACGGCCGAAGCCTCCCACCAGAAAAAAAGTTAAAAGTTAAAAAGTTTATTTTAAAAGTTAACTACAAGAGCTTGAAATTTAGTACCTACTAGCTAATACCCGCGACTTCGTCCACGTGAAATAAGTATTGTAATTACCACGGAAACTTCTTAACTTTCCGGGATAAAAAGAAGCTTATGTCACTCTCCAGGACCTCACTTATACCCATGCAAAAAATCACGTCGACCCGTTGCTCCGTTGCGGCGTGATTAAAGGACAAACCAACAAACCAATAAACCAACAAACAAACAAACTTTCGCATTTATAATATTAGTATGATTTTAAAATTGTTTGTGACACACAAAACTACAGGAAGAAAAACATACCTAATTAAAAAAAAGGTACCTTATTTTCCTATACAATACAAAAATGAAACATTGAGTTTTCTGTTTCGCATTGAAAAGAATGTATTGGAAAAGCCTCTGACCTTGACATATCCGATACTTTGTAAACTGTACGATTCAATTCAACATCAACGAGGCATGTTTACCATTCCATTACCGAATAATTAATTAATTAGCTCAATTATGCTTTTAATTAAACATTAAAGCTCTGTTCAATAAATGAGAATTAACAATTAACATTTGGATTAATAAACCTGATCGCACATCTAATAGCACGCACTCGCAACGCATTCGCCGAATATAAAACAATGTTGACACAAGCAGGTATGATTTTCGACGTCTAAAATTAAACTTTACCTTTCAAGTTAAGCTAAAAGCGATTTATTCAAAGTAGGTAGTGCTGTTCACTCACTGAACATCAATAAGCTTATTTGAAGGCCCGTGATTGTGTAACTTTGGCTCGAAATCGCACTGTACTACATATTATGCGAGTCAACATTGGGATGTTTCCAATGAGGATATATGTGATTAATAGACTTAAGTCAATTAAAGGACAAACCAACAAACCAATAAACCAACAAACCAACAAACAAACGCACTTTCGCATTTATAATATTAGTATGACTAGTAGATGCGTCCGCGACGTGAAATAAGTTTTTTAAATTCCCACGGGAACTCCCTAATTTTTCGGGTTAATATATAGCCTATGATGACACTCACAAATAATGTGGCTTTCTATTGGTACCAGAATTTTTAAAATCGGTTCTGTAGATCCAGAGATTACCCCTACAACCTCACAAACTTTACCTCTTTATAATATTAGTATAGATTAATAGCTTAGTCATTTATTTATAGTACACCACCACTACAGCCCATTGACGGCCCACTGCTGGGCACAGGCCTCCACTCTCATAGGAGAGAGGGAATTAGAGCAAACCCACCACGCTGCTCCAATGCGGGTTGGCGGGCTTTAACGACTATTATCATGTTAGTGATAATAACCGGGACCGACGGCTTAGCGTGCTCTCCGGGGCACGGGGGTGAAACACCGCCAACTTCCTAACTCTAGTACTGAGAATTTTTAATCAGAAAAACCCAACACTTAATTATGGCCCGACCCGGGACTCGAACCCGGGACCTCGATAGCCGCAGTCGAACATGCGAACCACTAGACCAACGAGGCAGTTTATAGTACAAGTTGAATGAAAACAGCGACACACAGCTATAATTCAAAAGACTTTTATGCATGATAAAAGTATAAAAGTAAGTTTTTCCGATTCACGTGCCGATACTTGGGGACGCATTAAAAGTTGTAACTTTGAATATAAAAGTTGTATATACCGGGATAAGGAAGTTGTATGATACGAAGACACGACAATGTATCGAATTACGATCCTCATATGACTTGATAACGAGTTCTTAACAACATTGTTTTAAATGGGTTCTGAGATAGATAGATAGATAGATAGATAAATACTTTATTGCCACACAAAACATTAAAAAGAAACAAAAAAGAGAACAAACAAAAACAAATAAGTGCGCAAAGGCGGTCTTATCACTAAAAGTGATCTCCTCCAGACAACCTTTAAATAAAGAAACAAACGCAATGAAGCGGGATAGTGCAACAACACTAGTACATATAATATACTACATAAACTATACATTCTAAAAATACATAAACAATTACACAAATAAAAAAAAATACTAAAATATAAGTATACCAATACATATAAATATATATATAAGTAGCAATGTCAATACATATAAATATATAGATAAGTAGCAATGTCTGAAAGCGCGGGGATTTCGTCCGCGTGGGTTAAGGTTTCGTGGATCCCGCGGAAACTCTTTAATTTTCCGGGATAAAAAGTAGCCTATGTGTTATTCTAGACTATAATCTATCTGTGTGCGAAATTCCATCAAGATCCGTTTATCCGTTCTGGCATGATTGAGTAACAAACATCCATCTATACATACATCTATTCATTCAAACTTTCGCATTTATAATATAAGTACCTATAGATATAGACTAGTATGGCGCGTGGCTGCGCGGCCCGCTAAAGCGGACCGCGTAATGCACCGTGTGGTCCACTGTCTACTTACTCGCTGTCCTACTATCCTGCCCCCCCGATTATGTAAGAATGGCCGATCAAATCGTCAAAGTTCGGCGTCAAAGTAAAATAAACCATAACAGCATTAAATTAGAGCTCAATTTCGAAACACGAAATTGAGCTCTAATTCAATGCTGTTATGGTTTATTTTACTTTGACGCCGAACTTTTACGATTTAATCGACAATTCTTACACAATCGGGCAGCTGGTTTACTGTCTACGTGTTCTGATCTGAACAACACACTGCTATGCTAGTGAGCACAGTGGAAGCGCCAGCACGCCAAGCGTCCGACGTAAAAGAAAATTCTCATAGAGGAAAAACATAAAACCCCCCGCCCCTCCCTTTTTGTTTGAACAGCCCCTGAGTAGGTACCTATCTTTAATACCCTGACCGTGCTCCTCACCCATCATCCGAACCTTCGATCATCATCTCTCTCCATAATTTTTTCTCCGAACCATTCGTCAAAATGAGATTTCTTCCATAAAAACAAATCTTGAAAAGGAACCGTAGTCTTGCATAGTTCTACACTTGTAGCCTCTTCAATATTCGCCATATATTTTCTATGGAAAAATAAATTCCGCCATCTTGAATTTTTTTCCTGTTCATCAAGTAGACCTTCATGTCCCGATCATCTTTTGCCAAGAAACCACTCTTCCATCTTTTATACTCTCCGTGATAGACATCGACGAAATTTGTATGGCGGCCATCTTAAATCCGCCATTTTGAATTTTTTTTCAGCTCACTGTCAATTGGATGAAATTCCGAGTGACATTTGGTCGAGCGCCCCCCACCTATCTTCAATACCCTTTTCTATGGAAAAATAAATTCCGCCATCTTGAATTTTTTTCCTGTTCATCAAGTAGACCCTCATGTCCTGATCATCTTTTGCCAAGAAACCACTCTTCCATCTTTTATACTCTCCGAGATAGACACCGTCGAAATTTGTATGGCGGCCATCTTAAATCCGCCATTTTGAATTTTTTTTCAGCTCACTGTCAATCGGATGAAGTTTCGAGTGACATTTGGTCGAGCACCCCCCACCTATCTTCGATACCCTGGCTGGTGCTCTTCATCCGTCTTCGAAATCCTCAATCATCAGCTCTCTCTGTATTTTTCCTCTTAATGAATTTTTGTCTTCTATACGAAACGATGAGTGAAAAAAAAAATGTTCATACAAAATTTTACAGGAGAGGTGATCAATGAGTCAGTCAGCACGAGCAGCTATATATATATTAACTAGTATGGCGCGTGGCTGCGCGGCCCGCTAGCGGACCGCGTACTGGACCGCGTGGTCCACTGTCTACTTACTCGCTGTCCTACTATCCTGCCCCCCGATTATGTAAGAATTGCCGATCAAATCGTCAAAGTTCGGCGTCAAAGTAAAATAAACCATAACAGCATTAAATTAGAGCTCAATTTCGAAACACGAAATTGAGCTCTAATTCAATGCTGTTATGGTTTATTTTACATTGACGCCGAACTTTTACGATTTGATCGAAAATTCTTACATAATCGGGCAGCTGGTTTACTGTCTACGTGTTCTGATCTGAACAACACACTGCTATGTTAGTGAGTACAGTGGAAGCGCCAGCACGCCAAGCGTCCGACGTAAAAGAAAATTCTCATAAAGGAAAAACATAAAACAAAGACCACCAACCCCCCGCCCCTCCCTTTTTGTTTGAGCAGCCCCTAAGTAGGTACCTATCTTTAACACCCTGACCGCGTGCTCCTCACCCATCATCCGAACCTTCGATCATCATCTCTCTCCATATATTTTTCTCCGAACCATTCGTCAAAATGAGATTTCTTCCATAAAAACAAATCTTGAAAAGGAACCGTAGTCTTGCATAGTTCTACACTTGTAGCCTCTTCAATATTCGCCATACATTTTCTATGGAAAATAAATTCCGCCATCTTGATTTTTTTTCCTGTTCATCAAGTATACCTTCATGTTCTGATCATCTTTTGCCAAGAAACCACTCTTCCATCTTTTATACTCTCCGAGATAGACACCGACGAAATTTGTATGGCGGCCATCTTAAATCCGCCATTTTGAAAATTTTTTTCAGCTCACTGTCAATTGGATGAAATTTCGAGTGACATTTGTTCGAGCACCCCCCACCTATCTTCAATACCCTTTTCTATGGAAAAATAAATTCCGCCATCTTGAATTTTTTTCCTATTCATCAAGTAGACCTTCATGTCCTGATCATCTTTTGCCAGGAAACCACTCTTCCATCTTTTATACTCTCCGAGATAGACACCGACGAAATTTGTATGGCGGCCATCTTAATTCCGCCATTTTGAATTTTTTTTCAGCTCACTGTCAATTGGATGAAGTTTCGAGTGACATTTGGTCGAGCACCCCCCACCTATCTTTGATACCCTGGCTGGTGCTCTTCATCCGTCTTCGAAATCCTCAATCATCAGCTCTCTCCGTATTTTTCCTGTTAATGAATTTTTGTCTTCTATACGAAACGATGAGTGAAAAAAAATATTTTCATACAAAATTTTACAGGAGAGGTGATCAATATGTCAGTCAGCACGAGCAGCTATATATATATTAACTAGTATGGCGCGTGGCTGCGCGGCCCGCTAAAGCGGACCGCGTAGTGGAGCGCGTGGTCCACTGTCTACTTACTCGCTGTCCTACTATCCTGCCCCCCGATTATTATATTAGAGCTCAATTTCGAAACACGAAATTGAGCTCTAATTTAATGCAGTTATGGTTTATTTTACTTTGACGCCGAACTTTGTCGATTTGATCGACAATTCTTACATAATCGGGCAGCTGGTTTACTGTCTTCGTGTTCTGATCTGAACAACACACTGCTATGCTAGTGAGCACAGTGGAAGCGCCAGCACGCCAAGCGTCCGACGTAAAAGAAAATTCTCATAAAGGAAAAACATAAAACAAAGACCATCAACCCCCCGCCCCTCCCTTTTTGTTTGAGCAGCCCCTAAGTAGGTACCTATCTTTAATACCCTGACCGTGCTCCTCACCCATTATCCGAACCTTCGATCATCATCTCTCTCCATATTTTTTTCTCCGAACCATTGAATTTTTTTCCTGTTTATCAAGTAGACCTTCACGTCCCGATCATCTTTTGCCAAGAAACCACTCTTCCATCTTTTATACTCTCCGTGATAGACACCGACGAAATTTGTATGGCGGCCATCTTAAATCCGCCATTTTGAAAATTTTTTCAGCTCACTTTCAATTGAATGAAGTTTCGAGTGACATTTGGTCGAGCACCCCCCACCTATCTTCAGTACCCTTTTCTATGGAAAAATAAATTCCGCCATCTTGAATTTTTTTCCTGTTCATCAAGTAGACCCTCATGTCCTGATCATCTTTTGCCAAGAAACCACTCTTCCATCTTTTATACTCTCCGAGATAGACACCGTCGAAATTTGTATGGCGGCCATCTTAAATCCGCCATTTTGAATTTTTTTTCAGCTCACTGTCAATTGGATGAAGTTTCGAGTGACATTTGGTCGAGCACCCCCCACCTATCTTCAATACCCTGGCTGGTGCTCTTCATCCGTCTTCGAAATCCTCAATCATCAGCTCTCTCTGTATTTTTCCTCTTAATGATTTTTTGTCTTATAAACGAAACGATGAGTGAAAAAAAAAATGTTCATACAAAATTTTACAGGAGAGGTGATCAATGAGTCAGTCAGCACGAGCAGCTATATATATATTAACTAGTATGGCGCGTGGCTGCGCGGCCCGCTAAAGCGGACCGCGTAGTGGAGCGCGTGGTCCACTGTCTACTTACTCGCTGTCCTACTATCCTGCCCTCCGATTATGTAATAATGGCCGATCAAATCGTCAAAGTTCGGCGTCAAAGTAAAATAAACCATAACAGCATTAAATTAGAGCTCAATTTCGAAACACGAAATTGAGCTCTAATTTAATGCACTTATGGTTTATTTTACTTTGACGCCGAACTTTGACGATTTGATCGACAATTCTTACATAATCGGGCAGCTGGTTTACTGTCTACGTGTTCTGATCTGAACAACACACTGCTATGCTAGTGAGCACAGTGGAAGCGCCAGCACGCCAAGCGTCCGACGTAAAAGAAAATTGTCATAAAGGAAAAACATAAAACAAAGACCACCAACACCCGCCCCTCCCTTTTTGTTTGAGCAGCCCCTAAGTAGGTACCTATCTTTAATACCCATCATCCGAACCTTCGATCATCATCTCTCTCCATATTTTTTTCTCCGAACCATTCGTCAAAATGAGATTTCTTCCACAAAAACAAATCTTGAAAAGGAACCGTAGTCTTGCATAGTTCTACACTTGTAGCCTCTTCAATATTCGCCATATATTTTCTATGGAAAAATAAATTCCGCCATCTTGAATTTTTTTCCTGTTCATCAAGTAGACCTTCATGTTCTGATCATCTTTTGCCTTGCTTGGTTTCTTGAAACCACTCTTCCATCTTTTATACTCTCCGAGATAGACACCGACGGAATTTGTATGGCGGCCATCTTAAATCCGCCATTTCGAAATTTTTATTCAGCTCACTGTCAATTGGATGAAGTTTCGAGTGACATTTGGTCGAGCACCCCCCACCTATCTTCAATACCCTTTTCTATGGAAAAATAAATTCCGCCATCTTGAATTTTTTTCCTATTCATCAAGTAGACCCTCATGTCCTGATCATCTTTTGCCAAGAAACCACTCTTCCATCTTTTATACTCTCCGAGATAGACACCGAAGAAATTTGTATGGCGGCCATCTTAAATCCGCCATTTTGAATTTTTTTTCAGCTCACTGTCAATTGGATGAAGTTTCGAGTGACATTTGGTCGAGCACCCCCCACCTATCTTCGATACCCTGGCTGGTGCTCTTCATCCGTCTTCGAAATCCTCAATCATCAGCTCTCTTCGTATTTTTCCTCCCCATGAATTTTTGTCTTCTATACGAAACGATGAGTGAAAAAAAAAGTTTTCATACAAAATTTTACAGGAGAGGTGATCAATATGTCAGTCAGCACGAGCAGCTATATATATATTAATAGATTTCCATACTAATTATTTAAAAAAAACATTAAGTAAAGCCATTTTAGTTGTTCGATTTTGTGGTAAAAAAGTTTCAAATATTATTTTACAGATTTATGAACCGCTTATTTGTAAAAAAATATTCCACAATGAGTTTTCGCAAGCCGCTTTCCGTTGCTCACTAGGGCGTAAAATAATACATTACCCTTTACTGCGCTCACAAATTAATTCCAACCCGCAACTTTTCGCTACAAATTGCCTACGGAACTCTCCCGTGCATAATTTGGAATTTTTTATTTGCTTTTATTTTAGATGCAGTTTTGTAATATTTTATGATTAAAATTATGTTAAAAACTAACTGATGCCCGCGACTTCGTCTGCGTACTTTGAGGTTTTTTGGTCCAGCGGGAACTCTTTAATTATCCGGGATATAAAGTAGCCTATGTGCTAATCCAGATTAAAATCTAATCTCTGTGCCAAATTTCATCCGGATCCGTTCAGCCGTTCTGGCGTGATTGAGTAACAAACATCCATCCATCCATCTAAAGTCTAAACTTTCGCATTTATAATATTAAAGTATAGATTAGTTTAGTAATGTATTTGTAACTAGCTGATGCCCGCGACTTCGTCCGCGTGGATTGAGGTTTTTCGGTTCCCGCGGGAACTCTTTAATTTTCCGGGATAAAAAGTAGCCTATGTGCTATTCCAGACTATAATCTATCTCTGTGCCAAATTTCATCCAGATCCGTTCAGCCGTTGGAGCGTGATTGAGTAACAAACATCCATACATCCATACATCCATCCAAACTTTCGCATTTATAATATTTATTATTTGATTAGTATTAGTATAGATTATGATAAAACCCTAAAGCTTTATTACTAATCGGTTACTAGTACTTAAAATACCCCTAATCGGTTTCTAGTTTCTACACGGCATCGTACCGGAACGCTTAATCGCTTGGCGGTACGTCTTTGCCGATAGGGTGGTAACTAGCCACGGCCGCAGCCTCTCCCTAGACAAAAAGCTTACCTTACGCAGGTGCTAATGTAAGGTCAAACATAATTTTTTTAAATCATATCTACTAATATTATAAATGCGAAAGTGTGTTTGTTTGTTGGTTTATTGGTTTGTTGGTTTGTGCTTCAATCCACGCCGCAACGAAGCAACGGATCGACGTGATTTTTGGCATCATTGAAATAGTATACGTACTAAAATTCTACATCAATGTTTGGCATGGATATAGCCTATAGTGGTACCTACCTGGTGAGTGACATAGGCTACTTTTTATCCCGGAAAATTAAGGAGTTCCCGCGGGAATCAAAAAAACTTAAACCACGCGGACGAAGTCGCGGGCATCAGCTAGTAAATCTATAATTTTTCTAGAAATCTAAATCTCCGAATCGTTTTTCATATCTTCACAAAATTCATGAGGTCAACCCGACGGAGTATATTATCAAAGGTCAGTATACCCATTTTCCTCAGAAACAAGCAAACCATCGTTCAATATCAAAGCTCTGTTAGTTTTCTAGGAATGTACTCGTAGGTATAACCTGTAATCAGTCACGCGATCAGTTAAGGCTGGGACAAACAAAACGCGACTGCATTGGTGACTGTATTTGGAAATTTAATAAAAGAACTATCTTTTCTACTATAGCTTGCGATTCCTTCCT
Source organism: Erebia ligea (assembly GCA_917051295.2). Taxonomy (NCBI): domain Eukaryota; kingdom Metazoa; phylum Arthropoda; class Insecta; order Lepidoptera; family Nymphalidae; genus Erebia; species Erebia ligea. Next base: position 1,152,898 of record OU785234.1, on the reverse strand, counting down.
CCTTGTATCTCCTTTTCTGTTTTACCACAGAACCGCAAGAAACCGGCGTTGGCATCCTTTTGTTGACGTCCAATCAGCTCGTACGAAACGTTTTTGCTCGACGTTTCTGGGGGTCTACTCTCTTTCTCTCAAACGAAACTTCGCAAACGAACGTAATTAGTCGGTTATTAGACCCACTCAAAATCGTTCAATCCAATCGGTCACAAAAATTTTCTATGGATCCGTACTTCGTCTGCGTGTACGAAAACGAAATAGAGAGGAGCATAGAGATAATATTATGTAGGAGAGGAGTTAACGAAATTTCGTTCGTTTGTTTGCGAAGTTTCGTTTTAGAGAAAGAGAGTAGACCCCCTGATCCGAACCCCTAGGATGTGAGGTATACTTTAATGGCTAGAAAAACCCAATATTATTTTTTTACGACCCGACCTAATCGCTTTAATAATATTACTATCTGCAAACGAGCTTGCTAACCATAAAACCAACGTAGCAGTTTACAAGGTATCCTGCCTGCTGCTATCCTCTTATGCTATGCTCCTATGGTATGCTGTGACACCTCTTTTGTACACCTGCAATCTGGCAAATAAAGGATTATTTATTTATTTATTTATTTATCGAGCCCCATGTCGCCGCACGTTTTGTTCGCTTCAGCCTTCAGCCGAGTTTTCCACGAAATCGTTCGGAAAGTAAAGTTTCGCTGGAAGAGTATTGGCAGCACGTCTGAACGCGTCAGGCCAGGGCGTATAATGGCGCGGCTAATCCACACAACCTTTCACACAACTTGGCCGACTTTATGACGCCTGCTAAAGCGAGGGAAGTTACCGCTGTAAGGGTTATTTAAATACTAGCTGATGCCCGCGACTTCGTCCGCGTGGATCGAGGTTTTTCGGTTCCCGCGGGAACTCCTTAATTTTCCGGGATAAAAAGTAGCCTATGTGTTATTCCAGACTATAATCTATCTCTGTGCCAAATTTCATCCAGATCCGTTCAGCCGTTGGGGCGTGATTGAGTAACAAACATCCATCCACACATCCATCCAAACTTTCGCATTTATAATATTTATATTATGAATGAACATGAAATGAATGAATGATTCCGCAAAGTAACGCCTGCTTCGATTCAATACTTTTTATAGGCTTTTTAATCCGGAAAATTAGTGTTCCTATGGGACTTTCCAATAATCGAAGTCCAAGCAGGCGAAGGCGCGGACATCGTCTAGTATTTTAAAAATAAATCTCTTATTATTAGTCTTTAACGTATTTTACCTATCGATGCCTAGCTAAAAATAGATTTTCAGAAACCGAAAGCCAAAATTCATCCTATTTTCGTTCAGCTACGAGCAGTATATCCATACTAATTATATTATACTAGCTGATGCCCGCGACTTCGTCCGCGTGGATATACCAAGTTTCATCGAAATAACTTGAGAAATGACGGACTTTTATACAAACTTTCAACCTCTATTTCACCCCTTTGGGGGTGGAATTTTGAAAAACTGTGAAACACGTGTGTTTTCATTTCTAACCCGCTGCTCATATACCAAGTTTCATGGATATAACTTGAGAAATGAAGGACTTTCATACAAACTTTCAACCCCTATTTCACCCCTTCGGGGGTAAAAGTTACAAAAACTGTGAAACACTTATTTCTTCATTTTCAACCAGTAGCTTGTATACCAAGTTTAATCGATATAACTTGAGAAATGACGGACTTTCATACAAACTTTCACCCCCTATTTCACCCCCCTAGGGGTGGGTATGTGGGTCACAGTTTTTGAAAAACTGTGACACACATACTTCTTTATTTTTTACCGTAAGCCAAAATAAAAAGTTTCGTTAATATAACTTGTAAAACATCTTGAGAAACGAAGGACTTTCATACCAACTTTCATCCCCTATCCCCTTTTGGGGGTCGAATTTTCAAAAACTGTGAAACACGTATGTCTCCATTTTCAACCCGCAGCTCATATATCAAGTTTCATGGCTATAACTTGAGAAATGAAGGACTTTCATACAAACTTTCAACCCCTATTTCACCCCTTCGTGGGTAGAATTTCGGGATAAAAAGTATCCTACGTCCTACCTCGTGGTATAGGCTCAAATCGTGCCAAGTTTCGTTTGAATTCATTCAGTAGTTTCGGCGTGATGCGCGGCCAAGATACAGACAGACAGACAGACAGACAGAGGGGTTAGGGTTAGGGGTAGGGGGGGTGTAGGGGTTTTATGCTTACATACTTACGAATTATTACATGGCTGCGCCCATGGCAATTATTATAGTCAGTGTCTTGGGAGCCGCGACGCTAACGGGTTGCGCGCTCAATAAACGATTAACGGAACAGTGACTTTTATTAATCTTCCCAAGGCCTCACGTAAGATCAGCACTTTAATCTTACATTGGTGACCCCGGGAAAAAACACAACCTTCTGATGGCAATTCCGGCAGCACCATCGTCAGAAGTCATGGCGATTACAGTGGCATCAAGAATTCCTGATTTCTGGCCAGACCAGCCACGAGTTTGGTTCCTGCGTTTAGAAGCGATTTTGGCACCACAGAAGCTGAGTGAAGAGGCTAAATTCGACCTTGTGGTTTCCAAACTTTCAAAGGAGACAATATCGCAGCTTGCACAATTTATTTCCAAGCCTCCAGATGTCGAGCGTTATAAAGCTTTAAAATCAAAGCTTATAACTCTGTATGAGGAGTCTGCAACCCGACAGATAGAGAAGCTCATTAGTGAAATGGAGTTAGGGGATCAAAAACCCTCCCAACTCCTTAATAAGATGAGGGACCTTGGAAAAGAGATGGTGCCAGACAACACGTTAAAAATTTTATGGCAGGGACACCTGCCCAGCACAGTACGTGCCGTCCTAACAGTCACTGACACGAAGGACCTGGACAGCTTAGCCAAGATTGCTGACAATGTGGCTGAGGTCACACGAACAAATAGTATTTCAGAAGTCGCAAAAAGCCAAGTCAGCAACAATGCAGACTCAGCTATATTGGCTGAGATAGCTAAAATAAATGCCAGAATGGACGACATGGAGAGGAACAGAGGACGCCAGCGCAGCACAAGCCGGTCGCGATTTCGACGCTACCGTTCCAGCTCTCGTGGTCGTCAACCTCGTCGTTCCCCGAAGGACCCTGACTGGATGTGTTTCTACCACTTCCGCTTTAAAGAGCGTGCCAGCAAGTGCGTACAGCCATGCGCATGGAATAAAACGGAAAACTAGGAGCGGTACAGGTAGGAGAGACGGACACCTGTGCCATTGCGGCAACGCACCGTCTACGTGTCACGGATGTGAGTACAGGCCTAAAATTTTTAGTGGATACAGGGGCTAACGTCTCGGTGATTCCAGTGGCCAAGAAACGTCCTAGTGTTAAGTGTACAGGATATAAACTTTATGCCGCCAACGGTACTGAAATTAAGACTTATGGTGTGAAGACTATGGTTTTAAATTTGTGCTTACGTCGTTCGTTTAGATGGGACTTTATAATAGCTGACGTCACTCAACCGATTTTAGGTGCCGACTTTCTTAGCAATTTTGGACTATTAGTTGATTTAAAGTCACGCAAATTGGTAGATAGGTGTACTAATCTAAACGTTACTGCGTCTATTAGTAATTACAGTGATCATTCTATCAGCACCGTGGATAAGAATCACCCTTACTGGGATCTAATAAGTAAGTACCCAGACATTACCAAACCTGTTAATTATAAGGATACACCTAAGCATAACATATTTCACTATATCGAAACGACTGGTCCTCCTTTACATGCGCGAGCACGTCAGTTACCGCCGGACAAGTATAGAAGGGTTAAGGACGAATTCCAAATCATGCAGGAAGTAGGCATATGTAGGCCTTCTAAAAGTCCGTGGTCCAGTCCTTTACACGTTGTACCTAAAAAAAATGGGGAAATTCGACCGTGTGGGGACTATAGACGCTTAAACGCGGTTACAAAGCCGGACCGCTATTCCCTACCAAGATTACGTGATTTTACTTACATGTTAGACGGTAAGACGATCATGTCGCGAATCGATGTTATTCATGCATACCATTGTATCCCGGTTTTCCCAGATGATATAGAAAAAACCGCTATAACAACTCCTTTTGGTTTGTATGAGTTTCCCAGGATGACGTTCGGATTGCGCAACGCAGCGCAAACCTACCAGCGTTTCATGGATCAGACGGTTTTGCACGGTTTAGACTTTTTATTCACTTATGTCGATGATGTCATTATAGCTAGTTCATCAGCAGATGAGCATAAAAAACATCTCGATATAGTTTTCCAGAGATTTAATGAATACGGTATCGCCATAAATTTAAGTAAATGCTGTTTTGGAGAGTCAAGGGTAGAATTTTTAGGATATGAGGTATCAAAGGGCGGTATTCGACCTTTAGACAGTAAAGTTCAGGCTATAAAAGACCTTCCCAAACCTAAAACGGTAGAAGAATTGCGTCGTTTTTTAGGGATGTTAAACTTTTACCGCGCTCACATACCCAAAGCAGTTGAACATCAGATCATTTTAAATTCTTATTTACACAACGCAAAGAAACGAGATAAGACATGTATAGTTTGGACACCTGAAGCTGACGAAGCGTTCTCGCAATGCAAGCTTAGCCTGCAAAACGCTGTAACATTATCGCATCCGAGAACTAACGTACCCATCGCGCTTATGTCCGATGCATCGAATTCATGTGTAGGTGCAGTTTTGCAACAATTCACAGACGGTAATTGGAAACCGTTGGGCTATTTTTCACAGAAAATTAGTGATACGCAAAAGCGTTACTCTACATATGACAGAGAACTTCTAGCAATATTTTTAGCAGTTAGATATTTTAAGGATTTAATCGAAGGTCGCGAGTTAATTATATACACCGACCACAAGCCAATAACTTTTGCATTCACGAAAACTAAGTGTGAAAAAGAAACCCCGAGACGCATTCGTCAGTTAGCGTTCATCAGTGAATATACAACAGATATCAGGTACGTGTGTGGTAACGATAATGTAGTCGCAGATACTTTATCACGGGTGGAAACAATATTTTGCCCGACCGTATTGGATTACGAGCAACTTGCTGATTCGCAATTGAAAGATGAGTCGTTGCTGCAAATGGTGCATACGTCGATGAAGGAAAACAACGTGAGTAATAAGTTGAGGAAAGTAATCATACCTACTTGTAATAAACAAATTTATTGTGAAGTTTCTTCAAAATCGGTTCGACCATATTTAACGCCAGAATTTAGAAAATTAGCATTTGATAGCGTACATAGTCTTAGCCACCCAGGCATCAGAACAACGAGAAAGATGGTAGCTAACAAGTACTTTTGGCCTGGCATGAACAAGGATATAGGCATTTGGGCTAGGGCGTGCATAGAATGTCAACGAGCGAAGGTTCAGAGACACACTATGTCACCGCTAGGACAATTCGCAAAGGTAGATAGGATGTGTCATGTACACATCGATATTACTGGCCCCTTGACTACATCGGAAGATGGATACAGGTATTGCCTCACGATGATTGACAGACAAACAGGGTGGCCAGAAGCTTTCCCTATAAAGGACATTTGCGCCAAAACAGTCGCTAAATTGGTATACGAGGGTTGGATCACCAGACATGGCTGCCCACTCAAGGTAAGTACAGACCAAGGTAGGCAATTTGAAAGCAGTCTCTTTAGCCACCTCATGAGATATCTGGGTATACATAAAATTCGGACAACGCCATACCATCCGCAAAGTAATGGTGCCATAGAACGTTGGCATCGTAGCTTCAAGGCAGCGTTGATGGCAAGGTTGACAAACAACAGATCATGGGTCGACGAGATACACACCGTCATGTTTGGACTGCGTGTAGCACCGCGTAGTGACACTGGGGTAAGTGCCGCTGAATTAACCTTCGGGCGAACTCTAAGGCTCCCAGGTGAGTTTTTTGAACAATCCGACGGCAGGATAGCAGACGGTGAGGAATTCGTTAAGCAGCTAAGAGAGGTTATAAGTAAGCTTAAACCCAAACCAGAAGGTAATAGAGACTCACGAACTATTTTTGTCCATCCAGCATTGAAAGATTGCGGTAAGGTATTCGTTAGGAATGACGTGGTAAGAAAAAGTCTACAACCACCTTATGACGGACCTTATGACGTCATAAAGCGGTTTGAGAAAGCTTATATCGTACAATTACCTAACAGGCGTTCACTCATTTCAATAGACAGATTGAAACCAGCGTTTGTGCTCAATGTCAATAATAATTCACGATCACAACAGACACCGGAGGAAAAAGTAGTTAAGAAAATAGGTAGCGATTCAGAATCGCCGACGCTCAAAAATAGGATCACACGATCAGGTCGTATTGTAAAGAGGCCAATCCGTTTCGCTGAGTAGCATTTAGTTTAACATTGTAATTTTAAAATTTTTCTTAAGTATGTTACCTAGTTAGCGATTTTTGCTTACATATAAGTAGATGCACCTAAGATGATTTCATCAATAACAAGAGCACAGTGATCTCATGCAGATTGTACCTTATTATCAACCTACGGTTCATATGAGTATTTTTGGAAACATGGGCAAGACGCAAAGTAAAAACTCCGAAGTTATCATTGTCCAGAGTGGGGCTAATAACGCGGACGCAACCGTCGAGTTAGAACACAAGGTGAAAATTTTCAGCCTTATAACGATATTAATCGCATGTTGCATCGGTGCATTACTGCTATATATGGCCTGCAAGTATTTTGGAAGACGCACCAAGAAAGTCCTAGTTAAAGATGTTGTCTCTCAAATGGAGAAAGCTCAACCCCAGGGTATACAATCTACCTATACGTAAGCAGCTATGATATATCTACATTTTTTTTTTGTATTTCACCGTTTGTGCTAGTTATAAGTATTTTAGCGTAGTTCAATGTAATGATATCCAGTGTACCTACTTAGCTATGTTTTGTTATGACAATGAAGTCGCTGATTTTGCAACTGATCCGCGAGCGAGTCATTGCCGCATCAACGTATCGTGTTACTTAAGTACTTCATGTTTTATATAATGTTGATAATTTATGTTATGGTCTAGATTAAAAACTGTATTTTTTTTCGATAAAACTTTAACAAAGTTTTTTTTAAAAGGGGGGAATATTGTAGGGGTTTTATGCTTACATACTTACGAATTATTACATGGCTGCGCCCATGGCAATTATTATAGTCAGTGTCTTGGGAGCCGCGACGCTAACGGGTTGCGCGCTCAATAAACGATTAACGGAACAGTGACTTTTATTAATCTTCCCAAGGCCTCACGTAAGATCAGCACTTTAATCTTACACAGACAGACAGACAGACAGACAGACAGACAGACAGACAGACAGACAAAAATGAAAAAAATTACAGATTTGGCTTCAGTATCGAATAATGAGTGCCCTCCAAAAAAAATTTTCAAAATATCTTCAATGTACAGAATTGGACCTGTTACAGTTTTATTATAAGTATCTAAGACATGCGATTGATACAGGAGATCGGATCCATCTCTCTAAAATCACGTTTTCAAAAACTTATAAAAGTCTATTCTTGAGAAGTAAAATACGAAAAACGAAATTTTATAAGTTTTTGAAATATTATGTTCAAAAATGATTTTACAAGTTTAGAGAAGTAAAATATGAAAAACAGACTTTTATAAGTTTTTGAAAACGTGGATTGAGAGAAATGGATCTCCTTTGATCCAGCTCGCTCAATTCACCACTACTAGATAGTTGTCTAGAAACCTCTATACACGGATGTGAACGCCGAGTCGGGAGACGCGAGCTTAGCTTTGAATAAACATGAGACTAATGTAGTTAAGATACTAATTAGGAAGTGTGTTACGAATTAACAGTACTTTAAGAGACGACTGTTATATATCCCGTGAACTCCTTTCAACCCATTGCTCCAAAAAAAGTTACACAGTTACTTTAAAATACCTACCTACGTATTCATCGTACTAGGTATTACCTACTCGAGAGGCTAAACCAAAAAAAATGTTTTCCCAAATATTCCCACCCACCCATACCTACACCCACTCTGAGTTTTTTTTTTTCAAATAATATGTACACCCTTTCTGGGTGGTGTCACAGACAAGCATATTATTAGGTACGATAGTATGATTTATCTATATATATATAAATCTCGTGTCACAATGTTTGTCCTCAATGAACTTCTAAACCACTTAACCGATTATAATAAAATTCGCACACCATGTGCAGTTCGATCTAACTTGAGAGATAGGAACCGAAAAACCTCAATCCACGCGGACGAAGTCGAGGGAATCAGCTAGTAATTTATATGATTGTTTCTTTGTGACACCATCATTATAATATAATAAGTATATTTTCTTTCTTTCTTCTATAATCTGCCCTATCCTACGTCGCTACGACGACGCGACATTATAAACAGTAACTGACCCTCCACGTGGCCTACGTTTGTTTGTTTGTTTTAAAGTCTAAAATACAATGTACAAAGACGAACTTAATACCTAGAGGAATTCTCTGCCAGTTAACCTTTGGTAGTGGGGTCAGGGTTGAAAGACAGTGCGTATAATATAAAGAGAAAAAATTGGCAGTCATAGGGGCATGCCGATAGAAGTGAAAAAGAATATTTAAAATAATAAAATTAAAATTAAAATATAAACCTTAAAACTAAGGCATTAAAGTTTAATTACGAATGTAGTATATTTATATATAAGACCTTTTGTCTTCGTAACAACGCGAGCATGTCGCTGCTCGCGAGCTGTCGGTCACGCGAATCCACAAGTTTACCCCCTACCAAAAAGTGCTCAACGCGGCTAAAGAAGTTTTCACTCCAGTTAATGGATAAAAGCAGTCGTTACTTTGCGGAAGTTCAGGATGATTGTCGAGTCAACATCTCCTGAAGATGCTCCGAGTGAAACGTATCTACGTTAAGAATAATTTGGAAGATTTGTGTGGTGTAGTAAATATCGCAAGATAATACCGAATGTGAAGCCAATACCTTATAACTTCGAATATTGTGCGATAAACATCACTTCAATCAATATAATTGTCATATGCATTTATAGGACACCAAATTCTAATACCAGTATATTTTTAGCTAACTTAAGGAGCTTATTAAATAAAGTAACAAATAAAGGAAGCAAAAGAGTCATATTATGTGGAGACTGGAATATTAATTTACTTAAAAACACTAAAGATTCTCAAGAATTACAATCTATTCTTTTAAATTATAAAATTACAAACCATATTGATAAACCAACTCGTAACATGGCTCTATTAGACGTAATATGTAGCAATATACCAGCAGTAAATTCTAATTTACTTTATTTAGCTCTGTCGGATCATGAAACAGCTCAAATAATTTCATTTCAGAGTACCATTAATATTACTAATAGATCTAAATCAAAATTCTGGTTCGAAAAAAGACGTGACTTCAGCGTAGAAAATATAAAAAAATTTAAACAATACATTTCATGTCTTTCATTTAGCGAAGTATTAGAAGAACAAAACACAAATGAAGCATTTTCATTGTTTTATGACACATTTAAATTGTTTTATGATCAATGTTTCCCTATAATAAGAATAAAGAAAGTAAAAAAAAACTTTTTAAAAAATAATTGGTTGACTAAAGGAATAAGAAGATGCTGCATCGTAAAAAGGAAATTATACTTACAATACCGTTTTAGTTCTACTAATAAAAATAATAATAAGGCAAAGTATACTAAATATACAAAAATTTTAAAAAAATGTATTGATGATTCACATAAAATAAACAATACAAAATATATTTCTAAATCAAAAAATGTGTGTAAAGCGTCATGGAATATAACAAAACAAATAACCAACACTGACCAAAATATACAACAAATAGTTGAAATTCAACATAACAATACAAATTTTAATAAACCTGAAGAAATTGTAGAAACATTTAACAACTATTTTATAAATTTGCCTTCAAATATACCACTAGCATCTAATGGTAAAAAAATACATAATAAAAGGACTAATAGCTTGTCTAATTTTGATCATTCCATTTTTTTAACTCCGGTCAATGTTATTGATATTTACAAAATTATTTTAAAACTAAAAAACACCACTTCTTTTGGTTATGACGAAATTACAACTATGGTTTTGAAAATATGTGCGGCAGATATAGCAACTCCGCTATGCCACATCATAAATTTATCACTAGAACAAGGCATTTTTCCGACTTCTTTAAAATTTTCACTAGTTAAGCCTTTATACAAAAAAGGGAATAAATTAGACATAAATAATTATAGGCCAATCACATTAATACCAGTTATATCAAAGATATTCGAACGCGTAATGTATAACAAAATTTATGACTTCTTAATAAAATACAATCTATTAGAACCTCATCAATTTGGATTTAGAAAAAATAGTTCCACATCCTTAGCTTGCTTTAATCTTGTAAAAATAATTACAGAAAATCTAAATAACAAAATCCCAACTGCATCTATTTTCCTAGATATGACTAAAGCTTTCGATTCAGTGTCACATGAAATATTATTAGATAAGCTACAGAGGTACGGTATTAGAGGCACAGCTAATGATTGGTTAAAATGCTATCTATCTTCAAGACAACAGTGTGTCGAAATAGAAGTTTTAGAGGGTACATTAAAAAAAACCTATCGATCAAATTTCAAAATAAATAAGTATGGCGTACCGCAAGGTTCTATCCTCGGTCCTCTACTATTTTTAGTATACATTAATGACTTTCCAAACTACATGAAACAAAAGTGCATTTTATTTGCAGACGACACCACCCTCATTATAGAAGGTGGAAAGAAAAGTGATAAAGAGTTTGAAAATGAAATAATTAATACCCTTAATAAAGCAATAAACTGGTTAGAAGAAAATAATTTAAATATTAATCTAACTAAAACAAACATCATGCAGTTTTTAACCAAAGATTCAAAACAGAAAATTATGAAAATTGACCATAAATCATTTACCCTAGAAGAAGTAAATACAACAAAATTTTTGGGAATAACTATAGATAGAATGTGCAACTGGAAAGAACACATATTACAGTTATGTACCAAAATTAATAAATTTATATTTGTGCTATCTAGATTAAGAAAAACTGTTTCTCTAGAGGCAGCATTAACTGCCTATCATGGATACGTTTCCTCACTATTGAGGTATGGTATCATTATATGGGGCAACTCAAGCGATATGATTACAGCATTTAGAACCCAAAAAAAATGTATAAGAATTTTATGCAATGCTTACTATCTTCAAACTTGCAAACCGTTATTTAAATCTAAAAAGATTTTACCAGTTCCGTGCCTATACATTTATGAATCTGCATTATTTGTGTTTAAAAATATTAATTTATTTCTAAGTACATACTCACAACCATACACAAGCAAAAGATACAAAAACAATATTTCGTTGCCTCAACAAAGGCTAAGTCTGTTTAGTAAAAACTGTTATTGTATGGTCATAAGGATCTTTAATAAATTACCGAATAAACTAAAAGAACTAAATCTACCCTTATTTAAAAAAGGACTTTTTGAATATCTTCTGGATCATTGTTTTTATTCAATACAAGAATTCTTGAATTCTTAAGTAAAAATATCATATTCGTTTTAAAGATATTTATTTCTGTTAACAAGAGATTGAAACTTATGTTTAGTAGTTAATTACACAGAAGCTTGTATTGTATAGCTAATATTATTATAATTAATTCAATATTTGGACGTCGGTAACGATAAAATATGCTTGTACGTAATAACGTTATAACATCTTGTCTGTACCATATTTTACCAAATAAATATTTACTTTACTTTACTTTACATAGATTTACTTACTGTGACGGATTATAGCGAATTAAAGTTCTACTTCTTTCATTAATTCAACAATTGATTAGGTATATACCTAGTTGCTAACCACTTTAAAACACTTTTAAATTGTAATTTTACTTGATTTTTGAGTCTATTGAGTTTGAAGGAAAATGATTGTTCGATTTTTCGAACAATCATTACACATTCATTCAATCAGACATCAGCGCGTCGCTTTCCTCGCTCACCTAAGACTACGTCAGAATGATAACATCAGCAAATGTCACGACCGCCTCCGACGCCTTTACACATTACACACATTACGAGTATCTGCAACTGCCCCGCTTTAATGCATAAACGTAGCCTCTTCCTTGGGAAGCACCTAGTGGAACCGGAGGAGGCAAAGAATATCCCGGCCAAGAAGTTGTTGCTGTTCCTAGCAGCAAGTAGTATTGGTCAGGAACTTTAGATAGTGGCGATCACAATAGATCGGCAACGCATTGGATAGAAGCAGGCGTTACTTTGCGGAAGTCCATGATTATGAAGGAACTTGAAATTTAATTTGCTATAATCCGCAACAAAAGCAATCGTGCATTGTCGAGTCAACATCTCCTGAAGACGCTCCGGTGTCGGAGTGAAACGTACGTTGAGAATAATTTGGAAGATTTATGTGGTGTGGTGAATATTGCAAGCTGCAAGTGCAAGATACACTGTACCACATATATTTGCCTATTGTTGCGGATTATAGCAACAAGTTCCTTCAAGATCGGCAACGGTCAAAGTGATACCGGGTCTCGTCACAGAGCGCAGCAAAGCCGCATCAACAGGAAAGGAAAGGACCGCCTCTTACACTACAATTAGCCTAGTCGTCAAGGAGCGACATGATCCAAAGGGAATTACTAATCAGAGTCCAATCTGCGCTTCGAGTCGCTAATTGTATTGTGACGAGCGTGTTGGAGCTTGTTCGACTGGCATTGGCGCTTGATTGTAGCACCAGGTACTCCAATCCAATGTACTAATATTATAAACTAGCTGATGCCCGCGACTTCGTTCGCGTGGATCGAGGTTTTTCGGTTCCCGCGGGAACTCCTTAATTTTCCGGGATAAAAAGTAGCCTATGTGTTATTCCAGACTATAATCTATCTCTATGCCAAATTTCATTCAGATCCGTTCAGCCGTTGGGGCGTGATTGAGTAACAAACATCCACACATCCATACATCCATACATCCATACATCCATCCAAACTTTCGCATTTATAATATTTATTTGACTAGCTGATGCCCGCGACTTCGTCCGCGTGGTTTAAGTTTTTTTTTATTTCCGTGGGAACTTAATTTTCCGGGATAAAAAGTAGCCTAAGGCACTCTCCAGCTCCTCAACTACACCTATGCCTAATCACGTCGATCCGTTGCTCCGTCGCGGCGTGATTGAAGGACAAACCAACAAACAAACACACTTTCGCATTTATAATATTTGTATGATACGAGTGGTGTTGCGAAAGTGTATCGGTCTGTCTGTCTGTCTGTCTACTACGCTTTCCCGGCCCATCTTCTCAACCAATTTTACTGAAATTTGGTATAGAGGTAGGTTATATCCCGGGGAAGGACTCAGGCTACTATTCCGGAAAATCTTTAGCTACTATTCCGGAAAATTAAGGAGTTCCCGAGGGAATCAATACACCTTTAACCACGCGGACGAAGTCACGGGCATCAGCTAGCTCAATATATTTTTATGATGTTAACTACAATTTCATTCAGTTACAAAGCTTACACAATAAAACAAAATCGACTGGGCTCGAAATTAATTCAATGCAATTAATCAATTATTCCAGTCAATTCAGTTATGTCTGTTGCAGTATTTTTTTGACTTATATATAATGGTACATTTATTCGACCTGGGGCCATACTGCCAACGCTTACAGCAATATTGTTTCATTATTGTTGACTTTCGTGTTCTAAAATTATAATCCTTATTTTAGAAACGTCAAGGTACGTGACATCATACTGTCATTCTGAGTAATATTGCTTATGTATTGTTTTATACGTTGGCAGTATGGCCTTTGTGTTTATTTATTTTCTATCGTGTCAAAATCATAGAATACTCACCATCATAAACGACTCCCTCCACCAGCTCATCAGTATCGAACACCGAGTGACTGACTGTCAAATTCACATCACTGTTCCTTTCACTCACCGTCACTACTCCATCACTGTCACTCGGTATGTGTGCGTACGCGCAGTCATCAACCGTTCTTTCACTTACGTTCACTTCACTAACAGTGGTTGGAGCTTCGTCCGTCGTCGTCATTTCGTCGTAAACCGGATCTTCTACCCCCAAATTCGTGTCCAACTCATATTTTTCGTCCAAAGGTGGTCCTGGCGATCTCCCAGGTGCGGGGTCCCCACTTGGTAAGTTCAATGTTGAGATATAAGGCAGCGATGCAAGGATGACCACTGTTACAATGACGTTTGTAGGGATACTGTTCATTTTGAATCTGGCCGGATTGTCACGTTCGGTTGTTGCTTGCATAGTGAGAATCGCATCGGTCGTCATTTTAGTTTATTCGGTCATGACTGTTATCTGTAACAAAATAAAATGTTTTAAAATTGGTATTTAACGGAAGATATTTTATTGCCTGTAACTGTTGCGAGACTTGGTCGCTAACTATGGGCCTCATAAGAAAGCTCAGGGTCACCCAGCGGGCGATGGAGAGAGCAATGCTCGGGGTTTCTTTGCGCGATCAAATGAGGAGATCCGCAGAAGAACTAAAGTAACCGACATTGCTCGACGTGTTGCGAAGCTGAAGTGGCAGTGGGCGGGGCACATAGTTAGAAGAACCGATAGACGTTGGGGTCCTAAGGTGCTGGAGTGGCGACCACGCACTGGAAAGCGCAGCGTTGGCAGACCCCCGACGACATCAGGAGAGTCGCAGAGAGCCCCTGGATCCAGGCGGCGCAAGCCCGCGGCGTGTGGAAATCCTTGCAAGAGGCCTATGTCCAGCAGTGGACGTCTATCGGTTGAGGATGATGATATTATTGCCGGTATGGCTAGGCATTGGCACTTATGAATCGTAGCCGTAACGCACGATCTAAAAAGTGGAATGCCTAGGGACAGTGGCGGACTAAGTGTGATATCTTAGACTTAAGACATGGTTAAAACGAGACAGATTTATGTTACTCACATAAGTCTGTCTCGTTTTAACTCTAAGTAAAGTCTGAGCCAAGTCAAAGTACACTCTATAGATCTCAGCATAAGAACGGAGCCTCAGCTCTAAGGAGCTTCCAAACCTAGGGAAGTTCATTAGTAACCTCCGTCGCTAAACCGAAAGACCAGATCCTTTAGCTCGCGAAGTGCAAAATGCTAATTATATGCAAATGTCAATTTATAACTCTTTTCGAACGCTACCTGTAGGAAAACTAATTAAGATTTTAGAGTTAATTCATTTTAAAAATAATTTAATGTGTAACAAATAAAACTGTAACCTAGATATTATTATTATCTAATGGTGCATGTCATAATTATTACTATTATATCCAGATGATGTCCAGATGTGCCAAGATTCTATTAGGATGACAGCTAGCATCTAGCCATCCTGTTCTCTTGAGTGACTGTAATCATAAGAGGAAAAGAGATAACCTATTTTTATTATCCTAATAGCATCTGGATTGTGTAATACCTGTGGTTAATACCCATTATAATTAGGTGACGCCCGTGACTTCGTGGACGAGAATTTTGGTTTCTATAATTCCTGTGGAAACTCTCTGGTTTCCAGGGATAAAAAGTAGCTTATATCCATATCCAGGCTGCAAGCTATCTTTTTACAAAATGTTGTCCAAATCGGTTAAGTGTCAAAAGACATTTTTGTTGTCCACTACAAGTTATGACGTCAGAACTATGTATTTCATACAAACTTCCATCACTGGAAACTGGAAGCGCGTTTTTAAGTTTTTTTTATTGCGAGATAGACTTGCGCTAGACGACAATAATGCTTAATACAAAGCAATGATGAGGTCTAGGTTGAAGCGCGCTGGCCTAGAAGATGCCTATCCACTCTTGCCTTGAAGGTACTAAGTTATACGTGGCAGGGAATACATGCGCTGAAGGGAATTGTACATCCTGGCGGTTCGAATCAGAAACGTAGAGCAGAACCGTTTTGTTCGGGCAGACTGAACGTCAACCACATGGATGCCAACGCTGACGGCTTCTTGCTGTTCTGTTGTAGAACAGTGAAGGGGGAAAAAGTTTGAGTAGTTTGATATAGAGTTGCTGATTTGATTGAGTTGTCATCGTCCATATTTGCCCCGATTCTTTCACCAAATAAATAGGTAAGGCCGGCAGCACAGGGGCATGCCAAGTAGGTACAATCTTTCCCCCAGACCGTGCAAATATATTTTCCATCTCGGAAAACATGTTTTTGAAAACAATCTGATCGATGTTACGACCGGAAATTAAAGGGGGCTCGCTTCCGGGTGAATTATTAATAACCTAATTCTCACTAACTTGTAAATTTTAAAGGTCGCTTTCCACGGTGTGCTACTGAAATCATACAAAAGGTATATTCACAGTATATGTTAGGTATATCCTGCAACGGCGTGATTGAAGCACAAACCAATAAACATACACACTTTCGCAGTTATTATTATTATATTTTTAATGTATTATTAAAATGCCTGTTCCAAATAGACATACTTAAAGACAGATAGACGGACTGGATAAAACTTTATGGTTTGTTCTACTACCACTACAGCCCATTAACGTCCCACTGCTGGGCACAGGCGTCCACTCTCATAGGAGAGAGGAAATTAGAGCTTAGATCCACCACGCTGCCCCAATTTGAGTTGTCGGGCTTTAACGACTATTATAATGTGAGTGATAATAACCGAGATCGACGGCTTAACGTGCTCTCCGAGGCACGGGGGTGAAACACCACCAACTTCCTAACAACGCATCAAAACAATGTAATTTGCCATAGAGTTAGTATACAACATAATTTATTAAGTACACTTGGAGCCAAAGTTTTCCTTCCTAATGTCCAACGGCGTGATGAATGCCTCTATCCATCATTCTAAGGCGACAGAAATGTTCAGATGTTAGCGGTCTAACCTGTTAGGGGTATGGCAGTTATATTAAACCCATACCCCTAATTGGTTTCTGCACGGCATCGTACCGGAACGCTAAATCGCTTGGCGGCACGTCGGGTGGTGTCGGGAAGGGTGGTAACTAGCTACGGCCGAAGCCTCCCACCAGGCCAGACCAGAGAAAATTCAGAAATTATAAATTCCCAAATTGACTCTGCCGTGGATCGAACTAGGGACCTCCCACGTTAAGGCAACAGCGCTCAACACTGCGCCAGGGAGGTCGTCAAAACACAATTAACACGCAGAACGTTAATTTGTGACCAGTAAAAATGTATTTCTAAAAAATGATATGAAATGTGCACATTTCATACCCTGTAAATGAATTAATGGCCTAGGCCAGTAAAGAATGTATGTATTTTCATTACATTCCATAAGTTTGAATTTGGAATCTTTCTTCCTGAATATCTTGTAACTTGTTATAATGTTCTTTGGCCTAAATAGAATAGAATTTGGAACTCTACCGTATTACGCGTTCAGCACTCACAGCGCAAAAAAAATTAATTAAAAGTATAAAATATATTATTTAAAAAAAAGTCACTTGTTTCATTTTTTTAGAAAAGCACTATACACACCTCGACCGGGAGAGCATTTCTGGTCCCGTATATAGCCAGACTAACACTCGACCAGAAAACGCGTACTTCCCGGTCTCGCGATGTAATGTACTATTTCTAAAAAATGATATGAAATGTGCACATTTCATACCCTGTAAATGAGTTCGAAAGTTAAACTTCCCGGCCTAGGCCAGTAAAGAATGTACATACATTCTTTACATATCATAAGTTTGAATTTGGAATCTTTCTTCCTGAATATCTTTTAACTTGTTATAATGTTCTTTGGCCTCCGTTTTCTTCTTTGTTGCAAATTGTTGGCAATAGGGATGATGCCTATTATAATAGTTTAAATTTGGAACTCTACCGTATTACGCGTTCAGCACTCACAGCGCAAAAAAAAAAATTAAAAGTATAATATTTATTTTTTATCTTTATAATATTGAAAGGCGGGAATTAACTACACACCTAATCGTTATAATTTATTATTTAAAAGTGACGAAAAAATGAGTTCGAGTGAGGATATTATGGATTTAGATTGTACGCCTCCTTTTCTGAGAGCGGAGGCCGAATTAGCTAAACAAACATAAATGTACCCGGAAAACCAATTACAATTTCAATTAGTAATTCAAATATAACTAATTTAACTTTTAATATTTCTTAAGTAGGTTGCTTTTTTATTTACTTTCTTTTAATTACATAATATAATATATTAAAAAAAAGTCACTTGTTTCATTTTTTAGAAAAGCACTATACACACCTCGACCGGGAGTGCATTTCTGGTCTCGTATATAGCCTAACTAACACTCGACCAGAAAACGCGTACTTCCCGGTCTCGCGATGTAATCTATACTTATAATAAAACTGTAACATGTCCAATTCTGTACATTCTGTACATTGAAGATATTTTGAAAATTTTTTTTGGAGGGCACTCATTATTCGATACTGAAGCCAAATCTGTAATTTTTTTCATTTTTGTCTGTCTGTCTGTCTTTCTGTCTGTCTGTCTGTCTGTCTGTCTGTCTGTATCTTGGCCGCGCATCACGCCGAAACTACTGAATGAATTCAAACGAAACTTGGCACGATTTGAGCCCATACTACGAGGTAGGACATAGGATACTTTTTATCCCGAAATTCTACCCCCGAAGGGGTGAAATAGGGGTTGAAAGTTTGTATGAAAGTCCTTAATTTCTCAAGTTATAGCCATGAAACTTGATATATGAGCTGCGGGTTGAAAATGGAGACATACGTGTTTCACAGTTTTTGAAAATTCGACCCCCAAAAGGGTGAAATAGGGGATGAAAGTTGGTATGAAAGTCCTTCGTTTCTCAAGATGTTTTACAAGTTATATCAACGAAACTTTTTATTTTGGCTGACGGTAAAAAATAAAGAAGTACGTGTGTCACAGTTTTTCAAAATTCCACCCATAAGAGGGTGAAATAGGGGGTGAAAGTTTGTATGAAAGTCCGTCATTTCTCAAGTTATATCGATTAAACTTGGTATACAAGCTACCAGTTGAAAATGAAGAAATAAGCGTTTCACAGTTTTTGTAAATTTTACCCCCGAAGGGGTGAAATAGGGGTTGAAAGTTTGTATGAATGTCCTTCATTTCTCAAGTTATAGCCATGAATCTTGGTATATGAGCTGCGGGTTAAGTATGTAGACATACGTGTTTCACAGTTTTTCAAAATTTCACCCTCAAAGGGGTAAAATAGGGGTTGAAAGTTTGTATGAAAGTCCTTCATTTCTCAAGTTATAGCCATTAAACTTGGTATATGAGCTGCGGGTTAAGTATGATGACATACGTGTTTCACAGTTTTTCAAAATTTCACCCTCAAAGGGGTGAAATAGGGGTTGAAAGTTTGTATGAAAGTCCTTCATTTCTCCAGTTATATCGATGAAACTTGGTATACAAGCTACCGGTTAAAAATGAAGAAATATGTGTTTCACAGTTTTCGTAAATTTTACTTCCGAAGGGGTGAAATAGGGGTTGAAAATTTGTATGAAAGTCCTTCATTTCTCAAGTTATATCCATGAAACTTCGTATATGAGCTGCGGGTTAAAAATGAAAACATACGTGTTTCATAGTTTTTCAAAATTCCACCCCCAAACGGGTGAAATAGGGGTTGAAAGTTTGTATAAAAGTCCGTCATTTCTCAAGTTATTTCGATGAAACTTGGTATATCCACGCGGACGAAGTCGCGGGCATCAGCTAGTGTACTATAAGAATACTACCTATGCTACACTTTACACTTTACTTTACTTTAAATACTTTACAGTTTAGTTGAATAAATATTTTCATTTTCAGATTTAAATAGTTTGGATTCAACTTAGATTCTATGTATTTCTAGATTTCCAAAGAGTTTTAATGTACAACTTGTATCTCAAAGCAACAGCAGTCTTGTCGCGAGTTAAATCGTTGACTCTCTCTCACGAAAACAGAATAATTCACATTTAATTCCGACACAAAAGACTCCATTAGTAAGAAAGCCGTGACATTTCGTACCCACTGGGCCGATCGCTGCGGGAATTTCAACGCCACTGTATACAATTTTAGAGTTCCGTAGTAAAACAACTGCCTCGTTGGTCTAGCCGCCTAGCGGTTAGCATAGACGACTGAGGATCACGAGATCCTGGGTTCGATTCCCGGTCGGGCATAAAAATTGTTAGATATTGGGTTTTTAGTTAAGAAATTCTCAGTGGCGTGAGTCACCCCCGAGCCTCTGAGAGCACGTTAAGCCGTCGGTCCCGGCTATTATCAATAACATGATAATAGTCGATAAAGGCCGCAAACAAAATTGGAGCAGTGTGGTGGGTCTAGGCTCTAATTCCCTCTCTCCTATGAGAGTGGAGGCCTGTGCCCAGCAGAGAGACGTTAATGGGCTGCAGTGGTAGTAAAACAAACTATGAAGTTTCATTTAATCCGTCTTTCCGTCTTTAGGTAAATCCATTAAAATATCATAAATACGAAAGTGTATTTGTTTATTGGTTTGTCCTTCAATCACACCGCAAGAGAGCAACGGATCAACGGGATATTTTATATTTTGCATGGGTATAGTTGATGACCCGTTATATTATTACTTACTCATAATTTTAAGGCTTATTTGTCCCTATTATGGTTGCCTGTGAAGTGTGAACCCCACAGTATGATACCTGTATCGTGGGGTCCAAATATTGAATTCCTAATTGATTTACTCGGCCAGGTATAGCTACAATAATGATTTAATAAATTTTACAGTATGATCCGTTATGAATATTTTGTTTCAGATAAAAGTGTATGTATTGTATCTAATATGCTACATTTTTATACTGTTTATTTGCAAGAACTTTACTTGTGTATACAGAATGGATACGTAAACTTTCTTAATAGTAAACCATTGACTTATATGTATACTACATAAGTGCATGTAGTAAACATTGAATGGAGAGCAAAAGAAAGCGTTTCAATGCGCGGGGGAAATCTTAGCCAAATATAAAAACATCGTAAAACAGGACTCAAACAGAACCATTATATTTTATCGCCACGATAATGTGGATTCGGATTACTTGGCGGGAGATTTTATTTAAATTAGACAACCCTACTTGATTTTCTTCGAATGTTTTTCGAACAATCATTTTCCTTCAAACTCGATAGACTCAAAAATCAAGTAAAATTACAATTTAAAAGTGTTTTAAAGTGGTTAGCAACTAGGTATATACGAGTACTTAATTAATTGTTGAATTAATGAAATAAGTAGAACTTTAATTCGCTATAATCCGTAACAGTAAGTAAATCTATGTGGTACAGTATGTATCTTGCGATATTTACTACACCACACAAATCTTCCAAATTATTCTTAACGTAGATACGTTTCACTCTGACACCGGAGCATCTTCAGGAGATGTTGACTCGACAATCATCCTGGGCCCCAATCATGCAAGAATTGTCCATCAAACGTTAAAGATTTTTGTCAAAGTAAAATAAACCATGACTGCATTGAATTAGAGCTCAATTTCGTCTGCCCATTCTTATACGTTTAGGTATGTACGATACCCTAAACGTATAAGAATGGGCAGACGAAATTGAGCTCTAATTCAATGCTGTTATATGAGTTATATGGGTTAGTTATATGGGTTTAATATAACTGCCATGCCCCTAACAGATTAGCCCGCTACCATCTTAGACTGCATCATCCACTTACCATCACGTGAGATCGCAGTCAAGGGCTAACTTGTAGTGGATAAAAAAAAGAATACTTATAATGGACTTTTTAATTAAACTAGTGTAAAGGCAAATCTAAAATGGATTGTGGAATTTTATTATACAATTGTTATTGTACAATGTAAGAGCGGTCAATTAAACAAATGGGCCTCTATTGCCCGCTGTCTGTAATAGCGTATATATATATATATATATATATATATATATATATATATATATTATACTATATATAGCTCAATTACCACTGACTGACTGACTCACTCATTGACATAATTGTTCTCCTAGAAAGAGACAGAAAACGATATAATGATTTAGGGGAGATGTGTTCGGGTGCGGGATTCGAGTAGGGAAAAATTATGACATTTCGGAAAAACAAGATGGCGGCCAACGTGATTCTTGTAACTCTTTTGTTTTCCAACCGATTTCATTAAAACTCGCAACGATTGAAAAAATTAGGAAACGGTTTATAGAAAAAGTGGAAAAAATTGGAAAAACAAGATGGCGGCCGAGCTGTAGTGTTTTGAAAATTTTGATTTTTCGACCCCGAACCGCAGCACCACAGATCCGAAACGGCGTGGTCGAGCATATTTATTTTTTCTTTTTTCGCCTACAATTATCCTGTATTTTGACAGAATGGGAGGGGTTTTTAAAAATTCAAGATGGCGGCTGTCGCGGCGGCCTTTTTGTTTGAGGTACGAAAAAACGCAATTTTAAAACTCAAATTTTTCACAGTTGGCAACGTCGGAGCGTTTCGACTTCTACGGGGCGATTGTGTGTACAGACTCGAGGTATGGATTGGGGAAAAAAAATTACCCCGTTTCTCGGGAAATTTTCAAGATTTACCTCAAAAATTAAAAAATCGAAATACGGACTTTTTGCAAAATTCGAGTACGAGCAACCACGTGTCCCACTTGTACGAATGATATTTGGGTATTTTCGTCGTCAAGGTCTGTCAACACTGGAATTTATCAAAGTAAAAGTGATTTTCGACATGGTCTTTTTTCAGGGGCGATCATTTCGGCTGGGTGCAAGCGAGATGAAAAATTGAAACGTCATCAAGAGCGGTATATCCTGTAGTTTACGGGAAAAGTATGAAACTATGTAAAATGTTTCTGTGGAACGAGGTGGCGGCCATTTTGTATTCTTTTTGTGTTTTTCAAAATTTCGATCACGTTTTTGAGGCAGTTGGCAACATTTGGGAAAGTTGACATGTATGGATCGATTGTGTAACTCGACCGGCAGTATCGAGATATCTTAACAGTGTTGCCATATTTGAGGTAGTTTTCGAAATTTTCCCCAAAATTTCCTCCTGTAAAATTTTGTATGAAAAAATTTTTTTTCACTGATGGCTTCGTATACATGTCAGAAAATTAAACTTGAAGAAAAATATGGAGACAGCTGATGATTGAGGATTTCGGAGACGGGTAAAGAGCACGGCCAAGGTATTGAAGATAGGAGGGGGGTGCTCGACCAAATGTCATTCAAAACTTCATCCAATTGACAATGAGCTGAAAAAAAATTCAAAATGGCGAATTTAAGATGGCCGCCATACAAATTTATTTGATCTCTATCTCGGAGAGTAAAAGAGATGGAAGTGTAGTTTCTAGGCAAGAGATGATCATGACGAGGCGGTTTATTTAGTGAAATGAAAAAAAATTCAAGATGGCGGAATATTTTTTTCATACCAAATTATATGGCGATTAGGACTCATTGACGTAATTTGTTGTTCTCCTAGAAAGAGACAGAAAACGATACAATGATGTACGGAAGATGTGTTCGGGTGCGGGTTTCGAGCAGAGAAAAATAATGACATTTCGGAAAAACAAGATGGCGGCTGACGTGATTCTTGCAACTCTTTTGTTTTCTAACCGATTTCGTTACAACTCGCAATTATTGAAGAAATTAGGAAACGATCAATAGAAAAAGTGGAAAAAATTGGAAAAACAAGATGGCGGCCGAGCTGTAGTGTTTTCAAATTTTTGATTTTTCGACCTCGAACCGCGGCGCCACAGATCTGAAACGGCGTGGTCGAGTATGATATTTTTTTCTTTTTTCGCCTGCAATTATCCTGTATTTTGACAGAATGGGAGTGGTTTTTAAAAATTCAAGATGGCGGCTGTCGCGGCGGCCTTTTTGTTTGAGGTACGAAAAAACGCAATTTTAAAATTCAAATTTCTCACAGTTGGCAACGTCGGAGTGTTTCGACTTCGTAGGGGCGATTGTGTGTACCGACTCGAGGTATGGATTGGGGAAAAAAAATTACCCCATTTCTCGGGAAATTTTCAAGATTTACCCCAAAGATAAAAAAATCTAAATACGGACTTTTTGCAAAATTTGAGTACGAGCAACCACATGTCTCACTTGTGCGAATGACATTTGGGTATTTTCGTCGACGAGGTCTGGCAACACTGGAATTTATCAAAGTAAAAGTGATTTTCTTTTCTTTCTGAAATGGTCTTTTTTCAGGGGCGATCATTTCGTTTGGGTGCGAGCGAGATGAAAAATTGAAACGTCATCAGAAGCGGTATATCCTGTAGTTCACGGGAACATTATAAAACTATGTAAAATGTTTCTGTGAAACCAGGTGGCGCCCATTTTGTATTCTTTTTGTGTTTTTGAAAACTTCGATCACGTTTTTGAGGCAATTGGCAACATTTGGGAAAGTTGACATGTATGGATCGATTGTGTAACTTGACCCGCAGTATCGAGATATCTAAAAAGTGTTGCCACATTTGGGGTATTTTTCGAGATTTTCCCCAAAAACTCCCTCCTGCAAAATTTTGCATGACAAATTTTTTTTTCACTGATGGCTTCGTATATAAATCAGAAAATATAACTTGAAGAAAAATATGGAGAAAGCTGATGATTGAGGATTTCGGAGACGGGTAAAGAGCACGGCCAAGGTATTGAAGATAGGTGGGGGGTTCTCAAACATATGTCACTCGAATCCTCATCCAATTGGCGGTGAGTTGGAAAATCTCCAAAATGGCGGATTCAAGATGGCCGCCATACAAATTTCCTCAGTGTCTGTCTCGGAGAGTATTAGAGATGGAATTGTGGTTTTTCGGCAAGAGATGATCAAGACGAGGAGGTCTATTTAGCGAAATGAAAAAATTTCAAGATGGCGGAATATTTTTTTTCATACCAAATTAAATGGCGATTAGGAACTATAAAAGACGTCATTGTTCTCCAAGAAAGAGACAAAAAACGATACAATGATGTAGGCGAGATGTGTTCTGGTGCGGGATTCGAGTTGGGAAAAGTTATGACATTTCGGAAAAACAAAATGGCGGCCGACGTGATTCTTGCAACTCTTTTGTTTTCCAACCAATTTCGTTACAACTCGCAATTATTTAACAAATTAATAAATGATCAATAAAAAAAATAGAAAAAAATCGAAAAATAAGATGGTGGCCGAGCTGTATTGTTTTCAAATTTTTGATTTTTCGACCTCGAACCCCGGCACCACAGATCCGAAACGAGGTAGTTCATGTCTAAGAGATATTATGTTTGGGTGTGGGATGGGAGTAGGGAAAAATTATGACATTTCGGGAAAACAAGATGGCGGCTGATTTGCCGAAATGAACCGATCGAAGCATAGAAGATAGGTGGGGGTGCTCGACCAAATGTCATTCCAAACTTCATCTAATAGACAATGAGCTGAAAAAAAATTCAAAATGGCGGATTTAAGATGGCTGCCATACCAATTTATTTGGCGTCTATCTCAGAAAGTATAAAAGATGGAAGAGTGGTTTCTTGGCAAAAGATGATCAGGGTATGTACGATACCCTAAACGTATAAGAATGGGCAGACAAAATTGAGCTCTAATTCAATGATGTCATGGTTTATTTTACTTTGACGAAAATCTTTAACGTTTGATCGACCATTCTTACATGATTGGGGCCCAAGACGAGGAGGTCTATTTAACGAAATGAAAAAAAATCAAGATGGCGGAATATTTTTTTTCATACCAAATTATATGGCGATTAGGAACTATAAAAGACGTCATTGTTTTCTTAGAAAGAGACAGAAAACGATACAATGACCGGTACGGGAGATGTGTTCGGGTGCGGGATTCGAGTGGGGATAAATTATGACATTTTGGAAAAACAAGAAGGCGGCCGACGTGATTCTTGCAACTCTTTTGTTTTTAACCGATTTCGTTACAACTCGCAATTATTGAAGAAATTAGTAAGTGATCAATAGAAAAAGTGATAAAATTGGAAGAACAAGATGGCGGCCGAGCTGTAGTGTTTTAAAATTTTTGATTTTTCGACCTCGAACCGCGGCGCCACAGATCCGAAACGGGGTGGTTCATGTCTAAGAGATAGTATGTTTGGGTGTGGGATGGGAGTAAATCCATATTTAGGGCTCCCTGGGATTACAAAGCAGGAAACTGATACCTACCAAAGTTTTAAAAAATCAGCGCCATTTTAAAATTCTTTGTTAATTGACCGATTTCGTTCAAAATCGATATTTAGGACTCCCTGGGATCACAAAACAGGAAACTGGTACCAAAATTTTAAAATATCAGCGCCATTTTGAAATTATTTGTTAATTTACCGATTTCGTTCAAAATCGATATTTAGGGCTTCCTGGGATTACAAAAAAGGAAACAGTTACCAAAGTTTTAAAAAATCAGCGCCATTTTGAAATTCTTTGTTAATTGACCGATTTCATTCTAAATCGATATTTAGGACTCCCTGGGATCTCAAAACAGGAAACTGTTATTTAAATATATTACAATCCCTGGGATCCCTGGGAATTCAAAACAGGAAACTTGCACCAAAATTTTAAAAAATCAGCGCCATTTTGAATTTATTTATATATTGACCGATTTCGTTCAAAATCGATATTAAGGGCTCCCTGGGATTACAAAACAGGAAACAGATACCAACGTTTTAACAAATCAGCGCCATTTTGAAATTCTTTGTTAATTGACCGATGTCGTTCAAAATCGATATATTGGGCTCCCTGGGATCACAAAACAGGAAACTGATACCAAAGTTTTAAAAAATCAGTGCCATTTTGAAATTCTTTGTTAATATTATTGACCGATTTCGTTTAAAATCGATATTTAGGACTCCCTGGGATAAGAAAGCAGGAAACTGATACCAAAGTTTTAAAAAATCAGCGCCATTTTGAACTTCTTTGTTAATTAACTGATTTCGTTCAAAATCGATATTTAGGGCTCCCTGCGATCACAAAACAGGAAACAGATACCAACGTTTTAACAAATCAGCGCCATTTTGAAATTATTTGTTAATGGACCGATTTCGTTCAAAATCGATATTTATGGCTAACCACATCTCGTGAGCTGCTTTAGCAGCTCGCGCACAGAGCGAAACACTAGTTATACTATATATAGCTCGATTACCACTCACTGACTCACTCATTGACATAATTGTTCTCCTAGAAAGAGACAGAAAACGATATAATGATTTAGGGGAGATGTGTTCGGGTGCGGGATTCGAGTGGGGAAAAATTATGACATTTCGGAAAAACAAGATGGCGGCCGACGTGATTCTCGCAACTCTTTTGTTTTCCAACCGATTTCGTTACAACTCGCAATTATTGAAGAAATTAGTAAACGATCAACAGAAAAAGTAGAAAAAATTGGAAAAACAAGATGGCGGCTGAGCTGTAGTGTTTTCAAATTTTTCATTTTTCGACCCCGAACCGCGGCGTCACAGATCCGAAACGGCGTGGTCGAACATGATATTTTTTTCTTTTTTCATCTACAATTATCCTGTATTTTGACAGAATAGAAGTGATTTTTAAAAATTCAAGATGGCGGCTGTCGCGGCGGCCTTTTTGTTTGAGGTACGAAAAAACGCAATTTTAAAATTCAAATTTCTCACAGTTGGCAACGTCGGAGCGTTTCGACTTCTAGGGAGCGATTGTGTGTACAAACTCGAGGTATGGATTGGGGAAATAAAATTACCCCATTTCTCGGGAAATTTTCAAGATTTACCCCAAAAATAAAGAAATCGAAATACGGCCTTTTTGCAAAATTTGAGTACGAGCAACCACGTGTCTCACTTGTGCGAATGACATTTGGGTATTTTCGTCGCCGAGGTCTGGCAACACTGGAATTTATCAAAGTAAAAGTGATTTTCGACATGGTCTTTTTTCAGGGGCGATCATTTCGGCTGGGTGCGAGCGAGATGAAAAATTTAAACGTCATCAGGAGCGGTATATCCTGTAGTTTACGGGAAAATTATGAAACTATGTAAAATGTTTCTGTGCAACGAGGTGGCGGCCATTTTGTATTCTTTTTGTGTTTTTGAAAATTTTGAACACGTTTTTGAGGCAGTTGGCAACATTTGGGAAAGTTGACATGTATAAATCGACTGTGTACCTCAACCAGCGGTATCGAGATATCTAAACAGTGTTGCCACATTTGGGGTAGTTTTCGAGATTTTCCCAAAAATGTCCTCCTGTAAAATTTTGTATGAAAATTTTTTTTTTCACTGATGGCTTCGTATACACGTCAGAAAATTAAACTTGAACAAAAATATGGAGACAGCTGATGATTGAGGATTTCGGAGACGGGTAAAGAGCACGGCCGAGGTATTGAAGATAGGTGGGGGGTGCTCGACCAAATGTCATTCGAAACTTCATCCAAAAGACAATGAGCTGAAAAAAAATTCAAAATGGCGGATTTAAGATGGCCGCCATACAAATTTATTTGGTGTCCATCTCAGAAAGTATAAAAGATGAAAGAGTGGTTTCTCGGCCAAAGATGATCAGGACGAGAAGATCTATTTAGCGAAAAGAAAAAAAATTCAAGATGGCAGAATATTTTTTTTCATACCAAATTATATGGCGATTAGGACTCATTAGCATAATTTATTGTTCTCAAAGAAAGAGACAGAAAACGATACAATGATGTATGGGAGATGTGCCAACTGTGATGGTGCAGGATGGGAGTAGGGTAAAAATATGATATTTCGGAAAAACAAGATGGCGGCCGACGTGATTCTTGCAACTCTTTTGTTTTTTAACCGATTTCGTTAAAACTCGCAAGGATTGAAGAAATTAGTAAACTATTAATAGAGAAAGTGGAAAAAATTGGAAAAACAAGATGGCGGCCGAGCTGTAGTGTTTTCAAATTTTTGATTTTTCGACCCCGAACCGCGGCGCCACAGATCCGAAACGGCGTGGACGAGCATAATATTTTTTTCATTTTACGCCTAAAATTATCCTGTATATTGGAAATTTTATTATTACAGAACGCGAGTGGTTTTTAAAAATTCAAGATGGCGGCTGTCACGGCGGCCGTTCGGTATCAGGAACGAAAAAACGCAATTTTAAAATTCAAATTTCTCACAGTTGGCAACGTCAGAGCGTTTCGACTTCTACGGGGCGATTGTGTGTACAGACTCGGGGTATGGATTGGGGAAAAAAAAATTACCCCATTTCTCGGGAAATTTTCAAGATTAACCCCAAAAATAAAAAATCTAAATACGTATTTTTTACAAAATTCGAGTACGAGCAACCACGTGTCCCACTTGTACAAATGACATTTGGGTATTTTCGTCGCCGAGGTCTGGCAACACTGGAATTTATCAAAGTAAAAGTGATTTTCTTTTCTTTCTGAAATGGTCTTTTTTCAGGGGTGATCATTTCGGCTGGGTGCGAGCGAGATGACAAATTGAAACGTCATCAGAAGCGGTATATCCTGTAGTTCACGGGAACATTATAAAACTATGTAAAATATTTCTGTGAAACCAGGTGGCGGCCATTTTGTATTCTTTTTGTGTTTTTTGAAAACTTCGATCACGTTTTTGAGGCAATGGGCAACATTTGGAAAAGTTGACATGTATGGATCGATTGTGTAACTCGACCGGCAGTATCGAGATATCTAAACAGTGTTGCCACATTTGGGGTAGTTTTCGAGATTTTCCCCAAAAACTCCCTCCTGTAAAATTTTGCGTGACAAATCTTTTTTTCACTGATGGCTTCATATATAAATCAGAAAATATAACTTGAAGAAAAATATGGAGACAGCTGATGATTGAGGATTTCGGAGACGGGTAAAGAGCACGGCCAAGGTATTGAAGATGGGTGGGGGGTTCTCAAACAAATGTCACTCGAAACCTCATCCAATTGGCGGTGAGTTGAAAAATCTCCAAAATGGCGGATTCAAGATGGCCGCCATACAAATTTTATCAGTGTCTGTCTCGGAGAGTATTAGAGATGGAATTGTGGTTTCTCGGCAAGAGATGATCAGGACGAGGAGGTCTATTTAGCGAAATGAAAAAAAATCAAGATGGCGGAATATTTTTTTTCATACCAAATTATATGGCGATTAGGAACTATAAAAGACGTCATTGTCCACTTAGAAAGAGACAGAAAACGATACAATGATGTACGGGAGATGTGTTCGGGTGCGGGATTCGAGTGGGGATAAATTATGACATTTTGGAAAAACAAGAAGGCGGCCGACGTGATTCTTGCAACTCTTTTGTTTTTTAACCGATTTCGTTACAACTCGCAATTATTGAAGAAATTAGTAAACGATAAATAGAAACGGCGTGGTCGAGCATGATATTTTTTTCTTTTTTCGCCTACAATTATCCTGTATTTTGACAAAATGGGAGTGGTTTTTAAAAATTCAAGATGGCGGCTGTCGCGGCGGCCTTTTTGTTTGAGGTACGAAAATACGCAATTTTAAAATTCAAATTTCTCACAGTAGGCAACGTCGGAGCGTTTCGACTTCTACGAAGCGATTGTGTGACAGAGGTATAGATTGGGGAAAAAAAATTACCCCATTTCTCGGGAAATTTTCAAGATTTACCCCAAAAATTAAAAAATCGAAATACGCACTTTTTGCAAAATTCGAGTATGAGCAACCACGTGTCTCACTTGTGCGAATGACATTTGGGTGTTTTCGTCGCCGAGGTCTGGCAACACTGGAATTTATCAAAGTAAAAGTGATTTTCGACATGGTCTTTTTTCAGGAGCGATCATTTCGGCTGGGTGCGAGCGAGATAAAAAATTGAAACGTCATCAGGAGCGGTATATCCTGTAGTTTACGGGAAAATTATGAAACTATGTAAAATGTTTCTGTGAAACGGGGTGGCGGCCATTTTGTATTCTTTTTGTGTTTTTCAAAATTTCGATCACGTTTTTGAGGCAGTTGGCCACATTTGGGAAAGTTGACATGTATGAATGGATTGTGTAACTCGACCGGCAGTATCGAGGTATCTATACAGTGTTGCCACATTTGGGGAAGTTTTCGAGATTTTCCCCAAAAATTTCCTCCTGTAAAATTTTGTATGAAAATTTTTTTTTCCTCTGATGGCTTCGTGTACAAGTCAGAAAATTAAACTTGAAGAAAAATATGGAGACAGCTGATGATTGAAGATTTCGGATACGGGTAAAGAGCACGGCCAAGGTATTTAAGATAGGTGGGGGGTGCTCTACCAAATGTCATTCCAAACTTTATCCAATTGACAGTGATCTGAAAAAAATTTCAAAATGGCGGATTTAAGATGGCCACCATACAAATTTATTTGGTGTCCATCTCAGAAAGTATAAAAGATGAAAGAGTGGTTTCTCGGCCAAAGATGATCAGGACGAGAAGATCTATTTAGCGAAAAGAAAAAAAATTCAAGATGGCGGAATTTTTTTTTTCATACCAAATTATATGGCGATTAGGACTCATTAGCATAATTTAATGTTCTCCAAGAAAGAGACAGAAAACGATACAATGATGTATGGGAGATGTGTTCGGGTGCAGGATGGGAGTAGGGAAAAAATATGATATTTTGGAAAAACAAGATGGCGGCCGACGTGATTCTTGCAACTCTTTTGTTTTCCAACCGATTTCGTTACAACTCGCAATTATTGAAGAAATTAGTAAACGATCAATAGAAAAAGTGGAAAAAATTGGAAAAACAAGATGGCGGCCGAGCTGTAGTGTTTTCAAATTTTTGATTTTTCGACCCCGAACCGCGGCGCCACAGATCCGAATATTTTATTTCTTTTTTCGCCTACAATTATCCTGTTTTTTGACCGAATGGAAGTGGTTTTTAAAAATTCAAGATGTTCGGTTTGAAGTGCGAAAAAACACAATTTTAAAATTCAAATTTCTCACAGTTGGCAACGTCGTCGGAGCGTTTCGACTTCTAGAGGGCGATTGTGTGTACAGACTCGAGGTATGGATTGGGGGAAAAAAAATTACCCCATTTCTCGGGAAATTTTCAAGATTTACCTACCCCAAAAATAAAAAAATCGAAATACGTATTTGTTGCAAAATTTGAGTACGAGCAACCACGTGTCTCACTTGTATGAATGACATTTGGGTATTTTCGTCGCCGAGGTCTGGCAACACTGGAATTTATCAAAATAAAAGTGATTTTCGACATGGTCTTTTTTCAGGGGCGATCATTTCGGCTGCGTGCGAGCGAGATGAAAAATTGAAACGTCATCAGGAGCGGTATATCCTGTAGTTTACGGGAAAATTATAAAACTATGTTAAATATTTCTGTGAAACGAGGTGGCGGCCATTTTGTATTCTTTTTGTGTTTTTTCAAAATGTCGATCACGTTTTTGAGGCAGTTGGCAACATTTGGGAAAGTTAACATGTATGGATCGATTAAGTAACTCGACCGGCAGTATCAAGATATCTAAACAGTGTTGCCACATAGTTTTTGAGATTTTCCCAAAAGTGTCCTCCTGTAATATTTTGTGTGAAATTTTTTTTTTTCTGATGGCTTCGTATACACGTCAGAAAATTAAACTTGAACAAAAATATGGAGACAGCTGATGATTGAGGATTTCAGAGACGGGTAAAGAGCACGGCCAAGGTATTGAAGATAGTTGGGGGGTGCTCTAACAAATGTCATTCGAAATTTCATCCTAAAGACTAAAGCTGAAAAAAAAAATTAAAAATGGCGGATTTAAGATGGCTGCCATACAAATTTATTTAAATTTAAATTTAAAACAGGAAACTGATACCAAAGCTTTAAAAAATCAGCGCCATTTTGAAATTCTTTGTTAATTGACCGATTTCGTTCAAAATCGATATTTATGGCTCCCTGGGATTACAAAACAGGAAACTGATACCAAAGTTTTAAAAATTCAGCGCCATTTTGAAATTCTTTGTTAATTGACCAATTTCGTTCAAAATCGATATTTATGGCTCCCTGGGATTACAAAACAGGAAACTGATACCAAAGTTTTAAAAAATCAGAGCCATTTTGAAATTCTTTGTTAATTACCGATTTTGTTCAAAATCGATATTTAGGGCTTCCTGGGATTACAAAACAGGAAACTGATACAAAAGTTTTAAAAAATCAGCGCCATTTTGAAATTCTTTATTAATTTACCGATTTCGTTCAAGATTGATATTTACGCTACCAGCAGGGCTAGCATGGGCCGGAGATAAAAAAATTATCCCCCGATTTTATCCACTGACAAGAGATAAAATTAACTTATCCACCCTTTAGAGCACGGCAACAAGGGAGAGGAGAAGTTTATCACCGTTTGACATTTCACGAGGACTCGGGGGACTATTTATCCACCGTTATTTAACGTTTTTATTTGTTTATTTACTAGCTGATGCCCGCGACTTCGTCCGCGTGGATTGAGGTTTTTTGGTTCCCGCGGGAACTCTTTAATTTTCCGGGATAAAAAGTAGCCTATGTGCTATTTCAGACTATAATCTATCTCTGTGCCAAATTTCATCCAGATCCGTTCAGCAGTTGGAGCGTGATTGAGTAACAAACATCCATACATCCACACATCCATACATCCATACATCCATACATCCATACATCCGTACATCCATACATCCATACATCCATACATCCATCCAAACATTCGCATTTATAATATTTATTTGATGAATAAAATTTTTATCCTTTCCTCGGGGAGAAAATTATCTCGGCCTATGCTAGGGGGGCTGGGATTACAAAATAGGAAACGGATACCAAAGTTTTAAAAAATCAGCGCCATTTTGAAACTCTTTGTTAATTGACCGATTTCGTTCAAAATCGATATTTAGGACTCCCTGGGATTACAAAACAGAAACCTGATACCAAAATTTAAAAAATCAGCGCCATTTTGAAATTCTTTGTTAATAAACCGATTTTGTTCAAAATCGATATTTAGGACTCCCTGAGATCACAAAACAGGAAACTGGTACCAAAATTTTAAAAAATCACCGCCATTTTAAAATTGTATTAATTTACTGATTTCGGTTAAAAACGATATTTAGGGTTCCCTGGGATTACAAAACAGGAAACTGATACCAAAGTTTTAAAAAATCAGCGCCATTTTGAAATTCTTTGTTAATATACCGATTTCGTTCAAAATCGATATTTAGGGCTCCCTGGGATTACAAAACAGGAAACTGATACCAAAGTTTAAAAAAATCAGCGCCAATCTGAAATTCTTTGTTAATTGACCGATTTCGTTCAAAATCGCTATCAGGGCTCCCTGGGATTACAAAACAGGAAACTGATACCAAAGATTTAAAAAATCAGCGCCATTTTGAAATTCTTTGTTAATATACCGATTTAGTTCAAAATCGATATTTACGCTACCTGAGATTACAAAATAGGAAACGGATACCAAAGTTTTAAAAAATCAGCGCCATTTTGAAATTCTTTGTTAATTTACCGATTTCGTTCAAAATCGATATTTAGGACTCCCTGGGATCACAAAACAGGAAACTGATACCAAAGGTTTAAAAGATTAGCGCCATTTTGAAATTCTATGTTAATTGACCGATTTCGTTCAAAATCGATATTTAGGGCTCCCTGGGATCACAAAACAGGAAACTGATACCAAAGTTTTAAATAATCAGCGCCATTTTGAAATTCTTTGTTAATTGACCGATTTCGTTCAAAATCGATATTTAGGACTCCCTGGGATCACAAAACAGGAAACTGATAACAAAGTTTAAAAAAAAACAGCGCCAATCTGAAATTCTTTGTTAATTGACAGATTTCGTTCAAAATCGATATTAGGGCTCCCTGGGATTACAAAACAGGAAACTGTAACAAAAATTTAAAAAAATCAGCGCCATGTTGAAATTCTTTGTTAATTGGCCGATTTCGTACAAAATAGATATTTAGGACTCCCTGGGGTTACAAAACAGGAAACTGTTACCAAAATTAAAAAAAATCCGCGCCATTTTGAAATTATTTGTTAATTGACCGATTTCGTTCAAAATCGATATTTAGTACTCCCTGGGATCACAAAACAGGAAACTGCCCCCCGATTATGTAAGAATTGTACATCAAATGGTAAAGGTTCAGCGTCAAAGTAATATAAACCATAACTGCATTGAATTAGAGCTAAATTTTGTGTATCCATTCTTATACGTTTGAGTATCGTACATACATAAACGTATAAGAATGGTAAACGAAATTGAGCTCTAATTTAATGCTGCTATGGTTTATTTACTTTGCCGCAGAACTTTAACGATTTCATCGGCCATTCTTATATAATTGGGGGGCTGATACCAAAGTTTTAAAAAATCAGCGCCATTTTGAAATTCTTTGTTATTGACCGATTTCGTTCAAAATCGATATTAAGGGCTCCCTGGGATCACAAAACAGGAAACTGATACCAAAGTTTTAAAAAATCAGCGCCAATCTGAAATTCTTTGTTAATTGACCGATTTCGTTCAAAATCGATATTAGGGCTCCCTGGGATTACAAAACAGGAAAGTGATACTAAAGTTTTAAAAAATTAGCGCCATTTTAAAAATCTTTCTACTTAAAAGTGAATTGTGTATCTAAGTAAATAAATTCGGTTTAATACAATAAAGACGTCAAGTCTGTACTACTTAGTACTAACGTCTAACCACATCTCGTGAGCTGCTTTAGCAGCTCGCGCACAGAGCGAAACACTAGTTATACTATATATAGCTCGATTACCACTCACTGACTCATTGACATAATTGTTCTCCTAGAAAGAGACAGAAAACGATACAATGATGTACGGGAGATGTGTTCGGGTGCGGGATTCGAGTGGGGAAAAATTATGACATTTCGGAAAAACAA
The DNA here is from genome assembly GCA_917051295.2 of Erebia ligea. NCBI lineage: Eukaryota > Metazoa > Arthropoda > Insecta > Lepidoptera > Nymphalidae > Erebia > Erebia ligea. Next base: position 1,117,207 of record OU785234.1, on the reverse strand, counting down.
GATGGCGGCCGACGTGATTCTTGTAACTCTTTTGTTTTCCAACCGATTTCGTTGCTACTTGCAATTATTGAAGAAATTAGGAAACGATCAATAGAAAAAGTGGAAAAAATTGGAAAAACAAGATGGCGGCCGAGCTGTAGTGCTTTAAAATTTTTGATTTTTCGACCCCGAACCGCAGCGCCACAGATCCGAAACGGCGTGGTCTAGCATGATAATTTTTTCTTTTTTCGACTACAATTATCCTGTATTTTGACAGAATGGGAGTGGTTTTTAAAAATTCAAGATGGCGGCTGTCGCGGCGGCCTTTTTGTTTGAGGTACGAAAAAACGCAATTTTAAAATTCAAATTTCTCACAGTTGGCAACGTCGGAGCGTTTCGACTTCTATGGGGCGATTGTGTGTACGATCTCGAGGTATGGAATGGGCGAAAAAAATTACCCCATTTCTCGGGAAAATTTCAAGATTTACCCCAAAAATAAAAAAGTCGAAATACGGACTTTTTGCAAAATTTGAGTACGAGCAACCACGTGTCTCACTTGTGGGAATGACATTTAGGTATTTTCGTTGCCGAGGTCTGGCAACACTGGAATTTATCAAAGTAAAAGTGATTTTCGACATGGGCTTTTTTCAGGGGCGATCATTTCGGCTGAGTGTGAGCGAGATGAAAAATTAAAAAGTCATCAGGAGCGGTATATCCTGTAGTTTACGGGAAAATTATGAAACTATGTAAAATATTTCTGTGGAACGAGGTGGCGGCCATTTTGTATTATTTTTGTGTTTTTCAAAATTTCGATCACGTTTTTGAGATAGTTGGCAACATTTGGGAAAGTTGACATGTACAAATCGATTGTGTAACTCAACCAGCGGTATCGAGATATCTAAACAGTGTTGCCACATTTGGGGTAGTTTTCGAGATTTTCCCCAAAAACTCCTCCTGTAAAATTTTGTATGAAAATTTTTTTTTTCACTGATGGCATCGTGTACAAGTCAGAAAATTAAACTTGAAGAAAATATGGAGACAGCTGATGATTGAGGATTTTGGAGACGGGTAAAGAGCACGGTCCAGGTATTGAAGATAGGTGGGGGGTGCTCGACCAAATGTCATTCGAAACTTCATCCAATTGACAGTGAGCTGAAAAAAAATTCAAAATGGCGGATTTAAGATGGCCGCCATACAAATTTATTTGGTGTCTATCTCAGAAAGTATAAAAGATGGAAGAGTGGTTTCTCGGCCAAAGATGATCAGGACAAGAAGATCTTTTTAGCGAAAAGAAAAAAAATTCAAGATGGCGGAATCTTTTTTTTCATACCAAATTATATGGCGATTAGGACTCATTAGCATAATTTATTGTTTTGCTAGAAAGAGACAGAAAACGATACAATGATGTATGGGAGATGTGTTCAGGTGCGGGATGGGAGTAGGGAAAAATTATGATATTTCGGAAAAACAAGATGGCGGCCGTAGTGCTTTTGGTAACTTTTTTGTTTTCCAACCGATTTCGTTACAACTCGCAATTATTGAAGAACTTAGTAAACGATTAATAGAAAAAGTAGAAAAAAATTGGAGAAACAAGATGGCGGCCGAGCTGTAGTGTTTTCAAATTTTTGATTTTTCGACTCCGAACCGCGGCGCCACAGATCCGAAACGGGGTAGTTTATGCACAGGAGATATTATGTTCGGGCTCGGAATGGGAGTAGGGAAAAATAATGACATTTCGGAAAATCAAGATGGCGGTCGATTTGCCGAAATGAACCGGTCGAAGCATTGAAGATAGGCGGGGGTGCTCGACCAAATGTCATTCGAAATTTCATCCAATAGACAAAAGGCTAAAAAAAATCAAAATGGCGGATTTAAGATGGCTGCCATACAAATTTATTTGGTGGACCTATCTCAGAACGAAGAGGTCTATTTAGCGAAATGAAAAAAAATTCAAGATGGCGGAATATTTTTTTTCATACTAAATTATATGGCGATTAGGAACTATAAAAGACGTCATTGTTCTCCTAGAAAGAGACAGAAAACGATACAATGATGTACGGGAGATGTGTTTGGGTGCGGAATGGGAGTAGGGAAAAATTATAACATTTCGGAAAACAAGATGGCGGCCGACGTGATTCTTGCAACTCTTTTGTTTTCTAACCGATTTCGTTACAACTCGCAACAATTGAAGAAATTAGGAAAGGATCAATAGAAAAAGTGGAAAAAATTGGAAAAACAAGATGGCGGCCTAGCTGTAGTGTTTTCAAAATTTTGATTTTTCGACCCCGAACCGCGGCGCCGCAAATCCGAAACGGCGTGGTCGAGCATGATATTTTTTTCTTTTTTCGCCTACAATTATCCTGTATTTTGACAGAATGGGAGTGGTTTTTAAAAATTCAGGATGGCGGCTGTCGTAGCGGCCGTTCGGTTTGAGGTACGAAAAAACGCAATTTTAAAATACAAATTTCTCACAGTTGGCAACGTCGGAGCGTTTCGACTTCTACAGGGCGATTGTATGTACATACTCGGGGTATGGATTGGGGAAAAAAATTACCCCATTTCTCGGGAAATTTTCAAGATGTACCCCAAAAATAAAAAATCAAAATACGTATTTTTTGCAAGATTCGAGTAAGGGCAACCACGTGTCTCACTTGTACGAATGACATTTAGGTATTTTCGTCGCCGAGTTCTGGCAACACTGGAATTTATCAAAGTAAAAGTGATTTTCGACATAGTCTTTTTTCAGGGGCGATCATTTCGGCTGGGTGCGAGCGAGATGAAAAATTGAAACGTCATCGGGAGCGGTATATTCTGTAGTTTACGGGAAAATTATAAAACTATGTAAAATATTTCTGTGAAACTAGGTGATGGCCATTTTGAATTCTTTTTGTGTTTTTGAAAATTTCGATCACGTTTTTGAGGCAGTTGGCAACATTTGGAAAAGTTGACATGTATGGATCGATTGTGTAACTCGACCGGCAGTATCGAGATATCTGAACAGTGTTGCCACATTTGGGGTAGTTTTCGAGATTTTCCCAAAAATGTCCTCCTGTAAAATTTTGTATGAAAAATTTTTTTTTCACTGAGGGCTTCGTATACGAAGAATACGTCAGAAAATTATAATTGAACAAAAATATGGAGACAGCTGATGATTGAGGATTTCGGAGACGGGTAAAGAACACGGCCAAGGTATTGAAGATAGATGGGGGGTGCTCGACCAAATGTCATTCGAAACTTCATCCAAAAGACAATGAGCTGAAAAAAATTCAAAATGGCGAATTTAAGATGGCCGTCATACAAATTTATTTGGTGTCTATCTCAGAAAGTATAAAAGATGGAAGAGTAGTTTTATGGCAAAAGATGATCAGGACAAGGAGGTCTATTTAGCGAAATGAAAAAAAATTCAAGATGGCGGAATTTTTTTTTTCATACCAAATTATATGGCGATTAGGACTCATTGACATAATTTATTGTTCTCCAAGAAACAGACAGAAAACGATACAATGATGTATGGGAGATGTGTTCGGGTGCGGGATGGGAGTAGGGAAAAATTATGACATTTCGGTAAAACCAGATGGCGGCCGACGTGATTCTTGCAACTCTTTTGTTTTCCAACGGATTTCGTTAAAACTCGCAACGATTAAAGAAATTAGGAAACGATCAATAGAAAAAGTGGAAAAAATTGGAAAAACAAGATGGCGGCGGAGCTGTAGTGTTTTCAAATTTTTGATTTTTCGACCCCGAACCGCGGCGCTACAGATCCGAAACGGGGTAGTTCATGTAAACGAAATATGTTCGGGTGCGGTATATGAGTAGGGAAAAATTATGACATTTCGGAAAAACAAGATGGCGGGCAATTTGCCGAAATGAACCGATCGAAGCATTAAAGATGGGGGTGGTCGACCAAATGTCATTCGAAACTTCATCCAATAGATAATGAGCTGAAACAAATTCAAAATGGCGGATTTAAGATGGCTGCCATACAAATTTATTTGGTGTCTATCTCACAAAGTATAAATCATGGAAGAGTGGTTTCTTGGCAAAAGATGACCAGGACCTGAAGGTCTACTTGATGAACATGAAAAAAATTCAAGATGGCGGAATCTATTTTTCCATAGAAAATACATATAATATGGCGAATACTGAAGAGACTACAAGAGCAGAACTATGCAAGATTTTGATGCGGTTCCGTTTTACCCACGACGGGGTTCCCTGGGATTACAAAACAGGAAACTGTAACAAAAATTTAAAAAAATCAGCGCCATTTTGAAATTCGTTGATAATTGACCGATTTCGTTCAAAATCGGTATTTAGGGCTCCCTGGGATTACAAAACAGGAAACTGGTACCTACCAAAATTTTAAAAAAATAGCGCCATTTTGAAATAATTATTTGTTAATTTACCGATTTCTTTCAAAATCGATATTTAGGGCTACCTTGGATTACAAAACAGAAACCTGATACCAAAGTTTAAAAAAATTAGCGCCATTTTGAAATTCTTTGATAATTGACCGATTTCGTTCAAAATTGATATTTAGGACTTCCTGCGAATACAAAACAGGAAACTGGTACCAAAATTTAAAAAATCAGCGCCATTTTGCAATTCTTTGTTAATTAACCGATTTCGTACAAAATCGATATTTAGGGCTCCCTGGGATTACAAAACAGGAAACTGTTACCTACCAAAATTTTAAAAAATCAGCGCCATTTTGAAATAATTATTTGTTAATTTACCGATTTCTTTCAAAATCGATATTTAGGGCTACCTGGGATTACAAAACAGAAACCTGATACCAAAGTTTAAAAAAATCAGCGCCATTTTGAAATTCTTTGATAATTGACCGATTTCGTTCAAAATTGATATTTAGGACTTCCTGCGAATACAAAACAGGAAACTGGTACCAAAATTAAAAAAATCAGCGTCATTTTGCAATTCTTTGTTAATTGACCGATTTCGTTCAAAATCAATATTTAGGGATCCCTGGGATTAATTACAAAACAGGAAACTGGTACCTACCAAAATTTTAAAAATCGGCGCCATTTTGAAATAGTTCTTTGTTAATTTACCGATTTCATTCAAAATCAATATTTAGGGCTACCAGGGATTACAAAAAAGGAAACTGATACCAAAGTTTTAAAAAATCAGCGTCATTTTGAAATTCTTTGTTAATTGACCGATTTCGTTCAAATCGATATTTAGGACTCAATGGGATCACAAAACAGGAAACTGATAACAAAGTTTTAAAAAATCAGCGCTATTTTTAAATTCTTTGTTAATTGACCGATTTCGTTCAAAATCGATATTTAGGGCAAACCACATCTCGTGAGCTGCTTTAGCAGCTCGCGCACAGAGCGAAACACTAGTATATATATATACCTAGAAGATACCTACACAGTCTAAGGATATAAGTTATTTTCTACCAGTCGTTCGAGAGTCGCGTCTAGACAAAGCAACGCTGCGGGGTGACAGGGACTTGACGGAAGGAACTGGACAGAATTTTCAATAGGTACAAAATTATGTCACTCTAAATATTATGTCCCATGCAGTTTTCTATAGTCCGTCAAACTGAACTGACCCGGTGGCCAAGATTGGAACAAATTTTTATGACTGTTTAGTTTTGGTTTTTATTTTATTTTTAACTAGCTAATACCCGCAACTTTATCCGCGTGAATTGAGGATTTTTGATTCCCGCTGGAACTATTTAAATGTCCGGGATAAAAAACTAGCCTATTTCTACGTGTTATTCGAGACTATAACCTATCTCTGTGCCAAATTTCATCCAAATCCGTTCAGCCGTTCTAACGTGATTGAGTAAGAAACATCCATCTATCCATCCAAACTTTCGAATTTATATTTTTTTTTATTTTTTTTATTTTTTTTTTTAAGGACATCCAACAGGTTACAATACATTAACAATAAAAATAAAGTAGAAAACAGAGTTATATGCTAGATTGTAAACCCACTTAGAGGCTGCCACAGCTTGCAATATAATGTTAAGTTACACTAAAAGACCGGAGAAAATCGAAATCAAAGAAGAAAGGAAAAAATAATATTAGTATAGATAGTATAGATATAGACTAGCGACGCTTTCAACGGGTCAGATAAGTTTGACGGACTGTACCTCTCTCGACCATAGATGGCAGGTCCAATGCCTTTATCATTTCAGTCTATTTCAAATAGGCAATTTCAAAAATTCCAAATTGCTTCAATAAGCCGTGAAGGAATATACAAAAATACAGATTATGAACATCCAAACTTTTATTGTAATATATAAGAATATGTAAGACTTCTTGAATGACTGCCAATGCTCAATCCTACTGTATAATGATTCCTACACTGTGATTTGATCGAATTCAAAAAGCGAAAAACAATGGATCGGAAAATAACTCATTTTCTTTCAACAGCTAAAATCTCTAAGCCGCTTTACCTAAATTGGATGTTTGCGAAATTCATGGATTTAAAAAAAAGAGCTAATGTACTAACGAATTTGCTGCTTTGTCTCGCAGATCGTTGATGGTTACATGGGTTGATTAGTTATAATTTTTTTTAAGTGAAAGGTTTTTTATTGAAGGAACTAGAAGTTCAACTTTAAGACACGTAAATCTATGTGGTACAGTGTGTATCCAGCACTTATAGCCCGCGATATTCACCACACCACAGAAATCTCCCAAACTACTCTCAACGCACGTTTCACTCCAATACCGCAGCATCTTCAGGAGATGTTGACTCGACAATGCACGATTGTAAAGTTTACATAACAATCTATATCAGATAACAATATCAGATGACATTTATATATTATAGAACTAGCTGATGCCCGCGACTTCATCCGCGTGGATTGAGGTTTTTCGGTTCCCGCGGGAACTCTTTAATTTTCCGGGATAAAAAGTAGCCTATGTGCTTTTCCAGACTATAATCTATCTCTGTGCCAAATTTCATCCAGATCCGTTCAGCCGTTGGAGCGTGATTGAGTAACAAACATCCATACATCCATACATCCATACATCCATCCAAACTTTCGCATTTACAATATTTATTATTATTTATTACTAGCTGACCCGGCGAACTTCGTACCGCCTAACAGTCAATGAATGCCGTGTTACAGATTAGCTGAACTTATTTTATGAAAGTAATACAATGAATACAAAATAAATATTAAGTTCAGCTCTTTATTAAGATAATAACACAAAAAGAAATAAAAATGTACAAAAATTAAGTATATCAATCGCGTGTGTCAGCAAGACATGATTGAATTAAACTACCTATGTACGTACATATTGCGCAGCATTCGTTGAACGTGAGGCTTTAGAGTTTCGGGTATAGTTGATAGTTGCATGAAGGTTGATAGGAGACGACTGGAGATCATAGATATAGAGATAGAGAGATCAAAAGTATGACCAACCTCAACTACCGATGAGGCAACTAAATAATCATACTAATATTATAAATGTGAAAGTGTGTTTGTTTTTTGGTTTGTTGGTTTGTTGGTTTGTCCTTCAATCATGCCGCAACGGAGCAACGGATCGACGTGATTTTTGGCATGGGTATAGTTGAGGACCTGGAGAGTGACATAGGCTACTTTTTATCCCGGAAAATTAAGGAGTTCCCGCGGGAATAAAAAAATCTTAAACCACGCAGACGAAGTCGCGGGCATCAGCTAGTAAGGGAAATAAATCAAGTATTAAGCCATAAAGTATCATTGCTCCACGCATAAATCCAACAACACACGCCTATGTCTCATTTCCTTTGTGCCCCGAGAGAATGAGAGCTATTAACGAAATGCACAGGCGATGGCGAGATAGTGACCCCCGTAATCTTCCGCCTCATTGGACAGTCAGCGCTCACAATGAATCCCGGCTCTCACTCATTACTTACAGTTCTCTTGGAATTAACGCCATACAAGGATAAACATGTCAGCAAGATTTATTTGTGAATTCGAAACATAATACTTATGTGAAAATGAAATGAAATGAAAATGAAAAATAAAAATGGAAATGAAAAAATACGAAATTGTTATGTAAATATTATTTGTTAAAATATGCAAAATGCTGAAATGCTCCAACTTAGATCAAAATCAATCCAATAGAACCCGAGACATGGCTCGACCCGAATTCCAAGCTTGGTGGCAAAGCCAGATTATATTTATTCACAAACAAACCATACCTACGAGTATGTCCAACATAATATTATTCACATAGCAAACAGCAGAACTAGTAACTTTGTGATCCTGTTCAAAGGGGATAGCGGATACTATGAATATAGTAATTAATCCTTCTGCTCTGTAGTATTCCATCCACGAAACCACAGAATAATATAATTGATGAAACACCAAATAACATAATACGTAAAGGGCTTACAAGATTTTTATACGATAACATACGATGTTAATATACGATACATCATACACATTCACACTAAGCCCCTAGAAATTAAAAGGTAAGTAGTGTTATTTTAACTACTGATACTATTATTTTTATCACACACATTCAAACAAATTTTTATTTTCAAACGATCATTAAAGTAAGTTTTATTGAAATCTTCCTTATTTTTATGAATTTCAGAACGAAGAAGAAACAGAAGCCGTTTTGATTGACTACCAATTTTTTTTCTATGGATCACCACTGACGGATCTTTTTTATTTTATTTATCTTGGAACTGATCGTAAATTCAGAAAAGCCCACATGAATAACTTGAAAGATCTGTACCATGATAAATTGACCGAATTTCTTATGTATTTTGATTTAGACATAAACGATGTTTATCCGAAGAAGGTCTATGAAAAAGATTTTAAGGATTCATTAGAATTTGGACTAATGGTAGCGTTGTATGTTTCTCCAATAATATTTACAATAGAAGAGGAAGTTCCAGATTTTGGTAAATTGGATAACAGATACAAAGAGAGAATAGCAGAAGTCGTTGAAGAGTATGTGGAAAGGGGAATATTAAAATAGATTTTTACTAAGGGCCTACTGCTATTTAACATAACACACAAAATCATGATAATTAAACAAAAGATTCACAAAAAAACTTCACAGTTTTTTTTCTTTTTCTTTTTGTAACGATTGCTGGGCCATTATTTCACGCTGGATTATGATTTAAAGTTTAAACAGTCGTGTAAGTAGCTTAGTCTGGCTGGTTCTCCTGGGTAGGAACGGCATTCCGAACCAGTGGTAGATTCACTCGACTATTCAAAAGCACTTGTTAAAAAAGCTGTTGTGTTGTTGTAGTTGTTGTTAAAGAAGTTGTTGAATATTGCAAGCTGCAAGTGCAAGATACACTGTACCACACATATTTGCCTATTGTTGCGGATTATAGCAAATTAAATTTCAAGTTCCTTCATAATCATGGACTTCCGCAAAGTAACGCCTGCTTCTATCCAACACTTGTTAAAAGTCAAGTTGAATAAATATATTTGATTTTGATTTGATTTTAACGAAACGAAAAAAGTAATTGTTCGTTGGTATGAGCACAATTCTACAATAAATTATTTTAGACTTGCCTTAACACGAGTTTAAAAAGTCTATTTAAAAAACGCTCTTGAAAAAAGCAATCATAGATTATAACAATGTTACAAATTCGTGGAATGGATTCGCTCCAAAAAATTTTTGATCATTGTTATTTTTTTTAAAGAGCAGATGCCGACTTTCTTGCTGGGTTCTTCTCGGTAGGAATTTCATTCCGAACCAGGAGTAGGTTCACCTGGCGATTCAAAAGCACTTAATATAAAAGTTTATTTGAAGAAAAAAGATTTGATTTGATTTGATATACCAGACAAATCAATAAGTATGACAATTAATATTATTATCATAAAACTATTTTCAATTATTAGACAATATACACCGTAATAAATGAATATAGCAGTATATAAAGTAGTAAGCATAATATACTTGTCTCAGTCTGACTCACAAGGTTTTAATCGAACGAAAAAGTACAAGGTCTGTTTATCGGTTCGCTAGTCAATACACGAGCATGAAGTCCCACAAACTTATCTAACCCGGTAACAGCGTCGCTAGTATATATGAAAAATAAAATCAAAACAAAAACTAAACAGGTATAAAAATTAGTTCCGATTTTGGCCACCGGGTCAGAGAAGTTTGTAGGACTATACCATGACTATACCAATAGAGCGAGATAATAATATGATCCACGCAGGTAAAGTAAACAGAGCTTTGGTACAGATTATAAATACATACAATAAATTACAATGAATATGTCATATTAAGTAGTGCAGAATATACATATTATTAACAACAACATATGCTTAAAAGAAAAATATTATTATAGAAAAATAAAGAGACAAAATAAAGTTGTAACCTTATCAATTTATTGCGCAATATTATTTGATAACCAAACCGAAACGTCAACTGTACTTCATAGTGTGTCATACCTTATTGTGTATTGACACTGTGATATTACCAAGAAAAGTTATCGTAGGTTACTTTTATTTTGTTTTGGTTTAACTCAGTAAAGTGTGTGTGTAAATAATGAATTATTAAAGTCTACAATTTTATTATAAAAAACGTAACCTTATTCTATTTATATATAATCTAATTAAATCATTCTTTAACTGATAAGATTCCTAGTAGTAGTGCAATAAAAATGGAAGATAAACAGAGTTGTGAGTACAGTGATAGTTATCAACGTACCAAAATCGTTATCAGTGAAGAATTTACACAAGATTTACAGAATTATATTAAGAATATCATAAACAAAGATGGCTATCGTATTTATGAGATAGACGCGAGAAAAATTTCTACAGGTGGTAATAGCTTTTTAGGGGAATTATATGAAGTCAATATAAGTGGAAATACTTCTGAGGGACATAGAGAAACAAGTTTATTTTTAAAGCACATCATATATAATGATGATTTTCAAGTGTACTCCATACCAGAAGTCTACGCGAAAGAGGCATTTGTTTATAAAGAACTCTGGAAAATATATGATGAGTTGCAGGAAAAAGCACACATTCCCCAAGGAGAAAGATTCAAAATGGTGAAAAGTTATGAGGAAACGAATGATAAAGTGATTATATTAGAAAATTTGATAAAAATGGGATACAAAACTATGCCAAGATTTGATGTTATGTCGAAGGAGTTTGCAGAGTTATCTATAAAACAATTGGCAAAATTCCATGGATTGTCTCTTGTTTTACAAAAAAGGAACCCGGAATATTTCGAAACTAAAATAAAGACGATAAAACAGTCATTTGTTTATGATGATTATTGGAATGAATTGGCCAAGAAAATGTGTGGTACTTCCACACAACGAATGGATGCTGCCACCAAGGATAAAATAGCAAAATTCTTTCCTATTTCCCTAGAAAAATATCCGAAATACATGAACGGAATGAACTCTACGATAAAAACATTGGTGCATGGTGATTACAAAATGAACAACGTTTTACTTAAAGAAACCGTAAGTAATTTATCAATGTATTTTAGAGTTTAATGAACTTTGAAATTCTTTGTCAGACCCCAGTCAAGGGTGCCCTATTAAATATGCAATATAACGCTTTACGCTTTTTTTTGACGACCTCTCTAACGCAGAGTTGAGTGCTGTTGTCTTAACTTGGGAGATCCCGGGTTCGATTTTCGGTAGGGACACATTGGGAATTTTAAATTTCTGAATTTTCACTGATCTGGTCTTGTGGGAGGCTTCGGCCGTGGCTACTTACCACCCTACCGGCAAAGATTAGAACCCTGCTGCCAAGCGATTTAGCGTTCTGGTACGATGCCGGTATGGGTTTGATATAACTACCATACTCCTAACAGCTTAGCCCGCTACCATCTTAGACTCACCGTCAGGGGCTAACTTGTAGTGGAATTTTGAAAGAAATACCCGGAAAGGCGTAAAAAAATATAACCCTGTCTTTGTAATCACGCAGTCGAGCAATAGCATAGGTTGTATGCTTTGTTTTTCAGGACGGACGAGTATCACAAGTGATACCGATCGACTACCAGCAAATCTACTACGGCTGTCCGGTCATCGACCTCATATACTTCATATACGCGGCGAGCGATCGCAACTTCAGAAAACAGCACTTGCACTATCTCAAAGATGTCTACTTCAAAACTTTAACGAGCTTTCTCAACTACTTCGATGTCGAGTCGATTTTCTCGAGAGAAGACTTCGAAAAGTGCTTTGAAGACAGTTTAGACTACGCTTTAATGTACACCCTGTATATGCTGCCGATGTTTTTCATTGAAGAAGACGTCCCCGATTTAGCTAAGGATGAATTGTTAGAGATGACTGTTAAAGTTGATGAGCGGTTCTATGAGAGAATGCAGGGCATTGTTGATGATTTTGTTGAATTGGGAATTTTGTGATCAAGCAAGTTTATTTAGATTAGATTTTTTTTTGTTGACTCTTTCATGGTGTAAAATAAAGTATATTTTCCCTTTTTTACTTTTACTTTTTCTTCTTCCTTCCTCATCCCTATGCGGGGTCGGTACAACATGTATTCTTCTTACACTCCCTTCTGTCATCTATCAATTCGCATTATCTTTTACATTTTACATTTTTTTTTATTATTTATCCTTTTACGTGTATTTTACACCCTTTTCTTTGGTCTTTCTCTAATCCTTATTCCTTCCAAATTATTAAATACTAGATGACAATAATGAATGAACTCGGTTTAGAGATAAGTGGCATCCCTGGGAAGGACATAGGCATTTTACCTGAAAACTAAGGAGTCTTGCGAGAATAAAAAACCTTATCCACGCGGACGAAGTCACGGGCATCATAATATAGTAGATTAATTAATAAATTGACTCTCGAACAACCTCAAACTACGAGTATCTAGACTAATTTCGATACTGATTATAGCGCGGCGACCCTGGCAGGATAAACTCAATTTAGAAGTAATTGTGTTTCCAAGAACAGAAAATTCCTAGAAGATATTATGGTATCATGATTGCAGCACGCAATCCATCTTGCACATGCGAACCGCTCGTTTGTGCTAGCCTGAGTTAGCGAGCGTGATTGTCTGAATATTTTTACGCACACATACACACAAACACACACTTTTTTTCCAAGCCTAAAAATGTTAATTTTGGAAATTTTAAATTTTGGAACACTCTTGTAAATTGTAATCATAAGTGCCAAGCACACAACTTTCTGGTAAACCGAGGGAGAGGGCGGGTTATCCTTAACACACATCTAAAAAAAATCTAGCTAGGATAGTCAGTTCTTGATCTTGCAACATATTGTATCAAATTTTAATTAACCACATTATATTTTTAACTAGCTGATGCCCGCGACTTCGTCCGCGTGGTTTAAGTTTTTTGATTCCCGCGGGAACTCCTTAATTTTCCAGGATAAAAAGTAGCCTATGTCCTTTCCCGGGATATAACCTACCTCTATACCAAATTTCAGCAAAATCGGTCGAAAAGATGGGCCGGGAAAGCGTAGCAGACAGACAGACAGACAGACAGACAGACACACTTTCGCATTTATAATATTAGTATGGATTATATCATTGTTCAATATCGCTCGAAGTTCGCTCGAACCCGTGGGTCAATCAGTAGTAGTAGCTGTTTACTGTGGTAGTAGTGTGGTAGTAGTCAGTAGTATACGAGATAATAATATGCGCGTTAACGCTCGTAAGAGCTGCGCGTGTAGCAAAGGGCACACCTATACGCGCCTAACGTGCTTCCAAAAACGAGCTTATACGTGCCGACATAACGCTAATCTGAAATCGCCCTTAAGGCTTATTTGAAAATGATGACGAGCACAGAAAATGTCACATACCTTGACCTCCATAAAATAAGGATTGTAATTCTAAAACACGAACGTCAAACAATACGACTTCAAGCGTAGGTACTAGGTAGTATGCTCCCTGGTATGATGGGAGGCTTCGGCTGTGCCTAGGTACCACCTTATCAACGATCATACCAAACTATAAAAATAGCATCGGGATGGAAAACTAACTTTTCTGAAAGCAATATATGGACGTGCTTTCGTGGATTGATCTACTTAGGTAGGTAAGTATGATTATAGTACCTAATTTTATTATTCTGAAAAAAATTAACAAAGTCATACACTTTTTAGAAATATTAATGTCCCAAACGAAGTTATCAAATAACGCCATCTATTTCCTGTTTTAGACGCCTTCACAAGCATCTATACTTATAATAAAACTGTAACAGGTCCAATTCTGTACATTGAAGATATTTTGAAAATTTTTTTTGGAGGGCACTCATTATTCGATACTGAAGCCAAATCTGTAATTTTTTTCATTTTTGTCTGTCTGTCTGTCTGTCTGTCTGTCTGTCTGTCTGTCTGTCTGTCTGTCTGTCTGTATCTTGGCCGCGCATCACGCCGAAACTACTGAATGAATTCAAACGAAACTTGGCACGATTTGAGCCCATACTACGAGGTAGGACATAGGATACTTTTTATCCCGAAATTCTACCCCCGAAGGGGTGAAATAGGGGTTGAAAGTTTGTATGAAAGTCCTTAATTTCTCAAGTTATAGCCATGAAACTAGATAATATATGAGCTGCGGGTTGAAAATGGAGACATACGTGTTTCACAGTTTTTGAAAATTCGACCCCCAAAAGGGTGAAATAGGGGATGAAAGTTGTTATGAAAGTCCTTCGTTTCTCAAGATGTTTTACAAGTTATATCAACGAAACTTTTTATTTTGGCTTACGGTAAAAAATAAAGAAGTACGTATGTCACAGTTTTTCAAAATTCCACCTCTAAGGGGGTGTAATAGGGGGTGAAAGTTTGTATGAAAGTCCGTAATTTCTCAAGTTATATCGATTAAACTTGGTATACAAGCTACCGGTTGAAAATGAAGAAATAAGTGTTTCACAGTTTTTGTAAATTTTACCCCCGAAGGGGTGAAATAGGGGTTGAAAGTTTGTATGAAAGTCCTTCATTTCTCAAGTTATTGCCATGAAACTTGGTATATGAGCTGCGGGTTAAAAATGAAGACATACGTGTTTCACAGTTTTTCAAAATTTCACCCTCAAAGGGGTGAAATAGGGGTTGAAAGTTTGTATGAAAGTCCTTTATTTCTCAAGTTATATCGATGAAACTTGGTATACAAGCTACCGGTTAAAAATGAAGAAATGTGTGTTTCACAGTTTTCGTAAATTTTACCCCCGAAGGGGTGAAATAGGGGTTGAAAGTTTGTATGAAAGTCCTTCATTTCTCAAGTTATATCGATGAAACTTGGTATATGAGCTGCGGGTTAAAAATGAAAACATACGTATTTCACAGTTTTTCAAAATTCCACCCCCAAAGGGGTGAAATAGGGGTTGAAAGTTTGTATAAAAGTCCGTCATTTCTCAAGTTATTTCGATGAAACTTGGTATATCCACGCGGACGAAGTCGCGGGCATCAGCTAGTACATAATATTACTATTATAGCACAGAATATTTTATTGACCGAGCGAAGCGAAGGTCTCTGAGTCTACTTGGGTGAAATGGCACTTGTCCGTCCGTCCGTCCGTCCGTCCGTCCGTCCGTCCGTCCATCTGTCAGAGCCTTATAACTTCTGAATTGCTGAACGCAATTACTTCAAATTTAAATATAATATGTAAACCGATGGCCTCCCGCCGAATATGGCTTAAAAAGTTATAAAAATCTTTATTTCAGGGGGGCTCTCATAGAAGCGAATGCGAAGTAAAATATTTTTTATAGCGTTACATAGGGTTGCGGTATATCATTTTAAAGATAATTAGGAATAGAGTCCAAAAATAATTTTTTTAAAATTTTTCCCTTAAAATTGACGAAATGGGGGGCTTTCAAAGTGGCGATTTTCTAACGTCCAAAGTTGACCTCAGAACTCTCAATTTACTGAAAGGCTGAGCCTGAAACTTATTAATTACTTGAATTATATCCTGTACATGAACAACAAATACTAAAATTAGATAAATATTATAAGGAAACGAAATTATTTAATTTTTAATGTGCTTCAGTATTATTAACAGAACTTCACAATGATAGATAGATAGATAGATTAATTCTAATGATGTCAATAGATGGCGATCTGTACAAGTTTATGAATACCGTGAGGTCTCAGTTCGGGGCGGACCACTAGTTTATTACTAGATGATTCCCGCGACTTCGGTAGTGTGGATTAAGTTTTTTTTATTTCCCGGGTATATTTTCGGTGATAAAAAGTAGCCTATGTCCTTTCCCGGGATACTACCTATCTCTGTAGTCTGTACCATCGCTCAAAGCCGTATTGTTTTAATATCGTTGACGTTCGTGTTTTAGAATTATAACCCTTATTTTAGGGACGTCAAGGTATGCGACATAAAACTGTAGCTTTGAAATAATATTGCTTTATGATAGAACGTTTTATATGACTCTACCATCGTCGGTTCGGAAAGCAAAACTACTACTTAAAAAAGCCGACAAACATCACAGCAATTTTTTTTAATTTTTTTTATCCACTACAAGTTAGCCCTTGACTGCGATCTCACCTGATGGTAAGTGATGATGCAGTCTAAGATGGTAGCGGGCTAACCTATTAGGGGCATGGCAGTTATATTAAACCCATACCCCTATTCGGTTTCTACACGGCATCGTACCGGAACGCTAAATCGCTTGGCGGCATGTCTTTGCCGGTAGGGTGGTAACTAGCCACGGCCAAAGCCTCCCACCAGGCCAGACCAGGGAAAATTCAGAAATTATAAATTCCCATATTCACCCTGCCGGGGATCGAACCCGGGACTTCCGCACGTTATGACAACATCGCTACAAAACTGCGCCACGAAGGTCGTCAAATTGCTGTTTTAAAAAAGCAAAATGTTTTCACAAAAAAATCATGAAATCATTAGGAATTACATCTTTTTTAAACTTTGTCTTCAGTAAAAGTAAATGTATGCAAAACCGAAAGACTTTACGCTTGAGCTCGCGAAGTGCAAAATGCTAATTGTATGCAAATGACAATTTTAGTATTTTCCAGTGCTACCTGTATAAAAGCTAATTAAAATTTTAAAGTACCTTATACCTACTAGGTGACGCCCGTGACTTCGTGTACGCGAAGTATGCTATTATTTCACAGTCCATCTGTTCAATCGATTTTGATGACATTTTGTTACAGAGATAGGTCATATTCCTGCAGGTTTAGCATGCGTACAACGAAATATCTCGCGACGAGAGAGAGATGTTTTCGTTACCGGCTAATTTCTCGTTTACCCTAAAATGCATATTACGAGAAAAAATTGTCGGCATGTAAGGGTTCGTCGCATTACAATGTAGAATTTTAGTACCCATGTTCGTAGAGAAAAATAACACAGTTAAGAAATATTACTTTTATCTCTTATTTGACGTAACGAGACAAGACATAATATTACCTATTTGTAACCATGTTAGAGACAAATGTACAATAGAGATAACGCGAAAAAATGGGTAGACATAATTTTACTCGTTGTACGCATTCTAGTCACGCTGGGGAAACATAGGCTACATCTTATCCCGGAAAATTGTAGAGTTACCGCGGAAATCAGAAAGCTTAATTCACGCGGACAAAGTCGCGGACATCGTCTAGATCATTCATTAAAATATCTACCACCACCACCATTACAGCCCATTAAGGTCCCACGGCTGGGCACAGGCCTCCACTCTCGTAGGGAACTTAGACCCGCCACGCTGCTCCAATGCGGGATGGCGGGCTAAAATATCTGCGTACACAAAAATGTCATAAGCTTGTCTCTCTTTAATTATCCGGGATAAGCGTGTGATCCCGTCTGACGCGAGACCGGGGTAATCCCACACATGTTCCATTGTTTCAATAAATTGTACACGTGCCTGCCTTATTTTATTAAGCAAGATTGACGTTTAGATAGGAGAAAATTGTGTGTATTTAATAATAGAATATGCGCATATATACAAAACCACTAATATTAGGTATATTGATAATACCAAATGTATTGTATTATTATTAGAATAGGTATGCGCATTAAATAAAACCACCAATACGATGTTAATTTCACTTATTCAATATGGCGGCTCTAAAACAAAATGGCGGCATATTGTTGACGTGGGTTTAAATAATGGTTTTTTTTATCTACTAAAAGTTGCTCTTCGCTGCAATCTCACATGATGGTAAGTGATGCAGTCTAAGATGGTAGCGGGCTAACCTATTAGGGTATTTCAGTTTTATTAAACCTATACCCCTATTCTCGTGGAAACTCCTTACTTTCCGGAATAAAATGTAGCCTATGTCCTTCTCCGGGATGCAACGTATTTCTGAACCAAAATTCATCAAAATCCTGTTCAAAAGATTGGCTGTGAAAGCGTAGCAGACAGACAGACAAATACTTGCGGATTTATAATATGAATTATGAATTACGCTGTAATTTAACTATGCATAGATATAATTAGATGATATTATAACATACCTATCGCAGTCCGCACCCTTTCGAATAAAGATCGCGCCTGAATCCGCTTGAATGTTTTTTTTAATTCCAGGTTTTTCCAGTAGGTATAGCGAAAACAAAAAACGTCCGCTTTCGCAGGAAAACGACATTTTGTCGCGCTAGTAAACACTAACTACAATAAACTCCTGTATACAGGAGTTTATTAAAGGAGGAGGAGTTTTTATAAAAATGACATCTAAATATGTAAAAGGGAACGGGAAAATATATGTAAAAGGACTGACTGACTGATCTATCAATGCACAGCTCAAACCACTGGACGAATCGGGCTGAAATTTGGCATGCAGATAGCTACTATGACGTAGACAGCCGCTAAGAAAGGGTTTTTGAAAATTCAACCCCTAAGGGGGTAAAATAGAGGTTTGAAAGTGTAGTCCACGCGGACGAAGTCGCAGATATAAGCTAGTTAAGTATAAAAGTGAGTTAAGGGTACTTTTTGCCCCCAAATATTTTATTATGTGTTCCTACTGTGTTATTGCGCTAAAACAGTTGATTAAGTTTATAGAACTGTTGTGGAGAGGTTCCGCTAATAATGTAAATGTTGGAACCGTGTAGAAACTCATACACGTGGAGGAATTCACGGAACACAAGGTCAAAAAACCGGCCAAGTGCGGGTCGGACTCACGCACCGAGGGTTCCGTACAAACCTGTAGTAAGTTTTACGATTTATGACGTATTAAAAACAAGACGAAATGAACCGCAAAACTAACTTTGTTTGTAGAGGTTTATTGTTAATATCAAAAAAACTATGCTAGTTAGAGCGTTGGTTTCATTTTTCCTGTAAAATATACATAAGCTTCTATTGACCATAATTATTTCAGATTTTTCAATTGGTAAATTGAAAAATTTAATACAAACTATTATATCCAACTACTATTAATCCAATAAAAACTATTATATACAACTATTCCAAATTTTATGTCGATAGCTTTAATAGTTACTGAAATAATCGACTGTGACAGACGGACGGACGGACGGACGGACGGAGAAAGTCGCACCATAAGGGTTCCATTTTTACCATTTTGGTACGGAACCCTAATAAAAACGCTAAAAGGGTGTACCACAAAGTTGGCATTTTTTAATTTACCGTAAAAATTGAAACCGACTCCCTGGCTACCCTTAGTCCAAGTTTTTACGCTGAAAATTCGATTGATCGTAAACTAGTGGTTCGCCCCGAACTGAGACCTCGCGGTATCCATAAACTTTTACAGTGCGCCTTCTATTGACATCATTGTGAAGTTCTGTTAAAAATACTGAAGCTCACTAAAAATTAAATAATTTCGATTCCTTATAATATTTATCAAAAAAAAAAAAAAAACTTTGGACGTTAGAAAATCTCCACTTTGAAAGCCCCCCATTTCGTTAATTTTAGGGGAAAAATTAAAAAAAAAAAATTTTTGACGCTATTCCTAATTTTATCTTTAAAATGATATACCGCAACCCTATGTAACGCTATAATAGTAGTTTATGCAACTGTCATATAATGAAGGGTATTAAAACACGAGTGTGAGTTTATGAAACGAGCGCAGCGAGTTTCATAATAAATAAATAAATAAATAAATCTTTATTTGCCAAAACTGATTTACAAAATTTCAAATGTGTGAAACCCTGCCTCCTGAGGTAGTAAAAACTGTGTTACAGGAGACAGTGTCTTCCCACTCTATAAACAAACATCATAGTTGACAAATATATACAGTATGTTTAATAAAATATACACAAAAAACACAAAATAAAATAAATGGACAGATTTAAGATTAACTAGGTATTAATAAATAATGTAAGTGCTAGTATGTATGTGTGTGTGTGTGTGTGTGTGTGTGTGTGTGTGTGTGTGTGTGTGTGTGTGTGTATGTGTGTGTGTGTGTGTTCCAATTTAAATATTCTTTGGAAAAAGTTTCTCTGTATTCTCATAATCATAGTTTTTAAGCCACGTTCTAATGTAAGTTTTTATTTCTCTTTTGGTCATGACTTTTAGGGTACCTTTTTTTAATATGTTATACAAGTATGGGGCTAGGAAATCGTAATGCCTACGAGCAAAACTACTTTTTACAGCAGGAACTGGACATCTATCGATTCTCTTCGTATTCGAGGGAAGGAAAGGCACTGTATTACTGTGATATCTTCTTAAAATCTGATAAATAAACAATTTCCTTACTGACAGTACCTCACATATGTCGTACAATTGGGTTGTTGGAAAAGTAAACGGATAACTCATCATAACTTTAAGCAAGGCACGTTGTGCTCTTTCAACTTCTAACATATACGTTTTAGAAGCACCACCCCAGGCGCATATGCAGTAGCTGATGATACATTCTCCGAGGGTTTTATACAATTTGATTAGCATGTCAGTACTGCAAACTGCGCGTAGGGTTTTAAAAATGTATATAAGTCTTCTAATGCGCATGCTGGTATTTGATATGTGTGGGGCCCAGTTCAGGTTGTCGTCTATAGTTACTCCGAGATATTTAACTGTATTTACTACCAGTAACGAGTTACAGTTGCAATTGAAGTTTATATTCTGATTGCAGGGATAACAGTGTGCCCGTATTTTAAAGTCCTTTGGGGGTCTTCCACTCTTAGTTTTACTAAAACAAAGATATTTAGTTTTACTGGTGTTAAGTGAGAGAAGACTATGTTCTAACCATGCGGTTTCTTTACTTAAGCCTATTTCCGTATACTCGTGAACATCTTTCCATGTGGAACCGTGAAATAAGAGTACTGTATCATCAGCAAACATGATAATATCAGCGTTATTAAGTTGGGCATTGCATAGTTGATTGATATAAATTAAAAAGAGTGTAGGGCCTAAGGTGCTGCCTTGTGGTACTCCATAAGAGCAGGAATACGTATCACTTAAGCATCCCTCCACTCTTACTTGTTGGGTTCTATTCGTTAGGTAATTGCAAAACCATTTGTGCGCTATTCCTCTTATTCCACAGTTTTCTAAGCGAGATAACAAAATTGGAATGGAAACCGTGTCAAATGCTTTTTGCAGATCGAGAAATACGCCAACAACCTTTTGTTTCCGGTCCAGGTAATGGGTGACTAAGGAGGTTAGCTTTAACACTGCATCTTCCGTTGATTTATTTGATCGGAATCCGTATTGATTCACTGACAGTAGTTGGTTTTTCTCTAGGAAAGACATCAGTCTTTTGTTAACAAGTTTCTCTAGTATCTTTGTAACAACCGGTAAGAGTGAAATTGGTCTATAATTTGATGGGAGGTTTTTATCCCCTGTTTTAAATATTGGAGTTACAATAGCTTTTTTTAACAGATTTGGAACGATGCCTGTAACGAAACTTTGATTGCACAGGTGGGTTATTGGATCGACCAGTAAATCTGCACAGAGTTTGATTAATTCTACCGTGATACTATCCCAGCCTGGCGCACTATTACTTTTAAGGCTAGATATTATATTTTTAATCTCCGAGGAATCCGTTAAATATAATGAGAATGAATAACATGGAGAAATGGAAAGATCAAAGGCCCTACTTGCAAGGTCTGATTCTGTCTTGCCTAGTTTTACAAGAGTCTTACTCGCTAAGTCTTCTCCTATTGATGTAAAATATTTGTTCACTTCATTGAGCGACTCGACCGGAGAAGGTTTTATTTTAAGTAGTGGACCCGTAGACACTTTATTTTTATTATAACATAATTCTTTGATAATGCTCCAGGTTTTCATCATGTTGCCATTACAACACGCTAATTGAGATTTATAGTGATCCGTTTTTAATGATTTAATGACCCTGTTACAAACATTTCTGTATTCAATGTACTTTGTTTTTAGCTCAATGTTATTGGGAGAACACTTGTGTTGCCTATACATTTTATTTCTTTTACGAATACACCGGACAACACTGATTGTAATCCAAGGTTTGAGGGGTAGCTTTTTACTAGAAACTTTCTTAATGGTTGTATTCTTATCAATCATATTTTGCAATGTGGATACAATTTTTTCAGCAATGTAATTAGGATCAGTGGATGTGTGGAGTTCCTGCCACGAATGATCAGACAAACACTCCCTAACAGCGCTTTTGTTAGTAATTATTTTGTTAAGTTGCAAACTTTTTTTCTGAGTTTTAATATTTGAAATGTAAAGAAGTATTGGCGAATGGTCAGTCAGCTGCTCAAAAACTAAAGTTTGCCACTTTCCTACTGTTTTAACCATGAAGTGATCTAAGGAAGTATTTATTCTAGTCGGTAAATTAATACCTTGTTCTAGACCATAAGATGCCATCAAATTCAAGTACTCAGACGAAAATCCTTTAATGTTAGAGGGTAATATGTCTATATTTACGTCACCCGTAAAGATTATATTCTGCTTAATATTTACGTCCTTAATAATATTGTCTAGGGAGCTAATGTACTTGGTCGGATTTGAAAAACAGGGAGGACGATAAGTGCATATGATTGAATACAACTGATTGACCTCGATTACTAGGCAGTTACCGTCTGAGATTGTGGGTTCGTAAGCGCAAGCATCAAGATTATTTCTAACATAAGTTACAATCCCATCATTCTGATTAATACTATTTTTCGTGTAAAATAAGTTAAAGCCATTAAGTGTTGGAGGGTTGGAATCTCCGTCCGTCCAACACTCTGTCAACACAAGTAAATCCAATGAGATGTTAATATTACTAATGAAAGCTAAAAATAAGTCAAAATTGCAGTTAATACTTCTAATATTCACACAGAGCACGGCCAATGTATTTGTGTTGTTCCGGTCATAATATTTTAATACACTAGCGCAGTTTGATGGATTATCACAATATGAGCATAAGGTCGTTAAACTATTGTCGAGATCATTAACTATTATATTAGAATCCAGGGCAAAATAAATTATAGATATTATGATCTTTTATTGTGAGCATGTGGGTAGTTAGGTAATTTACCATTAGCGTAAACAAAGTGCGCTGGCTAGTTGAATAGCCAGAAATAGCATTGTTTTGTAATGGAATTCCGTGATTTTGATTACATAACCTGTTACTGATTGTGCATAGGAGCGTTATTCTGTATTTGTCTTCGTCTTGCAGTGTCTGTTGTGTCTTGTATGAAAGTGGCTTGGGGTAAAATGTATGTGTGTATATTTTGTGTGTAGGATAAGTTGTACATATTAAAAGAGGATCATATTTTATAAGAAATTGCAACCATATTAAAGTTAAATTAAAAATACTATGGCAACAAGTACAATAAGAAAAACTGAACTTGTTTGAATTTAGTCATTTACCTTTTAGTATTTTATCTAAGTCTAATTCACTGTTAATGAGTATCTGCGGAGAACCTTCTGATTTCCGTAGATAAATTTTACCAAAGGACGTCCAACAAAAAGTGAATGTATTGTTTCTGGCAAATTCGCGAGCTTGATAGAATAATTTACGTGTCTTGTCTGTTAAGCTTTCCGAAATATAGATACGTTTCGGAGGCCCTTCAATGTTTATTTTTGTGGTATTCAGTTTTTCTTTTGTGCTTTTTTGGTTGTATTTCTTAAAACGACTAATAAAATTGTCCTTCATAGCAACAGTCGTGAAATCGACTATTATCGGTTTTGAATTAGATTTTGAGTTAACTCTGAAAACATTTTTAATGTCCGATGTTTGCACCGATGTGTCCAAAGTACTGCCAATGTTCATTGCAATTTGAGTTAGTGCCTCTTTATTTTCTTTTTGTTTTAAGGGAATGTTTCTTATTTCAACACTGGTTAAACGAGTATTACGTTCTAGAGCTTCTATCTTATTTTCCAATGTAGATACAGTATTCTTGTATTCTTGTCGCTCAGTCTCTAAGAAAGAAAGCCTTTCCAGCATCTCGTCGTATTTCAGGGACATAAATTCCACAGACTTTTTAATTTCTGAGTTTTGGGATTTTAATTCGTTCATGGATTGTAGTAACGCCGAAAATTTGGTATCCTGCTCGGCTTGCCATTTGTTGAAGACGGCCATGAAATCTTTATTTGACATGATTGAGTCTTCAGTGTCACGCAATTTACGTTTAGATCGCACTGCTGCATTATTGGATGCAACGGAAGAAATAAGTTCACTATCCTGCAACGAGGCTATATTCGGTTCTGAAGAAGTATGTGTCATTTGTTCAGATAACGAACTTATGCTACGCTGGAAAGACATGACGTGTGCAGGCAAAAATACAATGTCACTTGCAGCTCGATAATCAAGTACTCCGTGCACACCGCGTTGTGTCTGTGTGCTGCACTACTACACCTCCACATGCACTATATCGACATAATGTATATGTTATACACCGCTATTCACTGTACGGTACCAGGGCCACAGCACTCCCGCGCTTGTCGGCTCTCGTCTACACGCAGGAGTTAAGCGCGATGGCAATAGGTGATCGGGTCGTCCCGTTGGGCGGAGCTATAGGCGTTGTGTGATCGTATTTGCAGAACTTCACTTTGTTATGCACTCCTAATAATTATTTCGAATTATTTACGAATTTACTGCTGCTATTAATACTTTAAATATAAAATTAACAAAAATTTCTTAAAACACGACTGCTCGGCACCGAGATCCGGGGGGAAGGGAAGGTGAATAATAGTAACGAGTGTTTTAATACCCGTGTTATATGCAGTTGCATACACTACTTTATCTTCACTAATGCAATTTATCAAACAACAAGAGTAAAAGCTGACAATAGTTTATGTATATACGTGTATTGTCACAGTGAACTTGCCGCCATTAAAATCTAACCAATGAGAGCGCAGCTGCGCGCGCAGGGCCAATCAGAAGCGAGCGCGCGCTGTTCGTTTTTTATTTAATTGGCACAAGATCTTACCAAAGAGTTTTGTGTATGTAAGTTTAGTAGTTTCGACGAAGTTTTCACGTATAACCCAACTGTTTTCAAAAGCCAGCCTAATGTCAAAATTTTATACAACTTGTATGAGGATTTTGACATAAGGCTCGCCAGGTTAATTGGTCGCGTTTTATTGATGTTATAATGATAATGTACGATATCGATGTGGATATTATACCATCATGTGAAATTGCTTAAATTGAGTGTTTTGTTATCTGCGCTATAACAGTAGTAATTATAAGTCAAGTATTGGAAACATAAGTAGAATGTTATAACATTAGTGTAGATAAAATAGTATATTACACATCTAGGGCAGTAAAATAAGAAATGTCTCAGATCACATGTAACTGTTGTCCGAGGCGAAGCCGAGGTCAATAAACATGTGATCTGAGGCTTTCTTATTTACTGCCCGTGGTGTGTATACTATTTTTCTCCTCGACGGAGGCGGAAAGCGGCATTTTCGTTTAGCGCAGCGGGAGGAAAATTGACGCTTTCCGCCCGGAGGTGAGAAAAATATTTTTCTTCGCATTCGCTTTTATGAGAGCCCCCCTGAAATAAAGATTTTTATAACTTTTTAAGCCATGTTCGGCGGGAGGCCATCAGTTCACATAATATTAATATATTTAAATTTGAAGTAATTACGTTCAGTAATTCAGAAGCTAAAAGGCTCTGACAAACGGACGGACGGACGGACAAGTGCAAATTCACTCAAGTAGGACTCATAGAGACCTTCGACGAGCTCTTTCAACGAGCATTGGATCACATTGGCGTCAAATTAAAATGGACTCCAAAGCTCTTGTTTTAAAGTCGCAAATTCATTACACCGATTTTAATTTCGAAACGATTCCGTTTAGAGCGCAAATTTCATCCAGGTTCGTTCAGTCGTTCTGGCGTGATTAACAAACATCCATCCATCCGTCCAAACTTTCGCATTTATAATATTAGTATAAATAGTATAGAAGTATAGATTAGGTTAGGCTAGCTAGTTTTAAGTTCTATTTTATTGTTTTCAATAAAAGTTTATTGCCTTGAACCCGTAGTAGGGCGAAGTGAAGTAATCGCTTGACATAGCGGCCTGAAGCCATAGTTGAACGCAAAGAAGGTATTAGCCGAGGATTGGTTGGGAAAGAAAATTATCTTAGGCTTACAACTTTCTGCTTAAGTATAATGAAATGATTTATTTATTTCAAGTAGGACTTGTGTCACTTATGATATTACTAGCTGATGCCCGCGACTTCGTCCGCGTGGATTGAGGTTATTTGGTTCCCGCAGGTTCCTCCTTAGTTTTCCGGGATAAAAAGTAGCCTATATTGTGTTATTCCAGACTATATAATATATCTCTGTGCCAAATTTCATCCAGATCCGTTCAGCCGTTCGGGCGTGATTGAGTAACAAACATCCATACATCCATCCAAACTCTCGCATGATATCATATTTAATATTTATTATTTGAAAGAGTCCTATAAACTTATCTGAGTTAGACGTAATTTATTTTTGATATTATATAAGCATCATCCCTATTGTAATAACTGTAAGTTCCTATCGAGTAATTAGTGTAAAAGGAGCGTCCATCAACGGCACTTACAATAGCTAAAGTGAACGCTAATAGCTTTTCAATTCGTTCGCTCGCTGGCTGCAATACGTTCTCATTAGCCGGAAGGCAGTTTCTAGAATTAAAAATATAGTGCTTTATAAAGCGGCGATCCGCGATAGCCTAGTGGGTATGAATTCGGGTCCCTTTTTGAGATTGATTTTTGAAGTGAAAACTTCTTTAGCCGCGTTGAGCACTTTTTGGTATGGTGTAAACTTGTGCAGATTCGCGTCACCGACACCTCGCTCCGATATGCTCGCGAACACCGACATGCTCGGGTTGTTACGAGGACAAAAGGTCTTAAATATAAATATACTACATTCGTAATTAAACTTGAATGCCTTAGTTTTAAGGTTTAAATTTTAATTTTTTTTTTTTTTTAATTTAATTATTTTAAACATTCGTTTTCACTTCAATCGGCAGTCCCTATGACTGCCAATTTATTTTGATTTTTAAATATCTATTGTTTCATGAAAAGTACATAAAGTTATACAATAGTCGTGTAAAAAACTTACGCTGAGTTGCACGAAATTTAAGTGGTAGGTACTTAGACTAATTTAATCGCAAGAATCGTATGGAGTCTTGTGATTAAGTTAGTTTAATCAACACTTTCGTGCAACTCAGCGTTATTGCTTAAAATATACTTAAAATACCTACCGATTTATTTCAATATATTTGCAAATAATATATTCTTATTGATTAAAGCTTTGTCGGCAAAATTTACTGAAAAAAACGATTTATATTTATATATTTACATATAATATGTTTTCTATAAGTACTTATGTGCATATAATAAGTAAAACATTGATATTCTGCTACCAGACGGGTACGCACGTAAAACTGCCGTAAAAGCTCGTAAATATTTATCGAGGAATGTTAAAACTGGGTTCATTTTGTGTCTTCGTAACTAGGGCACAGTAAGTATAAAAAGAGACAGAACAACGTATTTACTTGCAAACACAATCCATATTTAATATTACAAATGCGGAATCGTGTCTGTCTGTCTGTCTGCCTGTCTGCTAAGCTTTCACGGCCCATCTGTGCAACCGATTTTGATGAAATTTGGTATAGGGGTAGTTTGTACCCCGGGGACATAGCCTACTTTTTATTCCGGAAAATTAAAGGCTTCCCGCGCGAATCAAGAAAACCGTAATCCACGCGGACGAAGTAACAGGCATCAAATGCGAAAGTGGGTCTGTCTGTCTGTCTGCTACGCTTAACGGCCTATCTCTCCGAAAGGAGCTTCACTTCTATATCTTACTAACTAATCGGTAATCTTACTAATCGGTTGATCAAATAATTTTTTGTTTCCCGCGGGAACTCTTGTATTTTCCGGGATAAAAAGTAGTTTATGTCTTTCCCCGGAATACAACCTATCCCTGTACAAAATTTCATCAAAATCGGTTGAACAATTAAATTTCAATTTCATTTATTTAATTCAGACAACATTTGTGTTAGGAACATTATAATCTTAATAACTATGTTAGTACTTACAATATAAGGTGTTAGTAACAATAATTTTAACTTAATCTATGTTAGTACCTAAAAACTAAAAGGGATTTAATGTGGATTTAATCGTCTGTATGAGTTTCCTTACTAGAGAACTATCCATCTTCCCTGCTATATTATTCAGCATAGGCCGTGAAAGCGTGGCAGACAGAGAGACGGACACACTTTCGTATCTATCTATACTTATAATAAAACTGTAACAGGTCCAATTCTGTACATTGAAGATATTTTGAAAAATTTTTTTGGAGGGCACTCATTATTCAATACTGAAGCCAAATCTGTAATTTTTTTCATTTTTGTCTGTCTGTCTGTCTGTCTGTCTGTCTGTCTGTCTGTCTGTCTGTCTGTCTGTATCTTGGCCGCGCATCACGCCGAAACTACTGAATGAATTCAAACGAAACTTGGCACGATTTGAGCCCATACTACGAGGTAGGACATAGGATACTTTTTATCCCGTAATTCTACCCCCGAAGGGGTGAAATAAGGGTTGAAAGTTTGTATGAAAGTTCTTAATTTCTCAAGTTATAGCCATGAAACTTGATGTACGAGCTGCGGGTTAAAAATGAAAACATATGTGTTTCACAGTTTTTCAAAATTCCACCCCCGAAGGGGTGAAATAGGGGTTGAGAGTTTGTATGAAAGTCCTTAATTTCTCAAGTTATAGCCATGAAACTTGATATATGAGGTGCGGGTTGAAAATGAAAACATATGTGTTTCACAGTTTTTCAAAATTCCACCCCTGAAGGGGTGAAATAGGGGTTGAGAGTTTGTATGAAAATCCTTAATTTCTTAAGTTATAGGCATGAAACAGCATTTGGGCTTTCGTTAAAATATGAAGAAGTACGTGTTTCACCATTATAGGGGGATTGTACCGTGGGATAGTAATATAGGCTACTTTTTATCCTGGAAAATTAACTGAAAAACTTAATCCACGCGGACGAAATTGCGGGCATCAGCTATAAAGAATATATACATACATACATACATAGGCTACTTTTTATCCCGGAAAATTAATGAGTTCCCGCGGGAATCGAAAAAACTTAGTCCACGCGGACGAAATCGCGGGCATCAGCTATACTTATAATGAAACTGTAACAGGTCCAATTCTGTACATTGAAGATATTTTGAAAATTTTTTTTGGAGGGTACTCATTATTCGATACTGAAGCCAAATCTGTAATTTTTTTCATTTTTGTCTGTCTGTCTGTCTGTCTGTCTGTCTGTATCTTGGCCGCGCATCACGCTGAAACTACTGAATGAATTCAAACGAAACTTGGCACGATTTGAGCCCATACTAAGAGGTAGGACATAGGATACTTTTTATCCCGAAATTCTACCCCCGAAGGGGTGAAATAGGGGTTGAAAGTTTGTATGAAAATCCTTAATTTCTCAAGTTATAGCCATGAAACTTGATATATGAGCTGCGGGTTGAAAATGAAAACATATGTGTTTCACAGTTTTTCAAAATTCCACCCCCGAAGGGGTGAAATAGGGGTTGAGAGTTTGTATGAAAATCCTTAATTTCTCAAGTTATAGCCATGAAACTTGATATATGAGCTGCGGGTTGAAAATGAAAACATATGTGTTTCACAGTTTTTCAAAATTCCACCCCCGAAGGGGTGAAATAGGGGTTGAGAGTTTGTATGAAAATCCTTAATTTCTCAAGTTAAGTATAGCCATGAAACAGCAGTTGGGCTTTCGTTAAAATATGAAGAAGTACGTGTTTCACCATTATAGGGCATACGCTACTTTTTATCCCGGAAAATTAATGAGTTCACGCGGGAATCGAAAAAACTTAGTCCACGCGGACGAAGTCGCGGGCATCAGCTAGTTTATAATATTAGCATAGATTAGAGTACATTTTACTACTTTTGCCAATATTATATGCATCCCACCACACAAAACGTAAATAAACCTATCTATCTCGAAATTTATGACGTGTATGTGCAATAAATAAACCAAATGGTACCTCTAAAGTATTTCTGCAGTGATTTGCAATAAAACGCTCCATAAAATGTCCCGTAAGTTAGCTATATGCTATAGATTGGCCATTTTAGAGTAAGTTAAGCTAAAATCTAAAATGGCTATCTAAAATCTTAAAATCGATTTCCGCGGCAAAATTTTGTGGCGAAAGATGCGGTGATTCCTGGGGGCATACTCACATCTCTGAAAGCCGTATTGATTTAATATTGATGACGTTTGTGTATTATTTAGAGGTACGAGACATAAAACTGTCAATTTTAAGTTGCCCCCCTGGAATTTGGAAAGTTGGATACTGCATCAGCTATATTATACCTAGTGTTTTAAAAGTTATTGGATGTCAAAAAGTGTACACTGTGGCCGATTCTGTAGTGCACAATCTCTAAACTAAGCTAAAATTAGAGCATTATAAACTAGTATGGCGCGTGGTTGCGCGGCCCGCTACAGCGGACCGCGTAGTGGACCGCGTGGTCCACTGTCTACTTACTCGCTGTCCTACTATCCTGCCCCCCGATTATGTAAGAATGGCCGATCAAATCGTCAAAGTTCGGCGTCAAAGTAAAATAAACCATAACAGCATTAAATTAGAGCTCAATTTCGATACACGAAATTGAGCTCTAATTCAATGCTGTTATGGTTTATTTTACTTTGACGCCGAACTTTTTCGATTTGATCGACAATTCTTACATAATC
Source organism: Erebia ligea (assembly GCA_917051295.2). Taxonomy (NCBI): domain Eukaryota; kingdom Metazoa; phylum Arthropoda; class Insecta; order Lepidoptera; family Nymphalidae; genus Erebia; species Erebia ligea. The sequence goes on along the minus strand of OU785234.1, from coordinate 1,086,252 downwards.
GGGCAGCTGGTTTACTGTCTACGTGTTCTGATCTGAACAACACACTGATATGCTAGTGAGCACAGTGGAAGCGCCAGCACGCCAAGCGTCCGACGTAAAAGAAAATTCTCATAAAGGAAAAACATAAAACAAAGACCACCAACCCCCCGCCCCTCCCTTTTTGTTTGAGGAGCCCCTAAGTAGGTCTATTTTTAATACCCTGACCGTGCTCCTCACCCATCATCCGAACCTTCGATCATCATCTCTCTCCATACTTTTTTCTCCGAACCATTTGTCAAAATGAGAATTCTTCCATAAAAACAAATCTTGAAAAGAAACCGTAATCTTGCATACTTTTTCTGTGGAAAAATAAATTCCGCCATCTTGAATTTTTTTCCTGTTCATCAAGTAGACCTTCATGTCCCGATCATCTTTTGCCAAGAAACCACTCTTCCATCTTTTATACTCTCCGTGATAGACACCGACGAAATTTGTATGGCGGCCATCTTAAATCCGCCATTTTGAAAATTTTTTCAGCTCACTGTCAATTGGATGAAGTTTCGAGTGACATTTGTTCGAGCACCCCCCACCTATCTTCACTACCCTTTTATATGGAAAAATAAATTCCGCCATCTTGAATTTTTTTCCTGTTCATCAAGTAGACCTTCATGTCCTGATCATCTTTTGCCAAGAAACCACTCTTCCATCTTTTATACTCTCCGAGATAGACACCGTCGAAATTTGTATGGCGGCCATCTTAAATCCGCCATTTTGAATTTTTTTTCAGCTAACTGTCAATTGGATGAAGTTTCGAGTGACATTTGGTCGAGCACCCCCTACCTATCTTCGATAACCTGGCTGGTGCTCTTCATCCGTCTTCGAATTCCTCAATCATCAGCTCTCTGTGTATTTTTCCTCTTAATGAATTTTTGTCTTCTATACGAAACGATGAGTGAAAAAAAAAATGTTCATACAAAATTTTACAGGAGAGGTGATCAATCAGTGAATCAGCACGAGCAGCTATATATATATTAATATTGCTAACCCTTTCATAATACTCCCTGCGGAAAGGGACGGAAATAGATTTAAAGCTGCCATTTTAGTTTAGTTTAGAGATTGTGTTATACAGAATCAGCCCCAGTGTACCTAATTTGAATAGATAATAAATATATTATATTGACTAGCTGATGCCCGCGACTTCGTCCATGTGGTTTAAGTTTTTTTGATTCCCGCGGAAACTCCTTAATTTTCCGAAATAAAAAGTAGCCTATGTCCCTCTCCAGGTCCTCAACTACATCCGTGCCAAAAATCACATCGATCCGTTGCTCCGTTGCGGCGTGATTGAAGGACAAACCAACAAACCAACAAACAAACACTTTCGCATTTATAATATTACTATGACTGATTGATACAGACAGACAGACGGACAACGAAGTGAACGGATCCTATAAGGATTCCGTTTTCCTTTTGAAGTACGGAACCCTAAAAAAATTGGCGGAAACGGAACCCAAGGCTTCTTATAGTAATCACCGCGTTTATCTGCGCTAGGTATTAAAACCTAAAAGGAAGGTTAATTTTCACCTGTCGTTTATAAAATCGCGCCTTATGTAATATCATCGACCTAAAAGGACCTGATTGCTTCCTTTACCTTTCACCAATCTAATCTCGCAAAGCCACTTTGAAATTATTTCCAAAGGGAATGTAATAAGTATACCTACCTAAACAATTTTCTTTCGAGACCTTTCCAATTCGTAAATGAAAAATATAACTTAGATATTATGGTTGCTACCTGACCCTTGATCTTACAAAAGATCTGCAATGAAATGTACCTAGATGACATTTCAAAAGACATGACCTCAAGGTATAGCGTTTTGTTACGTAAAGCAGTAAGAATAAAATCTATGAATATAAATGCATGTATATTGTTTAATATCCACTAATATTAATGCGAACGTGTGTCTCTACCCTCTACCATAGACATAGAATTTTTTCGCTCCGCTCAAGTCTCTACTATCTGCTACTCGTGAAATTTGGTATAGAGATAGGTTGAATTTCGGGAAAGGGCATATTATGCTATCTCGAATCTATCTCTAAGAGTTCCCGTGGGAATCAAAAAACCCGGACGATGTAGCGGGTATCATCCAGTCTAGTATGAAATAAAATGCACTCTCTATTCCTTTACTCTCATATTCCGATGGGACAGCAATCTGAAATGATCAGAGAGAGATCAAGGGCAGGACGGACGGCTTTACGTGATCTCCGAGGCACGCGTGTAAAACACCGCCAACTTCCTTCCTGTGCTACATACTGAGAATTACTCGTTATAAAAAAAACCTGAGGTACTATTTTTGGTCTGATCCAAGAATCAAACGCAAAACCTCGACATCCGTGTTCTAACTACTATATACTACTAACCTAACCACTAAACTAACCAGCCAATCAAAAACGAGGTTGCTTATTATAAGATAAAAAGTGCGAGTCGGACTCGCGCACCGAGGGTTCCGTACAAACCTGTAGTAAGTTTTACGATTTATGACGTATTAAAAATAAAAATTACGTTTGTTGTATGGGAGCCCCCCTTTAATATTTACTTTATTGATATTTAATTATTTATTTTGAAAGGTAATATACAAGTTAATATTCTGTGAAAATTTGAACCGTCTACCTGTTACCGTTTTTAATATTGAGCAAAAAAATACGAAAAAAACACGTTTATTGTATGGGGACCCCCCTTAATATATATATTTTTTTAATTTTTAGTATTTGCTGTTATAGCGGCAACGGAAATACATCATTTGTGAAAATTTCAGCTTTCTAGCTATCACGGTTTATGAGATACAGCCTGGAGACAGACAGACAGACAGACAGCGGAGTCTTAGTAATAGGGTCCCGTTTTTACCCTTTGGGTACGGAACCCTAAAAAGTACTCTAGGCTAAGGTCAAGCATAATAGGTATACCCGCCCTTCTTCAATCAATCACTCTAGTACAAAAACTCTAATGAATATGGGAATCGTGATAGGCGGCATTGTATGAAAATCAACGGCTTTCGGGGAGACAGTAGGGTTGTGCATTTTTTTATAAGATATCTATGTATCTAGTCAATTCGATGTAACTATAAACTCTAATGCAATTTTCCACTTCTTTTCAATTCAATGTAACACATAAACACAGATAAATAAATTAAAATTAAAATTAAAAATTAAAAATTGAAAATTAAAAAGCCTTTTATTTCTTCAGATTAAGTTTACAATGTGTAAACGCAGTGTGGGACGACCTCCAGCCCGCTGGACCGACGACCTTAAAAAGGTAGTGGGAAGTGGGTGGATGAGGAAAGCGGAGGACCGTGTGTGGTGGCGCTCTCTCCAAAAGGCCTATGTCCAGCAGTGGACGAATGCAGGCTGATGGATGGATGGATGGATGAAGTTTACAATTAATGAAGAATATAACTCGAAAGCAAGTATAAAAAAATTAGGAAATTAATTAAAACTATCTTAAGAACTACTATGAAGAACCCTTTTCAGGTCAAGGCCACAACAAGGTAAACACAGATATCATACTAATATTATAAATGCGAAAGTGTGTTTGTTTGTTGGTTTATTGGTTTAACGGCATTGGTTTATTGGTATAAGCAACGGATCGACGTGATTGTTAGCATGGGTATAGTTATGGGAGAGTGACTTAGGCTTCTTTTTATCCCGGAAAATAAAGGAGTTCCCGCGGGAATCAATAAACTTAAACCACGCGGACGAAGTCGCGATCATCAGCTAGTTGTCTATATTTTAGTTCTATGAATGTTGTGCTCTCACCTAAATTCATATCCATGCCAATATTATTATAATATGCGAAATTGTGTCGCTACGCTTTCACCACCCAGTTTTTGGCAAAGATAAAGGCGACTTTTTATCCCGGGAAATTGAATAGTTCTCGCGGGAATCAAAAACCTTATCCACGCGGATGAAGTCGCGGGCATCATCTAGTAATAGATAAGAGACGAAAGTGGCGCCAAGGTGGACCATAATCAAATATCAAATATAAATATTATAAATGCGAAAGTTTGGATGGATGTATTGATGTGTGGATGTTTGTTACTCAATCACGCCCCAACGGCTGAACGGATCTGGATGAAATTTGGCACAGAGATAGATTATAGTCTGGAATAACACATAGGCTACTTTTTATCCCGGAAAATTAAGGAGTTCCCGCGGGAACCGAAAAACCTCGATCCACGACATGACATGTAAATGACATATGAGTTTTTCACGTCCCTGACGTCAATTTCGTTTGATAGAAAAAAATATGTTTTCCATCTATTATTATGTTTAATAAGTAGATGGCAACCCTATTTGAGCGCTATAGGCTCAATGTTTATGGAAATAAACTCATGAATGCATAATTCGTTCGCGTTTCATAATGATGGATCTGTATTGTTTCGATCAGGGAAATGGTTTGTGCTCTATTGTCGGTCAAAGCGAATAGAAAACATAATTTTGACTACAATTTATGCAGAAGTCTTCATAGGTAATAGGTATATTCGACAGGGATGTTCACAAAAGTACCACTTTTTTATAGTGTCATAGAGTTTGCCCAAGATTTATAGGGTTGCGTACCCTAAAAGATAGAAATGCCACCCTGGTTTAAAAACTAAATTCGAGCACCACCTAGGCACTATTAAAATAGGTATAATTGGTATGAAGACAACCCGCGTTACTGTACGTTTCATTGTATTTTTTCAATAGAAGAAAAGTTAGATGCACCATAGTTCGTGAGTCGTGACGTTCGAATCCATACTTTAATATTATAAATGCGAAAGTGTGTTTGTCTGTCTGCTACGCTCTTACGGCCCAGTACCCTTACTCTGAGATTGATCGAATTTAAAATACGGTCTCACTAAGTGAGGTGAATCACAATTGCGTCAAACTAAAATGGACCCAAAAACTCTTGATTTAAAGCCACAAATTCAGTGCAACCGATTCAAATTTCGAAACGTATCGTTTGGAGCGCTAGCTGTGAATGCATACACGAAATTGAGCTCTAAATTAATAATATTAAGATTAATTTTAGTTTGATGCATATGTAATTCACCTCACTTAGTGAGACCGTATTTTAAATTCGATCAATCTCAGAGTAAGGGTACTACTTGTTTTCAACCGATTTTGATAAAAGTTGGTACGGAGGTAAATTACATCCTGGAGAACGGCATAGCCTATATCGTTCCCCGGGGATAATAAAACATAATTTACATGAAGTCGTGGATATAATCTAGTTTAGAATAATATTTCCGCGTGATTAATTTAATATGGACTTTGAGTCTCTAGTTAGATGAAAATAATTTTACTAACGAACTGGAATGTATTGGTTGTATGGCATTTGTATGTAATACTAGGTGATGCCCGCGACTTCGTCCGCGTGGATTGAGGTTTTTTGGTTCCCGCGGAATCTCTTTAATTTTCCGGGATAGAAAGTAGCCTATGTGCTATTCCAGACTATAATCTATCTCTGTGCCAAGTTTCATTCAGATCCGTTCAGCCGTTGTGGCGTGATTGAGTAACAAACATCCATCCATACATCCATACATCCATCCAAACTTTCGCATTTATAATATTAGTAAGTATAGATAGCTGCCGCTTTTGACCGGTAAGTAACTAGTAACTACTTATCTACCCGTACGTCTGTGAGTAATGAGGTATGCCATTAGGTTGAATAGGTTCTAGTGGGGAGTAGGTACAGAGGGTTGCTATTAGACAAATCACCGGAGATCGAGTGACGCGTAGTCTATTGTATACAGTTACTGCCTGCTACAATATTATCATATATTATACACCTTGTCGACATATTACGTAACTAGCTGGGGGTTACTCCAATCGCTTTAAAGTTTAAGCAGTAATTTAAAAACAGTAATTCAAAATTACAGTTGTATGTCACGTACGTTGACGTTCCTAAAATAGGGATTATAATTTTGAAGCACGAACGTCAACAATATTAAAACAATTACTACCTACCTACCTATTATTACCTACTATAATCTACTATTACCTATTCTGTGCTATAATAAAGAAAAGAAATAGGTATGAGAAGTTTTCCATACCGAGTTATAAATAATTTTAATTTGAAGTGAGATAAATTGATTTTGGTATAAATATTTTGTTGGATTTTCTTATACGTTATGCTAAGCAGCATTTTAAGGACATGTGAAAATAAAAAATTGAATGAGCAATTTTTTTGTCGAAATTACGGACAAAAAAAGGAAACCGCTTTAAAAAAAAATAGGTCCGATTAAATAAAGTTTTGGATTTTTATCGAGTAGGTACCTCATAATAAGGCTATTAATTAGTTTGGTAAAAAAAAAATGGAGTGAGATATTATTCAGTTCAAAATATTAAGCTATTTGTACTTTTAGGTATAAAAACCTAACTTCTGTTTTTTTTTTTGGTGGATATTTTTGTGTAAGTTTTGGATTATCCAATACTAAAACCCTGCCAAGTTTCATCGACTGAGGATTCAATGTGGGGGTCTCCATACAACAGACCGCCCCGTTGCCTAGACTAAATACGGATATAAGCGATTGTAGTGTGCCCCCAGATGTCCGCGACTTTGTCCGCGTGGAATAAAGTTTTTTGGTTCCCGCGGAAACTCTTTAATTTTCCGGGATAAAAAGTAATAGTGTTATTCCAGACTATAATCTATCTCTGTGCAAAATTTCATCCAGATCCGTTCAGCCGTTTTAGCGTGATTGAGTAACAAAAATCCATCCATCCATCCATCCAAACTTTCGCATTCATAATATTATTAGTATGTATGGAAGTATAGATTAGGAATAGGTGCCGTGCGAAGCCGGGGCGGGTAAACTAGTGCAATAATAAATTGAACTAAATTCGTAAAAATTCACTATAAATTATTATAGCTAAAATCCACGAAAGCATGAGTTAATTAATAAAATTTTGTGGCAAAAACATTCGCCGCTTCAGCATTATTCCGTATGATTTTATTAAAGCGTTCCAGAATTTATATTTTCCACGTTCATAAGGTAAAATTATACAATGGCGCTAATTAGGTTTTACTCTAGGTAAACCCGAAACTATGCTAAATGGGATTAAAAATTTTGCCTTTCCTCTGGTCCGCCGGGAATATTGCGAAAACCGGTCAAGTTCGAGTCGGACTAGCAAACGAAGGATTCTGTACCATCGTACAAGATTGAACATAGCTCTCAGGGCTGGCATGCTGAAGTGGCAGTGGGCTGGTCACGTGTGTCGGAGGACCGATGGACGTTGGAGTCGAAAGATCCTCGAATGGAGACCGCCTCTTGGTAAACGGAGCGTAGGGCGTACCCCAGCGAGGTGGAGCGATGATATCCCGCGGGTTTCCGCCGAAAGAGGCCTATGTCCGACAGTGGATGCGCAATGGATGATGATGATGTACAAGATTGAACACTATCTACTTTTTAAATACTTTAGTAAAAGAAACAACAGGCGCTCAGAAATCACGTTTGTTAAATATTATCCCCCTTTGTTTTATGTAAAAGTAGCCTATGTGCTATTCCAGACCATAATCTATTTATGTGCCAAATTTCATCCCGATCCGCTCAGCCGTTCCAGCGTGATTGAGTAACAAACATCCATCCATCCATACATACAGCCATCCATTCATCCAAACTTTCGCATTTATAATATTAGTATCGACTAGCTCCTGTCCGCAGCTTCGCTCACGAATATTATGTTCGATTTTCATACAAATTTCAAACCCCTATTTTACCTCCTAAAGGGTTGAATTTTCAAAAAATCCTTTCTTAGGATGGTTGCCTACGTCAAAAAAGCTATCTGTATGCTAAATTTCTGACGAACGAACGGACAGAAGATGTTTAGTAATAGGGCACATATAGGTAATAGTCTTGGCACTGTTTGGGTACGGAACCCTAAAAAGGCATGACTTTTATTTCTCCATAATTTCGACATTTCCTAAATCGGAGTCGATCGGCTAAAATGGACGGTTTAGGCTGCAAATGTTGTCCAACAATTTTGACCAAATCGGTAAATGTTTTACTTCCTGGTTTGACAGGACTACATATATTTACCTAATTAATTCATACGCCCTCTCCAACAAAGGATATTAATGTTGGCAATTCAAATTCTATTTAATTTCGTGAGCGATAAAAACATATCAAATCGTTCGCAGTATGCATACCAATTTCCACCGCTCACATCAAACTCCGCTATTTTCTTGAAAAAGCCGTAGTTTTTATTAAAATTTTATCTATTGATCCTCGTTCGGCATTGTAAAATTCTTAAGTGACACATTTATTTCTTAAAATATAACGTTTGGTCAATAATACGAGTAGGTAAGGCAGGCTATGGACACCCAGTTTGAGAAACAAACAAACATACTTTCGCATTTATAATATTAGTAAGAATCAGAGGCAGTAGCCAGTTAAACATGAAAGGTCTATATTATTACCTTTCCGAGATTTAGGGCCGCTTGCACAAGGACATTAAAAACTGATTTAGTTAAATTTTGTAATGCTGTCCCTTTTTGGCAAACGCATATTGTAGTTGCCAAAAAGGGACAGCATTCAAATATTTAACTAAATCAATTTAAGCGTCCTTGTACAAGTGGGCCTTAATACCGAACTGGCATGTGAAAATGGCCGCCCCTCAACTCGCGGCATTCCTTTGTGGAAGACATCATTACTGCTTCTGCACTTTGTGCCGATTGCTCTTAAGCTGCGCACTATAAAAATCTATCTAAAAATCTAGAAACTTCTAGATTATCTAAACTTTTACAGACGAATTGATCTTTAGAGTTTCTTTTTACATGGGCTATGATATTATGCTTATTAGCCTCAGATATATTATGAGCCCTGGTTTAACGGACTTACAGTTCCGTTCTTCTAAATATATAAAAGGAAAAGGTGACTGACTGACTGACTGACTGATCTATCGACGCACAGCTCAAACCACTCGACGGATCGGCTTGAAAGGCATACAGATAGCTTTTATGACGTAGGCTAAGAAAGGGTTTTTGAAAACTCAAGCCCTAAAGGGGTAAAATAGAGGTTTGAAATTTGTATGAAAATCCAACTTAACTAAAGCGAAGCTGCGAGCAAAAGCTCGCAGCAAATAGGTTATATCCCAGCGAAGGACATAGGCTAGGTACTTTGCATCCCGGAAAATCAGTGAAATCTCACGGGATATGTGATAATCCATCCATTGCGTCTTATCTCAGTGATCGCATTCAAACGGTATGTGTTAACGATGTGAAGTCATCCGGATCAGCCTCACTAATGGGTGTTCCTCAAGGCTCCATTCTGGGCCCCTTCATGTTCTTGGTGTATATAAATGATTTACCATATTACGTCCAAAACACTTGTGATATTGTGCTATTTGCTGACGATACGTCCTTGATTTTTAAAGTCGATAGAAATAAGGACAATTATGACGACGTAAATAATGCAATTTCTCAAGTCACTAACTGGTTTACTGTAAACAATTTACTTTTAAATGCAAAGAAAACCAAGTGTGTTGAATTCGCATTGCCAAATACCAAGTCCACAGGAAACATGAATTTAACTGTAAATAATGATATTTTAAAAATAGAAGAGACCACTGTGTTCCTGGGGGTGACCTTAGATTCAAAGCTTCAATGGGGCACCCATATATCAACTCTGGCTGGCAAACTCAGCTCTGCTGCTTACGCTGTTAGAAAGATTCGACAATTTACTGACGTAGAAACTGCAAAAATTGTATATTTTGCTTACTTTCATAGTATTATGTCTTACGGAATCTTGCTATGGGGTAAAGCAGCAGATATTCAAAAAATTTTTGTATTACAAAAAAGGGCAATACGTGCAATTTATAATTTAAAACCGCGCGAATCCCTTAGAGAGAAATTCAAGGAAATAGGTATTCTTACAGTAGCCTCGCAATACATTTACAGTAATTTAATCTTTGTGAAACAGCGCCTTCAGAATTACAAAAGAATTTGCGATCTGCACGATAGGCCAACTAGAAACTGCCATAAGCTCGTGACACCATCGCTCCGCCTCAAAAAAGTCCGAAGGTCGTTCGTGGGAATGAGCATTCTATTTTATAACAAAATTCCACAATCTATTTTAAACTTGCCTTTACACAAGTTTAAGAAATCCATTAAAAGTATGCTTTTGAAAAAAGCTTATTATACTGTGGAAGATTACGTAAATGACAAAAGTGCATTTCTATGATAATATATTCATTTAAACGATAAACTAAAACATGAAGATCAATATTTTTCTACAATTTTTTCCGACTAGCTGTTGCCCGCGGCTCCGCTCGCGTGAATTTTGGTTTTCACAAATTGTGTAAAGTTAATGATCCATGGATTTTTCCACGATAAAGAGTAGCCTATGTGTTAATCTAGGGTATAATCTACATCCATTCCAAATTTCAGCCAAATCGGTTAAGTAGTTGCCGCGTGAAGGAGTAACAAACATACACACATACAAACTTTAATATTATTATTGCCGATAGGTGGCGATTTGCACCCTTAAACAGTATTCAATTCTATGCCTTGATATGGGTAGTCGGGTATGTTACACTCTCTTTAACGTTTCTGTGGTGGTGTCGTGTGATGCGGGTTGTTACGTTCCCTCAAATATGGTTGAGCGAAGCAATGGCTGGATCATGCGTCATGCTCGTGAACGGGTGCCACCGTCGGAAATGGGGCTGCCTCTGTCTGCCAGTCTTGGCGTGTATTGAATATTGTAGGTATGCTCGTGAAAAAAGCTTACTATACAATCGAAGATTACGTAAATGATAAAAAAAACAGCGTGGATTTGATTCGCTCCAGCTATGCGTGGGACTGCAGTTACTTGTATCATTATGATGATTGTAAGTTTTGATGGAAAAGAGCAACCACCGAGTTTCTTGCTGGCTCTTCTCGGTAGGAATGGCATTCCGAACCAGCGGTAGATTCATATTATAACGATTCAAAAGCGCTTGTAAAAGCTTATTTGAATAAAAAACATTTTGAATTTTGAATTTTTGAATTTTGAATCCCAAATCCACGCGGGCGAAGTCGCGGGCATAATCTAGTCCATACTTAATATTATAAATGTGAAAGTGTGTCTGTCTGTCTGCTACGCTTTCACGTCCCAACCGTTTCTACCGATTTTGATGAAATTTTGTACAGGAATAGGTTGAAGGACATAGGCTTTTTATTCCGGAAAATTCAAGAGTTCTCGCGGAAATCTAAAAAACTTAACCCACGCGGACGAAGTCGCAGGCATCATCTAGTGTTATATACAATTTGATCAATATTAAAGTCCAATTCCCCTTCAAAGCCCTTAAATTTCCGTGAGCGGGATTAGATTAAATTTTAACGGTTAGTGGTAATTAATTATCTTTCAAACCGGTCCAACATCCGATTTAACTTCGGGTGTATTGGGGCGGTTAATCACTATAATTGCGTAATATTTCAACGGGTGACTGCTATGTAATCTCCTAGGCTATGATTACATATTGCTGCGTCAATACCTTTACACAGTCCGACAAACTTATCTGCTGGTGACAGCGTCGCTAGTATCTATGAAAAATAAAATAAAACCGGCCAAGTGCGAATCGGACTCGCGCACCGAGGGTTCCGTACAAACCTGTAGTAAGTTTTACGATTCATGAATTAAATGAACCGCAAATCTAACTTTGTTTGTAGAGGTTTATTGTTAATATCAAAAAAACTATGCTAGTTATAGCGTTGGTTTTATTTTTCCTGTAAAATATACATAAGCTTCTTTTGACCATAATTATTTCAGATTTTTCAATTGGTAAACTTCGGAGATAAGGGGGGGGGGGGGGGGGGATGGTATTTTTTTCGACATTTTGCCCGATAAATCAAAAACTATTATGCATAAAAATAAATAAAAATCTGTTTTAGAATGTAGAAGTATAGCCCTTTCTTTGAAATTTCAAACCCCCGAGTTTCCCCCTTTTTTAATTAAACTAAAAATAATTTTCGAATTTTTTTTATTGTAATGATGTTAGGCCACTATTATACACAACTATTCCAAATTTCATGTCGATAGCTTTAATAGTTACTGAAATAATCGACTGTGACAGACGGACGGACGGACGGAGAAAGCGCACCTTATGGGTTCCATTTTTACCATTTTGGTACGGAACCCTAAAAATTGGCAGTCATAGGGACTGCGGATAGAAGTGAAAACGAATATTTAAAAAAAACCTTAAAACTAAGGCATTAATTACGAATGTAGTATATTAAATCAAATCAAATCAAATCATCTTTATTCAAAATTGGTACCTACAAAGTACACCTTCTGAACGTCATGTTATAAAGAATAAGAATTATTGATGGTGATAATTAACAACGGTATCTTAAGACTAAAGCTACGAGGGTTCCAAACGCGCCCTGATCTGAGAAGAGCCCACAACAAACTCAGCCGGGTTTTTTTATTTTTTTATTATCGCCATCTCACAAATATAGTAAATTACTAAATTATATTTTTAATATAACATAATTAGCCGCTGGAACAATTCATACCCATGGTTGCCTATCATTCAAATAATCCTTTACACTATAATATGACTTTTCAATTAGTTTCCGTTTTACAAAAACTTTGAACTTGTTGAGAGACATCTCCAATATATTATTTATATTTAAGACCTTTTGTCTTCGTAACAACGCGAGCATGTCGATGAGGCGAATCCACAAGTTTACCCCCTACCAAAAAGTGCTCAACGCGGCTAAAGAAGTTTTCACTTCAATAAAAACAAACTAAACAAGCATAAACATTAGTTCCAATTTTGGCCACCGGGTCAATAAGTTTGACGGAATGTAACCGACGCGACGTATAGTTAGGGCGCCTTCAAATTTGCCGCAAAGCGTAGCGCGGCTGCAGCGCGGCTGCAGCGCTGCGGCCGCGCTCCTGTCGCGAGGTTCGAACATCATAGGGTTGTACCTATATTTATTTTCACGATGGACTCTGACGAAGAAACACTGCTCTGTGTTACTATTAATACGAAACAACGAAAATATAAAGTAGTTGTGTTAACAATACATAATATTATACTTACATGCTTCATTTTTTTTCACTTGGAGTCTTAGAATAACTACCTATAGAAACCTAGTACACTCGCGAAATGTAAGCCGTTCAATTGGTGCCATAAATGGCATCGTACGACGCTCGCGAAGTCCGAAAAAATCTGGTTAGCTTAGTTTTAGAAGCTACAATGCTACAAACAAACTAACCAATTACTTACCCAACTTTTAGGTGGAAAACATTTAAACTAGCAACATTATGTTTGCGTTTACGAGGCAAGTAAACACAGCACACATAGCGAATTTGTAGCTTGCGTTTTGAGAAGGCGTAGTTTGGAAACATACCTTCTATAGGTAGTTATTCTAAGCTTGGAGTCTTGTTTGTGAAATTTTCAATAAATTTAATGCATATTTCTTCCCAAGCCTTTTTCTTTTCGATTTTGTTGCTGTACTTGTCGGACTTCGAATCCCATATTGCTGGACGACTCTCAACCTCATCGATAAATTCTTCTACCTGATTTTCGTCCATGTTTAGACTTGAACAAAAATACGTGCGCAGTCCCGTCACTAGTCGATCGATGAACTGATGCGCGGCCGCAGCGCGGGTGCAGCGCTGCAGTCGCGTGTTTTTTATTTATATGGATTTACAAAGCAGCGCGACCGCAGCGCTGCAGCCGCGCTGCTTCCGCGCGGCACTTTGCGGCAAATTTGAAGGCGCCCCTCGTAGCTCGAAGAGTCGATAATGCAATACGGGGCACATTCGGTGCCAAGCCAAAGCTAAGTCCCAAGGTGCTTGAAAGGTATAGGTACCTCCCGTATTTTGGCTTCTATGAACACCGCCCTCAAATAAAGATTTACTAGATTTTACTAGGAACTTTTAATTATATTTTCGGCATTATTACATCGATTTTAATTATTGTGATTTTGAATTAAGTAATTTTATGAAGTAACTAGTGGTTCGCCCCGAACTGAGACCTCGCGGTATCCATGAACTTGTTCAGAGCGCCATCCATTGACATAATTGTGAAGTTCTGTTAATAATACTATAGCACATTAAAAATTAAATACTTTCGTTTCCTTATAATATTTATCTAATTTTAGTATTTGTTGTTCAAGTACAGGATATTTAATTCAAATAATTGATAAGTTTCAGGCTCAGCCTTTCAGAGTTCTGTTCTTTTTTAAAATTGAGAGTTCTGAGTTCAACTTTGGACGTTAGAAAATCGCCACTTTGAAAGCCCCCCATTTCGTAAATTTTTAGGAAAATTTAAAAAAAAAATATTTTTGGTCTCTATTCTTAATTATCTTTAAAAATAAATACCGCAACCCTATGTAACGCTATAAAAATATTTTACTTCGCATTCGCTTCTATGAGCCCCCTGAAATAAAAATTTTTATAACTTTCTAAGCCATATTCGGCGGGAGGCCATCAGTTTACATATTTTATTTAAATGTGAAGTAATTACGTTCAGTAATTCAGAAGTTATATGGCTCTGACAGACGGACGGACGGACGGACGGACAACTGCAAACTGCTGAAGTAGACTCAGAGACCTTCGCTTCGCTCGGTCAATTAATTAGGTCTGAGCCTTGACAGAAGGAGTAGTACAATTTCATAACCAAGTACATTCAAAGACCTTCTCTTTGCTAACTCAATAAAATACGGCACCTATAAGAATAAAGAGAAAATATGAGACTTTCTTATTTTCCGTATTCCGATTCAAATACGAAGAACGCGAGACAATCGTCATAAAATAGAGAGAAGATGTGAATCTGCAGCCTGTAATGATCTCTCCACAAAGGCGACGCTATTTAGGTGAACGGCCGTCGAGCTTGGAATCTGGGCGTGAAGATATTTCAAACAATTCGCTATTTTTATCCCTCAATGCTATTTCATTTTAAGTACACATATTATATCCAACCTCAACTTACTACGTAGTCAAATGATCCACAGATTTTTAGTGGCATTTTTATGCTTTTTTTTATATTTATATTAAGTACACATAATATAATATATCCAACCTAACAGATTTTTAGTGGCATTTTTTATGCTTGAGATCTAGGCGTGAAAATATTTCAAACAATTCGCTATTTTTATCCCTCAATGCTATTTCATTTTAAGTATATCCAACCCCAAGTTACTACGTAGTCAAATGATGATGATTTTTAGTGGTATTTTTATGCTTGAGATCTAAGCGTGAAGATATTTCAAACAATTCGCTATTCGTATTACCTATTCTATTTATCCCATCTCCCTATTTTAACCCCAACTTCACGCCACGAAGCCAAATGATCCACAGAATTTAAGTTGCATTTAAAAATATTTTCGGCTATTCAGAGTTAAATTTTTAATTATTTGTTCTAGCAGCAATAGAAATATAGACTGCGAAAATTCCAACTCTTTAGCTATAACGGTTCATGAGATACAGCCCGCTGACAGACAGACAGACGGACGGACGGACAGATGGACAACGGAGGTTTAGTAATAGTTGGCAACCTTTGGGTACGGAACCCTAAAAATAAATCATACTAATAGTAATATTATAAATGCGCAAGTGTGTTTGTTTGTTGGTTTGTCCTGAAATCACGCCGCAACGGAGCAACGGATCGACGTGATTTTTGGCATGGGTATAGTTGAGGACCTGGAGAGTGACATAGGCTACTTTTTATCCCATTAAGGAGTTCCTGCGGGAATCAAAAAACCACGCGAACGGAGTCGTGGGCATCAGCTAGAAAAGAAATATTATGAAATATGTAAGTATTTTTCATTGTAACATGTAAGAAAATTATTTTCTAGATTTTGCTTTCTCAATTTCTCAAAGTTGTTTTTCTGTACCGCTTCAATGTAGTGAAAATGATTGATCGTGATGTTTTGAAAAGCGTAGATACAACGTTGCTATAACTAGTAGGCACAGCACCTACATCCCAACAATAGCTGCTTTGTACGGCAGATTATACCCAGGGTCGCTTTGTAATAAATTATTTAAGGCTCCCCACTAGCGGGGCTTTTTTTTTTATTATTATTGCAAGATAGGCTTGCGCTTGACGACAATCACGCTTAATACAAAGCAATGATGAGGTCTAGGTTGAAGCGCGCCCGCCTAGAAGATGCCTATTCACTCTTGCCTTGAAGGTACATAAGTTATACGTGGCAGGGAATACATGTGCTGGAAGGGCATTCCACATCCTAGCGGTTCGAATTAGAAACGTAGAACAGAACCGTTTCGTTCGAGCTGACTGGACGTCAACCACATAAGGATGCCAACGCAAACGGTTTCTGTGATGTTGATAAAATATGTGAGGTACGATTACAAACTATGTTTCAACTGCCAAGACGTTAATCGTATCGTTAATGAAGTCATTAGTTAGTTTATTTATTTTGATGATTCAAAATAAAGAAAGAACAAAAAAGAAAATCTTTTTTTTTCTGTCACAAACTTCTTACCTTATATGTTAGTAACAAGATGACCTAAACTGCCCACTGCATTTTACTAGCGTTGCGCATCAACATAAAAATTAGATATTGTTACACCATATTATAATGCAATGGGTGCACGAGTAAACAGTAATTCCCCCTTGATCTACTGGGGAGAAAAGCCGGTGGGTACACAGATCACAACGCCAGTAAAAGAGGTACAGTCCGAGAGGCGTAAGCTCAGTTTTGCATTTTTGTCAGTGTTCGTGTCAGTATTTCAATTCTTCAATCAACAAGAATCAAAGTCAGGAACTCGCCATCCACGATCAAACATGATAACCACTAGACACTAGATCGATGAAACAGTTAGGAGAAAATGAATGATTGAAATATCAAGATTGGAGCTTAGTTAAACTGCTACCATCAATGCTTAGGTAGCATACCATCCTTTTACAAATCATCGATAACCGCTAAGTCTGTAAGCAGCCTACGTTTCATAATGGCGGTCATTTGTAATATTGATGAGTGGACGGATCACGGGCGCCGTCCTGCACTTACCCCGCGATACATCACCCAGTAATACACTTCGCTGTAAGATTAATATTACTTACTACACCTATGACCTATACCCAGTAGGTACGTAACTACGAATGCTAGAAAATTGCGAAGTATATTATCTGCCATATTTTTGAGGTCGCCTCCGCCGCGCCCGCCCACTTACAAAATTCTTAATATCCATATGAATATTACTAGCTGTTGCCCGCGACTTCGACCGTTTGGATTAAGGGTTTTTTTCCCGCAGGAACTCTTTAATTTTCCGTTATAAAAAGTAGCCTGTGCAATTCCAGACTTTTTTTTATCCACTACAAGTTAGCCCTTGACTGCGATCTCACCTGATGGTAAATGATGATGCAGTCTAAGTTGATAGCGGGCTAACCTGTTAGGGGCATGGCAGTTATATTAAACCCATACCTCTATTCGGTTTCTACACGGCATCGTACCGGAACGCTAAATCGCTTGGCGGCACGTCTTTGCCGGTAGGGTGGTAACTAGCCACGGCCGAAGCCTCCCACCAGGCCAGACCAGGGAAAATTCAGAAATTATAAATTCCCAAATTGACCCTGCCGGGAATCGAACCCGGGACTTCCGCACGTTAAGACAACAGCGCTACACACTGCGCCACGGAGGTCGTCAAAACTATAATCCTATCTCTGTGCCAAATATCCAAATCCGTTTAGCCGTTCGGGCGTGATTGAGTAACAAACATCCATCCATACAAACTTTCGCATTTATAATATTAGTATAGAAGTATAGATAGATTGTAGATAAGCACATTATTATGAGTACCTAGTTATTATAATAATATTTAAGTTTCGATTCATTCCAATGCCTGCTGCATTGCCATTGTATATACAAATCTATATACCAATATTATAAATGCAAAAGTGCGTCTGTCTCAGGGCTACGCTTTCACGGCCCATCTTTTCAGCCGATTTTGACGAATTTCAGTACAGAGATAGGTTTCATCACGGGGAAAGACTTATGCTACTTTTTATCCCGGATTTAAATTAAGATTATAGATAGTCTGGAAAAACACATGGCTATCTGGCTAATTAAAGAGTCAATCCTCAATCCACGCGGATGAAGACGCGGGTATCAGCTAGTCAACAAATAAATGATTAAAACTAGCCAACATCACAACCCTTCCGTACCGGGCCGGAAAAAAACAAAACATTAAAAACAATTTCATAACGTAAGCAAAAGAGAAAACACATTAAAAATGTAACATGAAATAATTATAAGACCTATTTCAGTAATTACGTTGGACGGAAAACATTTGAAACGCATAATGGACCCTACAAAAACGTTAATGGACGGCTTTTGGAGCGCCCTGTATTCCGCCCGATGATACAGCATGATTCGCGTTGCCATTTGACATTTACAACCACCCTTTCCACCCTTTTCTACCGCCCGTTTTCATCTGTATACAGGGTGAATTTGCGGGAGTGGTCAGCGAGGAAAACTGAAAGCATAATAAGGGTGCTAAGTGAAAACCCAGTGGCATAGTGGTTTAGGCTCGTGGCTAGTGTTTGGGATCGAGGGTTCGATCCTTGAGCACTTATAACTTTTTTGAGTTATGATCGTTTTAAGCAAATCAACTTTAACGATGGCAGAAAGATCGCGGGGAAACCTGAAATCAATCTATCGAACGTTTATTTGCAAGAACATTGTACAATTAAGATGACAAACTAATTAAAGTACAAATGTGTTTCGTCATTGCTGACGTGCTGCTTGTCTGAAAGTTCTTCCCAAAGGTGTGCGAATTTATTAAAACTGATTGATTGAAAACCCTTTCATTTTCCAACCTAAGAGAATTTAAAGATCTTTGCTTCTTACATACGATTATAAATGGGTATATTAACTGTCCAAATATATTGAATAGGGTAAGATTGGCAGTAGGAACCTTAGCAGAATGCAAGGTCTCTTATAAAGGGCAAGCAAACCTTTAAAAGCCTAGAATCACGAAGAACAACCTTGGAAGGGCTGCTCCCCATAATACAATAGTCATATCATATAGAAACATATTCAAAAAAGCTCATTTGAATATATTTAAAAAATCCGCATCACTTTTTAAAACCAATATTTAAAAGCATCTCATGAATTAGTTACTTTTTGTGTCATATTTGATTCATATATATATATAAATATTATAAATGCGAAAGTTTGGATGGATGGATGTATGGATGTATGTTTGTTACTCAATCACGCTCCAACGGATGAACGGATCTGGATGAAATTTGGCACAGAGATAGATTATTGTCTGGAATAGCACATAGGCTACTTTTTATCCCGGAAAATTAAAGAGTTCCCGCGGGAACCGAAAAACCTCAATCCACGCGGACGAAGTCGCGGGCATCAGCTAGTAGTTAATAAATATAATATCTAAATTATAGTTGCGTGCTTTTTTTAATAATTTTTTTTGGACCCACTGTTAACTTCTTTTACCATGCATGTAGAGTTAGCCCGTAGGTGATTAAATTGCGAATATAAGTTTAGTTTTTGCCTCACTGACCCTTCCCAAACTTTTCACCCTTATATCGCATTAAAGTAAAAAACACACATGTAACTGTGGAAGGCTCATTCATCAAGTAGAAAGGTTTTTTTGGATCTCTACATTATAATATGCGAGGCAAAAGTGACAAGTTTATTTCTGGAAATACCTAGGTGACATGAAAAATATTAATATCAATAGAGGTACCTACATTTACGCATTCAACTTCGTAGCGGTCTTATTATTTTGTCAACCAATAATTTTTTTGGATTTTTTTATTATGCATGTTGAGTTAGCCTGTAAGTGTATAATCAATGGTAGACATAAGAATAAAAAACTAAGTTTTAATATAATCTAAATATATAAAAGGCAAAGGTGACTGACTGACTGACTGACTGGTCTATCAACGCACAGCTCTAACCACTGGTCGGATCGGGCTGAAATTTTGCACTCAGATAGCTATTATAACGTAGGCATCCGCTAAGAAAGGATTTTTGAAAATTTCACCCCTAAGAGGGTGAAATAGGGGTTGAAAGTTTGTATGAAACTCCGTCATTTCTCAAGTTATATCCATGAAACTTGGTTTACAAGCTACGGGTAAAAATTAGGAAATATGTGTTTCACAGTTTTTTAAATTTGAGTGACATAGGCTACTTTTTATCCCGGAAAATTGAGGAGTTCCCGTAGGAATTTAAAAAAAATTGTCCACGCGGACGAAGTCGCGGGCATCAGCTAGTAATATTCATATGGATATTAAGAATTTTGTAAGTGGGCGGGCGCGGCGGAGGCGACCTCAAAAATATGGCAGATAATATACTTCGCAACATAAGACATAAGATCTTTGAATTACCGTTGGCTGCCTTTTAAATTAAATTAAATAAACTGGTATTTTTGTCTTGATAAAGTACCAATGGCCATTTTACGAGTTCAATAAATTTATTTTATTGAACTCGTAAAATGCCTGCCAAAGAGGTACCGCATTCGTTCTTTCATTTCACATTTTGCCACTTCATTCACCTCAACATCGTCTAAGGAGTTTCACTTCAAGAAAAATCAAGAACACTCTATGATTAAAACTATAGTTTTTGCCTCACTGACCCTTCCCAAACTTTTCACCCCTTATTAAAGTAACAAACCCACATGTAACTGTGGAGGGCTCATTCATCAAGTAGAAAGGTTTTTTTGGAATCTCTACATTATAATATGCGAGGGAAAAGTGACAAGTATATTTCTGGAATTAAGTGACATGCAAAATATTAATATCAATAAAGGTACCTACATTTACGCCTTTAACTTCGTAGAGGTCTTCTAATCTTGTTATATACTCCGCTCTAAGGTAAGTGATGATACAGTCTAAGATGATACAGGGCTAACTTGTTAGGGGTATGGCAGTTATATTAATACTCCTAATCGGTTTAAATGCGGCATCGTACCGGAACGCTAAAATAGCTTGGTCTTTGCCGGTCGAGTGTGTTAGGTAGTGTATAAGACACCTAAAAATGATTTGTCTAATATATAAAATTCAAAGTCCTGACTGACTGACTGACTGACTGACTGACTTATATATCAACGCACAGCCTAAACCGCTGGTCCTAGAGACATGAAATTTGGAGAGTGTGTTCTTTGTGAAGACTAGGTATCCACTAAGAAAGGATTTTTGGAAATTCCACCCCCAAAGGGGTAAAATACGGGTTTGAAGTTTGTATGAAAGTCCGTCGTTTTTCAAGTTATATCCATGAAACTTGGTATATAAGCTGCGGGTTAAAAATGAAGAAAGATGTGTTTCACAGTTTTTGGAAATTCAACCCCCAGTGGGGTGAAATAGGGGATGAAAGTTGGTATGAAAGGCTATCTTTTCTCAAGATATTTTTCAAGTTAAATCTACAAAACTTGGTATTTTGGCTTTTGGTAAAAATACAGAAGGATGTGTGTAACATTTTTAAAAATTCCACCCTCAATGGGGTTAAATAGGGGTTGAAAGTTTGTATGAAAGTCCGTCGTTTTTCAAGCTGCTATAGCCATGAAAATTGGTATTTGGGCTTCCGCTAATGATGAAATACGGATTTTAAAGTTTTTGACATTTCTATCCCCAAGGACGTCAAATAGAGAGTTTGTTCTTTGATCACGCGGCAACAGAGCAAACGGATCGACGTGATTTTTTGCATGGGTATAGTTGGGTACTTGGAGAGTGACACAGGCTTCTTTTTAGCACGGAAAATTAAGGCGTGCCTGTGGGAATTAAAAAACTTAAGCCACGCGAACGAAGTCGCGGGCGTCATCTAGTTTAAAAATATAATAAAAGAAAACCTTCTTGTCTCTGGCTTTGACATGGACGCACGATGTTTTATTTCCTGATCTCCTAAAATTGTATTAATATAAAGCTAGGCCACACAATAGAGTGGGAACTAGTCACGGCCGAAGCTTCCCACCAGATCTGTATGGCTAGCGCACTACGTGTAAAATTATGTCTACCCATTATCTCTATCTGTCTACCGAAGGTAACATGGTTACTTGTCTCGTTACGTCAAAAGTAGAGATAAAAGTAATATTTCTTATCTGTGTTTTTTTTCTTTACATGTCGACTATTTTTTTCTTGTAATACGAGTATACCGCATTTTTTGCATGTTAGGGTAAATGAAAAATTAGCCGGCAACGACAACATCTCTCTCGTCGCGAGATAATCTCGTTGTGCGCATGCTAAGCACACAGAGCACAGAACATTCAGAATTTATAAATTCCCAAATAGACCCTGCCGGGGATCGAACCCGGGACCCCCCGCTTATAAGACAACAGCGCTCACCACTGCATCATGGAGGTCGTCATGTCCTCGTACTATTTTTGTGTTTTAGTCAGTACCAATAGGAAGGTATGTTGAATATTTAATTTAAAAAAAAATACCAGTCATAGAGACTGTCGATCGAAGTGAAAACGAATATTTAAAAAAATTAAAAAAAAGTTTAAAATATACTTAAACCTTAAAACCAAGGCACTAAAGTTTAATTACGAATGTAGATTTATATTTAAGACCTTTTGTCTTCGTAACAACGCGGGTATGTCGGCACAGTACTAAATGTCGGTGACGCGGTGTCGGTGACGCGAATCGACAAGTTAAACCCCTACCAAAAAGTGCTCAACGCGGCTAAAGAAGTTTTCACTTCAAAAATCATAACTTTCAGTTCAACCATTCGTTCGAGCGTCGGAATCATTCAGTAATGAATGAGGTAGGTACGCAGATCGATTCTTTGAGAGCTGGGATATAGGCTACACGTGCAAACGCTACATATTATGTACCTAAGTACATAATATCTTCCCCTGGTATCCCCGCTTTCCTTCCTAAGACGGATACCTTTTATATATTAGGTAACTTAGTGTTATTGCAAGTGCACGTGTAATCCTAGTTTTAATCGTACAGATCGTGCTAGGCCTGCAAGATCCCGCGAGAGCAGAATGAGTTCGATTCATTCGGGACAGCACGACGCTAGATTGAAATGCTAATGCTCGTATAATACCGAGGTCGTCCGGAACCTCCTTTAACAAATTCCTGTTTACCTTCAAAAAATCTCGTTATAATATTATCTTACTAGCTGATGCCCGCGACTTCGTCCGCGTGGATAAAGGTTTTTCGTTTCCCGCGGGAACTCCTTAATTTTCCAGGATAAAAAGTAGCCTATGTGTTATTCCAGACTCTAATCTATCTCTATGCCAAATTTCATCCAGATCCGTTCTGCCGTTGGGGCGTGATTGAGTAACAAACATCCATACATCCATACATCGACACATCCATACATCCATACATCGACACATCCATACATCCATACATCCATCCAAACATTCGCATTTATAATATTTATTTGATTCTGAGAGAAATTAGTTTTAGAAACGAAGTCTCCTAACAGACTCTAACGCATGTTTGGAATGGTCGGAGTCTAATAATGGAACAACTAAGTATTTATTTTTAAAAAAAGATACACGCCGAATTGAGAACCTCCTCCTTTTTTGGAAGTATAGATAAAAAACTGTTATCCAAGAACGGAAACGGGGAAAAAATCGTTATCAGCAGGTTATCGTTATCTATCCATCCATCTATCCATCCATCCAAACTTTCGCATTTATAATCTATACTAATATTATAAATGCGAAAGTTTGGATGGATGGATGGATGGACGGATGTTTGTTACTCAATCACGCCAGAACATCTAAACGGATCTATATGAAATTTGGCACAGAGGTATAAGCTGGAATAACATATTATTATAGGCTACTTTTTATCCCGGATCATTAAAGAATTCCCGCGGGAACCAAAAAACCTCAATCTACGCGGACGAAGTCGCGGGCATCAGCTAGTATTAGTATAGATTTTACGAAAACAAATAGAGGATGTTTTATGGTACCTGATACTTCTTACGTGTAATACCCAGGTTAATACCGCCAATGGTAGTGAAAATTAAAAAAAAACAAAAATTGAGACGAAAGAGGGGCCCGCATTATCGAGTTTTCATCAGTTCACAGAGCCAGCGTTTCATGAATATTTTAATTGCAATCAAATTTCACCAATTTCATTTTCAGTTTTTCAACTTTTCTTACTACTTAGTTATTTAAATAGATTCCTGCTTCATTTCTTTGTTTCGTCTTTCAAAGTTGTCTACTAGTTTAGGGTTATGAAATTTAGAGCACTGAAAAAAAACGTTAAAATCTTTGTATTAGTCTACGAAGGACGAAAAATCTCCAAAGCTGAAGTTTTTTTGGTATTTGCATAATTTACAAAATCTTCTACTTAGTCCTGTAAATCATACAATCATCATTGCAGTAAGTATTCCACAAAGTGAATGAATGGCTGTAGCATAGTGGACCGAGTGGGATTTTTGAAGTGAAAACTTCTGTAGCCGCGTTAAACACTTTTTGGTAGGGGGTAAACTTGTGGATTCGTGTTACCAGATTCGCGTTACTGACATGCTCGCGAACACCGACATGCTCGCGTTGTTACGAAGACAAAAGGTCTTAAATATAAATATACTACATTCGTGATTAAACTTTAATGCCTTAGTTTTAAGGTTTATATTTTAATTTTTTTAATTTATTTTTAAATATTCTTTTTAACTTCTATCGGCATCTATGACTGCTAATTGAATATATAAAAAAGAATTGGGTATTTGACTACTAGTGAAATACATTATTTTTTAGTGATTATTAATTAAAGGATCTCCCAAAAGTCTCCCACGTCCCCTGCTAGTTTTATGTTGAATAACCATTTTAAAAGTGCGTCGAACTTTGGTGACGTCTAAATTCAAAATTTCATACAAAATCCCATACTAAGCACGCGTTTTGACGTTTGAAAAAAAGTTGCTGATTTGACTACCTATAGTTGTCAAATACCCAATTCTTTTTTTATGAATTCGATCGCGAAAACATTGACTACGTGTGTGTTCCGTTATAAGCACAATGAATTGATCGAGCGCCAGCTGTCAAGCGCTTGACAATTCCATACAAATCGTAGATTTGAGGGAACATGCTTTGTCACTGTTGCAATTTAAAAAATATGACATTGGACTCATAAATAGCATGTTAGCAGAACCGAATTCGGTTTCAGCTAGAATTAAGTATTTAGATTAGGGAGTACGTGAAACATTTAAGTTTAACTGTTATTTAGATAGTAAAGTTTTTTTATAGAAATTAGAATTAATTACTTTTTGATAAGTATACCTAAGTATATTTAATAAGGTACGATAGGACTGTCATATACATATTGTTTAAAAGCCCTGTAAAAACCAATAAATAAATTAAAAGTCACAATCGAATGGGAAGAAGATCTCCCACTAAGCACTCAGCAGACATTGCCTACCTGTTTAAAATTAATTATTACAATAATAATGTACTAGTAATAATAGATTCGCTTCAGAATTATGTTATTGACTGAACGAAGCGAAGGTCTCCGAGTCTACTTTAGTGAATTGGCACTTGTCCGTCCGTCTGTCAGAGAGCCTTATAACTTCTGAATTACTGAACGTAATTAATTCAAATTTAAATATAATATGTAAACCAATGGCCTCCCGCCGAATATGGCTTAAAAAGATATAAAAATCATTCAGGGGGGCTCTCATAGAAGCGAATGCGAAAAAAAAATATTTTTTATAGCTTTACATAGGGTTGCGGTGTATCATTCTAAAGATAATTAGGTATAGAGTCCAAAAATATATATTTTTTTAATTTTTCTCCTAAAATTGACGAAATGGGGCGCTTTCAAAGTGGAGATTTTCTAACGTCCAAAGTTGACCTCAGAACTCTCAATTTTCTGAAAGGCTGAGCCTGAAACTTGATCAATTATTTGAATTGTATTCTGTACTTGAACAACAAATACTAAAATTAGATAAATATAATAAGGAAACGAAATTATTTAATTTTTAATGAGCTTCAGTACTTTTAACAGAACTTCACAATGATGTCAATAGATGGCGCTCTGTGATACCGCGAGGTCTCAGTTCGGGGCGAACCACTAGTTGATATGTAGAGGCTACCAAAATCTGTTTACAGCAATAATAAAATAAAAGCCAGGTTACCCCAGTCCAAATGAACACGAAACGGCGTTGTCAAACTTTTACACAAGTTCCAGGAATCGCCGTCGGCGTTACCCCCTTATCACCCTTTTACCCCCTTTCGGTAAGCCGTTTCAATCAAATTTTAATTAAATGTAAGCAAACTCAATTTTCTCGAAAGTGTATTATGTTGGCATTATGTCAGTGTTGTTTTGGGGTGATGCGGAGACTTAACGTGGATAATCCACACTCACATCTATACTAATACATATTATAAATAGGAAAGTTTGGATGGATGGATGGATGGTTGTTACCCATAGACGGAGAGCTGGCAACGAATTTCGGGAAGGTCCTTTTGGCAAGCTGAAATTGTGGAAAATATAACTTCGCCAATTGGCGAATCCAGTCCTGCCAGTCTGGTAGAGCGTTTGCGGTTATTTCGCTACTGCGCAGCATTTGCAAACAACATTAATTGCAAAAAATAATTAAAAAATATTTTTTGGACACTTGTTTTTTTTTATCTTTTAATTTAGTACTTATGGAATTCGAAAGAAAAATCCCAAACGTTTTTGTCGGTTATAAAGCATTACAAGACCTCTTCAAAAATATTTTATTATTATTTCCAAAAAACATACTTTTGGCAATCTGAAATTTTAATCACGTATTTATTGAGTAATTTTAATAATACCTGCAAATCGCCAGACAAATTTTGCGGTTTTAAACAATTCCCAGACGTGAATAAAGTTTTCAAATGAGTACGACATACGTAATAACACATCCTACAATACACAATGTGACGTCACCCGGGGTCACAGCTGAAAATCAGCGCCTTGCTTTGTATGCATTTTAGCATATGACGCAAGGCAAAATGCTGAGCTGTACACCCTTTCTGGGTGATGTCACAGACTAAAGTGTTACATTTGTATCTAGTTTTGTCTGTGACACCACTGCTGAATAAACTGTTTTTCTTTCTTTCTTTCTTTCTTAATAACCGCGAACGCTCTACCAGACTGGCAGGACTGGATTCGTCAATTGACGAAATTATATTTTTTCACAATTTCAGCTTGCCAAAAGGACCTTCCCGAAATTCGTTGCCAGCTCTTGGACCATTACTCAATCACGCCAGAATGGCTGAACGGATCTGGATGGAATTTGGCACAGATATAAATTAGGCTGGAATAATAGTAGGCTACTTTTTATCCCAGAAAATTAAGGAGTTCCCGCGGTAATTTAAAAACTTCAGCCACGCAGACGTAGTCACGGGCATCATCTAGTAACAATATGGTTAATTCCATTCTTCTACTCTATGAAACACCAAGTACATCTTCATTAGACGAGTAACAACAACACAACTATCAAACAAAGTGATTAAACGCTTAACAGATCTAGCAAATCGATTTTGGGATTAGTTGGCAACTCCACAAACTTCTGGCAGGGGGTGATTTATACCCCATCAGATACTGTTGATGTTGTCGTTTGTAATTAGTTTTATACGCTGTACTTTGTTTAATTAAGTTCTAAAAGACACACAAAAACACAAAAGTAGAGCCTATTGCGTCTGTGCCACACTTTCGCATTTATAATATTGAAATTGAAATTTATTTATTTATGAGAATATGGGATGATACAAGATGTGTACTTAAAATTGGAACCACATATTCAGTCAGTATAAAAAGATAATTAAAGTATAGGTAGATCAGTGGCGTGCACAGTATTCAGAGCCAAGGTAGGCACTGGTAAGGGAGATACCTATTTTTTGGTAGAGAATGATGAAAAATAAGCAATGAGCTTTTTTTAACTTGGGTAAGCAGTGCTTTTATGCCTCGGTGCACGCCACTGGTATAGATAGGTGATAACAGTCAACTTTTGTCCCGTCGTGCCGGTATATCCAGCTCCATGCAAAGGTCCATCAGACATTTTTCGCCCCTGGGGTAATTTCACGCTAAAGACCCAGAAAGCGCATATATTGTAATATCAAAGTTATCCATCCATACTAATGTTATAAATGTGAAAGTGTGTCTGTCTGTCTATCCGGCTGTCTGTCTGCTACGCTTTCCCGGCCCATCTTTTCAACCGATTTTGATCAAATTTGGTACAGAGGTAGATAACATCCCGGGGAAGGGCATAGGCTACTTTTAGTCCCGGAAAATTAAGAAATTCACGTGGAAATCATAAACTCGCGGGCATCATCTAGTTACCTATCACATAATGAGCTTGCAAAATGTATTCCTGTGGGCCCATAATCATATATTTATCAGCTCAATCGCCATTATAATTTGTAAACCAATATTACAAAACCATTGCACTTTGTATCGGCAACACAATTAGTGGATGTGTGATTATTGGTTTACGTGCTATAACTGTTGATTTAAATACTCAATGTTCATCAAATAATCCTACTGAGATTTCAACGCTCAACGCAAACCTCTGTCTGTGTCTGTGTCTAGAAACTTGAGGTTTTGAGCATGTTTTGGTTTTGACGACCTCCGTGGCGCAGTGTTGAGCGCTTTTTTTTAATCGTATGGCGTTTAGTACCCACTTAATAAAAAATAAAAAAAATAGTTTATTTTTCTCCAACAATAAAATGATAATTTAGGCGTTTTTATCAGAAGAACGCTTATTTCACCTGCAAGTTCGTCGCCCGTTTAGCATCTGTTTTGTGTTGAGCGCTGTTGTCTTATAACGTGCGGAAGTCCCGGCTTCGATCCCCGGCAGGGTCAATTTGGGAATTTATAATTTCTGAATTTTCCCTAATGGTATGGGCTTAATATAACTGTCATGCCCCTAACAGGTTAGCACGCTACCATCTTAGACTGCATAACGTCAGGTGAGTCAAGGGCTAACTTGAAGTAAATAAAAAAAACCGACTGACATTTCAACACTCAACGCAAACCGCTGGGTCTAGAAACTTGAGGTTTTGAACAAGTTTTGAACAAGTTTTGAACTAAGCAGATTCCTTGTTCCGTGTTTTGATCCGTAGTTTGAAGCGCAGATTTTCTCTGTAACATAAAACTGCACTAAAAAGGATTCAACATTTTATTGCACTTCTTATAAAAATACTAGCTAATGCCCGCGACTTCGTCCGCGTGGATTAAGGTTTTTTTGGTTCCCGCGAGAACTCCTTCGTTTTCCGGGATAAAAAGTAGCCTATGTGTTATTCCAGACTATAATCTATATCTGTGCCAAATTTCACCCAGATCCGTTCAGCCGTTGGAGCGTGATTGAGTAACAAACATCCATACATCCACACATCCATACATCCATACATCCATCCAAACTTTCGCATTTATAATATTTATTTGATAGGTATTATCCACCGTACCGAGTCTTAAGTAAGTAAATATTTATTTATTTATTTTATTTTAAAATATGGTAGGTACAGACAATATTATCTAGATGCTATTAGTTTAATAAGTACAAGCATATTTTATCGTTGACCGACGTCCAAGTATTGAATGAATATATTCTTATTTAAGAATGTATCATATAAGTGAAATTACGAGTACATACATGATACTAGGTACTCTATTTTTTTTTTGCATTATATTTGGAATAAATGATAAATGATTTGTTTATTTCACGTAAGACAATTTGTGTCACTGAGAAATCAAACTCTACCACCGGTTCGGAAAACTCTACTACCTACCTAATCTTCTACTGAGAAGAGCCGGCAAGAAAGTCAGCAGTTGAAAAGAAAAATGTTAAAAAATGTAATACAATTGATTCGTTACATCAAGTATTTACACTGAGTTGTGGGCTGCGGGATGCGAAGCCGGTTGCTTCCATGCAGCACAGAGCTTTGCAGAAATTCTAGAAGGATCTAAGACCTGCACCTATCTTTAAATGGCATGAACCAATGTAGAGCGCTATTCCTAAAATTCGCAACTTTAGTTATTAGGAAAGCGGCTAGAGCCAATTAGCTAGGGTGCCTTAACCGTACCTGTGTACCCTAACTCCTTAAGCGGTGTGGCTATAGCATGCTTAGTGTAGTATAAGTGACTAAGTACTTACTAAACTAGCAATTCATTTGTTGGAAACAGTGTCCGCTTCTACAATAAGCTCCCAGAAGACATGTTGAAGATGTCTCTGAATAAGTTCAAAGTTAATGTAAAACGTAAACTCATTGGAAAATCCTATTACCATGTGAAGGATTACTTAAATGACAAGGAAGCTTGGCAATAATTTGCTCTAATGGCTCTGATAGTTCCTTAGTTAAGATAATTTGTGAGATGGTAATAATAATAAAAAAACCCAGCTGAGTTTGTTGTGGGCTCTTCTCAGACCAGGGCGCGTTTGGAACCCTCGTAGCTTTAGTTTTAACTTTTATGATACCGTAACAGATTATCACCATCATATTTTTATTTAACTGGACGTCAATAAGTGTAGTGTATCTACCTAAATTGAAACACGAAATTGAGCTCTAATTCAATGCTGTTATGGTTTATTTTACTTTGACGCCGAACTTTGACGATTTGATCGGCCATTCTTACATAATCGGGGGGCAGGATAGTAGGACAGCGAGTAAGTAGACAGTGGACCACGCGGACTTGACTCATCATCATGACTCATCGTCATGACTTATGACTTGACTTGACTAAGTATTGAGTAGTATTAAAAGCTATGTATGTATCGCCTCCGAGTTTGAGGGCCCACGGTCCCCGGGCCCCGGTCCCTGGTCCCCGGTCCTCAAATTCGGGGCCTCATTGTAGTCTCCGGTAGTAGATATGGTTTTATTGTTATTTGTAAATTGCATAATTGGGTCCGTATTATTATTGTATATTGTCACAGTTCAAGGCTGTGATATTGTGTCGTGTACTATTATTGTATGGTCGTATTGTTATTGTATTGTGTATAATTGTTGTAAAAAAAAAATACCCAATATTAAGCCGAGCTGGCGCGCAGCTTATACTTAGTATCAAATATGGTAGTGTATAATGGTAAAAGTAAATTTCAATAGGCCCAATACAAACAGAGTAACAATGTATATAAGCTTAATTTATGATAGTGGAAATGTATATAAATCGATATAATGATATAAGAATTGTATTAGCATAGTTGAAATAATAAAAGGAACAAAAGTTGTTGCAAAAAAAAAAAAGGTAGAGCGCCTCGAGAGCAAAAAAAATAAGTTAATTTAAAATTACTTATTTACCATTATGATTGTGGAAATTGAAACGTTTCCGATTGATGCTTGAATCTATAACTATCTAGAACAATATTCGGTTTTCTTTCCTATCGCAGAAAATACTATACCTAACGAATTTAGATTAAAGATCTAAAAAGCACATATTAGAATTCGATGTTATTTAATGTACAGTTTTGTGACAAAACACTTTCAAAACTCGCTAGTTTAAAAAATAAAAATAAAGTAGTAAGTAGTTAGCCCTTAAAATATAAAAAAACTTATTAATATTTTCCAATGTACTTACCAACTTACATAAATAAAAATTAATTAACAAAAAATGCATACATGCTTTTCATAATATTAACAGCAAGGACACGATTAAACCCCTTTAAAGAGGCCCCTAAAAAAAATTGCCTATTCAAAAGCGACCTCACAGAGCGACCTCGACGACTTACCTGTACTGTAATTACAATTTCAGTTCCAACACAAAACACGCCCAGCCGCTGAAAATCCGAGCATTACACAGGTCACGACACTAAAAAGAACCCAATTCCAAAACTCGACACACAAAAGTACCTAGGAATAAAGGAAAAAAGTCAATTCATAATTTCAAATTTCGAACCATCGCGTGATTTTTTACGTCGCGTGTTCTTGTCGCGGATGAAATTCGACTACATTTTTTGTCGTGTTTATATATTTTTGTCGCGGGTGAAACGGGCGCGTGTGACCGCCGGAACGCACCCCATAACACTGGATCTGACTCTGAGG
This sequence comes from Erebia ligea, assembly GCA_917051295.2. Lineage (NCBI taxonomy): Eukaryota > Metazoa > Arthropoda > Insecta > Lepidoptera > Nymphalidae > Erebia > Erebia ligea. The sequence continues at coordinate 1,054,363 of OU785234.1, read as the reverse complement.
GGTAGGAAACCCCTATTTCGATACTACGCGACCAAAGAATAAGCATGTTACAGAATGGACATACGGCGAGATACGAGTACGTTTTGGTTTTAACTGTAATAATAACCAATCGTCCTGTAAAGAAGAAAACGAGTGTGCTTTAGACCACACGACTGAAGTAAAACTTCTTTAGCTCCATCTATATGTATGTATCTTCACTCCCTCTCAACTTCCGTTCGCATCGCCCGATCACACTTTTCGTAACGCATTCACCAGCTTACTCCCCAAGTCAAGCGTGCGTACAGAAGTTTTACTTCAAAAATCTTTGTACAGGCTAATCAAGGTTATGTTAGACGTTACAGATTTACAGGGTTACAAAAAATACCTCTCCCGATTGCATATTCGTAAATACCCGACGAGTTATCCGTGTAGTAAACATCGATATATATGTAATGGTCCCTTTCATAGGACTTTTTCTTTCGACTTGTAGGGCATGCCCCTCACCCCAATAGAGCCTGTCCTCGTCCCCGCCATAGCGCTGTCCCGCTTTTCAGACTAGATGGCGTTAGTAAAATTAGTCCACATTCTTTGTTTGACAGGGCCCGTCTATGTAAATTGTTGTCGTTGATTTTAAACGTAATAATAACCAATCGTCTAGTAAATAAGAAAATCTTTGTACAGGCTAATTAAGGATAAGTTAGACGTTACAGATTTACAGGCTTACAAAAAATACATCTCCGGTTGCATATCCGTAAATACCCGACGAGTTATCCGTGTAGTAACCGATTATTGTAACTGCCGCACTAGGGGTACAGGTTATCCCGCTCCCATCTTAGACTGCATCATCACTTACGAGTACCATCAAGTGAGATCGCAATCAAGGGCCAACTTGTAGTAAAATAAAAAAAAAGTTAAGTTTTTATTTCACCTGAAACTTTCATAAAAATTAAATAAGCTGTAGCACTACACAATCTTTGACCCGTTTGACCGGGCGTGCGAAAGGGACGGCACGTGGACGTCCCTATTGAGTAAAAGAGACGGCTACATTGGCGACTGAAACCGTATTTGAATAGGCTTTCTTTCAGCTGAAATAAAATATGAGTATCGAAGTGTTGTGCGCGTTTCGAATCATTTCGATACTAGCTGATTCCCGCGACTTTGTCCGTGTGGAGTAAGTTTGTTTAATTCCCACGGGAAATCCTTATTTTTTTTGAAATAAGTTACATCACTTACAACTATTGATCCTTCTTTTTATTGTGTACTAGCTGTCGCCCGCAACTTCGTCCGCGTGGTATGAGGTTTTTCGATTCCCGCTGGAACTCTTAAATTTTCCGGGATAAAAGTTGCCTATGTTTTAATCCAGGTTATAATCTATCCCCATTCCAGTAGTTTTTGCGTCAAAAAGTAACACGTACACACATACAAACTTTCGCCTTTATAATATTAGTGTGATTTTGAATTAACCCGGTACATACTTGCGTTGTGATAGTATATATTTTTATCCACTACAATTTAGCCCTTGACTGCGATCTCACCTGATGGTAAGTGATGATGCAGTCTAACCTGTCAGGGGCATGGCAGTTATAATATTAAACCCATACCCCTTCGGTTTCTACACGGCATCGTACCGAAACGCTAAATCGCTTGGCCTTCGTCGCTTCGTCTTTGCCAGTAGGGTGGTAACTAGCACGGCTAACACTGCTGCTAACACGGCTGAAGCCTCGCACTAGACCAGGGAATATTCAGAAATTATAAATTCCAAATTAACCCTGCCGGGGATCGAACCCGGGACCTCCGCACGTTAAGACAACAGCGCTTAACACTGCGCCACGGAGGTCGTCCAAATTTCAGCCAAATCCGTCCAATAGTTTTTGCGTGAAAGAGTAACAAACACACATAATATTATGTACAAACTTTTGCCTTTATAATATTAGTGTGATTGTAAATTAACCCCGTACATACATAAGCCTATTAACGTCCCACTGCTGGGCACAGGCCTCCACTCTCATAGGAGAGAGGGAATTAGAGCTTAGACCTACCACACTGTTCCAATGCGGGTTGGCGGGCTTTAACGACTATTATCATGTTAGTGATAATAACCGGGACCGACGGCTTAACGTGCTCTCCGAGGCACGGGGTGACACACCACCAACTTCATAACTCCGAGCTAGTACTGAGAATTTCTAGTCAGAAAAACCCAACACTTAATTAAGGTATTGGATAGAATCAGGCGTTACTTTGCGGAAGTTCATGATTTAGCAAGAAAAGGTTACAATTATTTGGCGGATTATAGCAAAATAATTGTAATCTTTTCTTACTTAATTAAGGCCCGACCCGCGGGACTCGAACTTCGGGACCTCGTCGTCCGCAGTCGAACATGCTAACCACTAGACCAACGAGGCAGTTCTGCTTCAAATTCAAAATTCAAAATTCAAAAGTTTTTTATTCAAATAGACTTTTTACAAGTGCTTATGAATAGTCGAATGAATCTACCACTGGTTCGGAATGCCATTCCTACCGAGAAGAACCAGCAAAAACACGGCGGTTGCTCTTTTGAAAAAAAAAAAATTACAATTTCATTAATTTGTAATTACATAAGTAACCGCTGTCCTTAGCATTGCTGGAGCGATTCAATTCCATGCTCCTTTGTCATTTACGTAATCTTCAACAGTATAATAAGCTTTTTTCAGAAGCATACTTTTAATGGACTTTTTAAACTTGTGTAAAGGCAAGCTTAAAATAGGTTGTGGAATTTTGTTATAGAATTGAATGCTCATTCCCACGAATGACCTTCGGACTTTCTAGAGGCGGAGCGATGGAGTCACGAGCCTATGGCGGTTTCTAGTTGGCCTATCGTGCAGATCGCATATTCTTTTGTAATTTTGAATGTGCTGTTTTATAGTTTATAGTTTTACAAGCGGTATATTATCGTCACATAACCGCAAGTTTTCGCTGAAAATTTACTGTTACATAACGACGTTGTTAATCGACCATAATCGATGGAATTGTTGAATTTACGGTCCGCCATTAAACGCGGACCATCGACAGCTGGAATATTCGCTCCAATGTGGCGTGAGTCTTAAATAATAAAATATTATTATTGGTTTAAAAATTGTTTACTGTAGTGATAATAATAAATTAAAAAACGTCCTGCCGACCGAATTTCAGCTACGATGGTCGATATCCACTGAGATTAGATAGATAGATAAATTATTTATTGCCACACAAACAAAGACATAGTAAACAAGATTAGATTCCCTTACTCTCATAAAGGATGGTAATTCGACACAACGGGAGAGAGACCGACGGAGGACGCGCCATTCATAACTGTAACCATACTGATTTTGATGAAATTTGGTAGCCGTGACAAGTGCTTTTGAATCGTCGAGTGCGAAAATTTAAACTTTTAAAAATAAAGGGGTTTGCTCGTAGAACCTCGTTGTATCGAACCTACAATAATAGGGATGATGCCTATATTAAAAAAAAAAAATCTAACTGATTATTAAATAGAGGGTCTTCCAAAAGACCTAAAATTCACATCCTCGGTTAGTTTTAAGTTTGATAACCATTTTAAAATATAGATTAAAGAAAAGTGCGTTGAAATTTTATGACGTCACAACTGTGAATTTCATACAACTTCCATACGAGAAGTGCGTTTTTAAGTTTGATAAAGAGTTGCTGATTGGATTGAGTTATCATCATCCCTATTGTTTTTCATTAAAAGTAGCTAATAACCGCTCGTTTTAACCCCATTTTTTTCAGATATATTCAACTCTATTTTGGTCATAACTCTCGTGTCTGCAGAGGAATTCAACCCGTACACGAAAACGGTTCCCGAACCGCAGCTCAATTGGACTTTCAAGGATTACATACAAAAATTCAAACCGAGTAGAGTCTGGAGCGAGATGGAGGATCAAAATAAACAAAACGGTACCTAAAGTACTATGAATACCAATAAAATTCAATATCACTTGCTATAACTCTCTCCGCGTCGTGTTTCTCATTGCTGAGGGTCGTGACCCCATTCCACTAATCACATAATGGCAGGGGTTTTTGGCATTATTATGCGGTTGTTCGCAGGTCCTTCCGCGTACGACTAGTAGGTAGAGTCGTATTAGTTTTAAGAGTAGGTACTATTTTAACTCTGAGGTGACTAACGATTATTATCAGATTCAGATTCAGATTCAGATTCATTGTTGAACATAGATGTTAGTTTTACAGAAAGTATCATGTATTCTACCAAGGTGTGGTGTACAAATATATTAACTTATTAAATTACAATTATTTATGTTATTATTAAATTATTATTATTATTATTCTTACTAAGTAACATACATAACACCATGCAATGACCCATGACACATCCATAATGTCGCCTTTACGTCCAACATTAAAATACATATAAATAACATAATTAATAAATTTAAACAAAAAACAAGGTGTAACGCCGACGGCTTAACGTTATTATCAGATGTTAGTAACCGGGACCAGAGAGTAGATATACCAGGGTAGAGAGTCAACTCCATACTTAAGCAAAAAGCATTCAAAAAATCTGCTTATCATAACTGGTACGCCATCAAGAACAATAAACAAGAACTACAGCGATGTTAAGCAGATTTTTTAAATGCTTTTTGCTTAAGTATGGAGTGGACTCTCTACCCTGGTATATCTACTCTCTGTCGGGACCGACAAATTCCAAAGTCGGTCACCCATCCAGTTACTGACTTGGGTCAACGTTGCTTAACAATCGCGATCGACTGGCGCTGTCGCAACTAGGCCACTCGATCCTCTTCCTATAAATGTGAAGGAAAATATCGTGAGGAAATCCATGCCTGAGAGTGCACCAAAATGTTCTGGTCTGTGGAATTTCCCGCCGGCCTACTACGAGTACCACAGAATAGTAGTACGTTGTAATACTACGTAGCACGAGTCTCCCTTCCCTCCCTTCCCTTCCCTCCCTTCCCTTCCCTCCCTTCCCTTCTCTCCGTTTGTCACAATGCGAAGGGTTTAGCCAGGCCAGACTTCATGTTTGCATGATATGTTTTCCTACGCCCTTATAGCAATTAGCAAGAGGAAATAACGAAAAAGCAAGTTAGCAAAGGATAAGATTGTGAGGAAACCTACTTCATACTTGCCTGCGAATCGAACCCTGACCACCCAAACAGGAGTTCGAACATCAAAACCATTAGATGCACCACTACAACAGAAAAACCACGATCTTTTATTTAAATAATTTTCGACCTTAAAATATTATGATTTCTTCAGAAGTATACCTTTACATAACGTGGAATATGTAGGTATCTATGTGAGGTTTTTTTTATTCCACCACAATTTCGAAATGCCTTATCAGATTTGGATTATCATTTGGGGTATCATTAGAATCCTTACATCCTCCCGAGTGACATTGGATATAGTTTTTTTTTTCAATTCAATGTGGCTGTGCAGTCATGTGTTTTAATTTATGCTTATTTACAGGTGTCAATAAAACTTTGAAAGAGGAATTCCAGAACATATACAATCGGATAGACGAAACCGATGAGCTATTAAACCTGACGGTCCGGAACGGTGACCCTAAAATGGTGCTGAACAAAGATGGCCGCCGGTGGAAACCGCCCGGCAACATAGTCCCCAACAGATTCGACAGATTCAGCATCAGGCGCAGGCTGTTGGAATTAATGAAGCAAGCTATATATCAGGTGGTCTAACTTAAAAAGATATCTGCAGTGAGATCGCAGTTAGGGGTTAATTTGTAGTGGAAAAAATCCGTTAAAGTACGAGTCAGACTCACGCACAAACGCTTCCGTACGATATAAATTATTTTAGTAAACAACAAGAAAGATGTCATTACGACACGTAACCCTGTGAAATACTGGCTTACATGTAGCGCTAAACTGGTAGCGCGTGTCAAACAATTCGATACTCTACGAGAACGGAACCCTAATTAACAATTTTCGGATTTTTTCCTATACTTGTGCTGTGAGACCCGCGCGGGAATCGAAAATAAGCATAATACACGCGAACGAAGTCGTGGGTATCATCTAGTAAGGAATAATTTTTAAATCTCAATTCTCACGCAATTAGATGTTAGATGACGCAAGCTAAATAATTAATCTTACTTATTAGCCCATAGGCTAGAATCTAGATGGTAGTAGACAATAAAGTTGCCATTGTAAAATTGTAATGGAACTCTATTGTAAGGAAAAAAATTGGCAGTCGTAGGTAGGGACTGCCGATAGAAGTTAAACGAATATTTAAAACTTTAAAACTAAGGGATTAAAGTTTAATTACGAATGTAGTATATTTATATTTAAGACCTGTTGTCTTCGTAACAACGCGAGCATGTCGGTGTTCGCAAGCATGTTGCTGTTCGCGAGCATGTCAGAGCGAGCATGTCGGTGACGGTAATGCGAATCCACAAGTTTACCCCCTACTAAAAATAACTAAACGCGGCTTAAGAAGTTTTCACTTCAAAAAACCAAAAAAAAAACTCACGCGAGTGATCATGATTACAGGCGAGAAACAAAATGGTAATGATGCAATTGATAAGGGAGAAGTATCGCACGCAGTCGCTATACAAGATGGGCTTCCTGATCAGCAAGACGGACATCACCTGCAAGATATTCGCCGGCTTTACGTACAAGGCCTACAAGATGTGTTCCAACGCCCGCCAGAAAGCTGTGCAGTCTGTTCCTCTTATAGGTAGGTCAACAGATGATAAGGGGAAAGTACCGCACGCAGTCGCTATACAAGATGGGCTTCCTGATCAGCAAAACGGACATCACCTGCAAGATATTCGCCGGCTTTACGTACAAGGCCTACAAGATGTGTTCCAACGCCCGCCAGAAAGCTGTGCAGTCTGTTCCTCTTATAGGTAGGTCAACAGATGATAAGGGGAAAGTACCGCACGCAGTCGCTATACAAGATGGGCTTCCTGATCAGCAAGACGGACATCACCTGCAAGATATTCGCCGGCTTTACGTACAAGGCCTACAAGATGTGTTCCAACGCCCGCCAGAAAGCTGTGCAGTCTGTTCCTCTTATAGGTAGGTCAACAGATGATAAGGGGAAAGTACCGCACGCAGTCGCTATACAAGATGGGCTTCCTGATCAGCAAGACGGACATCACCTGCAAGATATTCGCCGGCTTTACGAACAAGGCCTACAAGATGTGTTCCAACGCCCGCCAGAAAGCTGTGCAGTCTGTTCCTCTTATAGGTAGGTCAACAGATGATAAGGGGAAAGTACCGCACGCAGTCGCTATACAAGATGGGCTTCCTGATCAGCAAGACGGACATCACCTGCAAGATATTCGCCGGCTTTACGTACAAGGCCTACAAGATGTGTTCCAACGCCCGCCAGAAAGCTGTGCAGTCTGTTCCTCTTATAGGTAGGTCAACAGATAATAAGGGGAAAGTACCGCACGCAGTCGCTATACAAGATGGGCTTCCTGATCAGCAAGACGGACATCACCTGCAAGATATTCGCCGGCTTTACGTACAAGGCCTACAAGATGTGTTCCAACGCCCGCCAGAAAGCTGTGCAGTCTGTTCCTCTTATAGGTAGGTCAACAGATGATAAGGGGAAAGTACCGCACGCAATCGCTATACAAGATGGGCTTCCTGATCAGCAAAACGGACATCACCTGCAAGATATTCGCCGGCTTTACGTACAAGGCCTACAAGATGTGTTCCAACGCCCGCCAGAAAGCTGTGCAGTCTGTTCCTCTTATAGGTAGGTCAACAGATGATAAGGGGAAAGTACCGCACGCAGTCGCTATACAAGATGGGCTTCCTGATCAGCAAGACGGACATCACCTGCAAGATATTCGCCGGCTTTACGTACAAGGCCTACAAGATGTGTTCCAACGCCCGCCAGAAAGCTGTGCAGTCTGTTCCTCTTATAGGTAGGTCAACAGATGATAAGGGGAAAGTACCGCACGCAGTCGCTATACAAGATGGGCTTCCTGATCAGCAAGACGGACATCACCTGCAAGATATTCGCCGGCTTTACGTACAAGGCCTACAAGATGTGTTCCAACGCCCGCCAGAAGGCTGTGCAGTCTGTTCCTCTAATAGGTAGGTAGAATAGAATAGAATGGAATCGAATGGAATGAAAGTTGACATTTGTTACAGCTCCAAGGGACCGTAGACATTAATTTCAACTAAGTATTTGATATTAATTTTAACTTGATCCCACGCGTACCCGAGACCAAGGGCGTTGACAGACAGACAGACAGACGGACGGACATCGAAGAGATCCTATAAGGGTTATTTTTTCCTTTTGAGGAAGAACCTTTACGTAGAGGGATAGGTTGCACTATCCCTGTACGTAATGATTGTTGCATTCTCTTACATGCCCAAGCAACTACAAGATATTTCTATTGGTAAGGGCCCAGGTTTCTCTCTGCGTCGTATTCCTCATTAGTCATTACTGAGGGTCGTGACCCCTTTCCATTAATCAAGTAATGGTATGAGTTTTCTTGGGTTCCGACGTCCTTCCGCATACCACTCGACTAAGAGTTTTAAAACTCTTAGGTTTTTGTAACGATTATTATCAGATGTTAGTGATAATAACCGGGTCCGACGGCTTAACGTGCTCTCCGAGGCACGGAGGAAACGAAAAGGCCAAATTTGAGCCTTCAAATTCGGTCACCCATCTAGTTACCGAATTAGGTCAACGTTGCTTAGCAATCGCAATCGACTGATATGCATTGTCACAACTTACTTAGTTGTGACAATGCATATCAGTCGACTTCAGTCGACGTCGGTCACTCGTCGACGTCGGTCACTCGTCCCTCAAGGGCCCAGGTATCACACGTCAATCATTTGTGATTACAGACTTGTTGGAAGCCAACGAGCGCCAGCTGGACCTCTGGTTCGACGTGGACCTGCTGGTGGACCTGATCATAGCCAACCACGACAACTGCAAGAAAATGCTCAACCAGGTCTACTCCAACAGGAAGCACGCTTGGAAGTTCATCGACTAGCATTACATTAAATTGAAAAAAATAGTTGTTTGTTAATTGGCGCGAGTCTTTTATTGAATACCAAGCAACGTACCAATCATACTTTACTTACTAATATTATAAATGCGAAAGTGTGTTTTTTTTTTTATATATAGGCTAGCGCTTGGCTGCAATCAGACTTGCTTGCAAGTGGTGATGCAGCCTAAGGTGGAGCGCGCTTGCCTAGAAGATGCCTATTCACTCTTGATTTGAAGGTACCTATATTAAAAGAGGAACGGAAAATGGAATAGGAATACGGTATGTTGGTTTGTCCTTCAATCACGCCGCAACGGAGCAACGGATCGACGTGATTTTTGGCATGGGTATAGTTGAGGACCTGGAGAGTGACTTAGGCTACTTTTTATCCCGGAAAATTAATGAGTTCCCGCGGGAATCAAAAAAACTTAAACCACGCGGACGAAGTCGCGGGCATCAGCTAGTAAATAATAATCTGTTGAAGAATCTACAAAAGCCGTTTCTTAATGATACCTCACTTGATCTTGTAACTCTATTTTAAACTCTTCTTTTGAAGGTTTGGTACCTACTTTATATTATTACTAGCTGATGCCCGCGACTCCGACCGCGTGTTTTAAGTTTTTTTCATTCTCTCGGGAACTCCTTAATTTTCCGGGATGAAAAGTAGCCTATCTCACTCTCTAGGTCCTCAACTATACCCACACCAAAAACCACGTCGATCCGTTGCTCCGTTGCTGCGTGATTGAAGGACAAACCAAAGAACCAACAAACCATCAAACCAACAAACAAACACACTTTCGCATTTATAATATTAGTATGAAGTATGATTACTAGCTGATGCCCGCGACTTCGTCCGCGTGGTTTAAGTTTTTTTATTGTACAGTCCTATCTTTTGATACCTATTACCCATATCAAGGGAATCGAACGCCCGACCATCCGAATAAAAGGCCGGACGTTTGCACCACAAGGCTATCAGCGCTCTGAGGATAATTGCTTCGTATAATTGATTAATTTGAAGCTTATTTAATTTAATGGACGGTTAATTTTGAGTTTAAAACGTTTATTACAGTAGTATTTTAGGTGGTGGTAGGTATAATACCAAAAGCCAATAGAAAAAATATATAAAGAAATATGAAATATGGTCATGATTTTAATGTTTTGTATTATGTCATACGTTGATGCCAGTAAGTTAATTTTAAGTTTTAATTACTATGAAAAATATTGGAAACATAAATTCAGTGTAGGTAGGTACTATCTTCTGCAGTGTAGTGAAAGCTAAGTCGTTTTTTTTGGTTGCCGGCAACACTAAATAGGTAAATAATTCTTAACGAAAAAACCCAAAAAAAATTATACTCGATTTTATACTCTCATTTTTTTCTAGACGGACTCTACCTATACAATGGCCTCAGCTACGAGTAGTATCAATTTAATTTTTAATTAATATCGTTTAATGATTAATTTATTCTAGGTTCTCCGCCAGATTATCCCGAAGATGACAACGAAACGTTTACAGTGCATGTTTACGACAATTTCTTTGGCTTGGAAAACCTCAAGTACGGTGACGTGACCAAATTGGACGATTTGTTTCTACCCCCGCTGGACAGTGGAGAAAGTGAAACGGACGATATAAAGGGTGAGAAATCAAATCAAATATTTTTATTCGAGTAGACTTTTGAAATGAAATGATTTATTTATTTCATGTAAGACATCTTGTGTCACTTATGATAAGTCGTAAGAATCTACCATTTTAACAAGTGCTTTTAGTTGAGTGAATCTACCACTGGTTCGGAATTCTCTTCCTACCAGAACCAGCAAGGAACTCGGTGGTTGCCCTTTTGAAAGAATAATTTACAATTACATCAATGTAAGGGCTAACTTGTAGTGGATAAAAAAAAAAAAAAAAAAAAAAAAAAAAAATGTGTATAAGTAACCGCAGTCCTAAGCATTGCTGGAGCGAGTCATATCCATGCTCTTTTATCTTTTATACATATAAACCTCAACAGTATAATAAGTTTTTTTAAAAGACGACTCCCCGGCGCAATGGTGAGTGCTGTGTCACTCTCCAGGTCCTCAGCTGTACCCATGCAATCCGTTGATTCGTTGACCTGGTTGCGGCGTGATTTAAGGACAAACCAACAAACAAATACACTTTCGCATTTTTATTATTTGTACGATTAGTTAAGATTACGATCATTGGTATGATGATGTGATGCTTCTAGATATTTAAAACTGGTGGGCCGTACTGCCAACGCTTAAAGCAATACCTAAGCAATATTACTCAAAATGACAGTTAGATGTCACGTACCTTGACGTTCCTAAAATAAGGATTATTATTCTAAAACACGAAAGTCAACAATATGGATTTAAGTGCTAACAACTTTGAGGAAAACTTTGACAAAACTCTACTTTATAGATGAGCAAGAGTTGACTAAGAGAAAAGAAGAAGTTCTAAACTTTGAAGAGGATTTCGATATCTTGCGACCCGAAGCCATGACACCTGATGTTTTAGAGTACAATGACATTACCAAGATTGTCCAGAACGAAACCAGAAGATACAGGGGCCAATGGCGTGGTCATACGGATCATGAGGACTTGGGGTGGAAGAAGTGGTATAACAAGAAGTTTGGCACTAACCGAAATTGGCCTTTTGAGAAAATTAAAAAGGATAGAATGTCCAACATGCAGTTACAATGGCTCGTGCATACGAGGTTAGCACACAATACTAAGGCGTCAGACACGAAACTAGCGACGGCGACAGCGGGGCGATGGGGTCCGAGAGTTGGCGACGAATTTTGGGATGGTCCTTTAAGCAAGCTGAAATTGTGAACAAATATAATTTTGTCCATTGGCGAATCCAATCCTGCTAGTCTGGTCTCCGTTTGCGGTTATTTCGATACTGCGCAGAGAAAAAACAAAAAAAAACCAAAAACAAGAAAACATCAAAAAAAAAAACAAAAAAAAACATTTTTTTTGGCAAATTGATTTTTTATCTTTAAATTTAGTACTTATAGAATTCGAAAATAAAAATCCCAGACGTTTTTGTCGGTTATAAAGTACGTATTACCAGACCTCTTCAAAATTCTTCCCAAAATAATAAAAATCCCAGACGTTTTTGTCGGTTATAAAGTATTAGGTACCAGACCTCTTCAAAATTCTTCCCGAAATTCGTCGCCAGCTCTCCGACTAATCGCATCGCCCCGCTACCGCCGTCGCCCCGCTACCGCTAATTTCGTGCCCGTACACTAAGACCCTGTACTACGCGAGCGATCAACGCGACCACGCGACTCGATACGATGCGACGCGACAATTGGGTATTTGACAACTATTCAAATAAATAAATTTGTATCTAGGGATTATTAAATAAAGGATCTCCCAAAAGTCGTAATATATGGAGGAGATCACATAGTGATAAGACCGCCTTTGTGCTCTTTGTTTTTTATACTTGTTTATATCTTTATGTTTGTGTGGCAATAAAGAATTTATCTATCTATCTATGATGTTACAGAATAGCGGTCAGAAAGGCCATGGCGCTAAAGAAAGACCACATACGGATAGACAAGCGGTACAAGATCGGGTACCTCATAAGTAGGCTGCGGATCATCAAACACGAGCAGCAAAAGATCACCAGCTTTGCGCAGGCGGTGGACAAGGTCAGGCACTCCCGAGGTCTGACCGCCTTGCTCAAGTTTTATGAAAAGATGGTGCGATACGACGTGGACATAAAGGTGAACTATTGGAAATTGAAATCCTCATATTACGAACATAATATGTGGAGGCATGTAGTTTTAACGTCAAAAATGGGCATTCTGGTGCTATTTTGGCCGTGATCTTGTCCGCCATCTTGAATTAATCTTACCATTATTTTAATACAGTGTATACCTAATCATCATGTAGAGTTTCTCATGCTCAAAAACATATAACTACACACTTTCCTGTGACTCAGGGGGCCTTAACAGCGCCGATTTTGGATTTCAGCGCCATATTGGCCGCCATTTTGGATATCTCGCTTCCTGTCAGGATTTCGCTCGAGCAATCGGCAAATTCGGATTCAGGAGGGTCAAAATTGGGGGAAAAGACCAGTTGCACAAAAGTAATATGATTTGCTTCTAAAAATATTCTGTTCGGACTATAAGAATGGGCTGGGCACATCTAGTTCATATTTAACCGATAGGCGTTGGGGTCCCAAGGTGCTTGAGTGGCGTTCTCGCACCGGAAAGCGCAGCGTTGGACGACCTCCCAGAAGGTGGACGGACGAGAGGACATTACTTGTTTAATATCATTTCCATGATACCTATCTATAATTTCCGTTTGCTTATTACGATAAAAATTATCTCTCTGTTTCATGTAAAGGACACGGTGCGCTTTATCCAGGCGCTCGACAAGGAGCCCATTCCTACGACACTTGATGACCCAACGAGTACACCCATCCCATAGACTATAGAGGGTCCGCAGAACGGAAGACCGCAATGCCCATACTGTCAACCCAGATCATAAAATATTATACAGTCACTCCAACTTATCAGGCCCGGTCAAAAGTAGAACTATTTCTTTTTGACTGTTTAGTTTTTGCTTATAAACACTAAGGGTGTGTTCCGAAATACGCTGCGAGCACTGAAGTCCCCAGAAAGAGCACTGAACAGTGCTCGCAGTGCTTATATCGGAACATCCACTAAGATAACACTAAATACGATAACAGCGACGTTGTGACCGGGACAGATAAGTTTGAGGGAATATAAGTCACACACACAACATAGTCATAAATAGTATAAAATGCTTTATTCAAGTACTATCGTTATGTCATATTAGAGTTATAATTGGGTACATATTAATTATTAGGTACAGCAATTTACATCAATTGATAAAAAATAAAAATATACAATAAAATTAGCTTCAATATTGTTACATTCACGTAGGTAAGAGTCGCCTCTACGGCGCGTAGGCGTCCTCCAATTAATCTCGGATGTATTTCTGCTTTAGCTTCTATCATCCCATCTGCCCCCCGATTGTGTAAGGAAATCATAATCGTAATCGTTTGTCAAATGTATAATTCGACCTGTTTAAGGAGTTCATAGATTCCTGCACGTCAAAAAGCATGTATGATATCCTTAAACAGTTCGAGTAATACGTTTTAAGATGTCAAATGATCACGATTTGCTTAGACAATTGGGCCTCTGGCCCGCATTTCTCTGAGACGATGTCTCGTCATCTTTTCCTTTAGCGGAAGGAACAACTGGGGCCATACTGCCAACGCTTAAAGTCATAGTATTTCATTAGTGAGTCGCAAATTGCAAGTCTTCGAACAGTGCGTGTTGCCAGTGATGACCTATGGATGCGAGACTTGGTCACTAAGTATGGGCCTCATAAGAAAGCTCAAGGTCACTCAGCGGGCGATGGAGAGAGCAATGCTTGAGGTTTCTTTGCGCGATCAAATCAGGAATGAGGAGATTCGCAGAAGAACGAAAGTAACCGACACTGCTCGACGCGTTGCGAAGCTGAAGTGGCAATTAGCGGGGCACATAGTTCGAAGAACCAACAGACGTTGGGGTCCCAAAGTGCTGGAATGGCGACCTCGCACTGGGAAGCGCAGCGTTGGCAGACCCCCTACTCGGTGGACGGACGACATCAGACGAATCGCAGGGAGCCGCTGGACCCAGGTGGCGCAAGACCGCGGCGTGTGGAAATCCTTGCAAGAGACGTCTGTCGGTTGATGATGGTGATGATGAATGCTATTAATATTTGCTTACAGCGTTGGCAGTATGGGACATGGAGCCAGTGAGGATGCCTTTTTTCTCATTTACATCAGAAATAGAGCACAAAATAAAATGAAAATGAAATGAAATAAAAAATGTGATAAACAGTCACGACTATTCTTTTATCTATCCAAAAGTCCAATCCAAAAAATCCAAATTTCAAAAGTCATTTTTAGGGTTCCGTACCTCAAGAGAAAAAGAGGAACCCTTTGGCTTATAGGATTACTTCGTTGTCCTGCCTGTCTGTCTGTCTGTCTGTCTGTCAACCCTCTTTTTCTCCGGAACGCGTAGAGATATCAAGTTAAAATTAATATCAAATAAGTTGATCTAGAATCATGAAAGGCAAGAAGACTCAGTCGCGGTTACGTTTTTTTTTATCCACTAAAAGCCCTTCACTGCGATCTCACCGCGGTAAGTGATGATGCAGTCTAAGATGATAGCGGGCTAACCTGTTAGAGGTATGGCAGTTATAATTAACCCATACCCTTAATCGATTTCTACACGGCATCGTACCGGAACGCTAAATTGCTTGGCGGCTCGTCTTTGCCTGTAACTGGTGGTAACTAGCCTCCTGGTACAGCCTCCCACCAGGCCAGACCTGAGAAAATTCAGAAATTATAAATTCCCAAATTGACCCTGCCGGGGATCGAACCAGGAATCGAACAGCGCTCAACACTGCTCCAGGGAAGTCGTCATAAAGTACGTACTCCTATATCTTGCTCTATTTATTACTACCTCTACGCCCACAGCCTACACGCAAACAGGACGTCTGCCGGGAAAAAAAAAAAGAAAGAAAATGAGCAGATTTACTGTTCCGTGGAAAAATATAACATTCTTTATGACAGGAGTAAAAGCGTGAGCGAAATATCAGCTCCGAAGGGATAGTGCGCAGACTGCGCTTTAGGTTATATCGCGGGCATTAACTACATAGTATCTCATCCATACTAATCAAATAAATATTATAAATGCGAAAGTTTGGATGGATGTATGGATGTATGGATGTATGGATGTATGATGTTTGTTACTCAATCACGCTCCAACGGCTGAACGGATCGGGATGAAATTTGACACAGAGATAGATTATTATAGTCTGGAATAGCACATAGGCTACTTTTTATCCCGGAAAATTAAAGAGTTCCCGCGGGAACCGAAAGACCTCAATCCACGCGGACGATGTCGCGAGCATCAGCTAGTAATATTATAAATGCGAAGGTGTCTGTCTGTCTGTCTGCCCATCTTTTCAACGGATATGAATGAAATTTAGTGCTTACAGTAATAGGCCCAACACATAAAGGACATAATAAAAGGACATAGGCTACTTTTATCCCGGAAAATTAAGTAGTTCCCGCGGGAATAAAAAAACTGAATTCACGCGGACAAAGTCGCAGGCATCATCTACTACTACTACAGCCCATTACGTCCCACTGCTGGGCACAGGCCTCCACTCTCATATGAGAGAGGGAATTAGAGCTTAGACCCACCACGCTGCTCCAATGTGGGTTAGCGGACATCATCTAGTTATGAATATTTATGATAATTAAAACGATAAGAACCTATCAAATGGACGATTACTAAAGATGAAAAATAATTAAAATGCGCATTTGTTTTCATTGTGATTTATTTTGTAATAATTTTATCTTAAATTAGAGTTAGCATAAATTATCACAGAAAACGAATAAAATAACAGCTGTTTTCATAAATAACATTTATAAGATAATTAATAATATCATTTAATTATTTAATAGACGAAATATACTAAATCGTTTTAAATATGCATAATTTTGTGTTGAAAAATATTGTATTTTATTTAATTGGTGAGTATTTTTAAAACATAGCTATTTCTAAAGCTTAAAATAATATATTCTCAATGTAAAACTTAGTTAAAATTTAGATCTTTTGCGGTCTCAACTAGGGGTAATTAAAAAGCTTATTATACTGTTGAATATTATGTAAATGATAGAGGAGCATGGGTTTGACTCGCTCCAGCAATGCTAAGGATAGCGGTTACTTATGTACCTACATAATATATATTATGGACTAGCTGATGCCCGCGACTTCGTCCGCGTGGTTTAATTTTTTGTTATTCCCGCGGGAACTTCTTAATTTTCCGGGATAAAAAGTAGCCTATGTCACTCTCCATGCCAAAAATCACGTCAGCGTGATTGAAGGACAAACCAACAAACCAATAAACCAACAAACAAACACACTTTCGCATTTATAATATTAGAGTATGATATAATAATAAAAATTTTTTTTTTAATAATTTTATTACAGTGCTTCACACACGAGGAAAGTTTCTAAACTTACATACATATCAAAAATTTTCGGAACCGGCAGGATTTGAACCTGCGTCTCTCTGGGAATCGCGCCCTGAGCGCCTGGACCACTCGGCCACGGTTCACTTATCTGCCGGTGACGAAATTTGAGATATGCATCCTTAATCCAGTCTTTTAACGCGACTGTTTATGCCATCCAGTAGCGACACATTGCAGTATCGAAACTACTTTCAAACAACGTACTGAACTTTTACGTACTTACTACTTACTTTACGTACTGAACAAATCAATCCTTCTCTCATTTAAGTTTCTTATATCGTATTTTCAGCTTGTATTACGACTTCAAGCTCCAGCGAAAGGGATGAATTCCCAAAAATCAACGACATTTTCAAGTCTCTATCGGAAGACCCTTCAGAGGAAACCATCACAAAGCCTCCCGACGTGGTGGTCAGAAACATTGACATTAACCTGGAAACCCTGAATATGAGTAATTTTCGGGAGAAGATGGAAGGGTACAGCAGTGAGTGAGGTCTTTTACATCCACTACAAATTAGCCCTTGACTACAATCTCTCCTCATAAGGGATCATCCATAAAGTACGTCACACGTTAATAGGAGGGGTCCTTTAAGTTTCGTGACGTCACATTTCAAAATCTTATGCATCCAAATTCTACCTAAGTGCTAAATGCCAAATTTGAACTATTAACGAAATACTTATAAATATTTCCAACTTTATGACAACTTATACAACTTTTTTTTTTCACAAGTCAGTGCTATGATTGTAATTTGTAACGTATGTGT
The DNA here is from genome assembly GCA_917051295.2 of Erebia ligea. NCBI lineage: Eukaryota > Metazoa > Arthropoda > Insecta > Lepidoptera > Nymphalidae > Erebia > Erebia ligea. The sequence goes on along the minus strand of OU785234.1, from coordinate 1,036,578 downwards.
TGTATATAAGCAACTGCTGAGTTTCTTGCCGGCTTTTCTCAGTAGAATTAATTTCCCAGCCGGTGGTAGAGTCCAGGTTGTCTTTCGTGAAATAAATAAATTATTTATCATTGATCATTTAACTTTTCACTTCTGCCGTGTGTAAATTGCACACAATTTTTAAAAAAAATTGTATGCATGACTTTAATTCATTAACCTAATTGAATCAAAATGTAATTTTTTTAATATTTATTATCTATGTCCCCCAGAGGCACTCAGCTCGAACAGCACAGACGACAACAATATGCTGGTGAAGCAGTTCAACAGCAGACGTCTGGCGTGGGCGGGCAGCTGGGCGGACTGGAAGCGCGCCAGCAAAGTGGTCCTGCATACCAAGCTCTACGACATGATGCTGCAGACCATTTACATGGCGAGGCACAAGATCAAGCAGGTCTTAAGCTTTTGTTACCTTTATCCACTACAAGTTAGCCCTTAAATGGTCTCATCTGGTGATGATGGTACGGAAATTGGGTATTTGACTACTAATCGTCGTCATCGTCGTCGTCTCAAGTCTCAACCTATAGACGTCGACTGCTGGACGGAGGTCTCCTGCATGGATCGCCACAGAGTACGGTCTTGTGCCGCTTGTTTCCAGCGGCTTCTAGCTACACGCTTGAGATCGTCCGTCCACCTAGTGGGGGGGTCGTCCAACGCTGCGCTTCCCGGTGTGAGGCCGCCATTAAGCTCTTTGAGACCCCAACGCCTATCAGTTCTACGAACTATGTGCCCCGCCCATTGCCACTTGAGCTTGGCGACTCTTCGAGCTATGTCGGTTACTCTGGTTCGCCTACGGATCTCCTCATTTCTAATTTGATCACGCAGGGATACTTCGAGCATAGCTCTCTCCATCGCCCGCTGAGTGACCCTGAGCCTTCTTATCAGGCCCATAGTTAGCGACCATGTTTCGGAGCCGTAAGTCATCTCTGACAACACGCACTGTTCGAAAACTTTCGTCTTCAGGCACTGAGGGATTTTGGACGAGAAGATGTCGCGCAGTCAAACTTGACTACTTGTCAAATTAATTAATTTTTTTTGATTATTAAATAGAGGATCTCCTAAAAGTCAAATGTTAAACTATCGATTAAAGTAAAAAAGTGCGTCGAGCTTTGATGACGTCGATGAATTCAGTAGGGCGATTGTCTAAAAATGACAGCTACAGTGTAACGATCGCAATCACCTTTAATTGGTTAAAATTCTTCCACTATTGACGCAGCAAAAATACCGTAAATTCAGTCAATCAAAACAATTGAGACTGTAACAATGGTTGATGCAGGTTTAACACAATCGCCCTGGTGTATTTCATATAAAATCGCATAGTAAGCACGCGTTTTAATGTTTGATAGAAGTTGCCGATTTAACTAGTTGTCAAATACCTTCATACCCCTAATTATTGGTTTCTTACGACTTGTTTGGCGGCACGTCTTTGCTGGCAGGGTGGTAACTAGCCACGGCTGCAGCAGACCGGAAGTCCAAACCAAAGAAAATTTGAAAAGGGTAGGATAGGGTACTAGGAATTTTGCTGCTGTACCCTTACTCTGAGATTGATCGAATTTAAAATACGGTCTCACTAAGTGAGGTGAATTACATATGCATCAAACTAAAATGAATCTTAATCTTATTAATTTAGAGCTCAATTTCGTGTATGCATTCACAGCTAGCGCTCCAAACGATACGTTTCGAAATTTGAATCGGTTGCACTGAATTTGTGGCTTTAAATCAAGAGTTTTTGGGTCCATTTTAGTTTGACTCAAATGTGATTCACCTCACTTAGTGAGACCGTATTTTAAATTCGATCAATCTCAGAGTAAGGGTACTGTACAGTCGTATTGTTGTTTCAGATAGAGAACGACCCGTACTACAACCCGACGGAGACGTCATACCGCATCGCGTTCCTGTACCGGAAGCTGCTGCGGCTCAACCGGCGGGTGATGGACGCATACACGACCATGAAGAGAAACAGAGGGAGGCGAGTGCAGTCCCACAAACTTATCTAACCCGGTGACAGCGACGCTACTCGCTATAATAACCGGAATAGCGACGTTGCCTTGACACACTACTTATTTAAATTTGAACTTAAGAGGATCGTCTAGTTGTAAATTTTCATACAAAAAGCGATAACGTTTTTCTTCCCGTAAATGTTGTTCAATTTTCATAATTTTTAGAAATGTTGCAGATACAATGAAGAACTATGCTCGTACGTTTTAATTTTAAAGAAATATTGCTTATGTTAAAAGTTATTAGCGTCTAAATATCCGTATTTATGACCTAAAAACTTCCTCGAGTATTTTAATTTTTTTTAATTTAACTAAACTAAAATACTAAAAAAATGAAACGTACGAGCCTAGATAAATAAGGGTGTACTGAATCTAATGAGACCAAAATTGTCTAATTTCGTAAACGTTTGGGGGGGTAAAAACGTTATCACCCGAAACAATATTTCAAGAATAAAATGTAGGCATATGCCTACTGGACTTGCAACTCTCTCTATCGCACGATACGGAGAAGGCAGCGAAGCGTTGTGAAACAGATAGCATTATTGAACATACCTACTCGCGTCGCGTTTCGTCACTATACGATCCTCAAGCACCAATGGAACAATTGTTTTAAGAAAAACATGGCTAATATTACTATTCCCTATTCTGTGCTAATATTGTGTCAGTGTGTGTAAGGTCCAATTAAGTGAGAAGACCGCGTTGTCACACCGTGCAATTTGTTAGGGCAAGTAACTATTAGGGTTATAGATTTAAAAAACACTTATTATCAGAAATAAACGGTTACAGATTGATTGGGTTACAGTATCGTTTCTGTTTCTGTTATAAGTGTTTTTGTTCAACAGTTTCAAAAAACAGTGTTTAAAACATTAATTATTGACGACCTCCCTGGCTCAGTGTTGAGCGCTATTGTCTTAACGTGGGAGGTCCCGGGTTCGATCCCCGGCAGTGTCCATTTGGGAATATATAATTTCTGAATTTTCTCTGGTCTGGTCTGGTCTGGGAGGCTTTGACCGTCGCTAGTTACCACCCTACCGGCAAAGACGCACCGCCAAGCGATTTAGCGTTTCGGTACGGTGCCGTGTAGCAACCGACTAGGGGTATGGGTTTAATATAACTGCCATACCCCTAACAGGTTAGCCCACCACCATTTTAGACTGCGTCATGACTTTCCATCCAGTGAGATTGCAGTCAAGGGCTAACTTGTAGTGGCGTAAAAAAAACTTAAGTATTTCGGTTACTGATAGATAGATAGATAGATAGATAAACTCTTTATTGCACACACTTAGAACAAGGACAATAAACAGATAGATTAAAAGATACAACAGAAGGGTGCAAAGGCGGTCTTATTGCTAAAGCAATCTCTTCCAGACAACCTTTGGGAGAGGAGATTAACAAACAAGAGCGCGGGATAGTGCAATGTCTAAAATATATTATAATAAATATATATACAAAAATACATACATATATATATACATACATACACATATATATACACACATAAATACATACATACATACATACAAATATGTATACATAAATACTAAATAATTATTTATTCTGATCTAATTATAATGTGTGTTAACTGAGTAAAATTTCTATCATGTGGCAAGTATAGAGTATAGATAATGGGCAGTTCAGTTGTCACACGCCCAACTGTTCGGCAGGAGGTGGCCGCTGGGGCGCTTCCTGACGCTGCACCACCGCGTGGCCAAGCTGCACATGGACTTCCTGTACCTGTGGTGGGTGATGGTGCGGCTCAACGAGCGCTACGAGTACCGCCACGGCATCCCCAACACCACGCCGCGCCCCGGACTCTACTACTACCCGCCCTAGCCTTACCTTACATGTGACACAATACATACAATATACAATTTGGATGTTGCCTATATCAGAAATAAATGATTATTTCATTAGTAGTACTTATCACTTTTTTAATTAATTTTTTTAATAATAATAATACACTTTCGCATCATACTAATATTAGTAAATAGGTATGATGCGAAATGATGTTAAAAAAGCGTACACTCGACCCCACAAAGGATTCCTGAACCTTGCGCATACGGTATAGGCTATAGCTATTAGCTACAGACGAGTCTTGAAAAAAGGACTGACAGACAGATGGACACACACACATTTTCGCATGTATAATAGTAGGTATGGATTTAAATTTCTATGTGCCTAATAAGTAGGTAATTATTTTTTATTAGCAAAATAAAATTTTAATTAAAACCCACCATTTGAATAGAACTTAATACCTAAATACAATACCTATATGAGTTTTTTGTTTCAATAATACTGCCATATTATGATAAACTCATTATTTACCAACTTAAACAAAAATGAGGAAGTTTTCAATTCGACGCATATTTTCTTTATCGTTTACTCTCTTTACCCGTAAGTATATGAGTGACTTACTGATGCCCGCGACTAACCGCGTGGATTGAGGTTTTTTGGTAAAAAGCCTATGTCACTCTCCGTCCTCAACTATATCCATGTCAAAAATCACGCCAACCCGTTGCTCCGTTGCGACGTGATTGAAGGACAAGCCAACAAACATTTTTTACTTTCGCATTTATAATATTAAGTATGATATCCCTAATATATATTTTTTTATATTTTCAGAACTTATTTACACGAGGTGTGAAGGTGTCTTTTCCAACGCATCCCTCGATAACAATCAGAATATAACAATTAACATATTAAAATCCAAAGTAACACTTAACACAACTGATGAAATAGACACAAAAGATTTGTACGAAATGTACCACAACAGTACAGAATCGATTGAAGACGACTATGCTGGCTTCAGCGCTCTGCATCCGGAAAAGGCTGAAGATTTGTACAGAATAGCCAAGAAGAAAAACTTAATGGCTGAAATACAGTTTAACAAGTAAGACGAATCTTCTTCTAGACTAAGTGCAAATCCAATTGACGATGATTTTTATTTGTAATCAGCTTTGTTGTTTGCACAAAAGAAGCGCTTCATTCCTCTTTAGGGTTCCGTACCTCAAGAGAATAAAAGGAACCCTTATAGGATCACTTCGTTGTCTGTCTGTCTATCAACCAACTCTTTCTCGGAAACGCGTTGACGTATCAAGTTGAAATTGATATCAAATACGGCTTGCTTACTTGCTTGGCTACGGTTCCTTGGAGCTGTCAAAAAGCAAGCTTATTATAACGCAATCAAATGATACGGCCGTTTATGCCACACAATTGACACTCGCTGATAAATCAAAACCTATAGGATACTTTCCGTTGACCTAGAATCACGATTGGCAAGAAGCAAGGTCTCACAGCACAAGTACAGGAAAATATTCCGAAAAATCGTTAATTAGGGTTCCGTACTCATAGGATAGGTATGTCGAAATGTTTGTCAGGCGCTACAAGTGTAGCGATAAGAAAGCCAGTTATTTCACATCTGATTAGGTACGTGTTGTTCTGACATCTTTCTTGTTACTAACATAATTTATGTTGTGTGGTGGTACGGAATCCTTTATTGAAGGAACTAGAAGTCAATTCACTATAATCCTCGACAACAGGTAAATCCTTTGTTTTACAATTGTGCATTGTCGAGTCAACATCTCCTGAAGATGCTCTGGTGTGGGAGTGAAACGTACGTTGAGAATAATTTGGAGGATTTCTGTGGTGTGGTGAATATCGCGGGATATAGGTAACTGCTAGATACACACTGTACCACATAGTCCTGTACCTGTTTTTTTTTATCCACTACAAGTTAGCCCTTGACTGCGATCTCACCTGATGGTAAGTGATGATGCAGTCTAAGATGGTAGCGGGCTAACTTATAGCGAATTGAACTACTAGTTCCTTCATTATCATGGACTTCCGCAAAATAACGCCTGCTTCTATCCAATACCGTTTGTTAATTATAGCTTGTTTTCATTCAGAACCTTCGGCCGACAAGGCAGTCTCCGAACAATCAGGGAAGAAGCATTCTATTACAACAAATTCTTCATCAGCAAGACTATGGACCTGATGACTCAGTCGGTGTACGCGACCAGACTCCGCCTGCGGGAAACCAGTAAGCTGAGGAAGAAGTTCACCACCAAGTTGGAGTACAGTACAGCTCTGATGTACGGCTCCATGATGCAACTGAGAATAAAGATGGACAATCTGTATGCCACAATGAAAAAGTTCCATCCTGGGAATACCAAGTTTATATGGTAGGTAACTGTTTAAGAGTGTGTAACGTGCAATTATGTAGTTTGAAATCGTTATTTATCTCAGAATTTGTAAAAGTTACCACATTAATATATGGGGAAATGATGCTTCGAACTTTTTTCCAAGCCTATCAGCTGTCGGAAGCCACATGCTTTAGCCCCACGTAAGGCCGATCTTTTTCGCCTCGTCAAGTATACTTATTAGGTACGCCACCAAGTTTTTTTTGGCCGCCCGCGCTTTCTTTGACCTGCGGGTTCCAATCCCGCCTGCTTGGATTTATGGTCATGTGCTCGACGCAGTGTATGCCCGATCCAGTTCCATTTTCAGCGTCGAATTTGAAGATCTATCTATGGGTTGCACTTCTAAATCTATACTAATATTTAAAAGAGGAAAGATTTTTTGTTTGTTTGTAATGGATAAACTCAAAAACTACTTAACCGATTTAAAAAAAAATTTTTACCTATAGAAAGCTACTTTATCAGCGAGTAAAACAGGCAATATTTTATTTTGAAAAAAATTAGAGATCCCTACGAAAATTGCAAAAATGTGAATTAAGTCGGAAAAAAACTTCTCATCTGAGAGCTTCCGTGTTCCGTGGCGTGCGCTGCGTAAATAGTTAAAGTTACACGAAAACAATGTATGGTGGAATTGTTCCTCTCCTCTGATGACAAGTGCTACCCGTGCGAATCCGGGGCGGATCGCTAGTGTGAAATAATCTATTATTTGTGTCAGGTACCTAGTGCTGTACGAGAGATGCCTGTCGTTCAACGTGGACATATCGCAGATGGTGCAGGATATGTTCGACATGCAGACTCAGTTCCACGCCGCGATGGCCATGGAGCAGGATGACACCAGAATAGGCGGGCCCTCTGGCCCCAGCGACAATGTTGCCGGCCTTGGCTGAGACCACAGACTCTAATAAACACTGTATTTTGCTTGAACTGTGTACCTTTTTTAAAAAAATAACCTCTTCCATGTCTGCCAGGGTGCCAGGTGTGAGCAGTTTCTCAGCTCTCTAGTTCTTTCCTTTTTTTCCCCGGGTGTCAGCAGTTTGTCAGCTTCTAGTTCTCTATCTTCTTCTTTTCCTCTTTTTCCCTCTCCTCTCTTCTCCCCATTACGTCCCTTAGCATTTTGCCGTATCGTGTCCAAGCAATTTTGCTCGACAACTTAGCTCATATTAATATCAAATACTTAGGTCTAAGGTCCCTTGGAGCTATCAAAAAATGAAGCTTCTAAGTCACAGTGTTCTGTGTTCTAAGTCAACGCAATCAAAAGATATATACGACCGTTTGTATCGCATATTTTGCATATTTGACACTCGCCAATAAATCAAAAAGGTGGTGGGAAGCGGGTGGATGAGGAAGGCGGAGGACCGTGTTTGGTGGCGCGCTCTCGAAAAGGCCTATGTCCAGCAGTGGATGCATACAGGATGATGAATGGATGGATGGAATAAATCAAAACCTATAGGGTACTTCCCGTTGACCTAGAATCATGAAATTTGGCATGAAGCAAGGTCTCGCAGCACAATTATAGGAAAAAAAATCTAAAATCGATAAATAATCAAATCAAATCAAATAATTATTTATTCAATTTAGGAACACTGTAGGTACACTTATTAACGTCAATTACTGATAATCAGGGTTCCTTACTCATAGGGTGTCGAATGGTTTGCGCTACCAGTTTAGCGCCATATTATGTAAGCCAGTTATTTCACAGCTGATTACGTGATGTTATGATATCTTCCTTGTTATTTACTAAAAGATTTTATATTGTATGGTGGTACGGAACCCTTTGTGAGCGAGTCCGACTCGCACTCGACCGGTTTTTTAGGAATGGGTCTGCATTTAACATTTCTATTACCCTGTTTTGAATTCGGTGAGCATGAAGGATTCTAAATAAAGAATCTAGATAAATTTCAAAACTTTTATTATAAAAAAGATAATACGCCTCGGTACAATAAAATTAAAAACAACAAAACAGGAATGCTACATACAAAATACTTTCGCAGTTACGCGTTTCATACATCTCATTAACAAAACATCTTATGGCTCCAGTACACATTGGCCCAGAGTTAGGCGAGCGCCGACCAACGTGTAAACATTTTTAGGGAAGATCCTGATGTTTGAAAGACACTAAAATTAGCACACAAATAGCACAAGTTCGCTAAGGATACGTTCGCAGTGCGAAAAAAATCGCGCGAATTTTAGTCACGCGGTTTATATTTCGCGTACGGATTTCGCCTACTTCGCACTGCGAATGCAGTGAGCGTCATTCAACTCCGTACAGCACAAAAATATTCTCGCGGATACAATTCTTACCTCACCGTATGAAATTATATCAAACCAGCGATTTTATTTTCGCGCGAATTTGATTCGCAAGTGCGTACACACTTCCATATGATTTCTATTTGAATTGCGAAAAAAATCGCATGCGAACTTAGCCTAAGTGCAATGGCCGAGAGCGCTCGACCAATGTGTACTAGGCTCTTTAACAATAAAGTTATTCATTATAGCCTTCTAGGACAAAATATGAAATTGTTTTGAAGTAATTAGTTAGCTAGCCTTAAAATCAATGCCACCCGATCGAATACAAAACTTTTTAAAATTGATATTTCATGGAAGTATTAATTAATTGAAGGAAATTACTTCTATTTTTATTCGCTTCGGGTATTTAATTGACGTCTCATGTGAGAATGTACAAACAAAAGTTATACCTATACGATTTGTATGGAATTGAATGAAATTGAACGAGCGCTAGCTGTCATCAAACAATCAACCAATCGTTTATTTGCAAGAAACATTGTACAAATAAGATGACAAACTAATTAAAGAACAAACAAGTTTCGTCATTGCTGACGTGCAAATTTATAAAGAAGATAATCAATGCATCAAGTGCATTTTCGATTTTCATACAAATTGTAGTTAACTTAGACGCGATCGAATAGGTAAAACATCTCACACTAGGCCTCCATATATATAATCTGTCGAATGGCTTATAATATTCACAATTTCCACACTGAATAATGTGGAAGATTCTGATTTAGACATTGGGGCCAATTCTGTTGTACACCGTTTCTAAACTAATCTAAAATGACAGCTCTATTCTATTTATATTGATATCCCTTTCATAATACTCTCTTCGGAAGGGCATAGCACTAGATTTAGAGCTGGCATTTTATAGTTTAGAGATTGTGTTAATACAGAATTGGCCCCAATGTCAGAACCCACAAAGAATTGGCTACATTAAATGTGGCCCATTCTGTTTATCACAATCTCTAAACTAAACTAAAATGACATCTCTAAATCTAATGCTGCCCCTTTCCGCAGGAATTGGGTATTTGACAACTTTTTTTTTTTTATCCACTACAAGTTAGCCCTTGACTGCGATCTCACCTGATGGTAAGTGATGATGCAGTCTAAGATGGTAGCGGGCTAACCTGTTAGGGGCATGGCAGTTATATTAAACCCATAACCCCTATTCGGTTTCTACACGGCATCGTACCGGAACGCTAAATCGCTTGGCGGCACGTCTTTGCCGGTAGGGTGGTAACTAGCCACGGACGAAGCCTCCCACCAGGCCAGACCAGGGAAAATTCAGAAATTATAAATTTCCAAACCCTGCCGGGGATCGAACCCGGGACCTCCGCACGTTAAGGCAACAGCGCTCAACACTGCGCCACGGAGGTCGTCAACTACTTACTCAAAATAATAATTTTTTAGTGATTATTAAATAGATCTCCCAAAAGTCGTAATATCCACGTCCCCTGTTAGTTTTTTTGTTGAATGACTATTTAAAACTATCGATTAAAGTAAAAAAAGTGCGTCGAACTTTGATGACGTCACTATTCAATGTTTCATACAAAATCCCATACAAAGCACGCGTTTTGACGTTTGAAAAAAGTTGCTGATTTGACTATTTGTCAAATACCCAATTATTCTGAAAGAGATAGCAATAAACCAGCCTCCCTTAAGTTACATACTCGACACTGGCGAAGTGCATTGTGCTGTTTTGGCACTAATAAAAGCCAAAAACCAAGAAAAGAAGAAGAGATAGCAATAAAAATAGAGCTGTCATTTTAGTTTAGATCGTGTACAACAGAATTGACCTCAATGTCTGTCAGTTACAGCCCCTTTTAAATACCTAAACTAACTACAGAAAGAAATAAATACTTGAGCTTATAATTAAGTTCTTAAATACTTAAGTTTCTACGAGATTGTAATACAAATTATAATACCTCATTTAATACCTATATTAATATTTTATAACTTGGATTGCTTGAACCTGTACTGAGTATTGAAATGGAGGTAAACAACCATTGACTTACCAATACCTTAGACGCACCATCGAAACGCAAAAAACGGCACGGTCAAATTGTGCACAATGAACAATTTTTGCCTCAGTCGCGCATGAGTACACTAGGCGACAAAATGTCGTATGTGTCGAATTGTTATTACAAAATTGAACCCTAAATATAAAGATATATGGTTGGTTTTTGTGAACCGTTTGGTGTCTCTTTGTCTATTATCTATAGCTGTGTTTGTATAAGCGATTGTGGACGCTTTTTGAGTATTGATTTGTAGGTAATGTTGTATCCTTAGTTGGTAAATGGAGGTAAACAACAATTAATAATAATAAGCTACCTAAATTTTACAAATACATATTCACCTAGCAATCATTTACAAAATTATTTCCGGTTGGTTCCCTTATGTTGGTTATGGTTGAATGGTTTCCACCTGCCTCGTAAGTTGTGGTGCCGTCTAAACCGGCTAAGAACAGGGCATGGCCGCTGCAACTACCTATTACACAATTGGGGGTGGAAACCTTCCGCTCTCTGTGGCTGTGGTGAGGAGGATCAAACAACGGAACATATAATTCAACGCTGCCCCATGCATTCTTATCGAGGACCGCCGCAAGACCTTTTTGACCTCCCTCCTGATTTTGTCACTTGGCTGGAGAATTTGGACGTTGACATATAATATTAATTGACCAATAATAATGATAATAATTTGACACAAAAAACTGACATATGAATTAAAATATAATATTTCTTAATACGTAGTATAATATAAAACGCTTATTGTGAATAAAAAATGCCATACGATTAAATAAAGTTGGTTATGATTGAATAGTTACTTTTCGACTAGCCCCCCCGATTATGTAAGAATTGTCGAACAAATGGTAAAGGTTCGGCGTCAAAGTAAAATAAACCATAAAAGCATTGAATTAGAGATCAATTCCGTGTATCCGTTCTCATACGTTTAATAGGCTGCAATCGAATGCGGCCAAACGAATAACAGTTCACATTAGTCGCTGACCGAACCCTATCTACCTAGCCAAGTTACATAGGTGTCGCGTCTATTCTCTTTCTAATAACCGCATAACAGCTATTATGACGACCAGACGACCCGCAGTGTGTCTGTGTGTAGCGCTGTTGTCTTAGCGTGTTACCCAGGTTCGATCCCCGGCAGGGTCAAAAAAAAAAAAAAAAAACTGAATTTTCCCTGGTCTGGCCTGGTGGGAGGCTTAGGCCGTGGCTAGTTACCACCCTACCGGCAAAGACGTGCCGCTAAGCGATTTAGCGTTCCGGTACGATGCCGTGTAGAAACCGAATAGGGGTTATGGGTTTAATATAACATGCCCCTAACAGGTTAGCCCGCTACTATCTTAGACTGCATCGTCACTTACCATCAGGTGAGATTGCAGTCAAGGGCTAACTTGTAGTGGATTAAAAAAAACGTTAATGCTTTAGCGAAAGCGATTAAAAACGCTAACCATAGACTATTCGCTTTTTTTTTTCTCTCCGCTAAAGGCGCTAAAGGTTTTGTTTCTCGTGTCTTTATCCCTCACTACGTCTTGTTGAACAAATAACTATTGTAAAACCGCTTGTAATAACGTTTATTAAAAGTGTATTGCTAAATGGATTTTATTAATCACTAGCTGATGCCCGCGACTTCGTCCGTGTGGATTTTAGGTCTTATGGAGGCCCGTGGGAACTGGTTTTTTTCCCAGTATAAATGTATATATAATAAATGAAACTGAATAAATGACCGTCAGTCTGACAATATATTTGAAGATCTCTCTACTGTCTTATGTCTCATTTACTTTTGTATATGGAGTTTTTTTAACCCATTTTTTTTACTTTTCCGTACAATTTTTCAACCATTTTCTTTCATAAGAACCTTCTTACAATAACAAACACAACAAAAAAAAAAGAATTAGCGAAATTGGTCCAGCCGTTCACGCGTGATGCCGTGACCAAAGGAAACTGGGATTCATTTTTATATATAGAGATAATAATATTAATTCTAATAGCATCTTCAGCGCTTGCTAAACCTACGTAGGCTTAATCCGTTGTACACAATCTCTAAAATCACTGGTCCTTAATGTATTTCTGTCTCTTTCATAATGCTCTCTCTAGAAAAGTATAGCAATAAATTTTATCTAGTCAAAAAAAATTTTTAGTTCTTTTTCAATAGGGGATCTCCCAAAAGTCGTAATATCCACGTCCCCTGTTAGTTTTATGTTGAATAACCTTTTTAACCTATCGATTAATGTAAAAAAGTGCGTCGAACTTTGATGACGTTACGATTCAGTATTTCATATAAAATCCCATACTAAAGGTGAACGCACACTTATCCGAGCCGAACGCGTCGAACGAATCGAAGTCAAGGAGGCCTCGCACACTAAGAAGAATCGACCGCGTCGAAGAAATCGTTTGTATTACCTTTACGCCTGTCGCACTCTCGCCACAGTAAACAGATACATACTCTCGCGTTGCTCTGTCAATACGCAACTGATAGAATGCGAGCGCATCGGTCGAGTCGAACGCATAAACCGCGCCGAATCTGATGACGTATCCGAATTTGTCTAGGATTACTGGGGTTCTTGCAGATTCGGACGATTCGACGCGGATAAGTATGCGAGGTTTCATGAGATTTCATACACAGAATTCTAAACTTCGTTTAGTTCGATTCGTTCGACGCGTTCGGCTCGGATAAGTGTGCGTTCACCCTAAACATGTGACGTTTGAAAAAAGTTGCTGATTTGACTAGTTGTCAAATACGCAATTTAATTCAATTTATAGATTGTGTACAACCGTATTTAAGCCATATTATTTACATAAATAAATAAATTAATCTTATCACATTTACAGAATGGCTCCAATAGCTATATTTATACAAGGAAGCTCACTGACTATATTAATTACTATTCATTAAAAACTAGTATCATTATTACTATTTTTTTAAAGTAATATTTACAATAATAATGGGGCAATTCGGTTTAGCACAATCTCTAAACTAAAATGACAGCTCTATATTGCTATCCCTTTCATTATTTATTATTTATTTATTGAAGTGAAAACTTCTTTAGCCGCGTTGAGCACTTTTTGGTAGGGGGTAAACTTGTGGATTCGCGTCACCGACGCCGACACCTCGCGTTGTTACGAAGACAAAAGGTCTTAAATTATTAATATATTATTAATTATTAACTTAATGCCTTAGTGTTAATTTTTTTTTATTAAAAAATAAATTAAATATTCGTTTTCACTTCTATCGGCAAGTCTATGAGTGCCAATTTTTTAAAATTATTTATTTATTTAATACTCCCTACGGAAAGAGGCAGTACTAGGTTTAGAGCTGTCATTTTAGTTTAGTCAAAAGATTATTCTAACAGAATTGACACCATTGTATGTTTACTTTTAATTAATTTTTACTAATAATATCAAAGATCTCATCCATCAGATCTCCTCTCAGGATATGAATGGTTTAGTCCATAGTACACCGCGCTGGATATACGCGGATTGGTAGACCCTCACGTTTGACTAATATGCGATTCGCAGTTTCCAGCTAGTATATTAGGGTATTCACACACTACGGACAAATGGGGTATTTGACTAATAGTAAAATAAATTAATTTTTAGTGAATATTAAATAAAGGATCTCCCAAAAGTCGTAATATCCTAGTTTTATTTTGAATAACCATTTTAAACTATCGATTAAAATAAATAAGGTGCGTCAAAATTTGATGACGTCACAACTTAAAATTTCATACAAAATCCATAAGTACGCGTTTTGACGTTTGAAAAAAAAGTTGCTGATTTGATTAGTTGTCAAATACCCAATTGTCTCGCAGATAAGAAATCGCACACACTAGGCGACAGGACAAAACCTTGTTCACCACCAACGCGGATGTTTTGTATCCGGTCCCTAGTGTAGTTTTGCTCTTATATCAACAATTCTTCATACATTTAATACACATACACATAAAAATCTTATTGAGGATTCGAACCCGCGACTCAGGAATCATGCTTTATAATCTTCAATGTAATAATGATCGTCTAATCGCACTATATAGTTATTGAAAACAATATTTGAATGGTTTCCTACACAATATTCACATTCCATACGTCTGCAAAACTACAATATATTGAACCTAATAAACAATAGTTAAACATTTTCAAACTTTTGGCAAAAAAAAAAATACAGGTCATTGCCCGTCCTATTCTCACTTAGAATGCGTAGCACAAAGATCACTAGTATTTGGATTGTACTACCACTAAAGCCCATTATCGTCCCACTGCTGGGCACAAGCCTCCACTCTCATAGGAGAGAGGGAATTAGAGCTTAAAGACACCACGCTGCTCCAACGCGGGTCAGCGGACTGTACTACTGCATTATAACTGACTGACTAACTAAGGTACTTGGCTGCAGACTGTCGGGATGTGAACCGGCGACCCTCACTGTGACTTCTTTTGTGGCGCCTCTACGAAGCCTAACGTGATATCAGACTTGTTTTGGTAGAATGTCATGAAATCCTCTGCAATGAAATAAAATAGAGACATATTAGCTTCACCTTTTCAATATTATTTTTGATAGTTTGTAGTGTATTTAGTGAACATTTGGTTTGTAGTGTATTTAGTGAACATTTAGTTTGTAGTGTATTTAGTGAACATTTAGTTTGTTGTGTATTTAGTGAACATTTAGTTTTATAATTGTATTGCAGTGCTTCATACACGAGGAAAGTTTCTAAACTTACTTAAATACACATCTAAAATTTTCGGAACTGGCAGGATTTGAACCTGCGTCTCTCTGGGAATCGCGCCCTGAGCGCCTTCGACCACTGGGCAACGGTTCACTTACGGTTCACTTACCGTTGTTTATGCCGTCCAGTAGCGATATATTACAGTATCGAAACTACTTTCAAAGGCCCATATTCGATGGAGCTCTTTTAACTTTTAGATGTGTATTTAAGTAAGTTAAGAAACATTTAGTTTGTAGTGTATGTAGTGAACATATAGTTTGTAGTGTATTTAGTGAACATTTAATCTTTAATGTATTTAGTGAACATTGTAGTGTAAATTTTAGTATAATATATAGTGTACATACCATAAGTAATGTATCCCTTGTCGTCAGGGTCTGCTTGTCGGAAAGTGTTCTGCGCCTCTTCGTGCGAGAGTCCCAGACACCGCGTCGCTACCTCTTCGAAGCTATGCATCTTTAGTCGCCCCGTACCCGTCGTGTCGTATAGCTAAAAGAAATACCAACAATATTTCACTCAGAGCTGATTTCGATAGAATTAGCATAATATGAGAAATTAAATCATATTAATATTATAAATGCACAACTAAGGTCAAATTAGGTATTTTTTTTCAAACTTCAAAACGCGCGTTTAATATAGGATTTTGAATGAAAAACTGAATTGTGATTTGTGACGTCATAAAAAGTTAACGATCTTTTTTACTTTAATCTGTGATTTAAATTGTCAAGTAAAAAATTAACAGGAGACATGGATATAACGTCTTTTAGCAGGTCCCCTATTTAATTATCACTAAAAAAATATTTGTCTAGTTGTCAAATACCACTACAGCCCATTAACGTCCCACTGCTGGGCACAGCCCTCCACTCTCATAGGAGAGAGGGAATTAGAGCTTAAACCCACCACACTGCTCCAATGCGGGTTGGCGGGCGATCGTAGAAATCAGGCGTAGAATCGACGGCTTTACACGCCCTCCGAGGCGGGGTGAAACACCGCCAACTTCCAACTCCGGGCTGGCACTGAGAATTTAATAACTGAAAAACCCAATATCTAACAATTTTTATGCCCGTCCGGGAATCGAACCCAGGATCCCTCGAACCCTCATGATCCGCAGCTAACCGCTAGACCAACGAGGCAGTTGCAATCAATCCCTACCAACTATTTTAATAATATTGGTATGGAGGTATGGTTTTACCTTGAATGCATATTCCAGTAGCTGGGGGACGGTCGCGTGCGGTATGGTCAGAAACACCGCACATAACAGGTAGTCCGGAAAATAAACCATTCCAACATCGCTCTGCAACAAACATACAAATATTCAAATCCATACTAATATTATAAATGCGAAAGTATCTCTCTGTCTGCTACGCTTTCACGGCTCACCTGTTCAACCGATTTTGATAAAATTTGGTACAGAGGGGTTTGGAGAGGGACCAAGAAGGAAGTAGTTCGACGACATAGGGGAGTGGACTCGACATAAGTATGCAGAAGTAAAGATGAAGCTCGGCGGTCAGTCGGAGAAAACTTTTGCGGTCACATCCACTTGATGATGATGATGACAGAGGGGTAGGTTGTATCCCGGGGCTACATTTTATTCCGAAAAATTAAAGAGTTCCCGCGGGAAGCAACAAAATCTCAATCCACGCAGACGAAGTCGCGGTCATCAGCTAGTATATTATAAATGTTCGAAATTAGCAAGCTGTATTTTACGTAAATTAAAATTTTTAACTTTTCCTTTTAACGCTGATGAATAAAATGATGTAGTTAGAATAAAAATATATATATAACTTGTGTTCTATCTCATTCTCCCGCAGGCTAAATTCTATTATGAATATGCTTGTCTCTTTTTCGTTTCATCGAATTTTCAAATCACAACAATTCTAAAGAAGTTTCACTAATAAAATAAAAAGTTTCGTACATGCTCGAATATCTTGTACAAGCGCAGCGAGCGCGCGTCGTGCGGCACGCCGAGCCGCTGCGCGAACTGCGGCGCCGACACCCAGCGCGCGTCTTCACACATGCGCGCGCGTGCGAGACCCAGCTCGGGCTGCGTGCGCGGCAAACTGCGCACAGAGAATCCACTCCAATGTTACATTCTAACATCCATACCAATATTGAAAACACAATAAGATACGAGTAAATACCACTACCATTACTGCCCATTAACGTCCCATTGCTGGGCACAGGCCTGCACTCTCAGGAGAGAGGGAATTAGAGTTTAGACCCAGCACGCTGCTCCAATGCGGGTTGGCGGGCTTTAACGACTACTATTGTACGCGAGCAGGTGATATGGCTCGACCGTAACAATAGGATGATCATCCTCCGAGCGGGTGTTGTGCTCGGGGACCACTGGTCCGACCGTTCATCTTTAGAGGTCGTTTAGATAGCGTAATTCTTAGAAAACTCCGTAAGCGTGAGTTGGGCTGTTCGTGTTCGCGTCTATCGTACTAGTAGTGCCATCTATTGGAGTATGTGCGGACTGCGAAGACCGCCACACTATCATGTAAGTGATAATAACCGTTTTTATTCCGTTTTTCCGACTGCGCCACGGAGGTCGTCAAAATGTGAATCATATAATCATATAAATATTATAAATGCGAAAGTTTGGATGGATGGATGTATGGATGTGTGGATGTATGTTTGTTACTCAATCACGCTCCAACGGATGAACGGATCTGGATGAAATTTGGCACAGAGATAGATTATAGTCTGGAATAGCACATAGGCTACTTTTTATCCCGGAAAATTAAAGAGTTCCCGCGGGAACCGAAAAACCTCAAACCACGCGGACGAAGTCGCGGGCATCAGCTAGTTTGGAATTATTTGACACTCACCCCAGCAATGTCCTAAGTTCGCTGACTTCCCTGACGAAGGCGCCTCCCGGGATACCCATTTGTTTGGCTTGCGCGATCAGCCGACAGTCGTCGTACGTATAGTCCAATACTGGAACGCCTAGTGCTCTGGAACATTCAAAAATTCATCATTCAGAATTCAATATTTATAATTCAAACCCCACCACTTGCAAATTGCAAGAGATAACAGCTGTTTGGTACCCTAGAGAGGGAAAGAGGAGGAAGGGGCGACAAAACAAGAGATGGCAAGACGAAATTGAGGCTATAGCGGGAAGAACATGGATAAGGCAAGCAGCTAATAGGAATCATTGGAAAGGATTGGAGGAGGCTTTTGCCAAAGGGCACACGGACTAGCAAATAGAACCAGGGATTAGAATAATAACAATTACTGTTCAAAAATATTTTATTGTCCGACACAAGCTTATAAATAAATAAATAAAAAATAGAGGATCTCCCAAAAGTCGTATTATCCACATCCCCTGTTAGTTTTATGTTAGAAATCCATAAACTATCAATTGAAGTAAAAAAGTGAGTCTAATTTTTGATGACGTCACAATTCAGTATTTCATACAACATCACACATACACTCGTTTGGAAAAAGTTGCTGATTTGACTTGTTGTCAAATACCCAAGTTCTAAGGTGAAATTCAAAATTATTATTTAAAATTGGACACCGACAAAACATTTCGACATTTTCAAAATGCGTTTATTTAGGCGTTCAATTATTGCGTTTCGTGAAGGAGAGCAGTATTTAAACAAATAATATTCAGATTAATTGATTATTTACAATTAATTAATTCATTTGCTATAATATTCATATTCAGAATTTCACACATTTGTGTGAAATTCTGAATATATGAATATTTATTCAGAATTTTTCTCAAGGGAGGAAACTTGTTCCTGAAGTATGCGCTTACAAATAATTTCAATTCAGTATATTTATCTAAATTGAACGTTTTGTTTTGGATTTTTAGTACTCTTGAAGACATCAACTTCACTACAACATTATGAAAGTTTCTTGAATAATAAACTCGCTTACTGTTGGAATGACTGTAAGAATTGGACCACAAAATAAATGAATAGGTATGAACAATGACAAAAACAGTGGCCAAAGTAAAATTCAACAAACCTAACCATGACATCCCTGACGTTCCTCGCGTACAGCTTGGGGTTGCGTTTCTCCCCCTCGCTGGGGTAATACTCTCTCTGCGTCGTATTCCTTATTACTGAGGGTCCTGACCCCTTTCCGTTAATCAAATAATGGTAGGAGTTTTCTTGGGATAATAATGCGGTGAGTTCCCACGTCCTTCCGCATACGACTCGACTAAGAGTATTTAAAGTCTTAGGATTTTGTAACGATTATTATCAGATGTTAGTGATAATAACCGGGACCGACGGCTTAACGTGCTCTCCAAAGCACGGAGGAAACGAAAAGGCAAATTTGAACCGCCAAATTCGGTCACCCATCCAGTTACCGACTTAGGTCAACGTTACTTTTTTTTTATCCACTACAAGTTAGCCCTTGACTGCGATCTCACCTGATGGTAAGTGACTTGAAGTGCTTAACCTTCGCAACCGACTGTTACGCGTTATCACAAGTAGATCACTCGTCCCTCAACAGATGACAAAAGCAGTGGCCAAAGTAAAATTCAACTAACTTAGCCATGACATCTCTGACGTTCCTCGCGTACAGCTTGGGGTCGCGTTTCTCCTCCTCGCTGGGATAGTACACCGGCAAAAACTCAATTTCGCACGAACTGTGCACTTGCGTCAGCGTCAGCCATAACAGCTTTAATCTGAAACGAATATGGAAGAAATATAGCGGGAGTGCTTACTAAGGTTTAAATATTAACTATAAACTTTTATTCCTTAGACATAAAGTTCATTTTACATTATCATGATGGTGTTATAGTCGCCACGCATGCCCACACCAGGTATGGCGACTATATAATGTTTTTAGTCTATGGCAGTGCCAATGCGTGCGAGGGGGACAGCAACTCGTAAAAGCGTTCTCTTTCGGGACCGTTTGTTCGGCATGTGTACGCATTCTAATTATTTTACTTCAATTACATAAGTAATTAGATAGTACATAATTATAAAATAGTACATAATTATTATACTACAAGATGATGCCCGCGACTTCGTCCGCGTGGTTTAAGGTTTTTTTTGATTCCCGCGGGAACTCTTTAATTTTCCAGGATAAAAAGTAGCCTATGTCCTTCCCCAGGATAAAAACTATCCCTATACCAAATTACATCAAAATCGGTTGAACAGATGGGCCGTGAAAGCGTAGCAGACCGACAGACAGACAGACACACTTTCGCATTTAAAATATTAGTATGGAAGTATGGATATTACACACACAAGTAATAACCGTTTTTTAAATACGTAGCTTGGATGAAAACGTAAATAATATAATAAATTACATAGTCAGTTATCACTATATAACTGTCATTTTGAGTAATCCATACTAATATTATAAATGCGAAAGTGTGTCTGTCTGTCTGTCTGTCTGTCTGCTACGCTTTCACGGCCCATCTGCTCAACCGATTTTGATGAAATTTGGTACAGGGGTAGATTGTATCACGGGGAAGGACATAGGCTACTTTTTATCCCGGAAAATTAAAGAGTTCCCGCGGGAATCAAAAAATCTTAATCCACGCGGGCGAAGTCGCGGGAATCATCTAGTATTGTATAAGTGTTGCTTTAAGCGTTGGCAGTACAAGGCTGTTAGTGGGGTAATAGCTCACAAGATAAAAGAGGACTCACGCGCCAGGGCCGTCCCAGGTCCAAGTGACAGTGTCCTTGGCGTTGGGGTAGCGGATGGTGACGGGCTGCACGGGCACGCCCGGGTAGAACCCGCCCGGCTTGAACGTGATCAAGCACGATCGGTTCGTGCAAGTGCCCTCCGGGAATATTAGTACCTGGAAACGTGAATAAATGTATATATTTATGTCATTAGTATGTATATTCGTGTAAGTTCAAATCAAATCAAATCAAATCAAATCATCTTTATTCAAAATTGGTACCTACAAAGTACACCTTCTGAATGTCATGTTTATAAAAAATATGAAGTGATGGTGATAATTAACAACGGTATCTTAAGACTAAAGCTACGAGGGTTCCAAACGCGCCCTGATCTGAGAAGAGCCCACAACAAACTCAGCCGGGGTTTTTTTTTTTATTTATTTTTTTTATTATTTTTATATTAGTTTATAATATAATATCTCGTTTCATTCCATCTCATATCTTGTTGTACCCATTCTTCCTTCACAACCTTTCTCACTGCCAAGGGTCACTGGTAGAGATCTCTTATAGAGATAAGTGTTTCCTTGTCCATTATGTTTCTGTTTTTCAACATATTGTACAACTTTTTGGTAGAAAAAAAAAAAAAAATACCAAGTAAATAGCTAGATGATGCCTGTCAATACATACTTGTGAATAGCAATAACCTCTCGCCTGCGACCTAATTAACGATTTAAGACCTTTTGTCTTCGTAACAACGCGAGGTGTCGGTGTCGGTGACGCGAATCCACCAGTTTACCCCCTACCAAAAAGTGCTCAACGCGGCTAAAGAAGTTTTCACTTCAAAAAAACCCACCTGAGGCCAGTCTTCTTTGGAGGTCGCCCGCTCTATGATCTCCTTTATCGTGTTCTGTCTCGAGTTGGGGTCGTCCCGCCACACGTACACTGGCTGAGTGTAGTTTATCAGCTCTGGAATTTACAACATATTTGATATTTAATTCATGATCATCATTTTCAACAATGGAGGTAGGATACGTCTTACTGATATAACACTAGCTGATGCCCGCGACTTCGTCCGCGTGGTTTAAATTCGTTTGATTCCCGCGGGAACTTCTTAATTTTTCGGGATTAAAAGTAGCCTATGTCACTCCATGTCCAGGTCCTCAACTATACCCATGTCAAAAATCACGTCGATCCGTTGCTCCGTTGCAGCGTGATTGAAGGACCAACCAACACACTTTCGCATTTATAATATTAGTATGAAGTATGATACTGACTGATGCCCGCGACTTCGTCCGCGTGGATCGAGGTTTTTCGTCCCCGCGAGAACTCTTTAATTTCGTCTTAAAACTCTTTAAAAAGTAGCCTATGTGTTAATCTAGATTCTAGGGTATAAATCTATCTCCATTCCAAATTTCAGCCAAATCCGTCCAGTAGTTTTTGCGTGAAAGAGTAACAAACACACACACACATACAAACTTTCGCCTTTACATGTTAGTGTGATGTGATTTTAAAAATCTTCAATCCATCGCCCACTACTGAGCACTAGTGGGAAATAACATTAAGTTATTATTATAGTGATTTTATTACACGCTTTTAAAATCACCGGAATACAATGTTTCGGATCGCATTTTACATCACACTAAAGAAGGGTTAAAACCGGCCAAGTGCGAGTCGGACTCGCGCACCGAGGGTTCCGTACAAACCTGTAGTAAGTTTTAAATTATTAAAAAAAAACTACTTACTAGATCTCGTTCAAACCAATTTTCGGTGGAAGTTTGCATGGTAATGTACATCATATATTTTTTTTAGTTTTATCATTCTCTTATTTTAGAAGTTACAGGGGGGGGGACACACATTTTACCACTTTGGAAGTGTCTCTCGCGCAAACTATTCAGTTTAGAAAAAAATGATATTACAAACCTCAATATCATTTTTGAAGACCTATCCATAGATACCCCACACGTATGGGTTAGATGAAAAAAAAATTTTTGAGTTTCAGTTTTAAGTAGGTATGGGGAAACCCCAAAATTTATTGTTTTTTTTTCTATTTTTGTAAGAAAATCTTAATGCGGTTCACAGAATACATCTACTTACCAAGTTTCAACAGTATAGTTTCTATAGTTTCGGAAAAAAGTGGCTGTGACATACGGACAGACAGACAGACATGACGAATCTATAAGGGTTCCGTTTTTGCCAAATTTGGCTACGGAACCCTAATAAAAATAGAAACTTTTTGAGAATGCAAAATTTAGGAAGCTTTAAAAAGATAAGACAAATACTTAATAAGATAAGTGATAGTAAGAAGAAATCAAGGAAAAGAAAAAAAAATTAAGTCTTATTTAAAAAGAAAAGCCAAAAATGCTAAATTTTAAACCACCTCATTAAAATGGACTCTATAAATCATTCGTCTATTTTCAAATATTTTTATTTCAAAATAGACAAATTAATAGTCTCATGGTAGTATTCTTCTAGATATAGGAGTTATCTATTTCCATGGTCTAATCCTGTCGAGTCAGACATAGATCTAATACCTTATTCTGCACAAGTAGATGTATATAGGTAAGTATACGTCAGTAAGATGACTGGTTGATTTTTATTGATTCTTTACCCGTTTACATTTCCTATGACGCTATGTACTCACCGCGTATTTATGTACTGAATCCATACAAATAACACGTGAGGACGCTCGGGTATTTTTACTCGCACGTGTTGAGACTTGGCTGACTTCACCTGACTCCTACAAAGGTTAATGTCACCAACGCATCGGTCACTTTGACAATAAGACGATCTCTATGCCTCAGTAGTGGTTTTCTAATTGGATAGTGTAACTAAAGTCATGTCGATTATCGGATTGGTTCTATTATATCTCATGTTATACTGAAGCCATGAAATCGGTGAAGAAAGCAGTGACAGACTTTAGTGATAAATTAGGCCTGAAGTCAACCGGGGTTTGAACCATCAACTGCGTGAACTTCAACTACATACAGACATAAGTTAGTGTGTTCATAGCTTTATGATATATTTTATTTATTTTTATTTTTATCCACTACAAGTTAGCCCTTGACTGCGATCTCACCTGATGGTTAGTGATGATGCAGTCTAAGATGGTAGCGGGCTAACCTGTTAGGGGCATGGCAGTTATATTAAACCCATAACCCTATTCGGTTTCTACACGGCATCGTACTGGAACGCTAAATTGCTTGGCGGCACGTCTTTGCCGGTAGGGTGGTAACTAGCCACGGCCGAAGCCTCCCACCAGGCCAGACCAAGGAAAATTGACCCTGCCGGGGATCGAACCCGGGACCTACGCACGTTAAGACAACAGCGCTACACACCGCACCACGGAGGTCGTCAAGGCGTATCATATATTATCGTAGCGGTAAAATTTAGCTAATATTTTCGCAGCCATACAAGTACAATGCGATGACACCCTGCAGCCTTGTATCACGAAAAGGCGCGTCGTGACAAAATAAAACCGGCCAAGTGCGAGTCGGACTCACGCACCGAGGGTTCCGTACAAACCTTTAGTAAGCTTTACGATTAATGAATTTAATGAACCGCAAAACTTACTTTGTTTGTAGAGGTTTATTGTTAATATAAAAAAAACTATGCTAGTTAGAGCGTTGGTTTTATTTTTTCTGTAAAATATACATAAACTTCTATTGACCATAATTATTTCAGATTTTTCAATTGGTAAACTTCGGAGATAAGGGGGGGGGGGGACGGTATTTTTTTCGACATTTTGCCCGATAAATCAAAAACTATTATGCATAAAAATAAATAAACATCTGTTTTAGAATGTAGAAGTACTTATAGCCCTTTCATATGATATCCCACTCAGTATAGTTATCATACTTTGAAATTTCAAACCCCCGATTTTCCAATAATTAAACTAAAAATAATTTTCGATTTTTTTTTATTTTAATGATGTTAGGCCACTATTATACACAACTATTCCAAATTTCATGTCGATAGCTTTAATAGTTACTGAAATAATCGTCTGTGACAGACCAACGGACGGACGGAGAAAGTCGCACCATAAGGGTTCCATTTTTACCATTTTGGTACGGAACCCTAAAAACGCCCCGAATAGAGTTAAACCATCTGGAAATAAATTATGTATGATATGATGAATTGATGATACAATATACGGTATACCTTCCCACATCCGGTTCTAATTGTACTTGTAAAGAGGTGGTTCTTGAAATCATGTATCAGTCAGTCATGTCCTTCATAACAATCGGCAACGAGAATTATATTAATATTTTTTCAACACGCGTAAAAACCCAAACCTCAACCCATCCCCCGCCCACTACAGAAAAGACCATGGCTTTCCACTCAGAATTAGAACGCGTTTGGTCAAAGTCCACCACGCTGGCCAACTTTGGATTATGAAGGAACTAGAAATTTAATCCATACTAATATTATAAATGCGAAAGTGTGTCTGTCTGTCTGTCTGTCTGCTACGCTTTCCCAGCCCATCTTTTCAACCGATTTGCTGAAATTTGGTATAGAGGTAGGTTATATCCCGGGGAAGGACATCTAGGCTACTTTTTATCCCGGAAAATAAAGGAGTTCCCGCGGGAATCAGAAAACCTTAATCCACGCGGACGAAGTCGCGGGCATCATCTAGTTTGCTATAATCCGCAACAGTAGGCAAATATATTATGCGGTAAAAATTTCAATCTTCGTTGAGAATAATTTGGAAGATTTACGTGGTGTGGTGAATATTGCAAGCTGCAAGTGCAAGATGCACTGTACCACATATATTTGCCTACTGTTGCGGATTATAGCAAATTAAATTTCAAGTTCCTTCATAATCATGGACTTCCGCAAAGTAACACCTGCTTCTATCCAACTTTGGATTAGCAGGCTTCACACACCATTCAAAACATTTATTAAGAAATCTCAGGCAAGAAGGTTTACTCATGATATTTTCCTTCGCCGTTTGAAGCGAGTGATATTTAATTTTTTTAAACACACATAACTTTGAAATGTTGGGAGGTGCGTGCTCGGGGATTAAACCCGCCACCCCGTACAAGAGGTTGGGTCATGGGTGTAACTACTAGGCTATCGCCGCTTCCTCATTATGGTCTAAGATCCCGCGACGATCAGACCTTCGTTATTTTATTAAAGCTGAAAGTTTTACTATGTATGTCTCTAATAGAGGTATAAACGATCCCCGACTATGAAGTTTGGATCGCGGTTGCTTTGGAAGGTATCAGGTAGAAAAGGTGGCACCTCAAATTCGTTAAAGTATTAAGCTCCGTCTTTTTATATTTTTCTTTGGAATAATATTAGAAACCGCGTTGTCCATTGTCAGACACTGTACGATTGCAACCCCCTGTCAGACACTCTTAAATTATAAAACAACAGCGTGTCTGACAACAGGTCGCGGGATCTTGCTCCATTAGTCCATTCGGATCATTTCCGTTTCGTGTCTATTCAGTATTCACCCTAAACGTCCCTTATTTATGACAAAACAACATAAACACACATTAACCTGAAAATCAAGTCACGACAAATATACTCGAAAGCCTTGTTTACAAATAACTACAAGGAAAATTCATGGCGGCAACGAAAGATATTCAAAAGAAGCCATGAATAAATGATTTCATGATACTATTAAGGCTTGAATACGTACTTGAATAGTGAATACGTGACCGCGTTGAGAATGTCTTTAAAATTCTATTCAGATATTGTATATCTGAGCTCGAATAGGTACTCCAAGGCTTTAGAATTTTTCGAAAATCGTATCCATACTAAAAGCGCAATTGTGCTTGTTTGTGCCCAAGTGAGTCTTCTAATCTATACTTAATATTATAAATGCGAAAACTTGGATGGATGGATGTTTGTTATTCAACCAGGCCAGAACGGCAGAACGGATCTGGATGAAATTTGGCACAGAGATAGATTAAAGTATATAACAACGACGTACCGCCAAGCGATTTAGCGTTCCGGCACGATGCCGTGTAGAAACCGAATTTAATATAACTGCCATGCCCCTAACAGGTTAGCCCGCTCCCACCTCAGACTGCATCATCTCTTACCATCAGATGATGCAGTCAAGTGCTAAATTGTAGTGGAATTTTAAAAAAAAAGTATACAGATGTTAGTTTATTGAATCGAAGCAGGCGTTACTTTGCGGAAGTCCATGATAATGAATGAACGAGAAGTTTAATTCGCTATAATCCGCCACAGCAGACAAATCTATGTGGTACAGTGCGTGTCCTTCACCAATAGCATGCGAACACCCACCATCCAGAAATTCGCACCGGCACCGCACCACACCACACAAATCTTCCAAATCACTCTCAACGTACGTTTGACTCCGAAACCGGAGCATCTTCAGGAGATGTTGACTTTACAATCGTGCATGGTCGAGTCAACATCTCCAGAAGATGCTCCGGTATCGAAGTGAAACGTACGTTGAGAGTAGTTTGGAAGATTTCTGTGGTGTGGTGAATATCGCGGGCTATAAGTGCGGGATACACACTGTACCACATAGATTTACCTATTGTCGCGGATTATAGCGAATTAAACTTCTAGTTCCTTCATTTATTCGTATTCTGTACTTAGTATTACTTACCCGCGTAAGCAGCATCTGCTCAGGCCGCCTGCTGAACGGAAAATCAATAACGAGAGCAGTCTCGAGTGAGCACGGCTGCTAAATGCCTTTCAGCCCTCGATTGTATAAGAAAATCGTTTCTGGTGTCAAACTGATTTTAATTCGACCTGTTTAAGGAGTTCATAGATGCCTGCACGTCAAAAAGCAACTCCTTCAACAGTTCAAGTAATAGGTTAAAGCTGTCAAATGATCACGATTTGCTTAGCCAATTGGGCCTCAGATCGTAAGTTCAACATTTATACTTGAACACGAAAATGAAACTGGTTTTTACCCGCGTTCTGGCTATTTTATTTACCTTTAGAGCTAACTAACTTTATACGGAAGGAACTGGGAACGCACCGCATTATTATCCCAAGAAAACCCCTGCCATTATGTGATTAATTAAAAGAGGTCATCCCTCAGCAATTAGGAATACGACGCAGAGAACGACAGAGCTTTAAGCTAGCTAACTTGTTAAACTTTATAAAAAGAGCAACCGCCGATTTTCTTGCTAGTTCTTCGCGGTAGGAATGGCATTCCGAACTAGTGGTAGATTCATTGGACGATTCAAAAGCACTTGTAAAAGCTTATTTGAATAAAAACATTTGAATTTGAATTTAACACCTCGAGTCCCTGACTACAGTATACTAACTTGCCTTTTACTAGGCGTTGGGCACTGCGAAGGATAGCGTTGGCAGATCCCCAATAGATGGACCGATGACATCAAGCGAATGTCAGGGAGCCGCTGGTTTCAGCGCGGCGCAAGGCCGTAGCAATTGGAAGCACTAACAACTTTACAAGACATCATCGTAGAAGGTATATCGGTTAACAACGAAGACTACACAAATGACTGCCTTTTTTAACAAACTTCTTTCAAACAAATTGTTTTAATTTAACAAGAGGCTTACATAAATAACAATTAATGTCTTTTGAAAATCTCCCAAAATTCATTGGTTATTGCGAGGTTATGTAAGGAACAATAATTATTGTACCTCCACCAAAAGCCGAATACAAAGTAGAGAAAGTTCCCCAAATGCAATAAATAATAATTATAATTATGAATATATAAACAACTTCAACATAATAATCCATGCTTTCTTGTCGATAACTACGTAAACATATTTTCACAATTCACAAATAATATATTGTACAAAACTTTATAAACATTCACTAAGAGTTAGTAATCTAAGTTTGTGGTTTAGTGTATCGTCACCAAAAAATCAGTTACTTCATATTCACCAACATGTCTGCATTTTCACAAAAAAATTCCAAAACATGTCACCAGAAAAAAATGTAGGAGCATCGACATTCAGCATAAAAATATTGTCCATTAAATCCTTAAGGACAGCTATCAACATTTAACACAAACTTAATATGCACAAGTCACCTTCACAAATAAATCCCAAAAAATATCACCAGAAAAAGATTTCTAGAAGGTCTACATTCAGCATAATAATATTGTCCATGCATTTCTCGTAGATAACCATAACCATATATGGATAACATATTATGCAAAAGTTCATACACCTTCACCAAAAATTAGAGAACCTTCAACAAAAATGCACCACAATATGTAAAAGTCCATCCACCTTCACCAAAATTTAGAGAACCTCCACCAAATTTAATCCACTTTCACCAAACGTTCTCAAAAAATCATCAACAGATAAAGTTATTAGGAGCACTTACATTCAGCATTATAATATTGTCCATGCTATCCTTATGGATAACTGTAACCATAATTATATAGAAACCACATTATGTAAAAGTCCATACACTTTCACCAAGAATTTAGAGAACCTCCGCCAAATTTAATGCACTTTCACCAAACATCCCCAAAAAGCCATCACCAGATAACAAAAGACACCTACTTCCAACATAATTGTCCATGCTTTCCTTCCTGACAATGACCGAAGACATTTTGGTCGCATACACGATGCAGCTGTCCAGGAACGAAGAGTGGGGGGCGACGACTAGTATGGGCGCTTCCTTGCGACTCACTTGTCGGCCTCGCACTGTGATGGCCATACCACCGGCGAGGTATGACATCTTCCCGATGAAACATATCAGGGGTTTCAGAGACCTAGAAGTTAGGAGAAAGGGCATACGTTAGGACAAATAAAAAGTTATAAAATATGACTTATTACCAATAGGGAAAGCTGATAATCTGCTCTATCTTTTGACCCCAATGAAGCGATGAAAAGATTAAGCTCTAAGCTAGTTATAATAATTAACAATAAGGATTGTGGGGCCTCGAAGTTTTTTCCTTATGAATGAGATTGACAATTCAATAGTCGATCTAATACTGTGATGGCTCATATCACCAGCATGGTATGAGTTATAACATCTTCCTAATCTATATATATAAAATTCAAAGTCCTGACTGACTGACTGACTGATCTATCAACGCGCAGCTCTAACCACTGGTCGGATCGGGCTGA
Organism: Erebia ligea; assembly: GCA_917051295.2. Classification (NCBI taxonomy): domain Eukaryota; kingdom Metazoa; phylum Arthropoda; class Insecta; order Lepidoptera; family Nymphalidae; genus Erebia; species Erebia ligea. The sequence goes on along the minus strand of OU785234.1, from coordinate 1,006,685 downwards.
AATTTTGCACTCAGATAGTTACTATAGCGTAGGCATCCTCTAAGAATGGATTTTTGAAAATTCCTACCCCAAAAGGGTTAAATGGGGGTTGAAAGTTTGTATAAAAGTTCGTCATTTATCAAGTTGTTCTTCAAGTTATATCCATGAAACTTTGATTTTGGGCTTTCGATAAAAGGCAACCAGTTTTGGAATGAACGAGAACTTCTCGTTCATTCATTATCATGGACTTCCGCAAAGTAACGCCTGCTTCGATTCAACCAATTTTGGTTCCCGCGGGAGCCACAAAACGTCAATCCACGCGGACGATTTCGCGGGCATCCGCTAGCGAACCATATGAGGGCTTTCAGAGACCCAGAAGTTAGGAGAAATAACACGTTAGGTCAAAAGAAAATGTTATGGTTTCCTAGATATAAATGATATAACTTAGTATCACCTAGTGGGGGGGGGGGGGGTTTATATTTTCTACCTGAGGAAAAAATAAAAAAAATATTCCTAAATAAATTAATAAAAAAGCTAAATAACGGTGGATAAATAGTCCCCCGAGTCCCCGTGAAATGTCAAACGGGGATAAACTTCGCCTGTCCCCTGTTGCCGTGCTCTGAGAAGTGGATAAGTTAATTTTATCTCTTGTCAGTGGATAAAATCGGGGGATAATTTTTTTATCTCCGGCCCATGCTAGCCCTGCAGGGAAAGCAAATACCCTGCTCAATTCACTGGCCCTAAAAAAGCCATATAAAGATGAAGCTCTCTCTTCTGTAATAAGAATTGTGGGCCACAAAAACGTTTCCTTGCAACTTACTAGTCGGCCTAGGATTCCTAGGGTATGCCAGCCAGACATGATTTCCTCCCATCTGAACATACCTATTAGGGCGGTAACATGTGTTCAAACTTCAAATCGAATGAGGCTTCACATCATTAGGTTATAATATGATACATGAATATGGTTTCACAACGTTGACAGGTTTCCTTCATCTATATCGCCTTAATATAATCCAAATATAATACCAGTAATAGGTGATTGACTGCCTGACTGACTGATCTATCAACGCAAATCTCAAACCACTGGACGGATCGGGCTGATACTGGTAGCTATTATGACATATCGTAGGTAGGCATCCCCTAAGAAAGGATTTTTGAAAATTCAACCATTAGGGAGTTTAAATAGGGCTTTGAAATTTGTGTTAAAATCAAACCTGACTGCCTGACTGACTGATCTATCAACGCAAATCTCAAACCACTGGACGGATCGGGCTGATACTCGTAGCTATTATGACATATCGTAGGTAGGCATCCGCTAAGAAAGGATTTTTGAAAATTCAACCATTAGGGAGTTTAAATAGGGCTTTGAAATTTGTGTTAAAATCAAACCTGACTGCCTGACTGACTGATCTATCAACGCAAATCTCAAACCACTGGACGGATCGGGCTGATACTCGTAGCTATTATGACATATCGTAGGTAGGCATCCGCTAAGAAAGGATTTTTGAAAATTCAACCATTAGGGAGTTTAAATAGGGCTTTGAAATTTGTGTTAAAATCAAACCTGACTGCCTGACTGACTGATCTATCAACGCAAATCTCAAACCACAGAATGGATCGGGCTGATACTCGTAGCTATTATGACATATCGTAGGTAGGCATCCGCTAAGAAAGGATTTTTGAAAATTCAACCATTAGGGAGTTTAAATAGGGCTTTGAAATTCGTGTTAAAATCAATCAAACCTAACGAGAGCGAAGCCACGGGCAAAAGCTAGTTTTTCAATAATAAATGCGAATGTGTGTTTGTTTGTTTTTTGTCCTTCAATCAGGCCGAAACAAAGCAATGGATCGACGTGATTTTTTACATGGGTATAGTTGAGGACATATGCTACTTTTTAGACCGGAAAGTTAACGCGTTCCCGCGGAAATTAAAAAAAACTTAAACCACGCGGACAAAGTCGCGGGCATCAGCTAGTAACTACATAATATGATCGTCATTTCCCAACTCTCGACTCTGTGTTTCCAAAGCGTGCCTATGCATAGAGAAAGTCGATTAAAACCGACAACACATAAAGGGGACGTTGCACATATTGCGTGCGTTATGTAAAAGCTGCTGCAAAGCGGATGCCTCGCATGTGTTACCCGTCAGTGTGGGAAGTACTTAGCGATTCGTTGTACTCAATTAAAATAACCATTACAGTATTATGTAACGCTGAATAGGCTCGATTGAGCCGTAGCATAATAACAAGCCGATACAATTACAAGCCGTGCGGTGTAGGACACCCCTTACTTTCGCTATTCCCCTTAGAACCCCATAAGAATCAAATAAATATTATAAATGCGAAAGTTTGGATGGATGTATGGATGTATGGATGTGTGGATGTATGGATGTTTGTTACTCAATCACGCTCCAACGCGACGGCTGAACGGATCTGGATGAAATTTGGCACAGAGATAGATTATAGTCTGGAATAGCACATAGGCTAGAGTTAAATTAAAGAGTTCCCGCGGGAACCTAAAAACCTCAATCCACGCGGACGAAGTCGCGGGCATCAGCTAGTTTCCCATAAGTTACTTTCGCTATTCCGTTTTTTAAAAAAAGCGCTTTGAATTTTGATTTTGCTTAAAAAGCGTCTCTTTTCTCGCTGAGATACTGGGAGACCTTGGAAGTGTTCAAAAGTTCAACAATCTAAACTAATTACGTCTCTTTCTATGAAAAGAGCAACTGTTGAGTTTCTTGCTGGCTCTTCTCAGTAGAATCAATTCCGAATCTATGGTCTAGAGTCTTGAGCACAGGTCTTGAGTTATAATAAATGGCACAAGTTATCCTTCGTGAAATAAATAAATCATTTATCATTCCTTTATCATTTCCAGCTAAACATGAGATAGAGACGGGGTTTAAACGCTTTTTTGTCACGTACGATTTTGCCAGCCCAGTGTGCTTACTCTTAGCATGCACACAGCGAGATTATCTCGCGACGAGAGAAAGATGTTGTCGTTGCCGGCAAATTTTTCATTTACCCTAACATGCACAAAATGCGGTATATTACAAGAAAAAAATAGTCGACATGTAAAGGTTCGTAGAGAAAAATACAACAGATAAGAAATATTACTTTCATCTCTACTTTTCACGTAACGCGACAAGTAACCATGTTAGCCTCAGTAGACAGAGAGAGATAACAGGTAGACATAATTTTACTCGTAGTGCGCATGCTAGCCATCCTAGTCCCCACGTTTGGTGAAAGAGAACTATGTTCTAAAATGATGAACAAACTGACTGGCAAATTTAACATAGGTACAGCTCTAACAAACTGCTAACTGCACGCAGGACTCGAAATGTTTCATTTCTTAGCGACTAATAATAATACAAGAGTTCATTTTTTTAGTACGAAGCCCCAAACGCAGGACAATTTACATTTTAATTAGGCACATATTAATATATATATGTATAAATATATATATATATATATGTATTTTATATATCCACCCGGAAATAGTATTTAAAAGTAAATATACGTACCTATCAAGCAAAACGTGAAATGACATTCTCGGCCGAGAACCGGATTATATTGCATTTCAAGTTATACGAGTAGGTTAAAATATATGTATATGTATAGTTTTGCGGCTCTACTTAATTTTGACGTCACTGGCGCAATGGTGAGCCCTATGGTGGGTGAATGGTCCCAGATTCAATGCTAAGGACAGCGGTTACTTATGTATCTACACATTGATGAAATTGTAAATTATTTTTTTCAAAAGAGCAATCACAGAGTTTCTTGCCGTTTCTTCTCGGTAGGAATGGCATTCCGAACCAGTGGTAGATTCATTCGACGATTCAAAAGCACTTGTAAGTTTATTTGAATAAAAAAACCTTTTAATTTTGAATCCTCGACTCCTCGACGGAGGATGGGGAATTAATAATTACTAGATTTCTCTTAAAGTTATAGACCCGGAAATCAAACCACCGACCACCCGAATAGCAAGGCGTACTCTTAACCACTAGGCTATTGAAATGAAACTATTTTTCCTCACAAGACAGGAAACGTCAATTTAGTTGTTCCATGCAACTAGACGTTTTTAAGTAGGTATGTACTTTTCACTTACTCGTAAGTTGTGGATGACTAATGACTATCATCAAAACAGTAAACTTGAAGACTGTACCGTTACCGCTCGTGCATGGCGTAAATTCCTCATACACACGACAACTCGATGGTTTGCGGTTCTATGAGATAAGAATACCATACTTGTATAGGTAATTTATATACCAAGGGTATAATAGACACAATTGGGTATTTGACAACTATTCAAATAAAATATTTGTGATTATTAAGTAAATATCTTTTAATCTTTATTTTTTCCTCTCTAGCCAAGGGTTGCCTGGTAGAGATTGCTTGCAGCAATAAGGCCGCCTTTGCGTACTACCATGTTAGTTTTAGATATTATATATTTTATTATTTGTTCATGTAACTATTTGGTGTGCAATAAAGTTTTTTCATTCATTCATTCAAATAGAGGATCTCCCAAAAGTCGTAATATCCATATCCCCTGTTAGTTTTATGTTGAATAACAGTCTATTTTAAACTATCGATTAAAGTAAAAAAGTGCGTTGAACTTTGATGACGTCACTATACAATTGTGTGTTTAGTATGGGATTGCATACAAAATCCCATACTAAGCACACGTTTGAAAAAAAGTTGCTGATTTGAGTAGTTGTCAAATACCCAATTCGCATATCATTGTTAGCACAATATCGTGATTCCTGTCTCCTTTTTTCAAACGCTTAAAGCAATAATTAAGCAATATTACTCAAAATGACAGTTTGATGTCACTACACGACACTTCATACGACACGACACGACACGATATTTCATAAGTGGCATAAGTTGTCCTACGTGAAAGCATAAAAATTACCTCAGAACTCAATAAAAGGTAATTAATACAAATGCTATCATCGCGTCGTCTAAAACGGAGACTGTGTATCGTATTTTGATTTTAGCCTATTCCAAAATTTACAAAAATAACTGTGTTGTGATCAATTTCGTGTACCCATTCTTATACGTTTAGGTATGTACGATACCCTAAACGTATAAGAATGGGCACGCGAAATTGAGCTCTATTAATTCAATGCTGTTATGGTTTATTTTACTTTGACGCCGAACCAATATCATTTGATCGATAATTCTTACATAATCGGGGGGCTGATAGGAACGAAGTTTTTTATTACATAAATATTAATTATATGCAAGTTTTGATGTAGGGCATAAGGCTGAGCTGTACACCCATTCTGGGTGGAGTCACAGACAAGCATATTATTGGGTACAATAGTATAGAATATGATTGTTTGTTTGTGACACCATTATTGAATAAATTTATTTTCTTTCTTCTTTCTTTCTTTCTAATTTCGAGTTCTAGTCGAGGTAAAAAGAAAATAATTATTATTCAGTATAAAATTTTTATTATGCTTTTTTATCGATGAAAATCAAAAACAAGTTTACAAAATTATCTTAACACTTTAATTTTACTCACAATGATTCATAAAAATATATAATAATAATAATAATTAGACACTGAACATACATACATAAACTATACATAAAAATCTTACTCCACGCATTTTCGTTACGGACGTTTTTTGCCGGCTAGGGTACCCCTCCGCATCTTCTTAAGGAATAAGGAACTTCGTTCCAAAAGCTTATTTGAATAAATAAGATTGAAGTTTGTAGTTTATAGCGGTCATACGAGAATTATTATTGTACAGAGGTTTCCCCTAATTGACATCTAGACGACATCATAACGGCATATCTACCGAGTGAGTACGCTTATTTACACAAACCATACCAACAAAAACACACTTGAGCTACTTCCGAAGGGTACTTTCACTTTACGTCGACCACATTAGGGCTAGGATGCCACTACACGAGAACACGTTTCCATTATCACCATTGATGTAGAATTTTAGAATGATCATCACATTTATAATGTCGTTAGCACATCTGCAGGTGTAATTCATTTTATAATACACAATTTTCAATTTCAATTTCAATTTGAATTTTTTTTTTCAATCTATTTATTTAAAACATGTAGGACATACAGGTGTCTCTTATGTTACGTCATGTTTTGACTCTACCACCGGTTCGGAAAACAAGATTCTGCTGAGAAGAGCCGGCAAGAAACTCAGCAGTCACCAGTTATGCAGTCAGCAGTTATGAAGAGTTCCCGCGGGAATAATAAAACTTAAACCACGCGGACGAAGTCGCGGACATCAGCTAGTCATTTATAAGTCGCAATGTATGATAAACTAGCTGATGCCCGCGACTTCGTCCGCGTGGATTGAGGTTTTTCAGTTCCCACGGGAACTCTTTAATTTTCCGGGATAAAAAGTGCCTAAGCCTATGTGCTATTCCAGACTATAATCTATCTCTGTGCCAAATTTCATCCAGATCCGTTCAGCCGTTGGAGCGTGATTGAGTAACAAACATCCATACATCCATACATCCACACATCCATACATCCATACATCCATCCAAACTTTCGCATTTATAATATTTATTTGATTGATATTTGATGTATAGGATGTTCCTATGATTAGTTCCGGTCTGAACTATACCGGACCGCAGTATGTTTGATTTTAATATTGCGTATTTTACGTTAGTTACGTTCTCTAAAGCGTTAAATATTCTCATAATACGTGTTTGTAGCGGTGCCATCCGCTACAGGGGGTCTACTCTCTTTCTCTAAAACGAAACTTCGCAAACAAACGAACAAAATTTCGTTAACTCCTCTCCTACATAATATTATCTCTATGCTCCTCTCTATTTCGTTTTCGCACACGCAGACGAAGTACGGATCCATAGAAAATTTTCGTGACCGATTGGATTGAACGATTTTGTGTGGGTCTAATAACAGACTAATTACGTTCGTTTGCGAAGTTTCGTTTAAGAGAAAGAGAGTAGACCCCCTGGCGTCTTCCGAATCTATCCGAAAATGTCAATTTTTATTATTCCACCATAAGTTAGCCCTTGACTGCGATCTCACCTGATGGTAAGTGATGATGACTATGAGCGAGCACGCTGGTTATTGCTTTTTGTATGAAGCTGACCTTTTGTACTTACGTATTTTGTGCTTGAACTACTTCCGTTGGATAGGTACTTTCCCTTTACGTCGACCACATTAGGGCTACGATGCCACTACACGAGAACTCGTTTCTATTATCACATTCACGTGTCGTTAACACATCTGCAGGTGCGATTCATTTATAAGAGGCAATGTATGTTATTCCGGTATTAGTTCCAGTATAGGCCATACCGGACCGTAACGAACAGTTACGATATAACGCAAATCACGTGACTATTTTTTTTTAATCAACTACAAGCTAGCCCTTGACTGTGATCACACCTGATGGTAAGTGATGATACAGTCTAAGATGGTAGCGGGCTAACCTGTTAGAGGTATGGCAGTTATATTAAACCCATACCCCAAATCGGTTTCTACACGGCATCGTACCGGAACGCTAAATCGCTTGGCGGCACGTCTTTGCCGGCAGGGTGGTAAGCCAGCCGAAGCCTCCCACCAGGGGATCGAACCCGGGACCTCCCATGTTAAGACAACAGCGCTCAAAACTGCGCCAGAGAGGTCGTTATTTGTATAGTAACGATATTTATTGACAGATAAAGTTAGTGTCAGCAAGGGTTTGTCACAAATGTTTCAAGTGCTATCACTGAAACCTTGTCGACAGAAACATGACGGCGCGACTTCCTCAGGAAAAGAAAAAACTACAAGGTTTGACAGCGTAAGGCGAATCCCACACAGCGACGCGCCCCGCGACGTAGCGCGGAGCCACTTGAGCTGCGTATGAATTCCACGCGCGGACACCGGAGAGGCCTTGTTAATGTATGGTAAAATAACACACACATATTAATGCAAATATAGAATCTGAATCTGCCCCCCGATTACGTAAGAATTGTCGATCAAATGGTAAAGGTTCGGCGTCAAAGTAAAATTAACCATGACAGCATTGAATTAGAGCTCAATTTCGTCTGCCCATTCTTATACGTTTAGGGTATCGTACATACCTAAACGTATAAGAATGGGCAGACGAAATTGAGCTCTAATTCAATGCAGTTATGGTTTATTTTACTTTGACGAAAATCTTTAACGTTTGATCGGCCATTCTTACATGATTGGGGGGCTGAATCTGAATCTGGTACTGAGCGTGTATTTTGTATACAAACTAATATAATTACGGTCAGCTTATACCGTACGTCACAGTGTGGGATTCGTCTAAAATTTAGACAATGTTTGTGTAAAATCGAAACATAAAATCAAAAGTAAACCAAACTATACACATCATGCCAAAACATCACACCAGCAGCTATTCAGAGCACGTACGTCCAATGAAAGGTAGTATTGCTGTAACAGCCTTAGTAACCACGCTGTGGACGATAAGTTATACAAGAGGATAAGTTATACAGCGTGGATTTGATTCGCTCCAGCTATGCGTGGGACTGCAGTTACTTGTATCATTAAGATGATTGTAAGTTTTGATGGAAAAGAGCAACCACCGAGTTTCTTGCTGGCTCTTCTCGGTAGGAATGGCATTCCGAACCAGCGGTAGATTCATATTATAACGATTCAAAAGCGCTTGTAAAAGCTTATTTGAATAAAAAACATTTTGAATTTTGAATTTTGAATTTTGAATTTTGGACCGCAACCATTATAAATAGGTACTTAAAAGAACTAACTACAAAACAAAAGATAGCTAAGTAACAAAATTTTCAAAAAAAAATAAAAACCGACTTCAAAAACCACAAACACTAAAAAGTAAAAAATAATTTAATTTATTATGTATACAAGAGTTAATTTAGTTCTATAATAACATTTTTTGGAGTCGGTACTACCAATTAGCCGCATGAACCGTCTACCTACTCTTCATTATTGCTGACGTGACTCCATATTGGCACCGACTCCAAAGAATGTTATTATAGAACTAAATTAACTCTTGTATACATAATAAATTAAATTATTTTTTACTTTTTAGTGTTTGTGGTTTTTGAAGTCGGTTTTTATTTTTTTTTTGAAATTTTTTTATTTCACAATTTTTAGTGGCCCCACTGTTTTAAAATACAGGATGTAACCAGAACGAGATATGCTTTGCATGGTTAAAACATACTGTTTACAAGACTATCACACTGATCGCGAGCAATTTACTCTTATCCATGAGGAGTTCCGTTCTCCATCTCCGGAGATATTCATCAGATCTTCACCAAATTGAATTGGGACTACACGGGAAGCACCAGCTTTCAAATAAAAAAAGAATCATCCAAATCGGTCCACCCAGTCAAAAGTTCTAAGGTAACAAACATAAAAAAAAAAAAAAAAAAATACAGTCGAATTGAGAACCTCCTCCTTTTTTAGAAGTCGGTTAAAAATTAAGATATCAATGGTGCAAAGACTCCAAAAACTAAACTACACATGGAATGCCAACACAAATATGAACCAATGTAGAGCAGTCTTGCTGTATCAGCCTTGGTTACGACGCTGGTAACGACAAGACAATTAAAAAGAGGATAGCAACATAAAAGGAGAACTACATAACAAAATATAACCAACGAAAATAAAACAGCATTTGTGCAAGGAAGCCAAAAACAACAACTACACACACATGCTAACACAAATATGAGCACACAGTCCAATGAAGAGTAGTCTTGCTGTATCAGCCTTGGCTAATACGCTGAGAACGACAAAACATACCAGAGCATGACTACGTAAAAAGAGAACTACAAAAAAAACAGCGAAAATAAAACAGCATTTGGGCAAAGAAGCCGAAAACAACTACTACACACACATGCCAACACAAATATGAGCACATAGTCCAATGAAGGGTAGTCTTGCTGTATCAGCCTTGGCTAATACGCTGAGAACGACAAAACATACAAAAGCATGACTACGTAAAAAGAGAACTACAAAAAAAAACAACGAAAATAAAACAGCATTTGTGCAAAGCCGAAAACAACAACTACACACACATGCCAACACAAATATGAGCACGTACGTCCAATGGAGGGTAGTCTTGCTGTATCAGCCTTGGCTAATACGCTGAGAACGACAAAACATACAAGAGGATGGCTACTACAAAAAAAAACAACAATATATTATGATTAAAACGAAAATAAAACAGCATTTGTGCAAAGAAGCCGAAAACAACAACTACACACACATGCCAACACACATAAGCACATACGTCCAATGAAGGGCAGTCTCGCTGTATCAGCCTTGGCGACCACGCTTGGAGCGCCAAGGCATACAATGGCTATTGCGTCGAAGTAGGAGGAATGTGGGGCGATCACGATAACAGGGGCTTCCCTCCGGTTCGAAGGCACGTGCTGCTGGCCCAGGATCCGCACCCGGTGGAACCCGGCCGCTACCACCACCAAGCGTATGAGAGAGAGAATCGAGAAGCGCAGCTTGCTAGAACGAGACAGCTATGTTAGTATGCACATTCAGCAGGGCGATTATGTAGAACCTGCATCAATCATTGTTACAGTCTCAATTGTTTTGATTGGCTGAATTTATGGTATTTTTGCGGCGTCAATGGATTTTGGCCAATAGTGGAAGAATGTTAACCAATCAGAGGTGATTGCGAACGTTACACTGTAGCTGTCATTTTTAGACAATCGCCCTACAGAAATTAGGAGAAACTGACATATAGAACGGGGGATCAACACAATTGTCAGAAATAGAGTAATTTCGTGGGTGTTCCGTTATAAGCACTGCGAGCACTGGCAGTGCTCTTTACTGGGGACTTACAGTGCTCGCAGTGTATTTCGGAACGCACCCTTCATGTTCAAACGAGGGCATTTAAGTACATAGGTACATACAAAAATAAGCAACAAATAGAAAGATGTTTTAAACATAGAATATAAAAGACCTATATTTAAAACGAGTATATTCCAAAACAACTTATTTTTGGGGCTGTGGGCAGAGATTATAATATAAGCCCTTCGTACCTATTTTGAGGCTCTGTGATCATTGATGAAAAACCTTATTTTTCTGACGACCTCCCTGGCTCACTGTTGTCTTATCGTGAGAGGTCCCGGGTTCGATTCCCGGGAGGGTCAATCTGGGAATTTATAATTTCTGAACTTTCTCTGGTCTGATGAGAGGCTTCGGCCGTGGCTAGTTACCACCCTACCGGCAAAGACGCACTGCCAAGCGATTTAGCGTTCCGTATAGAAACCGGCTTGGTGTATGGGTTTCATACAACTACCATACCTACCCCTAACAGGTTAGCCCGCTACCATCTTAGACTACCTCATCACTAACCATCAGGTGAGATCGCAGTCAAGGGCTAACTTGTAGTCGAATTTAAAAAAAAACATTTTTAAATCAAAGTTGGAATTCAGCTTTGTTGTCGTTCTAAAAGATTTCAATCAACTAATTAATTACTTACTGAGTACTGATTTATATTATTTCTAGTCTCAGTACTTATTAATTACGCATGCATTGAACCTTGAACCTTTCGTGTCAAGAGGGGTACTTGACCAATATACCTACCTACACCTTGACTTGTCCAATTTCCAAATAATCACAGGACGGTGAACTTAAGTTCATGTTTAGTAAAAAAAAAATTCAATTGATTACCACGCAATCCCATTGCTTTAACTGCAAAGTAAGTACAAGTACTTTCAATAAAATTATTTTCTTAAATACTTTTTATCAGTTGAGTAATTTCATAGTTTTCCAAGAGGCATTTCGTATAGTAACCTTAGTTAAAAAAAATTACCTACTTTTTAAATTTTTAAAGTTGACTTGCTTGAATCTCACTTTGCTTTAATTGGAAAAAATCTGGATTTTTACAGTTCCATAGCAAAACCAAATTTCTCAAAAGCCGGTTGTTCTGGTGCTTCAAATGTTCATGGGCGGCGGTAATCACTTAACATCAAGTGACCCGCCTCGTTTGCTCGCTATTGATAGTGATTTAAAAAAAACAGAATACTTATAGTAATTTTTCGGTTCGTCGTAATGTCTGTGTGTCACAGCCATTCAAAAACTACGAAAAAACGGTTTGTTACCGCTACTTGGAGGCATATTCGAATTTTAAAAATCCAAAGTCTTTAAATACCTACACTAGCGGCACGCTATGATGGCCGGTTGACACATTACAATAGGTCAATTTATTCTCGAACAAAAAACAATTAAGTTTTTTTAAATTTATGAATCTCTGCACATCACTATCGTCATAGCTATCGTCAATAAAGTAATACAATTATTTCCTTCAAAGTCGTTATCAATTAATACGGAACGTTTGTCCAACCGGCCATCATAGCGTGCCGCTAGTGTAGGTACATTTTGTTTCTACGATTTATTAGTTTGCTTAAAAGTACAAATTTCAATAATAAATAATATTCTACACCTATTTAAAAATATACACTTTTTCCGACTCTATAATCAAGCATGTTTTTATTATTATTATTCTTGACTAAGTACCTACTGTAGTAATTACTTTAAATTTTGACATAAATTTTGACAATTGTATTTAGACCGATATATTTTAGAACTGCACTTTAATTTTACATTTTTAGTTTTTACGTAATATTAATGTTAACTATATGTAAGTACCTATTATTGTGATCTAAATTTATATTGACTTTTTCTAGATAATGATGTGTATACATAATAAGGGTTGTACCTTGGATCCTGTTTTGAATTGCTTGTATTTTGTCGATGTGTTAGTGGCAACCTGTTTTGTGTACCTTTTTAATAAAATAAAATAAAATAAACAATGAAGATTATACCTATTACTTCTAGACCAAGAAGCGCTAAGATTGGTTTGTTGCCAGGTTACCTAAAAGAGCAGAAATTATCTAAGACTAAGTTGTTACATAACCAAAGAGAAAAAGGCCGAAGGAAAAACATTCCTATTTTGTCCCATAATACTTAAGCTTTATTAGTCTGGTCAATATAATGTTGCGTTAACTAAAGTTACTAGCTATGGTGAACCAATTAGCAGTGTCTTATCTTTCACCCTATTTCTGTACTACCGGATCGAAGCCTCAAAGTATTCAATGAAGCCTTTTCCTATATACTCTATTAAATTAAGTTGGCTTTTTCTGGCAGCAGCGTGACTCTCTTGCTTATTAGATTATTCCTACATACTGTAAGCATATCTAATTCCAGAAGTGGGCGAATAATTAAATTACTTTTAAAATATATTTTTGTACTCTCTTTAAAAGGTGCACGAGCGAATGGTTACAACGTGTAGCGGTTTCACAAGAGATTTAATGTAAACAGTTAATTATAGAAACTTGGCCAAACATCACTACAATACCTAATTAATCATTTGATCAGGCTGCAGTTGCTACTGCTACGCTCAAAATCAAATTGCGATTTAAACACAAAAGTATTCAAGAATCGCTGAGTCTGCCGGTAGGAGCTTTCAAACGTCAAAATACTCGTATTTACGATGGCAGTCGTAATTCCTTCTTCCATGTATTTACGTGAATAATTCCAATATGGCGATCCCGCCAACGAACTGACAGAGTGAAATACATAGAACGAGTCAAATATCAGTTTAATTAAACCTTCAACAATAAATAAATTAACAATCTTTTATCTTTTCTAAAATTGAATCCTAATTTTAAACATAAAGCTGACAATACATAAGAGTTGATCCGTAAAAAAATACGTCAGTGCTCAATAGCTAATAGCTATAAATATAGATTGATATAGACATCTAGATAAACTCTGTTATGGTTGGTTTCTGAGGCTTCGGCCACGGCTAGATACCACGTTATAAAACAAGGTCTAACTTGTAGTGCATAAATAGTAGATTGTATTATAAGGGAGCAAAATAATATTTTTACGGCGAGGGCGCTTTTTTGAATCCAGAACGAAGTGAGGGATTCTAGAGTAGAATCCTGAGCGTAGCGAGGGATTCTTTAGTAGAATCCTGAACGTAGCGAGGGATTCAAAGTACGTCGCCCGAGCCAAAAATATATTTGCGCCCGAATGATACACTCTACTTTTCATCACCCTGTATGAGAAAATTTGGTTCCCGCGGGAACTCTTTAATTTCCCGGGATAAAAAGCATATGTGCTATTTCCAGACTATAATCTTTTTTTTTTTTTTTAAATCTATCTCTGTGCCAAATTTTATCCAGATCCGTTCAGCCGTTCGGGCGTAATTGAGTAACACACATCCATACCACCATACATCCACACATCCATCCAAACTTTCGCCTTTATAATAATATTTATTTAATTATAATTTTTTTTTTTTTTTTTTAATATATATATCCATATAGCCCTTTCGTTAGTTAAAATTCAGAAATTATAAATTCCTAAATTGACCCTGCCGGGGACCGAACCCTGGACCTCCGCACGTTAAGACAGCAGCGCTCAACACTGCGCCACGGAGGTCGTCAATTTGCGTTGGCGCTGAACACTAAGATGTTCCAAATTCAATAAGTGCGCGGCAAAGATAATTGCGGCGCACTTACGAGCATAAAGAGGATTAAAAACTCATTACTGCCCGCTAAAAGTTTCTTATAGAAAACACCACCTTTGGGCGCACATAAAGGCGAACCAAGTCGTCCTTTTCGAATGCATGGGATGAAAAAAATATTATTACGTAGGCATCCGGTCATAAAATATTTTTTCATCCCATGCATTCGAAAAGGACGACTTGGTTCGCCTTTATGTGCGCCCAAAGGTGGTGTTTTCTATAAGAAACTTTTAGCGGGCAGTAATGAGTTTTTAATCCTCTTTATACTCGTAAGTGCGCCGCAATTATCTTTGCCGCGCACTTATTGAATTTGGAACATCTTAGTGTTCAGCGCCAACGCAAATTGACGACCTCCGTGGCGCAGTGTTGAGCGCTGCTGTCTTAACGTGCGGAGGTCCAGGGTTCGATCCCCGGCAGGGTCAATTTAGGAATTTATAATTTCTGAATTTTAACTAACGAAAGGGCTATATGGATATATATATTAAAAAAAAAAAAAAAAAAAAAAAAAAAAAAAAAAAAAAAAAAAAAAAAAAAAAAAAAAAATTATAATTTAATAAATATGTATTATTATAAAGGCGAAAGTTTGGATGGATGTGTGGATGTATGGTGGTATGGATGTGTGTTACTCAATTACGCCCGAACGGCTGAACGGATCTGGATAAAATTTGGCACAGAGATAGATTTAAAAAAAAAAAAAAAGATTATAGTCTGGAAATAGCACATACCTATTATGCTTTTTATCCCGGGAAATTAAAGAGTTCCCGCGGGAACCAAATTTTCTCATACAGGGTGATGAAAAGTAGAGTGTATCATTCGGGCGCAAATATATTTTTGGCTCGGGCGACGTACTTTGAATCCCTCGCTACGTTCAGGATTCTACTAAAGAATCCCTCGCTACGCTCAGGATTCTACTCTAGAATCCCTCACTTCGTTCTGGATTCAAAAAAGCGCCCTCGCCGTAAAAATATTATTTTGCTCCCTTATAATACAATCTACTATTGTTCAACCCCTAAGGGTGTGGAATAGGGGTTTGTTTCCAATCAAACCGAGCCGAAAATATATGATAGCAAGAGTATCATAGGTGTAAATAAATAATATATAATATAAATATTATAAATGCGAAAGTTTGGATGGATGTATGGATGTATGGATGTATGGATGTATGGATGTTTGTTACTCAATCACGCCCCAACGGCTGAACGGATCTGGATGAAATTTGGCACAGAGATAGATTATAGTCTGGAATAGCACATAGGCTACTTTTTATCCCGGAAAATTAAAGAGTTCCCGCGGGAACCGATAACCCTAAATCCAAGCGAACGAAGTCGCGGGCATCAGCTAGTAAATAATAAAACGTCACGTCTTTGGTCACTCGCTCTCTAATCGGAACTGTTCTCTAGAGTCTAGACTATTTAGGGGCACATTATATTTATCATTAATTGTTCGACCAACAAAGGACTTACTTAAGTCTAGCTTACACATTTACGCTTAATTACGTCTAGCTTAATTACGTCCTTATTCCTATGGTCAGCTCTTATGGTTAACTAGCTGATGCCCGCGACTTCGTCCGCACTCCGCCTGGATTGAAGTTTTTTGGTTCTCGCGGGAACTCTTTAATTTTCCGGGATAAAAAGTAGCATATTATGTGTTATTCCAGACTATAATCTATCTCTGTGCCAAATTTCATCCAGATCCGTTTAGCAGTTCTGGCGTGATTGTGTAACAAACATTCATAAGTACTTTTACATGGATGTATGTAGTATGTACCTACTTATGAATGTTTGTTGTCCAACTTTCGAATTTATACTTTTGAGATGTTTGAGTTCCCGCGGGAATCAAAAAAACTTAAAACACGCGGACGAAGTCGCGGTCATCAGCCTGCTAGTAGACTAAGTATATCTAAACGAGCGCCGGAGGTACGCACTGCGTACTTCGCAGTGGCTATCATAAGAAATATACCATGCAAGAAACCGTGCAAGAAACAGTTAGGCGAAGACAGTAAACAACTGTCGCTACTAAGGGGGGTTACTACCATCGCATACCAAGCAGTATTATTTCAAAATGACAGTCCTATGTCACGAACCTTGACATCCCTGTTATAAGGACTATAATTCTAAAACACGAACGTCAACAGTATTAAAACAATACGGATTTAAGAGATGGTAGTATGCATCCAGTACACGCTACCGAGAACCGTGCCGTTGCTGCGAGTAGTGACGTAACAGCATAGTATAGTTACACGTATAACAAACAGGTCTTGTTTACGAATACCACAAGCAAGGGAAAGCTCGATTAAGATAACGAAGTTTTTTTTTTTTTAATATATAGGCTAGCGCTTGGCTGCAATCAGACTTGCTTGAAAGTGGTGATGCAGCCTAAGGTGGAGCGCGCTTGCCTAGAAGATGCCTATTCACTCTTGATTTGAAGGGACCTAAAGGAAAAACGGAAGCGGGATTTTACGCCATAACAGAGCCTTAATAAAAGGCATATTAAAAATTTTGGCTGACTGAATGAAACTTTAGGGTTCCTAGTAACGCAAAAGATCAAATTGTAAGGTCAAAAAAACAAAAGGGAAAACCAAAGTCATTTCCGATTCAGCAGTAAAACCTCGAAACATACCTAGTTAGCGATTCATCCTCCGTTGCATTTCAACATCAATGTCTCGATTGGATACGCTACGCTCTACAAAGCTAGCCTTGGCGACGAATAATACTTGCGAATACTAACTAATAGTAAAAATGAATATAGAGCACGCAAAGTGCGTTGGACTCACTATTAACATGTATTACTTACTTTCGTAATCTGTTTCATCCATCAAAACTAGACCGTTTTTCAATTTTTTTTTTAGAATAATTTAAGAAGGACTTCGGCTAATTGTCGTTATGTTTTTGTTTTCTAAGTATATAAAAGGAAAAGGTGACTGACTGACTGACTGATCTACCAACGCACAACTCAAACCAATGGACGGACGGATCAGGCTGAAATTTGGCATACAGATAGTTTATGACACAGGCATCCGCTAAGAAAGGATTTTCGAAAGTTAAACCCTTAAGGGGGAAAAAATAGGGCTTTGAAATTTCTTTGAAAATGTATCCTAATGTGAGGGAAACTGCGGGCAAAAGCTATAAAAATTATTGGCGGGAAGTCTGAATAAAAAAATTGTAATTTAGGCGCGGTGCTATTCATCTTCTTTCATTTATTAAAATTAAAACCTCTAACGCGTAGAAACTTGAACAGAGGGCATGACTTTCTGATGCCGGAAGCTGGAAGTGATCAAGATGTAGGTACACTGTTGACTACAAATATCTTGGACGGAACACTAAAGTGCATTCTGACACGCTCTTGACCGGTTTTTAAAAATAATCGTTAAATGTTCATTGTTTATCTATGTTAAGTATGCTATTTTCTACAGCAATTTTACATTGCACGACTGGGAAGATACTGACCCCCAAGACACGAGCTATCCCACATCCTATCCAGGATAATTTAAGAAACATTTTACTATTGTTTTTGGAACAAATGAAGATTTTATATGTTTATCTATTGACATTAGACACAGGTGTTTTAATATTAACTATTACAGCTACTAGCCGCGGGCATCAGCCCGCGACTTCGTCCGCGTGGTTTAAGTTTTATTGATTCCCGCGGGAACTCCATAATTTTTCGGGATAAAAAGTAGCCTATGTCACTCTCCAGGTCCTCAACTATACCCATGCCAAAAATCACGTCGATCCGTTGCTCCGTTGCGGCGTGATTGAAGGACAAACCAACAAACAAACACTTTCGCATTTATAATATTAGTATATGATACCATAGAATACTAACTTTTACTATCTATACGTTCTGTAGGTATAGTTACCAAACTAGTTAACATGAGTTTGTTAACTTTCTTTACGCACGATAGAAAAAAGGAACTTTCACTGTAAATAAGCTCAAGAATTGAATATGGGACGGTAAAAGATTAAACGGTAAAAATAAACCTACTTCGACTGAGTTTAATTATTTGCACAATGACATGCAAAATAAAACGCATGATTGGGCAAAAATAAAACAGATAACGTGACTGACTGATTGACTGATCTATCAACGCACAGCTCAAACCGAGATAGAGCTATTTTGACGAAGGCATCCGTAAGGGAGGGATTGTTGAAAATGCAATCCCTAAGGGGGTAAAATAGGAGTTTGCAATTTGTATGAAAATCGAACATGACGCGAGCGAAGCCGCAGGTAAATCTATTAATAATATAGATACAACTGGATGATGCCCGCGACTTCGTCCGCGTGTATTAAGGTGTTGATTGAACTCTATTTCTGGGATGAAAAGTAGCCTATGTCCTTCCCCGGGATACCACCTACCCCTGGACCAAATTTCATCAAAGTCGGTTGTACAGACGGGCTGTGAAAGCGTAGGTACCAGACAGACAAACATACACACTTTCGCATTTATACAATGTACGAGTGGACCAATTTCTGGGCCACGATTTGTTTACAATTTAATGCAAATCCTAATTGACTTTCTTTTACTGTTCCATCATGATGGTGGTTTTAAGTGAAAGTGAAATCGATACACTCAAGTTTGTATCATGAGTTAGATTGTAATCGATTAATTAAACTTTATTGCTCGATGCTATCGAAATTGGAATTTTTTTTATATTATTGAGTAACTAACTATACATGCTAGAGCTAGACAGACAGTAATGTCTATTCAAAATGATCTTAATTCTGATAAAGCTTTTAGGAAAATCAAAGAGTTCCCGCGGGATAAAATCATTAGCGGATTTCATATACTTAACTACCGACCTTAGACCGACACATCAGGATCCCACCACCAGCCATTAACGTCCCACTGCTGGGCACCGGCCTCAACTCTCATAGGAAAGAGGGAATTAGAGCTTAGACCCACCACGCTGCTCCAATGCTGGTTGGCGGGCTTTAACGACTATTAGCATGTTAGTGATAATACCCAGGACCGACGGCTTAACGTGCTCTCCGAGGCACGGGGGTGAAACACCACAAACTTACTAACTCCGGGCTAGTACAGTCAGAAATTTCTAGTCAGAAAAACCTAATACTTAATTATGGCCCGACCCGGGACTCAAACTTGGGACCTCGTCGGCCGCAGTCGAACATGCTTACCACTAGACCAACGAGGCAGAACATCAGGATCACAAAGAGATAATTAAATGGAGTCATCAAAAAGGTATTTCATGCAACGCATGCAATAATTGTGCCCACTCTAGCGAATAATTAACAATTAATTTCGGTTTACCAGGTAACATAGGAACACTAATTGAGAATAAATAAATGTACGGAAAATCTATCAGACAAATATTATATGAGATAACTGCACTATTGGTAGCCATCGCCTGAAAGGCTGATTCAGTGTTAGGTGGATGTAGAGCTCTCCACTGATCACAAAAGTTATAGCTATACTTACTATGCGTTCCTGTAGCAATCAACGGGACGACATAATAATTGCTAATATTTTTTTACAGGAACGCATAGTAAGTATAGCTTATAACGTCTTTGAGAAGTGATATCTAGTAAAAGACCCATCCCCATGCGTCAGTTTTTATTCTGTTTACATAGGTGCTGCGCATACTTTAATACTGTACAAGACTCAGCTGTTCTAATTATCGTTCATTTTTGGTAACAATAAACCGTCTTTGAACGGCCATATCTAGCGAAAGACCCATCCACAGTGGCGTGCTGTCCATAGAGGCAAAAAAGCACTGCTTACCTCAATGTATCCAAGAGATTTTTATAATTAAAAAGATTTTATTCATGAAAAATATAAGTACAAAATCCTAAATAGCGTCATACTAAAATAGGTTAAGTAGTACGCTTTAATTAAGTAATTCATAAGTACGCACGAATGTTTGAAATATCTAATGAATTTACGCAATCGGTCGCGTAACTCGTACTAAGCTCTTTAGAAAAATATCAACGCCATCAGTTGAGTAACTCGTACTAAGCTCTGTAAAGTATCGGCCCGCTAACGATAGGCAGCGATCGCTTCAGCTTTTTTTGCGAGTTCACACATACGTATTACCATACACAGACGCATTATAAACCTAACATAAAGAAGGTGTGTGAAGCATTTTGCATGTGTGAGTCTGTATCATCATAGTGTAACATTGACTGCACAAAGGCAGTGCCTTTCTGCAGTTATTATAAAATTAGCCAATCAGTCAAGCGTCGAGAAAAAATATTAGCCAATAGGGCTCTTAGAACGTCGCTCTTTAGTCTGTGCGGTGAATGCCAATGTCAAATGCAACAAATGTCAACAATCATCATTGTCAGTGTCAGACTGGCGCTTGTCACTTGTCATTTGAATGTTGTTTGTTTTGATTATTTTACCCATATTTATCGATGTTCTAAGTTAAAATTATAGCAAATCGATATAAAACTCACGAAAATTAGTTTTGTGCTATTGTTTTTGTAAACCATTTGATGTGAAATGGGATAGCACCTACATACCTACTATATTATGTAAAAATTGCCGTGCAACAATACTTGGAGTGTTTGTTTTAAACATAGATTGTTAATCATTGTAAATGCAATAGAAGAAAGCCCTTATTATTGTCAAAATATGAATTTATTCGAAAACATACATGAAAAACGGTGATAATTAAAAGTTCCAGGCGCATTTTTACAGAGTTACTTAGTTGTTACTTACACAAAACTTTTTGTAATCTAGGTAAGTACCTACCTACCTAATAATGTTAACTGATAAGTAACTGATTCAAAGCTAATAATAACACATAGTAGCATAGATTTAGGAGTTAAAAATAATTTACATTTTCTTTTGACTGCGGCCCTACCTAATTTTATACTGGTTCAGGAATCAGTGCTTGCCTACTGCTTACCCTGTTGAAAAAAGCTGTGCACGCCACTGCCCATCCACATGCAGGCAGACTGCAACTTTTGTGATCAGTGGAGAGCTCTACATCCACCTAACACTGAATCAGCCTTTCAGGCGATGGTTACCAAAAGTGCAGTTATCTCTTAGTCTAAAAGTAAAGTGACAGAAAAGATGAGGGATAATAGGCTGGCATTGTATGGGCATGTATTGAGAAGAGAAGAAATTCATATTACGAGAAGAATGAAAGATATGCATGTGGATGGAAAAAAAGAGTAGAGGTCTTAAAGAAGAGATATATAGATTGTGTCAAAGAGGATATATAGATATGCGTAAGGTGTGGATAAAACGTTGAAGGATGAGAATGACAAAAGTGAGTGGAAGAAGAAGACATTTTGTGCCGATCCCATAGTAAGAATAAAGTAGAAGCTATTTTCTCTGATTTTTCCTAACGACAAACTACCTATAAAATATTATTTATCGGAAGATGCGTAGTCATCCTCTAATAAATTATATGGACTGCCATACAGTAGCCACAAACAACTTAATAATTTACTAGCAAACGTGGAAATTTCCTATGCACAATGTCTTTATAAATTATTACCTATTTTAGTATTGGTTTATTGGTGTACCTATAAGCTATACAATTACATAGTTATATCGTCATTCTTCAAGTTTCATCAAAATCCATTCAGTAGTTTTTGCGTGAAAGAGAAACAAACATCATCCATCCATCTAGTCCATTCATTTTAGATTTTTTCGCGGCAAAATTTATAATTTTTTGAAACCACTGTGGTTTTATACCTATGAGTGAGTACATTAAAAAACACAACTCTCCCCCCCCCCTCCGGTGGTGGCTTCCCCCCTCCCCGCCTTGAAAAGTGTGCCATTTTGCAGATTTCCTAGATTTTCCAGAAAACTATACAAGCTAGGACAAAACCGTCAAAGAGAACATTGTTCCTTAATAAATTACCTACAAATAAGTTCATAACATTTATTATGATAGGAGTTATAGTTTACAAGCTATGGTGCGTTAAAGTTGACTAAAAATCGCAGCTCAGTAAAATAAGCCAATTTTCAACATTTTATATGTATTCTGTAATCTCTAGAAAACTATTAGAGTTAGGCAAAAACTGTCAGGAGTAAAAATAAACACCATTTAATGACCTATAAAAAAATATTTAGTTCATAAAGATAGGACTAATAATTTCGCATATATATCCACGTATTGTATACGAAGAAAAATAAAAAAATTGTTAGAATCCTGTGTTATTTGCAATTTGCACAAAAACTATTAGAGCTAGGAAAAATCCTTCGAAGAGCAATTAATTTCATTAAATTACCTACAAAAAAATGTTATGGTTTATTTAGATAGGACCAATAGTTCGAAAAATATGACTACCTTTATTCCATGAAATATTTTTTTTTTTCAAAAACCATGTATATATTTTTTAATTTTTACAGAAACTATTAGAACTAGGAATAAAAATATCATAAGCAAAAATGAACTTCATTAAATTAACTCCAAAATAGTTTTTAGTTTATTTTGACAGAACTAATAGTTTCGGAAATATGGCTGTCTAACTTGCATAAAAAAAGAAACCCTTGTAAAATCCGTGAATGTTTTTTGTAATTTCAAGAAGAAGTATTAGAGCTAGGAAAAAAGCTGTCAGGACTTAGGACAAAGATAATTAATTTACCTATAAAATAGTGTTTAGTTTATTTTGATAGGACAAATAGTTTTTGAAATATACCTTGCTATTCTGTAAAAACCGGTGGTAGTCATCTTGACTTACATAATAGTATGGAATAAATAGAAATTAAATAACTTTTTTTTTAACGCATCATAGCTTGTAAACTATAACTCCTATCACCATAAATGTTATGAACTTGTTTGTAGGTAATCTATTAAGGAACAATGTTCTCTTTGACAGTTTTGTCCTAGCTTGTATAGTTTTCTTGAAAATCTAGGAAATCTGCAAAATGGCACACTTTTCAAGGCGGGGAGGGGGGAAGCCACCACCGGAGGGGGGGAGAGTTGTGTTTTTTAATGTACTCACTCATAGGTATAAAACAACAGTAGTTTCAAACAATTATTAATTTTGCCATTTTCCCCATACATTGAAATCTAGAATGAATGGACTAATCGCGTCACAAACTTTCACGTTTATATCGCTGTTTATAATATAACTTAATATGGAAAAGTAATAATTATGATTATGCTAGTAGTAAGTAAGTAATAAGTAGTTTGTTATAAAACTTTATAGCAACAAAACACTTAAAATAATAACTATCCATAAAAAAGAAGAAAGAAAATTGCTATAATTGTGATAGTGTACAAAAGCGGCCTTATCGCTCAAGATACCAAATGCACATAGAAGCTATTTATCCGTATAGATTACCTTCCATGTCAGTAGGTGATGGATAGCGTGCCTCGGTTAGTTTAACGGTGCCATAGACGAAGGCCATTGCAGCCCAGCTGTTTGTTCAACAGACAGGCTGAGATCTATGCGTACTTTGACTTGGCTCAGACTTTACTTAGAGTTAAAACGAGATGGACTTATGTGAGTAACATACATCTATCTCGTTTTCGTCGTTCGCTTTATAGATCTCACCCTAGAGACAAACCAATGTTTTTTTTAAACCGATTAAGGTTAGAGACTGTTTTATCCACTACTAGCTTTTGCCCACAGCTTTGCTCACATTAGATTCGATTTTTATACACATTTCAGAGCCCTATGAGCGGGCGATGGAGAGAGCAATGCTCGGGGTTTCTCTGCGCGATCAAATTAGTTTTTTTTTTTAATTGCGATAGGCTTGCGCTTGACGACAATCATGCTTAGTGCAAAGCAATGATGAGGTCTAGGTTGGAACGCGCTTGCCTAAAAGATGCCTATTCACTCTTGCCTTGAAGGTACTTAAGTTATATGTGGCAGGAAACACGTGCGCTGGGAGGGTGTTCCACATGTAGAAATGAGGAGATCCGCAGAAGAACTAAAGTAACCGACATTGCTCGACGTGTTGCGAAGCTGAAGTGGCAATGGGCGGGGCACATAGTTCGAAAAACCGATGGACGTTGGGGTCCCAAAGTGCAGGAGTGGCGACCCCGCACTGGAAAGCACAGCGTTGGCAGACCCCCTACTCAGTGGACGGACGACATCAGACGAGTCGCAGGGAGTCGCTGGATCCAGGCGGCGCAAGATCGCGGCGTGTGAAAGTCCATGCAGGAGACTATCGTTGATGTTGATGATAATTTGACCCTAGTAGGGGTTGAATTTTCAAAAATCCTGTCTTAGCGCATGCCTACGACATAATAGCTTTCTTTGTGCTCAATTTCAGCCCGATCCGTCCAGTGGTTTGAGCTGTGATAGATCAGTCAGTCAGTCTGTCGCCTTTTCCTTTTAAACAGGGTGGTCCAAATAGAGACGTCCAAAGAAAAAAAAATGATTTTTCGTACCTAGACCTATCCGAAAATACCTTATGCATGTATGTTCAGCGATTTTTGGTACTTTTCGAGTCATATTTTTTTTAGTTTTATCGTAAGATTTCTGAGAGAGTTAAGTAGGTAGTATTAAATTTTTTTTCTTTTTATTTAGTGGTTTCTTCCGAGCACTATTTTTGTGAACATGCTCGTTATGAAGTGTACTACTTTGCATAAAATAATTACCATCTTAACACTAACACAAGTCGGAGTTTTTTTGGTCGTAAGTGAAAAGTTTACGTTCGACAGAGATAACTAAGCTACCCTTAATAGTTTAAAAATTTGGTACTATAAAGAGTAGTAGACAGACAGACAGACATTATACTATAAAGTCGATTGCTTCCGTACAACTTCGTCACTAAGAAATTCGTCATTTGTTTAATAGCCCCGACTCAACAATAATTATTCCTCTGCGAATCTAACAAGCTTTTAACTGTAGGCAAAATTAGCAAAAAGTGGAAAACCTTGATCGAGCATTAATCTGGTGGCCTCGGAGTCGGAACAGTAAACATCGGACAGAGAGATGAAAGTACACAATTCGATCTGTAATTATTGATCTTACCCTGGTTAAATAATTCAAATCAAACAATTATTTATTCAAATTAGGTACACTGTACTCTTATTGACATCCAATAACTTGTAAAACATGATGAATTGTCAAAGATACCGATCGGGTTCCAAACGCTAGTCTGAGAAGAGCCCACAAAAAAATTAAAAAGGTTTTTTTTATCATCACCATCTCAGAAACATTAGCCGCTGGAACAATTCATTTCCATGCTTTTTTATCATTTAAATAATCCTTTATTACATTGTAATAGGATTTTTAAATTTTTGGGTATACGCAGGTACATTTAATTATTTAATAGATACAGCTTTGAATATTTACCTATTAGTTATATTGTGATATTGACATTGCTTGGCGAGTGGCGACCAAAACCTGGGAAAATTATACATCTACTTGATGAAGATGATGCCCGCGACTTTGACCGCGCGTGGATTTAGGTTTATTTATAAACTAGCTGATTCCTGCGACTTTGTCCGCGTGGAATATTTTTTTAAATTCCCATAGGAACTCCTGAATTTTCCTCTATAAAAAGTAGCCTATGTCACTCTCCAGGTTCTCAATTATGGCCTTGCCAAAAATCACGTCGATCCGTTACGGCTTAACGTGCTCTCCGAGGTACGGAGGAAACGAAAAGGCCAAATTCTGACTACCAAACGGCCACCCATCCACTTACTGACTTGGGTCAACGTTGCTTAACAATCGCAGTCTACTGATATGCATTGTCGCAACTAGGCCACTCTTTCCTCATGAACTACAAATACTACTCATGAATTACTATACTTTTTATATATTATGGACTTCCCGCCTCTCGACAGTTTTTCAGTGCGGGTTTTCAAGGATTTAACAACAATGCCCAGGGCCATTGTTAGCCTCGTGTTTGTAATACACTGTGTATTGTGCATTGTGCTCACAAGCCGGAAAACTAGAAAATGTAACAAACTTGCTCGAAAAATGCACTTACAGAGGCAGTAAACAGGGCTTGTAAGTTAAATTTACTGCCCTCGTGCTTTTTTTTTGCAGAATTTACTGCCCTCGTGCAGTAAATTTGTAGTTTTTTTTAATTTTTATAAGTCCACTTTACTTTTAAATAAAAAGTTTTCTTGCAAGAAGGTTCGCTAATGATATTGACTTTGTATGTAGAAAACTTAAAAAATAATAACATTTAGATGTGGATTGATGAAATTAATTCATGAAATTAAAAATTTTATCTAATGTAGTTAATTAAAATTGTTTTAAGTTGTGTAAATTAATAAATTAAAGGCTGAATAGTCCAGGCTGAGAGTTAAGAGCTAGAACCTAGAGCCATGAAGCCAATTTAAAAAAAACGCAATTACAACAACGCGCCGTAGATACTAAATCTTTAATCTGTGCGCGTTATTTTTAAAAGTTTTATTGAGTTTTTCTTATAAATTATTAAATAATATGAGTGGTTTAAGTGTTGTGGAATAATACAATTAAATCAACAATTAGGTATTTTAGATGTGAGAAAAAAATCGCGCTATTAATAGCCGCCAAAAATCTCGAAATAAGTACGGGCGTGAGAAACCATTTTCTAGTGAGTACCTTGTACCTACCTACTCGAGTTTTATTTTCAAGTTTTCTCACAAATGTATTGAAAAATAGCGTGTGATACACGGTTACATACATTTTAACAAACTCGTGACGATGGTCAGCCCTCGACTGGCGTCATCGGGCTGACATTAGTCAACTCGTATGTAAAAACCTATTTACCGCCCTTATATCACAAACTACTATTACTTTATCGACTAGATTTTAAACATTACTAGTTATTATAAGGCCTGTATTACACTTGTAACTTGTAAGTTTTTACGTAAGTAGAGCACGTAAGTAACATACATAATAATATTATATCCATACTAATATTATAAAAGCGATTGCGTGTCGGTCTGTCTGCTACACTTTCACGGCCCATCTATTCAACCGATTTTGATAAAAGTTAGTTTGTATCCCGGGGAAGGATATAGCCCTGGAGAACTCTTTAATTTTCCGCGATAAAAAGTAGCCCATGTGCTATTCCAGACTATAATCTATCTCTGTGCCAAATTTTATGCATATATAATTTTTTTTATCCACTTGAAGTTAGCCCTTGACTGCGATCTCACCTGATGGTAAGCGATGATGCAGTCTAAGATGGTAGCGGGCTAACCTGTTAGGGGCATGGCAGTTATATTAAACCCATACCCCTATTCGGTTTCTAGACGGCATCGTACCGGAACGCTAAATCGCTTGGCGGCACGTCTTTGCCGGTAGGGTGGTAACTAGCCACAGCCGAAGCCTCCCACCAGGTAAATCCGTTCAGCCGTTCTTCCGTGATTGAGTAACAAACATCCATCCATCCAAACTTTCGCATTTATAACATTAGTATAGATTACTTTTAAAAAGTGATACAATGCAGATTACTTTGAATCCTAAAGGTATTTTGTAGTGATCTCCTTCGAAAATTCTTAAACATTTTGACTTTAAAATTGTCATAGCATAAAAACAGCTGCAGTTTTAAGATATCCACTACAAGTTAGCCCTTGACTGCGATCTCACCTGATGGTTATAGTGATGATGCAGTCTAAGATGGTAGCGGGCTAACCTGTTAGGGGCATGGCAGTTATATTAAACCCATACCCCTATTCGGTTTCTACACGGCATCGTACCGGAACGCTAAATCGCTTGGCGGCACGTCTTTGCCGGTAGGGTGGTAACTAGCCACGGCCGAAGCCTCCCACCAGGCCAGACCAGGGAAATTCAGAAATTACAAATTTCCGAACCCTGCCGGGGATCGAACCCGGGACCTCCGCACGTTAAGGCAACCGCGCTCAACACTGCGCCACGGAGGTCGTCAAAATCATCATAATCATCATCAACCCACTTCACTTCTAAACATGAAAGAAAGAGTTTTTTAGCGTCTGGTAATTTTGCATTTCGAATTTCGAAATCATTGTGGCTGATACAAATAACGCAAATAAATAATCTTCAACTGTTTCGTGTGATAAGGAGCATCTTAAAATTAAAACGGTACATACAAACATTACTTTCAATGAGAAGAAAAAGTAATTCAAAACAGAGTCTGGTACAGTCACGGTTTATTGCGTATTAGCTGATGCCCGCGACTTCGTCCGCGTGGTTAAAGTTTTTTTGATTCCCGTGGGAACTCCTTAATTTTCGGGGATAAAAAGTAACCTATGTCACTCTCCAGGTCCTCAACTATATCCATGCCAAAAATCACGTCGATCCGTTGCTCCGTTGATCCGTGATAAAAGGACAAACCAACAAACATACTTAGTCTTATTTGTGTGTACAGATATTGACAGATGTTGCAACACCATTTTTGAATAAATGTATCTTCTTTCTTTCAAACATAGATTTATCATCCGCTGCGCAGCGAGACCAAATTAAATCTATGCTTTCAAACCAATAAACCAACAAACAAACACACTTTTGCATTTATACTATTAGTATGATTTATTATGAGTGGCTTTTTCAATATAATAGAACTGATATTTATAGTTGAAATCCAACGAACGCGTACGAAACGATTTGCTTCCTCGTTTCTAATTCGAACCGCTAGGATATGGAACGCCCTTCCGGCTTCCGTTTTTCCATCCGCTTATCTTATCAAGAGTGAATAGACGAATCTTCTAGGCAAGCGCGCTCCACCTCAGGCTGCATCACTACTTCCAGAAAGTCTAACTGCAGCCAAGCGCTAGTCTATAAATTTAAAAAAGCATTTCAACTGTTAAATATAAGGAACATCCTCAAATTAAAACGGCACATAATAATAATAAACATTATTTTCAATGAGAAGTAAAAGGTATGAGAAGTAAAAGGTAATTGAAAACAGCGTCTGGTACAGTCATGGTCTGCAATTAATGTTTATCAATTTTCAAATATGATTCGTTATAACACGTGCAGCAAGGTCTAAAACGCCATATTAAATTAATTATTCATTACGTAAAAAGATAAACATAATGATAGTTTTTTTTAAGACTTAAAAACATATTTACTTACATAAAACTTTTTTCTAAACTAATTTAACCAAATAATATTAAGTAAACAAAATACATTAAAATCTATATTAATTAAATCTAAATTAAAAACTAAAAACTAAACATTAAAAATATTATCTATCTATCATCTATCTATCTATCTAGTTTTATTTGCATTTAGTATTAATGACTTTTTCATGATGATTCATGATTTTCTACATTCAAGTTTTCTATACGTCATGCTATCCTATCGAGTAACCACCTAGATTCTGTCGCAATTCACACATAAAATCAATCATCTATGCCTAATCAAATGAATTAACGACCTTCTGAAAGAGATGTGTGCACTGTGCACTGTGCATGCAATTATGAACCTTAAAGTGGTAAACATTTTTGAACCGCGACTGTACATTAATCATTCTTTCTAATATTATAAATGCGAAAGTGTGTTTGTTTGTTGGTTTGTTGGTTTAACTATTGGTTTGTTGGTGTGTCCTTCAATCACGCCGGAACGGAGCAACGGATCGACGTGATTTTTGGCACGGGTATAGTTTAGGACGGAGAGTGACATAGGCTACTTTTTATCCCGGAAAATTAAGGAGTTCCCGCGGGAATAAAAAAAAACTAAAACCACGCGGACGAAGTCGCGGGCATCAGCTATTTAATTAAATATGCTTCTTTATTCCACGGCATGCGGTACGAGGAATAAGCAGTTTGGTGTCAAAATGAAAAGTTAAATTTCACACCTATGTTGCTGACTGCAACAAGGTAAGATTAGGTACCTATGGAAAGTATTACGTTTAATCTTGGAATAAGACGGTCAATGACCTCTATCTGTCAACTCTAACTTGAAAATTACAAACAAGCCGTAAGGTGTCGTTGGATACCCCGAGCCTAACTCCTACAGACAGACAGACGGACAGACACACTGCATTCACATCATACTAATTTCTAATGATGTTTCTAATATTACTAATTACTAATAATTTACTTTTACTAATTATTAATATTAAAAATGCGAAAGTGTGTTTGTTCGTTGGTTTGTCCTTCAATCACGCCATTCATGGGTAATATTAATGAGTCCCCGCGGGAATAAAAAAAGACGATGTCGCGGGCATCAGTTCGTTCATAATATTATTAGTATGGATACAGGTGCTCTGTCTCTCTCCATATATATACTAGAAGAAGAGAGACAAAGTTTAACGCTATTTCGTCAAGTATCCTGCCAAAAATGACCAACGTATAATATCCTCCCGGCTAATCTAAATCTAATAACTGGAGATTAGCCATCTGCGCGGGAGATATTATAGTGCACAAATGTGTGCGCATACACAGGTGCACTCTCTGTTCCTTTACTCCCATAGCCCGATGGGACGGAAAATCCGATACGATCAGAGAGAGATCAGGTGCATGACCGACGGCATTACGTGCTCTCTGAGGCACTGGGGTGAAACAACGCCAATTTCCTAACTCGTAGCTAGTACCGAGAATTTCTTGTCAGAAAAACACAATACTTGTTATGGCCCGACCCGGGACTCGAATCCGGGATCTCGTCGGTCGCAGTTGAACATGCTAACCACTAGACCAACGAGGCAGTAGAACCAACGTATAACAAGCTATTCACCTCCTCCAGCCGGTCATGGGCTTCTCCCTCAGGTCCTCCTCGCTGAGCCCGTAGAGGCCGACACACGCGAGGAACCACGCCGTCACGATCAGGAACAGGATCACTATCACCCGAAAAGGCAACAGGATCACTGTGAAGATGGCCGTCTGCAACAAACAATTACATTTTTATTTATTAACTCACGACAGTGGGCAGGTCATATCTGTCGCAGAACCGATGGCAGTTGGGGCAGACGTGTTCTGGAGTAGACGGAGTACGGATAAGTGCAGTATAGGAAGATCTCCAGCCCGCTGGACCGACGACCTCAAAAAGTTAGCAGTAATTGGGTGGACGACGAGGACGGAGGACCGCGTGTGGTAGCGCGCGCTCTCTAAGAGGCCTATGTCCGGCAATGGACGCAAACAGGGGTCATACTGCCAACACTTAAAGCCATCTTCTGTGTTTCATTATTGTTGACTTTCGTGTTTTTGAATTATAATCCTTATTTTGGGACGTCAAGGTACGTGACATCAAACTGTCATTTTGAGTAATATTGCTTAAGTATTGCTTTAAGCGGTGGCAGTAGGTATGGCCCCAGGTTGATGGATCAGATTGAATTAGACTCAGACTATAAATACGGAAGAGTGTCTGCTCAGAATAGCTGTAAATATGTTACCTTACCGCGGAAAATCTTGATTGGTGGCATAGATAATAGACATGTTTTTTATCCCTGAAAGCTGATGGGTAAAAACAAAGTGGTGCTCAAGGGGTTCACAAACTTTAATAAACGCGTACGAAGTCACGGGCAAAAGCTAGTTTTAATTGGGAATTTATCTGATTTCCTGCATTTTCTTCAAGTCACAAAAAGATCAAACTGTAGTTTACTCTACCTACTTAGTACTTAATTTGTTTTTTGTTTTGCCATTGAGCTGTGACCTTCTCCTTATTGGTAGGTACCTACCGTATACAGTTAAATTCGTCTTGATTAGGTATAGTTAGTTAGGTATATAAGATACGGATGACAGATAGGTAAAAGCCTTGAAGGCGTAGAGTAAGGCCAAGACTCCATAATTTTGATTGCCAAATGCATCAGATTTTGATTGGCAATCAAACTTGAGGAACGATAGTGGCCTATTTGCGACAACGCATATCACTATCAGTCGATTGCGATTGTTAAGCAACTTGAGCCAAGTCGGTAACTAGATGGGTGACCGAATTTGGTAGTCCGAATTTGGCCTTTTCGTTTCCTCCGTGCCTAGGGACACCAGAACAGAATCAGTCCCATTTGATGTCATTTTATTCCTGGTAGACATGGTCGCTGACTATGGGCCTGATAAGAAAGCTCGGGGTCACTCAGCGAGCGATGGAGAGGGCTATGCTGGGAGTGTCCCTACGTGATCAAATCAGAAATGAAGAGATCCGTAGGAGAACCAGAGTCACCGATACAGTCCGAAGAGTTGCGAAGCTGAAGTGGCAATGGGCGGGGCACATAGTTCGGAGAACCGATGGACGTTGGGGGTTCCAAGGTGCTGGAATGGCGACCCCGCACTGGAAGGCGTAGCGTCGGCAGACCCCCCACGCGGTGGACGGACGACATCAAGCGAGTCGCAGGGAGTCGCTGGATCCAGGCGCCACAAGACCGTGGCTTATGTATGACCCTACAGGAGACCTATGTCCAGCAGTGGACGTCTATCGGTTAACGACGACGAGAGACTGTAGGTACATACTTAATAGATAGCTCGATTATTAACTTTGCGGTTTGTGTTTTGTTTAATCGACGAAACAAGCGGCACAAGATCGTGTCCTGTGGAGATCCATGCAGGAGAACTTCGTCTCACGCGTCGGCCACAGACTACGACTAATTACTACAAGAACGTAACTATGCCCTTGCCCTAGAGTCCCTAGACCCTGACCGATATATATATACTTACTAGAGTACTAGACGATTCCCGCGACTTCGTCCGCGTGGATTAAGTTTTTTGATTCCCGCGGGAACTCCTTAATTTTCCGGGATAAAAAGTAGCCTATGTCCTTCCCCGGGATATATCCTACCTCTATACCAAATTTCAGCAAAATCGGTTGAAAAGATGGGCCGGGAAAGCGTAGCAGACAGACAGACAGACAGACAGACAGACAGACAGACAGACAAACAGACAGACAGACACACTTTCGCATTTATAATATTAGTATGAATATTATATTGACTGGAACTAGCGCTAGACTTCGTGACGAGTGTCGTAGCTGCAATAAATCGATCAGAATGCATTGAAGCTAGTCTCAATCGATCCGAGATTTAATACCTACCTTAATACCTACAGAAGTTGAAGGCAAACATCTTTACCACCTTTAAGTACGTCACGCGAACCGGGTAGTGACTTAACTTTAATAAAATTGCCAATTCTACTAAGTAAGTAAGTAATTTACTTATTATGAGAACAGTAAGTAGGTAGGTACTATAAGTTTACCTCTAGCTGACCTGCCCCCTTCACTCAAGTGGGTTTAATCAGTTTTTTTTTTAAATTAGGTATTATGCTAAGTATCTACTTAATATCAAATTGATCTGTTGTTAAGTCCGCTATCTCGGATTATTCATCAGATCTTCTTAAAATTTAAGTAGTATGTGATCAACCTGACCCTGACCTAGCCGCCCAACCCGCATTGGAGCAGCGTGGTGGGTCTAAGCTCTAATTCCCTCTCTCCTATGAGAGTGGAGGGCTCAGCTTTAGTATACTACCCGTGGAGTTGGACGTTCACATTTGTTTTTACAGAAAGACCTTGATGTGGTAAGCTTTGCACTTAGATATATTATGTCGGAAACTAAGTATTTTACGTCGGAAACTAATACTTTTCGAGAAATAATTTTTTGAAAATTCGCAATCTTCACCACTTTTCGCTATTTCTTACGACATTTGCCGTAGATTGTACCATAGACTAAAGACTCGTTGGCGTTTGAGTACCTAATCTGTGATTAAAATCCGTTCCATGGACGTTATTGGACGTTTTTTTCTAATCATTCGAATAAAACCATAGAAATAGGAAGACTATAGTCGTAATTCCCATGGACTTATCTTCCTATCTCTATGGTAATTCCTTATTCCATGATTATAACACAGAGTTTCAAGGTTATAAAATTAAATAAAAAGGTATAAAGGTAGGTTATTAAATGTTTATTTAGGTACTTTTGATCACAAAACCGAATCTGCACGCCCCGACTCCACGCAGTCTTGTCTGCCCTGCCCCTAGAGTGTTTTTTGTAAGCGCGAAGCCAGAAGCTCGCGTAGGAGGTCGCCGGCCGGTCGTTTCGCTGCGGAGGTCGCCGGCTCGCTTCGCTCGCCACCTCCCCCCTTCGCTCCACTCGGCCTCGTAGGCTCGCTTCATTCAGGGGCGACGAAGCGAGTTTTCTGGCGTAGCCCATTCCATTTCAGAAATTAACCTTTTCCACTACCTATAACAAAGAACCTAACCTCAAAATTAAAAAAAATTAATATCTCGAAAACTATTAGGTTCCGACAAGTTTGGCTTGGAGGGGGGGTAGACCCCCACCAAGCCAAACTCATCCCAAAGGAATCCTAATGTTTTTCAGGATAAAAAATTGCCTTTTGGTACCTATTGAAATTTGATTCCGGATGTGCCAGAATAATCGAAGATCCCGCGGGATTAAAAATATTTAAAATTAAGTAAATTAAGTAAGTACTTAAGTAAATGCCTAAAGTCCCGTGTTAGCAGAATACTACTTAAGTATATTACAGATTACTAGGATATTATTGTACTTAATATTTTAAGAAAACAAATAAATTAGAAAAAATGGAGTAAATCTCAATCGCAATTCGCAATCCTTTTCGCAATTCGCGATAGACATTAGACGGCACACTGAGTCTGCGCAAAATGAGCATGTTCCACAAATAAAATTCTAATAAAAAAACTGTTTTTTTTTAATAAAAAAAAATTGTCTTAATCTTACCCGTATTTTATCGTATGTGTTGTCCAATTCCAATTTGTGAACAAATGGATTTAATATTTGGGCACGCATTTCGTCGGTCGAGAAAGCGGCCGTTTCACTGTGCAATTTACCATTCATTTTCACAAGAGCACTTACTTACTCCTATTTGCGTGCTTATTAGAAAATTTAATCACACTTTTCCACTCATTTTATCAACACGTTAAGGATTACGTTTTATAATAACACGGTATTTAATTTATGCAGCGAATTGTTTTCGTAACATGTATCGTGCTGGAGGTCTACGTCTAGCCCCTTCGAGAATTAAGCGAGACTGATTTGTTTTCACTTTTCATCAAACAATATTCAATAATAATAGGAGGGATTTTCCATGTCTCTTTGAGTCTTTGCCTCGTTTCCCATTGGTGCATAATTTTGACACTCTGTGAGTGTGACACTTAACTATGTACCTATAGAGAACGAACCACTTGAAAATAATAGATAATATATTAATATGTTCGCCTTGAACCCATATACTTGGTTGAAACATGCCACGAGAATAAAAAACTTGAATAAAAAAAGGCACTAGATTTAGGTGTTGTTTGTTTTACTTCAATAATCTTATTTACAATAAAAAGCAGAGTTAAATTATTAATAGTCTATCATTATCTGTAGTAACCATAGAATAATATAACCTTAAACAAGTGTTGGCGTGTACAACAAAATATTTTCCCATATTTTGAGGAGTTCCGATTTTAGTGGGAACTACTAGGGTCATACAAAACTAAAAGTTATGTAAAGAAAATTGTAGACAATACACCCACATACATTCCAACCATTTTTTTTCAAGTTTCTTTATTTTTCAGGATAAAAAGTCCCCGAGATGCAAAATATTTCTTTAGGTAATGGTTGACCCATTGAAAATTTGACATAGACGGGCCCTGTCAAACAAAGAATGTGGGCGTATTTTACTAACGCCATCTAGTCTGAAAAGCGGGAACTTGCTTGCAACATATACGCCATCTTGAATTACGGCTTGAAAACGTATGACTCGGTCATAGATAATATAGGTCATGGTCATAGAAGCCGTAAGGACAATTAGTAAAAAAATAATATCATACAGTTTGCCGCAGAAAGTAAATGATTGCTTAATGGGTAGAAATATTTAATAGGAATATTTAATCACATTTTTTTGGAAATGTATAATAATTGGGAATTGAAACACTTAACTTAAAATAAAAATTATACTTACAGTGCCAAACTAATAAGACTTTAGAATAGGTTAAATTAATAATAACAAATTATCTACACGACGAGCAACCGTGAAGACGCTGCGATGGGGACAAAGACAGGCCTATGACAGGTGAGGAACGTGCTCTGCAAGTCGGACGCCCGACTTTTTTCTATGAAAGGGACCATCTAGTACCTACATTTACATGGTTGGTTGCATATATTTAGTTAAAAAAATTTAGTTTAGTTTTCATTGTATCGGGTTCTTTTCTCCCGTATTTATAGATTTTCAGGGATAACACTGCAAAACATTGAGCAACACTTTATTCGTATATTAAGTCATTGTCATTCTCCGTTCTTTCCAAATAACATAGATAATAATATATTAAGTTCTTTCAAAAATCAAAGCATAGACATAGACATAGAGTTTCAAAGCTATTCTTTCAAACTTCAAAGTTCATTTCAAAGCGTCTGCAAGGCTGCAAGCCAAAATATTAATATCTATGAAATTTTATGTTAATATAAAGTCTGTTACGACGTTTCCTGCACCTACAAGAAACGGAATTATGCATGAATTTTAATTCATATCATGGAAACAAAAGTTCAGAAGCAAATAATTGACTACTTTTCGTACTTCGAAGAATTCTACAATACGTCTAAAAGTAGTTTGAAAATTTGCCAAAACTGCGCAATTTCTATAAATAAATTAATTCATCGGTGCCGGAATATCAAAGAGTTAGATTCATTTGATTATCACAAGTCGTGAATACTGTAACTTTCCAAAAATTAAAAAAAATATTGCTATTTTAGGGCCCAAGTAATAGGCAGCCCATTGGAACAATTCGCAGGACTCCAAAGCAAATTGTTATCGGCTTTACATAACCTCATTTCTGAAGAAGTTCAAGAGATACAAAGTCAACGGTAAGCCATTATCTTTTATCTAAAGTCATCAAATCATAATTCAAAACACTAATTGAGTTGTGATTGGTAGACAACTATTTAATGTTACTTATATTTTAACCTTTCTTTTGAGTAGCCAACTTAAATATTTTAGTTTGAAAAAACCAAAAAAATTTCAGTACCTATAACCTACAGAAGCTATAGCTTAGAAGTTATTAGTATTTTTAAATTAGCCATGTATATTCATAGTATTTTAACAATATCAGTAAAATTCATATTTCCTTAATATTATATTATCCATACTTACTTAGTTTCTTGCCGGCTCTTAATAGAACAGTTTTCCGAACTGGTGGTAGAGTCTTGACGTATCATAAGTAACACAAGTTGTCCTACATCAAATAAATATTTAATACATTTATCATTTAATATTATACTTAAATGCGAAAGAGTGTGTTACGGTTTCATAGCTTACCACTTCACAGATTTTGATGTTTTGTACAGAGGTAGCTAGATGTACATAAAATCATACAGTCTTTATCCCAGATAATTAGAGGGATTCAGTTGATACACTCTAAAAGTACCTGTAAAAGTTTATTTGAATAAAAAA
Organism: Erebia ligea; assembly: GCA_917051295.2. Lineage (NCBI taxonomy): Eukaryota > Metazoa > Arthropoda > Insecta > Lepidoptera > Nymphalidae > Erebia > Erebia ligea. The sequence goes on along the minus strand of OU785234.1, from coordinate 969,020 downwards.
TTTGAATATGACTGATTATAATTATTTTCAAAACTTGATTTCAGGTCTGTCATCGAAGAGTTGTTTGAACAACTTTGCAACAAGCACAGAGTTCTCTTAGAAAGCTGCAAAGATATCGATTTCTCTGTACAATCACTGCTTAAAAGGGGTACCCCACTTCAACCTCCTTTGGAACAGATACTTGAATTTGTGACCGACACTATATCATTTGGAGGTCAAATCTGTGGACAGATAGAATCTTCTCTGAACGTTCTAGCCCTAAAAGGTTTGAACACGCAATCGTTGGTCGAAAACTTTAAAATACCAAGTGATTGGCAAAGAAAAATACCTGAAATTATTGCATACACATCCTTTTGCACAGAAAACGAAATATAAGCACACCAATAAAACATGGATCTTTTAGGTTCCATATTGAATTCCATGCAAAAACCTCCATCAACAACCGATGCACAGAAGAATGCTATGAAAAAGCAAAAAGAGGCGATAGAACGTAAAAAAAAAGAAGAAAAACATATATTGAACAAATTCTGTCAGCGAGTTGAAGAGAAAATCAGTAATTTCATCAAGGATGGCACCAGACCGTATCTGCAGTTTGAACCGATGGAACAAATGTACAGATCAGTTATTCGTGATATTGCCACAACAGCTGGGGCTCAGGTAATTTGTTCATTTGTTATATTTTTATTCTCTTTGTACAAAACAAAGAACCTGCACACTTGAAAGAAAGAAAGAAAATAAATTCATTCATCAACAGTGTTACAAACAAACATTTATCATACTGTAGGACCTAATAATATGCTTGTCTGTGACACCACCCAGAATGAGTGTACAGCTCAGCTTTTTGTCCTGTATCAAACCTGCATTTGCACTTATAATGCAGAGAGCTGATTTTCAGCTGTGACCTGGGTGACATCACATCCAACGGATTAAATATATACATTTTTTATAGTAAAAAAAAATTATAATAACAATACAACAAGAAGACACTATGTAATAGATATAAATGATATTGAAAAATACACACAAAATTTCATCCAAATCGGTTTAGCCGTTTAGGAGGAGTTAGGTGACAAATACACGTACAGAAGAATCTCAATCTATACTAATACTATCTACCGTACCTACCGAAGGGACGAACGTCAAATGTTTGACAGGAAAGTAGCTATCTGAACAGTTTATATGGAAAAATGAAATTGTTGTTTTTACCTGGACTACGATAAACATTTCAAAACCAAAATCAGCCCAGCCGTTCTCAAGTTTTAGCGAGACAAACAGCAATTGATTTTTAGGGTTCCGTAGCCAAATTTGGCAAAAACGGAACCCTTATAGATTCGTCATGTCTGTCTGTCTGTCTGTCTGTCTGTCTGTCTGTCTGTCTGTGTGTCCGTCCGTATGTCACAGCCAATTTTTTCCGAAACTATAAGAACTATACTGTTGAAACTTGGTAAGTAGATGTATTCTGTGAACCGCATTAAGATTTTCACACAAAACTAGAAAAAAAAACAATAAATTTTGGGGGTCCCCATACTTAGAACTGAAACTCAAAAATTTTTTTTCCATCAAACCCATACGTGTGGGGTATCTATGGATAGGTCTTCAAAAATGATATTGAGGTTTCTAATATAATTTTTTTCTAAACTGAATAGTTTGCACGAGAGACACTTCCAAAGTGGTAAAATGTGTGTCCCCCCCCCTGTAACTTCTAAAATAAGAGAATGATAAAACTAAAAAAAATATATGATGTACTATCATGCAAACTTCCACCGAAAATTGGTTTGAACGAGATCTAGTAAGTAGTTTTTTTTTAATAATTTAAAACTTACTACAGGTTTGTACGGAACCCTCGGTGCGCGAGTCCGACTCGCACTTGGCTGGTTTTTATTTATATAAGAAGATATATTTTCAGTTGTGTCAGCACGAATAAACTATAAGAATTCTTAATCTAATTACTTAATAATCTAACTATATAACTTGCCTACATCTTCATACTGATTAAGAATCCTTCTAATGTCCTCATATTATAAGTCAATAGAAAGCCTGTAATTGTGCTTTTGAAAACATTGTTTGTAGCTAACTAACTACAATTCTCTCTTTTAAGGTATATTCATTTGGACAAGAAGGTGTAAGCCGTTATTCTGTTGTATACTTAAAAGACAAAGGTCCCTCCGAAGATGAGTTAATCGTACGAAGAGACGGCGGTGTATGGAACGACGACAAAGCTACGGAAATGGCTCAGAGACGCCTTGAAATGGAGAAACAAGCAGAACTAGATAGCCAAGAAGAGAAGAATAGAAAACGTAAGCATGGCAAAGAAGAATTGAGCGGGACTTTCTATAAGCAGAAATACGCTCATCTGATTGGTCAAGAAGCTGCCATAGATGCTGCACAGAAAACTAACATGAACAAGAGTTACGGGGAAGTCCCCAGCGAGAACAAAAAAGATTTACGTTCTATAGAACAGACAATGGCTGATATTAAGGCTAAAAAGGTGAAAAAGGCGGAGGAAGACAGAGCTAATTTGGATGGTGAGAGTAGTATTTGACTAGTATTGAATGAAATTGATAATTTCCTTTAGTTGCATGTGTACACAGAATTCAGAATAAGTCTAGAAGTGGCAATGAATTTAGTATTTGACTAGTTTGGAATAAAGCTAGCTATTATTAAATCCAAACACTGTTTATCCATTTTAATACTTTAATTCAGCAATTCAAACAGGTCACAGACACACGTCACTAGCGTTACGCCATAGTCATCCCCTGCGCCAGAGCAGTGGTGCCACCCTAGATTAATCAGGCAATGATACCATGTATAAATCGTCTTTAAGTTTCCCTCTAACACTATAAAGTGATGATGCAGTCTAAAGTGGAACTTGTGCTTGCCTAGGAAATGCCTATTCATTATAGATTCGAAAACAGCTATATTAAAAGTGGAGGTGAAAACAGAAACCTTATGGACATCCATATCCTAGCGGTTCAAATTATAAATGAGGAAGCAAACTTTTACGTGTGTATGGAATTTGAAAAAATATATATTATTGTGACTTATTTGCATAGCGTTATCATTTTATGGCTTAGATGCTAGAAATATGCATTCCCCGTTCCGAACCAGTGATAGATTCACCTGACGATTCAAAAGTACTTGTAAAAGTTTATTTGAATAAAAAACATTTGAATTTTATGTGTGAACTGCTAAAAATCAATGACACTTTATATCCTAGTCCTAAACAATAACACATGCCATTTCTATCGGCTTATTTTGAATCCTGTGCTTATTACTAATAAAAATCAGACATTGCATTGTGAGAACTCCTAAGTAATGAATATTAGCAATACATTTATTACATACATTAAGATAGCATAGTATCTATGATAATATTGTGTAAACTTACAGAAAAGACTGTATGCCTTTATTGTTAGTGATTCCAAATAAAGTATAGTATATTGTTAGGTAGGTATATAATATGTTAATTCATATATTGTTTGATAATAATATAGTTTGATTGTTGAGATAGAAATAACATTATTCAACTATCGCTTCACTTACAATCATCAACATCATACATAAACTATTCTCTGTCCAATCATTTATTTAACTTTTGGCAGCTTGAGTCAATGATGTTTCAATGCGTTACTGATTCGATTTTTGATAACAATCGACCTTTTTTATGAAGAAGTTTTAATCGATTTGACACATTGATATTTACTTTTGCTCAAATTTTTGTATTGTTGATAAACATACCAAAGCGTTTTAACAAAGTAGATAAATGTATGTATTAAAATAAATCATTTATGTTAAACAGTACAGTAAAGGTACATTAATCAGGCAGGTCATAAAAACCTTCCATCACCAAAGATGCGTGTGTGCTTAAAGGACAAAGAGCTTGTGTTGAAGTATTGTGCTTCGTGACTATTTTAAGAAGGAAATTTGTACTGGTAACTTATAAATGAGTATACGAGTTCCGAAATATTGGATAAAAGGGAATGTCGCTTCACTATTGTATAAAAAAGCGTCTAAAAAGTATTGCATTTTTTTGTCGATGGTTGCCATCGATTTACCAACTAAAGGATACAACATTACCTACAAATTAATAGGTACTCAAAAAGCGTCCACAATCGCTTATACAAACACAGCTATACATAATATAGACTGAGACACCAAACGGTTCACAAAAACCAACCATATAACTTTATTCGACACATACGACATTTTGTCGCCTAGTGTATTCATGCGCGACTGAGGCGAAAATTGTTCACAATATCTATTTGTGCACAATTTGACCGTGCCGTTTTTTGCGTTTCGATGGTGCGTCTAAGGTATTGATAAGTCAATGATGGTTGCCTGTCAATAATTATGAAACTTCATAGGCGTGCTTAAGTCAAAAGTTAAATAAATAGTTTGACAGATATAATATTTTGTATACTGTGCATTATGCATAGTAGGTTAAAATACACAGTAGGTACAAAATATAGTTATAGTGAATTCTTCCAGTTTATTATTGTTATTACAAATTAATATGCTAGATACCTATGTCATATTTTGCGTACCTGATAAAAATAAATAGTACTTACCTAATGAACTTGTATTTGACATAAATAAACAATGGAATAATAAATAATTATGTAAAAATGTATGGTGTTTTATTAGGAAACTAGCTTTGGCATGCTTTGCGATGCGATGCGACGGTACTACCTACTCGTATGTATCTTTCCACATGTCCCAACAACAAATGTACAAAGTTTCATCGCAATCGGATGATTGGTAAAAGAACATACTTACAAAAAATCCTTCAATAATTCTTAAATCTACTTACTTAATCCATACTAATATTATAAATGCGAAAGTGTGTATCTCTGCTACGCTCTTTTCAACCGATTTTGATGAAATTTGGTACAGAGTTAAGTTGTATCGTGGGGAAGCTGATATACCTACGCTACTTTTTATCCCGGAAAATTAGGAGTTCCCGCGGGAATTAAAAAAACTAAGTCCACGCGCACGAAGTCGAGGGCGTTTTGTCCTACAAATTTTGAACTCCTAGTCACAAAAAAAATAAGTATTTTAATTTATTGTACACTAGCAAGCGCGTCCGCGTGGATTGAGGTTTTTTGGTTCCCGCGGGAACTCTTTAATTTTCCGGGATAAAAAGTAGCCTATGTGTTATTCCAGGCTTTAATCTATCGCTGTGCCAAATTTCATTCAGATCCGTTCAACCGTTCTGGCGTGATTGAGTAACAAACATCCATCCAAACTTTCGCATAATATTATAGTAGGTATACTTACTGAGATAGTAGATACCTACCTATAGAAAAATTTCAGCCCTGTATGTTTAGTAGGCAAATAGAGTCAATGGTCGGGACTTACTACCAAAGGTTAAAGAGGTATTAATTTAATATTGTTGACGCTCTTTTTTCAGAAATATAATCCTTATTTTAGGGACGTCAAGGACCAAGGTACGTCATATAAATCTGAAATTTTAAAATATTACTGCTTTAAAAGCAATGGTAGGGTAGTGGAACCAAAAGATGAACGACACCCAATAGATGAACGGCCGAGCGAAAATTCAAAAAAAATAAAACATCCCGCTATTTATTTATGTGCATTATTTTTTTCCGCACGTGTCAACATTATTTCTTCCCGATTCCCTAACAAAATCAACAGTCACAGCTTTGACGCGCTCGTAGTTCGACGCTTTGTGAGAGTTTCCCGCAAAAAAATTGTTTTATATGGAAACCTTCTTAAGGTAAGTGTTTTTCAAACTTAAGGATTTCGGCAATTTAAAGCAATTATATAAGATAGATTTGAGTAGTTTTGGTTGGAGTAAATCTTGATATGTCTGTCTTTGATTATAATGATACATATACACATTATTCGCCGTATTTTTTGAAAAAAATACTGTTCAAGTAATGGATTCGATTTCGTAAGCTTGATCCAATAGATGAACGCCGTTCAACTAATGGAGAAATGGCATATTCTTACACAGGTCATAACATTTATATTAATGCTTAGAGACCGAAACAAAAAAACGCAAATTAATTTTAGTTAATTTAGGAATTTAGTTACCAAAAGTTGAACACATTATTTTGTGTTTTGAGGTTTTATTTCAGTATGAAATCTTGCGTTGTTCAGTTTAAGAATTCAGGTCCAAAAGTTGAACTAATGAATATGAATTCGTTCAATTATTGGGTATCGGGTATCTTAAACTGAACGAGTAAATTGCCCCCCCCCCTCACATGCCAGGCCAGGGTAAGAATATTAGCCAGTTAATAATTAAAAATTTGTTTTCCCGATGTCGTCAGTCGGGGCTCAAAACGCGCCGACATATTGTAATAAGATAATAATAATGTTAAAATAAATGTATTACTATTAAAATGCTAGTTCAACTATTGGGTTAAAACTATTCATAATTAGGGCTCAGTGTTCAATTATAGGGGTAATCCCCTTAACTTCTTACAAAAAGCAACTTTAAAAAATATATATTAGATAAAAGAGTTTCTTTTTTTAATCAGTTAAATCTTGAGGATATGTGGAATCACAAAGAAAAACCCAGCAAGCTTCAATGTCATTAAATAACTAATCAGAGCTGTTCAAAGTTGCCAAAATCGCTTAAGCGTTCATTTATTGGTTCCACTACCCTAGTAAGCCCCCTCTCTGCCGAGTTATTGGTATTTTAGAGCGGTCAATTTAAATATTTTTTATTTGGGGTTTTTATTCTAAAATATATGTCAACCCCATCGCAACATTATTTTAAATACATTGAAAAAAAAAAATCTAAACAACGAAAACAAGAAATAAAAGTACCTATCACATAACATACGACAGTCACCGAGGGCAAGCAGTGACCAAAATAACAAATCTTTTCGCCGATTCTGATTCGCGACTTGCCAGAACGCTCTGAAAAGAATAAAAGTTGTTCAGTAGGTACCTACTATCTAAAGAAGTAACCTTAGGTATTTTTAAATTAATATAGTATAAAAATATTGATAATAAGTTAAACCTTTTAAGAGAAAAGACTGCTTGGTGGGTTATAAAATATGAAAACCGTAATTTTTTCGAACATTTATTTACCATCAACACGCAATAGATTACACAAAAATTTTACATTAGGTACACAAAAAACAACAAGTTTTAGAAAGATATTTTTAACAACATTTATATGGGATATGATATCGTAGTATTAAGATATAGCATATATTTTAAAGTATTGTCTTCATTTCGGAACAATAGGTATGTGTAAGATCTATATACAATTATATACCTTCTATATGTAGGTATATGAAGTAGAACCTATAGGTATACTTTTAAAAAAAATAAGCTAGGGGAGTTTTTGAAAGCTTAAACCCATCACAAATTATTGTCCACAATATAATTCTGATTAGCTATCAATGAATCAGTTTTAAAGGACGGTTTTGTCGGTGCAAGTCCGACTAGTTTTAAACCCGTCCGAGGTTCTTATGACAATTATAGGTAGGTAGGTAGGGTCAAGTGTCCAACAATGAAACACTAAAAATTCAAAGTCTCATAAACCTTTTGTTTTTACAGATAGAAGTGTAATTTTTTACAGGTAGATAGGCAATTTTATTAGGTATCGGATGTAATTTTTAGTTTTTTTGATTAATGTTTAATCAATCAGCAAAAAATTAAAAACCAAAAAATGGGAAATGTTTCATTGTGTCCACAGTGGTGTACACAATGAAACACCACAAATTCAACAATGAAACATAATAATTCATACTCTCTGTCTCACATTTTTTGAAATTTATTGAGTAGGTAGTACAAAAAATGCTTGAGTTCAATCAAAAAAGGTTTTATTCTTAATTTCACTTTATTTTGGTTTGCGCTTTCCAGTCCGTGGAACAGCCTTCAATGGAGTCATGAATTCCTTCTTCTTCGGTTGCCTTTCTGATTAACAAAGGTTGGCAAAGGTCTGATTAACAGATGGGGATATACCAAGGTGACCAGCTTGGCATATCCTCATCTGTTCTTCGCGAAGCAAAATAATTCGGCGGTTCTCGCGATTCCGGTTCAATTATCTCGAAACTTTTGAGTTTTGGGTCCCACTGGGTCAGAATGCCATTTCTTGTTTCGAAGCCAAGACTTTCTTTTGCGCCTAACGCCTCTTTTTACAGCATTTTTTCCCATCATGATGAGTAGTAGAAGTTCGTATCTGTCGTGCCGGAACACGTGCCCCAAATATGCGACTTTTCTCATTTTTCCTCGGGAAAACAAGGAATATTCCTTGTCTGTGCATTAGAATAGCTTGAAGCATATTTTTCCCTGAATGATAACCTATTTTTCTGTTTAAGAGTTTAATATTCTAGCCACTAAAATTATTCATTTGCACGGGAAGTACAATATGACTCTATATGGTACGCAATGAAACAGTGTTTCATTGGATCCATTATGCAACTGTTTCATTGTTGACTACCTAAGGTTTATTTTACTAACCTTGAAAATTTTTTCACTAAATTGTAACACTATAACTTAAGATCTATTCCACGTTAATCTACGAAATATGGTAGGTAGTTAGGTTATCATGAAAATTATGAAAATTTCAACCAAAATTTAATGAAAAATCTATAAAGAATGCTGAAAATATTTACTTTTTGTCGAAAAAATTAAAAATTCTCCACAAACACGCCATCTTCCACGTGGCACCGATGGAAACTGGGATAGGACGGGGGGTTCACAAGAGTGTCCTAATGCGATATAATGCACGATCTGGCAACGTAAGATTTTAGAAATATCACAATGTTTTACTGTGTACCATTGTTTCATTGTTGGACACTTGACCCTACACATACCAACATATCTATAGTATCGGACATACACCGACAACACTGGACGTAAGCATAGCTATAGCCTTATTCTAGCAATTAATAAGAGTAGGTACCGATACGTCAAAAATTTGACGCTCGCTTCGCTCTCACAAATATTTTTCTGCCTGCGGTTTTCTATTTTGCTATAAAACCTTTTTTTAAAGTGTGCATTTGCGATTTACGATTATAAAGCTGGTTCATCTATTTATATTATTTCTAATTATAATACTTAGGGATTAATATGAACCTTATGTACCTATCTACACCGATAAATAACGTCTTTATTCACGAGTATTTTGTGCTTACGTCATTGGTGTATAGCAATTCTCGAAGCCGCCCGTTTTATAGAAGCCCACAACGTCAAACAATCATTAATACTGACTGACTCCTTAAGCTGCCTCCAAGCTCTTAAGGCAAACCCTTTCCGCTGCAAAGCTCTAATTCCCACCATCTTTCAAATCAGGGAAGTCCTATACTCTTGCCAACAAAAAGATCTCTCAGTTACCCTTGCTTGGATACCAGGTCACACAGGTATAAAAGGTAACGAGACAGCAGATGGATGTGCCAAACTTGCTACTGAGATGGGCGATATAACTCACTTTAGGAACCTAACCCAGGACCTCCGGTCTCTTGCAAAGGTTGACCTGATCGACAAGTGGAATACTCAATGGATTGAATCAAAATCGGTTAAAGGCAAATTTTATGGATCAATACAACCAGATATTCCACTACGCCCATGGTTCTTTCTCTATCGAGACACCTCTCGTTGGGTTTCATCTACGATCTGTCGCCTAAGAATTGGTCATGCTTGCACGCCCGTTCACCTTGCTAAGCTACATATCAAAGATAACTCATTGTGCGAGTGCGGTCTTGACGAAGGGTCGGTCACACACATACTTTTCTCTTGCCCTAAACTCCTTCATAAACTCTACGATGTTATCTCTCCTGACATCCCTCGCCCTTTAAATGTTGAGTCTTTCCTCATGTTAGTTTTTAGTAGATATGTAAAATTTGTCTGTAAATATGTTAAAACTAATAAAATTAAGTATAATGTATATAATATCTTTTCCCATATTATTTATTCTGTATATATATACTTAACTATGTGCGTTTTGTGTTGTTGTAGCTACTAATACCATTAACAATAGTACATTGTTCACCGAGGGGAGAAAGTGACCGATTACTATCGAGGGTGTAGTTTGAGGCCCGAGGCGTAGCCGAAGGGCCGCAATACACGCGAGGTAGGAATCGTACTTTCTACCGAGTGATACATAGTGCTTTATACTACACCTGCGAGGAAAATAAGGGATAATTAGTGATTAAACGAACTTACAAAGGTTTAAAATAATAAATAAGATAAATATTAGGCAATTTTACAAACCCATATTCAAAATACAGAAAAATAAAAATAAAAAAAAAATAAAAAAAGAAAAAAAAAAGGTTTAGGTATTAACCTAAAAAAAAAAAAAAAAAGGTTTTGGTATTAACCTAAACCTTTTTTTTTTTTTTTTTCTTTTTCTTTTTTTTTTTTTTTAATAATAAGTTTAAGTTTATTAAGTTAATAATAGTTAATAGTCCTTAATTAGGTTAGGCTAGCTAGCTTTAATTTCTAATGTATTGTTTTCAAAAAATTAAAAAAAAAAAAAATGACGTTCTATCATAACTATATGAGTCGCTTCATTCGAAGCTTCACTATCACAACTAGACTACATTTTGAGGATTATTTCAATATAGATTTCGATATCGACAATCGACATCGATATCGACAATCGACATCGATACCGACAATCGACATCGATACCGACAATCGACATCGATATCGATATCGACTATCAATATCGGATATCAATATCGACTATCGATATCGATAATCGACGTCGATGTCGACAATCGACATTCACCATATTATTTGACTTTTCTATGTCAAATATGGTGAAGCTGCTTCTAATATTATATTTCCTTAAGGTAAGACATCCAAATTATCAACGTCCATACCATATTTACTTAAAATTAAAAAACAACAGCGCGTTAGAAATGGATTTCCATACAGTTTTCTCCCCGCTTAGCACGTTAGAAATGAAATTTCATACATCTTTTCCTCCCGCATATTTGGTTTGTAGCAATGACGTACTTTCTACCTCGTTTTGACAAAAGCAAGTGGGTACTTTCCGAGCGGGTGTAGTATAAAACCCATTTATTGCTTTTACAGTCAAGGTTACGTCGACAATTTTTATAATCCCCTCTGTGGCTCTTCCACCTCACGTGACATTGGCGAAGTGCATTGTGCTGGTTTGGCACTAAGAAAAGCCATTAAACCAAAAGAAGAAGAAGAAGAATGTTACGTTACGAACTACCCTATGTTAGATTTTAGCAACAAACAAAAATCAGTTGGAATTTAATTAACGCGTAGTAAGTAGGTATGTACCTACTAAGTACTATACATGGCTAAAAAAGATCAATCAATATAAATAGGTACCTAATATGTAATAATAATTTCATTCAATATACCTACCAATAACCTCGTAAGGGTTACTCTTTACTTAATTATTTTACTTCAAAACATTAAATATTCACCACAACATGTACACTCCAGAGTCTAGACTATATTCAGCTCTATGTTTTTATTCGTTGGTCGATGAACGTCTGCGCGCTCACCGGCCGCACGTTAAGTGTTATGCTATTTTAGAATTCGTAGAACAAAAGTTGCTCAGTAATATGCACAGAAGCCAAGCTACCCTTATGATGTTTTTAGTATTTTTAAATTGACTCTGTATATTATGTGGGTAAGGTAAGGCCCGTTAAATCTGCCGTAAGGGTAGAATCTGCTTTCCGAACGGGTGGTACAGTCTTGACTTATCATAAGTGGCACTAGTTGTCCTAATGCGTGAAATATTTATATCATATAATAGTAGTTTATGCAACTGTCATATAATGAAGGGTATTAAAACACGAGTGTGAGTTTATGAAACGAGCGCAGCGAGTTTCATAATAGTAACGAGTGTTTTAATACCCGTGTTATATGCAGTTGCATACACTACTTTATCTTCACTAATGCAATTTATCAAACAACAAGAGTAAAAGCTGACAATAGTTTATCGCGTACGTGTATTGTCACAGTGAACTTGCCGCCATTAAAATCTAACCAATGAGAGCGCAGCTGCGCGCGCAGGGCCAATCAGGAGCGAGCGCGCGCTGTTCGTTTTTTATTTAATTGGCACAAGATCTTACCAAAGAGTTTTGTGTATGTAAGTTTAGTAGTTTCGACCACGTTTCGACGAAGTTTTCACGTATAACCCAACTGTTTTCAAAAGCCAGCCTAATATCAAAATTTTATACAACTTGTATGAGGATTTTGACATAAGGCTCGCCAGGTTAATTGGTCGCGTTTTATTGATGTTATAATGAGATTTTACGATATCGATGTGGATATTATACCATCATGTGAAATTGCTTAAATTGAGTGTTTTGTTATCTGCGCTATAACAGTAGTAATTATAAGTCAAGTATTGGAAACATAAGTAGAATGTTATAACATTAGTGTAGATAAAAATTATAATTAAATCAGTTGCCAGATAACTTTAAAAAAGGAATAAATCGGACTACAGTACGATTCAAACTTTATGTCCTCGCGAAGTTCGTGCGAGTCCATGCGCAGAGTACAATATTAGGTATCAGCGGGACGCGCGAGGAATGCGGAGGCGGGGCGTTACCCCGCGCGTCCCCCCCGCCGCCCGTCTCCCACCCGCACTCGTCTTGAACGTATTGGCTCTATGTGTGAGTTACGTCCGTATACTGCATACACGCGCGCGATCTTGTCAAAGTACAGTCGTTCTCTTAATTTGCTGTTCATTATTAAGTTATTGTTACGTTAAGTTTTTTGTTGTTATTAATGGGGTTCTGGTTTCTGGTTTAAGATGTTTATTGTTTCAAAAGAATTCACAATTCACTTATATGAAACTTACAGGCTAACTAGATTAAATAACATTTTGAGCGTACAAGGTAAGGAATAATATTAATTAGCTTTTTATTGGCCGGTAGAAATTTGATCAGACTTTGATAATACTTAAATATTTTTTGGTCATATAAGGTATTTTATAGAACTTAATTTTTTACATAGCACTTCAAAGTCTTGGAGTGACGGATCATTAAAGGGATTAAAAACCAAAATTTCAAAAGGCCAAAGAGTTGTCATTGTACACGCGGGTTCAGAAGCTGGTTTCGTACCCAATGCGTTATTAATGTTTAAAGCTGGTGCAAAAAGTGGTGACTATCACGACAATATGAATTTTGAAAATTATCAAAAGTGGATAACAACACAGTTATTGCCAAATTTGCCAGCTCATTCAGTTATTGTGGTAGATAACGCTTCCTACCACAACAAACAAGAGGATCCTGCGCCATCCTCAAATGCAAAGAAAGCCGAAATGCAAGCGTGGCTTCGTGAAAAAAACATTACTTATGACGAGTCAATGCTGAAGCCACAACTTTATAAGTTGATTTCTGAAAATAAAGAGCGATTTAAAACGTTTAGCATTGATAAAATTTTAAAAGAAAAAAATCACGTGGTACTACGTCTTCCCCCATACCACCCAGATTTAAATCCAATAGAAATGGCGTGGGCTACCATAAAACACTATGTAGCCAAAAAAAATGTGACATGGAATGTCAATGCTGTGATGGAGCTAATAAAAGAAAAAGCTAATGAAATGGGAGAAAGTGCCTGGAGAGCATTATGTGAAAAAGTTAAGAAGATAGAAGACGAATATAAAAAAAGTGACGTGGTCATTGACAGATTAACAGAAGAATTTATTATTCGAGTCAGAGACGATGAATCCGATGCTGACGCGGAGGAAGATTATTTTACAGATTCAAGCGAAGATGAAGGAGAAAGCGACAGCTCTATGAAAGACGCACCTTCCACAAGCATAGAAGTGTTTATGGAGGGGATAGAGCCTTTGGAATAATTTTTTTTTTAACAGACTTCTAAAAAGGACTTCTTTTTTATGTATGTTCACCGATTACTCGAAGACGCCTGAACGGATTTGGAAAATTATAACCTAATATAAATATAATCCATACTAATATTATAAATGCGAAAGTGTGTCTGTCTGTCTGTCTGTCTGTCTGTCTGTCTGCTACGCTTTCCCGGCCCATCTTTTCAACCGATTTTGCTGAAATTTGGTATAGAGGTAGGTTATATCCCGGGGAAGGACATAGGCTACTTTTTATCCCGGAAAATTAAGGAGTTCCCGCGGGAATCAAAAAACCTTTATCCACGCGGACGAAGTCGCGGGAATCATCTAGTAGTAATATAATAGAACTTCCTATTTTTATCATTACATACTTTCAAAAAAAATATATATCAAAAGTAGCCAAATCATTCTTTAGTTGACTGTACCAGCGCGAACGTCACTCGCGGCTAACTTCCACGGGACATAAAGTTTGCATCGGACTGTACCTAGGTACTTTCATTCGAAATACTAGCAAGCAAGTAGCATGTCAGCCCTAAAAGAATGAATTTTCAGGCTTTTTATTCAGGACTTTAGTTTAGGTAAATGCAACCAGTGTACTTAGTCTTACCCATATAATTAGATATAAGTATAATAACTTATGTACTTAATTGACACAATCGCTTTGCTTCTTTATACCTAGTGCGCCTTTTTAGGGTTCCGTAGCCAAATTTGGCAAAAACGGAACCCTTATAGTCGGTCTGTCTGTCTGTCTGTCTGTCTGTCTGTCTGTCTGTCTGTCTGTCTGTCTGTCCGTCCGTATGTCACAGCCACTTTTTTCCGAAACTATAAGAACTATACTGTTGAAACTTGGTAAGTAGATGTATTCTGTAAACCGCATTAAGATTTTCACACAAAACTAGAAAAAAAAACAATAAATTTTGGGGGTCCCCATACTTAGAACTGAAACTCAAAAAAAATTTTTTCATCAAACCCATACGTGTGGGGTATCTATGGATAGGTCTTCAAAAATGATATTGAGGTTTCTAATATCATTTTTTTCTAAACTGAATAGTTTGCACGAGAGACACTTCCAAAGTGGTAAAATATGTGTCCCACCCCCCCCTGTAACTTCTAAAATAAGAGAATGATAAAACTAAAAAAAATATTATCATGCAAACTTCCATCGAAAATTGGTTTTAACGAGATCTAGTAAGTAGTTTTTTTTAAATAATTTAAAACTTACTACAGGTTTGTACGGAACCCTCGGTGCGCGAGACCGACTCGCACTTGGCTGGTTTTTTCGACAGGGTAAACTTAAGATAGGTACCAGACCTCTTTATGGGGTTATGTGGGATTTCTACCCCCTAAATTTCCTCGCCTCGGTGAAAGGCACCGGGAACTTTAAAAAATAAGTGAAAAAGTATGTCCGTCTGCTTGTCTTGCTCACCTGCGTCTTGGTCACTTGCTTATTTCAATATAACGACCCCTTTACATGAGATTTAATTTTAATTATTGGTTTTAGGTATCTAACGGGCCCCAAAAATTTGCACATTGGTTATTTTTTTCATGACGTAGATTCTTACGACTTATCATAAGTGACACTAGTGGTCCTACATGAAATAAATCATTTTCATTTTCATTTTCATTTTCATGAATAGCATCCTACTGGCAAAAGCTTTACCTAATTTCAATTGAGTTCTAATATATTTTTAACAGCATACTGGGTCATAAAAGACAAGCTTTGATAAACAATATGAGGACGCTAGGCAAATATAATATCCATATTATGGTTAAAAGTAATAAAAATATTATTTAATATCTAAACCACCGTAATATGTTCATTATACCTACCTACCCCTACTTAGTACGTATATTAAGTTATAAGTGCCCGATATTGCAATATGAGTAGATTTATCTTCAACTACGGTTAACAATATTAACAACATATCTTCCGAATTATTATTAATTAAAATTAATAGAAAAAATATATAAAATACCGAAAAAGTACGGGCTAATAATATTACATTATAAAAAATATAAAATATAATATCTAAGTATAAAAAATTGCACTTAAAAATCTCTATATAACCATAAATAGCCCTAGAGTCTACGGCTCTAGGCTGTATCTACCGACTAAATGTTAACTTAAAATGACTAATTACTATTTATTTAAAGTTATAATATAAAATCATAAAATGAAATAATAGTAGATTAGTAGCCAAGGGTTGTAAGGCATCAATTGCAGCCCGAGATATTTAGGCGCACGAGCGCAGGGAGGGCGCCTATAGTTCGAGGGTGCAATTGATGCTTACACCCGAGCTAACTACTCTGCTTTACATCTCGATTGTGAGGTAAAGTAGGTCCTTATTACCCCCAAATAGAGCTTGTAGGTGACCAATTAGCGCTCTAGGGTAATAATGTAGCTAGAAAAGCCCTAGGGCGGTAAGTAAAAAAAAAAAAACTCTTCACTCTTTCAAAAAGTTACATCTAACCATCATACTTTTTTTAATTACTTACCGCCCTAGGGCTTTTCTAGCTACATTATTACCCCAGAGCGCTAATTGGTCACCTACAAGCTCCATTTGGGGGTAATAAGGACCTACTTACCGAATATGAGAGATGTAAATAAATATTATGTATAGACTGTCTAAGCTAAGTCTGCAGCAGTAAGCAAATGGTAGAATTTGAAAATCTGTTGATGACAACACAGAGTGTAATGCGAAAAAACGCACTTGATACTTGTGTTTTTCGTTTTCAATCTGCTTTCCTGGGAGTGTGGTCATTGTTCGTTTTAGTACATTTCAAAGAGTAAAATGTAAATAGAGGGCACAATTTTGACAGCGTAATAAGGTAGAGCATACATGATCCCCGTATTTATATAAATTTTATATATAATATTTGCCGTGAATTCGTCTGGGTGGATTTCGGCTATAAACTCACGCAGAAACCATATGTTTTTGTTCAGGGGATGAGTCAAAAAAGGTAACAGACAAACGGTTACTTTCGCTAACTAAGTACTCTTCGCTACTACTAATATTAGTATGAATCTACTGACGCTAAAGATTCACAACAAATTATTACTTGATCAGGGGAGATCTTTTGAATTACTTAAGCATAAATGAATTAAAACATAAAATGAAATGAATGAAATATTCTTTATTGTACACCAAAGACATAACATTAATAATCAGAATCAATTATAAAACAAAAAATAAAATAAAACAATAAAAATTATCAATGTTGACTTTTGTTTCCCGTGCTGCACGCTTTTTGCCGGGAGTCCTCCAGATTCCCTGATTAGTTTGGCTCTCATTTTTAATAACTCTTATGGTTCGTTCGCTTAAACCTGGAAATAAATGAAAATAATTTATTTTTTTCGCATTTTCGGCAAAAAATAATTATGTTGGGGGTTCCGTCTAGACTCTCTTGACCCCTCCTTAGACGCGACAGCTTCTGATCAAGGCAGCACGTTTCTAAATCTAAAATCCCACCCCAAAAAAAACAAAATTTCAATTTGAGATGGAAGATGACTTATTCCAAGTTTCTGAAGGACATCCTAGAGATGAGGCTTTAACTCTTCGCTTATTCCACCTTGAATTTATACAATAATTAATAAAAAGTATAAAAACTTGATAGGATTTTGCTGTCAGTTTTTTTCGCATATTATCCATCATAATTCTACGATATGAACAGGCGAATATAAACCGTTTAAACGTTTTATATAAATAATCTAGAATTGTATTCAAAGATCGAAAGGCAAAATATCAAAACCGTTTGGTCAACTTACTTGTCGACTCTTCAATTTCTTGTAAACATTGTTGTTTTTGGCTTAGGACAGCATCGTGATCTTCCTTTACTTCTTAGAATTTAAGAATCATGTTATAAAATAACTCGCACACATTATTTTGAATAGGTTTATCCATTATTTCACTGTTTTCACTTTTATTTTCGAAATATTAAAACGAACATAAACAACCTGATAGCTGAATTGACAAATCAGTGACAAATGTAAGAACACAGATTAGACGCATGTTTTTACTTTGTTTTAAGTGTTGCCCTTTTATTCCGTGGCAGAGTTAGCGTGGCCAGACTCTAATAGGTAATTAGGTATTAGGTTCTAAAAAGTTAACAACAATCAATGTTATATCACATTATTTAACAGCTATATTTATTATAATCTATATATATAAAATTCAAAGTCCTGACTGACTGACTGACTGACTGACTTATATATCAACGCACAGCCTAAACCGCTGGGGTTAGAAACTTGAAATTTTCACAGTAGGTTCCTTTAGTGACGTAGGCGCTCACTAAGGAAGGATTTTTCAAAATTTCACCCCTAAGGGGGTGAAATAGGGGGTTAAAGTTTGTATGAAAGTCCGTCATTTCTCAAGTTATATCCATGAAACTTGGCATATGAGCTACCAGTAAAAAATAAAGAAGTACGTGTGTCACAGTTTTTCAAAATTCCACCCCCAAAGGGGTAAAACAGGGGTTGAAAGTTTGTATGAAAGTCCTTCATTTCTCAAGTTATAGCCATGAAACTTAAGCATTTGGGCTTTTGGTTAAATATGAAGAAGTATGTGTTTCAACATTTTTGAAAATTCCCAAAGGGGTGAAATAGGGGATGAAAGTTTGTACGAACGTTTTTCAAATTATATCAACGAAACTTGGTATTTTGGCTTTCGTTAAAAAATAAAGAAGATCATGTGTCACAGTTTTTCAAAATTCTACCCCCGAAGGGGTGAAATAGGGGTTGAAAGTTTGTATGAAAGTCCTTAATTTCTCAAGTTATAGCCATGAAACTTGATATATGAACTGCGGGTTGAAAATGAAAACATATCTGTTTCACAGTTTTTCAAAATTCCACCCCCGAAGGGGTGAAATTGGGGTTGAGAGTTTGTATGAAAATCCTTAATTTCTCAAGTTATAGCAATGAAACTTGATATATGAGCTGCGGGTTGAAAATGAAAACATATTTGTTTCACAGTTTTTCAAGATTCCACCCCCGAAGGGGTGAAATAGGGGTTGAGAGTTTGTATGAAAATCCTTAATTTCTCAAGTTATAGCAATGAAACTTGATATATGAGCTGCGGGTTGAAAATGAAAACATATGTGTTTCACAGTTTTTCAAAATTCCACCCACGAAGGGGTGGAATAGGGGTTGAGAGTTTGTATGAAAATCCTTAATTTCTTAAGTTATAGCCATGAAACAGCATTTGGGCTTTCGTTAAAATATGAAGAAGTACGTGTTTTACCATTATCGGGGGATTATACCGTGGGATAATAATATAGGCTACTTTTTATCCTGGAAAATTAACTGAAAAACTTATTCCACGCGGACAAAGTCGCGGGCATCAGCTATAAAGAATATACATACATACATACATACATAGGCTACTTTTTATCCCGGAAAATAAATGAGTTCCCGCGGGAATCGAAAAAACTTAGTCCACGCGGACGAAGTCGCGGGCATCAGCTAGTATAATATATAATATATAATAAATATTATAAATGCGAAAGTGTATTTGTTTGTTGGTTTGTTGGTTTATTGGTTTGTTGATTTGTTGGTTTGTCCTTCAATCACGCTGCAACGGAGCAACGGATCGACGTGATTTTTTGCATGGGTATAGTTGAAGACCCGGAGAGTGACATAGGTTACTTTTTATCCCGGAAAATTGAGGAGTTCCCGTAGGAATTTAAAAAACTTATTCCACGCGGACGAAGTCGCGGGCATCAGCTAGTTATATTATATTACATACAGTCGCATTCACCTAATACGATACGATAATATACATCTCTCTCTCCGTCGTATTCTTCATTGCTGAGGCTCGCGACCCCTTTCCATTGATCACATAATGGCAGGGGTTTCCTTGGATAATAATGCGGTGGGTTCCCAGGTCCTTCCGCATACGACTCGACTAAACTATTTCAACTCTTGGTTTCTTACGATTATCTGGTGTTAGTGCTCTCCAAGGCACAGAGTTACCGACTTGGGCCAACGTTGCATAACGTTGCCGCTCGTCCCTCGATGATACACTTAAATAACTACATGTTTTCTTCGCTGAGATGTTTTTCCTGTCACACTTTTGTGTGTGGCTACTGGCTCTATATAAAGTTACTTAGGTACTTAACTCAAACTTAACTACATTGTTTATTTTTAATTTCCCCTAGTTTGAGGACTTATTTCGTGCCATTCGTTATTCAGTTCTATCACCACGTATTTATTATTGTCTGTTTTCATTATTGTCATTAAATCTTGAAATAATCTCTATAAAATATAACACATTAAGTAGTATGTTATGTAAAATCTCTAATTATTTAAATAGATTACAACATTTGAGTAGGTATAATAAAATATTTATAAAAAAGATTTCTTTTGTCATTCATTATTTTAATAAGGGAGTTCCTATCTTATTAGCGCTATTTTAAAAATAATGCAAGTTCCAAGACGATTATTTTATTGTCATCATTGCAAATTGGACTTATAAAATCCTATTATTTGGACTATCATGACGTTTCCTAGTAGATTCAACAATAAATGAGTTAGGATCAAGGCATATTGTAGGAGAGGCAAAGCGCAGCGACGCGGACGTCTGTTTTCTTACATATTAAAAAGTAAACTTAAGTTTATCTCGTATTATGTAACGTAACATACGAAGGGACAAATTCTCCGAGATCGTAATCTAAATCGAATATTATTAGTAGGTATATCGAATTATTAGATATCGTTACATTACAAGGTAATTTTTACGGTGATATTGCATCACAGGCACAAAATAGATAGTGTTCTCGGTCGCGGAGAATTTGGCGCTTCGAGTCACTTGAAGTCGCTTCGGCTCTACACTAGCCGCTAATATGCGTTGAGCATTATGATTTATGAGTATTAATATTACGTAGCTGTGCATTATTAATAATTACTTTACACTAGGCAACAACAAGTATGACACTAATATACATAGATTAACATAGTAAAAAGTATAAACGGCAGGATATGACGAATTGAGTATATTATGAGAGTTAATTTACTGATTCCTATATGTAGCTATTTTTAAAATGATCGCGAACGGTTTTTGTAAAGCCATTTTTATTGTCTTACTAGCTGACGCCCGCGACTTCGTCCGCGTGGTTTAAGATTTTCCCGCTTTTCTGTTGAAATTTTTCCTGAATTTTCTTTGCTATAAACCTCACGGAGCCCGAGACCTTTCCAACGAATGCAAAACCGTGGAAATCGGTTCGTGCGTTCTGGAGTTATAGCGTCAGGAAGGAAAACCCGACTTATTTTTAATATATAAAAATAAGTCGGGTTTTCCTTCATATAATTATTTTATGACATTTATGATATTTTTAATGATATTTTTGTCATAAAATATTATTAGTGCAATGTGCAATTAGCTTTACAATCATTTAATATTTTTGCTGAAGCTATAAATTTTTTGTTAGTTTTTTCAATATTATTTTTTTAATAAAAACTTAAAGATTAAGTATAGGTTCATACTTAGGGAGGTTTCCTACCTATTTGGAAGTTTCTTATCGATATGGTAAGATTTTGTACCTTTAAAAATATTCGATGAAAGGTATTTCTATTAATATAATAATTATATGTATAGGACTTTTTATACGGAATTCTCAAAAAAAAATCAAAGATATGTGGATGTTTCCTTACTTTGATATGTTAGTACAAATACTAAGGAAATTATTATGTGGAAAACTCAAGAAAAACAGGCATTTTCTGGCCTACTCCTCATCATCGGTCTCGCAGCATCCAGGCCAGCAGCAGCCCTCGCTCCCATCAGGCCTGGTGCAGAACAGCAAGGTTTCCAACCTGGAGACGGGCCTGGGTTCGATTCCGTGGAAGTCGCGCAGGTCTTCCGCGGGGAACCAAGCGCGTTCCTCGTCGTCTATTATTGGAATGCCGAAGTATCTGAAAGAATCGTTAGCATCAGTACATCGCGTTGTTTTATTGTAGAGGGCAGTTTTTTTCATAAATCTTGTCTTTAAAATCTCATAATGATTTTAGAGCACCTATATTCGACGAGGTACCTATTCCGAGGAGATGAAGCCGTTTATTTTTATTATTTTTAAAATGAGAGTAAAACACATACCTACAGACGGACTGGACGACACTTGGTACATAAAAGGGTTTCTCTAACTTTTCGGAGCTAAGTATGTGCGTTTTTAAGAAATATTATAACTAATTGCTATATCGGTGAAGGAAAGCACTGTGAGGAAACCTGCATACTCGAGAGTTCTTCATAATGTTCTACAAGGTGTATGAATTCTGCCAATCCGCACATTCTGAGAGAAGACTTGCGAGCTAATGGGTTCCTATTATGATGATGAGTTGCATAATGAAAAGTTTCAAAGACGCAAATTACTTATACCAGCAAATGGTCTAAGAGCCACTACACTACGACCTTCACCGATCTGTTAACCAGATGAAACATAGGTACTTTTTATTTTTATTTAATAATAGATTTATTTATTAACCTATTATTTTATAATAATAGTTTTATTGTAGGCAACCTGTCAAAAAAAATTAATTTTAATTTATTAATTTAATAATAGCCTGGTCAGGATTTTGATAGGCAAGCTCTTTTAGGCGTATTTATCTAAGTATTACTAGCTGATGTCCGCGACTACGTCCGCGTGGATTGAGGTTTTTTGATGCCCGCGGGAACTCCTTAGTTTTCCGGGATAAAAAGTAGCCTATATTTTATTCCAGACTTTTTATTGTTATTTGATTAAATAAAAATAAAAAGTATGTTTCATCTGGTTAACAGATCGGTGAAGGTCGTGGTATAACCAGCTCTAGGATTAAAATCATAATGTGGAAATCAAATCAATCAAATGCGAAAGTATTTAAGTGTTTTTTTGGTCTGTCGGTTTATCCTTTAATCATCGCCGCAACAGAGCATCGGATCGAAGTGATTTTTTTGTATGGGTATAGTTGAAGACCTGGAGAGTGACACATAGGCTACTTTTTATCCCGGAAAATTAAGGGGTTCTGTGAATTAAAAAAACTTATTCCACGCGTCGCGGGCATCAGCTAGTGGGAATATAATAGTGGCAGATACCTGCAAATAGCCAATACTGGGATCCAAAGCACCGAAGCCAAGATCAAGACCAGCACCAACAGCACCGCCCAAATAGGCCAGGGTTTCTTCACCGTGTCTCCTTCAGAACTGATCCAGGCCTCGTAACTGGAACCTTCCATGGCCAAATCCACGAATGACGACACCAGGATGGTTATCATGGCCAAGGGTGAGAGGTACTTCCAGCAAATCATCCAGTATATGCCGGGACGCTGACCCGTCATTAGCTCTATATCGTCGGCAAATCTGTAAAGAGCATTAAAAAACAGGTCATACACATTGGGTCATCCCCGGAGTTAGGAAGTTGGCGGTGTTTCACCCCCGTGCCTCGGAAAGCACGTTAAGCCGTCGGTCCCGGTTATTATCACTAACATCGTCGTTAAAGTTCGCCAACCCGCATTGGAGCAGCGTGGTGGGTCTAAGTTCCAATTCCCTCTCTCCTATGAGAGTGGAGGCCTGTGCCCAGCAGTGGGACGTTTATGGGCTGTAGTGGTGGTGGTGGACACATTGGGAGATAGAATTGTCCCTTGCAATATTCACGCCATTACAATATTCAGTCCACAAAGGTACTAAGTAAGCTGAAGTGATAAAAAAAAATGTCCTCCCGACCGAACTTCGGCCAATCTCCAGAGAGATAGCCATTTACCCGGGAGATATTATAGTGCAAAAGTGTGTGCGCAAACACAGGTGCACTCTCTGTTCCTTTATTCTCATAGCCCGGTGGGACGGAAAATCTGACACAACCGGAGAGGGATCAGGCGCAGAACCGACGGCTTAAAGTGCTCCCTGAGGCACGGAGGTGAAACACCGTTATCTTCCTAACTCCGGGCTAGTACAACGTACTATTACGGTATATTCTGTGCTAAGTAGTACTGAGAATTTCTTGTCAGAATAATCCAATACTTGTTATGGCCCGACCCGGGTCTCGAACCCGATACCTCGAATTGAAGCAATGCGTAATGGACGCCAATGTGATTGAACTCTCGATTACGATCAATTGAATTTGTAATGTTAAAATTGAGACTGCGTACGGATTTCTGGGCCCATAACCTTGCTAACTTGGGCTTAATCCAAAACCTAATCCTAACCAACGTATGATCTACTAAACGAAAATAGTTCAAGTATAGTACTACCGTTCACGCAAATTCACAGCTGTAGTTGGTTATAATAGGTAGGTATTACATAAAATTCAATGGCTAGCAATTTGCATAAACCGACAACGAATTTAAACGAGTCGATACAAGCTGATTCAGTTATACTTACAATGTACTTACAATAAAATGGGGATCGGTTTCGTCGTTAATGAAATCCTACCCTTTTGAACAGAAATAAACTCATTTTGCGAGGTTTGCAAGACTGAAACGCAAACATGTTTCTGAATGTGAAAAGAAAATTGGTTTTAAGTATTTTTTGTACTGCTTGCGAGGCATTTTTCTTTCAATCCATACTCATACCTTAACCTACCTTTTTCTATGCCAAAATAAACATTTGAGCCACAGTTTTCAGATGTACATCTGAAAACTGTTAATTTTTGTTAAATGTTTATTTTAAAGGAATTTAAACCAATATTTTTTTTGACTCAACCCGGCTTTTTTCGAACTGTACCTAAAATGGCTGCGACACACAGACAATCCTGAACAAAGAAATCCTTAAAAATTCCATTGTAAAAAAAAGGTTCCTTATGTTTACAATGGAACGCATAAAACATGAAAAAAACATTATAGCAACACTTACCTTTTAACACCATACACGTAAGAGATTCCAATGCACTCAAAGAACGCGATGATCAGCAACGGAAAGTTCCCGCTATACATATCGAATAGGAGGAAGATGTAACTTCCAGCACCGTGCGCAAATCCCATAGACAACAAACAGCAAATCAGGCATAGTCCTCCTGTCAAGTACTCCTTCCTTAGGTTCGGGAACAACTTCATGTCAACTATAGAAGTGACCACGCCTTCCAAGGTACCGAACTGTGAGTCGATGCCAAGTGTGAAGAGCATTAGAAAGAATAGAACCGACCAGAATTGGGCGCCAGGGAATTGATTGATCGCTTCTGTGAATATTATGAACGCTAGGCCGGTTCCTGATGCGGTCTGTGGACAAAAGTGTTGATTAGTTTACAAAAGCTTCTAAAATACTTGTTGGAAGTAGACCTTACTCTTAAGAGTTAGGGTGCGTTTCAACCAGATGTGCTACGGTTGCGTGTCAAACCCACCAATAGGAGCGCTTGAGTTTCGAAGGTTATTAGATCGCTATATGTTCATAAAATGATGTATAACTCGAAAAGTTAAATTATCTAACCCTTGTAACGCCGCAGGATAATGCCTGCACTTCACCATCACCCGTATTGGGATGTGATAGTGGCATACTCACATTATCCAATTCCTTCTGCAAATCGCATTCCGGCAAGCTCGGCATCGTTAACGTGGTCAAATTGCCGTTCAAATCCACGGTCACATTCTCTCCCGCTTCAGGAAACACCATGGACCTGTACCCTGACCCGAACACCTCCAGTAGAGTCTGGTTTCTCATCTCGAGGCACTTCTCGTAGACCATGGTGGCTTTGAAGCCGATTATCGAGAAGACGACTATGCCCGCGAACATCGATGTCAAGCAGTTCGTCATTGAGACCATTATGGCGTCCCTGTAGCAGTTGTTGTCCACTGGATTATATGAGCTGAACGCAATGAGGCCTCCGAAGGCTAGACCTGAAAGTTCCGTAACATTTAGTCATGGACTAGTAGCATAGTGTAATTACAGATTGTATTGAAGGAGTTCCGTATAACATTAATCTTTAGGAATATCGATGTCTCGTTGTGGTCTCGTGTATGTTACGCCAGATTTTGGAAACACTGCATGACAAAAAAAACAGGAGACTGCAGTATTTGTGTAAATTAACATAAAGTACGCACGCGAGTTGAATGCAGAGCTTTTGTATGGTGACACATACATAAGCTCTGCATCGCGAACTATACCTAATGTGGGTACTTAAATATTGCATGGACGTTGCCTTTTTCAATTATTACGCTCAGCCTGGAAACGTCGTTTGATTGCTATCTCTTACAGAGAAAACCCAGTGTCAGCCAAAAGCCTAATTATTTACTTTATGTGGAGCGAGCACACTAGGCGACCGGAAAAAACGTCGTTCTCCGTTTTGTTCTATCCGGTTCGTAGTGTGTTTTTATTACTCATATAAGTACCTATGTTAAAAGGTCTTCCTCTGGATTTAATTAAAGTTATAAAGATAATTAGCAATATTTACCCAGGGAAAAGAAAATCTGCGTGCCAGCTTCCAACCAAACCACAGGGTCCAATATCTTATGCCACTTAGGAGTAAACAAGTGTACCAGGCCATCTCCCATTCCTTTTAAAGTGATCCCTCTAAAGAAGAATATCACCAGGACGATATAAGGAAATGTGGCTGTCACGTAGACGACTTTACCCGAGGACGCTATGCCCTTAATCATACACATGTAGACAAGCATCCAGGCGATTATCAAGGCAAGGGCTATTTTGTAGTTGAATGTCTCTGGATAGTTGATGTCTTCGGAGATTTGGAGAGTTGTTCGATACCAGAAGTATTGTGTTGGGCTGCTTACCTGAAAGAAACAAATGTTTCATTATGTATACCTTTAGGAAGTTCTGTTTTGCGAGTTTCTTGCTTATTCCTCTCAGTAGGAATGTCATTCCAAACTAGTGGTTGACATTTGACGTTTCAAAAAACCGGTCAAGTGCGAGTCAGACTCGCGCACAAAGGGTTCCGTACCACCACACAATATAAATTATTCTAGTAAATAACCTATAATAGTAATCAGTTGTGAGATAACTGGCTTAGATATGGCACTAAAGTAAGCGCCTTCTCAGGCGCTTTCGCACGTCACCACCCCATTCACCCCAATTCCCACCCCATGAGTACGGAACCCTAATTAACGATTATCGTATTTTTTCCTATACGTGTGCTTTGAGACCTTGCTGCTTGCCAAATTTCATGATCCTTTTTGTCCTCAAGATTATTTGAATAAAACATTTGGTTTTTTTTTGATTGTGCGATTTTTCTAGGGCCTTTGGTAAAAATGATTGCTAGATCTGTGTTCCGAACCGGTGGTAGAGTCATGACGTACTCGTATATAAGTGGCATATCATTTGCTTTAACTTTGAAGGAAAATATTGTGGCAAAACCCACATGCAATACCAAGCATTAATTTAGCAGAAACAAATTTTAGTGCGCAAGCGTTTGCAATAACACAGATGCAGCCTCTATTCCCTCACTCTCATATTTTGTTAAACAGGCATCCAAAAAATAAAACAATCAATAAGAGAGGGTTAAAGACAAGGAAAAGAGTAATTTTCCAGTACATTTAACTCAAACGGACCCTTAAAGGGGCGAAGGCGGCATCATTTCCTTTTCACAATTATTCATAAAACGGGACTTTTTATTAGAGTAGACTGGTCAAAGTGGATACCTATATTATGTATAGAGAATTTAAAAGAAACAACTTTATTTTATGACAACATGTAACCTGAGGTAGGTATAGTTCGCGCGCGAGTTAAATGCAGAGCTTATGTATGTGTCACCGTACATAAGCTCTGCATTCAACTCGAGCGTGAACTATACCTATTTAGCTGTCAGGTTTGTAAAATATAAGTTTCGGTTATCGGATAGTTTTCATTACGAAAAAAAACATAAATCACGACTTTGTTGACAGGGTACATCCGTGTCACAAAATCGTGAATAATTTATGATTTTTTTGGCCCGCGACATCTGTTTACCGAACGGTCGAACTTCGAACCGACTGAAGTACTCCGATATCTATACTTCGAAGTGGTGTTTGAAATATTCAACACAACCTAAGTCTTACGTAAAGGTACTTTACGTAAGACTACTTTTGACAGTTTACAGCTGACTAGCTGATGCCCGCGACTTCGTCCGTGGTTTAAGTTTTTTTGGATTCCCGCTTTTTTGACGACCTCCCTGGCGCAGTGTTTAGCACTGTTGTCTTAAGGTGGGAGGTCCCGGGTTCGATCCCCGGCAGGGTCAATTTGGGAATGTATAATTTCTGAATTTTCTCTGGTCTGGCCTGGTGGGAGGTTACAGCCGTGGCTAGTTGCCACCCTACCGGTAAAGACGTGCCGCCAAGTGATTTAGCGTACCGGTTCGATGCCTTATAGCAACCGATTTTTTCAGCGGTTTATCCTGCCAAAAAGAAATGGGGTATTATAATTACTTATTTTCAAACCCTTACAAGTTAAATGGAACGTAATAGTGCCTACGCAGTCGAATAACACGATCACTTTGTTTAACCACATCATCACAAATTAAACTGGGCTTATATTTGAACGCTTATTTCATAGTACTTAAAGTTCATAATCGTTCAACACCTACATTCTACGCCCACGCTACAGACTCGTAGCAGCCTACGTACCGCCTACGCGGCTACGAAATGCTACGCATGCTACAATATTTTATTATAATATATAATTAATATTTATATGTATATAGCTGCTCGTGCTGACTGACTGACTGATTGATCACCTCTCCTGTAAAATTTTGTGTGAAAATTTTTTTTTTCACTCATTGTTTCGTATACAAGACAAAAATTCATTCGGAGGAAAAATACGGAGAGAGCTGATGATTGAGGATTTCGAAGACGGATGAAGAGCACCAGCCAGGGTATCGAAGATAGGTGGGGGGTGCTCGACCAAATGTCACTCGAAACTTCATCCAATTGACAGTGAGTGAAAAAAAAATTCAAAATGGCGGATTTAAGATGGCCGCCATACAAATTTCATCGGTGTCTATCTCGGAGAGTATCAGAGATGGAAGAGTGGTTTCTTGGCAAAAGATGATCAGGACATGAAGGTCTACTTGATGAACAAGAAAAAAATTCAAGATGGCGGAATTTATTTTTCCATAGAAAATGTATGGCGAATATTGAAGAGGCTACAAGTGTAGAACTATGCAAGACTACGGTTCCTTTTCAAGATTTGTTTTTATGGAAGAATTCTCATTTTGACGAATGGTTCGGAGAAAAAATATGGAGAGAGATGTTGATCGAAGGTTCGGATGATGGGTGAGGAGCACGGTCAGGGTATTAAAGATAGGTACCTACTTAGGGGCTGCTCAAACAAAAAGGGAGGGGCGGGGGGTTAGTGGTCTTTGTTTTATGTTTTTCCTTTATGAGAATTTTCTTTTACGTCGGACGTTTGGCGTGCTGGCGCTTCTTCTGTGCTCTGCACTAGCATAGCAGTGTGTTGTTCAGATCAGAATACGTAGACAGTAAACCAGCTGCCCGATTATGGAAGAATTGTCGATCAAATCGTCAAAGTTCGGCGTCAAAGTAAAATAAACCATAACAACATTGAATTAGAGCTCAATTTCGTGTTTCGAAATTGAGCTCTAATTTAATGCTGTTATGGTTTATTTTACTTTGACGCCGAACTTTGACGATTTGATCGGCCATTCTTGCATAATCGGGGGGCAGGATAGTAGGACAGCGAGTAAGTAGACAGTGGACCACGCGGTCCACTACGCGGTCCGCTGCAGCGGGCCGCGCAACCACGCGCCATACTAGTTAATATATATATAGCTGCTCGTGCTGACTGACTGACTGATTGATCACCTCTCCTGTAAAATTTTGTATGAAAATTTTTTTTTTCACTCATCGTTTCGTATAGAAGACAAAAATTCATTCGGAGGAAAAATACGGAGAGAGCTGATGATTGAGGATTTCGAAGACGGATGAAGAGCACCAGCCAGGGTATCGAAGATAGGTGGGGGGTGCTCGACCAAATGTCACTCGAAACTTCATCCAATTGACAGTGAGCTGAAAAAAAATTCAAAATGGCGGATTTAAGATGGCCGCCATACAAATTTCGTCGGTGTCTATCTCGGAGAGTATAAAAGATGGAAGAGTGGTTTCTTGACAAAAGATGATCAGAACATGAAGGTCTACTTGACGAACAGGAAAAAAATTCAAGATGGCGGAATTTATTTTCCATAGAAAATGTATGGCGAATATTGAAGAGGCTACAAGTGTAGAACTATGCAAGACTACGGTTCCTTTTCAAGATTTGTTTTTATGGAAGAAATCTCATTTTGACGAATGGTTCGGAGAAAAAAATATGGAGAGAGATGATGATCGAAGGTTCGGATGATGGGTGAGGAGCACGGTCAGGGTATTAAAGATAGGTACCTACTTAGGGGCTGCTCAAACAAAAAGGGAGGGGCGGGGGGTTGGTGGTCTTTATTTTATGTTTTTTTTTTATGAGAATTTTCTTTTACGTCGGACGCTTGGCGTGCTGGTGCTTCCACTGTGCTCACTAGCATTGCAGTGTGTTGTTCAGATCAGAACACGTAGACAGTAAACCAGCTGCCCGATTATGTAAGAATTGTCGATCAAATCGTAAAAGTTCGGCGTCAAAGTAAAATAAACCATAACGGCATTGAATTAGAGCTCAATTTCGTTTTTCGAAATTGAGCTCTAATTTAATGCTGTTATGGTTTATTTTACTTTGACGCCGAACTTTGACGATTTGATCGGCCATTCTTACATTATCGGGGGGCAGGATAGTAGGACAGCGAGTAAGTATACAGTGGACCACGCGGTCCACTACGCGGTCCGCTGTAGCGGGCCGCGCAACCACGCGCCATACTAGTTAATATATATATAGCTGCTCGTGCTGATTCACTGATTGATCACCTCTCCTGTAAAATTTTGTATGAACATTTTTTTTTTCACACATCGTTTCGTATAAAAGACAAAAATTCATTAAGAGGAAAAATACAGAGAGAGCTGATGATTGAGGATTTCGAAGACGGATGAAGAGCACCAGCCAGGGTATCGAAGATAGGTCGGGGGTGCTCGACCAAATGTCATTCAAAACCTCATCCAATTGGCGGTAGTTGAAAAAAAAATTCAAAATGGCGGATTTAAGATGGCCGCCATACAAATTTCTTCGGTGTCTATCTCGGAGAGTATAAAAGATGGAAGAGTGGTTTCTTGGCAAAAGATGATCAGGACACGAGGGTCTACTTGATGAACAGGAAAAAAATTCAAGATGGCGGAATTTATTTTTCCATAGAAAAGGGTATTGAAGATAGGTGGGGGGTGCTCGACCAAATGTCACTCGAAACTTTATCCAATTGACAGTGAGCTGAAAAAAAATTCAAAATGGCGGATTTAAGATGGCCGCCATACAAATTTCGTCGATGTCTATCACGGAGAGTATAAAAGATGGAAGAGTGGTTTCTTGGCAAAAGATGATCGGGACATGAAGGTCTACTTGATGAACAGGAAAACAATTCAAGATGGCGGAATTTATTTTTCCATAGAAAATGTAGGTATGGCGAATATGGAAGAGGCTACAAGTGTAGAACTATGCAAGACTACGGTTCCTTTTCAAGATTTGTTTTTATGGACGAATTCTCATTTTGACGAATGGTTCGGAGAAAAAATATGGAGAGAGATGTTGATCGAAGGTTCGGATGATGGGTGAGGAGCACGGTCCGGGTATTAAAGATAGGTACCTACTTAGGGGCTGCTCAAACAAAAAGGGAGGGGCGGGGGGGTTAGTGGTCTTTGTTTTATGTTTTTCCTTTATGAGAATTTTCTTTTACGTCGGACGTTTGGCGTGCTGGCGCTTCCAATGTGCTCTGCACTAGCATAGCAGTGTGTTGTTCAGATCAGAACACGTAGACAGTAAACCAGCTGCCCGATTATGTAAGAATTGTCGATCAAATCGTAAAAGTTCGGCGTCAAAGTAAAATAAACCATAACAGCATTGAATTAGAGCTCAATTTCGTGTTTCGAAATTGAGCTCTAATTTAATGCTGTTATGGTTTATTTTACTTTGACGCCGAACTTTGACGATTTGATCGGCCATTCTTACATAATCGGGGGGCAGGATAGTAGGACAGCGAGTAAGTAGACAGTGGACCACGCGCTCCACCACGCGGTCCGCTTTAGCGGGCCGCGCAGCCACGCGCCATACTAGTTAATATATATATAGCTGCTCGTGCTGATTCACTGATTGATCACCTCTCCTGTAAAATTTTGTATGAACATTTTTTTTTTCACTCATCGTTTCGTATAAAAGACAAAAATTCATTAAGAGGAAAAATACAGAGAGAGCTGATGATTGAGGATTTCGAAGACGGATGAAGAGCACCAGCCACGGTATCGAAGATAGGTGGGGGGTGCTCGACCAAATGTCACTCGAAACTTCATCCGATTGACAGTGAGCTGAAAAAAATTTCAAAATGGCGGATTTAAGATGGCCGCCATACAAATTTCGACGGTGTCTATCTCGGAGAGTATAAAAGATGGAAGAGTGGTTTCCTGGCAAAAGATGATCAGGACATGAGGGTCTACTTGATGAACAGGAAAAAAATTCAAGATGGCGGAATTTATTTTTCCATAGAAAAGGGTATTGAAGATAGGTGGGGGGTGCTCGACCAAATGTCACTCGAAACTTCATCCAATTGACAGTGAGCTGAAAAAAAATTCAAAATGGCGGATTTAAGATGGCCACCATACAAATTTCGACGGTGTCTATCTCGGAGAGTATAAAAGATGGAAGAGTGGTTTCTTGGCAAAAGATGATCAGGACATGGGGGTCTACTTGATGAACTGGAAAAAAATTCAAGATGGCGGAATTTATTTTTCCATAGAAAATGTATGGCGAATATTGAAGAGGCTACAAGTGTAGAACTATGCAAGACTACGGTTCCTTTTCAAGATTTGTTTTTATGGAAGAATTCTCATTTTGACGAATGGTTCGGAGAAAAAATATGGAGAGAGATGTTAATCGAAGGTTCAGATGATGGGTGAGGAGCACGGTCAGGGTATTAAAGATAGGTACCTACTTAGGGGCTGCTCAAACAAAAAGGGAGGGGCGGGGGGTTGGTGGTCTTTGTTTTATGTTTTTCCTTTATGAGAATTTTCTTTTACGTCGGACGCTTGGCGTGCTGGCGCTTCCACTGTACTCACTAACATAGCAGTGTGTTGTTCAGATCAGAACACGTAGACAGTAAACCAGCTGCCCGATTATGTAAGAATTTTCGATCAAATCGTAAAAGTTCGGCGTCAATGTAAAATAAACCATAACAGCATTGAATTAAAGCTCAATTTCGTGTTTCGAAATTGAGCTCTAATTTAATGCTGTTATGGTTTATTTTACTTTGACGCCGAACTTTGACGATTTGATCGGCAATTCTTACATAATTGGGGGGCAGGATAGTAGGACAGCGAGTAAGTAGACAGTGGACCACGCGGTCCAGTACGCGGTCCGCTAGCGGGCCGCGCAGCCACGCGCCATACTAGTTAATATATATATAGCTGCTCGTGCTGACTGACTGACTGATTGATCACCTCTCCTGTAAAATTTTGTATGAACATTTTTTTTTTCACTCATCGTTTCGTATAGAAGACAAAAATTCATTAAGAGGAAAAATACAAAGAGAGCTGATGATTGAGGATTTCGAAGACGGATGAAGAGCACCAGCCAGGGTATCGAAGATAGGTGGGGGGTGCTCGACCAAATGTCACTCGAAACTTCATCCAATTGACAGTTAGCTGAAAAAAATTTCAAAATGGCGGATTTAAGATGGCCGCCATACAAATTTCGACGGTGTCTATCTCGGAGAGTATAAAAGATGGAAGAGTGGTTTCTTGACAAAAGATGATCAGGACATGAAGGTCTACTTGATGAACAGGAAAAAAATTCAATATGGCGGAATTTATTTTCCCATAGAAAAGGGTATTGAAGATAGGTGAGGGGTGCTCGACCAAATGTCACTCGAAACTTCATCCAATTGACAGTGAGCTGAAAAAAAATTCAAAATGGCGGATTTAAGATGGCCGCCATACAAATTTCGACGGTGTCTATCTCGGAGAGTATAAAAGATGGAAGAGTGGTTTCTTGGCAAAAGATGATCGGGACATGAAGGTCTACTTGATGAACAGGAAAAAATTTCAAGATGGCGGAATTTATTTTTCCATAGAAAATGTACCTATGGCGAATATTGAAGAGGCTACAAGTGTAGAACTATGCAAGACTACGGTTCCTTTTCAAGGTTTGTTTTTATGGAAGAAATCTCATTTTGACGAATGGTTCGGAGAAAAAAATATGGAGAGAGATGATGATCGAAGGTTCGGATGACGGGTGAGGAGCACGGTCAGGGTATTAAAGACAGGTACCTACTTAGGGGCTGCTCAAACAAAAAGGGAGGGGCGGGGTGTTGGTGGTCTTTGTTTTATGTTTTTCCTTTATGAGAATTTTCTTTTACGTCGGACGCTTGGCGTGCTGGTGCTTCCACTGTGCTCACTAGCATAGCAGTGTGTTGTTCAGATCAGAACACGTAGACAGTAAACCAGCTGCCCGATTATGTAAGAATTGTCGATGAAATCGTAAAAGTTCGGCGTCAAAGTAAAATAAACCATAACAGCATTGAATTAGACCTCAATTTCGTGTTTCGAAATTGAGCTCTAATTTAATGCTGTTATGGTTTATTTTACTTTGACGCCAAACTTTGACGATTTGATCGGCCATTCTTACATAATCGGGGGGCAGGATAGTAGGACAGCGAGTAAGTAGACAGTGGACCACGCGCTTCACTACGCGGTCCGCTTTAGCGGGCCGCGCAGCCACGCGCCTTACTAGTATATTATATAGCTGCTCGTGCTGACTCATTGATCACCTCTCCTGTAAAATTTTGTATGAAAAATTTTTTTTTTACCTATCGTTTCGTATAGAAGACAAAAATTCATTCAGAGGAAAAATACGGAGAGAGCTGATGATTGAGGATTTCAAAGACGCATGAAGAGCACAGCCAGGGTATCGAAGATAGGTGGGGGGTGCTCGACCAAATGTCACTCGAAACTTCATCCAATTGACAGTGAGCTAAAAAAAAATTCAAAATGGCGGATTTAAGATGGCCGCCATACAAATTTCGTCGGTGTCTATCTCGGAGAGTATAAAAGATGGAAGAGTGGTTTCTTGGCAAAAGATGATCAGGACATGAAGGTCTACTTGATGAACAGGAAAAAAATTCAAGATGGCGGAATTTATTTTTCCATAGAAAAGGGTATTGAAGATAGGTGGGGGGTGCTCGACCAAATGTCACTCGAAACTTCATCCAATTGACAGTGAGTGAAAAAAAAATTCAAAATGGCGGATTTAAGATGGCCGCCATACAAATTTCGTCGGTGTCTATCTCGGAGAGTATCAGAGATGGAAGAGTGGTTTCTTGGCAAAAGATGATCAGGACATGAAAGTCTACTTGATGAACAGGAAAAAAATTCAAGATGGCGGAATTTATTTTTCCATAGAAAATGTATGGCGAATATTGAAGAGGCTACAAGTGTAGAACTATGCAAGACTACGGTTCCTTTTCAAGATTTGTTTTTATGGAAGAAATCTCATTTTGACGAATGGTTCGGAGAAAAAAATATGGAGAGAGATGATGATCGAAGGTTCGGATGATGGGTGAGGAGCACGGTCAGGGTATTAAAGATAGGTACCTACTTAGGGGCTGCTCAAACAAAAAGGGAGGGGCGGGGGGTTGGTGGTCTTTGTTTTATGTTTTTCCTGAGAATTTTCTTTTACGTCGGACGCTTGGCGTGCTGGCGCTTCCACTGTGCTCACTAGCATAGCAGTGTGTTGTTCAGATCAAAACACGTAGACAGTAAACCAGCTGCCCGATTATGTAAGAATTGTCGATCAAATCGTAAAAGTTCGGTGTCAAAGTAAAATAAACCATAACAGCATTGAATTAGAGCTCAATTTCGTGTTTCGAAATTGAGCTCTAATTTAATGCTGTTATGGTTTATTTTACTTTGACGCCGAACTTTGACGATTTGATCGGCCATTCTCACATAATCGGGGGGCAGGATAGTAGGACAGCGAGTAAGCGAGTAAGTAGACAGTGGACCACGCGGTCCACTACGCGGTCCGCTGTAGCGGGCCGCGCAACCACGCGCCATACTAGTTATAATATACATTGGCTTGTGTCTCAAAATATTATGTACTGAAACCTGAAATGATTTTATACACCTACATCTTTAAACAGACTTTAGTAAGCAATCGTACATATATAATCATATATCTACTATATAAAAATAAGTCTGGTTTTCCTTCCTGGCGCTATAACTCCAGAACGCACGAACCGATTTCCACGGTTTTGCATTCGTTGGAAAGGTCTCGGGCTCCGTGAGGTTTATAGCAAAGAAAATTCAGGAAAAATTTCAACAGAAAAGCGGGAAAATCTTAAACCACGCGGACGAAGTCGCGGGCGTCAGCTAGTGTATTATAAATGCGAGTGTGTTTGTTTGTTTGTTGGTTTGTCCTTCAATCACGCCGCAACGGAGCAACGGATCGACGTGATTTTTTGCATGGGTATAGTTGAGGACTGGAGAGTGACATAGGCTACTTTTTATCCCGGAAAATTAAGGAGTTCCCGAGGGAATCAAAAAAAACTTAAACCACGCGGACGAAGTCGCGGGCATCAGCTGGCCAGGTATAAACTGAAAGTAGTCTACATCCATCTAAGACTAGACTATTGCTCGCGGATTCGTTCACGCTATAAAAAGAAAAGAAACAGAATGAAATGTTTATTTAATGTAAAACATTTTAAGCTTTCGGATTCTATAAAATCAGATTATTTGATATTTGAAAGTCAGTTTTTTTGATCATTTTTTCTTGTGGTTTGTTGGTATTATACCAAAAATACACTAAATAGGAAATGATCAGGCCAAAAGGCCTGCAGGGAAGGTTCGCTTTTGTCCTCAAAAGCGAACCTTCCCTGCAGGAAAAACGTCGCTCTCCTAAGCGACGTTATTCCCTAGCGAGTTAGTGTGTGCAGCTCCATACAAAATAGAGTTATTGCGATTTTTTGTTCTTAGTGTATTTTCGTTCTTCATAATTAAGATTTGTCTATTAAAGTATCTTGATTATTTTGTGGTTTCAGCTACACTTCGCGCTCAATATAGAATAGTCGAAATTCCGCGGGCTCGTACGAAGCGATTTGCTTCCTCGTTCCTAATTCGAACCGCTAGGATATGGAATGCCCTGAAGGCTTCCGTTTTCCTCTCCTCTTATAATATAGGTACCTTCAAATCAAGAGTGAATGGGCATCTTCTAGGCAAGCGCGCTCCACCTTAGGCTGCATCACCATTCACCACTTGTAAGCAGCCCCCCGATTGTGTGAGGAAATCGTAATCGTAATTGTTTGACATTATTCGACCTGTTTAAGGAGTTCATGAGTTCATGAGAGTTCATGCCTGCACGTCAAAAAGCATGTATGAACTCCTTAAACAGTTCGAGTAATACATTTTAAGCTGTCAAATGATAACGATTTGCTTAGACAATTGGGCCGCAGGTCTGATTGCTGCTATATTTTTTTTTTAAATAAGTACGCTACATTTTAATAGTTTTTTCAGCAAGTCATCAATTACCATCGACTTCGGGGCAGATAATTAATCTTAGTAAATGTCCTTTTCCTCCATCAGGTCGTGACCTACCGTTATTTAATACCTACTTTGCAATTAATGCTCTTGTCTCGTCGTTAATGAGGTCAATTTTAGAGCTGTCGGTTTAGTAATAGTACAAATAGTGTGTAAAATAGAATTGATTAGCCACAAAACTTGACTAAAAGAAAGATAAAAACAAGTTATTGAACATAATATTACAAAAAAATGGCAGTCATAGGGGACTGCCGATAGAAGTAAAAACAAATATTTAAAATAATTTAAAAAAATAATTTCTATATATATAAAAGAAAGTCGTGTTAGTTACACTATTTATAACTCAAGAACAGCAGAACCGATTTGGCTGAAAATTTGTGGGGAAGTAGCTTAGAACCAGGAGACGGAGATAGGATACTTTTTATCCCGAAAAATTAAGGAGTTCCCGCGGGAATAAAAAAAAAACTTAAACCACGCGGACAAAGTCGCGGGCATCAGCTAGTTTAAAATAATTTAAAAAAGAGAGAATATTTAAAATAATTAAAATATAAACCTTAAAACTAAGGGATTAAAGTTTAATTACGAATGTAGTATATTTATATTTAAGATCTTTAGTCTTCGTAACAACGCGAGCATGTCGGTGTTCGCGAGCATGTCGGAGAGAGGTGTGGCGAGGTGTCGGTGACGCGAATCCACATTTACCCCCTACCAAAACCAGTGTCACTCACGAGGATGTAAGGATTCTAACGATAGCCCATACATCCAAATTTGTCCAGGTATTTAGAAGTTACGGTGGAATAAAGAAACTCACATACATACATACATGGACCCTGACTTACACTCCTTTTTTGGGCAGTCGCGTAACAAACCCTGACTTATATTCATATTCCTGCTAATAGTTTAGTTCAAAGATTGTGTCAAACAGAATTAGCCATAAAACTTGCCTAAAACAAAGATATCACTAAGTAATTACTAAAACAAAGATATCAATAATGACTAAACCAAAGATATTGCTAATAACTAAAATAAATAAACCCTGACTTATTGTCGTATTTCTGCTGACAAGGAAAATTATAGAGACCCCTAAAAGATATTTCGATCAACCGTAACCCTAATTTTCATGGAAAATTACACCGATTCTTTAAGCCCACGTGAACTTTCTTGAAATATCGATTTTAGCTAATGGATACGCTCGGAGTTCGCAGAGTCAATCTCTACATTAAAACTTTATGGAATACTCGAACAAAGTCTAGAAGTCCGTAGCACTAACTTCTCGGTATATTCTTAAAATGATAGAAAAGTATTTTCAATATATTCAGCTTATCAACTTTGCTGGCTCATTAGGTGGCTCTCAGGGGTCGGTCAGCCATTTAGAACATTTATTACCTCCCTCAGTAGCAATTCAAAAATGTCACATCTCTAAACTAAACTAATTTTTAAATTCGCTATACTTAGCTTTTCTATCTCCATTTGCTATTCTGTATATGCCTCCATCTAAATTTAAAATGTCTAAAATTCTCTCTAAGCTGAAGTCTAAGTTTATTTTTCTCCATATCGATTTAAAGGTTGTCTGGAAGAGATTGCTATGCTTAGCGATAAGACCGCCTTACGGCCGAAATTAATAATCAATCTATCTGTAATCTGTCGATTTGTTACCAAGCAACGTTGATATTTGTCCAGAGTTGTATTGTACTTTTCTTCAAAAAACAACGTTGTTAGCAACTTATCGACAGATTACAGAGAGATTGATTATTAATTTCGGCCGATATAGTACCTACGTTTTAAGTTTTCATGTTTGTTATGTGTACATTTTGTGTTTTTGTGATATCTATACTAATATTATAAATGCGAAAGTTTGGATGGATGGATGGATCGATGGATGGATGTATGGATGGTATGTTTGTTACACATGCTACTTTTTATCCCGGAAAATTAAAGAGTTCCCGTGGGAACCAAAAAACCTCAATTCACGCAGACGAAGTCGCGGGCATCTGCTAGTAAAGAATATACATACATACATACTTATCATACGAGTACGTTAGATATAAGCAGGTGTTACTTTGCGGAAATTCATGATATAACCAAGAAACAAGCTTAATTCACTTCGTGCCTCCGTGCTCATCCAGTAAATAGCTTTAAAAGAAAATTAAACGCGTTATCTCACACAAGCGGGGTTTGTAGCGTCTATTCACTCCTCGTTGGTGGAAACCATTCATTCTTATAAAATAAGCAGGACATTCCTCTTGTTTTATTAACGTTCGCGTTACTTCCGTTTACAAGTTTGTAACTTAAAGGGAAGTAACTTTTATGGGTAACACTTGCATGCGATGTGCGACTTACAAGATTTTAAATTTCGAAAGTTTCTTATGTAAGCGAGTGACGTGAGTAAAAGCAGAGTGGGTAAAACTTTCAAGAGTAATCGTGGGTGGTTAATGGCAGAAAAACCCTAAACAGAGGCCCAATTGTCAAAGCAAATCGTAATCATTTGACAGCTTAAAACGTATTACTCGAACTGTTTAAGAAGTTCATACATGCTTTTTGACGTGCAGGCATATATGATCTCCTTAAACAGGTCGAGTTATCCGTTTAACAAACGATGTCAATTATGATTTCCTTACACAATCGGGGGGCAGAATCGCCCGAGGTTGCCCCGTCCGTCCCCTTAGTTAGGTAAAGTTATTTAGGTATTTTATTTTAAAAAAATCTATTAGTTTAGAGATTGTGTACAATAGTGTGTACAATTTGGTTGTACCTACACAATCCTAAGCAAAATAAATAGGTCGAAAAATTGTGTGAAAAATCTTCAAAATGTTCTATGAGAAGTATGGCAATATCTAGCAACTGGCTAAGATCTATAAAGCATAATTTGTATTTTCTCACGCATAAGATAGTCTAAAATAATTTAGACATATTAATTTATTTTAGTGTGTACATGTACATGTACACAACATGTCGTACGACATAACACTGTGGAAGAAGGCAACCTATTCAATATCGTTAAATTGTCTAATTTTCCTTACAGCAAAAGCAGGCGAGCTAAGTTTATAGCTGATATATTCTATAGTTTTTGTTATTCTTAACGAATAAATGGTACCTAAGCGTAGTGGCGTATAACACACTGTCCTATGAAAGCGAAATGCGTGGTGTTTGCAGTAATCGACCCGTTAGGTTTAATCCCTCTCCAAAGCCCTCGGGCCCTACAGTGAAGAGGACAAGAGATTTTTCTCTTTGTTTTTGTTTTTCATTTGCGCTTACGAGTACGTAAGCTACTTTTCTGCTACGGATAAGTTTCTTAGATTCAGTAACACGTATCATATAATTCTATGTGTACTTTAATTTTTATACTGTCGATAATTCTAATTTAATTTAATTTAATACTGTCTAATCTGTCACGAATCGCCTATCCGTTACACAGATTTTTACGAAATTTTGTATAAGTAGTTCTTTCAATTCACGAGTGCGCGTGATTCATGGTTGTGTTGATAATACGTGTAAATGTGTGCATGTACGTGATTGCGCGTACGACTGACCGCTCCAAGGGGCACGCACACTCAAGTAAAATTCACGCTCGTGAATTGCAAGGACTATGTACACAGTATAGGTTGCACCCTAAAAAACCAGATTTCCCACGAGATTCTTAAGTCCCGGGTATCATTTCGCTTAAAATAGTGAAGATTTTGTATATTATACACAGACTTACAGATTATAATGGGTTTTCGGAGAATGTTCTTATAGCCAGTGTAGATTGTACTAGATAGGTACAATACCAATTTTTAACTAAGATTTGGTACATATAGAACGTTCTCTTGCTGACGATATGTGTACCATACTCAACGTACTTAAAAGTAACTTCGACTATCTGAAAAGTACTGTTAAGTATTCTGTGCTACTACGTACTAAGCTCTTTAGATTTCAAAACTTTGGAAGAAATTTCTTTAAACTTTTTATACTTATCGAAGTAGGTATCTAGGTAAGTAGCTCGGATTGTTTCCTTTAAATACAATAACATCGACTATCTAAGTAAAATATTTACAAAAATAATAACTATCCTCATCCTTAGTTCAATATGATTTTTTATAGGTCATCTCTCACGCTTCACTGCCCTCGAATAAATTTACGCACTAAGTAGGTAATTCTAAAAAGTTATTTTAGGTATTTAAGTTTCTAACTTCCTCAGCAAAATTAACATAAACTGGAGTTAAGGGAGTTACAAATTATGGTTACGTACAAGCGACTTCGTCTGATTCGGGACTCTCTGCAGATTTTATACCCATGCAAAGAATCACGTAGATCCGTAGCTCTGTTGCAGCATGATTGAAGGAAATACCAACAAATACACTGTCGCATTTATAATATTAGTATGAACTATGAAGAGTATAATGTGAAAGTGTCCCAAGCAGACTTGAATGAATCTTGGGTAAAGATATTTCATTGCCAACAAATCCACAGGCATCGTGATTAAATAAATAAATACTTAATTAATTTAGGTGAATTTATCGAAGTCATCAATAGCTCAAAGAAAAGAGGGAAAATACTCGAAATTGAGGAATCCTAATTAAGAATTTAGTTGGGCGAAAGGTAAATCTAAAAGGTGATAGGATACCTTCCGACTATTTAAGTAGATACTTATTAGGATTTTAGCTTAGGTAAAATTTGTAATAATTTTAGTTTTAATGGTAATTAATAATACTTACCAACTCCTGAATTTCTCGAGATAAAACTTATGGATGGTGGAAATGGATGTTCCATTTAACAATTATTAGTACCTATTTTAGAATTGTATAAAAGGCACCTGGATGTAATATAACAATCCTAGCTGATGCCCGCGACTTCGTCCGCGTGGTTTAAGTTTTTTTGATTCCCTCGGGAACTCCTTAATTTTCCGGGATAAAAAGTAGCCTATGTCACTCTCCCAGGTCCTCAACTATACCCATGCCAAAAAACACGTCGATCCGTTGCTCCGTTGCGGCGTGATTGAAGGACAAATCAACAAACCAATAAACCAACCAACCAACAAACAATCACACTTTCGCATTTATAATATTACCTATAGTAAGTATGGAAGTATGGATAGAAAAGAAGACTCGTTTTAAATCTAGTCAAAATTATAGTCCAGACTAGAGACTTATTAAATCCTTAGGACCAGTCAACTTATCCAAACTTAGAAAGGAACTTTTCCATTTTAATATAAGTTCTCAAGAGAGTTTCTCAATTGAAGAATTTATGAGTAAGTAGGTACCTTTCTAATCGACACTATTAATAACATTTTATTTTCACATTCAAACATTAATTTTATAGATAATCTGTTAAAAGTAGCCGCCAACCCGCATTGGAGCAGCGTGGTGGGTCTGCTCTAATTCCCTCTCTCCGCAGAGAGTGGAGGCCTGTGCCCAGCAGTGGGACGATAATGGGCTGTGTGGTGGTGTTAAAAGTAGTAATATTATAAATGCGAAAATATCTATGTCGGTCTGTCAACTAATTTTAGTGAAATTTGATACAGAGATAGGTTTGCTCGTTTGCATCCTTGGGAAGGCTACGTTTTATCCCAAAAAATTAAAGAGTTCAAAGTGACAGCAAAATTTATCTACGCGGACAGAGTTGTGGGCATCATTTAGTCTAACATAGTGTTAACTACAAACCTAAAATAAAGTT
Source organism: Erebia ligea (assembly GCA_917051295.2). Taxonomy (NCBI): domain Eukaryota; kingdom Metazoa; phylum Arthropoda; class Insecta; order Lepidoptera; family Nymphalidae; genus Erebia; species Erebia ligea. The sequence continues at coordinate 926,043 of OU785234.1, read as the reverse complement.
TAACAATATAATATTATATCCAAGTAACTTTTGTTCAAAAACAAGCTGTCCCGCTATAGGCTTTGCTCGCAGGGACTGAATTTATAATGATGAATAGTAGATAAATGTTATTCCTGACTTAACACTTACTTAACACCAAACAAATAACACCAGTTAACAGTTAACACCGATCAAATCCAGAGACCCCTAGCGAAGCTTGGTCGCACCCAGGATTCTATCCGTGGTCCACTACCAATGATTATTGATTCTAAAGCCAAGGTCAAAAGTAGTTTAAATTCAAAATTGTTTAGTCTTGTACGTCGATAAACAATAATTTGTTTCTATTTTACAACTGAATATGGGCGCGATGACCATTAATTAAGTATCTAGGTATACTTCTATACTAATAATATAAATGCGAAAGTTTGAATGGATGTATGGATGGATGGATGTCTGTTACTCAATAACGACAGAACGGCTGAACGGATCTGGATGAAATTTGAAGGATTCTAGTCTGGCATAGCACATAGGCTTTTTATCCCGGAAAATTAAGGAGTTCCCGCGGCAAAAAACTTCAATCCACGCGGACGTAAAGCTGAAGCGTGATGTAAAGCTTCGAGGGTTCCAAACGCGGCCTGGGCTGAGAAGAGCCCATAAATTACCCAGCGGGTCCAGCCTTTGCCAAATACTTATAAAGTCCGGATTGTAATTAAGAACATTGTTAAACCTACTTAGCACAAAGTTACGACTTTAATTAAAAGATATTGCAAACTTGGCTCTATATTTTGTGAACATTTTTCTTAGCAACTTAAAAACCGGCCAAGTGCGAGTCGGACTCGCGCACCGAGGGTTCCGTACAAACCTGTAGTAAGTTTTACGATTTATGACGTATTAAAAATAAAAATTACGTTTGTTGTATGGGAGCCCCCCTTTAATATTTACTTTATTGATATTTAATTATTTATTTTGAAAGGTAATATACAAGTTAATATTCTGTGAAAATTTGAACCGTCTACCTGTTACCGTTTTTAATATTGAGCAAAAAATACGAAAAAAACACGTTTATTGTATGGGGACCCCCCTTAATATATATATTTTTTTAATTTTTAGTATTTGTTGTTATAGCGGCAACGGAAATACATCATTTGTGAAAATTTCAGCTTTCTAGCTATCACGGTTTATGAGATACAGCCTGGAGACAGACAGACAGACAGACAGACAGACAGACAGACAGACAGACAGACAGACAGACAGACAGACAGCGGAGTCTTAGTAATAGGGTCCCGTTTTTACCCTTTGGGTACGGAACCCTAATAAAAAAAGAGCAAGTTGTGATCCAGACAACAATAGAATAGAAATTAAAGCTAGCTAGCTTAACCTAATTACTATATAAATCATGCCCGCGTGGAATGGTGGCGAGAATACTGGCTGCATTTCCGCGCTGGACAGCCAGGCTGATCCTTTGCGCAAAAATTGAGCCAGCCCTTCTGTCACCAGACATAAAAGCCTTAAAAGCCGCACGATGCGCATTTTTCAAACTGAAAATGCATGCAGTATCAATTTGCAGCAGGATTCGATCGCATTAGGCGCATCAAAGAAAGTGGACTTCCCTGGCGCAGTGGTGCGCCCTGTGGGAGGCTCTGGGTTCGATTTTTTTTTTATCCACTACAAGTTAGCCCTTGACTGCGATCTCACCTGATGGTAAGTGATGATGCCGTCTAAGATGGTAGCTGGCTAAGCTGTTAGGGGCATGGCAGTTATATTAAACCCATACCCCTATTCGGTTTCTAGTTCTACCTACTCGGTATCGTACCGGAACGCTTAATCGCTTGGCGGCACGTCTTTGCCGGTAGGTTGGTAACTAGCCACGGCCGAAGCCTCCCACCAGGCTTGACCAGGGAAATATCAGAAATTATAAATTCCCAAATTGACCCTGCCGGGGATCGAACCCGAGACCTCCGCACGTTAAGACAACAGCGCTCAACACTGCGCCACGGAGGTCGTCAAAATCCTCCTCCGATCCTCAGCCCCCCTAGCATGGGCCGAGACTATTTTCTCCCCGAGGAAAGGATAAAATTTTTATTCCTAAAAAAATAAATAAAAACTCTAAATAACTGTGGATAAATAGTCCCCCGAGTCTCCGTGAAATGTCAAACGGGTGTAAACTTCTCCTCTCCCCTGTTGCCGTGCTCTGAGAAGTGGATAAGTTAATTTTATCTCTTGTCAGTGGATAAAATCGGGGGATAAATTTTTTATCCCCGGCCCATGCTAGCCCTGCAGCATGGTCAATTTGGGAATTTATAATTTTTGTATTATCTCTGGTCTGTTGGTACTGGTGGGGGGCTTCAGCCGTGGCTTACCACCCTACCTGCCGCCGCCGGGCGATTTAAAGCGTTGATATCGTGTAGTAACTACTAACCGTTTATAGCCTTTAGGGGTATATATGTATAATATGTGTTTGCCCTACCAAGGTAGCTCGCTATCATCTCAGACTGCATCATCAATTACCACTGTGAGATCGTAGTTAAGGGCTAAATTGTACTTCGTCCACGATTAAAAAAAACGATTAAACCCTGTGATTTTCCGGGAAAATATTATAAAAACTATTCCAAAAGTGTTTTAGCTTCTTGTTAGAGCTAATCAGAGTTGATCGCGATTGTAACTATTTATATTCAATCATTTTACCGTGATAGCACAGGTAATTATTTTAGCATCGTCATTTTCTTAAATGCGTCAAAAGCAGATTATTTAGGTAGGTAGGTACTCATCTCATAGATTTTACGTGATAAGACTACGAGAGATAAATCGACAGATTATTCTTGTTTATTTTATTATAAGAGCGAAAACCAAAAACGGCCTTTAAAGTGTTTGCCTATCTCGCTTGTTATAGAGCCTTCAGAGAGTTGCATGAAAGAAAATAAACCGGCCAAGTGCGAGTCGGACTCGCGCACCGAGGGCTCCGTACAAACCTGTAGTAAATTTTACGATTTATGACGTATTAAAAAAATATTTGAGGAAATAATAACCTACTTACTTACTTATAAATAGCTAAGTTCGTTTAATTATACCTATGTTAGTTTTAATTATGTAACTACGTTTGAATTCAATAGTTTAAGTGAGTTTTTAAGATTAAAAGACACAAAATATCCCTTTTTAATGAACCGCAAAACTAACTTTGTTTGTAGAGGTTTATTGTTAATATCAAAAAAACTATGCTAGTTAGAGCGTTGGTTTTATTTTTCCTGTAAAATATACATTTAAGCTTCTATTGACCATAATTATTTCAGATTTTTCAATTGGTAAACTTCGGAGATAAGTCGACATTTTGCCCGATAAATCAAAAACTATTATGCATAAAAATAAATAAAAATCTGTTTTAGAATGTAGAAGTATAGCCCTTTCATATGATATCCCACTCAGTATAGTTATCATACTTTGAAATTTCAAACCCCCGATTTTCCCCCTTTTTTAATTAAACTAAAAATAATTTTGCCATTTTTACCATTTTGGTACGGAACCCTAAAAACGTGTTTCCCCTCCTTATATACGACATTTTGTACTAACATGTTTTGACCCTTTTTTGACCCTTGTCTACCCCCTGTAGCTAAAAAAATATTCGCGTTTAAAAAAATTCGAGAAAACTAACTAGGTTTTTCCGGGATAATATAAAAAGTATGGTTGTCCCCAAAGGTCTCTCCAAAGGTTGTCTGGAAGGTTATCTATGGATTACTTAGGTTTACAGGATTACTTAGATTAATTTAAGTTTGCGATCAATACGTAACTAATTGTTTGGGTAGAAGTTCATGATAACTAAGGAACGTAGCATAATTCGATATAATCCGCTTTCATGCAGACTTAAAGTAAGAGTTACGTAAGTAATAAATAACGTACCTACCCATATTATAACAAATGAGCTTATTAGTTTACAATATTTCAGGCATCTAGGTAGGTACTTTTACACACGGGCAATGTTTAAACTTTATACTTACAGCACATTCCGGCTCAGTGGTGTACGATCCGTTGCTGAAGTATTTCTTCGGGCACTCCGACCACGGCAGCTCAGCCTGGAAGCTTTGAGCGAAGTAGAACAAGCACCACGCTATTATAGAGTTATAGTACAGAGCCACGTTGAACGACACCACGGCTGAGCTGATCCCTATCCCGCCCAAATACGGAGAAACCTGATGCCATACACCTATAGCACCCTTCCTCAAGCGCTGGCCGATCGCGAGCTCCAAATAAAAGATCGGGATGCCTTCGATTGCGAGCATTACAAAGTAAGGAATCAAAAACGCTCCACCCCCATTCTTTTGGGCTAAATAGGGAAACCTCCACACGTTGCCCAATCCAACCGCGTAACCAACGGTCGCTAGTAAGAAAGTCAGCTTGCTATCCCAAGATTCCCTCTCTACACCACTCCCTTCCGGTTTGATCACGCCTCTTTCGTTCTCAGAACTGGCTTTGCTGGTGGGAGTTTCTGAGGACCGTCGGTTCGGGCTGGTGTCCTCATACGCCTGGTTCGTAGCGCCATACATAACATGGGTGCGAAGTATCGGGTGCCCATTCTCCATCGTAACCAAGCGTCCCCTCAACTCCTTCATCTCCATACGATCTAAAGAGCGCTGGGCATACAAATCTCGGGAGCTCTGCCGTCTAATCAATTGTGCTGTGTTCGCCATTTTCGATTATAAATATTTCTATATAATATATCAATTCCAAAGGCTAACTTAACTTCTGTTATAATATAATCTCTAAATATTATAATAAATACTTGATACTTTATTGTCTCGTTATATTGTCCTAATATATAAATGCTCAATGGGATTCGTTCTCGCTGTCATGGCACATGATAGAGAATAAAACATGGCATAGAATCATAACGAATCCCTTTAATGTTTGGTTAAGCCGTCCGTGTATTGATTTTAATTGAAATCGGGCCATGCTTCCTACTTTTTATTGGCCGAACTGTTCAAGGTTTTATTCACTTCACCTATAGTTATGGTTGTTCACTGGAATTTGGGTTGTTAACACGTTAGGGCGAATGCCGACCGACTCGCCTGTCGGACGTCACTGGCGGGAAATCGTCGAAATGTAGGGATGAGGGATTCCTTTATTCGCCACGCATGCGCGCCGAAAAGCTTTTATGAAATAGGTAGTCACGAATGGAAGCTTTTTGTACTCCTTTGCCCATTATTCTTGTGCGGTCACATACGCTTAATCTATAAAGTAGAGCAATGTTTCCATTTTGAATAGAATTAAGATGACTGTCAATAAAATTTCTCCTACTTTGCAATTTATCCTCCCTGGCACAGTGTTGCGAGCGCTTTTATGTGGATTCGACTCCGGGCAGTGGTATAGTTAAGCGGCCTTGTTGGTCTCGTGGCTTATCGAGAATAATGTCCCGGGTTCGAGTCCCGGGTCGGGCCCAAACGTTAATATAGGTTTTTCTGACAGTAATTAAATACAAATCACGTGTAAAGCGTAGGCAGTAAAGTGACGATTTTGTTCCTATGAGGGTGGCATGTTCAATATTGGACAAAACCTCGCTAGAAATATAGATTTGAAAAAAAAACTCAGTAGCAACCATGATATCTTTTAATTTAAAACTTGCATCAATCATTTGTTACATTCTCAATCAATATTGTCGTGTTTGGCTGAATTTATGTAGAGACAATCCATTTTGACTAAAAGAGTAAAACCATCAAAGGTCCCAAGATTGACTTTCCCTTCATAGCATGAGAGTGAGGGAAAGTAGATACGCCCTGTGTTTCTGCTCTGATGCTCTACTCTTCCGAAGATCACGTCGTCTTAGAGGAGGTCTCACGTGGAATTGGAGCCATGGCTGAAATTCCGTCAGGAGGACACTAATAAGTACCTACTTCATAAAATAATGTTTCCTCTTTCATCCAGCACACACAATAAATTAATTACGTAAGCGATGAAAGTATCCTAAGTAGTAATCTTTGGGTGTCCGCCATATTGGATTTAGAATGACGTCATTTACAAAACCATTCTTCCTAAATACTTAAACGTGTTTGCAAAATTTCAGCTCAATCGTTTTGGGATAACTGTTTTAAAATTCAGTGGCAAGATTTGATCTAAACAAACCCACAAACTTTGCAAGTTTTTTTTTTTATAAACTACAAGTTAGCCCGTGACTGCGATCACACCTGATTGTAAGTGATGATGCAGTCTAAGATGGTAGCGGGCTAACCTGTTAGGGGTATGGCAGTTATATTTAATATTAAACCCATACCCCTAATCGGTTTCTACACGGCATCGTACCGGAAAGCCAAATCGCTTGGCGGCACGTCTTTGCCGGTAGGGTGGTAACTAGCCACGGCCGAAGCCTCCCACCAGACCAGACCATAATAGTCTATTGTTAACATTAGTTACAATTTGCTGAAAGCAAATAACGTTTGTATTTGTGTGTATTTGAGCAAATATTTTGATATTTACCTATTTAGCGGCCAAATGCAAGTCGAACTCATGCAGAAAGTTTTTAAGCCTAGCCCACCAGGAAAAATAAGTTAAATAAAATCCTGTAAAAACGCTTCACCCAAGAAGACCACTTCTTAGCTACCCTACCTAATCCATACAAATATTAGAAACGGAAAGGCACGACACATTCTAGACGATAATTAAGTTAGGTAAATTACATTTTAAAAACTTTTTGTATTTTATGTAATAGATACTTACTATGTGTTGGATCAGCAAATAAACTATATTCTATTCTATTCTATTCTAAAAGTGTGACTGTGTGTCGGTCTGCTACGCTTTACCTAATGACCCGTCTTTTTAACCTATATTGATAAAATTTAAATATTTACAGAAGATAGGTTACTCCTGAGGAAGTAATTACTATGTACATACTTAGCCTTATTTTAATCCCGGAAAACTAATGAGTTCACCCGAGATTTAAAATTTAATCCACGCAAAGTCGCGGGCATCGTCTAGCACCTATAATAATAAGTATTTTGATACACTGTACCACTGGTTCACTAGACCGTACTCACAGTTAACTACGATTTGGCACTGGCAGTGTGCCAAATAAAGTTAAAAGTATTGGAAATGTAACGTACCTACTGTTCAATGAACTGAAATAAATCATATGAAGTAGGTACCTACTTATATCATACATATCATATGAAGTAGGTACTTATATCATACTTCAAAGTTCATACTATCAAATAAATATTATAAATGCGAAAGTTTGGATGGATGTATGGATGTATGGATGTTTGTTACTCAATCACGCCCCAACGGCTGAACGGATCTGGATGAAATTTGGCACAGAGATAGATTGTAATCTGGTATAACACATACTTACTATCTTACTATACTAAAGGTACTTTTTATCCCGGAAAATTAAGGAGTTCCCGCGGGAATCAAACAAATTAAACCACGCGGACGCAGTCGCGGGCATCAGCTAGTCAAGAATAAAGCACAAAACACACAGGGAACTGGCGCGGGACGGGTGGGGTGCACGGCGGGTGTAAACTCCTTGTATTATATGGACCGTCGACATCACAGATGATCACACACGGCACACCGTCCGGTATCACCCGCCACGAGCCCGACTTGCGCCCGAGTTCTGTGTTTTGTGGAAAAAAAACTTTCTAAAATATCTTAATTATCGGTAAGTAAGTAGATTAATTTTAAAATCGTTTTTAAAGATCGGTAATAACGATTTACGTTTAGACCAATGTGTGCTAGCCACTGAGTAATAAATCTATTGGTCCAAGATCCCAGAGCCGCCAGACCTTACTTATTTTCTGAGAAACAAAATGTGTGTAATATAGTAGCTTTGGTACGTAGATTTAACGTACGCATACTCGCAAATTTGGGGCGACGGCCAATTTTTAGTTATAAGGTGCTAAAGGTACGTAAAAACGTTGCTAACTTTACTTATTTTCTGAGTGCTGATTTTTATGTATATTGTACAGAATATTGTTAATAATTAATAATCAATACTCCCAGACTCATGCCGTGGGCCGTTATTTCTGCCAGACACTTTAAAGGTCGCAAAAAAAAAACTTAACTTTACTTATTTTCTGAGTCTTCATTTTTATACACGATACTCAGGAAACTGTTTCAATACTATTTGCAAGCAGCCAGACTAATCTGATGGGCCAAACATCCGCCAGACTCAATTTGAAATTTCGCTGTGATAAAATGTTGACCTTATTTACAAGGTTTTAGGGACCTTTTTCATTGTGTGGAGTAAAAAGAACCATCAATTATTGCAATATCTAAGCCTGTGTACGAAAAGCTTACGAAAATCCACAATAAAGAGGGTGAAACGAGGGTTGGAACCTTACATGAAGGTTCTAAGTTTTTGAAGTTAGGGACTTGAAAATCGGCATTAAGGTCATTAGTTTTAAATAATAATAACCTGTATAAGCAATTTTCTGAAAATCCACCCCAAAAGGGGGTTGGAGGTTTGTATGAAAATCCTATGTTTTTGAAGCTAGAGACATGAAAATCGGCACTTAAGTTTTTAGTTTTAGTTTGAAGTCAAGGACTTTAAAATCGGCATTTAGATTATTCATTTTAAATAATAATAACCTGTATAAGCAATTTTTCGAAAATTCAGCCCAAAGGGTGTGAAATGGGAGTTAGTAGTTTGCATGAAAGTTCTATGTTTTTGAAGTTAGAGACTTGAAAATCGGCATTTAACTTATTAACTAGTTTTAAATAATAAAAACCTTCGTAAGCTATAGATAATATATTATAGCCTCTTTAGATATGCCTTTTGCAGCGTGAAAATTTTATAATCTCATAGGAAATCAGAAATTGTACGCGATCGAAGTCGCGGGCGACTGATAAATATGTTTATCTATGCTCATATCTAAATCCGAAATATTATAAATGCGAAACTGTGTCTGTCTGTCTGTCTGTTTGCTACGCTTTCCCGGACCATCTTTTCAACCGATTTTGCTGAAATTTGGTATAGAGGTAGGTTATATCCCGTGGAAAGACATAGGATTTTCATACAAAATCCTATTTAGATAAAAAAAGCGGATATTTATATGTATATTTTTCGGGATAGCCTTCTGCGTGGGTGATGTAAAGAAAAGTAACATTCTTGTCTTTATAAACACTTGAAGCCTGGCAGCATATACGTCCATTATTCAGGGCATGTTGTAGATTTCACAAATATATTTTTGTATTGAGTTGAACACATTTTGCTCTAGGACTTCACAGCTGATTAACAGTCCGTAAACCCGTAAACCGACATTTTAAGAACTTTTGATGAGCTTTGTGCGTGAGATATTAGTATTATAACAAAAAGAAAATTAAAACATTAAAGATTATTCCCTCCTTAGTAGACTGTTGCAAATAAAAATTTAATTTTATTGAAATATAATAGTGAAATTCTCATTCTTGCAGAATACGTTTACCATTTTTGCACTTTTGGGTGACACTTTTCACCCATATAAATCCACGAAAAATTATAATAAATGACTTATAAAAAATACTAATATGATAAACACGCTCTTAAAATTGGACTGTTGCAATTCGTTTTTATACGTTCTATACAAAATTAGTTAATAAAAAAATCAAATCAATGTGCACGATTTATCAAAATTTACGCGTCACAATAACCTGTATTTCTTAAAAGTTTGACGAAATTACTGATAAAATAAAATTTACCATGAATGTTTAGTATTTATATAACACAAATTGTGTAAAAATAAAGTTCTATAAAATACCTATATGACCAAAAAATATTATCAAAGTCTGATCAAATTCACGTGTGAAATGGTACTGCAGATCGTACGACCGCACGTACGTACGAACTTGACTACGCAAAGTATCAAAGTATCTTTACTGGCCTATGTCGTCTATGTATGAGTGCAGCCTAACGGTCTACTATGCGGTATACCTACAGATTCCAAAATTGACCGATGGCGAGTATACGGCCTCTTAAGTCTAGCTCACTGAATCTCCTCATGTCACTCCTATGTCTTTCCCCCGGATATAACCTACCTCTATACCAAATTTCAGCAAAATCAGTTGAAAAGATGGTCCGGGAAAGCGTAGCAAACAGACAGACAGACAGACCCAGTTTCGCATTTATAATATTTCGGATTTAGATATGAGCATAGATAAACATATTTATCAGTCGCCCGCGACTTCGATCGCGTACAATTTCTGATTTCCTATGAGATTATAAAATTTTCACGCTGCAAAAGGCATATCTAAAGAGGCTATAATATATTTTACATCTCTCATATTCGGTAAGTAGGTCCTTATTACCCCCAAATGGAGCTTGTAGGTGACCAATTAGCGCTCTGGGGTAATAATGTAGCTAGAAAAGCCCTAGGGCGGTAAGTAATTAAAAAAAGTATGATGGTTAGATGTACGCGAACTTTTTGAAAGAGTGAAGAGTTTTTTTTTAATTACTTACCGCCCTCGGGCTTTTCTAGCTACATTATTACCCTAGAGCGCTAATTATTGGTCACCTACAAGCTCCATTTGGGGGTAATAAGGACCTACTTTACCTCACAATCGAGATGTAAAGCAGAGTAGTTAGCTCGGGTGTAAGCATCAATTGCACCCTCGAACTATAGGCGCCCTCCCTGCGCTCGTGCGCCTAAATATCTCGGGCTGCAATTGATGCCTTACATCCCTTGGCTACTAATCTACTATTATACTTCTACCATACCTTTACTACTGTTTTAATCATACTTTTGCGGGTCTAAAGTCAGTCTTCATGCCCTAGGGCCGTAATCTAGTCGATCGATCGCCCAACTAGTTGACCAACCCCATACTGTAAATATGCACAACAGAGTCTAGGCTCCAGACTGGTCGACCAAATGACCGTACCAACTACCATTTGACATAAAAGTTTTTAAACCAAGGAGTATGTATACCTGCATAAACACTGGCAGCATGGACTGGACAAATGTGACTCTATCGAACGTGAACATTCACTTTTAATTTGTCTTTTCTTTTTATTATTTACTAGACCTATGTATCCTACTTACTATGATTTGCAATAAATATCTAACCGTTACAGTTTGTTTAACTGTTATGGTAGAAGTATAAAGTAGAGTATACACCACCGGGATAAAGCAGTTTTTTTCTTGGGCGCTTGAATCCCTCACTGCACTCAGGACTCAATCTTAATTCCCTCCCTTTGGTCGGGAATTAACTTATAACACCCTCGCTGCGCTCGGGAGTTACATTTGGAGTCCTTCGTTACGTTCAGGATTCAATGTAGCGCCCGTGACATAAAACAGTGCTTTATCCCCTTGGTGTATAATCTACTAATCTATAGCTTACGAAGGTTTTTATTATTTAAAACTAGTTAATAAGTTAAATGCCGATTTTCATGTCTCTAACTTCAAAAACATAGAACTTTCATGCAAACTACTAACTCCCATTTCACACCCTTTGGGCTGAATTTTCGAAAAATTGCTTATACAGGTTATTATTATTTAAAATGAATAATCTAAATGCCGATTTTAAAGTCCTTGACTTCAAACTAAAACTAAATACTTAAGTGCCGATTTTCATGTCTCTAGCTTCAAAAACATAGGATTTTCATACAAACTTCCAACCCCCTTTTGGGGTGGATTTTCAGAAAATTGCTTATACAGGTTATTATTATTTAAAACTAATGACCTTAATGCCGATTTTCAAGTCCCTAACTTCAAAAACTTAGAACCTTCATGTAAGGTTCCAACCCTCGTTTCACCCTCTTTATTGTGGATTTTCGTAAGCTTTTCGTACACAGGCTTAGATATTGCAATAATTGATGGTTCTTTTTACTCCACACAATGAAAAAGGTCCCTAAAACCTTGTAAATAAGGTCAACATTTTATCACAGCGAAATTTCAAATTGAGTCTGGCGTATGTTTGGCCCATCAGATTAGTCTGGCTGCTTGCAAATAGTATTGAAACAGTTTCCTGAGTATCGTGTATAAAAATGAAGACTCAGAAAATAAGTAAAGTTAAGTTTTTTTTTGCGACCTTTAAAGTGTCTGGCAGAAATAACGGCCCACGGCATGAGTCTGGGAGTATTGATTATTAATTATTAACAATATTCTGTACAATATACATAAAAATCAGCACTCAGAAAATAAGTAAAGTTAGCAACGTTTTTACGTACCTTTAGCACCTTATAACTAAAAATTGGCCGTCGCCCCAAATTTGCGAGTATGCGTACGTTAAATCTACGTACCAAAGCTACTATATTACACACATTTTGTTTCTCAGAAAATAAGTAAGGTCTGGCGGCTCTGGGATCTTGCTCTATATGGTGCTAGCCCTTATCTGTGGTAACTCTTTGTAGTCTGTCGGTAACTGTTGAAGTGAGGCCTTGGATATCTTCTTTTAAAACACATTTGTATTATTAATAACTAATTTATTATTTTATCAATGTTCAACCATATTCATTTTTCCTACGAAGACAGCAAGTGACATATCATATAATAGACAATATTATAAATAAAAACTAAATACAAAACGAACAAACTCTTTTCTTTAACACACCTCCTTGAGTTTTGTATTTCTAAATTATTAATTTATTTTATCAGATAATTATTTTTAATCTATTCATACAACATTAATAACACTTAATACATTTAACAAATAACATTCACATTTCAATTATATTATACATAATAAAATAAAACTTCTAATTCTTTATTCAGTAAACATTCATTAAATATCTTAAGTTTTGAAATTTATTTTTACCTAAAGCCTTAGTTAAAATATCAGCTAATTGATCAGCAGTATTAACTTTTGCAACACATATAACACCTTTTTTTCTCGTAATCGGTTATAAAGTGATAACTTACATCAATATGTTTAGAATTTTTACAAAATTTACCATTTTTAGAAAGAGCTATAGCACCACTATTATCTTCATATATCTTAATTGGATTTTTAATATCAATATCTAAATCATTAAGAACTCCTTTAACTGGTAAAACCTCTGTAACACAATCAGCCAATGCATAATATTCCGCGTGCGTTGATGCGCGTGAGACAATTTTCTGTTTCTGTGTTTTCCACATTACTGGATTATTGTATACTCTTAAAATGATTCCAGCCGTTGATTTGCGATCGTTTTTATCAGCTGCCCAGTCGGCATCAGCAAAAGCATCTACACATTTATCATATTCTGAATTATAGTTTAACTTCAAATCACGAGTGTAATACAAATATTTCAAGACTCGTAATGCATATTTGTAATGTGTTTCACCATAAGTATTTTGAAAACGGCTAAGGTAGTTCACACTATAAGAAATATCTGGACGTGTTCCACTAGCTATGTATAAAAGAGCTCCAATCAAATTTCTATACTTCAGGTTATCATTATTTATTTCTCCTAAGTCAATAGATAAATTCTGTTCCATTGGTGTTTCATATTTCTTCGAATCTTTTATTTTATATTTTTCTGCCAAACTTTCTATATACTTGCTTTGACTCAAAGTCATTTTCTTTAGTTCCGGTTTATAATCAATATCAATCCCTAAATATTGTGTTACTTTTCCTAAATCCTTCATCCGAAATCTATTACTGAGCATCTGCTAAACCTTTTTAATTGTATGTTCATTTTCTGCACAAATTAAAATATCATCCACATATAAACAAATATAGACTTTTTCTTTATTAATACATCCTGTGTACAAACAATAATCATAGTTTGATCTTTCAAAATTAATGCTCATCATAAATTCGTTATAACATTCATACCAATCTCTCGGACTCTCTCTCAATCCATACAAAGCTTTTCTTAGCTTACAAACTTTATTATCTCCAATTTCATAACCATCTGGAGGATAAATATAAACTTCAGATTTAATTACTCCATTTAAAAAAGCTGTTTCTACATCCATACTCTCTATATGCCAACCTCTGACACATGCAATCGACATTAAAATTTTCATTGTTATCATTCTAGCCACAGGTGAATATATTTCTTCATTTTCATCATAAATTTGTTGAAAACCTCTCGCCACAACACGTGCTTTATATCTTCCATTCGATTTTATTCTAAATATCCATTTCACTTCAATTACATTTTTATCCATTGGTTCATCAACAATTTCCCATGTTTCATTTTGTTTTAAACTATTTATCTCGTCATCCATCGCTTTCTTCCACTTATTTGATTCTAGGCTGTTTATAGCTTCTTCATAAGTTTCAGGTATAGTGGCATTACAGACATTCACATAAACTACGTGATCATCAAATTTTTTTGGCAATTTTATTTCTCTTTTTGGACGGCTTTGTCCACTCACCTCCTCAACTCTAAGTTTGTTTCTTATATCTTCTTCATCTTCAATAGTGTCATAAAATTCTTCACTTTCATTATCATCCGTTTCTTTTAATTTATTATTGTCATTATGCTTTATTTCATTTTTATTAGATTCTTCATTAATTCTGTTTTCTTCACATTTCTCTTCTTCATCTGACATTTGAAACCTTACTACTTCTGCTTCAGGGTCTATAAAGATTACATGGCGACTTATAATTATTTTATTTTCTATTAGAATTTTATACCCGGTATCCGTATAACCTACTAAAGTACCTTTCATTCCTTTTGGATTCAACTTTGACGTTCTTTTTTCTTCAGGTATTTTCACGAAGCATTTACTACCATAAACTTTCAAATTTTTTACATCTGGTTTCCTCCTAAAAAATATTTCAAAAGGACTCTTTTTCTCGACTGTATTTGTAAGAATTCTATTACCTAGATATGTAGCAGTTAATACGCATTCAGGCCAATACTTTTTGTCCAAATTAGCTTCCGTCATCAAACATCTAGCTCGATCCATTACTGTTCTATTATATCTTTCAGCAACTCCATTTAATTGATGAGTATAAGGTGGTCCTGGTTTAAGATAAATTCCATTTTGTTTAGCAAATTCATAAAAATCTCTATTTAGGTATTCAGAACCATTATCGCACCTAATTTCTTTTATTCGCTTCCCTGTCTGATTTTGAACTGCATTCGCGTACGTTCTGAAGCAATCAAATACATCGCTTTTATTCTTGATCACACATACAACTGCATATCTGCTATAGTCGTCTATAAATGTTACAAAATATCTTTGATCAATATAACCTATTGGAGTAATCGGACCGTTTACATCTGTATGTATAATTTCTAATATTTCTGTTGCCCTTCTTCGATTATTTTCAAAAGGTAAATTTGTCATTTTATTTTGCAAACAAATTTCGCATTGAACATAATTTTCATTTAGTTTTTCCGGTAAACCATCTAACAGTTTATACCTACACATAGTTTTTAATTTAGCAAAATTAACATGACCTAATATTCTATGCCATTTCTCTTTTTCTTTCATTGATGTAAGCTGTTCATTTACATTATACACATTTCTTTCATTAACTATAACCTGACTTTCGAGTTCATACAATCTATTGTTCTTCTTAGCTACAGCTAATAATGTATGTTGCGAATTAAATATAAGTGCTACCTCATTTTGAAATTTAATCATATTTCCTTTATTAACAATACATGAAACGCTTAAAAGATTTCTTTTCATACTTGGTACATAGTAAACATTTTCAATTTTAATTTGACTTACATTGTTATTAACCTTACAATGAATAATTATTTTACCTATTTTCTCTGACTTTAAAGCAAACCCATCTCCTACTTTAATATTTACTGGATTATCTAATGTTTCATACTCACAAAATAGTTTATCATCATTAATAATGTGGTGAGTACAACCGCTGTCTAGCAGCCAGCTCGTTACCGTTGTTGCTTCTGACTCATTCGCTGAATTCATAACTTCTACTATGAAAGCACCTTCATTTTCATTTCTGACTCCTCTATTATAATATCGTCCTCTAAAGTTTCCAAATCTTCTACCTCGATGTATGTATCTTGAATGGTTTTGCCCTCTCGTGTATTCTCTAGTTGCATAATTGTTATGTCCTCTTGTGTACTGAGTTCTTCCTCTTGGAGCATAATTTGACCTTCTTGTATTATATTGTCCACGTTGATATTGTCCTTGTGAGTAATATCCATAATTGTTAAAAGCTTGTTGTTGATGTTCAGATTCGTTTTTCTTGTATTCTAATATTAATTTTGATTTTACATATTCGACGGTTTGACTTGATTTGGGCAGTGCATCTACAATATTTACTATATGAGAAAACTTTTCTGGTAACGTTAACAATAGGTAATTGAGCCTGTCTTCTTCAGTAATTATTTCTCCGGCAGTTCTTAATTCATTTACTAGTTTTTCAAATATTTGGAAAAATTCAACAGGATTTCCTTCCTTATATTTTGTATCAAGTAGTTTTCTTTTTAACAATAGTTTGTTTGCACATCCTGTCAATAAATACATATCATCTAATTTCTTTAACATTTTATATGCTGTATTCTCTTGTATTATAATATTGAGTTGTGAATTGCTTATACTATTTACTATGTAGTTTTGTGCTTTTACATCTATTTCCGGTTTTACTTCTTCCTTTAAAATGGCCTCTTCGCAATTTTTTAATTTCAAAAATAATTTTATTCTGAATCTCCATAACTCA
Source organism: Erebia ligea (assembly GCA_917051295.2). NCBI lineage: Eukaryota > Metazoa > Arthropoda > Insecta > Lepidoptera > Nymphalidae > Erebia > Erebia ligea. The sequence continues at coordinate 909,528 of OU785234.1, read as the reverse complement.
TAATTATCACCGTTAAACGTAGGGATTTTAAAATCGTCTTTATTACTATCCATTTTTTTTTAATTTTTTCGCCTCTTTCAATTGTTTTATCAGTACGACATCTTTATATCTTATTTTACATTTCTTACCATTTCAATATATTCATTTCATATACGTAGTTTCATTCGCTCTGCTACCATGTTGAAGTGAGGCCTTGGATATCTTCTTTTAAAACACATTTGTATTATTAATAACTAATTTATTATTTTATCAATGTTCAACCATATTAATTTTTCCTACGAAGACAGCAAGTGACATATCATATAATAGACAATATTATAAATAAAAACTAAATACAAAACGAACAAACTCTTTTCTTTAACAGTAACGCATTTTTTATATGTGGCAACATCTGTGCTAAATGTCAAACGAGCCTGCGTAAAAAACTTAGTTGTCAATGTCAAAAATAACTTTTTTCGTGGACGTTCGCAAAAAATAATATTACCTTGACATTATTAATTGCGGATAACTATGATATCATCCAAAACATGTCGATTACGACACTGATACGCACCTGCGTCGCTGCCGTTCATATCAATAATTAGTCTGCATTAATTGGTTACCTCGCCACCGAAACACCGAAATGTATTGTTTGCAATGGCTGATCCCAGTTCTTTTGATACCGAAGCCCGTCAACCCGGCGTTAGTGAACACGCACGTAATGTTCATGGTGCTGTATCTGATTGGATTCTTTCTGGAAAGGAAGCCTTGTACTGTGTGCAGTGTAGTATTCCTAGCGGCTGTCATACTTATCTGTTACAGTGGCATAGGTAACTGTTTGTTTTGGTCTCAGTGTGAATGTGAAAAATACGACACTTAGAGGCGCCTATACAAGCCACAGGTGTGCTCAAAGTGCAAACTAAAGTGTTCCTGTCAACGAAAATATTAAGAGTCACCCAGAAAAGTGGTCGCAGTGTCTTTTTTATCCAATGAACGAAACTTGTATATTTTGTAAATAGAATATCATTATCCACCAATTTTGATGTCAGAATATGAATATGGGGTTCCGAGGTGTGGACACGTTATATGTACTTACACTATCTCATTTTTTATGTTGATTATTATTATGTGATCACTATTCTAATTACTGTACAGTTATTTTTAGTGGATACTATGATAATATTGTGAATAAAGTTTCAAAATTTAGTGAATTTTTCTTTGATATATTATGTCTAGGACATGTCGAGCATTTTGACAGCATTAGCTGGTGAAACTTTATTTAAGAGCTTAGGAACTTATTAAATCCTAGTGCAACAACTGAAAAGCATTTCATTCTGGGCAAGAACAGTAAAATAGAGTAATATTTATATTTAAGGGATATGTACTATCATCATCACTTCAACCTATTTCCAGGTCACTACTGAGCGAGTCTCTTCTCAGAATGAGAAGGGTTTGGCCTTAGTCCACCACACTGGCCAGACTTCACATACCTTTGAGAGCATAAAGAACTATGGGCATGCAGGTTTCCTCATAATGATTTTCTTCACTGATGACGCAAATGATATCATAAATTGACTTATATATTAAAGATCTTATGACAGATAATTTCTTAAAACTCACACCTCCAAAAAGTTAGAGATGGGTTCCCAAGGATCGAACCGCTGACCACCTAAATAGGAAGCCGGGCATCTAAACTAGGCTATTACCTACTCATACTAGTAGGTGATGGTACTAATCATTTTTAAACTATGATAACTTCGAGATTTCTCTGCTACTTGTCAGTGGTGTACTTTGAAAAGAAGCTTCTAAGAACCTTACCAGCCTAGATCTCAATTAAGATAAATCTTATAAAATAATTCTGAATAAAATCTTCAACATCTCACCAGAGGAACCTGCTGCTTTATAGATGTTTCATATTTCCTCAATCCTGCTCCATAGACAGTAGAATGTTTATAATATTATTGGAATTCCCCAATTCGAAAATTTGACAGGGCAAGCACAAAATATGCTCAGGTTAAAATAGCATTCAAATGCTTTACATTACTAGAGCCTGTACTAAATAAATCAACATCAGGTAAGAAATCTTTTTGTCTGATCAGCTAAGGTTCTCAAGTATTTGTTTTAATTTTCCAATACTTCAAAATCAGTTAGCAGCTATTCGATATACAGTCTGTCCTGCTATACACCTCCCATCTGTCAAAATTATCATCCTAATTTTGTGAGCTTAGGGTGTGTTCCGAAATACACTGCGAGCACTGTAAGTCCCCAGTAAGAGCACTGAACAGTGCTCGCAGTGCTTATATCGGAACACCCACTTAATGTCTGTTTAATGACTTACTAGCAGTAACAGGACAATATTGGGACAATGCAGACTGTCATCTGTGCACAATTTCAGAGTAGTTGAAAATAAAAGAACTGTGTTTTTTGTGTCATTTATTAGCTGGATACATAGTTATAAGTAATCTTTGACGGTTTTGATGTTCACATTAAACTTTAGATAATAGATGATACATTAAAAAGCAACTTAACCTAATGTGGATTCACCCATCCCTGGAAAAGAGGAAAAAAATAAATTAATACATATTAGAACAGTTGACATAATATCTATATACATAGAGTAACAAACAAAAAGTGTCTGTCTGTCTGTCTGTCTGACAGAGATAGCTTGCAACCCAAAGAGAAGGAGTCTTATATCGGTACATATTGATATGTATAGCGAAATTGGGGGTATGTTTCTGACCCCTATTTTTTAACCCTGTTAAAGTGATTTTTGCTGATTAATGTAGCTTTTATCCCAGAAAATTCCCTTATATTTACTAGAATCTGCCTTAGTCAAAGTAGTTTAACGAAAACATAAATGTTGGACTTCTTATTACATGCTGAACACTGTTATAACAATTCTTATGATGGGGCATTCATTTCACCTATGAACGATTGAGATGATTAATAAGAAAAATCACTGATTATAAAGCTAAAAGGAGAAATTACTGATTAATTAAACTTAAAGAATGAATTTCAACTGTTAGAATTATTACTACAGTACACCTTGTGAGTGATGATCACAGGTGATGATGTTATAAAAAGAGGTTATATTGAGTATATTGAAGATTTTTCATAGTGGTACTGTAACTAGGATATTAAACCACTGTTCCTTACCGTTTATCTTAGTCTTCTAGCTTCACGCTCAGACTCCAAAAGTGTTAGAATGTCTCCTTCACGAATCGGTCCCTTCACGTTCCTGATGATTTGACGACTCGTCTCTCCAATGAACTCCACTTTGACCTGGGTACATTGTCCCTGGGAACCGGTACGGCCCAGGACCTTAATCACACGGGCGAGAACGTTGGGCTTATCCATTTTTTGTTAGTTATCGAGCGAAAACCTTAAATACACGTGCAACGCAACAAGCGTGTACGAAAAAGAAATGGATGACAGATAAAAAAAATCACATTGATGAGTGACGGTTTAGTGATGTGACCTATAACCACAGAGTGCAATTACCCATAAACTTGCAATTTTTATTGTACCGGTATTTCATTCCGGTTCTTTATAATATGAATTCAGATCGAACAGATTTATTTAATGTCGGTTACGTTTCTTTTTAATAAAAAAAAATATATATATACATGTACTTCCAAATCAGTCCTAAGTCGTACCCCATCGATACGAAAAGTGAAAACCAAGTGAAAAGTGAAAACCCTTTGCAGCTGCCAAGAGGTCAATGAGTAATGACTAAAGTAGTCAATGGACGGAACCACGAAGCTATAGGAAAAACTGAAGTGCTTACTCATAATATCTACTTGAAGCAAATGCCTACTTATCGCATACGACCGTAAACTTTATCTCAGTGGCTATCAAAAAAATATAAAAGCCACTGACATAAGTTTTATTCATTGAAGGTTTCATATTGAATGTTATTTTTATTTCATAGCAATTAACAAACCTTCAATGGATAAAAAACACGCAAGTGGCTTTAATTTTTTATAGCCATCGCCAGAAATATATACGAGCAAAACTGTAAGTAATCGGGGATCACGGCAGTGTCTTCGTCAAGACAAGCTATTTTTACAGCTACCCAGAAGCATCACTGCTGTCCAGGGTCCGTGGGAGCAACAACAGAATCCTGAGTAGCATAGCGGGGAAGATAGATAGATGATGGGAAAACTCACACAGAGGACTAAATCCCTTTTAGTTTTTAGGTACTAACATAGATTAAGTTAAAATTGTTACAATGAATGAATTGCACACACATTTAAGACTAGCTGATGGCCGTGACGTCACGCGGAAACTCTTTAATTTTCCGGAACGAAAAGTAGCCTGTCCTTCCTCGTGATACAACCTATCTCTGTACAGAATTTCATCAAAATCAGTGGGCCGTTAAAGCGTAGCAGACAGACAGACAAACACACTTTCGCATTTATAATATTAAGTATGGATTAATTAGTAAACCAACTTAAATCTGCGGTTGGTGTACTCACTATATTTATATGTATATTTTAGCTTATAGCTTAGCATATAAAAAATTAATTAATAAGTATAAATTATTACAAAAAAACACAAAATAAAAATGTAACATTTTTTTATTAAATAATGTCTTCTCATAATCGCACATAATTAAAAAGCCGTCCACACATTTTGTTCCTTAACTTATTCACAACTTTCAGCAACTAAAAACACAGTCTCTCACTTATGGTCTAAGATCCGAATCTAAATCGAAACGTACCGGTTTGATAAGAGAATCAAATTTATTTTATAATAAATTTCATATATTAGAAAATAAATTAAAAATGGGTAGACAACAGAAATCCTGGACAGAATATTTTTAATTATTTTTTGAAAAATGATTTTTCATAAAATGTTGCAAAATGAAGATAATAATAAAATTTTATACTGGACTTAAAGTATAGAGCATATAGAATGTGCAATCGTAGGGTAGACTATTATTTACCTGGATAAATAATGGAAATAATAGTCTACCCTATTATTTACCTGGATAAATAATGGAAATAATAGTCTACCCTACGATTGCACATTCTATATGCTCTATACTTTAAGTCCAGTATAAAATTTTATTATTATCTTCATTTTGCAACATTTTATGAAAAATCATTTTTCGAAAAGTAATTAAAAATATTCTGTCCAGGATTTCTGTTGTCTACCCATTTTTAATTTATTTTCTAATATATGAAATTTATTATAAAATAAATTTGATTCTCTTATCAAACCGGTACGTTTCGATTTAGATTCGGATCTTCTACTATTAGGACAACTTGAAATAGGAATAGGAGAATGACATCACTAGTCTATTGAGTCTTTACTCTTTACCTTACAACTATTTTTAGGGCCGCCATTGTAAGTCTTGCAAGGAAACTTAGTAATATGAGAATCATAGTTAAAAAAATACAAAATTAACAGTCAAATTTTTTGTTACCTTACACTTTATATGTTATGAATGACATTCCGAACCAGTGGTAGATTCATTCGTCTATTCACAAGCACTTGTAAAAAGTCTATTTGAATAAAAACTTTTGAATTTGAATTTATGTTACACTTATTATATTGAAAAAAATAATGGAAAATATCGCGAGCGTAATGAGCGTCATTTTTTTTAATTAATCTGTGAATACAGACAGAAACTTTAACAATGTTTTACAAAATTTTATGAACCATAAATGGAAAAAACCATCGAATGGAGACCAAAACGCGAGCTAAGCAAGCATTTAATGTTATTTAATTTGATAGATGTGATGTGTATTATTTTGGACACAATCATGTCTGTGAAAGGTTATAGTGTAAAGACGGCCCTAAGAATCCAGACCCACTTAAGTCTATATATTGAGTGAGCTAGTCTTATTTCAGTTGTCCACTATCACTCATAGCCTAGACTAGGCATTGCTTGGTGTTCCTACGCTAAATATTTCGATGCTATAATTAATCGTCGCCCACGGATCTTTTCGCCTTCCTCAGGCGCGGCGACTGCTTCGGCGTTTTGGGAGATTTTTCTGTAACAAAAAAGTCAAATTCAATACATTAACTATCTCTAGTCTCTACATAATTAAGGAGACTAAAACAGGCAAAATATTAACTTGTAGCCTCAACTTACTAGTGCAAGTCGGACCCGAACACAAAGGGTTTTTAAAATACTTTCGTAAAAGAAACAAGGGAGGCGCTCAAACATCATGTTTCTTGTATGGAGCTAAATAAAATATAGGGGATATTTTAAATTTTTATTTTTATTGTTTGATGGTATAACTTATAGCGGCAATCAAAATAAACACCAACAAAAAACTGAGATTTTTAGAGAGAAACTTGCTTTTGCCGACGCCTTTGCTCAGGTTAGGCTCGATTTTCATACAAATTTTACCCTCTCAAGAGTGGAATTTTCAAAAATGCTTTCTTAGTGGGTGCCTGCATCATAATAGCTAGCTGAATGTCTTTCAGCCCGATCTGTCCAGTGGTTTGAGCTGTGCGTTGATAGATCAGTCAGATCCGGGACGTGCTCAGGACCCGGGTTCGATTCCCGGCAGGGTCAATTTGGGAATTTATAATTTCTGAATTTTCTCTGGCCTCGCCTGGTGGGAGGCTTCGGCCGTGGCTCGTTACCACCCTACCGGCAAAGACGTACCGCCAAGCGATTTAGCGTTCCGGTACGATGCCGTCTAGAAACCGATTAGGGGTATGGGTTTAATATAACTGCCATGCCCAGGTTAGCTCGCTACCATTTTAGACTGCATCATCACTTACTATCAGGTGAGATCGCAGTCAAGGGCTAACTTGTAGTGGCATAAAAATAAAACATTTTCCTTTTATATATTTAGATTTTAAGAGGCCGTATACTCGCCATCGGTCAATTTTGGAATCTGTAGGTATACCGCACAGTAGACCGTTAGGCTGCACTCATACATAGACGACATAGGCCAGTAAAGATACTTTGATACTTTGCGTAGTCAAGTTCGTACGTACGTGCGGTCGTACGATCTGCAGTACCATTTTACACGTGAATTTGATCAGACTTTGATAATATTTTTTGGTCATATAGGTATTTTATAGAACTTTATTTTTACACAATTTGTATTATATAAATACTAAACATTCATGGTAAATTTTATTTTATCAGTAATTTCGTCAAACTTTTAAGAAATACAGGTTATTGTGACGCGTAAATTTTGATAAATCGTGCACATTGATTTGATTTTTTTTATTAACTAATTTTGTATAGAACGTATAAAAACGAATTGCAACAGTCCAATATTTTAAGAGCGTGTTTATCATATTTGTATTTTTTATAAGTCATTTATTATAATTTTTCGTGGATTTATATGGGTGAAAAGTGTCACCCAAAAGTGCAAAAATGGTAAACGTATTCTGCAAGAATGAGAATTTCACTATTATATTTCAATAAAATTATTTTTTTATTTGCAACAGTCTACTAAGGAGGGATTAATCTTTAATGTTTTAATTTTCTTTTTGTTATAATACTAATATCTCATACACAAAGCTCATCAAAAGTTCTTAAAATGTCGGTTTACTGGTTTACGGACTGTTAATGCACATCTCTATTGATTTTAAAAGTGTAAAGTAATAAAATACTTACTGAGCTGTTTAACGACTTCCTTGGGCAGCCAGTCGTAGTCCACATCGCTGGCCGTGCCCGTCTCCAGCGGCTTGGGCGCGGCGCGGGGCGAGCGGCGGCGCGCCAACGTCGACAGAGCCTGTTGGCCCAACACCAGCGCCAACACACACGCTGCTCCCAGGAACACGTACAGGAAGAAAGTCTCTCCGTCCAGACCTTCTGATACTTCTACAATGTTGAGCGTTTGGTTGTATACTGCGTCCTGTTGGTAGAGAATGGATTATGTAACTTAGGCCCACTACAGCCCATTAACGTCCCACAGCTGGGCACAGGCCTCCACTCTCATAGGAGAGAAGGAATTAGAGCTTAGACCCACCACGCTGCTCCAATGCCGGTTGGCGGGCTTTAACAACTATTATCATGTTCTTGATAATAACCGGGACCGGCGGCTTAACGTGCTCTCCGAGGCACGGGGGTGAAACACCGCCAACTTCCTAACTCCGGGCTAGTACTGAGAAAACTCAACACTTAATTGTGGCCCGACCCGCGACTCGAACCCGGTACCTCGTCGGCCGCAGTCGAACGTGATAACCACTAGACTAACTTAGGCCAATATTTATAAACTAACGCCAGCTAAGACAAAGTTCCCAAGTATCGGAAAAGCTATGCTTAAGGTTAAGACCGGTCTTAATCTGTCAGCCTGTAATCTGTAGTAACAAGAAGTGAAAGCTTATTTAGCCTATTTTAACTTACAGAAATAGTATGCCAATTACTAGCCTAAAAACAGTTCTAAATAAGAATTATTAAGTGCAATATTACTGATTATAAAGGTTAGGTATTGATCAGACTTCAACCTTCAGCTATAGAATTATTATAAACTCCCTCTCCCTCGGAGTTCCCTCGGGAACTCCTTAATTTTCCGGGATAAAAAGTAGCCTATGTCACTCTCCAGGTCCTCAACTATACCCATACCAAAAATCACGTCGATCCGTTGCTCCGTTGCGGCGTGATTGAAGGACAAACCAACAAACAAACACATTTTCGCATTTATAATATTAGTATGATTAGTTACACATCTACTCTAATATTATACGAATAATACGAAAGTGTGTTTGCTGCTAAGTGCTAGCTTTTCATTGTTCAGCTGCTGAACCATTTGTGTTGAAATTTGGTACAGAAATAGCTTACAACATGCTTACAAGGAACATAAAGAAACCACAAAATTTACATTTACATTCTATATATAATTTTAAAAAAAAAAACATACGCGCCGAATTGAGAACCTCCTCCTTTTTAGGAAGTTGGTTAAAAAAATGAATCCCTATTTCCCTTGGTCACGGCATCACGCGTGAACGGCTGGACCAATTTCGCTACTTCTTTTTTTGTTGTGTTTGTTATTGTAAGGAGAAGGTTCATAAGAAAGAAAATGTTTGAAAAATTGTAGGGAAAAGTAAAAAAATTGGGTTAAAAAATCTCCATAAGCAAAAGTAAATGAGACATGAGACAGGAGAGATCTTCAAATATATTGTCAGATTGACGGTCATTTATTCAGTTTCATATAAATATTATATACATTTATACTGGGAAAGAAACCAGTTCCCACGGGCCTCCATAAGACCTAAAATCCACGCGGACGAAGTCGCGGGCATCAGCTAGTTGTATCATATAAATAATTTAAAAACCGAAACTAAAAAATCATACAGTTAACAGAATCAGCTAGTATAGTAATATTTGCTAACTAACCTGATAGAAGTTACCGCTGTCATCTCTGTAGTTTAACTGAATGTTAAGTCCGAAAGGCCTGCCAGCAAATGCCTCATTGGGGATGAACGAGTAAGCGAACGTAGCCTCTTGTTTGGGTTTCACTTCTCTGAAGTAAGGTAAAGCTGTGAAATTCTGGATGTAGTATGTATAGTCCATGGGGTATCTGAACGAGGCTTCCATTGTCTCTACAATATAGTCTTCTGAGCCTTTGTTGGTGAAACCCACGAGGAATTCTACAGGGAAGCCAGCTTGTATGTCTGTGGGTAAAAAAATTTAAAATACAGTTACTTTTTTTTCTGTGGCAATCTGCAATCAGTGGCAACTTTTAGCAGATGTGTTCATATGTTTTGCTTAAAATTCCAATACTATAAAAGTAATAGTGTCTGCCTGTTTGGCTGCTATGTTTTCACAGCCCAACTGTTCAACTAATATTGACGTAATTTGGTACAGGGATGGCTTCCATCCTGAGGAAGCGACATAGACTACATTTCATCCCAGAAAATCAAACCTCCTACAGGATTTCAAAGACCAAAAGCCAAGCAGACAAAGGCATCATCGATTAGCAGGAACCATCACTTTTTATACTTATTTGATGTTCAAAAAGAATCATCGAATCATCATTTGATTTGATGCTATAGCTCAAAAATGTATAGCTGCTGCGTAAGTTTAACTATTTTGGGTGTCAAACGAAGTGAAGTGGTATGAGGTGCGCCACGAGGGGCCGCGCATTACCATACCCCTCGCTCCCCCCGCATGCTCCGCTCGGCCCTTTAGTACAATGTACGCAGACGACCGCCATTTTGGGTCAACTTGTGGGATGCGATTTAGAAGTATGTAGCTTCACTTAAGTTTGTTCATACAGCTGTTTTTTAACCACAATAATGGTACAACTCACCAAACACTGCATCACCATAGCTAGGTATCGGCTTGATGAACATAATAGTGGTGTCAACATCTTGTGATGATTTGACCGAGTCATCGTCTTCATCGCCCAGCGCGTCTTCGCCCACCACCTGATTGTCTTCACCTTCAATGTCCACTACGTCGTCTAGCTCATCTTCGTCTGCTTTTGCAAGCACTGTGTTAGCTGGAAGAGATAATACATAAAAAGTCAGACTTAATATAATATTATGCTGGATAGATTTATTTCACTACTAACTTTGTTGGTATGGCATTTTATTTAACACTGATTGATACTGTTTCTTACTGTTTGATATTTAGCCCGCCAACCCGCATTGGAGCAGCGGAGTTAGGAAGTTGGCGGTGTTTCACCCCTGTGCCTCGGAGAGCATGTTAAGCCGTCGGTCCCGGTTATTATCACTAACATGATAATAGTGGTTAAAGCCCGCCAACACGCATTGGAGCAGCGTGGTGGGGTCTAAGCTCTAATTCCCTCTCTCCTATGAGATTGGAGGCCTGTGCCCAGCAGTGGGATATTAATAGGCTGTAGTGGTGGTGGGGGTGAATACTGTTTTTGATTGAAAAACTTTTGTGGGTTGCCTCTTCTCATCAGCAGTAAAAAATATGTTTTATTTGTATTCTAATAGTGCAGCAAACTCATTTAGCTTAAAATATGAGTTGATTCACTTAGAATTTAACAATATTAGGTATAGAATCTCATAGCATGTTTTAAGTTCACATTATTATTTTATTAGGTGTATAATCTCATAGCATGTTTTAAGTTCACGTTATTATTTTATTTAAATAAATATGGCAACCTCCTTGGCACATTGATGGACAGATTAAACTAATGAACTTTTTCTTTAAGTTACATACTACTTAATTAGGTAGGTACTTTGAAAGAATTTCTACCTTATAGGTAGTGTATCAATTCAATGTTCTTATAACACGAAGTTTGTAGTTGCAAAATACTTCAAATAGAATTTAATGGCTTGAAGTAACAAATGTATTTGTAAGGGAATTGGCCATGAGCCCACATCCATAGTTATAAGAGTATAAACCATATGGAATGATTAGTCAACAAATAGATACAATAAAACGCTTTCCTACCAAAAATTTGATTTATAGATTAGGTAAATATAAGTTCTATAGAAATTAGGTTACAATATCGGTTCCTTGGGCAATTTATGCTAAGGAAGGCAACCAAATGTAACCTCATTAAACTAGAAGTAAATGTTTGTATCACTGCAAAAATCGTAGTGCTATAAATATGCACTTTCTTTTAAGAATTACATAAATCCAATCTTATGCCACGTACCATTAATTTCTTTAAAAGTACGAAAATAACTTACCATTTTGAAAGCAAAGCAGTGCCGCGGGCAAAACCAATAACATGAGATAAATAAGTTTCATTTTGAATTATATTCTAGATATAAACAACAGAATAATAAAAGAATATTAGAGGTGACTAATTGAGCCGTTCACTTTTAGAATACAACACAATACGATATACGGCCACCTCCGCAGTCCGCGTACACTCGTTTTTTGACAACGCCAATTTTATTTCCAACTCGATTGACGTGGAAGGAACACTTGTCACTAGTGAGGGATAGGTAAAAGGCACAGACATGTAAAAGGTGATACTTTTTCCGATTATCTACCGGTTTTTGTGAAAACTTAAAATATGGACCATCGATGTATTTTAAAATTCTGTGATGTTTCCTGCTCAAGGGAATCCAACAGGATTACAGGATTATTATTAAAATACATTAGTCTGTCTTCATTCAAACATTTTTATTCCGTTGACAAGTGACACTCTGTCATACATCACACCCCCGCACTTACTCTAAACATATTACCCCCACCAATAGTTCACAAAAAAAAAATAACAAGAAGAGAACAAAAAAGGTACGCATACTAAACAAAGAGAACAACAAAAAAAAACTACTCTATACATCAGATACTAATCTATTTCTAGTAAATATCTAGCAACTGGTTTTACCACCCGTCCAGAGCGAGTTACGCGCACTGGTGCTACAGAGGCTGCAGAACTTGCTGCCTGATCTTGCCCGGTATTGGTTGACGGCCCGTGTTCATGAACTCCCTCTGAATGCTCTGTATCAGTCACGCTTGTGGAAGAGCTGGCCTCATTACCCTCGGTAGGTTCGTCATTTGGCCCACACCATACTGGACCTCTTTCTCTGCTTTTTAACCTTAATTGATCGATATGTTTTTTTACTGCAGTGCCGTTTGACTTAGCTACTATATAGTTTCTAGATCCTAAACGTTCATTTATTTTACCAGTCTGCCATTTACTGCCACTAACATAATCTCGCGCCCAGACCGTATCTCCCGGCTCTAAAACCCTATCCGTTCCACCAGCGTTCGCTACTTGCCTCTGCTGTGCGCGTGCAACATTGTTTTCTAAGGTATGAGATCCTCTCAACAAATCTAGTCTAGAACGTAAAACGCGACGTTGTAACAACAAAGCTGGAGTTTCGCCCGTCGTGCTGTGTACCGAGTTTCTGTACGCCATTAAATAAGCCTGAAGTGATGCATCTATATCTATTTTTAGGCGCTTAGCCTTTTTTATAGCTTTTTTGCAAAGCTTAACTGCATTTTCAGCCGCACCATTCGAAGCCGGATGATAAGGTGGTGAAAACACGTGCAAAATCCCATTATTTTCTAAAAATTCTTTGAACTCAAATCCCGAAAAGACCTTGGCATTGTCCGAGACGATCACCTTAGGTAAACCAAATCGCGCAAAGGTTTCTCTGAGAACTTTAATAACTGCCTCTGCAGTCATCCGGTTCATATGAAAAGCCTCAATCCATTTAGTTGATGCATCCACCAAAACAAAAAAAACATCTCCTTCTAATGGTCCTAAAAAATCTATGTGTAAACGTGACCACGGTTCTGGTGTATACGGCCAAGGTTGAGGCGGTGCTCGCGGCGGTGCACTTGCCTCTGCTACACACGCTGTGCAATCACGGCTTATTTTATCCAAGTCTGCATCTATTGCCGGCCACCATACATAGCTTCGTGCAATGCTCTTCATTTTCACTATACCCATATGTCCTAAATGTAATTCTTTTAAAATTTTATCCCGTAAACTATCCGGAATTACAACCCTATACCCCCACATAATACAACCACTTTCAATATATAACTCATTTCTTTTCAAAAAATAAGGGCGTAATAAGTCATCATTACAGTGGGACGGCCACCCGGAAATAATGTACATCATTATTTTAACTAGAATATGATCCTTACTAGTGGCTTCTTTCACTGTTTCACTAGTTACTGGCAAGAATCCCTGAACGAAATTAAAATAAGTTACCTCCGATTTGACCTTAGCTTTCTCATTGTCCGGCAATCTGGATAAAGCATCGGCGCTATTCAATGCACTAGTAACATATTCTATATCATAGTTATACCCCGAGAGAATAATAGCCCAACGCTGTAACCTACCCGCGGCCATAATGGGTATACCACACTTATTACCAAATATTGCGACAAGAGGTTTGTGATCCGTACGCAAAGTAAACTTTCTTCCATACAAATATTGGTGAAATTTTTTTACGCCGTAAATAATCGACAACGCCTCTTTCTCTATCTGTGAGTAGCCTTTTTCAGCGTCATTCAATACGCGCGAAGCGTATGCAACCGGCCGCTCAATACCTGCCGACGTTACCTGCGCGATTACCGCCCCGACACCGACATTACTCGCATCTGTAGTCAGTATCAGCGGTAGCTCTGGGGAATAATGTGCCAAAATTTCATTAGACTCTAACAAATCTTTAATTTTTATAAATGAATTTTGACACTCGTCTGACCACACGAACTTCACATCTTTCTTTAATAATGCATATAGCGGAGCTAATATCGTAGTAATATTACGTATAAACTTAGCGTAGTACATTATCATGCCTAAAAACGATCGCAACTCATTTACGTTCTGCGGCGCCGGTAAATTTCTAATTGCCTGCACCTTTTTTGGACAAGTTTGAATACCGTCTTTGGAAATAATGTATCCTAGATATGTAACAGAGTCTTGAAAGAAAGAACATTTTTCTTTTTTAATTCTTAACCCGTATTTTTGTAGCCTTCGAAACACTTCATGTAAGATTTGCAAATGTTCATCATCTGTTTTTGCTGTAATAATCACATCGTCTAGATAAACTCCCACTGAAGACAAATCTTGAAAAATCTGATCTATTTTCCTTTGAAATATTCCGGGACTCGAGGCCAATCCATATATTAACCTATTGAACTGAAAGAGTCCTTTATGCGTATTAATAGTTGTATAAACTTTTGAGTCGTCCAAGGGGAATTGAGCATACGCCTGGCTCAGATCTAATTTCGAAAATTTCTTTCCTCCATTTAACTTAACGAGCAAATCATCTATTCGTGGCACCGGATACCTATCCACCTCTAAATGCTTATTCAATGTAACCTTGAAATCTCCACATATACGAATTGTCCCGTCTGGTTTCATAACGGGTACTATCGGTGTGGCCCAATCTGACGTCTCCACCGGAGTAAGAATGCCATCACTCACCATCTGTTCAAGCGCGCGTTCCACCGGCTCTCTCATAGAAAATGGTAAAGGACGGGCGCGCATGAAAACGGGACGAGCACCTTCACGTAACCGCAGGCCTACTAATCCACCCGTAAACCGCCCTAAACCATCAGCAAACACCTCAGAATATCGGGACCTGAAAATATCAACGTTGAATTCCTTATCAGGCCTTAAATGATTATTATTTTGTCTCAGTGATGGTAACGATATTCCTAATTCTTCTAACCACTCTCTACCAATTAACGAAGTTGTCCCGTTATGCATCACATACAAATTCAATTGCCGCGTCGTATCTTTATATCGAATATTAGGCTTTATTCTACCGATAACTTTTACTTTCTCTCCTGTGTAATAACGTAAATACAAATCACAATCTTTTAATTTACAATTTTTGCTAAACATCTTATTATAACATTCGTAGCTAATGCAGGAGATGGAACTGCCAGTATCAATTTCCATTTGTAACAACTTCCCTTCAACCTCTAATGTCATAATATAAGGTTTATATTCATTTAAAGACCTTAAATTAAAACATACACCAACCTCATCGCTGTCCGTTTCCTCCTCGCTGTTAATCATTTTTCCGACATAATTATGCCCTACTTTAGGTACTCTAGGACACATTCTTTTTAAATGGCCCTGAGTATTACAAATTCGGCAAAAATAAAATCGAAAACGGCAAGAAATCGGATCGTGCAAGGCCCCACAAACTCGGCATTCAACATCTGATCCTGTCCCTGAGCTATTAATGTTTGAGGTTGTCCCTGTGCTCGATCCGGCTCTGTCACCACCAATCGCACGACTGCCACGCGTCCCGCTGCGTCCGCGACCCCTTGGTGATGCGTAACTGCGATTGTTACCCGTCCCATATCCTATCAGCTGTTTCTTCGACGTTGTAGCGTTTCCTCTCTCCTTTTGAAATTTCTCGTTGTACAACAACTTGCCCGAAGTAAACAAACCACTGTCCTGACGTGACCCGCTGTCGTTTACTTCAGCTGCATCCTTCTCCGCCGCTTCTAATGCCGTTGCCAACGAAAAAGCTTTCTGGAAATCTATTTCTCCTTCAGCAAACAGCTTCTGTCTTACATTCTCGCAAAACAAACCGCAAACTAATTGATCCCTCAAATTTTCATCAATCCCCGTTTTGAAATCGCATGTCATGGCCATTAATTTTAATACCGCTACATATTCAGCTATAGATTCACCACTCTTCTGCTTTCGATGTCTGAATTTATAACGTTCTGCTAAAATACTTGGTTTTGGTTGTAGATGATTCATCATAATCTTTACCAAGTCCGTAAAACTCATAGCGGTAGGTTTATTTGGTGAACACAACGTGACCAATAGTTCATATGCTTTTCCTCCCATCACTGTAATTAAAGTAGGCACTTTCAAGTTCTCCTTGGTATCATTTATGAGAAAATACTGTTCCAATCTCTCACTATATAAGCGCCAATTACCAGTGACCGGATCAAAATGCTCAATCTTTCCAACTGACATTGTTGAATTTACATCCACTACCGCTGTGTATACCAATACTTAAATTCAGCTTACTGTCCGCTGATTATTTCTTCGCAAACGTGAGTCGATCTCGTCGCCAATGTGATGTTTCCTGCTCAAGGGAATCCAACAGGATTACAGGATTATTATTAAAATACATTAGTCTGTCTTCATTCAAACATTTTTATTCCGTTGACAAGTGACACTCTGTCATACATCACAAATTCTATGAAAATATCATTCTTTTTTCCTTAGTAAGTACATGATTTAAATAAGATAGGTTGTAAAGGTCAATCTGATGGCAAAAAGTATACACCGTATACTGGTACTTTTACGCATTACTTTTAGGTGTATTTTTCATTGATTTTATATATAAAATCGAAGGTATTTTTTTGCCATCAGATTCTGGGAGACCTACGAAAAAACTAATAGAGTTTTTAAAATCCTTTATGGGGGCTATCGCGTATGAATTTGCCGCTAGGGGCGCTGGTGTCGCGTGAGGGCCAATATCATTCACTTTTCACTGGTTTTGGCGGGTTTCGTGACATAAATTATAATTTCTTTAATTTACCTGTTGAAAAGTGATCTCCTTCGTGAAATTATCGCAAATATGGATTATTTGGCGATGAATGTGAACGCTTTGAAAGCGGAATTAAGAAAAAGAGGCGCAAAAATAGGCGGCCTCAAAGAGCAGCTTTTTTTTTTTTTTTTTTTTTAACCACTACAGTTTAGCCCTTGACTGCGATCTCACCTGATGGTAAGTGATGATGCAGTCTAAGATGGTAGCGGGCTAACCTGTTAGGGGCATGGCAGTTATATTAAACCCATGCCCCTATTCGGTTTCTACACGGCATCGTACCGGAACGCTAAATCGCTTGGCGGCACGTCTTTGCCGGTAGGGTGGTAACTAGCCACGGCCGAAGCCTCCCACCAGGCCAGACCAGGGAAAATTCAGAAATTATAAATTCCCAAATTGACCCTGCCGGGAATCGAACCCGGGACCTCCGTACGTTAAGGCAACAGCGCTACACACTGCGCCACGGAGGTCGTCAACTAATTCAGAGGTTAGTTTGTTTACTGTTTCCAAACTTATTTTTTCCCAAAAGTATGCTTGTTTGCCGAGGTAACAGCTATGTTTTTTCTTTTTACATATATTTACCTAATATAGGTATTATATATTATATTTACTTACTAAGACTTCTGCATGAAAGGTTAAGGGTTTCATGCACATCAAGGACACACTTTTACTACATGATATTGAAATATACCTGTCTCTGGTTATGTACCCACAGTAGGTATCACTAACGAGAACACACCTATCTTGGGATCAGATTACTATGTGTGAGATGACCAGAATTTAATAATAGTAGGTATTTCTCTTGATTAATATTAGATGTTTCATTTCAGGTTTCTCCAGAAGGATTAATTGGAGAACTAACTAACAGTATTGGAAGTGAAATGTACTTTCTCTATAAAAGATGAGTTTATCAGTGTGATAATTATTATAAGTACATAAAAACGATCAATAATGAATACTTATTGTTTGAAAGAAAGTAGCCACTACTATCATACATACATGATACCTGCTATTGCTAGAAAATTTTCCAGCTTAATCTAGTATCTACCATTGTTTAGTAGTTTCAACTAACAACTCAACCATCTTTCAGTATCATATCCATTGTATGGATTTAAGTACAATGATTAATATTTTTTTGTATAGCAGTGTGTTTTAAAGGGAAAGGGAAGGATAAATATAAGTTTAATAAGTAATTAATTTATTTTTATTTTATTTATTAAGTGCCTATATAATTAATTCCTCAGAATCCTGCGAATTCCTGCGAAACGCCACTAGCCACTGTTTTAGAACAGTTTTATCTTTTGGAAACATGTGTTCTCCTTTTTTTCCGAACAAAACGGAACTGCACAACATTGCGGAACTAGCTACTCGATATGATGATAGTTATAAATATTAATAAACATAATGAGATTCAAGATTTAAAACTTTGTTTCGGCGCCGATCTTATAAAGTCGCCTTTGACAGCTATACCTCTGACCTTAGTCAACAGTGGCGCCAACTGGTGAGCAAAGAAACGATAGTCCCCATTAGATAGTAATTATTCTAATAACGGTCCATAACAAGGTTAATAATATTAGTTGTTAGAGGCATTTATTGATTATCTCAAGAACAAGAGATTAGATAATAAGCTCATCAAAGTCAAGACTTAACGTATAAGGCCGGGTTTACACTTGTAGAAAAATATAAAATACCGTTAGTAGAAGTAGATAATATTCTAATAGGATAAATTATTATTTATTATACTTACCTATCATTAGCGTATTGTCTATGATCTAAAAATAATTAATCAAATCGCATACCTACTAAAATTACATAAATAAAACGTACCTATATCAACATAATATATCTATTTATTTGAGATAAAATAGGTATATTAAAAACAATGACCTTTATGTAATTATTCTATTTTCTTCATATTACGATATCTTATCGCTTTTCTAAAACAATTGATAAAATAATCACCTAAATAATATAAACATTAACCATATTTGAATCCTACGAAAACATAATATGTTTTTGCTTGTTTCATTAATTAAGATGTTACGTACAGTAAAGCGTACAGGAAAATAAAAAACCTGTTTGGAGGCGCCACTATCACATTTCTCTTTTTACGCTAAGTAGTTCCAATTTTTTTCAACAACATGGTGATATTTTTTGTTTTTCTCAGCCTACATTATACTACTAGATGATTCCCGCGACTTCGTCCACGTGGATTAACAACTTAACTGTCCCTATACAATACAATAATTTACAACTACCCCAAGTCCCTCGGGATTTCTTTTTTGATAGGTTAATAACATTCACATTGCGAAATTTTATTTTGTTTTCTTAAAGGTTAGGTTTTTTGCTATACGTTCACGTAATTTTAATTATAATATTACTCCACGCTCATAACAAAATTATGTGCTCAAGTTGTATAAAAAAATGAGTCACCAGTGACTCTTGAACTTATTTCAAAAGTTCTCCGCGAGTCTTAAGTGACTCATTGGACAGTTAAGTTGTTAAGATTATTTTATTCCCGCGGGAACTCTTTAATTTTCCGGGATAAAAAGGCTATGTCCTTCCCCGGGATGCAATATACCCCTGTACCTTTCATCAAAATCGGTTGACAGACAGACAGAAACACTTTCGCATTTGTAATATTACAAGTATGGATTAGCGATTACTGATTAGCGAGCATATTTTTAAAGTACCATTACATTACGTTTCTGTTTAGTCGCTTGTATTTCCTAACTGTTAAGCATATTTGGATTTTACGGTCAATTAGTACTTTTCACGAGATTCAAAATATAATGTCCTACCTGTATAGACTATTTTTAACTAGCTGATGCCCGCGACTTCGTCCGCGTGGTTTAAGTTTTTTTTGATTCCCTCGGGAACTGTCTAATTTTCCAGGATAAAAAGTAGCCTATGTCCCTCTCCAGGTCCTCAACTATACCCATGCCAAAAATCACGTTGATCCGTTGCTCCGCTACGGCGTGATTGAAGGACAAACCAACAAACAAACACACTTTACAACAAAATTATGACTAGGTATTATCTATTATTAAAAACAATGTAAATTCTACTTAACACAATATGTGCCTTTTGTTATCAAACATATTCTGGTGTCAAGCATAGGTGTCAAGGTGTCAAGAGTCGTAATTTATAATTCAAATTTCAAATTCAATTCAGTAGTATTCGCGCCTTCTCACTGTATGGGTATTTGGTACTTCTGAATTTAAAATCTAATGGCGGTTAATAAAGGTACTTACTTTTATTATAAACGGTACAAAACTTAACTTGAATATTACAAAAATTTGCTTGCAATAAAAAGCTTGCTTACTTCTATTTGAAAATTAATACTTACGGTATTTTAATTAAATATTTTAATCAAGAATGTAATTATTGTTTTTTTGTTTTAGTAACATGGTATTGCTGTTATACTTTAGGCAGGAGATACGCAAGTGCGTTACCAAAATGCGACTTTACGCCAAATAAATATAATGTGAGTTATTTCTTTGGTTTTATGACACTGTAGTTAGACTTAAAAATTAAAACCTAGCGGAAAATGAGTTACGTGAGTTTTTTTCCCCCTGAAACACTATCAGGAACTTTAGTAAGCTCTGAAACCTCATAAGAACGCATCTCTGAGCATTCCATTGGGAAACCCCTACCCCTTGGATTTTCTACCCCTATATTGGAGCTGGTGTGTTCTTTCTACCCTAATCATCGTCATAAATGCCTCATGCCATTATATAAAAATATCTTTCTTCCAAGACAGCTCAAATGTGAGTCCCCAATCGTCCCCCAATCTTAAAGATACTTTACCAGGAGATATTAACTTTTCAGGGTCCATCAGTCTCAGAGATAGATAGAATAAAATCCGAGAAAATACCACCAGTAATGTATAACTTGTACAAGCGTCCAGTGGTGCTGCATCAGGGACATATGCAGTGGCTATTTGATCACGAGGGCAAGCGTTATCTGGATCTGTTTGGAGGCATCGTGACTGTCTCCGTGGGACATTGCCACCCGTGAGAAATCTTATTTGCATTCCCTTATTAACCAGGTCCCTCAGCAGGCGATGGAGAGAGCAATGCTCGGGGTTTTTGAACAGAAATGATGAGATCCGTAGAAGAAACAAT
This sequence comes from Erebia ligea, assembly GCA_917051295.2. NCBI lineage: Eukaryota > Metazoa > Arthropoda > Insecta > Lepidoptera > Nymphalidae > Erebia > Erebia ligea. The sequence goes on along the minus strand of OU785234.1, from coordinate 888,526 downwards.
GGGCGTGTCACATTATCATAGGTAGGTTGAAGACACGATAGACGTTTCTTCGGGTCACAACTAACCAAGTTGTGATTATTTATATCCTGCACTAAGAATTAGGGTTATCTAGATTAAAAATCAAATACTTTTATTTCATGTAGGACGACATAAACTTCGTTAAGACGCTATGACCATCAAGCAACCGTAGTCAGATAGTTAAACGATTAAATTATTGACAAAGGCTTAGAAAGGAGGTGCCGTGACAGAAATGCTGATCGCAGGGAATAAGCCTTCAGAATGCGTTCAATTTCATAATACTAACTGGAATATTATGCACTCGAATTAAATAGATTTACTTTCAGCAAAGTATCGGCTGCGCTACATAAGCAAATCGACACACTCTGGCATACAACGAATATCTACAGGCATCCAAGAATCTATGAATACGTTGAGAAATTGACAGCTAAATTTCCTGGAGATCTCAAGGTAGGTACTTAGTTCATAAATCTATAGTTCATACATGATCGGGTTTCGGATAAGAGTCAAACTTTCACGATATTTGACAATACTTATATCAGCTTAGTAGGTATATTGCAGACTTTTAAAGTATTAGTATTAAAACTTGGTGTTATTTAAATTCTTGCTTAGGTACTTATTCGAAAGCCTTTCTATTCATTCTAAAGTCTTACTTTCTTCTAATAGGTGGTCTACTTGGTGAACAGCGGCACGGAAGCAAACGATCTGGCCATAGTTCTAGCGAAGGCGTACACGGGGAACCATGATATAGTTTCCCTTCAGAGTTGTTACCATGGCTACTCCAGCACCATGATGGGTCTAACAGCCACCCAGTCATATCGCATGCCACTGCCGGTGCCTGCCGGTATTCATCATGTAAGGAAAATTCCTCTGTTAATGCAGTGAAATCTTACTGCATGCAAATTACTGTGAACTCTTCTGAAAGTAAGTGATGACTGATGATGAACTGGAACGGAGTATTGCTGTTGAGCTGTTTGAACATCGAAGAAAAAACGAATTTCGTAAAACAAGCGCGATAAATTAAATCGATGTTAACGTAATGGACTTGGATGGATTTTGAGTTACTTTCAATCTGGTTCGAAAGACTATGTTTCTGTTCCAATGCTGAGTACCAGATAACAAACAAGTACTTGGCCCCAGTACTTAGTATCCCTAGGGATAATAATTCACTACATGTGATTAACATTGGACCAATGATGATGTCTAACATTTTCCCAACAGGCAATGCTACCAGACCCCTACAGAGGTATTTGGGGCGGATGCAGAGACTCGCTGTCCCAAGTGCCTGATGCGTGCTCTTGTGTTGGCGATTGTGATACTTCAGACAAATACATCCATCAGCTGAAAGAGGTACATTTCTTCTCAATACAAACTCAAATCCGTTTTAGGGATGGGCGTATAGCTACTATCGCCTGAGCACCTAAATAAAAACCTTTTCTCGAGGGAACTGCACTCAAATTAACTAAACGTATTTTAATCCAATCATTTAGCCTACATAGGCTTAGCATCTAAAGAAGTAAACCATTAACCATTTGATCAATTCAAATGCTCGTAGATTCTGAAATACAACTATCTGGATTTTGAAAATCAAACGCCAAACTGAAGCTACGAAGCAATAATATCTACAGACGATAGACTTAAACAATGGATTTTCATCCTGGAATATAATTTTCAGGAAGCGACACTTTTACAATTTTTCTGTCTACAAATAGGTACTTAATAATAGAAAAATCTTAGCTTCTAGAGAATTCAGTACCAGCTGGAAAAGTAGCTGCACTTTTTGTAGAATCGATTCAAGGAGTGAATGGAGGTGTGCAGTTTCCAAAAGGATATGTCAGGAAAGCCAGGGAACTAATACGGAAATATGGTGGACTTTATGTTGCCGATGAGGTACTTGTTGTCTTTTTTTCTTTACATCTAACATTCTATCGATTCATCAATCTACTTTACATACATTGCGCAAAGTGACACTAAGGCTACGTTCGCACTGCGAAAAACATACGTGCGATTTTTTTTCGTAATTCTGTAGTTACTAGAAGTCATATAGAGGAAAACGCACATACGCAAAATCAAACCATAGTTTTATTCAAAACAAAGTTCATGCGGTGTGGTAAGAATATTCGAGCGAATATTTTGTGCTGTATGGAGCTGTATAACGCTCACCGCTTTCGCACTGTCGCAGTGCGGAGTAGGTAGGTGAAATCCGTACGCGAAATATAAACCGCGCGAATGTTTTTCGCAGTGCGATAGTAGCCTAAGGATTTCTCAGGATTTCTGGCAGAGATATGAGAACCCATAGTGTTGAAATGACGCCTCCGAACTGGAAAGCGCAGCGTTTGCTGACCCCCACAAGTTGTCTAGGAAAGGAAGCTAAGTAGCTAGCTGGCTTTTAGGTATAAATACCTAACTTCCAGATGTTTTTTTTCGTTGGAGGCGTCGCTGGTATCCCGGAAAATTAAAGAGTTCCCGCGGGAACCGAAAAACCTCAATCCACGCGGATGAAGTCGCCGGCATCAGCTAGTCAAATAATCAAATAAATATTATAAATGCGAAAGTTTGGATGGATGTATGGATGTATGGATGTTTGTTACTCAATCACGCTCCAACGGCTGAACGGATCTGGATGAAATTTGGCACAGAGATAGATTATAGTCTGGAATAGCACATAGGCTATTTTGTATTAAAAATAAAATAAAAACAAAACTAAATAGGCATAAAAATTAGTTCTCATTTTGGCCACCAGGTCCATTTTTCATCCAGATTCTGGAATTTTCCACCCCATTTTCATACATGATGATTCTCTAGGTGCAAACAGGTTTCGGTCGCACAGGCGATGCGTTTTGGGGATTCGAGAACCATGGTGTTGTACCAGACATAGTGACCATGGCTAAGGGGATTGGTAACGGATTTCCCCTAGCAGCGGTGGTGACTACTAAGGAAATAGCCGACGCTCACAATAAAGCTACGTATTTTAATACGTTTGGAGGAAACCCGATGGCTGCGGCGGTTGGGAAGGCAGTTTTGGAAGTAAGTTGATGCCCCGTCGCTCACGTCCGCAGGGACTACCTTCTACCTCCCTGCACGTGTCCCCTGGGTGGTGCTAAACGAGCGACGAACTGGAAGGCGAATTACGCGTTCTTTTTATAAAAACGCCTATATGAACTAAACGCCATACGATTAAATAAATAAATAAGATTGAATTTAAAAATAATTTTCGCCTGGGTAAGTATGTTTCAGGCATGTTTCAGTAATGATATTAGCGCCAAAAAGTTCATCAGATTGTTTAAAACTGGGTGATGCTCGCGACTTCGTCCGCGTTGATTAAGTTTTTTTTTAATTTTCTGGGATAAAAGGAAGCTAGTGTCCTTCCTCGGGATGCATCTCTTTACCAAATTTCATCGAAATCTAATGAAAAGATGTTTCATGAATGAAAGATGATCATTTAGGGTCTGTTTGCTGACAGACAGAAAGACAGACTGGCGGACAGACAGACACTGTCGCATTTATAATATTAATATGGATCACGGACCCTAAATAATTTCCTCAATATAGTAGAACTCTAGAACTCTTCATCGTTTGGTGCTAATTATTTTTCTGGATGGATAGTATCAAGCCCCTGCCAAAGCTTTGGTTTCCGAGTTTAGTTATATGTCCATGTTTTCATATCACATATTCTTGATGGTTACAGGTCATAGAAGAAGAGAAACTGCAGCAAAACTGCAAAGAAACCGGCAAATACTTCATAGAACAGCTAATGGCATTACAAAAGGTCCATCCCATGATTGGAGATGTGCGTGGCAAAGGCCTTATGCTCGCCCTAGAGCTGGTAGAGCCTGGAACTAAGAGTCCTATAAAGAAGGGTGACTTTGTTGATATTATGGAGATGATCAAAGATTCCGGAGCTCTTATTGGCGCAGGGGGACGGTGGGGCAATGTGAGATGATGAAATTATACCTATTAGTTATCTAGTTTTAAGTAGGTACTTACTTATTACGTAAAAAAAATAAACCTTTAAGTAATGAACGACGACCTAGATGAGTAGAAGTTCTAGGACGAGATTAAGGCTAAAAATATTTTTTTGGGAACTTAGTAGATTTTTTTTTGTCATTGAACTGGTGGTTATGGAATAGTTTCACACATGAAACCAGTTTAAAATCAATTTAAGAAGATTATTTTAAAATCATAACAAATCCAATCCAGTGCTTCTTTGAGAGAGGAGCTCTGGTTTGGATTTGTAATAGTTTGCAAAGCAATAGGTACAATATCTACTGCAAAGCTTTGCCAGGTTTCCAACGAATGTTTTCATTGATTATTTCATATTCCAGGTTCTAAGAATAAAGCCACCGATGTGTATCAATAAGCAGGACGTCGATTTTGCGGTATCAGTTTTGGATCAAACGTTTAATTCGTATTCAAAAAATAAAAATAAATAGATAAAATGGTTTGGTTGGAACCTTTCTCATTAGCATTCTTGAATAAGAATGTTTTTTATACCTAAGCTAAGACTTAATATAAATCCCTAAAAATAAATAAATCATGTTTTGTTTTACTTAGAAAAAAAAATGTGGTGCACACCTATCCTTCACACATTCGAGTCAAAAACTTAATTCAACAAGATATAGGTATAATTATTCATCATCATCATCGTCTGAATCTTTGCTTTGGTTTGGTGGAAGGCTTCGGCCGTGGCTAGTTAGCACCCGTCCGAGAAAAACGTGCCACCAAGCGATTAAATAGGTAGGGTTCAATAAAACAGCCATAGCCATTACCCCTACACCTAACCCACTACCAACTAGACTGCATCATCATCAGCAATTAAACTATATTCTATTCTATTCTACTCTATCTCTTACCTCCAGGTCGATTGTTATTTGATAAACTTGTAGCGGATTTTTAAAATATCTACGAAAAGTTAGAGGTGCATTATTGTTATACCTTAGCTATTATATCTTTTGGTGCGTGTCCAAGTTTTAAACCCTGGATCCCTGAATTGGTTGTCGGATTATTTGGATCAACTAACTTATTCTTATTACTATCATGAGTAAAAAATAAAAGCCTATTTATATTACTAGTATGGCGCGTGGCTGCGCGGCCCGCTAAAGCGGACCGCGTATAGGGGCGCGTGGTCCACTGTCTACTTACTCGCTGTCCTACTATCCTGCCCCCCGATTATGTAAGAATGGCCGATCAAATCGTCAAAGTTCGGCGTCAAAGTAAAATAAACCATAACAGCATTAAATTAGAGCTTAGAATTAGAGCTCAATTTCGTGTTTCGAAACACGAAATTGAGCTCTAATTCAATGCTGTTATGGTTTATTTTACTTTGACGCCGAACTTTTACGATTTCATCGACAATTCTTACATAATCGGGCAGCTGGTTTACTGTCTACGTGTTCTGATCTGAACAACACACTGCTATGCTAGTGAGCACAGTGGAAGCGCCAGCACGCCAAGCGTCCGACGTAAAAGAAAATTCTCATAAAGGAAAAACATAAAACAAAGACCACCAACCCCCCGCCCCTCCCTTTTTGTTTGAGCAGCCCCTAAGTAGGCACCTGTCTTTAATACCCTGACCGTGCTCCTCACCCATCATCCGAACCTTCGATCATCATCTCTCTCCATATTTTTTTCTCCGAACCATTCGTCAAAATGAGATTTCTTCCATAAAAACAAATCTTGAAAAGGAACCGTAGTCTTGCATAGTTCTACACTTGTAGCCTCTTCAGTATTCGCCATACATTTTCTATGGAAAATAAATTCCGCCATCTTGAATTTTTTTTCCAGTTCATCAAGTAGACCTTCATGTTCTGATCATCTTTTGCCAAGAAACCACTCTTCCATCTTTTATACTCTCCGAGATAGACACCGACGAAATTTGTATGGCGGCCATCTTAAACACGCCATTTTGAATTTTTTTTCAGCTCACTGTCAATTGGATGAAGTTTCGAGTGACATTTGGTCGACCACCCCCCACCTATCTTCAATACCCTTTTCTATGGAAAAATAAATTCCGCCATCTTGAATTTTTTTCCTGTTCACCAAGTAGACCTTCATGTCCTGATCATCTTTTGCCAAGAAACCACTCTTCCATCTCTGATACTCTCCGAGATAGACACCGACGAAATTTGTATGGCGGCCATCTTAAATCCGCCATTTTGAATTTTTTTTTCACTCACTGTCAATCGGATGAAGTTTCGAGTGACATTTGGTCGAGCACCCCCCACCTATCTTCGATACCCTGGCTGGTGCTCTTCATCCGTCTTCGAAATCCTCAACCATCAGCTCTCTCTGTATTTTTCCTCTTAATGAATTTTTGTCTTCTATACGAAACGATGAGTGAAAAAAAAAATGTTCATACAAAATTTTACAGGAGAGGTGATCAATGAGTCAGTCAGCACGAGCAGCTATATATATATTAATAATGTGCGACTGTGTACATAAAGCTTTACAGGGCGATGTCTGTGATTTTTATTTTGACACTTGTCAAAAAAAATGTCAGTGAAATTGACAGGTCGCGGATTTTTCTGTGTTTTCTAACCTCAAACTTTGTTTTCAAAAATTCATAATAAAAGTAAAAAGTTTAAAACTTATTATAGGTATTTTGAGGTAATATTTCGTGATCTACAAATTCTAGTCTAGCTAAGAAAAGTCATATTTAAAAGCATAACATGGTTTTTAAGTGCCAAGAGGACAGCTTCCTAAAGGAGGTAAATATCATGGAATTTTCTGAATACTTAAAATCATAAATAATACAGCTTTTTGTGTTATTAAAAAGATTAAAGGAATGAATTTAAAGATTAAACAACATTTTCTTGTTGGTCGTAATGTGAACATGCAATGATATTTAAATAATATGATATTAAAAATCTTTTTTTAAGTTCACATCAAAAGTAGTAAAATGTGAGGAAACCAAAGAACCAATCGTGGAGTATGGGAAGGTGTCAAAGTTTGAAGGCTATCAAGTGACACTGGAGAACACTATCCTCTTCCCCGCAGGCGGTGGTCAGGTAATATTGTTTTCTTTTCTGTTAAATAATCATAAATGTCGAAGGACTGATCGCCGATAGAGAAAAGAAAGAAAAAAAAAAGCATAAATAATAATAGTAAACATAATAAATGGGAAAGAATGTCTACACTTATTTCTGTCACCTTTTCATGATCCATTTGTTTAACCAATATCCATACTAATATTATAAATGGGAAAGTGTGTCTGTCTGCTACGCTGTCACGGCCCATCTGTTAAACCGATTTCGATGAAATTTGGTACAGGGATAGGTTGTGTCCCGGGGAAGGACATAGGCTACTTTATCCCTGATTTTTTCTAACTTAATACACATTGTAATTTTCGTAAGGATCTCTAATTTTTTTTGGAAATAAAATTCGTAAGGATCTCTAATTTTACTCGCTGATAATGTAGCTTTCTATAAGTGAAAGAACTTTTAAAATCGGTTGAGTAATTTTTGAAATTATCCATTACAAACAAACATACAATCAAACAAATCTTTCCTCTTTGTAATATTAGTATTTCTTTGGCATAAATAGATCTTTTCACTGATCTTATCATCCTTGCCCCCAGCCTCACGACATCGGCTGGCTGAACGACACAGAGGTGCTGCAGGTGCTCCGCAAAGGGGATGAGGCTGTCCACTTCACACGAGAGCCGCTGGCGGTGGGCACTAAAGTGGCGCAGAGGATCCACTGGGGGCGGCGGTTTGATCACATGCAGCAGCATTCAGGTAGGTTAGTGCTCATCACAGATAATAATAATATACATAATATTTTCATTTTAAAAATAACATACAGTTATATAATAAAGTGAGTTACGTGTGGCAGCCCTACGAAGATGTGGCAGCCCTACGAAGATCGCCGACGTTGCAAACCCTACCAACACGTAATTTTGTTTATTAGGGTCAAGCCGACGCATCATTATTAATTAAGATCTAGATTAAATTATTCTATTCCTAACATCGGGTAGAGTCACCATTTTCCTAGTAATAATTATAGTTTTGTAACTAATTAAATAAGTAGTAAAATAAATCCTTTTTTTTAAATCCTCCAAGTGCCACTAACGTATTTGGCGCAGTTTTGAGGATCTTCGCGGGAAGACTTGTGTTCCCGGGGGCTATCAAGTCCCGAAGTCGAAGAGAACCTACGGACCTGTGGCACATCAGGAGGAGAATCAAGAAATCGATTCCGAAGAAAAGGAGCCATGCGGTATATGTGAGTACACTAGAATATTTCTCGTGTTGCTCTCCTTATCCTTAAGTACCTGTAAATTCCTCAAGATTTACCACCCAAGAGCCTCTAGTTCTCGCGAGCCTGAATTCAGACAGGCCCGACGACAAATAGTAGATAATAATAGATATTTAGACTTAGAAAGTAATTTAGGTTTAGACCAGTTATTCGAGATGGCCCAAGCCCAGCCAGACACAATTTTTAAGGCACTTCGCCTTGTCCCAGATTTTGATGGTAACCCTAACATATTGACACGGTTTATAAAAATATGCGATCAGCTTGTTGCGCAATACGTAAGCACGGCACCGGGTAATGAGTTCGCTAACTCGTGTGTAATTAATGGTATTTTAAATAAAATCACAGGCACCGCGGCCTGTACCATCAACTCAAATGGAATACCAGATACACCCCGAAACAACCAGACTAACGGACAAACACTACAGCCTATGAGTGGAGTCCAAAGATTCAATACCCGACCATTACCTCCTATTAATGCCCCAACAGGTTATAATTGGAATAGGTCCGGGAACCCTCCAGCTGGTAATAATTTCAAACCGCGCGAAATGCACGTAAATGAATGTATGCCATATGACGGATCATATTACGATGACTACAATACTTACTACGAGCCCGAGTACGATTACACTTACAATAATGACTATAGTATAACGTAGAGGATTTAATGCAAGAATTAATTAGAATAGAAAATAGTTTAGCATTCGTACGCGCATCGAGCACGCACCACTCTATGATAGATATAGATGTATTAAGTTCAATGATTAGTAAGCTTCAAAGTATTTACGGAGTAGATCAAATATTAAAATTATAACTAAGGGATTATTACGATATCATAAAACCAGCGTCGTACTTCGTATTTAATTTCCCAATCTTGTCTAAGGATATATTTAACTTATATAGGCTATCGATAGTTCCTAACAAAAATGCTCAGGCTCTCATCCCGTCCTATCCCTTCATAGCAACTAACGAGGAATCATTCGTGTACATAGAGACAGAATGTCCGAAGTTTAACAACTGGTTCCTATGCGAAAAAGGGATCGACCATCAAATCCGCACTAAATCAGACTACATCCACGAACTGATCGTCAAGCAAACTCTACGGGAATCCTGTCAACTTGCAACCATCAATCTAGCGGATGAAGCAATGGAGAAGCTAGACGATAGACACTACATTCTGTCATTCCCCAAGACCACAAGAGTACAGCTTTCCTGCGACCAGCAAGACCACACTCCACTCCAGGGAAGCTACTTCGCTACAATCCCGGTCGGATGTCGCCTGAAGTCCGAGGACCTTACCATAGTCAACGACCACGACGAAATCAAGGGCCAGGGTTTAAAACTATCTAAGATACCCTACGACGTCGGAAAACAGGCTATCACATCACCACGCTTCAATTTAAGCTCCATCAACCTTCAAGATCTTCATAATATTCAAGAGAAAATCATGGTTCAAGCCCCTCTCAGAATCGAACAAGTACAGTCAAGCACCCTTTATCACACTACCATACCCTTCTACATAATACTATCGGGTATATGCATTCTTCTCATCCTCCGGTTACTTCAAAGGTTCCTGAAGAAGCCTGGCAGGGAGACGAGAAAACCAACTACAGACAACGCCGAGAAAACCGCCGAGTTGGAAGACGTCCCGGCAACATTTTCGCTGAAAGTCCTCAAATAGTTGCCGTTCTGAGGGTGGAGGAGTTACGTGTGGCAGCCCTACGAAGATGTGGCAGCCCTACGAAGATCGCCGACGTTGCAAACCCTACCAACACGTAATTTTGTTTATTAGGGTCAAGCCGACGCATCATTATTAATTAAGATCTAGATTAAATTATTCTATTCCTAACATCGGGTAGAGTCACCATTTTCCTAGTAATAATTATAGTTTTGTAACTAATTAAATAAGTAGTAAAATAAATCCTTTTTTTTAAATCCTCCAAGTGCCACTAACGTATTTAGTGCTTATGAATCATCGCTTGAATGTACCACTGGTTCAGAATGCCATTCCTACCAAGAAGAACCAGCAAGAAAATCGGTGGTTGCTCATTTGAAAAAATGAATCAACAATTACATCAATGTGTACATACATAAGTAACGGCAGTCCTGAGCATTGCTGGAGCGAGTCAAATCTATGCTCTTTTATCATTTACTTTGTTACTATAGTAAGTTTGTATCTTTGTATTAATAGTGAAAGTAAAGAGCAAAATGGTGCAGTTAATTTAAAAAAAAATTGTTGGATATCCCTAGATGAAATAGCAATAATGCTATAACTTTATTCTTTACTTGTCTGATGCTAACAGGTTTCTGGTGTCTGTTTACTGCCACATTATACGACTTAGTACCTTCAAGGCAAGAGTAAATAGGAATTTTCAAGACCTTATCATTGCTTTTGATGAAAATTCACATCAGTAAATTGACAGATTATACAAGACATACAGAAACATTTATACAAGAATTTTATTTGCTGTAGTGTGCTAACAGAAAACATTAAAAAACTAATCTGATATTTCCAGGTCAACATTTGCTATCAGCAATTCTGGAAAAGGAACACAATTTGCCCACAACGAGTTGGTGGTTGGGCGCGGAAGAGTGTTATGTGGAGCTTGAGTCCACTAGTGTTGGAGACAGCGTCGTAAGAGCGGCGGAGGAGAGATGCAATGAGCTGATACGCAGAGCCATACCTGTCACTGTCAAGTTGTGTAGAGCCAGTGATCCTGATCTAGATGAGGTTATTAATTACCATAATATATTATTTGTGATAGTTATATTATCGTCTAGCTGATGCCCGCGACTTCGTCCGCGTGGATTGAGATTTTTTGGTTCCCGCGGGAACTCTTTAATTTTCCGGGATAAAAAGTAGCCTATGTGCTATTCCAGACTGTAATCTATCTCTGTGCCAAATTTCATCTAGATCCGTTCAGCCGTTCGGGCGTGATTGAGTAACAAACATCCATACATCCATCCAAACTTTCGCATTTATAATATTTATTTGATTACTAGCTTTAGCCCGCAGCTTCGCTTACGTTAAGTTCGAATTTTCATACAAATTTCAAACACCGATTTTACCTTAGGGGTGAAATTTTGAAAAATCCGTCCCAAGTGAGTGCCTATGTCACAAAATAAACTTACTGTCAAAATTTCATGTTTCTAACCCCAGCGGTTTAGATTCTGCGTTGATAGACCAGTCAGTCAGTCAGGACAAACTATGAAGGAACTTGAAATTTAATTTGCTATAATCCGCAACAATAGGCAAATATATGTGGTACAGTGTATCTTGCACTTGCAGCTTGCAATATTCACCACACCACATAAATCTTACAAATTATTCTCAATGAAGATTGAAATTTTTACCGCATATATTTGCCTACTGTTGCGGATTATAGCAAATTAAATTTCTAGTTCCTTCATAATCATGGACAAAGTAACGCCTGCTTTATGCCTTTATATGTATAGATAAACAGTTTAGCAGGCTAAGATGCTTCTTTCCACCTTAGTACAAACAGTATTTAAACAGCAGTATGAATAGCATTTTTGTTTGTTCCAGGCCCACACTCGGGGTCTCCCCAAAGACTGCATGGACACAATCCGCGTGGTCGTCATCGGTGATGTTGACGAGAACATGTGCTGCGGGACACACGTGGATAATTTGAGGTAATAAAATACATCCATCAAATATCAAATAAATATTATAAACTAGCTGATGCCCGCGACTTCGTCCGCGTGGTTTAAGTTTTTTTGATTCCCTCTGGAACTACTTAATTTTCCGGGATAAAAGTAGCCTATGTCACTCTCCAGGTCCTCAACTATACCCATGCCAAAAATCACGTCGATCCGTTGCTCCGTTGCGGCGTGATTGAAGGACAAACCAACAAACAAACACACTTTCGCATCAAATATATAAATATTATAAATGCGAAAGATTGGACGGATGTATGGATGTATGGATGGATGTTTGTTACTCAATCACGCCCGAACAGCTGAACGTATCTGGACGAATTTTGGCACAGATATAGATTATCGTCTGGAATAACACATAGGCTACATTTTATCTCGGAAAACTAAGGAGTTCCAGCTGGAGCCAAAAACCTCAATTCACGCGGACGAAGTCGCGGGCTACAGCTAGTCTATCCATCCATCCAAACTTTCGCATTTTAAATATTCGTATAGAAGTATAGATAATATTAGTATAGATAATTTTGGTATTTGAAGTGATGAGGTGATTTAATAATCAAACTTGTTTTCAGTCAACTTCAAACAATAAAGTTACTGGGAACAGAACCCGGGAAGAAAGGAAAGACCAACCTAAAGTTCCTAGTGGGCAACCGAGTCACCAGTATGTTGCAGCGAATGTTGGACAGAGAGAAAGCGCTCACTGCGCTCTTGAAGTAAGCTTTACATTTTACTTTAACTCTTTTTTTTATCCATTTGACTGCGATGGTGCGATGATGGTAAGTGATGATGCTGTCTAAGATGGTAGCGGGTACTACCAATCGGTTTCTACATAGCATCGTACTAGAACGCTACATCAAGCGATGTAGCGTTCTAGTACGTCTAGGCGGCACGTCTTTGTCGGTAGGGTGGTAACTAGCACCAGCCGAAGCCTCCCACCAGGCCAGATCAGGGAAAATTCAGAAATTATAAATTACCAAATTGACCCTACCGGAGATCGAACCTGTGACCTCCGCACGTCCTTAAACTCAAACACAAATATTCCCAGTCAACTTGTAGTGGAATAAAAAAATAGCATCAAATAGATCGACAATTATCAAATAGATCAATAATTTAAAAAAAACCATAATAGAACACTTGTTGAGTCTGGGCTATTAAGAAATTCATCAATTGTAATTGATAAATTTGTATGGCAGAAACCCAACTTACACTATTGTATTTATTTTACATACATACGTATTGTAATATTTTGTTTAAAAAAAATTTAAAAAAAGAGCAACTGCTGAGTTTCTTGCCGGCTCTTCTCAGCAGAATCTTCTTTCCGAACCGGTGGTAGAGTCAAAACATGACGTAACATAAGAGACACCTGTAAGTATGTCCTACATGTTATAAATAAATAAATTGAAATTGAAATTATTTCAGGAATGAACCATCGAAGCACGAGGAACTAGTCTCAAAACTGCAAAAAAACCTAAAAATCACCAACAAAAACCTCCAAAACGTCCTGTCGGAGTTGGCTGAACATGAAATTGAGAAAGTCAAGAGTGCCGACCCTAAACCGAAATACCTGTTTATGTACAAGAAGGAGGCCACCACTGAATTTAACCGAGCTATTTGTAAGGGTTTGGAGAGAGAAGGGTTGTTTATGTTTTTGGTGTCGGAGGACGCTGACAAACCGAAAGAAGGACAGATTATAATACAAGGGCCGGAAGAGCATTGCAATGCTTTAGGACAACAGTAAGTATTATACTTAATATTAGATACTAGATGACATCTAGAACTCCATAATTTTCCGGGATAAAAAGTAGCCTATATCCTTCCCCGGAATACAACCTACCCCTGTAACAAATTTCATCAAAATCGGTAGAACAGATGGGCCGTGAAAGCGTAGCAGACAGACTGACGGACAGACAGACACACTTTCGCATTTATAATATTAGTATGGAACTATAGATTCCTATCGCAACTATCCTTCCTATCGACACCTATCGCAATATTAAAAACAGGACTCGATAAAGCGTACTCTCGCGTCAAGGGCGACACTAGTCTGGGAGCGTGCGGGTTATGAAGCGCCGGTCGGGCGCGGGGCGCACCCCGCACCCGCCCGCTACTTCAGCCCCCCATTCCTCAGAGCTCGCGTGCGGACTATACCTTTGTATAGTTGGCGCCAATCAAACAGTCGTCTCTGAGCTGTGATGCGAGTGCTTGTTTGCGTAGCTCTCATACAAACTGTCGAAGTCCATTCTATACTACACGCAAAAATATGTTATTGAATACTCGTCTTGCGGTCAACTTCAGACACGACTATTTAATTGGCGCCGGCTACAACAAACTTCAAAATCGGTTAAAAAGATGGGCCGTGAAAGCGCAGCAAACAAACCGACTGACAGTTAAACGGACAGACAGACACACTTTCGCATGTATAATATAATAGTTAGTATAAAAGTATGGATTTGAGTGGTCATGACCGAAAAATTAGAGGAACAAACCCTGGACCTTTATAGTATGGCCGAAGTCTTAAACACTAGTCTATGGTCTATCACTGCATTGATTTGACTTTTTCTTTTTTCAGAATAACGGAACTTTTAAAAGGCAAAGGTGCATTTAAGAACGGCAAGTTTCAAGGCAAAGCGGGTGATTTGGGCGGTCTCAATAAATGCAAGAAGCTGGTAGAAGATTATTTTAATTCACAATAAAAACTAATACAAATAACACCTTGTTTTATTTTACATACTTTACAATAGTATAAATATTTTATTAAATAATAAATTATTACATAAGGTAATAACTAAATGCATATATTTCATGTAATAAATAACATTTTCCCTTAAAATAATGGTAATGGTTAACAAAAAAAAACATTTTTAATATGGAATACAGCCTGAAACACAGCCTACAATAACAATGCCTTTTTTTTAAACTCAAATTCATCCATACATCTACATCTGTGCTTGTAAGTTCTAGAAATTGTGTGTTTCAGGCTTGTAAAGTATTTTGAAAATTAAACTAAACAATTTATTCCATCCATACATTTTAAATAATTACACTTGGATCTACATACATAGAATTAACTATAACAAAAATTGTTGACCAAACCAAAATATGAAATGCAGCCTTTACAGTTTGTATAACTAAGACCTTATTTGATAAAAATTACCAGCAAAATAATTCACATGTATTTAAGTTTGTTTACACATAGTAATAACTTATAATGAATTTCATTTGCTACCTATCTCTGTACCAAATTCTGTTTAGCAGATCATACTAATATTATAAATGCGAAAATGTGTTTGTTTGTTGGTTTGTCCTTCAATCACGCCGCAACGGAGCAACAGATCGACGTGATTTTTGGCATGGGTATAGTTGAAGACCTGCCGAGCGATCGCGTAACTTCTGCATCAATCATTGATACATCGCAATCACCTCTGATTGGTTAACACTCTTCCACTATTGGACATAATCCAATGACGCAGCAAGAATGCCATAAATTCAGCCAATTACAACAATTGATACTGTAACAATGATTGATGCAGAAGTTACGCGATCGCTCGGCTGGAGAGTGACATAGGCTGCTTTTTATCCCGGAAAATTAAGGAAAACTTTAAAAAACCATCTTCGCATTATTGCCTTTCTAATGAAACTGGTTTGGGGCACATCGGTTGGATTGTTTCATAGTATATAACGGACAAAGGTAGAAACAATTTTTGTGTTATAATATACAGATAAGTATAGATAAAATGAATGTGATCGCTTCAATCTGTTGGCAATTTCTATACAACAGTAGTCTACAAATACTTCAGTCGGAATCCTTTTCCTTGTCGATGGAATTTGAAGCATCAATGCTGGCGATGAGTTTCTCTATGCCCAAGTTGTTCCAGTCCTGAGTCGAGTCGTCCAAATAGTTGTCAAAGTCCACAAGGTCCTTATGAACTTTTCTCTGCAGCAAATGTGACACTGTCTCCAGTACATATTGAGACTCTGGAAAAAATATTGAAATGCTCATGACCTAAGAGACCATGTCCAGCAGTGGATGTGTATTGAAGACAACTCTATGACAACACTCACTCAATACAATACTACTGGTTGGCTCCTGAACTATGACCTTGCCACATATATGATCAGACTGGCTGATCTTTCAATAACCAGCCTTTGAGGTTTCCGGAAAACTATCAAAATTTCAAGTTCCTTACATTTTGATAGTTTTCCAGGAAACCCACCTGGAAAGTGTTTTTAGTTCCCGCAGGAATTCTTAAATTTCCAGGATAAAAAATAGCTGTGTGTTATTCCAGTCTATAATCTATCTCTGTGCTAAATTTCATCCAGATCCATTCAGCCATCCCGGCATGTGGAGTAAAATCATCATCAAACATCCATCCAATCAAAATTTTGCATTTATTATATTAGTATAGATGGTGAAGCAGAGGTACTTGTGTATGCAGAATTTGAACATAGTGTGAAATTTGAAAAAATATAAAGGTATTCATGTTTTAGGAATTGATACAAAAAATCCAATATTTAGGCCACTTACGGAATAGAACTTTGTTAGCATCTTTGGGCTTCCATTTCCCTTCACTGTACTTGTGTATCTTGATAGCCGGCGTGTCTAAGTGCAGCATCATCCTTTTATTGTCAACCTGAAATTTTTAAAGGCTAAGAGTTAAGTCCAACAGATTGTGTGTGATGGTACATAATATCATCTGTTACTGCCCTGCACTGATGCACAAAGGTAGCCTTCACCTTGGGAAGCACCTAGTACACCCGGAGGAGGCTAATACTATCCCAGCCAAAAAGTTGCTGCCGTTCTTGACGGTAAGTCTAAGTTCAAGTTCAAAGTATTTTTATTTAAAATTAGTACCTACAGTACACAGTAGTTTTTATATAGTTATATTGTAAACTTGATGGATTTTATAAGATTTATGATGATTTCTACCTGTAATAATGATTAGAACAAGAATTTATTTTTTGCATGCCAATACACAGCAGATTGTAGTTCTCACTAATATTAACAATATAACACAAATGTACCTACACAATCTATGCGAATTAATGATTCGATTGATGCTTGTTCTTAACAAAATAAGGCCCCATCAATCTAAGTGTTGCAGAAATTTAACGAGGTATCAAAGGTAGGTCTTATGTATGAAATCCTATAAAAAAAATCTTACCACTATAAACACAGCTGATGGAAAATATTCAACAATCTTCTCGGCAATCTTCTGTCCTGGACACTTTTCCACTGTGTTGTCCCTGAAGTTCTCACAGGCTGCGTAGTAACCTGCTATCACTCTGTTGTCTGATTGGGCCTGTAATTCTATCTGTGAATAGGAATTACTTCATTAACATGCTTGATTGCAGCAATTTTGTGTGTATTACTTTAGGTGTATTTTTAAAATGTTTGGAACTTATGGCACTTTTACAATAGTTTAGTGACCAAATGTGTCAGCCTTATTTGGTTTTTGGCCCACAGCAAATTTCTGTTCATATAAATGGGCCAAACGAATTAGTTTACATTAATAGATGACCGAAAACCAACCTAATGTAAACGAGCCATCATTGAAAGTAGTTAATGAAGCCAATTCTGTTGTTCACCTCTCTAAGCTAAACTAAAAGGCTCTATTTTTATTTCTATCCCTTTCAGAATACTTCTAGCGGAAAGGGGCAGCATTAGATTTAGAGCTGTCATTTTAGTTTATTTTAGATATAATGTGTTAAACCGAATTGGTCACCCTAAAATTGGTTAAACGGAAGGCCGTACACGAAAGTGTACAACTGAAATGAACTATGGCTAGAATGCCCAGCATCTTATTCATATTATTAATATTTTGAAAACCTACCTGAGTCAAAGCGATTTCCGCCATAGGAGTCACGTAATGGCTATGATGAAACAACGGTATGGAGTCCACGATATCCAGATCCTGGTTTTTATTGCCAGATTTGAGTTTGGACCCATCCGCAAGCAATACTCCATTCACCGCACAATGTGGGTATTTTGCAGCGTGTAGTATAATTTTGGCGTATGCCGACGTTTCTAAGGATACTTCACCCATTATTATGCACTTTCTAACTTTTGATAATGGTGTAAAATATGAATTTATTGCTTATTTTTTGTTATTTTGTGAAACACGAAATCTGTGCACGAAATCTTGGCTGTGTTCCGAAATGCACTGCGAGCACTGTAAGGTGTGACGTCACTTTAGTACACTGCGAAGCCGTTCCTTTATAGTTAGGTATACTGGGTACTGCTTAAAACGGAACGCTGTCAGCACTGAGACAAACACTGAGAGCACCTTACCTCGAAAACGCCAGTGCTCACAGTACAAAGATGGCGTCGATTAATGACGTCATATATTTCCCTAGGATACTGCAGCAGTTTACTGTCAGTTATAACGGAACGAATTTCTCCACAGTAAGAGCACTGAACAGTGCTCGCAGTCTATAACGGAACACAGCCCTTGCTTTTTTATTTGATTTGTCAAACTCAACATGACATGTGTCAATGTAATCTGTCAATAAACCATAGAATTAGGAATTACGAAAGTGATAAACCCACTGATAAGCAGACACAACGTGTGTGTTCCGTTATAAGCACTGCGAGCACTGGCAGTGCTCTTTACTGGGGACTTTCATTGCTCTCAGTGTATTTCGGAACGCACCCAACATAAATTTCACACCCACATAGACAAGTGTATGCGAATCAGTGTGACTTAGTGTGACCGTGTCCCTGCAAGCAAAAATGTGTATGTATTAATTTGCTGCAACACTGTGCTACACCAACGCACACATTGACAAAAATTCAATGCGTATTGCGTGGCAGTCATTAAAAGACATCTAATGGCGTTTGTTTACATTGTGTTGTCTTGGGTGTCATAAGTTTTTTGTGAAATTTGGAGATTTATATGAATATTTACTGAAATAAAATGGTCAAGTGTTGTGTCCCCCTGTGTTACAACGCTTCGTACAGGAAAACCCCAGAAGTAACGTTCCATCGGTAAGTAAAATTCATGCTATCATGTAGCTTTGGAATGTTTTCGTATCGCATCGTATCAAGGCTAAGATATCTAATATTTTATAGTTGTTATGACGAAATATGTAGCCATGCATATATTAAAACTATAATATTATGGTTTTCTGTAGAAATACATGCTTTAAGTTGTTGAATAATCTTTTTTGACATTTTGAGAACTTTAACAAATTACAGGGCCGGACTCGACGACTCTTTTATTTTAAGTACCTATATAACTTCGACTTTTAATTTCAGGTTTCCAAAGGATGAATACCTGAGAGACCTATGCATAAAAATATTAATAGAAAAGACTGGCAGACCAACTCATGGAGTGCTATATGCTCCAAGCATTTTACAAATAATCTAAGAACGTAATATATTCCGTACAATTCTATCTCCTGGTGCAATACCGACCATTTTCAAAGAAAAGTTAGTTGAGGTCTTATACTAAGTAGGTACCAATTTACCTTATCTTCCATTAGGTGGATGAATTTCATTAATTTTTATTGAAAACCTCAATACAGATTCTAAAGCACTAATTGTAAAGTTTATTTGAATAAAAAACATGTGAGTTTAAAACACCTGTTGTAATTTTCTATTTAATCTCTTTTTGGAATAACGATTCGATTCGATTGTTTAACAACATTTATTTGGCTTACTGCCAAGAAATTATTGTCAATAGGAACTTTGAGCTAAAATCTGGCGGTATTTACACGATATCCATTGGTACTGTTCTTCTAAATAATATCCCCATCATCTGCACGTCGACGCAGAGCGAGAACGACGCGAGAACCACTGGCCATGATACTGACGGAGTCCTCAGGATTTGAGTTGTAACAGGAACTATAACTCCGCGCGCGACGGTGACGATATCACACGCAGCGCGGAGCTCACATCTATATTCACCACATTGACTAGGGTCCCGCACGTGGTGATGATTACCATTACTAGTGTTACTATATTGCAGTTGTGATCGCTTGTGATGAGGAAATTATAAAAGTACCAATAATAATTATTTTTAAAATCCTTACAAATTATAGCTTCCAAATGATAGGTGTCTTTAGGTCAATTTTTTTCACGCAACCTAACCCTACATATTGATATAATGTTTTATGCAGCAACAAGGTTCGGCCCTGAGTTTTGTGTATGTGTGCGTAATGTTTTCGTGTGTTTGTAATTGCCACGCTATTTTGTACGTTATCTTGCCTCTGCTTCTCTTTATAACTCTGTGGATAAACCATATTACCTTTGCTTAGGCTCTGCCCATAACGCCATTTTTATGTGACCGGAAGCTTCATTTGATATTTCATATCCTGTGTTCATATCCTATAATGCGAGCACTAGGGCTGGAGTATCGATACTTAAATAATCGATACTTAGTATAAAATTACAACACAAATATACATAATAAATAATTGACCGAGCGAAGCGAAGGTCTCTGAGTCTACTTGGGTGAATTGGCACTTGTCCGTCCGTCCGTCCGTCCGTCCGTCCGTCCGTCCGTCTGTCAGAGCCTTATAACTTCTGAATTGCTGAACATAATTACTTCAAATTTAAATATAATATGTAAACCGATGGCCTCCCGCCGAATATGGCTTAAAACGTTATAAAAATCTTTATTTCAGGGGGGCTCTCATAGAAGCGAATGCGAAGTAAAATATTTTTTATAGCGTTACATAGGGTTGCGGTATATCATTTTAAAGATAATTAGGAATAGAGTCCAAAAATATTTTTTTTTTAATTTTTCCCCTAAAATTGACGAAATGGGGGGCTTTCAAAGTGGCGATTTTCTAACGTCCAAAGTTGACCTCAGAACTCTCAATTTTCTGAACTCTCAAGCCTGAAACTTGATCAATTATTTGAATTATATCCTGTACTTGAACAACAAATACTAAAATTAGATAAATATTATAAGGAAACAAAATTATTTAATTTTTAATGATGATGATATTTTTAACAGAACTTCACAATGATGTCAATAGATGGCGCTCTGTGATACCGCGAGGTCTCAGTTCGGGGCGAACCACTAGTTACTTACTTACTCAACATTATGCAAACGGAATTACGACTTACAATGAACCATAGAATTAGGACTGTGCATGCACAGGTGATGGACTTTGAAAACAATAATCCCCAGAACACAGAAGATCAAAACCATAGAAAACAATCGAGTTAAAATAGTTTGTGTCACCTATTTGTTTTTAAAGTTTCCTGCTAAAATTTTTAAGGAACTCTCGATAGAAACTCCATAAAAAGCACGAAACTATAAGTAGATAGAATTTGAGGTTATAACTGCTTAGCCTTTAAAAGCTCGCCATTAACGATAAGCACAGACGATAAGTCATTTGACTTATGTATGTCGAGAGGATGCTCGCCAATATTTTTACCCACTCACAGCATTAGTCTAAATGACTTCAATCCCTTTTCAATCCTCGATCGACGGGGCCGGGGCTTCCGTGGGTTAGCGTCCTAGAAAAGATTTTACTCATTGATTTCACAATCACAATCATAATATTTTGGCTAAACTTATTAACTTATTATGAACTAGCTGATGCCCGCGACTTCGTCCGCGTGGATTGAGGTTTTTCGGTTCCCGCGGGAACTCTTTAATTTTCCGGGATAAAAAGTAGCCTATGTGCTATTCCAGACTATAATCTATCTCTGTGCCAAATTTCATCCAGATCCGTTCATCCGTTGGAGCTTGATTGAGTAGGTAACAAACATACATCCATACAGCCATCCATCCAAACTTTCGCATTTATAATATATATTTGATGTCAATGGCGAGCAATTATACTCCTATACCTATCTTTGCTTCAAGCAAATACTTAGTACCTACGCTACGCTATGTTACTTCAGAAGAGCCGTTCATCCATTCAGCTTTGCCGTAGCCTTGCCGTAGAGCAGTTGACTGTTGACGTATCTATTTGAATGCTCAAGGATTTAATATACGAACACTTTAATTATGGACCAAAAAAACGCGAACGGACATAATAAGTACTTAACTTCCCATATTCAGGATAGGACGGCTGCTACAATGGGGCTGATTACACAATCTCTAAACGAAATGTCTACTAAAATAGCAGCTTTAAATAGTAGGTACCTACATACCTAATCAAAGCTTTAAATCTAGTTCTGTCCCTTTCCAGGAGTATTATGAAAGGGTTAGCAATAAGTATTTGTAATGCTCTAATTTATTTTAGTTTAGTTTAGAGATTGTGCACTACAGAATCAGCCCCAGTGTCTATTGGATATCAGACAACCTCCCTAGCGTAGTGTTGAGCGCTGTTGTCTAAACGTGGGAGATCCTGGGTTCGATTCCCGGCAGGGTCAATTTGGGAATTTATAATTTCTGAATTTTCTCTGGTCTGGTCTGGTGGAAGGCTTCGGCCGTGGCTAATTAGCACCCTACCGGCAAAGACGTACCGCCAAGCGATTTAGCGTTCCAATACGACGCCGTGTAGAAACCGACTAGGGGTATGGGTTTAATATAACTGTCATACCCCTAAAAGGTTAGCCCGCTACCATCTTAGACTGCATCATATCTTACCATCAGGTGAGATCGCAGTCAAGGGCTTTAGGAATAAAAAAAACAGGATTATGGTAGTATCTCGTAGTCCAAGCTCCAAAGCGTAGACAAAACGGTGGGACCCCGGACCCAGAATGTTAGGTTAAGAAATCTAATCAGGGTTTCGTTAATTATATATTTTCTAAAATATTATTCCATTGAAAGAAAACGTTGCCTCAGAAATAAAACACTGAATTATTGATATTTTATTTTATTTTCATAAATAAAATTCTTATACTAAGACCTATGGCAATAAAAACACTTGAGGATTTAATTTCATTCTTAAAAACAATTCTTTAATCACGAAGATACATAATAACATAACAAAAATAAAGGAACATAACAATAACAAACATCATACATAATTTTACATAAAACAAAGTTTTATAATATTGATTTGAGAATTAACATACATCCACAGCTAGGGATAATCCAGCTCCAATGGGAAACTGCGAAATCAAAATCAGGGACACCGAATTTGTGACTTTAAACCACAGGCACTTTTACGCCAGTGTTTCGCTGCTTGTGACGCCGCGCTGGCCGTTTACGGTAAGTCATTTGACTGAAGTCCATATAGAACCAAAATATGATCGTGAGCGTGAAATCGGTAAACCAAATTTTCATAGAGTAATAAAGAGTAATATACTTGAAAATTTTGGCGAGATGCCAAACCACGGGAATTGACAGCCTTAACTAAAGTCTTACGTCGTCGTGAAATTTTCGTGAAAACCTATGGGGCCAAGTCGAGCGGACCGTGCACGTACTCTTGTAACTCTTGTTGTGTCTATCGACAACAAAAGTCATTTGAACTGATGCCGTAAGGCGCGGGACATACAGAAGTGTCGGGGCGAGTGGTGAGGTGCGCAAGATGCGCGACAGTGTCACGCCACTGGCGCGCATCTGTCGCGCATCTGTTGCCAAGTGGCGCGCAAACGGTGAGGCTGTGACGTAGCAGTGGGACGTATTTGGGGCATAGGTACTAGTGTTTGATTTCGATGCGACAACATGTCTTCTTCGTCAGATGAAGATATGCTAGCTGTGGTGGTATAAATATCCAATAAAAAATCAGTACGGAAGTAAGGTTTTTTAAAAGCAGGAAGGTACATCGTCGCGTAAACGCAGTTTAGGTTTGATAATAAAATCGGTATAAATATCGATGTTCTGCATGATTATTTCTTTTGGAATCTCGGTTTTGAGTGTAAACATACTACCTACTATTATTTTAAAAAGAAATCAAGAAAATATTCAGTCATAAATATTAAGTTTTATGTATAAATACCTAACTTCCGCATGGATTTTTTTTGGATATTTTTGTATAAGTTTTGGTACATTACTACAACCGTGCCAAGTTTCAACGGCTGAGCACTTAATGCGGGAGTCTCTATACAACGAACCGCCCCGTTTCCTAGACTATACAAGATTTATTAATTTAATTGAGAGAAAGAAAAGAAAGAAAGAAAATACCTTTATTCCACAATGGTGACACAGACAAACATTTAACATACAATTGCACATAAGAATATGTTTGCATGTGACACCACCCGGAATGGGTGCTCCTACAGCACAGGTTTGTGCCCAGCATTATACCTACAAACTAAAAAAACTAGTCTAGGTATTTTTCTACTAACTGGCGAAATCGATATTAAATTCCGTATCGTCGTGCATTTGCAATCCGGCCCTGTGCTTTTCGAGCGGTGTGCCATTGTCGAACGGGTGCGCCGTATGTCGAGGAAGCGTCGCCCCCACCATACCCGCGCCGAGCCTCTTCAGTATGCTCGGCGCCTCGCCGCTTGCATACATTTTGTATGAAATACATAGAAGCGGCGGCGACCGCTCGCTTCTCGACACACCCGTCGACCGCCCGTCGACACTTCTGTATGTCCCGCGCCTAAGTGTGCAATTTTTGTCTTTAGTCAAATGAATTATCGTCAATGGCAAGCTTTTTTCACGTTATCCGCCCTCACCTCCTCAGTATGAAGAGGTGAGGGCGGAGTTGCGTCTAACAGATACTTATAAAATATGTATGCTATATCACAATAAATGCTATTTACTATATAAACTAATCTTCAAACAAAATATTATATGTTTTATTATTTAATTTAATAAAATAATAAAGATCTTAAATCAATATTTATATAAATGGCATTATTTTTTTATTTTATTTTTATAATAAATTACAGTTTCAATACAATTTTAGAGTTTTTGAATTTCTGTGCAAATTCACCCAATTTTTGGTTATTCATTTTGGAATAAATAAATAAAAATAATATAATATCTTAATTAAGTACAACTCATATAATATTTATGTCAAATTTTTATAAAATTAAATTTCTATCTCATCACGGCACAAGGAACCACTGTACGATTTAAAATATAATAATATGTGTGATGTATTTAAAATTATATTTATTTGATAACAACTAACAATAAAGAATATACTGGTAGGTATGCTATGAATAAGTCTAGGCAATTAGGTACTCTAAGGTTCACCCGAACCACATAAATAGTATGTACTAACTACATAGTTAGTACACCAAAGTTTACTCATGCCGAAAAAACTGTCTTGAAATGCTGATGCTTATGTTTTTTTTTTAGAGTCGCGAGTTTTAAGCGTGTCGTGAAGCCTCAGAGTGTCTAGTGGGAGATTTTCTTCCCATTCGATCGCGACAACGTTAACAATAATTTGTATGGAATTGGGTATTTGACATCTATTCAAATAAATTATTTTTTAGTGATTATTAAAAAGAGGAGATCCTCTTACCCCTGTTAGTTTTATGTTAAATAACTATTTTAAACTGTCGATTAAAGTAAAAAAGTGCCTTGAACTTTGATGACGTCACTCTTCAATATTCCATACAAAATCCCATACTAAGCACAAGTTTTGACGTTTGAAAAAAAGTTGCTGATTTGACTAGTTGTCAAATACCCAAATGTCAAGCGCTTGACAGCTGGCGCTCGGTCGATAATTGCTTTTAGATGGTAGATAACGTTTTCGCGATAGTTAACGTAATAAAAAACTCCCACTCGGCCTGCAGAAGTATATCGGTTTCATACATTTATGAAGGTTAGACAGACACCACATAACACGCCAAGACACGAAATTCCACTATAGCGTGTCTTCTTATAGTAAATGCGCAATGCACGCGACTTCGTCCGGTTTTTGATTAGGTACTTCGGAAACTCTTTATTTTTACAGGAATAAATGCATGTTGCATGCTAACTTCATTTCACGGCCAATTCAGTTATTTTTTTTTATTACTGGCTTTACAGCTCTGGGTTCCAGCCAGCGTGAAGGATCCACAACCACCAAAAGTCCAAACATAGAAACTTTTTAAAATATTAAGTAGGACGCGTAGACACAGCAAGATATAATAGGACTTATGAAACCGTCAAACCGATAAGCCACTCGCAACATACAAACTTTTTTTTAAATATTAAGTAGAATGTATGAAACCGATATGTTTCTGACGGGTTAAGACACGCTCGTACATTTCTAGCTTTACCATTAGACTAATGGAAAGGGGTCACGACCCTCAGCAATGAGACAATGCGACGCAGAACCAAAACTCAAAACTTTAATACACTTTTGCAGCACAAGTCTTTCCGCAACACTCGTTCTTCACTGGAAGTCTGTAAGGTCTCATTGGTCAACGACTGTGGCATGACCACTTGCCGGCTGGTGTGCTATCGCGGCGCGAGCTGCTTGAGCGCCACCAGCTCGTCCAGCTGGGCTTTGTAGAGCTGTGTGACGTCATGCAGGTCCAGCCTCAGCTCGGTCAGTTGTTCCTCCTTCTCGCCGTACATCTGGAGTAGGGCGTCATATTGCTCCTGCAGATTCTGGAAATCAAGACATTTCATGAAATGCCTGTGAGCCTGAAGCACTATACATACATCGCTAAATCAAGACATTTCATGAAATGCCTGTGAGCCTGAAGCACTATACATACATCGCTAAATCAAGACATTTCATGAAATGCCTGTGAGCCTGAAGCACTATACATACATCGCTAAATCAAGACATTTCATGAAATGCCTGTGAGCCTGAAGCACTATACATACATCGCTAAATCAAGACATTTCATGAAATGCCTGTGAGCCTGAAGCACTATACATACATCGCTAAATCCGTCATATGTAAGCAAAGGACAGTTTCTTACACATAAATTAAGAATTGGTGGTCACTCCACTAAGTCTTGAGGTAAGATCTCATAATTTTTTTTTTATCCACTACCAGTTAGCCCTTGACTGCGATCTCACCTGATGGTAAGTGATGATGCAGTCTAAGATGGTAGCGGGCTAACCTGTTAGGGGCACGGCAGTTATATTAAAACCATACCCCTATTCGGTCTCAACACGGCATCGTACCGGAACGCTAAATCGCTTGGCGGCACGCCTTTACCGGCAGGGTGGTAACTAGCCACGGCCGAAGCCTCCCACCAGGTCAGACCAGGGAAAATTCAGAAATTATAAATTTCCAAACCCTGCCGGGTATCGAACCCGGGACCTCCGCACAAGGCAACAGCGCTCAACACTGCGCCACGGAGGTCGTCAAAAACTCATAACTAGCAAAAGGAGCCCAAATTCGATACACTTAGTTCCACGCGTCTAGGAGTTCCAGTAGTGGTCGTCGAAGTATACCTTCAGGTCGTCCTACCAAGTCCGGAAGTTAAAAAAAAAGACAAGTGCTACCCGTGCGAAGCCGGGGCGGATCGCTAGTTGTGTAATCAATAAATTGGCAGTCATAGGGACTGCCGATAGAAGTGAAAACGAATATTTATATTTTTTTTAATTAAAAAAAATATATTTATTAAAAAAAAATAGAATTATAAACCTTATAACTAAGGTATTAAAGTTTAATTACAAATGTAGTATATTTATAATTAAGACCTTTTGTCTTCGTAACAACGCGAGCATGTCGCTGTTCGCGAGCATGTCGGAGCGAGCATGTCGGTGACGGTGACGGTGACGCGAATCCACAAGTTTACCCCCTACCAAAAACTGCTCAACGCGGCTAAAGAAGTTTTCAATTCAATAAATCATACTAATATTATAAATGCGAAAGTGTGTTTGTTTATTGGTTTGTTGGTTTGTCCTTCAATCACGCCGCAACGGAGCAACGGATCGACGTGATTTTTGGCATGGGTATTATAGTTGAGGACCTGGAGAGTGACATAGGCTACTTTTTATTCCGGAAAATTAAGGAGTTCCCGCGGGAATCAAAAAAACTTTAACTACGCGGACATCAGCTAGTTAAAAATAAGTAAACTACAATTGACCTGGTAGTCGTGGAGTTTCCCCTGCAGAGTCGCGAGGCGGTCGGTCATGGCGGCGCGCTCGTCGCGCAGGGCTGCGAGCGCGGCCGCCAGCCCCCTCCGCTCGCCCTCCTTGCGCGTGAGAGCCGCCAGCGCCTCCTCCACGCCCAGCGCGGATATCCCGCCGCCCCCGCCCGCGCTGCCCGCCCCCACCACGCTCGCGCCCTCCTCCTGACACAATAAAGTACACACATGGCTAATTACTCCTAATGCTAATCTATAAATCACTAGTGGTTCGCCCCGAACTGAGACCTCGCTCACAAACGAATAAACTTTTACAGAGCGTGACACTACTATTGACTATTGTATCATTTATCTTGTATCTACGTTTTACTATAGACATCATTGTGAAGTTCTGTTAAAAATACTAAAGCTCATTAAAAATTAAATAATTTCGTTTCCTTATAATATTTATCTAATTTTAGTATTTGTTGTTCAAGTACAGGATATAATTCAAATAATTGATCAAGTTTCAGGCTCAGCCTTTCAGAAAATTGAGAGTTCTGAGGTCAACTTTGGATGTTACAAAATCTCCACTTTGAAAGTCCCCCATTTCGTCAATTTTAGGGGAAAAATTAAAAAAAAATATTTTTGGACTCTATTCCTAATTATCTTTAAAATGATATACCGCAACCTTATGTAACGCTATAAAAAATATTTTACTTCGCATTCGCTTCTATGAGAGCCCCCCTGAAATAAAGATTTTTATAACTTTATATGCCATATTCGGCGGGAGGCCATCGGTTTACATATTATATTTAAATTTGAAGTGATTACGTTCAGTAATTCAGAAGTGATAAGGCTCTGACAGACGGACGGACGGACGGACAAGTGCAAATTCACTCAAGTAGACTCAGAGACCTTCGCTTCGCTCGGTCAATAATATATATATATATATAAAATCGTTAAGACTGACTGACTGACTCAACGCACATCCTTAACCGCGTTAGAAACTTGAAAGTTTGACAGTAGGCTCCTTTTGTGATGTAGCCGCTCACTAAGGAAGAATTTTTCAAATTCCACACCTAAGGGGGTGAAAGTTTGTATGAAAGTCCGTCGTTTTTCAAGTTATATCCACGAAACTGGGTATGCGAACTACCGGTAAAAAATAAAGAAATACGTGTTTCACAGTTTTTCAAAACTCCACCCCCTAAGGGGTAAAATAGGAGTTGAAAGTTTGTATGAAAGTCCTTCATTTCACAAGTTATAGCCAAGAAACTTAGCATTGGCGCTTTTGGTTAAATATGAAGAAATATGTGTTTCACCATTTTTGAAAATTCGACACCCAAAGGGGTGAATTAGAATTAGTCCGTAGTATAACCCGTAAGGGGGTTAAAAAAGGGGTTTGAAATTTGTGTAGTCCACGCGGACGAAGTCGCGGGCATAAGCTAGTTTAAAATAAAAATGATTGATTGATTGATTGATAAAAGGCGTTACAGAGTACCTTTGACTTACCGTTTGCCAAAACGAAGTGGAGAAAGAGTCGGACGCGACAGACTGAGACGGAGACACGTCTCCCCGGGTCGACACCTGCTCCTGGAATGAGACAAATGAAAAATTAAATGATAAATCACAGGTTAACAATTTTATCAACAGGGATGATGGCTATATCAAAAATAAATTATTTCTAACTGATCAAATAAATATTATAAATGCGAAAGTTTGGATGGATGTATGGATGTATGGATGTGTGGATGTTTGTTACTCAATCACGCCCCAACGGCTGAACGGATCTGGATGAAATTTGGCACAGAGATAGATTATAGTCTGGAATAACACATAGGCTACTTTTTATCCCGGAAAATTAAGGAGTTCCTGCGGGAACCGAAAAACCTCGATCCACGCGGACGAAGTCGCGGGCATCAGCTAGTTATTAAATAGAGGGTCTTCCAAAACACCTAAAATTCACATCCTCGGTTAGTTTTAAGTTTGATAACCATTTTAAAATAAAAAAAGTGCGTTGAATTTGATGACGTCACAACTGTGAATTTCATACAACTTCCATACTACAAGTGCGTTTTTAAGTTTGATAAAGAGTTGCTGATTTGATTGAGTTGTCATCATCCCTATTTTACGGTTTTTAATCGGTTCTTACTAGCTGATGCCCGCAACTGTGTCCGCGTTGTTTAAGTTGTTTCCTCTGTCACTCTCCAGGCCCTCAACTAAACTCAAGCCAAAAATCACGTCGATCCGTTGCTCTGCTACGGCGTGATTGAAGGACAAACAAGCACACTTTCGCATTTATAATTTTAGTATGATTCGACCAGTATGTATGCTTGATGAATTTCTCAGAAATCAATGGACCGATTTTGATAATATATTGCAACTAACGTAATCTATGTATATACTTTTAGGATGGTTTAAACAATGTAACACACCCGGTTATCGTTAATAAAAATTCAAAATTCAAAATTCAAACGTTTTATATTCAAATAAACTTTTACAAGTGCTTTCGAATCGTCAAATGAATCTACCACTGGTTCGGAATGCCATTCCTACCGAGAAGAACCAGCAAGACTCTCGGCGGTTGCTCTTTTGAAAAAAAATATCATTTACAATTTAATTAATGTGTACTATACAAAATACCCGCTGTCCTTAGCATTGCTGGAGCGAATCAAATGCTCTTTTGTCATTTACGTAATCTTCCACAGTATAATAAGCTTTTTTCAAAAGCATACTTTTAATGGATTTCTTAAACTCGTGTAAAGGCAAGTTTAAAATAGATTGTGGAATTTTATTATGAAATAGAATACTCATTCCTACGAACGACCTTCGGACTTTTTTGAGGCGGAGCGATGGAGTCACGAGCTTATGGCAGTTTCTAGTTGGCCTATCGTGCAGATCGCAAATTCTTTTGTAATTCTGAAGGTGCTCTTTCACAAAGATTAAATTGTAAATGTATTGCGAGGCTACTGTAAGACAACCTATTTCCTTGAATTTCTCTCTAAGGGATTCGCGCGGTTTTTAACCGACTTCTAAATTATAAATTGCACGTATTGCCCTTTTTTGCATATAATATACGAAATAATATACATATACATATGTTCACTTATAGTTATTAATTATGTCACTAACATTTTTGATTTCTTCCAATTTTTTCTTTGAAAGATTTTGCCAAGATTGCTGAATCGATTGGCGTGTTTTATAACATAATCCTGATAAAAGTAAGCAAGAGATAGTTACTTGTAGTATGGCATTCCGTTTCCTCTCAGTCTCCAGAACATTCTGAGTGTCCGCTAGTTGTGTTTCCATCTCGCTCACTCTCGTTTTGAGCGCCGCTATCTCTTTCTCGCATTCTTGTTTTAGGTGTTCCAACTCTTGATTTTTACTGAAACCAACATTTTAAACGGTTACTAGTTTATTTGGGGACATGTCAAGAATTGTATCAGAAGTGGGATAAGTCGAGATATACCATTTAAAGGCTCAAGGCCATATTCCACTACGTTTGCAAAGTGCAGCTTGGCAAATTTCGCCTTAAATTCAATTAAATTCAAATGTCATTTATCAAATAATCAAATATAATCAAATATAAATATTATAAATGCGAAAGTTTGGATGGATGTATGGATGGATGTTTGTTACTCAATCACGCTCCAACGGCTGAACGGATCTGGATGAAATTTGGCACAGAGATAGATTGTAGACTGGAATAGCACATAGGCTACTTTTTATCCCGGAAAATTAAAGAGTTCCCGCGGGAATCAAAAAACCTTAATCCACGCGGACGAAGTCGCGGGCATCAGCTAGTTGCATTATACATTACCTCTTCGGGCGAGCAACAGAGGTACAAAACAATACAAA
Organism: Erebia ligea; assembly: GCA_917051295.2. Lineage (NCBI taxonomy): Eukaryota > Metazoa > Arthropoda > Insecta > Lepidoptera > Nymphalidae > Erebia > Erebia ligea. Next base: position 856,902 of record OU785234.1, on the reverse strand, counting down.
GAAATTTTAGAAATACACGATTCCTCAAGAAAAATTTCGTCAGCGCGATGTAATTAAGGTCAGCGCCATCTTGTCTATCACTTGTAAGTTAGTACGATGTTTAGGTTTTGTTACAATACCGCGAATGGCCCGCACTATGTTGTTACCTGTCGAGTAGTTGCTGGCAGCTCGCCTGCGCCTCCTCGGCGGCGCGGCACCGCTCGCTGAGTGCGCGCACGGCGATGTTGGCCTGCGACACGTCGCGGTGCGCGGCCGCGAGTTGGTCCGCCAGGCTAGCCGCCTCGTCGCGCGACAACCGCTCGCGCTCCTGCGCTTTGGCCGCTTGCGTTTCCGCCTCCGCTGTGTTGAGGACAGTCAAATTTTAATCATACTAATATTATAAATGCGAAAGTGTGTTTGTTTGTTGGTTTGTCCTTCAAACACGCCGCAACAAAGCAACGGATTGACGTGATTTTTGGCATTGGTATAGCTGAGGACCTGGAAAGTGACATAGACTTTTTATCCCGGAAAATTAAGGAGTTCCCGGAGGAATAAAAAAAACTTAACCACGCGGACGAAGTCGCGGGCATCAGCTAGTAAGTTATACGTGGCAGGAAACACGTGCGCTACGGTGCAATAGGGATGATGCCTATATCAAAAATAAATTATTTCTAACTGATCATTAAATAGAGGGTCTTCCAAAACACCTAAAATTCACATCCTCGGTTAGTTTTAAGTTTGATAACCATTTTAAAAATAAAGATTAAAGAAAAAATGTGCGTTGAAATTTGATTTGAGAATATGATACAACTTCCATACTAAAAGTGCGTTTTCAAGTTTGATAAAGAGTTGCTGATTTGATTAAGTTGTCATCATCGCTATTCGTATCAGAGGCGCAATTATATGTAAGAATTGCCGATCAAATCTTCGAAGTTCGGCGTAAAGGAAAATAAACATTAACAGTATTGAATTAGAGCTCAATTTCGTGTATCCATTCTCATACGTTTAGGTATGTACGATACCGAACGGATGGGAATTGTGTGACGGTTGATGATGATGACATGGCGCAGTCGGTCGGTAACAGAAGTAAAGTGAGCGCTCACCCAGCTGTGCGGCCAGGCCCGCGGCGACGGCACCGTGCGCCCGCTCGCGCTCCAGGGCTCCGCGCTGCAGCGCCGCCAGCTGCTGCAGCAGCGCGGCGGGCGCTTCGGCCTCGCCCGCCGCGCGCGCCTCGCTCGCGGCGGGCGCTTCGGCCTCGCCCGCCGCGCGCGCCTCGCTCGCCTCGCGCGCCTCGGCCGCCTCGCGCCGCAGCGCCTCCTCGCGCGCCACCCAGCGCTGCTCCTCTGCGAACACCGCTCAGCTTTACAACTGGCAACCAGCGGATTGCCCCGTGCCACAACTGTATTCCCACAAACCTATCTATTATCTGACCTAGTGGCCAAAATTGAACGACTGTTTAGTTTTTGTTTGTTTATTAATATTTTATTTTAGAACTAAAACTGCCCGCGACTTCGACCGCGTGGATTGAGGTTTTTTGATTCCCGCAGGAACTCTTTAATTTTCCGGAATAAAAAGTAGCCTATGTCCTTCCCCGAAATACAAACTGTCCCTAAACCAAATTCCATCAAAATCGGTTGAACAGATGGGCCGTGAAAGCGTAGCCGACAGACAGACACACTTTCGCGTTTATAATATTTGTATGGATATGCGGCATAAACGGCCGTATTTTGATTGCGTCGACTCAGAAGCTTGATTTTATTTCAGCTCCAAGGGACCGTAGACCTAAGTAGGTATTTGATATTAATTTCAACTCTGTATCTCCACGTGTTCCCGAGGAAAAGGTGGTTGACAGATAGACAACGAAGTGATCCTAGAAGGGTTCCTTTTTTCGTGTTGAGGTACAGAAACCCTAGAAACATTTACAAGTGTCTCACCCTTGGCGCGCTCGGCCCTCAGCTGCTTCAGCTCGTGCCTCAGCAGGTCCGCTTCTCTCTCTGCGCGCTCGCAGCTCGCCCGAAGCTGCGCGTGCGCCGCTCTGTGCTTCTGGAGTTCCGAAGCGCTTCGCTGCAGCTCGGTCAGCTCGCGCTTCACCGCTTCCAGAGACGCCCGCGCGCCCTCTAGCTTCTGCGTTGTGTCGTCTAGGGCGCTTTTTGTCTGTAATTCGTTACAGAAAAACAACTATAAGTACTTCTAAATATTGAATCGAAGCAGGCGTTACTTTGCGGAAGTCATGATAATGAATGAACCAGAAGTTTAATTCGCTATAATCCGCCACAGCAGACAAATCTATGTGGTACAGTGCGTGTCTTTCACCAATAGCATGCGAACACCAACCACCCAGCAATTCGCACCGGCACAGCACCACACCACACAAATCCTCCGATTTGGAGGATTTGTGTGGTGTGGTGGAATTAAACTTCTGGTTCATTCTTTAACCGCCTAGTGTGGCGTGCACAGGTTTTGAAGCTAGGGTAGGCATTAGTTAGGCAGAATACCTATTTATTAGCTGTTTTGATGGAAAAAAAAATTCAAAAAAAAAATAAAAACCGACTTCAAAAACCACAAACACTAAAAAGTAAAAAATAATTTAATTTATTATGTATACTTACAAGAGTTAATTTAGTTCTATAATAACATTTTTTGGAGTCGGTACCAATTAGCCGCATGAACCGTCTACCTACTCTTCATTATTATTGTTGACGTGACTCCACATTGGCACCGACTCCAAAGAATGTTATTATAGAACTAAATTAACTCTTGTATACATAATAAATTAAATTATTTTTTACTTTTTAGTGTTTGTGGTTTTTGAAGTCGGTTTTTATTTTTTTTTGAAAATTTTTTATTTCACAATTTTTAGTGGCCCCACTGTTTTAAAATACAGGATGTAACCAGAACGAGATATGCTATGCATGGTTAAAACATACTGTTTACAAGACTATCACACTGATCGCGAGCAATTTACTCTTATCCATGAGGAGTTCCGTTCTCCATCTCCGGAGATATTCATCAGATCTTCACCAAATTGATATGGGACCACACGGGAAGCACCAGCTTTCAAATAAAAAAAGAATCATCCAAATCGGTCCACCCAGTCAAAAGTTCTGAGGTAACAAACATAAAAAAAAAAAAAAAAAAAACATACAGTCGAATTGAGAACCTCCTCCTTTTTTTGAAGTCGGTTACAAATGAGCATCATCGTATTTCTTTTTGGATAAGCGGTGCTTTTGTGCCTCTATGAACTGCACGCCACTGAGTTCCACCAACTTATCTGACCCGGTGGCCAAAATTGGAACTAATTTTCATGTTCGGGACACTGCGTGTAACCGAACACCGCGTAATCAGCAGTTTACGCAACTGCCTCACATTAAGGAGGACAGTGCGGTAAACTCAGTACGGTTCGATCGTCCGCGCGGATAGTACTCCTAATCAATCAATCAATTATCAATTTATATCATTATCATTTATCATTATCATCATATCATATATCAGCAAATACAGTCCACTTTAAATATCAATACGAGTATATCTATCATTTTATCAACCACAAAGAACAACACCCCAAATCTTTTGGTCCTTCGAACCGGATATGCATGGAAGCTATGGCATAGGCTATGGATATGACTGTTGTTTTTATTTTATTTTTCATACAGATAACAGCGACGCTATCAACGGGTCAGACTATAAAGGCTTTATCATAAAAAACTTAAACAAACACTGGATGTATTTACTTATTTTTAAACTGAGAAATCCATTTTCTCATTAGTTTAACGAATCTTGAAGAATTTAATACAGACATAGGTTATAGGTATCCCTGACAAGGAAATAGGCGACTTTTTATCCCCGAAAATGAAGGAGTTCTCATGGATTTTTAAAGTGTTGTAAAATTTTCGGATGTAATTTATTGTTTGGTTTTTATACAAAATGCAAAATAGTTCTAATTCAAATAATACGGTCTTCAAAATACTGATGATGGAATGAAGGAAGATGTTTCTATTTTTCGGCCGATTTTTCAATATTTAGTTTTTTGAGCCCAAAAACTTAAAAGTAAGATGGGTAGACTTCCAATACAAAAACTGTCAAACCGTGAAAATCATACTAATATTATAAATGCGAAAGTTTGTTGGTTTGTTCGTTTGTCCTTCAATCACGCCGCAACGAGCAACGGGTCGACGTGATTTTTAGCACGTGTATAGTCGAGGACCTGAAGAGTGACATAGGCTACTTTTTATCCCGGAAAATTAAGGAGTTCCCGTGGGAATTGGAAAAACTTATTCCACGCGGACGAAGTCGCGGGCATCAGCTAGTTCATAAGATAAAGCATATTTTGCGAATGAAAAACCCCTCCATCACAAATTAATGACTACGTTATGTCCGCGACTTCGTCCGCGTGGATTCAGGCCATTCTGCGGAAGATCTTTGTTTTCCGGGATAAAAAGTAGCCTTTGCCACTCCAGCTTCTCAGCTAGACCCATGCAAATATCACGTCAATCCGAAATACTGTTGCGGCGTAATTGAAAAACAAACCAACAGACAAACGCTTTTATATTTTTACTATTAGAAGAACAGGATAAACGCTCCTAATGGATTTTTTTACCTAAATAGAGTAAATTGATAAAGTATTAATGACTTATTTATTGACTCACATGTTGTAATCATATTCAACATAAGTTTTCAATCAGTTATACATACTCGTACTTCAAACGCTAGAATTTCATTAATTGCCTATGTATTCATCAGATTAGATAATGAAAAATACTTTAGTAAACAGATAAGAAAATAATAAAAACTATTTGGGTCCCTGAGATTTGTAATAAAAATAATGATCTCAGCCATAATACATATGTATGAAATAAATATTATAAATGCGAAAGTTTGGATAGATGTATGGATGTATGGATGTTTGTTACTCATACACGCCCAAACGGCTGAACGGATCTGGATGTTTGGCACAGAGATAGATTATAGTCTGGAATAACACATAGGCTATTTTTTATCCCGGAAAGCTAAGGAGTCCCCGCGGGAACCAAAAAACCTCAATCCACGCGGACGAAGTCGTGGGCATCAGCTAGTAATTTTTTTTTATATAAGCCTGTATTTAGTGTTATTTTAGTACTTTTTTTCCGATGAGTTATATAATATAATCCCACAGCTAGTAATTAATAATCCTTATTTTAGGTACTTCAAAGTACGTCATAAAAACCGCAGTTTTAAAATAATACTGGTTTGAGTGACGGTAGTAAGCCCACAGGGGCCTCAATCAGTGATCCTGCCACAGTCTTGGCAGCCCGCTGGATAACGATGCTTACCTCATTAAGTTCAGTCTCCAGCTTCTTGTTGGCAGTGGTGAGGCGGTACACAGCTTCGATCTGGCTCACTTCCACCTCTTCCTTGGCGGCCATTGATCGCTTCACGCGGTCCAGCTCGGACGTTAGCTCTGCCACTTTGTCCCTGTGCAATTTAAGATAAAATAATTACGCAATGTCTTAGAGTACGGGCACGAAAAGAGCGGTAGCGGGGCTACGGCGGTAGCGGGGCGATGCGATTAGTTGGCGAGCTGGCGACGAATTTCGGGAACAATTTGAAAGAGGTCTGGTAATACTTTATAACCGACAAAAACGTCTGGGATTTATATTTTCGAATTCTATAAGTATAAAATTTAAAGATAAAAAAATCAAGTTGCCAAAAAAGTGTTTTTCCGTTTTTTTTGCAAATGTTATATGCCGCGCAGTAGCGAAATAACCGCAAACGCTCTACCAGACTGGCAGAACTGGATTCGCCAATGAACGAAATTATATTGTTACCTACACAATTTCAGCTTGCCTAAAGGACCTTCCCGAAATTAGTCGCCAGCTCTCGGATTCCATCGCCCCGCTGTCGCCGTCGCTCGGCCGTCGCTAGTTTCGTGTCTGACGCCTTATACTAGCTTCAAACGTCAAAATCGGTAAAACATATGTGCCGTGAATGCGGGACAGACTTACTTTCACATTTATGATATTAGCTTGGATTATGAAGCCTTACGATGGAGCCTTACGCCAATTCATAAATTGAGGTTCATATAGTTAATATTATGATATACATTATATAATATTATAAACCTATATATATATAAAATCGTTTGTCCTGACTGGTCTTTCAACGCACATCCTAAGCCGCTGGGGTTAAAAACATGAAATTTTGACAGTAAGTTTCTTTTGTGACGTAGGTGCTCAAAAACTTAATCACAGGCATCATCTAGAAAAATATATAAATAAACTGATTTCCTACTTCTCAAATTCTTAACAGTTCTTACTTCTTGCTGCAATGTAACTCACCTCAATCCCTTGATGACTTGCTCGTTGTCCTTTTCTTTGGCCCTCAGCTTCTTGATGATATTGGAGTGCTGCAACTCCTGCCGGGCTAGCTTCTCTCCCTCTTCATGCAACTGGGCTATGATCTCTTCCTTCTCTTTTAAAGTGCTCTCGAATTCTGAGGAGTTCTTACGGGATACTTCTGTTTTGAGACTGTCTAGTTGCTTTCTTAACTGGTCCTGGGAATGGGCCATAATATTTATATTTTTAGAGGGCTAATTTCACATGTTTCTCTATTATGATAACTTTTTAAAAATGTTTTAGGAAACTGTAACACTCCACTGCTCGTCAAAGGATATGTAATAGAAGCAGGCTTTTAAGTACTAAATCAACACGTTTGATCACAATTTATTTAGTATATTTTTATAGCATAATTTGGTAAAATTATATTAGACGGATAATAATACTTTAGTATTTTTCATAGGACTTTTTAACTCATCCACTTTGAGTTGTTATTGAGAATGTTTCATTGAAAGTTTTTTTATTTCGGAAATGCCAGAACAAAGTGACATAAATTGTTGAGATTAGATAAAAATACTACATAATAGTAGATTATACACCAAGGGGATAAAGCACTGTTTTATGTCACGGGCGCTACATTGAATCCTGAACGTAACGAAGGACTCCTAATTTAACTCCCGAGCGCAGCGAGGGTGTTATAAGTTAATTCCCGACCAAAGGGAGGGAATTAAGATTGAGTCCTGAGTGCAGTGAGGGATTCAAGCGCCCAAGAAAAAAACTGCTTTATCCCGGTGGTGTATACTCTACTTTATACTTCTACCATAACAGTAAAACAAACTGTAACGGTTAGATATTTATTGCAAATCATAGTAAGTAGGATACATAGGTCTAGTAAATAATAAAAAGAAAAGACAAATTAAAAGTGAATGTTCACGTTCGTTCGATGTTGCGCCGCTGCTTTGATATTCAAACTTTTTGCTTTTCATGCTGCCAGTGTTTATGCAGGTATACATACTCCTTGGTTTAAAAACTTTTATGTCAAATGGTACGGTCGTTTGGTCGACCAGTCTGGAGCCTAGACTCTGTTGTGCATATTTACAGTATGGGGTTGGTCAACTAGTTGGGCGATCGATCGACTAGATTACGGCCCTAGGGCATGAAGACTGACTTTAGACCCGCAAAAGTATGATTAAAACAGTAGTAAAGGTATGGTAGAAGTATAAATTCTATTATGGTGCTATGATAAGAAACACGTTACATGTTTTTTCCATCAAATGGATGTCCTGGTTCATCATAAAATAAATCATTGTGTATAAAAACACTAAGGGAAATGTATGCCATTTCAAAAAATGCCTAGCTGCAAATATAATTGAATAGTTTAGAGGCGGAAAATTACAAAGTTTTTAATTAACAAACCAATTAACTACCTACTTAATATGTGCATTACAAGATTGTAATGTTTCTTTTACTAGTCATTTTTGCATTTTAACTAACAATATGCATTCAAAAACATAATTATTGAAAACATTATAATAATAAGTATGTATGATAAGTTGTTTTTAAAGAAAAATAAAATAGATGGCAGCCTTAGAATTAATTTTAGTATTTGAAATGCAGACAAGAGCAACCTTGTATTTTGAATCGCATATTTAAATTTATTGTAAATTAAATACTTAATGAAAAATATTAATAATAGGAAAGACATTGAATTTGCTTAATTGCAATATGAATCTCGTTAATGTTTTACTATGTATATTTGTTCAACTAATGATGATTTACCTACCAGGTAAATTTCATCAAAGTCAGTAAGTAATAGTTATTAACAATGCGATTAATAACTATTACTTATATACACAACTAAACTGAGAAATATGTACATTTCCAGACAGATTAAATTATTCCAAGGTCATAAGCGTAGGCTATTTGCCACCCTCCAACAAAAACCGAGCAATTCGAAAAATTGCAAAAACCGAAAAATTCCAGTATTATGCCTTGTAGAATACCATGCCTACCAATGACGGACTATTTTAACTGCCATACCCTTCCATCTTAGACTAAATCATATACCAAGTGATATTGCAGACAACAGTTAACAAGACATTGAAAAAAAAATTATAGAAGATACCTTTTCTCTAATAACTTGTTGGAATTTCTTCTCCAGTGCAGACATTCTTTGAGTATAATCCTCTGTTATGGTATTAATATCTCCTCCCTCATGCTTAGCCATCAATGATTCAACCTGATTCTTCAGATTGGTGTTAGATTCCACTAGTTCCGCATTGTTCCTGCTAACCTCCATCAGTCTATTCTCTCTAGCATCTAATATCTCAGCCATTTCACATAACCTACGCATTAACCTATCATTTTCTGAACCCTGACTATCGTCACTTGTGTTACTCTGCACGGAAGCTTCTGACAATTCCCTATTATGACCACGAATTTTACATGCTAAACTTTTACCAAGCACTAAATCTACTAAATGAGAGGAACTTGCTCCATCTAATTTTTGTTTTAATCCATACTTCCCTGGGCTATTTCGACACCCATTACTACTGTCTCCATTCGGACTGGGAATGATTTCTATGTCTGATGAAGTAGCCGTCTCTAGTTCATCGCCTGAAGTGTGACCGGATGTTCTATCTGAACCTATTTTTACTAAATCACTCTTACTTTCTGAACTAACAGGTGATATTCGCTCTTTAACACTTGCCTCCTTCTGTGAAGACTCACTACTCTCCGGGGCACTACACTGGTGTTTATCCACATTAACAAAAGCAGAACTTTCAGACCTTATTAAATCTGCTGAAACATTAATATTATAGAATGAAGAAGAATCACTGAGTTTCTCCATCAATACATCTTCCTGTTCAGTGCCTTTTCTCAGTTCATCTGCTGGATTTTCTTGTGTAATACTTTCGTTATCTGCATTAAGAGTTCTATCAGACCATGAACCATCATTAGAAGAGTTTTCGCTTATTTGCATTTTATGTGAAACTAGTAACGACTGATCTAAGTTCAAATCTTTGTCATTAGGCCTTCGAGATTCGATTCTAGCAATTTTAGGGAATGGACTCAAAGGTTTATCATCAGTATCCAAAACAGTAGGTGCAGTACATTCAGAAATGGAGTTGTAAGACATTGTATCTTCATCATCATCAGCCACCAAGCTCACACTGTCTGCAGTTTCTGCTCTCTCAGTTCTTTCACCAATTGGTGTGGATTTCTTATCAGATAAATTACTGGCTGATAAATTGGAGGAGGAGCTACTATTTTTGTCACTGGCATAGCTATCAAAACCAAGGCATTCTATTGAACTTGGACTGACAAGACTGTCAGGTAAAATTTCCACAGATTCGGAGTTTAGTTTCATACCAGCACTACTGCTATGTGACATAGAATGACATGATGCTGCCTCAGAATCTGGTGTAGACTTCAAGCTTTGGGACAAAACCTCCACAGAATCAGAGCTATTCCTACTTGATACAAACGATAACACATTAGACATTGAAGAGTTGCGTCTATCATCCGTTTTAGGCGCATCCTCCTTCTTTGAACTCAAACAATCAGCCCCATCGGACATAACAAGTTGACTTTTCGAAAACAAATCATCCTGACTGTCGTATTTATCAGAAATAACATTCATAGACTTCGCTTTCGGCGGTCGGATAATCGTGCTTGTATCTGTTTTTGGTTGTTCATAGAATGATCCAGCGAATGATCCCCAAATACTTTGGGAGTTGGATTTCGAAGGGCTCTCTGTGACTACGGGTTGCTCGGCTATAGTCTCGGTTTTCTCGCTCTCAGCGCTGACGGTCAGGCCCCAAGAGGAGAAAAAATCTGACTTATCTTCTTGTGGTACATTACCGCTTCCAGGAGAGGATTTTGAGCTCGACGGAGCGTTCGCCTCGTCCTCCTGTTCCTCATTGTCGTCATCTTGAATATCCAAAGCTTTATCAATCGTTTTCTGGGCCTCCTTCAGTGCTGACTTGGCTAAACTCGTCAGCCCGGACGTATCGAACCAATTCATCTTTCGAACGCATTAGATACGTAAAACTATGAAAAAACCCCAGAGGCTTCGTTAGCCACGTAATTCGCACAAATTCACACGATCTAATGGAAATGTTTTTCCAAAAAAATCACAGAAAAATAAATCACAACACAAGTTTCAAATGACGTTTGCATTCCATTTCGCCTGTGTGCCTGTTTAACTTCACGCAAATCAAATTATGGAAAAAAATAGATATAGCAATAGATTTTTATATAAACTACGTGTTAACTGATAAGCAATTAAGTAAACTTTTACTTTAAATTTTATTCAACAAAATAATAAAACACTTTTTTTTCTGGAGCTAAATCATTGACGAACTTTGACTTTTTTGTTTGACATTTCGAGGAAAAATCTGCCTAAAATCAGCCAGCAAAACAGGTATTGCAATTTGGTCGAGGCACACATAGCTCCAGTGGCGCAATTGGTTAGCGCACGGTACTTATAAGACAGTGTTCGTGTGAGGTATGCCGGGGTTGTGAGTTCGAGCCTCACCTGGAGCATAGTTTTGGACCTTGCAGTTTTTCATTTTTTATTTCATTTGAGTTTTTTAACAGACTTCCAAAAAAGGAGGAGGTTCTCAATTCGGTGCGTATTTTTTTTAAAATCGATTTATCCGTGGCTTCTGAACCGTTTTCCAAAAAAAAAAATTCAGTAGATAGAGGAAGTTCGCGAGGTGGTCCCATAAAAAATTCTGAATCCAAATCCTCAATCCTGATGTTGCAAGGTGCTGGGCTCCTAAGCCGTGAGGATTTTGGAACTGTTGATGGTGAATTGATATTGTAGGCACCGAGCATGGACTTCATCATTGAAGTTTGAACTACCGAGTATGCTGTATGCTGATTATTTTTTACTTTAGGTACAGTGGCTTTGGAAGTCAGTTTTTTGGAAATATTTTTTTTCAATGTTAATTATAATTTTGTAAATGCGAATGGGAGTTTGTTACGATTTCACGGATAATCTTTTCAACCAATTTTGATGATGTACAAACATAGGTTCGAAGTCTCGGGCGTCATCTACCTATTTGTAAATACTTTGAGGGAACATAGAAGGTGGACGTTGGCTCCATAATTTGCAGGTTATTTCTAGAAGAAGGGAATACTAAAAATGAAACACCGCCAAATAGTAATAATCCATTATTTATTTTTACAATACTTTATCCTAAGTTAAACATAATAAATAATAATACGACAAAATATGGCTAATTCTGTAGTACACAATATTCAAACGCAGAGATCTAAATCTAGAACTTAACTTTTCGAACGTAACATTGTAAAATAAAGTAGCTCGTGTCGTATCTACCTATCAGTTTGGGGGTTTCTTCAGTGGGTTCTTCTTAGACCAGGGCGCGTTCGGAACCCTCGTAGCTTCAGTTTTGAGATACCGTTAATAATATTATCACCATCATGTTTATTAGTTATTAAAATAAATGAACCTTTATTGACCCACAATAACTACGTACCTAAGTAGGTAAGTATGAATGTTTACAGTCCCACCAAATTATTTGGCGCAATTTTGAATAAATAAATTTTGAATTGAACTTTTTTATTATTTAAATTGTGTACATCAGAACCAGCCCCACAGCGCTAACCCCACGCGTCTATATAACGGGCGGGTTCCCAGCGCTGGGCGGCGTGGGCGCGGCGAACATGAACGAGGTAGCGTTCTGGAGCAGCTGTTTCTTCACAAAGTCCGTGGTGGCAGTTTGGAGGTTCTGTTTGGCGCCGAACTTGCATTTCACGTAGCCATACAAATTGGCGCCCGTCAGTGTTAACGCTATCAGAACTAGCAGCTGGAAATAAAACAGTGGGCGCTTTAAGGAAATAAACACAGTAACATTTTTTAAAAACAGGCCGAGTTTATTGTGGGCGACTAATACCAGACAAATAACAAACAGAAATTCAATTAACACACTTTTTCCTGAAACAAGTAATCCTTTGGCCAAATCTGTGATCAATTGTTTTCATAGATGGCGCTATATCAGCATTTGGGGCAGAATAAAATAAATGAATTTTAAAAAAGATCATAAAAGATATCACAAGACGTGATAAAATAGGTTATAATAGGTACGTCTAAGTATTTGTAGGTAACTCATAGGACGCGAGGTCTTAGTTCAGGGGCCATACTGATACTTATGCAATATTACTCAAAATTACAGTTTTATGTCACACACCTTGAAGTTCATAAAATAAGGATAAACACGAAAGTAAACAATCCATATCCATATTAATATTATAAATGCGAAAGTGTGTCTGTCTGTCTGCTACGCTTTCACGAATCACGACCCATCTGTTCAACCGATTTTGATGAAATTTGGTACAGGGATAGGTTGTATCCCGGGGAAGGACATAGGCTACTTTTTATCCCGGAAAATTAAGGAATTCCCGCGGGAATTGAAAGAACTTAATCCACGCGGACGAAGTTAATGAAATATATGTCTTTAAGCGTTGGCAGTATGGTCCAAGGGCGAACCACTAGTAATATTGTCATGGAGTAGTGTATTTTAAGCGATGTTAATTGGACGAGCACTCACCATCCACTTGAACTTGAGGCCGAATAGACAGATGATGAAGAATCCCGACCAGATCATAGGGCAGAGTATCAGCCCCATCCAGAACAGACGGCTCTCGTTGCGGTTCACGCGGTTCTGCCGATACAGACAATAGGGATGACGACATCGATTTATAAGTAGGTATTAGATGAGCCCTTTCATAGAAAAAATTTGGATTCGCTCCACACCTGTATAAGCCTGTCCTTGTCAACGCCATAGCGCTGTCCCGCTTTTCAGACTAGATGGCGTTAATAAAATACGCCCACATTCTTTGTTTGACAGGGCCCGTCTATGTAAATTGAGGTCGTTAAATGATGACAACTCAATCAAATCAGCAACTCTTTATCAAACTTATACAAACGCGCTTCCAGTATGGAAGTTTGTATGAAATACACAGTTGTGACGTGATCAAAGGGGTTCGAACCTTTTTGTATGGAAGCTGGCATAGCGACCGGCCGCCATTTTGATTTTTTTTCGAAATCGCGGCGCACGATGGAAGTAGTATGTATGGATAGAGGACACATAGACGAACAAATAATGTCAAGTAACATAGTACCCCAAAGTGTCACGTTACCGAGATATTTAGAGGTAAAGATAGACATACGAGGACAACGACAATCATTAAAAATAGACTTATTAAGTGTCTACAGGCGTCAGATTGTATCCAAATAACCGTTCCCAGGTTGATTATTATTATTACTGTTTATTAGAAGAGAGTAGGTACACTACATACTACTCGGAGCACGAGACAACGACTACTAGGTATAATAATTAATTAATTATTTGCCTACTAAATCGCATCGCATCGCAATGAAACGCTATATTATGTCAAAGTATCTCGCGCGCGCGTGTTGGCTTGTCTACATATCTAACTAGCTGCAATACTTACCTACTTAAAAAAATGTTTTTAAGCTAAGTGACATGCGACCAACGCGACATGTCGACTGCGTTTCATTGCGATGAGTTTTAGTAGATAAATAATTAATAATAGTATGTAGTAGTTTTCTCGTGCTCCTAGTAGTATGTAATGTACCTGCTCTCTTCTAATAAATAGTAATAATAATAATCAACCTAGAAACGATTATTTGGATACAATCTGACGCCTGTAGACACGTAATAAGTCTATTTTTAATGATTGTCGTTGTCCTCATATGTCTATCTTTACCTCCAAATATCTCGGTAACGTGACAATTTGGGGTACTATGTTACTTGACATTATTTGTTCGTCTATGTGTCCTCTACTCATACATACCACTTTCATTGTAAGCCGCAATTTCGAAAAAAAATCAAAATGGCGGCAGGTCGCTATGCCAGATCGGTTCTATCCCCTTTCAACACACTTTATTTCTTTAATATATAGTTTAAAATGATTATCAAACTTGAAACTAACCGAGGATGTGAATTTTGGGAGACCCGCTATTTAATTATCAGTAGATATAATTCGACACATAATTATTATCAGAACATAGATGCCGAAAAAACGGTCTCGAAAATGCTCAAAATCTTAAATTCGAAACGAGAGAGCAAATCGCTTACATATTATTTTTTGTGAATTAGAAGTAACTTTGTCCATTACCTAATTCAAAAATTATAAGGCTCAGAATTAAATATCAGGTACATACGTCCCACGTGAATTAACGGCAATAATAATATTGCCGTCAATATTTTGGCTCAGTTACATTCATTCATTCATTTATTTTATTTCAGGCAAAAAGGTTACATGGATCGTCGTAAGAACGCTCTATTACAGATATAAGTTTATTTTTTCGTTTCGGCAAAAAGGCGTATCGATGCATCACTAATCGAGTTATAATAGGTTGAAGTGAGTGTTTGAGTTTTTTTTTATCAACTATAAGTTAGCCTTTGACTGTGATCTCACCTGATAAGTGATGATGCAGTCTAAGATGGTAGCGAGCTAACCTGTTAGGGGTATGGCAGTTATATTAAACCCATACTCCTAATCGGTTTCTACACGCCATCGTACCGGAACGCTAAATCGCTTGGCGGCACGTCTTTGCCGGTAGGGTGGTAACTAGCCACGGTCGAAGCCTCCACCAGGCCAGAGAAGAGAAAATTTAGAAATTATAAATTCCCAAATGGAAAAAAAAAAAAAAACTTGCCGGGACCTGCCACGTTAAAACAACAGCGCTCAACACTACGCCAGGAAGGTCATCAAAGTTTTATTAATTACAGTTATCTTTACAGTTACCTGTCTGGATTCAAAGACCCAGTGTGATTTTCCCTCATCGTCTACGTAGTTCCACCATCTCAGCCCAACCAACAGTCTACCTGAAAATATGAGCACATATAAATGCAAATTTTTATTTAATGTAGGCATGTACTTATGACAAAGTCAAAGTATATTTATTCAATTACTAGCTGATGCCCGCAACTTCGTCCGCGTAGATTTAGGTTTTTTTTGTTCCCGCGGGAACTCTTTAATTTTCCGGGATAAAAAGTAGCCTATGTCCGTCTTCTGGTTCTAAGCTACTTCCCCACAAATTTTCAGCCAGTGCCACTGGTTGTCTCCTAATTAAGGGAATGTAATTAATAGTCACAGATAGTTCACTGAATTTAATTATTTATAGTACAAGCTGCAGAGAGACTGCAATTCTCAGTTACTAGCTACGGACTGCAGCGACCTACGGCGATGTCCGACTGCTGACTAGGCGTCAGGAGGCACGTTGCACTATGCATGTGTCCCTACACGTCTTTGCCGGTAGGGTGGTAACTAGCCACGGCCTAAGCCTCCCACTGGACCAAATCAGAGAACAGTCAGAGAATTTCAGACAGAGAAATTCAGTCAACACAGACGACGAAGTAAGATGTAATAGTTAGACTTACCACTTATATTCTTAACAGTCCAGAAGTCCGCAGACAGCAGCAGCACCACCAGAACGAAGCTAGCGATGAAGGAGTCAGAGAACCAGCCGCAGAGGATGTACACCACTATGGCTGCACCGCGGAATATGAGGTGGAAGAACACTATGTAGGGATGCCTGGAAAGGAATAATCCATACTATGTATTATAAATGCAAAAGTGTGTCTATCTGTCTGTCTGCTACACTTTCAGGGTCCAAACGTTCAACCGATTTTAATGAAACATACTTCCATACTACTAATATTATAAATGCGAAAGTGTGTTTGTCTGTCTCCCTCTCTCTCTGTCTGTCTGTCTGCTACGCTTTCATGGCCCATCTGCTCAACCAATTTTGATGAAATTTGGTACAGGGGGTAGATTGTATCCCGGGGAAGGACATAGGCTACTTTTTACCCAGGAAAATCAGAGAGTTCCCGCGGGAATAAAAAAAACTTAATCCACGCGGACGAAGTCGCGGGAATCATCTAGTCTAGTATTATATATGCGAAAGTGTGTCTGTCTGTCTGCTACGCTTTCACCGCCCAACTGTTCAACCGATTTCAATGAAATTTGGTACAGGGTTAGGTTGTATCTTGGGGAAGGACATAGGCCTCTTTTTTAGCGAACTATAAAACCTTAACGCGGTCGAAGTCGCGGGGATCATCTAGTAAAATTATAATATGTTCACCACTCACACAAACTGCTTGTTAGCATTGTCCTCTTCCCCGAAGGCGAGGGTGTCGTCATCAAGCAGCGGCACCTGCGGCACGACTGGCTGTAATGGCCCGTCCAACGACTACATGAGCTCAAGCCGTGCAAAGCAACACATACCATACATACTAATCACAGAATTCAAAACTGGTACAGAAGTTTTAAAGTAACATGTTTTTATTGCCAACTAGCTTTTGCATGTGACTTCACTCAGGTTAAGTTCGATTTTCAAACTTTAAATCTCTGATTTTATCCACTTATAGGTTTTATTTTCAAAAGTCCTTTCTTAGCAGATGCCTACATCATAATAGCTCTATGTATGTCAAATTTCAGCCTGATCAATCCAGTGGTGTGAGCTGTGAATTCTGTGATTCCATTTTATTACTTACTGTAAAGTTTGTTATGTAAATTAAGTAGGTATATACTTAAAGTAAAAAATAAGTGCAAATCAAAACTGCAGTAGGTAAGGGTAGCTAGTCAATAACAAAATAGTAAGTATTAATGAGCTTTAGTATCTATCAAGCTTTATAAAATAATTAGAAAATAAAAATGATATTGTTAACTATTTAATGTTGGGTTTGTATTGATGAAAAATTATAATGATTGTCCAAAATGCAAAATGTATCTATGTACTTATCAATAACTATTTAAGGAACGTAGTAACATTATGTTCTCAAGCTTGTAAAACCTATCAGATTAGAAGTTACACTATGGTTTTTAATAATTAATTTCATTGAAACTAAATGAATCATGTTTTGATAATTTACTTACGGTTGCTGAATTCATTTTTAACTAGTTACTTATGTTCTATTATTTTATCTATTAACTCGACAAGAATTAGATATTATAAATTATATTATACTTTAAATTCAGGAATCCAATCTTTTTAAGTTTACAATCTACATCTGTGTTTACAATAAAATAGAACAACAAAAGGGATCAGCTACACTCCGTGACTCCTGATTCCACCACGTAAAAACTAAAATGTAAATAAATTGCAGTGTTGCCAAATTTTTTCCTCAAGCCACCTAAATGTAAATGGCCAAAGTTTCCTCAAGCCGGAAGCCCACTAAATGTAAATGTTTCTAATAAATTATCATCCGAAGACCACTATTTGAACTTTGATGGGATTCACATTTTTGTAATTTGAAGATTTCTAAGGAATAGGATAACTTCTTTTTATTCAATTCCGGCTTTGCACGGGCAGACGTAGGTACTTTATATACAGCCTTATCTTATGGAATAAATGTCTAGTGTCTACCTTTTTTATAGGTATTAGCCTTTCGCAATAATTGATTTACCCGTTGAGGAACTTCCCCTCGAACCTACATCTCTGGTCTCTTTAATGTTGTCTTGTGTTACTTACTGAAATAAACAAACTACTGGTAAATAAAAATATTAAAAAAAACCGGCCAAGTGCGAGTCGGACTCGCGCACCGAGGGTTCCGTACAAACCTGTAGTAAGTTTTACGATTTATGACGTATTAAAAATAAAAATTACGTTTGTTGTATGGGAGCCCCCCTTTAATATTTACTTTATTGATATTTAATTATTTATTTTGAAAGGTAATATACAAGTTATACAAGTTAATATTCTGTGAAAATTTGAACGTCTAACTTATTTTTTTGCTCAATATTAACCGTTTTTAATATTGAGCAAAAAAATACGAAAAAAACACGTTTATTGTATGGGGACCCCCCTTAATATATATATTTTTTTAATTTTTAGTATTTGTTGTTATAGCGCCAACGGAAATACATCATTTGTGAAAATTTCAGCTTTCTAGCTATCACGGTTTATGAGATACAGCCTGGAGACAGACAGACAGACAGACAGACAGACAGACAGCGGAGTCTTAGTAATAGGGTCCCGTTTTTACCCTTTGGGTACGGAACCCTAAAAATCCATCAGCAACAGTTCCCCAATAGTAAAGGAATCTGAACCAAGGAATATACTACTCCTAAAATTCCAGATTTTAGTGGAAGTTCTACCATGTTGGCAGCACCAGTGAGAAGAAACGTCAAATGTCAGTGTCAAATTCATGTTTGTCAACTTTTGACAGTCCCATGGACAATAATTTCCTTATTTTTTTGCCTATGGTGCTTTAGATAGGGTGTGTTCCGAAATACACTGCGAGCATTGTAAGTCCCCAGTAAGAGCACTGTATAGTGCTCGCAGTGCTTTTAACGGAACACTCTCTATAATTCTAATCCACCGGTACTCTAACGACAGGAAAAAACATACGGATTATAAAGTTCATAGCCTCTTTGACCAGCCGAGCGATCGCGTAACTTCTGCATCAATCATTGTTACAGTATCAATTGTTGTAATTGGCTGAATGTATGGCATTCTTGCTGCGTCAATGGATTATGTCCAATAGTGGAAGAGTGTTAACCAATCAGAGGTGATTGCGATGTATCAATGATTAATGCAGAAGTTACGCGATCGCTCGGCTGCAGAGCGATCGGCTAAAAATGACAGCTACAGTGTAACGATCGCAATCACCTCTGATTGGTTAACACTCTTCCAGTATTGGACATAATCCATTGACGCAGCAAGAATGCCATAAATTCAGCCAATTACAACAATTAATACTGTAACAATGATTGATGCAGAAGTTACGCAATCGCTCGGCAGAACAATCCTTGTGTCCTGAAGTAAAGCCATTCTTTTAAGTTTTTGTATTATCTGCGCTCTATGATATCTATGGATTTTATCGATGTAAATCGATTCTTACATAATTAAAATATCGATTTTTGTTTAATAAACTATGAAGAAGACCCATTTTGAAACATTAAAGTGATTGTATTCATAATAGGTATTTAAATTTTAATGCAGGTTCCAAAAAACGCTAAAAAATCATACCTTCAACCCGAGATATATAATATATTCAATTCAAGACAATTCCTATTGTAGTGAAAGACTAAGTTAGGGATAATTTTGAGATTCTAGAACATGTTTTGATGTTCTACATGCAATTGACCAGTTTTTGTTTGATCAGTTTGGACCCAGCATTTTCCTTTTAACCTTGCTGCATTAATAGTGACTAGCTGATGCCCGTGACTTCGTCCGCGTGGATTTAGGTTTTTCGGGTCCCGCGGGAACTCTTTAATTTTCCGGAACAAAAAGTAGCCTATGTGCTATTCCAGACTTTAATCTATCTCTGTGCCAAATTTCATCCAGATCCGTTCAGCCGTTGGAGCGTGATTGAGTAACAAACATCCATACATCCACACATCCACACATCCACACATCCACACATCCATACATCCATACATCCATCCAAACTTTCGCATTTATAATATTTATTTGATTAGTGTTGCATCCAAGTTGCATCGCTTAAAATCGACATCGATGTATCGAAAAAATCGATTCCATACTACAGATGAGAACTGTCAAAATTTTGCAGGAAGTAGGCACATGCAACGCTGTTTACAATAGTAATTCGCGACGTTTTCGACTTTGTTGTGCTATTGTTTATTTTCGCAATCGTCCCGTTCCTCGTACAATGTCTCCCGGTGTTTCTGGTGTCGTGTGTGCGTGTTCGTGATCTTGGATTTCGGTGACAGGTGCTGGTTTGCGTAACGTAGCCATGGGCGCAAAGGCTAGCACCGCGAACGGGGAGCAGAGTCCTCGGGCCAGGACATTCTCGACGAGTTCTAGCTCGGACGTCGTGTCCGGGGCCGGGTTCAGCTTGCTCAGGGCTATTCCGGGGATACAAGTGTCGAATGATAGGCAGCGCGCGAGATCGTTGTCTTCCGTGCCGGATTTACACGCGTCTCACGAAGCTATTGCCATTCCCCCGAACTCGCAGAGCTACGTGGCGTCCGCGGCGGCCAGCCCGGACACGGACTCCAGCTCCAATGAGGACACGGGGCCGGTAGCAGGCACGTCGCTGGCGCTCGGCCGGGTGTACGCGGCCCACTCGCTACCGTCGCATATCTGGTCTTTAAACGGTAAGTTGTTTACTTTACTTGCTTGTAAGTAAGCCCTTGACTGTGAAATCACCTAGTGGTAAGTGTAAAATTTAGTCTTATTGGAAACAGGCTTAAAAACAATGTGAACATTGCTTTCTTATTTAAAGTTGTTTGTCATCTATCTTTATTTCATATTAAACACATGTATTCTTCTAGTTAGTGAAATAGTATTTAAATTCTACTACCTTAACTTGTATAACAGATATTTCAACACAGAGCTTTGCCCTCTTGGTCTAGAAACTTGAGAATTTGCAAGGAGCCTTGCTCTGTAGTGCAGACCTATAAAAAATGAATTTTCAGTTAGTGAGTATAGGAAATAATTGAAAACAATTAAGTAAGTGGGAGTATGCTGTGGATTTACTTGACATTAATTTCATTACAACAACTCAGAATAAGTACTTAGTTAAAGTACATAACCTGCTTGGAAGATAAAAGGTGCGTTAAATAGAGATACAATATGTGTTAATTATAATCTTATTAGATTCACATTAGCACACATATTCTTAAGTGCTGGTAATTACTTATGTGAGAGCTATAATTGAACTGTTATCAAACTGTTTGTTTATTAACACTTTAACAGCCGATCACGTACTGTGTACGGGCAGTGTCGATCAACTCGGTACGCCGATCACGTACTCCGTACGGCTTTGACTTTCCTATCGTCTGTTTAAATACCACGTGCCCGGTGCGTGAATGGCGTGTAACCCCGGTGTAGAATGACTCTTTATCTACGCACACATGTATGATTCACCGACGGGAGGTGCGGGGTGGAGACAGGACAAGCGATCTTTCACGGCGCGTCGCCAGTGCGCCCACATAATTAGCTCAAGTATGTAAGATTGTTTATGTTGGAGTTTTTTTTTTTTCGATTTTAGACCTCTTTTCTTAATTTTTTTTCATAAATATTATTTTTTATTACAAATGTTTTTTATTTCATCCCTAAAAATATAAAGAACAATAGTACATATAAAAAAAGAATAATAGACATATCACAGATAGTTTTTATTTTATGAGTCATAGAATATCGGCAAAAAACGCCGGCGTACCAGGGAAAGCCGCCTTTATAACGGTCGGCTGTTAAAGTGTTAAATCATACTAGATGATGCTGATGACTGTATCGGTACTTTAAATTAATATGTTTTATAGTTTTTATAAATCCTGTAAGAATAGGGATGATGCCTATATCAAAAATAAATGATTACTTACTGATTATTATTAAATATGGGGCTTCCAAAAAACCTAAAATTCACATCCTCGGTTAGTTTTAACCTAACCTTTTTAAAATATAGATTAAGAAAAAAGTGTGTTGAAATTTTATGACATCACAACTGTGAATTTCATACAACTGCCATACTAGAAGTGCGTTTTTAAGTTTGATAAAGGGCGCCTTCAAATTTGCCGCAAAGTGCCGCGCGGAAGCAGCGCGGCTGCAGCGCTGCGGTCGCGCTGCTTTGTAAATCCATATAAATAAAGAGCACGCGACTGCAGCGCTGCACCCGCGCTGCGGCCGCGCATCAGTTCATCGATCGACTAGTGACGGGACTGCGCACGTATTTTTGTTCAAGTCTAAACATTAACGAAAATCAGGTAGAAGAATTTATCGATGAGGTTGAGAGTCGTCCAGCAATATGGGATTCGAAGTCCGACAAGTACAGCAACAAAATCGAAAAGAAAAAGGCTTGGGAAGAAATATGCATTAAATTTATTGACAATTTCACAAACAAGACTCCAAGCTTAGAATAACTACATATAGAAGGTATGTTTCCAAACAACGCCTTCTCAAAACGCAAGCTACAAATTCGTAAACGCAAACATAATGTTGCCAGTTTAAATGTTTTCCACCTAAAAGTTGGGTAAGTAATTGGTTAGTTTGTTTGTAGCATTGTAGCTTCTAAAACTAAGTTAACCAGCTTCTGCGCGAGCGTCGTACGATGCCATTTATGGCACCAATTGAACGGCTTACATTTCGCGAGTGTACTAGGTTTCTATAGGTAGTTATTCTAAGACTCCAAGTGAAAAAAAATGAAGCATGTAAGTATTAGTATATTGTGATACAAGGGTGGAAAGTAGGTTATTGCAAACGAGCTGTCATTAATAAGCCCGAGCCGAAGGTGAGGGTTTTTAATGTCACGAGTTTGCAATAACCTTCACACCCGTGTATCACACGACGTTTTTCAATACAGTTGTGGGAAATAGTAATAAACAAATCAAAGAATTACAAGTTTATTTCAACATACATACGTACATAGTAATTAATTCTGAAAATTGAGATAGTTTTTAACATGGAATAACTTGACCACAATGTAGATGGTTTATATTTTCCACTCAATTCATGAAAATAAGCTAACAAAACATTTTCTGAGAATGACTTAGTTTTTTTATGTTTTTTCCATGAAATAAAATTATTGTAAGCCGTCATATATCTTTCTCGTGATTTTGGGGGCAAAATTCCATCTTGCGCAGTTTTCGCCTCAGATAAAATATCTGGTGGAGTTAATTCCATTTCATCATTAGTACTAGAACTCATATTAACAAAAATATAATCAATTTATCACATAAAAATAAAAAAATTCAGCAAATGGCGCGTATTTACACCTGGACATATTTTTTTTTTTCAACGAAACAAGGCTACGGGTTCGTACCTACGCGTATACAGCCTATTCGATTTTTGTCAAATGTTGAAAATAATTAAATTAAAACTGGTAATTAAATATAATCAACAACCATTTAAAATAATTTTGGAAATTCAATGCTAAAACGTACGGATTCATTCATTTTTCCTCGTAAAAAGCCTATCCGATTATATTCTATGTATGAAAACTCCTTGCTACTAAACTTTTTTAATTGACTTGGAAAATTTAAAACTAAACTGCAAAAGTAAGTGTCGAGCTTGTAAAAGTAAGTCACGACCGTGTAAAAGTAAGATGCCTATGCGAAAGATTCAATTTTCGAATCATAACTACAGCCTCTGAAAGTGCGCCATGTTTGACAACTGTATTGAAAAATATTATGTATTGTTAACACAACTACTTTATATTTTCGTTGTTTAGTATTAATAGTAACACAGAGCAGTGTTTCTTCGTCAGAGTCCATCGTGAAAATAAATATAGGTACAACCCTATGATGTTCGAACCTCGCGACAGGAGCGCGGCCGCAGCGCTGCTTTGTAAATCCATATAAATAAAAAACACGCGACTGCAGCGCTGCACCCGCGCTGCGGCCGCGCATCAGTTCATCGATCGACTAGTGACGGGACTGCGCACGTATTTTTGTTCAAGTCTAAACATGAACGAAAATCAGGTAGAAGAATTTATCGATGAGGTTGAGAGTCGTCCAGCAATATGGGATTCGAAGTCCGACAAGTACAGCAATAAAATCGAAAAGAAAAAGGCTTGGGAAGAAATATGCATTAAATTTATTGACAATTTCACAAACAAGACTACAAGTGAAAAAAAATGAAGCATGTAAGTATGGGGCCGTCCATTAATCACGCGAGGCTTGAAAGGGGGGGAGGGGGTATAACAAAAATCACGAAATAACACAAGGGGGGAGGGGGGGGGTGTAGTAAGATATCACGTGTATTTATTTTTTCGTCAAACACGCGATTTCTAAACCGAAAAGCGGCGTGTAGTGTGCTGTGTGACCTTGACTCGCCATTGCCAGGCAACGAACGAAGTCCCCGCGCGCCGCGCACCGCGACGATCGTCCGGCTCGGCTTCATTGCCATTTGCCAGTCGCCAGTTATTCTGTTATTTTGGCGCCGAATACACGCGTACACCGTTTATTACTTCGTACGTGTTGCATTAAAAAAAGTTTAAGATTCTTTGTAGGTACTAAAAAATACACGTGATTTTAGGTGGGGGCGGGGGGGTTAGTCTTAAACCTCACCACGTATCACCAAGGGGGAGGGGGGGTTAAAAATGCTCAAAAAACATCACGTGATTAATGGACGGCCCCTATAATATTATGTAACACAACTACTTTATACTTTCGTTGTTTCGTATTAATAGTAACACAGAGCAGTGTTTCTTCGTCAGAGTCCATCGTGAAAATAAATATACAAGTAGGTACAACCCTATGATGTTCGAACCTCGCGACAGGAGCGCGGCCGCAGCGCTGCAGCCGCGCTGCAGCCGCGCTACGCTTTGCGGCAAATTTGAAGGCGCCCAAAGAGTTGTTGATTTGATAGATATGTCATCATTCCTATATTATCCCATTTTCGAAATGCCTGTATTGGGCACTCCGAAAATGATCCAGGATGAAAGCTGTCCCATCGGTGTCAAAGAGTTTGTCAAATTTGGTTAAACAGATGGGCAGTGAAGGTATCAGACAGGCAGGCATACTTTCACATGATGAGATTTCAGGGGTAAAAATTATCCTGTTGTGCATAGAGTTTGCATTAGAATAACATTTGTTTGTATTGCTTCATCTGCACATATTAAATACACTGTGAGCATATACTCATTGATTTTTATCCAGCCTGCCACAATAAATTCCTCAATTTTCTTATCATGCTATTATGCTTATTTAGTTATGTAATTACTCACGCCATTTAAGTATGTAGATGTGAAATCTAGTAGCCTATCAAAAATGGTTTTAATTTAATGAACTGAATGCTTGTTACTGATTTACAAGACTTTTTCATGAGTGACTGCCAGAGGTCTTGCTTCAGTGGGAATTGTGAAAAATCCTTCCGAAGTAGTTAATGGTTGTCTTCATTATAAAGGGAACCTGTATGCAAGGTTTCAGCTTTCTAGGTCCAAAGGGTTTGGACTAGGTGGTGATGAGTCAGTCAGTAAATGAGTGACCAAAATAAGAAAATCAAGAATTTGATGTCAGATTGTTGTTTTTTTTTGAATCAACTACTTACTTAAGATCTGTAGTCCTATTCATAAGTTTTTAAGTATAATCATTATTATTAGTAGGCTAGACAGCTTTCTCTGTGCCTATAGTTATCATAATTTGTGCTTTGACTTCCAATGGTTCTCAGTCTATTCTTGAGCTGATTTCTTGTGCTTATCATCAACATATCCTTGGGCAAGTGTTTTCAGGGATTTGATTATGTATTCGTAAGTCGTCGTCGTCATTGTCGTCTCCCGGTAGATGCCCACTGTTGGACATAGATCATATAAGCCATATTAGTAATTAGTAGTTATAGACATTTTGTGATTAGTATGTTAAACTCCTATCCTATACATTATGCACAACTAGCTGATGCCTGCGACTACGTCCGCGGGGAATAAGTTTTTTTAAATTCCCACAGGAACTCCTCAATTTTCCGGGATAAAAAGTAGCTTATGTCACTCTCCAGGTCCTCAACTATACCCATGCAAAAAATCACGTCGACCCGTTGCTCCGTTGCAGCGTGATTGAAGGACAAACCAATTAACCAACAAACCAACAAACAAACACACTTTCGCATTTATAATATTACTTAGTATGATATTTCAAGATAACATCATACAATTAAGTATGACTGGAAGCTGTGTAATTGCAGGTAAACAATTTGTTATCAATGTGTCATCACCTTAATAATATTATGTGACTAGCTTCTTCTAAATAAATACCTGCAAGTTATTTATTTAATTTAAACAGGCTGTGGAATATCTAAGTGTCTAATAATCAGCATAGTGAGGAAACCTGCCCGGCAGGCTGAAATATTTGTCTGCCATTTATTTTATGTTTTACTAGATGATGCCCGCGACTTTGTCTGCGTGGAGTTTTTGATTCCTGCGGGAACTATTTAATTTTTGGGGATAAAAAGTAGTCTATGTCCTTCCCCAGGATGCAATCTATCTCTATACCAAATTTCATCAAAATGGTTGATTAGATGGGCCGTGTAAGTGTAGCAGACAGACATACAGACAGACAGACGGACAGACAGACAGACACACTTTCGCATTTATAACATTAGTATGGATATGGATTACACTACAAGTTAGCCCTTGGCTGTGATATCACCTGGAAAGTGATGACGTAGTCTAAGATGGAAGCAAGCTCACCTGTTATACCTGTGTATAACCTGCGGGTATAGCAGTTATATTATACCCATACCCGGCATTCTACATGGCATCATACATGATGCCATACATGGGTGGTAAATAGCCACGGCCGAAGCCTCCCACCATTCCGGACTTGGCTGTGCTCGACTATGGCTTAAATCTTTCTCATTCTGAGAGGAAACGCATCCTAAGAAGTGGATCGGCATGACAATGGGTTGAATACAAGCAAGGGAATCATTGAAGTATTTGTGTTAACTATACTATCAGTATTCAGTCCACATGTTTGATTTTGAACAACGTTATGTTATGTTTACTTAATTATTTTTTGTTTTAGACATAAACGGAAGCCTGTCACATGGAATCACGGCTATTTATATTTTATTCTTTGAAATGACGTGTGTTGTAATGAGTGGAGCAGAAAATCAATTGAGTTAAGGAATGGGTAAAACACAATTCGTAGTCACTAGGCATGAGTTTGCGTCGTACCGGCGCGTTCTTAATTTTAATCCCCGACGCAATCAGAAGGGTGTTATAAGTTCATGTAGATCTGTCTGTGGCACTGTAGTGTTGACCAATAGTGTTCTTAACTATGATTCTAGAAAATCTGTTCAGCTGTTTGAAGATCTGACACGGACTTAAGAGCTGACATACATCCAGACACTAGAAAAGTCTTAGGGTTTTTAATTCAAAATTTGTTATTCTCATTTTTCGCAACTTGAGTATTAAGAATAAGATGCCTTGATATCATCCTTTGCCATTATAAATTGAGTATTGTTAAGTACCTATAAATTAAGCCAGCCAGGATTCGACCCCAGTACAAACACGAGAGGGCTTAAACGTGGGCCAGTGCGGTCGTCGAAAATCACACAACTGGTCGCTTCATCTGCACAATCTTTGTGCAATTCTATACTTTAAAAAATTAAAGTTCGTTCCGTTAACATCCTGGGACCTAGCGGGGTTTTCACCATTAAGCCATAGAGATCATTAGAAAATTAAAGACTGTTAAACAATACAAAATAAACAAACAGTACAAAAGTGTACTCCTCAACCAAGTGTTATACTATTATACTATTGATGATTAATGACAAAGTTGCATGGAAGCAACCGGCTTCGCTTCCAGCAGCCCACAAGTCAGTGTAAATACCTACTTGATATGTAACATATTATGAACTGTATATTACTTAAGTATTTACATTTGACTGGCTGCTCTTCTCAGTAGAACAGCTTTTCGAACAAGTGGTAGTAGTTTGACTTCTCATAAGTGACACATGTTGTCCTACGTGAAATAAATAAATCATTTCATTTTATTTCAAACTAGCTGATGCCCTCGAGTTCGTCTGCGCGGATCAAGGTTTTTTGGTTCCCGCGGGAACTCTTTAATTTTCCGAGATAAAAAGTAGCCTATGTGGAATACAGACTATAATCGACCTATCTCTGTGCCAAATTTCATCCAGATTCGTTCAGCCGTTGGGGCGTGAACAAACATCCATCCATCCAAATTCCAAACTTTCGCATTAATAACATTAGTATAGATTGGCAAATGTTACGCTATTAGCCTTGCTCTTTTTAGTAAAAGCGAGTAGGTGTCGAATATGATTGTTATACAATATCCAGCGGCCCATTGTCCCAGTCGGCGGTGTGCCAACGTTGACAGTATTGATTGTGCCCGCCCAATAAAATGTTATATTGCACCAGTAGGTATTGGATTGGGGTGGCTTGGAGTCAAACATGGTACCTATACTGACTTTATATGCTGTATGTGTATACTGCATATGCTGCGTAGGTCCTACTGGCCGCTACAGCGTCACGTCTGGCGTCGCTGAGAAATGAGCCCTAGGGCTCTAAGACATCGGAGGGGCAACGTCTTCCTAAAGGCGTCTCATATAAGGCTCGGACCTCGGTTTAGGATGACGTTGGAACGATTGGGAGATCGGTTGGTAGATATATTTTTAGTTTTGTGTGTGCTTTTATTCACTCGGGGCTACTCACTTTGGGATCCCAACGTCCATCGGTTCTCCGAACTATGCGTATATCGGTGACTCTGGTTCTCCTCGAATCTCTTCATTTATGACTTGATCACGTAGGGATACTTCCAGTATAGCCCTTTCTATCGCCCGCTGAGTGACCCTGAGCCTTCTTATCAGATCTATAGTTGTCCATGGGTGGACTTGTACCTATAAAATCTACTTATGAAGTACTAGCTGATGCCCGCGACTTCGTCCGCGTGGATCGAGGTTTTTCGGTTCCCGCGGGAACTCCTTAATTTTCCGGGATAAAAAGTAGCCTATGTGCTATTCCAGACTATAATCTATTCAGATCCGTTCAGCCGTTCGGGCGTTATTGAGTAACAAACATCCATCCATCCATACATCCATACATCCATCCAAAGTTTCGCATTTATAATATTTATTTGATTAGGGATTTGCACTGATCGCTATTGATTTCCTGTTACCGATTGAGGAGTTCCGCCCTCCATCTCCGAGTTACTCATAAATTCATCCATATAAATATTATAAATGCGAAAGTTTGGATGGATGGATGTATGTATGTATGGATGTATGTTTGTTACTCAATCACGCTCCAACGGATGAACGGATCTGGATGAAATTTGGCACAGAGATAGATTATAGTCTGGAATAGCACATAGGCTACTTTTTATCCCGGAAAATTAAGAAGTTCCCGCGGGAATCAAAAAAACCTCAACCACGCGGACGAAGTCGCGGGCATCAGCTAGTATGGAATAAACCTGGCAGCATGAACTTTGTAAAGAAAAGTCTCCACCCTGACGGCCACCTTATATGCTTAGTGCATGTCAGGTTTACGACAGTTTCTTCTTTTATAAAATAAAATAAAATTTTATAAAATAAAAACTTAATTTATCACGATAGCTCTTCAACATGGGATTTCCGCACATTAAAAACCGAATGAATAGTACATTGTTCACCGAGGGGAGAAAGTGACCGATTACTATCGAGGGTGTAGTTTGAGGCCCGAGGCGTAGCCGAAGGGCCGCAATACACGCGAGGTAGGAATCGTACTTTCTACCGAGTGATACATAGTGCTTTATACTACACCTGCGAGGAAAATAAGCGATAATTAGTGATTAAACGAACTTACAAAGGTTTAAAATAATAAATAAAATAAATATTTTTTATTTCAGGCAATTTTACAAACCCATATTCAAAATTAAAATAATAAATAAAATAAATATTTTTTATTTCAGGCAATTTTACAAACCCATATTCAAAGTAAAGAAACAAAAAAAAAAAAAAAAGGTTTAGGTTAATATTTAATAATAGTTAATAGTCCTTAATTAGGTTAGGCTAGCTAGCTTTAATTTCTAATGTATTGTTTTCAAAAAATTTAAAAAAAAAAATTTAAAAAAAAAATGACGTTATGAGTCACTTCATTCGAAGCTTCACTATCACAACTAGACTACATTTTGAGGATTATTTCAATATAGATTTCGATATCGACAATCGACATCGATATCGACAATCGACATCGATACCGACAATCGACATCGATACCAACAATCGACATCGATATCGCTATCGACTATCAATATCGGATATCAATATCGACTATCGATATCGATAATCGACGTCGATGTCGACAATCGACATTCACCATATTATTTGACTTTTCTATGTCAAATATGGTGAAGCTGCTTCTAATATTATATTTCCTTATGGTAAGACATCCAAATTCTCAACGTCCATACCATATTTACTTAAAATTAAAAATAACAGCGCGTTAGAAATGGATTTTCATACAGTTTTCTCCCCGCTTAGCACGTTAGAAATGAAATTTCATACATCTTTTCCTCCCGCTTAATTGGTTTGTAGCAATGACGTACTTTCTACCTCGTTTTGACAAAAGCAAGAAGGTACTTTCCGAGCGGGTGTAGTATAAACTTTTTTCTCTGAATCCGTGCGTCAATTCGTCTAGACCACTAGCCCCTCCGAGTCCCGTAATATAAATAAAATAAATCGGACACTTTTCCGGGTTTTCGCTGCGCCTACGCAAAGGAAAGCTCAGTCGCCCGCGAACCGCCGACGTGACAACCCGTTGACGATGTACCGCCGCCGCTATCGCACAACCCTGGGCTTGGGCCTGGGGTCATCGTTCTCGTCCACGTTTTCAACCACCCTGTCGTTTAGTTCACGCACTTCGTCCGTGCAGGGTGAGATTTTGAGAGCGATCAGTGATAATTTTAATTTAACTATTGGATATTGTAAATTTTGGTCTAAGGAACCGTGCGAGAGAAAAACTGCATTATGCAGGAATCATACTCTACAATGTTAACAATGTTAGGCATACTAGAGGGGTAACCTCGCCTCGGGTAAGGTATAGTAGGGGTAAACTCGCCCCGACGTAAAGTTAAGCGTGTAGAGTCAGGTCAAATTTTTATATTTTAAGAAGAGGAACATAGTTAAAGTTGCAGACGTCCAAAATCAAAAGCTTTCGATGGCATACGATTACTACCTTTTTAAGTTAAATTATTAGGTACATTATTGAACAAAGTGGTTTCATTCGTTTATTAATCGTGGAGTTATGACCTTAAATGATTTAAAAAATATATATTTGCGCTGTGGTGCTTGTGTATTCATAATCTGTCCATAAAGTTTCTTGTAATGAATGACCTAGTTACTAAACACTTAAGTAATTTCTATCAAAAAAACTTTGAAACAGTTGCAATTTTTCTATTTTCTTTCAATGCAGTTTTTCTTTTCTCTACATAAAGAAGCTATGATTTAATTTTATGATTATTATTTACTTGGTATAATATCGGCATTAACTTGTCGATTTCGCCTTGCCTTTGTAACTAGCCCTAGCCATACCAAGGCCTGCCAATCTAAATGTCCTTAGACCAAAAGTTTTTTTTTTTTTCTCTCTTCTTACTTCTTTTTCTCTTTTAGACGTGGGTATCTCATATATCATATATCGGAAATCGGAATATGCTTAATGTGGGGTACCTACACGACTGCTCACGTGACAAAATTGACTGACAGTGACTTGAAGTTAAAACTAGCCCTAGCCATACTGCCAAGCTAAAGTTCCTTAGACCAAAAGTATAATTTTATGTTTTCGCTTCACTGACCGCTCTGAAAATCTCACCCCCTAGATACCGTGAGGTCGGACGCTCGCGCCACCGCAGCTAAGCTCAAATCCAAGTACGAAAACGCCGGCACTGCACAAGGTCTGTGTGTGTTGTGCATGTGGGGTCGATGACCTTTGTCGCTTTAACTCATAGATTAACCCGTTATTAAGTTGTTACGCGACCCGGTGTTAAGCGACAGAAGTGACGCGATACGACGCCATAGAAAATGATAGACGTATCTGTTGTGAATGAAACGAGCACTTGATGAGAACTGACATTTATTGTTACTTTACTAAGTACCCACATAGCAATATTATATAAAAATCACATCAGTATCTACGCGACCACGTAGGTCACGTGAAGGGTCAGCTACTGTTAGATACTGTCCGCATCGCGTCGTATCACGTCCCCAGCATATCACCGCTCCTATCATACTTTTCTATACAGAACACTTAAAATATATCCGGTAAAGTGGTCTTAAAATGTCAAACAACTTGCAAGAACAACTGGGGTAGTTGTGTTAGTAAGAGGACCGTGGTGCGCAAACAAGTCAATATTTCAAGACGGTAAACTGGGGCGCCGACCTTTTCATCTCTATGGCTTTGAATTTATAACTTTTGCTTCTTACAACTAGCATTTCCCTGCTATAAGTACCTATTATATTAAAAACTTGCAGATTCCCGCGACTTCGTTTGCGGGATTGAGGTTTTTTGGTTCCCGTGGGAACTCTTTCATTTTCTGGGATAAAAAGTAGCCTATGTGTCATTCCAGAATATAATCTATCCCTGTGCCTTTCATCCAGATCTGTTAAGCCGTTCTGGCGTGATTGAGTTACAAACATCCATCCATCCATCAAAACTTTCGCATTTATAATATTGTATTAGTAAGTATAGAAAAGCGGTAATATCCTGATGGTGGGATGGGACGCCTGGAAGTGAATAACTAACTGGGGTTCGAATCGCGGGCATTCATCTTTTCAGTGTTAGGTGATTAAAATATCATCATCATCACCTCAACCAATCAATCACCGGCCAACTACTGAGCATAGGTCTCAGAATTAGAAGGGTTAAAGCTATAATCTACTATGTTAGCCGAGTGCGGATAAGCATACTTCACAAGTTCACACACCCAGGCGGGCAGGTTTTTTGAACTTCTTTAGCCGCGTTGAGCACTTTTTGCTGTGATGTTTTGATGTTTTCCATCACCGTTACAGCAGGTGCTATTTACTTCAGTCTCTGAACTCCTGAACCTGACCCTTCGACTAGGAGAGCAAAGTCTTTGAAGATAGAGTAGGCATTAGTTAGTCAGAATAGTTATTACCTAGTCGGAATACTGTCGTGATGAAAAATGAGAATTGACGTATTTCTAATATTTGGGTAAGCAGTGCTTTTGTGCTTCTACGATCTGCACACCACTGACCACTAGGCCATCGCCGCTCGCGTTTGCGTAAGTAATTCCATTGCAATTTCCAGATGTGAGGTGACATATAAATCCAATTAGATATATTATGTGTTTTAGGATTTATAATATATTATGTATTGTAGTGTACTAGGCGTAGTTACATGTTTAAATATATACCTACTCATAAACCTCAATACATTACTAGTTACAGCACCCGGCACTTATCGTTTTTGATGTTCGCGATATTAAACTACATAATTTTAGTGTTCCGTGGAAAATTGTCTTTTCCTTCAATTGCGTCGTTGTGGTTTGCGTCACAACCCACATTGTAGCTATTAACGATTATGTCATTTGTGATTAGTTATTATGATCATCGCTATCGTTGATGGTTTTTAGAGTTCCGTTGTAAATAAGAGACCTATATCTTCGTCCAATCCGTCCGACCATCTGTCACAGCCATTTTAAAGATAAACTAAAAAATCTGTTATCATCATTTTTATTGTCAATCATTATTGCTTCGCTTCATAGTTTTCCACGGCAGGGTCCGTTTGAGGGTATGTTATATTAAAAGGAAACACTCTTATCTATTCATTCAATAGCAGTCAAGGGCTTTGGATTAAAAAAAGATGTGAATACTGATCAGCATTATTGACCCAACATTTATATCGTCCACTCGTATTATATGCTATGCAGGGTGGTAATTAATAATTAATTATGCCGGTCATATATTTCTCACATTGAATTGTAGTGATATAATTATGTTGTTAGTAAATGTACATCATACATATGTGACTTCCAATATTCTATACCTAGTTACTGAGGAATATAAAACTTGTGTTGCCATCCGGAATTGCTCGCAGCGTATCCGGTTTCCGGAGTGCCGGAGCAAAGGAATAACTCTACGTGTAGAGAGGAAGCGCCGGGAGTGAGTTTTCATAGAAATCACGGTGTATTTCACCCGAATGCTGTGTTCATGCTGCATATTTGATTCTTGTTTTTCCACACTACATGATACCCGCGTCTTTGGTCGCGTGGACAGTGACTTGAAGTTTAAACTATATTTAGAATAGCCGATGCCCGCGACCTCTTCCGCGTGGGTTAAGTTTTTTATTCCCACGGAAACTTCTTAAATTTTCGGGATAAAAAGTAGCATATGTCACTCTCCAGGTCCTCAACTATACCCATGCAATAAATCGCGTCGGTCCGTTGCTCTGTTGCGGCGTGATTGAGGGGCAAACCAAAAAACAAACACACTTTCGCATTCATAACATATCATAGTGTTGTAAATAAAACAACAAACACACAACAAATGTTGTGTGTGTAAATAAAATAAATAAAAAACCGGCAAAGTGCGAGTTGGAATCGCGCACCGAGGGTTCCGTACAAACCTGTAGCAAGTTTTACGATTAATGAATTTAATGAACCGCAAAACTAATTTTGTTTGTAGAGGTTTTCTGTTAATATCAAAAAAACTATGCTAGTTAGAGCATTGGCTATAGTTTTCCTGTAAAATATACATAAATTCCTATTGACCATAATTATTTCAGATTTTTCGATTGGTAAACTCCGGAGATAAGGGGGGGGGAACGGTATTTTTTTTGACTTTTTCCCCGATAAATCAAAAACTATCATGACTAAAAATAATTAAAAATCTGTTTTAGAATGTACAAAGTAAACCCTTTCATATGATACCCCACACAGTACAGTTATCTCACTTTTAAATTTCAACCCTCCGATTTTCCCCCCTTTTTAAATAAGAACAAAAATAATTTCCAATTTTTTTTAATTCCAGTGTCTTTGGGCCACTAATATACACAACTATTCCAAATTTCATGTCGATAGCTTCGGTAGTTACTGAAATAATCGAGTGTGACGGACGGACAGACAGACAGACAGACAGACAGACGGAGAAAGTCGCACCATAAGGGTTCCATTTTTACCATTTTGGTACGGAACCCTAAAAATAAAATGTGCGTGATGCGATCTATAAGTACTTGCTTTAGTATTATTAGATTTCAAGTATTTTATCGGCATCGTACCGAAACGCTAAATCGGAACGTAGGGTTACTATCCGCAGCCAAAACCTCCCACAAACTAGATGTACAATACGTCATACTATTCATATATATTATGGCCTTCATTATTTTCATCCAGTTATACTTACCTACTTAACGTGGGAAAAATATATGAGGCCTTTGCTCCTCATTATCTGAGATGCTTGCAGTGGTTATTTATGTAGAAGTATAAATAGTTGTACCTAGAATAAAAGCTTTCATATCCTAGCGCGCGAACAAAGTGATTAATGTATGATTAGTTAGACGCTTTTATATTTCTTAGGAATCATTTTAGAGCTTTGACTATATTCTTATTTCTTGGATGAAACAAAATATTATTTTTATGTTAAAATAAGTTAATTAATAAATAAACCCTAAAAATGTAGGTATTAAGTATTAACTGCTGCAGATTTTGCAGTATTTTGACAATAGCGCTGGCAGTTGCAGCTTTAGTAATTCTATATTTTGTAACTATGCCAAATCCGATATTTATGTTGTAACTAAAGGAGTTTTTAAAAGCACAATTGACGCGATTTCGTTCATCGATATAATAATTTATCTCATGACAAATGTTTAGTAGATTAAACCTGATTAATGGACCTTCTTATCTTTATTATTTAAAGCGGTAAAGTTTGTGAGGTTGTAGGCCCGTAAGGGGTAGTCTCTGGATCTATTGAACCGATTTTGAAAATTTTGGTAAGTACCAATAGAAAGCCACATTATTTGTGGGTGTCAGGCTATATATTAACCCGAAAAATAAGGGAGTTCCCGTGGGAATTTGAAAAACTTATTTCACGCGGACGAAGTCGCGGGCATCTGCTAGTAATATCTAAAACAGTAAGGCCAATTCTGTTTAACATAATCTCTAAACTAAACGAAAATGACAGCTCTAAACTAGTGCTGCCTCCTTCCGCAGGGTAATAATATGAAAGGGATAGCAATAAAAATAAAGCTGTAATTTTAGTTAATCGTCTGACTGACTGATCATGGACTGATCTATCAACTCACAGCTCATACCACTGGACGGATCGGGCTGAAATTTGGCATGCAGATAGCTATTATGACGTAGGCAATCCGGTAAGACAGGATTTTTCAAAACTCAATCCGTGAGGGGGTATTAGAGAAGCCGCGGGCATCAGCTAGTAATCTATACTAATATTATAAATGCGAAGTTTAGATGGATGTATGGATGGATGTTTGTTACTCAATCACGCCACAACGGCTTAACGGATCTGGATGAAATTTGGCACAGAGATAGATTAAAGAGTTCCCGAGGGAACTAAAAAACCTCAATCCACACGAACGAAGACGCGGGCATCAGCTAGTATACATATAAGTAAGTACTAAAGACAGATCAGAAAAATATAGGCGTATTCCTCCGTATTATTTATCGCATGTTTTGAAGCATAATATGAGCTCTGAGAGAGTCGGTGAACTACTCTCCCGAAATACCTGCTTTTAAAACGAATGAATTGTAATTCAGAAAGACGTTGTATATTTTATATGAAAAATAATCCTGTTCAAAGTTGAGAGAACTCTTTATTTTCAAACGAATGTAGCGTTGGAGACTTTGAAAAATGGAAAATCTGAACTTTATGCAAAAGATATTATGCGCGGCACGCTATAAGACTTTATTAAAATGGAAGTAGGTACTTATTGTAAATATCCATGACTTATTCAAAACAAATCTGCCAACACATTATCATCAATCATCTTTTTTTTATTCTATACAAGTTAGCCCTTGACTGCGATCGATTTTATTTGCCCGAATATGGTGACATAGGCTACTTTTTATCCCGGAAAACGGTTTCCGTAGGAATTAACAAACTTATTCCATGCGGAAGAAGTTGGGGGCATCAGTTAGTGCCCAATATGGACACGTGCCCTTTTTGCAATTTAAATTATTATTATTTTTTGTCTCGACACCACTCGCTGTCACTCGCTACGCTCGGATTTGCTGGCCCTACGATTTTTTACCCGACAACAGCGAAGCCAAAAGGAAGGGTCATGAATTATGATTTTAGTCTGTGTATGTATGTATGTCATATTTGTTTGATTTATGAATGTTCCAAGGTGCACGAACTACTGAGCCAATTTTGATGAATGACGTGTCAATCAATGTTGATGAATGAGTTGTTATTGTGAGGTGAGCGAGGGTGACATAGGCTGCATTTTATACGAACGAAATCGATATGACAGATTTTGCGATTTTTCCGCAGTTGGGTACAGTACAGTTTTTTAATTTATACTTAGCTCATATAAACTCTGAACTCCGATAATTATTTTTCGTCCTATATCTGACCGCCGCACCGCCAGTAGGCATCTGCTGGGCTCCCAATCAAGGAAGCCTAGCAGATGTAGACACCCGGTAGAGCCAGTCCGCGTGGAGTCCACTTACCCTCCCTAGGCCCTTCAGGCCGTCCCAAAGACCCTGTCGTATTGACGCCAGCAGGCTTAGCAAGCGCACAACGAGATATCTCGCGACGAGAGAGAGAGATGTTGTCGTTGCCGGCAATTTTTTTCGTTTACCCTAACGTGCACAAAATGCGGTTTATTACAAGAAAAAAAAAATAGTCGGCATGTAAGGGTTCGTAGAGAAAAAATACCACAGATAAGAAATATTACGTTTATCTCCACTTTTGAAGTAACGAGACAAGTAACCATGTTAGCTTCGGTAGACTAATAGAGATAACGGGTAGATATAATTTTACTCGTTGTGTGCATGCTAGCCCTACAGGCGTCTGAAACCGTACGTATAGGGGGCTCTGCCAGTTCACGTTAGAGTTTCGCCCTATTTACGCTTGCGAAAGCATGCGGTGCCTTGCGGTGTCCACTGTCAGTCTAGTCATCTAAAAATGTGTGTGACATTGGCACAAAATAGACCGTTGCAACATCGGGGCAAGGTCTCCTATCCAGAACACTGAGACTAGTGTTTTTTTAACAACTAAATAACCCAATCCACATGACAGCTTTTGAAAATAATTATAAACTTCATGACAATCTGGTGTATAGTTTGAGGTCCAGTTGTCTTAGCAAATCGGAATTTGACAGCTTAAAACGTATTACTTGAACCTGCACGTCAAAAAGCATGCATGAACCCCTTGGGACGTTTATACACGGACAGCTTGAAGCAGTCAGAATGGAATGCATTTATAATATTAGTATGGCATGGATAGTATGGATGTATAGATTAAAAATGCCAGTGTTTGGCCGGAAAAGTAAAGAGATCCCACAGAATAATATAAAAACCCTAAATCCACGCGCACGAGCTCGCAGGCATTAGCTAGTAATTAATATTTATTCCGGACGTTTGATATACACACAGCCACTTACGATATGATTGCAAGCAATTATTCAGTACAGAATTAACTGTAACTGAATCTTGACTGAAATAGCGCGCCAGCGGCCGCCTCGCGGTTTGCCCCACTGACCCCACTACATCGGTTTTAAATATATAAATAGTGCGTGAACACTTCCCCCCACATCCCTTCCTCCCCCTGGCTATTACTTCCCCCCGGTCGTCAGACATATTGGCATCTGTCGATTATACTTGGAAATGACATAGATGCGAGAGAAAGTTTAACTCAAGGATGGCGTAAAAATAACGCGAAATCGAGGTGATAGTTGATACCCCTGAGAAAGGTGGGAAGCTTCGGATCGGCGTGGATTGAGGTTTTTCGGTTCCCGCGGGAACTCTTTAATTTTCCGGGATAAAAAGTAGCCTATGTGCTATTCCAGACTATAATCTATCTCTGTGCCAAATTTCATCCAGATCCGTTCAGCCGTTGGAGCGTGATTGAGTAACAAACATCCATACATCCACACATCCATACATCCATACATCCATCCAAACTTTCCACCACTACCACTACAGCCCATTAACGTCCCACTGCTGGGCACAGGCCTCCACTCTCATAGGAGAGTGGGAATTAGAGCTTAGACCCACCACGCTGCTCCAATGCGGGTTGGCGGGCCAAACTTTCGCATTTATAATATTTATTTGATTTATTGAATTATTAACCCAGTTTGCTTTCTATTAGCAGTAAAAACCGAATATCAAGCAAAAGCGGAATATTTAGCTGGAAAGATTAAAGACGAAGGTCAACAGGAAACTTAACAAAAACTGAAAGCAAAGCAAGCCGCCGTCAACGGGTTTTCTTTCAGACTACGAAAATAAAAAGTAAAACTAGGAACGTTTTTCGATAGAGTCGAGCGTGCATATCTTGACCTGCATCCAACCGCGAGGGAAACGTTGAGTTTTTAATTTTCCGTCGCGTCGGCCAGATCAAAGAGCAAGGTCAAATATACTCGTACACTCGCAATATCTACTGGGGCCTTATTACGTAAAAAATATTGCTACAGTTCAGTGTAGTCGCAATACAATGCGATCGCAATCCCTCTGATTGGTTAAAACTTTTCCCCTAAATATTATTGGTCAAAATTCACTGTCGCAGCAAAAGTACCACAAATTATAAAACCCAATCACGACCATTGAGATTGTAACATGATTGTAACAATGGTTGATACAGGTTTTGCATAATAGTAAACTACGACAAACTTCTAAAATGACAATTCGAGTCTTAGGATTATAAAGCCTATAGCTACCTTCACTCTTAAACCGGAGCAGCGTAATCCCTTGTGTATGAATTGCGAAAAAGCAACAAAACTTCTAGCGAATGAAGCTTCTTCTAGGAACATATTCCATAGGCAAATCTCTAAACGTACTTCGTTATGGGCGAAACCCGTGAAATTAATAAGTACCTACATACACTGATGATTAAAATCATCATCGTCATTTTGGCCTGCGGACATCTACTGCTAAACATAGGCCTTTCCCAAAGAGAGCCGACACACCCGGACCCAGGTTCCCAGCCTTCCTCATCCAGCCACTTCCCGCCTACCTCTTTATACCGGTCCATCTTACCAGGGGGCGCCCCACGCTCTCCAGTATGAAAGACCGGCTATATAAACACTTATTTAACAATTATAATATCACTAGCTGATGCCCGCGACTTCGTCCGCGTGGATTGAGGTTTTTCGGTTCCCGCGGGAACTCTTTAATTTTCCGGCATAAAAAGTAGCCTATGTGCTATTCCAGACTATAATCTATCTCTGTGCCAAATTTCATCCAGATCCGTTCATCCGTTGGAGCGTGATTGAGTAACAAACATACATCCATACATCCATCCATCCAAACTTTCGCATTTATAATATTTATTTGATTCGCAGATATTTTGTACGGCCCGATCCGTAGCATATTGTCCTGTATTTTGGACATCACGCGTGTTTCTGCGTAGGCCTTTAGCAAGCGAAATGTGAATATTCAAAGCCGCGTTTGATGTGACGCTGCCTTATTTTTATATACGCAACAATGCAAGTACAACATTAGTGTGGGCATATCGCATTGGCCGGTCGCCAGGCTGATCGCATTAATCCCTCGGTCTGTGAACTCCTCGCACCAGGAACTGGGGCCATACTGCCAACGCACAAAACAATACTCAAAATGGCAGTTTCATGTCACGTACCTTGGCGCTTCTAAAATAAGGATTATAATTTTAAAACATGAAAGTCGACAATATGGCTTTAAGCGTAGGTAGTTCTTATTGTACTATGGTAGTAGGGCCCTGTATCGGCCTATCTGTGTCTAAAACCGGTCTTAACTTTTAAGCGTAGATTGACCGATACTTGAGAAGTTGAGAACGTGGTGAGCTGATATCCGTTGATTAACGGGTCTAAGGGCGCCTTCAAATTTGCCGCAAAGTGCCGCGCGGAAGCAGCGCGGCTGCAGCGCGGCTGCAGCGCTGCGGTCGCGCTGCTTTGTAAATCCATATAAATAAAAAACACGCGACTGCAGCGCTGCACCCGCGCTGCGGCCGCGCATCAGTTCATCGATCGACTAGTGACGGGACTGCGCACGTATTTTTGTTCAAGTCTAAACATGAACGAAAATCGTAGAAGAATTTATCGATGAGGTTGAGAGTCGTCCAGCAATATGGGATTCGAAGTCCGACAAGTACAGCAATAAAATCGAAAAGAAAAAGGCTTGGGAAGAAATATGCATTAAATTTATTGACAATTTCACAAACAAGACTCCAAGTGAAAAAAACCGGCCAAGTGCGAGTCGGACTCGCGCACCGAGGGTTCCGTACAAACCTGTAGTAAGTTTTAAATTATTAAAAAAAATTGCTTAAAAATTACGTTTGTTGTATGGGAGCCCCCCTTTAATATTTACTTTATTGATATTTAATTATTTATTTTGAAAGGTAATATACAAGTTAATATTCTGTGAAAATTTGAACCGTCTACCTGTTACCGTTTTTAATATTGAGCAAAAAAATACGAAAAAAACACGTTTATTGTATGGGGACCCCCCTTAATATATATATTTTTTTAATTTTTAGTATTTGTTGTTATAGCAGCAACGGAAATACATCATTTGTGAAAATTTCAGCTTTCTAGCTATCACGGTTTATGAGATACAGCCTGGAGACAGACAGACAGACAGACAGACAGACAGACAGACAGACAGACAGACAGACAGACAGACAGACAGACAGCGGAGTCTTAGTAATAGGGTCCCGTTTTTACCCTTTGGGTACGGAACCCTAAAAAATGAAGCATGTAGGTAAGTATAATATTATGTAATGTTAACACAACTACTTTTTTTATATTTTCGTTGTTTCGTATTAAGTAACAGTAACACAGAGCAGTGTTTCTTCGTCAGAGTCCATCGTGAAAATAAATATAGGTACAACCCTATGATGTTCGAACCTCGCGACAGGAGCGCGGCCGCAGCGCTGCAGCCGCGCTGCGGCCGCGCTACGCTTTGCGGCAAATTTGAAGGCGCCCTTATAGTTTCTGCAGAATGTTGTGAGACTTCGTTTAACTAGTGATCTACCGCCAACGTCTACCGCTGCTAGTAAATCAGACTTTGCAGTAATCGATCTGCCGCGTTTGTGGGAACATAAAAAAGTTGCGAAGGTCAGTTGCCAAGCGTTCGACGCGACGACGGCGCGGCGCGGCGTCGGTTTGTGGTCGGTATGCGGGACTCCTTGCCGACATCTTAAAATACTTCATAAAAGGGGGAGGTTTTAATTCGACCCATATTACTGAGAAGCATTTTAATACAGAAATTAGATTACATTTAAGGGAATTAATCAACGCAGAATTTAATATTTTTAAATATGTACCTACATAAGAGTAAAATTTTCTGTACGATGCATAGTTTGGATGTTATCCGCCAAATACTGAAGAAGGCGCCAAAATTTCGAGGATTTCTTGGTTTCCAAAAGTTTTGCTCATCTCAGAAATCGTCGTAAACTTAGATTTTTGGGATATTGATAGAATAATTACCAGATTTCTGGTGATTATTGGAAAACACGTCTTCTTGCTTGGTCCAATTTTATCGGGCTAAAATGAAATAAACATACTTTTCCCTGCCAGAGAGAGAGGAAAGTGATAAAATGTTTTCTTTAAAGCTTAACATTTGTTTAAAATCAAACCCACTGATCGAAATCGGAAAGATAATATTTGAAAGAAGAAGCATTCTCGCAAGCTCGCATAAAATGAAAATACCCTTGAAACTCCCAGTTTTCTATATTTTTCCTTGGTAGCATCTGAAAATGTGTATGTTTCGGATCGTCGCGTAACAAAATTTACATTGGAATATTACGACATCCACCCAAGATAACAGTAACACAGTTCGCTAGATTTTATCGTTTTAAGGTGCAGTTCCGAGAGCACACTAGAGACTTATTGCATCTAAGCATTTTATCACCGATATACTTACCTACTTATAAAATTCCTTTAATTTTCCGGGATAAAAGTAGACTGTGTTAATTCAGGTTATTAAGCTATCTCTATTCCATATTTCAGCCAAATCGGTTCAATCATTGGACACACATATAAATTTTCAGATTATGTAATTGTATTAAGTAGCTACATGTAATAGTTTCTAAGATACAGAGGCTGCGAGGTGATTTTCTTATATATCATGATGAATTGACTAACTAGTTGACCCGCGCTAGCTTTGTAGAGTTTCTGAAATTCCTTTCCGGATGTTTCAAAATTCAAAATTCTATAAATTTGCAGAAACATTTTTTACAATGAGATGTTATTTGTTAGTTTTCCAGTAGAAATATTTCACCTTATAATCAGGCATGCAAACCTTATTTCAGAAAACATACAAGCTTAGAGATTTTAGATATGCGCTGATACGAAAATGTAAGTCAATGTTAGCCTATTTTAAGATGTACAA
Organism: Erebia ligea; assembly: GCA_917051295.2. NCBI lineage: Eukaryota > Metazoa > Arthropoda > Insecta > Lepidoptera > Nymphalidae > Erebia > Erebia ligea. The sequence goes on along the minus strand of OU785234.1, from coordinate 813,649 downwards.
GTATAGTGCAATAAAAGTGTCCCTATTTTAAAAGCTGGCTCCATACTCACACCGAGAAGAAATTCTCATTCTCTCGTATTTTCTCGCATGTTTTTGCCGTCTTGTCGCAATAGACACTGCTCTCGAAACTCTACCTTAACCGTTGAAACAAAACGTCGGAATGGTGCCAAAGTTTGATTTGAATTTCGTGTCCTCTTGATAAACCGCCGTCTCTACGGGCGACGGAAGAAAAGTGTTTCCTTGGCAATGACCGAGCCGGCCGCTCTAATAAACTTGTAACTCGTAAAACTGTAGCCAGTAATCACTTTTTTATTTCGAGAGATATCTGCCTCGTTGGTCTAGTGGTTGGCATGTTCGACTGCGGCCGATGAGATCCCGGGTTTGTGTCCCGGGTCGGTCCATAATTAAGTACTTATTGGATTTTTTTGACTAGAAATTCTCAGTACTAGCCCGGAGTTGGGACGTTGGCGGTGTGTCACCCCGTGCCTCGGAGAGCACGTTAAGCCGTCGGTCCCGGTTATTATCACTAACATGATTATAGTCGTTAAAGGTCGCCAACCCGCACTGGAGCAGCGTGCAGGTGGGTCTAAGCTCTACTTCCCTCTCTCCTATGAGAGTGGAGGCCTGTGCCCAGCTGTGGGACGTTAATGGGCTGTTCATTGTAAATCCTATAGGAACACTTTTTGGCACACAAGTTGGCAAATTTTTCACAACTTGGTACATTACGAAGGTGTATGGTAGATGTAAATAGTAGGTCTGCCATTTGTATGGGCATCAATCCACTCAGTGAGTCAATCAAGAGCATTGTAGGTACCTACAAAGCAAGGCTGCAATATAATTAACTAGCTGATGCCCGCGACTTCGTCCGCGTGGCTTAAGTTTTTTTGATTCCCGCAGGAACTCCTTAATTTTCCGGGATAAAAAGTAGCCTGTGTCACTCTCCAGGTCCTGAACTATACCCATGCCAAAAATCACGTCGATCCGTTGCTCCGTTGCGGCGTGATTGAAGGACAAACCAACAAACAAACACACTTTCGCATTTATAATATTAGTATGATAAAATTTAAATTAAGTTTATTGTCATATTATGTATCTATTCGTTATTTTATTTTATTTATGTATCTATTCGTCACATGCAAATCCCCTGTCGGGCCGCGCCGTCAGTGGGCGCAGGCCCTAAGGATAATATACTTACGCTGCTGTACCTATACCCTAGCAACACACAAACAGTTGCTCATACCTAATTGTTTTACGCACATGTTTTGTGTCAAAAACATGGTAATTTTTCATTTTATTGTTCGCGTGTTTGACAGGCGCAGTCGCAACACGGGATTGGTAGCCTGCCAACGAAAAGTATACGCGCTTTATGATTCTGATAAGAAGCGGCGATAGCCTAGTGGTGCAGATGTGCGGCTTCCCATACAGGTGGTCGGAAGTTCGATTCTTGGACTCAAATTTTACTGAATATAATGTGCGCCGTCGCGAGGAAACCTGTATGACCGAGAGTTCTTTATACTTCTATACTAATATAAATAAGTTTGTATGTATGGATGAATGTTTGTTACTCAATCACGCCGGAACGACTGCACGGATCTGGATGAAATTTGGCACAGGGATAGATAATAGTCTGGAACAGCATAGGCTACTTTTTATCCTGGTAAATTAAAGAGTTCCCGCGGGAACAAAAACCTCAATCCACGCACTACGCAGACGAAGTCGCGGGCATCAGCTAGTTATGTTCTCGAAGGTGTGTGAAGTCTGCCAAACCAAACTATGGCCAAACCCTTCTCATTCTGAGAGGAGGCTTGTGTGGTGGACCGACGACGATGGCTTGAAATGTTGATGATTATGGTGTTGATCTCAAATTGATCTTAATTTTTTTCTTTTCAGGTAAGCTGAGACATCAGAAACTATGCAAGTTAATAAGTAGTAAATAGTGAGCATAAGATTTTTTTTACTCCACTACAAGTTAGCCCTTGACTGCGATCTCACCTGTGTGTGTGATGACGCAGTCTAGGATGGTAGCGGGCTGACCTGTAATAGGGGTAGTGGGTACGACAGTTATATTAAACTCATACCCCTAGTCGGTTTCTACACGGCATCGTACCGGAACGATAAATCGCTTGGCGGTACGTCTTTACCGGTAGGGTGGTAACTGGCCACGGCCGGAGCCTCCCACCAGACCAGACCTGCAGAGAAAATTCAGAAATTATGAATTCGAAAATTGACCCTGCCGGGAATCGAACCTCGGACCTCCCACGTTAAGACAACAGCGCTCACAACTGCGCCAGTGAGGTCTTTATTTACTATACTACTATACTATAGGTACTGCAAAAATTACGCGTATCGCGTACCGCAAAGTTGTCCGACGACAGAATCGACGCGACGCGACGCCATAGAAAATGATAAACTTGTCTACGCGACACGTAGGCCACGTGAAGGGTCAACTACTGTTTGATACTGTCGCATTGAGTCGCGGTGTCGTGTTTGTCGGTCACAGTGGCGTGCACGGGCTTTGAAGCTAGGGTAGGCATTAGTTAGTCAGAATACATATTCACTAGCTGTTTTGATAAAAAAAGAGCATTGATGTATCATTTCCATTTGGGTATGCAGTGCTTTTATGCCTCTATGAATTGCACGTCACTGGTCGCTGGATAAAAGATTCTTTCTCACATAGGACAAAGGATAACCTCGACTCTCAATTATTCGCAAAGTAGCCCTTCAGTTAATGAGGTACATGAATAAGTGGTCGTGATTATGCTAATGTCGACCTTACACACTTCCAGTGTAGTGCTTGTACGTTCGCACGCTAAATTTGCAACATGCAACCCGTATTTCCTCCAGTTAAGCGTCGCGTCGTATCATGCAATGAACATGCCTTTTTGTCGTTCCCCTCACTCGATCAGTTATTTAGTAATCTGTATGTTTTTAACTGTTCATGAATATGTAAAACTTATAACACGGTCACAAATCGAGTAGGTCGTCTACGTCGACATCTTAAAAACTTGAATTTACAAAATATTGAAATCCCATAATGTTGAATTTTTGAAGAGAAAACTTCTTTAGCCGCGTTGAGCACTTTTTGGTAGGGGGTAAACTTGTGGATTCGCGTCACCGACATGCTCCGCGTCGACATACTCGCGTTGTTAGGAACACAAAAGGTATTAAATATAAATATACTACATTCGTAATTAAACTTTAATGCTTTAGTTTTAAGATTTATATTTTAATTATTTAAATTTTTTTTTTGTTTTTATTTTTTATATAAAAAAAAAATATTAGTTTTCACTTCTATCGCCAATTTTTTTCAATTTTGTACAAAACGTCGACTTCAAAATCGGATTAACCTTGCATAGGAAACAACCAGACATAGTATTCTACTACACAAGTGCGTTTTATTTTGTTTCGGAACAATTTTTTCGCAGTTTATCCCAACCCGCGTTATTTCCACGCGGCTTCAGCCAGTCTTTCAGCGCACAGGGCTGAAAATAAAACCGCATGCGACCGCGCTGGCCTTGCGGAAATGGGTCCGCTATTTTAGATGCACCCGAAGTTCCGGCCCGCCGCACACCAGCCCGCTCTATTTGTTTTTTACTCTTTGATTTTGTTAATGCATATTTGAACGAAGTTTACTTGTGTGATTTCGCGTGCTTTCCGTTTGTCTATCACAGTTAAACTTACTAATATTATAAATGCAAAAGTTTGGATGGATGGATGGATGGATGTTTGTTACTCAATCACGCCAGAACAGCTTAACGGATCTCGATGAAATTCGGCACAGAGATAGATTATATAGTCTGGAATAATAACACACATGCTACAATTTTTGTCCCGGAAAATTAAAGAGTTCCCCGGGAACCGAAACACCTCAATCCACGCGGACGAGGTCGCGGGTATTAGTTAGTTACTTATATTTGATTAGAAGTTTTGGCTCAAGAAGATAATTCATGAATAATTTGTGAATATCAATGGTCCGAAAATGATATGAAAAGTTATGCTTTATATTTATAGAAATAAATCCGCGTGTATTTAGGATTAGGTAAACGTGGTTATAAGCGTGGGAACTCTGATGTTTACGACTAACAAGAGCCTATGTCACTCTTCAGGCTCTCAACTTTATGCAAAAACCAGATCCGTCCGTTGATCCGCAATTGATGAAGAAACCAACAAAAACACTTTCATATGTATAATAAGGACTGTTTGGGGAATTAACGCAGTCGGTGTATACAGGCCTATTTTGTCTTCGTAAAACTCGAAAACGCTCATCTCATAATCTTTAGTTACGTGTACCTTAAAATACACGTTTTTGGCATGATATTATGAGCATCAAAGACTAAGATTGATTAATTTTGATAAATAAGCTCTTATGATCCCAAATTGAAAGCATATCCTTTGGATCCGAATTGAACCAAATCTCAAATCTGGTGGGCGGGTGTACGCGCAAACCCCGAGTCGCCGCCAGAATGAGTGGTGTCGGTGAACTCGGTGGAGCTGGTTATGTAGGGTTACATTTGTATACCAAAATACCTTTATAACGTAGAAAATGCTGCGGATCATACCAGCATTATAAATGCGAAAGAATGTTTGTATGTTTCCTTCAATCGAACCGCATTAGAGCAACGGATCACAGTGATTTTTCGCAGGTAAGGACCTGGAGAGTGACATAGGCATTTTTAGCCCGCAAAATTAAGGCCTGAACTCCAACTCCACTCCCCATGTCCTCAATCATACCCATATAAAAAATCACGTCGATCCGTTGCTCTGTAGTCTGTTACAGCGTGATTGAAGGACATACCAACAATCAAACACACTTTCACATTTGTAATATTAGTGTAATTATTTTTAAAGGCGGGAAAAACGGAAGCCGGAAGGGCATTCCATGTTTTATTCAATTAGGATCTCAAATCACACCAGCTGACATGTTTTGCGGGATCTCTTTTTCTGTCATCAGTAATTATATGATGATGAAGAAGTCTAATTATATTGTTGAAGGTAATAAACTAAACAACCGGTTTCCAACATTGATTGGTAAAGCCGATAATAATAATGTTTCCGCTCTTAAATTGTTGTTTTCAAACGCCAAAACATCCTACTTAATTATGCTACAACAAAATACTTAGTAACAGATTATTACCACAGTCTAAGGAGTTACGTTCTTTCCTACCAGTAATTCGACGGAGGCCTATGCAAAGCAACGCTGCGGGGTGACGGAGGAAACTGACAGACGAGACGTTTCAATACAAAATTCCCTTCTCAACCATAAATAAAAGTACCGTACCTCTATACCCGATTTTCTAATTATTAGACAACACGTTTTCACATTAGTGTCAAATTGTAAAATAATGATGCCCTATTTAAGGTAATAGTGATGTGATGTGGTTCAGTGAACCAGTTCCATCTTCTCTATTTTTTAGATTGGGCCGTTGCGTCGGCTCACAATGTTTGACACGTTTCTATAGTTCCTACACCGAGTAGTAGTTCCTATGACTACTGTACCTAGTGAGTGAGGTGATTCATATTATCAATCTTTTTGTCCCCAGCACAATTTATTTATCATTAAAATCTGGTTTTGTAATTCAAAATTTTACTATAGGTGGCTACACCTGTCAAGGTAGTCGGGTATTTATTTTTATTTTTTATTGCGTGATAAACTTGCGCTTGACGACAATCATGCTTAGTGCAAAGCAATGATGAGCTCTAGGAACGCGCTTGCTTAGAAGTTAGAAGATGCCTATTCACTCTTGCCTTGAAGGTAAGGTGAACCGAGGCTATTGTAACTTCGGGGCTATTGCGTCTTATCATTTTATCTTCCTTCACAAATAGATTTACGGGAAACGACATCTATTGGTGGATAGACCAACTAATGTTTACTAAAGGGGATCATAGAGTGTGCTTGTATCGCGCCTACTGTTTTACCGACGGCGTCTTCTTTTTTAGTCGGCCATTTTTCGTTGAGTGTGCTGGAAACATGGTGTGATATTTTATTCGACAAATATTTACTGTGAGCCTTTTGGAACAACATTTTACGCTAAGTACAAATTTAATGAATAAGTCCTTGTTATTTGATAATTATTTTGTTTCTGTGTCGTAGTTATCTAGAGTTATTAGTAAAAACACATTAACCCCACTAAAATTGTGACACGGGGCTATTGTATCTACAAAGAAAGACACAATAGCCCTGTTGATTTTAGTATGGAAATAAAAGTACTAGTGATGCCAACGTATTTTTTTATCGATAAAATAAAAAACAGAATTTGTAAGAAAATAAAAGGTAAAAGTTTAAATATAAGATTGTTTGTGTTTGTCGTAAGACAAGACCAAAACTATTATGCATAAGTGATTTCTGAGCATTTAATTAATAATAAATACTCAAAACGATTGTGATCTTTAAAGATTTTGTGATAGTAACCTAATTTTTGCTAGTGGAGAATTATTTTAATTTTTATAAGGCATTTTTTTAACATAATATTACTTTAAATTTCGTCCTTTTAATTTTATTTCATTAATAAAAATATTACATAAATGATATATGAAAACGTGTTTCATTCAAAATATTATCGACAATCGACACAGCACAAATTATCAGGCATAATCCAACACTAAAATTTAAAAAAAAGCTACAATAGCCGCCCCACTTATATCGAAAAAGTATTTTTAAAGAGAAACTAACCTTCTTACATTGAGATAAGTCTCAAATTCATTTCCATTATGCCTCTGTTTATCATATTCAGTGAGTTTGAGCCTAATATCTCTTCGAGTTTAGGAATTAAGAGTGATAGTTACATTAACCCCCGATACGGGGCTAATGTGGCTAAAATCGGTCCTTGAAATTAAAATCAGTTTTAATAAGAATGTAGTGGTTGTTTTCTAACGCAAATGGGTAAAAATAAGACTTTAGGATCTAATCATTCAAGATATTAAAACAGTTTTTCCCTAAATTATTTTTTAGCAGAAAAACAGCTCCTTCAACATACCTCGGTCAAAAAAAATTCAATTTTTAGATGCAATAGCCTCGGTTCACCTTACTTAAGATATGACATTTGTATGGGCATCGACCCACTGTATGAATATATACTTACAGTCCGACAAACTTATCTGACCCGGTGACAGCGTCGCTAGTATTCTATGAAAAATAAAATAAAAACAAAACTAAACAGGCATAAAAAATAGTTCCAACTTTGGCCACCGGGTCAGATAAGTTAAGTGATAAATGATTTATTTATTTCATGTAGGACAACTTGTGCCACTTATGATACGTTAAGACTCTACCACCGGTTCGGAAAGAAGATTCTACTGAGAAGAGCCGGCAAGAAACTCGGCAGTTTGTGGGAATATACGCTGTGTTATTCCAAAGTCCCTGGAAGCTAACGGCCCTTGTGTTTATTTAAAGAGTCTTTGTTTCTGCCCGCTCGGTCCATTCAGCGGAGGACGATAACCAGCGGCAGTTAATTTAGATGGATGGCGCATGCTCTTTGTCTGATTTTCGTACCAAAATGCATTGAGAGAAATTTCTTGATTTTGTTCAATCTGATTGTTCCTTCTTAAAAGGTTTACTTTCTAAAGGGAGAACTTGTCCTTGTGTAAGAAAATTGTAATTTTATAAAAAGCATGCACATGAACTTTTTAAACAGTTCGTGTAATACGTTTTAAACTCTCAAAGTCTCAAATGATTACGAATTTCTTGGACAATTGGACCTCTGCCCCCCGATTGTCCTTACACAGATCGAGTAATAATGATTACGATTTTGCAGTTCAGCCGTTCTGGTGTGATTGAGTAACAAACATCCATCCTAGTCTAGGAAAGGAAGCTAGTGGACCCCAACAGTAATTCCTCAGACGATGAAACTTTACAGTATGATAAAGTATCATAACGTAAAGGTATTTTATAAATATCCAACAAAAAATTTTACCAGAAGTTAGGTATTTTTACCTAAACTCTTTTATGTCTAATATCTTGGTCCGCAAAAATGATCCGTCAAAACTTTCTTCACTTGAAACATTCATGTAAAGGTATGGAAACTAAATAAGAAATATCCAACAAATACTCGAAGATGAAACAATCAAATTTTGAAAAAATATGTTTTTTTAATGTTACTTGTATCGGAAAATTTGCTCATTGAAACTTTTCACTGGAATGTCCTTTTATTGCCGTTTAATACCTAAAAATTTAAAATCCAACGAATATACTATCAGTCTATATTTTTTTCAAAAGTTACCTTTTTATTCGTAGTGAAAAATTTCTCCGTCAATTTTTTTTATTGATACGATTACAATATTTTTTTTCCTATCAACTATGAAAATATCAAATATAATAAAATCAAACGCATTAAAAACTAAAATCATTTTCTAAAGAAATATTTTGTATTTAATTAATCGGGGGAAGCAGGAGCGTGGTGACGTCCTGAGACCGAGATAATATGCCTACGGCGACGCGAGCCTGTACTCGATAACCGACCGTGTTTCGTTGATTCAACAGTTCAATTTTCAATCAAAAGCTTTTGCAAATGACAATCAGTATGACGATCAATGCGTTCTGAACCGTATTGCCTGAGCGTTAAAGTAACTGATTGCTCTAAAACTGGTTTGTGCAACGAAAACTGCTTTAAAATATAATGTTTCTAGCCTCACAGTGATGATTATGAAATTTGGATTACATTGTGTTCTCGATTGTATTTCCCTAGCCGTAAAGTAACAATTATATCGTCCGAACACAAAATGGTCTTTGAAATTGGTGTGTCTTCGCACTGTATCCAAGGGTATTCTCGCATTTGGTTGTTTAAGGGGTCATACAATTTTTTTGCGATCTTTGAAAGCTTTTTATTTGAAAACTATTATACATACTAATATTATGAAATCGAAAGTGTATCTGTATGTCTGTCTTCTACGCTTTAACGGTCCATCTTTTCAACCAATTTTGATAAAATTTGGTACAGAGATAGGTTGTATTCCGGGGAGGTAATTTTGGAAAATTAAGGAGTTAAGTAAAAAACTTTATCCACGGAGACGAATTGGCTACAATTTTTTCGATATACTTACTTAACTATTTTCCAAAAAAAATATTGGTAAACCCGTTAAGAATTCTTCTGTACTTTTTTAAAATTAAGTAGATAACAAAAATTTACATAATATTACTTAAGTGAAAGTTAAATTTTAGTAACTTTAAGTACCTACCTAGTTTATTAAATAAAATATAATATGATAATTTTCTCCCGTTGCGGCCAACATTGCTTTATTGCCATCTCTTTCCCGGGACATACAGTGCATTATATATATAGAAGACAACTCTAGACGCACCGCGTTACCGAATATAATAAGAAGTTTTGTATGTTTAAAAGAAGTTTTGTAGTGTAAACGAGATTTTCATTTGTAATCGTCTGTTTGGAGCTGTTATTCTTTGCCTCAAAACGATGCAAAGAAAGTGAGAAAGATTTTTTTTTTTCTCATTAGTGTACCAGAATAGAGATGGCAATAAAGCGATGTTGGCCACAAAGCGAAAAAATCAAATTATAGCATTTAATACACTACAATTTAAATTACTTATCTGCATCGATGGTTATTTTAACAACTACAAAATTAAAGAAAATTAAAATTCTTTACCATCTCCGAAAAAAACTAAAGAAAAGAAGATTTAGAGCAAGTATAATATGGGTTTTTACAGGCAAGTGCCTGATTTAATAACTATAAAAAAATCACAGATTTCGCAGTCCCCGCAAGAATCGGAGCATTGAAAATCCATATAAATATTATAAATGCGAAAGTTTGGATGGATGGATGTATGTATGGATGTATGTTTGTTACTCAATCACGCTCCAACGGATGAACGGATCTGGATGAAATTTGGCACAGAGATAGATTATAGTCTGGAATAGCACATAGGCCACTTTTTATCCCGGAAAATTAAAGAGTTCCCGCGGGAACCGAAAAACCTCAATCCACGCGGACGCAGTCGCGGGCATCAGCTAGTGAATACATAAATCTCTTCTTCAAAATTTTTCAAAAATGAATTATCAAACGTAAGGGCCATATTTTGGATTGCGTTACTTTTACATTTTCTTTACATGGAAGCGAAATTACTATAAGTAAATTTAAAACATAATAAAAATTAAGTATATTACTGACTTCTTTTAATTTCTCAATGTATAATTATTGTTACCATACTTGATTTATCATGCTTAGTTATTATTTACATGGCAAGAAATGATACTATCGATATCTAAACTAATTTATTGTATATTTTATTAGGTATGGGTTAATTTTGAAAAGTATTATAATATATTTATTTCAACTCAGCTCAAAGAATAATTTTTGTTGCCTTAAGTTTGCAAGATAATGGTTCTTAACTGCATTTTTGAATATGCCCAGCAGCCCAGTGACTTAAATTGGCGTATGGCGCACAATTCATTTATTATATATAATTACTAGCGCACGCCCGCGACTTCGTTTGCGTGGCATAAGTTTTTGATTCCCACAGGCACTCCTTAATTTTCCGGGATAAAAAGAAGCCTATGTCACTCTCCAAGTCCTCAACTATACCCATGCAAAAAATCACGTTGATCCGTTGCTCTATTTCGGCGTGATTGAAGGATAAACTCTCTATTTGACGTCCTTGCGGATAGAATTTTCAAAAACTATGAATCACGTATTTTTTCATTTCAAACCGAAATCCCAAACACCAAGTTTCATGGCTACAGCTTGAAAAATGACGGACTTTCCTACAAACTTTCAACCCCTGTTTCAGCCCTATGGGGGTAGAATTTTCAAAAATGGCGAAATACGTGTTTCTTCATTTTGAACTGGTAGCTCAAATACAAAGTTTCATGGATATAACTTGAAAAATGACGGACTTTCATACAAAATTTCAACCCCTATTTTACCCCTTTGGGGGTAGAATTTCGAAAAATCCTTTCTTAGTGTATACCTACAAAGAACACACCCTCCAAATTTCATGTCTCTAGGACCAGCGGTTTAGGCTGTGCGTTGATATATAAGTCAGTCAGTCAGGACTTTGAATTTTATATATATAGATATATATACTTACAAATTACAATAAAAGTCTAAATATGTTTACAGTAATAAGGCTTTATGCAATTTGCCAATTTCTGGCGTGCAAAATACCAACTTAAACATAATATAATTAGTACATTTTCTCAAATCCTAGAAGTAATGAGAAGAAATCAATTAAATAATAATAATAATAATCAAATATCAAATAAATATTATAAATGCGAAAGTTTGGATGTATGGATGTATGTTTGTAACTCAATCACGCTCCAACGGATGAACGGATCTGGATGAAATTTGGCACAGAGATAGATTATAGTCTGGAATAGCACATAGGCTACTTTTTATCCCGGAAAATTAAAGAGTTCCCGCGGGAACCGAAAAACCTCAATCCACGCGGACGAAGTCGCGGGCATCAGCTAGTAAATAAATAAATCGTTTATTTTCAATCATTATGTTACTATCGATACATTATAATTGATCTTGGAACTATTTGAAGATTTACAATATTATTGTGCTTACATCAAAAAATGTAGATAAAATGTTGCAAGATCAAGTACTAGCTATCCTAGCTAGATTTTTTAGATCTGTGTTAAGGATAACCAGAAATAAATATTTATTCAAACAAAGCTCAAAAATAAATATTTTTTATGGGCCCTTGACTATGGAAATATACCTTGAAGGCAAGTCGTTACAGTTAGTGGTTTTTATTAATGTTGAATTTATCTTCTGTAATGCTATATTGTTTATCTATACTAATTACTAATATTATAAAGAGGAAAGTTTTGTTTGTTTGTTTGTTTGTTTGTTTGTTTGTTTGTTATGGATAAACTCAAAAACTACTCAACTGATTTAAAAAAATATTTCACTTATAGCAAGCTACTTTATCAGCGAGTAACATAGGCTATATTTTATTTAAAAAAAATTAGAAATCCCTACGAAAATTGCAATAATGTGAATGAAGTAGGAAAAAATCGTCCCATCTGAGAGCTTCATCCACGGAGAGCTGGTGTGAGCTGTGTAAATAGTAAAAGTTGGAATTGTTCCTCTCAAAAAGTTCTAAAAAAAATCCGCGATAAAATATATCTATCTTTAAAGGTTGTCTCACAATAACAATTTTTATGATTTGGTCTAAAACAAAGCTTTACTTTCGAAGGTGTTTTTTCCTGACATTGTATTAATCCATATCAAAATAAAATGGTTAGTCATCTCAAGTATTTAATATAGACCAAATTCGCCCTTTACACCATTTGATTCAGATGAATATCTTAGAAGATATCATGGAAATTAATTAACGCGCCATAGAAATAGGGGCGGCCGGCAGTGCGAAAATATCGCAGCCCTAATGTAAAACCTGATGTGCTGCCCAGTGCCTGCTATTATTGCATTGTAGAAGACAGTAAGTGCTAACGAGTGACGACAACCATATCCACCCGTAGTATGGACACTGGAGTAATAATATTATGATTATGATGATAAGATTGTGATTTCAACGCTTCGCTCGCGCACGCTAAACTATACCCAATAGAAGAAGGATTAAGATACATTATCGCGTAAGCGCAGTTTAGTTTTCATACGTTCGGTTTAATTCGGTGTTTTGCATGGATATTTTGTTGGATATTTAGGTTTTGAGTGTAAATTTGCCTACCTACTTTATTAAAGAAAAGAAATAGGTATGAGAAGTTTTCCATACCGAGTTATAAATAATTTTAATTTGAAGTGAGATAAATTGATTTTGGTATAAATATTTTGTTGGATTTTCTTATACGTTATGCTAAACAGCGTTTTAAGGACATGTGAAAATAAAAAATCGAATGAGCAATTTTTTTGCCGAAATTACGGACAAAAAAAGGAAACCACTTTAAAAAAAAATAGGTCCGTTTAAATAATGTTTTGGATTTTTATCGAGTACCTCATAATAAGGCTATTAATTAGTTTGGTAAAAAAAAAATGGAGCGAGATATTATTCAGTTCAAAATATTAAGCTATTTGTACTTTTAGGTATAAAAACCTAACTTCTGGTTTTTTTTTTTGGTGGATATTTTTGTGTAAGTTTTGGATCATACAATACTAAAACCCTGCCAAGTTTCATCGACTGAGGATTCAATGTAGGGGTCTCCATACAACAGACCGCCCCGTTGCCTAGACTATCCATCCAAACTTTCGCATTTATAATATTACTAGCTGATGCCCGCGACTTCGTCCGCGTGGATATACCAAGTTTCATCGAAATAACTTGAGAAATTACGGACTTTTATACAAACTTTCAACCCCTATTTCACCCCTTTGGGGGTGGAATTTTGAAAAACTGTGAAACACGTATGTTTTCATTTTTAACCCGCACCTCATATACCAAGTTTCATCGATATAACTTGAGAAATGAAGGACTTTCATACAAACTTTCAACCGCTATTTCACCCCTTCGGGGGTAAAATTTACGAAAACTGTGAAACACGTATGTCTTCATTTTTAACCCGCAGCTCATATACCAAGTTTCATGGCTATAACTTGAGAAATGAAGGACTTTCATACAAACTTTCAATCCCTATTTCACCCCTTCGGGGGTAAAATTCACAAAAACTGTGAAACACTTATTTCTTCATTTTCAACCGGTAGCTTGTATACCAAGTTTAATCGATATAACTTGAGAAATGACGGACTTTCATACGAACTTTCACCCCCTATTTCACCCCCTTAGGGGTGGAATTTTGAAAAACTGTGACACACGTACTTCTTAATTTTTTACCGTAAGCCAAAATAAAAAGTTTCCTTGATATAACTTGTAAAACATCTTGAGAAACGAAGGACTTTCATACCAACTTTCATCCCCTATTTCACCCTTTTGGGGGTCGAATTTTTAAAAACTGTGAAACATGTATGTCTCCATTTTCAACCCGCAGCTTATATATCAAGTTTCATGGCTATAACTTGAGAAATTAAGGACTTTCATACAAACTTTCAACCCGTATTTCACCCCTTCGGGGGTAGAATTTCGGGATAAAAAGTATCCTATGTCCTACCTCGTAGTATGGGCTCAAATCGTGCCAAGTTTCGTTTGAATTCATTCAGTAGTTTCGGCGTGATGCGCGGCCAAGATACAGACAGACAGACAGACAGACAGACAGACAGACAGACAGACAGACAGACAGACAAAAATGAAAAAAATTACAGATTTGGCTTCAGTATCGAATAATGAGTGCCCTCCAAAAAAAATTTTCAAAATATCTTCAATGTACAGAATTGGACATGTTACAGTTTTATTATAAGTATAGAAGTAGTACCTACCTATAGATTTATCGCGTCGGGGGTGATATAAAATGTTAATTTAACTCAGATTTTGCAGTTCAGCCGTTCTGGTGTGATTGAGTAACAAACATCCATCCATCCAAACTTTCGCATTTATAATATTAAGTAGTACCTACCTATAGATTTATCGCGTCGGGGGTGATATAAAATGTTAATTTAACTCATGTTGAATGATGTTGTTTCGAATGGCAACCAGTGCATGCAATTCCAATATCGTGTAAACTGCAAAGCGAGGGTATTGCTTTTGCCTGAAACGAGGTGGGAAAGTATTAAAGGCTTGGACAGATAGGACGCGCGGCGGAATTGTGTCCAATGTCGCTCTGCTCCTATCTATCCTGCTCAATCTTGCAAGCTCGCGTAGCACTGTAGACTTTTCTGCACTTGTTCTCTCTCTAGTCGTCATCCCGTGTAGGAGTGTTGGGATTTGAGAATGAGGGAATAGAAAGTGCACCTGTGCTTGCGCACAGTGGCGGGGCAAGACCTAAATTTGATGTGGGCAAGATACATTTTGCGAGGCCCCCTGATGGATGACGCAAGAGGACGGATTTTGTTGATAGAAAAATTTTGCAGCTACACTGAACAAATTACATTGTACTTTTTACTATGCAAACATAGGTAAAAAGTACTAAGTTTTTCTGGTTAAAATTACCAAGTACACTTGGTAAAAAGTACCAAGTAAATTAATTTTTATTCCAAACCGTATTTTATTATTAATAATCACTTTGTGTATTATGTGCAAATTAATATTATTTAATTTTTAATTCAATTAATTCAGTTTTTTTTTAAATAAATAATCACTTAGATCAACATTAGATGAATTTCAAAGCTTTTATTCAACTTCACCACGTCGTTATAATATTGTTTTAACATTAAAAATATAATATATGGTGGCCCAAATAGTGGCGTCCAAAGAAAAAAATTTGATTCTTCGTCTACCGTCTACCTATCAGAAAATACCCTATGTATGTTCAGCGATTTTTGGTAGTTTTCGAGTTATAATTTTTTAAAGTTTTTTTTAGGAGATGTCTGACGGAGTGAGTGTTAAATTTTTTTTCTTTTTATTTAGTGCTTTTTTCCGAACTTTTTTTTTGTGAACATGCTTGCTATGAAGTGTAATACTTTGCATAAAATAATTACCATCTTAACACTAACATAAGTCGGAAAATTTTTGGTCGTAAGTGAAAAGTTTACGTTCGACAGTGGTAGAGTCCAAATTTCAACTTTAGATTAAAAATACTTAAACTTGTACTAATACTATACTTCATAAAACAGATGAGCCGTGAAAGCGTAGCAGACAGACAGACGGACAGACAGACAGACAGACACACTTTCGTATTTATAATATTAATATGGATTTTTGTGCTAAATACTTAAATTCAGAAATTTTCTACAGCAATCTATATATATATATAAATCTCGTGTCACAATGTTTGTCCTCAATGGACTTCTAAACCACTTAACCGATTATAATAAAATTCGCACACCATGTGCAGTTCGATCTAACTTGAGAGATAGGATAGTTTATATTATATAGATTAGGATTATTAGTGCTACCCGTGCGAAGCCGGGGCGGATCGCTAGTAAGCTATAAAATAGTTAAAAATACGCAAAAATCATTTTTAAGAATCAAATTGTAAGTTCAGAATTTTCCGCCTTACCGCCTTTGACGTCCAATTTCTCACAATAATGTCCCCTAAAGTACCAAATTTTTGGACTAATAAAGGAAGCTTAGGAACCTCAAAAGTTTTTAAAATTAGTCGAAAGTGACGTAGACAAATGCAAGTATTTTAAATCTAAAGTTGAAAATTTGACTCTACCTCTAACGTAAACTTTTCACTTACGACCAAAAATTTATCAACTTATTTATCAATTTATCAACTTAGTGTTGAGATACTAATTATTTTATGCAAAGTAGTAGAATTCATAGGAAGCATGTTCACAAAAAAAAAAAATTGAAAAAAAAACACTAAATAAAAAGAAAAAAATTTAGAAAGTAAGTTTAAAAAGGATGAAAAAAAAATCTTTTGTTAACAAATTTTTAAATTAATAAATTTACAATTTTTGAAATTGTTTATCTATTCCAAACATTAGTAAATCGGCGTCTGATCAATTTTATATGCATAAAAGGGTAATTGAAGAAGTATAATTATTTTTAAAATAATTTGAAGTGGTCGAGACTTGTCCAACCACCACCACCAAGATAAAAGAATTCTTAAAAAAAATAAAGAAATACGTTGTTTTTGCTTGAATCCACGTCGCAATATTTACAAACAAGTGCTGAGCCTTGCGATGCGTTGCCGGCTGTTGTCGGCGACGCCGACTCGATTGTCTATTAATTTAATCATGCAATCGATGTTTGTTTTTACAGATTATTTTAAATTTAAATGTTAAAAGAATAAATATTATAATAACATGGTGAAATGAAATAAAGGCTTTCAAATCCATCCAATGTTGATTTAATTGATTATTTATTTTAAAAATAACTGAATAAAAATTAAAAATAAAATAATATTAATTTGCGCATAATACTATATAGTACACAGAGTGATCATTTACAATAAAATACAGTTTGGAAAAAATAAATAAAATTTTTTACCAAGACAGCATACTTGGTACTTTTTACGAGAAAAACTTAGTACTTTTTACCTATGTTTGCATAGTAAAAAGTACTTTGTAATTTTCTCAGTGTAGATTTTTAAAAAACTAATGTGGTAGGTTAGTATTGCCAGATACTTGCTAACTGGTGTTTTTATTATTTATTGCTAGATGAGTAATCTATACTTATAATAAAACTGTAACAGGTCCAATTCTGTACATTGAAGATATTTTGAAAATTTTTTTTGGAGGGCACTCATTATTCGATACTGAAGCCAAATCTGTAATTTTTTTCATTTTTGTCTGTCTGTCTGTCTGTCTGTCTGTCTGTCTGTATCTTGGCCGCGCATCACGCCGAAACTACTGAATGAATTCAAACGAAACTTGGCACGATTTGAGCCTATACTACGAGGTAGGACATAGAATACTTTTTATCCCGAAATTCTACCCCCGAAGGGGTGAAATAGGGGTTGAAAGTTTGTATGAAAGTCCTTAATTTCTCAAGTTATAGCCATGAAACTTGATATATGAGCTGCGGGTTGAAAATGGAGACATACGTGTTTCACAGTTTTTGAAAATTCGACCCCCAAAAGGGTGAAATAGGGGATGAAAGTTGGTATGAAAGTCCTTCGTTTCTCAAGATGTTTTACAAGTTATATCAACGAAACTTTTTATTTTGGCTTACGGTAAAAAATAAAGAAGTACGTGTGTCACAGTTTTTCAAAATTCCACCCCTAAGGGGGTGAAATAGGGGGTGAAAGTTTGTATGAAAGTCCGTCATTTCTCAAGTTATATCGATTAAACTTGGTATACAAGCTACTGGTTGAAAATGAAGAAATAATTAGTGTTTCACAGTTTTTGCAAATTTTACCCCCGAAGGGGTGAAATAGGGGTTGAAAGTTTGTATGAAAGTCCTTCATTTCTCAAGTTATAGCCATGAAACTTGGTATATGAGCAGCGGGTTAGAAATGAAAACATACGTGTTTCACAAATTTTCAAAATTCCACCCCCAAAGGGGTGAAATAGAGGTTGAAAGTTTGTATAAAAGTCCGTCATTTCTCAAGTTATTTCGATGAAACTTGGTATATCCACGCGGACGAAGTCGCGGGCATCAGCTAGTAATCTATATTTGCGTTCGCGGGCCTTCGAGGCGCGAGGCCCCTTGGACCGCGAGGCCGTAGGCGGTGGCCCACGTCGCCCACGCCCTCCGCCGCCTCTGCTTGCGCACACGTTTGCGCGTTATAAGGTCTCCTGCGTTAGTCGCGCTAGTCTTCACTAGCCGTCAAGGGCGAAATTGAGTCGGGAATACATGTAAGTAAATAGTTTAATATAATCGCGTTCAACTTGCTACGTTTTGCCATCGCGCTTTGTTTGTCTAGGCCTTTACGAACGTGGGCAGGTGAGGGGTTATTAATGCAAAATCCAATATTGCAATGCATGTACTTGATGAGAACGAGATCCGTTCAGCCGGCGAACATGTATGTACGTTTGACAAATACTTACTGAAAACTTAATTTTATCTCGCAATTATTAAATATACACATTTACTGTAACTTGGTTTATTTTGGTTACTTGTACTTTGTTTTGGTTTACTTTCCGCAATGTTTAGGGGACTCAAACTTTTGGCGGCCGGAAAACGTTTTTTTTTTAATTTACTAACGGTGACCTATTTACTAGATGTCAGATGATGCCCGCGACTTCGTCCGCGTGGATTAAAGACTTTTTGATTCACGTGGGAACTGTTTAATTTTCTGGGATAAAAAGCCTAGCCTATGTCCTTACTCCTTCACCGGGATGCAACCTACCTCTCTACCAAATTTCGTCAAAATCGGATGAAACATGGGCCGGGAATCTTAGATGACAGGCAGACCATACTTTTGCAGTCAATCCTTTCGAGACTTAGTCATAAATTATTGCTAGTAGGAATGGATTCAAATTCAAAAGTTTTTTATTCAAATAGACTTTTTACAAGTGCTTATGAATAGTCGAATAGTCGATCTGAATAATTTATTAGGTAGGTACATGTAGATCAACTACTGCAGTGATCCCCGCTTAACCTAGTTTTAAGGCTTTGTTCGCGGCAAGCTTTAAACTATTACCTATTCTGTGCTTTAAACTTGCAATAGAGCCTTCGTTACATGCTACTCTGAGATGCAGGGATTTCCGATATAATGTAGGTATACAGGTGCGCTCCTATTTTTTTTTATCCACTACAAGTTAGCCCTTGATTACGATCTCAACTGATGGTAAGTGATGATGCAGTCTAAGATGGCAGCGGGCTAACCTGTTAGGGGCAGTTATATTAAACCCATACCCCTACTCGGTTTCTACACGGCATCGTACCGGAACGCTAAATCGCTGCCGGTAGGGTGGTCACTAGCCACGGCCGAAGTCTTCCAGGACAGACCAGGGAAAAAATCAGAAATTATAAATTTCCAAACCCTGCCGGGGATCGAGCTACACAGCCACGGAGGTCGTCGAAACGAACTATAGTGCGCCTGCGAAAATAAGTGTAGCAATAATACACGCTAGTTTTATTGCTCGCAAAATTATGCATAATACAAGTCTCATAGAAAAGGGACACACAGACAGATTTAATAAAGTGACCTACTTACCCAATAGGGACAATTCTGTTGTACACCATCTCTAAACTAAACTAAAATGACAGCTCTTTTTATATTGCTACTAGCTGATGCCCGTGACTTCGCCCGCGTGGTTATAGTTTTTTGATTCCCGCGGGAACTCTTTAATTTTCCGGGATAAAAAGTAGGCTACTTTTTATTCTGTCACTCTCCAGGTCCCCAAAAACTATACCCATGCCAAAAATCACCTCGATCCGTTGCTCCGTTGAGGCGTGATTGAAGGACAAACCAATAAACCAACAAACAAACACACTTTCGCATTTATAATATTAGTATGATCCCTTTCAAAATACTACTTTCGGAAACTGTGATTTTAGTTTTGTTTAGAGTTTGTGTTAAACGGAATAAGCCACATATTTTCCTACCTATACTATACTCTTTAGTGAAACCTCAATAATATGTCGCTGGCCCACTATATGTACGGTTTTCTTCTCAGAATAAGGTTTGAAGGTATCTAGGCACTCGTTCACGTGTTCCTAGCTGATGTCTGTTTATTAATATGGGCCTGAAGTATTCAGGCTGAGCCGTTTGGGTAAATAAGCGTCACCTATATCGTGGACTGACTTTTGGGCCAAAAAATTCAAGAAAGGAAGAAAATTTGGAATAGGATTTCTACAATATTTTTTCAATTATCCTCCGAATGAAAATTCAGAGAAAGCTGAGTAAGACCAAATTATCACCTCTCTAGAATAGCTTAGTAGAACTTTACTCGGAACATTCAGTTTACATTACATTCAAATGCCTTTGACTCATGTTGACACAACGTCTTGTGTTTCCTGCATACCTACTACCTAGTACATTGATGTACACGGACTACTTTTCAGAAATATGTCGTGACTCAGGTGATTTGATGACGTCTGTACTCTAGCGACGTAAGGGCACTGGATTTGCGTTATTTTACCAGGTTATTGCGTGCTCAGACATGGGTTGTTGACTAGGCACAATGCACACTTGCAGAGAGCCCTTGCAAGTAGAATGCGTTAGCCCATACATTTCCGAACGTTTCATTTTCCACTGACAATCGGATCGGTCGGGGCGCAACGACCTTGTTTTTGACCGACCTTTTTTAGGACGTGTGTGTTCCAATAGGTATTGCAATCTGCACGTTTTATTTTTGCCGACCAAAAATCGGCCACCGATGGCCTGACGTGGGCCCCTATTTAGTTTAATTTGTGGTTGAAATTAAATTTGATTGAATAAAGCTCAAGGTTAGGGATTTAATTAAGTACCTACTGGTTTTAATTCAAATATAACTTAAATTTTGATAATTATGCTATGTAAATATTACCTAAATCAAATAAACATTATAATTGCGAAAGTTTGTATGGATGTTTATTACTCAATCACGCCCGAACGGATCTGGATGAAATATTTTCACAGAGATAGATTATAGTCTGGAATAACACATAGGCTACTTTTTATCTCGGAAAACGTAAGGAGGTTCCGGGAACCAAAAAACCTCAATCCACGCGGACGTAATCGCGGGAATCAGCTAGTAGAGTAATAATTTAAATATGTTCATGTTGATAAGCCTATCAGATAGGCACAAACTTCACCTTCCAAACAGCTGGCCTTCGTCCTCGTCGCAAGTTGGTGGGAGCACTTTCGATACGGTTGCGTAATGACTGTATCTCGTAAAATAGACGGTTAAAGCGTTTTTATTTTTCCACTAAATAATGACTTCGGCTAGATTTAGGTTTTTAACAAGTGAATATAACTCAAAGAATTAAAAAATACGAAGTCTGCCATAGTTAAATGATATTTTTTTGCGAATCACTTTATATATTTTTGGAATCTACTCATCATTTTCTTGATGATGACAATATATAAAAAAAAACTTTAGTCTTTGATGCGGGACCATGGTCACCCTATCAATTTTTTTTAAATTTTACTAGCCTATGTCACCCGGAATAAGCTAAGGATTCTAACGATACCTCATTCATCAAAATCCGTTCAGGCGTATAAAAGTTATGGTACAATATACAAACTCACATACATACATAGGTACATGAACCTTGAAAACAATATACCTACTCCTTTTTTCAGGCAGTCGTATAATAAAAAATCCCACAGAAACTCTTTGATTTTCCAGTATTTAGATAGTAACTAGACAGGTATAAAATGTAGGCTAAATGTCCTCTTTTTAATATTTAGACTAGCGCTTAGCTGCAAGCCACAGAACACATAAGAAAGGTTATGTGTTCTGTGGCTGCAAGCAGACTTGCTGGAAGTAGTAATGCAGCCTAAGATGGAGGCTGGAGCGCGCTTGCCTAGATGCCTTTTCCGGGATGCAACCTATCTCTATACCAAATTTCTAAACTGAAAGCGTGGCAGACTATGAAAATTGAAATAGCTATGATATAATTCTAAGATAGGTAGTTCAGAATAAAAAAGTAGAGACAGAATATAATGACGCTTAGATAGAGCATGGTTGTCGATTGAAATTCCTAAAAAGTATTAGAAGGTGACGAACGCTCGAAGAAAATTTTAGACTATAGTTACGTTAAGTATGAGAAAATATGTTCTTTGTAGTGGCAATCAATCAAAAGTTGCATGCTTACTACTGCTACTACTACCCGCAGGAACTCCTAAATTTTCCGGAATAAAAAGTAGCCTATATCCTTCTCTGGGATACAGCCTATCCCTGTACGAAATTTTATCAAAATCGGTTGATCAGGTGGGCCGTGAAAGCGAAGCAGACAGACAGACGGACAGACACACTTTCGCATTTATAATATTAGTAAGTATGGATAATGCAATCAGGGGACGTCGCAGCTCTATTACGGTAAAATGACTGCCGCAGAGTTACGATCGCATTAGCAATTATTAGTTCATGTCTGATTCCAAAACTCGAATGTTTTTTATTCAGAAAAACTTTTACGAGTGCTTTATGGCAACACCGTCAAGTGAATGTACCACTGCCTGGTTCGGAATGCTATTCCTATCGAGAAGAGCCAGCAAGAAACGCGGTTGCTCTTTAAAAAGTTTTAGGTGCTGGCCACAGCACTTTCTCGCTATCGGCCAAAGTGCAGTAGTGCAGCAAAACAAAATTACATGCACGCTGGAGTCCCTAGAGCACCGAAGAGACGTTAGTTCTCTTTGTGTGTTCTATCGTCTCTACAATGGGGAGTGCTCTGAAGAGTTATTTAATCTAATACCACCTTTTGTGTTCTCCAGTCGCACCCTTCGTCGCAGAAACAAATTTCATCCTCACCACCTGGATGCCCGGTCTTCTTTCACCTCCCGTTATTCCAGGTCATTTCTGCCACGTACCTGCAAATTGTGGAACCAGCTTCCATCTTCTGTTTTCCCTCATGATTATAATATGGGGCTCTTCAAAGGGCGGATAAACAAATATGTCAAAAGCCAGCAACGCATTGGCGGTTCCTCTGGTGCTGCAAATGTTCATGGGCGACGGTAATCACTTACCATCAGGTGACCCGCCTGCTCGTTTGCTCGCTATGTAAAAAAAAAAGAACACCATACAGTCAGCCATGAGATTGTCATGATTGATTCAGTTTTTCCGTAGTCGTTAAGCTACTTTATATGTATTGTACGAAACAGAACAAAGCATCGAGGCATCTCTCCTTATCGCAGTGTAAACAAAGATACGATCACACGGTTAAATAGGTCACTATAGTCTTCTCCATGATATGTTACAGTTTACACAAATTAATTGTGTATTAAACGTTATGACTACACATCTTCTGTCAGTCTTCTGACGTCTTGAATTTTCTATAATGTTGTGTACACATACTTATTAGGGTTGTTACTTGGATCCTGTTTTGAATTTCTTGTATTTTGTCGATGTTTTGGTGGCAACCCTGTTTTGTGTACCTTTTCAATAAAATAAACCCGTCTGAGTTTGTTGTGGGCTCTTCGAAACGCGTTTGGAACCCTCGTAGATTTAAAAGATACCGTAACTTACTAGTGGTTCGCCCCGAACTGAGACCTCGCGGTATCATCATACCGTCATGTTTTATAAGTGTACCTTATTGGAATAGATTAGAATAAATACTTAAATATTGATTGATTCATTGATTGATATACTAATTAATAAGTAACTTACATTCTAAAACGTTATAATATGAGGTGCAGTTTTCATAAGCTTTTGCTTATCAGAGCGGTGTTTTGAATTTATAAAATCCTGATGCCAATATTGTAGCTGTTATCATCACGTCCTGAATAATACCTACATTACTTACTGCCCAGGCGGATATTGTAATATTGGAAGGACCAGACGAAGCCGAGGACTTGGAGGATGTGGTTTTTAAAAGGACGAGGCGTCAGCCGAGGCCTTTATAAGTAAACGAGGCCGTGAAGTGAATTGCTATTTCTTGCTAGGCTTGGGATACAACTTATCTCTGTACCAAATTTCATCAAAATCAGTTGAACAGATTGGCCGTGAAAGCGTAACAGACAGACACACTTTCGCATTTATAATATTAAGTAGTATGGATATGGATTATGGATAGTCTGATTGCAGCCAAGCGCTAGCCTATATGTAAAAAAAAAAAAACTACTTTTTCTTTTGTTGTAGTTTACTGATGGGCTCGAGTTCGACGTCTATATTAAATTGGGCCCATACTACCAACGTTTAAAGCCATATAGTTTCATTATTGTTGTCTTTCGTGTTTTAGAATTATAATCCTTATTTCGGGAACGTCAAGGTACGTGACATCAACGTGTCTTTTTGAGTAATATTGCTCAAGTAGCAGTATGGCCCCAGTTTCGCATATCAACCGTAACACAACGTTATCGGTCACCATACGGCAGCCGGCCGGTCGGTCACCGAGCTCGTATTCTCGCCTCGCCAGTACCAACGAGAACGCTTATCGACGCGCACGTACCGCCGGGCTATGCACTGCGCAAGCGTACACCCACCCACCAGTGATCAGCTGTTAAAAGTAAAACAATCTGTAGTACCGGTGGTGCCAGTGGTTCTAGTGTGTGTCCACCATGGGGCAATCCTTCGGCACTAACTCCCACAGCGGGGAGCAGAGGCATTACGTGAGAAAGGAAATCGGTATGGCTTTTGTTGTGTGTTACGAAACGCGAATTGCATTTACTTACATCCTGTGCGATTGCATCTATCTATATAACAGGGTGCTGTAAGCTGTTGTATTGAACTGCATAGAAGCCTGTGTGTAATGAAATTGAAAGATTTCACCTTTGTTTTGGACCAACACAATGCAAATCTTATTATATAAAAATGAATTGCTGTTCGTTAGTCTCGCTAAGACTCAGAAACGGCTTGACCGATTTGGATGGAATTTTTTATATTCACAACTAGCAGATGCCCGTTGTGAATATCCCACGTTGTGAACTTCGTCCACGTGATTTTAGTTTTTTTGTATTCCCGCGGGAACTCCTTAATTTTCCGGGATAAAAAGTAGCCCAACTATACCTACCCATGCTAACAATCACGTGGATCCGTCACTCCGGTGCGGCGTGATTGAAGGACAAACCAACAAACAAACACACTTTCGCATTTATAATATTAGTATGATTGGACCAGGTAGGGGGCGCTGCAATCGGGTTCTAGGTACAGGGCTGGACAACGTCTGCCGGGCCCACTAGTCTTTTCTAAAGTTTCCAAGCATCGTAATGTAGAGCTCTGTCTATCAATAACTTTGTCTATGCCTAGTAATTTTTAATCTTAAGTTATTAATCCATACTTAATATTATAAAATTAAAAATTAAACAACGCAAACGAAGTCGCGGGCATCATAAAGTAATTAAATATACTTAGAATCCATACTTATAATATTATAAAATTGAAAGTGAATGAATCAACGCAAACGAAGCCGCGGGCATCATAAAGTAATTAAATATACTTTAGTTACTTACTAGATAATGATAGTCAATATAACCCAATTCAGTTGCTATTTGGATAATATAGGTTTATTTCTTTTCCTCTTATGATTACAGTCACTCGAGAGAAAAGGATGTAATGCTAACTGTTATCCTAATAGCATCTGGATATTATATTACTCAATTTATTTCTTTTATATTATAGGACATACAGGTGTCTCTTGATATGTCTTGTTTTGACTCTATCAATGATGACAGACAGACATTAACATTTATAATTATATAAGTATCATACTAATATATGTCCAGCCCTGTACCTAGAACCCGATTGCAGCGCCCCCTACCTGGTCCAATCATACTAATATTATAAATGCGAAAGTGTGTTTGTTTGATGGTTTGTCCTTCAATCACGCCGCAACAGAGCTACGGAACGACGTGATTTTTGGCATTGGTATAGTTGAGGACCTGGAGAGTGACATCTACTTTTTATCCCGGAAAATTAAGGAGTTCCCGCGGGAATAAAATAAAACTTAAACCACGCGGAAGAAGTCGCGGGCATCAGCTAGTGGATAAATAAACAGGATAGGATTAAGAACTGTTCAAGAGCCTTATTAGGTATTTGCGTAATGAAGGAACTAGTTAGTTTAATTCGTTATAATCCGCCAAAGCTGACAAATCTGTGGTACAGCGTGTAGCTTGCAATATTCACCGCCCAGTAAGCCAGCAATTCGCACCGACACAACACCACACCACACAAATCTTCCAAATTATTCTCAACGCTTAGCGCTTAGTAAGTAAGTAAGTAAGTAGCTTCGCAATATATTTACAGTAATTTAATCTTTGTAAAACAGCACGTTCAGAATTACAAAAGAATATGCGATCTGCACGATAGGCCAACTAGAAACCTCCATAGGCTCGTGACTCCATCGATCCGCCTCAAGAAAGTCCGAAGCTCGTTCGTGGGAATGAGCATTCTATTCTATAACAAAATTCCACAACCTATTTTAAACTTGCCTTTTACACAAGTTTAAAAAGTCCATTAAAAGTATGCTTCTGAATAAAGCTTATTATACTGTTGAAGATTACGTAAATGACAAAGGAGCATGGATTTGACTCGCTCCAGCAATGCTAAGGACAGCGGTTACTTATGTAATTACAAATTAATGAAATTGTAAATTATTTTTTTTTAAAAAAACCACCGCCAAATTTCTTGCTGGTTCTTCTCGGTAGGAATGGCATTCCGAACCAGTGGTAGATTCATTCGACATTCACTTGTAAGAAGTCTATTTGAATACAAACTTTTGAATTTTTTGGATTTTGAACAACGTACGTTTCACTCCGACACCGGAGCATCTTCAGGAGACGTTGACTCGACAATGCACGATCGTAAAGTACCCTATTACGCAAAAATGACAGCTACCAGTGTAACGATCGCAATCACCTGGATTTCGAATCGAATGGATTTTGACCAATCAGGTCAAAATCCATTAACGCAGCAGGAATACCATAAATTCACCAAATCACAACAATAGGGATGATCCCTATATCAAAAATAAATTATTTCTAACTGATTATTAAATAGAGAGTCTTCCAAAACACCTAAAATTCAGATCCTCGGTTAGTTTTAAGTTTGATAACAATTTTAAAATTAAAGAAAAAAAGTGTGTTGAAATTTTATGACGTCATAACTGTAAATTTCATACAACTTCCATACTAGAAGTGCGTTTTTAAGTTTGATAAAGAGTTGCTGATTTGACTGAGTTGTCATTATTCCTATTGAGACTGTAACAATGATTGGCGCAGGCTTTACATAATAAGAATGCAGTTATAGAGTTGCGTGAGTGTAGAGCGCGACGTAACTGCCCCCCGATTACGTAAGAATTGTCCATCAAATGGTAAAGGTTCGGCGTCAAAGTAAAATAAACCATGACAGCATTGAATTAGAGCTCAATTTCGTCTGCCCATTCTTATACGTTTAGGGTATCGTACATACCTAAACGTATAAGAATGGGCAGACGAAATTGAGCTCTAATTCAATGCAGTTGTGGTTTATTTTACTTTGACGAAAATCTTTAATGTTTGATCGGCCATTCTTACATGATTGGGGGGCTGATCGTCAATGTCAGGTTTTTGTCGTACCTATGACGTATCGTGTGTCGTATGAAAATAACTTGTTTTTCAATATGCTATGCTCCAATCGCTTCCACTTGATTTAACAAACACATATTATGCACTGATAATATAAATATCAGTAAACTAATTTGTACTAATATTATAAAATAAGGCATATATCTAGTTTTACAATTATTAGGCTTTTTCCGCCACAGAGAATACCTACTTTAGATCATACAATACTACACAGTGGCATTGAATATCAACAATGGTTTAAAGTCCTTGCGTTTACTCGTATAATAGACCGCCGTGTAACCTAAGTGTAGTTAACGATAAAATAATGGATTACTATATTTTTCCTATTTTTTTTTTCTTTTTTCCACTACAAGCTAGCCCTTGATTGGGTACTAGCGAGGTACTTTAACTACGATCTAGCCTAACTAATTGGCTAATGAGTAGTTCTACTTTAACCTAAACTTATAATTTTATCTTATGTACTACTAAGAAATTGTCCATTGACTCATCTTAGTCTTTCTTGATAAACTTAGACACTTTGGTTACGTGTTCTTTTGGATTGATGGATTACTTTATATTACTTGAAACTTATTATTATTATTTGATATTACTTAATATGATTGAATTATTTTAAGTACTCGTAAGTAAAATTAAAAATTCATTAAAAATCAAATAAATATTATAAATGCGAAAGTTTGGATGGATGTATGGATGTATGGATGTATGGATGTATGGATGTATGGATGTTTGTTACTCAATCACGCTCCAATGGCTGAACGGATCTGGATGAAATTTGGCACAGAGATAGATTATAGTCTGGAATAGCACATAGGCTACTTTTTATCCCGGAAAATTAAAGAGTTCCCGCGGGAACCGAAAAACCTCAATCCACGCGGACGAAGTCGCGGGCATCAGCTAGTAGAGAATATTTATGAGAATTTCTTTTTCATAGCTAAATGTCCCGGTTATAGACAAATCTTGTCGTTATTTCAAATCTTAGGAGTGAAAATTTAAACTCTTAGAAATAGAGGAATTAGGGCTTGGAAACCTCTTCGTCCATTTAGTTAGGTATTAAAAAAAACCTTACATTATTATGTTATGCATTGAAACTCTTTCATCATACTCTATTGAGTATCATGAATAATTAATTATTGATGACCCATAGTTTTATTTGGATTGTTTTCAGAAATTTTTACGATTCCACAAGTTTCTCTGTTCCATCTTCCATCGTATTTGTTTGGTTTGTTTCTAAAGTAGATATTTTACACATCTCACGATTAGTGCTCAGCAGCATATTGGTGCACACTTCGTAGTTAGGGAACTTTAGGGAAGTTTAGAGACTGTGGCTAATTATGCTGTACACTATGCGTAAGCTAAACTGCTAAAGCAAAATTACTGGTCTAATGGTGTTGCTATCCCTTTCATAGACTGCTCTAGACTGCGTGAGTGCGTTAGTGATGACACTAACTATCAGATAAAGTCGCAGTCAACGGCTACTTGTAGTGGAATACAAATTTTAGTTATGTATGGCAGAATTAGTTATGGCTAATAACTTATTCTGCCATCCACCACCACCACCACTACAGCCCATTAACGCTCCACTGCTGGGCACAGGCCTCCACTCTCATAGGAGAGAGGGAAATAGAGCTTAGACCCACCACGCTGCTCTAATGCGGGTTAGCGGGCTTTAACGACTATTATCATGTTAGTGACAATAACCGGGACCGACGGCTTAACGTGCTCTCCGAGGCACGGGGGTCAAACACCGCCAAACTTCCTAACTCCGGGCTAGTACTGAGAATTTCTAGTCAGAAAACCCCAATACTCAATTATATTCTGCCATACTTATCTCTGAATTTGTACAACCAATGAATAAATTCAATGTCGTGTACACAGAACAAAATGAGAACGTGTGTCGGCCTTAAGTTAACACAGTAAGTAAATTATTCAAGCTTCACTTCACTTTATATAAAGTTAAATAATGAACGGCCGCCCCTTTCTTTATTGGAAAACTTGTAGGCAGTAGGCACCTATATTGCTTGTTTGTTCCATCGTCAAATTTAAGTGCTCATATCTTCCCCTTAATATTCTTCGGGGCTTGTAACTTTTCCTTAATTTAATCCATAAAACTTCTTTAATAACTTCACTTGCCTTTTCCACGGTTAACTTCGAATTTCACTTTGGCGAAAATATCGCAAACATGTTCGCTAGTTAGTTCATTATTCTTTTTTATCAGTCAGAACTTATAGATTCGCTATAAGTTATTTTTGTGTTTGTTTGTGTATCGGTCCTACTTCTATACTAATATTATAAATGCGAAAATTTGGAGGGATGGATGGATGGTGGACTCAGTCACCCAAGAACAGCTGAACGGATCTGGATGAAATTTGGCACAGAGATAGATTCTAGTCTGGAATAACACGTAGGTTTTTATCCCAGAAAATTAAAGATTTCCCCCTGAAACCAAACACCTCAATCCACCCGGACGAAGTCGCAGGCATCGCCTCACACAAATTCAGCCAAGTAGATTCGGACTCCTTGTTTTAACCAAAGAAAATGGTAAGTATAAGAATGATTGAATGAAATCCTCATGTTACTCCCGCGATGTTAGATTAATTGATATATTTCAGTTTATTTACATTACTTCATCTGTGTTGTGGCTGATATCATCAACGTGAATCACTGTAATTACTCCGGGTTGTTTCATCCCGTCCCGTCACGTGTACGTGCCTATTATTATACCTACTAGTTACTGCGTGCGTTGTCTAAGCGTATTTATTTAAATAACTATAATTAAGTAACTATTATCGGTAAACCTAAGTGTAGAGGACAGCGGATAAACAAAGGCGATTGTCTATCATCTATGCTCATCATTGAAATAGATAGGTACTCAAATTCTACATCAATGATGCTCATGATCTAATCATTTTTAACCGACTTCATATACATTTCGCCTGGCGGGCGGCTTCGGCCGTGTCTAATAACCACTTACCCCTTACCGGCAAAGACGTTCCGCCAAGCAATTAAGAGTTTCGGTACGATGCCGTGTAGAAACCGTTCTTATTATACGTCTTGTTTTGACTCTACCACCGTTTCGGAAATCTCTCTCAGTACTAAGGAATACGAAAGTGAGAGATCAGACAGGCAGAATGCACACTACGACGTACTTTGCACGCAAAACAAATATTTTGTTGGGACGCTGATAATCTCTGACATTGAGATGAAAATTGCGCGTGAAGAAAAATCGTCACGATATCATACTAATATTATAAAATATGCGAAAGTGTGTTTGTTTGTTGGTTTGTCCTTCAATCACGCTGCAACGGAGCAACGGATCGACGTGATTTTTTGCATGGGTATAGTTGAGGACCTGGAGAGTGACATAGGCTTTTACTTTTTATCCCGGAAAATTGAGGAGTTCCCGTAGGAATTTAAAAACCTATTCCACGCGGATGAAGTCGCGGGCATCAGCTAGTAATATATAATCCGACAAACCGCTCGTATCTATGAAAAATAGAATAAAAACAAAAACTAAACAGGCATAAAATTAGTTCTTAAGATAAGTTTGTAGGACTGTAAGTGCCCGGTACACCTAGTCGACGGTGATTGATTGACTGATTGAAGACTGAAGAGGTGTCTGTGACAATAATATACTTATTATACTCATATCTATATCTATATTATTAATAATGCGAAAGTGTGTCTGTCTGCTATACGCTTTCACGGCCCATCTGTTGAACCGATTTTTAGATAGGTGGCATCCCCGGAAAGGACAAGTAAGAAAGAAAATTAAGGATTTCCCGCGGGAACCGGAAAAACTTTGTTCACGCGGACGAAGTCGCGGGCATCATCTAGTTTTTGATAATTTTTAATTAAATTAAATATTGCCTTTATTTAGGAGGCGCAATGTTTTCCATACTAATATAAATGTCAAAGTGTGTCTATCTGTCTATCACCCTTTCACGGCTCATTCGTTTTTGACGAAATGTGTTAAAGAGATAGCAGCTTACATCCCGGGACGGACATAGGATAATATAGTTATCCTGGAAAAACCGATTATCCGTTGAGGGATTTTAAATAAAAAGTAATTTCGTGGGGGGTTTTATTTAAAAAGAAACAATCATAATGTTCATAATCTAGCGCTATAATAATAAGCGTAAAGTTTACGTAGGTACTGCTTTATCATATAACACAATAATAAGTAATTAATTGTATTTCTTGTAAATATTTTTTTTTTAGGTATTTGAAAAGCGATAAGATCAGAAGTGTGGATTTTTTTTTAAAAGTTTACATTAATTGTTGAATTTGTTTACTTTACTTGATAACCGTTACGATAGTAATTTAATCATTTTTTTTTATAACAGCGCTATTTTCTGTTTATTTTCACTCTACTTCATGATGTACAGATATTGAGGCTATAATAAATTCGTTATTTTATAAAGTTAAATTACTTACAGTTTAGTTCGATTGTTTTCCTTTTCGAAAATAATGAATTTTGAGTTTAAAATTATATCAATATAGCATCCGAACGGCTGAAGATTTTGTTTTACATCTATTACAATAATAAAGAATATTAGTGTTTGGTTGTTTTACATTTGGAAAACATATTTGTTAGAAAAACTTTTTCCAGCTTTAGCGATTTAGGTGAACTCATAAAAACTACGCACTTTCTTGTTTCTTACATTAGGAGTATTGATACTAAATTATCATGTAACCAAACAAATCCATTATAACTTGCTTATGTACTTAGCATACCTAATTAGTTTTAATAAGGAATCCAATTTAGTTGGTCGTAACTCATAACATATTATTAATTATAGACGCGAACTCCGTCACTTGTGGTCTCTCTCTGTGTCGCATTCCTTGTTGCCGAAGGCCGTTCCATTAATCACATAATTCAAAAAAAATAAAAAACAAATGTTTTTTATTCAACTAAACTTTTACAAGTACTTTTGAATCGTCAAGTGAATCTCCCACTGGTTCAGAATGCCATTCCTACCGAGTAGAACCAGCAAGAAACTCGGTGGTTGCTCTTTTTAAATAATTCCTCCGACCTCCGTGACCTCCGTGGCGCAGTGTGTAACGCTGTTGTCTTAACGTGCGGAGGTTCCGGGTTCGATCCCCGGCAGGGTCAATTTGGGAATTTATAGTTTCTGAATTTTCCCTGGTCTGGCCTGGTGGGAGGCTTCGGCCGTGGCTAGTTACCACCCTACCGGCAAAGACGTGCCGCCAAGCGATTTAGCGTTCCGGTACGATGCCGTGTAGAAACCGAATAGGGGTATGGGTTTAATATAACTGCCATGCCCCTAACAGGTTAGCCCGCTACCATCTTAGACTGCATCATCACTTACCATCAGGTGAGATCGCAGTCAAGGGCTAACTTGTAGTGGATAAAAAAAATAAAAAAAATTCATTTACAATTACATGTCACAATTACATTTACAAATAAATGTCACGACCCTCAGCAATGAGGGATACGACGCAGAGAGAGAAAGAGAGAGAGATTCATGATTGCCTGACCCTCCCGACTCCCAAACCTGGCGTTGCAGAACCGGTTGCGAATGAGTCAAGTAATCGAGTTACTGGTTACAGAACTGGCTGAGCAAGCCTGGCTTGTTACCGTATATGGAAATGTCGCTGGGTTCACCAGTTTGACACCTGTGATTAGTCGAATATCATCCAATTTGGATAGATAAATTCCTTTGTTTCTTCAGCCATGGCACTTTTATTCCACTACAAGTTAGTCTTTGACTGCGATCTCACCTGATGGTAAGTGAGCCTAAAATGGTAGAAGGCTACCTAACCTGTTAGGGGTATGGCAGTTATATTAAACCCATACCCTTAGTTGGTTTCTACACGGCATCGTACCGGAGCGTTAAATCGCTTAAATGTTTTTATCAGAGAAAATTCAAAAATTATAAATTCCCTAATTGACCCTGCCGGGAATCGAGCCCGGGACCTCCCACGTTAAGGAGGTCGTCACTCTGAACTGAGCACTTGTCAAGACTAATCCTGCAATGTGCCCAAATGTTGCTATGGCCACCTCCCGAGAAATTGTGGATGTCCGACTTTTCTAATGTACGAATTTGGATTGAGTTTTTGGAACTCTTTGATTTTTGAGGGATATGTTCTCCGTGATGCAAACGTCTCTGTAACACCAAAATATCAAGAATCTAAATCAGTTAAAAAGATGGGCCGTGCTAAGATAAAATACAGACATACACTCTTGAATTTACTTATAGTTTTAAGTAAGTAAGTATGGTTTTACCTACTGTTGACGCATTTGCATTTTGCACAATATTGCAGTAAATCCTTTTCATTGCGAAAAAGACAAAAGTCCACTTAACCGGCTATTCGGCTAACCTTATTTACAAGGTCTGATTAAGAAATTCATTTTTGGTAGCGCCCATACACGATTTTGTGGGCTTATCTATACTAGAATATTGTAAATGCGACAGTTTGGATGCATGGATGGATGGATGTTTGTTACTCAATCACGCCAGAACGGCTGAACGGATCTGAATTTGGCACAGAGATAGATTATAGCCTGGAATAACACATAGGCTACTTTTTATCCCGGAAAATTAAAGAGTTCCCGCGGGAACCAAAAACCTCAATCCACGCGGACGAAGTCGCGGGTATCAGCTAGTACTTAAATATGTTTACAAATTAAACAACTGATCAAGTCAAGATCACTCGACGGAGACAACCAATATTTTTTTTCGATTTTTCATATTCAGGAGGTAAGTAAGTAACTACCTACCTACATAAATTATGCTATTATTTTTTTTTTCGAAATTTAAATATGTCTCAGTGTAGCATGCTGCGCGATCCTACAGGTGTTATAAATTGGAATAAAATTTCAACTTTATAGCTCTTTAATGGCTGTGACACGAATAGACCGCCTGCGGTTCACAGAGTTTATTCGCCGACCGTTTTTGGCCAACGTATACGAAGGGCATAAAACAGATAAACAAAGGGCAAATCCAATGTTACGCCAAGTATAGCGAGCGGAGTGGAGTCGAGGGTGGTCGAGGCGCCGCGGGTGTAGAGTATAGTCGCAACTCTAGTGTACGGGCACGAAATGAGCGGTAGCGGGCGACGGCGGTAGCGGGGCGATGCGATTAGTCGGAGAGCTGGCGATGATTTTTGGGAACAATTTGAAAGAGGTCTGGTAATACTTTATAACCGACAAAAACGTCTGGGATTTTTTTTTCGAATTCTATAAGTATACAATTTAAAGATAAAAAACTCCAGTTGCCAAAAAAGTGTTTTTTCAGATTTTTTTGCAAATGTTATATGCTGCGCAGTAGCGGAATAACCGCAAACGCTCTACCAGACTGGCAGAACTGGATTCGCCAATGAACGAAATTATATTATTTTCCATAATTTCAGCTTGCCTAAAGGACTTTCCCGAAATTCGTCGCCAGGTCTCGGATTCCATCGCCCCGCTGTCACCGTCGCGTCGCTCGGCCGTCGCTAGTTTCGTGTCTGACGCCTACTCTTAACGCAACGAGTCGCGTGGAGTAGAGGTGCTAATGCTTTAACCAAACATTAGACGCCACTGGGTGAAGCGCGTCTTTCGTATCGGCGAGAGTTGGCTGGTGTCATTATAAAGGTGTGTTCAAACATCGCACGGAAATCGAGCGCGGATGAGGCGCGCCGAATGCCGCGCTGTTACTGGACGTCTGCCGCGCATATTATAGCATTTATGGTAATCGGTATACCTAGTCCTGCAAATAAATTATTCTATTCTATTCTATTCAACTCTTTACGCGGACGGACGTGGCAGAATAGGGATGATGACAACTCAATCAAAGCAGCAACTCTTTATCAACCTTAAAAACGCGCTTCTAGTACTTATGGAAGTTTTTATGAAATAGGTACATAGTTGTGACTTCATCAAATGTTAACGCACTTTTTTTCTTTAATCTATAGTTTAAAATGGTTAACAAACTTAAAACTAACCGAGGGTGTGAATTTTAGGTCTTTTTGAAGACTCTATTTTAATAATCAGTAAGAAATAATTTATTTTTGACATAGGCATCATCCCTATTGTGTCCTGCAAACCCCGCGTGTAGCTGCCGCGCACTTGCCGCTCTATGTTTGGACACGCCTTCTGAATTTCAACTGTAGGTCAAGTTAAAAAAATTTGCAACTGGGACTGCCGATAGATGTGAAAACGAATAAGTATATTAAATAATTAAAAAAAAAATTAAAATATAAAACTAAGGCATTAAAGTTTAATTACGAATGTAGTATATTTATATTTAAGACCTTTTGTCTTCGTAACAAGAGCATGTCGGCGCGGAGCATGTCGCATGTCGGTGACGCGAATCCACAAGTTTACCCCCTACCAAAAAGTGCTCAACGCGGCTAAAGAAGTTTTCACTTCAATAAGCTGAGTTTAAGTTGATAAAGAAACAGCAGTCTTGCCTCGGCGTCTGTGGGCATTTAAGAGTGTAAATTTGCTTGTCATAATAAATGTTATGCAATTATTCACAAGGTTATTGACATTTCGACATTGATTGTGATGATGATAATAATAGATGATCTACAGATGACCCAGCTCTGACGAATGTTTGTAATCTATATTTGGATGCAAAGCGCAAGCAACAATGATTTTTCAGAATCCTTTAGTGCTAACCCTCATAAGTCATAATATGACTTTCAAAGTAAGACATCCGTAAAATTGTTGATTGACGGATATAAGTATCCATGTCAGCGCGAATGATGAGGTTTATGCTCGAAGGACAAACAGACTGACTGACCTACAGGATTCAAGTCAACCTACAGCTGGGTTCATTCGTTGTCCGACGTCCGTGTTACTAGCTTACGACCAGTCTTTCTTTCAGTATAGTATATTATGTGCTTGAGATTTTGTATGTAGGTTTCCTCTTCTTCTCCTCCGTCGTTACACTCTTGACAGTGTGGTCGTGATCATCACGAAGTGACCGCTTTTCCCTGCTGGCCGACAGCCTAATGCACTCGATGAACCGCCAACAGCTGACTTAATTTGGTCGGTCCATCGCATGGGCGACATTCCTCGCGCTCTGGTGCCCTCCACCTTCCTCACGACGCGACGGGAGACGTGTCCAAAAAATTTTAGTATGCGACTCTGTACCAGCGCTGTTTCCTCTATAAATCTATAACGTCGGACCACTAAGAAAGGAACTCCACGGAAAATAGAAACGTATTTTTTTAAAAGTGGCATCTGGAAAAAACTACTTTTCCTGAAAAATCTGACAAAACCTAGCCACGCAGGCGTCCTGTTTAAAATGGTAGGCGGTAACCCTACTCCTGGCCCTAATTTGATAGTAGATACCTAATCGTATTGTGGTAGGTAACGTCTAGACTGTAGAAAATCCTCGCTTACTATCTATCAGCTATAGAATAATTCCATGACGCGCCGGCATCGTGCGCCGTTGACGGACGCGTTCCGTCTTATCAAATTATTTTGTATATTAATTGAATCGCTTTCGTTCCGTATTGATATGAAAATGGTCTAATCTGATTTTCTTTAACACAGTGTAACGCTCTTTTTCCATATGCCTATAGATAGTAACGTGCATTGGGTTTGATGCCAGGGTATGCATTACTTAAGTAGGAACCTGTCTGATAGGAGATCACAGTGAAAGATTAGCATTGGGCTATTACAACTAGGGTAAGCGGTGCTTTTATGCCTCTATGAGCTGCACGCCACTGCGGCTATAGAACTTCATAATTAAGTTGCCGTTGAAAAGTTCAAAGCTAAGTTAAGGTTAATCAAAAATTTCAAAGTACTTAGAGGTAATTTTTTAATCACCTCTAGGACGACAAAAGAAAAAAAATAGGTTTAGGTCACTCTCAGTTACTCTATAAGCTATTTTTTGTTAGGTCTCGGTCTGCATTGGCCCTAAAGTCCTAGTTACCGACAAACTTATATGACCCGGTGACAGCGTCGCTAGTATCTATGAAAAATAAAATAACAATAACTAAACAGGCATAAAAATTAGTTCCAATTTTGGCGACCGGGTCACATTAGTTTGTGGGACTATACTAGAATGTTGTACACTAGACGAGCTGTTTTAATTGTCTCAATACCCCATTAAGATCGTTTAATACAATCTGAATCCCCATGGTAATAAACATTACTATTGCGTTCTGTTGCTACAAGATTATATTGTGACTTCGTCCGCGTGGTTAAGTTTTTTTTTTTTTATTAGAATAGAATGAATTTACTTGTCTAAATATGTGTTGCAATGATGGTTACAGTATGAAAAGTCGCAGCATATCCAGTCAGGCAACCCTGACGTACAAATTTTCAAGTATTTAAATAACATTAGTACACGTATGTTCTAGTATTAGGATAACATTTCACAGGAATAACATCTTGATTAAATAAATTATGTCTTGAATAATTAATTACAAATATTAGAAATGCGAAAGTTTGGATGGATGTGTGGATATGGATGTGTGGATGTGTGGATGTATGGATGTTTGTTACTCAATCATGCTCCAACGGCTGAACGGATCTGGATGAAATTTGGCACAGAGATAGATTATAGTCTGGAATAGCACATAGGCTACTTTTTATCCCGGAAAATTAAAGAGTTCCCGCGGGAACCGAAAAACCTCAATCCACGCGGACGAAGTCGCGGGCATCAGCTAGTTACAAATATATATAACCCGCGAGAAATCCTTAATTTTCCAGGATAAAAAGTCAGCCTATGCCACTCTCCAGGTCCTGAACTATACCCATGCCAAAAATCCGTTGCTCCGTTGCGGCGAGATTGAAGGACAAACCAACAAACAAACACACTTTCGCATTTATAATATTACGTATTGTAATTGTTATTGTATTCAACGAACAATCACACAATTAATACGCGACGCCTCTAGAAGTCAATAGTATTTGGACAATGTGGAATGATATCACAACATGTCACCTATCTCTATGTAACTTTAATTGTTTGTCTACAATCGTTCGTTAACAACCATCTCCTCAACCTGCTACAAATATAGACGACTAGCCCGCGACTTCTTCCGCATGGATTGAGGTTTTTTGGTTCCCGCGGGAACTCTTTAATTTTCCGAGATAAAAAGTTGCCCATGTGCTATTTCAGACTATAATCTGTCTCTGTGCCAAATTTCATCCAGATCCGTTCAACCGTTCTGGCATGATTGAACAAAGAACTGAGACTCTTGCCCGAACTTCCTGATCCTTTCCGAACCGGTCGTAGAGTCTTGACGTATCATAATAATTCATAAGTGACACAATATGTCCTACGTGAAGTAAATAAATCATTTATTATTTATCAAACCTCCAAACATCCATCCTTACATCCATCCATCCAATCTTTCGCATTTATAATATTAGTATGTACCTAGAATAGGTCCGATGTGATCACCGCTCGCAATTGTTGAGATAACAATTATTATTTGTTTACATTGCCGTATCAGAATATTTGTACAAACGACGGTTTGAAACCCGGTTTCTCATATCTCTCCGAAAACGCAAATTACACTAATAACACAAACTTAAACTTTCCACTATCGTGAGTGAAATTCATTTTAAATATACAATTTTGTGTCGGAAAATGCCCGACTAGTTTCGAACCCGTTCGGGGCCCTTATTCAGCGACCGCGTCCCGCGAACAGGGTTTTCGAAACTAGTCGGGCATTTTCCGACATAACACGTGAGTTTATCCGGTAATCCATACTTCCATACTAATATTATAAATGCGAAAGTGTGTCTGTCGGTCTATCTGTCTGTCTGTCTGTCTGTCTGCTACGCTTTCACGGCCCATCTTTTGAACCGATTTTGATGAAATTTGGTACAGGGATAGGTGGCATCCCGGGGAAGGACATAGGCTACTTTTTATCCCGGAAAATTAAGGAGATCCCGTGGGAATTAAAAAAACTTAATCCACGCGGGCGAAGTCGCAGACACCAGCTAGTATAGGTACATACATATATGTCGTTATTCGTTTAATAATAATTAATATTAACTGGATGATGCCCGCGACTTCGTCCGCGTGGATTAAGGCTTTTGGATTCCCGCGGGAACGCCTATGTCCTTCTCCGGGATGCAACCTACCTATCTATGTACCCGTCAGAATCGACTGAAAAGATGGGCCGGGAAAGCGTAGCAGACAGACAGACACACTTTCGCAGTTATAATATTGAATACGGATCCATTTAAACGTATAATACTTCAATATCTAGTCATTGTAATTACGAAGTTATATGTTCGTAAATAAGTCGCAAAACATTATATTCTACGTAAAGATTAAAGTACTACGTAGGTATATAACAGTGTTATTGTCGTTATCATTGAGACTGTTAATATTTCATTTGTCTCGGTAAATCTATAAATACATGTTTTACTTGGGTAAATAATGTAATAAGGAAAATGTTTGCCTGGGCAATCACCCGGAAAATGGCTGCATAATATTTTTTATGAATATTTAATGAAATTCTAATTTGAACTCTGATATTATAATAATACTAGCTGATGCCCGCGACTTCGTACGCGTGTATTAAGTTTTTTTGGTTTCCGCGGGAACTCTTTAATTTTCCGGGATAAAAAGTAGCCCATGTGCTATTCCAGACTATAATCTGTCTCTGTGCCAAATTTCATCCAGATCCGTTCAGCCGTTCCGGCGTGATTGAGTAACAAACATCCATTGTTGATTGTTGTTGGAAACAGATTGTTGTTTTAATTTATCACACACGCACTGTCTAGGAAAATATAGTTTTCTGAGATATTTTCTCGTGTATTTTCAGCCGTTTGAGCCTGAGTTTTTGCTGGCTATTCTTACTATAGTAGATTCTAATGGTAGAGTCTTGATTATTGATATAATTTATCAAAATAGCTTTAACATGGCTTTAGCGAGGCTTTCATTAATTAATATGTTATGCCTTGTGATTAATATTTAAAACTAGCTGATGCCCGCGACTTCGTCCGCGTGGTTCAAATTTTTTTATTCTTGCAGGAACTCATTGATTTTCCTGGATAAAAAGTAGCCTATGTCACTCTCCAGCTCCTCAACTATACCCATGCCAAAAATCACGTCGATCCGCTGCTCCGTTGCGGCGTGATTGAATGACAAACTAATAAACCAACAAACACACTTTCGCAATTTATAATATTAGTATGATTACTAGCTGTTAGTTATTTTTAATGCTTTTTAAAACTAGTTTTTTGGTTCCCGCGAGAACTCTTTGTGTTATTCTAGACTTTATTCTATCTCTGTGCCAAATTTCACCCAGATCCGTTCAGCCGTTCTGACCTAATTGAGTAGGTATAATGAAGGGTATTAAAACACGAGTGTGAGTTTATGAAACGAGCGCAGCGAGTTTCATAATAGTAACGAGTGTTTTAATACCCGTGTTATATGCAGTTGCATACACTACTTTATCTTCACTAATGCAATTTATCAAACAACAAGAGTAAAAGCTGACAATACAAAACACAATGCGAAACATTAAATTCACGCGTACGTGTATTGTCACAGTGAACTTGCCGCCATTAAAATCTAACCAATGAGAGCGCAGCTGCGCGCGCAGGGCCAATCAGGAGCGAGCGCGCGCTGTTCGTTTTTTATTTAATTGGCACAAGATCTTACCAAAGAGTTTTGTGTATGTAAGTTTAGTAGTTTCGACGAAGTTTTCACGTATAACCCAACTGTTTTCAAAAGCCAGCCTAATATCAAAATTTTATACAACTTGTATGAGGATTTTGACATAAGGCTCGCCAGGTTAATTGGTCGCGTTTTATTGATGTTATAATGGGATTTTACGATATCGATGTGGATATTATACCATCATGTGAAATTGCTTAAATTGAGTGTTTTGTTATCTGCGCTATAACAGTAATAATTATAAGTCAAGTATTGGAAACATAAGTAGAATGTTATAACATTAGTGTAGATAATAGTAGTTTATGCAACTGTCATATAATGAAGGGTATTAAAACACGAGTGTGAGTTTATGAAACGAGCGCAGCGAGTTTCATAATAGTAACGAGTGTTTTAATACCCGTGTTATATGCAGTTGCATACACTATTTTATCTTCACTAATGCAATTTATCAAACAACAAGAGTAAAAGCTGACAATAGTTTATCGCGAACGTGTATTGTCACAGTGAACTTGCCGCCATTAAAATCTAACCAATGAGAGCGCAGCTGCGCGCGCAGGGCCAATCAGGAGCGAGCGCGCGCTGTTCGTTTTTTATTTAATTGGCACAAGATCTTACCAAAGAGTTTTGTGTATGTAAGTTTAGTAGTTTCGACGAAGTTTTCACGTATAACCCAACTGTTTTCAAAAGCCAGCCTAATATCAAAATTTTATACAACTTGTATGAGGATTTTGACATAAGGCTCGCCAGGTTAATTGGTCGCGTTTTATTGATGTTTTAATGAGATTTTACGATATCGATGTGGATATTATACCATCATGTGAAATTGCTTAAATTGAGTGTTTTGTTATCTGCGCTATAACAGTAGTAATTATAAGTCAAGTATTGGAAACATAAGTAGAATGTTATAACATTAGTGTAGATAAAATATTTTAAATGACTTATTTATGTCTTATGACATTGTACCTACCCATGTCTGCCGAATTGTAGAACAGGCACCTATTCAGAGCAAAACTCGCATTAAAAATGTATTCAGGGGGCATACTAGTACTACCAATTGTTGACGTTCGTGTTTTAGAATTGTAATCCTTATTTTAGGGACGTCAAGGTACGAGACATAAAACTGTCATTTTGAAGTAATACTGCTTT
Organism: Erebia ligea; assembly: GCA_917051295.2. Taxonomy (NCBI): domain Eukaryota; kingdom Metazoa; phylum Arthropoda; class Insecta; order Lepidoptera; family Nymphalidae; genus Erebia; species Erebia ligea. Next base: position 771,393 of record OU785234.1, on the reverse strand, counting down.
GAGCGATGGTAGTAGCCCTCCTGACGTCTTGTCAGATGATTAGCAAAGTGCAAAACAAAAAAAATTGTAGAATTCGCCGTAGGTTTAACATAACGACTTGCCATTTTACAAAATGGAGCCCTTTACGTATTATTGGAACAAAGTTCCTTATGGAACGACTGGGTACCCTAGCCGGCAAAAAACGTCCGGCGTAACGCGTCCGTCCGTAAATGCGTAGAGTAAGATTTTTTAACGAAGACAAAAGGTCTTAAATATAAATTATAAACTACATTCCAAAGAAATCTTTAATGTCTTAGTGTTAAGGTTTCTATTGTAAAAAAAATAAAAAAAATGGTTTTCGCTTGAAATTAAGATTTATACGTAATAAGGAACTTTGTTCCTATCTGGTGTTCCACGACTCCACATGTTTTTTTGAATGGATATAAGCTACTTTTTGGGTTCTGGGTTCGCTCTCCTCACGGGATAAAAACTTAAACCCATGCGGACTAAGTCGCGGATATCATGTAGCTTTGTTATAACTGACAAGTTTGAACTTGACTTCTTATTGGTAGTCATATAGAAGCTAATTGAAATGTACATAATATAGTGAACAGTGTAGGTACACCTACATAATAACAAATATGTACCTGACTGTACAAACTAAGTTAGGGTTGTCACTTGTCATCAACATATCAACCGAGCGAAGCGAGCGTTTACGGGTCTACTTTGTACCTACTTGGGTGAATTTTCACTTTATCCATCCGTCAATCAAAGCTCTGTAACTTCTAAATTGTTTAATAATTACTTCCAAATCACAATAAAACTCCGGATTTTCTGACCTTATAGTGTTAGTAGTTTCAACGCTCAAATTCTTTCAAGGTTGGCGATGTATAAATTGCATTATAACCCTACAAATTAACGAGAACCTGAATACGATATATCAGTTAAATTATAACACAATATTTATTATTGGTAGGGTTGTAGTAACAGATGGACGTAGATGCATTGGTCGGCTTAAACTTCGGTGGTTAGATGGAGTTTTAACCAAGACGCCAAGCGACTTGGAATAAAAAATTGGAAAACGAGCACAAAGGAAAGAGACAGATGGAGAAAGCCCGGGCCCACAAGGGGCTGTAGCGCCAATAATGATGATGATGATGATGAAGTTTAACACCACAGGATTAATAAGCCATGTGACAGCCCTGTCCTGGTACTGAACGGCCGTGACTCTGCGCAACACTAATAATGTAATGCGAAAATGCGTGTGCGTAGAATTTATTGACGCTAAAGAGAATATTTACGAGTTATATAGCTAGCGTTTGCCCGCGTCTTCGTCCGCGTAGAATTAGGTTCTCAAAAAAATGTGAAATACGTGAAATTCTAAAGCACAAATACCAAGTTTTGTGGATCTATAACTTGAACCGCCTATTTAACCTCCTTGGGAGTGGAATTTCGAAAATTCCTTCCTTAGTGCACCTATAGGTTGCTCAAGGAATATTCTCTCAAAATTTCAAATTTCAGCCGTTTGGACTGTAGGTTGTCTGTCAGTCACTCAGAACAAAGCCTTTTATAGTTATTGATTATACTGTAAACTTTGCATTGTCTCACAATCGTTTTAGCACGTCTAGATATATAACTTGTTAGTCTAAAATCAAGAAAAACACGATACATCTTATATTAAACATGACTTCATCACTTTAATTCATAAAAAAAAATATGTATCAGGTTCTTGGCTGATCTTGTCTTTTTAATTGTACGACTTTTAAAATTTTGAACGGACCACAAAATACTTATTTAGTTGTACTTTTAAAAAGTAATTATCAAGTATGGATATTCCTTTACTGAACTTGCTTATAAAAAAACGAAATATTAACTTACCTATTTAGTACTTAGCTAATTCAATAATTTCAAAACGAATTTATGACGATGCCTTAGAATATTTTTTATGTAAGATAAAGAAAAAATACAGTATAATAATTAATACTCCATTATATTTTTATTATTGCCTACTAACAATATTCTATTTTCTATTTCTTATTTACTTAATTGTCGTCAAACAGTAAAAAGTCTTGTTTTATTTTTTGCTGTCTCTGTTCAGCCGATCAATTTACTTTTTTAATACGGAAACTGGTAAACAAGTTGTTTTCTTTATTTTGAACTAGATGATCCCCGCGACTTCGCCCGCGTGGATTAAGTTTTTTGATTCCCTCTGGAAATCTTGAGTTTTCCGGGATAAAAAGAGGCCTATGTCCTTCCACAGGATACAACCTAACCCTGTACCAAATATCATTAAAATCGGTTGAACAGATGGGCCGTAAAAGCGTAGCAGACAGACAGCCAGGTAGACAGACAGACACACTTTCGCATTATTCATATGGATATGGATATAACGCAGTAAATTCTGGCAAATCTTATAACTTGCGACCGCCCGCGAGCTCGCTCCTGGGGAAATTTCGCAAAATCCTTATCTATTTTCTACGTTACAAAAAAATCGGCTTTTCGGTCCAAGGGATTGGGATGGGCCTTGATGAGCCTGTTAGTGAGTAATTGAGTTAGGATTTTTCTCTTTATATGCAGAGATTTAATTTTAAAGCCCTTTAAAAGATCATTTTTATTATAAAACTTGTAGTCCCGGCTGACGCTGGAAGCTAGAACCCGATTGCTTGTGTGAATATAAACCATCCCGGGACCCACACAAACACACTCAAATAATTCCATCTAAATCGGCCCAGCCGTTATCGAGTTTTAGCGAGACAAACGAACATCAATTGATTTTTATATATATAGAGATTATAAAATTTCGAGTTTTTTAAAAATCTTATTAAAAACGTGCAAACGTGACTTATTATCATTGCTAATACGTGCAGAGGCCATACCTACTGCCAACTGTTTTGTTATTGTTGACTTTTGTGTTTTAGAATTATTATCCTAATTTTGTTATCAACCAGAGGCGGATTATAATAAAACATGAAAGCAATTAATAAATCGTACTTTATACTTCTCAATTTAAATAATATCAACAGAAAATTACAAATATGGCGCCGACCATTCTTAACATCAATCAATTAAATCATTGAACTATTTAAACACATTAATTAAATCATTGAACAATTAAACACATCAATTAAATATTTGAACAACTAAACACGTCAGGTGTATTAAATTAATTGCAATGTAACAATATAACAACAGATAGATCCATAACCACTCGCAACTAAGGTATAGATAGGTCTACTTTCTAGAACACTTGCTACTCGAGGCAAATCTGAGTATCGAATGGTTACAGGCTCTGAAGTTGCTATAATGTAATATTCTAAACAATATTATGACGTCACGTCATTAAACATAGCTGTCACATGAGCGGAAACGTTTCTGATTGGCGGAAACCTCGCGTACTGACCGCTTTGCCGCCTCACAGGTACAGCGCCATCTGTAGTCATCGAGAGGCGCTAACACTCATATTTTATGCTAACCATTTTCAACATGGCGTTCGTATCCGCCGATTAAATCAACTGACATGAAACAAGTCAAATTGACAGGTATTATACTTTCTGTTTCATAATTTATATTGCTAACGTACGTCCGGTGGCGCCACTTGTACCGTGGCGACAACAGTTTTAGGAACGTCAACAAGGTACGTTACATCAAACTGTCATTTTGAGTAATATTGCTTAAGTATTGCTTTAAGCGTTGGGAGTATGGCCCCAGGTCATTGACTTAAAGATCATTGTCTATGTCTATCAAATTCTTGAAAGTTACTTTGAAATATTAAAAATAACGCGTTTCAAGTAAATTCCCAAATATAATATTATTACTATGTGTTGTAAGACAGAAACATGATTCGCTACAATGCTCTCGATACAAATATTTGCCAAAAAGTTCTCCAAAATCTTGATATTTTATTCGAAACTGGTGAAAAGTTTTCCTGGATTTAATTTAATTATGTAACATACTGTGTATAGTTGAAACTGCCAAAAATATTTATTTGACTATAGTAAATTTTTAAAACGATTTTTATTTTTCTTCCGTTCTCTTCTTTCCTGGCAGATTACACTTATAAATTCTAGTAATGTTTTCCTTCCTATCGGTTTGGAGTTCTATTATAACAGGTATAATTTACATTTTAACTTTTTATTCACAAAATCTATTGACGTAAACACTATGCTAAGACACTATTGAAGCCGCCGCAGATTGCCATGCCAGCCATTCGAGCGGCGATGTTAACAAATCTTCGTACAGCACGTGTACTAACTATATGGTGATGCAAGGGCAGCACGGCAGCAATACATAATTTGTGCTATTACTACGTAATATATCTGGTACGAGTTTACTATTATTTCTACTGCGGTTTTCGTAGTTTAAATTTATCTTCACAATGCATTTTCTTGACATCACAAAACCAGAGGCAACCCGGATGGATTGCAAACTAGTCTGACTAGATATTTAGAAACGTGAATAGGCCTACCTAATCCGATTTAAACTTGACCCCCAGGCATTTAAATTTCAAATTAACTAGTTCTGTATCTAGTACATCCTGCATTTTTAATTATTTCTATAAGGATACGTAGCTAATATTTTATAGGTTATTAATTTAAGATAAAAATTAAACCGAATTGAAAATTAATTAAGTATTATGATATAACGGGTCCTGATTTTATTTTAAAAAAAGTGTGTCACGTCTGCAATTCAGAAAGTGTTACTTCAGAAAAGTAGCATACGAGAAAATGAAATAAATATAACTTGTGTTCTATCTCATTCTCCCGCAGGCTAAATCCTATTATGAATATGTTTGTCTCTTTTTAGTGTCGCATTTTCGTTTCATCGAATTTTCAAATCACAACGATTCCAAAGAAGTTTCACTTTAAAAATATATTTACCTTATTTTTTAACCATTAGACTTAATGCAATTTTTTTTTGTTACAGGTATGTAGACCTGAGATTATTACTCGTTCCCTGAATGAATAACGAGTGCTGTATGTACGTATTTCTGTGAGTACTATCAAAGTTGATGGCTGAAAAAGTTTCTCTTCCTTACTTTGTACTAGAATTAGATGATCCCCGACTTCGTCCGCGTAGATTTTAGCTATTTGCTTCCTGCGGATATTTCTTAATTCTCAGGGATAAAATGTAGCCTATATGTTAATTCAGGTAACAAGCTATCTACATTCCAAATTTCAGCCAAATCGGTTCAATCATTGTGGCGTGAAGGAGTACTGCGGCGCATTGAACAAGGGACCTCTTATTTATAAGACTACAGCGCGCACCACTGCGCTATTGAGGATATATATCACAGGAATCATACTAATATTGTAAATGCGAAAGTGTTTGTTTGTCCTTCAATCACGTCACAACAGAGCAACGGATCGACGTGATTTTTTGCATGGGTATAGTTGAGGACCTGGGGAGTGACATTGGCTACTTTTTATCCCGGAAAATTAAGGAGTTTCCGCGGGAGTTAAAAAAGCTTTAACCACGCGGACAAAGTCGCGGGCATCAGCTAGTCATACTAATATTATAAATGCGAAAGTGTTTGTTTGTCCTTCAATAACGTCACAACAGAGCAACGGATCGATGTGATTTTTTGCACGGGTATAGTCGAGGACCAGGAGAGTGACATTGGCTACTTTTTATCCCGGAAAATTAAGGAGTTTCTGTGGGAATTAAAAAAAACTTATTCCACGCGGACGAAGTCGCGGGCATCGGCTAGTGTCTCGAACATGTAGTCTTGCCTCAAGATCCGAATAAGCCAACCACTGCACCAACGACAGTTCTTTGCAAATGCAATCAAATTGCAAATCAACATGCTCTTGAATCGCAAGATAAGCTACGGATTGAAAGAGCCCCGCAGCTCGTGAAAGCTGCAATGTAGGTCAGAGCTTGACGACTTTGAGAACATTGAGTATAGCTCGGAACAAGCTACTTGTGAAACTTGTGCATTACTTAATTAATTTAATCAAGGACATATTATCCATAGTTACTAATTTTATAAATGCGAAAGTCTCTGTCTGTCTGCTACGCTTTAACGGCCCAACTTTTCAAACGATTTTGATGAAATTTGGTACAAAGATAGGTTGTATCACGAGGACGCTTTGTAATGTTTTTGAGACGTTAGCTTGTTCTACCAAACATTTAAATGGGTAGGTATGTTACTTTTCAAGTTATACAGCCGTGGTACGAGTAGGCAAGTCTAAGGGCGCCTTCAAATTTGCCGCAAAGTGCCGCGCGGAAGCAGCGCGGCTGCAGCGCTGCGGTCGCGCTGCTTTGTAAATCCATATAAATAAAAAACACGCGACTGCAGCGCTGCACCCGCGCTGCGGCCGCGCATCAGTTCATCGATCGACTAGTGACGGGACTGCGCACGTATTTTTGTTCAAGTCTAAACATGAACGAAAATCAGGTAGAATAATTTATCGATGAGGTTGAGAGTCGTCCAGCAATATGGGATTCGAAGTCCGACAAGTACAGCAATAAAATCGAAAAGAAAAAGGCTTGGGAAGAAATATGCATTAAATTTATTGACAATTTCACAAACAAGACTCCAAGTGAAAAAAATGAAGCATACGTAAGTACCTATAATATTATGTATTATTAACACAACTACTTTATATTTTCGTTGTTTCGTATTAATAGTAACACAGAGCAGTGTTTCTTCGTCAGAGTCCATCGTGAAAATAAATATAGGTACAACCCTATGATGTTCGAACCTCGCGACAGGAGCGCGGCCGCAGCGCTGCAGCCGCGCTGCGGCCGCGCTACGCTTTGCGGCAAATTTGAAGGCGCCCTAACTTACATTTGACCGTTTTTTAGGGTTCCGTACCTCAAAAGGAAAATACGGAAATACCCTTATAGGATCACTTTGTAGTCCGACTGTCTGTCTGTCAAGACCCTTTTTCTCAGAAACGCATGGAATCATGGAAGAATTTGGTACGAAGCAACGTCTTATAGCACAGATAAAGGATAAATTGCGAAAAGCATGACTATAAATTTTTAGTTACATCATATTAAAAATAATTTTAATAATTTTAAACTTACTACCCCTTTCCTCATGAACGCGTAAAGGTATTAAATTGAAATTCATATCAAATACTCAGGTCTTTATTACCTTTAAGTTATAACAAAATCAAACTTCTATGTCAACGCAATATCAAAAGACACGACTCACACTTTGCCGGTTTTTTAACGATAAGTTTTACTAACCTACACTTCTAATAAATATAAATGTGTAGCAAAAGTTAACATTTACAAACATATTAAATTAATCAACATCTGGCATTAAAAGTTACAATCTTAGCAATGACACTATCTCAGGCAGAGATCAGAAAAATAGCCTTCGAGAGAATGAGATAAATATAACTTGTATTACTTGTACAAGTTGTAAAGGAGACGGTCCAGATTTGTATGGAGCGTCGGTCCGATCCTTTTACAAGTAGAGAAATGAAAGAAAAAAAATACTAAACCAGTTTTGGTCGTTCAAATCTACGAATGCATCGTAATTTCAGTGGTGTAATTATTTAATCTTTCCACGATAAGCAACACTAAACAGGAGCGGGTAACAATGGCGGATTCATATTTTTTGACGTTTTCTGTCAAGTGTCAACACAACACCGGAAAAACCGTAGGGAAAAACACGTTACTTTGACAGTGACTGCCAGAAATGACATTTGATACATTTCGCGCCTACTGCCATCTCTATGGCTAAAGGTTGCCATCTCGGAAACGTATCGAAAACTTGAAATACATTTTATTTTATTTCTCGTTATTTACTTTAATATTCTCAATTATTATATTTTTAATACAATCTATGTATTTTCCTCTATTCATGGTAGAGTGTACAAAGAGTACACCGAAGGTGAACCTTCTCCTTTCTGTCACGTTTCATTTTACCTCTTTTTTGTTATTTGTTTGTGTGTAATAAAGTGTTTTTACTTACTTACTTACTTGTATTCTATCTCATTCTCTAGCAGGCTAAGTAGCCAACGAGAGAATGAGATAAATATAACTTGTATTCTATCTCATTCTCTCGCAGGCTGAATCCTATTATGAATATGTTTGTCTTTTTTTGGTCTCGCTTTTTTTGTTTCATCGAATTTTCAAATCACAACGATTCTATGAAGTTTCACTTCAAAAATCTTTTCGAGTCGATTATATTATTGAATCCAAATTACCGACTGCGTGTTCAGCAACCCTCGACTCCTAGGTCATTAGCTCAGACATGAAACGACTCACATCCGGCGGCGCGCTGCTGACTCACGAGTCACGGACACCACAAAGGGTGTTTGACACTATTTCGGTCAGATTAAATATAGCCCGGGTTGAATGCACAACAAACCAATATACAGCAAATAGCAATACAATCTGTTTTGTTAATAATCCGCGCAAATATTTATAGTTTTGCGAGCGTGTGTCTGTCTGCTACGCTTTAACGGCCCATCTGTTCTAGCGATATAGAAAAATGTTGAATCGCGGAAAAACCACGTACTTTTTGTTCCGGGAAATTCTTCAACTCCAGGAAATGTAATCTTTGATTTTCCGGGAAATAAATGTATTGTGTTGTATGAAGCGAGGCGCAGGGACACGCTGGATCCAGGCGGCCCTACAAGAGACATAATAATATGATGACATGATGATGATGATGACAACTCAATCAAATCAGCACTTGTTAAACTTAGAAACGCGCTTCTAGTATGGAAGTTTGTATGAAATATTACATAGTTGTGACGTCATCAAATTTCAACGCACTTTTCTTCTTTAATCTATTGGTGGTGAATTTTATGTGTTTTAATAACCCTCTATTTAATAATCCACTACAGCCCATTAACGTCCCACTGCTGGGCACAGGCCTCCACCCTCATAGGAGAGGGGAATTAGAGCTTAGACCCACCACGCTGCTCCAATGCGGGTTGGCGAGCTTTAACGACTATTATCATGTTAGTGATAATAACCGGGACCGACGGCTTAACGCGTGCTCTCCGAGGCACGGGGGTGAAACACCGCGAACTTCCTAACTCCGAGCTAGTACTGAGAATTTCTAATCAGAAAAACCCAACACTTAATTATGGCCCGACCCAGGATTCGAACCCGGGACCTCGTCAGCCGCAGTCGAACATGATAACCACTAGACCAACGAGGCAGTTCTATTTAATATATAATCAGTAAGAAATAATTTGTGCATCATCCATAATGCGCATATACCTATCGGTTAACGTCAACGGGACAGCCAAGCTTTACCTATACATATAAGCCGCGGCCATAATCTTCTAGGGTTTTATATCAGCTCGTTGCCTATAAATAAATGAAGAGCCGTGTAGAAACCGAATAGGGGTATGGGTTTAATATAACTGCCATACCCCTAACAGGTTTGCCTGCTACCATCTTAGACTGCATCATCACTTACCATCAGGTGAGATCGCAGTCTAACTTGTAGTGGATGAAAAAAAAACCGGCCAAGTGCGAGTCGGACTCGCGCACCGAGGGTTCCGTACAAACCTGTAGTAAGTTTTACGATTTATGACGTATTAAAAATAAAAATTACGTTTGTTGTATGGGAATATAGTATAATAAAGTAATAATAAAGTAAATATTAAAGGGGGGCCCTTTAATTATATCTACAGTATGAATAGTTCCTCTAAGCAAATGACCATAGTATCTTTTAATTGCAAATCGGTTAAAAGATCAATTCAATGTGTCAGAGAACTATGCAATAAAACGGACATTGTAGCACTACAGGAGACATGGCTGCTGCCCCATGATTTAGACATTATGCAGAGTATCCATGCTGACTTCGGGTGCGCTGCGATCTCCTCAGTAGACTTGTCAGCAGGTGTATTGCGTGGGCGGCCGTATGGCGGCCTCGCGCTTTTGTGGAAAAAGACTCGGTTTAATAATGTATCTGTTATAAACTGCGCCAACGACAGAATAATGGCTATTCGAGTTAATTTAGATTTGCGATCTTTTCTGATATTTAATGTTTATATGCCAACAGACGACATCGAAAATCTACCCGATTTTACTAATTGCCTAGCACGAATAAGTGCGATTGTCGATGAGTGTGATGTGGCGTCTGTTTACATTTTGGGGGATTTTAATGCGCATCCGAATGCCCGTTTCGGCAACGAGCTGAGACATTATTGTGACGAGCAGGAGTGGGTTTGGGCTGATATCAGTAAGCTTGGTAGCAATTCTGACACGTTTACTTTTATCAGTGAATCGCACGGCAGTCGCCGTTGGTTGGATCACTGTCTTACTACAGAATCTGCGTGGAAATCTATAGTGAGCGTAGACGTTATGTATGACATCTCGTGGTCTGATCACTTTCCGCTACGCGTAGTATGTAATATCGAAGCGACAGAGTGTCGCACACTTGACGACGGTATCCTTGCCGGGACGGGAATTCGGTGGGGTGACAGAGATGCTAGTCAAATATATGAGTACTCTAATTTTTGCGAGAATAGACTAGTTTCAATATGTGATCAGATTGTATGTAGTGCCTGTGATAGTAATAGATGTAATAACTTATGTAGTCACTATTTATTTATTGATAAGTTATATAATGATATTGTAGAAATTGTACAATCAGGTGCTAAACGCTCATCAAAGCGATGTCAGACCTACAATAACAAGCACAAGCGGGTCACAGGTTGGAATTTTCATGTTCAAGAAAGTCATAGTAGGTATAAGTTGTGCTTTGAATCATGGGTGTTGGCGGGTAAGCCGTCTACTGGTACTGTGCATGATAATATGTCACAATCACGTAAAATCTTTAAAAATAAATTACGTTGGTGTCAAAGAAATGAAGAAGCCATTAAATTAGACATTTTGGCCATACAACGTAAACAGAAAAATTTTGTTAAGTTTTGGAAACACACTAGGGCATTTAATTACAAACAAAGCAAACCAATAAAAGTAGACGGCTTGCAGTGCCACAAACAGATAGCCAATATGTTTGCGGAACGGTTTAAAATCCAACCGCTGCAAGTAGATCCCGTGTTAAAAGGTAATGACTATGTCCATTCAGTTCCCAACTTTGACGAGGTTAAGATACAGTTTAAGACTGAAGACATAACGAAAATTGTAGTACAAATGAAAAGGGGGAAAAGCCCCGGATACGATGAATTGAGCATTGAGCACGTTTTATATGGTGGTTTAGTACTACATGAGAAAATATGTGGTCTATATAACTTGTGTGTAAGATATTCGTATCTTCCCTATAATTTGATGAAGACAATAGTTGTTCCGATTGCAAAAAATAAAACCGGGGACTTGGGTTCTGCTGCTAACTATCGTCCTATATCCTTGGGTACAGTAATAGGTAAGATTTTAGAACGTCTAGTACAACCCGAACTGCTTAGGAATGTGGTAATCGATGATGCACAGTTTGGTTTTCGTCCTGGTCTCTCAACGGACACAGCTATTGTTGGTTTGAAACACACGGTACAGTATTACACTAGACGTGATACCTCTGTTTATGCGTGTTTCCTAGACCTGAGCCGGGCTTTCGATCTAGTTAATTATGATATTCTCTGGGAGAAATTGTACCGGTCTCAGGTCCCTAACGAAATTGTGGGTCTGTTGAGATACTGGTACGGAAACCAAACAAATACTGTGAAATGGGGCGAAGCGACTTCTAATTCATATAAATTAGACTGCGGTGTTCGCCAGGGAGGAATTACTTCTCCGGACCTTTTTAATATTTACATGAACAACTTAATAGAGGAGCTGAGGGACACCAATGTCGGATGCCATATCAATGGTGTTTGTGTGAACAGCCTAAGTTATGCCGACGACATGGTGATCCTCAGCCCGTCTATCCAAGGCCTCAGAAAGTTACTTTCCGTCTGTGAGCATTATGCGAATGCTCATGGACTGAAATACAATGTTGATAAAACTGAGATGGTAGTTTTTAAGTCAGGAAAAGGTCCGGAAAGGATTCCAGGAATAAAGTTGAATGGTAAAGCAGTTCGGATTGTACAGAAGTTCAAATACCTTGGACATATTTTGACAGAACAATTAAAGGACGACAGTGACATTGAGAGAGAAAGGAGGGCACTCTCGATTCGTTGCAATATGCTGGCACGTAGATTTGGCAAATGCAGTAAGGCTGTTAAAATAACACTATTTAACGCCTACTGTCAGTGCTTTTATACGTGCCAGCTATGGACTAACTTTTTGAGGAAGTCATACACTGCAATACGTGTGCAATATAACGATGCATTTAGAATTCTCATGGGACTGCCGCGGTATTGCAGTGCTTCTACAATGTTTGCCGAAGCGAGGGTGCCCGACTTTTATTGTATTGTTAGAGCTCGTGTGGCGTCTTTCTGGGAAAGGCTTCGGAGCTCTAACAATCGAATCCTCAAGGTCGTCTGTGAGGGTCCTAGCCCTATTTTTGACTATTGGCTGTCTGTGCACCGTGACAAAAATAGAAAGTAGTAAGTACCTACCTGTGACCTGCGACATCTGAAATGAGTTTTTTAACCGTTTCAGTTAGCCGTAAGTTTTAATGTTTTTTATATATTGTGTCTTTTGACGTGTGACATCTGAAATGAGTTTTTTAACCATTTCAGTTAGCCGTAAGTTTTAATGTTTTTTATATATTGTGTCTTTTGACGTGTGACATCTGAAATGAGTTTTTTAACCATTTCAGTTAGCCGTAAGTTTAAATGTTTTATAAACTGTGTATTATTGTGACTTATTTTATATTGGGTTAATTGCCTTTTAATAAATACTTTATTATTATCGGTATAAATTTAGCTCTCACGCCCGCATACAAAATAAATACATATAACGCCAAAAGTTGTACAATAAACTTACATAAATAAATTGAAATGAATAAACTTACATACACAAATACACAAATAAATAGTTGTAGCGGGCGGAGGATTACACCCCGGCAGGGGAGATCAGACGGCCGGGGGTCAGGGGGACAGGTTGAGAAACCGGCGGACTATCCTAGCCGAGTCTAGCAACACCGCTTTCTGCATCCTGGCTGCGAGCGAACTGCCACGGAACCCCAGCCGCCTCAGATGGTGAGCGAGGCTGACTGGGATTAACCCACTCGCAGATATGACGATTGGGATGGTTTCAGTGGACTCCACATGCCACATGGCGGAAACCTCGTGAGCCAGATCAAGATACTTACGCTTCTTCTCCGTCTCAGCTCTCACAAGGTTCTCGTCATATGGAATGGTGATGTCCACCAAAAACACCCGCGACTGTGCTCGGTCCAACAGCACGATGTCAGGCTTATTCGCTAGAATAGTCCTGTCCGTGATGATGGACCGATCCCAGTAGAGCCGGACTCCGTCACGCTCGAGTACAGGCACCGGTGTGTACTTGTAGTACGGCAACCTCTCATCCAGGAGACCGTACTTCAGAGCAAGCTCTTGGTGAAGGATTTTGGCCGCTTGGTTGTGTCTGTGCAGATACTCAGTGTTAGCAAGCGCCGAACATCCCGAAAGCACATGTCTGAGCGACTCACCGGGATGGCGACAGGCTCGACAGATGTCGTGAGTGCCATCCTTCAGAATGTACTTTCGGTAGTTCCGCGTCTTAACTACCTGATCCTGTATCGCACAGACAAAACCTTCGGTTTCCCCAAAGAGGTCACCGAAGCGCAGCCATTGCACGGACGCTTTTTTATCGACGTGTGGCTCATTAAGAGCTTTAAAAAAGCGTCCGTGCAACTCTTTCTCCTTCCATACGGTCTCCCGGTCAGAGGTGCTAAGTACCACCGGCGCCTGCCACTCGATTTTGGCTAAGGATAGGGGAGTGAGTCCTTTATCACATTCTATGACCTCTCTATGCATGGGTGACTCCCTCTTCGTCTCGAAGTATGTTCTGAGATTGGCTATCTCCCGGTTATGCATGGTCTTGACGTTTAATACGCCTCGACCACCACATTTCCGGGGGATATACAATCTCATCACAGACGATTTCGGGTGATGCATGCGATAAAGAGTCATAGTCGTGCGGACTTTTCTATCCAGGGCGTCAAGTTCGGTCTGAGTCCATCTGAGCACGCCGAAGGTGTACATGAGAACGGGCATAACCCAGCCGTTATAGGCTCGAACCTTATTGGCGCCTGACAAAAAGCTTTTACAAATTTTTGCCAGACGGCCAAAAAAGGCCTCGCAAACAGACCGTTTCATGTCCGCCTCATTCACGCCTATCGATTGCGACATACCCATATACCGGTATGATTCAGCTTCGGAGAGGGTCCTAATGCTCGATGGCTCGAGATTAACCTCAGCCGAGTGAGTAACCTGCCCCCTCACCACATGCACGACCGCACACTTGTCCAGCCCAAGCTCCATCCTGATTGAATTACTGAACTCAGTGGTGATATTCAGCAATTCCTGCAGGCGAGTAGCATTGGGTGCCAGCAGCTTGAGGTCGTCCATGTAGAAAAGGTGAGGCACTCTTGTCCCTCCTCTCCGAAACTGAAAGCCCGTCCCTGAACTCTCCAGCAGTGAACTGAGTGGGTTCAGGGACAGGCAAAACCAAAGTGGGCTCAGACAGTCACCCTGGAAGATCCCCCGCCGTATCCTTATCCGGTCATCGGCAGCCGCCAACCGCTCACCGTGGAGACAAAGGATCGTACTCCATTGCCCCATGCACTCCCTGAGGAAGTCTCGAACTGTACCATCGACTTTGTACAGTTCAAGGACCCTCAAGAGCCATGAATGGGGCACCGAGTCGAATGCCTTTTTGTAATCAATCCAGGCGGCGGAGAAGTTCCGGCGGTTGCGCTTGACCAATTGCCCCGCAACGGAGTCGATGAGAAGGAGCTCCTTAGTACCACGGCTACCCCCCCGACATCCGTTCTGAGCCCCAGACATGATGTTATTTTCGTCTACATGACGAGATATCTTTAGGCTCAGAACGGATGTTAGTGTCTTGTAGACTGTCGTAAGACACGTAATGGGGCGGTACTTTGCCGGATCAGCGGCATCCGTGGACTTTGGAGCTAGGTGAGTGATCCCAGTAGTGAAAAGGTTCGGGAGCGTCCTCTGCTCGAGAGCTTCCTGGAATTGTCGAGCCAAGGTCGCATGGCAAACCGAGAAACCCTTAAGCCAGTAGTGATGCAGCCCGTCGGGACCCGGACTTTTCCAGTTCGGGGCCCGCTTTACTGCATCAACTACATCCTCCGTAGAGATGACTACCGGGTTCATCGGTTCAATTACGGCACATGCTTCCTCTACCGCCGCAATCCAAGGGCCCTCTTCATGCTCAACCTCTCGCGACCACACACTCCGCCAGAAAGCGACGAGGTCTGCCGGGCTCGGCCGTTGAGAGGTAGAACAGACTGCTGGACACTCCAATCTTTTATAGAACCTCTTCTGATCACTCGAGAAGAGACGATTTTGCTGAAAGCGCTCAACTCTTTCCGAGTATCGCCGTATACGGTTCCCCCATGCAGCGATTTTCTGCTTCAGATCGTCGATGCGCTCCGTTAGCTTTTGGGCTATGTCGGGCTGATCAAACCTAACCCCAAGCCCGTTGAAGGCAATTTTAACGGAGCGCACAATCCTTGGCCTAGTATTGCCCGACCTGAAGCTTTGCAGTCTGCCAATGAGGCCTCTGGCAAGGTTGATACGGCGTTCTATTCTCTTCTTCCAGGCCGGTTCCGCGCTGCGTCTTACAACAGCAGCGCGTTCCGGACCCGGGGTCTTGGCTCCGATAAATCGGTGCACGGCTAAAGCCGCCCCGAACAGAATAGAAGCCGTATCATCCAAGCCAGTGCTGCTAGCTAGGTGTTGAGGCAGCATTTGGTTGATGGCCTCAATGACATCCCGCGTCGCTACATTCAGCGTGAGACGGGAGAGCCGCGGACGATTCTCTAGAGGAGCGCTCCGAGTCTCAGAAATCGCCTCTTCTAGAATCCTTCCCATCCGCTCTATATCCAGGGAGACAGTTTCCTCAGCGGCCCCCTCCACAGGCAAATCTTGTGAGATGGTTGTAACTGTCTCCTCGCGGGCAGGTGCCGCCGCAGAGACGATTTGCTCTATGGTTGGGGTAGTCACTTCGGGAACAGCCTCACGTCGTAATCGTTCGAGCTCGGTAGCGTTAAAGATGTTCGAACGCTGAATATACCGAGCCCGATCTGCCAGGTTTTGTTCCGTGACAGTTAAGGTCGGCTCAAGCAGCAGGAACTCGCGGTACATTGCCGCTCGGTAGCCAGTCCGTCCGGTTTCCCCTCCTGTCGCCCTGTAGTACGCACGCATGACATTCTCGTTCATGAGAGAAGTCCATCTCATGCGGCGTACACCACCAGCGGCGGGCGCCGAAGATGGGGCCCTGGTGGACCCCGTCGGCGCCAAGCCCTCTAGTGGGGATGATGGAATTGTCGACCGACCCGATGGTAGTGGCGGTCGACTGATGTGGCTGGCGGCCCGCATGCTGTCACGTCCAGCGCCAGCCCCAGACGCGCCCTGGCGCCCCCCAGGCAGCGACCCTATGTGCGCATTCTCATTATTGTGTTCCATCATCATAAAAAGGGGGGGTGGGGTGAGTGGTAGTTACATCACTCAGGGTCCACTCAGGTCCCCGAGGAGGCTGTTTCGATGGCCAGCTAACCAGCTTTCGGGGAACTTAGATGGTAAGCAGTTCCCCGGATCCCTTAGTCGCCTCTTACGATACACCCACGGGATAGAAAGGGGTGGCAATATTCTCCTCTGCCGCTGCCACACGGCTTTTATTATTATTATTATTAATATTTACTTTATTGATATTTAATTATTTATTTTGAAAGGTAATATACAAGTTAATATTCTGTGAAAATTTGAACCGTCTACCTGTTACCGTTTTTAATATTGAGCAAAAAAATACGAAAAAAAGACGTTTATTGTATGGGGACCCCCCTTAATATATATATTTTTTTAATTTTTAGTATTTGTTGTTATAGCGGCAACGGAAATACATCATTTGTGAAAATTTCAGCTTTCTAGCTATCACGGTTTATGAGATACAGCCTGGAGACAGACTGAGGAGTATTAGTAATAGGGTCCCGTTTTTACCCTTTGGGTACGGAACCCTAAAAAAAGAGCAAGCCTTGTTTATAATATGTAAATGATAGAACTGCATCCCCAACACGGCGCGGCGCCGCGCCTGTCCAAAGCGAGCTGACAAACGTGTAAATGTTGTATACATACTTACAAAATATAGAGTCCGGCCAAAGTGGCTCCAATTTTGGCCGCGCGCCGGGCCGTTGGCCAAAATTGGAGCTAATTTTTTTTTAAATAGCTTAGTTCTTGTTTTTATTTTATATTTCATTAGATACTAGCGACGCTGTCACCGGGTCAGATAAGTTTGTCGGACTGTAATTACTGTTTCCACAGCAAATAACTCATTCTAACAAAACACTTTAATGCATCAGTTGACGTGTTTGAAGTCCATTTCGCACGAACAACTGGAGTCGAGTGGCGCCGGCGAGCTATTGACTGTCAATCCGTCAAAACACTTCTCACGCCGCGGTCGGGTGATTCAACACATCAGCAACTGCCCGCGACTTCGTCCGCGTTAAAACTGTTTTCTTAATTCTTTGGGGACGCCATAGTCTCCCATGCTGGCCAAGTACAGGTTGGTGTGGACATTTTGGATGATGCAGTTTAAGATGGTAGCGGGCTATGACCTGTTGAGGGCAATTATATGTATCAAACCTATATCCCCCAATCGGTTTATACACGGCATCGTACCGGGACGCTAAATCGCGGTACGTCTTTGTCGGTACGGTAACCTAGCCACGGCCGTAGCCACCAGGCCAGACCAGGAGAAAATTCAGGAATTATAAATTCCCGTATGGACTCTGCCGGGGATCGAACCCTGGACATCACACTCGTAAGACCACAGCACTCACCAGTCACCAGTCACCAGTCACCACTGCGCCAAGGAGGTCGTCAAATATGCTAAAATTAAAGGTAGATTACGTAAAGAACGCAAAACCTTATCAGGATGAGTTCAACGACCAGATCGCGTTTTGCGTGTCTGACCCAAATGTGATATCACCAAGACACTAATATTATAACACTTATTTTGAGGGCGAAATGCTATATTTTTACTATCGCATTTTGTTACCCGGCTAAGGCGAAGCCTAAAGACAGCGATTGTATACACAGCGATGGTCGGTGACGTCTCGGCCCTTGGGCCCCTCCTGAAAATTAGCGTTGCGGTGTGTCAGGTGGGTACATACCTTTCATGCTGTGGCACAGGCTGAGGAGATGGCCCATTAACCACATTTACTTTTCAAGTATGTACGCAGTACATAGGTACAGCATTGTGACGCCACTGTTGAATAAACTGTTTTTCTTTCTTTTTCTTTCATTTAATTAATTTGTTGTAATACTGATTAATTTGTAAACTGTTGGTCAATAAAAAAATATTTATTTATTTTATTTAAAGAAAGGAGAATGAATTAAAAAACTTTATTGCACCCCAAATAGTTACAGGAAACAAAAACAGAGGTAGGTAGATAATAATATCTCAGCAACGTAGCACATCTCTAAAGATTTACTTACTTCTGTAAGCAAATAATGTAAACTAGACTTCGTCCGTGTGGATTAAGATTTTTGATTCCCGCGGGACCTCTTTAATTTTAGATAGCCTATGTCCTTCCCCGGGATACCACCTATCTCTATTCCAATTTTCATACAAATTAGTTAAAAAGATGAGACGTGAAAGCGTACCGGACGGACAGACAGACACACTTTCGCATTTATAATATTAGTACTTATGGAAGTATGGATTAGTATGGATATGGATTGTTTTTGTGGGTAAATAAATCGTTTATCTATCTATCTAAATCTTTGGTGGAAAAGCACCGGGGTTTCAGCCCATTTTCTGTCTACATAATTTTCAAGAGAAAATATCATCCATCATCCATCCATCCATCAGCCTGTATGCATCCACTGCTGGACATAGGCCTTTTCGAGAGCGCGCCACCAAACACGGTCCTCTGCCTTCCTCATCCACCCGCTTCCCGCCACCTTCTGCAGGTCATAGGACCAGCGAGCTGGAGGTCGTCCTGAAAAAAAAGAAATAGAAAGAGAAGAAATTATATTTTCCCCTATTTAACCGATTCCATAGTAATCATTGTTGAGGCTGGATCAGGTCAGGGGCGGCGTAACAAAACGGTATAGCGGGGCAAAACGCCTATTGTGTCGGGGTAATGATTCAATTTTAATTACTTTTATCGCTCGACTCGCTTTAACGCTGCGTTTGGCTCTTTAATAGATCTTTTTTAATTGGAATTTATTTTAAGATCTTCATTATTAAAACAGTTAGGTCGTTACCTAACTTCGTTGTAGACTTCTCAGTAGGTACTTGCGACATTAAATAGTCTAAATTGCTCTCGGTAGCTTGAAGTTAAACGTGCAGCTATTTCCACCATCTGTCTATACTTCTATACTAATATTATAAATGCGAAAGTTTGGATGGATGGATGGATGTATGTTTGTTACTCATTTACACGAGAACGGCTGAACAGATCTGAATGAAAATTGGTACAAAGATAGATTATAGTCTAGCATAACACATAGGCTTACTTTTTATCCCGGAAAATTAAAGTTAGTATGTGTGTTTGTTACTCTTTTACGCAAAAACCACTGGACGGATTTGGCTGAAAGGACAACGACAGACTATGTATGGAGCTTTGCCCCACTTATTAAAATTCGTTTACAAGCATGCCGTATGTAGGATTTAATAGATTTTTTATTACTGATAACCAAAGATATATTTTTAAGTCTCTAACACTTGCGGTTTTTTATTAAAACTAAGTTTAAGTTTCAAATTGATTTTAGGTTATATGCATTTTTAATTCTGAAATAAGTAAAAAAAATGATGTGTATCTTTACAATGCTCTTGCCAAGAGATATTATGGCTTTTAAAATGAAGTAGGATATTCAAACGCCTGCGTAGCTCGAGGTCTACCTTAAGCTTGTGCTATCTCCTCTATACGATAAAATGGTAGACTAATTGGAAGTAAAACAACTGTTAGTAATCATTGTTTTATTAATCTTCATATTAAATAAGTAGGTAAACAGTCGTTACATTATCAAGAAATGCTGCCGGTGTACCAATATCATTTTGATGAGCCCAAACAAGGTTATTGCAATGGCAACAACATGTCTTAGCTGCTTAGCATCCTGCCGAGCGATCGCGTAACTTCTGCATCAATCATTGTTACAGTATCAATTGTTGTAATTGGCTGAATTAATGGCATTCTTGCTGCGTCAATGGATTATGTCCAATAGTGGAAGAGTGTTAACCAATCAGAGGTGATTGCGATGTATCAATGATTGATGCAGAAGTTACGCGATCGCTCGGCTGTTTACACTCAGGTGACAATTTATGCACCTCAATGTCGTAACCCAAATCTCAAGCAATGGTCATCCATGGAAAATAGCGCAAAGTCGGCGAGATCGAATTCATATTATAGTATAGCAAAAGTTTTTGGTAAAACATTCAAAACAAGCACGGTTATCAGTCAACGTCACAGGTATAAATAATGATCACAAATCAAAATGACATTGACATCTTCAAATACGTTTGTCAATGACGTTTCGTTGCACAAAATGTGTGAATGTGAAGGTAAGGTTTTAATGCAACTATATTATTATTCATTATTATTTACATTAAAATAATAATTATGAGTCATTTTCAATAATTAAAAACACAAAATAACGAATTTAAACAAAGATCCGTTGGTTGCGCCATATGCGCATTTCTTTTTATATTTAAAATAGAATGACTCGTATAAAACCATAATCCTAGCTTCCTTCATGAATGTCCCATCTTCCTTTAAACTGACCAATCACAGATCAGTATGCTGCCGAGAATGCACGAAGATAACACGAAATCAGTCCTCAATGGCTACCTGTGCTGGACGCATCGCCTCTTAGCGAAAAACCATACAACGTGGAACACCGCCCGCTGCTGTTCCGTTCGAATTATACATAATATTCTAAGGACATTTCGCCGCATTCTACCAGTTAAATTAGCCAATCATTGACACTAAACAGTGAAAGAGTGAAATTAGATGTTGTGGCCACAAACATAGTGAAATAATCAGTGTGCGTGCATCAAACACTAAAGAACATTCTCGCCGACGACCAAAGGTCAGTGTATACCTAATTTACCCCTTACCTAATATCATTTACCTATGGAAAATCGAGTCATTCTATCATCAAGTTACAGTCCACTGAAATACGTTTAATAAATCTAGAATTTGTAAAAGGAAGTCTAGAAAACAACGCCCCGCGCCACCATTTTTGTTCCAATCGATCCGGATTTTGAACCGTAATCGTAATCGCGATCGATCAGTTTTACTTCAAGTGATATTCTGCGCCTTAGTTTACGTTATACTACCTATTGATTGTTGATCTGCTAAAGTATAAAAGGTCTAAATACAGTACTATATAGGTAGATAATAGTTGATTAGACAGTAGGCACTCGTAGGTCCGAAGCAAATCGAATACGTGTCAGTCATACGATCTGAAGGTTACGGTCGGCCGTCGGCCTTTCACTGCAGTTGCATAAATATCCTTGAATACGCTCAATATTATTGTTTCGACGGAATGGTTTTAACTCGCATATTTAACCGCCCGCATATTTAACCGCCCGCTAATAAATAAGAGTTGTGTGTTTTCGCCTAAGTAAGTATATATTATTACGCATTTTATAGCTGTTATTAATATTTTACGCATTATAATAACGCATTTAGCTATATAGTATTTACGCTAATATATATTAATTGTGTTCGATTTATTAGATACAATATATTTAAATTCTCAAAATGAGTACTAAAGGTGAATCTAGTCTGTCACGTACTAATGACGAATGCCAGATGTTATTATTGGAGTCGAAACGCGATGTAATGTTTGCTCGAATGCAACGAATTTTTGATACTGCCTCACAAGTAGAAACAGATGAAAGTAAATTGCCTAGTCTTTTGAGTCAAACTGGTAATCTAGATACCTTGCGAAAAGAATTCGAACAAACATTAGATTTATATAACGCTACTCAATTAAGATTGAATCCTAAATTTCCAATTAGCTATCAATCGTGGGCTTCCTTTGAGGAACTTTTCTGCTATGTTAAGCAAATATTAGCCATTAACAGTAGTGATAAGGAATCTGAGACTATACAGAGTTCTTTGTCAAAGTTCCCCAAATTAAAATCTCACCTCCCGCCAATTAATTTAATTTCTTTTGATGGTGATATAACGAAATGGCCGTTGTTCTACCAGCAGTTTAAGAGTATGATACATGATAACCCGAACTTAAATAATAGTGAAAGAGTATTTTACCTTGTCGGAAAATTAACCGATAGGGCTGCCGCCGTATGTGCAGGGTTGCCAGCAACCGCTGAAAATTATTCAATTATTTGGGACGCCCTCATACAGAAGTACGACGACCAACGCTCGCTCGCTTCCGCTTATTTAAATCAAGTGTTGCAATTTAAACCGCTCATTAATAATAATGATAACGCTCTGGATAATTTCATAAACACCTTCGATTCGTCGGTAGAAGCGCTTAAACAATTAAAGATAGACTTAACTGACTTTATATTCTTTCATTTAGCCACACTTAAGTTAGACTCAGATACAGTTAAGATGTTTGAACTAATTAACCGCAAAAAACAAATTCCCTCCTATAAAAGTCTAATCGACTTCGTAAAAGAACAGAGTAAAGTGTTGTCTAGGGTCAGCAATACTAGTTCCCTAGGTGCACAGTCTAATAATAAGTCGCACTCTAAAAATGTAACTGCATCTACCACGAAGTCTACTAAGTCTACTAAATCTTTTGTGAGTATAGATGACTCTAGTAGCTCGAATGAAGGTAATAAGTGCGTCGTGTGTAAGAATGATTTGCATGACCACTTATACAAGTGTTCTGAGTTTATGAAGTTGACCCCTAAGGAGAGGTTCGAAATTGTTAAGAAGCACTCCTACTGTACGAACTGCTTAAGTATCTCTCATAAGAATGCTGCCTGCTCCAGCAGCAGGAACTGCTCAAACTGCTCATTACGGCATCACTCAAATTTATGTTTTTCTAGATCTAGTAAATCGAACTGCAGTGTCGTTGTCAATGCGCCATCGTCACATAGCTGTCCGCACACCTGTACGCATCCCGCTAACTCAAATGATATGTCTCGCACTGTGCCAAGCCATCATTCTGAGCATAATATAACTCAACCCGCTACTCAACCCGCTTATTCACCCGCTAATAATTCATCTGATAATTCACCCGCTAATAATCAACCCGCCAAAATAAATAATTCTGAATCGCCCAATGATTCCCCCGCTCATAATATTCCCGCATCTATATGTACTATATCTCGTGATCATCACAACCGCACCGCTATTACAACCTTGTTAGGTACCGCTAAAATTAAAATATACGATAAGTATAACCGCCCTCACTTTTTACGCTGTCTCGTGGACCCAGGGTCCCAGCAAGACTACATTAGTGTAGCCTGTTGCAACCGCTTGTCACTACCGATTAGCTCGCAAAATCGTTTCGCTGAAGTACAGGGTATAGATGGATCTTCACAAAAGATCTTAGGTGACACCGATTTAAAATTTAAGTCTCGCTTCGATGAGATAAAGGAATATTCCATTCGCCCGCTGGTTGTTGAGCGAATTACGTCACAGCTGCCCGATGCGCGTGTCGACGTTGCAACCATGAATGCTCTGATACGGAATATTCCCCTCGCAGACGATGAATTATCGGAACCAGGATCTATTGATTTATTATTGGGAGTAAATCTTTATTGTGAAATTTTACTCTTCAATAAATTAACAGGTAGTGACAACTCGCCTTCCGCTATAGAAACCACTCTTGGTTATATTATTATGGGCGACGCTCCAGTCGTCCCTCAGCTCCCGCGTACCGCTGCGTTCTGTTCATTTACACAGCGCGAACCGCTTCATAATTTAGAAAATATTTCGGCCGTAGCGGAAATACCTAAAATAGAAATTTTGAATCCCGTTGAACATGAGTTTGACAGTACACACACTGCGATAAGTAACGACCCTGTCGATAACTCATCAGTCGATCTTCCTTGTACGATAAGCCTATCAAAGGTTTATTCTGATGAATGCAACTCATTAGGTTCCTACCCTTCGCAACATTCTGTCAAACGTTACGATAAATCAACCACAATCGCCAGAAGCGTTGATTCAGATTACGACTCGCATACTGAGATTTATAATATTCTTCTAAATAATAGGTATTTCAATATAGCTTTCCTCGCCGATGTAACGCACATATATTTATGCATTGATTTGCATTCCTCGCACCGCAAATATAAAATAATCTTTTATAGATTCGATAACCCTTATACCTATATGTTTAATCGCATCACTTTCGGATCGCGCTCCTCTCTCTTCTTCGCGCTTCGTAGATTGCGTGAAGTCGTTAAGCAAGAAAGAGAGAGATGGCCTCCTGTAGCCGCGGTTCCTGAAAGGAACATTTATATGAACGATCTTGCTTCCTCTGCATCCTCTAGTAAGGAAACAGTTGTGATAGCAGATCCAGTAGTCCAAACGTTCAAGCCAGGAGAGTTAAATTTGGTCAAATTAACTAGCAACTCGTCTGAGCTGATACGCAATAATATACCGCAAGCGCACCGACAATCTCAAGGTATATCCTTCCATACCTTCACGATTTTAAGTTTACAATATAATATTTCCGCACATAATATTTTAATCTTGTTTGTATCTCAACCACCGCTAAATTGGACAAATCGCTTTTTTCTACCCGCAACTGCACGATCTTATAATGTTTTTGATCTTGTAGGTCCCGTAATTCTTTGCGTTATTTATGTCAAAGAATTAATATGGACAATATTTACATGGAATGAAATAATTCCCGCGTACGCTATTGAGACTTGGAATTTTATCTCCGAGTTACCGCTTCTATCGGAGTTTCGAATTGTACGACATTTCGGTGTAGAAGAGAGATCGAAGGTTTCCTTTCTCGCATCCTCTGAAGCCAGCGATGGTACATACGGCTGCGGCACCTATATTATTATCACTAACCATAGTTACTCGCCGTCTCAATTATTTTTATCGTCTGACTGCTTAAATAACATCCCCGGCGTTAAAATTCCCGCTGATAACTTTTTGCACGTGCTTTTACCGTTGCAATTATTTTACCATTACTATTGGCTTACTAGTCCTTCGCGGTCATCGTTACGTAACGATGAACCTCCTAGTCAAGAAGTTTTACTCTCGGATGACTCCGCTTTGTTGAGACAGAAAACTTCGAATCATACCGCTCAAGATTTTGAGGAAAATCTGATACTTGTCTTGAGTAAAAGATTTTCATCATCGTTAACCTATAAAAAATATGTTATATACGTTTTAGTTTTAATAAAGGGCTACCTGGATGCGTTATTATATCCGCAGTTATTGTGTAGTTTTTTATTATTGTACGCTATAGTTCAGTCCTTCTGGATACGCTTTAAGTCGAAGCACAATTTGCAAGCTCGTAAAGGGTTTCACATCGCTTCGCGTCCAGTCAAGGAAAGAGCTATCTATAGGTACTTATTTATCGAAAACGCACCACTCTTACGTTGGCCACTTGGTATCGATGCCAAGATGTTGCCTAGCAAACATCACCACCCGTACAGCGCAAGTTACGAGTATAACGCGTTTCCGCAACAATGACTTTGTTTAGTTTAATAATTTTCGTTCTATAGGTAGTATAACGCTTTTTAGTTACTTACGCATAATATTAGGATATATAATATAGTCTTACAGTTTACACGCGCTATCCGCGCTACAACTGCGAAAGGCATCTGCGCCTTGTAGATCGCGTCTTTCGGTTACCTTGTTAATATAAATATTCTACGCAAAACCCGCTATTTAAGTTAGAGTAATTTACAATTTTATAAATATTGCGCTAGAATCTTCGTGTAGGTCTCATTATAAATACTTTTCGCATATTATTCATCATAATTTTTGAAGGTTCCTTCAAAGCCCGGGAGCATGGTTGCGCCATATGCGCATTTCTTTTTATATTTAAAATAGAATGACTCGTATAAAACCATAATCCTAGCTTCCTTCATGAATGTCCCATCTTCCTTTAAACTGACCAATCACAGATCAGTATGCTGCCGAGAATGCACGAAGATAACACGAAATCAGTCCTCAATGGCTACCTGTGCTGGACGCATCGCCTCTTAGCGAAAAACCATACAACGTGGAACACCGCCCGCTGCTGTTCCGTTCGAATTATACATAATATTCTAAGGACATTTCGCCGCATTCTACCAGTTAAATTAGCCAATCATTGACACTAAACAGTGAAAGAGTGAAATTAGATGTTGTGGCCACAAACATAGTGAAATAATCAGTGTGCGTGCATCAAACACTAAAGAACATTCTCGCCGACGACCAAAGGTCAGTGTATACCTAATTTACCCCTTACCTAATATCATTTACCTATGGAAAATCGAGTCATTCTATCATCAAGTTACAGTCCACTGAAATACGTTTAATAAATCTAGAATTTGTAAAAGGAAGTCTAGAAAACAACGCCCCGCGCCACCATCCGTAGTATGATTTATGTAATAGGAGTTTTTTTTTACATAAAAAAACTTAATAACTCTAGTTTTATTTAGTCGTGTATGCGCAGAATGTAATGCAAATTGCCGCAGGAGAAATAGGAAGTAGACGAGGGAGTTGTTGAATTACTTTTTTTTACATTTTTAAATCCGCAAGTGTTTCATCAATAATTATTAAATCATACGTGGTCATAATTCCCTAAGATAATTTTAAAAAGTTTACATTTTGTGTAAATTATGAAAATGGGTGGGGCAGAATCGGGCATTCTCCTTTGGAATGGAGATAGATTATAGTCTGGAATAACACATAGGCTACTTTTTACGCGGACATCGTCTGTTAAGTTATGACAATTAAAATAGTTGTGTTCTGTAGTGTGCCGGCGATTTGTTGAAATGATATGAGATTAATGGACTGTGGTCAGACCCTCAGAAATAAGGAAAAAGATGCGAACGAGATTAAAGTAGACCTTAAAATTAGATTTAGATTAGATTTCATGCTCTCATCTCACAGCTATCTACAATCCAGTCTCATTCATCACACTGGTTACGTATTCTTGCTAATAAATATTCGCAATAAAACACGTCCAGCGAGCCAGGACCCCATTAGTGTACTCTGTCCTATAAGCAGTGTATCTAGCGATAGGGTCAGCGGTGTCTGGCCGCCCCTGTGCAACATCTAGGCAATCTAGGCCAGCTTGTTAGGTGGCGAGCTGTGGCCTACTACGGCCGACTTGAAATATGTTGCTATACTCAAACTCAAATATGTTTGAAGTGAAAACTTCTTTAGCCGCGTTGAGCACTTTTTGGTGGGGGGTAAACTTGTGGATTCGCGTTACCAGATTCGCGTCACCGACATGCTCGCGTTGTTACGAAGACAAAACGTCTTAAATATAAATATAATACATTCGTAATTAAACTTTAATGTCTTTAATCATAAGATTGATATTTTAATATATTTTTAATTTTTTTAAATATTCGTTTTCACATCTATCGGCAAGTAAGGTAACTTTGACAAGTGCTTGTGAATCGTCGAGTGAATCTACGACTGGTTCGGAATGCCATTCCTACCGAGAAGAACCAGCAAGAAACTCAGTGGTTGCTCTTAATAGTAGATTGTATTATAAGGGAGCAAAATAATATTTTTACGGCGAGGGCGCTTTTTTGAATCCAGAACGAAGTGAGGGATTCTAGAGTAGAATCCTGAGCGTAGCGAGGGATTCTTTAGTAGAATCCTGAACGTAGCGAGGGATTCAAAGTACGTCGCCCGAGCCAAAAATATATTTGCGCCCGAATGATACACTCTACTTTTCATCACCCTGTATGAGAAAATTTGGTTCCCGCGGGAACTCTTTAATTTCCCGGGATAAAAAGCATAATATGCGCTATTTCCAGACTATAATCTTTTTTTTTTTTTTTTAAATCTATCTCTGTGCCAAATTTTATCCAGATCCGTTCAGCCGTTCGGGCGTAATTGAGTAACACACATCCATACCACCATACATCCAAACTTTCGCCTTTATAATAATATTTATTTAATTATATATATATTTTTTTTTTAAAAATATATATATCCATATAGCCCTTTCGTCAGTTAAAATTCAGAAATTATAAATTCCTAAATTGACCCTGCCGGGGATCGAACCCTGGACCTCCGCACGTTAAGTCAGCAGCGCTCAACACTGCGCCACGGAGGTCGTCAATTTGCGTTGGCGCTGAACACTAAGATGTTCCAAATTCAATAAGTGCGCGGTAAAGATAATTGCGGCGCACTTACGAGTATAAAGAGGATTAAAAACTCATTACTGCCCGCTAAAAGTTTCTTATAGAAAACACCACCTTTGGGCGCACATAAAGGCGAACCAAGTCGTCCTTTTCGAATACATGGGATGAAATAGTAGATTGTATTATAAGGGAGCAAAATAATATTTTTACGGCGAGGGCGCTTTTTTGAATCCAGAACGAAGTGAGGGATTCTAGAGTAGAATCCTGAGCGTAGCGAGGGATTCTTTAGTAGAATCCTGAACGTAGCGAGGGATTCAAAGTACGTCGCCCGAGCCAAAAATATATTTGCGCCCGAATGATACACTCTACTTTTCATCACCCTGTATGAGAAAATTTGGTTCCCGCGGGAACTCTTTAATTTCCCGGGATAAAAAGCATAATATGCGCTATTTCCAGACTATAATCTTTTTTTTTTTTTTTAAATCTATCTCTGTGCCAAATTTTATCCAGATCCGTTCAGCCGTTCGGGCGTAATTGAGTAACACACATCCATACCACCATACATCCACACATCCATCCAAACTTTCGCCTTTATAATAATATTTATTTAATTATATTTTTTTTAATATATATATCCATATAGCCCTTTCGTTAGTTAAAATTCAGAAATTATAAATTCCTAAATTGACCCTGCCGGGGATCGAACCCTGTACCTCCGCACGTTAAGACAGCAGCGCTCAACACTGCGCCACGGAGGTCGTCAATTTGCGTTGGCGATGAACACTAAGTTCCAAATTCAATAAGTGCGCGGCAAAGAAAATTGCGGCGCACTTACGAGTATAAAGAGGATTAAAAACTCATTACTGCCCGCTAAAAGTTTCTTATAGAAAACACCACCTTTGGGCGCACATAAAGGCGAACCAAGTCGTCCTTTTCGAATACATGGGATGAAAAATTAATTTACAATTACATCAATGTGTAGATACATAAGCAACCGCAGTCCTAAGCATTGCTGGAGCGAGTCAAATCCATTCTCATTTATCATTTACATAATCTTCAACAGTACCTACTTACTATTTATTCCTGTGCTCTACTTTTTTAGGAGATTTCTTGTAGAGATAAGAGCGTATATTCAAAATTGGGTAATCTAATCTAATGAGTGCCCGGAAAGATTAAAACTAAGTATAAGTGTATTATATAAGTTTAAACTTTCCTTATGATACTATAGTCCTTCTTTGATTTTCCTTATGATACTTTTACTTATGATATTCCTTTAAATGATACGTTTCCTGAAAGTGCGTAGATTACGACAGTGAAAAATCATTAAAATCAGTCTTTTGGTTTCCGAGAAAATCAGCTTGTCTATGGGTCATTTGGTAACATAATATTATTCTTGTGGATTGTTTATAAATCAACTACCTGATGCCCGCGACTTCGTCCGCGTGGATTGAGGATTTTTGGTTCCCGCGGTGTCGTTCCAGACTATAATCTATCTCAATGCCAAATTTCATCCAGGTCCGTTCAGCCGTTCTGGCGTGATTGAGTTACAAACATACATCCATCCATCCAAACTTTCGCATTTATAATGTTAGAATAGAGATGTTTGTACATTGGCCTCTCAGAATAGAATAAGGGATTTTATATTACGTGCGATAGAGTCAATATGCACCGGGCAGCCCCTGCTAACGAACTCTTATCGCGCTATCACTACAAATATGTACTAACAAACACTCTATATATTACAACAATATCATAACAGTCATTATTTATTAATAAACAACTCAAGCCCTGTCTATGTTGACTGACGCACTTTGCATTATTTTTCGAAGCTTAAGCGATATATTTTAATTGTTCGTCATTTCAAGTTTCAACCTATTATCAGCACACTATACCCACTTCTATGCATGGCACTTCTGTCCCTCAGAATAAGAAGGGTTTAAGCCATAGTCGACCACGCTGGCCCTTCATACAGCGTTTAAAACATTATCGAAAACTCATAAACCTCCTTTGACGACCTCCGTGGCGCAGTGTTGAGCGCTGTTGTCTTAACGTGCGGAGGTCCCGGGTTCGATCCCCGGCAGGGTCCATTTGGGAATTTATAACCACCAAAACCATTTCATGGATAGGCTGCCAAAACTCGCATACAAGTCCAAATCATAATGCTTTCACTGTTAAAAAGTTATGAGATCTCTAGTAGAGCCAAGCCCCTAGTTGAGCTCCGATTTGTGCTGCGCATCATCATAGCCCATGGGGCCAGTTCCAAGTCCAAAGTGTACAGGTTTATGTACTTTTGGCTGTACCACATTTACTACATAGAAGTCCTGACTCTATAAACTCTACATCTTGATAAAAAGATGTGGCTTGGCTGTTTCGTGATCCAATCAATCATTTAATGTTCGTGGAATAGGTATAGTTTGTGCGAGAATCACGAAACGGCCAAGCCACATCTTTTTATCAAGATGTAGAGTTTATAGAGTCAGGACTTCTATGTAGTAAATGTGGTACAGCCAAAAGTACTTAAACCTGTACACTTTGGACTTGGAACTGGCCCCATGGGCTATGATGATGCGCAGCACAAATCGGAGCTCAACTAGGGGCTTGGCTCTACTAGAGATCTCATAACTTTTTAACAGTGAAAGCATTATGATTTGGACTTGTATGCGAGTTTTGGCAGCCTATCCATGAAATGGTTTTGGTGGGATTTCATTTCTTTTTGGTAGGCGCACTAGATTTTTTAATTTTTTGGACTCTATTTCTCGCACTACAGTTATTCCTTTTTTCATTGCCCACTCTCTATCGTTGCCTCTTTTCTTTGTGGGTTTGCTGTATATGTATGTAATGAGCGGCAAATCCATACATACTTAAGTTAGTTCTTATTTTCGAGTCTGGTGCTCAGTATTAAAGATATTTGGTTGTATGGGCCAGCCGGTTTATATCTGCTTATTGTTGATTAGCGACCCGCCCCGCTTCGCAAGGCTAGCACTAATCATGATAATCTAGTCCATTATTTTCTACCCACTAAAGCCAGTGGGCACTGAGCAGCACATAAGATTTTACATTAGCACTGGAATGAACCTACGTGAAGTGCTGGAAGAATTTTTAAAATCGGTTGAGTTTTTTTTTATTTTATCCACAGCAAACTTGACGGTTAAATCTTTCCTCTTTTTAATATTAGTTTAGATCCATATAATATTATAAATACGAAAGTGTGTCTGTCTGTCTGCTGCGCTTTCACGGCCCATCTTTTCAACCGATTTTGATGAAATTTACAGGGATAGTTTGTATCCCGGGGAAGGACATTGGCTACTTTTTATCCCGGAAAATTAAACAGTTCCCGCTGGAATCAAAAACCTTAATCCACGCAGCCGAAGTCGCGGGCATCATCTACTTTTCTATAAATTGTCACGCGTTAATTTAATTCAAACCAATGAACAGTGTTTAGTTCGAAGAACAGGGTTAGACGAAAATATCGTTGATTACTTAATGAACAATTCCTAAAGGGATGCCGGGTCATACGTGGACTCTTCGCCAATGATTACTATAGGTATATTTACCTCTGAAAAATATTTTATGTTGTAAGTACTTATAGGTATTTTATAATTTTTCAGTAATAAAATGAAAATAATGAGAATAAAAATGACAAGATTACGTGATTATTATGTGCGACCTGTTTGGCCGATTGGTTACAGACCATGACTGTTGAGGGAGAGGTCGCGGGTTCGAATTCTGCTAGGGGCATAATGTTTGTATTCAGAACATTTGTACCTGAGTCATGAATTTTATATATATATTATTTATGTACGGTATTATGTATGTATACGGCATTTTGCACATATTTCTTTTAGTACCGACTGTGCAGCTATTATGCACCCCCTATAGGAGGGGTTGGAAGGGAAAAGTTCCTGATTTCTTAATTTTCCCATTATTTATATGAAATTCCTAGCCCACATACCAAATTTCAGCTTTCTAGGGCTTTGGGAAGTACCTACCCTAGAGGTTTTGATTTTCATCAGCGATTTATAAGGCTAAATTACGAAACCGATGTATTTCAGTTATCGATAAATCTGAAACTATAAATGCTAGACAATTGATACTTGGTATGTTTAATAAGTTGGCCAACAGCATCTTATCCTGAAAATTTCAGCTTTCCAGCATCATCCGGACTGAAGCTATGACGGTTAGCAAATACGTGGAAACGCTGTCAAATATGCACCCCCAATAAGAGGGGTTGGAAAAAGAAAGTTTCAGATTTCTTAATTATTCCATTGTTTATGTGCAATTCCTAGTCTACATACCAAATTTCAGCTTTCTAGGACTTTAGGAAGTACCCTAGAGGTTTCGTGTTTCATGTGATTTAGTAAAAGTAAAAAACCCCCAAAAGTACGTATTTCAGGTATCAATAAATCTGAAACCATAAATGCTAGATAATTGAAACTTAGTATGTTTAATAAATGTGCCAACGACATGTTATCCTGAAAATTAAAGCTTTCTACCATCATCCGTACCGAAGTTATGACTGTTCTAAAATACGAGGAAATGCTGTCAGATTTGCACCCCCTATAGGAGGGGTTGGAGGGGAAAAGTTTCAGATTTCTTAATTTTCCTGTTGTTTATATGCAAATTCTAGCCTACATACCAAATTACAGCCTTCTAGCACTTCAGGAAGTACCTTTTTCATGTTGATGACGGTCAGTGAGTCAGTCACGAAATCGACGTATTTCAGGTATCAATAAATCTGAAACTATATATGCTAGAAAATTTATACTTGGTATATTTGGTAAGTTTGCCAACAACACCTTATCCTGAAAATTTCAGCTTTCTAGCATCATCTGGACCTAAGCTATGACGGTTCGAAAATCCGACGAAACGCTTCGAGAAAAGGTAGGTAGTGCCCCGTTTCCTTTGGCTCGCTTTGGCGGGGTCACTCCCGTGACCCCAGATTTCTGAATTTTCCCTGGTCTGGCCTGGTGGGAGGCTTCGGCCGTGGCTAGTTACCACCCTACCGGCAAAGACGTGCCGTGTAGAAACCGAATAGGGGTATGCGTTTAATATAACTGCCATGCCCCTAACAGGTACTATAATTAAGTAGATATTCAAACTCAAATCTTTTTTTATTAAAAGACTTCGACAAGTGCTTTTAATCGTCGATATCTGTCACTGGTTCGGAATGCTGTTCCTACCGAGTTAAACCAGCAAGAAACTCGGTATTCTGTGACTAGACCAACGAGGGAGTTATATAATCGAAGTAGTGAGGTCATGAAGCTTTTTCCAAACTAGTCAGTCAAAATATACATAGTGGCATTATATTTTGTAAATGATAAAGGGAATCGTCGATACGTGACTCAATTTCGGTATTAGGGAGAATTGCACTGGGGCTGGACGTCAAATTGCGTGCGTTTGAAAATTAAAACCCCCTTAAATTAGGATAATATGAGGGGTAGGATTTCCCGTATGACATATGACTCAATGAGTCAATAATATAACATAGGAATGGGCGTTGTCCTAATTAGTATTTACTATTACTAATATTTATTTCTCAAACATGCTTGGAAATTTGAGCATTATTTTGACAACCTTCTTCGAGATAAATCGAAATTGCTGTACTGGCCACATACATGCGAGCAGCGGCCTTCTAAAGTTGTATGAAAATCCATATCTGTCGTGGTTTAGCGGCCAAATAAATTACATACTAAATTCATATCTGTCGTGTAGTTTAAAAGTGGAACGATCTTTTACTCCGAAACATGGCAACCAAGGAGGTAACTTATCAAAGGTTTTATTTAAATTTCGAACTAGCTTGCAAATAGAAAGCTGTTTATTGAAAAAAAAAAACAAATGACCACTTTGACGCGGGAATAGTACATTGTTCACCGAGGGGAGAAAGTGACCGATTACTATCGAGGGTGTAGTTTGAGGCCCGAGGCGTAGCCGAAGGGCCGCAATACACGCGAGGTAGGAATCGTACTTTCTACCGAGTGATACATAGTGCTTTATACTACACCTGCGAGGAAAATAAGCGATAATTAGTGATTAAACGAACTTACAAAGGTTTAAAATAATAAATAAAATAAATATTTTTTTATTTCAGGCGATTTTACAAACCCATATTCAAAATACAGAAACATAAAAAAAAAAAAACGAAAAAAAAAAAAGAAAAAAAAAGAAAAAAAAAAAGGTTTAGGTTAATAGTTAATAATTGTTAATAGTCCTTAATTAGGTTAGGCTAGCTAGCTTTAATTTCTAATGTATTGTTTTCAAAAAATTAAAAAAAAAAATGACGTTCTATCATAACTATATGAGTCGCTTCATTCGAAGCTTCACTATCACAACTAGACTACATTTTGAGGATTATTTCAATATAGATTTCGATATCGACAATCGACATCGATATCGACAATCGACATCGATACCGACAATCGACATCGATACCGACAATCGACATCGATATCGATATCGACTATCAATATCGGATATCGATATCGACTATCGATATCGATAATCGACATCGATGTCGACAATCGACATTCACCATATTATTTGACTTTTCTATGTCAAATATGGTGAAGCTGCTTCTAATATTATATTTCCTTAAGGTAAGACATCCAAATTCTCAACGTCCATACCATATTTACTTAAAATTAAAAAACAACAGCGCGTTAGAAATGGATTTTCATACAGTTTTCTCCCCGCTTAGCACGTTAGAAATGAAATTTCATACATCTTTTCCTCCCGCTTAATTGGTTTGTAGCAATGACGTACTTTCTACCTCGTTTTGACCAAAGCAAGAGGGTACTTTCCGAGCGGGTGTACCTAGTATAAATATTATTGTTGTTCGTTGTTCGTCATTGATTTTGAAATGTTTTTGACAAAATGAGTTCAAGTGAAGACAATGAGTGTGATGATCATTTAGTTTTAATTTCTGCGCATTATTTGAGAAAAGCACTATGCAAGCCTTGGCCACAACTAGGCATTGATGGACTTACGTATGTGTGCCTCGGCTTCGCCTCGGCCCACATTTACACGTTCGTCCTTCAATGCCTGTTTTGATTGCCGCTGCAGTAATGTACTATAAATGCGATGCGATGCGATGGATGGATACATGTTTGTTACCTACTCAATCACGCCAAAACGGCTGAACGGATCTAGATATTTGGCACAGAGATAGATTATAGTCCGGAACATAGGCTACTTTTTATCCCGGAAAATAAAAGAGTTCCCGCGGGAACCAAAAAACCTCAATTCACGCGGACGAAGTCGCGGGCATAAGCTGGTACCCCGATATTTATTCTTCTCTCTTCCGTCTTCTTTGCTTTCACGGCTCATCTCGACTCTTCAACCGATTTTGACGAAAATTGGTCTTTTTTTCCCGAAAAATCACAGTTCCCACGGTATATTTTAAAAAACCGAGTAAAATATTTGTGAATGTATGATCCCACCAAAACCATTTCATGGATAGGCTGCCAAAACTCGCATACAAGCCCAAATCATAATGCTTTCACTGTTAAAAAGTTATGAGATCTCTAGTAGAGCCAAGCCCCTAGTTGAGCTCCGATTTGTGCTGCGCATCATCATAGCCCATGGGGCCAGTTCCAAGTCCAAAGTGTACAGGTTTAAGTACTTTTGGCTGTACCACATTTACTACATAGAAGTCTTGACTCTATAAACTCTACATCTTGATAAAAAGATGTGGCTTGGCCGTTTCGTGATTGTCGCGCAAACTATACCTTATTTACATATACCTATGTTGTAGTTCCACGAACATTAAATGATTGATTGAATCACGAAACAGCCAAGCCACATCTTTTTATCAAGATGTAGAGTTTATAGAGTCAGGACTTCTATGTAGTAAAATGTGGTACAGCCAAAAGTACTTAAACCTGTACACTTTGGACTTGGAACTGGCCCCATGGGCTATGATGATGCGCAGCACAAATCGGAGCTCAACTAGGGGCTTGGCTCTACTAGAGATCTCATAACTTTTTAACAGTGAAAGCATTATGATTTGGGCTTGTATGCGAGTTTTGGCAGCCTATCCATGAAATGGTTTTGGTGGGATTTCATTTCTTTTTGGCAGGCGCACTAGATTTTTTAATTTTTTGGACTCTATTTCTTGCACTACAGTTATTCCTTTTTTCATTGCCCACTCTCTATCGTTTCCTCTTTTCTTTGTGGGTTTGCTATATGTTTGTAATGAGCGGCAAATCCCTACATACTTAAGTTAGTTCTTATTTTCGAGTCTGGTGCTCAGTATTAAAGATATTTGGTTGTATGGGCCGGCCGGTTTCTATCTGCTTATAGTTGATTAGCGACCCGCCCCGCTTCGCAAGGCTAGCACTAATCATGATAATAGTCCATTCTTTTTTACCCACTAACTAAAGCCAGTGGGCACCGAGCAGTACATAAGATTTTACATTAGCACTGCGATATGATTAATTTATATAATATAGAGTGCCTTGAAGAATGAATTAAGTGAAGTGCCGGAAGAATTTTTAAAATCGGTTGAGTATTTTTTGATTTTATCCACAGCAAACTCACGGTTAAATCTTTCCTCTTTATAATATTAGTTCAGATCATTTAATTATATGTACGTTAGTACATAATACCTCAATGGTTTAGATCCATATAATATTTTAAATGCGAAAGTGTGTCTGTCTGTCTGCTGCGCTTTCACGGCCTATCTTTTCAACCGATTTTGATGAAATTTGGTACAGGGATAGTTTGTATCCCAGGGAAGGACAAAGGCTACTTTTTATCCCGGAAAATTAAACAGTTCCCGCTGGAATCAAAAACCTTAATCCACGCAGACGAAGTCGCGGGCATCATCTACTTTTCTATAAATTGTCACGCGTTAATTTAATTCAAACCAATGAACAGAGTGTTTAGTTCGGAGAACAGAGTTGGACGAAAATATCGTTGATTACCTACTTATTGAACAATTCCTAAAGGGATGAAGATGGGATCGGGTCTTACATGGACTCTTCGCCAATGATTACTGTAGATATATTTACCTCTGAAAAATATTTTATGTTGTAAGTATATTTTATAATTTTTCAGTAATAAAATGAAAATAATGAGAATAAAAAATGACAAGATTACGTGATTATTATTGGCGACCTGTTTGGCCGAGTGGTTACAGACCATGACTGTTGAGGGAGAGGTCGCGGGTTCGAATTCTGCTAGGGGCATAATGTTGGTATTCAGAACCTTTGTACCTGAGTCATGAATTGTATATTTATATTATTTATGTATGGTATTATGTATGTATACTGCATTTTGCACATATTTCTTTAAGTACCGACTGTACAGCTATTATGCACCCCCTATAGGAGGGGTTGGAAGGGA
The DNA here is from genome assembly GCA_917051295.2 of Erebia ligea. NCBI lineage: Eukaryota > Metazoa > Arthropoda > Insecta > Lepidoptera > Nymphalidae > Erebia > Erebia ligea. Next base: position 733,785 of record OU785234.1, on the reverse strand, counting down.
AAAGTTCCTGATTTCTTAATTTTCCCATTATTTATATGAAATTCCTAGCCCACATACCAAATTTCAGCTTTCTAGGGCTTTGGGAAGTACCTACCCTAGAGGTTTTGATTTTCATCAGCTATTTATAAGGCTAAATTACGAAACCGATGTATTTCAGTTATCGATAAATCTGAAACTATAAATGCTAGACAATTGATACTTGGTATGTTTAATAAGTCGGCCAACAGCATCTTATCCTGAAAATTTCAGCTTTCCAGCATCATCCGGACTGAAGCTATAACGGTTAGCAAATACGTGGAAACGCTGTCAAATATGCACCCCCAATAAGAGGGGTTGGAAAAAGAAAGTTTCAGATTTCTTAATTATTCCATTGTTTATGTGCAATTCCTAGTCTACATACCAAATTTCAGCTTTCTAGGACTTTAGGAAGTACCCTAGAGGTTTCGTGTTTCATGTGATTTAGTAAAAGTAAAAAACCCCCAAAAGTACGTATTTCAGGTATCAATAAATCTGAAACCATAAATGCTAGATAATTGAAACTTAGTATGTTTAATAAATGTGCCAACGACATGTTATCCTGAAAATTAAAGCTTTCTACCATCATCCGTACCGAAGTTATGACTGTTCTAAAATACGAGGAAATGCTGTCAGATTTGCACCCCCTATAGGAGGGGTTGGAGGGGAAAAGTTTCAGATTTCTTAATTTTCCTGTTGTTTATATGCGAATTCTAGCCTACATACCAAATTTCAGCCTTCTAGCACTTCAGGAAGTACCTTTTTCATGTTGATGACGGTCAGTGAGTCAGTCACGAAATCGACGTATTTCAGGTATCAATATATCTAAACCTATATATGCTAGAAAATTTATACTTGGTATATTTGGTAAGTTTGCCAACAACACCTTAACCTGAAAATTTCAGCTTTCTAGCATCATCTGGACCTAAGCTATGACGGTTCGAAAATCCGACGAAACGCTTCGAGAAAAGGTAGGTAGTGATAGGTATGGTAGTGCCCCGTTTCCTTTGGCTCGCTTTGGCGGGGTCACTACCGTGACCCCAGATTCATATAATTATCTATTATAGCTGTTATTATTGTAAGTATTGGTTTTTTTCGGAACCAAACAATCGTGAATCATAATTGGGACTAAAAATAGTAAAATGAAATCAGGTCAGATTAACGGTGATGATAAGATTAATGTTGAAAACAATGCTGATATTTCCAATTTTAATAATATAATCAATTCTCCTTTATTTAGGCGAATCGCACACTGCGACGCGCCCCGCAGCAGAATTAGTACGCGCGACTTCTTCGCGCGTACTAATTCTACGCGCTAAGAAGTGTTCATGTGTGGTACTGCGCGTATTTTGTATTCATTACAACCCATTATCGTCCCACTGCTGGGCACAGGTTTCCACTCTCATAGGAGAGGGAATTAGAGCTTAGACCCACCACGCTGCTCCAATGGCTTGGCGGTCTTTAACGACTATTATCATGTTATGTTAGTGACATAGCCCGCCAACCCGCATTGGAGCAGCGTGGTGGGTCTAAGCTCTAATTCCCTCTCTCCTATGAGATTGGAGGCCTGTGCCCAGCAGTGGGACGTTAATGAACTGTAGTGGGGGTGGTGGTTAGTGATAATAGCCGGGACCGACGGCTTAACGTGCTCTCCGAGGTACGGGGGTGACTCACCGCCAACTTCCAACTCCGAGCTGGCACTGAGAATTTCTGAACTGAAAAATCCATTACCTACCTAACCATTTTTATGCCCGACCGGGAATAGGACCAAGGACCTCGTGATCCGCTGTCGACTATGCTAACCGTTAGACCAACGAGGCAGTCAATAAAGTAAAAAGAAGGTTTCTTCATCTATTTATTGATTTATTTATTTATATACTAGATGATGCCCGCGACTTCGTCCGCGTGGATCAATTTTTTTTGATTCCCGCGGGAACTCTTTTATTTTCCGGGATAAAAAGTAGCCTATGTCCTTCCCCGGGATGCAATCTATCTCTATACCAAATTTCATCAAAATTGGTTGAACAGATGGGCCGTGAAAGCGTAGCAGACAGACAGACAGACAGACACACTTTCGCATTTATAATATTAGTATGGAAGCCTGTAATAAATAAAATAAATAAATAAATAATAACGTGAAGAGTTTTGGCTTAGAAGGGAAGAAACGAAAATTCAAAATACAGCTCTACTTATAAGCTGTAACATAATCAGGTTTAAATGAATAAGGAAGTCACCGGACTATTAGCAGGCCTGGCTCACTTGTCACGTGACCTGAGATATTTAACTACTGCTGCGTGGACGCTCGACGGCACTCGTATCAGTCGAGTGTTGCGCGCGGACCGTAGTTATACGTTTGACTTTTACTCAAGTTCTCGTTATGGATAAACAAAGAAAGATCAGTAAACGATATCGTATCACATTAGGTCGTTTAAACTCTAATTATTAAGACCTAACTTATCGCTCTTTGCACTTCCTAAGGACCCTGAAAGGTAAGTTTGTATTATTCGCCTATCTAGGTACATACGTAGTACGTACCTACTTAGAGTTCTAAGCAAAACTAATATTAATACATAATGTGGGTAGTTTTATTTTTATATCCAGACAAGATACAGTATTAAACAAAAGTAAATATAAACCATAGGTAGTATCCAATATTATAGTGATAGCCCATTGAGGTATTATGTACTTACTTGTACATATAATTCAATGTGATAGCCTAATGGGTAGACATCAGCCTCCAAGTCTGGGGTTCGATCCCGGGAACGCACCTCCAACTTAATTAATTAAAATATATCATTTACGGTGAACAAAAATCGTGTGGAAAGCTGAAACCATGCCTGAGAGTTCTATAATCATTATAAAAAACTCTAATATGTCTGCCAACAAGAAATTGGCCAGCGTGGAGCCTCGTGAGTCGTGCTTAGTAGTGGGACTAGTGGGCCGCCGATGAGTCGATGATGATTAATCCATAATGTGGGTATATTATTTTGTCTCGTAAACTCTGGCATGGGCCCCCTTCCGCCCCATACAAGTGTAAAATATTCATTGATATTTCACTACATGAGGTACTCGTATATATAACGACTTTTTTTATCCACTACAAGTTAGCCCTTGACTGCAATCTCACCTGATGGTAAGTGATGATGCAGTTTAAGATGGTAGCGGGCTAACCTGTTAGGGGCATGGCAGCATATTAAACCCATATCCCTATTTGGTTTCTACAAAATCTATTAATATTAATACATCTTTTATCTATTTTTAAAGTAATTGTCGTCATCATTGCAACCGATTTCCGACCCAAAGTAATGATACCGATAGTAAGAATTTAGAAGTAGTCAACCCTAAGGCTTCACGCGCCGCGTCTGAAGGGATAAGAGTTACGCGATAGAAAGAGATATATAGAGGTAGGTATTTAATTATTTTCACTCGCAGCGCTGTGCGAGCTGAATTGCACTTTATTACGACGTAACCTGAGTCGCTGATGGTTAAAAGGTCTTCGCGGAGTAACTTTTCTGTTACTACTATTACCTATTCTGTGCTATTAGATTGCGGTGCTCTCACAATTGCTCGTTATGATAACAGATATCAGCTATAAGTATTGAAACAAGTAACTCATTGTGACAAGGAGGGCTGTTGATATATCGTCACCGGGAAGTTATGACAGCAGTAATTGCACCTGCGTCTTCAGAGTACGGTAGCCATGATATTTTTACTAGGGGATAACCCTTAAAAATATCTAAAAGGAATCGTTATTCATTAAATAAATAAACTAGACTAAAATGATGACCGCGACTTAATTTTTTTTTTTAAATAAATCCGAGATAAAAAATAGGCTCCGTATTTAAAACTTTTTTTAAAAATAAATCCGAGATAAAAATAGCCTAGGTATGTCTGAATGAATCCTATCCCTTCAGCAAATATTGTCATCAGCTGTGTGATTTCCAAATATGTAGTTTGAAGATTCTTGTTGTAATATTATTATCTAAAATGAAGTTAATCATAATTGCCTATTTATAATATTTGTACGCCGATAGCCAATTTGCTAATTAGACCCAACATCTTATGTACTGTAATTAGTACATTATACAAATAAAAATTTTCTATTCTATTCTACCTTAGACTATATCAACACTTACTGGGTATCCAGGTGAGATTCCAGTCAAGAGCTTACTAAGATTAAAAAACAACAACAACAAACAATAGTATATAAGAGCATATTATATCCACCGTTTTCATCGTGATAATTTGATGCAGGTTCCTTATTACATTCGGAATTGAAATGTAAAACGCGCTTTCATAATATGGAAAATAATACAGTGGCACAGACAAAGGTCGCCACTGTTTCCTACCACATTATACATGTGCGGTAAACGGGGCGCTAAATTGGTAATTTGATAAGGGTCGGTGAGGGCAACCACCTGAGTCTTAAACAAACGTACCTGTAGGAAAGAGTAGATAGCTACGTATAGTCTATGGTAGAACTAGATAGTGCCTATATGAACTACCAAACTTTTGGGTTCTTTATAACTTTATGCCTTCTCTAGAAAGAAACAAGCCGTGTGATGGCGTTGGATACCCCGTGGGGGGAACATAGTATCTTTCGCTATTCTAAACATTTCGCTATTAAACAGCATCTGTTAAGTCGAGGTAATTTTAGTATTGATGATTTTCTCGATGACAAAGTTGCATGGAAGCAACCGGCTTCGCATCCAGCAACCCACAAGTCAGTGTACGAGTAATACTTGTTACGTAACGTATGTATTTTATATTATTTACAAATCAAATAAATATTATAAATGCGTAAGTTTGGATGGATGTATGGATGTATGGATGTATGGATGTATGGATGAATGGATGTATGGATGTTTGTTACTCAATCACGCCCAAACGGCTGAACGGATCTGGATGAAATTTGGCACAGATATAGATTATAGTCTGGAATAACACATAGGCTACTTTTTATCCCGGAAAATTAAAGAGTTCCCGCGGGAACTGAAAAAACTCAATCCACGCGGACGAAGTCGCGGGCATCAGCTAGTTGTTACATATGTCTGTTTTTGAAAAGAGCAACTGCTGAGTTTCCTGCCGGTTCTTCTAAGCAGAATCAGCTTTCTGAACCGGTGGTAGATTCTTACGACGTATTAAAAGTGGCAACAGGTTGTCCTACATGAAAAAATAAATCATTTCATTTCATTTCTGTTTACTATTATAGTAATACCCATGTGCGGATTTCGTAAGTGGGATTCGAACCAGCGACGTCTTACATACGACGCGGCTAATTCCGACTGAGCTGCTCAGACCTACGACGCAGGCAATCGGCGGGGCGAAGAACCGATTTTGATGAAATTTGGTGCAGCGGGGGCGAAACTTGAATCCTGGGGATTCAAATGGATAAGGACATAGGCTACTTTCACCTGACAAAAGGGAAATTGGAAAAACAAGGCGTTCCTCTGGGATTTTTCAAAAATGGTTGGTACCGACTACCGAGGTTACCACACGCGCCCAAACTCAGCTAATGTGCTAAAACAGTAGTAGGTACCTACCTATCCTGTATGCGTTATACATTATTTGAGTTAGATTACTAATTAATTATGGACAAATCTTTTTTATCTTATTTCGTCGTTCTTTATACGTGATGTTGGCTTGTTTTCTTCGTGTCTTATCGCTATCAACACTTCCTAATCTTATCAGCGCATCTCTATAATCTCACAGACTTCCGCAATAGAATTACAAAAAAGGAAAATAATAGTTGTAAACACCTCACCGTTAGAGGAGGCATTTTACGATGCGATATAATAACAACTTACAATACGTGAAATGGGATAGCTTGGAACACTAAAATCGGAGACAAATAGACAATAGGTGAGATCGCAGTGAAGGGCTAACTTGTAGTGGAATAAAATAAAATAAACAAAATAAGAGACAGACGACATCAGACGAGTCGCAGAGAGCCGCTCGATGGCGGCGGCGCAAGTCCGCGGCGTGTGGAAATCCTTGCAAGGCCTATGTCTAGTTGTGGACGTCTGTCTGTTGAAGATGATAATGATGACGAAACAAAATAATACAGTAAAATCGCTAAAACCGCTCTTCCATTTGGACCTAAACAAAGGACGAAAGTCCTCAAACTTATGCCAATTACGTGGTATTTCCAAATTTTATTAAATGCATCAACGTTGTCAAATTTATAGTTAGAGTTTTTCAGATATTTATTTTATTAGCATTCTAGACCTTCGAAAAAGTTTAATAATAATTATTTACAGAGGTTACTTTCTGTTTTCAAGTAGGTATGATGCATTTTTTGAGTTTTAAATTATTTTTAGCGACTGTTAATTTAACATTTCGTAACATTTCGAGATTAGCTTAGTTTTGGTTTTTGAGATATATAAATAACGCAGCCGATTTTCTACTTTTTGTCGTGGCCGGAAAGTCATATTTTTAAAAGCTTTATCTATGAATTTCTAGTCAGTATAAAACCCTTCTTCCTCTATATTCTTCTTTATGCATAGGTATAACTCCCATTCTCTCGTCGACACTTTCGAGACTGTAATAGCTTCTAGCTAAGTCACAATGCCTGCAATTAGCTTAATGGAACGCATTTTTCCATCGCTCCCAGCCTTTATAATAGAATAGAAGGCTTTCAGGGATAAAGTAACTAACTATAACCACATAGGATATTATAATAGAGATAAACTTAAGATAAATACTTATATTGAATAATTAATTCGCTTTTCGCCATTTAGGAAAAATATCTCTTAAATTAGCCGGACATATGATTTTATTTATTTATGATTTTTTGCGATATTTGTAAATTCTTTGGTATTAAGTGCTTTTTCATAAAACCTGCATTGAAAGTGCAAGTTTCAATGCCTGTTGCAAGTTTCAGGCACCCGAAACTAGTCAATTTCAGACGAATACGTCATTCAGCGTGTGGGACGCGGGATGAAACACGATTTCAGAGTTCGGGCGATGCCAGCCCTCAGTTCGCTCAGGCAGGCAAATTCATCCTCTGTCATAAACCGTCTTGTTTCATCCCTATAGGCACACAATATACTATTCTTGCGACCAACATTGCTATGTTGCCATCTCTTTCCCGGTTCAATACAGGGCATAAATCAATTCTCAAGCTCTTTGCATAATTTTAGGTCCTTCACTTTACCGTTTGTTTGAAAATAATGGTAATGGTAAGAAGATCGTAAAAGCGACATAATGCAATTACGATTAGCGATCGGCGGTGCTAATGATCGGTGCTGGAGTAACGAGGCTGATGAAACGATTAGTGGCCCCAATCGATACGAGACGAGTTGCTTCTCGATAACGCAATTAGCTGCTGATAGACCTTAATAGGTTGCTATCGATTTAATTATCTCGATTCAATCCATACTAATATCTCCTGCTGCTGCGCTGTCATGGCTCCTCTGTTCAACTGATCTTGACATATTGGTACAGAGATGGCTACTTTTTATCCCGGAAAATTAAGGAGTTCCCGTGCCACTCTCCAGGTCCTCAGCTATACCCATGCCAAAAATCACGTCGATCCGTTACTCCGTTGCAGCGTGATTGAAGGACAAACAAACACACTTTCGCCTTTATTATATTAGTATGATTGGTAGCTAGTAGCTACAGTACAATTTTTGAACGTCGATTATACAAAGTATAAGACGTGATGGTGATAAAAACTAAAGCTACGAGGGTTCCAAACACGCCCTGGTCTGAGATGAGCCCACAACAAACTCAGCCGGGTTCCAAATTCAAATTCAAATTATTTTTATTATAACCATCTCACGAATGATTCACGTGATTCTGTTCTGGGAGAATCCGTGTATCGTTTTCCTCACAGGTTTTCCTTTAGCCTGAGGCTATTACATAATTTAACGTGCTCATTTTGCACGAGGAAAAAAAACAATCTACTGTTTATTATTGCTTCTATACATTATATTCTATTCTATACATTATATTCTATTTTCATTATATCCCTGCACATATGAGGCAGTGATTATTATTAAATTATTGATTGAATGAATGAATGAATATTTTATTGTGCAGACTACAAAGGACCAGAAGTGTTAGTAACAGACTTATACTATACTAGCTGATGCCCGCGACTTCGTCCGCGTGGATTGAGGTTTTTCGGTTCCCGCGGGAACTCCTTAATTTTCCGGGATAAAAAGTAGCCTATGTGCTATTCCAGACTATAATCTATCTCTGTGCCAAATTTCATCCAGATCCGTTCATCCGTTGGAGCGTGATTGAGTAACAAACATACATCCATACATACATCCATCCATCCAAACTTTCGCATTTATAATATAATTCGTGTTTCTAAATTGAGCTCTAATTTAATGCTGTTATGGTTTATTTTACTTTGACGCCGAACTTTGACGATTTGATCGGCCATTCTTACATAAACGGGGGGCAGGATAGTAGGACAGCGTGTAAGTAGACAGTGGACCACGCGGTCCACTACGCGGTCCGCTGTAGCGGGCCGCGCAACCACGCGCCATACTAGTTTTTATATATAGAGAAGATAAATAATAATAAACACTAATAATATTTGTTAGTAACACTTCTTCTATGTTAGTTTATAATACACTTACAGACTAAAGCTGACATCCAGTGTGCTTTGACAGCGCTGTCCTGTCTGTCAGCTATCCCCTTCAGAATAATATTGGAACTGCTCTCCAATCTTCTTTTGGTTGAGGCGATCCTCTTCCGTATGATTGCGAATGAACCGTCCACAAGACTCCGCAAATATACCGGACGCACTGCAATGCCGAGGCAGTCCCAACATTATGCTGAAGATGCTTTTATATTGGACTCGGAGCACGTTTAGAGATTTTTGGGTACAGTCAACACACAGACTGCAAGTGTAGAAACTCTGGAAAAAGGCCTTGAAAAGTGTGAATAATTATACCGACTATAAAATTAGTATCAATAATTATCGATTTAATATGTGTAAATTATGCTTTTTTCGGAAGTTATAAAGCTTTAACAGACCACCGAGTAGTAAACCTATGGTCTGGCCAGACGGATGGATGGATGCGCGGACGGACTGCTACATTTAGTAATTTATACTTAATTTCTGAATTTTCCCTGGTCTAGCCTGGTGGGAGGCAACGGCCGTGGCTAGTTTAAGCGTTGTTAGCGATTTGGTAGGATGCCGTGTAGAAAGCGAATAGGGGTATGGGTTTAATATAACTGCCATGCCCCTAATAGGTTAGCCCGCTACTATCTTAGACTGCATCATCACTTACCATCAGGTGAGATCGTAGTCATGGGCTAACTTGTAGTGGATAAAAAAAAAATATAAGTGGACAACAAATTATGCAACTCATCTGCCCAAGTAAACTTGATAGCTCACTTCGCTCGGCCAATTTTCTTTCTCTTAAATGTATTATTTATAAAACCAATGTAGAGAAGGTGAAGCCGAGGCAGGTTAGTTTGTCTACCATATCCTAATTTCAACAGTATTGAAAAGTATCTCAATAAACTGGGTCATGTAAATACAGTCATACATTTTTCATTCTACTCCCGTTATGTGATAATTTGTCACATGAATTTACAGTTATTTGTCCCAAACTCATTGTGTTACAGATACGGTCACATGCTGGGGCCATACTGCCAACGCTTCAAGCACTACCTAAACAATATTAAATATTGGATAGAAGCAGGCGTTACTTTGCGGAAGTCCATGATAATGAATTACAAGAAGCAATATTACTCAAAATGACAGTTTGATGTCACGTACCTTGACGTTCCTAAAATAAGGATTATAATTCTAAAACACGAAAGTCAACAATAATGAAACAATATTGTTTTAAGCGTTGGCAGTATGGCTCCAGCTACACCTACTCTACCTACATTTAAAAAGAAATCATCTAGTTCGTTGGGCTCAAATACTTTGTGAAAATACGAGTAATAAAACTAATTTCATACCCGTCGATTTCTTAGACAACATGATGCCCTGAGATTTCGTCTGTTTTTATCGACTTAATATTTAGTGGAACTCTTTGATTTCCTGTGTTAATAGATTATTCAGTCCTGGAAACTGAGGTAATTGTTTGTACCTACTGTCGGTAAGTCGGTATTCAAAGTTTTAAAATGATTCATGTAGTTCCCCTTAACTCCTTCCAATTTCAACTCCAGCGATGCATTCATTGGCTATCCGAGTCGTGCTTACTGCATAAAACAAGTACCGTAGTAAAACATGGTCTGTCTGTCCGTAGCGTACAACTTTAGACCCTATATTCACGGACATTCCGCACTTCCGGGGGCCATTTCGCAAATTGCAATGGCGCCTACGTGGAGCACTTGCCGGCAGTCGCGCCGTATCGATCGCGAGCGACGCCGGGAGGCGGGCCCTAGCTAGCTGTGTACAGGTCGCTTACAAACAATGCATCGGGCTACTTACTGTCTGTGTAAATGGGAACCGGCGTTCTATCTATTAGGTGTTAGGTATAACTGCCACACCCCTAACGTTAGCCCGCTACCATCTCCCCAAATCTATCCATTATATACCCTATTAAGGGCGAAAACGACGTCACGAAAGTGGAATTTTTCCAAAAATTTATTGTTTTACTAGACGACGCGACGCCTGATGACGATGACTTCGTACGCGAGGATTTCAGTTTCAAAGAATCTCGTGGGAACTCTTTGATTTCCCGGGATAAAAAGTAGACTATACAGTCTTATGTCCTTCCCAGGGATAAATTCTAACCTCTACGAAATTTCAAAAAAATCTCTTGTACATATGTATACATCGACAACAGTGAAAGCGTTGCAGACAGATAAACATACAGACAGATACTTATATTCACATTATAATATTAGTATGGATTTTTATTAAATTTAAACATATCTGTTTGCTGTATGTACAGCATATGCGTTTCAGTTCCTTGGAATACGTACAAGACTGCTTGTTGTGCCCTAGGTATAGGTCATAGGAACACTGTAACAGTAGAAACAGCTTTCCGAACCGGTGGTAGATTCTTGCGACTCATCATAGGTGGCACAAGTTGTCCTACGTGAATTAATAAATCATTTCATTAACTAATTAAATGTAATTAAGTGAATAAAATATATTATTTGAATGTACCTACGGGCGAAGGACTGGCTTCTCATAGCACAGGGAATCCTAGTTTGGGGGCCAGGAACCTTAGCTAGACACTATTTTTGTTAGTTTTCTTTTATAGCTACCTACTACTATCATTTAATTTTCATAATAATATGTTACAGTTAGGTTTGTACTTGTACTATATTGCCTTTGAAAAAACAGTGTACATATTATGTGAGTTTTTCATGAATAAAAAAATAACTATGCAGGAATACAAAGCAATTCAGCAACCTAGACTGGCTAGTAGCCCGTATACCGGAAGCTATTGTAAATTCCGGATGCATGACAATTGACGGACTAGCTGTTTACGTCTTGCTTTTCAATTCTCTACGATTTTTACAAAGGAATGGAAAATAAGGTATAGTTCGCTGTAAATGACGCCTGGCTCTATATGAAAAGAATGCAGGATATCGCGTCGCGTCGCGTCGCGTCGCGTCGCGTCGCTTCTGTCGCTCGCTTAGGAGAACGGGTTAGTCGCTCGCATCCCTCGCACATAATAATATCTCACCTTTTTTACCATTGAAAATGGTTTTCAGATGCAAATCGCCTGAGACGTATTTTTGGCCATAGCTCCGAGGATCGAGATGGGAATAACACCAAGAGTTGAGGAATTTATCGAGACACGTGTGAGCATTTGAATTTTGAAAATCGGCTGGTAACTTTTTTTGGAATTTTGTAAAATGTAAAGGTTTTTTGGGGGGTGTTTGTTTACTAAATTGTAAATATTTCAGAAAAAAAAACCGACTTAAGAAAAAATGAAAAAATGAGTTCTAGGTTTTAGCTACAAAACGGCGAAAAAATTTTGAAAATCGGTTAATACGAGGTGGTCCCTTTAGATTTGGAATTGTAGAAAAACCGGTATTTCCGTATATAAAAAGTGATGTACCTAGCTTCTATGATTATTGACTGATCGATGACAATCGGTCAATAATCATAGGTAATCATAGGTACCATGAGGTAATGATGTTTACAGATGCGAAAGTATGCAGGCGAGAAGTGCATTTGAGTTGGAATTTTGAAAATTGGTTAATACATTTTTGAAAAATTTTGAAGAAGAGATTTTTATTTCAGAATTTTTTTTCGTTAATTTTTGTATTCATTTTCAATGCTCCGATTCTTGCGGGGACTGCGAAATCTGTGAATTTTTGTACGTATAAAATCACGCCGTTAAGACCTTTTCCATCAAAGATTGGCACTCCATCTTTTTATCTAGTTAGTTCTATGTTACTTAACCAGAGCGAAGAGCTATGAGCATAACACGCATGAAATGACGTTGAAGCATCCATATCCATACTAATATTTATAAATGCGAAAGTGTGTCTGTCTGTCTGCTACGCTTTCACGGCCCGTCTATTCAACCGATTTTGATGAAATTTGGTATAGCGGTAGGTTACATCCCGGGGAAGGACATACGGTTTTTATCTCGGAAAATTAAGGAGGAGGAGTTTTTTTTTATCCTCGGATAAAAAAAAACTTAATCCACGCGGACGAAGTCGCGGGCATCATCTAGTTTATAATAATACTAGAAGATGCTCGCGACTTCGTTCGCGTGGCATAAGTTTTTAATTCCCACAGGCACTCCTTAATTTTCCGGGATAAAAAGAAGCCTATGTCACTCTCCAAGTCCTCAACTAAGTATACCCATGCAAAAAATCACGTTGATCCGTTGCTCTATTTCGGCGTGATTGAAGGATAAACTCTCTATTTGACGTCCTTGGGGATAGAATTTTCAAAAACTGTGAATCACGTATTTTTTCATTTCAGACCGAAATCCCAAACACCAAGTTTCATGGCTACAGCTTGAAAAATGACGGACTTTCCTATAAACTTTCAACCCCTGTTTCAGCCCTTTGGGGGTGGAATTTCGAAAAACTGTGACATACGTATTTCTTTATTTTTTACCGAAAGCCAAAATACCAAGTTTCGTTGATATAACTTGAGAAATGACGGACTTTCATACAAACTTTAAACCCCTATTTCACCCCCTTAAGGGTGGAATTTTGAAAAATCCTTCCTTAGTGAGCGCCTACGTCACAAAAGGAACCTACTGTCAAAATTTCAAGTTTCTAGCCACAGCGGATTAGGCTGTGCGTTGATATATAAGTCAGTCAGTCAGGACTTTGAATTTTATATATATAGAAGATATAAGTACTTGTATACAATGTTTGTTAAGCCACCACCTCTATGCATGTTAAGTGAAGTAAGTTACTTAATTAGTTCTAATAATTGCATTTATTTTGTTGCAGGTAATTAAAAATTGTATTCTATCGATGATAAGAAGCTGAGCTTCACCTTAAGGATGTATGTTGTAAGTACTATGACGTCATATACGCACGCAGAGGTATACACAGAATATGCATTATCTATACTATACTAATATTATAAAGAGGTAAAGTTTGTGAGGTTGTGACGTAGGGTATCTCTGGATCTACTGAACCGATTTTGAAAATTCTGGTACCAATTGAAAGCCACATTATTTGTGAGTGTCATAGGCTATATATTAACCCGAAAAATGAAAACACTTTTTCGTGGTAGTCGGATTTGCAAAGTAAGTCGGAGAAAAAACGGTCGAACGAAAACCTTAACGATGAGAGATATATATGATTGAGTTCTAGAGAAAAGTTGTAGAGCTTGATAATGCCTACAAAAAAGTCAGCGACAGCATATGTCTAACTTTCATATTTAAGTCACAAAAAGATGAAAAGACTTTCGTGGTAGTCGGACCCAAAAAACCTCGATCCACGCAACGAAGTCGCGGGCATCAGCTAGTAATTTTATATGGGTACTAGCTGATGCCCGCGACTTCGTCCGCGTGGAATATGTTTTTTTAAATTCCCACGGGAACTCCTCAATTTTCCGGCATAAAAAGTAGCCTATGGCACTCTCCAGGTCCTCAACTATACCCATGCAAAAAATCACGTCGATCCGTTGCTCCGTTGCAGCGTGATTGAAGGACAAACCAACAAACAAACACACTTTCGCATTTATAATATTAGTATGATATTATATGATTATATGTTCTGCTCTGAATTCTGTGTACGAGTCGCATAAGTCGGCGGTATGGGTTTGTTTATCCGTACGCGCAAACTGCCGTGACGTCACGGGCGTTCCCGAAATAGCGTTGCCGATATTTTGATTATCACGCCGCGCCCGTTGCCAAGGAGTTTGACTGTTTCCCGGAACACGGGACCAGGCGTCACTGGCGAAGCGGGTTCCGGGTTCAATTCCCTGCGAGGTCGCTGCGAGATTTATTATAGGAATACTAAATGAAATTAAAAAAAAAAAACAAAAGACTGCGACTTCATCCGCGTGAATTTGGTAATTTGATTTTCCGCAATAAAAACATACGCGCCGAATTGAGAACCTCCTCCTTTTTTGGAAGTCGGTTAAAAAGTAGCCTAATTACGTTTACGGGCAACTTATAACTCTTGGTTATCTGTGAGTTTGGATTTTAAATTCAAATCTTTTTTTATTTAAGTAGACTTTGCTTTTGAATAGTACCTATAGTGAATCTACCACTGGTTCGGAATGCCGCATTCTGATTCAGATGTTCGGATTTAACTTTAAATTAACTAAACTGGGAATCAAACTTCTGCTCCTTTTACTTTGTAATTTTTTGCATCAAGAGAGGTCAAAATACCCGGCTATACAGTGGACTGATTGCCATCGCTTAAAACAGTAATATTTTAAAATTGACGGTTTAAATTAAGATTATAACACTGAGACAAGATCGTCAACAATATTAAAATAATAAAAGCAAGCCCCCAGGGCTTGGTAGACACAAACATGATGTCTGTTCAATGTACTCTCCTCGGTGCCTGGAAGCCTTATTGTGACATGACATGACTTTCCCAACAAGAATCTTTTAAGATATCTCTAGTGATACACTCACTTGAATCACAGCGTAAATAAGTACAGTGAGACGATATCCTTGATGTTGTATGCGTGTTCAGAGTTTCATGACGTTATTGCTATTGATGGTAGAGGGCTAAACTGTTAGGGGTAAGGTATTCAAACCCACACCCCTAATCGGTTTCTACACGGCATCGTACCGGAACGGTAAATCGCTTGGCGGCACGTCTTTGCCGGTAGTGTGGTAACTAGCCACGGTCGAAGCCTCCCACCAGGCCAGACCAGGGAAAATTCAGAAATTATAAATTCCCAATTTGACCCTGCCGGGTATCGAACCCGGGACCTCCGCACGTTAAGACAACAACGCTCAACACTGCGCCACGGAGGTCGTCAAAGCTCCAGTTTCGAAGCTCAGGCGGCGCAAGATCGCAGCCTGCGGAAGTCCATACAAGAGACCCTATATCCAGCTGAGGACGTCAATTAGTTGGCGACGACGATATTATCGGAAAACTTTGATTTTATTTACGAGTATATTGAAAGTAATGAAGTAATAATGCTATGTAGTAAAAATATTAGAAATCCATACTAATATTGTAAATACCAAAGTGTATATGTCTGTCTGCTACGCTTTCTCGGCCCATCTTTTCAACAGATTTCGATAAAATTGTGTCAGTCAGGTTGCGTCCTGGGGAAGGACATATAGGCTGAGGAAAATTAAAATTATTCAATCAAAAAGACTTAATCCACGCGGACGCAGTCGCGGGCATATTCTAGTTACAAATATTCCTTGCAATTCTTTTAAGTTTCAATTTACTATTCTCTATCATATTTTCAATCTATACTCGTAAATGTCGACATTTTCCCCCTCTTTTATCGATACAAAAAGTCTATTGATAGATAGTGTAGTTGAATAGCGATATATCCGATAGGATAATGTTCCCCTCTGCAAATGTGATTTCATACTATTTTCACTTAGGACACTGTCAAACTGGCGACATTAATCATTGTCCCGAACATATTACTATAATAAAAACAATCACGCCACAACGGATCGATTTAAATTCTTGCATGGATATAGTTGAAGACCTGAAGAGTTACATAGGCTACTTTTAATCTCAGTAAATCAAATAGTTTCCATGGAATAACTTAAATCCACACAGACAAAATCGCGGGTATCTTATATTTAGGCTTTAAAGGTAAGCGAGGCATCCTAGACTTATCCGATAAATGAAAAAGATACCAACGGGATTTTTAAAAAACTAAAAGAAAATTGTACGATAAGTTACCTTGATTGAACGTAGCCTCCACTGTCCATAAAAGTAACAAAATTTTGTCGTGCGACATGTCGCTAACGTGTATCTACGTTTACAGGAAAATTCGTGTTATTTTCCCTATTGTCTATTTAGAATTTTCCCGACTTCAGCCGTTACCCAGCCGACCGGCAGTCGGCGGCAGGCCTTGGCCGCGGGCGGTCGTATTTCCGGCCGCGCTGCTCGGATTTACAGCTCAAAATAATACAAAAAATTGAGCATAATAATTAATATAACCGTATACCGATGTATTAACCGATAACTATAATGTTTTACACACATTATTAACACAAAGACACAAGTGCTCGAGTTATGTGTTTGCTATAAACACTTATTAGTGAATTTACTCGTAGATCCAAGTTTTGATGCCGGCGTCTGAATTACAGTGGAATTTTCTTTCATTAAAACGGTTTTTGTATTTTTGTAATATTTCATGAAGCGAAAGGTATTTTTGGGGTATTTTAAAACTCTCTCTTTATAAATTTTCTCATTTGCGAAGCTTTTACAATGTTTATAGCAGACGTTCATGTTATGTGCGTTATTGAATTTCGTGTAATGGAGGACATCCAAACAATGAAAATACACTTTTATTTTTAGAGATAATCACGGTTTTCACGTCATAATAAAATCGATTGCTATATGTAACAGTTTTCCTACGCATGTACGACTTATGGTTAAATACTTATCTAATAAGCTCTATCTATTAATAATATCTGTATCTAATTATAATTAGAAGGATATATGTTTTATATGCTCACGTAACATTTAAAATGTATACTTATTGCTTACAAAGGTTACTTGAATTTGTGGAATTAAGTTGAATAGGAAATATGCTTAACTAGCTGATGCCCGCGACTTCGTTTGGTTTAAGTTTTTTGATTCCCGCGGGAACTCCTTAATTTTTCGGGATAAAAAGTAGCCTATGTCCTCAACTATAACCATGCCAAAAATCACGTCGATCCGTTGCTCCATTGCGGCGTGATTGAAGGACAAACCAATAAACCAACAAACAAACACACTTTTGCATTTATAATATTAGTATGAAGTATGATATGATTCGTGGAACAAATAAGGCTTCCCACTCAGCATAAAGCCGCAAGCAAGCTTCAGGACGAACCTTAAAGTGTCCATACATTATTTAAATACTTAATTTACATACCCGAGTAAAAGTTTTCTCAAAAAGCTCTCTATTTCTTATGTCCTTACCAAACAGTACTCGCGTAAGAAGGGGAGACCTGTATTTTAAGGCGGTTTCAAATGTGAAATGTTATTGATTCTGCATAGTTGCTTTGTTAATCGATGGAACGGTTCATAAGGTTGGTTTTTGGTTGATTAGGTTTTCGGTTCATTGTAATTTGAACAAAATATTTTCACTGCGATGTCATTACATGGCTTGATTATAATAATCAACCCATCTAATGATGACAATGCCTTGGTTTATTATTGATAAGCGTCTGCTACTTCTATATCTATACTTATAATAAAACTGTAACAGGTCCAATTCTGTACATTGAAGATATTTTGAAAATTTTTTTTGGAGGGCACTCATTATTCGATACTGAAGCCAAATCTGTAATTTTTTTCATTTTTGTCTGTCTGTCTGTCTGTCTGTCTGTCTGTATCTTGGCCGCGCATCACGCCGAAACTACTGAATGAATTCAAACGAAACTTGGCACGATTTGAGCCCATACTACGAGGTAGGACATAGGATACTTTTTATCCCGAAATTCTACCCCAGTAGAGGTGAAATAGGGGTTGAAAGTTTGTATGAAAGTCCTTAATTTCTCAAGTTATGGCCATGAAACTTGATATATGAGCTGCGGGTTGAAAATGAAAACATATGTATTTCACAGTTTTTCAAAATTCCACCCCCGAAGGGGTGAAATAGGGATTGAGAGTTTGTATGAAAATCCTTAATTTCTCAAGTTATGGCCATGAAACTTGATATATGAGCTGCGGGTTGAAAATGAAAACATATGTGTTTCAGTTTTTCAAAATTCCACCCCCGAAGGGGTGAAATAGGGGTTGAGAGTTTGTATGAAAATCCTTAATTTCTCAAGTTATGGCCATGAAACTTGATATATGAGCTGCGGGTTGAAAATGAAAACATGTGTTTCAGTTTTTCAAAATTCCACCCCCGAAGGGGTGAAATAGGGGTTGAGAGTTTGTATGAAAGTCCTTAATTTCTCAAGTTATAGCCATGAAACTTGATATATGAGCTGCGGGTTGAAAATGAAAACATAATATGTGTTTCACAGTGTTTCAAAATTCCACCCCCGAGGGGGTGAAATGGGGGTTGAGAGTTTGTATGAAAATCCTTAATTTCTCAAGTTATAGCAATGAAACAGCATTTGGGCTTTCGTTAAAATATGAAGAAGTACGTGTTTCACCATTATAGGGGGATTATAAAATTCAAAAAAAATTCAAAATTCAAATGTTTCAAAATTCAAAATTCAAATGTTTTTTATTCAAATAAGCTTTTACAAGCGCTTTTGAATCGTTATAATATGAATCTACCGCTGGTTCGGAATGCCATTCCTACCGAGAAGAGCCAGCAAGAAACTCGGTGGTTGCTCTATACCGTGGGTTAGTAATATAAGCTACTTTTTATCCTGGAAAATTAACTGAAAAACTTAGTCCACGCGGACGAAGTCGCGGGCATCAGCTAGTAGACAATAAGTAGGTTAGTATAACAAAGGCAATTTAAATTCAATATTTTTCTCTTGCGTTCTGGCCTTCGCCGGAAATCTGGCCAATTTATGGATGATTCTTGGGCCAAAATAATCTAGTTTTCCTGGTAAGAAATTCTTAGTGCTAGTCTGGATAACCTAAAAGGTCCTGCGCTCTATCTCACTCCTGTCATATTGCAAGTCGAATGTGTCACTTTTTTTTATCGACTACAAGTTAGCCCTTGACTGCGATCTCACCTGATGGTAAGTGATGATGCAGTCTAAGATGGCACAGCATAGTTTCTACACAGCATCGTACCGGAACGCTAAATGGCTTGGTGACACGTCTTTGCCGGTAGGGTGGTAACTAGCCACGGCCGAAGCCTTCCACCAGGCACCTTACACCACTTATGGCAAGTCAAGACTCCACGACCGGTTCGGAAATCTATTCTACTGAGAAGAGTCGGCAGGAAACTCAGCAGTTGCTCTTTTGTCTGTGGACATCAATATTCACATAAATGGCAAACGGCACCCTATTTGGACCCATTACCAATTCCCTCAGACAAAGTTTCCGCATACCATTTACGTTGCCAGCGAGAGTTGCTCGAACCCGATTGTCTTGACCATTTATCTTGTTAATTAATGCCATAGTTAGTGGCCGTAGCTATAGTTGTATGTGTGAACTGTGAAATGCATGCAATTTGGCTGCAGAGTGCTTTAAATTATCAACATCTCGCTTGAAATGGCCGAATCGGATGGGAAACACGTTTTGTCCCGTCGTACTAGTGTCCCGTAGTTCATTTGGTTGTAATTTTTTTTTGGCTAAATAAAGAAATATTTATTTATTTATCTATAAATAAAAAAAGTGAGTTACGCGGATTTTCTGTTCACCATACTGAATATAATAGTGAATATTTTTGTCCCTTGCGTGCCTGTTACCTTTATGGCTCATCTGTTTAGAGGGAATTAGAGCTTAGACCCACCACGCTGCTCCAATGCGGGTTGGCGGGCTTTAACGACTATTATCATGTTAGTGACAATAACCGGGACCGATGGCTTAACGTGCTCTCGGAGGCACGGGGGGTGAGACACCCGCCAACTTCCTAACTCCGGGCTAGTAATGAGAATTACTAGTCAGAAAAATCTGTTTAACCGATTTTGTCGAAATCCGGTACAGACATAGGTGACGGATATAGGTTACTTTTTTTACTGGAAAGAACGTTTTCGCGGGATTTGTAAAAAAAATGCGCGTGAAATCGTGGGATTTATCTAGTCTATCTATATCTGACAAACAGGTAAACATTTCCCACTCATTCTCAGCTTATAAGCGTCATAAGGGGTTGTACATACACTCACACACAAAAAGCAATGATCAAAGGAGCACTCTCCTCTTCATAACCATGTGTATTTGTACGTCTGTCTGTTCCAGTGTTTACTCTTGTAACGTATTCATTTGCATGCGAATCACCGCGGCGCCTCCAATTAGCGGAGTGCTGGGAACTTAACACGTTTACACGCTTCTAATTAATGCCTAGGTACTACACTAGACTAGAGTTTAGACACTACACATAAAATGATCATTGCTGTTATTCGACGACGAACAACAGCAAATAGCAATGGAGCTTTTGACGACCTCCCTGGCGCAGTGTTGAGCGCTGTTGTCTTAACGCGCGGAGGTCCCGGGTTCGAACCCCGGCAGGGTCAATTTGGGAATTTATAATTTCTGAATTTTCCCTGGTCTGGCCTGGTGGGAGGCTTCGGCCGTGACCACCCTACTGGCAAAGAGTAAAGACTTGTCGCCAAGCGATTTGGCGTTCCCTTACGATGCCGTGTAGAAACCGATTAGATGTGTGGGTTTAATATAACTGCCATGCCCCTAGCAGGTTATCCCGCTATCACCTTAGACTGCATCATCACTTACCATCAGGTGAGACCGCAGTCAAGGGCTAACTTGTAGTGGATAAAAAAAAAAGAATAATTGATAATCAAAATCAAAATTTAAATTAGAAAACAAATTACATTAAAAATATATATATATAATTCGTATATATTCTGCGACAATGATTGATGATTGTGTTCAATGTTTTGGCGTGTATCATAAAGGTTTGTCGTTTCTAGCGGATTAAAGTGAATTAAGCTTCTTGTAGTTGTAACCCGCATTGGAGCAGCGTGGTGGGTCTGAGCTATAATTCCCTCTCGTCTATGAGAGTGGAGACCTGTGCCCAGCAGTGGGACGTTAATGGGCTGTGGTGGTGGTGGTGGTGGAAGCTTCTTGGTACTCGAATGTATTATTAGAAAAGAACAAAGACAAAGAGCACGTCAATGTAGGGTCGTCAATTGCTAGAGGCGACGTAGCGCGACCCGGTATCTGGGTCAGCGGATCCGACGGGGCGGATGTTCGCGTCAACCCTTTTACAGTTTGCGGAATGCTGCTAAATTATATGACACAAGTGGTTGTTACTAGATAACAGAATCACTGCGAAAGGAAACGACATCCCCTGAAGTTTGTTTACGCAATTAATTAGTTCTGTTTTCATTCGATTCAATTTTTTTTTTACTCAGAAAGCATCACATTCATTCATTTACAATCGTGCATTGTCGAGTCAACATCTCCTGAAGATGCTCCGGTTTCGGAGTGAAACGTACGTTGAGAGTGATTTGGAAGATTTGTGTAGTGTGGTGCTGTGCCAGTGCGAATTGCTGGGTGGTGGTTGTTCGCATGCTATTGGTGAAGGACACGCACTGTACCACATAGATTTGTCTGCTGTGGCGGATTATTAGACTGTAGCGAATTAAACTTCTCGTTCATTCATTATCATGGACTTCCGCAAAGTAACGCCTGCTTCGATTCAATACTCAGAAAGCATTTATTGTGGCCAATTCTTTGCAACGAAATCTCTAAACTAAACAGCTCTAAATCTATAATGCTGCCCCTTTCCGCAGGGAGTATTCTCAAAGGGATAGCATTAAAAATAGAGCTGTTATTTTAGTTTAGTTTAGAGATGGTGTACAACAGAATACCTCCTTTCTTCCTTCCTCCTCCTTCCTTTCCTCTTCCTTCCTTTTGACGACCTCCATGGCGCAGTGTGCAGCGCTGTTGTCTTAACATGCGGAGGTCCTGGGTTCGATCCCCGGCAGGGTCAATTTGGGAATATATGATTTCTGAATTTTCCCTGGTTTGGTCTGGTGGGAGGCTTCGGCCGTGGCTAGTTACCACCCTACCGGCAAAGTCGTGCCGCCAAGCGATTTAGCGTTCCGGTACGATGCCGTGTAGAAACCGAATAGGGGTATGGGTTTAATATAACTGCCATGCCCCTAACAGGTTAGCCGACTACCATCTTAGACTGCGTCGTCACTTACCATCAGGTGAGATCGCAGTCATGGGCTAACTAGTAGTGGATTAAAAAAAAAAAAAAAGAATAATTGATAATGCCTTTAAGCCAACCGATGTCCATCTCCCTTTATAATGCAATACTAGCTGCTGCCCGCGACGATTGAGGTTTTCGGTTCGGTTTTTTTTTTTTTTTTTTTTTTTTTTTTTTTTTTTTTTTTTTTTTTTAAATGTATAGGCCAGCGCTTGGCTGCAATCAGACTTGCAATTGACAAAATCAATCTCTGGGTCAAATTTCATGCAGATCCGTTTAGCCGTACTTATATCGTGATCCGTAGGTATGCGAGTGATATCTGATAAAGTGGGGTTTTTCCGGATTCATCCCACGACATCTCATCCCATTTGGTAATCAAGTGAGATATCCCTGAGGACGCTCCCTGGATGTACCGACACGTGATACTGACTGGATAGAGTGACGGAGTGAAACGCCTTTCGGCGATAACATTTACCTTCCAGTAATTCTTTCATTTTCGATTATCCTTTCAAAGTTAGGAGCTAGGAATTTTGTTACTTTCCTTTGAGTCAAAGAAAAGTTTATTTGGACAGGTGTAAATTGAAGCTTTTGTGGCTGCCCTTTTTAGAGAACAAAGGAGAAAATAACTAATTTCTTTTTTAATTTTCCTCAACCATGAATTTTAATCAGTGTGTTTTTTATGATTTTTTGCGGTCGTCTTTCTTCTACTTTGTAGACTAGTCGTTTGACATTCAGAACATACAAGTTACAACCCAAGGCCTATTATATAACTTTTTTAGAACATTTTGCATATTTTCAAATTCGAGGTCAAACCTATTTCCAACATTCTTAATTGTTGCACGTTTTATTTTTTATTTAAGTAGTTCAATGTTATATTTGGAATATGACATGATTTCCTCATCTATTTTAAGAATACATTTAAGTTTAAGCGAAATATAATATTGCCTTTTGAAAACTCTTCAGTACGCCGTTCATTTTCACCCGGTTTAAGTACCATGATTATGGCCGTCTGGAACTCAATTTTTAATTCTTTATTGTATACCTTGGAAATCTCATTTCTCCTGACCTTAGTGAAATGGCATTCAAGTTGAAATCGTTAGGAACTGCAAGCGTTTAGCTAACTTGACCCACAGAAATAATTATTTCTATTTATGGTGCAGCAATGGCGTGCCTAGCGTTTGTTCAAGGTTTGAGATTTTTATAAAAACTAAGGATTTTCAAGTCTATTGTTATAACGACAATTTATTCACACTTA
This sequence comes from Erebia ligea, assembly GCA_917051295.2. Lineage (NCBI taxonomy): Eukaryota > Metazoa > Arthropoda > Insecta > Lepidoptera > Nymphalidae > Erebia > Erebia ligea. Next base: position 710,209 of record OU785234.1, on the reverse strand, counting down.
AGTAACAAGCGAGTTTAGATTATTTTTCTTTTAGGCAACTGTCAGCCCATACTATGTTAGTAAAATGCTTCACCTGCTTATGGGTACCTAGGGCCTAAAACTCATAGATTGTTTCAGCTCGTAGCTAGGCTCTTCGGAGCCTCCTACGTTGCAAATGTCCCCTTTTTTGTTGACGGACAACTTTTTTGTTAGTAGCAAGCTGCCATCTTCCCAAGGTCGTGTTGTACTGGGGAAGGGACCTCAGGATCGCGTACGGCTGCAGGGGGGGTCAATATAGTCAAGTCACCTCACTTGAATAGCCATACATGTCTACTTATAGTAACCAATCGCCGATCGATTTACAATACGAAACTTACGATGTTACTCGTTCTTTATGCCAAGGTTACCTTTTCAGTCGCATTCCTAATTGCAGAGAGACGTGACCATAGGGGTTACGACTAGGCGATTATTAATTACATAATGGTAGGGGTGTTCTTGGGATAACAATGCGGTGACTCCCATGTACTTCCGCATAACTGTATCCAGAACAAAGAACACGTAGAATATCAGCATTTGTAAAAATATACGATATCATACTTCAAATTAATATTTTAAATGCGAAAGAGTGTTTGTTTGTTGGTTTATCCTTCAATTACGCCGCAATGGAGCAACGGATCGACGTGATTTTTGGCATGGGTATAGTTGAGGACCTGGAGAGTAACATAGGCTAATTTTTATCCCGGAAAATTAATGAGTTCCCGCGGGAATAAAAAATATTTATACCACGCGGACGAAGTCGCGGGCATCAGCTAGTTTCCGATAAATCTGACACGGAATAACTGCAAATCTCCAAACGGTTTGGTGTAAATGAACTCGGACGATCGCGCTTGGCACGGGAACCAGTGTTTTGGTATTTACTTTCAAAATAACGCGAAAACATCCGGCAATGACACGGCACGACCCATTTGGCAGGTTTGCTAAAAATTCATATCAAAATTTAAATAAAAAACATAGGAATTTCCACTGTATTAATGGTCCAACATTCAGATAAATAGGTATACTTTAAACTCATAAATATGCGACGTTTCTACTTCTATGCTTTGGGGAAAATTTAAAGATCCTAAGCGCGGGTTAAAAGTTATATTGAAATTCTGCGTAGAATGCTCGTATTTGCCAACAATACCTTGATTTTAGGGAACATCCAAAGGAAACCCAATAAATTAGCGACAGTTTTCATGTAACTGTCGCTTTACTGGGCTTAGGTGGTCTCTCTGAGGATTTTCGGCGAAAATGGACACAAATAGTCTATAGCAAATCGTATAATATAGTGACATATATATGTCACTGTAAAACCAAATATTCTTCTAGTTAATTCGTTGAATTTTTTTAAATTATATCCATAGTCCATAGTCTATAGTTATACACCCATGCCTATACAACGATCACAGACATTGATAAAGAACCGCATTGAAATTAGTTTATTGTAATTTGTAGGTAGCTTGCTTGTCCATGGACGCCTTTGTGTTGTGGAATTGCTTCCTTTGAACCCGTGTTCCGTGAAATTATTGTACTGTTTACGATACGCGAACAGAGAAAGGAATAGAGCTCAATAAATGTTATGATAAGGTACAGTAGGTATGACGATTAAAACATTAATCATGTTTTGACTCGTTTGTTATTGGTATTCGATCGATTCGAGGTGGTAGGTTGAATATAAATGACTTGTATTTAATATAAATGTCTAGAAAAAACACAATTCATAAAGCCAGATTTAGAAAAATGCAATTAAAAATATCGGATGTGTACATACTCGTAAGTGCGGAAATCCATGATACACAAGGAAAAACGAGAATAATTTGCCCGTGTTTTGATGACATGTTGACTCTACAATGCACGCAAGAAAGAACAATAATTGTGCATCGTAGAGTCAACATTTTCGAATTGAAAGTTGAAACATAATAGGGTTTTAACACAGATGTAGTTTTAAGAAGAGTATTTTGGAGCATTTGTGTGTGTTTTTTTACAATGTTTAAAGAAATTTTTCTGTAGCGGTAACAAGGGCTTCTATAACTGTGCTAAATTTCATCGTTACAGCTGCCACTAGTTTACTTTTAATAATATTTGTTTACACTTCTAGTTTATTTCTGAATTTTCCCTGGTCTGGCCTGGTGGGAGGATTCGGCCATGGCTAGTTACCACCCTACCGGCAAAGACGTGCCGCCAAGCGATTTAGTGTCCTGGTAGGACGTCGTGTAGAAACCGAATAGGGGTATGGGTTTAATATAACTGCCATGCTCCTAACAGGTTAGCCCGATACCATCTTAGACTGCATCATCACTCATCATCAGGTGAGATCGCAGTCAAGGGCTAACTAACTTGTAGTGGATTCAAAAATTTTTTTTTTTAAATGACTGTGACACACAAACTGACTGCCTTGACGGACTGAACGTAACTATAGGGGTTCCTTGTATTACCTAATCTAGAAAATATGGTGTGGTTGCGGAATTTTATTTAGACCATGGTTTTTGAGCTTTGACGTAATATACGCAAATAATCGCAAATTACAGGGCGGGGATTCAATTCGCAGTAGGTATTCAGAGTTATATTCTGACAATGTCGACAAATCAGCCAACAAGCTAGGGTTGGGGCTATGTGTTGGGGTGAAATTATGGTTATCATAGAATCAAATCAAATAATTTTTATTCAAGTAGGTAGACTTTTAACAAGTGATTTTGAATAGCCGAGTAAATCTACCACTGGTTCGGAATGCCGTATGAATGCGAAAGTGAGTTTGTGTGTTAGTTTGTCCTTCAATCACAACAGAGCAATGGATCGACTCCGGGGTTTTTTTTAACCTAAATCCATGCGTTTCCAAAAATTTTAACTAAAATATAAACATAAAAATAATTATTTTAAAATTAATGTGAATTTTCGAAAATTCTATTCAAAATATAAGGGCAAAAATAAGGTCGTCTCATCCAGGAGTAGCACGGCTGATTAACTTCTGTACCTAATCCCTTTTTTCTACCAAAAAATGTTTCGGGATATTTATGTTCAGGGCAACACATATTTTATTCGTTAGATTAAGACACCGTCTTCCTTTTTTTTTTAGAAATTAAGTTACATAGAATTGTTGGAATTCCAATTCAATTCTTTTTAATGTTTTTAGAGTTACTAAACAGAAAAAAAGCGGCGAGTTTATCGGTTTAGCTCTTCAGGAGATTAAAAAAATCTATACTATGTATGTATGTATGTATATTCTTTATTGTACACCACAAAAACACAAAAGAAACAAGATACAAGGAAACTTAAAATATAGGTACAATAAGGCGGTCTTATCGCTAAACAGCGATCTCTTCCAGACAACCTTAGCGCTAGGGAAAAAATGGAGAAGAGGACAACGGGAGGTGGTGCAAAAATAAAAATAAACTTAAATACTAATATCTAAATAAACTAACCTATACCATTTATATAAAACATAATTATGATACACTAATATATACAAAATAATTATAATAGACATACGTAAGACTAAATAGACTATAACTTAATACATAAATAAATATACAAAAGGAAAAAAAAGAAAAATATACATGCCGCTATTAAAGATAACAAAGAGACAGATAATGCTTTTTGACGTCAATTTTAAACTTATTTAAGGTTTTAGCACGGTGAATATGTGAGGGAAGTTCATTCCAAAGACTGGTGGCCTTGAGTGCAAATGATCTTTGGAAGTATTTAGTCCGATACGTAGGCCCCTCAAGAATAAGTTTACCAGCCGACCGAAGAACCCTATCTGGTCTATCATGCCCAAGATATTTAAACTTATCCTTTAAATAGCCAGGAGTCATGGGATTAAACAATACACAGTACAGAAGAGAAACAATATGCAGATTCCGGCGAAATCGAATGGGTAACCACTTGAGCTTTGAACGAAATTCAGAAACATGGTCATATTTGCGCAAACCGAATATAAACCTAATAGCTAAATTTTGAATTCGCTCAAGTTTATTTAGTTGGTCCTCAGTTAAATCAAGATAGCTTGCGTCCGCATAATCGAGAATTGAGAGCAGTAAGGATTGTGCTAACATAATCTTAGTAGGAATAGGCAGAAAAGCCTGAGTGAACCCATGGCAGCAAAAGTTTTCCTACTGACTTCTTTTAAATGATGAGACCATGAGAGAGTATTATCAAAATGGACACCAAAATATTTAACAGTAGAACTGTAAGGAATGATAACGCTATTTAACGAAACAGGCGGAAGGTTATCCCAGTCAACTCTGGAAATCATGCCAGAACCACCAATAATAATGGCCTGGGACTTACAAGGATTTACCTTTAGCCCATAGCACCTACTCCATTCATTGATAGCCGCCAGGTCACCATTAATAGAAGAAATAGCATTAGGCAAATCTTCAAGAGTTGACTGAGAATACACTTGGAGATCGTCTGCATACATGTGATAGAGAGAAGTAATTTTCTGGGAAATAGAATTAATGAAAATAGCAAAGAGTAAAGGCGACAACACACCACCTATATTCCCCCCACCACAACCAATATTCTAAATGAGAATAGTTTTGATGAATGGATGTTAGTCAATCACGCCAGAACGGCTGAACGGATCTGGATGATATTTGGCACAGAGATAAATTATAATCTGGAATAACACATAGGCTACTTTTTATCACGGAAAATTAAAGAGTTCCCGCGGAAACCAAAAAAACATCAATCCACGCGGATGAAGTCGCGGGCATCAGCTAGTATGTACCTACCTACGTCCTACATAATATATTATTTTGGCCAATATCTATCATCGGAATTTCGATAACTTTTCCCCATAGACAAAAGCCGCTCTAGGAACAATCAAAAAGAAAATACGTCCAAATAAACCCAGAAAACGTATTTTAGGTTACACGGATATACTAATCCGGCCATTTGACAATATCCCGGGGAAAACAAGAAAGTAATCAGGGTAAAGTTGGGGATATATGTGGCGGCCCGTTTGATTTAGCTCCTTAATAATAATACCTTATCCTTACACAAGCGAAATGTTATATCGAGCGATATTACTTCTATGTTTTATAGTACACTGTGTTGCAAATAAATTCGATAACCCATGCCTTGTTAACTAAAAAGATTTTTGAAGTGAAAACTTCTTTAGCCGCGTTGAGCACGCGACACCGTCACCGACACCTCGCGTTGTTACGAAGACTTTAATGCCTTAGTTTTAAGGTTTATATTTTAATATATTTTTTTTAAAGTGTTTTTTTTTGTTTTCACTTCTATGGGCAGACCCTATGACTGCAATTTTTTTTTTATATGCCCATCGCCGGCAAAAGATACACGTGTTTTTTTGTTGTTTGGTTTAGACGACTAACCCGGCGCTTTGGAAACAAATAGCAATCCCGCTGCGAAAACAAATAACAATCAAGAAAAACTTAACACATACACTGGGTGATCGGGGAGGCTTGGGCTTCTGTGGGTGGAATTCTTACTTGTCCGGCACTAGACAACTGCGCACAGGTTACCTTTAAATACATTATGTAAAAGTAACTGCTGCCAAAGTCAGGGTATATCAATCAATCAATCAATATTTATTAATTCAACTTCGGTACACTGTACAGTTATTGGTGTCCGAAACTTATAAAATGTGATGGTGATAATCAATCTTAAAACTAAAGCTACGTTCCAAACGCGCCCTGGTCTGAGAAGAGCCCACAACAAACTCGGCCGGGTTTTTTTTTAAATTATCACTATCTCACAAACATCGTATATTTAATAGAATAGAGATATGATAATTTAAATTGTAGCAAGTATCTTGCTACAATTGTCTGACTGAGTTCTTACTGGCCACGGATTGCTGGCTGTTGAACCGTCATATTCCTTTTCTACAGCACGATGTCGTCGTGTGATCGTAGCATGCTGTATTATCCTAAGTTGTTTATCCGGCGTAACAACTTAGTACCTTATACCTAGTCCTACTACTACTACTAGTAGTAGTACTAGTAGTTAGTAGTAGTTAGTCCGGAGTATGTACGATCAGCATTAGTCCTAATGTCAGCCTGATACGCAATATTTTGCCATGGAACGCGACTTTCGTGTCCACTAACAATAAGGCTAATGTTTATTCTATTTGTGTTCTCGATAAATACCTCAAGGGCAGTACCCGGTGGCCCAGACCATAATTGTCTGAAGTGTCGGAAAGATTAGCGGCACGCGATCCTTACGCCTAACTACGACGCCTCTCAATCAAAAAGTACTTTCACCTCAATTTTCCTCCCTTTCTTTAGGATTGTGTTGAGAAAATAGGCATGTTTCAAACATCTTGTCTCTCGTTTAGGAAACGGCACTTTAAAAGATTTCATTCAATGAATTTTTCGAAGCGATAATAGTCTAGCTCTGTTGATAAAGTCTTTGGTCTCCAATTTGGAGGGACCGAGTGAAGTCAGACAATTCGCACTTGGTCGGAATTGTGGACTATGGGCCTTATTCTAAGAGGATACCCCGAACTCAATAGCAGAACTCAGTAGCAGGCAATGGCTTGAAATGAGGACAGAAAATAAAGAAAACATGAATTTATATTGTCTGTCTGGGGAAGTGACTTTATAAAGTGGAATGGCTTGCTAGAGAAGTTTTTCTAACTGGTCTAACTGGTTACCTTTTTTATAAATTACAAGTGATTCACAAATGACCAGTAGCGATGATTTGCTGGAAATGACACGTAAGGATTAATTTGATAGATAATACATATTTGTTTTTATTATTTGTCGTTGTACCGAGTACCTAGTACTTATCGTAATGCAGAACCGGAAATCACGTAGATCCATTTAGTGACCTGACTGACGCAGCTAATAATACACTAACGACTAGTAGTTTGATTTGTCTAAGGTCGTCAGCAAGTCGTATCACGTCACGTTTTGACGATGTTACCTTGAAGGTAAGACGGAGTTTGATACTCGTACCTACTTAGAGAAATGTTTTGTGCTCATTCCACATACTTGGACCTTAACTTCTTCTTCTTTCGGCGCCTTTTCGACTGAGGCTTGCTTAATTCTTCGAAGTTAAAAAGTTCGTCACCCCCTACCCCTACCTACCTCGGAGAGCACGTAAATCCCTCGATTTTGCCTGATTCTCAGTTCACTCGTGTCAGATTGCCGTCCGTCCCATTAGGACTATGTGATTAAGGGATTAGAAAGTATATCTGTGTTTGCGCATAAATTTGTGCACTATAATATCATCTGTGCAGATGACCAATCACGAGATAGGCCACCGTGGGTTTAATTCGGTAGAGACGATATTATTATTATTTTCATAATATTCTTGTTTGTTCTAAGCGACGTGAAGCAGTTCGGTGGCACTTGCCACTCTTGGACCGTCCACTCTTGGATGGTGCATAGCCAAGACTTTTGCGATCAATGACACTTCGACCGGCAAATCCGGCAGCTGAAGTTCTTATCTCCGTGTTTAGCACGTGCCTCAGTTATGGGAGTTTAGTCATCTCGATAGTTTGTAAAAGTCCATATTTTTGATGCTTAAGCAAAATAAGGATTTTCTTTAACACGGTATGTGACTATAAAAACTCATAGGTACCGGTATAGTATGATATTTTCAAGCGAAGTTAATCACATTAAAGTAATCTTATTAGATCCACGGGGCATGGGATATAATCGGCTTTAACGGCGCACACTTACCTACATGTAATTAGCTTACACGAAAATAGATGCTAATTTCACCAAAATTTATGCTAAAACTTCTTAACGGGGAAGTAGGTAGCAACTAGAATTCTTAAAATTAGCTGTAGCCTGTTTGTGAGTTTGAGCATAAAATCGCTTTAACTGAATCACTTGGGAAGTTGAGAATAGTATTAACTAGTGATCTTTATTTTTAATCGCTAGGTTCTGCCTGTGCTAAAATGTACTGCTAGACTTTTGACAGACATGAGTTTCAAATTAATCATGTCCACGTTGCGTGAATGCAATGATTATGAATAATGCGATCAGACAAACAGTATTTTTGATATTTTTAGAACTAAGAAGGAAATTAAACTACTAGATTACCGTGAAAGATCACCTTAAGTTGTAAACCAAAGCAAGACATGTTGTCCATTTGTAAAATCTATTCATATCTCGTCAACCTCGCGTGTTGACATGGTTGACATAAGTAAGGCAACCACAGTGGTCTAATCGTTACCCTAGAGAAGGCGCCGCGGAAGTGGTCTCTATATCTTAAGCTAATTTAAATCTTATTACGAACGCATTAAAGGTGTTTTGACATTTGATATCTTTGTGCGTGTTAATGCTCTGTGAATTAGGGTTGCCACTTACACTTTGGAGTATAATATCAGTATCGTGCATGTTTATTTAGTTTAGTTTGCAACTCTCTGATTGGATTTTATTATGTTCGCTACAACTGTTACAAGAGTATATTCCAGTAAGAATATTTAAGCTCTATAAGAAATTTTGGGGTGGTAATGGTTTGAAAATATAGTAATTTTGGAACCGCAAGTACATTGAAGGCTACTAATTTTTATTTTATTTTACTCGAACTACCAACAGAATTACATGTAGAAGGTATACAAAATGTTAAATGGCTTAGGCACTAGGTACACACACAACTCAACTAACAGTAACTATTCAAACTACTCATTTATCGTTCAAGTCCTTATACCGTTATTTCTACTGTATAATTTAGGCAAATACACACTTTTGTTGTTCTTCAAGCCTCCATACATCCATTTCAACACACAGGAAGCAAAACAAAAGATTAAAAAACATCAATATCCGTACTCCTTGCTATTAGTATTCATTCTAAATAGGTAGACTTTTTGTTTCCTGTCAAATTGGTACTTTTTGTTTTCCTCCTTCCTTCATTTTGTTTCCTTAAAAGTTCCTTTAAATTTCCTCAAACCAGTGCCAACCCTGGCTAAAGTGACGCACATTGACCGTTGTGACGTCACCGCTCGCGTGCCAAATGTGACTTTGACGACTGGCGGTGAGCGGTAGCCTTTACTCCACTCAGAAGCCAGTTGTGGTTGTTCGACCGTCACGAACGTACGCCAAGTTTTATTTTTTATTTGTAAAAAAAAAAAGAAAATAATAGTGGTGTACGGTTTTCGTGTCCTGAAGTGCACATTACAAATAGAGCTTTGTTATTTTGGAGTTTTGCTCTCTTAAGAGAGTAAAAGGAAACAATAGTAGCAGTTTGCGTGTCATTAAGTGTAACTTGTAGACTGTATAGGTTAAGATTGACGCACATAACATAACTTTTAATCAGGCTTCAAACAAGGGCATCTATCATAGACGAGATTTCTTGTAGTTTGTACAAAAACTGAGGCGTATAAGAAAATAAAAGGTGGGCACTGCCACACAGTTTTATATTCATCAAAATTTATGGAAATCAATGTATGAGACATTAAAATATGGCGAGTTAACATCTCGAGTCAGAAGTGTTGTGAAGTGTGGTGTGATGTTCGTACGGACGTAAACTGCACAGGTGTGTTGTAGACTAGTGTTGTGTGGTGTGGTGTTATGACCATGGGCATCATAATAGGAACGTGCGTGCCCGACTCCGAGCCTGACTCCGCGGCGTACGGGCCGCAGCTCGGCCGACCGCCTAGGAGGATTCTATATGGTAAGCAATAATGTCCTCCCGACCGAATTTCGGTCACTGCGGTCAGTCTCCAGCGGTTAGCCATCTGCGCGGGAGATATTATAGTGCACAAGTGTGCGCGCAAACACAGGTGCACTCTCTGTTCCTTTACTCTCATAGCCCGATGGTACGGAAAATCCGACATGACCGGAGAGAGTTCGGATGCCATACTGCCAACGCTTAAAGCAATATTACTCAAAATGACAGTTTGATGTGTAGATGATGCACGTGAACGGCCGGCACTTTGGTTTTTATATAGCCTCGTGGGAACCCTTTATAATTTTCCGCGATAAAAAGCCTGTATCGGTCGCCGGGGCGCAATCTATCTATGTACCGAATTTCAGCAAAATCGGTTAAACATATGGACCGTAAAAAGTAACAGATTGACACACTTTAGTATCCATAATATTAACTAGTAGGTATATAGATTTATATAAAGTGTGATGTTTAAATGGCTCAAACAATCCATCAACCTGCCGACAAGTGGTCACGAAACAAAGGCTCGGGCGTGTCTATGGGGAATTAATGGCGGAAATAATTTAAACCGCCGACATGCGATTTATTAGCTATTTATTATTACTAGCTGATCCTCGTGACTTTTGCTCTAGAGTCTAGTGGGAGGCTTCGGCCGTGGATGGTGCCCACTGCCCACCGTACTTACTACTAGACATGCCACCAAGCGATTTGGCAATCCAGTACGATGCTGCGATATGCGATACTAGCTGATGCCCGCGACTTCGTCCGCGTGATTTAAATTTTTGTTATTACCGCGTGAACTCCTTAATTTTCCGGGATAAAAAGTAGCCTATGTCACTCTCCAGGTCCTCAACTATACCTATGCCAAAAATCACGTCGATTCGTTGCTCCGTTGCGGCGTGATTGAAGGACAAACCAATAAACCGACAAACCAACAAACAAACACACTTTCGCATTTGTAATATTAGTATATAATCTAATCTAAATATATAGGTAAAAGGAAAAGGTGACTGACTGACTGATCTATCAACGCGCAGCTGATATTTGGTATACAGATAGCTTTTATGACGTAAAGGCATCCGCTAATTGAACCTAACGTGAGCGAAGCCGCGGACAAAAGCTAGTCATTTTACTTGTAGGTAAAGATTATAAAGATTGATCTAAATTGTTACTTATTTATTTATTGTATTTCGGTATACCAACGGCGAGTACACAAAGCTTAAATAAAAAATAGTACATAAGTAGGTATATGTATGAGTTATCATTAGCGATGCAATAAACTGGTACCTACTTACCTTGATACCATGTTATTCCAAGATACGAGACAAAAAGTCATTCAAAAGCTACGTACAGCCCGATCGCATAGAAATCTCCAATGTTGTAAAAAACCTAGTTGAACACTTTGGAGTTGCGACTCTACTTTTAGACTTTTAGATTCTTTCGGCGCTACATAAACTTATGAGGAATAAAATTGTAATTTTATAATAGACCAGCGTTTGCCCGCGAATTAGGTTCTTAAAAATCCTATACAAATGACCATACCCTTTTTCACCCCTTTGGGAGTGGAATTTTCTAAAACTGTGAAACACGATATTGGTTAGTTTATGTATCTATTAGTATTTAAGTTTATTTTTATGCACCACCTCCCACTGTCCACTTGTTCATTTTCTCCGTATCGATAAGGTTGTCTGGTTTTAAATTTTCATATTTGTTATCTGTTTCGTTTATGTTTTTGTGGTGTGCAATAAAGAATATAGAATACAATACAATACACGTATTTCTTCATTTTTAACCAAAAGCCTAAATACCAAATATGAAACTTGGCATAAAAGGCTTTTATATATAGGATACAAATTGAAAAATGACGGACTTTCATACAAACTTTCCCCCGCTATTTAACCACCTTGGGGAAGGAATTTCCTTGGACAAAGAAAAATCTCTTAATACATCTCTAGGGTGCTCAAGGAATATTCTCTCAAAATTTCAGATATTTACGTTCAGCCGATAGAGCTGTAGGTTGTCTATCTGTCAGTCACTGTGGGCAAACTATAAAAGTATAGTTTTTGAAAAACTCAGTTAAATATGAATAGGTCCAGCCTTACCACATAAAAATAAAACCTTAACTACTAATCTTTAAAAATTTGCTGAAGCCGATCGACATTTTGTTAGTTTTTTAGAAAACAGCCCCCCGATCATGTAAGGATGGCCGATCAAAACGTTAAGTTCGTCGTCAAAGTAATATAAACCATAACTGCATAAAATTAGAGCTCAATTTCGTGTGCCCATTCTTATACGTTTAGGTATGTACGATACTCTAACGTATAAGAATGGATAAACGTAATTGAGCTCTAATTCAATGCAGTTATGGTTTATTTTACTTTGACGACGAACTTAACGTTTTGATCGGCCATTCTTACATGATTGGCGGGCAGGTTTAATGACTTTAAATGATAACTATAAAGTGGTTCCGGAATTTTGTAAACTTTACGTCAAAGCTTATATTTATTTACTTCAAAGCTTAAGTATATATAAAGTAACTCGGACGTACGTACGACAATCGAGGATTATAAAAAAATTTGGACCAATCCATAAGCAACAAGTCCAATCGGAATTCACCTTGGTTCCGTAGAAAGCATACAAGGTAAACGTACGGTGGGCATAAGGCAGCTCCATATCTGGCTGATAATTACCCATCAGGTAGTCTGTCCACGTATACGCTCAACGAAGCGGCTACCTACCTACAGCTAGCCAGACCTGCCGATGGATCGTTGACTTTTGAATTACCCTCTGTTGGGTTTGATCTTGAAATTAATGACTTTTTTGTGTTATAATTTTTTGTTATATTTACTAAAGTTTTTAAAATTCCGTCGGAAATCTTTTAATTTTTCGGGGAAAAAAGCATCCTCTGCTGGCTTAGCATGCGCACAACGAGATATCTCGCGACGAGAGACATAGATGTTGTCGTTGACGGCTACTTTTTCGTTTACCCTAACATGCACAAACTCCGGTATATTACGAGAAATAAATGGTCGGTATGTAAGGGTTCGTAGAGAAAAATACCACGGATAAGAAATATTACTTTTATCTCTACTTTTGACGTAACGAGACAAGTCTACTCGTATGTGTAACCATGTTAGCTTCGGTTGACAAATAGAGATAACGCGTAGACATACTTAATATTTTACTCGATGTGCGCATGCTGGCCCTACTGTTGTCCGACAACACCACCACCGAAGTGTGAGAAGTCTGTCAATCCGCACTTGGCAAGCGTGTTGAGAAGAGAAGGGTTTAAGAAGGGTTGAATGAAAAAGGTTAAGGTCAAGTCCACTGTCGTGGTGGACAGTGGGCCCTAACCCTTCTCATTCAGTGGCGTGCACAGGGTTCGAAGCCAGGGTAAGCATTTATTAGGTATGAGGATGAAACAGCCAGTTTCCAACTCCAGGCTAGTGTTGAGAATTTCTTAAAACAAAAACCTAATATCGAACTAGGTACCTTATCTAGGTATTTTTGGCCCGACCTGGGAAATAACCCAGGACCTCTCAACTGCAGTCGAACATGCTTAGCATGCTAACAAATCATACTCAACTACCTACTAGGACTAGGTACCTACCTACTTACTATATTTTATTAGATAATCGCGAGCGTTATGTGATGCAAAAAAGTGCTTACACCAAGAACTCTCTCTCGTCTTACACCCCAAAAAGGTAGTAGGTACTAGGTAGGTACTGAAAATAATAATATTTAAGTAGATTGTTTGTTACGTTACCGATTAATACTTCTGTGCTTCGAAGATAGGATTTCTGAACAATTCCAATAATTTTGTCATCACTAATCACTATAAAAGTTCTCACATGATGTTCTCACAATAATTCACGTGTTTTTTTACAAAGAAATGTCCTTGAACGTGTTACAAATTTATTATAACGGGACGCAATTCGCAATCAAAACAATAACATACACGTAGTAGGTACCTTGTAGCAATATGGCGCGCGAGTGCCGTGTGGTGGCCGGCGGAAGTCTCGCTTAATAACTCTTTTATTAAAGTATTTAATTTAAATACTTTAATTAGGTACGCTATTATTTGCGTGAAAAAATATGTATTATACTATTTACCCTTTTTTTTGGATGTTTAATCGGTGGCCGTATTATGTTTTCTTTTTAATTTGGACTGCTTTTGGTTTGATTATTTAAATTTTGTACTAAAATACTAAAGTAATAATTTAGAATCTTTATAATTTCTTAGGATACAAAACCAGTAGAAAGAATTACGGTACAAAATTTTAATCTATTTAATAATTTTAAAAAGCTTTTTGGCGTCTAGGTAAATACAGTTACTTAATTTTCATTATAAAAAAAGGCTTGAGTTGATTGCGCCGCTTCCGCAGGCTATGCTTTTTAAGACGTACTCACGTGCGGTCTTGACTATGGAGTGATGACCCACACATGTAAACGTGTTGTGTGTTGTATTACTGAATGTGAAACACACACACCTTCAATCATATCCAATTTTAACTCGTGCTTGTTCCGTGGCGCTAGCGTCGCGTCGGTTATTGGTACTCGAGCGTATTCACTATGGATAAAATTCACGACAGCGCCATCTTCGTAATAATTACAGAATTACTACAGCAATAATATAGATATGGGCGGTGATTTACTATAGATGGCGTTTTTATGAATTTTTATTACAGTTGCTGTTTTCTTTTTTATTAAGTAATTTAGTTGAGTGGTTTAATTCAGCTGGGGTAAGCAGTGCCTTTTTGCCTCTATGTACTGCACGCCACTGTTCTCATTTGGTTAGAAGCCATGTGCTAATTAGTGGGCCGGCGATAAGTTAAGCAGATGGTGGCATTTTATTCAATTGATACAATCACTTACTTTAAATCATAAAACTTTGAAATATTTCCTGGAGCAACGTCCCTAGTATTAAAAGGAAACTCGGTTATCCACATAAATAAACTTTAGAAATTCACACAAACACTGAGCAACACGGCCGCGTCGCCATCGTGACCCTCCATCCTAGAGTTAAGACTATTGTTGTCACTCTCGAGAACCATAGCTAAGCAGTAAGGTTTTGTACCTATGTATTTTTAATGTTCGGCCTAACACTAGGTAGTAGGTACCAGAATTATGCAGTAAATAGCTGATGCCCGCGACTTCGTCTGCGTGATCTAAGTTTTTGTGATTCCCTCGGGAACTCCTTAATTTTCCGGGATAAAAAGTAGCCTATGTCACTCTCCAGCTCCTCAACTATAACTACCAAAAATCACGTCGATCCGTTGCTTCGTTGCGGCGTGATTGAAGGACAAACCAACAAACAAACATACTTTCGCATTTATAATATTAGTATGATTACAAGTACCCCACGCTTGACCCGTTTTCCTAGGTGAACGACAGAAGCGACGCGATACGACACCATAGAAAATGGCAGACGTACGCGACAACGTAGACCACGTGAAGGGTCAGCTACTGTTTGATACTGTCGCGTCGCGTTGCCGCGTTTGTCGCTCACCCAGGACAACGGGTGAGGTGCGTGTAGCGGAGAGCAGAGGGCTCGACACGCGAACACCTGTTGAGCACCCGCCGGCAATCGATACAGGCTGTATTGATAAGTGTCTGGGCTAGACTGGCTTTATTGCCTAGCTAGGCTGTGCGCTGTGTACACTGAACAACGGTAGAGAAAATAATTGGTAAATGATATTTTGTCAATGAATTCTTAAAGTAGTTATTTATTATTGGATAGAAGCAGGCGTTACTTTGCGGAAGTCCATGACAATGAAAAAACTAGAAGTTTAATTCGCTATAATCCGCCACAGAAGGTCAATCTATGTGGTACAGTGCGTATCACAGAACACCGTGGTGCGTATCTTGAACTTGCAGCCCGCGATATTCTCCACACCACATAAATCTTACAAAATACCCTCAACGACACAATCGTACATTGTAGAGTCAACATCTCCTGAAGATGCTCCGGTATCGGTGTGAAACCTACGTTGAAGTTATTTTGGAAGATTTACGAATATGTGGAATATATGTCGCGGCCTGCAAGTTCACGATACGCACTGTAGGTAGGTACCACATAGATTTACCTTCTGTGGTGGATTATAGCGAATTAAACTTCTAGTTTTTTTATAATTATTTATTATTTATTTATTGCGTATTTTTAAGTAATTGGGCATTTATTTTATTTATACCTATTGTAAGCATATCTTATTTTGTATTGTTTAATTTTTATTATCCCACGATGATTTCTCTATATATCAGAGTACCTACTCGTCACTTTCTAAATTTAATTTTCCCACATTTAAGGGCCGAATAAGAAATCTCCAGCAGAGATAAGCTGTCCTTTGTGCACGTAAATTTTATTGTAAATGTTTTAATTACATGAATAAATAAATAATGCCGTCTTCCAAACGTTCCAACTGTAAATATATGGTTATAATATACTTTACTTTTAAAAGCTCTGCAGATTTACCCGACTCAATTGAAAGATGATCATACTAATATTATAAATGCGAAAGTGTGTCTGTTTGTTGGTTTGTCCTTCAATCACGCCGCGACAGAGCAACGTATTGTCGTGATTTTTTGCATGGGTATGGTTGAGAACCTGGACAGCTGTTACATAGGCTTTTTATCCTGGAAAATTAAGGAGTTCTCGTGGGAATTAAAAAAAACTTAATCTACCCGGACGGTTTCGCGGGCATCAGCTAGTTATAAATCGTCCACCTGTTTAGATGATTTTAGAGGAAAACACTTAGATTAAGTAACAATTATTATTGAATAATAAAGTTAAAGTACGTGACGACATTTATATAATTAATCATAGTTACTTCATATCATAACATTTTACGTTAATAATATAATTATTGCTTCATCAAAACCTTGTAGCATACAATTATTTTGAATTTTCTCACACCTACTTTTCACACGTCCATAAAACATAGTCATAATCAAGATCTTTTACAGTTATTACTATACTACTTATTTTACTACGTTATTCTTATTCTAATGGCTCCAGCCTTCCAGCACAAATTGGCCAAATGCGTTTGGCGAGTGTCGGCCAATTTGTAAACGCTGCTTGCGAATTGCACCAAGTTTCTTTGATGTTTGTGTGAAACCTCAATGAAGCCAAGACCTTATTATACTCGTTACATACGTTCAATGGTCCGAGTGCATCGGAATGTGGGCCAATATGTACTAGGCATAACAGACCTCCAACTGGAAGTTTAAGAAGTCCAGTAGGAAGAAAGATCTACTGATGATGTACACTTAAGATCTGGACAATTGTAGCTGTTTAAGCAACTTCTTCGGCACACCGAGATAAAAATACAATTCTGAAGTAGCGGACGGTTTCCCTGTCAGCATCTTCCGAGCTACCTCTGTTGTTGATTGTTGTGTACTCGACTGTACTGGTGTCACAGTGTAGAAAGATGAGCCCATTTGCATAGGGCACATGTTACATACTGGTATAGCCATTGGCATCATTGGTATGGGGCATGCTAGGCTTTGGCACGGGGGTCTAGTGGGTGTGACACAAGGTTTTGGGGGGCAGGGTCTGCGTGTAGTGGTCGTTGTAGTTGTAGTAGTAGTTGTTGTTGTTGTTGTTGGAATTGTTTGTGTCAGAAATACGGGCGGTTCGTTGCAGGGCTCGTCGATTGGTGTTGTCGGGCATTCCTCTGGAAAGATTATACATTTTTTTTAAGTTAATGAAAATGAGAAATAGGTGCGATGACAATCCAATCAAATCAGCAACTCTTTATCAAACTTAAAAACGCGCTTCTAGTATGGAATGGATTCTAGTTTTCAAAAAAACCTTACACTGCTATCCTTACCTTGCGAATCCTGCTGCGCGTAATTCGTCAAATACTCTTCGGTGTTGTCAACTCTCAGCAAGCTAGGGGCGCCCTCCAGCCACTCCCGCCTCCTCTGCTTGCACTCGTCACACATGGCACAGTACACCTCCAGCATCTCGTGATGCTCCACCTTCTCCCTGCAGTGCCGGCAGGCTGTGCGGCAGTTGACGACGCCAGAACAGAGTGGAAGGACGGACAGCCAAGCAATGAAAAGTATTGGCAGCATTCTGAAAATATTACACAGTTTGATAATAATTTCTGGAAATTTTCTTTAGGATTTTATGAATGCAGTGGAATAAGTTCTTTTTAAATTCCCGCGGAAAGTCTTTGATATTTTTTCGGTATAAAAACTATCCTATGTCACTCTCCAGATCCTCAACTATGCCCATGCAAAAAATCACCTCGATCCGTTGCTTTGTAGCGACGTGTTTGAAGGACAAAACAAACAAACACACTTTCGCATTTATAATATTAGTATGATTTCTTTATATTTTTCTTGTATATTAGTCTAATCTCTAATTAAGAAAAGATCAACATTAACTTAGTAAAGAGAAATTCATCCCAAATTAAAATATCCAATGATGTCTGCGTCCGCGTAGAGTGGAGGTTTTTTAGAATTCCCTTGGATGTTAGAAATATGTGTGATGATTATGTGGATCATCCTATGTGGAATTGTGATCCTATTTCCGGATCCTTCGGAATACAACGGATGCAGACCAACAGACAAACATCTAAATATATAAAAGGAAAGCGTGACTGACTGACTGATTGATCTATCAACGCATACAGTTCAAACCACTGGACAGATCGGGGTGAAATTTGGCATACAGATAGCTTTAATGACGTAGGCATCCGCTTAGAAAGGATTTTTGTAAATTCAACCCCTAAAGGGGTAAAACAGCGATTTGAAATTTGTATGAAAATCTAACTTAACGTAGGTAAGCGAAGCTGCGGGCAAAAGCTAGTTTATGATATTAGTACGGATCATTTTAATTCTAGAAACAGTTAGAAATGTTTAAGTAATTATTAACTTTCTCTTTGTAGGTCAAGTTATAAAAATCTACTTCAACCATAATTTTTTTATAATCTCGTAAGTCGTTAGGTTACGACAGTTTTCTGATCTTTATTTGGTTCTATAAACTCGTTATTAATCCGTATTTTCCATTTCGTAATTACATTCCACCGCGTTGCAGATCATTACGGTTACCTACTTCTTTATCAATCAAATGGTTGTGATAGACTACATTCTCATTTGATAAGTGACAGTGTTAGATTGAAAATGGATCAATTTTGCGCGAACGGTCTATACAGGCTAGGGACCAATATAGTTTGTATCCGGTATCGCTATTAAAATATCTTCTTCTCTTCTCCGACTAACTAAGGCAGTCAGCTTCGCCTAGTCCTTTATGTTCTCGAGGTAAAACAGTTCGGTGGCACTCGCGATTTCTGGTAAAAAGTAGGCAGTTTTTATCAGCGCGGATAAATCGCTGAAGATGAATTCTAAGTGCGGAAAGCTCGCAGTAGGAATTCCGCAAGTGAATATTTTCATATCACTTATACCAAATTGTAATTACCGAGCGCGGATTTGTGTTAAACCTTTTTTTATTCCCAGCCTAAATAAAATTAATTTCTTTTTCAAGAAAATTTCTATTTGTCGATTATAATATACATACAATACATACCTAGATGTTGTCGATCATGATAGAAATGATAATTCGCTTATATCTATTCTAACCAATAGTGAGAGTGTAAACCAATTAAAGCTGATTGCGATTGTCACACTGTAGATTTCAACTTTTGATGCTAGACCTATTGCTTCAGGGCCTCCAAGTCGCATGTTGGTACGGCATTATCAATATCTTGTTGCGTAAACCTCCTACTATAACAAAACATATTCAGATCGATATTTACCTCACGTTGCTTTGTAATTTTGTTTTGACAAATTATTTTTAGTTTTGTTTGTATCCATCCCCACTGTTTCACATGAATTGTGTTTGATGTGAGTAATTTATTCAACAGTGTGTTTCAAATGTTTTTATTTCGGTTGCCAGTTTATTCGCAGTTCGACGTTTGACTACTAATGTACATATTTTATGTAATCGGTCCCAATAGTCCTCCCTGACTGAAATGAATTAAAGATAACAAGTTAAATATTATAAGTGCTTTTAATGAATATAATAATTGCAGCCTCAATTAAATCTATTTCGAGCCAATTTAGGGCAGTCATTAGGGGTATCCAAGTTCGGTGAGCGTTGAAATGTATAGTAGGTACCTAATACTAAAATACCCACTTTTGAATCTTAATGACTCCTTTACGTGTCAGTCAGTCAAGATACTCTCTTATATACTTACTAACTATGCTATTCATGGACCTATAAAAGAATCTAAGTCCATGACATTGATATAGGAGAAGGTAGATGACAGTTCTCAAGTATATATAAGTTTCACACGCAACTTCGCAAGCCACAACTTTGGCTTGACGACGTACTCGTGAGAACAAGTATAACACGATCGGAAGGCACCCTCCTCAAAGATAATTTACTTTGCATGTACCTACTTAATCTTTTATCTTAAGTCGACTCTCAATAAGTCATAGTTACTAATATTATAAATGCGAAAGTGTGTTTGTTTGTTGGTATGTTGGTTTGTTCTTCAATCACGCTGCAACAGAGCAACGGATGCATGGGCGATGGTGAGGACCTGGAGAGTGGAGAGTGACGTACTACTACTTTTTATACGGCTACTTTTTATCCCGAAAAATTAAGGAGTTCTCGTGGGAATCAAAAAAACATCTCCACGCGGATGAAGTCGCGGGCACTAGTACTACATTACACTTACATTTTATACTAAGTACTTTATTACTTTATACTTCTTATAGCCTGCCATCTCACGTGGCATCGTCACGATGCATTCTGAGATGAAAGTGGGCTAACTTGAAGTGGTTAAACTACGATTAGTTAGAGGCATCATTATCAACTCAAACCATCGCTGGTCCGCTACTGAGCACGGACCTCCTCTCAGATTGAGAAGAGATTAGGCCATAGTCGACCACGCTGGCCAAGCGCAGATTGGCAGACTTAACTCACTTTTTATGGACCCCCGAATGTGAAGAATGTTCTTCTTCTCTGTCTTTTTATGTTTGTATTATCTGGTTAATAATTTATTAATAACCATCTAGTTCGTGTAAGTGGCATTGCCGTTCTCATTAGATGTGATTAGATGTAAATAAATTAAAAATAAATAAATAGGAGGCCGGAGATCTAACTTATTAGTTCCCATATTGGCATAGAAGCCTATTGACTAACTTCCCATATTGGCATAGAAGCCTATATTGACTAACTTCTTCAAATAGGAAGTTCCCATATTTTAAAGTAGCTGTAGGAATAATAATGGCGACTTAGCTGATTAATACAAGTTGGCGAAGTTAAATAGACCGCTCCAAGTTATTTAATTTAGCGCGAGGCTCCCAACTTTGAGCGGAAAATTATAAACTCAAAGCTGAAAGAAAAGTTAGGGAATGAGTTGAGAAGTATATACCGTGAGAACTGAGATTAGTGGTAAGATATTATTACGCGCATCGTTAGTAAATAATTTTTAATCATTCAAAACTATCTGATGCCCACGACTTCGTCCGCGTGGATTAACATTATTTTTATTCTTATTATAAGATAAAAGTAGCATATGTCCTTCCCCGGGATATTACCTATCTCTGTATCCTTTCATCAAAATCGGTTGAACTGATGGACCGTGAGACAGACAGATCGACAGACACACTTTCACATTATAATATTAGCAAGGATACATGAAAAACAGTGTAACAAAATATATAACAGTGTGTAATATAGTAAGTAAAAGTGTAACTGGAGAGTAGGTAGTGAAAATTGGAAATTATCTTACCTTGTTTTACTCGTATCATAGTCCATGCGTGATACGATATAGGTTTCGAAGTTTTATTTTTCAATCACTATTTCTAGTTTCTATTATATATTATTTTATTCATAATATTCTTATCCATGTAAGTAAACAAACCATCTTCCAAGAATATTTTTCACTGATTATCCTACCAAATACCAATAGTTCTACCAATAGTTCAATAGTAAGTACTTCCGTTGTATTATATTCCACTATATACCTACTATATTCCAGTATAAATGTTCATCATCCACTTATCCACTTAACTCTATAGATATTAGATTCAGTATGACGTGTACAGTATACCTGCTTCAATCACTGTTTACAAATTATTATTAAAGTGAAATATTTGAATGCAGCATGTTCGCGAGAAAATTCAGTTTCATTTTAGAGCACGAGTGTTGAACGCTTAAACCGAAATTCACGCACTGTTTTACGGAGTGCAATAAAATGTAATACGACTTTACTGCAAATATATATACAACCTATTCGATTAAATTCAAGAAAAGTGTTTTTTTTTTATTTATTGCAAGATAGGCTTGCTCTTGACGACAATCATGCTTATGAAAATCAATGGTGAGGTCTTGGAGCGCGCTTGCCTAGAAAATGCCTATTCACTCTTGCCTTGAAGATACTCAAGTCATACTTGGCAGGTATAAATATGCGTGAAATACCAACTTCTGTCTGCTCTGACATTATATTGACCTTTCCTGTTTCCTGCCAATTCGGCGTCTACAGGCATCTAGGCAAGCGCGCACCAACCTAGACCTCATCATTGCTTTATCGCCAAAATAAAAACAAAACTTATTTTATATTATTTAGAACTGGAAACCCAAATACCAATTTTCTCGATAACTTGATAAATTACTAAAATTAGTAAACCAAAAACCGCTTTGAAACACAACTAACTCACTCCCCACCGCTCCATGTAGCGGCGGAACACGTCTTGAAACTTTCGCAAGATATATAACTTTGTCGACATTTTACTTCGCTGTCTTCGCAACGCTGATAAACTCGCAACTAGGTACTAAAGTAGACTGCTGAAGTGGGTACTGTAGCTGATTTACCGGTTATATTAAACCAGGACTAGATACTTCAACTCATGTTGGCGCGCGGCCCTATGCCTGTTCACTGTGTCTGGTGGGAGGCTTCGGCCGTGGCTACTTACCGCCCTACCGACAAAGACTTACCGCCAAGCGATTTAGCGTTCCGGTACGATGCCGTGTAGAAACTGACTAGGGGTATGGGTTTAATAAAACTGCCGTACCCCTATCAGGTTAGCCCGCTACCATCTTAGACGGCATCATCACTTACCATCAGGTGAGATCGCAATCAAGGGCTAACTTGTAGTGGAATAAAAAAAACTAACTCACTTGAACCTCTTAAAACTCAATACTCAATTTGTTTATTTCTTGAAGCACACACAATGACCCAAGTCATGTTTACGTCATGTTTTGACTCTACCACCGGTTACTTGGCTGGCGATGGACGGAGTTGAATAAGAGTATAGGATAATTAAATTCCCTCAACAACAATTTGAAAAGATCTATCAGAACGTTTGCGTAGGTAGTAGGTACATCACAACAATTGGGAATCGTCATGAGTAAAGCTATGCCAAGTTGTGCCTTTTGTGTGCGAAAATGGAATTCGTCCCGACTCCTGCCTCCCTCCCCGGACCGCTGCTCTGACCCCGCGGCTTATGAATATACAGTTTAAAGGCCAGGTCAGACAGAAAGCGCGACGGCAGAATTTTCCAAGTTGCTTGAATGGCGAAAAGCGCAGTGTTGAACGACCCCCCACTAGGTGAACGGACGATCTCAAGCGAGTAGCTAGGAGCCGCTGGAAGCAAGCGGCACAAGACCGTGTTCTGTAGAGATCCATGCAGGAGACCTCGAGAGGTCCAGTAGTGGACGTCTATTGGTTGAGACTTATACACTGTAGTCTGTGGTTGAGACGACGACGATGATTTCCCAAATTGTCCCTGCCGGGAATCGATCTGTGTCACTCCCACTTACAGACTACAACGCTCACCACTATGCCAAGGAGGTTGTCGATGCTGAACTTAATTACAATTTTTTATGTGCTACATATCCTTATTTCTCTTATTTTATTTTATGGCTTTTATTAGTGCCACACAATTTACTTCGCTAATGCAATGTTACGTGGAAATGCTATCCATATCTTTGGAAACTGTTTTACTTTTATTTTTTAAATATTTTGTTTGTTATTGTCATGTGCAGTGTGAACGCATCATTTTACAGTCTAATGTGGGTAGAAGTTAGAACTTAGAACCTAGGACGTTTCACCACAAGTCCACAACTACTAGAAGAAAACGTTGACCGCGATACCGTCTCGCGTTGCGTTTGATCTAGGTTTATATTCATACTTGACAAACATTTGCCCATTATTCGGATGACAAATATTTGGGTGTACAATGATATTAATAATATGATCTTTGTAATTTATTAGGTCTGCGATTTCGAATTCGTTTGCAAAGCTTCCATTTCATTGTAAGAACTTTTTCGTCTATGCCCTACTTCGTACTGACAAGTTACATGTACTTTTTATTATATTAAAGACATAATATTATAAAAATACTATACTCTATCCACGGAGACAAGTTAATAGGGAAGACATGGACTCGTTTGTGATTGGTCAGCGATAACCGTTAATGCAGTGTACAGACTACGTGTATATTTTAGTCTGATCGTGGTACCCGTACTGTGCAGACGCGCTCATATTTTATCCTTACCTATCGTTATTGTTAATTATATCAAAATTTATCATATATTCAAAATATTAATGCCCAAAAGTGGCAAAATTGTATCAAACAAGTACAAGAAATAGTAGAGCCAAAAATGAACGCAATAGATAGGAATGTGGAAATAATGACTGATAACTTCATAATAAATGTAGAAAACGATAGCAGTGATACGTCGTCGGATAGTGATTAATATATTTTGAATTATAATAACTACGTAAATTGTAAAAAAAAAACAAGTGTAGTCGTGGGAAGAAAGCTAGTTTAATTTAATAGTAGCGCAGTGTGTACGTACATTCAGAATGGTTTACGCCCACTGACTTTTTTTGTCTTTGTCATTTGTATGGGATTACGTGACAGAGAGAGCGCTATATTAACTAGTCTCCGTGGATAGAGTATAATTGTCTTGACTCCTGACCGATCTATCAACGCACAGTCCGCTTAGGGTTAGCAACTTGAGACCTCGCTGATGTCCCTTGAATAGCTGGTTGTTTTTTTTCCTCTAACCATAAAGCACCATCTGACATGGCAGCCTTATATTATACTACAATCTAGCCTATGGGCTAATAAGTAATATTACGTTAACTTAAACTCTTCTACTTATGAGTAATTTCTACATCTAATTTACAGTCCAATAACTTTAATTAGTTAATTCTGATATACCTACTTAGTGTTCGCACTATGTTGATGTGACCTAGATAAGTAACACAAGCACTATGCACTTATACACTTTCTACACTGATTCAACGGTTTCGTTCTTTTTGGTTATATAGCTGGTTGTAATAGTATTAAGTTGTGTGTGTTTGTCCGTTGCAGGGATCAAGTGTCCAGTTTGCAGTAAGTTCGTGCTGCCCGATGACATCGAGTGCCATCTTGTCATGTGCCTCACGAGGCCGAGGCTTTCCTACAATGGTAAGTACGAGTCATAATATTATCTACCTTACTATAAGCCCACCAACTTATCTGGCCCAGTGGCCAAAATTGGAACTAATTTTTATACCTGCAGCGGCTGCAGCAGGGCTAGCATGGGCCGGAGATAAAAAAATTATCCCCCGATTTTATCCATTGACAAGAGATAAAATTAACTTATCCACTTCTCAGAGCACGGCAACAGGGGAGAGGAGAAGTTTATCCCCGTTTGACATTTCACGGGGACTCGGGGGACTATTTATCCACCGTTATTTAGCGTTTTCATTTATTTATTTAGGAATAAAAAAATTATCCTTTCCTCGGGGAGAAAATTGTCTCTGCCCATGCTAGGGGGGCAGGTACGCCGTGGGTTGAGTCCACATCCTGGCAGGAGGTCCCAAACTACACTGTAATTCGTCGTTGAAAGGCGCGTGATATCGCCGGCACGCTGCATGAGCGAATTGTAAATTGTGAACGCACTTGAAAAGCGTTTTCAACGACTTCCAAAACGGACGTTCTTAATACGGGCTTGTTTTTATTTTCCGTATAAGGAGGAAAAGTCCTTACGGAGTTCTGCCTGCTGGCAGGCCGTGTCCGACTTGCACGGACTAAAATAACCTTCTCTTGTCTGCGAGATCAGCACGGAACCGAATTACATTACTTCGTGCTTACCCTCTAGTTGTTCTCTCTTCTCTCATCTTAACATTATGGCCCTTAACATCTGGTTGTGTTTCTTCGCTAATCTCATTGTGTAACGTTTTCAGAGGACGTGCTGAGCGACGCGAAGGGCGAGTGCGTGATCTGCCTGGAGGAGCTGAGCGCGGGCGACACCATCGCGCGCCTGCCCTGCCTCTGCATCTACCACAAGGGGTAACTTCATAACTGTCTCACCTTTTGTACTAGTGCCTAGACCCTTTTTAGGGTTCCGGTTCAGAGGAAAAAGGGAGCCCGCAATATCCGCAAAATGACTTGTAGTCGTAAAATGACATATATTCGTAACATGTCAGAATCGCACCCGCATTTTTCATACGGTGTTATAATTTGCGAAACTATGTCAGCTAAGGACAGACTCGCTAACTATAAATGCCTGCCTCTATCTTCTTCTTTTCAGTCAGTCACTTACTGACTGACTCATCAACACCCGGCCCAAACCCTTGGACCTAGAAAGCTGATATTTTGCATACCTAGAGGTAGATCTCTCTCTCTCTCTCTTTGCGTCGTATTCCTCATTTGCTGAGGGTCGTGACCCCTTTCCATTTATCAAATAATGGTAGGAGTTTTCTTGGGATAATAATGCGGTGGTTTCCCACGTCCTTCCGCATACGACTCGACTAAGAGTATAAAACTCTTAGGTTTTTGTAACGATTACCTATTATCAGATGTTAGTGATAATAACCGGAGCCGACGGCTTAACGTGCTCTCCGAGGCACGGAGGATACGAAAAGGCCAAATTTGAACCTCCAAATGAGGTCACCCATCCAGTTACCGACTTGGGTCAACGTTGCTTAACAATCGCAATCGACTGATATGCGTTGTCACAACTACACCACTCGTCCCTCCTCGTCGGCCGTCGTTCCTAGAGGTAGATATATAATATTAAATTGACAAGGAATAGTTTTTCAAAACCCCCTCGAAAATTCTAGCAAGTGCAACATTAAAAACGTCCATTAAAATGCAAAGAGGGGATTGTATCAAGAATCTAGACAATACAATCCCTTCTTTGTAGAGTCTGATCTAGCTAGACAATAAAATCCCACTGCTTTGTAGAGACGCTAGATCAGTCTATACGTTACTTTAATGCGCCTCAGACTATCGCCAGCGAAGAAAAGACGCGACAATGCGGCCACGACTCGAGTGGCAGCGTTTAAAGGATCCTCGTAGACGCCGAGCCGTTCTCTCGCAGCTCGAGGGAAGTATCAACTATCAACAAACAATGGCGTGTAACCGCGCGAATACAATGCAACGGTTTAAAATACACCATGCAATCTTCACAGCTACAGTTTTACCTAAACACAATGGTAATGGAGACCGCATGAATAAAATGTTTCAAACTATAACTCAAACTGTAGGCACCGAGACGGTTGTATGCATTTTTCTTCTTGAACTACATTCTTTTTTCTTTGACTAACTAGCTGGAATGAGAAAATGTGGCTAATTCTGTATAATACAATCTATAAACTAAACAAAAATGACAGCTTTATATCTTGTTCAGTCCCTTTCCACAGGGAGTACCTATTATGAAAGGGTTAGCAATATTTTTAATGCTGTCATTTTAGTTTAGTTTAGAGATTGTGTACAGAATCAGCCCCAATAAGCTACTCTTACTACATCACTAGATTTAGCCGAAAGAAACTTGCCTTTAAAGTGGCCACACACGGGCAGATTAAAGCACTCATGACTAACCCCTTCAAGCTGCGACTGCATTAGTTATGAACTATAATCGTCATGAACCGCTTTGTTGGTCCGCGGTTAGCATGTTCGACTGTAGATGACGAGGTACCCATTTAGGTATCCACCAGTGTATAGTGTATCTTTTTATCAATACTTACAACATTAAAAAAAAAATAGTTTTTTATTTGCAATTAGACGAGTAGATTCTTATTAGCGCAAATGGCTCAGTTTTACCAATAGAGTCCATCACCGTCAGCCAATTCCACTGTGCTTCCACAAAAAAATATTAACTTGACCTTTTTTCAATTCCAGATGTATAGACCAATGGTTTGAAGTGAACAGATCATGCCCGGAGCACCCCGGCGATTAGTGGCCTCCCCCCTCTCCCGCGCCAGGCCGCGCCTCGGACGAGCGGGCCTCGCGAGACACGGCCTGGCCTGACGCGAGACACGGCCTGGCCTGACGCGAGGCCTCAGGCCTGCGGTGCGGCCCGAAGCGCCAGGAAATGGATTTTTGTGACGTTGCCACGTCGCCCGAACAAGTGCCATCGTCGCGAGTGATAATTTTATACAATGAACAGACTACGCCTCCAGGGCTTGTAAATATAAACTTATGCTAGTGAGATGTTTTACCATTTAATGATTAAAAATTAAAATGAAAACAAAAATAATAAAAACAAAAATACAAAGACAATTATACCTATTATAGTTTTAAATAAAAACGCTAATGGGAATTTCTCGGTGGAGTATTATTACATTATTATTACTTATATATTGTATTCGAATTATTATGATTGAAAATTTTACATCGTTAACCTTTTTTTTTGTTTTGTTCGGACGCTGTTGGCGCGAGATCACACTGGAGACTGACGGAGCGCCTTCTCATTGTAACGCGATCGTAACTAATATTGCTGACTCCATTATTAAGGCAATACTCCTGGATGCGTGTTAGCAGAAAAATCCGGACGCGCGCCTAAGGCACTATGCTCATTACATTTTGTACTATATCCGGTAGACACGCCACAGGCTGGTAGAATGTTGCCGGATGGGCGTACGCTTCTAATGTTCATGAGTTTTTCGATAATGTGCGTCCGGGAACGACCTCAATTTACATAGAGACGGACCCTGTCAAACAAAGAATATCGAACTATAATTATATATAATTTAGTATATATTAGACCGTATAGGTAATAAGTATTATTACCTACGTCTAGATAGGTATGCCTATTGTCCGTTCCATCTATGCTGAAACGAATCTTGGTTGCTTTTTTATCGTAATGGGCTGGACTATTCTAGGGCTGGAACCCTATAAAAAACTTTAAGAGAGGTGAGGAGCATGCACCACAAGTCGGACGACCAAATTTTTTTCTATGAAAGGGCCCATCTAGTACCTACATAAATATCGATGGTGGTCGGGCTTATTGTTTTATGCGTCAAAGCGATCACAGAATGCGTACATAGTGACGATAGTGCCATAAACTTAGAATATTTACTATCGTACCACTGTCTGTATCAGCATTTACTCTTAATATTATAAATGTGAAAGTAATTCTGTTTGTTATCGGAATCTCGAAAATTGGGAAGAATATCCTGTTAAGTAATAATGAGCTCCTACAGGTTTTCGAAAAAAGTCGCGGGCATCAGCTACCATAATACCTATCTATGTATTATAATAATCTATGTATTTCAATAGATTTGTTGACTGCAGGTTTCGGTCATTAAGTCAGAAATAATATATCTAAGATCAAATAACAATACGTATGACCTAAAAAATTGCCACACAACATGCTATCGAAACTTACGTGAATCAAGTTATCGTGCGATCTCGTGCTATAGGCTAAAGTGATGAGGGATGCTGTAAAGTTTATCTCAATATGCTTTCAATAAGTGATCTCTAGTGTGATCTCGCGGTTGCAGTTATTGAGTTTGGTATATTATGTATGATAACGTGTATAGTATCGTATTGTATATTATGTATATTGTATAGCGCCGTCGTTGTGTTGCAGTAAGTCTAATGTCACATATCGGTTCCGTAGCTTATGTATAATAAAATATGATTTGATCTTTTTCATCTTGATAAATAAAGTTGATTTGTTTCTAAATTTTCTACGATTGTTTTATTTAAGTAGGTAATATTTTTATACCTGATGCTAGAAACAACCTTCTAATAAATACAGATTACAGATGCCTCTTAAGTTCATTCAAATTCGAAAACAATATGTGATTCACAATGGCCTTGAGCCAAGCGAATATTCATCTGAAGTAATGACTTCATGAGGTTCTGACGGACAAAATATGTATATTCGCCCAAGTACTGTCACAATACTCGAGACATTCCATTTCTTTATTTACAGTACGCTTAGTTTAAGCTTTAATTCGATTTATCGTATAAGAATTGGATGACATTGGCGTCAAAGTAAAATGAACCTTAAAAGCATTGATATAGCCAGCGCTCCAAATTAAAATCGGTTGTACTGAATTTGCGACTTTAAATCAAGACATTTGGGTCCATTTTATTTTGACATATAATCAATCAATCGAGTTTGCAATATAAAAACTTAAAACTAAGCGGACTGGGTCCATAGTCCATACTGCCAGCGCTCCAAGTAGTTGTAAGCAATATTACAGAAAATGACAGTTTGATGTCATGTTACCTTGACGTTCCTAAAATAAGGATTATACACGGATTATAATAATTATAAAACACGAAAATGAACAGTAATGAAACAATCTTTAAGCGTTGGAAGTATGGTCTCTGAACAGGCTTGCGCTCGACGACAACCGTGCTTATTATAAAAATTAAAAAGCAATGATGAAGTCTAGGTTGGAGCGTGTTTGCAGATTGCCTATTCACTTTTGTCTTGAAGGCACTAAATTAATCGTGGTAGGTAACACGGAACACCGTAATGGTGTTTTAAACCTTAGCTGCAAGTTCCAAAAGTGTTCGAAAGTAGTTTCAAATGATCAAAAACGTATATTACCTATCAACGATTATTAACGATTAAATCAAACGGGCACATACCGCGATCATCGACATTAAATCGTCACAATATTTATCCCTTGTCCCTAGGTGAGCGATAAGTGCGGCGACGCGACGCGGCCGTATCAAACAGTAGCTGACCCTTCACGTGGCTTACGTTGACGCGCAGATACGTCTGTCATTTTCTATGGCGTCGTATCGCATCGCTTGTCGCTCACGTATGACAACGGGTTATATTCGTGGTAACCTCCACCACTACAGCCCATTAAAGTCCCACTGCCCCCCTAGCATGGGCCGAGACAATTTTCTCCCCGAGGAAAGGATAAATTTTTTATTCCTAAATAAATAAATAAAAACGCTAAATAACGGTGGATAAATAGTCCCCCGAGTCCCCGTGAAATGTCAAACGGTGATAAACTTCTCCTCTCCCCTGTTGCCGTGCTCTGAGAAGGGGTTAAGTTAATTTTATCTCTTGTCAGTGGATAAAATCGGGGGATAAAATTTTTATCTCCGGCCCATGCTAGCCCTGCTGCTGGGCACAGGCCTCCACTCTCATAGGAAAGAGGGAATTAGAGCTTAGACCCACCACGCTGCTCCAATGCGGGTTGGCGGGCTTAAACGACTATTATCATGTTAGTGACAATAACCGGGACCGACGGCTTAACGTGTTCTCCGAGGCGCGGGGGTGAAACACCGCCAACTTCCTCACTCCGGGCTAGCACTGAGAATTATTTCTAGTCAGAAAAACCCAATACTCAATTATAGCCCGACCCGGGACTGGAACCCGGGACCTCGTCGGCCGCAGTCGAACATGCCAACCACTAGACCAACGAGGCAGTTGGTAACTTACCCGTTAATTATTTTATTATACTATACAGAGAATTTCAGTTTGATATAAATCCGTCAGATTTCGAAGTGTTCAAAATAAAAGACATGCAAGTGTAGGTATATAAATCATTTATTATAGTGTTTCGCCTAACGTACAGCCCCCCTAGCATGGGCCGAGACAATTTTCTCCCCGAGGAAAGGATAAAAAATTTATTCTTAAATAAATAAAATAAAATCGCTAAATAACGGTGGATAAATAGTCCCCCGAGTCCCCGTGAAATGTCAAACGGGGATAATCTTCTCTCCGCTGTTGCCGTGCTCTGAGAAGTGGATAAGTTAATTTTATCTCTTGTCAGTGGATAAAATCGGAGGATAAATTTTTATCTCCGGCCCATGCTAGCCCTGCTGCAGTAGGTATATTCGAGCGGCGCGTGCGCATCCTATCGCATGAAGGAGCGGTGTCGCGGGCCGCGCTGCATCCGCGCGCCGCCCCACCCCATGCCCGCTGCAACAGACACAAACGGTTATATCGGGTGATTATGTTATCTTATATTATCGGGTGGCATTCCGAACCGGTATTAGATTCACTCGACGATTCAAAACCACTTGTAAAAGTTTATTTGAATAAAAAACATTTGTTAAACAAAAAATGATTTATTTGACCAGTTGTCAAATACCCAATTGACCCACTGGTGGGATAAAGCATGTAAAATTCAGAAGAGACTCATCAACGCCCAGCCCTTGTACCTTTTGACTTTTTTTTAAAATGTAGGAATTCAGAAATAAAAATGGATTTTTCAAAATTTCCAATATATTTTTTGTATTATCTAACATAATATATTGGTCTTATGTTTTTTGCTTATTAATTAGCCACTTCTAAATTATTCTTATTCTAGTGTTAGTAGGTCTAGTTTATTATAGGTACCAAAGATTTCCCACGGGGTTTCTTGGGAAACTATGGATATGGATATAATGATAGGTCATAGGACTAATGTTACCTGTGACGTAGTGCGCCGGCGCGAAGTGGCCGAAATGCTGAGCGCCCTCCCACGCGCCGCGCCCGCGCCTGGCGACACGACAAAACGTTAGCTGACACTCGTTTACAGTATTTTTTATTCCACTACGATTTGGGGGACTATCAAAGTTGCTAATATAAGACTAATTTTGTCCCAGGGGCTATCTCAAAAATTACTTTTCATCAAAAGCTGAAATTATATCTTACGTATAATTTTAGGACTCAGGTATATCCTGTAGTTAAATGCTAAATACAGTCCCACAAACTTATCTGACCCGGTGACAGCGTCCCTAGTAAGTCAAATAAAAACCAAAATTAAACAGACATAAAAATTAGTTCCAATTTTCGCCACCGAGACAGATAAGTTTGTGGGACTATATTAAAATAACACGCAAGGTATCAGAATAAAAATAATAAAATGTAAAAGACGTAAACATGTACAATGTGAAAAAAAGTACAGTCCGTGCGCGAGGTCCGAGGCTGTGGTAGCGGGCGGATGCGCCCCGCGCCCGACCGTCGTCGCTTCACACCCCGCAGACTCTCATACTGGTGCCGAACTTGACGCGAGGGTACGTGCTGTTTTTAATTTTGCGATGTCAGTGTTATATTGTACTACTAGCTGATGCCCGCGACTTCGTCCGCGTGGATCGAGGTTTTTCGTTTCCCACGGGAACTCCTTAATTTTCCGGGATAAAAAGTAGCCTATGTGTTATTCCAGACTATAATCTATCTCTGTGCCAAATTTCATCCAGATCCGTTCAGCCGTTGGGGTGTGATTGAGTAACAAACATCCATCCATACATCCATCCAAACTTTCGCATTTATAATATTTATTTGATATATTGTACTATAAATAGTAATAAACCTAAAAGTTTCTTTGTGTGTGCAAATAGCTGTTTAATTTTTAATTCTTTAAAGTACTGATTAATTAGATTTTACGTTCATTTTGCACAGTTCATTATAATTAAACTTTATGATACAATTTGTTTTTTCTTTCTTATCGCACATATTATTCTCATAAAATTATTCTTTTTCTTTGTATCCTGGGATTGTTTTCCGCACTTAGACACAGGTGTCCGCTGTACGTGATACAATTATTATTTCATAATTAATTCAATGCACAAGCACAGATATTAAAGATCGATAACGTAATATCGACTAAATCACAACTCTATCTCATTACGTCAACATTCCTTAAGATTCCTCCCTTACCATAGAAGAAGGAACCTCTAGAATCAGGGTCAGCCTGTAACCGAAAGGGATAGGTAATACTATGAAACACCTCCCAAACGTCATACAAACGTCATAATTTGTCTGGCACAATAGTATGCATTAAGCACAAAACCCGTGACACGCAGAAAGGGAGAGAAAAGCACATATTTTTTTCTCATTCTATCTTGTGTAACATCCCAACACTGCATCTCTTTCATGTGGGAGTGAAAAGGAGATATGGCGGCGTCTATATATCTTACTCAGTCTACGTCCCTTACACACTTACTTAGGACTACACAGTATGCCTTTGCATGCTGTGTAGTCCTAGTTCGTTGTTTTAATGTCTTGTTTATTTTCGTGTTCTTGTATCCAATAAAGATTTAATAAATAAATAAAATAATTCCTCGGACCTCGCGCGCGGACTGTAGTTCTTGTTAACGCCAATATTTGCGTTTCGCTACTCCAACAATTCCGCCAAGTTGGTGATATAATAAAATTTGACTATTCGTAAACAATAATGTGCACCATGCTTAAAAGGGAATATGATCTGTGTTGTCTCTGGTTCATCCCTAGTGTATAAAAAGGAATTTCAAATAAACTAACTGTTACTCCGCTGCAAGCTTTGGTTTTGATTCGACCTTCTCCACTTACCTGCTAAATTTCGAGGACCTGCTAATCGGGCCCTCACGTGTCTGCTCAAATAACAGACAGTTCTATTTTTATTGGTTATTGGATGCGAGGTTCATATTTGGGGCGAACCACTAACCACTAGTACACAAGAAGTACTCACAGATGTCGGTAGTGCGCGTGCGGCGCTGCGAAGCGGCCACGCTCTGCGCCCGCGCCGCGGCGCACGCCCCTGCGACACGACACAACACACACGTTATATACACACGCCATAACTAGGCAGACTAGAAATCAAAATTACTCCGTGCATAAGGAAATGCGACAAATGTTTGATGTTGGGTTTGAAAAAACTCGTAGCTTTAGTTTTAAGGTACCGTAACAGATTATCACCATCATATTTTTATGTTCAATAAGTGTAGTGTGTACCTACTTACCTAAATTGAATAAATATTTATGACTTATGACATATATATTGTATACCTGTTGACTGGCAGCGAGTACGGCTGGTGCAGCGCGGTGAAGTCGTCCACGTGCAGCGAGGGCGGGCGGGACGTGTTGGGCGGCCGCGAGCGGAACGCGTCCGCGCCGCCCTCCGCGCGCACGCGGCTCAGCGCCACTGCGGACAAAACAGAGCCTTACTGACAATGCTCGGCTCGCTCTTACTGACGGCTTGGCTAATACAGTTTGACCATCAAACCAGTTTTTTTTATTAGGGTTCCGTAGCCAAATTTGGCAAAAACGGAACCCTTATAGATTCGTCATGTCTGTCTGTCTGTCTGTCTGTCCGTCCGTATGTCACAGCCACTTTTTTCCGAAACTATAAGAACTATACTGTTGAAACTTGGTAAGTAGATGTATTCTGTGAACCGCATTAAGATTTTCTTACAAAAATAGAAAAAAAACAATAAATTTTGGGGGTTCCCCATACTTAGAACTGAAACTCAAAAATTTTTTTTTTCATCTAACCCATACGTGTGGATAGGTCTTCAAAATTGATTTTGAGGTTTGTAATATCATTTTTTTCTAAACTGAATAGTTTGCGCGAGAGACACTTCCAAAGTGGTAAAATGTGTGTCCCCCCCTGTAACTTCTAAAATAAGAGAATGATAAAACTAAAAAAAATATATGATGTACATTACCATGCAAACTTCCACCGAAAATTGGTTTGAACGAGATCTAGTAAGTAGTTTTTTTTTAATAATTTAAAACTTACTACAGGTTTGTACGGAACCCTCGGTGCGCGAGTCCGACTCGCACTTGGCCAGTTTTTTAATATATTGGCTAGCGCTTGGCTGTAATCAGACCTG
Organism: Erebia ligea; assembly: GCA_917051295.2. Classification (NCBI taxonomy): domain Eukaryota; kingdom Metazoa; phylum Arthropoda; class Insecta; order Lepidoptera; family Nymphalidae; genus Erebia; species Erebia ligea. The sequence goes on along the minus strand of OU785234.1, from coordinate 674,815 downwards.
CTTGCAAGTGGCGATGCAGCCTAATGTGGATCCCGCTTGCCTAGTGTTGGGTCAAGGCCCTTGTTTGAATTATAGATTGATGGAAAAATATAATTTATTGATTGCTAATAATTATAAATATTTTAATAATAAGTATGATTTAATAGTAATGATTTGCGCACTGATTGATTGATATTTTGAATGTGTAATGAAAACTAGGTTAATTATTTAATTAATTAATTTATTTATTTGTTTAAATCAGGCAACTAGGCCCATAGAAATATAAACATAATTTATCATACAAAATAAAAAATTCTTAAAATAAACTAAATACATAAATATGAAAATATAATTATAAAACTGTAGGGATTCTGGATCTGGCTTCCCTGAAGCGACGGTAAACTATGCCCTCAGGCCAAAAGTCTGAACTGAGGAATACGTCTTTGCACGAAGCCGGAACAGTAAGGACATACGAGCTGAAGTAGGTTGTCCTACTGGACTTCAGTTTGTCCAGGGTCAGCTGCACTTCTGTCATCTGCGATCCTCGTGAACCTTATGCAGCTGCTCCATGGCGAGTTTTATACGTGTCCAGAATGTACCGTATAATATCAGCCTTGGACGTCTCGGAATTTATGCGGGAAACATAAATCATAATGCTGATAATTAATAATATAATTATTATTATATTGATAATTAATGCTGATGGAGCAAAATGTACGGTTGGACCGTACACCCAGAAGATGCCTATTCACTCTTGATTTGAAGGTACCTATATTAAAAGAGGTATTTTTCTAAATATACCTACATGTGTAAGTTAAAAGTTAAAAAAAAAATGTATGTGATTGTGAACACTTTCAGTTAAATAAAGGCTTATTTATTTATATATTAAAAGAGGAGGGCAAAACCGAAGCCGGAAGAGCATTCTATATCCTTGCAGTTCGAATTAGCAAATCAATTAGTATGTAGGAGAACATATCAGTCGATTGGGTATATGCCTGAGGTGGCTGTTCGCGATGTCCATCACGTGGTCACTCACCGGCGGGCCTCTTGTCGTCGCAGGGCGTCGCCTCGGGGCGCGCGTCGAGGCAGCCCGCGAGGCGCCGCACGCCCGCCGCCAGGAACTCCGCGCCGCCCGACAGGTGGCTGTTCGCGATGTCCATCACGTCGCACGACACCTGCGCCACAAACATCACGATACAATCACTCATCTTGGTTGATAAAAAAAAAATTGGTAGTCATAGGGACTGCCGATGGAAGTGAAAACGAGTATTTAAAAAAATTAAAATATAAACCTTAGAACTAAGGGATTATTAAAGTTTAATTACGAATGTAGTATATTTATATTTAAGACCTTTTGTCTTCGTAACAACGCGAGCATGTCGGTGTTCGCGAGCTTCTCGGTGTTCGCGAGCATGTCAGAGAGAATCCACAAGTTTACCCCTACCAAAAAGTGCTCAACGCGGCTAAAGAAGTTATCACTTCAAAAATTCGCGCGATTGAAGTTAGACAAACACTCTCTTGCTCTATTCCGTTTCATATTGGATAGAAGCGGGCGTTACTTTGCGCAAGTCCATGATAATGAAGGAACTAGAAGTTTAATTCGCTATAATCCGCCACAACAGGTAAATCTATGTGGTACAGTGTGCATCTTGCGATATTTACCACACCACACAAATCTTGCAAATTATTCTCAACGCTCGTTTCACTCCGACACCGGAGCATTTTCAGAAGAATATCGCAAGATACCCTACTGGTAAAGATTTAGAGTTCCACTACGATGCTAAGGTGTATGGTAAATGGTAATGTATACGGTGGCGCCATCTGTTATCATTTATCCGTTATTTTAAACTCTATATCTATCAATTCCACTTACCAAATCACTGTCGTGAACATCGTCTTCTCCGCCGGGCGCCGGCAGACGGGCACGTTCAGCCATCATTCGCATATCTCCGATATAATAATGTACTAATTATAATATCTGTCGAGCTGCAATAGCCCCGCGATGTAATGTACAGGCGCCATCTGTTATCACCAACTTTAAATCCACTTACCAAATCACTGTCGTGAACATCGTCTTCCCCGCTGGCAGAGGGCACGTTCAGCCAGTATCCAGTAGTCAAACGCTCATCATTCGCATCTCCGATACAATATATCTGTCGAGCTGCAAACTGGGCCACTAGGGGCTCCGGCGAAGGCAGCATAAGGTCCAGAGCCTCAGTAGGGGGTGCTTCATCAGAGGATTTCAGTTTTTGAAGATGGGTCATCAAGAAGTTAGCGTTGAATAGGACTTCTTCGTCGGAGTTCCTCTCCTGAAAAATGTGACAAGAATTTGAGCTAGAAGACCCGTAATTTTCAATAAGTTTGAGGCCAGACGAGCTTTTATTTGAGTTGTGAGTCGCGTAATTTCTGCTCTATTCCGTTTCATATAAAAGTCCAAAACCGCCACACGTGAGTTTGAGCCGTCGTGTGGCAATTTCAGACTCCTATATGAATCAGAATGCAGCAGAAATTACACGACGAACAACTCAAAAAATACGCTCGTTTGGCCTCAGCCAAAAAGGCCAATTCTGTTGTACACCTTCTCTAAACTAAAATAACAGCTGTATTTATAATGCTATCCCTTTAATAATACTCCCTGCGGAAAGGGGCACCACTACATTTCTAGACATCTGTCTTTAAGAACCTTAATTTTTTTTATTATTGTCCTTAGTAAAATGATTCATAACAATATAAATATAAACTATTGTGGAGTTATTAATGAACTATTCCAATCTGATTCTGAATCCATCACCAAGTCCTAAAGAACCTTCTTCTTAAACTTCTTTAAATAAAAACCGGCCAAGTGCGAGTCGGACTCGCGCACCGAGGGTTCCGTACAAACCTGTATTCAGTTTTAAATTATTAAAAAAAAACTACTGACTAGATCTCGTTCAAAACAATTTTCGGTGGAAGTTTGCATGGGGGGGACACCACTTTGGAAGTGTCTCTCGCGCAAACTATTCAGTTTAGAAAAAAAATGATATAAGAAACCTCAATATCATTTTTGAAGACCTATCCATAGATACCCCACACGTATGGGTTTGATGAAAAAAATATTTTTGAGTTTCAGTTCTAAGTATGGGGACCCCCAAAATTTATTGTTTTTTTTTCTATTTTTGTGTGAAAATCTTAATGCGGTTCACAGAATACATCTACTTACCAAGTTTCAACAGTATAGTTCTTATAGTTTCGGAAAAAAGTGGCTGTGACATACGGACGGACACACAGACAGACAGACAGACAGACAGACAGACAGACAGACAGACAGACAGACAGACAGACAGACAGACATGACGAATCTATAAGGGTTGCGTTTTTGCCAAATTTGGCTACGGAACCCTAAAAAGATCCTCTTAGAAATCGTTCAATCCGTTCGGAACCTACCAAATAAGAAAGTGCATCATCGATAGAGTTCAGTGTTAAAATTAATGTACAACCTACCTTCAAAATTTTTTCCAACGACATGACAGGATGACCTTCATCCGAAGACGTGTATCCGACCATGTCAGCCATTTCACTCAAGGTCAGAACACTCTTCCTGCCCAAGGCACCCTCGCCAAAGTCCACTTTCAATATCCTTATCAGATCAATATACAAGTTTAAGCACTCCGCTCTTTCCTCCCCCGAACCTTCCAGAGCCCATTTGAAATACTTGCCAAGACTCTCCCGTTTTCTCGTCACGTACCTTCGAAATTGTTGAAAGCCGTATTCGTGTTCCGTCAGCACGAAATATGCTCTTAAAACTGACACGGCCACAGCGCAAGATTTAGTTAAAGATTCAAGACAAGCCGCGGTCGCATCCAGGAAGGATACCAATGCTTCTTTATTAGGAAGAGAATTCCCTAGTACAACTTCCGTAGCAGAACTGAATGGTGTTAATGTAACTTCAGCGTCACAGAATGCAGCTAAAGCGTGAGCGGCATATTCTTGGGCAGTTACATGATCGCTTGATGCGTTCGACGTATTGAAGATATTGCATAAAACAGTTTGCACTTCGTTCGATTTGGGCCCTCCTGCACTCATAGTGTGTAAAACTGCACATTTGACCGGAGCATGGGATACTAAGCATGCTAGAAAACCCAATACTCTTGCTAAACTTGTATTGGCAGATTCCCCATCCTTTAATTCCCTCATAACGGCCCCGAGGGCCGCTCTAGCTACAGTTGCAGCGGTGTTGGGCGCGAGATCAGCTATTTGGACGCATACTCGACGCAGCATGTGTACAACTGGTCTATACGTCGACATGCATATAATCTGTATCATATCCGTCAAATCACTGGACAAGGCGTGCAAATGTGCCGACCACATTCGCCTCTCGTTTGCCGCGTCAGCCAATTCCCTGTCAGAGGGCGCTGTTTTAGTTTGCATTGGTAGAGGCAAGGGTAATAATTCTGAGAATATCAATAGCCCAGGGACGAATGTGTATGGGGCAGTCATTATGTAGGAAATAACTTCGGAGCATAAAGAAGTCCATGGACCACGTCGAATGGAATCACCATCTTTTGCGTCGTCCGCTATAGGTTGAGCGTAAGACAGTAAAGCTCTAACGGCAGCCTCGGCAGCTTTTGCAGCAGTTCTATATCCGATAGAACCGACTGGAAACGTTTTTGCTATGCCATAAGTCTTTAATATTATCGGGGCGGCGGTCAAGTCCCTGAATCGTGGCCCTCGACAGCGAACCACTCTTGCTAACATGTCATCCAGTAAATTCAAGCAAGGCAGCAACATTTGAGCCAATTGCAAACCTCTCACTGAAGCAAAGAAAGATGTATGCATGCTCGGTTGATCGAAATGTGTCGCCAAACGATCTAGTATTCCAGATATGTGAGCTACACCATCTAACGAAAACAATTGCAGCACATTGTACTTGTATTTCAATTCCACATAATCTTCAATTGGAGATTCGCATACAATCGAAACGTTTTTCTCGTAATCAGATATGCAGAAATGACGCAATATTCTCAGACAAGTCATAAGCTCGCCAGGCAAATCCGCGGAATGTTCTAGAGTGGCTTTTAGAATCTCGACACATTCTGCCAAATCCTCACCTGATAAAACATTTGGTTTCTCAGTAGGTTTCAAATATGGTATCACTTCTTGTAAAACACTCGAAACGCTTGGCTCAAATCTATCGTGATCTTTGGAAACGGTTATCAATCTTTGACCATATTTCTTCAAAAATGGGACATTAGCTGCATATCTAACCGCAGAAACGATTAGCTCTATAGCGTATCCTTTAGCTGGCGATTTTTGTTTCGATGGCGAGTCACTTTTACTTTTAATTTTTAGATCGTTTTCAAATACTTTCATAAGACACTCAGGGTTATCTCCCATGACAATAACATTAGGGACTGCTGTTTTACCAACACTGCCAAAGCTTAAACAGTATAGAGACTGCAATCTATCAATGAGCTCATTTTCCTCCGTTTTGCCTGCTTGCAGATCACTGATAGACTTCAAATAGTATAAAGCTTTTAGTCTATACGCCATTTCGAGACCCGTAATTTGTAAATCACTGTAATTACTTATTGTACTGTCATGAGGATACGGAGTCTCTTCAGAATTTTGCTGTCCGTAAGGATGTTCCAAAACCTTGAATATCAGTTCACACTTCTCCATATTTTTATATAGAAAATTTAACCCATTTTGTGAATTAATCAACTCAAATATCAAGTCATGTATTGGGCTTGTAACAACTAAATTGTTACATGTGGTTGGACAAGTCAACAAGTACAAACATACTTCCAAAATGCGATGAATTTCAAAGAATTGCAAGAGTATTTCGTTTGAGCATTCTTTATTAATTTCAAATTGTGCTGATGCAGGTAAAAACTTTTTCGGTTGGGAAATGTGAAAGCATTGGGATCTATACATGTAAAGTATCTCTTCGAAAGATTCCACGATAAAGTTTACTTCCTTTTCAGACAATTCCGTATCTTCCGGATGACTATTCTCTGCTGCGTTATTATTAAATTTGAAAACTAAATCGTGTAACTTCCCTAATACTTCGTAAATATTCAATTTTTTGAGAAGTGCGCTCAGCGAAAACTTAATTCTTCCTAAAGGATTTGCTTGCATCATTGCAATCAAAGCTTGGTAACCATTCATAGATCTTCTGGCATTTTCAGCTTCCTTTTTATCAAACTTTGGGTAAATAGCATCTTGCATGAAATGATCAATTGCTTCCTTAGAAGATAAACATACATTCAGAGCTTTTAATATCATCAAACGAATGCTTAATGCCATGTATTCTTTCGAATATATCTCAATCAGTTGCATTGTCATGTTAATGCCATTGTTTAACAACATCTTCATTACTTGTCCACAATGTCTATGTGACATCAAAGCTTCCGCAAGACGGATACCACATTTCATGTGCCTTATTTTGTATGTGGGTTGCTGTTGAGCTAACGCGAATTCGTAATTTAACCCGATTCTGCAGAAAGTCACTAGAAGGTTATAAACATCGGTAAATTCATCAGAGGACTCCATTCTGGTATAATTACGAAATATTCTGAGTATTATATCAGTGTTTTTACACAAACTTGTAAACGATACATATAGTTGTTCACATTGCGACACCCAATCTTCCCTCGAAGAATTATCAATTTCCAAAAAGGTATTGGAAAAAAATTTTTGCTCCCTCTTTTTCGCTGAAACAGTTATTTCGTATATTTTCGACAAATCTATACTAGCGTCGCACAGCTCATCGAAGGTAGCACTCATTACATCTTTAACCATTTCACTTTTAACATCAGCAAGGTTAGTTATTTTGTTAACGTGTTCATATTTCTTCCATTCATCTTTGAATGGATTGTAGTATTTGATTATGTCATCGACTCCACAGTATTCGTTTACGTCATAATCGGCTTCCATGTATGAATTGCCATCGAGATCATCACAGATATCTTCGTCAGATAAAATAGGTTCAAAAGGCTCAGCATCCATTGATCGCTCATCTTCTGGGATTCGACTTGGTGATTCAATCGCTTTTGGCACAGCCGTGTCTACAATTGGTACAGTGACTAACGTAGAATGTTGAGGGTCTACGTAAGCAGTATCGACTTCTTGAGATGGGCTTCTAATACAGCTTTTGTGTCTGTAGCTCTGGTGGTAGAAGTCTATGCGCGGTATTTGTTTGCCGCTTCTATCGAATTCGGGACCTTCTTCTGATCTGACAGAATTAATAGGACTAGATTCTCCTTCCTTCGGAGACATCGGTCGTCTTTCGCTAGGGGGTGTTCTAGGCCGTTTTCTGGGATCATCACGGCTAGGAGATCTACTCCCGTAACTGGAATCTCTCATGCGGTTGTAAGGAGAGTGTCTCTTTCTGTCAAATGTAGTTTGCTTTTCGTAAGAAGGCGCGCGACGTTCATAGGACGAGCTGCGTTTATCAAAAGGCGATAATCTTTTTTCATATGGAGCACATTTGTCGTAAGGTATTTTCCGTTCGTAAGATGGCGGTCTTTTATCGTATGGAGAACGTGGTTCATAGGAGCCACCACGCGATCTGTCGTATGAAGCACCACGGTTACGACGGTAATCGTCCTTTTTGTATGACCCTCTATCCCATTCTCGGTCAACGCTTCTGGATCTCGAACGACTTAAAGGTCTATATTCGCCTTTTACAACAAATTCTCGTTCGCGACTTCTTGACCTTGAATGTAGTCTTTCCAACTCCCTACTTCTATCTCGAAGTCTAGAAGTTTCGCGAGATCTTCCTCTTTCAAGAGAACGCCTACGGCTTCTTCCTTCACGCCTCTCTCTGTCTCTGTCTAATTCTAACGGTCTGGGGCTATGCCTCAATCTATCCCCTTCTCTCTCAATGCTGATATCTCTTCTGTCTTTCTCCCACTCATTATCTTCCATATGATGGTAGGTCCTTGGATCTTTAGGAGGTTCATTATCATAATACTCATTTCTGTACACTTGATTGTCATAATTTTCTGGGTAGTTGCTTCCATATGCTTCCGGATTACTAGCGGTGACATTGACATTTCCAGTGTATGCTGGAATTGGGTTGGAAGGTTCCGGATTCCAGTCTGACGACTGTGGAACATTTGCAGGTAGAGCGCTAGCTTCACGAGTGACTGGTCTCTGAATGTTTGGAGGAGGGTTGGCGGCTACAACAGGAGATTCAGGCAGCACTTGCGTCAAGTTGCCATACACTGCAAGTGTGATTGTTGTGTACCAGCCTGAAACGAAGATCATATAAAGCAAATTTATAATAAAGTTTTTAATGAATCTACTATTAGTTAGTGGTAAATTCAAAAGACTTGGTTTATTTGAATTCCCCTATATTAAGTAAATTGAAATAGAACTACTTAAAAAGATCAATTCAATATACAGATTAATTTTTAAATAATTATAACCTTAATAACTATAAAAATAAATAACAATTATAGTCTAGTGTCTACTAATTACAGAGCTGAAAAGTGTCAGAGTGAATAACAAAACCTTATTTTTTTGTATTTTCGCCTAACCCTCAAGAGCTTAGTATTCTTAAACTAAACTGGTACCTAGCACCTGACAAACAATTCAGCACCTTATCATCATGAAATTTGGCAAGAAGCAAGGTCTCACAGCATCAGTATAGGAAAACATCAGAAAATGCGAAAAATTAGGGTTCCGTACTCATAGTGTGACGAATAATTGTATAATATGTAATCCAGTTATTTCACAGCTGATTATGCATTGTTATGAGATCTTTGTTGTTATTTACTAAAACAATTTATATTGTGTGGTGATATGGAACCCTTGGCAAGTCTGACTCGCACTTAAATGGTTTTTTTTCTTTGTAGTATACTTTTTGGTATAAAATAAAAGTTCATTAATTCAATTAGAGAGAGTCCAATGTGCCGGTTTTTTGCTTGCTCTTTACATAAAACTTACCTCTCAGAACAAGTCCATCAGTGGGTATTCTCGGCTGCTCCACATCTGATGGGCACTCCATATGGATCTGGCCATTCTGACAGTAGTCAATGCTGCCCAGAGCTTCAAATGTACAAGCGCCCGGCTTGCTCAGGTCATTCACGAAGAAGTCTATGTGGAACTTGGTAGGGTTGGTAGCTCCTAGCCTCACTCCTCCAGGGAAGTCACCTTCCACACGAGCTCCGAGGGGGATGATGCGTATCTCTCGCACGTAGACTGATTTTGGAAATTGGACCAAATCTAGGTTAAGTTCCTGAAATTATAAATGGTACATGTATGTACTTACATGTTTAAAAATAAAAAGTTAGGTAATTATTATTTACCAGCTGATGCTCTCAACTTCGTCGGCAGATTGAGGTTTTTTGGTTCCTGCAGGAATTGTTGTTAATTTTCCGGGATAAAAAGTAGCCTATGTGCTATTCCAGACTATAATCTATCTCTGTGCCAAATTTCATCCAGATCCGTTCATCCGTTGGAGCGTGATTGAGTAACAAACATACATCCATACATCCATCCATCCAAACTTTCGCATTTATAATTTGATATTATAATCATAGAATATTTGATATTATAAATTATTTGATATTATAAATCATAGAATATTATAAACACTTATTTTATTCACTTTAATGTTTCATTGTTACCATAGATTCCAAATTAAAAGCAATTATCTACAAGCGGTCTCCAGGACCGCTCGTAGGTGGTTAAGGGATGGAACAGAAGGTAGGTGGTTAAGGGTTAATGTATTGTTCATCAAACTCGGTGAAGTAAGTTTACATATTGCAAGAAAACCTGCATATCTTGGAGCTTATTTCAAGTTAAGTGTTCAAGGTTGGTACAAAATATTAGGAATCACTGCCCACTAGAATGTTTACAAGAATGATAAGCTTACAAGATCACTTTGGACATAGAGCGATGCTAGAGATGGCCATAATCTATCTACAGAATCTAGTAACACTAAAGATTTACTTTTTGGATTGTTATAAACGGTAAAAAGCTTTAAATAATCGAACTACCTCGCTGGTATCGTGCGAGAAAGTATCGAAGAATAACAGATCCGGCGAATCGGCGCTCATCTTGGCTTCTTACGATCCACTGTTTTTCAACACATCGTAGATGTTCGAGACAGAGTTATAAACGAACGGAGACGTATTTAAACATGCGGAATGTACAATTCAATACAATATCACAAGTTTATTTTTATTGAAAAACAAAACCAATTCACAAAACTATTTGTGTACCACAGACAATTAATAATCAAATTAGAGTTTAGAGTTTAGACTTTGAAGGTGACAGTTGATCGTTGACAAATGACATTGACTTTTTTCTAAAAACTGGATCTCTGAGGGATTTACGGTTCTGGGTACTTGCTTTCGATACAGAGTTACATTATTATATTTAATTAAGGTGACTTACCTACATTTCATAATATTAATAAGGAGATAGTTCTGCAAATAAACTACTCAAAACCAAAAGCAAAGTGTCTGGGGTCTGAAATCTGCTGAATCATAATAAGCTGGTGGTTAAAATCTACTTACATGTTAAAGTATAATATAACATGTAGATTAACTAGGCACTTATCCGTCTTAACCGGCATTATCTTCAAAACAGCTAAACCAATTATTTTGACGAGACTTTTGCAGACAGGTGCAAGAAGAGTACCTACCTAATTAACTAGGCTCATAGACTTACTTACTTACCAATAAATCAATGACTAGGCTACTTTAAGCAAAAGCTGCAGAGAGTACCTACTTTAACACGGACGAAGCTAGTATCTAGGTATAAAAGTCATTCATCATCATTATCACAATCAACCTATCCCCGTCCCGCTGCAGAGCAATATAATTTACAAATCACACTTCTCAGTATAAGAAGGGTTTAAGCCCATCACGTTGGCCAAGTGCGAATTGGGAGACTTCACATGCCTTTGAAAACCGAACTTTTAGGCATGTAAGTAGGTTTTCTCATACCTACCACTCATAGGTCTAAGATGTTTTCCTTTATTACCATTGTTAAAAAAGCATCACTTATTATTTTTAATAGAATAAAAGTACCTAGATGTTCGAGGTGCATTCCCGTGGATCGAACTGCACTAATGTTATTCACAGCAAAACAAATAATTACAATGAGGTGAACGGAGGCAAATCGTGATGACACGGCCGACAGATGCGGAAATCCTGTTCGCGAGGCAACTTGCAGCTTCATCTGTATTATAATGTGCAGGAAAATGCTGCAGCGGCATTTCCTTATGAGACAGATGTCTATCGATGTTATTTTGCAAATTAAATAACATCTACCTATGTATTTTAAAAAACTAAATGTTATTCTTGGTAGATTATTTCCTGTTGATGTGACGGATTTGTAGCTTTTTTGATTTGAAATGAAATGAAATGATTTATTTGAAATGATTTATTTATTTCATGTAGGGCAACTTGTGCCACTTATGATAAGTCGTAAGAATCTACCACCGGTTCGGAAAGCTGCATGATAGAAGGTGCAAACCCATCAAATAATGTTGTGGCACATGCTGAGGAGGTGGCCTAGTAGAGTAGGTACCCATAGGTTCTATTTAATTTTATTTGTCAAAATTTAGTTAGATGGTACCTATATAGTCAATAAAGATTTATTTATTTATTTAAATAGAAAATGTTATTGAGTAGGTGTTGAGTTGGTACATTACTTTTTCCGTGCGAGACAAAGCGCCTGGCTGGTTTTTCCCTGCAACATCTTTTTGCCTTATAAAATACTGGCCGCGAATCCGTCCGCCTGGATTTAGGTTTTTGGAAATCCCATGGTCGACCTTTTTGATTTTCCGTGATAAAAACTAAAAAGCATATTGTTCCTCACAAGAATCAGCATGTAATCTCTCTTGTATAATAAGTAAATAATAATGTAGATACTCAACAATATCCAAACAGAAACGCTAGGCCGTCAAAACGTAGCAGACCGTAAACTAAGAATTGCTTGAATATTATTAGTAAAGTTATTACTAGCAGACAAACAGACAAACAGGCAGATGTGAGATATTACTTTCGCATTTTTTTTAATAATTATCATACTAATATTATTAGTAGCGAACCGGAGAGTGATATAGGCTTTTTTTCCCTGGAAAATTAAGGAGTTCCCGTGGGAATTGAAAACTTATTCCACGCAGACGAAGGCGCAGGAATCAGTTAGTATTTTATTATAACTATTAACTAGCCTATGTCACTCTCCAGGTCCTCAACTTTAACCATGCAAAAAATCACGTCGATCCGTTGCTCCGTTGCGTCGTGATTGAAGGACAAACCAACAAACCAATAAACCAACAAACAAACACACTTTCGCATTTATAGTATTAGTATGATAGTAAGTATGATATGATGACTGACCGGAAAACTTTAATTCGGAGTTATAAGAATAAGAAGCCTGTTACCTAATCCCTTCTAAGTTCTATACACGGACGAAACCCGCAAACTCGGGGTTAAGTGGCGTGGTGGGTCATATTACAACACCCCGATATACCCCAATCTAAGAAGCCTTTAATCGAGCTCTTAATATTATTCCGGCCTTAATAGACAAGTAGTATATAGTCGGCCAAATATTATCAAAACTAGCTGATGCCCGCGATTTCGTCCGCGTGGAATAAGTTTTTTTTGAATTCTCACGGGAACTCCTCAATTTTCCAGGATAAAAAATAGCCTATGTCACACTCCAGGTCCTCAACTATACCCATGCAAAAAAATTACGTCGATCCGTTGCTCCGTTGCAGCGTGATTGAAAAACAAACCAACAAACCGACAAACAAACACACTTTCGCATTTATAATATTAATATTAGTCAGTAAAGAACTACAGTTTACATAAAGTTAGTTTATGTGTTTTGCGGTGACTTCGTTTAATGTCCTTCCGACCGAATTTCGGCCACGGCGACCGATACAGTATACACAGGTGCACTCTCTGTTCCTTTACTCTCATAGCCCGATGGGACGAAAAATCCGAAACGACCGGAGAGAGATCAGGCGCAGGACCGACGGCTTTACATGCTCTCCGAGGCACGGAGGTGGAACGCCGCCAACTTCCTAACTTCGGGCTAGTAATAATAATTTCACGAGAAAAACCCAATACTTGCTATGGCCCGACCCGGGACTCGAACCCTCGGGACCTCGTCGGCTGCAGTGGAATATGCTAGCCACTAGACCAACGTGAAAGTACCTTACTACGTCGGTCTACGTCTTTAGTCTTTACAGTGTTCTCAACTGCGCAGCGCGGCGCGGCGCGGCGCGGCGCGGCGCTACAAAATCAAGAGTCAAGATAAAAAAAAAGACAAAACGGCCTATTCTGTGGTTAAACCAAGAACGTCAGGTCGATTAACGTTTTTAAAATTCGCCTAGGTTACATCATACATGGTTATTGGTTACCCTTTATATTTTCTTTGAACAAAATGTAGCTTAGACAACTTCGTCTGTAAAAGTTGCCTCAAAATCGGTTAAGCTATTTCGAAATTTAGAGTGCATACCTATTTTCAATTATGGATGTTTCATGTCTTTAACAAAGACATTTTTATTGTAATAATACTGAGCTTTATCCGATAGATAGACCTTTCGGAGAAGATAGAGCTATTAAACCACCCGTGCGAACTTACTGCGAAGCCAGGACGAATGAGCCAGCTGTTATCGAGAAAAATAATTTAATTTATGGGCACTAAATTAACATAAATATTTTCTTATTTTAATGACATCATGCGAGAGGAAAATACCTTTTACTAACCTAAGTAAACGATGATCAGGAAGTGAATAAGATAGGATTTTAATCTTTATTTGTATCTCAGTAAGAGTTATAATTGCAATTAAAACGATCTGCGTTTGCGCCATATTTTTTCCTTAACCATTTCGTGCATGGTAGTGTCAGGCAATAGAAATAGCACAGTTTGACAATCTTACAGTTGAGTATAATATAAGTTTAGTGGGTGCGGATTTGGAGCGGATTCTGGGTATTTCTGATTTTGAAACCGTATTTTAGAAAGAAATTAGTAATAACTTTTGATACTACTTTACGGTCCTAATAGAAATAAGTACTTATTTTATTTATCACGGTTCTGTGATGTAAGCATAAGTAATATTATTGAGTCTGCATTAATGTTATAATTTCGGTAAGCATTTCTTTTTGTTTACAGTGCGATGACTATTGGTACTTAGCAGGCCTTGAGCAGGCCAACGTTCAATAATTCTTTGTCGAACTGTATGTTAATTAAGCTACGGTAAGTCAGTGGTTTTGTGGGGTTTGCTACCTAGGTATGTAACTTGTGATATGAAATGAAATGATAAATTATCGTAATAAAATTCGACGTAGGTAAGTACTACGTAGTGCAAAAGGTAGGTATTTTGCAGGAAAATCAAAGGCTAAGTAAAAATAATAAATAATCTATTTATTGTTATGGTTTCAGGCGTCGAACATAAGCTATTTACTATTTAGGTACATACTTTTTATCCCGGAAATGCCCGAAAAGTGAAAGAGCTAGAACGGAAATTTTAAGAGCTTCTAGTAAATCTACGCGGACGATCTATAGTATACTAGTAGTAGAAAATATATAATTAAACAATAAAGATGTCACGCGATATACCTACGCTACCATAGATCTAATAAAGACAAAAAATAATTTAATGGAAAAATTAGGCCAGTCGTGTGCTTGTTAAAAAACGTCAAGTGCGTATCGGAATCGGCATGCGGGTTCCGGAATCCGGAGACATGCTCCTGGTAAAGAAAAAACTGTGGTGGTTTGCTTCTTATTGCTTTCTCAAACTGCATATTCTTACCCAAAACTGTTTTTTAAACCGCCGTTAGTATTTTGGATTATCTACCTGGGTACCTATTCAACGAGGTATATATATACAGGTGGCGCAAATAGTGACGTCCAAAGAAAAAATTTAGATTCCTCGTAGAAAATACCCCATGTATGTTCAGCGATTTTTGGTAGTTTTCGAGTTATAATTTTTTAAAGTTATTTTATGAGATTTCTGAGGGAGTACGAGTGTTGAATTTTTTTTCTTTTTATTTAGTTTTTTGTTAGTTTTGTTTTTTTTTTAAATAATTACGATCATAACATTAACCCAAGTCGGAAAATTTTTGGTCGAATGTGAAAAGTTTACGTTCGACAGAAGTAGAGACGAATTTTCAACTCAAGATTTAAAATACATAAACCTGTCTACGTCACTTCCGACTAATTTCGAAAACTTTTGGGGTTCGTAAGCTTAATACTTTACAATGCTGCCGACAAAAACAGGTAAAATGTATAAAAAGCTATACTTTATGGACAGAAGGATAATAAGATATTTTATGCAAAGTAGCAAACTTCATAGCAAGCATGATCACAAAAAAAATGTTCGGAAAAAACCATTAAAAAAAAGAAAAAAAATTTAACACTCACTCCCTTAGAAATCTCTTATGAAAACATACATTGGGTATTTTCTGATAGGTCTAGGTACGAGGAATCTAATTTTTTTCTTTGGACGTCACTATTTGGGCCAACCTGTATAATATCTACTATATTCTATATCTGTCACTCATGGGTCATGGCCGTAAGTCACAGATGAAATAGGTAATAATACCTGTAATTGTTACCTTCAAAGAGGTAAACCCATGTTTTGCTTTTCGTTTTTCGTCTAGGTCTAGGGTTTTAGGTCTACTATAATAGTAGAGTCATAATAGGTACCTATGTGGCACAAGTTTTCCTACGTGAATTAAGTAAATCATTTCATCTATGTTTTCTCTAAAAATAATATAAGCTTCTGTTATTTGTATTTTACAAGAGATTTATATTTTTTGAAATGGCTGTGACACACAGACGTGCAGTACAGAGTACAGACGGACTTGACGAAACCTTGAAGTATAGTAGGTATAGTAATTATGTTATATTATAAATATAATTAGGTAATTTCTTATATTTGTGAGATGGTGATAGTAAAAAAAAACCCGGCTGAGTCTGTTGTGACTTGTGGGCTCATCTCAGACCAGGGCGAGTTTGGAACCCTCGTAGCTTTAAGTCTTAAGATACCGTTGTTAAAATTATCATCATCAAGTCTTATTCTTTGTAAACATGACGTTCAGAAGGTATACGTTGTAGGTACCTATTTTGAATAAAGATGATTTGAGTTTGAGTTTGAGTTTGAGTAACATGCCGAGATGGGAACATGCATATGGGAAGAATATGGTTCCTCGTCTTACTACGGAGTACGGATAACGGAACCCTAAAAAAGTTGTTTGATAAAAATGGCGTATCAAAAGTTGGGCACAAAGTACAAACTACTAAATACAAGCAGTGTCCGGTGCCGATGTCGCCGCGCGGGGCCGGGGGGCGGCTGTTTACTCGCCGCGCTACCTGCGGCAATGTCGACCACCTGTGCGAATTGCACTTGCCAGCGGAGGGAAATCTCCCCGGAATTGGGGAAAGGAGAAGGTTCATTTTGGGTGTAGTTCTTGTACACTTTATCATGAATAGATTAAAATACATAGATTTAATTACAAATAAAATAAATTAGAATAACAAACTAAATAACGTGCAAAAAATAAAAATCTATTTCAAGTTTTTCGGTATGCTTCCAAGATGGCGCCTTCAGCCATACAGAAGTCAGTAGGCGCGAAATGTGTCAAATGTCATTTCTGACAAGTGACATGAGTCACCGTGTTAGTTTTCTTTCATAATATTTGACACAGCCATTAACCAAAAGAAGAAGAAGAAGAAGAAGAATATTTGACACTTGACAGAAAACGTCAAAAATATGAATTGTTATTTAATCATGTTTAGTGTTGCTAATCGTAGAAAGATTAAATAATTTCACCACTGAAATTAGGACGAATTCGTGGATTAAATCTATCAAAGCTGGTTTTTTATTTTATGGTGGGTATTTTATTTTCTTTCTTTACACTACTTGTACAAAGACCAGTCCCACGCCCCATACAAAAATGGACCGTCTCCTTTTGAGTTTATTTGACTATCGTGTTCTCGTTAGATTTGTCTTGGCAAGCATATAGACCTAGATGATTTCCAGTGTCTCATGATGGAGTCAGGAGGTGGTCATAGGAACTCTTCAAGTACTTAAGTATAATAGCTCCGTCGTGTTTGGGCTCGTTAGATGTGTCTTGGCAAGCGCTAGAGACCTAGATGATTCCCAGGATCTCATGATGGAGTCAGGATGTGGTCATAGGAACTCCTCAAGTACTTATCATAGCTCCGTCGTGTTTGTGCTCGTTAGATTTGTCTTGGCAAGCGCTAGAGACCTAGATAATTCCCAGGATCTCATGATTTCAATATCAATGGAACTTGAATTGAATTGAATTGAATTGAATATCAATCTCAAATTGAGAGTGATTTGGAGGATTTGTGTGGTGTAGTGCTGTGCCGGTGCGAATTGCTGGGTGGTGGGTGTTCGCATGCTGTCGGTGGAAGACCACATAGATTTATCTACTGTGGCGGATTATAGCGAATTAAGCTTCTGGTTCATTCATTATCATGGACTTCCGCAAAGTAACGTCTGCTTCGGTTCAATATCTCATGATGGAGTCAGAAGGTAATCATAACTCATAGCAACTCTTCAAGTACTTATCATAGCTCCGTCGTGTTTGGGCTCGTTAGATGTGTCTTGGCAAGCGCTGTAGACCTAGATGATTTCCAGTGTCTCATGATGGAGTCAGGAGGTGGTCATAGAAACTCCTCAAGTACTCATCATAGCTCCGTCGTGTTTGGGCTCGTTAAATTTGTATTGGCAAGCGCTATAGACCTAGTGTGTGTGATCACGTGTGACACTATGGACGACAGCCTTTTTCAAAGTGATATATTGATATCTATTAAAAATAGCGAATATTTTTTTATAACTAGCTGTTAGTTTTTAATATGAAAATCTAACCATATTTGACACCTCTAGTCTACACCCTACACGTTCCGTTTGCACAAACTTTTGTCTGTACAAACAATTTGTGCGGGCTTTTGCTTGCGTCGTGTCTCGTGTGGACTGTGGACCCGCTAGTTGTGTGCAAGTTAATTGTGCCAACGTTGGCCACCCCACCTGAGCCGGCCGGCGATGACGGGCGACGCAAGCCTTTCCGTTTACCCACCAGTCTCACTCGCGCGCTCGGGTAAGACGCACCATTGCCGCCGAGCGAAACAATCACACGTCACCAACTTTCCCAACGGAACTTTCTAACTGATCATCGGTTTTTGTGCGTGCAAAGTGTTTACTGATTGCGGAGAGTGTTGTTCTTGTGTTTTATGGTGTTGATGTGGTGCTGCTGAAGATGCGGGGCGCCTGGGAGGCGTTCTGTCTTCTGCTGTTGACCGCGGCGGTCGCGGCTCAGGCAGACACGAGGCATTTATCAGGTCAGCCTCGAGAAAGTTGCTTTTTAAATCGCTTCGCTATTATAACTGTCTAAGATTGTTTTCACCAATATAAAGGCACTTGACGGCATCGAGATTTTTTAGTTTTGCTGTTAAATCTTTTAAAAATATTTTTTTCAAAAACAGCGTCTCAAACTGCTTAAAACTATTGAGCAAAAATTGTTTTTGCTCACTATTAAAAGTCGTGCAAGTTATTTAAAGTGAAATGTAAGGTTTTTTTTACCAATCTAGATTCGTTTTCGTTTCGTTTATTTTTATAAAGTTATTTAAGCTATTTTTGATCAGTACCTAAAAGAGATGGTTCAGATTTGTATGGAGCGTGAGACAGGTCTTTGTACAAGTAGTGAAAAGAAAGAAAATAAAATATCAAACCATTTGATTATTTAAGTCCACGAATTCGTCATAATTTCAGTGGTGAAATTATTTAATCTTTCCACGATTAGCAACACTAAACACGAGTAGATAATCAATGGCGGATTCATATTTTTGACGTTTTTGACGAAGTGTCAAATATTAAGAAATACAACTAACACGGTGACTCCTGTGGGTGACTCACGTCACTTGTCTTAAAAACTTGAAATAGATTTTTATTTTTGCAAGTTATTTAGTTTGGTATTCTAATTTATTTTATTTTTAATAGAATTTATGTATTTTAAACTATTCCTGATAAAGCGTACAAGAACTACACCCAAAATTAACCTTCTCCTTTACCTATTTGGTGGTCAAAATATCTACTTATTGTGAAAGTTTGAAAATAATTATTGTTGTCTGCTTACAAAAAAATATTTTTCGTAAGCAGTCGTCATTTTGAAAATATCGCAGTTAATTAAGTAAATCTTCTAAAAATATCTTAATAAAAGAAAAAAAAGTAGGGTAGATTCGCTTTCGTTTGCCATTTCAAAATTTCACGGTTGAGAATAATAGCTGATTGAAACTTTCTTTTTAGGTGACTTTAGAACATCTTTAGAAGTTGTATAAAAAAAACGAAGTAAAGACATTGTACCTAAAAAAAAATTCTTTCGTTCAATTAGTGTGTTCCAAAAACACCAAAAAGTAGGATAGATTCGTCAAACTGTCAGTTGACAAATTCTTAGAAAGTTTTTAAAAGAGAGCATACTCGCGTTGAGAGTAAATTGGCTTTTTTTTAGTTTTATTCCCTTTATGTACTTTTAATAAAGAAATGCATTATTTTATGTACATAAATATGATAAACACTAGCGTGGTTTGAGGTTTTTTGGTTCCCGCGGGAACTCTTCAATTTTCCGGGATAAAAAGTAGCCTACATATTGTGTTATTCCAGACTATAACAACTGACTGTGCCAAATTTCATCCAGATCTGTTCAGCCGTTCTGGGCTCTGGCGTGATTTAGTAACAAACATCCATCCATCCATTCATACATCCATCCATCCAGCCATCCAAACTTTCACATTTATAATATTAGTATACCTACTTAGGTACCTACGAGTACCTTCGAGAAAACTCCACATTCCGATATCAGACTTATACCTTTTATAATACCTGCTTATAGGTAGCTACAGCAAAAACGATTTAGTTTTTTCCCACTGTTTACCTAATAAAAATCTATGTCATGTTCGTAGTTTATTGTATTAATTATGTATTTTATTTATTAGGTATACTAAAAACTAGGCGTGTATCTACTTACCTAATTACGACTATAATGCTACTTAATTAAATAATTACTATCCACGTTTTTCCGGCTTATTCACGGTTGCAGAACAGTACTGGTGGTAAAATTAATACAGCCTAAGGTGATTCTCTTCTTTGCTTCTTTCTTACTTACACTGTGTTATTATTGATTACTTAAGTAATAAGAGTAATAAAAATATAATATAAGAGTATATAAGAGTAATAAAAATAAAAATAAGAGTAAAAGAGACTTTGATTTAAAAAAGAGTAACCTAGGCCTAGGCTCATGGTACTCGGTAGGAATTTCGCTTTTGAATCCTTTAATTCAACAGCTACTTATTTCGTTTTCCTTTAACATACTAATATTATAAATGCGAAAGTGTGTTTGTTTGTTGGTTTGTCCTTCCATCACGCCCCAACGGAGCAACAGATCTATGTGATTTTTGGCATGCGTATAGTTGAGGACGTGGAGAGTGACATAAGCTACTTTTTATCGCGGAAAATCAAGGAGTTCCCGCGGGAATAACAAAAAACTTAAATCACGCGGACGAAGTCGCGGGCATCAGCTAGTAACTAATAAAAATAAATGACAGTCACTTTTTGTCTGTATAGAATAATAAACAACGTGGTGACGAGTGACGACTTGACGAGTAGAGAATAAACAAAAATTGAAGTGTCCTCGTGACAGTCTGGTTGTAGGTGGCTATTTGTATTGTAGGTAGGTAGATAGGTATGTACTATGTAGATAGGTATTGTACGGTGAGTGTACTGAGGTCAGGCGTTTCCCTCGTTCCCTGACCCCTGCTTGACTAGTTTAGGCTTCTGTAAGCTTGTTATCATACTAGCTGATGCCCGCGACTGCGTCCGCATGGTTTGAGTTTTTTTGATTCCCGCTAGAACTCTTTAATTTTCTATACCTACTAATATTAGATATAAATGTGAAAGTTTGGATGGACGGATGCTTGTTACTCAATCACGCCAGACCGGCTGAACAGAGATAGACTACATATAGTCTGGAATAACACATAGGATACTTTTTATCCCGGAAAATTAAAGAGTTCCCGCGGGAACCAAAAAATCTCAATCCAGCTTTAGCTATCATACTTCATACTAATATTATAAATGCGAAAGTGTGTTTGTTTGTTGGTTTGTCCTTCAATCACGTCGCAACGGAGCAACGGATCGACGTGATTTTTGGCATGGGTATCGTTGAGGACCTGGAGAGTGACATAGGCTACTTTTTATCCCGGAAAATTAAGGAGTTCCCGCGGGAATAACATAAAACTGAAACCACGCGGACGAAGTCGCGGGCATCAGCTAGTCCATACTAATATTATAAATGCGAAAGTGTGTCTGTCTGTCTGTCTGTCTGTCTGTCTGTCTGCTACGCTTTCCCGGCCCATCTTTTCAACCGATTTTGCTGAAAATTGGTATAGAGGTAGGCTATATCCCGGGGAAGGACATAGGGTACTTTTTATCCCGGAAAATGAAGGAGTTCCCGCGGGAATCAAAAAAGCTAAATCCACGCGGACGAAGTCGCGGGCATCATCTAGTTATTAATAAGTAATAATACATTCGTACACAATCAATCAATGTTTACCATAAAATAGCTGTTTTGTTTCAAACGTCACGCTTAATTGGGCAGCCGCCTTCAAAAGACTTCAACGCGCGATTTGTGTACGCGATAAGGAAAAATAATATATTTTGTATTAAATACATGTATAGTATATTTATACGAAAATCGATCCTTTGAATGCAAAATTCCCAATGTTTGTTATGTTAATAGGAATTATTTTATTGGTAGAAAATGTTACTTTAAAACTCAATATCTTAATTTAAGTATGGGGTCATCCATAAAGTACGTCACACTAATTTCGATGATGGTGATGGTAGTGATGATGCAGTCTAAGATGGTAGCGGGCTATCCTGTTAGGGGCATGGCAGTTATAATAAACCCATACCCCTAATCGGTTTCGACACGACATCGTACCGGAACGCTAAATCGCTTGGCGGTAGGTACGTCTCTTTGCCGGTAGGGTGGTAACTAGCCAAGGCCGAAGCCTCTCACCAGGCCAGACCAGGGAAAATTCAGAAATTATAAATTCCTAAAGTGTGTGAAGTCCGCCAATCCGCACTTCACCAACTTAGTGGACTAAAGCCTAAACTCGGAAAAAGATACTAATGTGAGCCAGATGATACTCAGTAGCGAGCCGGGGGCAGATCGAGAGGACGGACATGGGATACTTTTTATCCGTGTATTTAAGTTTTCGGGCATTTTTAAAAACCTAAATCCACGCGGCCGAAGTCGTTGGTATCACTTAAGGTCTAGCCCCACTACAGAGCCGCGGCGCGGCGCGGCACGCAGCAGCAAGTATTCTTTGTATGAGGTTGTATGTAGCTGGGCCCACTTAAGCGACGCGCCGACGAGGCCCCGGAAAATACTCAATACAAACTCGTACAAATTATTTTTGCCGGAACATGTCACGCCGCTCCGTGCATTTCAAGTGGGGCTACACCTTTAGTTCAAACAATAAATTGTAATACAGTCGGTATCATCGAGTACATTCGACATTGACCGCCGGAAGTGGATTCGTCTCGACGTGTCGCCGCTCAACGAGGCGCTTCCGGCCCTCGTCAGTGCGGGCAGACTCGCGAATATGCACCTTACGGCTTTGACATAAGATGAGTGTCCTGCAGATTGGTGTAGCCTAGCCAAAGATGTGTGCTTTATATCTCACGACATGACTAACTGAAAACTATGTAGGTAAGTATATATTATAGTCTTTAACTACTCCAGCCGTTTGAAATGTTCGTTGATGTCAGTCAAGCAGTTTTTGGTTTTCTGTTATGTATCATCATTATCATTACACATTCATTCATTCATTCATTCATTCATCCATTCATTCATTCATCATCATTATCATCATCTCAGCCTGCGGACGTCCACTGCTGAACATAGGCCTTTCCCAAAGAACGCCACCACACCCGGTCCTCAGCCTTCCTCATCCAGCCACTTCGCGCCAAGACCACAGATTATGTAATCGAAACGCCGCCGCGCTGTCTAGTTGTGCTCTCAAGTCGAGCATTCACCGACAAAAGCCGTGAAGCCGTGAACCGTTCAAGCCGCGTTATATTAATTATTATGTCTAAATGAATATCAGTTATAATACTGCGGTTAATTGCCTCATCTGGTGAAAGAAGGGTTGGCTCATTTTTTGCGCAAAGAATCAGCCTGGCTGTCCAGCGCGGCAATGCAGCCAGCATTCTTGCCACCATTCCACGCGGGCATCATTTATATAGTAATTAGGTTAGGCTAGCTCTAAGTTCTATTGATTGTTTTCAATATATGATATCAGTTACGACATTTCAAACGCAAATATCGTATCGTTGTCCCGACGTATAAAAATTACAATCTTCAATCGGAATATACTACTGAGGTCTGAGAATACAGATAACACACAAACAGACAGATGAATGTAATGCCTTTATCAAAGACATACGGTCCACTTTCAAGCGAGTGGTCACAACTCACAGCAGGCGATGTGGTTGACCCTAATCAAAGTTGAATGTAGGTTACGATTGACGTTTTCGCTTACACACGTTGATTTATCATTTATTTACCTGCGTTTAGCTGGTATAAGCTTAAAATATTGCATTCATGGTTAAAATGCGCGCGTCTGATGTTTAGTTTTAAGTTAAAAGGGTCAAGGTTAGAAGTAGAAAGTGTTTGATTGCAGTTTTTATCTTGTTTAAAAATCGACAACATGGTTCCTTATACATAATTCCTGCGACTATTGAAATTTGGCATACAGATAGCTATTACAACGTAGGCATCCCCTAAGAAAGAAATTTTGAAAATACAACCCCTAACGGGGAAAAATAGGGCTTTGAAATTTGAAAATCTATGGGTATGAAAATCGAACCTAACGCGAGCTAAGCCGCGGGAAAAACCTAGTCCTCAGATAAAATAACGCTGTATACTTCTATAAAATGGTAGGCTCTAGGAGTTTAGGCGCATCTTTTATAACAATTGTTCATTTATTCTAGAACATAATTCTCGTTAGACAATAAACAGCATCTGTTCCTGCTCCTCCGAATTGCAGAATGACTGCGGAGTACGAACTGGTTTGTGGGGCCTTGAACTCTGTGGAAATGTTACAGCGTATGTATCATAAACGTTATTATAACGTTGACGCCTTCGTATATAACCATTGTCGTTGGTCTAGTGGTTAGCATGGTCGACTGTGGCCGAACGAGATCCCGGGTTCGAGTCCCGCGTGGAGCCGTTACAAGCATTGGATTATTTATGACAAAAAATTCTTAGCCCGGAGTTAGGAAATTTCGGTCGGTAGGACAATTATAATTTAAAACCATTGCCGACTGACTATGGAACTCGAGCCTCTTCTCGAAAAGTTTTTGTAATAGTCGCTGGCCAAGAGCGGATTGGCAGACTTCACAAATCACACACCTTTGAGAACATTATAAAAAAAACTCATGCATGCAGGTTATTGGGATACCTATTATGTAAAAACTAGTTACTAGTTATCAGGTGATATTTAATTTCTTAAAACGCACTTAGCTCCGCAAATATGTGCCCATGGATCGAACTGCCGAATTAAAAAAAAAATTGGCAGTCTTAAGGACTGCTGATAGAAGTGGAAACTTATAACTTAGAATTTTAGTATTAAAATTTGAAAAAAATACAAAATTTTCAAACGCTAATATACTTAAATACTTACAAATATTTAAAATAATAAAAAAAATACTTTGTTTTCTTTTGTTATTTATTTACAATACGTCACCTGTATAGCTACAGATATGTATTATCTGCTATTACGCATGTCGGTGACGCGCGATCTCGCAAGATTTCACCCATCCAAAAAGCGTCTAACACGCACACCACACGGTCAGGTATATTATATACGATGTGTTATACGTCATAATACGTCACAGCATGTCGGTGATAAGATTTTCCCCTACCAAAAGTGCTCAACGCGGCTACAGAAGTTTTCACTTTAAAAATCTTACCTTAATCTTACCTAATCTTACCACGCGGACATAATCACGAAACGCGCGCGTCATCTGGTAGGTACCTATCTAATAATTACGATTAGAACATTTTTCTGATCACTTTACTTAGTTACTAGCGTTCGATATAATTGTGGATGTTACCCAACTGGGAAATGTTAGTAAGTACGTTAGGCAATGTCGGTTAAACATTGCAACTTGTTACATTACAAGCTACAACCACTCGTAGTATCCGGTTACACGCGATCGGAGAAACTTCGGGAAGTCGTGTTGCCGTGCGGTTACAGACTGGGAAGTGTGAACCTATTCAAAAGAACTGGTAGAAAGAAGTTGTCTGGCAGTCGAAAAGTCCGCGTTTTTTTTAAATATACTACAAATTAGCCCTTGACTGCGATCTCGCCTGATGGTAAGTGACGATACAGTCTAAGATGGTAGCGGGCTAACCTGTTAGGGGTATGGCAGTTATATTCAACCCATACCCCTAGTCGGTTTCTACACGGCGCTCGCACCTAGCGAGCGGTGGTAAGTGGTAACTAGTCACGGCCGAAGCCTCCCACCAGACCAGACCAGAGAAAATTCAGAAACTATAAATTTCCAAACCCTGCCGGGGATCAAACCTGGGACCTCCGCACGTTAAGACAACTGCGCTTAACACTGCGCCAGGGAGGTCGTTATTACTCAATACTTAATTTATTTAAAACATGTAATACATACAGGTGTCTCTTAAGCTATGTCATGTTTTGACTCTACTACCGGTTCGGAAAGCAGCTCCTAATGCAGGTTCTAAAGAGCCGGCAAGAAACTCAACTTCCATACAACTTTGTCATTAAGGAATTCGTCAATTATAGTAGCCTCGTCATTGTATAGGCTAGCGCTTGGCTGCCATCAGACCTGCTTGCAAGTGGTGATGCAGCCTAAGGTGGAGCGTGCTTTCCTGAAAAATGCCTTTTCACTCTTGATGATTCGGTCTCCAACCCATCTCGGGCTTGTTATTTTACTATCAAATGCGTACAAATATTATTATAAATGAGAAAGTGAACCTGTCTGTCTGCTAAGCAGGGCAACCAATTTTGACGTTTGGTACAGAGGAAAGACAGGCTCCTTTTTGCCCCGGAAAATTAAATTAATAACAATCAGATAAAAGAAACCTAAATCCACACAAAAGTAAGACGTATCCTTACTCCACGATCCACACGGACGAAGTTTGAAGGTCTCGAACGTAAAATCCAAAAATCATTATAGAAATTCGCGGCACAAGTACGCTTGGAAATACTGTCAATGTCAACTTAATAATATTACCCCTCCCATATACTACCTTAAACACAATGCGATTGTACTGTTTCATTCACCATACATCGATCTGTCGCTACACCACCCCACGCAGTCATCGCGAACAAAACCCGCAATCAACGTGTTTGCGCGGAAATGAGTTGGTTGAAATGAAAGGCGGTCAATGACACCGAAACCAGTTGGAAAATTTTGTACGGGGACAATTGCGTTTTTGTTTTGTGCCTTTTGGGGATATGGTTTTGAAATAATTAACATAATAATATTTATCAGAGAGTAGATATATATTTATACATAATATTGTACACTATTACTAACTGATTCGCGCTACTTCGTCCGCGTGGATTAAGATTTTCTATGGATTCCGTTCGAGAAAGAATCTTCTAAAATAGGTACCTACTTCAAGTTTCTTTCAAGTTTGATCGCCTCTTGCGGTGAGAGAAGGATTGTTCAGTTTGAACAAAGGATCAGCCAGCCCCCCAATCATGTAAGAATGACCGATGAAATCGTTAAAATCTGCAGCAAAGTAAGTAAATAAACCATAACAGCATTAAATTAGAGCTCAATTTCGTGTACCCATTCTTATACGTTTAGGTATGTACGATACTCAAACGTATAAGAATGGATACACGAAATTGAGCTCTAATTCAATGCAGTTATGGTTTATATTACTTTGACGCTGCACCTTTACCATTTGATGGACAATTCTTACATAATCAGGGGGCTGGTGGATCATTCAGTATGGGAATGTAAAAATCAAGTCAAAAGTCTGCCATTTGCGTGGAATGCCACGCGAGCATGATTTGTCATAGTTATTCTTATTCGATTAGGCTAGGGTAGTTGTAAGCTTTTACTGTACTTAACATTTTCAATAAAAGTTTCTTACTATACTTATAGTTCCAATTATTAAATGCGAAAGTATGTTTGTTTGTTCTTTAGTTTGTTCTTCAGTCACCCCGAAATGACGCTGCGTGCGGACGTGATTTTTTGTTTAAGTAAAGCTAAATACCTGGGCAGTGACATTATCCCTGAAAATCAAAGAATCAAAACCTAAATCCATGCGAAATCGCGGGCATTATCTTGTTTTCAATGTTTGAGTTACCTACTTTCGCCCTGTGAAGTAAAAGTTACATTATCAAATTATGGTACCCCTTTTCCTGTACCTATGTTATAATATTCTCCTTAACTCTTAAGCTCTTTTCCCCCTCGTGTGTTCCCACTTCGCAATATCTATCTATACTTATAATAAAACTGTAACAGGTCCAATTCTGTACATTGAAGATATTTTGAAATTTTTTTTTGGAGGGCACTCATTATTCGATACTGAAGCCAAATCTGTAATTTTTTTCATTTTTGTCTGTCTGTCTGTCTGTCTGTCGGTCTGTCTGTCTGTCTGTCTGTCTGTATCTTGGCCGCGCATCACGCCGAAACTACTGAATGAATTCAAACGAAACTTGGCAAGATTTGAGCCTATACTACGAGGTAGGACATAGGATACTTTTTATCCCGAAATTCTACCCACGAAGGGGTGAAATAGGGGTTGAAAGTTTGTATGAAAGTCCTTAATTTCTCAAGTAATAGCCATGAAACTTGATATATGAGCTGCGGGTTGAAAATGGAGACAAACGTGTTTCACAGTTTTTGAAAATTCGACCCCCAAAAGGGTGAAATAGGGGATGAAAGTTGGTATGAAAGTCCTTCGTTTCTCAAGATGTTTTACAAGTTATATCAACGAAACTTTTTATTTTGGCTTACGGTAAAAAATAAAGAAGTACGTGTGTCACAGTTTTTCAAAAATCCACCCCTAAGGGGGTGAAATAGGGGGTGAAAGTTTGTATGAAAGTCCGTCATTTCTCAAGTTATATCGATTAAACTTGGTATACAAGCTACTGGTTGAAAATGAAGAAACAAGTATTTCACAGTTTTTGTAAATTTTACCCCCGAAGGGGTGAAATAGGGGTTGAAAGTTTGTATGAAAGTCCTTCATTTCTCAAGTTATAGCCATGAAACTTGGTATATGAGCTGCGGGTTAAAAATGAAGACATACGTGTTTCACAGTTTTTCAGAATTTCACCCTCAAAGGGGTGAAATAGGGGTTGAAAGTTTGTATGAAAGTCCTTCATTTCTCAAGTTATATCGATGAAACTTGGTATACAAGCTACCAGTTAAAAATGAAGAAATACGTGTTTCACAGTTTTCGTAAATTTTACCCCCGAAGGGGTGAAATAGGGGTTGAAAGTTTGTATGAAAGTCCTTCATTTCTCAAGTTATATCCATGAAACTTGGTATATGAGCAGCGGGTTAGAAATGAAAACATACGTGTTTCACAGTTTTTCAAAACTCCACCCCCAAAGGGGTGAAATAGAGATTGAAAGTTTGTATAAAAGTCCGTCATTTCTCAAGTTATTTCGATGAAACTTGGTATACCCACGCGGACGAAGTCGCGGGCATCAGCTATGATTAATACCCCTCTCTCATCACTTGGGTAACTTATAACAAACTTGCATTATGGCTGGAAGTTGGATAGCATATTTCATAATATTATAACTAACTTATTATAATAATTTTGAAGTTAAGTACAGTAACTACTTACTTAAGTTCCAAAAGTTATAATGCGCTGGTATTTTATTATTTTGTACATAACATTTTCAGAAAAAGTAGCATCAAAAATGCAATATATAGGTGTCTTCTAAAACTATACCACTCTAAAACCGCCCCCTAATAGGGCGCACTCCCCACTCCCTCCCAGGGACAGCCATTTCAATTTTGTGAGCGATTCTACCACATTACCTACACTTTAAGCAGTCGTGAAGACCATATTAAATCGACTGCTTTTGAGATACGTAACAAAACTAGAAGTTTAATTCGCTATAATCCGCCACAGCAGACAAATCTATGTGGTAAAGTGCGTGTCTTTCACCAATAGCACAGCACCACACCACACAAATCCTCCACACTCTCAACGTAAGTTTCACTCTGAAACCGGAGCGTCTTCAGGAGATGTTGACTCGACAATGCACGATTGTAAAGTGTCTTTACAATCGTGCATTGCTGGGTGGTGGGTGTTCGCATGCTATTTGGTGAACGACACGTACTGTAGATTTGTCTGCTGTGGCGGATTATAGCGAATTAAACTTCTAGTTCATTCATTATCATGGACTTCCGCAAAGTAACGCCTGCTTCGATTCAAAATGTCATTTAAACTTTTTAGTCTAGGCAACGGGGCGGTCTGTTGTATGGAGACCCCCACATTGAATCCTCAGTCGATGAAACTTGGCAGGGTTTTAGTATTGGATGATCCAAAACTTACACAAAAATATCCACCAAAAAAAAAAACCAGAAGTTAGGTTTTTATACCTAAAAGTACAAATAGCTTAATATTTTGAACTGATTAATATCTCGCTCCATTTTTTTTTTACCAAACTAATTAATAGCCTTATTATGAGGTACTCGATAAAAATCCAAAACCTTATTTAACAAACCTATTTTTTTTTACAGTGGTTTCCTTTTTTTGTCCGTAATTTCGGCAAAAAAATTGCTCATTCAATTTTTTATTTTCACATGTCCTTAAAATGCTGTTTAGTATAACGTATAAGAAAATCCACCAAAATATTTATACCATGATCAATTTATCTCACTTCAAATGAAAATTATTTATAACTCGGTATGAAAAACTTCTCACTCCTATTTCTTTTCTTCATTATAGTATGTAGTCAAATTTACACTCAAAACCTAAATATCCAACAAAATATCCATTCAAAACACCGAATTAAACCGAACGTATGAAAACTAAACTGCGTTTACGCGATAATGTATCTTAATCCTTCTCCTATTGGGTATAGTTTAGCGTGCGCGAACGAAGCATTGAAATCACAATCATAATATTATTACTCCAGCCCCCCTAGCATGGGCCGGAGATAAAAATTTTATCCCCCGATTTTATCCACTGACAAGGGATAAAATTAACTTATCCACCTCTCAGAGCACGGCAACAGGGGAGAGGAGAAGTTTATCCCCGTTTGACATTTCACGGGGACTCGGGGGACTATTTACCCACCGTTATTTAGCGTTTTTATTGATTTATTTAGGAATAAATTTTTTATCCTTTCCTCGGGGAGAAAATTGTCTCGGCCCATGCTAGGGGGGCTGCGTGGATACTACGGGTGGATATGGTTGTCGTCACTCGTTAGCGCTTACTGTCTTCTACAATGCAATAATAGCAGGCACTGGGTAGCACATCGGGTTTTACAATAAGGCTGCGATATATTCGCACTGCCGGCCGCCCCTATTTTTATGGCGCGTTAATTAATTTCTATGATATCTCCTAAGATATTCATCTGAATCAAATGGTGTAAAGGGCGAATTTGGTCTATATTAAATACTTAAGATGGCCAACCATTTTATTGTGATAAGGATTAATACAATGTCAGGAAAAAACACCATTGAAAGTAAAGCTTTGTTTTAGACCAAATTTGAATAATATATCATAAAAATGGTTATTGTGAGACAACCTTTAAAGATAGATATTTGTTATCGCGGACTTTTTTTAGAACTTTTTGAGAGGAAGAATTCCAACTTTTACTATTTACACGCCACGGAAGCTCTCAGATGGGACGATTTTTTCCGACTTCATTCGCATTATTGCAATTTTCGTAGAGATCTCTAATTTTTGTAAAATAAAATATAACCTTTGTTAGTCGCTGATAAAGTAGCTTTCTATAAATGAAAGAATTTTTTAAATCGGTTGAGTAGTTTTTGAGTTTATCCATTACAAACAAACAAACAAACAAATCTTTTCTCTTTATAATATTAGTTAAGATATTACAGAAGATAAATTCAATATTAATAATAACTACTAACTGTAACGACTAACCTTGAAGGTATATTTCCATAGTTTAATTAAGGGCCCATAAAAAATCTTATTTTTTGAGCTTTGTTTAAATAAATATTTAATTGATTTCTTCTCATTACTTCTAGGATTTGAGAAAATATATTAATTATATTTTGTTTAAGTTGGTACTTTGCACGCCAGAAATTGGCAAACTGCATAAAGCCTTATTACTGTAAACATATTTAGACTTTTATTGTTATTTGTAAGTATATATATAATTATATATGCTAAATGAATTGTACGCCATACGCCAATTTAAGTCACTGGATATATTCAAAAATGCAGTTAAGAATCATTATCTTAACTAAAGGCAACAAAAAATATTCTTTAAGCTGAGTCGAAATAAATATATTAAAATACATATGTATTAGTATATTTTATAATTAGCTATATTATATATAATTTATATTTTGATTATATGTTTATTATTAGTAAGAACGTAGTTATTTGAATGTAAGTATATTATAGTATTGTTATTGGGTTTATTATTGGTTTATGTTTTATTTAAGTTGATGCGTCATGCCCACCTTGAACATAGTGTGTAGAAACCAAAATTATTTTTTACTTTACAGTGACTTTGGAAGTCGGTTTGTTTTTACATCAATGAAAATATGAAATTTTCCCGCTGCAAAAAGTCTATCTAAAGAGGCTTTTTATATAGCTTAATGCAGGTTTCATTATTTAAAACTCATAACCTAAATCCCGATTTTCAAGTATCTAACTTCAAAAACATAGAACTTTCATAAAAACTTCCAACCCCCATTTCACCCTCTTTGGGGTAGATTTTCGAAAAAGTGCTTAAACAGGTTTTTATTATTTAAAACTAATAACCTAAATCCCGATTTTCTAGTCTCTAACTTCGAAAACATAGGACTTTCAAACAAACTTCCAACCCCCATTTCACCCTATTTGGGGTAGATTTTCATAAAACTGCTTACACAGGTTATTATTATTTAAAACTAATAACCTAATTCCCGATTTTCTAGTCTCTAACTTCGAAAACATAGGACTTTCAAACAAACTTCCAACCCCCATTTCACCCTATTTGGGGTGGATTTTCATAAAACTGCTTACACACGTTATTATTATTTAAAACTAATAACCCAATTCCCGATTTTCAATTCTCTAACTTAAAGAACAAAGAACTTTCATACAAACTTCCAACCCCCATTTCAACGACTCATAGATAGGGGTGACTCTGACAAGACTCCCTTAGGGGTTAATTTTTTCAAAATCGTTTCTTAGCTGACGTCTACGCCTTCCAAATTTCAAGTCTGTATCTTTTATAGTTCCTGAGATATCGTGATGAATCATTAAGTGAGTCAGTCAGTCAGTGACCTTTCGCTTTTATATAATATATTATAGAGTTTTATTATGTTTTAAATTTAACTCATAATAATTTCGCTCCCATGTAAGGAAAATGTAAAAGTAACGCAATCCAAAATATGGCCCTTACGTTTATCAAATAAATATTAGAATCACCAGAAATATGCAGCAAAATGGAAGGAACATGGCACTTCAGAAATTATCCTCAAAATGGCGGTACAGTTCATGCTTGGTCTACTTGCCGGCAGTCTTCTTGAACATTAGGTGACGTAGTGGGCGTAATTTTGCGCATTGTAAATTCAACCGCGCGTCGTGTCCCGCACTTAGGATCTAAAATTCGCTTGTGCGAAGTCAAGGTAATTTGGTGTGAAAGAATCCATAACAGAACTATTGTCTTTAAGGCTCCTTAGAACTTACGAGAATACACCAATTTGGTGGTCAAGGAGTTATTAATAGTATAATAAATTATTATATTTATTTATTATTTATTTATTACTATTGATTTCATTTATACACCATGATAATAGTGCCAATACAGAAAAACTCAGCTTACTAAATGTGTAACAAAACCTACCGAGTTATTTAAATGTTTAGAGTAGGTATATCGATAATTAATTATCGATAAATAATTATTAGGACCCTATCCCTATATTTGATTTATGATTTTTTTGACCTTGAGTAGACCAATCGGCGTTTAGTACGTATCCCGCGCCCGCTTACCTCAGCCATTTGAATGAATTGTTTGCATTACGAGTGCATAGTAAATAGGCATCTATTCGGTTGTATGGTCGATGGTATCAAGAGTTGAGGAATTTATCGAGACATGTGTGAACGTTTGAATTTTGAAAATCGGCTTGTAACTTTTGTTAGAATTATTTCAAAATTGTAAATATTTCGGAAAAAAAACCAACTTAAGAAAAAATTAAAAAAGGGTCATAGGGTATTAGTTTAGCTACAAAATAGCGAAGAAATTCTGAAAATCGGTTAATTTTGTGTGTGAAATAATTCGATTTCATAATATGTAGATGGTCCCTTTAGATTTGGAATTGTAGAAAAACGGGTATTTCCATATATAAAAAGTGATGTAGCTTCTATGATTATTGACCCATCGTAATGGAAATGGTGTTTAAAGATGCGGATGCAGGCGAGAAGTGAATTCTAGTTGTAATTTTTTTTAATTTTTGAAAAATTTTGAAGAGTAATTTTGAAAAAAATCTGAAATAATAATTTCAGATTTTTTTCTCGTAAATTTTTGTATTCATTTTCAATGCTTCGATTCTTGCGGGGACTGCGAAATCTGTGAATTTTTCGCTTTGCGGCCAACATCGCTTTATTGCCATATCTCTCTTCTGGTACACTAATGAGAAAAAAATTATCTTTCTCACTTTCTTTGCATCGTTTTGAGGCAAAGAATAATTACTCCAAACAGACGGTTACAAATTAAAATCTCGTTTACACTACAAAACTTCTTTTTAACATACAAAACTTCTTATTATATTCGGTAACGCGGTGCGTATAGAGTTGTCTTTTATATAGACATAATGCACTGTATGTACCGGGAAAGAGATAGCAACTAAGCAATGTTGGCCGCAACGGGGGAAAATTATCAAAGTATATTTTATTTAATAAACTTGGTACTTAAAGTTACTAAAATTTAACTTTTACATAATATTATGTATTATGTATGTGACGACCTCCGTGGCACAGTGTTGAGCGCTGTTGCCTTAACGTGCGGAGGTCCCGGGTTCGATCCCCAGCAGGGTTTGGAAATTTATAATTTCTGAATTTTCCCTGGTCTGGCCTGGTGGTGGTGGTGGTGGTCTGGTCTGGTCTGGCCTGGTGGGAGGCTTCGGCCGTGGCTAGTTACCACCCTACCTGTAAAGACGTGCCGCCAAGCGATTTAGCGTTCCGGTACGATGCCGTGTAGAAACCGAATAGGGGTATGGGTTTAATATAACTGCCATGCCCCTAACAGGTTACCCCGCTACCATCTTAGACTGCATCATCACTTACCATCAGGTGAGATTGCAGTCAAGGGCTAACCTGTAGTGGATAAAAAAAAAAAAATTTTTTGTTATCTACTTAGTTTTAAAAAAGTACAGAAGAATTCTTAACAGGTTTACCAATTTTTTTTTTGGAAAATAGTTTTAGTAAGTATATCGGGAAAATTGTAGCCAATTCGTCTCCGTGGATTAAGTTTTTTTACTGAACTCCTTAATTTTCCAAAATTACCTTCCCGGAATACAACCTATCTCTGTACGAAATTTCATCAAAATTGGTTGAAAAGATGGACCGTTAAAGCGTAGCAGACTTACAGACAGATACACTTTCGATTTCATAATATTAGTATGTTTAATAGTTTTCAAATAAAAAGCTTTCAAAAATCGCAAAATAATTGTATGACCCCTTAAACAACCAAATGCGAGAATACCCTTGGGAATACCCGATTTCAAAGACCATTTTATGTTGTGGGACGATATAATTGTTACTTTACGGCAAGGGAAATACAATCGAGAACACAATGTAATTCAAATTTCATAATCATCACTGTGAGGCTAGAACCATTAGAAGTTTTCGTTGCACAAAACAGGTTTCGAGCTGTGTGTTGCAATTAGTTACTTTAACGCTCAGGCAATACGGTTCAGAACGCATTGATCGTCATACTGATTGTCATTTGCAAAAGTTTTTGATTGAAAATTGAACTGTCGAATCAACGAAATACGGTCGGTTATCGAGTACAGGCTCGCGTCACCGTAGGCATTTTATCTCGGTCTCAGGTTGTCACCACGCTCCTGCTTCCCTCGATTGATTAAATACAAAATATTTCTTTAGAAAATGATCTTAGTTTTTAATGCGTTTGATTTTATTTTATTTGATATTTTCACAGTTAATAGGAAAAAAAATATTGTAATCGTATCAATAAAAAAAATTGACGGAGAAATTTTTCACTACGAATAAAAAGGTAACTTTTGAAAAAAATATAGACTGATAGTATATTTGTTGGATTTTAAATTTTTAGGTATTAAACGGCAATAAAAGGACATTCCAGTGAAAAGTTTCAGTGAGCAAATTTTCCGATGCAAGTAACATTTAAAAAACATATTTTTTCAAAATTTGATTGTTTCATCTTCGAGTATTTGTTGGATATTTCTTATTTAGTTTCCATACCTTTACATGAATGTTTCAAGTGAAGAAAGTTTTGACGGATCATTTTTGCGGACCAAGATATTAGACATAAAAGAGTTTAGGTAAAAATACCTAACTTCTGGTAAAATTTTTTGTTGGATATTTATAAAATACCTTTACGTTATGATACTTTATCATACTGTAAAGTTTCGTCGTCTGAGGAATTACTGTTGGGGTCCACTAGCTTCCTTTCCTAGACTATTTTATATGAACAGAGAGTTGAGAATGAGAGATGAGTACGGAACGAACTGGATTTAGTTTGGTTGGATTTACTGGTAGTTATCAAAAAGACTACACTTTTTTTTTATTCCACTAAAAGTTACCCATTGACTACGATCTCACCTGATGCTAAGTTCAGATGCAGTCTAAGATGGTAGCGGGCTAACTTGTTCGGGGTACGGCAGTTAGATTAAACCCATACCCCTATCGGTTTCTACACGGCATCGTACCGGAACGCTAAACTCAACTCTGCCAGAACTTTGACGACCTCCATGGCGCAGTGTGTAGCGCTCCGATGCCGTGTAGAAACCGAATAGGGGTATGGGTTTACCTAATATAACTGCCATGCCCCTAACAGATTAGTCCGCTACCATCTTAGACTGCATCATCATTTACCATCAGGTGAGATCGCAGTCAAGGGCGGATCTTGAAAAAAAAAAACTTTAGCTTCACTTTAATTATATGTAGATGTTCAAATTTTATCTCTCCCAAGTTTGTTTCGGAATCTCGGAATAAAAGAGAGAATCCTTTGATTCAGCAAAAATTTTGGATTGTTAAAAACTTTTGGTTTGTTTAGCTGTGAAATCTTTTTTAATTGCTCCGGAGTTTCCCACCTTTGGCACAGAGGATCCCAATTAAAATGTTTTGGGTAAATAGTTGCACGTTATTTTGGGTAAGGAAGGCTGTAGAGCTGCAGTATCATATCATACTAATATTATAAATGCGAAAGTGTGTTTGTTTGTTGGTTTGTCCTTCAATCACGCCGCTACGGAGCAACGGATCGACTTGATTTTTGGCATGGGTATAGTTGAGGACCTGGAGAGTGACAAGGCTTTACATCCCGGTAAATTAAGGAGTTCCCGCGGGAACCAGTGGTAGATTCATTCGATTATTCATAAGCACTTGTAAAAAGTCTATTTGAATAAAATCTTTTGAATTTTGAATTTTTTTGAATCAAAAAAACTTAAACCACGCGGTCGAAGTCGCGGGCATCAGCTAGTATACTTATAACTTTTTCTGTCTGTCCCTATACCGCTCTGGTGGGAGGCTTTGTGGATAGTTGACCTACCGGCAAAGACGTTCCGGTACGATGCCTTGATAATTTTAACCGTTAGAGCAAATTATATTTAATGGTCGTATGAAGATTGCTCCACGATCACCCAAAATACGCAGCCAGCCATCCAAACGATTATACCTTCTTCTTCTTCTTCTTTTGGTTTAATGGCTTTTCTTAGTACCAAACCAGCACGATTATACCTAGTGTTTCACCGCTTCTTATTTACTTAGTTAATAATTAAGTTCTGTCTATGTGACAGAGTTTCACCTAACGCGCCACACACAAACATACACGCTCAAAGGGTAATTGTATTGTCTCAGAGCGGGCTGCGCCGCGGAGATAACTCGCCCTAATTAAACACACAGACACACGTACATGGCTCACTATTATGAATTACTAGCTGATGCCCGCGACTACGTCCGCGTGAATTAAGGTTTTTGGGTTCCCGCGGGAACTCTTTAATTTTTAAATAATTTTTTTTATTCCCTACAAGTTAGCCCTTGACTGCGATCTCACCTGATGGTAAGTGACGATGCAGTCTTAGCTGGTAGCGAGCTAACCTATTAGGGGCATGGCAGTTATATTAAATGAATACCCCTATTCGGTTTCTACACGGCATCGTACCGGAACGCTAAATGGCTTTGCGGCACGTCTTTGCCGGTAGAGTGGTAACTAGCCACGGCCGAAGCCTCCCACCAGGCCAGACCAGGGAAAATTCAGAAATTATAAATTCCAAAATTGACCCTGCCGGGGATCGAACCCGGGACCTCGGCAACATCACTCAACACTGCGCCACGGAGGTCTTCGGGCAGACTTTCGCATTTATAATATTAAAGTAAGTATAGACTATAGATGATAGTACTACCAACCCGCCCCGGCTTCGCACGAATAGCTAAAGTGGCCTTCATCATCCTTTAGACTTATCTTATTTATTTTGTTTATTAATTTAATGGTTTTCCAACAGACAATGTACGTCACAAAGTAAAGATTACAAATGTAACAAAGAAAAAACAAGGAACAATCATTAATAAACAATTACAAAGTAAAGATAATAATTCTTACAAAGAAAAAAACTGGCAAGCCGGCATGCGTTTATCACTCACTTGCAAGTGCGGGGTTAACTCTTATCATTTAACAAATAGCTTTAAATATAAAAAAGGTAGACTACTTAACAGTAAAAAAAACCGGCCAAGTGCGAGTCGGACTCGCGCACCGAGGGTTCCGTACAAACCTGTAGTAAGTTTTACGATTTATGACGTATTAAAAATAAAAATTACGTTTGTTGTATGGGAGCCCCCCTTTAATATTTACTTTATTGATATTTAATTATTTATTTTGAAAGGTAATATACAAGTTAATATTCTGTGAAAATTTGAACCGTCTACCTGTTACCGTTTTTAATATTGAGCAAAAAAATACGAAAAAAACACGTTTATTGTTTGGGGACCCCTCCTTAATATATATATTTTTTTAATTTTTAGTATTTGTTGTTATAGCGGCAACGGAAATACATCATTTGTGAAAATTTCAGCTTTCTAGCTATCACGGTTTATGAGATACAGCCTGGAGACAGACAGACAGACAGACAGACAGACAGACAGACAGACAGACAGACAGACAGACAGACAGACAGACAGACAGCGGAGTCTTAGTAATAGGGTCCCGTTTTTACCCTTTGGGTACGGAACCCTAAAAAATACATTAAGAAAGAGAAATAGGCAATAAGTTAATAGTAAACCTATTTCCAGCTAACTACTCGAGCATCCTCTCAGAATGGTACAATCAAATCAAATCAATATTCATTTATTCAAGTTAGGTAGGTACCTACACTGTACACTTATTGACGTTCAAGTATACTTATAAAACATGATGGTGATAAATGATAATCAGTTACGGTTTCTTAAAACTAAATCTACGAGGGTTCCAAACGCGCCCTGGTCTGAGAAGAGATCTCACAAATCATCTTAAAATTTAAACTAAGGAATTATAACTAAAACTAAACTAAGCTTCCTTGTCACATAAGTAATCCTTTACATGGTAATGAGATTTTTCAGAGACCAGACATCTTCAACATGTCTTATGGAGCTTATTATAGAGCATATTACTGGAGACACTATAGTAGATTTACTAAACGATTCAAAAGCACTTGTAATTTTTTTTTTTAATATAAAACATTAATGGATATTTGAATTTTGATAGCCAAAGTATTTATTCACGAACCGATTGAATCCACATAGACATTATAAGTTTGAAAGTGTATCTGTCTGGCTGCTACATTTTCTCGGCCCAGCTATTTTGGCAAAGGCTCAGAACGCGCAAGTTTTTATTTCTGTCGTTGATAGTTATTTATTTAAAATTATTCCAATTTTGTATTCTTTATCGCTCGGAAAATCAAACAGTTTCTACTTTTCACGATATTTAAAAAACCTTTTTTTTATTAAAGGATAGCGTTTGGCCGCAATCAGACCGCTGCTTGCAAGTGGTGACGCAGTTAAAAAAAACCATCCTAAACCGACGCGAGCGATGCTCCGGGCACCATCTAGCATTTTCAATTTTTTTTAGTTTAGCTAGCACGGTAACTCAAGGAACAATATGTAACAATAGGTAGAAAGAAAAATTCCAAATGCCTAAATGATTTTTCACTTAGCAGCGTTTCGTAATGTAGTCTGTGACTAAAACCATTGTCTATGGTTCCCACGAGCCAATGCAACAGATCTGGCCACGGACAATAGATGTCGCCATCGTCTGCAAAAACTGTATGCTGTATTGTGACGAAATCGCTTGCTTTTAATTTTCTTAATTGTTTATTTTATGCTCATTTTAATATTAACGCTTTTAATTGTTTTGACGTCACGAGCACTTTGGCGTAGTTTTTATTCCAAACTAACTGATGCCCGCGACTTCGTCCGCGTGGTTTAAGTTTTTTTGATTCCTTCGGGAACTCCTTAATTTTCCGGGATAAAAAGTAGCCTATGTCACTCTCCAGGTCCTCAATTATACCCATGCCAAAAATCCCGTCTATCCGTTGCTCCGTTGCGGCGTGATTGAAGGACAAACCAACAAACCAATAAGCCAACAAACAAACACACTTCCGCATTTATAATATTAGTATGATACTCAAAGAAATCTTTAAAAAAACATTTGAATTTAAATTACCTACCTATTATTCGGGGGAGCGGCCCTAGTCTTAATTTTTGACTCAAATCATTTTCTAGAGATTTATTTTTTATTTTCAACTTAAGTCTCTTACCTAACCTAGTCTGCTAACCTGTTTGAGATAATATGACAGTTTTATATTAAAGTTTAAACCCATCATTGAACGGCATTTTGAACGGCAATCGCGGAACTGTATCGTGCAACTTGTGGGAATAATGGAATAGTTAAATGAATTCAAATAAACTAGTGGTTCGCCCCGAACTGAGACCTCGCGGCATCACAGAGCGCCATCTATTGACATCATTGTGAAGTTCTGTTAAAAATATCATCATCATTAAAAATTAAATAATTTCGTTTCCTTATAATATTTATCTAATTTTAGTATATTTGTTGTTCAAGTACAGGATATAATTCAAATAATTGATCAAGTTTCAGGCTTGAGAGTTCAGAAAATTGAGAGTTCTGAGGTCAACTTTGGACGTCAGAAAATCGCCACTTTGAAAGCCCCCCATTTCGTCAATTTTAGGGGAAAAATTAAAAAAAAAATATTCTTGGACTCTATTCCTAATTATCTTTAAAATGATATACCGCAACTCTATGTAACGCTATAAAAAATATTTTACTTCGCATTCGCTTCTATGAGAGCCCCCCTGAAATAAAGATTTTTATAACTTTTTAAGCCATATTCGGCGGGAGGCCATTGGTTTACATATTATATTTAAATTTGAAGTAATTACGTTCAGCGATTCAGAAGTTATAAGGCTCTGACAGACGGACGGACGGACGGACGGACGGACGGACAAGTGCCAATTCACCCAAGTAGACTCAGAGACCTTCGCTTCGCTCGGTCAATTATTGAAATTGATAACGTCACTACTCATTAGTTAGGTACGCAACCTCTTCTTAGGCCAATCTTTGACCTTTCGCAGTAGGTATCACTGTTTTCCGCTTCCGTGCCTATCTCGTATAAGCTGAGCTGAGGTTCAAACAAGGCCAGCCTTTTACTTGGCGAGAAGATTTTTTTCGTAAATTTTTGCTTTTCAATGCTCCGATTCTTGCGGGGACTGCGAAATGTGTGAATTTTTAAAAATTGTTTAGCGCAACTCAGCGTATGTGAATTGTGAACTAAGATGTTTAGAATCCCTTTATCGTTCCACGTACACAGTAGTACAAACACAAGCGAGCGTCGTGTTTGTATGGAGATTATGGAGGTATGCGCCCGCGTGCGCCGTGCCAGCCGGTGCCAGCCGCGCGCTGCGCCTGCGCCGATCGCTAATGTCGGCCATTCATGGGTCCGTATTGTAGCGCATTACTTTTTTTTTTTTTTATCCACTACAAGTCAGCTCTTGACTGCGATCTCACCTGATGTTAAGTGATGATACAGTCTAAGATGGTAGCGGGCTAACCTGTTAGGGGCATGGCAGTTATATTAAACCATACCTAACCCTATTCGGTTTCTACACGGCATCGTACCGGAACGCTAAATCGCTTGGCGGCACGTCTTTGCCGGTAGGGTGGTAACTAGCCACGGCCGAAGCCTCCCACCAGTAAAAATCCGCTGACAACTTGGCCCTTGACTGCGATCTGTAGCGGCTTTTAAAACTCTAACGAACTTCGAGTAGGTAACTATTTAGAAGTTTAGTAGAAGTTGAGAAAACGTGCATTTACGTAAACTATGAACGTAAGTTATCAAATACATAAATATTATAAATGCGAAAGTTTGGATGGATGTATGGATGAATGTTTGTTACTCAATCACGCCCCAACGGCTGAACGGATCTGGATGAAATTTGGCACAGAGATAGATTATAGACTGGAATAACACATAGGCTACTTTTTATCCCGGAAAATTAAGGAGTTCCCGCGGGAAACGAAAAACCTCGATCCACGCGGACGAAGTCGCGGGCATCAGCTAGTAAATTATATTTTACTAGAAGATGCCCGTGACTTCGTCCGCGTGAACGACAGGCACCATTTAGCCTCAAAATCATAATAACCTGAAATAAATCAAATCAAATATAAATATTATTAAATGTGAAAGTTTGGATGGATGTATGGATGTATGGATGTTTGTTACTCAATCACGCTCCAACAGCTGAACGGATCTGGATGAAATTTGGCACAGATATAGATTATAGTCTGGAATAACACATATTATGCTACTTTTTATCCCGGAAAACTAAGGAGTTCCCGCGGGAATCAAAAAAACTTTAACCACGCGGACGAAGTCGCGGGCATCAGCTAGTTTTCAATATTGTAATCCACGTAGGTATGACAATAGACAATTTATAAACAATAGCGCATAATATTGATGTCTAGTCTAGACCGTTAATTCAATTACCGCATAGCGTAACGTGACGTAATGACGTAATTCCATTGAATGCACTAAACAATAATATAATAATAAGCAAAAACTTGTAATTTCACTACCTTTAGCTACTTAATAGGGGTATATGCAAACGTCAAAATGGGATTTTGTATGAAACACTGAATTGTGACGTCATCAAAGTTAGTTCGAGGGTCGTATTCCTCATTGCTGAGGGTCATGACCCCATTCCATTATCACATAACGGCAGGGGTTTCCGGTCCTTCCGCATACGACTCGACTGAGAGTACTATTTCAACTCTTAGTTTAGTCTCTTATAGACAGCGTCGCTGGTACGAGTAGATATGAAAAATAAAATAAAAACAAAAACTTTACACGCGTAAAAGTTAGTTGCAGTTTTGGCCAGCGGGCCGTATAAGTATGACGGACTTTAGTTAAATGTTTTAATGCTGTCACTTTTTGGCAACTACAATATGCTTTTTCCAAAAAAGACAGCATTACATTTAACTAAATCAGTGTAAATGACCAAGGAAAAGATGGATGGATGGTGTGAAAGAGTGTGAAAGAGGAGCGTATAAAAGGGGTGAATAATAGGTTGACGGTCAGAAGTAACGGATACGGACGTAGACGGATAAGCCCGCTAACCCGCATTGGAGCAGCTTGGTGGGTCGAAGCTCTAATTCCCTCTCTCCTATGAGAGTGGAGGCCTGTGCCCAGCAGTGGGACGTTAATGGGCTGTAGTGGTGGATAACAGAAGTGAGTGGAAGAAGAAAACATGTTGTGCCGACCGCACATAGTGTGGGATATTGGTCAAGATGAAGAGGAGTGTAAATGTCCTTTTGCAAGCGGCACTTAGTCATTGAAAAGAGGTACTCGTAAACTGAATTTTCAAAAAGAGCAACCGCCAAGTCTCTTGCAGGCTCTCAGTAGGAAGGAACCGGACCAAAATGAACAGTTTTGCCCAGTGACGTAGCGTGCCTTGGCGGGGCCCCGTATAATAATTTGTTTGGGGGCCCTTATGAAGGGTAAAGATTTCTCACAAAAGAAAAAAAAATGTTTGCATAAAATTAAAAAAAATATTTATTCATCATAATTATCTATCTGTCACTTTTTCCAAAATTTTTACAAACAGTTCTAATTAAATATACACTCTCCTTGCCTTTTTTTCGGCAAACTGATTTATTAAATAATTTATAGCTGACGATAACCTTAGTTTTTCTAAAGTTTCTGCCTCTATGGACAATAGTGACAGGTCTGACAGGCGTTCATGTCCCATCGAAGTTCTTAGGTATTTTTTTATCAGTTTTAATTTTGAAAAACTTCTTTCAGCAGTTGCAGTTGTCTGGAAGGGTCAAGAATAAAAAGCATGCTGTTATTACCTCCGGAAAACTGGATGCAAGACTATTGAATTTTATCAGCAATAATTCAATGAGTTCTTTAATGGAATATGAGTATCTTATTATCTTCTGAGTGATCTTTAATGGAATATGAGTATCTTATTATCTTTATGAGTATCTTAGTATGGAATGAGTATCTTAATGAACCTATGAGGTAAAAAACAGTAAAAAATTCTTAAATCATCATTTCTAAAATCATAAGTAAAATGTAATTGATATGAATGATAATGACATCCATAATATCTAATTAAAATACACAGTGACATTTTTGTTCTTGTTTCTTTGACTTTTGATTCGACATTTAAATTGTTTTAATGTTAAACTTAATATATAATTGACATACTTGTAGATTATGACATACTTAGCCTATATACACAATATTTCTGACGTAAAGGCCTTACTATGATTTCATTCATACTATCACATTTTTGAAAGGGGGGCCTATTTCTTTGAAACAATCGCAGTTTGGATACTATTTGTAGAACAACTAGTTTAATGCATGCCTACTTAAAATAACAACAATATTTGTACACCACACTGTGGTAGAATACTAGGATCCTCTATCTGTTAAGAACATCTTTGTGCTACCGTATTCCACAAATAAAAAATTTGATTTGATTTGATTTGATTTGATTTGAATGAATTTTTTGAATTTCAGATTTTAAGCATGTTTTTAGAGCCCTTAATTGGTCATAAAGATTAACTGAGATGTCTTTACTGTATTTAGCCGACCTAGTTTTCCGGAAGCGTTTTGTATCTCTTCGTTTGAAGAAGACAGGAGTTTCTCCGGTTATAATATTTCGAACATACTACTCAGGTCGCAAAGGCTCTGAAAT
The DNA here is from genome assembly GCA_917051295.2 of Erebia ligea. Classification (NCBI taxonomy): domain Eukaryota; kingdom Metazoa; phylum Arthropoda; class Insecta; order Lepidoptera; family Nymphalidae; genus Erebia; species Erebia ligea. Next base: position 630,140 of record OU785234.1, on the reverse strand, counting down.
CTTTGTTTAGGTTTAGAAATTAATATATCTAAACACTGTATATGTATACTATATACATTGACTTTGAAATAGGATTCCGGGTCTGAAATTCTCTCATCTTGTGATAACTCATCAAAATTTGTTATTAATTTTTGCTTACGCACGTCGGGGGCCCCCATGGCCCGGGGGCCCAGTATAATTGATACGGCAGATACGGCGGTAGCTACGTCCCTGGTTTTGCCGCAACAGTCCCCTGGGAGTTAAACCGCTGTGTCACCGGGAACTAGTTAAAACTCGCGACGCGAAATACTTTCGCTCTGAATCCAATCAGCTATTTTATTGACGGGAGATTAAGCGCTATCGGATTTAGCCATCGATGTAAATGTGGGTACTAGAAAATACCCTAATAAATAAATAATAGTGGGTACCCTTTCGTAGAAGAAAATTGGGCGTCCGACCTGTGGAGCGCGCTCCACACCTGTATAAGCTTGTCCTTGTCCCCGCCATAGCACTATCCCGCTTTTCAGACTAGATGGCGTTAGTAAAAAAAGTTCACATTCTTTGTTTGACAGGGCCCGTCTATATTATGTAAATTGAGGTCGTTAGATTTAGCTCAAGAAAATATCTGTGCTACATAGGTAACTAGATGCTTTTTCTTTTAGCACAGACACTTGGGCCTCTTTATTAATTATTGGTCATCTTATTAGCACCAAAATATGATTAAATAAAGATTTGTTGTTGTGGTAAGCGCTGTGGACTAAGTGGGAAGTCCCGCGTTCGATCCCCGGCAGAACTATGTTCTATGCACAATAGCTCATTTCAATACTATAATGAAATAAGGCCCGTGTATTGTAGGAGGTAGTTAGGTACCCAGTACCCACCTAGTGTTAAACGTTCGCGTATCCTTATTGGATAACTGCGTAGTATTTTGATGTCGGTACAGTATTGGCCACGCTTCGCGGTTGGAATACCTAATTATTACATAAACATAAATAATATTAATCACACTATTTTCCTATGTACTTAGTAAAGTAATAAAGAAACGTGTGGTGTCGTGGGACACCAGATAGGAACGAAGCTCCTTATTACATAAATATTAATTTTTCATAGAAGCTAGCGACGTTGTCACCGGGTCAGTTAAGTAATTGTGGGACAATAGACTATGGGTGTGTTCCGAAAACCACTGCGAGCACTGTAAGTCCCCTGCAGTAAGAGCACTGAACAGTGCTCGCAGTGCTGATAACGGAACAACCACTATGTACAAATTATTTTGACAGCTGACAGTCAGCGCTGCTTTAACATTGTTGACGCTCTTGTTTCAGAATTATAATCCTTATGTGAGGGACGTCAAGGAACGTCGCAATTTTAAAATACTACTGCTTTATAAGATGGTAGTAAGCCTGCTGATGTAGCATAATACGATCAGACATCGAATTCAATTCTCCTATCCGTATCGGAAAGCACGTGCTTCCGTAAACGTGCAGCGTGTGCCAAACTATCAATCTATAGTACTATTTATTTATATATAAGCCTATACTTAGTTTTATATAACTAACTATGATACATTTTTAATTTATATGTTATATATAGGTATCATTCCACTGCTGGGCAAAGGCCTTCTCCTTCCACTCTTTCTTATTGTGTTCTGTGCGGAACTTATGTTTTCCCCAATTGCTTCTATCTCGTATCTCGATCTATAATATTATACCTACTAGCGATCTGCCCCGGCTTCGCACGGGTAGCACTAATAATCCTAATAGTCTATACCCAATATAGCTATAAAAATGGTTATTGTGAGTCAACCATAAAAGATATAGATGTATGCTATCACGGACTTTTTTAGAACTTTTTGAGAGGAACAATTCCACCATACATTGTTTTCGTGTTTAACTTTAACTATTTAAGCAGCGCACGCCACGTAAGCTCTCAGAAGAGAGGATTTTTTGCGACTTAGTTCACATAATTGCAATTTTCGTAAGGATCTCTAATTTTTTTGAAAATAAAATATAGCCTATTATGTTACTCGCTGATAATGTAGCTTTCTATAGGTGAAAGAATTTTTAAAATCGGTTGAGCAGTTTTTGAGTTTATCCATTACAAACAAACAAACAAATCTTTCCTCTTTATAATATTAGTTTAGATTATACACCCGTAATACACATGTATACATAGGCTACTTTTTAGTTTTTAACCTGGAAATCAAAGAGTACCTGCGGGAATCAAAAATCTTTTACCACGCGGACGAAGTCGCGGGCATCATCTAGTTAAGAATATTTATAATCCGGGGCTAACCTGGGGCTTACTTATAAACCCGAGTTGGGAGTTGGGACCAATTCAAATATTGTTACTCAAATAAACTACTGGTACCTACCTATCATAAGTGCTTTTGATTCGTCAATTGAATCTACTGCTGGTTCGGAATGCCATTAATAGAACTTAATGAGGCACTCTTAAGGTAATGCGTTCTGGAATCTTGCTCTATGTTACATGTATTCTACTTTACAAGAATTCACATTTAACTTGGCCAACATTCCCTATCTAAGTTACAAGTAACCTACCTACATTGTGTTATACAGCTGACTATTATAAGTAAAGAAAAAACTTCAAAATTCAAATGTTTTTTATTCAAACTAACTTTTACAAGTGCATTTGAATCGTCGAGTGAATCTACCACTCGCTCGGAATGACATTCCTACGGAGAAGAACCAGCCAGAAACTCTGTGGTTGCTCTTTTGAAAAAAAAAAATGTTGTCCTTAGTATTGCTGGGGCGAGTTAAATTCATGCACTTTTATCATTTACTTAGTCTTCTACAGTTTAATAAGCTTCAAGCTAATTATATAGCATTTTCTATTTTCATTGACTCTATGAATGTGTTTGTTTTTTACTAATTTATTTTTTCTTTTTCAGGTAACCGTCTATTCCTAGTAAAAGTTAAAGAGGTAAAATAAAAAATTGTAAGGCGGAAAAAATCAAAAGGTACCTTATTCGTAGGTTGTGTCATTATTATAGGTACCAGCGCGGTACAGTATCCACTATCCACATTCAAGATGGATTAAGTAATAAACTTATCTTAATATACAGCCAGTGTAGGTCCATTTCCTATCTGCAAAATTTTCAGTTAGGGTGCAAATCTTTTGCAGCTGCTGACATTTATCTATAGATTGGTTTTTTGGGAGCCATTTCGTCATATACGCCAAAATTTTAACTTGGAGAGAAAAATCTATGTCATCGATACAAAAGAAAACGATTTAATTATTCTAAATCGATACAAAATACCTGCCGTTCCTTGGCTATCAGAAAAAAAACAATAGCATTACAGTTAATTTACAGGAACGACTAGCTGATGCCCGCGAACATTCGTCGTTTTCAAAGTTAAAATAGTCGTTAAGTTTTCTGAAATTTTCCAATTTTATGCGCATTTTCTTAATTTTTCTTTCCGTAAGAACCTTTGGCAAACTATCAGAAAACTTTAAAAGAAAAGTTGAATGAAATCGGTAAAGTCGTTCTCAAGTTATGGCGTGACCAAGGGAAACAAGGGATTCATTTTTTGCCGTGGCTAGTTACCACCCTACCGGCAAAGACGTGCCGCCAAGCGATTTAGCGTTCCGGTACGATGCCGTGTAGAAACCAAATAGGGGTATGGGTTTAATTAACTGCCATGCCTCTAACAGGTTAGCCCGCTACCATCTTAGACTGCATCATCACTTACCATCAGGTGAGATCGCAGTCAAGGGCTAACTTGTAGTGGATTAAAAAAAAAAAAACATAGATGTTGAGTATACTCTTGTACTTATTTCCCTTTATCAAATAAACGGCTAAATAATTGTACATTTTCTAAACGCATGTGCGATTGAGGTCAAGAGTGAGCGGTGGCCCTTCATTGTGCGATTGTTACGGTTTTCTTGTTGATACTTCTTTCACTTTGAACTTAGTATTAAAGCCCTACGCAGTTTTCAAGCTGCGAATGTTTGTGCTTTTTGATTCACCTATTCACCAAGAACTGCTCTCGACTGCCTCGTTGGTCTAGTGGTTGGCATGTTCGACTGCGGCCGTCGAGGTCCCGGGTTCGAGTCCCGGGTCGGGCCATAATTGAGTATTGGGTTTACCTGACTAGAAATTCTCAGTACTAGCCCGGAGTTAGGAAGTTGGTGGTGTTTCACCCCCGTGCCTCGGCGAGCACGTTAAACCGTCGGTCCCGGTTATTTATTATCACTAACATAATAATAGTCGTCAAAGCCCGCCAACCCGCATTGGAGCAGCGTGGTGGGCTCTAATTTCCTCTCTCCTATGAGAGTGGAGGCCTGTGCCCAGCAGTGGGACGTTAATGGGCTGTAGTGGCGGTGGTGGTGCTATAACGGTGAAGGAAAACATCCGCATGCCTGAGAGTTGTCCATAATGGTCTCAAAGGTGTTTGAAGTCTGCCAAACCGAGCTTGGCTAGTGTAGTGGACCAAGGCTTAGCCTCCTCATTCTGAGACGAGATATGTGCTAAGTAGTGGGTTGAAATGATGATGATGCAAAAAGCAGGTTTTTCCATGACGTTTTCTTGCACCGTTAAATAAATCTCTCTCTTAGCTTCAATAGTTTCTAAAAAAAATATAAATATTTGCGGAATTTCCAAGGGAATAGATAGAAATTCCATTAGGTATGTTCAAACAGCATAACTATTATATCATTCACGAACCATTTGAAACCCACGCTAGGGCCAAAATAACCCTCTTGTTTTATAATTTAAGAGTGTCTGACAGGGGGTTGCAATCGTACTAAGTGTCTGACAATGGACATCGCGGTTTCTAATATTATTCCAAAGAAAAATATAAAAAAACGGAGCTTAATACTTTAACGAATTTGAGGTGCCACCTTTTCTACCTGATACCTTCCAAAGCAACCGCGATCCAAACTTCAAGAGACAGACATACATAGACAAACTTTCAGCTTTAATAAAATAACGAAGGTCTGATCGTCGCGGGATCTTGCTCTATTATGAAGATTATAATTGTGTTCAGTAAAATCATATAGTTTTCGTCTGTGTAATGACATGAGTTTAGTGTATGATAGTTTGAGATGTGTTAGCATACAATGTGCGGGGTGAACGACCTGTGACGTCACAGCTCTCGCCGGGTGTGATGTCTTGTGGACATCTTCATTGTCATGGGAAATGTAGAATGTTACATCAACTTAACACGTAAAACTTATAGCTAAGCTTATCTATGAATTACTATACAAATCATGCCCGCGTGGAGTGCTGGCTGCACTTACGCACTGGACAGCCCGGCTGCTCCTTTGCGCAAAATATGAGTCAGCCGTTCGGTCATGAAGAGGCGATTGACCGCGGTCACTTTAAAGCGTTCAATTTAAGAAAAAATGTTCAGTCAAATTTGTGTATAATAAAGAAAAATCAAATAAACCAAAATACTACATTTAAATTTTAAACATACGTAACATTATATACAAACTGTCTCAGAGTGACAAGAAAGTCAATACAAAGACAGTGGCTGAAGGCAAAGAAGATACCTACTCAGAGATAGAATACCAAACTCAATAATATAATAATTGGAAAAATCAAATCATAAGATGATGTGAGAGGGGAGAATAAAAAAGAATCGAATTTATAGGTCCCGTTTTTTCAGAATATTATCAAATATAGAATGTTATCAATGATCACTTAATTTTTTCATCCTTCTATACTAATATTATAAATGCGAATGTTTGGATGTATGGATGGATGGATGTTTGTTACTCAATCACGCCAGAACTGGACTGGAACAGGCTAGATGAATCTGGATGAAATTTGCTACAGAGGTAGTCTGGAATCTAGGAAAATTAAAGAGTTTCCGCCGGAACCAAAATACCTCAATCCACGCGGACGAAGTCGCGGGCTAGCCTTTGATAAAAATCAAATGGCCATGAAATTCTTCCACATAAAACCCCCCTGTCACCGTTTGATTAGTATTCATCCGCGGAAAGTGATTGACCCAAAACAATGCGCCACTCGCGCTGCTATAGGCTCTACTATAGGCGAGGTTAGCGACCGAAGCCTCTCTGCGGATTTGCCGTGACGTTTCGGCTAACCTAACGAAACCGCACATAAAGCCTGAAACAGACGAACCGCAAACGAAAACTGAATAGTACGCTAACCAGACGCCACGTGGCGTTGGAAAATTTATCTGACTTTTAAGGGTCTTTTTTTTAAATTTTTTTTTATTGCGTGATAGACTTGCGCTTGACGACAATCATGGTTAGTGCAAAGCAATGATGATGTCTAGGTTGGAACGCGCTTGCCTTGGAAGGCCTATTCACTCTTGCCTTGAAGGTACTTAAGTTATATGAGGCAGGAAACACGTGCGCTAGGGTGTTCCACACCCTAGCGGTTCGTATCAGAAACGTCGAGCAAAAACGCTTCCCAAAGGTCTCCCCAAATCTATCAAGTTGTCCTAGGTGAACTACAGAAGCGACGTGACGTGATACGACGCCATAGAAAATGACAAACTTGTCTACGCGACAACGTAGGCCACGTGAAGGGTCAGCTGCTGTTTGATACTGTCGCGTCGCGCCGCATCGCGTCACGTTGCCGCGTTTGTCGTCATCTAGAACAACGGGTAAACGCGACCCGACGGCCGACCACGGCTCGACATCGTTTCCACCCTTAGGAGTTAGGACCGTATACATAAAGCTTTTTCTGACCAGCTCAAGCCCGCGACGATAGATTAGACCCATAGGGTTCCGGCGTAGAACAGGTAACCTAGATTTATAATATTAGAGCACGGATTAGCAATTTTATTGCATTACATTTTAATTCTAAATTTATATAAAACGTAAAGGTGACTGACTGACCGATCTATCAACGCACAGCTCAAACCACTGGACGAATCGAGCTGAAATTTGGCATGCAGATACCTACTATGACGTAGGATATCCGTATGCAAGGATTTTTGAAAATTCAACCCGTAAGTGGGTAAAATGCCTTTTTTGCCTTTTTTGTATGAAAATCGAAGCTAACGTGAGCGAACCCGCGGGCAATAGCTAGTATTTATATGAATTATGCAGCCATTTTATGGGTGATTGCCCAGACAAACATTTTCCTTGTATTTCTTCATCAAGTAAAATGTTGGTATATTTGTATATTTACCCAGATAAACAGTCTGCATGATAACGACAGTAAAATTAGGTACGTATAGTACTTTATCTTTAAGCAGAGAAAATACAATGTTTTGCGACTTATATTACAAACACATAACTTGGTAATTAAAGAGGTATTGATTCATTATATACTAGCTGATGCCCGCGACTTCATCCGAGTAGTTTAAGTTTTTTTTAAATGACTGTGTAATTAATTATTTAACACAAACACACAAATGTGTGAATTACCATAGCAGTAACACATATTATATTCGGTGTAGTTGGTTAATCTGCGTCAATATTGTCAGAAAAACCCGATTACGTTTTATGGTCCAACCGGAGATTCGAACCCAATACCTACCTAGCCTAGACCAAAAAGGCACCTATATTTCAGAGCATAGGCTATAAAATCCGTAATTTAAATCCGTTACAAAGTATACAGCGACATAAATTATTCTAAACAAGCCAAGCTTTGTTCAAACAATTTATACGCGTACTGCGCAAAATAACTAACAGATTTAAAAGGGTGACATTCTGAGAGCGATCAGTGAGACGTAATGTGAAACTCCTCGAAATTCGAATCCGGATTTGAGATAGCGAAAACATCGATTTTAGAGAAAAGGAAAATTGTTTCTTTTCTAGCGTCATCATTATTATCATCATCGAAATCCATTTTATAGGAATACTGGACATGATATGAATTTTGTTTCGTCATCTTTTTAGGTTGTACTGTCACTTTTACCCGTTCATTAATTATTATTAGGTTTCCATCAAACGGTACAGTTCAACTTGAAAATTGTAACCCTTTTAGAGACTAATTCCTTATAACAACATACAGTTATAATCTGTTATAACAACATCGAAGGGACCACTCATAAATTTGGTTGCAACTCGCAAAAGCCGATTTGTTTGTTGGTTTGTTGGTTTATTGGTTTGTTGGTTTGTCCTTCAATCACGCCGCAACAGAGCAAGGGATCGGCCTGATTTTTGGCATGGGTATAGTTGAGGACCTGGAGAGTGACATAGGCTACTTTTATCCCAGAAAATTAAGGAGTTCCCGCGGGAATAACAAAAAACTGAAACCACGCGGACGAAGTCGCGGGCATCAGCTAGTCAGCAATAACTTTCAGTCATTATAACCAATTACGTCGTTATAAATGATTTCGTTGTAAGAGGTTTTAAAGCGCTTAGAATGGGAATAGTTTTGCATCACTGATCGTTTCCAAAATCTCACCCTCTACACTGAACATATAGGTAAAAGAAGCAAATGTATCGCCATAAACAAGTTTTGTAACACGCCGTACGAGGCGCGCTGAAATTTCCCGCCAATTGCAAATTTTCGCCACACTTCTCCAGACTTTTTCCCCTATATTTCTCGATAGACTGGGGTAGTGACGTACGTAAGATATGAGTTGCATCACTTACTCTAAATCTATCTTTCTTTTACGGCCAAACGGCTCACTGAATCATGGATTTTTATGATGTTGATCAGCCATGAACTAAAGATTCTATCTCATCATCTAGAAAGATGCAATTCTTTAGCCTTAAAGAAAAAGTTAAGTTCATTTTTCAAATCTGTTCATTGGTAATGGCAAGTACCAAATATACCAATGAACAGCCCCCCAATCATGTAAGAATGGCCGATCAAAACGTTAAAAGTTCGTCGTCAAAGTTTATAAACCATAACAGCATTAAATTAGAGCTCAATTTCGTGTATACGTTATACGTTGTTATACGTTAGACTTTAGAGTATCGTTCATACCTAAACGTATAAGAATGGGTACACGAAATTGAGCTCTAATTCAATGCTGTTATGGATTATTTTACTTTGACGCCGAACGATTACGTTTGATCGACAATTCTTACATAATCGGCGGGCAGATTTGATAAATGCATGAACAGAAAAAAATGATTTATAGTGAAATTATAAATAAGGGAAACTATAGAGATAATAACATTTGCACGATTCACACGTTTTATTTATCGGGTAACTTGACTGAATATTCAGAACTAAATGACAGTTCATTGGCCCAAAATGGAATGCATCTCTATGTAGTTTTACCAGTTGCTTTCAGCTGCTTTTAACCATTGTTCTCAGCCCTACCACCAGTTCAGTTAAACCCGAATAACTCATAGACATTATTCACGGTTGTCACGTATTATTACATTACCAGATAATGCCCGCGACTTCGTCCGCGTGGATAGAGGTATTTTGGTTCCCGCGGGAATTTTTTATTTTTCCGGAATAAAAAGTAGGGTATAATCTATCTCCAATCCAAATTTCAGCCAAATCCGTCCAGTAGTTTTTGCGTGAAAGAGTAACAAACACACACACAAATACAAACTTTCGCCTTTGATTAATTTAATAATATAATTCGCGGGTAATTAAGAACAGTTCACGTGGCCTAAAAGAAACGTATCGCTCTTTTGTCTTCAATCGTTTTTCCAGCTCTTTTATGTCATTTGTGTCACTCCTACTAGATACAACCCTTTGACTTTGTAAGTTCTAACCGAATAACTGAGGGAAACTATTCACGCCCCGCACGTGCTATTGGGTAATTTTATTGGTTATTTAAGCGTTCTTTACGACACAGAATCCCTCTCGCTTTTTGCAAGAATCCGTTACCTTTTTCACCTTAGAAAGTCGGAGTTATCTTGGAAAATGCTCGAGCAACTTGCTTTTTTTTACGCCACTATAAGTTAGCCCTTGACTGCAATCTCACCTGGTAGTAAGTGATGAGGCAGTTTTTCAGACTAACCTGTTGGGGCTGTTATATTAAACCTTCGGTTCGGTTTAATTCCTTCGGCGCAATCTGTAACTGTTTTATCAAAATCGGCTTTACGCTATTATCTTTGTTTTTATTATAAATTTCTTTATCAGGCTTCCTTGTTTAATTTCAAGTTCAAACAGTCTTTTGTTAAAATAAGTTTTTTTCGTTCACTGTTTAGATTACTTTCTGATATAGGTGTTGTACATTTACCTAACGGCTTTAGTAATAGATTTATGGACTAGCTTTTGCCCGAGACTTCGTCCGCGTGGACTACACAAATTTCAAACCCCTATTTTACCTCCTTAGGGGTCGAATTTTCAAAACCCATTTCTTAGCGAATGTCTACGTCACAATAGATATCTACATGTAAAATTTTAGCCCGATTTGTCCAGTGGTTTCAGCTGTGCGTTGATAGTTCAGTCAGTCAGTCACCTTTTCCTTTTATATATTTAGATAAAACGCGGCTCAAAAAACTGCACCTGACAGAAATGCAAGTCTCCGACTCTCTGTGTAAAGGTGGATAAAGACAGTACTTGTAATTGTTTTAGTTAGTGTTCAACATCTTAAACAAGTGATTAGGAATCGCGGTGGTTAACTGGCGCACTCAGAGTCACTTAATCATTACTTAAGAAATTCCTTAGGACTTCAATACAAGATCTATTAAGTACTAAGGAGCTCCTTAATTAAGTACGGCAGTAGGTCTGTCAGGAGCCGCGTCGTAAGCACGAGTCATTATAACTTTGCAAATTTTTTAACTTATATATATTTAGATTTAGATACATTAGATGGTTTCCAAAAAAAATCCAAAATGTAGTCCATTTAATGATCAAAGTACCCCAGACGCTGGTCGCCGCGTGCGGATTACGAGTGTCCCGAATCCCGATAAGCTGGGATGATGCGCGATTAAAACTCCATCCCGCCGTCGTTTCCGGGACGCCCCGCGAGTTATGGCCCATTCAGATGTGACCTTGGCTTACTTTGATCAACTTTTTTAAAATTGTGCTTGTGGTAAAAGCTTTGCATGAGAAATGCCACGACTGAATCCCTAAGGCGTTCAGATAATGAGTTTTTGTTACTTCATTTTTTTTACGTCGCTATACAAGTTAGCCCTTGACTTAGTCTCACCTGATGGTAAGTGATGTTGAAGTTCAAGATGGTAGTAGGCTCACCTGTTGACGGTATGGAAGTTATATTAAACCCTCAGACATCGTACCGGAACGCTCAATCGCTTACGTCTTTGCCAATAGGTTTATGGCTAGCCACAGCTGAAGCCTCCCAACAGGCTAGACCAGAGAAAATCCAGAAATTATAAATTCCCGGATTGACTCTGCCGGCGATCGAATCCGCGACCTCCCACTTATGAGACCTCAGCGCTCACCACTGCGGCAGGAGGTTGACACAGGTTAATCATTTAAAACGCATAAAGATACAATTTAAAGGAACTAAAATATTGTTTCTCCACAATATAATGCATCATAATGATCACCGCCCGCAGTTCTTACCGGGTGGCCGGGTGCGGTTTACGAGTGTCCCGGATCCCGATAAAGCGGGACGCGGTCATGTCCATATCTCCGTAGTGCGATTAAAACTTCATCCCGCCGCATCTTCCGGGACGCCTGGCGAGCTATTGCCCATTCAGATGTGACCTTGACTCCCGCAAACTTAATGCCAAGATGGCGGCAGTCTCGAAAGTAAGTTTTTAGTTAAACAATACGTGTTGTCCACTGGTCGTAGTTTTGCCTGGTGGGTTCGGTTGTGGCTAGTTACCACCCCACCGGGAAAGACGTACTGCCAAGCGTGCTGGTATGCGTTTAATACTACCATATACCCCTAATAATTGTTAGCCCGCTACCATCGTACCACTTACTTAGTGGGCCGTTAATGAGCTCAAATGAATTAGGTAAGAACACGTTCTCAAGTGCCTCGTTGGTCTGGTGGTTAGCATGTCCGACTGCGGCCGACGAGGTACCGGGTTGGAGTCCCGGGTCGGGTCATAATTAGGTATTGGGTTTTCCTGACTCTCACGAAATTCTCAGTACTAGCACGGAGTTAGGAAGTTGGTGGTGTTTCACCTCCGTGCCTCGGAGAGCACGATAAGCCGTCGGTCCCGGTTATTATCACTAACATGATAATAGTCGTCAAAACCCGCCAACATTGGGAGCAGCGTGGTGGGTCTAAGCTCTGATTCCCTCTGTCCTATAAGAATGGAGGCCTGTGCCCAGCTGTGGGACGTTAATGGGCTGTATTGGTAGTGGTACGTTTTCAAGTATCGGCCAATCTGTGCTTAAGACCCGTCTTAACCGACTATTGACCAATACTTGAGGACGTGTTTATTAATAAAAGAAGAAACCCTGATTCGGAAATGTAGCGAACATATTATATATTTTTTGACCAAGGAATCAAAAAGTGATGTCCCGCTCATAAGAGCGGGACATCACTTTTTGATTCATAAGAACCCATAACAATTTTCATTATTACGTCCGAGCTGGCCAACCGAAAAATACGATTCAGACAATGTCCGTACCCGAAATCAATACGAATCGGGACTATCGGATATCTCAATTTATCAGAAGCGGCCTGAGGCCTGGGAGGAAGGGACTCGCAGGAAATCACGGTAACACCCAATTGGCAGGCCCCATTTGCGTTATCGAAAAGCCTTGACCCTAAAATTTGAAATGTTAATCTATATATATAAAATTCAAAGTCCTGACTGACTGACTGACTGACTGACTGACTGACTGACTTATATATCAACGCACAGCCCAAACCGCTGGGGTTAGAAACTTGAAATTTTGACAGTAGGTTCCTATTGTGATGTAGGCGCTCACTAAGGAAGGATTTTTCAAAATTCCACCCTTAAGGGGGTGAAATAGGGGTTTAAAGTTTGTATGAAAGTCCGTCATTTCTAAAGTTATATCAACGAAACTTGGTATTTTGGCTTTCGGTAAAAAATAAAGAAATACGTATTTCACAGTTTTTCAAAATTCCACCCCCAAAGGGGTAAATTGGGGTTGAAAGTTTGTATGAAAGTCCTTCATTTCTCAAGTTATATCCCTGAAACTTAGCATTTGGGCTTTCAGTTAGATATGAAGAAGTAAGTACTTAACCATTTTTGAAATTTCAACCCCCAAAGGAATGGAATAGGGGATGAAAGTTTGTAAAAAAGTCCTTCATTTCTGAAGATATTTCTCAAGTTATATGAACGAACCTTGGTATTTTGGCTATCGGTAAAAAATAAAGAAGTTACGTGTGTCAAAATATTTAAAAATTTCACCACCAAAGGGATTAAATAGGGGTTGAAAATTTGAATGAAAGTCCGTCGTTTTTCAAGTTATCGCCCTGAAACTTGGTATTTGGGCTTCCGATTTAAATTTATGAAATACGTATTCCACAGTCTTGAAATTTCTATCTCCAAGGACGTTAGGTAAATAGAGAGTTTGTCCTTCAATCACGTTGCAACAGAGCAACGGATCGATGTGATTTTTTGCATGGGTAGGTATAGTTGAGGGTCTGGAGAGTGACATAGGCTTCTTTTTATCCCGGAAATGAAGGAGTGCCTGTGGGAATTAAAAAAACTTATACCACGCGAACGAAGTCGCGGGCGTCCTCTAGTTTATAATATGGGACTCCGTTGCTGATATAACTATACTAATAGATACTTAGGAGTAAAAGTCAAAAGTGTTTTTTTTAAATAAACTTTTACAAGTGCATTCGAATCGTCTAACTCTAGTGGGTCGACTCGTGCAAGTAAATCAATGATGCATAATTTTAGTAGCTTATACTCTATTTCGATGAAGCAAATGCTTCGCTGGCAGCTAGAGCGAGTTACTACTGTGAAAAACTGTTAGGCCTTACATCACTACACTAAATTATTATCATACTACTATTAATATTTTATTTTATTTGTTTTTCTACGTATTGTATAACTTTTTGGTACAAAAAAAAAAAAAAATCTATTGTGTTTGTTTGTTAGAGCAACGGACTAACACACTTTCGCAAACACACAAAATCATATTACCGTGTTATATAATATAATACCACAGGTCTTGTACGAGTATGTTTTGTTCCAAAAGAGTATTGTGCAAGTTGAATGCTCTATGTTATTTTAATTGATTTGTCTAGACTCTAGGTACCTAATACTTAAGTAATAGGTATGTGCTATCACTCGTTGAATTATCAATGATACTGTTTTCGATAGTTTTAGGGGCGAGGGAAGCATTCTCATAAAACAACTCTAATTTACTTAGCTGAGATTTTTTCCTAAACGACTATTTCAGAAGATGTGTGTATTTTCGGCGTTTTATATCAATGCTATGAATCCATTAATCCTGAAAGGACTGGCATGACAAGATAAAACGGCACATAATACTTTTACCAAAATTTAATGTAAAATGGAATCGTAAAGATGATCTAAGTGATTATTCTCTTTAAATTTACTTACTTTATTTATTTAGGATACACTTTTTGGTGTTATTTCGAAAAATTTATGTAAGAAGTTTTTTTTTTTTCAAGAATAATTTAAGAAGGACTCGGGCTATGTCGGTATTGTTTTTCTTTTTTTGATTATACATATTCGCCAAATTTATTTGCGGGATAGCTGATGATGACGCGAAAACTGGGCCATTTTTTGCAATATTTGAAAGAAAAGAAAGAAAGAAAGAAAAATCTTTATTTGATACATGCCGGGTACAGCATATTGTATATAACCCTTTTTTCGATTTCACATACCTAGGTATACCCGTGTGTGATTTTTTTCAGTTAAGACCGAGTGTAGGTATTTGTAACCATCGGCGCGAAATACATTAATATGTATTCAATAAATTAGGCCAGCCAGATTGAGGCTTCCAGATTGATGGCTAGGTATAACTCAAAGTGGGTACTAAATCTAGCAAATTTATTACAGCCTCAACGTCCTTCGTATAAATAGGGATATCGGTTGGTACTTGCGTTATTTAGTTACTAACTTCATAGATACGATTACGAGAGACCGGTACGATGCCGATACGATATGAGCTGGTACTTATCTATACTAATACTAGAGGACGCCCGCGACTTCGTTCGCGTGGTATAAGTTTTTTTAATTCCCACAGGCACTCCTTCATTTCCGGGATAAAAAGAAGCCTATGTCACTCTCCAGATCCTCAACTTTAACTACCCATGCAAAAAATCACATCGATCCGTTGCTCTGTTGCGGCGTGATTGAAGGACAAACTCTCTATTTAACGTCCTTGGGGATAGAAATTTCAAGACTGTGGAATACGTATTTCATACATTTAAATCGGAAGCCCAAATACCAAGTTTCAGGGCGATAACTTGAAAAACGACGGACTTTCATTCAAATTTTCAACCCCTATTTAACCCTTTTGGTGGTGAAATTTTTAAATATTTTGACACACGTAACTTCTTTATTTTTTACCGATAGCCAAAATACCAAGGTTCGTTCATATAACTTGAGAAATATCTTGAGAAATGAAGGACTTTTTTACAAACTTTCATCCCCTATTCCATTCCTTTGGGGGTTGAAATTTCAAAAATGGTTAAGTACTTACTTCTTCATATCTAACTGAAAGCCCAAATGCTAAGTTTCAGGGCTATAACTTGAGAAATGAAGGACTTTCATACAAACTTTCAACCCCAATTTACCCCTTTGGGGGTGGAATTTCGAAAAACTGTGAAATACGTATTTCTTTATTTTTTACCGAAAGCCAAAATACCAAGTTTCGTTGATATAACTTGAGAAATGACGGACTTTCATACAAATTTTAAACCCCTATTTCACCCCCTTAAGGGTGGAATTTTGAAAAATCCTTCCTTAGTGAGCGCCTACATCACAAAAGGAACCTACTGTCAAAATTTCAAGTTTCTAACCCCAACGGTTTGGGCTGTGCGTTGATATATAAGTCAGTCAGTCAGTCAGTCAGTCAGTCAGTCAGTCAGGACTTTGAATTTTATATATATAGATTATAAATGCAAAAGTTTGGATGGATGGATGTATGGATGGATGTTTGTTTGTTACTTAATCACGCCAGAACGATGAACGAATCTTGATGTTTGGCACAGAGATAGATTATAGTCTGGAATAACACATATTTATCCTGGAAAATTAAGAAGTTCCCGCGGGAACTAAAAGACCTCAATCCACGCGGACGTAGTCGCGGGCATCAACTAGATTGTAATATTATATAATATATTCTACAATAATGGATTCAGCATACTAGTTGAGCTTGCCGCGATTTTGCTCAGCATCAGGCATGTTTCCAGAAGCACGTACTGATGATTTCTATGCCGTCATCAGACAAAATACTGCGTTTAATCTCAAACTGCCCCATTACGTAAGAATTGTCGATCAAATGGTAAAGGTTCGGCGTCAAAGTAAAATAAACCATGACGGCACTGAATTAGAGCTCAATTTCGTCTGCCCATTCTTATACGTTTAGGCCTTAGGGTATCGTACATACCCTAAACGTATAAGACGAAAATCTTTAAAGTTTGATCGGCCATTCTTACATGATTGGGGGGCAGTATCCTGAAGATGATAGCGGATAAAATAGAATCACCGATCCTGCAACACTTCATTGAAGTGCTCGTTCGGTGACTTGCGGATCTTGTTTTTATTTTACTTTTTAATTACCTACTAGAATTAAATACTTACAAACTTAGTTTTTAAGAAAATTATATTTCACTAACAAACATGGGCCTCTGTTGCCTAAAAAAAGAAAGTTATTTTTTTATTTATTTATTTGTTTGGATTTTAGGTCCATGGCTAAAGGTAGGTCCGTTTTTCTACCAACTATACATATTACATATACTGACTTTGAGCTTGGTATGTATCTAGAGAGGAGGAGGAGATCACTTTTAATAATAAGACCGCCTTTGCGCACGTTGTTATTTCTTTTTGCTTGTTAACTTTATTATTTCGTTTTAACTTTTTTTTGTGACAATTTAAAGCATCTATCTATCTACTAGAGTCGAAACCTACTGTGTAGAGTCAAACTTTCGACTTTCGTGACGCCTACTGCAATGGCGTTATTTTAAATATTTATTCACCTTCAATAGTGGTATTGTCACGGCCCACATCCCCATAACAATTGCCATATCGATTTAATCACATACCATTCACATAATTACAATATAATCTCCTTCTCAGACTTCAATGGCGATTGTTCTGCCTTCTCACTTCCTCTGATTGCTTTACTGGCATGAGCGAAAGGGACAGCGGCGCTGGATTGACGGCGTGGTTGCGCGTGCGACGCGAACCGTTACCTATGATATAATGTCTCAAGCTATAAGATATAGCGTGTTTTTAGGGTTCCGTAATCCGTACCAAAAGGGTGCCAACGGGACCCTATTACCAAGCTTCCGCCATCCGTCCGTTTGTCTGTCAGCATGCTGTATCTTAAACATCGTAATTGGTTGACAGTTGAAATTTTCACAGAGTTTATTTCTTTTGCCGCTTTTACAATCAATGATAACACATAAAATAACTAGTGGTTCGCCTCGAACTGAGACCTCGCGGTATCACAGAGCGCCATCTATTGACATTATTTTGAAGTTCTGTTAAAAGTACTGAAGCTCATTAAAAATTAAATAATTTCGTTTCCTTATTATATTTATGTAATTTTAGTATTTGTTGTTCAAGTACAGGATATAATTCAAATAATTGATCAAGTTTCAGGCTCAGCCTTTCAGAAAATTGAGAGTTCTGAGGTCAACTTTGGACGTTAGAAAATCGCCATTTTGAAAGCCCCCCATTTCGTCAATAATAGGGGAAAAATTAAAAAATATATATTTTTGGTCTCTATTCCTAATTATCTTTAAAATCATGTACCGCAACCCTATGTAACGCTATAAAAAATATTTTACTTATACACGGCTAGTCAATTAAGTATAGTGCGCGCACGAGTTGAATGCAGAGCAAATGTATGGTGACACATACATTTACTCTGCATTCAACTCGCGCGCGAACTGTAGGTTTGTTTGCGGGCCGCGGCTATGTGGGCTACCGGTCGCCGGTCGGTGAAATCTACTCTTTTCGCTTTATAGTCGCGTTCCTATGAGAGTGGAGGCCTGTGCCCAGCTGTGGGACGTCAATGGGCTGTAACACTTTCAAAAAATTCAAAATTCAAATGGTTTTTATTCAAATAAACTTTTACAAGTGCTTTCGAATCGTCAAATGAATCTACTACTGGTTCGGAATGCCATTCCTACCGAGAAGAACCATAAAGAAACTAGGCGGTTGCTCTTTTGAAAAAAAATCATTTACAATTTCATTAATGTATACATAAATACCCGCTGTCCTTAGCATTGCTGGAGCGAGTCAAATGCTCTTTTGTCATTTACGTAATCTTCAACAGTATAACAAGCTTTTTTCAAAAGCTTTTTTCAAAAGCATACTTTTAATGGATTAAGCATACTTTTAATGGATTTACTGTGTGTAAAACTTTTGTTTAAAGTCTGTTTTTTGTTTAAAAGTGTCTTTGTGGTAGGTACGTTAATATTTTCCATCACGCCACAGCTCATGCCTTGTGCCGGAGGTCATTAAACCGTTAGCCGGGTGGTTGAATCGGCCACGGCTAGTCATTTTAGGTTTGTTTGCGGGCCGCGGCTATGTGGGCTACCGGTCGGGGAAATCTACTCTTTTTGCGTTTTGTTACTAGCTTTTTTGTACACATTTCGATTTTGCCTGCTATTGCCTTCGTTAAATGGGGAACTTTAGCTGAAATCGCGGCTTAAAGCGGATAAACTGTGCAAAAAGATAAAGTAAAGTTGTTTTTATTGTAAGAAGTTAGTTATACGAAAGAGGAACTGTGTAGGTAATTTTTTAGCGAAAGAATGCTGATATTTTGCGGTTCGTTAAGATATTACTTTTCGCGTACGCTGAAGAGTTAACTTTTAATCTTTTATTAGGATGTTAAGGCATTAATAGATCACGTAGAAATTCGGTCTTGGATATAATTATTATGGTCCACTTTGTTTGAAAATTATAGATTATAAGTTAAAAACTTTAAAACAAAGGTTGTAGATAGCCAATTACCAACAACTGACATCCTTACAAAGTTTGTTGAAAACTTGAAAATAATCGTGTTATGTAATACTTACTAACCAAAATCAATCGTTCTTTTTTTCACCTGAAGAAATGGACTTTAGAAACCGATACCTACCTACCGAGTAGGTACCTATACTACCTATGTATCCAGTAAAATAAAACTGCCATACCCCTTTCAGGTTAGCATGCCTCCATCTTAAACTGATCATCTCTTTATCATCACACCTAATAATATATCCCTATCATGTAAAACCTGCATCAATCAACAGTCGATTATTGTGATTGTCTGAATTAATCTTGCTGCGACAACGGATTTTAGTTATTTGGCCAATAGCAGATACGAGTGTTTACCTGTTAACCAATCAGAGGTGTTTGCGATCGTTACACTGGAGCAATGATTTTTACATAATATGGCCCCATAGGATGAAATCGCAACCAAGAGCTAACTTGTCGCCAAATAAAATAAGAAAAATAAATAAAATGGGACCTATACTCACCGTCGATATTGTGACGTCATTAGAAATTCAAGATGGCGATCAACACAAGTTTAATGGGAGTTATCTGACACGAATATCATTAGCGATGGAATATTTTAGCTTGGCGCGTTGTTTTTAAAAGAGTACATAGTTCGCGCGCCGGTTTTGATGGGAATTGAAATTCAGAACCGGTAGTTACCGGCCTGGTGGAACCGGTTTGACATCTTTTGAATTACAGCTTCAAGTTAATTTAATTTAGTTATATGGGTTCTTAAAAAATACGCGCCGAATTGATAACCTCCTCCATTTTTAACTCAGTTAAAAAACGTTTTAAAAAAACCGTATGTTAATCCTGGCAAATTCATAGATTTAAAAGGAAATGAAAGTATGTACCTATTTTAGGTACTAAGTACTTACACACTACACTATTTCTGTCCTAACATTAAAATTTTGCAAGAAATATAATTTACCTGTATTATTATACCTACTATTAACAGGTCGTACCTGGATAAACTTGAGACCTCAAACTTTTTTTTATTAAACTTAAACTTAATAAAAGTGCTTATGAATAAAGGGTGTCCCATAAGTAAAGAGACAAAACTGAGTGTTCATATCGGCCAAGAAATAGGTTTCAAAAAAGAAAATAACTGTTGCCATGGTAACCACCGGTAACGAATCTGTCAAATTCGCGTGGTTTTGCAAATATTGTCTATGTTTTTCTAACATGAAGCGAACCGAACGAGAATCGTTTGCAAAAAGAGTAATTCAGTACTATCTGAATAATGGGAAATCCGAGGCAGTTCGTCATTTTTCTCAAGAAGGGGCTATAAGAACAAGTATCTACAGGATAATTAAACGGTATGAAGACTCAGGAGAGACTGATTTTAAGAAGATTCCGGGAAGGCAACGTACCATAGCAACTGATCGAAATATAGATAAGGTAAAAAAGGTTTTTAAAGAAGCACCTTCAACATCTGTGAGGACTGCGGCGGACAAATTGAAAATATCTAAGTCAAGCATATCCAGAATTAAAGTTCAAGATTTGGGCATGAAGGCTTTTGTGAAATTGTCCGCTCCAAAGTACGTGAAAGACCAAGAAGTGCGTGCTAAGCGAGGTTGCCGTCGAGTTTACCAAAAAACTTTGAAAAAAATTCTCATAATTGATGATGAAACTTATGTACCGGTTGACCCTTCTGATATTCCTGGGAAGCAATATTTCCACGCTACCAGTCGTGGTGAGGTGGATTACAGCGAAAAAGTTAAAACAAAGGCTAAATTTTTCAAGAAGTATCTGGTTTGGCAAGCTATAGACGAAAACGGCAATGTTTCCGAACCATTTATCTGTACACGGTCTATGAACGCAAAAGTTTATCTTCGAGAGTGTATTATGAAGCGATTAATACCGTTTATAGACAAGTATTATCAGAGGGAAGACGTTGTATTCTGGCCGGATATGGCTTCGTGTCATTACGAGTCTGAAGTCACTCAATATTTGCAATCTATGGGCGTCGAATTCATATCGAAACAAAACAATGCTCCAAATGTTCCTCAAGCTCGAGGTATCGAAATGTTTTGGGCTCTGTGTAAAAAGGAATACAAAAAGTATTCAGAAAAATCAAAAACGTTGACATCTTTCAAACAAAGATGGGCTAGATTGGCCAAACGGGTGGCAACAACTTCTGGAAAAGCAGTCATGAGACGTGCAAGCATTAATTTGAGAAAAATCGGCTATAAAGGCATCGCAGGAGCAAATTTGATATAGATTGTATTTTTATTATTATTATACATAATTTATAATGACACACTTAACAGTTGACATACAATTTTTCATTAAAAAAAATTTTCATTGACTTGTCTCTTTACTTCTGGGACACCCCAGTAGTCGAATGAATCTACCACTGGTTCGGAATGCCACTCCTACCGAAAAGAACCAGCAAGAAACTCGGTGGTTGCTCTTTTGAAAAATTAATTTATAATTCGCGAGAGAGAGTAAATACGAGAGTGAATAGGTAGGCATATTATAAGCAAGTGCGCCTCAACCTAGACCCTCAATGCGTACCATTGGTTGGGATCTATCCTGCGATAAAGAAACTTTCAGAAATCAAAGAAACCTTTTTCCTGTGAAAAATCTTGACGAAACTCTGAATATTATAATTTCACATCCTTGAATTCTAAGAACATTCAGGAAAGTTGTATGAATTACCAGTAATATTTACGAAACACGTACAAAAGTATATTTTAAAAGCAGAATTTTTACGCTAAAAGTCTGCAAAAGATAGAAACTCAACATTTATCAGCGAAACCTAGCTGATAGGTACCTATACCGTAAATGTAACGCGCCCAAAATAAAAATCGGCTTTTCGAAGTGTATTTTACATTGGTAACTTATTTTTTTGTTGAATCATGTGGTTTAATTTCGTTACCTATATAATAAGTACATAATATATTGGTCAACACAATTCTTGGGCACACAAACAGTTTAAGGAATACCTACTATGTTAATTTTAGCTAATTAGACAGACTTAGTACTTTTGCAAGTAACATTGCATGGTTACCCTAATGCTTCTGCAATGCTTGAGTCCTTATTTGCCTCTTTAAGTAGCGCCAAAATCGAAGATGTCTCACAAAACTCATAAGATTTGCTCAAACATAGTCTGAATTAGCAAATGTACGTAAATTAACCTCTCTAAAAGTAAACGTTCTCCTTTAGTTAATCCGTAGATGGTTAGAACCTAAGTAAAATTAATTACATGCCCGAACACATGTATTACTGGAAAGTAAGGCTCTGACGCACACAACGCGAGATGAAAGCGACTAGAACGAAAACTTGCAAAAATAAAGTTATGAAATATCAATAAGCGAAATGATAATTAAACTGGCGAAAGATTTCGGCCAGTTAAGTTATACTTACTTGCACTTCGATGTTCCAATGGCTTGGACGAATAAACCATTTTTAAACAACTATTTATTCGTCCAAGTCCAACAGAGAACCAAAGCGTTTTCTTATGTTTTGCCGCCAACTTGTCCGTCTGAACGATAGAACAAGAATCACCACTACAGCTCATTAACATCCCACTGCTGGGCACAGGCCTCCAATCTCTTAGGAGAGAGAGAATTAGAGCTTAGACCCACTAACATACTTTGCATGTAGTAGGCGAGTTCAAAAAACTTCAACTAGTTTCATATCGTCACGCGTTGAAATAGAAATAGAAATAGAAATAGAAATGATTTATTTCATGTAGGACAACTTGTGCCACTTATGATAAGTCGTAAGAATCTACCACCGGTTCGGAAAGCTGATTCTACTGAGAAGAGCCGGCAAGAAACTCAGCAGTTGCTCTTTTTAAAAACAGAAAAATGTCACAATTTGTATATAATATAAAATGCATACGCTACGTAACAAGTAGGTATCACACTGACTTGTGGGTTGCTGGATGCGAAGCCGGTTGCTTCCATGCAACTTTGTCATCGAGAAAATCATCTATGCTATAATACCCTCGACCTAACAGATGCTGTTTAACACAGTCTTTAAATTTATGTAATGGCAACTCCAGAAACTCTTTTGGTACCATGTTATAAAAGCGAGTTGTGTCTGCCCAAACCTTTACAGCTACTGTAGTGTACTTAAGTAGGTGAATACTTCGATAGTTATGGCGATTGTAAGCACCGCGTCTGATCGTGCCTTATCAAACTTGGATTCACGCGAGCATTAGACCATTCATGCTAATTACTTATATACTTTCCAATTACAATATGTTTTACTGTTTTTAGGGTTCCGTAGTGACTAGTAAACCAAAGAACCCTGCATAGGTTCTTGGACAGTCCATCGGTCCGTGTGAAACATATTTTGTAGCACTTAATTTTTATTTTTTATCCACTACAAGTTAGCCCTCGACTGCGATCTCACCTGATGGTAAGTGATGATGCAGTCTAAGATGGTAGCGGGCTAACCTGCTAGGGGCATTGCAGTTATATTACCTAAACCCATACCCCTAATCGGTTTCAACACGGTATCGTACCGGAACGCTAAATCGCTTGGCGGCACGTCTTTACCGGTAGGTTGGTAACTAGCCACGGCCGAAGCCTCCCACCAGGGAATTTTATGTAACAGCTGTACTGATGAATTTTATTACAGTTTTAAAAAACCTGTCTGTTACACTACACACACGCTTATTAGCATTTTGATTAAAGTAATCTATTAAAACATCCTTAAGTACCTACGTTTAAGTACTTGCTTATCACCCTACTATAATTTACCATATTTATTGACAGACAAAAAATTTGAATAAATGTCTTTTGAGTTTTGACTTTGATACATGGATATGCACTATAAGTGTGTGTTCCGTTATAAGCACTGCGAGCACTGGCAGTGCTCTTTACTGGGGACTTCCAGTGCTCTCAGTGTATTTCGGAACGCACCCTAAAAGATCGCTGGGGGTATGTTTATTATTCAGAGTTTAGACTCAAAGTTTTCGGTCCTCAGTCGCTAAAGATCTAAAATCTAAAAGCACACTAGTGACAGGTTCTAACTTCTAACGTCTGCGTGAAAAGTCCACGCAACGACGGTTTGTTCTGTCTTGTCTTGTTGTGTGTAGTGTATGCAGCTCTAAAGCGCGCTCTACACTAGCGCGCGACTCGTGGTTATGTGACGTGAACTGCACGTGAAACTCCACCACTTGCCTGGCTTCGGCCGTGGCTAGTTACCACCCTACCGGCAAAGACGTGCCGCCAAGCGATTTAGCGTTCCGGTACGACGCCGTGTAGAAACCGAATAGGGGTATGGGTTTAATATAACTGCCATGCCCCTTACAGGTTAGCCCGCTGCCATCTTAGACTGCATCATCACTTACCATCAGGTGAGATCGCAGTCAAGGGCTAACTTGTAGTGGATAAAAAAAAACGTGTCCACCACACTCGCAAAGTTTCGCAGTTTCGGTCGGAACAAAATGGACGACGTTTTGGCTGTTGGTGCTGTAGCGTACAATAGTAATCTTTGTTTTAACAATAACAATCAAATCCATTATTCCACTCAGTTTTATAACTGATCCACGAAGTCGAACACATTTTTTCAGAAAAGTTTATAAAAAATACGCACGACCAGGGGATTACTACCGTCACTATTATAAATAAATAAATAAATAAATCATTTATTGTCCAGAAAAAATATAACACATTTACCTATATAGGTTTAGCGTCTGATGCCTACGATAAGTTTAAAACTCGTGTTATAGGCACCAGTGCTTTCCCCTTACAGTCTGCTAATACTATACCAGACAACAAAAGAAATAAAACAATTATTACCTTTATTAATTAATAAAATTATTACCGGCAGTATTATTTGAAAGTGACAGCTTTATGTCACGCACCTTGACGTCCCTAAAATAAGGATTATAATTCTAAAACACGAACGTCAACAATACGACTCAAAGCGATGGTAGTATGCCCCCAGTCCCGAATGCGTATCTTGCGCTACTGCGAAGAACTGCGAGTGAACCAAGCGTGAACACCTTTTGTGCGAGCGTGAACCCTCACAGTCACGAAGGCGCGAGACCGTCTACACTCGCGTTTCATGGCTTCCGACCATTCGCGCCGCGAGTGTAAAGCGCGCTTAATAAAGTGAGTTAGTCCCTAGTGTGTGCGCTGTAATCAAGTAATAAGTTCTAGAATCTAGACTATCTGAATACCCCAGTGTAAATCCGCTAATGTAGCGAGGGTGGCTAGAATAAAATGTACCTACCTATATTTACTCGCCAGACTAACTTTAAAGCCCTTACCCTAATGCATAGTTTAAATTGCTTAAGTATCCAAGCGGTAAGCTTAGGGTTGTCACCTTATTTTTATGATAAAATGAAACAAACATTTTGATTTACTATTTAGAAAATGATTAGTGTACAATTCAAGCCACACCAGTGCTTCTATAGCCTACATGGGTAGTACCACTCTTTATATATTATACTTAATATCATAACAAAAGGTTTTCAGAAATTACAACCGAGTTTGTTTCCACCGAGTTGGTTTTGCTCGGGTCAGCTAGTGATTTGATAATATTATAGGGAAAAGGTAGATTTATTATAAACATTAAAATAAGGTAGATTTATCTTCACAAATCTTCTTTTACATCATAGATATCGTCTAAATATATAAATTAACCATCTTATATGTACACATGTCATGCAAATAAAGTATATGAATCTGAAATAAATAGATGACGGACTGATTTATAAATGCACATCTCAAACCACTACTATGCAGGCATCCGCTAAAAAGGATTTTTGTATAGGGTGTATTTCCGCAAATCCGTTAAAATATATTAAAATGATGATTAGAACTGTCGGTACATTTTGTGACTAAGTCGGACAAAATAAAATGGAACTAAAAATTACTACACATAGATTGATCCTTTATCTTCAATTTTTGGAGATGACATTGTTAAAAATCTTTACTTAAACCTACTATAAAAATGATTTTCCGACACCTCTTCGCACATAACATCGCGACTTTCGGTACATTTTTTGCTGTATGTATACCGATTTTTTGTCTTTAAAAAATGCCATCTGTTAAGAGATATGTTCACCTCCAATTTTTGGAAAGAAAAATATTAAAAATACTTCAAGACTTGGTGGAGTGACGTCACACCACCAAGTCTTGAAGTATTTTTAATATTTTTCTTTCCAAAAATTGGAGGTGAACATATCTCTTAACAGATGGCATTTTTTAAAGACAAAAAATCGGTATACATACAGCAAAAAATGTACCGAAAGTCGCGATGTTATGTGCGAAGAGGTGTCGGAAAATCATTTTTATAGTAGGTTTAAGTAAAGATTTTTAACAATGTCATCTCCAAAAATTGAAGATAAAGGATCAATCTATGTGTAGTAATTTTTAGTTCCATTTTATTTTGTACGACTTAGTCACAAAATGTACCGACAGTTCTAATCATCATTCTAATATATTTTAACGGATTTGCGGAAATACGTCCTTAAAGGGTTTGAAATTTAATAATTAAAATCGAACTTACCGCTTGCAAAATCATAAGTTTTTTCCAAGCATGGATTTGATTCGCTCCAGCAATGCTTAAGGACAGCGGTTACTTATGTACCTACACATTGAATCATCTTCTTCTTGGTAGAAATAACATTCCGAACCAGTGGTAGATTCACTCGACGATTCAAAAGCACTTGTAATAAGTTTATTTGAATAAAAAATATGAGTTTGAGTTAGCAACCCTAGGTTAAAGTGCAAGGGGGGTAAACGCACTGGTAGGTACTTATACTTCAATGTAACTATTCTGCAGAGGTTTAGTAATGTTAACTCTACACTTCAACTGTACCAAGTACCACCCCTGAACCCTCTATCACAGTATGACCGCACTCCCCGACGGGGTTAATACCAGCTTTGGCTGGTTTTACCGGTTTATGTTGAAGTTTTAAAACTACTGGCCTTACTACTTTACACTTTATCAAGCGTTAAACGCGTATTTATGTTAAACTATTATAAAAACTTCTTATATGCCTTAGTTTCAAATAATAATTTATAGTAATTATGGACTTAAACCAACAACTTTAAACAAAAAAGATGAATCTGTTTTATTTCCGATCCCCTAAAATTTTTGAACTTAATTTTTAAAATTTTAAACGAGTAAATTCGTAAAAGAACTAAAGTGACCGACATAGTTCTGAGGATTGGAGCAAGCTGAAGTGGCAGTGTGCAAACCGATGGCCGTTGGGGCAGACGTGTTCTGGAGTGGAGACCGCGTACCGATACGCTGGGAACTATGTTGGATGAAACGATAGGTGTTGGAGTACCAAGGTGCTTGAATTTCGGCCTCGCACCGGTGCGCGCAGCGTTGGATGACCCCCCACTAGGTGTACCGACGATCTCAAACTTGTAGCTGGGAGCCGCTGGAAGCAAGCGGCTTAAGATCGTGTGCTGTGTCAGGCTGAAAATCAGCGTTGTATGGTTAGTGCTCGCACTGAGCATACAGCATTATGCTGAGCCTGGGCCATTTTTCGGGCTGTGCCATGCGTGACACGGTTTCATCCCTGCGCCTCAACGTTGCTGTTTAGATTTTAGATCTTGTTCAGATCGTTGAGGAGCAGGGCTGATCTACCTCTGTAGGTAGGTACTAGATAGGTATACTTGTAATGTATGGCACAATTTGATAATAAATGCTTTTTCTTTCTTTTTCTTTCTGTGGAGATCCATGCAGGGAACCTTCGTCCAGCAGTCGTGTATCAATTGAGAAGACCAGAAAAATCAAGAATCTATAGTCCCCCAAACTTATCTAACCCGGTGACAGCGTCGCTAGTACATCCATAGTCCATACTAATCCATACTTCCATACTAGTATTATAAATGCGAAAGTCTATCTGTCTGTATTGTCTGCTACGCTTTCACGGCCCATCTATTCAACCGGTTTTGATTAAATTTGGTACAAAGATAGGTAACATCCCGGGGGCAGGACATAGGCTACTTTTTATCCCGGAAAATTAAAGAGTTCCCGCGGGAAAAACCGTAATCCACGCGGACGAAGTCGCGGGCATCATCTAGTCTAGTCATATTATAAATGGGAAAGTTTGTTTGTTTGTTGGTTTGTTGGTATGTCCTTCAATCACGCCGCAACGAAGCAACGTATCAACGTGATTTTTGGCATGGGTATAGTTGAGGACATGGAGAGTTCCAATTGCCATAGGCTACTTTTTATCCCGGAAAATTAAGGAGTTCTTGTGGGAATTAAAATAAATTATTCCACGCGGACGAAGTCGCGGGCATCAGCTAGTAATAAATAAAAACAAAAACTAAACAGGCATAAACATTTGTTCCAATTTTGGCCATAGGGCCAGATACAGAGATACACAGAGATAGATACAGAGGAACTATAGTCCCACCAACTTTTTTTTGATTGTATACAATCATAGACAATCGAGGTCGTCTACGATATAAGTATAACCACACAAAAGTGAAAGTACATTTGCCCAAACGGTCCGGAGAAATTGTTATATAAAAACGAAAAACCGACACGCGCGGAGTCGAGCCGCACGAAACGTCGTCATAACAACGTTATATTCTTATAAATACTCTCATTTATCTATCTAAATGGTTATTTTTATTGTTATGTCTTGAGAGACAAAAAGCTACATTCATTTTTTTGCATTTGAATGTTAAGATTACAGTAATGTTAAAGATAACCAATTTACTTTTTTAGGATTCTTTGAGACATGATCAGCCGTCTGACTTTTATAATATTTTTTATCCGACTACCGTAAAACCAAAAGGAAGGGTTATGATTTTAGCAGTCTAATGTATGTTCCACTGTAGAAACCGAGTTTATTAACGTTTAGGAACGCTATATCGCTTGGCGGCACGTCTTTACCAGTAGGATCGTATAGCTCCAGCCGCAGACTCCCATCAAACCAAAACAGAGACAATTCAACAATTAGAAATTCTAAAATTGACCCTAGCGCCATACTTCCAACGCTTAAAGCCATATTGTTTCGTTATTGTTGACTTGCGTGTTTTAGAATTATAATCTTTATTTTAGGAAGGTCAAGGTACGTGACATCAAACTGTCATTTTGAGTAATATTGCTCTTAGCGTTGGCAGTTACATGGCCCAAGCTAAGCACCAAAGCCTGCGATCGGAAGGTCGCATCGTCCAGATTTTTTGGACAAAGGGAATTAATCAACACAATAGTAACTTTTGAACGACATTGAAAACTATTATAAAATCAAAATATACAATAGTTTCTTCCTGCAAACGAATTAAATCAAATCAAATCAAATATTTTTTATACAAATAGACTTTTAACAAGTACTTTTGAATAGTCGAGTATTGATCTATCAATGGCACGTAAAAACAATAAAAAGGCAGTAACAGCTACTTACCTCCTTCTATTGGAGCCATAAACATACTAACAACATAAGATTATTTGTTACACGTTTATGTAAAAAACGTGATATTTTGCGGTAAAAGATAAAAACTTCGTCGTCTACTTTAACTATCTACCATAATAAATATACTGGACTTACTATTTTTATTCCACAACAAGTGTCATGATTTTTAAAAAAAGAATGTTGAATAATTTGTATAGGATCAGATAAATTTCAAGACACAGTATTTAAAGAATAATTATTTATTAGTGTGGCAATATTAAGAAGCTGGTCACACAAAATACCGAACGGAATGGTAGGGGACGTGGGTGGAGATGCGTGGTGGGGCCGATAGGTACGGCCTCTCAAAATTAGAAAACTACGAGGCAGATCATCGGGGCGCTAACTAGAAGAAACACCTCTACAAAGTAAGGTTTTTAATATCTCAGAAGTGTTCAACCTAATACCCACAAAGTGGTCTGAAAGTGACGTGAAAAAAATCCAGGTAAGTTGTTATAAAAATATCTCTGATAATAAGTGTTTTATATTATTAAAATTACGGCTTTTGCAGAGTCAATCCTTGTGTGTGCTTTTAACAATGCCTTTTGTAAGGTTTAGGTATTATTATTTTTTTGAGTGAATTGTCATGGAGCGATCATTAATGCGGGGTCACACTTTATAATCGTGTAAAATCGTAAATTTAAAGCTAAATTAGTGTGGAATTTGTTATTCAATATTATTTGATTTGTTAAATAATTAGTTTCATCTACGTAAGGTTCCCACATTTACTTTTATTGAGTACCCACATTTTTTTTCTTTTTCTTGAAAGCCTTACACAAGATGGCAACAGCCTTTTTATCCGCTATTAAAAGCAAAAGGGGAATTCATAGTTTCGATTTTAACTATTTGAGTCTATTTTAACCGAGAACTCATATATAAATCAAACAGTTGAAAACATTAGGTGTTTCTCTTTTATTCAATAATAATAATTTATTTCACTACATGATAAATATGGTATACTTATAGTAAATCTTGTAGTAATCTAAAATTTGAATGTTTTCTTAAGTTCACCTAGTATGACCCTTGAACAAAGTTCTGGATGATCGCTGCCATATTGTTATTTTTGTACCACCCACATTAATTTTTTAATTTCACAAGCTTAAATTTTACACAAAGTTGATTCAAAATCTTACTTTGCTAGTTTAAATAAGTTTTAAAAAAACAAGCACAGGATTTTTGTATGATTTGTTAGAAGTCGGACTTTGTGTTCAAATATACTATAGTTAAAATTAAACTTTGCAATTTATAACTACGTGTAGCGATTAGTAGTGTTCGTAAGCCACAAGCACATTTTACTTTTTTATTTTATGTAATAGACGTTTCACTAAAGGAGGTTACATATATTTAAAGTGATGAGTTAAATGAATATTGTTTTTTTACATCAGTGTGTTTGATTATTTAGTAATTATTTATTTATTGGTTCTAAGTGATGTTAATGGTTACATGGACTTATAAATGTTATGGGTCTATGGATGATTGTAAAACGTGAGCGTGCGTTTTTTTTTGATGAAGAGATATTTGGTGGACATGAGCGTGTGTCGTGATGGTAATAAAACGTGAGCGTGCGTTTTATTTGAGTTATTTGGCAGACATGAGCGTGTGTCGTGATGGTAATAAAACGTGAGCGTGCGTTTTATTTGAGTTATTTGGCAGACATGAGCGTGTGTCGTGATGGTAATAAAACGTGAGCGTGCGTTTTATTTGAGTTATTTGGCAGACATGAGCGTGTGTCGTGATGGTAATAAAACGTGAGCGTGCGTTTTATTTGAGTTGAGATGTATGATAGACACGAGGGTGTGTCGCGATGGATATAAAACGTGAGCGTGCGTTTTATTTGAGTTGAGATGTATGATAGACGTGAGCGTGTGTCTCGATGGATATAAAACGCGAGCGTGCGTTTTATTTGAGATTGCGTAGACATGTGCGCGTATTGCGTAATTGATTACATGTGAGCATGCATTTTAACTGAATAAAGTTTTTTTTTTTTTTTTTAGATATTTGATGCGAGAGTGTTATGTTGTCAATAAAACGTAAGCGTGCGTTTTATTAGAGTTGAGATGTTTGTTAAGGCACTACTGTGTGTCATGGTGGTAAATAATGTAACATGCGTTGCATAAAATGACATGATCAGTAACTGCCCTCCGATTCGGGACGATGTGCAGGATTTCCGTTTTTACAGTAAGGTTTCAAAATTAAAACCGAAATTTTCTATGGATTTATTATTCCGAATAAGGTCAAGGTTAAAATGTCAAAAAAAAAAAAAAACAATAAGTTTATTGTTAAAATCTTGAGCGTCCGTTTTCCTCTTTAAGCACTACTCCATTTTGACGTTCCGTTTTATCCATGCCTAATAATAATCTTGTAACCCTACATGAATACCATTTAAGTACCTTAGTCACTATATTATGAGTGATTTATTTTTGATCAATTAAATAGTAATGAAAAGGAAATGTATGTTTTGTTTATAATCTTTTTGTTAGTTGACAAGCCTCAATGAAATGTGTAATTGATCGAACAAAGCATTTTCAAATAACCACTGCGTTTAAAGGAACGTAACGCCCTCTGGCATTGCATCTGTCTGCCATCTGTTGCCGAATAGTTAAAAAGAAGCACAACAACTAGCGCCATCTAGTCTGGGAAAGCAGGTTTTGGTGATTTTTTTTTAAATTTTTTTTTCTCAGTTTTCAGAGCCTTCAGACTCCTGAAACTTTTTATCTGAAAACTATAAAATATAACAATTACAATAATAAAGAAATCCTTGCTGCACATTGATTCTTGATATCTAGGCAAGCTCCCATAGATGCACTGGTCAAGTCCTTTTGAAAATGAAAATGAAAATGAAAATGATTTATTTCATGTAGGACCACTAGTGTCACTTATGATAAGTTGTAAGAATCTACCACCGGTTCGGAAAGCTGATTCTACTGAGAAGAACCGGCAGACAGACAGTTTTAGTTACACAGAAGTGTTTCATGACGGTGACACAAAGTGATCGTGGGTCATGGTAGCGATATAACAAGTGAGCGCGTTATATTACTGATGATAATAAAATATGCGAGTATGCGTTAAGATGATTATAGTATTTTATTAAATAAGATGAAAGTAAATCGCGATGGACTAAAAAGCGGTCGAACGTACTATGATAGTGAATTGTGATTTATTTGCCTGTATTGTAAAGTTATAAAATTAATGATTTATGAATTTGAAATGAGAAAATTTCGTTTAATTTATGAATGTCAGAGTTAATGAAACGTATCTTTTGAATGAGTGTCACTAGCAGTGTGTTGATATAGACTGTATTGCTGAGATAAAGAAAATCAATAGAGTTTTTAGTCAATAATTGTTGTATATTTGGAAACAAAGAATGAAATATTTTTGTATTGTTATAAAATTGTATTCTTAATACGAAAATTGTGAAGTAAGCGATGAGGGACTAAATAGTTTTTTTTTTCATATTACAGATCATGTCTAGTTCACGCGGTCTTCGTGTAGTGGCTAAAAGGAAAAGAATTATTAGCGTTTCTTCATCCGACGATGATGATTATTCAATGCCGATTCGTCGAAAAAACGACGAAAATGATTTAGCTGAAGAAAGTGAAGGAAGTTCCTCCAAGCGCTATTGCTCGTCCAAAGGTTTGATTAATTTAACAGAGTTGATAAGTGTATTAGATACGAAAAATAAATCATCGATTACCTCCCAGCAAATGCTAAATGCTTTGCCAGAATTTGATCCGAGTAATCAAGCTCAAAACGTAGAGAAATGGTTGCATAAAGTAAATGAATACGCACGAATATATAATTGGGATGATCGCCAGACTTCACACTATGCGACGCAAAAATTAATGGGAACAGCGAAAAAGTGGTTTTATTCTCTACCTAGTTTAGATTTTTCTTGGAATGAGTGGCAAGTGAAACTAAGGCGGGCCTTTCCAATAGAGGACAACTTTGCACATTTATTGGAAGAAATGTTTGCTAGAAAAACTAAACCTGATGAGAGCTTACGAATTTATTTTTATGATAAACTATTGCTATTAAATAGATGCGAAATAACTGGAAAAAAAGCAGTAGATTGTTTAATTCATGGGATCGCAGATGTGTCATTGCGAAATAGCGCGCAAGCACTTAAGTGTGAAGACCCAGAGGACTTACTGAAACATCTGGTGGTACAACAACCGCAGTCCTATCAGATATCCCAGACGCAAAAGAAAAGATTTTTCAAAGCAATTCGTTGTTTTAAATGTGGTAAGGAGGGACATACCGCGAATAATTGTTTCACTATAAAAAAGGAAACAGTATTTAAGGCAAAATGTTTTAATTGTAATGAAGAGGGCCATCGTTTTGCAAATTGTCCTAAAGTTTTACTAAAGTGCAGCCTTTGCAACAAATATGGCCATAGTATCAACAATTGCAATCGATGTTCCTCTTCAAATCAAGACAATGTAAAAACTAAAAGAGTCCTGAACATTGATTCTGATAATAATGTTAATGATAAATATAATAAGGAAGTTCAAGTTAATAATAAAAAAATTAAAGCTTACATTGATTTTGGTAGTGATTGTTCCCTTATGCAACGAAGCGAAGCGAATAATTTAAAATTACCCAGAGATATAGAAAACTTGCCATTAATTAAAGGGTTTGGTAATAATCATGTGTTACCACTTTTTAGGTCTCGAATAAATATCAATATAGATAGTGTTGAAGCCGAAATTTCAGTTTATGTAGTTGATGATTGGTTTTTATATTTTCCTCTATTGATAGGACAAAATTTCACAGAATCTGCAAATATTGTAGTGATAAAAGACGATAAAAAACTATTTTTTTATAATCAACCTACAGTTGACACAGAATTTTCGTCAGTCGGACTGATGACAACTGAATCGATTGAATTAAATAAAATTCATTTATTATCCGTAGAAAGTAATCCAGATTTTACTGGAGATGTCTATGTGGAAGGTCAATCAAGAAATGAGCCAGGCAAAGAATTCTATGTACATCAAGGAGTTTACAGCCTGGAAAAGGGTAAAGGGCACATCCTTGTGTCTAATATTTCAGGCAAACCTTTCACATTGGAAAGCAAGATACTAACTAGGGCTATTCCTATAACAGAGCCTAATGTACTTAACATTAAGCGAATAAAAAATGTATCGATCGATAATTTATCATTAATTCAAAAGGAAGATATAAAGGTAGGCCATGATGTTGATGAAATCACTTTTAACAAATTACATAATTTATTACAAAATTATCGTGATTGCTTTGCTATGACTTTAGATGAAATAGGATGCATTCCTCCTGAGTTTGAGATGAAAATTGAACTTAATGATGCTAAACCCGTTGTCTATAGACCATATAGATTATCCCATATGGAAAGGGCAAAAGTTAGAGAAATGATAAATGAATTGGTAGAAAATAATATTATTCGCGAATCGAATTCTGACTACGCTAGTCCTATTCTAATGGTAAAAAAGAAAACAGGAGAACAAAGACTATGTGTAGATTTCAGAGCATTGAACGCTAAAACAGTAAAAGACAGATATCCACTTCCCTTGATAGAAGATCAGGTAACAAATCTGAGTGGTAATAAGTATTTTACAACTTTAGACATGGCGTCAGGCTACTATCAAGTTCCACTTTCTGAAGAAAGTAAGCGTCTGACAGCTTTTGTAACACCTGATGGGCACTATGAATTTAATCGAATGCCTTTTGGGCTTGCAAATGCTCCCGCAGTATTCCAAAAAGCAATTAATAAAATTTTAGGCTCTAGACGATTCGACTCAGTTCTGGCTTATATGGATGACTTGCTCATACCAACAAAATCAGTGGATGATGGATTTGTAAAATTGGAAGAAGTTTTGAAATTATGTCGAGAATATGGGTTAACCTTAAAGCTTTCTAAGTGTTACTTCTTCTCTACAAGTATTGAATATTTAGGCTATGATGTATCAGCAGAAGGCATAAAGCCGAGTGAAAGGAAAATTGCAGCAATAAAAAAATTTCCAAATCCAAGAAATGTCCACGAATTGCGGCAATTCTTAGGGTTAGCAAGTTATTTCAGGAAGTTTGTCAAAGGATTCGGAGAAATAGCTCGTCCATTGACAAACTTATTGAAAAAGAATGTGAACTGGTGTTGGACGGATATTGAGTCGAAGGCAGTATTGACATTGAAAGGAATATTATGTGAACGACCAGTTTTAGCAATGTTTAATCCGCAATTAAAGACAGAATTACACACTGATGCTAGTTCTTTAGGGATTGGTGGTATTCTTATGCAGTGGCAAGAAAATCCAAGGGTATTAAAACCAGTCGCTTACTATAGTCGACAAACATCTCCAGAAGAAAAATACTACCACTCATATGAACTAGAGACTTTGGCGGTAGTATGCTCCTTAAAAAAATTTAGAACATATTTGTTAGGAACACATTTTCAAATATTTACTGATTGTAAAGCCTTACGGCTTACATTTAGTAAAAAAGATTTAATGCCGCGAATAGCTCGATGGGTACTGCAGATGGAAGAATACGACTTCGATATCGAATATCGTCCTGGTGATCGTATGGCGCATGTTGACGCTTTAAGCCGAAATCCAGTTGACAATTATAATGATGATTGCGCCCCAGAAAACATAATATCAGTTTTACATATACAAGAGACTGATTGGCTCGTCACATTACAACTTGGTGACCCTGAAACCAGTCGCATAGCAAAAATTCTTAAACCTGATATCGATGATGAGTTTAAAGATCTCAAAAAACATTATGTATTAAAAAATAATGTTCTGTACAGAAAGATTAACGAAGACCCCAATGAACTACGGTTGGTAATACCCAAACGAGCAAGATGGCAAATTTGTCGTCTTAACCATGATGAGATAGGGCATTTTGGTGTTAAGAAAACAACAGAACGTATTCAGAGTCAATATTGGTTTCCAAGAATGACCACCTTCATAAGGAAATATGTAAATGCGTGTGTAAATTGTGCTTACAATAAAGACAACAATCCTTCTAAGCAAGGTCACATTTATCCAATTGAGAAAAATAATGTACCTTTCCAAACAATACACATAGATCATTTGGGACCATTCATTAAAAGTAAACGAGGTAATTCATATATTCTAACTATCGTTGATGGATTTTCCAAATACGTTTTTGTTAAACCTGTAAAAGACACCAAAAGCTTAACGGCAATAAAAGTACTTCAAAATGTGTTTCAAGATTTTGGTACCCCAGAGAGAATAATTTCTGATAGAGGATCAGCATTTACCTCTGATAAATTTAAGAAATTTTGCCAAGAACACAAAATTAAACATGTTTTAAATGCAGTCGCTTGCCCACGTGCTAACGGTCAAGCAGAGAGATTTAATCAAACTATTTTAAGAGCAGTATCTACACAGAATTCTGGAAAAGATGACAAAGATTGGGATCTAATAGTACCTAAAGTTCAGTTTGGTATTAATAATACAATAAATGCAACAACTGAGAAAACTGCATCAGAAATTTTATTTGGAGTAAGATTACGGGCACATTCGGATAATATATTAAAAGAAGGTTTTAGCGAAACAATTCAAAAAGAAGATGACGTTATAGGTATTCGAACAAAAGTGAAAGAAACTATAGAAGCAAAGCAAGACAAATTAAAAAACAGTCATAACACGAAAACAGCTCCAGCAAAACAGTATAATGTGAATGATTTAGTTAAAATTACTAAGGTATCTTTTAACGAGAATATTGGAAAAAGTAAAAAGTTGCTTCCTAAATTTGTAGGTCCATATAAAATTACTAAAGTACTAGGTAATGACCGTTATAAAATAGATAGTATACCTGGGTTTAATAACAAAAAGAAATACTCTACTGTTGTAGCGGCAGATAGAATGAGACCATGGATCAATGTTAAAGCTCTTGATGTTTTGAGTGAAGAAGATTCAAGTTCCGAATCTGATTCACAGTAAGGCCTACGGAATTTTAAACAACGGCCGAATGTCATGATAAAAAAATAAAAATAAAAATATTGTAATGAAGAAAATTTGATCAAACTTTATTAACTATTATTATTTGATTAGTTTAAGTTCATAAAGATTATAACATAATGTAGATTGTGTATAACATTTTGTGAATATTTTTAATAAAGTAAATATAGTATAAAGGTGTGTATAAAACTGTGTATATATATTTATACTTTAAATATATATGTAAAAATATAACATATGATTGTAGCAATGAATATAAAATACTTAATAATAAATTCATCGCTTATTTTATTTATCTTTTTAAAGTACAATGTGTAATTTCCCTCAGATACATATTTGTCTGTCGGTTGAATTATTTGTACGTGCGCCGGAGGCTGCCCGACGTCGGATGGCCGAATGTCATGATTTTTAAAAAAAGAATGTTGAATAATTTGTATAGGATCAGATAAATTTCAAGACACAGTATTTAAAGAATAATTATTTATTAGTGTGGCAATATTAAGAAGCTGGTCACACAAAATACCGAACGGAATGGTAGGGGACGTGGGTGGAGATGCGTGGTGGGGCCGATAGGTACGGCCTCTCAAAATTAGAAAACTACGAGGCAGATCATCGGGGCGCTAACTAGAAGAAACACCTCTACAAAGTAAGGTTTTTAATACAAGTAATAATCTTTTCTTAGCGGATGCCTATGTCATAATAGCTATCTGTATGCTCTATTTCAGCCCGATCCGTCCAGTGGTTTGAGCTGTGATGGATTAATCAGTCAGTCACCTTTTCCTTTTATATATTTCTCACCTCTGTCCCAGGGAACTCCTTTCCACTACAACCCATTAACGTCCCACTGCTGGGCACAGGCCTCCACTCTCATAGGAGAGAGGGAATTAGATCTTAGACCCACCACGCTGCACCAATGCGGGTTGGAGGTCTTTTCAATAGATCTCAAATATAAGCTCTACGAGTATCTTCAAAGATGGACTCGTAATAACCAAAAATATCATAAAAAATGCAATTCAGAGGATACTTTGGCAACGCGTGCAAATCCAGGACAGATTGCTAGTGTAGGCTGTGTGGGAGTAAATAATACCACAGTGAACGATAATACCCAATAAAGCCTTTGTTATATAAACAGTTTACACCAGCTCATTATTTAACTGTTTTATCTTATTTAAACCATTAAATTTACTAGCCTGAGTTGTTTTGTCGAGTTAATTCAGGAGGAATGTATTTTTTGTAACTGCCTCGTTGGTCTAGTGGTGAGGATGTTCGACTGAGGCCGACGAGGTACCGGGTTCGAGTCCCGGTTCGGGCCATAATTGAGTATTAGGTTTTCCTGACTAGAAATTCTCAGTACTAGCCGGGAGTTAGGAAGTTGGGTGTGTTTCACCCCCGTGTCTCGGAGAGCACGCTAAGCCGTCGCGTCGGTCCCGGTTATTATTATCACTAACATGTTACATGATATTAGTCGTTAAAGCCCGCCAACCCGTATTGGAGCAGCGTGGTGGGTCTCGCCTATGAGAGTGGAGGCCTGTGCCCAGCAGTGGGACGTTAATGGGCTGTAGTGATGAAATTTTTTTTTGGAAATATAATACAGGAACTGTCCGTGCAACGGTAAGTAATAACTAAAATCTCGCAAGATAGATACATTTAGGTTCAATTTCAAGGTGATTTCAACCTGACAGTCCGCAGTTGCCCAGCGTGGTGGACTACGGCCTAAACCCTTCTCATTCTAAAAGAATACCCATGCTCATTAAACGGAGCATGAATTGAAATGACTATGAAGCGATAATCATTAATCCGTATCACTAATTTTCCTCTTACAAATATTAACACACCAATCATCATTATACCGGCGGTAATTCGTCAAACTACCGCTCGTTATCACCGGCTACTGAGTGTCCAGGTACAGCGAAAGTATATATTCATACAGTGGGTCGATGCCCATACAAATGACAGACCCGGCTACCATGACAGTTGTTGTTAATTTAGAATAGAATATAATAGAAAAATCTTTATTGGCAGCTATAAACACAAAATGTACAAAATCATACTAATATTATAAATGTGAAAGTGTGTTTGTTTGTTTGTCTGTCCTTCAATCACGCCGCAATGGAGCAACGGATCGACGTAAATTTTTGGCATGGGTATAGTTGAGGACCTGGAGAGTGACATAAGCTACTTTTTATCCCGGAAAATTAAGGAGTTCCCGCGGAAATCAAAAAAACTTAAACCACACGGACGAAGTCGCGGGCATCAGCTAGTTAATAATAAATTAAGTTACATACATATCAGAAATTGTAAGTTTGTACAGCAGTGCAACGCTACCAACAGGTGAGTCACTCAGCTTGTGTTGGGGCTCCTGGCCTCTTAGACCTAAAACTGGCGATGCCGCCAGGACTCGCGTCTGAGGTGCCAGGTGTCCCAACGCTGATTTTCAGTGACCGCCTTTATATGAAGACTAGTATGGCGCGTGGTTGCGCGGCCCGCTACAGCGGACCGCGTAGTGGACCGCGTGGTCCACTGTCTACTTACTCGCTGTCCTACTATCCTGCCCCCCGATTATGTAAGAATGGCTGATCAAATCGTCAAAGTTCGGAGTCAAAGTAAAATAACCCATAAAAGCATTAAATTAGAGCTCAATTTCGAAACACGAAATTGAGCTCTAATTCAATGCTGTTATGGTTTATTTTACTTTGATGCCGAACTTTTACGATTTGATCGACAATTCTTACATAATCGGGCAGCTGGTTTACTGCAGTCTACGTGTTCTGATCTAAACAACACACTGCTATGTAAGTGAGCACAGTGGAAGCGCCAGCACGCCAAGCGTCCGACGTAAAAGAAAATTCTCATAAAGGAAAACATAAAACAAAGACCACCAACCCCCCGCCCCTCCCTTTTTGTTTGAGCAGCCCCTAAGTAGGTACCTATCTTTAATACCCTGACCGTGCTCCTCACCCATCATCCATACCTTCGATCATCATCTCTCTCCATATTTTTTTCTCCGAACCATTCGTCAAAATGAGATTTCTTCCACAAAAACAAATCTTGAAAAGGAACCGTAGTCTTGCATAGTTCTACACTTGTAGCCTCTTCAATATTCGCCATACATTTTCGATGGAAAATAAATACTGTACTCTCCCTGTGGTTGAGAAAGGTAGGAAACTGCATACTAATTCGACATTAGTACCTGTCTTTCAGCGTTGCTCTGTCGACACGCCTCTGTCGAACGACTGGTAGGAAATAACGTGTCTCCTTACACTGTGGTACAGGTGATTTCATCCTTTTGTCAAGAGAGCCATGCATGATGCAAATCGCTCATGTACGATTTACGAACAACGGGCGTGAAGGAAAATATGTTTGCATCCATCTTTATTGAAATAACTTTGAAGGTTATTAACAATACTGATTACTGCAGCTACTTTTATGTATACTTAAAATAGTCATAAGAAGCTGATACCCGTGACTTCGTCCGCGTGGATTAAAGTTTTTTGGTTCCCGCGGGAACTCTTTAATTTTTTTAATTTTTTTATTTAAAAAATAAAACCGGCCAAGTGCGAGTCGGACTCGCGCACCGAGGGCTCCGCACAAACCTGTAATAAGTTTTAAATTATTAAAAAAAAACTACTTACTAGATCTCGTTCAAACCAATTTTCGGTGGAAGTTTGCATGGTTTTAGTTTTATCATTCTCTTATTTTAGAAGTTAAAGGGGGGGGGGGGACACACATTTTACCACTTTGGAAGTGTCTCTCGCGCAAACTATTCAGTTTAGAAAAAAATGATATTACAAACCTCAATATCATTTTTGAAGACCTATCCATAGATATGCCACACGTATGGGTTAGATGAAAAAAAAAATTTTGAGTTTCAGTTCTAAGTATGGGGAACCCCCAAAATTTATTGTTTTTTTTCTATTTTTGTAAGAAAATCTTAATGCGGTTCACAGAATACATCTACTTACCAAGTTTCAACAGTATAGTTCTTATAGTTTCAGAAAAAAGTGGCTGTGACATACGGACGGACAGACAGACAGACAGACATGACGAATCTATAAGGGTTCCGTTTTTGCCAAATTTGGCTACGGAACCCTAAAAAGTAGCCTAT
The DNA here is from genome assembly GCA_917051295.2 of Erebia ligea. Classification (NCBI taxonomy): domain Eukaryota; kingdom Metazoa; phylum Arthropoda; class Insecta; order Lepidoptera; family Nymphalidae; genus Erebia; species Erebia ligea. Next base: position 588,751 of record OU785234.1, on the reverse strand, counting down.
GTGCTATATTCCAGGCATATATATGCTTGCGTTGAGCTTCACAACTCGTCGAACTAAGAACTAACTTATGGTTCTCCTACGGATCACCTCATTTCTTATTTGATCAGAAGGAGAATTGATGGAGAAGGGTAAATGATGAAATGATGGGGGTTAAGTGATGGAGAAGGCTATGCTTGGAGTATCCCTATACTCCAAGCATAGCCTTCTCTATCGGGCACTGAGTGACCTTGAGCCTTCTTTTAACTGTAGAATAAAAAAAATCAACAGGTTTTACACCACAAAAAGAATTATCATGTTAATTAATAGATACATAAAATTTACATAAACTTTAAAAGACGACAATTTACAATTTACTCTATCAATTAACATTTTGATGGCCAATTATCAACAAAACCGTCGTCGGCGCGCGAAACGCCGGTGAACCGGTCGCAGCGGGTTTATCCGGTAATCCGATTACCCGGCAATCGACGCTCGATTACTGAATACCGGCTATCGGTAATCACCGGTTCAGTAATCGATTGGCATGGATAATATGCGTTTGCGTTGAATATATGCTAATTACTTGTCCTATCTCTGTAGTATTCCTCATTGCTGAGGGTCACGCCTTTATCAACTACTCAAAAAATTGTTAATTCTTTACTTAATTGACCGAGCGAAGCGAAGGTCTCTGATGCCCGTTTGCACTAAACTCAAGTTAGGCTTGTCCTAGTTAAGATACACCTAGGCTTATGAACGGCCTAGCAAAAAAATTCGTTTGCACTGACAGTCTTGTCCTTGCTGTGTCGTAACTTAAGCATTGCCTAGTTAGGCATCTCTAGGAACGAATGGAATGAATGATTGTTTATGGTTTTTTTAAAAAAATATATCTTGCAAAGTAATGTAAACACTAGAATATTTTTTTACCTTATCTTGTCATAACCTCAGGCATGAGTTGAATAGAGACAAAAGCTAAAACATTGGTGTATTTTATTTTATTGGTTTATATATTGCACAGGTGACCCGTGACATTATGTACGTGGAGTTGAAGGTTATTTATTTTACGGGATTTTATAAATCAGCAATTAAAATGGAAAGACAAATAAATAAACGAAAAAGAACTGCCAATTTTACGGCAGAGGAGAAGTTGCGGTTTGTACGGTTGTTGTGCGAAGAGGGGCAGTGCATTATTTCCAAAGTAACAGCACACGATACTGCATCAAATAAAGAGAAAGAACAGGCTTGGGCAAAAATCACCCAAATTCACAATTCCAGTGGTGACATAATGAGAAAGAAGGAGAAAGAATCTAATAAATCTTGTGCCATTTTGCTTGTGATCAGTGTAGTGTTCTACCTAAATAACAATCACAATAACAATGTAGGTACTCTGTGGTTGTGATACCTATCAACCACAGAGTAGGTACATATCAACCGTGAGACCAATCAAAATGGTCCACAGACTACAAAAAATTCAACTTAAGTATCGCCTAACGCTTGGGCGCTTACTAATCGGGCTCATAAAGTTAGGCATCTCCTAAGTGGATTTAGGAATGGCCTAAGGTTAGTGCAAGCTTTTTAAACGCTAGGATAAGCCTAAACAAGTTGGGCAGGAAATTAGGCGATTCCTAAGTTTAGTGCAAACGGGCATGAGTCTACTTGAGTGAATTGGCACTTGTCCGTCCGTCTGTCAGAGCCTTATAACTTCTGAATTACTGAACGTAATTACTTCAAATTTAACTAGTGGTTCGCCCCGAACTGAGACCTCGCGGTATCCATAAACTTGCAGTGCGCCATCTTTGTGAAGTTCTGTTAAAAATAGTGAAGCTCATTAAAAATTAAATAATTTCGTTTCCTTATTATATTTATCTAATTTTAGTATTTGTTGTTCAAGTACAGGATATAATTCAAATAAGTGATCAAGTTTCAGGCTCAGCCTTATCTTTTTAAGCACAAACGAATAAACTTGTACAGAGCGCCATCTATTGACATAATTGTGAAGTTTGTTAAAAATAATGAAGCTCATTAAAAATTAAATAATTTCGTTTCCTTATAATATTTATCTAATTTTAGTATTTGTTGTTCAAGTACAGGACATAATTCAAATAATTAATCAAGTTTCAGGCTCAGCCTTTCAGAAAATTGGGAGTTCTGAGGTCATCTTTGGACGTCAGAAAATCTCCACTTTGAAAGCCTCCCATTTCGTCAATTTTAGGAGAAAAATTAAAAAAAAAAATATTTTTGGACTCTGTTCCTCATTATCTTTAAAATTATATACCGCAACCCTATGTAACGCTATAAAAAATATTTTACTCCGCATTCGCTTCTATATGAGCCCCCCTGAAATAAAGATTTTTATAACTTTTTAAGCCATATTCGGCGGGAGGCCATTGGTTTACATATTATATTTAAATTTGAAGTAATAACGTTCAGTAATTCAGAAGTTATAAGGCTCTGACAGACGGACAGACGGACGGACGGACGGACGGACGGACGGACGGACGGACGGACGGACGGACGGACGGACGGACGGACGGACGGACGGACGGACGGACGGACGGACGGACAAGTGCCAATTCACTCAAGTAGACTCAGAGACCTTCGCTTCGCTCGGTCAAATATAATATGTAAACCTATAATATACCTATAATATACCCAGTGGCGATTCCTCTAAGATTGCGCAGCTTGCGCCGCAATACCAATAATTATGAATAAGTTACTTACCAATTATACTAGATCTGTATAAGTAATATACTAATATTTTATAACATGAACCATTCACAAAACATAAGTTTATCAATTAAATGATTGCGTTAATCGATAATTATTTAAAATCACGCACGCTCCATGACCACCTCGCACCTTGGTTGTGTGTTGTGATGTGCGCCGCATCGCCACGTGGCTCGTACTGCGCGAATCTTCGAACTCCGTCGGCCCGCTTACTCCCGCTCACTACGGGCCGAAGGCGTGCACTATGAGTTGCGCATGTGCCGTGTAGTATTATTTTCAAAACTCAAAAACCACTCAACCGATTTTAAAAATTCTTTCACCTATAGAAAGCTACATTATCGGCGAGTAACATAGGCTATATTTTATTTTGAAAAACATTAAATATCCCTACGAATATTGCAATAATGTGAGTGAAGTCGGAAAAAATTGTCTCATCTGAGAGCTTCCGTGGCGTGCGCTGCGTAAATGGTAAAAGTTACACGAAAACAATGTATGGTGGAATTGTTCCTCTCAAAAAGTTCTAAAAAAAAGTCCGCGACAGCATATAGCTATCTTTTAAGGTCGTCTCACAACAACCGTCATTATGATTTTCAAATTTGGTCTAAAACAATGCTTTACTCGCGAAGGTGTTTTTACCAACATAGTATTAATCCTTATCAAAGTAAAATGGTTGTTCATCTGAAGTATTTAATATAGATCAAATTCGCCCTTACACCATTTAATTCAGATGAATATCTTAGAAGATATCATAGTAATAATGTAACGCGCACTATACTAATATTATAAAGAGGTAAAGTTTGTGAGGTTGTAGGGGGTAATCTCTGCATATACTTAACCGATTTTGAAAATTCTGGTACCAACAGAAAGCCACATTATTTGTGAGTGTCATAGGCTTGGTACGAGAACCGAGATTAATCCGAATAATTAGAGAGGTCCCGTGGGAATTTAAAAAAAATATTCCACGCAGACGAAGTCGCGGGAATCTGCTAGTGTAAGATAAATAAAAATAGTATTCTTTATTCTAGCAAGTACAAGTTACCCCTTGACTGCAATGTCACCAGGTGGTGGGTGATGATGTAAGTACCTACTCTAAGATGGCGGGCAAACCTGTTAGGGATATACCTATCAGTTATATTAAACCTATGTAACCCCTAATCAGTGATATATGATGAGGTAAATGTGTTTTATTGAGAAAATACCTAACCATCAGCTAGCGCAAACCCAAGATTGACCACCAGGAATCGCCACTGAATATACCTATAATATGTTTCGGCCTCCAGCCGAATATGGCATAAAAAATTATAAAAATCTTTATTTCAGGGGGGCTCTCATAGAAGCGAATGCGAAGTAAAATATTTTTTATAGCGTTACATAGGGTTGCGGTATATCATTTTAAAGATAATTAGGAATAGAGTCCAAAAATATTTTTTTTTTTTAAATTTCCCCTAAAATTGACAAAATGGGGGGCTTTCAAAGTGGAGATTTTCTAACGTCCAAAGTTGACCTCAGAACTCTCAATTTTCTGAAAGGCTGAGCCTGAAACTTGATCAATTATTTGAATTATATCCTGTACTTGAACACCAAATACTAAAATTAGATAAATATTATAAGGAAACGAAATTATTTAATTTTTAATGATGATGATATTTTTAACAGAACTTAACAATCATGTCAATAGATGCCGCTCTGTGATACCGCGAGGTCTCAGTTCGGGGCGAACCACTAGTAAAGTTTGGTCGGATGGATGCTTGTTACTCAGTCACGCCAAAACGGCTGAACGCATCCGGATGAAATTTGGCACATAAATAGATTATAGTCTGGAATAACACATATAGGCTACTTTTTATCCCGGAAAATTATAGAGTTCCCGGGGGACCAAAAAACTTCAATCCACGCGGACGAAATCGCGGGCATCAGCTAGTGTAACATAAAGCAAATTTGTGAAATCTAAACTAGTTTAAATTAAAACCCCAATTATTGGTTCTTTATATCCAGTGACCCACAAGTCAGTGTAATACTTGTAACGTAATATAACGTTTGTTAATACCTACCTACTTATTGTAACCTTTTTCTTTTTTTAGAAACGAGCAACTGCTGAGTTTCTTGCCGGCTCTTCTCAGTAGAACAGCTTTCCGAACCGGTGGTAGAGTCTTAACGTATCATAAGTGACACAAGTTGTCCTATGTGAAATAAATAAATCATTTATCATTTTATCTAAATTCGACGCTATGGTTTTTATAATAATATATATTTTGCTTATTTGATCTAATGTCGTTACAATTTACGCCTCACTGACCGTTCCCAAAATGTCACTCTATATTATGCAGTTACTGTTTTATCTGTGTGTCACGATAAGCTAGTATATAGCATTGCTGTTGCAATATAGTCTCTATGTGTATTGTAAATAAGAGCTGATTGGGGTAAACCGCTGGTTTAGCAAATTAATTGATTGGAAACTATATTATTGCTATATAGCAGGTGTTATGGCGACTACACACTTTCGCCGTCTCAAACGTCAGTTTCATGTTTTTATAAGTATCGATTAGTTTTCAAGAATCTTTGTCATTACAAATTTTACTTAATGCTTATACTCCATAACTCAGTCAAATTTAACTGATCAATTTTTTGAAGTGAAAACTTCTTTAGCCGCTTTGAGCACTTTTTGGTAGGGGGGTAAACTTGTGGATTCGCGTGACCGACATGCTTGCGAACACCCACATGCTCGCGTTGTTATGAAGACAAAAGGTCTTAAATACATTCATAATTAAACTTTAATGCCTTAGTGTTAAGGTTTATGTACATTTTTATTTAAAAAAAAAGATTGCAAAAAAAAATATTTTAAATATTCGTTTTCACTTCTATCAGCAGTTCCTATGACTACCAATTTTTTTTTCATGGTAGTGCAAAGCAATGATGAGGTCTAGGTTGGAGCGCGCTTGCCTAGAAGATGCATATTCACTCTTGCCTTGAAGGCACTTAAGTTGTACGTGGCAGGGAATACATGCGCTGGAAAGGTATTTCACATCTTTACAAAGCTGCTTGGTTGGTTTCATGTAATGTAAATTTCATGAAGATCTGATGAATAGTAACAACGGGTAAAAGCGATCAATGTAATATCATACTAATACCTATTATAAATGCGAAAGTGTGTTTGTTTGTTGGTTTGTCACGTTCAATCACGCCGCAACGGAGCAACTGATCGACGTGATTTTTGGCATGGCCATGGGTGTAGTAGAAGACGGAAAGTGACATAGACTACTTTTTATCCCGGAAAATTAAGGAGTTCCTGCGGGAATCAAAAAAACTTAAACCACGCGGACGAAGTCGCGGGCATCAGCTAGTAATTTAATAAAAGGTAGATTTTTGAAGATACTGTGTAATACATAGGTTAATGATTTAGTTTGAAAAGGTAAGTCCATCTGTGTGAAGTCGAGGCAGATCCTCTAGTAGACAACTTGTCTGCTATCTAAACAAATTTAAATTCAATTTATCACTCACACACACCGCGCAATAACCACTACATCACTACAAGCGCGACATTAATCTGGTTAAGCGAATTAACAGAGTTAAGCCAGCACTAGCGCCGTGTAACAGCGCCATAGGTATAACTCGTTAACTGCGTATTTACGGCGCCTTCACACGTGTCCCGGGTGGCAGTAATGTGAATTGTATTTCCCAATTCAACTGCTGAATTCCCGGGGGAAGATATCCGGCCCGATTGTACCACCTCTATATTGCTGTGCGTTTAATTTACACTGGGTAATGTGTATTGACGTCATTACAAATTAATTAGAAGTAAATGATGCCCGCGTGTATTTTCTCAGTTCTCACTCATCTCAGTGCCAGCCCGGAGTTGGAAGTTGGCGGTGTTTCACCCCCGTGCCTCGGAGAGCACGTTAAGCCGTCGGTCCGGGTTATTATCACTAACATGATAATAGTCGTTAAAGCCCGCCAACCCGTATTGGAGCAGCGTGGTGGGTCTAAGCTCTAAATCCCTCTCTCCTATGAGAGTGGAAGCCTGTGCCCAGCAGTGGGACGTTAATGGGCTGTGGTGGATGCCCGCGACTTCGTCCGCGTGGTAAAATTTTTGAGTCCCGAAGGAACACTTTAATTTTCCGGAATAAAGCCTCTAGATGTCCTTCCTGGGGCTGTAAATTGTAACTTGTTACCTACATCTAAACCAAATTTCATCAAAATCAGTTGAAAAGATGGACCGATAAAGCGTAGTAGGCAGACAGACCAACAGACACACTTTCGCATTTCTAGCTGATGCCCGCGACTTCGAAGGCGTGGTTTAAGTTTTTTGTTGATTCCCGCGGGAACTCCTTAATTTTCCGGGATAAAAAGTAGCCTATGTCACTCAGGACCTCAACTATATCCACGCCAAAAATCACGTCAATCCGTTGCTCCGTTGCGGCGTGATTGAAGGACAAACCTACAAACAAACACACTTTCGCATTAAAATATTAGTACCTATAGATTACTGATGCCCGCGACTTCGTCCCCGTGGATTAAGGATTTTTGATTCCCGAAGGAACCCTTTAATTTTCCGAGAAAAAAATAAGCCGGCATGCAACCTGTCCCTATACCGAATTTCATCAAACTCGGTTGAAAAAAAAGGGCCGTGAAAACGTAGCAGGCAGACATGAGACCGACAGACCGTCAGAAAGACTTTCGCATTTATAATATTAGTATGGATTGTTGACTTTCGTGTTTCAGAATTATAGTCCTTATCTTAGGAGCGTCAAGGTGTGTGACATCGAACTGTCATTCTGAGTAATATTGCTTAAGTGTTGCTTTAAGCGTAGGCAGTAATCCCTGATATTGGCCCACGCCGCGTCGCCGCCACGTATGTAAATCAGCCGTGGTAATAACGTGGAATGTAATTTCCCGCGGTTTTCGTGCTCCTGTTTGACAATTGCTCGAAGCTTTATAAAGAGCGATGTGTCAAGGTGCGGTCGCGTGAGTGGAATTTTAATATGCGATTATTTATAATTGCGACTTCTGTTAGAAAGGGAACTGAGAGATTGTTTTTAAAAAAGAACTTTCTTTATTACTAAAATAAAATACACACAAAAATAAAATAGACTTAGAAAATAAAATGAAATCCATACTAATATTATAAATGCGAAAGTGTGTCTGTCTGTCTGCTACGCTTTCCCGGCCCATCTATTCAACCGATTTTTTTGAAATTTGAAAATTTCTACTTTTTATCCCGGAAAATTAAGGAGTTCCCGTGGGAATCAAAAAACCTTAATCCACGCGGACAAAGTCGCTGGCATCATCTAGTATGGAAAAAAAAAGATTTTTAGGAAGCGACTGGCCCCTTTAAGGATCGAGAGACGGCAGACTGAAAATGGCATGTTCCTCTCCGATGGTCAAGTGTGATCTTGTCTGATTCAGCACTTGGCCATACAGTTCAGGGATGTAACAGTTCGAAGTGCGAAAAACATGCGCGCCATTTTTATTCAGCCGTTTAGGCGTGATTGAGTAACAAACATAGACTATTATTAGAATATTATACTATATTATTTTATTATTAAGTATCTCACTACAAGTTATCCCATAACTATTATCACACTGTGGTGGCAAGTGATGACGCAGTCTATGATGGTAGCGGGATAACCTGTTATTGGTATGGCAGTTATATTAAACGCCTAATCGGTTACTACTTACTACACAACATTTTTACGGAACGCTAAATCATATGACGGTACGTCATTGCCGGTATAAGGTGGTATATCTAGCCTCGAACAAAGCCTCCCACCAGTCCAGACCAGAGAAAATTTAGAAATAGGCTCCACCTTAGGCTGCATCACCACTTGCAAGCAAGTCTGATTGCAGCCAAGCGCTAGCCTATATACTTACTTATTAAAAAAAATATATATAAATTCCCAAATTGACTCTGCCGAGAATCGTACCCAGGTCCTCCTAATTGTAAGACAACGGCGTCCACCATTGCGCCAGAGAGGTCGTCAACCGTTAACGTGACCGGAAGAAACTTTTAATCCTCAGTTGAACGAAATGGCAACAATTAAAAATCACAGCCGTGAATCTCAACGCTCTGTTAATCTCGAACACAGCGCGTCCTCGTGTGGACGCATCCTAACCGTAATGTCATAGTTCAATCGACTGTATGTAAGTTGACCCAAAATGGCGGTCGTCTGCGCAGGTACATTGTACTAGGTTCTGAGTTCTGACGACCTCCGTGGCGCAGTGTGTAGCGCTGTTGTCTTAACGTGCGGAGGTCCCGGGTTCGATCACCGGCAGGGTCAACTATAAAGGTTTCTCTTTGACTAGGGAGCCCTAATAACAAAGCAGCAAATCCCTCCGTACATCAGTATCAATCAGCGACAGCAAACGTTACGGCTTCGCTTGCCGATCGCTAATTGTCACGTATTCGCGCGACGGCCGACGTCACACAATCAGTGTCACTTTGACTACAAATACGTGCAAAATCTTGCTTGGACTGTATTGTATATTAGCTGATGCCCGCAACTTCGTCCGCGAGGTCTAAGTTTTTCGATTCCCGCGAGAACTCTTGAATTTTCCGGAATAAAATGTAGCCTATATGTCCTTCCCCGGGATACAACCTACCCCTGTACCAAATTTCATCAAGATTGGTCAAGCAAATGGGCCGTGATAGCGTAGCAGACAGGCAGACAGACACACTATCGCATTTATAATATTACGCCAGAACGGCTGAACAGATCTGGATAAAATTTGGCACAGAGATAGATTAGTCTGGAATAACACATAGACTACTTTTAACACGGAAAATTATAGAGTTCTCGCGAGAACCAAAAAACCTCAATCTACGCGGACAAACTCGCGGGCATCAGCTAGTAAGTAATAAATATGAATTAAATATCCCATGCTTAAGTGGTGAAGGAAAGTATCGTGCATAAATCATCGAACCCGAATCGGGAAATTCTATTAAGTCATAAGTCATAAATATTTATTCAATTTAGGTAGACACACCACACTTATTGACGTCCAGTTACATAAAAATATGATGGTGATAATCTGTTACGGTATCTTAAAACTAAAACTATTGAACAATGGGGCTGATTCTGTATAACACAATCTCTAAACTAAACTAAAATGGCAGCTTTAAAACTAGTTCTGTCCCTTTCCGTAGGGAGTATTATGAAAGGGTTAGCAATATTTGTAATGCTCCAATTTTAGTTTAGTTTAGAGATTGTGCAGTACAGAATCAGCCCCATTGACTTACCAATACCTTAGACGCACCATCGAAACGCAAAAAACGGCACGGTCAAATTGTGCACAGTGAACAATTTTTGCCTCAGTCGCGCATGAGTACACTAGGCGACAAAATGTCGTATGTGTCGAATTGTTATTACAAAATTGAACCCTAAATATAAAGATATATGGTTGGTTTTTGGGAACCGTTTGGTGTCTCTTTGTCTATTATCTATAGCTGTGGTTGTATAAGCGATTGTGGACGCTTTTTGAGTATTAATTTGTAGGTAATGTTGTATCCTTAGTTGGTAAATCGATGCTATTGAAGTTCCAAAGTTCCAGTTAAGCAATAGACTAGTCCCAGTATGTAACTAATTGTTCACACTTGCTGATTGATCTGTGTCGACATAGAACTTGATGTAAATACGTGGCCTTAGGGATGATGACAACTCAATCAAATCAGCAACTCTTTATCAAACTTAAAAACGCACTTGTAATAAGGAAGTTGTATGAAATTCAGAGTTGTGACGTCATAAAATTTGAACGCACCTTTTTTCTTTAATCTAAGTATATTTTAAAATGGTTATCAAACTTAAATCTAACCGAGGATGTGAATTTTAGGTCTTTCGGAAGACCCTCTATTTAATAATCATTTAAAAATAATTTATTTTTGATATAGGCTTCATCCCTATTCAGCGAATCCAAATTGCGAAATTCTATTGAAGTTCCAATTGGTAGTAGGTAACTTCACACTTGCTGATTGATCTGTGTCGACACAGTACTCGATGTAAATACGTGACAATTACCGATGTACCGGTGTATGTCTGTCCGTACTGATTGCTACTATTGTTTTATTGGAAGCGGGACATTACACTGGTGGACCGGACTTATACTAGAAGTTAACCCTTACGATCTCACCAGCAGGCTATCACTACAAGGAGATATCTCGCGACGAGAGAGAGAGTTTTTGTCGTTGCCGGCTAATTTTTCGTTTACCCTAAATTGCACAAAATGTGGTATCTTCTGTACTAATATTACAATTAATGCGGAAGTTTGGATGGATGGATGGATGGATGGATGTATGGATGGATGTATGGATGGATAGATGCATGTATGGATGAATGGATGGATGGATGTTTGTTACTCAATCGCGCCCCAACGGCTGAACGGATTTGGATGAAATTTGGCACAGAGATAGATTAGTCTGGACTCTGGAATAACACATAGGCTACTTTTTATCCCGGAAAATGAAAGAGTTCCCACGGGAACCAAAAAACCTCAATTCACGCGTATACTAAGGGTTCGTGGAGAAAAATACCACAGATAAGAAATATTACTTTTATCTCTGCTTTTGACGAGACAAGTAACCATGTTAGCTTCGGTAGATAAATAGAGATAACGGGTAGACTTAATTTTACTGGTTGTGCGCGCATGCTAGCCCTACTGGTGCTAGTAAGTGATCTTGCAGTCTCAGATGGTAGCGAGATAACCGCGGGCGATATTTGGACGATAAAGCATCCATCTATCTGCCTAGGTAACTTAACTGTAGTGTTAAATTATTTTCAATATGCACAGAAATTCCAATTTTATTGACCGAGCGAAGCGAAGGTCTCTGAGTCTACTTGAGTGAATTGGCACTTGTCCGTCCGTCCGTCCGTCCGTCCGTCCGTCCGTCCGTCTGTCAGAGCCTTATAACTTCTGAATTACTGAACGTAATTACTTCAAATTTAAATATACTATGTAAACCGATGGCCTCCCGCCGAATATGGCTTATAAAGTTATAAAAATCTTTATTTCAGGGGGGCTCTCATAGAAGCGAATGCGAAGTAAAATATTTTTTATAGCATTACATAGGGTTGCGGTATATCATTTTAAAGATAATGAGGAACGGAGTCCAAAAATATTTTTTTTTTAATTTTTCCCCTAAAATTGACGAAATGGGGGGCTTTCAAAGTGGTGATTTTCTGACGTCCAAAGATGACCTCAGAACTCCCAATTTTCTGAAAGGCTGAGCCTGAAACTTGATTAATTATTTGAATTATATCCTGTACTTGAACAACAAATACTAAAAGTAGATAAATATTATAAGGAAACGAAATTATTTAATTTTTAATGAGCTGCCGTATTTTTAACAAACTTCACAATGTTGTCAATAGATGGCGCTCTGTACAAGTTTATTCGTTTGTGCTTAAAAAGAAAAGGCTGAGCCTGTTACTTGATCACTTATTTGAATTATATCCTGTACTTGAACAACAAATACTAAAATTAGATAAATATTCTAAGGAAACGAAATTATTTAATTTTTAATGAGCTTCACTATTTTTAACAAACTTCACAAAGATGGCGCTCTGTAAGTTTATGGATACCGCGAGGTCTCAGTTCGGGGCGAACCACTAGTTAAGTGGGTTCAACATGCTTACTATGGTTAAAACTGTATTAATTTAATATTGTTGACGCTCGTGTTTCAGAATAATTATTAACCTTATTTCTGGGACGTTAAGGTACGTCAAAAAAATATGACGTTTTAAAATAATATTGCTTAAGCGATGGTAGTAACTAGTAAGCCCTCTGATGAATATTCCCATTTTATTAATAAAGGCCCTCTTCATCAAAGTCAGTATTAAGTATCGGCTACATTTTAATTATTATAATATCGGCGCGGGCTTGGCGTCCGCCCAAGCGATAATGCGACCAAATTATGTTTTCACCGCTTGCAGCGTTAAAGCACTACTTTATGGGGACGCTCACATTTTTCACGGTAACCCGGTGAGTAATAATGTTGATCGCGCATTTGACAGGTTTTTGTTAGCACCGCACCGAACGCACGGTTTGAATGAGATATCAATTTGGCTATGAACACTACATAATGAACATAGAGCGCACGCAACTAGCCGTATCGCATTTTTGTTAGTACCGCACCGTATGCTCGGTTTGAATTAGGTAAGCATTTCGCATGCCAAGAATGACACTATATTGAGCATAGTTTATGTAAATAATGGCATTCTGAACCAGTGGTAGATTCATTCGACTATTCATAAGCACTTGTAAAAAGTCTATTTGAATAAAAAACTTTTGAATTTTGAATTTGAATTTTGAATCAAAGAGGATTAAATCGTGCATTTGACTCGGCCCAGCAATGCTCGGAACTGCAGTTGCTTATATTTTTCTATGATGAATTTATTAAAATCTTATTACTTAACAGCAATCGCAGTGTTTCTTGCTGGTTCTTCGCGAAAGCGATTTCCGAAACAGGCAGTGGTAGATTTACTTGACGATTCAAAAATATTATGGTCAAGTGCATAGTTAGAAATCTTTATAGTATTTCTGTAAGTAAGCACTGTTCGACGTGTATTTTTATTATACACGTTTGCATCGAATCCGAGTAAGATCTTGCAGAAAATTGTTTCGTGTGGCGCGCACGTAGCGGATGAATGTGCGACCAGGCTAATCTGCTAGACTAAGTGGTATTAAGGTGAGTATTAAGATATTAAATATTGTAATATTATATTAATGCGCCATTAAACCTATCTTGAGCTATTTTTTACACGCTGATATTAATAAGATAGTTTTCTAAGTCTTTAATCTTTTTTGAAGTGAAAACTACTTTAGCCGCGTTGAGCACTTTTTGGTATGGGGTAAACTTGTGGATTAGCGTCACCGACATGCACGCGAACACCGACAACCTCGCGAACACCGACATGCTCGCGTTGTTACGAAGATAAAAGGTCTTAAATATAAATGTACTACATTCGAAATTAAACTTTAAAGTCTTAGTTTTAAGGTTTATATTTTAATTTTTATTTTTTTTAATATTCGTTTTCACTTCTATCGGCAGTGACTGCCAATTTTTTCTTGGTGAATTTTATATCAATGCTTCTGTCACTCATTTAGTTTCGTACTCGATGCCAAAGTTTCCTTTCTCACCTATTGGTAAGTGATGAATTGATGATGCAGTCATAAGATGGTAGCGGGCAAACTTGGAAGGGGCTGAAGCATGGAAGCGGCGTCGTACCGGAACGGTTAATCGCTTGGCGGCATGGCTTTACCGATGCGCGTACCACCGTCAACACTTCAACCCATTGCCGGCTGCCTACTGAGCACGAGTGAGAATGGTTGGGCCATAGTCTACCACGCTGGCGAAGTACGGATTCACTGATTAGGGCAGACAATGACAAAAACGAGCTGGGTGATCTAACATTTTTTTAAAAAATATTATATAAGCTGGCGCTTGGCTGCAATCAGACTTGCTTGCCTAGAAGATGCACTAATCACTCATGATTTGAAGATACCAATATTAAAAGACGAGGGGAAAACTTAGGTATGTACGATACCCTAAACGTATAAGAATGGGCAGACGAAATTGAGCTCTAATTCAATGATGTCATGGTTTATTTTACTTTGACGAAAATCTTTAACTTTGATCGGCCATTCTTACATGATTGGGGCCTAGGTCCTCAACTATACCCATGCCAAAAATCACGTCGATCCGTTGCTCAGTTGTAGCGTGATTGAAGGACAAACCAACAAAGAAACACACTTTCGCATTTATAATATTATCTAGTATGATTTTAATTTCATTATTTGTCGTTATAGCAGCTTAAGTTTTATTGCGTTTCAAGAGAAAGCGATTAGGGGAGATCGAGCAAAAAACGCTGAAAAATTCACGTTTTTTGTAAAAATTACATTAAAAATAAAGGACTTATTTTTAATGTAATTTAATTTTTATTATTTATTGTTGTAGCGGCAACAGAAATACATACTCTGTGAAACTGTCTAGCTATTTCGGTTTATGAGGTACAGCCCGCTGACAGACAGACATCGGAGGCTTAGTACGCCGTCAGGTCCCGTTTGCACCCTTTGGGTACGGACCCCTAAAAATACTCTAAGTATTTGTCTTATATTTCAATCTTGTATACAATTGAATAAAGTTGATTTTTCTCTGAATTATTGCTGCTACGAACGAGTACGAACCACGTTACATGCACCAGGCTTAAAGTTGGTATAACTCGAAAGTTTTGTTTTAGAGTCGTAAAAGTAACTGAGGTTCTATCTAAGTTAGGAGAGAAATTGTGCAGTTTTCAGTGTATTTTTCCAAACGGAAGGGAGGAAGCTGGAAGAGCAATTTCTTTTTTTCCGAAAGAGGTAATTTTTATTGGGAAATAGGAATAGATGGTAGATTTACTTGATGATTCGAAAACACTTTGTAAAGGTTTAACTATTTGAAAATAAACTATTTGATCCCCTTTCTCTATGTCGGTTCGTTAAACTTAGGCTATATAAGTAAACTAAAAATCCTAGTTTTATAATTGAACTTAGACCAATATGGTTTCATCGAACATAAAAAAATATCTTAAAAAACCAGTATTTTTTGGTCTATTCGAAATTGATCTATTCGTGCTCTGGGGTGACACACGCACATACACATATACTGATACAGTACCATAAAAAAAATGTTACCTGTTACCATATAGGATCTAAGTAGGATCTTCACGACGAAGATTTAAAAGGTTAAGGGTAACTTCAATTCATCGAAGAAGCATTAAAAAAACACCTTTTATATTCACAAAAATCTCTATCTTTCAAACCATTTTACCCGCTTTTTAATGAGCGCTACCTACTTAAAATAACTATGTAACTGCGAGTAGGTACTTGGGAATTTTCCTCCATTAATTTTTATTGAGCTAACGAAGACGCCCTCAGCGCAAGCAGTTATTACTTATTACTGAAAGAAACTAGTATCTATGCGGCGGTAGATCTTTATTCTAGCCCGAGCACGACGCCGGGCCACAGCTGTGCCACTCTAGTCATGAGCGAAACTTTTGTACCAAACGCATATAACTCCACAAAGTTAGAAATCGCATAGTACCTATTATATTCTGTGGCCCGGGATCGAACCTTGGATCTCTAACATAGGAGGCCGTAGTTTTGACCACTAAGCAATCACCGCTAAAAGGCAATAACACCCAAAATACCATAGAAATAAAAGGCGTTATTATAATCTAAGAATAATACGTTTGGACTTAGGAATGTCGCTAACTGCAATAGCAAAACAAACACGCCTACACGTTTCGATACGCAAACATATTGCGTTCTGCGTTGAACCTGACCTGCCTGGTACATGGCGACTTGCGATTGGTACAAAAGGCGATAAAAACAAAAATATACTTACCTAATAAATTTTTTCTGAGGTACCTAACTCAAATGATGAACTAATACTAAAAACTCGGCCAATATTCGTGAGCGATCATAATATTTGCCCGTCGCCGACGTATGTACATTATGTACGACGCATACATTATGGAGTTGAACCGACACTTTTCACACACAAAACTCATAAAGTTTTGTACCTTTATGAGAAAGTGGTACATAACGCTGACTTGAAATCCGAAAACTGAAAACTAAAAACGGAGGACGCTCACAGGACTCTCTCTTCATAAGTAGAAGAGATTAATCCTAAATTGATTCTTTTTAATGATCTTATTGGATTCTTGCAAGTTTTGACTCTTGGTGTCTTCCTTTTCGTACAGGATTTAATAAAATAATGATTTCGAAGTTTATTAATTGTAGTTTGTTGGAATTAAACTTCGAAACGCGTGGTGCAAATCGTCTTGCGGTCAGTATGTAGTATTTGCGAAATTTTTCCGAGGCCTTGACACTGAGCTTTGTTGATTTTCCCGCTTTTGCGACGCGGTCGTGGCCCAGCGATAATTGCTCCAAGATGGCGGTAATTTCCGACACTAACCGGCGTGTATGGCGCTGCCGTGCTTAGAATTAAATTATTACTTTCCTTCGTTAACAACTGGAGGGCCTGGTTTTGCAGGGTTCGGTATTTAAGTTGCAAAAACTGAAACCTTTGGTTTTAGTCGGCGTCTGATAGAAGCGTTACTCTGCGGAAGTTTATGATAACCAAGGAACTAGAAGCTTATATCGCTGTAATTCGCTAAAACAGACAACTCTTTGATTTTTAGGGTTCCGTACCAAAATGGTAAAAATGGAACCCTTATGGTGCGACTTTCTCCGTCCGTCTGTCCGTCCGTCACAGTCGATTATTTCAGTAACTATTAAAGCTATCGACATGAAATTTGGAATAGTTGTGTATAATAGTGGCCCAACATCATTAAAATAAAAACAAATCGAAAATTATTTTTAGTTTAATTAAAAAAGGGGGAAAATCGGGGGTTTGAAATTTCAAAGTATGATAACTATACTGAGTGGGATATCATATGTCAGGGCTATACTTCTACATTCTAAAGCAGATTTTTATTTATTTTTATGCATAATAGTTTTTGATTTATCGGGCAAAATGTCGAAAAAAATACCGTTCCCCCCCCCTTATCTCCGAAGTTTACCAATTGAAAAATCTGAAATAATTATGGTCAATAGAAGCTTATGTATATTTTACAGGAAAAATAAAACCAATGCTCTAACTAGCATAGTTTTTTTTATATTAACAATAAACCTCTACAAACAAAGTTAGTTTTGCGGTTCATTTCGTCTCGTTTTTAATACGTCATAAATCGTAAAACTTACTACAGGTTTGTACGGAACCCTCGGTGCGCGAGTCCGACTCGCACTTGGCCGGTTTATTTTTTATTCCACTACAAGTTAGCCCTTGACTGCGATCTCACCTGATGTTAAGTGATGATGCAGCTTGAAATAAGAAGGGTAGCGGTCTGACCTATTAGGGGCATAGCAGTTATATTATAAAACCCATACCCCTAGTCGGTTTCAACACGGCATCGTACCGGAACGCTAAATCGCTTGGCGGTACGTCTATGCCGGTAGGGTGGTAACTAGCCACGGCCGAAGCCTCCCACCAGACCAGACCAGATCGCAGTCAAGAGCTAACTTGTACTTGGTGGTTTCAAAAAATAGTCCACACTAGCTGATGCTCGCGACTACGTCCGCGTGGATTGTTGTTTTTCGATTCCCGCGGGAACTCTGTAATTACTCCAGACTATAATCTATCTCTGTTCCAAATTAAATCCAGATCCGTTCAGCCGTTCTGGCGTGATTGAGTAACAAACATCCATCCATCCAAACTTTCGCATTTATAATAAATACATATTAGTATAGATGTCAAAAATTTGGCCCCTCCTTAAATAGGTCACCCTTCCCCCTGGGAGGCTGGGAGCTGACTACGACCCAGATCGTCGTAACATGTACTCGTAAGATAAGATTCTGGAGATGTAGATCTTAATTTTCCGGCCGCTACACATGTTACAGAAACGATTGCAAATCCTGTATAGGTACAATCATATTTTCTGCCGTATACGTAGTATTTTGTAAATTGATTCATATTTGATTTAGATTTATTATTATAGAGGCCGGCAACGTTGTTCAAATTTAAAAACGAAATGCCAAACCTTTCTTACTAGTAGGTATTGTAAACTAGCCGATGTCCGTGACATCGTCCGCGTGGAATAAGTTTTTTTAAAATTGACACAGGAACTCCTTGATTTTCCGGGATAAAAAGCCTATATCACTTTCCAGATCCTTAATATGCCCGTGCAATAAATCATAAAGATCCGTTGCTCTGTTGCAGCGTGATTGAAGGACAAACCAACAAACAAAAACACTTTCGCATTTATAATATCAGTATGATGTGAGAGTTTGGATGTTCATATTATGGTCGTAAATTTGTTGGTTTAGATATTTGTTACTCCATCACTGCTGAGGGTCGTGACTCGGCTCCTATAATCACATAATGGCAGTGGTTTTCTTAGGATAATAATGCGGTGAGTTCCCAAGTCCTTCCGCATACGACTCGACTAAGAGCACTATTTCAACTCTAAGGTTACTAACGATTATTATCACATGTTAGTGATAATAGCCGACAGCGGCTAATGTGCTCTCCGAGGCACGGAGGAAACGAAAAGGCTAAATACGGACTTCCAAATTCGGTCACCCATCCAGTTACCGACTTGGGTCAACGTTGCTTAACAATCACAATCGACTGATATGCGTTGTCACAACAGTACCTACTATGCCACTCGTCACACATATATAACTACTTAGCCAATTTGACCGATATACCTAACGAACCCCACATCCACTTTATAATGTTGTCGATAAATATTTCAATTTGACACACAGCCGCTCACGCCTGACCGCAACATGTCGGTTCCGCTCCATTTCAGCTATTACTTTATAACGCGCTTCTATCAGTTAGGACGTCAATTAGGACGTCAGTTAGGACTTAGGACAAAACACTACACCTACATTACAGTCGTTATTATCACTTTCAACCCATTGCCGACTCACTACTGATTACAATTAATTTGTCGGAATTAGAAGTTAGGAATTAGAATTTATTCCATGTAGGACATGCAAGTGTCTTATATGTTACGTGATACGTCATGTTTCGACCCTGCCACAGGTTTTACTGAGAAGAGCAAGCAAGAAACTCAGCAGTTGCTTTTTAAAAAGCAAAATATTAAATTAAGTAGGTATACAATAATATAATATATAGTAGAGTAAGTTGTTATAGTAACCTGTTGGCGCTGTACGCAAAATCGATTGCTAACCACTCTGTCACAAGAAATTCGTCAATTGTTAATAATTATTATAGCCTCGACTCAACAAATGTTCTTTTACTTACAATTGTTTTCAAATTTAAAATTACGATTTTTGAAGTGAAAACTTCTATAACCGCGTTGAGCACTTTTTGGTAGGGGATAAACTTGTGGATTCGCGTTACCGGATTCGCGTCACCGACATGCTCGCGAACACTGACATGCTCGCGTTGTTACGAAGACAAAAGGTCTTAAATATAAATATACTACATTCGTAATTAAACTTTAATAATTCGTTTTAAGGTTTTTTTTAATATTCGTTTTCACTTCTATCGGCAGTCGCTATGACTGCCTTTTTTATTAAATTTAAAATGACTAATACTCTGATTACAATGGAGGCATAATAATTTTAATGTCATTTAACATGCCTCATTCAATTAGCTATAGCAACAAGTAGCTTATCGAAACTGCAAGAGTGTGCTACTTTACAGTTTCACTGATAACACAATCTCAAAATAGCACAAACTCTCCTCTCGTTATGGTAAAACACTTTTTAAGATGTAGGTGAAAGAGGCCAAAATCCTCCGAAGCCTGAAAAGTCATGTTTAGTAAATAAGAGAAGTCGTAAACGCCATTTATGTGCCTATCTTGAACTAACGCAGCCTCGGAACTAAGTTACTTTAGCCACTGATTAGTACATTGATATTCCTAATGAAAAAAAAAATGCCAGTCATAGTGACTGCCGATAGAAGTGAAAACGAATGTTTAATTTTTTTTAGTAATTATTTTAAAAAAAAAATTTAATAAAAAAAAATTTAAAATATAAAACCTAACACTACGGCATTAGACTTTAATAACGAATGTAGTATATTGATATTTAAGACCCTTTGTCTTCGTAACAACGCGAGCATGTCGGTTTTCGCGAGCATGTCGCTGTTCGCGAGCATGTCGGTGACGCGAATCCACAAGTTTACCCCTTGCCAAAAAGTGCTCAACACGGCTAAAGAAGTTTTCACTATGGTCACTTCAAAATCAATTTATTTGTAGCTAGCTGATGCCCGCGACTTCGTCCGCGTGGTTTAAGTTTTTTTGATTCCCGCGGGAACTCCTTAATTTTTCGGGATAAAAACTAATCTATGTCACTCTCCAGGTCTTCAACTATATCCATGCCAAAAATCACGTCAATCCGTTGCTCCGTTGCGGCGTGATTGAAGGACAAACCAACAAACAAACACACTTTCGCATTTATAATATTAGTATGATAACAATGTATGAACTAGGTAACCCGTTGTCCTAGGTGAGCGACAGAAGCGACGCCACGCAACGCGATGCGATACGACGACATAGAAAATGACAGACGTATCTACGCGACAACGTAGACCACGTGAAGGGTCAGCTACTGTTTGATATGTCGAGTCGTGTCGCATCACATCGCGTTGCCGCATTTGTCGCTCACTTAGGACAACGGGTAAGACGGACGGACGGAAACGGACAGAAATAGTGGACAGTTTTTCTATTCAGTATACCACTATTTCATGCCGTTAGCCATACAAATCTCAAATATTTCTTGTGCCGCGGCTCCCAGCTTGAGATCGTCCGTCCACATTGATATTTTGATCACGTGGTAATACTGAAAGTACTCCAGTCTCCAAGCATAACCCTCTCCATCGCGCGCTGAGAAAATCATATTCACTTATTCGGGGGAAATCTTGGGGAATCCCGCATGCGGCACGCGATATTCCGCGACTTCACCGTGGGCCTATCATGGGTTCTTCCCGCTCTACCAGACTGGCAGGATTGGATTCGCCAACTGACGAAATTATATTTTTTTACAATTTCAGCTTGCCAAAAGGGCCTTCCCAAAATTCATCGCCAGCTCTTGGACGATAATACAAATAGATTTCGTACAAAATATTGACTGTATTTACTTAGGGTTCCCGTTCCGTATTTACTGTACCCGTAGTGCGGAACCCTAAAAAACAAGGCTCGCAAAGCTTTATTTAATGCCCTCCCTCAATCGCTAAGAGTTCAGAAGTTGCCAACCTAACCCTAATCCGGGGAAGTCCGTTTAAAATTACATTAGCGTGACCAGGTGTTCCCAACTTGTGAAACCGGTTGACCGCTTGACCTTGTAGTTTCCAACTAACCTCACTTAGGGTCCAAATTAGTTTTTGGTTGGGCGATTGCAAAGTCTTCCTTAATATGGTACGACACGACTAATCGTAGAACAAATCGTAAGGACTCGTTCAAGGATTGTTTAGGCGGTAGGCTTAGCGAGTAAAAGGTAGAATTTCCAAGAAGGGGTTCCAATATTGTATTAAGAACTATTCTATTGACATTATGTAAATTAATATAAGAATTGTATTGGAATGCAAAATAAATGAATATGAATAAATGAACATCAATATTATTTACCTACAAAATTCTCTTACAACTTACTTTAAAAATAATATAAGAAAAATAAATTTTAAAAAGTTTTATTGTGGTAAGATAGGTCACCTTTTATACCGTGTATGGGTTTCAACTGGTGATTTAACCTAGTGAATTGCAACTTTATTACTTACGTTATTTTTTTTTTGACATTTTGCATATTAAAAAAAAAAACCAAAATACTTACATCATAATCCTTATCATCTCAACTGGTCCGCGGCTACGTACGGGTAATCCTCTTAGGAAGAGAAGAGTTTTTGCCATATTCTTTTACGTCGGCCAATCGCAGATTTGTTGCCTTAAAACACAATGACTTTGAAAACATTATTGAGAACTCTCAGGCATGCAGCTTAAACATCGCGGAAGGGCATCGTAACTTTACCATGCGATGTGCATTTATATCAATTAAAATATTCTGTTGCTTTAACGGTAAAGGAAAACTTCGAGAATAAAGGAACTAGAAATTTAATTCGCTATAATCCGCAACAGTAGTCAAATCTATGTGGTACAGTGTATCTTGCACTTGCAGCTTGCGATATTCACCACACCACATAAATCTTCCAAATTACTCTCACAGTACGTTTCACTCCGACACCGGAGCATCTTCAGGAGATGTTGACTCGTCAATGCACGATTGTACTACCGTTGCGGATTATAGCGAATTAAATTTCTAGTTCCTTCATTATCATGGACTTCCGGAACGTAACGCCTGCTTCTATCCAAAATTTGAAACTTCCAGAGGAAACGACAATCAATCGTCTAGTCTAAACGGCTCAATAAGTTATGTATCGTGTGCGGGATTAGTTTTTCAGAGTCTACCAGATGTCTCGGCAACTGGCTATCTACCGTGGAATACCTATTTCAGATTAAATTGTCTAGGTAGCTGGCGATCACGTCGACTTGCCTGCGCAAAGTTAGATTTAAGACTTTCTCGACGAAAGTTAGTTACCTACTAATTTAATTTTGTTAAAATTAAACTGTCAGTCATTTCATTATAACTCTGGTATTTATTTCTATGATATTAAAACCATATTTTGTGTTATAATTCGAAGTGTAATATTTAGGTTTAACCGATTTTGAAGGAATTTGGTGCAGATATAACTTCCAGCCCGTAAAGGGAAAGAAATTCCATGTAAGCGAAGGGCCAGGCTAGCGAACTACATAACTGGATTCTTTTTCGGTAGCTATTTCCAAGGCTCAATTTGGTCGTATCGCTCAATACTTGCATTTTTATTCGCTTTTGGCACTGCCCTCGATTGCTTTTCACCTGGATATGAAGGCACCTGCAATAAAAGACAAAGGCTTGAAATTTAAAACGCTTAAGGTGCCTTATACGGATTTCATGATGTGTCATCCTTTTCCAGGTACACTTTAAAGAATCGGGAGTCACAGCTGTGGGGATGTCATGGTATCAAATTAAAGGTCATTTCTTCATCTCTCGTTTGACCTTATAAAAATGCACACTCCAATACAAATTTTCTGCATAAATACGTTTCTCCGAACGCAAGATCTGCTGAAAATGACGAAAAATGGGGTCCGGATAGGTACCCATAAAGCTAGATCCGCTGCATATTTTAACTTGAATATTAACAATAAAGTGGGGCTTATATAGTCCTCTATCCATGGTCCATCACATTAAGCATACAAATAAATATGTTTATAGTTATTGTGGCAAAAAAAAATGTTTCATACATTTTTCTATGAAAAGAAGCCGAGCGCTAGGCGTTTGGCGCTCAGTACGCGCTGAGACGCGCTCGTGGACGGGTGGGTGTATCGCTTTTTTGCACGAAATTTATTACGACAAAATGAACACCGTGTTGTGTACTGCCATAGAGATATAATATTCTCTATGTGTACTGCGCTTAGAAAAACTTGATACCGACATCCACAAAGAAGGAAGTTCTCAAGTGTAGGCGTATTTTTTTTACCCGATTACGGCAAAGCCACCAGGAAAGGGTATGTTAGGAATATATATGTATGTATGCATGTATGTATGTATGTATTAAAAAAAAGTGAGCGCCATTTTGAAATTCTTTGTTATCGTACCGATTTCGTTCAAAATCGATATCTGGGGTTCCCTGGGATCACAAAACAGGAAACTGTTACCAAAATTTTAAAAAAGTCAGCGCCATTTTGAATTTTTTTGTTATCGTACCGATTTCGTTCAAAATCGATATCCGGGGTTCCCTGGGATCACAAAACAGGAAACTGTTACCAAAATTTTAAAAAAGTCAGCGCCATTTTGAAATTTTTTGTTATCGTACCGATTTCGTTCAAAATCGATATCCGGGGTTCCCTGGGATCACAAAACAGGAAACTGTTACCAAAATTTTAAAAAAGTCAGCGCCATTTTGAAATTTTTTGTTATCGTACCGATTTCGTTCAAAATCGATATCCGGGGTTCCCTGGGATCACAAAACAGGAAACTGTTACCAAAATTTTAAAAAAGTCAGCGCCATTTTGAAATTTTTTGTTATCGTCCCGATTTCGTTCAAAATCGATATCTGGGGTTCCCTGGGATCACAAAACAGGAAACGGTTACCATAATTTTAAAAAAGTCAGCGCCATTTTGAAATTCTTTGTTATCGTACCGATTTCGTTCAAAATCGATATCTGGGGTTCCCTGGGATCACAAAACAGGAAACTGTTACCAAAATTTTAAAAAAGTCAGCGCCATTTTGTAATTTTTTGTTATCGTACCGATTTCGTTCAAAATCGATATCTGGGGTTCCCTGGGATCACAAAACAGCAGTCAATCAAAAAAAAGTCAGCAGTGAACTTTTTAAAATTTTGGTAACAGTTTCCTGTTTTGTGATCCCAGAGAACCCCAGATATCGATTTTGAACGAAATCGGTATGATAACAAAGAATTTCAAAATGGCGCTGCCGTTTTTTAAATTTTGGTAAGTTTCCTGTTTTGTGATCCCAGGGAACCCCAGATATCGATTTTGAACGAAATTTGTACGATAACAAAGAATTTCAAAATGGCGCTGACTTTTTTAAAATTTTGGTAACAGTTTCCTGTTTTGTGATCCCAGGGAACCCCAGATATCGATTTTGAACGAAATCGGTACGATAACAAATAATTTCAAAATGGCGCTGACTTTTTTAAAATATTGGTAACAGTTTCCTGTTTTGTGATCCCAGGGAACCCCAGATATCGATTTTGAACGAAATCGGGACGATAATCTTTTATACATTATTTTACAATCTCAAAAACTGAGTATTATTGTAGCCGCGAGTATTGTTTCGGCGCATAAATAGGTACATAATATTTACCGCGGCCAACAGCGTAAACAAGTAAGTACCTAGTAAATAAATAATCGTCTAATATTTTCAAGTAACAAAATTGGTTAGTTGGCAATAAAATCGAGCGTCTCTACGCTCTATAGCTCTACGCTATCGTAAAGCGTGCATATATATGCTGTAGTGTGACGAGTTTTATACCTATAGTTGGGTTTTTTACCTATAGTTGGTCGCGGGGTAAATGTTTAAAGGGCCTTAAGAGACTCACATACTTACTTTTACATGAGACATAAATAAATGCGAAAGTTTGGATGGATGTATGGATGTTTGTTACCCAATCACGCGGATCTGGATGAAATTTGGCACAGAGATGGATTATAGTCTGGAATAATTATAGGCTTCTTTTTATCCCGTCAAATTAAAGGGTTCCCACGGGAACCAAAAAGAACTTCAGTCCGCGCGGACGAAGTCGCGGGCATCAGCTAGTTTATAATATGAAACCGACAGACGCGACGGACGGTATATGGTAGTCGACTTAGTAGTAAGGGTATAGTTTATATAGGGTTAATGATTATGATAGTTATTCAACACTAGCTGACGCGCCTTCGTCTACGTGGATTGAGGTTTTTCGGGACTCTTTAATTTTCCGGGATACATTAGCCTTTGTGTTATTCCAGAACATAATCTATTTCTGTGCCGAATTTATTCCACATCTGTTCAGCTGTTCTGGCGTCATTGAGTAACAAGCATCCACCCAAACTTTCGCATTTATAATATTACTAGTTGATGCCCGCGACTTCGTCCGCGTGGATTGAGGTTTTTCGGTTCCCGCGGGAACTCTTTAACTTTCCGGGATAAAAAGTAGCCTATGTGCTATTCCAGACTATAATCTATCTCTGTGCCAAATTTCATCCAGATCCGTTCAGCCGTTGGAGCGTGATTGAGTAACAAACATCCATACATCCATACATCCACACATCCATACATCCATACATCAATCCAAACTTTCGCATTTATAATATTTATTTGAAGTATAGATGACAAACTCGACAGTTCAGCAAACTATACAACTTTTATTAAACTTTTTAGGATCGTAGTGCTTTGAGTTAACGTCAGACAGACACATTTCAATTTTCAGAGGTTTTTTAGTATTGAAAACTTGGAAGCTCTTAAATTGTTGGCGAACTGTCCAACTTGGGGGGTTTTATTTGAATACATTTCAGAGAACCCTTTGTTGGCCGTGTATCTTCCCGTCGTGAACAATAAGACGTCGAAAAAGTTTTTTCACTGCAGTGGATATACCTACTTTAATTTTTTATGCAAATAGGTAGGTATAGGTTCACCACGTATAGCCCAGTAGCTATTACTACTAGATATGAAAGCACACAGTAGTATTATGGTTCGTCTAATTTAGAATGATAATTTTGTAAGATGCCGTTTTCATAGCACTGCTTCAGTCTGTCTCACTCTTGTCGTTCACTATTGTTATACACCTCTCATCTGTCAAAATTATAATCCTAAATTAGACAAACCATAGTAGGTATCTATTAGGTAGGTTGCTGATTCTAGAACGATTATATTACAATTCTAGAACGTCAGGTGAAAGATTTCTCTAGGTCTTCGTAGAGCATAGTTTCTTGCTCGTTCTTCTCGGTAGGAGATTCAAAAACACTTGTAAAAGTTTATATATATAAAATCATTTGATTTTCAGTTTGAATTCATAGTTATGAGCATGTATAAAATATAATTAACTAGATGATCCCCGTGACTTCGTACGCGTGCATTAGTGTTTTTTGGTTCCCACGGGAATTCTTTAATTTTCCGGGATAAAAAGTAGCCTATGTCCTTCCCCGGGATACAACCTACCCCTGTACCAAATTCCATCAAAATCGGTTGAACGGATAAGCCGTGAAAGCGTAGCAGACAGACAGACAGACAGACACACTTTCGCATTTATAATATTAGTATGGATTATTACTTCCAACTCTCCCAGTCCAAACACTCAACTAATATCCGTCCTAATACTTCGAAGGGTCTGATTAGGGTAACCCTGTGAATAGGGTATAGACAGACCCCCAGGTCAGGAGGTCGCTAATTGATTGCCACCTCTAGTTTGCTTTCTAGGGGTCTATGTACTCAGACCCGGCGAGTATTAATGCTAATGGATTCATGTTTGACTTTGGATACTCGATCAAATATTATATATTTGCTGATATCTAAATCATATTATGTACTTTGTAGAAATCATATGGACACTAATCATACTAGTCTAGACATAGAAATAGACTTGTTTACCACACATAACAAGTTTCTCCTAGCAGTATAGCCTGGTATATATAGGTATTATCCATGAGTATAGCGACTGCAACAGCGTAGAGTTACGTTTATTTTGGGTTCCGTAATTTGAATGAATTAAAATAATAGTTAGTAGCGAGGGTGTGGCAGTTATATAAAACTCATGCTCCTATCCTACGTATCGGTTTCTACAGGGCATCGTACCGGAACGCTAAATCGCTTGGCAGTTGGCCACCACGTCTGACATCATGTACCTATAGGGTAAATAGCCACTGACTGAACGCCTAGCCCGAAGTTTTGGACCTAGAAAGCTGAAATTTTGCACTGAAGTTTCCTTAATAATATAGACAAGGAATAAGGGTGGATGTACCTTCACCTCCCGTTATTCCAGGTCATTTCTGCCACGTACCTGGAAATTATGAATCCAGCTTCCATCTTCTGTGTTCCCTCATGATTATAATATGGGGCTCTTCAAAGGGCGGATAAACAAATTTGTCAAAAGCCGGCAACGCATTGGCGGTTCCTCTGGTGCTGCAAATGTTCATGGGCCGCCCCCCATCACTTAACATCGCCTGCTCGTTTGCTCGCTATATATATTTAAAACAAAAATGTGGGTGCCGTGTAGAAACCGAATAGGGGTATGGGTTTAACTGCCATGCCCCTAACAGGTTAGCCCGCTACCATCTAAGACTTCATCATCACTTGCCATCAGGTGAGATTGCAGTCAAGGGCTAACTTGTAATGGATAATAAAAAAATAAAAAAATATACCTCGGGGGTGGCTACTCACTAGTAGATCCATAATATTTAACTTATTTTCGTCTCTTACTTTAAAAGTGAGTAGTAAATATTCTAATTACTCTGAGAATTGTTTTATTTTGTCAAAATTTTGATTTGTCTTTTATGATATTTTTGTATACTAATTTTTGCGGTGTATTTCAAAAATATTTAATCAGTGCCGTTAATTAGTTAGACTGTATTATCACATCCCACCAGGTGAGATCGCAGTTGAGGGCTAACTTGTAGTGATTAAAAAAAAACTTAGCCATGCGGAGCAAAGGTGGAATAAGAGCGATCGGAAACTCGTCCGGTGTAAGCTATTACTTTTTTTTAATCCACCGAGCGGGTTGATTGCTTCCGCAGTGATGGCAGGGTTTCCACATTTTCTGAACGAAGGCCTATAAGGCTGGATTGCATCAATACATTTTGACGTACACGTAACCTTTAAATATGGCGCTAACCAACGTTAGTCAAAGGATGCGTTGATTGACCATTTTTACCATGAAGCAATACTAGTAAATTAACAGACGTTAAAGTTCTTACGTGTGTTCAATTTTAACGAGTCTAAGTTACGATAACCAATGGTTTGAATCAACCGGCCCTTAGTATTTTCCATACAGTTGGTTTTTTATTAGGGGTAATAGACTAGTCCCGTCGGCCTCATTATTTGGTTGATCGAGGGTTTGATTTTCGGTTAGGTACGCAGTTTTCGAGGCTCTGTGCGTTTTAAGTAATTTAAATATACCTATTACTTGCTTATAAAGTTGTTAGAAAACCTGCATGCCCGAGAGTTCTTCATAACGTGTAACATTTTTCTTTATATGAAAATAGCAACTGCTGAATTTCTTGCCGCCTCTTCTCAGTAGAACAGCTTTCCGAATCGGTGGTAGTCTTGACTTATCATAAGTGGCACAAGTTGTCCTACGTGAAATAAATAAATACATTTCAAAGCAGTTGTGTGTGAAGTTTGCCAATCCGCACTTGGGTGTATGAATTCTATCATTAGCAGCGTGGTGGAGCATGGCCTAAACTAAACTGTCTAATTCTGAGAGAAAACGTGTGTTCAATAGTGGGCCAGCGGGCGACGATGGTTTAAGTTGAGAATATGTTGGGTATGTGACTGAGTATTCAATCGTTTATCAGTTACATAACGCGGTTGGGACTAGGGACAGCCCTAAAACTGGTGAAGGTTGTAGAACTTTGTTTTTTGCTCGCGTGATTAAAATACGAGCATAGGCACTTTGCGGGTCCAATCATCCAACCTCGATCACCCAACGAATTCAGCAGGGCTAGCATGGGCCGGAGATAAAAAATTTATCCCCCGATTTTATCCGCTGACAAGAGATAAAATTAACTTATCCACTTCTCAGAGCACAGCAACAGGGGAGAGGAGAAGTTTATCCCCGTTTGACATTTCACGGGGACTCTGGGGACTATTTATCCACCGTTATTTAGCGTTTATATTTATTTATTTAGGAATAAATTTTTTATCCTTTCCTCGGGGAGAAAATTGTCTCGGCCCATGCTAGGGGGGCAGGATTGAAATCGCTAGAGCCACAAGTTCTGTCCACGCTTGATTTTGGAAGCAATGCTTTTGTAGGCGTGACTTGAGTTGCTGCCTCGTTGGTCTAATGGTTAACGTGTTCGACTGCGGATGACGAGGTTCCGGGTTCGATTGCCAGGTCCGGCCATTATTTATTATTGGGTTTTTCTGACAATAAATTCTCAGTACTAGCCCGGAGTTAGGAAGTTGCCGGTGTTTCACCCCCGTGCCTCGGAGAGCAAGTAAATAATTAGATGCACCTAACTGATAACCTTGGTATGTTTTCAAACCATTAAAAACATTTTTAAAACAAGCTTTTATCGTCCGGAATATAAAATTTAATGGAACATTATTTTATTTTTCGTATTCTTCTAACCCTTTTGATTGATATCATGGGGGTGCATAAAAAATAACTAGTCTGCCATCTTTGGAAAACCGCCGTATTGGATTTAGAATGACGTCACTTAGCTAACCATGCTTGTCATCCAGACTGTAGCTCAATCGGTTGAGGATAACAGTTTTAAAATTCAGTTCTAAGATTTGACTTAAACAAACACAGTGCAAATTAAATAAAAGCTTGTAATAAGTAGACCATACGTGATGCATTGTAAGCAACATTGTGACCATGAACCAGTAACTTATAAGTATACATTTTCGCCAACACATTGAAAAGTTTATTCGCTTCGTCGACAGTTTGCAAGACGCTATCGTCAACATAATCGAATCAAATCACACCTTCAGTTATGTCGTGTATTTACCTACGCCCTCGTGTGTTGAACGCCACTCGAAATACCGTAATTATGTGGGATAAAAAGTAGCCTATGTCCTTCCCCGTGATTATAACCTACCTCAATACCAAATTTCAGCAAAATCAGTTGAAAAGATGGGCCGGGAAAGCGTAGCAGACAGACAGACAGACACACTTTCGCATTTATAATATTAGTATGGATATCATCAAAGCGTTAAAAAAATGGGCCGTTAAAGCATAGCAGACAAACAAACACAGTACCTACTTTAGCATTTATAATTTTTTTTTTCGCTTTTTGTCCTCCGACATGATGACCGGAGGCGGAGGCCATTTATTACGTTTATAATATTAGTATGGATTTACATAATATAAATGCAAAAGTACATTTATTTTTTAATATAAGTTATTAACAAAAATCTTAAGTAATACATTTTTATTTTCTTTACAGGTACGGCAGTATTCAAAATGTTCGCAAAACATCAAATTCATAGAAACAAAACCTATCAGCCTTCTGAGTAAAATGAAGTAAGTAAATACCTGATTAATGTGATGGAATATGCCCAAAGGAAAACCACGAAGCGCTCTTCTTAGCTCCTTGCATAAATTAATGCATTGCCAATTAAATATGCACTTTGGTTCTCTGTCCGTCACTCTCTGAGAGCGTTTGTGTCTGTGGTAGCTTATTAATGCGTTCATTAACACTAGGCTAGTTTTTATGTAAGTATTAATAATATTATTAGTTTTAGTTTATAGTTTTTATTACTATTGCATGCATTTTTGAGGGGAAACTTTTTTAAAATCGTTGTGATTTGAAAATTCAACGAAACGAAAACATAAAACGAAAAAGCGATACTAAAAAGAGACAAACATATTCATAATAGGATTGCCTGCAAGAGAATGAGATTTTCTTTTCTGAAGTTTCCCTTCTGCCGTGCGTGAATTGCACATACACACTTTTTTGTTTGTTCAACGGACGTGTTTTTGGAACGACGTTTTGCCCTGTCGCGCTAGTTCACGTTCCATATAAAAGTGACGTGGATTTGGTCCTCCAGATATTGTTGTATTGGATTTTCCATATGGATATTGGATTGGATATTTTCCATATTGTGTCTTCATTCTGAGAACGTTAAAAAAAATACTAGCTGATGTCCGCGATTTCGTCCGCGTGGATCCCTCCACGTGTTCCCGAGAAAAGGATGGTTGACAGACAGACAGACGGACAACGAAGTGATCCTAAGGGTTCTTTTTTTCCTCTTGAGGTACGGAACCCTAAAAAATAGAAAAAGTGAAGCTAAAATAACTTAATTACCTTCCACCACCACTACAGCCCGTCCCACTGCTGGGCACAGGCCTCCAGTCTCATAGGAGAGAGGGAATTAGAGCTTAGACCCACCACGCTGCTCCAATGCGGGTTGGCGGGCTTTAACGACTATTATCATGTTAGTGATAATAACCGGGACCGACGGCTTAACGTGCTCTCCGAGGCACGGGGTGAAACACCGCCAACGTCCTAATTCCGGGCTAGTACTGAGAATTTCTAGTCAGAAAAACCCAATACTCAATTATGGCCTGACCCGGGACTCGAACCCGGGACCTCGACGGCCGCAGTCGAACATGCCAACCACTAGACCAACGAGGCAGTCGGCAGTAATTATACCTTACTCAGTTCCAATGATAGAACAGAGCACATAAAGAGTAACTGTCAAATATATTGGATAGAAGCAGGCGTTACTTTGCGGAAGTCCATGATATTGAAAAAACTAGAAATTTAATTCGCTATAATCCGCCACAGAAGGTAAATCTATGTGGTACAGTGCGTATCTTGAACGGGCACGCGGGCTGCAAGTTCAAGATACGCACTGTACCACATAGATTTACCTTCTGTGGCGGATTATAGCGAATTAAATATCTAGATTTTTTTTTTTTCAAGAGTAACTACCCACTTAGAGTTCCGTAAGATGTGCCAGATGCCTTCCATTACGCTAATGCCTTAGCTGCAAGCTGCAGCAGCCGCTTGAAGCGCTCGAGATGATTATTCTTTGTTAAAAAAGCATACTATACCCATCATAATAGCATACCTAATAATATTAATGCGAAAGTGTGCTTGTTTGTTGGTTTTTCCTTCAATCACGCCGCAACAGAGTCACGGATCGACGAGATATTTTGCATGGGCATAGTTGAGGACCTTGAAGAGTGATATAGGCTACTTTTTATCCCGGAAAATTGAAGAATTCCTGCGGGAATCAATTAATAACATAAATCCACACGGACGAAGTCGCGGGCATCATCTAGTCAATAATAAATATCGATTGTATTTCCCTCAAATATTATCTCAATATGAGTTCATTGATCAGTAGAAGTTTAAGCTAAATTAAAATTACTTATTAGCCCATAAGCTAGATGGTAGTAGTCAATAAAGTTGCCATTATATGAAATTTATGGCAAGGAAAAAAAAAAATAAAAAACCGGCCAAGTGCGAGTCGGACTCGCGCACCGAGGGTTCCGTACAAACCTGTAGTAAGTTTTACGATTTATGACGTATTAAAAAGAAGACGAAATGAACCGCAAAACTAACTTTGTTTGTAGAGGTTTATTGTTAATATCAAAAAATTACGTTTGTTGTATGGGAGCCCCCCTTTAATATTTACTTTATTGATATTTAATTATTTATTTTGAAAGGTAATATACAAGTTAATATTCTGTGAAAATTTGAACCGTCTACCTGTTACCGTTTTTAATATTGAGCAAAAAAATACGAAAAAAACACGTTTATTGTATGGGGACCCCCCTTAATATATATATTTTTTTAATTTTTAGTATTTGTTGTTATAGCGGCAACGGAAATACATCATTTGTGAAAATTTCAGCTTTCTAGCTATCACGGTTTATGAGATACAGCCTGGAGACAGACAGACAGACAGACAGACAGACAGACAGACAGACAGACAGACAGACAGACAGACAGACAGACAGACAGACAGACAGACAGACAGACAGACAGACAGACAGACAGACAGACAGACAGACAGCGGAGTCTTAGTAATAGGGTCCCGTTTTTACCCTTTGGGTACGGAACCCTAAAAAGAAACAACCCAACACTCTCTTAACAAGGAGAGATAGGCTTAAATAGTCATAAGTCTTAAGTCATAAATATTTATTCAATTTAGGTAGGTACACTACACTTATTGACGTCCAGTTACTTAAAAATAAAAATATGATGGTGATAATCAGTTACGGTATCTTAAAACTAAAGCTACGAGGGTTCCAAATGCGCCCTGGTCTGAGAAGAGCCCAAAACAAACTCAGCCGGGTTTTTTTTTTCATTATCACCATCTCACAATTAATCACCTTAACTAAGGAACTATCAGAGCCATTACAGCAAACTATTGCCAAGCTTCCTTGTCATTTAAATAATCTCTATCTCTATCTCTATATATATAAAAATCAGTTGCTGTTCGTTTGTCTGGCTAAAACTCGAGAACGGCTAGGCCGATTTAGCTGATTTTGGTTTTGAAATGTTTGTCGTAGTCCAGGAAAGGTTTAAACGTTGAGAAAATATGGAAACATTGCGAGGAAGTTAGTAAAAACAACAATTTCATTTTCCCATATAAACTGCGCGTAACTTCTGCATCAATCATTGATACATCGCAATCACCTCTGATTGGTTAACACGCTTCCACTATTGGACATAATCCATTGACGCAGCAAGAATGCCATAAATTCAGCCAATTACAACAATTGATACTGTAACAATGATTGATGCAGAAGTTACGCGATCGCTCGGCTGTTCTAAGCTTAACTTTCCTGTCAAACATTTGACGTTCGTCCCTTCGGTTCGTCCCATTAGTACAGATTCTTCTGTAGGTACGTGTGTGTGTCACGATCCACGCGGACGAAGTGCGGCGTGATTGAAGGACAAACCAACAAACAAACACACTTTCGCATTTATAATATTAGTATGAGTATGATTGGTATGCCGTAGAAAACTAAAAGAACCACTGAAACTACAGAACCCGTACCAATTAAGCGCAAACGCGAATGGATGTAGCATTTCCGATGCGGGAAGCGAAAAATGTCGATAAATTGCACAATAAAAGCAGTTCTCCTTTTACCCTGGGTTTGTCCCCGCTCTAAGAGGACGGATAAATGCGCCGGGATAAATTATTATTGTCTCTCCGAGCTTTTTTATACAGAACGCAACTAATTTAAACCCTATTTTACGATACGATTAAACAGTATTTTATCTATTTTAAACTGTAGGTGGAATTACTTTCGGTGAAGAATGTTCTTCCTTAACCGATTTTATAGAAGATGGTGGAACCTTTCGGTGCGTATTTTTTTATTTACTTGAGCTACCTCTAAAGAAGCAATTTTTAACCGACTTCCAAAGAAGGAGGAGGTTCCAAATCCGGCGCGTATCTTTTTTTAAAAATGATTGTTTCTTTCCTTGGTAATAATATTTCCATGGTACTGCTGACCCAAGAGCTGGCGCTTCTTGCCCAACCACAGTTCAACGGATCAGCGTGATTGAGGAACAAACATCCATCCAACCAAACTTTCACATTTATAATCTATACTAATATTATACAGAGGTACAGTTTGTGAGTTTGTGATGTTGTAGGGGGGTAATCTCTGGATCTACTCAACCAGAGAGTAGAGAGTCAACTCCATACTTAAGCAAAAAGCATTCAAAAAATCTGCTTATCATAACTGGTACGCCATCAAGAACAATAAACAAGAACTACAGACTACCAGCGATGATAAGCAGATTTTTACACAAACCTTTCGTTCTAACGCCATCAAGAACAATAAACAAGAACTACAGACTACCAGCGATGATAAGCAGATTTTTACACAAACCTTTCGTTCTAACGCCATCAAGAACAATAAACAAGAACTACAGACTACCAGCGATGATAAGCAGATTTTTACACAAACCTTTCGTTCTAACGCCATCAAGAACAATAAACAAGAACTACAGACTACCAGCGATGATAAGCAGATTTTTACACAAACCTTTCGTTCTAACGCCATCAAGAACAATAAACAAGAACTACAGACTACCAGCGATGATAAGCAGATTTTTACACAAACCTTTCGTTCTAACGCCATCAAGAACAATAAACAAGAACTACAGCGATGATAAGCAGATTTTTTTGCTTAAGTATGGAGTTGACTCTCTACCCTGGTATATCTAGTCTCTGACTGAACCGATTTTGAAAATTCTGGTACCAATAGAAAGCCACATTATTTGTGAGCGTCGTAGGCTATATTAACCCGAAATAATAAGGAGTTCCCGTGGGCATTTAAAAAACTTATTTCACGCGGACGAAGTCGCGGGCATCTGCTAGTATTAGTATAGATTTAAATAGTAACTGTCTTGGTCAGAATACTATCGGAATAGCATTTTCATATAAGGCTAGATTTCATTTTTCTTTTGTAGCTTGTCATATACCTAAGCTTTTAAGCGATTCCGGGGCGTGTTTGGATAACAGGTATATTCTCGTATATATACTCGTAATTGGCGCCGTCTTTAGCTGAAGTCGGCTATAACATACTAAGCCCAGTCGCAACATCGTGGGAACACTTTCACCGCCGGTTACGGCCGATGCGCGATGGGAACCATGTGTATACACACATAATGATTGCTACTCTATTACTGTGTCATGTGCCTCCAACTTTTTCGTTGGTCTCGTGGTAAGCATGTTCGACTCAAGACTGGCGGTTCTGAGTTCGATTTCGGAAGATTGATAAAGTGTTTTAAATAGGCCTTCTTAAGTGCGGAACTTTCGCAAGAAATCGTACCTCCGCTTCCGCATCCACCTCCGCCGTATTTTTTACGGAGTTGTAACGGAGGTTTATTTACGTTGACTTACAATGCGAGAGGTAGGTACAAATCGAAGCAGCTGACGTCAGTTACACCATTACAACAAGCAAAAAGGCCTTAAAAAAAGGCTTAGAAGAATCCTAAAAAAAATCAAATGTGGGATTCATCGCATCCTAAAGCACAGAAAATGGACGATGTGATCGGAGAAATCCCCCTCCGCTCCGCCTCCGCTCCGCCTCCCTTAACCTCTGTATCCGCAGAGGTAAACCCCTTCACCTCCGCATCCGCCTCTGCTTCCGCTAAGAACGCCTCCGTTACAACCCTAGTTTTAAAACCCGGTGATTTGCAAAACCTTGCCTACGGTGCATACAACTTCAGGGATGGCGCATGTCGGCAGGATGGTAACATTTAGTAATTATAAATTCCCAAATACAGCCTGCCGGGGATCGAACCCGGGACCTCCGCACTTTAAAGCAACAGCGCTCAACACTGCGCCAGTTCATAACATGGTTATTTTATTCAGTTCAATAATTTACGTTCGAATAGTAACCGCTAACATATTGCGAAGCCTAACGACCGGTTGCACAACTAGTCGACAGAGGAGTCGCGTTGCTCCACCGTTCGTTGATCTGTGGAAAGGTTATGTCAATTTGTGGAGTACAAATATTGAGACAATCCATCTGGTGCAAGACGAACTGGTTGCAACACGTTTTGTTTACTAAAACTCTAGTAGAGGTGAATATGTTGGTTAGAATCCATACTCATATCTTTACTAACTAATATTATACTATACTAATGCGCAAGTTTTGATGGATGGATGGATGTT
This sequence comes from Erebia ligea, assembly GCA_917051295.2. Lineage (NCBI taxonomy): Eukaryota > Metazoa > Arthropoda > Insecta > Lepidoptera > Nymphalidae > Erebia > Erebia ligea. The sequence goes on along the minus strand of OU785234.1, from coordinate 551,637 downwards.
TGTTACTCAATCACGCCAGAACATTTGAACGGATCTGGACGAAATTTGGCATAGAGATACGTTGTAGCCTGGAATAACCATGATAGACTGCATCATCACTTATCATCAGGTGAGATCGCAGTCAAGGGCTAACTTGTAGTGGATAAAAAAAAATAACACATAGGCTTCTTTTTATCCCGGAAAACGGAGTCAAAAAAGTATCCGCCACAGTAAGTAAATCTATGTGGTACAGTATGTATCTTGCGATCACCACACCACACAAATCTAGAGAATAATGTAGAAGAATTATGTGGTGTGTTGAATATCGCAAGATACATACTGTACCACACAGATTTACTTACTGTGGCGGATTATAGCGAATTAAAGTTCTAGATACTTCTTTCATTGTCCCTGATCTCTCCCAAAATGCCTTTGTATGCAAAAATCAAACATAATTTCCGTTTCAGTTTCAGACGCTCCTCTAAATCTCCCGTAAATCAAACTTTCTAAAGTCCTTAATTAAGGAAGACGTGGACATTGCTAACCTCTGCTAAGTTAATATCTTGCTAACTTATCTTAACAGTTAGCAATGAATTAACGTGGAAGTTAGCTTTTGACGACTGAGAAATAGAAACTTATCATCTTAACTTTTAAGTAACTTACCTACAACAAGGAAGTACAAATTTGAATTTGGCTATTTGAATGGAATTTGGCTAGGCTTTAGGTACTTTTTACCCCGAAAAATTATAGTCTCCTCGGGATATGAGGAAATTAAATTTACGGAACGAAAACGCGGCCAACCATATTCTATGTCCTTCCCCGGGATACAACCTCTGTACAAAATTAGTTAAACAGAAAAACGTAGTAGACAGACAAACAGGCTGACAGACAGACAGACATTTAAGGCAAGAGTGAATAGACATCTTCTAAGCAAGCACGTCCCAACCTAGATCTCATCATTGCTTTGCACTACGCATGATTCGTCAAGCGCAAGCCTATTTTGCAATTAATTTATATAAAATTAGCACGATAATTATTGTCCTATAGGAATCCAACACAAATAGCTTGTAGCTTGTAGCTTAGTACGAGTAGCTGCAGTGTGTCAATTATGCAGCTTAAAGCATTTGATGAGAGAATTAGTTGCGAGTTACTATTGAGTATTTGCTCTCTGATCTCGGTTGTGGAATAGTGTTGATTTTAACTTGAATTACTCTGCAGCACTTTTTACTCATACTAATGAAGTTTGATTCTCATATATCAAACAAGCATATGCCCGCGACTTCGTCCGCGTGGTATGCGTTTTTTGTTATTCCCGCGGGAACTCCTTAATTTTCCGGGATAAAAAGTAGCCTATGTCACTCTCCGGTCCTCAACTATACCTATGCCAAAAGTCACGTTGATCCGTTGCTCCGTTGTTGTGTGATTGAAGGACAAACCAACAAACCAACAAACAAACAAACTTTCGCATTTATAATATTAGTATGATTAAATTAAATTTTGTAGACCTTTTTAAATATGAGTACCTACTATAGAAACAAATCTGTGTACATGTGATTTGCAAAATTTTCAGATATGATGCTCGCGTGGAAACTATGATTTTCCGGGATAAAAAGTACCCTTCCTTGGTATGCAACCTATCACCACAAAATGCTAACTACTGTATAATACTAGAACATACTTGTACTACCTATGTTATTTTTAAAATAGTTAACTACATCAAAATTTGTACGTCAGGGTTGCCTGACTGGATATGCTGCGACTTTTCATACTATAACCATCATTGTAACAGATATTTAGACAAATAAATTCATTCATTATATACTGTACCAAATGATTGAAAGCTTAGCAGACAGGCAGACAGACATAAACTTTCGCATTTATAATACTGGTATGGATTTCATCAAAAAAGTTCAACTTTTAACAAAAGCGTTAAAGTTGAAATTATTGTAATATTTTTGTCATATCAGTAAAACTGGCTGAACTACTAATTGAACTTAGTTGAACGCGTCGTGAAAGTTACGCAGGCTCAAAAGTTTGCATATAAATCTTTGAGATCAGACCTTTTCATTTTCAGGAAGTGTTTGCCCTGAATATTTACTTTTTTCTAAACTCAACTCACACACGCCTCTGTGACGTTAACTGCATAGTATTTTACAATTTTAAAATGGCGATGATACCAACAAATAGAGTGACTAGACGAAGGGTTCTTAGTTTTACTACGGAACCCTAAAAAGAAAAAGCCTGACCGTAAGTAGTAAAAATTACCAACCTCTTTCGTATAGTCAAAACTCAAAATGGGGCACCATAACGCTTATTGTAAACGTTTATGGCGCAGCAATCATCGCCTATTAGAAGCCGCTACAGTGGATCCGTAAGAAGGCTTCGAGGGAGATGCCAGTGACGTTTCCATTAAATCCCGCCCTCCCCCCAAATTACCCCCACTTTGCCCCTTTATGCATTATCTCGTCGATCGTCTTTTGATGAGTGCTCGATCTCGAATTACCAGTCGCGTTAATGTCGAAGCATTTAGGATGACGCTCCCAAAATTTACAACTTGAGATAATATTTCTTTCTTGAAATGCATTTGACCAGTTTTAATCATCTTTCCGAACCGGTGGTAGATTCTTACGAATTATCAAAAGTAGCACAAGTTGTCCTACCTACGTGAAATAAATCATTTCATTTTCATTTTTAAAAAGTCAACAATAATGTTATAAATGCGAAAGTGTTTGTTTGACTTTCAGTCACGACTCACGCCGCATACGAGTAAGAGTAACGGATCGGTGTGTTTTTTTATGGGTATAGTTTAAAACCTGGGGAGTGACATAAACTACTTCTTATCCCGGAAAATCTAAAGAGTTCCCCCGGGATTCGTAAAACCTAGATCGACGCGGGCGAAGTTGCAAACATCATCTAGTAGTTAGATATCTACTGTATAAATAATTAAAGTCAAAGTATATTTATTCTCCAAGTGGATTGAGGTTTTTCGGTTCCCGCAGGAACTCCTTAATTTTCCGGGATACAATCTACCTCTATACCAAATTTTAATCGGTTCAAAAATCGGTTAAAAAGATGGGCCGGGAAAGCGTAGCAGACAGCTGACAGACGGACAGACAGACACACTTTCGCATTTATAATATTAATATTAATATAGAACTTTCTAACTCACTTTGTTGATAAGTTTCGGATTAGTATCGGTTCCAACAATCGCAACATGAACTTTGAGGAATTATTATACTAACATAATAATTCAATGAACATGAATGGATCAGTCTATTCTATGGTGGTGGTACGGGCCACGGGCTACGCAGGTATCCGTCTGCCAAGGCTGTCGAGTATTGTTACTACACTTAGTATGAGTTTTAACAATTAGACAACAGTGATCGATTTCGAGTAATTAAGCACTATCGAATACGTATATTATGAACCTAAAGCCCCTTCTTTTAAAGCCGTTGAGTAGGAAGTTAGGAGCTAGGAAATACAGTTGGTTCCACGTAAATATGTTTGGCGATTAATCGTTCTATTTGGTGGTAAGAAATGACAGTTGACATCGTCTATTCGACTATACACGGGATCAAACTTTTTGGTCAAACTGTTTCGCTAGAGGTAAGAGCGCAATTGAATTTACAAGTTACAACCATACAAATTCCCTGCTAAGCCCTCTGAAGGCTGAAGCTGGTGATATTTTTTCGTGAAGTGTTCTCTGAATACCAGTTTTATTTCAAAGCGAAATTCTCGCTTTGACCGATGGCTGTTGAATCGAGAACATTGCATTTTATACAATATCAAATTCCATTTCATATTGCGGCTAATCCAGAATCCTGTTGTTCACAATCTCTATCGACTACAGGCCTTAATCTAGTTATATCCTCATCCACTAGCATTATTTATAAAATAAGAAAATCCATTTAGATCTGTTGATTTAGTTTATTTCAAAGATTGGTTGCAACTTACATTAAATTTCTGAATTAGCCATATTTCTTTCGATAATTGAAAGCGATCAACGTTGTCGAGAATCGAAATGTAACAAGTCATGCTAACCCGCGTCAGTTAGTCACGAAGTGCGCGCGCGCAGCCTGGCACGGCCCGGCACGGACGAACAAATATGTTGCTCATTTTTTTCAAATACGAATGTCTAGGACTCAATGTTTATAAACAAAATTCCATAGAAAGGTATTTTATTGCCAATCATTAATTAATCGGGTAATGTTAATTAATTTGCGTATCGTATAGATAATTATGTATCTTAACTATAACCTACATGTCAATACAAATTCAATTAAATGGTCATTTGTAATAATATGTTTGTTTTTAAATCGCTATCCAACCGTGCTCTATCCTTGCGGGAGACATTTCATTTGAGACGCCGAAGTTATTATCTGAATCAGTTTGTAACAATAAAATGTAGGATTTTTATACCCGAAATTGTAGAAAATTTATGAAACTTTGTCTTTTCTTACTGAACATTTTATATTACTAATAAATGAAATAGTTGACATTCAATAGAAACTTTTTCTTTTCTCTACGGAGAAAATTGAAACTTGAGAAAGAATTTAGTGTGGAATAAATAATTCATGGTGTTGAGACCATTTTACTTTATCATTTTATAATTCTTTATCTCGGATCATTTGAGCTCTGAGAAACGATTCTAAGAGAAGACATGTTTGTCTTTCTATTTCACGCCTCTGTAATAATGGAATGCCTTACTGGCTTCCGTTTTCCCTTCCACTTCTAATATATTATGGACCCTCAAATCAACATTCAATCAAAATCTTCTAGGATACTCGTCTTCGTCACTCGACGATTCAAAAACACTTGTAAAAGTCTATTTGAATAAAAAACATTTAGGTTTGAGTTTTAAGCTATTGCGCTCCACCTTAGGCTGCATCACTACTAGACAGAAGTCTGATTGCAGCCACGCGCTAGCTAGCCTATTTTTAACCGACTTCAAAAAAGGAGAAGGTTCTCAATTCGACTGTATGATTTTTTTTGTATGTATGTTACGCGATCATTCCGCCAATTATGAATCAATTTTGATGATTCTTTTTTTGTTTGGTAGATCATACTTCAAAGGTGGTCCCATATAAATTTTTTAAACCAAATTGATTTTGCGCTTTTTGAAAAAATCAACTAAAAACAAAATATAGGTATACCCAGATAATGTTTTTTACTTTTTAGTTTAAGTTGGTACTTATAGGTATAGGTTAGTCGGTTTTTGTTTTAGATGAAATCGAATAATTATTAAAAAATTTTGAACCTTATAGACCCAGTGGTCCTGTATTTGTGCAAAGAAAATATTGCGAATAACCTCTCTCCTGCCAGGGTAGAGACAGCTTGTCTGTCTGTATTTAAGGGACCGAGATGGTAAGATAAAATTGTAAATTTTTCGCCAAACTCCCGCGGCGAGCGGCCGGAGTGTTTCGAGCGGAATTTGCATACATTTACACACTATTATCTCGAAAGTTGCGTCATCTTTATTGTCCTAGAGCGGAGACAGACAACGTGGCATATTATTTTATTATTTAAACTAGATGATGCCTGCGACTTCGTCCGCGTGGATTAAGATTTTTTGATTCCCGCAGGACCTCTTTAATTTTAGTATGGATGTATTTTCAGCGGCCATACCGCCAACGCTTAAAGCCATATTGTTTCATTGTTGTTGACTTCCGTGTTTTAGAATTATAATCCTTATTTTAGGAACGCCAGGGTACGTGACATCAAAATGTCATTCTGAGTAATATTGCTTAAGTATTGCTTTAAGCAATATATACTTATCTTAGACTGCATCATCACTTACCATCAGGTGAGATCGCAGTCAAGGGCTAACTTGTAGTGGATAAAAAATAAAAAAAAAAAGTGGGCGGGTCATATCTGTCGCAGAACCGATGGCCGTTGGGGCAGACGTGTCCTGGAGTGGAGACCGCGTACCGGCAAGCGCAGTGTAGGACGACCTCCAGCTCGCTGGTCCGATGACGTAAAGAAGCGGGTGGATGAGGAAGGCGGAGGACCGTGTTTGGTGGCGCGCTCTCGAAAAGGCCTATGTCCAGCAGTGGATGCATACAGGCTGATGGATGGATGGATGTATGGATGGATGGATTGCTTTAAGCGTTGGCTGTATGGCCCCTGAGTTTGAAACAGGTTGTGCAGTGTGTCTGATGTTATTCTACTAGAAAATATTATTAACGCTGCTGTCTTAACGTGCAGGAGGGATGCGATCCCTAGTAGGGTTAACTTGGGAATTTATAATTTCTGAATTTACCTGGTCTAGCCTAGTAGTATGCTTCGGCCGTAGTAAGTTGCCACCCTACCGGCAAAAACTTGCCGCCAAGCGATTTAGCGTGCCGGTACGATGCCGTGTAGAAACCGATTACAGGGAATGGGTTTAATATAACTACCATGCCCCTAACAGGTTAGCCCGCTACTATCTTAGACTGCATCATCACTTACCGTCAAGTGACATCGCAGTCAAGGGCTACGTGTAGTGGATTTAAAAAAAAGTTGTTGTTTTGTCCTTCAATCACGCCGCAACAGAGCAACCGATGAAAGTAAATTTGTGTAATTTGTTCATTATTCTTATCGGAAGCTGACACAGGATACTTATTATCCCGGAAATCAAAGATATCCTCATTTATTTTCAAAATACCTACCTAAATTCAAAGAAACACCTTTTGTAGTCTGAAAAAATATTTACAATAATTAACTAGGTAAGTAAGTAACAAAATAATAAAATATCCACATCGCAAATATTTGAAAAATAAGCAGTTTTATAATTCCAATATTATTAATTTATGATGCCACTTGAGCAAATAATGAAATACGTATGTTTTTGTTGAAATAACAAAGTAATTAATTAGTCAGATGACATTTCAATATCATTTCACTATAATTAAAATTGCATTTTTTCTGCGGAACCATTTTGTACTCGAGTGCCCCTCACTCGGCCGGAGGTTTTTTTTATCCACTGCAAGTTAGCCCTTGACTGCGATCTCACCTAATGGTAAGTGAAATTGCAGTCTAAGATGGTACCGGGCTAACCTGTTAGGGGCATGGCAGTTATGTTAAACCCATACCCCTATTCGGCTTCTACACGGCATTCGTACCGGAACCACAGAATAGGTAATAGTTGCCGGAACGCTAAATCGCTTGGCGGCACGTCTTTGCCGGTAGTGTGGTACCTAACTAGCCACAGCCGAAGCCTCCCACCAGGCCAGACCAGGAAATTCAGAAATTATAAATTCCCAAATTGACCATGCCGGGGATCGAACCCGGGACCTCCTCAACACTGCGCCATGGAGGTCGTCAGTGCCATCTTTTGGCGTATGCGAGCTGCGAAGACCGCCACAAAGGCTTTTTAGTAAAATTTTAACTAAGTGTAAAGCTGTAGTAGGTATACCACATAAAACTCGTAATTTTACTCAGTATCTGCGTAATTTAGCTCCAAAGGTTCGCCACTCCGCTTTAATAATATTAATATCGTCAAGTATTGTTTGTCGGTGTTTACATCTTATCAGAACAAATACGTTACGCCGCACAATATACCGCAGACATTTTCTAGAAATTACGATCTCAAAGCGAGCAATATGAAATTTCTCAGAAAGCAATAAATGTTTCCAGGGACTCATTAATTAGGTATGAGTACGTTGAACGTGGAACACTTCATAGGTACTTCAATATAATAATAGTCATGACCTCATGACCGAATTTCAGCTAATTTTATCGGAGACTAGCTATTTTACGCAAAAGATAATCATATTTATATCTTTGTAATGATTGTTTTATTGATAATATCAACTTTTGCTGAAGTTTACCTGCACTCTGTATTCCTTTTCCATTTTTGTAGTCCAATGGGATGGCAATTCGACACTATCGGAAAGAGATTGGGCTGCAAATTTTTTGACTGAAAAGTCTTACTTACGTTATATACCTATAGTTGGTTAAAAATTACTGAGCCAAAGATAATGGAATTTCAAAAGACAATTGCGAGCGCTATAATTTTTTTAATTTTAACACATAAAACGGTCTGAGAAATCAATATTGGTGACTAGTTACTCTTGAAAGCGATGCCACCTGGTGATAAGTGATGAGTGATGATGTAGTACCTAAGGTGATAATTAGCCACGACGGCAGCCGTGAATCGAATTCAGAACCTCTAATTTACAACTTTGAATCCTATTAATAAAATCTTGTTGTATCTCCTGAAGTGAACCGAATAGGGGTACGGGTTTAACATAACTGCCATGCCCCTAACAGGTTAGCCCGCTACCATCTTAGACTGCATCATCACTTACCTACCATCAGGTGAGATCGCAGTCAAGGGCTAACTTGTAGTGGGTTGCTTGTATGGAGCAAACTGAAAAACAGCGCTGGGTATTGCTGCCAATACCCAGCACAAAGCTGAGGCAACCAATTGTGTATTTTGTTGTCCTTAAGTCTTTTAAGTCTAATATAATTAATGTACATATGAGAACAAAAATGTAACACAATAAAAGCTTTATTTATTTATTTATTTATAAAAAAAAAGTCCAAACAAACTTGGATCGCCTACTTTCTAAACTCTACTACTCTACTACATAAACATAGACATACAAAACGACGAGATATGACGTGAGATGAGTTACGGAGCTCGGATGCGGACGTCTGGGCGGATTGATTTAATTTCCGCCTTGTCTATTGAGACGAGACGATATCATGTACCTATCTATACCTTCTCTAGAATAGATTGTTGAGCTCATTTACATACCTACTTTGTTACTATCTATCTGCTATAGTTTTAGTTAAGAAAGCTCAGAATAATTCAACGGGCGATGGAGAGATCTATGCTCGGAGTTACTCTGCGAGATCAAATCAAAATGCGAGATCAAATCAAAATCCGAAATCAGAGATCCGGAGAAGTTTGGGCTAGGCATTTAGCCACTGAGGAAGTAAGTCAGTTTATTTATGTAAAAATAAAATTGAAGACAAAAACAATAAAACAAGAACTAAACAGGCATCCAAATCAATTCCAATTTTGGTTAACTTGGTTTGGTGGGACTATTGACTATTTCACTAATTTTGGAAAATCCAACTATGGATGATTTTGAGTTTGGGATGAAAGTTTGCAGCAGTAAGTGCGTCAGTTTTTAAGTTATACTTATCCATGAAAATTGTTATTTCTCTCAATCTCTCTAAGTCGAATGAAAATAATACATTAGTACATTATTGTATTTCCAAAGACAAATAAGTAACTCGGACAGTAAACTCGGTCCATACAAAACGGAGTTGTTTGAGTAGCGACCGCGTAACAGGGTGCGTCAACATTGACTTTGCCTGCTTTGTAACTTTGCCACAAACACCCTCTACATAGCGCGTTTCATCCCGGGGTAGGTACTTTTTATCCCGTGTAGAAACCGACTAGGGATATGAAATGAAATGAAATGAAATTATTTATATCATGTAGGACTTGTGCCAAGATAAGTCGTAAGAATCTACCATCTCGATATGCGTTTAATATAACTGCCATACCCCTAACTGGTTAGCCCGCTACCATCTTAGACTGCATCGTCACTTACTATCAGGTGAGATCGCACTCAAGGGCTAATTTGTAGTGGAATAAAAAAAACCAAAATGTCTCCATGGAATTTTTCAAAAAAACTTTATTCTACGCGTATACTATATTACGGGCGTCAACTGATATAGAATACCTACTTAGTTTTAGCACATGAGGTTTTAGTACGTGAGATCAGGTGCAGGACCGACGGCTTTACATGCTCTCCGGGGCACGGGGGTGTAACACCGCTAACTTCCTAACTCCGGGCTAGTAATGAGAATTTCTAGTCTGAAAACCCCAATACTCAATAATTGGGTATTTGACAACTATTTAAATAAATTGTTATTTAGTGATTATTAAATAGAGGATCTTCCAAAAGTCGTAATATCCACGTCCTCTGTTAGTTTCATGTTGAATAATTATTTTAAACTATCGATTAAATTAAAAAAGTGCGTCGAACTTTGATGACGTCACTATTCAACATTTCATACAAAATCCCATATTAAGAGGATCGTCTAGTTGTAAATTTTCATACAAAAAGAGATAACGTTTTTCTTCCCGTAAATGTTGTCCAATTTTCATAATTTTTAGAAATGTTGCAGATACAATGAAGAACTACGCTCGTACGTTTTAATTTTAAAGAAATATTGCTTATTTTAAAAGTTATTAGAGTCTAAATATCCATATTTTTGACCTAAAAACTTCCTCGAGTATTTTAATTTTTTTAAATTTAACTAAACTAAAATACTAAAAAAATAAAACGTACGAGCCTAGATTAAGGTGTACTGAATCTAATGTGACCAAAATTGTCTAATTTCGTAAACGTTTGGGGGTAACAACTTTATCACCCGAAACAATATTTCAAAAATAAAATGTAGGCATATGCCTACTGGACTTGCAACTCTCTCTATCGCACGATACGGAGAAGAAGAAGAAGAATACCTACTCGCGTCGCGTTTCGTCACTAGACGATCCTCTTAAGCACGCGTTTTGACGTTCGAAAAAAAGTTGCTGATTTGACTAGTTGTCAAATACTCAATTGTTGCCCAACCCGGGACCTCATCAGATTCGGGTCGTTAGGGTCGTGTCGGATTTTCCGTCCCATCGGGCTATGAGAGTAAAGGAACCGACAGTGCACCTGTGTTAGCGCACACACTTGTGTATTGTGTACTATAATATCTCCCGCGCAAATGGCTAATCTCTCTGGAGGTTGGCGGCTGTGGCCGAAATTCGGTTGGGACTTGGGAGGAGACTTAAATTATCATTTTAGTATGCGAGACGATATTATTTTCGTGTCTTCAGATAAATGCCATTCTTGGGACCATACACATAGCTATCTATCTTGAAAGGTACTAGTTATGTCCAAACGCGATTACAAGCGCCTCCGCGGCACAACGCCTGTCTTGGATCAGTCTCATTCAATAAGTGGAGCGCATCTGTTAGCCCTCCCTTCCTTCTTATTCGATAAATATTCTATTACTAGTTGTCCTGAGAGCGGACGTGCTTTGCTACTGAGTATATCTTACTTTTAAGTATCTGTCACGAATTACTAGCTGATGCCTGCGACTTAGTCCGAGTTGAATCAGGTTTTATATCTCGGGAAACTGATGTTCCAGTATAAAAAGTAGCCTTTATAAAACATATCCATACATCTCACAATCACTATCTCAGGAATATAACTATATCAAAATTTAGCGTAAATGTAAATGATTGTATTTTTGTACATACATTGGCATGTACCTATAACATTATGTAACTTATGATCCTATGAAAAACAGCTAGCGAACCTTACGTAAAAATAAATTAAAAAAACCGGCCAAGTGCGAGTCGGACTCGCGCACCGAGGGTTCCGTACAAACCTGTTGCTACTATTACCTATTCTGTGCCTGTAGTAAGTTTTACGATTTATGACGTATTCAAAATAAAAATTACGTTTGTTGTATGGGAGCCCCCCTTTAATATTTACTTTATTGATATTTAATTATTTATTTTGAAAGGTAATATACAAGTTAATATTCTGTGAAAATTTGAACCGTCTACCTGTTACCGTTTTTAATATTGAGCAAAAAAATACGAAAAAGACACGTTTATTGTATGGGGACCCCCCTTAATTAATATATTTTTTTAATTTTTAGTATTTGTTGTTATAGCGGCAACGGAAATACATCATTTGTGAAAATTTCAGCTTTCTAGCTATCACGGTTTATGAGATACAGCCTGGAGACAGACAGACAGACAGACAGACAGACAGCGGAGTCTTAGTAATAGGGTCCCGTTTTTACCCTTTGGGTACGGAACCCTAAAAACATGTTAAAACACGTCGCTCCATAGCTTGATTGAAGGACAAACCAAGAAACATACACTTGTACATTGAATATTACTTGTTTTTACGGTGAAATAACACACTGTAAAGGAAACCTACATGCCTGGAATTATTCTCTCAAAGGTGTGTGAAGTTTTCCCATCCGTACCTGGGGGTCTACTCTCTTTCTCTCAAACGAAACTTCGCAAACGAACGTAATTAGTCGGTTATTAGACGAGTCGGTTACTCTCTTTCTCTAAAACGAAACTTCGCAAACAAACGAACGAAATTTCGTTAACTCCTCTCCTACATAATATTATCTCTATGCTCCTCTCGATTTGGTTTTCGTACACGCAGACGAAGTACGGATCCATGGACAATTTTCGTGACCGATTGAATTGAACGATTTTGTGTGGGTCTAATAACCGACTAATTACGAGTACGTTCGTTTGCGAAGTTTCGTTTGAGAGAAAGAGAGTAGACCCTCTGGCCTGTGGCCAGCATGGTGGTCGATGGCCATCACTAAGCACGCTTACTAGTGGGTCGGCGATCGCTTCAGATCATGACGATGATGGTGAAAAATGTTGATGTAGTCAAAGCAGATAAGCCCCGAAATAAAAAGGGTTATAGGGCAGCAGCCCCCCAATCATGTAAGAATGGCCGATCAAAACGTTAAGTTCGTTGTCAAAGTAAAATAAACCATAAATGCATTGGATTAGAGCTCAATTTCGTGTATCCATTCTTATACGTTAGAGTATCGTTCATACCTAAACGTATAAGAATGGGTACACGAAATTGAGCTCTAATTCAATGTAGTTATGGTTTATTTTACTTTGACGCCGAACGATTACGTTTGATCGACAATTCTTACATACGCGCTTATTTCGTTTGTGGCATTGTTTTTAAAGAGATCACAAAAATATGATAGCTTGCATTCCGGAGATGAAGATTTATATCAGAAAATGTCAGAGATTGTACGTGACTAAAACAGAACACGCGGGCGAAGTAGCGAGCATCAATTACCACGAAATATGATAAACAAAATTATACTTAACTACTTAAAACTCACTAATGAAATAATGGCGATAGCGGGTAGAAGATGGCTAGTTTCAGCTAGGGACATAGCAAAGTGGAAATCCTCGGAGGGGGCTTTTACCCGAAGGGGGTCCATACAAGATACACACTAATTCTTATTTAACATTATAACACATTTTACAACTTTTACTAACCATAATTACTTATATATTTTTTTTTTTAAGAAATTCTAATTTTTATTAATAATGATGTGTAATTAACTAATATTAACTTTGTATGGAATTAAATAAAGCTCTATTCATTCATTCATTCATTCATCCATTCATACATTTTAATATTGTATTAAGTATTACGACGATTATCAAATAAATATTATAAATGCGAAAGTTTGGATGTATGGATGTATGTTTGTTACTCAATCACGCTCCAACGGATGAACGGATCTGGATGAAATTTGGCACAGAGATAGATTATAGTCTGGAATAGCACATAGGCTACTTTTTATCCCGGAAAATTAAAGAGTTCCCGCGGGAACCGAAAAACCTCAATCCACGCGGACGAAGTCGCGGGCATCAGCTAGTTATTATTATAACGATACCATTATTAATATGTTATTGGCGTGTCATAATACTAATAAATATGATTATACTTAACTTACTTAAAAAAAATAATGCTCAATATTTTGCTTGCAGAAACACACAGGTATAAAACTAAAGAAAGATAAAAAGAAACTAAAGTCTTGAAGTTTAAGAAAATGCTGAATTTGTCTCAAATAGAGCGGGATATTACTGAGTTGCCTCAAACTGGAAGCGTTTCGTAGGAATTTCTTTTCCACTTTTATCAGCAATTAACGTCCGCAATGCCAGCAGTTTGCTTAAGTTTTCAGGAGTGCTGTTATTTTGTTTTTGCTGCTATCGGCAGCTGCGGTTAGGTTCACTCATTATTTGCTGGGAGGGTTTGAAATGTCTCTCTTTTCGGCAGGAATAGCGGTTACTACTATTACCTATTCTGTGATAGCGATTCCGACGAGTTAAATTTTGGCGAAGGAATTTACGAACCATTGGTAAATTTACTTCACGATTCGAAGGCACTTGTAAAAGTTTTGAATAAAAATCAATTGATAGATGAAGATATTCAGATTCAGTCCATGTTTGTATCTTATAATAGGTATATATCGGGTACATCGTCTCAATATATGAGAAATTTATTGTCGAAATAGGTAGTACCTATTTTGACAATAAAAGTTACTCATATAGTAAGTAGTCTTATAGATATAAGTTTATTTTTAATAAGAAAACCGGTCAAGTGCGAGTCAGACTCGCGCACATTGGGTTCCGTACCAGGGTACCGCCACACAATATAAATTATTTTAGTAAATAACAAGAAAAATTTCATAACGACACGTAAGTAATCAGCTGTGAAATAACTGGCGCTAAACTGGTAGCGCCTGACAAACAATTCGACACCCTATGAATACGGAACTCTAATTATTCGACTTTCGGATTTTTCCCATACTTGTGCTATGACACCTTACTCCTTGCAAAATTTCATGATTCTAGATCAACGGCAAATACCCTATGTGTTTTGATTTATTGGTGAGTGTCTAAATATAAATTTCAACTTGATACCTCCACGCGTTTCCGAGAAAAAGGTGGTTGACATACAGACAAACAGACAGCGAGACGGACAACGAAGTGCTCCTATAAGGGTTCCTTTTTTCTCTTGAGATACGGAACCCTAAAAATCGACTATTCTAGTAACTTGTTAAGAATTACCTGTTTTTTCCTAACAAAAATATTTTGATATTGGAATATTTGGCATTTAATAGTATTTCTTAGAAATGGTCACGAGACCGAAAACCTATTGTACCAAATGTCGTCATGAAAATGTGCACAATAGGCTGGCCGGATTAGAATGAAAACGGGTACAATACAATATTTTCTATTTATTCATCGGAAAAATTTGGGCTGGCATATTTTACAGACCTTCAATTTTCAACCTTCATTTGTCATGTGATACCTAAAAGTTAAAACACACTACGGACCAAATGTAGGTGGCAAAAAGGTCTGCTCCGAGAGTATCGATGTTTTATCCTAACGCATAGTGTGCGCTCTCCATATAAAAGTAAATGACGCGGCTTCGTGGTCCGCCAGAAATGGTAACGGTTATCTTTACGTGTTGAATTTCCCCTTCACACAGACGAACTAGCCACTACCACTACAGCCCATTAACGTCCCACTGCTGGGCACAGGCCTCCACTCTCATAGGAGAGAGGGAATTAGAGCTTAGACCCACCACGCTGCTCCAATGCGGGTTGGCGGGCTTTAACGACTATTATCATGTTAGTGATAATAAGCGGGACCAACGGCTTAACATGCTCTCCGAGGCACGGGGGTGAAACACCGCCAACTTCCTAACTCCGGGCTAGTACTGAGAATTTCTAATCAGAAAAACCCAACACTTAATAATGGCCCGACCCGGGACTCGAACCCAGGACCTCGTCGGCCGCAGTCGAACATGATAACCACTAGACCAACGAGGCAGTTACTACAAGAGACAGGAGAGAACAGAGAAGGAGGAGGAGGAGAAGGAGCAGGAGACGAAGGAGCAGGAGACGAACTAGAAGAAACTAAAATACATACATAGATTCCTTATTTTTCTACGGAACCCTTAGGGGTCTTTCCGCACTGCATACGATACGAATTTGAGAATTATCGATCAGAAGTAGATGTTGTAGGTACCTACTATTTAAATACGAAAATAACCCCTCATACAAATAGTATTACGGCTACTTCAGATTGAGAGTTCTCGGATTTGGATCGGATACAGTGCGGAAAGAGCCTAAAAGCTGTTCATGATGACAAGTTCCTAAAACAATGCAAGCCCATCACTTGGCTGAAATTTGGAATGGAGATAGATTATACCCTGAATTAATACATAGGCTACTTTTTATCCCGGAAAGTTATAGAGTTCCCGCGTTAACAAAAAAACCTCAATCCACGCAGACGAAGTCGCGGGAATCAGCTAGAAGAGTATAGTTGAGGGGAAGGCTAGCGATTGGCTTCAATTGATGTTAATTTGATAGCACATCCGCCCATAGATGAGCGGGCAGATTCTTATTCACTGCCACAAGATAAGGACTAAGATTTTCAATCAGAAAGACTTTTAAAAGCTCTTTTGAATCTTCAAATCAAGAGTGAATAGGCATCTTCTAGGCAAGCGCGCCCCACCTTACGCTGCATTACTACTTTTTTTTTTTATCCACTACAAGTTAGCCCTTGACTGCGATCTCACCTGATGGTAAGTGATGATGCAGTCTACGATGGTAGCGGGCTAACCTGTTAGGGGCATGTCAGCAAGTCTGATTGCAGCCAAACGCTAGTCTATAAATTAAAAAAAATATATTCATGGTGATCTTGTTATCCAGGTAAGATCACAGTTTAGGGGTAACTTATATACTAATGCCATTGAATTATATGTACGTTAGTACATAATACCTCAATGACTAATACCATAATATTTTGATGACGCAGTGCGTAGCGCTATTGTCCTAACGTGCGGAGGTCCCGGGTTCGATGCCCGGCAGGGTCAATTTGAGAATTTATAATTTCTGAATTTTCCCTGGTGTGGCCTGGTGGGAGGCTTCGGGCGTGGCTAGTTACCACCCTACCGGCAAAGACGTGCCGCCAAGCGATTTAGCGTTCCGGTACGATGCCGTGTAGAAAGTAGAAACAGAATAGGAGTATGGGTGTCATATAACTGCCATGCCCCTAACAGGTTAGCCCGCTACCATCTTAGACTGCATCGTAACTTACCATCAGATGAGATCGCAGTCAAGGGCTAACTTGTAGTGGATAAAATATGGAAAAGTGTGTTTGTTTGTTGGTTTGTCCTTCTATCACACCGCAACAGAGCAATGGATCGACTTGATTGTATGCGTGAATATAACTGAGGACGATTTTCCTTACGCCAATACAAGTTAGCCCTTGACTGCGATCTCACCTGATGATAAGTGGTGATGCAGTCTAAGATGGTAGTGGGCTAACCTGTTGGGGGTATAGCAGTTATATTAAACACTGTCGCATTATTATATTATCACAAAGATGTAATTCATTTTGATATGGCCTCTTTATTGCTACTCAAAAATTAAGGTATAAAGGTGAAAATCTTCATTTAGGTGCGAATATATGGCGTCTATAAATCAATGTGGCACATTTTCATTATCCACGACACGCTGGATATACCTACGGTAATTTGTTACGTGACTCTGTGAATGTGGACTTTTTGCAATTACCTTCTTGAGTGTGTCAGAAAAACGACGAAAAATTACGTGTTATGGTGGTTACAGGATAATATATATAGGTATTCGTACTCATATTTTTTTCACTCTTAAAAAATACTGGGAAATTAAGTTTTTTTGAAGTGAAAGCCTCTTTAGCCGCGTTGAGCATTTTTTGATAGGGGGAAAACTTGTGGATTCGCGTGACCGACATGCTCGCGAACACCGACATGCTCGCGAACAGCGACAAGCTCCGCATCGACATGCTCGGGTTGTTACGAAGACAAAAGGTCCTAAATATAAATATACCTACTACATTTGTTATTAAACTTTAATGACTTAGTGTTTAGGTTTATATTTTAATTTTGTCGATATTTAAAATAAAATATTAAAAAAATTTAATATTCGTTTTCACTTCTATTAGTCCCTATGACTGCCAATTTTTTTTAAGATAAGTATAATTACTTATCTTTAAAAAAAAATATCAATACTATGTTATCGTAAGTAAATAAACTTTTCTTAATTTTTCATTTTGTTCTGTTGCAGGTAATGATCTAACAATGATTTAATGAGAGAAGAGCATTGTGTCAGTGAGTACAAAGAAAGTGGTTCTAAGCAATAAATCTACTACGGAATCCTATACTTATTACATGTACACCATACGCCTTCCGGTCTGATTGTCACACTGATGTAAATCAATCGTACCTCGTACACATAAACAGTTATTGCTCAATAGAAAGTAAAATGATATTTACACATGATTAATTTTAGAGTTCGCTCAACCGAGCTTACATTGAATTATGATTTTAAGGGTTGCTTCTCACGGGGCGCGGTTGTACAAACAGCGTTACGACACATTTTGTACACGTACACAAGTTCCGAAAAGGAACACATCCGTAGATTACGTAGCGCATCTCTCGTGGAAAGGCACCCTTATATGTAAGAAATCTGTTAGAAAGACATAAGTAGAGTATTTGTATAGGCATAGGATACGTTATGGTTATAGTACGGGACGAGTGGCCCAGTTGCGACAATGCATATCAATCGATACCGGTAACTGGATGGGTGATCGAATTTGGTAGTCCGAAAATGGCCTTTTCGTTTGCTCCGTGCCTCGGAGTGCACGTTAAGCCGTCGGTCCCGGTTATTATCACTAACATCTGATAATAATTGTTAGTAACCTAAGAGTTGAAATAGTGCTCTTAGTGAGTCGTATGCGGAACCTGTGTGCTTAGCATGCGCACAACGAGATTATCTCGCGACGAGAGAGAAAGACGTTGTCGTTGCTGGCAAATTTTTCATTTACCCTAACATGCACAAAATGCGGTATATTACAAGAATAAAATAGTCGACATGTAAAGGTTCGTAGAGAAAAATACCACAGATAAGAAAAGTTACTTTTATCTCTACTTTTGACGTAACGAGACAAGTAACCAAGTTAGCTTCGGTAGACAGAGAGAGATAATGGGTAGACATAATTTTACTCGTAGTGCGCATGCTAGCCATACAGGAAACCCACTGCATTATTATCCCGTAAAACCCCTGGCATTATGTGAATAATGGAAAAGGGTTACTACTTACGACCCTCGGCAATGAGGAATGCGACGCAGAGAGATGGTAACAGTGGTTCGTATGATCACGCACGGTGGGAAGCGACGGAATTCGGTGCGAATGTAAATTAGGGCGCGGAAACCGTACAATCAATCGGCCAATCAGCACGGAATTGTGGAACAATTCAACGATTTGGATGCTTTCGGCAATGACCGCGGGCCCAGTCGGCTAGAAACTGGATGTTTACTGAATAATTGAAAGGTTTTCATTGAGGACTGAATAGAATATGCAGTACAATATTTCATTTATGATAACTCACTTGTTTTAGACATGCCCTATTCTCTAACTCAGTAGCTATCAAAAAATGAAAGCCACTGACATATATTTTTTATCCATTGAAAGTTTGATATGAATCAATGTTATGTTATTTCATAGTAAACCTTCAATGGATACAAAATATAATAATATGTCAGTGGCTTTCCATAATATTTGATAGTCACTGAGTTAGAGAATTGGGGTGTTTTTTAAATTATTTTTCTAGATGATGCCGCGACTTCGAAAACTCCTTAATTTTCTGGGATAAGTAGCCTATGCCCTTCCCCGGGATACAACCTACCCCTGTACCAAATTTCATCCATAACTGTTGAACAGGTGGGCCGTGAAAGCGTAGCAGACAGAAAGACACACCATCGCATTTATAATATTAGTATGGATTTAAGGACCATATGTGCTTGTAAATATGCAAATTAATTTAAATATATAAAACTAGATGATTCTCGCGACTTTGTCTGCGTTGATTAAGATTTTTGATTCCCGCGGGAACTCTAATTTTCCGGGATAAAAAGTAGCCTATGTCCTTCCCCGGGATACAATCTACCCCTGTACCAAATTTCATCAAAATCGGTTGAACAGATGGGCCGTGAAAGCGTAGCAGACAGACAGACAGACACACTTTCGCATTTATAATGTATTATTTAGTATGGATTCAAAGTCCTGACTGACTGACTGACTGACTGACTGACTTAAATATATCAACGCACAGCCTAAACCGCTGGGGTTAGAATCTTGAAATTACAAAACTAGTAAAGTACTTGTAAAATGAAGTAATACAATATACTTAGTTCTAGACTCAAAGGTCGAATGTATCTCGCTCGATCTACACAAAGACACGAGTTTTCAACAACTCTCCTCTGAAGTCTGAACCTATCCGCAAATTGTTAGTAAACTTACAAACGACTTCCACACTTGTAAACTAAATTGTATCTTACTCGTTTTACTTTAAAGTTTGATTTCCTAAAGCTGTGTAGTAACTGGAGATAAACACCAGTGTAGTGAAGGCTGTAGAAGGATTAGGGTGTGTTTACATTAAAGTGGAATACACAAGAGCGGAGCGGAGAATGCTATATAAATGCGAAAGTTTGGATAGTTGGATGGATGGATGGACGTTTGTTACTCAATCACGCCAGAACGGCTGAATGGAACCAAAAAATCCTCAATCCACGATCGGAATCGGACGAAGTCGCGTGCATCAGCTAGATGTATAATTTAATCACCGAATTCGGCACTCTGACCGATTTATCGTCTCGTTCCGGTACGATGCGGCATAACCGTTTTGGGGCATTTATTTATTGAATTTAAAAAGACGAACCTTTTAAACCACTGAAAATTTTGATTTTTGACCAAAGCACGAGAGTAAAAAAGTAAAAAATTAGACTGGTGTTGGAAATTTGCAGCCAAAATATACCGTAGTTTGTGATAGAGCTGACATGCATATTATAATAACATGCGTTTTGAGATCCCTACACTGAAAACAACAAAATATAGTTTTTTTTTTAATTTAAAAAATACACAAGTTTTAATCGCTTTGAGTAACTTTCTCAGTAAATTAAAGTTTGTGTTTAATATAACAGCCACACTTCAACCAGGTTAGCCTGCTCATTTAGGACTGCTAAACACTTACCTTCCACCAGTCAAGTGCTAACTTGTAGTAGAATTAAAAAAAAAAAACATTCCCCGCCCACTCCGCTCCGCTTCAGTGTAAACGCGCCCTAACATCCTAAGCCAACCTCTTAATAAACTGCATCGAAACGTATTATGTGTTTGTACGTCACGAGTCCTAAGTGTACACTATACACTATAGCGAGGGTTCCTTTCATGTCATCACCATCAAGGGTAGACCTCGAGAGGGAAATTTACCCTGAGCGAACCTATTGCACTAGCAAAGCCTCAGGGTCAATTTACATTAGAATAATTAGAATAAGGTATTTCACAACTAGTCAAATCAGCAATTTTTTCAAACAGCAGCATGTTATCCCAACGTTAAAACGCGTGCTTTAAAATACTGGATTGTGACGTCATCAAAGTTCAGCACACATTTTTATTTTAATCGATAGTTTAAAATATATTTTATTCAACATAAAACTAACTAGGGATGTGGATATAACATTTGGGAGATCCTCTATTTGATAATCACTAAAAAATTTATATTTATTTGTTTAGTAGTCAAATACCCAATTGTAGCGATGTAAATAAAATAAAATAAAATAAAATATCTTTACGTTCTTCACCTCCCTAACTCGGTCAATTTTGAATGGAGGAAGTCATATGACATTTTTTATGTAAAACTAGCTGATGCCCGCGACTTTATTTTCGCGGTTTAATTTTTTTTTGATTCCCGCGGGAAATCCTTAATTTTCCGCGATAAAAAGTATCCTATGTCCGTCTCCTGGCTCTAAGCTACTTCCCCACAAATTTTCAACCAAATCGGTTCAGCCGTTCTTGAGTTATAAATAGTGTAACTAACACGACTTTCTTTTATATATATATATATATATATATAAGGTCAGGGGGAGTAAGTGAAACATACTTTCCTGTTTTTTCTACAAAATGACCTGTAAGTCAGTAAAAGGATTGTCAATTTGAATAACGATAAATGATATTATATACTCTTCATTAAATCGGCTTTCATACGACATGATCTTCAAGCTTTCTAATCGTGCAAATAACGATGAAATTACTAATCAAAAGTAGACTATGGTTTTGTTTCACTTACCCCCGAAATGGGGTAAGTGAAACTATGATCAGAACTCGGTAAATATAAGGCCTATAGAACTATTTCAACAACTAAAATGGCATCTTTAATTGTCTCAATCGATTACGAGTCTCAGTGAATGGTTATATGGTCTAATTTCTTAAATAAATGGAAAAAACTGAAAATGGGGTAAGTGAAACATATTCGCCAAGTCAGGGGTAGTAAAACCAAAACAAAAGTTGAGTACGTTCTAAATTTTTATTAATTTTTTAGTTCAATAAAATAGCTAACACCATGTTTACAATTTTTTTACGTCTTCTTCTATTCTTGCTTTCACCAATAAACTTATTTTGCGAATCTAATATTACCTACGCGTGTAGACGTAAAATAACAAATTATTGTCCTAAGTTAAAAATATATACTTATATTATTCAGTCAATTTAAGCCTGACTTAAGAGGTTTTACATCTTAAAAAATTACAACTTTCAACTTACATTAAATAATATTTATTATTCTAAATTTGATAGCTCAGTCAGTCAGTCAGTCACCTTTTCCTTTTATATATTTAATATATTAATACTTTTATAGCTAGTAGCTCCCTCAAATGTAATCAAAATAATTATGGGAATAAAATTAAAGAATATAACTACTATGTAAACTTACTTAAATACATATCAAAAAATTTCGGAACCGGCAGGCATTTTTTATATGTATTTAAGTAAGTTTTGAAACTTTCCTCGTGTGTGAAGCACTGTAGTAAAATAATAAAATAACTACTATGTCTTACTCCTAATAAAAAACATTCTATATAACGAATATGTGTGATAAGTTTCATCAAAATCAGTCCAGTTGTTTTTGAATGACGCTTGAACAAACAGACTAACAATAGTTTTATAATTTCTAATAATTAATAAGTTTGGTGTGGCAGACACAAGATGACCTATAATGAATTTAATACATAGTAGTTTTTTTAAATAAGATATAATTAAAAGAAGGTTGGTAATCTCTGAAATGAGGGAAGTGAAACATATGTTTCTCTTACCCCGCTCATCTCTGTTTCACTTTCCCACTCGGAACTTTTAGTGACTATAATCTTTACCATGTCTTAAAATAATAAACTGAACTGTTTTAGACAGAAAAAACAATTGGAACATCAAATCTACACATTATTCTAAGTACTTACCGCAAAACACTGTAGAAAACTTTATGAATTCACTTTAAAACAAGCAATAAATAAAAGCACGTCTAACTCGTGTTTTGAGTTTTGAAAAATGAAAATTTTCTTACTTAAATATAACCTTGTAGAACTATCGCAGCGACATCTATGTTAAAAAATTTATACCAGTTCGTCAATACTGTTTGTACTGTTGAGAGCAAATATCGTTAAACTGCATAGTTTGTTAGTTATGGCTTTGTGTTTCTCTTACCCCACCGTTTCTCTTACTCCCCTTGACCTTATATATATATATATAACTATTTAAGCTCCAAGCTCTACATATTCTTATTAGAACTTTTTGTCTAATTTTTACCGTTTTCGAGTAGGTAATTGCGAAAAAACACTTTGTGTTTGTGTTTAAAAGTCCTATCTGTATGAAAAGTGTGCTTTTTTTCGGTCAGTCGTGTAATAAGGGTTCCAGGGGCCATACTACCAACAACGCTTAAAGCCATATTGTTTCATCATGTTGACTTGCGTGTTTTAGAATTATAATCCTTATTTTAGGTCCGTCAAGGTACGTGACATCAAACTGTCATTTTGAGTAATATTTTTTAAGTATTACTTTAGCGTTGGCAGTATAGCCCCTTGTAGGGTAGCAGTAACCTTTAAAAGGCTGTATAATGGTCGGAAATAAAGTAATATAGCCTCCATTCGGGAGCTAGGGGTGCGGTTGAAGGGTACGAATGTGTTCGCACGCGTTTTGTCTCTGCCATCAACAGGTGTGGCGCCGCGCCTATTTGTCTGCGTTTCACCGTGGACGTATCAATGCGTCTCACCTTAGGGATCAACCATAAAGTACGTCACACTTTAAGGGGGGTAGGGGGTCGACGAAGTGTGACATTGTGTGACAAGGGGTGGGAGGGGTCCTAAGTTTCGTGACGTCACGTTTCAAAATCTTATGCATCTAAGTGTTAAAATGCTAAAATTAACGAAAAACAAAAATATTTCCAACTCTATTTGTATCTGTATAATGGAAATAAAACTAAAATCGGAAGTGCTGTTTTAATTTAATAATTTCTAGATGTACAATTGCAAGATATGTGACGTCACACTAGGGACGGGAGAGGGGTAAAAATTCACGAAATTAGTGTGACGTACTTTTATGGATGACCCCTTTCCGCCGAGACCGACAGGAAAATAAGTTGACCACGCGACTGCCTGAAACATTAAAGATAAAGATACATTTATTTCATAACTAGCTGACGCCCGCGATTCGTCCGCGTGTATTGAGGTTTTAGGTAGTTGAGGACCTGAAGATCCCGCGAGAATAAAAAAAACTTAAACCACGCGGACGAAATCGCGGGAATCATCTAGTTAACAATAAATAAACTTTACCTGCGACATGATTGGAATTTTATTTAGTAGACATTGAAATGAAGATTTTTCCTTATTAATTATTGTTATAACAAGTTGATGTAAAAAACTTCGATGTTATGCCATTAAAAAACCCTACATCTTCTAAGAAGTAAAAACCATAATATACCTATGCTTAGAAGTATTTTTTATTCAACACATAATTGCGTAACAGATAAGTATGTAAAAATACGTGGCCGACAGCAAAAAACCAAGGTTAGAGGAAAGACGTTCATTTCATTAACTTTTTGTGCGGACCGTACGAGAATAATTCGAGGAGATAAAAACACTATTGATCAGTTAGAGATTATCAGATACTAGCTGATGCCCGCGACTTCGTCCGCGTGGATTAAGGTTTTTCGGTTCCCGCGGGAACTCTTTAATTTTCGGGGATAAAAAGTAGCCTATGTGTTATTCCAGACTATAATATATCTCTGTGCCAAATTTCATCCAGATCCATTCAGCCGTTGGGGCGTGATTGAGTAACAAACATCCATCCATACATCCATCCAAACTTTCGCATTTATAATATTTATTTGATTGATAATCTCTTAACAACTTGAGGGACGAGTGACCTAGTTGTGACAAAGCATATCAGTCGATTGCGATCGTTAAGCAACGTTGACCCAAGCCGGTAACTGGATGGGTGACCTTTGGAGGTTTAAATTTGGCGTTTTTTTCGTTTCGTCCGTGCCTCGGAGAGCACGTTAAGCGGTAGGTCCTGGTTAAATTATCACTAACATCTGATAATAATCGTTACAAAAAAAATCTAAGAGTTTAGTATAAGTCGAGTCGTATTCGGAAGGAGGTGGTAACTGGTAACCCACCGCATTATCACCCAAGAAAACTCGTACCATTATGTGATTAATGGAAAGGGGTCATGACCCTCAGTAATGACTAATGAGGAATATGACGTAGAGAGAGATCTGTGTAAGCTCCTTTTTAGAATGGTTGTTGGTTAAACGTGATACACGTGAGACGAGAGTATTGGGCCAATGTGTATAAGGCACTTTACAGGAATAAGCCGGCGATTTCCCTATATAAAACCGTGATAAAAACCAACACCCGTCTAAAACATACCCCGTAATGTCATCCGGGATACGCAGGGATACGCAATTTGCGATTCGACACCCCTGCTTCATACACCCTCTCTGTCACACATATAACACATTGCATAGCGCTGTCCCATTCTGACGTTATTATTTTTTATAGCTGCTCGAACTGCATCAACGCTCGTTACTTATGCCAATCACGAGGTATACAGGTTCGATATTTTTTTATCACTTTTGCAAGTATAAAAATTTTACGATACGATTTACGTCTTCAATGTAGGTTAACGTTTTAAGTTCTGAAAGCATTAATGTGAATAATGTATCAATGTTAACATTATATCTATCAAAAAGTTCGTATAATGGAGCTAATTCGGCTGTGCACCATCTCCAAACTTAGGAAAACTTACTAAAAGTAATTCAATATTTCAATTCAATTCAATAGTTATCTATTCAAATTAGGCACACTGAAAGAAAGAAAGAAAGAAAACAAATTTATTCAATGATGGTGTCACAAACAAACAATCATATACTATACTATTGTACCTAATAATATGCTTGTCTGTGACACCACCCAGAATGGGTGTACAGCTCAGCCTTTTGCCCTACATCAAAACTTGCATTTGCACGTTTTGTGCAGGGCGCTGATTTTCAGCTGTGACCCACTGTAGGTAGTTTATTGACGTTCAATAACTTACAAAACATAATGGTGAAAATTGTTTACGATATCTTAAAACTAAAGCTACGAGGGTTCCAAACGCGCCATGGTCATGAGAAGAGCCTACAACAAACTCAGCCGGAGTTTTTTAATTATTATCAGCATCTCACAAATGCTGTATTTTCTCGCAAGTTTGACGACTATGAGGCAGTGATGGCCGCTATGGTCTTGTAAATGTTGAGGTCTCTGCTGCTATCCCGGCGGGGTAATTTCGGTCATTGTAATTTCTAAATGGTCTATAGGGAAGATTGGCTTATTAATAAACATATTTATATTATATATATTTATTATATATATATATAATATAAATATGTTATGTATATTTATTATATATATTTATTTATATTATATATATTTATATTATTATATATATTTATTTATATAATATTATATTTATATTTGCCTATTGTTGCGGATATTATATTTATATTTGTTTATTGTTGTTGTTATTTTATTTATAATATATATAATATTATACTTATATTTGCCTATTGTTGCGGATTATAGCAAATTAAATTTCAAGTTCCTTCATAATTATTAATAAACACCCTATAGGCAAAGACTATTCAGCGTAGACGCCGATTAGGAGTACCTTTGGGTTTAATATAACTGGCCATACCTCTAACAGATTAGCCCGCTACCATCTTAGACTACCTGATCATAGTACCACTAGCAAGAACGCCGCCAAGGGCTTAAGCTATCTAGCACTAGAATTTAAACAGGAGCGCTATATTTTGATCATACTAGTATTATAAATGCGAAAGTGTGTTTGTTTGTTGATTTGTCCTTCGATCCCGCCGCAGCAAAGCAACGGATCAACGTAATTTTTTGCATGGGTATATTTGAGGATCTGGAGAGTAACATAGACTTATTTTTATCTAGGAAAATTAATGAGTTCACGTGAGAATTAAAAAACTCAGCGGATGAAGATCAGCTTATAGATATAATAATTTATCAAAGGCGTTAGATTTAGACCTAAAAGCACGTACCTAACATAATAACTAACAGTACAGTTTCACACGATCGCACCGGCCGCGGCGGCGCGGCGGAATGCGAATAGTTTTAAATTGCTAATGCAATTATATCACTATCCACAGATTTAATTAGAATTGCGGGGTGCGGCGGGAGAAATGGTTTGTTATATTTTAACTTTATTACTAACTAGTAAAGCTTTTACAATGCACGAGAAAATCTGGGTAGATTACCTCTATACCTATTGCACAATCGATGCTGCAGTTTTAGAATTTTATATGGCCTATAAGTATTATGTTGCTTGGCTCTGGTACAAGCATTCACTTTTTAGGCATGATTTTCGCATTTTATCGGTTCCATTTGTAACACCATTTTTGAATTCCTGAGTATTTTTTTTTCAAGTTAGAAGACTTTTGAAACTATAATAAGTTTGGAAAACTCATGTTATATGTAATTTGATGCAGACCGATCTATCTATACTATCTATACTTCTATACTAATATTATTTATATAAATATAAATGCGAAAGTTTGGATGGATGTATGGATGGATATTTGTTACTCAATCTCGCCCCAACGGTTGAATGGATCTGGATGTTTGGCACAGAGATAGATTATAGTCTGGAATAACACATAGGCTACTTTTTATACCGGAAAGTTAAGGAGTTCCCGCGGGAATCGAAAAACCTCAATCCACGCGGACGAAGTCGCGGGCATTAGCTAGTAAGCGATAATTGTTATCTTGAAGGCCGCGTTTTTCACCGGAACACCAGAGGGTCAAAATGATTTACATAAAATTAGTATAGTATGAATCAATTATTATCAAATTCCCTTACGAAATATTACTAAGTACTACATTTTGTACAGATATAGCTTCCATCTCCTAGAAATAAAATAGTTTTCATGCGATTTGTGTAACATCCACGCGGAATAAGTCAAGGGCGTCATCTAGTTAACCGAGCGAAGCGAAGGTCTCTGAGTCTACTTGAGTGAATTGGCACTTGTCCGTCCGTCCGTCCGTGTGTCATAGCCTTATAACTTCTGAATTACTGAACGAAATTACTTCAAATATAAATATATAATATGGAAACCGATGGCCTCCCGCCGAATATCATAGAAGCGAATGCGAAGTAAAATATTTTTTTCATCCCACCATCTCGGAAAGAGTATTTTTATTCTTCGATATGTGATGGTAAAAGCCGTTATTATCCTCTAGAGGATAAAGTAAATTGAATTTAGAACATCGTGTGCACGTTAGTAAATATCACTCGTCTATGAAGTTTGTGAATTCAAAACATCATTAATAGTTATTTGTTATACAAGAGTGAAAAGTTGTTTTTTAACCGCGTGCTCAATTTTGATGACCGAGCAAGCGAAGGATTCTAAAATTGAATCACGAGCGGAGCGAGTGATTCAAAAATTAGAATCCTGAGCGTCAGCGAGGGAATCAAAAGAGCACGAGGTGAAAAATCTTTTCACTCGAGTGCAACACGTAACTTTTCATCCCATCTCAGCGGGGAAATGACTAAATGCAAAAAAAATCACAAGGTAACTTTTCATCCCACCTCAGCGAGGAAATGACTAAATGCAAAAAAAAATCACAAGATTAAATTCAATTCTGTTAATTTCTTCGTCACTAGAATCACTCATTTTAGGTTTTTCACTTATTTTCAATTTTCTTGTTTTTAATCGGTTTTAATTTTAAACAATATGACGTGAAAGAAAACGGTGCGCGCAAAGCAAATTAAAAAAGTACACCAAGAAGGTTACGAGCGTGAGTTTTTAACAGATTAAAAACGATTGTATGGAAATTCGGCACCATAGAGGTTCAAGTAAATAGGTTTTAATGATGTTTTGAATTCACAAACTTCATAGACGAGTGATATTTACTAACGTGCACACGATGTTCTAAATTCAATTTACTTTATCCTCTAGAGGATAATAACGGCTTTTACCATCAGATATCGAAGAATAAAAATACTCTTTCCGAGATGGTGGGATGAAAAACCTATTTACTTGTACCTCTATGGTGCCGAATTTCCATACAATCGTTTTTAATTTGTTAAAAATCACAGAGTTATAAAGAGAATATATGTCTGTGTTAAAAACTCACACTCGTAACCTTCTTGGTGTACTTTTTTAATTTGCTTCTATGCTTTGCGCGCACCATTTTCTTTCACGTCTGTTTAAAATTAAGACCGATTAAAAACAAGAAAATTGAAAATAAGTGAAAAACCTAAAATGAGTGATTCTAGTGACGAAGAAATTAACAGAACTGAATTTAATCTTGTGATTTTTTTTGCATTTAGTCATTTCCTCGCTGAGATGGGATGAAAAGTTACCTTGTGATTTTTTTTGCATTTAGTAATTTCCTCGCTGAGGTGCGATGAAAAGTTACGTGTTGCACTCGAGTGAAAAGATTTTTCACCTCGTGCTCTTTTGATTCCCTCGCTGACGCTCAGGATTCTAATTTTTGAATCACTCGCTCCGCTCGTGATTCAATTTTAGAATCCTTCGCTTGCTCGGTCATCAAAATTGAGCACGCGGTTAAAAAACAACTTTTCACTCTTGTATAACAAATAACTATTATAGCGTTACATAGGGTTGCGGTATATCATTTTAAAGATAATAATTAGGAATAGAGTCCAAAAATATTTTTTTTTTAATTTTTCCCCTAAAATTGACGAAATGGGGGGCTTTCAAAGTGGAGATTTTCTAACGTCCAAAGTTGACCTCAGAACTCTCAATTTTCCGAAAGGCTGAGTTACATCCAAGACGAAAAACCGCAGGCAGAATTAATTTAGTAGGTATATTAGAAAACTCATTAAATCCGCCGACTAAATCTTACAAAATTCAGAAGCAAAGTACTCGTCGGTTTCGGCTTTTCCCCCAGCTCGGCGTTTTCTCGACTTTTACAAATCTCTGAAATTAATCTCTCGGAAAGTGAGTCAGCGGTTAGTAAGTCAAGTATAAGTAGTAAACAAGGGCTTGGCCTCGTTTTCCACACGCGTACGTTTACCCTTCATGTTTTTCAGATCAAATTTTCCGCAAAATCAATAAACAACAAAGAAGAAAAAAACACAGACTTGATACAAAAGGCGGCCTTATCGCTTACTAGCGATCTCTACCAGGCAACCTTAGGAATAGGAAAAAAGGACTGCAGGTGGTGTCATCCTATAACAAACATACATTCAAATAGCTACATACTAACACTTAGACCAATAATAAACATTAAAAATAAAACTATATTAACTATTGAAAAATAAAACAATATTATTATATTATTCAATTTGACACTCGCCAATGAATCAAAACCTATACGGTACTTCCCGTTGATCTAGAATCATGAAAGATAAGAAGCAAGGTCTCGCCGCACACAAACGACAAACGATTACGATTTCCTTACATAATCGGGGGTTTTTTTTTTTTTTATTGGTGATAGGCTTGCGCTTGACGACAATCATGCTTAGTGCAAAGCAATGATGAGGTCTAGGTTGGAACGCGCTTGCCTAGAAGATGCCTATTCACTCTTGCCTTGAAGGTACTTAAGTTATAAGTGGCAGGAAACACGTGCGCTGGGAGGGTGTTCCACACCCTAGCGGTTCGTATCAGAAACGTCGAGCAAAAACGTTTCGTGCGAGCAAATTGGACGTCAACCACATAGGGGTGCCAACGCTGACGGTTTCTCGCTGTTCTGTGGTAGAACGGAGAAGGAGGAACAAGGTTGTGAAGTTCCAGAGCACACTCCCCATGGTATATCCGATAAAAAACCGATAAGCAGGCGACATTGCGTCGATGTTGTAAACTGAGCAATTTCGCCTGCGTAAGTGATTGATCGCCTATTATTCTTCGGGCCCGGCGATCTATCGAGTCTATAATGTATCGAGTTGGTACCTGGCGGATCCATCCCAAAGGTGGCAGCAATACTCCATGTCAGAAAGAACTTGTGCCTGGGATGGTCTGATCTCGTTATTTTTTTTATTTTTTTCATGTGTTTCCTTCCTTTTTTCCTCCGACATGGCGATCGGAGAGTGTTCTAGGTCGGTACTATGAATGGCATTTTTTTATATATACTTATATTATATATATATTTTTTATTATTTATTACCAGTTATTACTTAACACCAGCCTGTTGGTTTGAGACATAGAATACTATTATGATACTACTACCGACAGTAACATACCGCTACGCTTACGGTAAGTACTTAACTTACAGATTTGTACGCCAGGTAGAGACCTATTAGGCCATCATTTACCTCCAGGTGAGATCGCAGCAAGTGCTATCTTGTACTACAATAACAATAAACTCTCGTACGGTACATACAATGGGACGGCAATCTGACACGACCGTAGTGACATCAGGCGCAGAACTGACAACTTTAAAGGGCTAGATTAGGTATAATTTTTTTGCTACAGGTAGAGAGCGTTAAAATTTCAGAGTGATTACTCAGCGTTCAGTAGACAAGGTGGACTCTACTGGCGAGGTCACGGTCGTGAGATAACAGCGGTCGCTCACCCCGTGATAACGTGGGCTGAACCGCGCCGGACGGCGGTGCGAGTGAAGAGTTACTAGCGAGCGAGAATCAGTACCTATATTCCGTTAAAGCTGCAGCAGTCACTGTTGCACTTTAATTTTTGACATTAATGTAACTGAAATTATAGTATTCTTGCTGCGACAATAGATTTCGGCCAATAGCGGAAGAGTGTTAACCAATCAGATGTTTTTTTATTATTATTTTTTATTGCGAGATAGGCTTGAGCTTGACGACAATAATAATTATTATGCTTATGAAAACTGAAAAGCAATGATGAGGTCTAAGTTGGAACGCGTTTGCCTAGAAAATGCATAGGTATTCACTCTTGTCTTGAAGTTACTCAAGTCATACTTGGTAGAAAACACGGTTGCTGAAAGGGCGTTCCAAACGGTGGTAGGCACTGGTGTAACAATCACAAATCACATTGTGATTGTAACACCCTAGCAATCATTTTTACGTAATAAGCTTCCAATCCAAGCAAGTTTTATTTGAGCAGCCGCTTCTTAGAATGAGGATATATAAAATTCTTCTTAATTTCTATATTTTAGGAATTCTTGTGCTATAGACCTCCATGTTAGCCGGCGGATTGGCAGTTTCCGCGTGTCAGTCATGGCAGTTTTCTTATGACAATTTCATGTCAGTTTCCTCAGTGGTTTCCTCAGTGGTTTTTTCCTCATGATATTTTCCTTCACCGTTAAAGCAAACAATATTTAACTGTATAAAAATAAAGAGTTAATAACAAGGTAGCGTTTAAAATGTAGCGCTTGGGTTTTTATGATGGAGGAAAAGTTTTATTTGTGTTTCGGAAAATGGCTCGATAAAAATCAACATTTTCATTAGCCCAAAAATTTTTTAGGAGGACTTAATATCTGTTTGTATTGTCAAGAAATGGAAGAAGTACGAACTGATTACTTTATTTTTTTATAACATAAATTACCCTTGCTGTTTAAACATATTGGTTAGGAAGAGCATTCTGATTTCTGAACCATTCAAATTCAATAAAATCGTTTCTAATCGCTACATCTTATGACTTGTACCTCTTTGTAGCATGTACGTAGTCAACACGCGTCCAGTGTCGCGTGCTCTGAGGAAAGCGAATAACGCCTCCGCCTTTGCCGAGGGCCTTGTTAGCCCGCTCTTCTCAACCACCGTGCGAGAGGAACCGCTTTGCCGAGGACGCTGCTGCCGAGTTAACAAGACACTTTCAAGACTTTTACGATTTTTCAAGACTCTCTCTACTCTTTTTGCAATTTCGGCTCGATGAGGAACTCTAAAACCTTACGGTCTAGCCCCACTACAGACGCACGACACCGTGCGGCACGTAGTGGCAAACAATATTCTTTTTATGAGTTTGTATGGAGTTCGACCCACTTGAGATAAGCCTGAACGGGAAACTTTGAGAATAGGTATTGAACAATTATATTGCCGTCGCGCTGCTCCTCGAATAGAATTCCATAACACTCGATAGGGACAACTGCAGCTTGGACCGATAACCTATGAAAAACAGTCGAATTCTTACTCTCGTATTTTTCTGTTTTATATTCGTCAAATTTATTTGCGGGATATCTGATGATGACGCGAAAACTGGGCCAGTTTTTGCAATTTTTGAAGGTTCCATATTCTTAAAATTATTAATTTAACGAACAAAGCAAAACATAGGGACATGGCACGGACACATATAGATTTTATGGTGTAAAAATATTTTCTCTATTGTAATTATGCACGGAGAAAACAGACTAATACGATTGTATGGGGAAACCGCCACCGTATCGTCTTATGCGACGCGAAGGCTGACTGGTAGTGGATAAGAAAAGACATGTCCGCTCGTTTGCTTACTGTTAATATTTAAAAAAAAAACTTGAGTCAAGCCCAATCCCTAATTGATCTGCAATCCTTAGTCAGATACTATGGCCTTAAGATTAAATTAACCAATAGAATTTACTTTAATTCATGCAAACGGAAATAACCTTTCTAGATACAATGTGATTTGTTAAACTGCCGTTATCTGTGCCCTTGCCATTTTACGACTAAATAGTAACTAATTGGTTAACACTTGTAACTACAATACCAATGCAGTTCCAATGTATCGACAACAGGAAATACGGGTACTGTACATTTGTTGATAAATTTTATTTGAATGAACTTGAATTGCTGACGTAATGACACAGCCTATAGAGATACTTTTTACAGTCGATTGATGGAGACGTTTTCACAGAGCAATCTTTTGCGGGTTACATCGGGAAACTCTTGCGTTTTATATCTTCATCCAGAAGAAGTATACCAATTTCTAAAGCTTTGTTTATTTAAATACTAGCTGATGCCCGCGACTTCGTCCGCGTGGATTGAGGTTTTTCGGTTCCCGCGGGAACTCTTTAATTTTCCGGGATAAAAAGTAGCCTATGTGCTATTCCAGACTATAATCTATCTCTGTGCCAAATTTCATCTAGATCCGTTCAGTAGTTACGGCGTGAAAGCGGAACAAACATACAAACAAACTCACTTTCCCATTTATAATAATAGAGGATTCTTGTATTTATTTAATTTAAGAAACATATACTTAGGGTCGCTTGCGTAAGGACATTTAAACTGATTTAGTTAAATTTTGTAATACCTACTGTCCCTTTTTGGCAAATGCATATTGTAGTTGCCAAAAAGGGACAGCATTAAAATATTTAACTAAATCTTATTTAAGAGTCCTTGTGCAAGTGGGCCTTAGTAGGTAAATATAAGGGTATTATGGGTCTGGCATAATCTCACGGAGATTCAAAGATCCTTTAATAATTATTTAGAATTAAAAAAAAATTTAAGTAAGGCTGCACAGAGATTTTACCTGGCTCTACTTCTGATTTTCTAGATCCAAAAGATATCAGTTTCAAAATTTTTCCGTCCCATATTTCGGTATTAAAAAACACAATTTTCCGATTCGGTAGGCACTTACTCGGCAAGGAAAAATTCTCCCTTTTGAAAGGAAACGCTTTTGGATTGTTATATTGTTATCCAGACTTTATCCATACACATATTATAAATGCGAAAGTGTTTCTGTCGGTCTGTCTATCTGCTACGCTTTCCCGGTCCATATTTTCCACCGATCTTGACGGAATTTGGTACAGAGTTGGTTGAGTCCTACCTCATTCAGCATGCGGAAGGACGTGGGAACCCACCGCATTGTTATCCCAAGAAAACTCCTACCATTATGTGATTAATGGAAAGGGGTCACGACCCTCAGTAATGAAATTTACGACGCAGAAAGAGAGAGTTGTCCTGGGGACATATATACTTTTATCCTGGAAAATTATTGAGTTCCCTCTGGAATCGAAAACCCTTCACGCGGACGTTCACTTCATCTAGTTTAAACTGTAAGCGAACTAATCGCAAATCTTAGTGAATTATAAAGCAGGCGAAAAGTAGCTTAAGGCTCCACTGTACCAGTAGGTCATTGACCGCGTGCGGGCTGCGTGGGAAAGTGATCTTTGGTGCGATCTGTACCTACTCTTGAGTGCGATCTACTGCAAAAGGTCACCGAGGCTTCCGGAGAAAGTTTTGTTTGATCTGGAGGCGCCTTTCGGCTCAGAAATGGGCACGATAACCATCATACTAATATTATAAATGTGAAAGTGTGTTTGTTTGTTGCCCTTCAATTACGCTGCATCCGAGCAACAGATCGACGTGATTTTTGGCATGGGTATTGGGTATAGTTAAGGACCTAGAGAATGACATAGGCTATTTATCCCGAAAAATTAAGAAGTTCCTGTGGGAATGGGACGAAATCGCGGGCATCAGCTAGTTGATTTTGTGCAATTCTATTTCGATGTCAAAAACATGGTTCTGCTCATTGTTTTATTTATTTACATACATCCATACATACTTTCACATTTATAATATTAGTAGAGTCAGTCCTACAATAAAATGCTTGCGACTGTGTTCGTACTTCGTATAAATGTCGCAATCCCGTGAGATTTCTTTTGGGATGAAAAGTAACCTAGGTATATGTCCTTCCCCGGAATACAAACCATCATTGTACCGAATTTCGTGTAAATTTAAGTAAAAAAAAACCGGATAAATTATGCAGTCCTGCAACCTTTATGTACCTATAATAGTCAACACGTACAAAGCGATTTGCTTCCTCGTTTCTAATTCCAACCGCTAGGATATGGAATGCCCTTCCGGCTTCCGTTTTCCTCTCATCTTTTAATATAGGTTATCTTCGTAGATATACGTTCAAAACAAGAGTGAATAGGCTGTTCTAGGCAAGCTATACTTAGTCTGATAATCAGGTCTGATTGCAGACAAGCGCTTATTTATTAAACAAAAGTTGTGGTAATAAAATGGACTGCAATCAGCATTTGCAAGTCTGTGGTGGAAGCACAGGCCCAGCGCTGGTCTTCCAAGGAGCCACAAGTTTTGGAAAGTGGGCACTACTCTCATCAATGGGGAATATAACAAAAATAGAGCGCGTTACACCTTATTACGAAGGCAATAAGGTGAAAAACAATTCTGAATCAATAGAAATACCTAAAATTAAATCGTTTCGTACAGTGAATGGTTTCTATTAGAAACTGGTTTGATTAATATTTAATTGATATTTATATTTATGAGATCATCTGGAATCTAGATGATAGAGTTGATTTTGGTATTTATAAATGAAATTTCCAGTGAAATTGTATCTGTAACGCTGGGTTGCAAAATCGCTAGATAACCCAAACCCTACTGGATGTAATATGGCATACTTATGTTTTAAATCCGAAAGTGTGTCTGCAGTCGATACGCTTTAACGGCCCATTTGTACAATCATTTTATAAAGTTTGGTTTTGAAATAGTTTGCATTTCTGACAAGGATAGATTTATTTTTATTCCGGAACTAGCTGATGCCCGCGACTTCGTCCGCGTGGTTTTAGTTTTTTTTGATTCCCGCGGGAACTCCTTAATTTTCAGGGATAAAAAGTAGCTTTTTTTAATTACTTACCGCGCTAGGGCTTTTCTAGCTACATTATTACCCTAGAGCGCTAATTGGTCACCTACAAGCTCCATTTGGGGGTAATAAGGACCTACTTACCGAATATGAGAGATGTAAAGATAATTTATTCAAACATTTTAGTGTCGCGTGTGTCACTTTACGCTAAAATAATGGGAAAATGGCGCCCTCTCGTAGGACACAAAAGTTTTCAAACATGTTTAGGACAGATTCGCCGGAAATCCACTACAATGTGACATTCCAACTGAAATGATAATGATTACTATTTTGCATTATCTTATGAGTGGCAGCCCTAAACTTAGCGTTCATAGACACAAAGTCCGCGGATTTAATTAGGGCGGTTAATTGGTGACGCCCGACATTAGCTCAAACCTGACGATGTGGTAAACCGACGCCGCATGACATAAAACACGATATTACAAGGGGTGGTTAAATTAAACTCTGTGTTCAGAGGCCCAATTGTCTAAGCCAATCGTATTCATGTGACAGCTCATCATACTTATTAATAATATGATATAAATGCGAAAGTGTGTTTGTTTGTTGGTTTGTTGGTTTGTTGGTTTGTCCTTCAATCACGCCGCAACGGAGCAACGGATCGACGTGATTTTTGGCATGGGCATAGGGAGAGGCTACTTTTTATCCCGGAAAATTATGGAGTTCACGCAGGAATAACAAAAAACTTAAAACACACGGACGTAGTCGCGGGCATCAGCTAGCAACGTATAACTCGAATTTTTTAAGGAGTACATAAGTACATGCATTTTGACGTGCAAGCATCTATGACCTCCTTAAACAGGTCGAATTATAACGTTTGACAGACGGTTAGATTATGATTTCCTTACATAATCGGGGGACAGATTAATTCCCCTGTAATAAGCGTTAAACGCACGTGAATTTAAAAAGGCTCGTTGTGCGTGCGTGGACAATTCGACGTGCGCGGCGCGTGCGTCGCGAACGTTTTTTTTATCCATTATTGGTTAACCCTTGACTGCGATCTCACCTGATGGTAAGCGATGATGCAGTCTAAGATGGTAGCGGGCTAACCTGTTAGGGGCATGGCAGTTATATTAAACCCATACCCCTATTCGGTTTCTACACGGCATCGTACCGGATCGCTAAATCGCTTGGCGGTACGTCTTTGCCGGTAGGGTGGTAACTAGCCACGGCCAAAGCCTCCCACCAGGCCAGACCAGGGAAAATTCAGATATTATAATAGGTAAATTCTCAAATTGACCCTGCTGGGGATCGAACCCGGGAGTCGGGACCTCCGCACGTTAGGACAACAGCGCTCAACACTGCGCCACGGAGGTCGTCAAAACTTTTGACCCTTTCTGGCACTCATGTTTCAACAGCCTTTGCAAATTACCAATCCTCATACTCATTTGTGTGTTTTTGCGCCTGGCCTGCAATTTATAAGGGCAATTAGCTGATGCTTGCGACTTTGTCCTCAGCTAGTTAGCGATAATTCGGTCATTAGAACATTATAATACCTACTAGGCACAACATCGTATCGTGCCGGCAAAACCAAAACACCACAAAAACAGTTTCATAACCAAGAAAACTACGAACCAGCAACAATCGATACACACAAGCAATTTGTAACTGTATTCCACTCCGGCGCAGCGCGCGCCTGGCACTGACTGGTACCATACTGACGACAGCACAACACAAAAAACAACCTTAAACATATACATTTAACGTTCAAATTCTAATAACCAACTATCGTCCAAACCACAAGGCTCTACTCAATGTAAACACTTGGTATATCCGAATCTAAACCTTAAATATATATAAATAAAAATACTAATTCCCTTTCAGTTTCACGTACACATTATACTGGAGACATCTTGTTATTATGTCATTGAAGGAACGACTCTCTTACATGTATATGTAGAGTTTATATTTGATTGATTGTGAATCAAAACGAGTGACAGGCAGGAATTAGCAAAGGTGTGTGAAGTAACGGTTGTTTGTGTGCGTGACCCTTTAGAACTAGTTTCATAGAAATATTAAAATGTTTCGTCTTCAATTATATAGAAACTTGTTGAGATTAGCAGATTCTTATATTCAGATATTGGTATTTGAGGAATTTCCTTAATTGATTGTTCTGAGAACGTATAATTATTTATATATTATGTACCTACGTATATACTTACCTATATACATATATCTAGTACCCATCTAGTAACCCAAAATAGTAAAGGCCGATCTTACAACGGTCAAACAATGTTGAACTGAGGAAAACCCTTTTAACTAAGTACCTACCTACCTACACAATTAATGTTAGAATTTTTATCCCCCTGCTGGGGCCCTGCTGGGGCTAGCATGGGCCAGAGATAAAAATTTTATCCCCCGATTTTATCCACTGACAAGAGATAAAATTAACTTATCCACTTCTCAGAGCACGGCAACAGTGGAGAGGAGAAGTTTATCCCCGTTTGACATTTCACGGGGACTCGGGGGACTATTTATCCACCGTTATTTAGCGTTTTTATTTATTTATTTAGGAATAAAAAATTTATCCTTTCCTCGGGGAGAAAATTGTCTCGGCCCATGCTAGGGGGGCTGCGGGAATAAAAAACGATACTTACTTAAATCCACGCGGGCGCCGTCGCGGGCATC
Source organism: Erebia ligea (assembly GCA_917051295.2). Taxonomy (NCBI): domain Eukaryota; kingdom Metazoa; phylum Arthropoda; class Insecta; order Lepidoptera; family Nymphalidae; genus Erebia; species Erebia ligea. Next base: position 512,498 of record OU785234.1, on the reverse strand, counting down.
ATCCAGTATTTAAAAATAAAAGAAAAATTACTTTGGTGTACATATTTTAATTATCTGGAAAGTGTAACAGGAACGTAAGTAGGTAAGTACATGGTTTCAGCATTTCCGTTCAAAGCTGCCAACCTAACAAGAAAGCTTCAATTTATGAATAAAGTCTCCAAAATTGAGTGCAAAACAAACTTTGCGAGCTTCATAAACGTTTCAAATCCTTTTGAAAACTACGTCCGAGATTCGGGGGAGCGCAGACTTTCTTCATGTTTGCATAATGTCTGCACCAACAATAAAGTAGGGGAGCGTAGGTACTAGGTACAGAATATACCATTCGCTGCAAGACTAACTTCATTAGTACAAGGAAACAAAGTGTCAACACTCCATCACGGGTAGGGTGGCCAAGCGTTTGCCAGGCAACAGGATGGAAGATCTTTTCTGAAGTGAAACTTCTTTAGAATCGTTGTGATTTGAAAATTCGATGAAACGAACGAAAGAGACAACATATTCATAATAGAATTTAGCCTGCGAGAGAATGAGATAGAATACAAGTTATATTTATCATATTCTTTTAGGCTACTTTTCTGAAGCTTCACTTCTGCTGTGTGTGAATTGCACACACACACTTTTTTTTTGTAAAAATCAGCGCTGTATGCTCTTGTAATTTATTGCAATTCATTCTGCAATATGCTGAGCTGATGTTTTTTTTTCAGGTTGTGCCACACACGACAAGCGTTATCATGGTGCTTCTATGACAGTTAGTTAGTTATGAGTTATGACTTAGCTACTAAGTAGCTAAGCGCCGGGGTATCATTTAAGTTAAGGTATACTGTGTGGCGCAATGGTTGAATATTGTGAATAAATGTTTTTTCTTTCTTTTCTTTCTTGTAGAAGTTAAACTACATCGGAGGATAGGCAAGCAGCCCCATACAAATTACAAACGTATTCTTCTATTTTGTACTTTTACAATAATAGAGCATTTTTTTTCTCCATAAAATCTAAATCTACCCATCATGATTCATGACCCCACCGTTATGCTTTTATCCTCAAATTAGTAGTTAATTTAAGCACCAGAACCCCTTAAAAATCTAAAAATAGTCTAGTTGTCCCGCCTTTACCAACAATTCCAAAACTTTTAGAAATATAATACTTATATACAAGAAAAATATACAGACGTAACCGCACTGTGATAAGATCCGATGGATTCCAAATAATAGTCGCAAAATTGTTTTTGAAATCAACAAGTATCACAAAAAATAACTAGGACTAGTGTTGCATATGGTTACCCTACATGTTGGGCTTCACAAGCAAAACTTTTACTAATGGAAAAACTACCTAGCCGACTGACGTGTAATAGAAGTTCCTAGTATTTAGTATCTTTATCATCATGACCGCCTGGAACTTACCATTCATTCCCATTACATCTGGACCACATCTGGATTCTGGGTTTAACTACTTACAATAAGGACTCACTCTCTGCTACGTATTCCTCATTTCTGAGGGTCGTGACCGCTTTCCATTAATCACATAATGGCAGGAGTTTTCTTGGGATATTCACGCGGTGGGTTCCCAGTTCCCAGCTCCTTCCGTATACGACTCGACTAAGAGTACTATTTAAACTCTTCGATTGTTATCAGATGTTAGTGATAGTAACTAGAACCACCGATATGCGTCGTCACAACTAGGTCACTCGTCCCTCAATTAGGGCTAAGGGACTACCTACTTATAATTTGATTATTCAGATATATTTTTTTTATCCTCTACAAGTTAGCCCTTGACTGCGATCTCACCTGATGGTAAGTGATGATGCAGTCTATGATGGTAGCGGGCTAACCTGTTTGATTTTATGAGTCCCGCGGGAACTCTTTAATTTTCCGCGATAAAAAGTAGCCTATGTCCTTCCCCAAGATACAGCCCATCTGAGAAAGAAAAGATGGACTGTTAGGCCGGCCATACACGGACAGCTTGAAGCAGCCAGGATGGACTGCTTCAAGCTGCGACTGCGTAACGAACAGTCTTCTAAGTAGGTACACACATACGTGGAACCGCTCGAGCAGTTGCTACTGCTTCGGGCGGTTGGCAGCAGTTATCAATGGTAGTTTCAAGCTGTTGACTACGACTGCAAGAGCGATCCGTGTATGTTGGTCACTGGCTAACTGCTCGATCAGTCCATGTATGGCCGGGCGTTGCAGAAAGACATACAGACTTACGTTCGCATTTATAATATAAGTATGGATTATAGTATGGATACTGCTAGAGGAACAAGTAACAACTTTCATAATATATAATAGATGAAGCATATCGCGCGTCCGTTTGTGGAACTCATGAATACGATCCGTTACGTTACTGTTGAATATACGAGTACGAGTATGTATTCCTGGTATATACATCGATACCTACTACTGTTAACTCCACCATTTCTACAATATCGTTTATCTACAGACATCACTCCTATATTAAATAACTAGATGATATGCGCATAGCCTTCTAAGTAACAGATATAGATAATAGATGCGTTAGTGTTAAGTTTTTCCTTATTCCCGCGGGAACTCTTTAATTTTCCGGGGAACCATTTGAGGCCCGGGTATACAACCTATCGCTCTACCAAATTTCATCCAAATCGGTTGAAGAGATGGGCAGTTATAGCGTAGCAGACAGACGGACAGACAGACGAACTTTCGCATTTATAATATAAGTAAGGATTATTCATTTAGATAGACAGACTGACACACTTTTACATTTATAATATTAGTATCGATAAATATATTATTATTAGAGAGGTTTATACTTTATACCTACATTGAAATATGAATAGAAAACTATCCATCTAACCACTACTACTTTAACCAGTCAGAGTGGTGCCTGGGAGGTATATATTGTATTCAACCCATACCCCTAATCGGTTTCTAGATGGCATCGTACCGGAACGCTAAATTGCTTGGCGGCGCTCATTTGCAAAATGGGTCGAAATTTGTAGTGTGATATCATAATATGCAAAGGCTACATTTTCGGATTCTAAAAAAGATGAAGTTTTTTTTTAATTTATTTTTTCAAAAGAGCAACCACCGTGTTTCTTGCTGGTTCTTCTCGGTAGGAATAGCATTCCGAACCAGTGGTAGATTCACTCGACGATTCAAAAGCACTTGTAAAAGTTTATTTGAGTAAAAAAACATTTGAATTAGCTTATGATATAAATTGTTTATCTGCTCGCTATTTGCTCGTCTGAAGTGGCTCCCAATCAGACTCCGTCGCAATCTTCACATGCTGACACTCCTCTACTCTATTCTATACAATCCTCATACTCCTTCCTACCTCAAACAGCGTTTCTCCTTCCTTGGCTCTAACAACGAACGACAACACCTGAGGTCATGTACGGATAATAGTTTGTACATGCTTATCAGTCACACAGGATATTATAATAATTCTTTCACCCGTAAATCCGTAATATTGTGGAACAGCCTTCCAGCAGATATACGGCAGGTCTAAGTCTATTTTCAGAAGTCGTTTGTATATTAAACATTTCCTATCAACTGGCAATTAATTAATTTTAGTCCTATATTGTATTTCATTTGCCACATGATAGGAATTTTACTCAAATATCACACATTATAATTAGATCAGAATTATTTAGTATATAAGTATATATCAATATATTGTATTTGTGCATGTCTGTATGTATGTATGTATGTATGCATGTATGTATGTATATATATATGTAAGTATCTTTGTATGTATATTTATTATTAGACGTTGCACTATCCCGCGCTCTTGTTGGTTAATCTCCTCTCCCCAAAGGTTGTCTGGAAGAGGTTGCTTTAGCAATAAGACCGCCTTTGCACCCTTCTGTTGTATCAAGAGTGTGTGCAATAAAGAGTTTATCTGTTATCTTTATTGTTTAAAAAATACCTCAGATATCTGAAACCCTGTTAAGTACCACAAAAAGTAATGACCCACTGCCATATCAGTTTATTATGTATGTACATAAATATAGTATGTGAGGTAAGGGTCCCGGAAAATTTTCATTAGCGGTCCCGAGAATGTAATTTAAGTGGGACCGTCCCGACCGTCTGCGCGCCGCTTAATTATTGTCTTTTTATTGTTGCAGGTACGCGCCTGGCAATCCTGGAATAGTCCGGACCTGGAATTCCTATCCCGGGACCTAGTGTAATTGGTATTGTAGGTCTATGTAGTAATTTTACTATGTTACTGTGTGAGTATCCGTACTAATAGTATACATCCGAAAACGTGCGCAATTTTTAAAACCTGAATATATTCATAAGACATTTACGCAGAAAAAACGCTCGCTACGAAACAGTGAGCGCAAACACAGGTGCACTCTCTATTCCTTCACTTCATACACCAGTGACAGCAATCCGATATAAACGGAGAGAGACCAGCGGCTTTACGTGTCCGAGACATGGTGTACAAGTCAAAACCGCCAACTCAGAGGGTTCTACTGAAAATCATACTAATATTATAAATGCGAAAGTGTGTTTGTTTGTTGGTTTTTCCTTCAATCACGCCGCAACGGAGCAACGGATCGACGTGATTTTTGGCATGGGTATAGGCTTTACTATCTCTGGCTAACAGATAGTAGAGTCAGTACCAATAGACATATTTTGCTATTCTAAAGATCTATGTCTACAGCTTATTTTAACATACCTACCTACTCGTAATTTCATTTACTTTTTACCCAGCTTTTTGGTGTTGAAACATTTAGAATATCTCCAGCAGAAATGCAGGATCCAAGTTAAAAGAAAATTATAAATTCCACGCGAGCAAAAGGGTGGAAAACAAGTAGATATAATACGGAAAATATTTCAATTTTGCATAATGCTAGTGCATAATTTAACCACATTTGAATTTTCCTTGCCTTTATTTACAAAAAGGCCAAGAGCATAGTGGTATCTCCCTGCGAGGGGGAGAAGTTATATGAAACGTTTCCATCTGCCACAGGACCAGACCACAGGACCTTTATTTATTTATATATTCTGTACCAGTAACTTTAAAAAATAGATTCGCGCCGAATTGAGAACCTCCTCCTTTATTGGAAGTCGGATAATAAAACATTGAAAGGACATGCACAATGACCTGACATGACCTTGTAGTACTAAAGGTGTACAAATTTTGTGAATGATATAATACAGACCTCGCAGTCCAGTGAGACTGCGCCGCCAACTACCTACATCTATTTGTGGCCATAACGAATATTGATCTCGTATCGTAAATAAAATATAAAATCCTCTGAATTATGATGATATTTTTTCAGTATGTAGAAGTTAGTATTGTACAATATGCTCGCAAAAATAGTTTAGCACCGGTTAACTAGGACGGTAAGGAAAGACGTTAATGAAGGACAAACTAACATACTTTCTCTTTTCGCCTTTATAATAATAGAATTTTTGAAAGAAAGAAAGAAAAAACATTTATTTTCAAATTGTGCCATACATATAACAAGCATACCTGCCCAGTTGGGCTGGATTTTTTGTTCTAAAGAATCCTAAGTTTACTCTTAGTCACGATGCTCGATGTACACTTCACGCTGCGTAAAATTTTCGGGACATTTTCTTGAATCCTTGCAAAGCCTCTTGACCTGTGACCTCGTTCGTCTCGTTATACCCTCGTTTTGTCACATTTCGTCGTGTTTCGTCCTCATTAGAACCATTCGCGTCCACTTGTTGTTCGGGTAAACATGGCGACTGGAGTAGAACGGCAGAACGTCGTACTGTATTAAAAGGCTAATTTGAGTGACATATTAAATCCCACTGCTAAAAGCGCTAGGTCTTGCATGGCTAAATGAGGAAGGATGGTGGGCCTTGGCGCTCATTAGGTAATTCTTAAGACGTTAGTACATAATACCTCAATGTTCTTAAGGTACTTTTCCACCAGATATGTCGTCCTCGTCAGCCAGTAGATGTCCACTGTCGGACATTGGTCTCTTTTAGTGACTTCCACATTGTACGGCCTTGCGCAAGTATGTCCCTACATTAAATAAACAGATTGTGTCTCTTTTTTCGTTTTTTACTTGCGACACGTTTTGTTTTGTCTACCAACGGTTCGGAAAACTGATTCTATTGCGTTAAGCCGGCAAGAAACTCGGCAGGTTGCTCGACTTTTCAGTCCTACTAATATTATAAATGTGAAAGTTTGTAAATTATTGGTAAGTTTGGATATTTCTTGTGTATAACCTGAATAGACACTAAGTCTTCATTCCCGGAAAATGAAAGATTCCCTGCGAAAATCTAAAACCTTACTCCACGCGGACGAAGTCACGGGTATCAGCTAGTAAGAAATATGTTCCAAAAGGTGACATAGGTACGCAGAATGTGTAACTTGTAATTGTCCCGAACGTACCTACACTAGTAACTACTCGTAGGTATTGTTGAACCGCGCGGTTACTTTGGATCCGTCACGCCATTGTCAGGGGCGAGGTCGTCCCCAACTGCTGTGTAATTGCAGTTCAATGCTTCGTGACTGCTGTTTTATACTAGATAGATAGAAAGATAGATAGATACTTTATTGCGCACAACGGAATAGGTTCAAGAAGTAATAAGTATACTGTACTAGCGTGAAATAAGTTTTTTAAATTCCCACGGGAACTCCCTAATTTTTATATAGCCTATGACACTCACAAAGTAATGTGGCTTTCTATTGGTACCAGAATTTTCAAAATCGGTTCAGTAGATCCAGAGATTACCCCCCTACAACCTCACAAACTCGTAAACTTTACCTCTTTATAATATTAGTAATAGTAGTAACCACTAGAGTTAGACCAACTGCCTCGTTGGTCTAGTGGTTAGTATGTTCGACTGCGGCCGACGAGGTCCCGGGTTCGAGTCCCGGTTCGGGCCATAATAAGTATTGGGTTTTTCTGACAAGAAATTCTCAGTACTAGCCCGGAGTTAGGAAGTTGGCGGTGTTTCACCCCCGTGCCTCGGAGAGCACGTTAAGCCGTCGGTCCTGCGCCTGATCTCTCTCCGGTCGTGTCGGATTTTCCGTCCCATCGGGCTATGAGAGTAAAGGAACAGAGAGTGCACCTGTGTATGCGCACACACTAACGCGGTGTAAGAACCAGATGAACGTAACTACAAAAAAATCAAAAATCCTTTTTTTTCATAAATCGGATCACAGTGCGGTCCTTTATGAACTGCCAAAACGACGTAACGATATATTCAATATTTCACAAATTCCAAAAAAACGCATCAGCATTTCAACAAATTTCAATAGAACCAGAAAAACGTATCATGAGTTCCGCTAAATTAGTTTTAATAAACTAGATAGAAATATTGTTTGTTTCACAATATCATAGAACCATATCAACGTAAAAGCTTTTACGTTGTTTTGGGTGTTACAAAATTGTGTTTGACGCTAAGTTTAAAAAAGCCAAAACAACGTTTATCTATTTACGTTCTATTGGCATACACATTTTTGTAAAATAAATAATTCAAGCTTATAAATAATTCATGACAAAGCGACGTAATACGATATACGTTACTTTGGCGGTACTATTTTCTTTGTTAATTATTAAAGTCCATTGAAAAATACAAACTTACGTTAGTATGGCACCTTAAAGTTGAGTTGAAGCTTTCAATATAACAGAGATTAACCAAAAGTATTTTGAACCTAGGCACAGTCAAATGGAAGCTGCTAACATCCACGCGACTATTGAACTGGCTAAGAACAATATAAGTTCCGATATTTCATCCATCCGGATTCTATACAATTATTTTATAAAAAGCTTCCCGAAAAAATCCATATGATGTCATTTCTACTGAAAAATATGAAGATTTGCAGCATTTATGCAGACAGGGTAAATGATTCCCATCGCAATATCACAGTTTTTATAAAGGATATTCAGTTGGAACAACAGATGATGATGAAGATTTTTCTATGCGGATGGCTGTATGTTGATTAAACTAAGATTTTACATTAAAATTGTACTTTTTCACTAAGTTAATAAAGATTATTTTGATTACCTATTTAGATGATGACGAAGACAATTAAGATTTTTCTATGCGTATGGCTATAACACGTTGAAAAAACAATGTTTATTATTAAAATTGCGCGTTTTCAGCAAAAAATAAAGATTGTTCTGTTAAAGGTAATCAATCAGATTACCTTTTTAATATTTTTTATTTATTTCATCACTAACACAAATTAATAAAACTTAACTTTACAATTTTTAATGACGTATTTCAGTACGTTAACCTCGCGATAACAACAGAAGTTTAAAAAATTAAGGGCCATACTAACGTATGTCTACCGGATCAAAAAAAATATTGTGCCTATGACGTAAGCATATATATATATTTAAATAATTCTTAACCTTTACAAAGCTCAAATAGTATACCAATACATCGGTATATTTTGTTTTTTCGTCAATTGTATAGTTTCTCTTTAAATAGCTGGTAAAGTCTGAAGAGGCGATTTTAGACAGTTTTTTCGCTCTCCTGTAAAGTTTGCGAAAACGTAGTTACGTTCATCTGGTTCTTACACCGCGACTTGTGCACTATAATAACTCCCGCGCAGATGGCTAATCTCTCTGGAGATTGGCCGCCGTGGCCGAAATTCGGTCGGGAGAACATTATTATAATATTAGTATAGATTTTTTTGTATACAGCAGCAAACTAGCAGGCGTGTCACCTGATGTTAAGTGATAGCCGCCCATGAACATTTGCAGCACCATGAGGAAACGGCTTTTGAGAAATTTGTTTGTCCGCCCTTTGCAGAACCCCATATTGTAGTCATGAGGGAACACAGAAAGGAGTTCTAGTGAGAAGAGCCGGCAAGAAATTAAGTTGGTTTTTCCAATACTCAAAAGTTTGACGACGACGAATTGAATAGGTGTAACAGTCGTGTGTTAACTGATAACCAATGTCAGTGTAATAGCCGGGCGTCGCTCCGTCCTTGCTGTCGAGTATTGACAATGTCGAGGCGGAACTAATGTGCGCCGTGACAACATGTTGTGCAGCACAATGATGTTTTTACTTCAATGGCGTAGCACTAGTGTGCCTATTTATAAGTAACCATACTAAATATTATAAATGCGAAAGTTTCCATGGATGGATGTATGTGTAATATTTGCATATTTTTATATAATAATTCGTAGCTGAGTGTACATTTTTGAAGCATAATATTATCGTAAACGAGTGTACTTCAATTAGAGATAAGCACATTTAGAAATTACCACTAATTACTAACGAGTGTAGAGTCCACGAGATTGTTTGTTTACCTCTCCTAAATGTGTTTGTGTTATTGTATTTTATAACGTCCTCCACCCCGATTTTTAAGTTCCTTGCCAACAGTTCCTCTTTTTTTTTTTTTTATCCACTACAAGTTAGCCCTTGACTGCGATCTCACCTGATGGTAAGTGATGATGCAGTCTAAGATGGTAGCGGGCTAACCTGTAAGGGGTATGTTCCTACCGAAGGTTCTCATCAACGAGTCCTTGCTAGTGTCAATTATAGTCTCTATCATATTATCAAAGAGTCTTTGCAAGTGTAAATAGTATAAACTTCGTGTGAAATAAATATTAAGTAATCGCCGCTGCTGCTGTTGTAATTTCAAGACCCCTTCTGACCACCCGATCATTACATATATGGATGTATGGATGTTTGTTACTCAATCACGCCAGAACAGCTGAACGGATCTGGATGTGGTACAGGGATAGATTATAGTCTGAAATAACACATATGCTACTTTTTATCCAGGAAAATTAAAGAGTTCCCGCGGAAACAAATAAACCTCAATCCATGCGGACGAAACGCGGTTTCAGCTCAGCTAGAAATGTCGCGTCGCATCGTACGAGTCGCGTTTATCGCTCACGTAGAAAAATGGGTTAGGTGGTCCCTTATTTTATAAAGGAAAGAATAAATAAAATATTATGTACACATTTTCACTCCGAACAACAAGTAAAGCGCATTATCAGACTCGACACAGAAGCAAGATGGCGGGATTGGCGTCGCAGCAATTTGCAGCAACTTTTCCTCCGGCGATGTATCGCTGCTGCACATTGATTGTCTCGTATTGTGCTGGCTGACAATATATCAGCACTAATTCCCATCCCACCGGTACCTAACGACTACTAGATGTAGTTTATCTAGATAGGACAAGAAATCTACTCAGACCATCAGCCCTAGAAAGGGCCTAGACAAACGGCATTGGATTCGAAGCGATTCTACTTCTTCAGTCGCTATCGCTTTAGCGTAAGCGAAATTCGACTACTAGACAAAGTTACCTGCGGTTAGCGATCGCCTAACCCATTCGTCTTTTCGTTATAAAGTAACTTTTGTCTATGGTCTCAGGGCGCGTTTGCCTAGTAGCTTTAGTTTTAAGATACTGTTATTAATTATTATTACCATCACATATTGGATAGAAGCAGGCGTTACTTTGCGGAAGTCCATGATTATGAACCACCACATTACCATCACGTTTTATATTTTACTAACTGATGCCCGAGACTTCGTCCGCGTGGATTTTGACTCCTCCGGGAACTCCTTTATTTTTCCGAGATAAAAAGTTGCCTATGTCCTTCCCCGGGACGCAACCTATCTCTATACCTTTCTACATGTAACACATAGACGTACCTTCGCAATTATATTATGAGTAGGTATGGATTATAAAATCACTAGATGATTTTCTATTCCCGCAGGAACTGCTTAATTTTCCGGGATTAAAAATAGCCCATGTCCTTCCCCGGGATGCATAATACCTTGTTACCAAATTTCATCAAAATCGGTTAAAGAGAGGGGCCGTGAAAGCGTAGCAGACAGACGGACAGACAGACGAACTTTCGCATTTATAATATAAGTAAGGATTATTCATTTGAAGCCACTTCAATGTGTCGTACATCCTACATGCACGGCTAGATCATCGGTCACATCTGCTGGGATGTATCCCTGGGCGCGGGCCGGCTTGCGCGTATTGTGCGATATTATTTACGAGTATTAATGGCCGCTGATTTTCTGCTGCTTTGGCTCCATGTTATTTCATGAGAATTGTGATTTTCTGCTTCGTTTACAGCAACGATTTCAGTTGTTATTTTCTTAAAAACCAAAGGCTTTATTTTTTTTGTATTTCTAAAGTTACTATTTGACAAGGTTTATTGTCTGTATGGCTTTCAAAATTAAAGACTATTTTACGGTTTTTTTAAAGACATAAATAACTAATATAATACCTTGTTTTTTTTCAAACAAATTTTACTACGCTGATTTAGTAGAGTAATTTGAGTATCATTCATTCATTCATATCATTGAGAACTGAAGATGGAAGTAAGTATAAAGAACAAACTTTTTGTTAATATTTTTTTTACCATATTTTTCGAATTTCCGTAATAAAAACGTTTCCCATTTTAAAAAAATGATTTGTAGATTCCTGAGCAAATAAAATATCCTTCCAGGGAGAATATAAAATGATAATATACTTATACCGAACATAGTAAGTCGTCGTACTACTAGTAAGTCGGTCGTCATCTCGACGCAGCATCTCTGCGAGATAAATCCCTGCAGCTGCATCCTGATCCAGAGATGCAATACTGCAAACGTGACTGCAATTATTGTTGTAAGATTTATTGTGACCCATATTGTCTGAAGTCCTTATTCTAGCTCCAGTATACCTACTAGTAACATACGTACTAGCCACCATCCGTGGCTTCCCTCCTATAGGAATTTTAAGAAATCCCTTGTTATTCTTTCTCTACATTATAAAGGGAACCTCTATCCATAATTTCAGCCCTCTAGGTTCAAGGGTTTGGGCTGGGCGTTGATGAGACAGTCAGGATTTTTCTCTATATGTAGGGCTTCCAAATTCCCATTCCATAATCATTTTTAGACTTTCCTTTGCATAAGTTTAATTTTTTTGAGGTAGGTATGCTTCAGGAAAAAGCGTCTGTCTGTAGCATCATAGCTCCCAAACGGATGAACCGATTTTGATTCTATTTTTGTTGTGTGAAAGTTAACTTAATCGAGATTATTGTTAGCTATGATTCAAGAAAATCTACTCAGCTGTTTGGAGTTCATCAGCTGTTTTCTAGTCGATGAAGGGACTGAACAACTTCTACAAGGGGCCATACCGCCAACGCTTAAATCCATATTGTTTTTAATTATTGTTGACTTTCGTGTTTTAGAATTATAATCCTTCTTTTAGGAACGTCAAGGTACGTGACATCAAACTGTCATTTTGAGTAATATTGCATAAGTATTGCTCTAAGCGTTGGCAGTATCTGATCGATTCGAAGTTTGGTATCCTGTTACTGCAGTGTATTTTTTTTTATCCACTACATGTTAGCCCTTGACTGCGATCTCACCTGATGGTAAGTGATGATGCAGTCTAAGATGGTAGCGGGCTAACCTGTTAGGGGCATGGCAGTTATATTAAACCCATACCCCTATTCGGTTTCTACACGGCATCGTACCGGAACGCTAAATCGCTTGACGGCACGTCTTTGGCGGTAGGGTGGTAACTAGCCACGGCCGAAGCCTCCCACCAGGCCAGACCAGGGAAATTCAGAAATTATAAATTTCCAAACCCTGCCGGGGATCGAACCCAACACCTCCGCACGTTAAGGCAACAGCGCTCAACACTGCGCCACGGAGGTCGTCAAAAGGTACAGGGGTTTTTAAAATTTAATTTTTAAAATTAGAAATAATTTTACAAAATACGCCTAAATTCACAGAGCATGAAATATGCAATTCGCAATATAATATACAATGTTTATCTCGTATAACAACATTTCATTAATATAGCGCAAGTAAATGACATAAACGCTCGATAAAAAGCCTTTTATTGCCGTCACGTAATCCCTTCGTGACCGGAAGTGGTCATGATTACGGGATGATATTGTCACGTGTACATAATTGTATCAGTTATTATATTACGTTCGTTTTGACCGTGAATTATTGATAAAAGTTGTATGCGATTTTGTTGAGCACGAATAGCTGTACATTGGGGCTAATTCTGAAGTGCACAATCTCTAAACTAAAATTACTGCATTAAAAAAATATGGCTCACAATTTCATAAACTCCCTGCGGTAAGGGACAGAACTAGATTTAAAGCTGTCATTTTAGTTTTAGAGATTGTGTTAAATACAGAATTGGCCACAATGTATAAAATATACACATAATAGCTGATGCCCGCGACTTCGTCCGAGTTGTTTAAGTTTTTTTAGATTCCCGCGAGAACTCTTTAATTTTCCGGGATAAAAAGTAGCCTATGTCACTCTCCAGGTGCTCAAGTAGGTATACTCATGCCAAAAATCACGTCAATCCGTTGCTCCGTTGCGGCGTGATTGAAGGACAAACCAACAAACCTACAAACAAACACACTTTCGTATTTATAATATTAGTATGATTTGATGGAAAAATATTAGTTTACTCGTGTGCTTGTTTATCGCGCTTCAATAATATGTGATCTCATAAGGCCGTGGGTTTGATTCCCAGAAGGGGCAAATTGCGGATTTCATATTTCTGAATTGTCTTTTTTGTGGCACGTTACCACTCTATCCGCAAATCCGTACCGCCAAGCAATTTAGCGTTCCGATACGATGCCGTATGGAAACCAAATACCAATAGACCCCTATTGGTCCCAGATTTCAGCCCGATCTGTCCAGTAGTTTCAGGTTAGAGCTGTACGTAGATAATTCAAAAAAAAAAAAAAAATCAAAATTCAAAAGTTTTTTATTCAAATAGACTTTTTACAAGTGCTTATGAATAGTCGAATGAATCTACCACTGGTTCGGAATGCCATTCCTACCGAGAAGAACCAGCAAGAAACACGGCGGTTGCTCTTTTAAAAAAAAAAAAATTACAATTTCATTAATTTGTAATTACATACGTAACCGCTGTCCTTAGCATTGCTGGAACGATTCAATTCCATGCTCCTTTGTCATTTACGTAATCTTCAACAGTATAATAAGCTTTTTTCAGAAGCATACCTACTTTTAATGGACTTTTTAAACTTGTGTAACAGTTATTTACTAGTCGTAGTGGCGTTCATTTTAAGACTAGTCGACTTCTCCTCAAGTGTACCTCATTTTACACGTTGAACACGTGCTAATGAGCGGCAAACGGAAGTCATCGGCGAACGGAAGTGACGTAGCTCTGGATGCGCTGCAGTGTCACAGGATCATTACAACTATTGTCTTGCGATTTTCCATTTGCAGTTTACATTTTTAAACGCGACGCGACGGCCCAGAATAGTTATTTGTGTTACATGGGGCCAAAGAAAATTTTTGTTCCCCGAGGGCGCTATTTTGAATTCAGAGCGAAGTGAAGGATTCTATAGTAGAATCCCGAGCGTAGCGAGGGGTTCTAAAGTAGAATCCTGAGCGTAGCGAGAACAAAAAATTTGGCCTCGAGTGACACACACTATTTTTCATCATTACGTATGAGAAAAAGCTAGGAGTATCAACCTACTATGTATGGACATTACCTATACGTTTAAGCACCAATCAGAAGATACTCCTATCAACCTTCTATGTAATTGTATAGACATTATTTAGACGTATATTTAAAGTTTAAATAAAATGTAAAGACGTATATCCGATCAACAAATTGATCACGTGACTTCGGACCAATCAGAACAGAGAAATGCAAAGTCGTATATTCGATCAACAAATTGATGACGTGACTTCGGACCAATCAGAAGAGAGAAATGAAAAGTCCCATGGGCCTACAAGTTACACTTTGCTCCCGCTATCCTCTGAAGGCAATATGCGTTTTTCGAATAGGTATGATGAAAAAAGTATTGTTTTGTTGTCAGGGTTCATGTAGGTATGTATATAATATGTAGTATGTGTGTTTCTTTATTCCACCAGAACCTAATTATGCCTGAACAGATTTGGGGTATCTTTAGAATTCTTACATCATCCCAAGTGACGCTGGTTATACATTTAAAAAAAAAAATTATGGCAGAGCAGCTGTGTTGAAAATTTTCCCGTGTGTAAAAAAAATTATTCCACGCGAACGGAGTCGCGGAAATCAGCAAGTAGCAAATATATTTCTACCTTGCCATCATTTTCACAAGTCCCAAAGTGTCATAATTCAAAATTCTAATGTTTTTTATCCAAATAAACTTTTAAAAGTGCTTTTGAATCATTGAGTGAATCTACCACTGGTCCATTCCTACCGAGAAGAACCAGCAAGAAAATCGGTGGTTGCTTTTTTGAAAAAAAAATTTACAATAATTTTCATTAATGTGTAGAACATGAGTGACCGCTGTCCTGAGCATTGCTGGCGCGAGTCAAATCCGTTTTATCCGTTATCCGTATCCTTATCCGTCAAATTTACGTAATCTTCAACAGTATACTAATAAGCTTTTTTCAGAAGCATACTTTTAATGGATTTCTTAAACTTGTGTAAAGGCAAGTTTAAAATAGGTTGTGGAATTTGGTTATAGAATAGAATACTCATTCCCACGAACGACCTTTGGACTTTCTGGAGGCGGAGCGATGGATTCACGAGCTTATTGAGGCTTCTAGTTTGCCTATCATGCAGATCGCATATTTTTTTGTAATAGAGTTTAAAGAGGATGAATTTAAAAAGAGGAATGTCATAAGGCAAGCACACACAAACCCGCATTATAAGCTGGCACACCATAAAGCCCGTAATACACTCATTTATTGAGTCAGGCGAGGCTTAAGCGAAAATTATACCCACCGCAGGCTTTGTTTCCCGAATTTTTAATATCCCGGATTATCCCGAGCCTTTGTCCTGGGTTGATCTGTTCCTGCATTACCCAAAGCCTGGGTAAGCTGCCCGGTGACAAGGCTAGGTTTATAATTTCTCGTCTCGTAATCTTTTTAACATTTGGAAAGTACAAAACCTTCCAGTTTTAAGAATAAGTTGAGAAAATAGGAATAGGTACTTTTTAATAGATTTTATTTTGTTACGTTACAATAGTCATTAAGTAAATTTAAGGATGTAATATTAGATCTTATTGGCTAAATATATAAAAGAAAAAGGTGACTGACTGACTGACCGATCTATCAACGCACAGCTCAAACCTACTAAACGAAACGGGCTGAATAGAAATATGGCATGCAGATTTTTGAAAATTCAACCCCTAAGGGGATAAAATTGTGGTTTGAAATTTGTATAGTCCACGCGAACGAAGTCGCGGGCATAAGCTTCTTGTTCCTTGGTTCAAATCAATCAAATCTAAACATCTTTATTCAAAACTAGCTGATGCCCGCGACTTCGTCCGCGTGGATATACCAAGTTTCATCGAAATAACTTGAGAAATGACGGACTTTTATACAAACTTTCAACCCCTATTTAACCCCTTTGGAGGTAGAATTTTGAAAAACTGTGAAACACGTATGTTTTCATTTCTAACCCGCAGCTCATATACCAAGTTTCATGGATATAACTTGAGAAATGAAGGACTTTCATACAAACTTTCAACCCCTATTTCACCCCTTCGGGGGTAAAATTTACAAAAACTGTGAAACACATATTTTTTTATTTTTAACCGTGAGCTTGTATACCAAGTTTCATCGATATAACTTGAGAAATGACGGACTTTCATACAAACTTTCACCCCCTGTTTCACCCGCTTAGGGGTGGAATTTTGAAAAACTGTGACACACGTACTTCTTTATTTTTTACCGTTAGCCAAAATAAAAAGTTTCGTTGCTATAACTTGTAAAACATCTTGAGAAACGAAGGACTTTCATACCAACTTTCATCCCCTATTTCACCCTTTTGGGGGTTGAATTTTCAAAAACTGTGAAACACGTATGTCTCCATTTTCAACCCGCAGCTCATATATCAAATTTCATGGCTATAGCTGGAGAAATTAAGGACTTTCATACAAACTTTCAACCCCTATTTCACCCCTTTGGGGGTAGAATTTCGGGATAAAAAGTATCCTATATCCTACCTCGTAGTATGGGCTCAAATCGTGCTAAGTTTCGTTTGAATTCATTCAGTAGTTTCGGCGTGATGCGCGGCCAAGATACAGACAGACAGACAGACAGACAGACAGACAGACAGACAGACAGACAGACAGACAGACAAAAATGAAAAAAATTACAGATTTGGCTTCAGTATCGAATAATGAGTGCCCTCCAAAAAAAATTTTCAATATATCTTCAATGTACAGAATTGGACATGTTACAGTTTTATTATAAGTATAGATATAGATAGATAGGTACCTACAATGCACACCTTCTGAACGTCACGTTTACAAAGAATAAGAATTGATGGTGATAATTTACTACGGTATATCTTCAGACTAAAGCTACGAGTGTTCCATAACATAAGGTTATCATAACTATCGCAAAGTAACGCTCTTCTCCTTCTCTTCAACAATTACATGATACATGGTAGGGATTTTCTCTTATAATAATGCGCCCTAGCTCATTGGTTTGACTTTGAGTAAGAAACCATCATGAAAATTTTCAAGTGTCGGCAACCCTAAAATCTGATCAGCTCTTCGCAGTTTGTAAAGGTTTTCCGCCATAAAAAAGAATTGCTGTCGGAAGGTGGAAGCCCTTAAAGTTTACGAGGCACTTGCGACGGACGCTATCTACCGTATACCTGAGACGCTGGTATTGCTGTATCATACTTTTTTGGCGGTGAAATTTTATGCAGGATTTTCATTAGATTTTCTAGGTAATACAATAGAAATTAAAGCTAGCTAGCCTAACCTAATCTTCTTAAATATATAAAAATCAATTGCTGTTCATTTGTCTCGCTAAAACTCGAGAACGGCTGGGCCGATTTAGATGGATTTTTTGAGTGTGTTTGTGTGGGTCCCGGGATGGTTTATATTCACAATCGGACCCGATAGAGGGCGCTGCAATCGGGTTCTAGCTTCAAGGCCACTAGTTACTATATAAATCATGCCCGCGTGGAATGGTGGCGAGAATACTGGCTGCATTACCGCGCTGGACAGCCAGGCTGATCCTTTGAGCAAAAAATGTGCCAGCCCTTCTGTCACCATGAGGCAATCAACCGC
Organism: Erebia ligea; assembly: GCA_917051295.2. Lineage (NCBI taxonomy): Eukaryota > Metazoa > Arthropoda > Insecta > Lepidoptera > Nymphalidae > Erebia > Erebia ligea. Next base: position 494,551 of record OU785234.1, on the reverse strand, counting down.
GGTGAAATATCTCACAAAAAATTTTTTCTAGGTTTACTTTTTAGGGTTCCGTACCCAAAGGGTAAAAACGGGACCCTATTACTAAGACTCCGCTGTCTGTCTGTCTGTCTGTCTGTCTGTCTGTCTCCAGGCTGTATCTCATAAACCGTGATAGTTAGAAAGCTGAAATTTTCACAAATGATGTATTTCCGTTGCCGCTATAACAACAAATACTAAAAATTAAAAAAATATTTATATTAAGGGGGGTCCCCATACAATAAACGTGTTTTTTTCGTATTTTTTTGCTCAATATTAAAAACGGTAACAGGTAGACGGTTCAAATTTTCACAGAATATTAACTTGTATATTACCTTTCAAAATAAATAATTAAATATCAATAAAGTAAATATTAAAGGGGGGCTCCCATACAACAAACGTAATTTTTATTTTTAATACGTCATAAATCGTAAAACTTACTACAGGTTTGTACGGAACCCTCGGTGAGCGAGTCCGACTCGCACTTGGCCGGTTTTTTAAAGTTTCTATGGCAACAATATCATCGATGGTATGTGCCAGTTTCAAAATTCAATAGTCATTTAATCAAAGCTGGTAGCACATTACAGCTTTTTCTAAATAAATACTTTGGGACTAAGCTCTATTTCCCTCTCTCCTATGAGAGTGGAGGCCTGTGCCCAGCAGTGGGACGTTAATGGGCTGTAGTGGTGAAACGCGCCCGCGTTCAAATGTCCATAAAGAACTCAAATGGGATTTTGATGATATTTATTTTTTATTTCAGGTAATTTTCAAAAGACAGCAACACATTATAAAGACAGCAACACATTAATAGACGTAAAAAAAACATACAAGTACACCCCACGTCATCGAGGTTAAGTAAGTGATATTTATGATTGGGTATCTTACAACTTTTTTTCAAACGCAAAACGCGATCTTTATAGTATGGGATATTGTATGTAATACTGAACTGTGACTTCATCAAAATTCAACACACTTTTCTTTAATAGAAAGTTTAAAATGATTATCAAACTTAAAACTAATAGAAGATGTGAAGTTTAGGACTTTAGAAAGACCCTCTGTTTAATAATTATTAATCAGTAAGAATTTTTTTTTTATATAGGCATTATCCCTTATCACCATCACGTTTTGTATTTTGACTTTCAAAAATTGTACCTATATACTGTAAATGAATAAACATACTTTGACATTGACTTTGGCTCTTCAAAGTGAAATAATGATAGCAGAGTCAGTTGACAAAATTACAGAAAAAAAAAACCGGCCAAGTGCGAGTCGGACTCGCGCACCGAGGGTTCCGTACAAACCTGTAGTATGTTTTACGATTTATGACGTATTAAAAACAAGACGAAATGAACCGCAAAACTAACTTTGTTTGTAGAGGTTTACTGTTAATATCAAAAAAACTATGATAGTTAGAGCATTGGCTATAGTTTTCCTGTAAAATATACATAAATTCCTATTGACCATAATTATTTCAGATTTTTCGATTGGTAAACTCCGGAGATAAGGGGGGGGGAACGGTATTTTTTTCGACATTTTGCCCGATAAATCAAAAACTATCATGACTAAAAATAATTAAAAATCTGTTTTAGAATGTACAAAGTAAACCCTTTCATATGATACCCCACACAGTACAGTTATCTCACTTTTAAATTTCAACCCTCCAATTTCCCCCCCTTTTTAAATAAGAACAAAAATAATTTCCAATTTTTTTTAATTCCAGTGTCTTTGGGCCACTAATATACACAACTATTCCAAATTTCATGTCGATAGCTTCGGTAGTTACTGAAATAATCGAGTGTGACGGACGGACAGACAGACAGACAGACAGACAGACGGAGAAAGTCGCACCATAAGGGTTCCATTTTACCATTTTGGTACGGAACCCTAAAAAACATCAGTGTGTTGTCCCAACATGCGTAGTTTCCAAAAATAGTCCGCAGATCCGGCAAAACATGTTATTGTAACCTGACGCCCTACCTTCATTACTAACTACCTATCCTGCATGATCATAATATTTAAATACCTGGGGGCATACTACCATGGCGTAAGCTTAAATCCGTATTGTTTTAATATTGTTGACGTTCGTGTTTTACAATTATAATCCTTATTTTATGGGCGTCAAGGAACGTGACTTAAAACTGTCATTAATGAAGGTACAGTCTATGTGGTACAGTGTGTATCCTGCACTTATAAGTTATAGTCCGCGATATTCGCCACACCTCGTAAATCTTCCAAATTATTCTCAACGTACGTTTCACTCCGATACCGAAGCATCTTCAGGAGATGTTGACTCGACAATGCACGATTGTAAAGTCAAACTTTACAATCGTATCCAACATCGTATACACAACCTATTGTCGCGGATTTTAGCGAATTAAACTTCTAGTTCCTTCATTATCATGGACTTCCGCAAAGTAACGCCCGCTTCTATCCAATATATTAAACTGACATTTTGAAGTAATACAGCTAGCGATGGTAGTAACGCTGCTGTCATCAAAAAACCTTCTGTTTACGGAAAACAATGGCATATCGATGGCTAACACAAACAAATAACCTTCGCTACTTCCGGGCGATTTTATGTGTTTTTACTTTTTATTACAGAGTTTCTTACTGGCTCTTCTCGGTAGGAATGTCATTCCGAACCAACGGTAGATTCACTCGACAGTTCAAAAGCACTTGTAATAATAAAAAATAATAAAAAGAGAATGATAAGAGGAATAAAAGAAGTTTATACCTTCACTATGTTACTGTCCCAAAGCTTCGCATAGTGAGCTCTGAACTTCTCAAGTAAAAATCTCCGAAATATTCTCTACTAATAAGTGAAAACTTTAATAAAATCCGATCAGTAGGTTCTTTGATAAATAGAGAGATACGCCGACTTTATATTTACTAGATGGTGCCCGCAATAAATTCACAGTTGAGTGGCCCATAGAGGCTCAAAATAGGGAGATGTGGAGACATCGGAGTCGTGGGACATTGCAGGCTAAATTGGAGAGAGACAGACACACACTTTCGCATTTATAATATTAGTATGGATTGATAGATTGATTGATTTTATTAATAATTGCTTAAGCCCCACAAAACTCTGAACTTGGTCCAGCAGAACTTTGCTCTATGACGCTATAGGTGTCTACTTAGACTTAGCTATTTGAAGAGACCACTACGATAGATAGTTATACAATGGGGCTGATTCTGTAGTGCACAATCTCTAAACTAAACTAAAATTAGAGCATTACAAATATTGCGAACCCTTTCATAATATTTCCTACGGAAAGGGACAGAACTAGATTTAAAGCTCCTTTTAGTTTAGTTTAGAGATTGTGTAATACAGAATCAGCCCCAATAGCTTCTTGTGTTAGAGTGACAGATGGACGGACAAACTCCACTCACAGATCACGATTTGCTCGGTCAATAGCATTCCAGAAAAAGTAGTTTATTACTAATAGTTACGAGAGCCATATATCGGTGATAACATCTGCGATATTAATAGTTTACTATCACAATATCTATTAAACCGGCCGTAAGGGCAGACCGTCCGGACGGGGGGCCTACTGCCAACGCATAAAGCCATATTGTTTCATTATTGTTGACTTTCGTGTTAAAGAATTATAATCCTTATTGCGGGAACGTCAAGATACGTGACATCAAACTGTCATTTAGAGTAATAATGCTAAAGTATTGCTTGGCAGTATGACCCCAGTCCGCATGAACGAACGCCGATTGCGATAAAATTTTATAAGATCTCTCCAGACCTCCTTGACATTACTTGACATTGAGTTACATACATAGAGACACAATAACAGGCGTAAAAAACGGCCTCAAATAATAATTTATTGCACAAAGGCGTGATGTGGTGATAGTTCTAAAGGTAGTTAGACTTCATCCGTGTGGGCGTCGCGTCGCGTCGGTTCTATAAAATCGTGTGGAAAAGAAAATCTTTGATTTAGCGGGATTAAAAATGTCCTATGCCCGTCCTAGAGGTTGAAGCTATCTCCCTAAGTACTTTTTGTCAAATTCAATGGGACCTTTTAACATTGCAGACCATACTAAAATTCTACATCAATTTTGCAGACAGTAAGGCATAATCCAAAGGTGTGTCTACACTTTTGGATTTATAATATTAAGGTAGTAGGTATGCATAGCATATTATGATATTGGTATATAGACTAGAATAAGCGCTGCGCGTAGGTGAATGACAAAGTTAAACTTGTTCACTCGTCACGCAGTTTTGCGAGACTTTACCGCCTCTAGTAAATTGTAGCAGCTCTCTGCATCCAGTGGCAGTGCTTGAACTAAAAGAAGCGGAAAATTGTACATACCTATCTATCGTAGTGGTCTCTTCAAATAGCTAAGTAGAGACTAATTCAAGGGTCATAGAACAAAGTTCGTCGTCGACTCATCCGATAGATGTCTACTGCTGTAACAAGTTTCAGAGTTTTGTGGGGCTTAAGCAATTATTAATTCAATTAATCAATCTTTCAATCCATACTAATATTATAAATGCGAAAGCGTGTCTGTCTGTCTGTCCCCTTATCTGCTACGCTTTCACGCTCCATCTTTCCAATGAAAAATCGATTCGATTCAAGATCGATTTTGATGAAAATTTGTACTGAGATAGGTTGTATTCCGGGGGGACATATTATAGTACACACACTCATAGAATTAATTTAGGGTTTAGGCCATAGTCCACCATGCTAGACAAGTTTAGCTAGGTAGTAGGTAGACTACAAACACCTTTAAGAACATTATGAAGAACTCTCAAGCATGCACCTAAGGTCACAATTTTTTGCTTTACCATTAAAGTAGGTTGTTAAATCGCAAATAACAACAAAAACTTAGGTGCAAGCTCGGGGATCGAACCTGGGAAATCTTAACCACTAAGCTATTACTGCTTTTTATTGTGAAAAATGTTTATTGATACGTATTTATAGTTATTTGTCACCGGGTTCGAGCTCCTAATACTGACGTATTATGTAAATGTGTCTGTTTGTATTTCCCTCTGCAATGAACCGGTGCGGGTTCATTTCCGTTGTATAGATACGGCACGACACTTATAAGATTTCTTACATAGTATTGGACGAAACACTCGTTAACCATTTTACTCAACAGTCAGAGCAATTCCCGAGTCAACCATAGATCCATCTAATTACATAGTACCATACATTAATGAGTCGAGCGCAGACTCGACCAGTCAGAGCAGCACAGCTCTAACATTACTGTTTCTCTCAAACTGAACCTAACAATAGATTGACTTACGGATTATGTATTCGCAAAAGAGTATACATTTTTTCAATGCAAAGCAACTATGCTATAACTCCTTAGCGTTGTATAAAGATACCTACTGTTTACTAGTATCCAGAATTGTCAACTTCTCGCATTTTAACTTCTACCTAGCCCGCTACCATCTTAGACTGCATTGTCACTTACTATCAGCCCCCCAATCATGTAAGAATGACCGATGAAATCGTTAAAAATCTGCGGTAAAGTAAATAAACCATAACAGCATTAAATTAGAGCTCAATTTCGTGTACCCATTCTTATACGTTTAGGTATGTACGATACTCAAACGTATAAGAATTGATACGCGAAATTGAGCTCTAATTCAATGCACTTATGGTTGATATTACTTTGACCCTGGTCCTTTACCATTTGTAGTGGAATAAAGAAAATGTGCTCAAATACATGCTTTTAAAACCTCTATTTATAGGGTGCCTACAATCATAAATTCGTCATCAAACTATTTTTGATAGTTACAGTTAGTCGCTCTGTTAATATTAATATCGTCGTCTCGTTACCGTAGGACAATGGACACGATCTCTCATACCGGGGTCGGGACGGATGGCAATATCGCCGGAGTCGCGCAGCGTGCATTTGCATTTAATTTCTCCGTTTCCACTGTTACTCAGTCACCACAATGACGGCTTCAGTTTAGATTAGTTTAGACGCCTCGCTTATAACTGCCTCGTTGGTCTAGTGGACAATCCAACAAACCAAAAACAAACAAATTTTCACATTTAAATAATACATGATGTATGGATATATTACTATAGTAATTTACGGCTGAATTAAACGTATTATTAGGGCATATAATAGGTATTGATTAATGGCCCGTGGCCATAAAGGTATACCTCTATGCCCGTGGCCCTGCCCGTACCGTAGTTCAAATATATCTATCGGGAGTGCGATCAGCGATGGTGCCGCTGGCAGTACAAACCCTCCGCCTGCATTGTGCGTCATTGGTTTGTCAGTCAACCTTTCGGGTTCTACGCTGTAGGAAAGTACCTACCTAAACTACTATCTACTATTTACCTACTACTATCTTATTATTTTCTACTATCGTACCGCAAGGAATCGTCAGGGTCTGCATTCGTATATAGTTGAAATCCCACGGAAGAGTACGAAGCGATTTGCTTCCTCGTTTCTAATTCGAACCGCTAAGATAGGAACGCCCTTCCGGCATCCGTTTATCCATCCGCTTATAATATTGGTATCTTCAAATCCAGAGTGAATAGGCATCTTCTAATATTGAATCGAAGCAGGCGTTACTTTGCGGAAGTCCATGATAATGAATGAACGAGAAGTTTAATTCGCTAGTCCTTTACAATCGTGCATTGTCGAGTCAACATCTCCTGAGGATGCTCCGGTTTCGAAGTGAAACGTACGTTGAGAGTGATTTGGAAGATTTGTGTGGTGTGGTGCGGTGCCGGTGCGAATTGCTGGGTGGTGGGTGTTCGCATGCTATTGGTGAAGGACACGCACTGTACCACATAGATTTGTCTGCTGTGGCGGATTATAGCGAATTAAACTTCTCGTTCATTCATTAGGCATCTTCTAGGCAAGCAACCTTAGGCTGCATCACTACTTCCAGCAAGTCTGATTGCAGCCAAGCGCTAGTCAATAAAATTAAAAAAAATGACTATGTATCTCATAAAACACATGCTGACCTGTACTTCCTAAATATTTCAACACCGTCAATCGATTCCAGGAAACCAATTATCGACAGCAATCTCAAATTCAAGTGAAATCAACTTGTAACCATCCCTGAGTTCGAAAGTTCTGGAAGTTTGCACGAAGTTGGAGCGTGCCAAAGTTGGAACACGTCCTGGGATACAATTTTGATTATAAAGGTAGTTTGAGTCTGGAATGTCTAGACTTTAGCTCTGATTGCAGGTGCGCTGGGTGTATTGTCGAAATACTTGGCCTAAAGTTGGCATAAAAGTTTTAGGTTAGTAATTAAGATTTCCATAAATCTACATAAATAAGAGTTATACAGTTGATTTTTGTTAGTTATAGAAAGACGTTAAAAGAGAGCGCCAAAAAAAAAATCCCCCTCTTGAAAGGTATAAAATGATAAATGATGATGTCTACGACAGTTCTTGCAAAAACAGTTTTTCACAAACACCATGACTAGATAATGCCTGCGACTTCGTCCGCGATGGACTTAGGTTTATGAAAAATCCAGTGCGAAAGCTTTGATTTCGAAGATAAAATGAAACCTTTCTCTGTACAAAATTTTATATATTTAGATTTTAGATAGATAGATCCCACCTTTGAAGGATTTATTTATATTGGGATGTGTGAAACCTCAAAGCAGAATCTATTTGTAGAGCTAAGCTCGCAGTAATCTCCAGCACTCAGCAGCTCGCACGGCGCAAGGTGCAGGCGAGGATCCAATGAGTGCACAAACACTGAGCGCCCTCCTTTCAACGAAGGGATTACCCGGCATCGAACCCGCGCTCGGGGCACTCCTTACCGAGAGCTAAGCTTTCGGGAATTGCTTGCCAATTGTTGTTACAATTACTTGCAAAAACAAAAACCTGTCATAAAATGTCTCGTTTAGACTCCGCCCCTATCCGAAATTATTCGGAACTTTTGTATCGGATGCGGTTACGGTTACGGCTATTTTATTTTGATGCCCGCGACTTCGTCCGTGTGGATTGAGGTTTATTGGTTCCCGTAGGAACTCTTTAATTTTCCGGGATAAAAAGTAGCCTATGTCCGTGCCAAATTTCATCCGATCCGCTTAGCCGTTCCAGCGTGATTGAGTGACAAACATCCATCCATCCATCCATCCATCCGTCCATCCATCCATCCATCCATACTTTCGCATTAATAATATTAGTATAGATATAGATATCCGGTTACGGTTACGGAGCTTAATAATATTATCCCTGGTGTAGCATTTGTTACGGGACAAAAATAAAAATCAATTCCTATGAGTTGATATTTATTGACATTTCTGTAATATTAGCCCAATATTGGCGTCAAAGTTGGCATGTAACGCAATAATAAAAGTTGTTGTGCGATAGTGGAACTTACTAATTCAGTTAGTGCCGGTTTCCCAACTCGGTCGACTTGCGATGCTATTAGGCGCGATAAATGCCGCTTTAAAGTTGGCTAAGGATTGTGAGTTGGCCATGTAAAAGTTACGTCTGTAATAATTCGTTTTCCGTTCTTATGGTCCTGACATGGTATTAATAGGTAGATACTGTACCTAGCGAGAGAGTGAGGGATGTTAGGTGAGGTTAATAAACTGCAACCTTTGACGACCTCCGTGGCGCAGTGTGCAGCGCTGTTGTCTTAACGTGCGGAGGACCCGGGTTCGATCCCCGGCAGGGTCAATTAGGGAATTTATAATTACTGACTCTTTTTCTAAAACGAAACTTCGCAAACAAACGAACGAAATTTCGTTAACTCCTCTCCTACATAATATTATCTCTATGCTCCTCTCTATTTCGTTTTCGTACACGCAGGCGAAGTACGGATCCATAGAAAATTTTCGTGACCGATTGGATTGAACGATTTTGAGTGGGTCTAATAACAGACTAATTACGTTCGTTTGCGAAGTTTCGTTTGAGAGAAAGAGAGTAGACCCCCTGGTCTGAGAAGAGCCCACAACAAACTCAGCCGTGTTTTTTTTTTCATTATCACCATCTCACAAATCATCTTAATTAAGGAACTATCAGAGCCATTAGAGCAAATTATAGCCAAGATTTCTAGTACTTCCATAGGTCCTGGTTAAGAATGCTCCGATTGCTTCTGTGGCCGCTTTAATGCGGTGATCCACATGCTTGGCTCAGATACTGCAGCGTATTCAAAGGATCATCATTAACTATCTATTAATTATCGTACAATTAATTAGTGCAAAATGGATTAGCCGATATCCCCCAGGCCTGCATTATTGGCCGCTGCCGTACCGTCACTAATACAATACCGTATCATATGTACCTATAATATTATGTAGCGTCGTTATGTCTATGTTAAAAATAAATTATTTCTTACTGATTAGGGATCATCCATAAAGTACGTCACACGTTTAGGGGGAGAGAGGGGGTCGAGAAGTGTGACATTGTGTGACAAGGGGTGGGAGGGTTCCTAAGTTTCGTGACGTCACATTTCAAAATCTTATACATCTAAGTGTTAAAATGCCTTTGAACTATTAACGAAAAACTTAAAAATATTTCTAACTCTATCTGTATCTGTAAGCTTTAAATTGATTCGTTGATGAGTTTTCTAGATGTAAAATTGCAAGATATGTTACGTCTCACAAATGTGACCAACATGTGACAAGGACGGGGGAGGGGTTAAAAATCCCGAAATTAGTGTGACGTACGTATGGATGACCCCTTATTAAATAGAGGGTCTTCCAAAAGACCTAAAATTCACATCCTCAGTCAGTTTCGAGTTTGAAAACAATTTTGAACTCTATTACCACAGATCTATTACATTAAATTAAAGAGTCATCTAGTAAACACAGTGATAACCTTCACAATTTGGTAGAGTCACTGTAAAGGTCTAGCCCCACTACAGGACTGCGGCGCGGCGCGGCACGTAGCAGCAAATATTATTTGTATGAGTTTAAATGGGTCTGGGCCCACTTAAGCGATGTGGCACGGAGATGCACTGGGGCATAATTGTACAAAGAATACTTGTCGTTACGTGCCGCGCCGCGTCGCGTCTCTGTAGTGGGGACCTTTAAGACCTTAGACCTTTAGACCTTTAGGTTTTTAGACCTTTAAGAATAAACAGACAGACATTACATTTCACTGAGTTGGAAGTCTGACCCCAAAATGTCTGAACCCAATTATTAAAGCAGAAGTAAGTTAGGACGTATACGGAGTTAACCGTAGTTACCAGTTGAAGACAACTCAATAAAGGTTGCAGTTGGAGCTACAGACTACAGTTTCTAACGAGGTTGCATTCACCAGCCGCAGGTGCATGCGGAGTCGGGGCGCGGAACTAGTTTGCGGCACAAACACAATCAAACTGGCGAGCCCGATAATTGGGGTTGTTCTAACTTGTCTCACACAATACGTAACTTTGTAGACGGGTACATAATATATGACTTTATGCACAGTTTTATGGGATATAAACTATCCCTATACCAAATTTCATCAAAATAGGTTTAATAGGTCGGCCGTGACAGCGTAGCAGACAGACAGCCATACACACTTTCGCATTTATAATATTAGTATGGAAGTATGGATTCTGAAATGTGACGTCATTAAATTTCTACGCAATTTTTTACTTTAATCGATTTAATTGTTTAAAATGGTTATTCAACATAAAACTGACAGGGGTCGTGGATATTACGACTTTTCTATGCTTTATTTAATAATCACTAAAAAATAATTTATTCGAATAGTAGGTAGTCATATACCTAATTGTGAGACTACATGTTTCATACCTTGTTTAGTGGTCGCAGACACTGTAGCACAAATTAATTGCAAACTAGATGCTCCCGAAATTTTGTTGAGATTTGGTGAAAAATTTCGACGCACTTTTATTTGTTGACTTGTATTTGATGACGTCACGTAATTTATACAACATCCAACAATACAATACAATCTTAGACTGCATCATCACTTACCATCAGGTGAGATCGCAGTCAAGGGCTAACTTGTAGTGGATAAAAAATAAAAAAAAAACCCATACTAAGCGCTTTTTAACGTTTGTAAAAATGTTGCTGATTTGATTTGTTGCCAAATATCCAATTTGCTATCTCTATCTATATTTATACTATAAATGCGAAAGTTTGGATGGATGGATGGATGTTTGTTACTCAATCACGCCAGAACGACTGAACGGATCTGGCTGAAATTTGGGCACAGAGATAGATTTTTTTTTTATTATTTATGCAGCAGGGGAAATCCTCATGGACACCCGTTGGGTAGTGCCGGACTTTTACCGGCTAAAACCCCTGCTGTCTCCTTGTTGACCGTGTACCCGCTTTACAGCCACGGCAACACTCTTACCTTTTCACCCACTTTTTCCTCTACGTCTACAGAGATAGATTATAGTCTGGAATAGCACATAGGCTACTTTTATCTCGGAAAATTAAAGAGTTCCCGCGGGAACCAAAAAACCTCAAACTACGCAAACGAAGTCGCTGGCATCAGCTAGTACATAATAAAGAACTGTTTTGAATTATTGATATGATGAAAAAAAAATTGAAGCCTCCATCCGAACCTGAAACGTCCAATAAAATTTTATTTCTCCCTCCCTAAACAAACTTAAACGATACAGGGTGAAAGAAAATAAACCGCGCAGTTGTAAAAAATACATTAGGCGGGTAGGTAACGCCCGTGTAAATAATTCAACAGATCAAATCGCGATATGAGGGATGATATATTTGGGGATGACGCCACATTTCACTCGCGCGGGTACAGTGGGGTACAGCCAGGGGCCTGGGCATTATCATAATGTGCAGTTAAGCCGGCCCTGATCGATTGTTCACGATCTATCTATCTCTACGTATGAAAAGAGACAAGTCCTGACTCACTCACTCACTCACTGACTGACTTTTCAGGTCTAGCCCCACATAATACGTAGCGGCAAATATTCTTTGTATGAGTTGCGACGCGGCACGGAGATGCACTGCGACGCAATGGAGAAGTTTCCATTTTTTATTTATTTATTATGAAAATTAAGACAAAATAAAACAAAAATATGAAAGAATCATTAAAATATCTCAACAAATGATCAAGTTATGGAACTTTAAAGTCACACGACCTTGTCAATCGACAACTGATTTCTTGTTTTAATCTATATTTTACTTCCGTTGCGCTAAATATGATATTCACAACATCATGAAACTTTCCATTTTACAACAAATACTTGCCGCTACATGCCGCGCCGCGCCGCGCCTCTGTAGTGGAGCTAGACCTTTCTACGTTCAGCCCAAACCTAAAGCTGAAGTTTTATATGGAAGTTTCCTTTATAATGTTTAAGTTTTTTCTTTAGTTTTTTCCTTTAAGTATAATTTTCATTCATAGTGAGTAAGGCTGGATTTTTGGAACAGAACAGCAAAAAACCATCTGCGTTGGCATCCTTATGTTGTTGACGTCCAGTCAGCTAGAACGAAACGGTTCTGCTCTACGTTTCTGATACGAACCGCCAGGATGTGGAATGCCCTTCCAGCACATGTATTCCCTGCCGCGTATAACTTAAGTACCTTCAAGGCAAGAGTGAATAGGCATCTTCTAGGCGCTTCAACCTAAACCTCATCATTGCTTTGTATTAAGCGTGATTGTCGTCAAGCGCAAGACTATCTTGCAATAAAAAAAAATCCTAAGGAATCAAAGCCGCGAGAGTTCAGTAGTACAAAATAAAAAGACTACCACTACAGCCCATTAACGTCCCACTGCTGGGCACAGGCCTCCACTCCATAGGAGAGAGGGAAATAGAGCTTAGACCTACCAAGCTGCTCCACTGCGGGTTGGCGGCTTTAACGACCATTATCATGTTATAGTGACAATAACCGGGACCGACGGCTTAACGTGCTCTCCGAGGCACAGGGGTGAAACACCGCCAACTTCCTAACTCCGGGCTAGTACTGAGAATTTCTAGTCAGAAAAACCCAATACTCAATTATGGCCCGACCCGGGACTCGAACCCGGGACCTCGTCGGCTGCAGTGGAACATGCCAACCACTAGACCAACGAGGCAGTCGCAACGCTAGGTAAAAAGACTACAGTACAGTATAAATTGTATTAAGACTGATCTACGAGTATATCAGCTTAAACCACTGGTGATATGAACTCGTCATTTTTCAGAAATTGCTATGAAAATTTTCAGAATTAAATTAACATACGACGAAAGTTCATATCATTATAAACGTCCGGCATTTTTACTTATACATGTAGGAAGTAAGTTTGTTTGTATGATAGTTCATCATGATTTAAATAGGTAACCGTTTGTACTGTAGGTACCTATTCAGTCTACGAACTACAATAACGAATTGTAACGAACCTTTTTTCCGGTGTCCCAAAAACGCGTTTTCGTAGACCCGATGAGACGGCATTACAATACCTAACTAATGAGAAAACTAACTAATGATCTATGAATAATGGTTCACCGAAATTTTTTTTAACTGGCTTGTTGTTTGTTACAGTTTTTCTTTTTTCTTTAATTATGTTTCTTTAGTTTATTATATGAAGTACTTGCCTTTGAACTTTTGCCCGGGGCTTCGCACACGTTATGTTTGATTTTCATACAAATTTCAAACCCCTATTTTACCCTCTTGAGGGTTGAATTGACAAAAATCCTTTCGTACGTCATAATAGCTATCTGTATCCTAAATTTCAGCCCGATCCGACCATTATTGGATACGAATTGGTTCGGAAAACTTACAGCTACAAAAAGAAAGATAAAAAATATATAGGAAGAAAAATAACGCCAATGGCAGGTATTCACAGATAGAATTTAAGTACATAAAAAAGAAAAAGCTCCATTTGTGGAATAGGTAAATAATAATAAATTTTGACGACCTCCGTGGCGCAGTGTTGAGCGCTGTTGCTTTAAAGTGAGGAGGTCCCGGGTTCGATCTCCGGCAGGGTCAGGAAATTTATAATTTCTGAATTTTCCCTGGTCTGGCCTGGTGGGAGGCATCGGCCGTGGCTAGTTACCACCCTTCCCGGTAAAGACGTGCCGCCAAGCGATTTAGCGTTCCGGAACGATACCGTGTATAAACCGTATAGGGGTATGGGTTTAAGATAACTACCATGCCCCTAACAGGTTAGCCCGCTACGATCTTAGACTGCATCATCACTTACCATCAGGTGAGATCGCAGTCAAGGGCTAACTTGTAGTGGATAAACAAAATTAAATTAAAATATAAAGCATAAAGTGAACAGACAGATTTTATCACGGTTAAGATATTAACTAGGAGTTTTGGTAACGCCATACTTCAGGGCCGTAATTACTATTCGCGGAACATTTTTCAGGTGAACCACTGTCTGCGGCCGGCCCCCGCGCTTGATTAACTTTTAAGTGGGCCTCACGGACTGCCACGAAACAAGCGACAAATAATATTATGACCCGTTGTCCTAGAAGCGACGACACGCGACGCTATGCGATACGACGCCATAGAAAATGACAGACGTATCTACGCGACAACGTAGGCCACGTGAAGGGTCAGCTACTGTTTGGAATTGACGCGTCGCGTTGCCGCGTTTGTCGCTCACTTAGACAATGGGTTAACGAAGTTCACATCACGATAACAATTCGCACATTTACAACTTTAGTTTAATTTGAAGCTTTGATTTCCCCGCTAGTCATCCATATTGCAAATGCGAAAGTGTCTATCTACCTTTTCCTATTATACCTGTTTAACTATTTCTATATTTAAATTTGTAAGGTTAGGTTAGGTTAGGTTATGTTAGGTTAGTTCTTCTGTTAAGCGCAAGCTTTTAAGTAGCTGGCATTAAAAAATCTGTAGTTCAATCAGTGAGCTGCTCTCATGGCTTTGGCGACGCATTTTCGATGAATACACACTACAAAAGTTAAAGTTTATAGATTTTTTTGTACCTGTAACTATCAATATGGCTACTAGCCAGTCAAGATAATAAGACAGCTGCGTTACTTCCTCCGCATGTTTTGCCGCACACTATTTTAAGTATTATTCATTTAACAATTTAATGAATTTCCCGCCGTTTTCGTGGCCACACCATTAAGAAGATTTGCTAAACAAACCGCTAGTGGGCAATAAATAAATTGTAACCTAACTTAAGGCTCTCTTTTGTGTCTTAACTTTAAGCGGGATTAAAATGTTCAAGTTGTTGATTCATTATAATTACATTTATTTTCATACTAGACGATACCTGCGACTTCGTCCGTGTGGACTAAGTTTTTTTTTCCGGAAAATTAAGGAGTTCCCGTGGAAATTAAAAAAACTCATTCCATGCGGATAAAGTCGCCTACATCAGCTAGAACAATAGTAAATTGGAAAGCGTATAATATGCACGTACCGTGTGTATATTATATATAGCATAGCAACGTCGCATCGCACTGAGTGGAGTTACATTAAGACAGATGCCGACATCCGTTCTGCTACGTGCCCGCTCATATGTTTGCTGACTCGAGCTGCGAGCTGTAACATATGCTGAACTACTGCTGAACTGGGTTGCCTTGCCTGAATACCTGTGCCAACTTGTATATACCTACCCACTGTTGACTAAACAACAATTTGGCAGAGCACTTATGAGTATGATTTAAACATTACTAGCGGGAAGTCTTTAATTTTCCGGGATAAAAAGTAGTCTATGTTTTATTCCAGACTATAATCTATCTCCGTGCCAAATTTCATCCAGATCCGTTCAGCCGTTCTGGCGTGATTGAGTAACAAACATCCATCCATCCATCCATCCAAACTTTCAACGAGTGAAGCTACCACTGGTTCGGAATGCCATTCCTACCGAGAAGAACCAGCATGAAACTCGGTGGTTGCTTTTTGAAAAATTAATTTACAATTACATCAATGTTTAGATACGTAAGTAACCGCTGTCCAGCATTGCTGGGGCGAGTCAAATCCATGCTCTTTTATCATTTACATGATCTTCAACAGTATAATGCTTTTTTCAGGAGCATACTTTTAATGAATTTAACTTGTGTAAAGGCAACTTTAAAATAAGTTGTGGAATTTTGTTATAGAATAGAATGCTCATTATTTTCCATTGTCAGCTTACTACTACATTGTCACTGAGCAAAAAGCTAGTGTATTATAAAGATGGTGTTCATAAAGCTCACAAAAATGCTAATAAGTTCTCCACAAACGGACACTAATTAATGCTTGCGCACACTTTACGGGCTTCCACGTATTTTCAAGTGTGCGAAGAATGTAATAAAGTTGCTTCATTTTGTCTGAAACTAGTGTCAGATTTATGATTAAAATTAAAATTGAATTTTTACAAATGATGTATTGTAAGTTTATTGACTTCTTTGTTTAATTCGGTTTAATTAAATTGATATTTGACTCATTGAATGTATTTCACTCAGTCAGTTCATTGGCGGGAACGCCATATTGAAATAATTTGACTGATAAATCATACTAATATACTTACTAATACTAATATACTAATAATATTATAAATGCGAAAGTGTGTTTGTTTGTTGGTTTATTGGTTTGTTGGTTTGTCCTTCAATCACGCCGCAACGGAGCAACGCATCGACGTGATTTTTGGCATGGGTATAGTTGAGGACCTGGAGAGTGACATAGGCTACTTTTTATCCCGGAAAATTAAAAAGTTCCCGCGGGAATGAAAAAAACTTAAACCACGCGGACGAAGTCGCGGGCATCAGCTAATAAGTAAATAAGTAAGTAGTAGTATTGCGTTTTTAAAAATAATTAATTGATTTAACTTTTTAACCGAATTTCATGAATTATTAATTAACTTACCGATTTTCATAAATTGCGCTTGACTTCGAGCCAAGCCGGGCCATTTCTGTTTAAGACTATACATTCGAGCTGAGCTTGAGCTGCAAGGGTAGACCCTTATATTTAGCTTTTTTGCCCCCTGATATTTTGTTACTCCCTGCATTAAACCAAAACTTATTCATACCAAATTGTAGGGAATTCTCTGATCTACTATAATGACTGACAACATTTTGAAATTAATTAATAGATTGTTCCTTATTACGAAAATACCAAGAAGCTGTTATTTAATCTTGATTTTTGTGTAAAGTTTGACGTTAGCGAACATCCAAATTTACTCGTTGTGGTCACACAAAGAGATACTTTTATTGAGTATAAGGTCCTGAACTACTATAGTTGAAGATAAAAATTATTAATTTGCTATCCTTTGTATTATAAAATTCAAAACAAAGAAGATTTAATTTGACGAAATTAAGGACACATATAACCTTCATTTTAGGAGGTTATTTGGCTTAATTTGTAAAAATAAATTAGTACTCCTAAAAGTAAGACATATTTTCAATTATATTAAGCAAAAAAAAAATATAATTAACAATAATTTACATCCAAAAATAAGTTTGTAACACACTACAAAACTGCGTGATCAAGCACTAGGAAAACTAGTCGTAGCCGAGGCTTCTCAGAGGGTGGACGTAACGCCTTTTGTCTCCGCAACTCAAAATGATATACGTAGCATATACCTGAGATTGTAGTGTGATTGTCACTTCTCAATAGTAGGCATTTTTAATACTGGCTGCTTTTTCTTATTGATGGTTGAAAATTATTTTGTTTTAAACAGTTTAAGGTTTGTATATTACACTTTATATTAAACGTGTATGATATTTATAGTTATATTACTTAATTATTTACTCGTAAATAAGAATTTGAATATTCAATTCAGACAAGGTCGTGTGTTTCAGACAGTTATAAAATAATTTACTTTACTAAACTTGCCTTATAAAGCTTGTGGTTAAATTAACTATTATTTAAAGGCTGACCAACCATCTCTACCTAGACTGGCAACTCCGTCCCTTATAAATATTAATGCGATGTCATGTACTGAAATGATAATCACTCGTTGGTAAAATTTATTGAAAACAATACAATAGAAACAATAAACCTAGCTAGCCTAACCTAATAATGCCATGCCCGCGTGGAATGGTGGCGAGAATGCTGGCTGCATTTCCGCGCTGGACAGCCAGGCTGATCCTTTGCGCAAAAAATGAGCCAGCACTTCAAAAAAAAAGTTACGTGTTTATTGTCTTTCATGGCATATTAGCGCGGTATCTTGTGTTTGGTTGTGAAATTCTCTTTCCTTATGACGACTTGGCATTTTATTGGTGTGATTTGCACTATGATTTGGTTATTTTATCCCTTTGGATCGTTTACCTCCGGCTTGAATTACTTCTGAATGATACTGCCCGCGATTAGATATTGTGTTATATTGATTAAATAAATAAGTTTATATTAATTTTGAATTTGTAATCCTTACTAATATTAAACATGCGAGTGTGTTACTTTGTCGGTCTGTCAGCTGTCTACATGCAAGGTTTATCTACCAATTTTTCCCGAAATTCGGTACAGAGATAGCTACTTTCTTGGAGACAAACATAGGTATTTTATCCCGGAAAATAAGAATGCCCATGAGATATTTAAAAATCATGAATCACGCAGATGAAGTTGCGGGAGTCACCTAGTGAAGCGACTCGTATCGAGACACACGATTGGACGTTAGTAAACTTATGCAATGAGCTTTCGAATAGTCAAATTTACTGTGCACTTACAATAAATTAGAAATTAGAATTTTATTTGTTTGGCTCGCATGTTTGCTTGTTTTTACACTTGGATAGATATTATTTATGGCCATGAAAATACAGTCGTCACGATAGCAAAAGCAGGTAGCTATGCAAACAATTGGGTAGTTATTATTATTTACCACGCTTACGGACCTTTTTGATGAATAGGTTTTGTTTTATGTTTTGAACTGAACCTTTCTTTGCCCGACTTGGGGAAGGCTTGGTCGTTAGCAATCATGTATGTATATGTGTTTTTCTTTGTTGGTTCCCTCTTTATTGCAAACCTACATATTTTGAGTACTGAGATATTATAAGACCATAGTATGACGTCACGGCAAATCCAATATGGGATATTTCACTTACAAAAAAGCCATGTTTTTATGTCTGTTTGTCAACTCAAAATACTTCATCAGTGCACACCTAGACTACTCAAGGAATAAAATATTTAGGTTCATCGATTTTGGCTGAGCGTTGGTCAGCCAAATGGCCTCATTTCGCGCTTTATTGGCATTGCGTGTTTTATTTTACTGTCAGGCAAAACTTTGCCTGACAGTAAAATAAAACACAATCAAGTACAAGCTGCACTTTACATAACTTTTTGTTGACGTGATGAGTGCATTGTTTGGAATAAGTAACTACTTATTCCAAACAATGCACTCATCACGTCAACAAAAAGTTATGTAAAGTGCAGCTTGTACTTGATTGTACCCCACGTAGTAAATTCTATTGTTATTTTGGTAAACCGAATATACATACTAGCGCAACTGTAATTATGTATTTTTTTCCTTTTGCAAGTGTATTTCGTTTACAGAGCGTCATTAGATTATTGTTTTTTTACGAGTATGGTTGTCGACCGGACTTTTCTTTTTGTTATTGTATCACTATTGACCCGTGATCGCTATTGTTATTATAATAAACAAAACCCTACATTAGTGCAATACTTGCAATTTGCACGTGCTTATCAGTTTTATTGCCTGCTTTGGAATTTGAAAAGGCATTGTCTGATGTGAATCAGTATTTCTATAACTTATTTATGTTGCACATTTGATAAAGCCTATCAGCCTTTTCCTACTTCCTCAGTTCACACCTAGACTACTCAATGAATCAAATATTTAGGTTCATCGATTTTGGCTGTGCGTTGTCGGTCAGTCAATCACGAAAAAAGTTGAATTAGGTTTTCATGGTATTTTTATGCGCTTTTTGGCATCGCGTTTTTATTTTACTGTCAGGCAAAATTATTAATTTCTTACAAATAACCATACACTCATTAGCACGGCAAAAAGTTATTTGAAAAATTGGTATCTAAGCTGTATTTTAGTACTACCACGCAGTAAATTTCTATTATTTTGGTAAGCTGAGTACACTACCGCAACACCTGCAGGATTACATAGTTTTATTACCTTTTGCAAGTGATTATCGTTTACAGAGCGGCACTTGATGATTGTGTTTTATATTTTCCGAACCGGACCTTTTTTATTATTGTATCGCTATTGACCCGCGAGTCTATTGTTAGGTACCTACCATGATAAACAAAAACCTATGTTGGTGAAACACCTGCATCTGCACGTGCTTATCAGTTTTATTGCACTGTTTTGTCTTTAGGATTCATTGCGTGCGAATTAAAATAAGTTTTTTTTTTCAGAAATGGGTTCTAAAACTCCGATTTTCTAAAAAAAAAGAACTATTTACGTAGTGAACAATTAGCGAAGGCAAGGAATCAAAAAGGTTCAAAATCAAAATCAAAATCAAAATTTGTCTTCTTGCGGTTTGAAGTGGAAAAAATTTAATTTGAAAATTGAAAAGATTATAAAGGACGATCAATTTTGGAAAAAAAATATGGAACAAAAACTAATAAGTTTTTATTACAAATGTATTTTGCCTGAAATAGTAGATCTCCGTAAATGGAGATCAGTGCCAATAAGAGACACCCGTTTTTAGTTTGTTTTTACATTGAAAATTCGGTTGATCGTAATCGAGCGTTCGATCACATTGGAGTCAGGGTAAAATGTGCCCAAAGGGGCTTGATTTAAAGTCACAAATTCCAACCGATTTTAATTTCGAAACGTTTCCATTTGGAGCAGTGTGAATGCAAACACGAATTTGAGCTCTAAATCAATACTATTAAGATTCATTTTACTTTATTAACGCTAATATGATCGAACGGTTACGGTCAATCGATGCATGGTAAAAACTAAGACCTGGCGTAGTGATATGTATATAAATACTAGATGATTCCCGCGACTTCGGCCGCGTGGATTTGAGTTTTTTGATTCCCGCGGGAACTCCTTAATTTTCCGGGATAAAAAGTCCTATGTCCTTCCCCGGGATATATCCTACCTCTATACCAAATTTCAGCAAAATCGGTTGAAAAGAAGGGCCGGGAAAGCGTAGCAGACAGGCAGACAGACAGACAGACAGACACACTTTCGCATTTAAAATATTAGTATGGATAGTAGCATTTACTATATAAATTCTAATAATTTTATATTGTAAATAATGTTAAGTAAAAATCAAAATAATGCTGATATTTTATTTTACTATTTTGTTTATTTTTGTACAAAATGTGTCTTTTAAGTAACTAACAGAAAATAAGCAAACAAAGATAATGTTAGTATGGATGTACCTACTTAAAAACATCTATACTTACAATCATGCAACCTTCTCTTTATATAAATACACCTATATTTAAAAAAGTTTTATATGAAACGTATGTTAAGCGAATTAAAAACATTTCTTTCAAATATTGAAAAAATAATTGCCCGTTTGAAAATGGGATTAGGATCAAAACGGTTTGTCAAACTACTTTGCACCCGACGCCTTCTGTTCACTCGCTCAAACAAAGGACTATCCGAGACAAAGGATTTTATATATGTAAAGAGCTGGCAGAGGTCAATAAAATAACTGGACAATTAACTGCACTAAGAATATATTTTCAAATATATGTGTGAACGACCTTAGTTACAACAGGTGAAAGACATTACAATTTTGATACAATAAAAATGTTCCTGTTTGATGGTTAAGTCACTGCGCATTAGCTGCGTCATTGCTCGTATAAAATCCTAAGGTGAATCAGGCGTCGACATGCCCCCGGGCGTTGAAAGCTCTGCTTTCAACCACTTAAACAGCTCTTAATCTTCACTTATCGGGAGTGGACAAATTCGTGAAAATGATCTTTTCACAATACCGTTGGCTGTTTTGATTTCGGCTACTCGAGCCACCTTATCTGGGCCTGGAAAAAGTGCAACAATCCGACCCAGTCTCCACTTTAACGGTGGCAGATTATCCTCCTTAATAAGGACCAACGAATTCAGCTCCAATGCTGTGGAATGAGTCTGCCACTTGGTGCGTTTCTGAAGCTCCGAAACATATTCTTTGCTCCAACGTGCCCAAAAATGCTGCCGGAGTTGTTCAATCCGCTGATATCGAGAAAGATTATCCGTTTTCCGTTCTTGGTAGTCTTCAGTCGGAATGGCGGTGAGCGGACGTCCAATTGAAAAATGGCCGGGGGTCAATGGGGTCAAATCGTCTGGATGCGAAGATAAGGGAGTGAGTGGACGAGAGTTTAAAATTGCCTCGATTTGCGTCAAAGTCGTATACAGTTCTTCGTATGTTAAGTGACAGTTGCCTAGCACTCTTGACAAATTAATTTTCATAGATCGGACACCATTCTCCCAAATTCTACCGAAATGCGGCGAATATACCGGAATAAAGTGAAAATTTATTCCTTCATTTGACAAATCACTAGACAGCGAGTCAGAATTTTGCTTTATGAAGTTAGCTAGCTCATTGTATGCTCCAACAAATGACGTTCCATTATCTGAGTACAAATGACAGGGTTTTCCGCGACGGGCCACGAATCTGCGTAGAGTTTGAATGTAGCTATTACTCGTCAAATCACCTACCAACTCCAAGTGTATGGCCTTTGTAGTAAGACATACAAAAATGGCTATGTACACCTTTACAATGCGACAACCACGTCCTTGTCGACTAGCGGAGGAAATAGGGCCCGCATAGTCAACTCCTACATTTTCAAACGGGTAACCCCTAGGAGTAAGGCGCTGCCGCGGTAAATCGCCCTTAATAGGAGCTACAACTCTTCCTTTCATTCTTGTGCACTTAGTGCACTGACGATAGGTAGCTCTTGCTAAATTACGGCCACCGATTGGCCAGTAAACTTCTCTAATTGAGGCTAATAATAACTGTGGCCCAGCATGCATCAGTTTCGTATGTTCAAATTTAAACATCAGTTGAGTAACTCGATGTGTGGACTGTAATAATAACGGATGCTTTTTATCATACGAAAAGTCTGAGTTGTTGATACGACCACCAACCCGCATTAATTTGTTCTCATCAAGGAACACGTTGAATTTTAACAAAGCACTCTTCGCAGGCAAAGGTTTCTTTTGTAATAACAGATTATACTCGGTAAATGATTCCTTTTGTGATGTGCGAATGATGACATTTAGTGACTCGGCTAATTCGGTTTCTGAGAGAAACTTGGTTGTGGCACGTCGTCCCTTACATCCATTAATAAAACGTAACAGGTACGCTACTGCACGCCTAAGCCTATTAAAATTTGAAAAACGATCAAACTTAATAAATTCTGAAGGAATTTCAGTTTGAACTAAAGCCGATAATTCAGCTTGCGGTTCAGGTACTACTGTGGAAGGCCAATTATTACTGTTAGGTTCCTTCAAAAAACTTGGCCCTGACCACCACATATCTAGAGGCTGAATCGCGTCAACACTAACTCCGCGTGACACATAATCAGCTGGGTTTAGCTCAGTCGGAACGTGTCGCCAAACGCAATCACCGGTTTTTTCTAAAATGTCACCGACACGATTGCGAACGAATGTTTGTAACTTACTAGGCAACATCTTAAGCCAGCCTAAAACAATAGTAGAGTCTGTCCAAAAAACAGTACACGCTGCATTTACTCTTAACGAGCTGTTAGCCTTTTCATACAGCTTAGCTGCAACCTGAGCTCCGCATAGCTCAAGCCGAGGGATAGTTGTGGCCTTAATGGGTGCCACCCTACTCTTAGCTAGTAATAACCGCACTAAGACATTGCCACTGCTATCAATACTACGGACGTAAAGGCACGCGCCGTACGCTTTTTCCGAGGCGTCGGAAAAAATATGAAATTCTAATCGCATGAATTTATCTATTAACACGCGGCGAGGTACACGTAGATTGTTTAAAACATGCAGGTTTTTAATTACGTCCTCCCAGGCTTCTTGGATCTCCGGCGTCAGGGGGTCATCCCACGACAAGTTTTTTAACCACAAGCTTTGCAGTATCATTTTAAATTTAATAACGACCGGGGATACAAGACCTAGTGGATCAAATATCTGAGAAATCACAGAAAGTATTTCACGTTTCGAATTTCCCTTAATTGTAATCGAAGTACCGATCGGAAAATACAGCTCATCAGATTCAGGTTGCCATCCTAAACCTAAAGTTTTACTCGGTTCGTTACCTCCTATATTTAAATCATGCGTGGACTTGATGGACTCCGACACTAACTGGGGCTCATTAGACTTCCACTTCCTCAGTGGCAAGCGAGCAGAGGCGAGGGTAGCCGTTACCTTCTTACGAATGTCCTGCACTACGTTCAAATCATCCCCGCCACTCAACAGATCGTCGACGTAAAAATCATGAAGGATGATTTCAGCGATCTGCTTGTCCTTACACTCAAGTCCTAACTGCTGAAGGCATCTGGTAGCAAGAAAAGGTGCACTTGCGGTACCATAGGTAACTGTATTTAATTCAAATGCCTTAAGCGTTTGAGATGGGTCGTCACGCCATATTATACGCTGTAAATACCTATCATCAGGATGCACTGATACCTGCCGGTACATTTTTTCTACGTCGGCTAAAATTACAAACTTGTGTTGCCTAAATCGTAGAAGAATAGACAATAGATCGTCCTGTACTGTTGGACCTACCATCTGAATACTATTCAGGCTTATATTAGTGCTCGTGGTAGACGAGCTAGCATTGAATACCGCCCTCAACTTGGTAGTTGCGTGGTCCTCACGTAACACGCCATGATGTGGGATAAAATGTGCATTATTATCCGACTTAAGTTCACATTCCGTCATGTGACCTAACGACTGATATTCCGACATAAACTCGCGATACATTTTATACAGTTTCGGTTGTTTCAGAAGCCTGCGTTCTAAAGAGAAAAAACACTGCTTAGCTCGATTAAAAGAATCACCTAAAACGCTAGGATCTTCTTTCAGAGGGATTCGTACGCAGAAACGACCGTCTGCTAAACGAGTAGTATTTGTTACAAAATGTTCTTCACATAACTTCTGCTCCGATGAATAACTAGAAGAAGGAGAGTTGTTTACTTCTTCTAAATTCCAAAACCGTGCGAGTTGACTCTGTATATCTTGATTTAATATATCAGAGGTCGAATTAACATTAACATAATTACATTGAATAGGGTTGGGCAGATAAGATGTAAACCTGTTACTCATCGGACCAGAAACTATCCACCCTAACCTAGTCTCGCAAAGTATAGGCTTATTTTTACCTAAATTAATTCTTTGCGATCCTACAATGTCCCAAAAAACATCAGCACCTAATATTAAATCCACTGACGCGGGCTCATAAAACTGAGGATCCGCTAAACAAATGTCAGTAGGTATGTTAAGCTTTGAAATGTCGAGTGAACGACTAGGTACGTTCTCTGTTAACGAAGGCAAAACGAAACAATTTAAATTAGTAGTAAATGTCTCATTTAATGACTTCAAACGCAAGCGACACATTTTATTAATATGTGTAACTACATTATTAATACCCAGTACAGATTGATCGATACGATTATGAGGCAGATTTAACTGACGAAACATTTGTTCCGACATTAGGCTGGAAGTGCTACCTGAATCCAATACAGCGCGTCCTATATGTTCGCGATTGTTTGAGTCGTATAACTTAACTAGCGCAGTCGATAAAAGAACGTCCCCGCGGCGACTTACTTCAAGACTCGCGGACGACACGCTCGCTGATAACGTTAAGTTACTACTTGGATCGGCGGTGGAGGCGCTCGCGCTGATGTTATTATTATCAGTGCGTTCGCTTTGCACTACCGGCTTCTGCTTATCTGTAACGTGGACCAAATCAGAATGTTTATGCCTACAAATTTTACACCCATTTTTTTTACAGGTATTTGAAAAGTGACTTTTCGAAAAACAGTTAAAACAGACCTTAAAAGTAGGTAATAACCGCAGTCGCGCTTCATTACTTAACGCTAAAAACTGAGGACAAGTACTCAGTTTATGCTCGCCACTACACTTTGGACACGAGTCCTTAGAACTATAATTATTACTCGAATTATTATTATTATTATTTTGTGTTGAAACCATAGCCTTTATTTTCGAAGGTTTATTATTATTATTATTATTTGTTGAATTAATTTGGTTAGACTGACGTGAAAATTCTATTGTGTCCAGAAGATTGATGCGCATTCTCATGAAATCAAGGAAGTGTTGTAGCTCAATGGGTTTTTCTCCATCCAAGCGACCTTTGTACTCCTCCCATTCACGATAAGTTTTGGTATCTAACTTATGAGTAATAATGTAAATGAGAAGGGTATCCCAATGCTTAGTAGGCTCGCCTAAGGATTCTAAAGCACGGAGGTTCTTATTTAATTGATCCAGAATGTGCTTTAAATTAGTAGCAGATTCCCGTGTGACCGATTCGATATTAAATAAAGACGCAACATGATTTTGTATAATTAAACGTTTGTTATCGAATCGATCGCACATTAGCTTCCATGCAACGTTATAATTGCTCGACGAGAACTCGATGGAAGAAATTACCACGGCAGCTGACCCCTCCAATGACGTCCTTAAATAATGAAATTTGTTCACATCATCAATGTCGTCATTGGTATGAATAAGACTAGTGAACGTGTCCCTGAACTCCAGCCAATTGTTATATGAACCACTAAATTTAGGTAGCTGGATGGTAGGTAACTTGACGGGATTCTGTTTACCACTGCTTGAACCGCACTCGGTAGGTAGGGGTACTTGAGATTTTTTATAATTGGACAGAATCTCCTGCCCTTGGCTTAGGGCTTTGTAATACCTACATTCGAACTCGTCACGTTCGGACAGCTGTTGATCAATATTATCCGAGATGCATTCTAGACGAGTTTGAGTCTCGTCGTATTGAGCATACAATAAGTCAAACTTATTTAAACGCAATTCTAACTCACTGATATCCTTTGAGGTAAGTTGAGCGGACTCCAGTGACTTCAAATGTCCGAAAAATATTGTAATACGACCTTTATAGCTGCTGCGCTTTTTGGTCAATTCCGAGATTTCTCTTAAATTCTCACTTTTTTCCGACATAGTGGGAGATGGTTGCACAATCCTGGAATTTGATACAAAAATGCGTATATAACTAAGTAAATAAGAACTATTTTACACAATATTATAGAACAACAACAAGTATAATTAATATTTAATTCTCAACCAAAACGTCTAACATTCAACTAACATTCAATCAACATTTTATTTCAATAAACTGTGAAATTTATTTCATTGATGACAATTTATACTTTACAACTTCAATTAACAATAATATTGATTAGTATATGTATCAAATTAAATGTTTATAACATAAGAAAACAACAAAACTACAGATTCGGTTCTACTAAGTACCTACCTATTTCACAAATACAACTCGTTCCTACTTAATAATGTACTATACTAATATAAATGTATATACTTAACGTAGATTAGGTATAATGTAAAATAAGTATATATTATTACAATTTAAGTTTAAACTTAATACTTTTACCACAATCTACTTAGTAAAGTACCAGGTTGTAATAGGCATACCTAGGTAACATTAATGAACGACAGTTTTCTTTAAAATAATAAACTTCCAAATATATAACTAACTAGAAAAAGGCTAGGACATAAAAATACACAAAAATATACAGACTTTATCTCGATTCACTCATGAATTGTCCTTATCCAGAGCAATGACCTCCACCATTGACCTCCACGTTCGTGGCGAATTTTAATCTCCTTATTTCACGGTATTAGGCACTTAATTCCTTGGTTTTTTAATCCAAATCTGGTTCGAAGATGACCAATGTAAAGAGCTGGCAGAGGTCAATAAAATAACTGGACAATTAACTGCACTAAGAATATATTTTCAAATATATGTGTGAACGACCTTAGTTACAACAGGTGAAAGACATTACAATTTTGATACAATAAAAATGTTCCTGTTTGATGGTTAAGTCACTGCGCATTAGCTGCGTCATTGCTCGTATAAAATCCTAAGGTGAATCAGGCGTCGACAATATACCTAAACCCGAGATAAATACCTAAACTTCAAAAGAGGCTCATGGTATGTACGCTCTTAAAAACATAATATATAATACTTAATAATATGAAAAGTCTCATCGTCAAAATCTCTCAACTGCGTCATAAAAATAGCCTTAAGCAGTCTGCAAAACTTTGAACTGAATAAATAACAAAGGATTTATTTTATAATCCTCAATCTAAAAGCATAAGGATTAACTTTAAAGTCAAAATAAACTTCCACCCTTTGTGTAACTGGTAACAACTGAAGTAACCGTGAAACCAAATTAATTAAAAGAGCACGGCATTGGGTATTTGAATGGTTTATCCCAAACATCTAATTACATTATGCAGATTGGTGCGTGTCGAGCCGATGAGGGGTCTTAATATGTACCCCTGATGTACCCCGCATGGCTCTGATGTGCCCCATTCGAATGCCTCCTAATAAATACCTCGATGACATTCCTATACCAAATAGTGACGTCCAAAGTACCAATATTGTAATTGCAAGTGTTTATTTGGTTTGTCCATCAATCACGCCGCAATGGAGCAACGGATCAACGTTTCTGTCGGTAGGGTAACTGCCGGTAACTAGCCACTCAACAGCTCAAAGATATCACAAATTGCCTCTGCCAGGAAAAGGTCCCAGAACCTCCTATACAACCACAGCGCTCTCCACTGCGCCACGGAGGTCGTTCAAATAACTTCATCTCATAATTATATACACAGAACGGTCCAGATAGTGACGTCCAAAGAAAAAAAATTCGCAGTCATAGGAACTGCCGATAGAAGTGAAACGAATATTTATAATAATCTATATATATAAAATTCAAAGTCCTGACTGACTGACTTATATATCAACGCACAGCCTAAACCACTGGGGCTAGAAACTTGAAATTTTGACAGTAGGTTCCTTTTGTGACGTACGCGCACACTAAGGAAGGAATTTCCAAAATTCCGCCCCTAAGGGGGTAAAATAGGGGGTGAAAGTTTGTATGAAAGTCCGTCATTTCTCAAGTTATATCGATTAAACTTGGTATTTGAGCTTCTGGTTTAAAATGAAGAAATACGTGTTTCACAGTTTTTGAAAATTCTAAGGCGTTAAATAGGGGTTAAAAGTTTGTATGAAAGTCCTTTATTTTTCAAGTTATAACCATGAAAGTTGGTATTTGAGCTTCTGGTTTAAAATAAAGAAATACGTGTTTCACAGTTTTTGAAAATTTTATCCCCAAGGACGTTAAATATAGAGTTTGTCCTTCAATCACCCCGCAACAGAGCGACGGATCAACGTGATTTTTTGCATGGGTATGGGTTGAGGACCTGGAGAGTGATATAGGATTTATACCGGAAAATTAAGGAGTGCCTGTGGGAATTAAAAAAACTTATGCCACGCGAACGAAGTCGCGAGCATCTTATAGTTAAAATATAAACCTTAACAATATTACGAATGTAGTATATTTATATTTAAAACCTTTTGTCTACGTAACAAGCATGTCGCTTCGCGAGCATGTCGCTGTTCGCGAGCATGTCGGTGACGCGAATCCACAAGTTTACCCCCTACCAAAAAGTGCTCTACACGGCTAAAGAAGATACCGGAAAATTAAGGAGTGCCTGTGGGAATTAAAAAAACTTATGCCACGCGAACGAAGTCGCGAGCATCTTATAGTTAAAATATAAACCTTAACAATATTACGAATGTAGTATATTTATATTTAAAACCTTTTGTCTACGTAACAAGCATGTCGCTTCGCGAGCATGTCGCTGTTCGCGAGCATGTCGGTGACGCGAATCCACAAGTTTACCCCCTACCAAAAAGTGCTCTACACGGCTAAAGAAGTTTTCACTTCAAAAAATTGATTCCTCGTACCTTGAAATATCACAAATCTCAACTGAGATTTGTGTAGTTTCAGGTAACCACAAACGGCAAAGGGATCACCCAAAGTTGTAATAAGAGTGTTTGTAGCACCGAGCGCAGCAAAACAACAAACGAACGAACAGCACGAGAACTTACCGGCTTTACTTAGATTTTATACGCGCTACAGACTTCAAATTGTGCTCGTGTAAAGATTCTGGAGTACCGACCGCAGAAAAATAAAATGCAAACAAATACATTTTTTCTTTCTATGTGGAAATAATATGTTTTTGTAATTTTAAATTTAAACCACTTAACCCGCTTGGATTAAGGTTTAAATTTTTGATTTGTAGGTAAAAATCGCGAGGAGACTGAATTTACGGTGTGAAATCCGTCTTCGGGTGTCAGGCTATCTCCATGCCAAGTTTCGTTAAGATCGATTTACCAGTTGAGCCGTGAAAAGATATCAGACAGTCAACTTTGTCATGATCGTAACAGTTTCGACGCCGCGCTGTCTGAATAATATTCACTCCTTAAAGTACATAAACTGTGCTTCTGTTGCAGTGCAAGTTTCTCTTCCTCTATCACTATTGTTGCTCAAATCTATAATATCTACAAATTACTACTTAATAATTATAATTTATCATTCAAGCTAAATTCGAGCTTACAAGATTTGTGTGTAAGAGTGTGCTCAAGAACTATTCAATCTGGTTCCTCCGTCACCATCATCGAACCGCAAGGCATCGACAACGTCTGCACCCTTACGCAGTCGAAATTCCGCGGGCTCGTACGAAGCGGTTTGCTTCCTCGTTTCTAATTCCAACCGCTAGGATATGGAATGCCCTTCCCGCTTCCGTTTTCCCCTCCTCTTTTAATATAGGTACCTTCAAATCAAGAGTGAATAAGCATCTTCTAGGCAAGCGCGCTCCACCTTAGGCTGCATTACCACTTGCAAGCAAGTCTAATTGCAGCCAAGCGCTAGCCTATATGTTTAAATAATAATGTAGATTGCGAAGCCGTGCCAAAAATAAGTCTGAGTCCTTGAGCTTATAGCCCAAACACTTTTTGCTGTCGCTAGCATTTTATTAGAAATACGTCACAGTCGTAGGTAGCGCCAGTTGTAACGTGGTAAATTTCGGACCTTCTCGAATTTATAAAAATCTACTAAATTTAAAGGATGTTAGCGCCACCTAGCAGCAAGGTGCAGAACTACGTCTGGGCTATGGCAGAAATGTCAGAGTTTTCTTTCCAGCTCTCGAAAGATGGCGCTTTCGTTGTCGATAGGTTGTAATTTAAAATAAATAAAAGACGTTGTTTTCGCCTAATTTATTAATGGTTTATTAGTAAAATTCGTTCTTTAATATAATTCTCGTAGTCCTCATAATTTCGCACACGACTTGGTTATGGCCAGAGCTAATTGAGGCGGCAACACTCAGGAGCTTTTTACGATTGGCAACACGGACTTCTGAGAGGATCTTTTTCGTAGTGATTTCATCATGTAGATCATGTCTAAAAATTGTTTCCCAGGAGAAAACGAGTCTGTTTTCTCCAGGGCTGCGCCTGAAAAGGCGAAAATGGTTTTAGTTTAGTCCTCGTAACATCTTTCGTTTTTTTTATCTTTTATGGTAAGTAGGATATTGGTTGACGCCGGACTTGGCTGTGAACAAGATGGCGTGGTGTGGTTGAAAAAAAAGAAAATTCTAATTTTTGATAATTTATTTTCAGTTCCTGTTATATCTTCCGAATAAATGAGGTATATTGGGTTTGTGGGTGAAATCCTGGAACCTGTACTATCCAGGAATTCAACAGGTAAGTTGCGTTGGAGTGAAAAAAAAAAAAAATGCATACACGTGGCTCTTTTCACACAGCAAAAATAATAATCTTTTTTCCTTTGTTACAGGGTTAATATTCGTTCTTTAAAAATTCTGGTTAAGAATGATTTTCGAAGTTTATTTTATATCTGCAAGACTTTAGTTGTGGATTGAATTTAGTATGTTCGTCTCTTCGTTATTTCGGCAAGAAATCTTGGTGCAACCATTTTGGGACTAACATTTTGGTTTGGAAGAATTAAGGGAACAGCATCTTGGATTATTTTTTCGTGAGCCTCCCAGCTGCACTGCATTATCATCGTTCCCTGGATTGGACACTCGGCTAGCCCATTACAAGTAAGCAAAAGCTTTAGTATCCAGGAAACAGAGCTAGTGTCGTGTTCTTAGTGTTTGTGTCAACAAATTGAACCCAGACTTTACTACTGAGCTAAAAAGAAATTTTATAAAACTTTCTGTATTCATTTTCACTCTATCCCTGTGGTAAAAACTAAATTAAGGAGTAGAATCTAAGGTCTATCTGTTTAAACCTTTCTAGTTTACCTAAATTTAAGTCGGTTAACATAAGCTAGAATATCTAGGTGTAAGCGACCCCGATAAAGGTTATTAAAGACAATTTTGCCTAACACTAGCAGATTTCATTTATAACACCTCATATCCAATAAAAAGGGAGTCGACAGCTAGCTTCTTTCTGGTTAGGTAGATAGATCAACAACAAAAAATTAATTATTTATACTTTTTTTATTAAATTTTTGCAAAGGTGGCGGATTTTTTTGTATCCGGGTATATTTCCATTCCGACCAATCTGCCACCCTTGCAAATGGCGCCCGTACGTTTTTTTTTAATAGTTATTTCAGTATATTTTGAGAAATTTTGAGAATTTTATGAAATGTACTCCGTTGATTGTACAGTTTTCTGAGTAGTGACACATTGCAAAGAACACTAAGTTTTATGGTTAACTAACTAAATAATAACTAATAGTTAGATATTTTGTCTGATAATTTAAGTAATTTGCTGAGTATTATTCAATTTTTTTTATTTAATTAGCATATTATAAATAGTGCTCATGCTGTCCACTTATGTCATTGACTTACCTTGGAGGTGTATAAGTGAATGTTTGCCCTCAGTTTAGTAATTAACATTGCTTAACTGAGTTGTGGTTAGGTTTTGCTTCCATAGTAAGTACATCTTATGTTTGAGAATTCCGGTAACTTAGTATAATTAAAGTTTTGAAAGCCTATGTGCTGTTAACTAGTTACACACATGAATTTATAAATTCTAAGAGTAAAAATTTATGAAACTAAATATATAAACCATATTCAGGGATTATTATAAGCTCCATTATGATGTTTTGAACAATTTTTTTGTAGGAGACTTGATATTTCATTATTTATGTTGAAATTTTGTTAGAGTTGTGTTAATGTTATGACAGAAACTACTACACACACAAAACATGTTAAGTTTAATTGAATGCTTGTAGTTTAAAGCGATATTTTGAAACAGGTTTTGTTGTATTTTGAGTTTTGTGTTAAAAGTGTAAAGTGGCAGTCGGCAAACCATTGCACAATCTCTTTGTTTTGTTTTGACAGTTAATATGCTAGTCAGAGTTCATTGCAACTTTGCTGCCTGTTTGCTTTTGTAATGGTAAAGGTTGTAACACACTGTGTATTCATAAAGGTGATACTGCACCTTACAACCATATATTTAATTTTGGAAAAGTTTTCTAGTATATATTTTGTTTACTATAGTAATAATATGTGTTTGTATTATTAACATTTTTTTGTAACAGGAACATAATTGATAAAATAGGTTAGGATAGACTTAAGAATTTTTTTTTTGTTGTACATTTTGTTGTGTATATTTAATAGTTTAAATAACTTTTTTTTTGTGTTTGCGTTTAACCTATTTGTATAAGGCTAAACATAAACAGATACAACAAATTTTGTATAACATTTCGATAATCCAACATGAAACAAACTTGTGTTAAATTACATTTTCTTTTGAAGGTTAGCTCAACTTTGAGATACCCATTAGTTTTGCAACTCCAGCATTAACAGTGCTTGGTTTATGAAGTAAGTATCTAGCATTACCAAGTTAGTCTAGATTGTTTGAATATTCTGTTTTTCAACAATATTCAATTAGGATTTTGATAGGATAGTGATGTACTGATTGGCAGTTTACATTACCATAGTTCAGTTGATGAAGAATGTAAGATGATTGTAAGATGTATGTAGATGATGTATGGATAAGAATAAATGTGATGAATGTTTTGTGAAAGGCTAACTGGGGGGGGAAATGGGTCGTAATGCTGATATTGTACTATTGAGATTGTGTATTAGGAAGTTTTTTTTTCCGTTTTGATTATTTCTGGGATAATGAATTAATTTTGGCTATTTTGATTTTGTTTTGTGATTCATTACCCAGGAAGTTATTCCGTTTTGTTCTGATTCCGTTTCGCTTTGTTTTCTTTCCGATTGTGTAGTAAGTGGTCGTTAATTATACGTACAACTTCTCACAAATTATGCATTTTGTCGTTCGACAAATGTTTTTTTTTGGCGGTTAGTTTTTCCCAGGAGTGGTTAGCTTTCCGATCGTGCTAGCAATATGGCGCTATATGCGTACAGTTGCACACGAATTTTGTTCCTCGTCTTTTGACAGGTTTTTTTTTTCCGACGGTTAGAAACAAGGAGTCTCCGGAGAAGAAGTGATTCACCGTAGGCCTAGAGGCGTTTTCACAGGTAACAACTGTAAAGCGATGCCGAGGTATTCCATTTTGTTACAAATTACAACAGTTTGATAAAAATTTTTTTTTCTTAGTATTTGTAGTTTTCTTTCATGTTGAATTATCATTGTTTTGTGGTCGATCTATTGTTGATATAACATTATTTCAACATTGATTTAACATTATTTCAACATTGTTTTAACAATGTTGTAACATTATTTTGTCTTTAAATTTTTTTTAATTTCTTTTGTTTCCATTCCGTTGTTTGGTCATTTCGTTCAGTAACATTTTTTTTTGGTCATTTTGAAATTCCGAGAAATTTTTTTTTCAGATTATTTTGACATTACGTTTTATAGTGTTTTCTGATTGCCTTAGCGTAAAGCTGAGGGCAGCATGTTTTCGTTCTCCGTCTGGATAATGGATCAATTTCGTTACTTTTCCGATTCCGTTCAGAGACCTATTTTCCAGGAGAGTTTTTTTTTCCGTTTCCGATTCGGTTGTTTCCGAATATGATACTAAACTGTTTTCAGTTTATTTATTAGTTAGACAACTTTTCTTGTTAGTTAGTAGATGTGCGTTCACGCATAACTTCTGGTTCCTTTTTTTAGTTGTTTCAGGCAAATTGTTATTGCTTGTTGAATGACGCTGAGGGCAGCGTGGTTCAACTTGTTGAACCTTTTCGTAGGAGGGGAAGTATTGTAACGTGGTAAATTTCGGACCTTCTCGAATTTATAAAAATCTACTAAATTTAAAGGATGTTAGCGCCACCTAGCAGCAAGGTGCAGAACTACGTCTGGGCTATGGCAGAAATGTCAGAGTTTTCTTTCCAGCTCTCGAAAGATGGCGCTTTCGTTGTCGATAGGTTGTAATTTAAAATAAATAAAAGACGTTGTTTTCGCCTAATTTATTAATGGTTTATTAGTAAAATTCGTTCTTTAATATAATTCTCGTAGTCCTCATAATTTCGCACACGACTTGGTTATGGCCAGAGCTAATTGAGGCGGCAACACTCAGGAGCTTTTTACGATTGGCAACACGGACTTCTGAGAGGATCTTTTTCGTAGTGATTTCATCATGTAGATCATGTCTAAAAATTGTTTCCCAGGAGAAAACGAGTCTGTTTTCTCCAGGGCTGCGCCTGAAAAGGCGAAAATGGTTTTAGTTTAGTCCTCGTAACATCTTTCGTTTTTTTATCTTTTATGGTAAGTAGGATATTGGTTGACGCCGGACTTGGCTGTGAACAAGATGGCGTGGTGTGGTTGAAAAAAAAGAAAATTCTAATTTTTGATAATTTATTTTCAGTTCCTGTTATATCTTCCGAATAAATGAGGTATATTGGGTTTGTGGGTGAAATCCTGGAACCTGTACTATCCAGGAATTCAACAGGTAAGTTGCGTTGGAGTGAAAAAAAAAAAAATGCATACACGTGGCTCTTTTCACACAGCAAAAATAATAATCTTTTTTCCTTTGTTACAGGGTTAATATTCGTTCTTTAAAAATTCTGGTTAAGAATGATTTTCGAAGTTTATTTTATATCTGCAAGACTTTAGTTGTGGATTGAATTTAGTATGTTCGTCTCTTCGTTATTTCGGCAAGAAATCTTGGTGCAACCATTTTGGGACTAACATTTTGGTTTGGAAGAATTAAGGGAACAGCATCTTGGATTATTTTTTCGTGAGCCTCCCAGCTGCACTGCATTATCATCGTTCCCTGGATTGGACACTCGGCTAGCCCATTACAAGTAAGCAAAAGCTTTAGTATCCAGGAAACAGAGCTAGTGTCGTGTTCTTAGTGTTTGTGTCAACAAATTGAACCCAGACTTTACTACTGAGCTAAAAAGAAATTTTATAAAACTTTCTGTATTCATTTTCACTCTATCCC
Organism: Erebia ligea; assembly: GCA_917051295.2. Taxonomy (NCBI): domain Eukaryota; kingdom Metazoa; phylum Arthropoda; class Insecta; order Lepidoptera; family Nymphalidae; genus Erebia; species Erebia ligea. The sequence continues at coordinate 458,437 of OU785234.1, read as the reverse complement.
TGTGGTAAAAACTAAATTAAGGAGTAGAATCTAAGGTCTATCTGTTTAAACCTTTCTAGTTTACCTAAATTTAAGTCGGTTAACATAAGCTAGAATATCTAGGTGTAAGCGACCCCGATAAAGGTTATTAAAGACAATTTTGCCTAACACTAGCAGATTTCATTTATAACACCTCATATCCAATAAAAAGGGAGTCGACAGCTAGCTTCTTTCTGGTTAGGTAGATAGATCAACAACAAAAAATTAATTATTTATACTTTTTTTATTAAATTTTTGCAAAGGTGGCGGATTTTTTTGTATCCGGGTATATTTCCATTCCGACCAATCTGCCACCCTTGCACAGTATAGCGAAATACGAATCTTTCGTCTTTGCATCCATATTCCAATCATAAAATAAATACAAGGTGGAACGCCAACGCCCGCGGGCCCGGATATATTCGTGGTTTCTCGAAGCTCAATTGTGAACACTAAAGCGAACTTGTGTTAATCGCACACTACAACAGGGCCGCAAGGGACGTTAAATTTCTGAATACCTATTTTAATTCATCATTAGATTCTGGTAAATCGAAAAATATAGCGTGGAGACCGTTGCCTCAAACTGTCTTCTTAGCATACTCGCAATTATTGGCTAAATAAATGAAAAACGGCTGAGGAAGATTGAGGACCGGATGTGGTCCTGCTAAATTGGAGACAATGAATAGGCAAGCCTGCTCCAACCTAGACATCATTAATCATCATTCCTACCAATTTTATAAACACTCAATCAATCAATCGTTTATTTTTTAAGAAAAATTTTACAATTATGATTACAAACTAAATATAGAACAAACGTGTTTCGTTATTTTATGTTGGTTCGTCCTTCAATCACGCCACAACGGAGCAACGGATTGACATGATTCTTTATAAAGATAAAAACAAAGACCTGTGACATAAGCTACTTCTTAACCCAATCTTACGCGGTATTTTCATCATCATCATCATTACTATAAAAATGGCGGCTCTTCAGCCTAGCGGATCTAGATGTAGTCTGCGATCAGCTTGTCAAATGTACAAGTAGCTCATATACCGGATGCAGGTGTGCACAATCCTCTAACTGACTGACTGACTGCAGTGATTGCGACATATGATTTGCATTGCATTGAATACTATCGATAAAGTGACACACTACTTGTAAGTGCCTAGTTGGTCTAGCGGTTAGCATATTCGACTGGGGATGACGAGGTCCTGGGTTGGACTCCTGGATAGGGCCATAACTAGGAATGATTGGGGTTTTCTGTCAAGAAATCCTCAATTCTAGCCCGGAGCAAGGATGTTAGAAGTGTTTTGACCCTCGTGCGAAAGCCATCGGTTTAATAACCCCTATTATAGAACAATTTCATAAACTACTTTTATCAAATATTATTTCTAACTATGTTAATTTTATTTGTTTCAGGTAATATCACCACATTGCATGAGACATAAACTAGAATTTTATGGAAGAACAACGTAAGCTGGTAAACATAAGTATAATAAAATAATATCATACCAGACTTATATCTAGACATAGATTTATCATCCGCTGCGCTGTTGAGCGCCAGCGAGACCAAATTAAATCTATGTATCTAGAAAATAAGGTAAGGTAATGTCCCAGGTAATCCTCGTTTTGACAAGTAGTCAAAATATGACATATCTATGTGATAGATATGACATATGGCGATAGATGTGTGCGACTAGTTAATTAATATATATATAGCTGCTCGTGCTGACTCATTGATCACCTCTCCTGTAAAATTTTGTATGAACATTTTTTTTTTCACTCATCGTTTCGTATAAAGGACAAAAATTCATTCGGAGGAAAAATACGGAGAGAGCTGATGATTGAGGATTTCGAAGACGGATGAAGAGCACCAGCCAGGGTATCGAAGATAGGTGGGGGGTGCTCGACCAAATGGCACTCGAAACTTCATCCAATTGACGGTGAGCTGAAAAAAAATTCAAAATGGCGGATTTAAGATGGCCGCCATACAAATTTTGTCGGTGTCTATCTCGGAGAGTATAAAAGATGGAAGAGTGGTTTCTTGGCAAAAGATGATCAGGACATGAAGGTCTACTTGATGAACACGAAAAAAATTCAAGATGACGGAATTTATTTTTCCATAGAAAAGGGTATTGAAGATAGGTGGGGGGTGCTCGACCAAATGTCACTCGAAACTTCATCCAATTGACAGTGAGCTGAAAAAAAATTCAAAATGGCGGATTTAAGATGGCCGCCATACAAATTTCGTCGATGTCTATCACGGAGAGTATAAAAGATGGAAGAGTGGTTTCTTGGCAAAAGATGATCGGGACATGAAGGTCTACTTGATGAACAGGAAAACAATTCAAGATGGCGGAATTTATTTTCCATAGAAAATGTATGGCGAATATTGAAGAGGCTACAAGTGTAGAACTATGCAAGACTACGGTTCCTTTTCAAGATTTGTTTTTATGGAAGAAATCTCATTTTGACAAATTGTTTCGGAGAAAAAAATATGGAGAGAGATGATGATCAAAGGTTCGGATTATGGGTGAGGAGCATGGTCAGGGTATTAAAGATAGGTACCTACTTAGGGGCTGCTCAAACAAAAAGGGTTGGGCGGGGGGTTAGTGGTCTTTGTTTTATGTTTTTCCTTTATGAGAATTTTCTTTTACGTCGGACGCTTGGCGTGCTGGCGCTTCCACTGTGCTCACTAGCATAGCAGTGTGTTGTTAAGATCAGAACACGTAGACAGTAAACCAGCTGCCCGATTATGTAAGAATTGTCGATCAAATCGTCAAAGTTCGGCGTCAAAGTAAAATAAACCATAACAGCATTAAATTAGAGCTCAATTTCGTGTTTCGAAATTGAGCTCTAATTTTATGCTGTTATGGTTTATTTTACTTTGACGCCGAACTTTGACGATTTGATCGGCCATTCTTACATAATCGGGGGGCAGGATAGTAGGACAGCGAGTAAGTAGACAGTGGACCACGCGCTCCAGTACGCGGTCCGCTTTAGCGGGCCGCGCAGCCACGCGCCATACTAGTTAATATATATATAGCTGCTCGTGCTGATTCACTGATTGATCACCTCTCCTGTAAAATTTTGTATGAACATTTTTTTTTTCACTCATCGTTTCGTATAGAAGACAAAAATTCATTAAGAGGAAAAATACAGAGAGAGCTGATGATTGAGGATTTCGAAGACGGATGAAGAGCACCAGCCAGGGTATCGAAGATAGGTGGGGGGTGCTCGACCAAATGTCACTCGAAACTTCATCCGATTGACAGTTAGCTGAAAAAAAATTCAAAATGGCGGATTTAAGATGGCCGCCATACAAATTTCGACGGTGTCTATCTCGGAGAGTATAAAAGATGGAAGAGTGGTTTTTTGGCAAAAGATGATCAGGACATGAGGGTCTACTTGATGAACAGGAAAAAAATTCAAGATGGCGGAATTTATTTTTCCATAGAAAAGGGTATTGAAGATAGGTGGGGGGTGCTCGACCAAATGTCACTCGAAACTTCATCGAATTGACAGTGAGCTGAAAAAAAATTTCAAAATGGCGGATTTAAGATGGCCGCCATACAAATTCCGTCGGTGTCTATCTCGGAGAGTATAAAAGATGGAAGAGTGGTTTCAAGAAACCAAGCAAGGCAAAAGATGATCAGAACATGAAGGTCAACTTGATGAACAGGAAAAAAATTCAAGATGGCGGAATTTATTTTTCCATAGAAAATATATGGCGAATATTGAAGAGGCTACAAGTGTAGAACTATGCAAGACTACGGTTCCTTTTCAAGATTTCTTTTTGTGGAAGAAATCTCATTTTGACGAATGGTTCGGAGAAAAAAATATGGAGAGAGATGCTGATCGAAGGTTCGGATAATGGGTGAGGAGCACGGTCAGGGTATTAAAGATAGGTACCTACTTAGGGGCTGCTCAAACAAAAAGGGAGGGGCGGGGGGTTGATGGTCTTTGTTTTATGTTTTTCCTTTATGAGAATTTTCTTTTACGTCGGACGCTTGGCGTGCTGGCGCTTCCACTGTGCTCACTAGCATAGCAGTGTGTTGTTCAGATCAGCCCCCCAATCATGTAAGAATGTCCGATCAATCGTTTAAGATTTTTGTCAAAGTAAAATAAACCATAACTGCATTGAATTAGAGCTCAATTTCGTCTGCCCATTCTTATACGTTTAGGTATGTACGATACCCTCAACGTATAAGAATGGGCAGACGAAATTGAGCTCTAATTCAATGCAGTTATGGTTTATGTTACTTTGACAAAAATATTAAACGATTGATCGGACATTCTTACATGATTGGGGCCCTGAACACGTAGACAGTAAACCAGCTGCCCGATTATGTAAGAATTGTCGATCAAATCGTCAAAGTTCGGCGTCAAAGTAAAATAAACCATAACTGCATTAAATTAGAGCTCAATTTCGTGTTCGAAATTGAGCTCTAATTTAATGCTGTTATGGTTTATTTTACTTTGACGCCGAACTTTGACGATTTGATCGGCCATTCTTACATAATCGGGGGGGGGGGATAGTATGACAGTGAGTAAGTAGACAGTGGACCACGCGGTCCACGACGCGGTCCGCTGTAGCGGGCCGCGCAGCCACGCGCCATACTAGTCTTTATATACAAGCATTGATGTAGAATTTTAGATGTATACAAGCATAGTTGGATTACTGGATGGCAACATTTGTTACCCCACGACAAATGGTTACTACGAGTCTACTGGAAGGCGGCAATTTGGATGTATGATACATCACAAGCACATGGAACGGATATAGCATAAAAATACCATTAGGAGTTAGAAGTTTCTGTGATGTTGAGAAGCATCATATGCTAAAATCAAGGTTGAGTAACTATATTTTGCGCTCTTTAGGCGATAACTTGGCGAGGTACGAGTGGCCTAGTTGTGATAACGCATATCAATTGACCCAAGTCGGTAACTGGATGGGTAGCCGAATTTGTGAAGTGAAGTAGCCGTCCTACTAACCGTCCTAGGTCATAGGTGAAGCGACAAACAGTGTGACAGTATCACAGTAGCTTAAAGAAGAAGACAGATAAAGAACTAGAGGGTCAGCACGAAGTAATGCTAAGTAGTTCCGTGCTGACCTGGAAGACTTGGGGGAGGTTGTTTTAGTCCATGCAAGTCGAACATGCCCTGCCGTCAGGCAGAAGTCCGGAGGGATTTTTTTCCTCCCTCCCCGAAGAAAAAAAAAAGTATCACAGTAGCTGACCCTTCACGTGGGCTATGTTGTCGCCTAGATACGTCTTTTATTTTCTATGGCGTCGTATCGCGTTACGTCGCGTTTGTCATCCTAGGACATCCACCACTACAGCCCATTAACGTCCAACTGCTGGGCACAGGCCTCCACTCTCATAGTAGAGAGGGAATAAGAGCTTAGACCCACCACACTGCTCCAATGCGGGTTGGCGGGCTTTAACGACTATTATCATGGTAGTGATAATAACCGGGACCGACGGCTTAACGTGCTCTCCGGGGCACGGGGGTTAAACACCGCCAACTTCCTAACTCCGGGCTAGTACTGATAATTTCTAGTCAGAAAAACTCAATACTCAATTATGGCCCGACCCGGGACTCGAACCCGGGACCTCGTCGGTCGCAGTCGAACATGCCAACCACTAGACCAACGAGGCAGTCAACCTAGGACAACGGGGGACAATAATTCGGAAAGCAGAAAGCTGAAATGTTGTCTTAACGTTTAAACTATCGTGAGTGATATTCATTATAACTATACATAATATCCGGATAAACTCGCTAGTGTCGAGTAGCGGCCGCGTCGCGCGAACAGGCTCATGAATAAGGGCCCCGAACGGGTTCGAAACTAGTCGGGCATTTTTCCGACAGAACACGTGAGTTTATCCGGATATTATGTATAGTTATAATGAAATGTTGTCGATGACAGAATCGCGGCGAAATGTTTTATTCAATGAATTAACAGCTTCTTACTGCTGTCGGATAAATCCCTTCGTTGGTATGCATGTATACAATCAGGGTTTTCAAGAGCCCCTGCATATTCATCGGTCTACTAGGGTTTAATGAAATCGACTCGCTCACGAATTTGGGATCCGTCAATTTACGTGATGGAGATAAATGATAGTCCTACGACGGGCGCTAATTACAATAACTTTTTTCGATGACCAGTTTATTTAAAAAAAAAAAAAATAGTTTATTTTTCTCCAACAAGATTATTTCTAACACGTAAAAGGTGGTGAGATTTCACGTGACTTCGTTCGCGTGAAATAAGTTTTTTCACTTCCCACGGGAACTCCTTAATTTTCCGGGATAAAAAGTAGCCTATGTCACTCTCGAGGTCCTTGAAGATACCCATGCAAAATATCACGTCGATCCGTTGCTTCATTGCGGCGTGATTGAAGGACAAACCAACAAACAAACACACTTTCGCATTAATATAATATTAGTATGATAGTATGATGCAGTGATTTTAATTTATCGTATTGTATAGTGTTTACAGCAGCGTTAAATGTTTCCAGGGCGGGCCGGGCGCACGAAGCCACGGTATCCGAAGCAATTCTTTAAAAAGATACGCTTCAAAGGTACGTCGGTAGCGGGTTAGATTGCGTGATTTACTACTTTGCGTGTTTTTGTTGTTCTCTGTCTACCCCTACTCTTTTTTTACCTTGTTTCTTTGTTTGCTGAGTTTGTTAAAGCTCGCTGTTGACGGTCAGTCAAATGGATGGACGCCAAAATGTTTGCCCAAGCACTGCATAAAGGTCTAGCCCGATTTGGGATGCACGGAGCGGCGTGGCACATACCGGCAAATATTTTCTGTATGAGTTTGTAGCAGGCTGGGCCCACTTAAGCGACGCGGCAAGCAGATAGACTCCGCGACGCGGCCCCGTACAAACTCAACTACAAAATATATTTGCCGCCTTTCTGTGCTTCTCAAATGGGGCTAGACCTTAAGGGTGCGGAGAGGAGTTTTTTTGGGAGAACCAATCGGTTTATTGATCGATGACGCGATAATTTTGTCACGTCACCTGTCAGGAATCTGATTGGCCTGTTTGGCACATCTCCGCTTCGTTCCGCTTTGGCACCCTGAAGCGGAGCGTACACCGCGAGCGCAGCAAGCTCCGTACTAGCTTCGTTTAACTCGCAGATTAAAGCTGCGTGCAAACAGTTTTACTAAGGCGAATCACACACTGCGACGGGCCCCGCGACAGATCGTGGAGCTGCGTACTAAGTCCACGCGCGGAGCTGCGTTGTTATTGTGTGGTACTATGCGTAATTTGTATACAAACAGTCAACGCATTCGCCTAACGAAGAGCTTTGGCTAACAGATTTCACATTCACGGTCAAATTTTGGCTGTTTATGGTGATCATTTTGGCTGTACCGTCAATGGCGAGCTTAACGGTTGATTTACCTTACACCGGACCTATGCCCAAAACTGGGAACAACTATAACTTACACTGTGGCCATGCGTGGATTTAAGAATTACAGTGTGAAGTATTTTGTTTTTTTTTCGATGTTTTCTGTATACCCTATTCTTTACTTCCCTGATTTCTTTGTGTTCTGAGTATATCAAAGGTTGATTCATCTTACAACGAGCATGTAACATGGATCAAAGAGTTGTAGTATGAAGAAAGTCCTTTGGTTCCTTCTTGTTGTTTTAGTTGATTTCTACCTGCCCTGCCAATTACCTACTAATCTAGTATCCTTGTGTTCTGAGTGTATTTTAAGGGTTGACCATTGATTTATCTTATAATAAGACATATAATAATTGTAGTATGAAGACAATACTACAATTATTACTTTAGGACTGCCTAAAGTTCCTTCTTTCTAATTTAAATCAGCTTTCTGTAAAGTGAAAAAAGTTAAAAGTGGAGTTTCCAGCGCAAGCGAAGCGAGCTCCATATGGACTTCGCTTAACTCGCGGAGGAAATCTGCATAAACAGGCACTTTAAAATTTAATTTTTAATTTATTTCTTCTCTTTCATATTCCCCTTCTCAATCTATTCGGGTAAGATAATTTCTATCACCTATAATTTTTTTTTAATTTTATCACCATGTGCTTCGTTGCCATTGTAATTTAGTAGATAAACAAATAAGTAAGTAATGTACTGGGCTTTTTTTAACTCTAGATTGTTTCTTGTTTTCTTTTTCCTGGGATTTTATTATTTATCTTTATTATTATGCTTACATAAGTAGGACCTACTTTTACAACATTCATAAAAATATAGATCAGACACAAAGTAGAAATTATAAATTCCCACATTAACCCAGCCAGAAATAGAACCTCCTACTTATCAAACCACTGCGCCAGGGGGTTAGAAAACAAAACAATATCAAGTTTTTTTATCCACTATAAGTTAGCCCTTGACTCATCTGATGGTAAGTGACGATGCAGTCTAAGATGGTAGCAGGCTAACCTGTTAGGGGCATGGCAGTTATATTAAACCCATACCCCTATTCGGGTTCTACACGGCATCGTACCGGAACGCCAAATCGCTTGGTCTTTGCCGGTAGGGTGGTAGCTAGCCATGGCCGAAGCCTCCCACCAGGCCAGACAAGGGAAAATTCAGAAATTATAAATTCTCAAATTGACCCTGCCGGGTATCGAAACCGGGACAACAGCGCTACACACTGCGCCACGGAGGTCGTCACATTTTTGCTTCCCAATTCTAAAATAAGGTTAAACCGAGTGAAGCTTCGCTGTTTTGTTAATGTAATTGAAACTTTAGTTTAATTAGAACATTCCAGCCAAGTTGCGAGTCGCAGACAATTAATTCGGCCCTCTTCGACATTATCAATCAGCCCTGTGGAATATTACCTTTCGATGGTTGTGTCAACATACAGTGCCTACAGGGGGTGGTTATAGGGGCTGGTTGTAGGGGGTGGTTATTTGAGGAGGGGGTGGTTGCAATATCACTTTGTGTTAATTTGTTTGACGAGCCTTTAAATATAATTAGATGCTTGCCACAGACCACGTGAATGTGTTTTTTTTTTAATTTCGTGGGAATTTTGTAATTTTCCGGGATAAAAAGCCTAGTCTTGCCTACGTAAGTACCTACTTTAGAGGCAAGAGTGGATAGGCATCTTCTAGGCAAGCGCTTTGCAACCTAGACCTCACCATTGCTTTGCACTAAGCGTGATTGTTGTCAAGCGCAGGCCTATTTCGCAATAAAAAAAACTTACTTCGCCGGATTGCAACCTATCTTTGTCCCAAAATTCGTCTAAATCGGTTGAATAAATGGGCTGTGAAAAACTTAGCATCAGAGAGATACTTTCGCATAAATATAACATTTTATATGGATAACGACTATTATTTTCTTTAGCGAAACAGAAAAACTTAGTTTTAATTGATATATTCAAGCAAATATGGCCATACCAACACTTAAAGCCATATTGGGGCTGATTCTGTATAACACAATCTCTAAACTAAACTAAAATGGCAGCTTTAAATCTCGTTCTGTCCCTTTCCGTAGGGAGTAATAAGAAAGGGTTAGCAATATTTGTAATGTTCTAATTTTAGTTTAGTTTAGAGATTGTGCACTACAGAATCAGCCCCAATGTTTCATTATTGTAGACTTTAGTGTTTTAGAATAATTCTAATCCTTATTTTAGGAACGTCAAGATACGTGACATCAAACTGTCATTTTGAGTAATATTGTTTATGCATTGCTTTAAGCGTTGGCAGCATGACCCCAGTTAACCCTTAACCGTTCCCTCGTTAACCTGGTGTTTGCTCTGGAGAAGAATTAACGAGTCCTCAACGGTTACGGGTCCAATCCAAACACCAGTCGAGCGTGAACCCAGCGTCCTCATCTGACAAAAAGATTTCGCGCTCAAACGATTCATTCTGATGACCTAAATAAATGATTCCTGGGATTTTACTACCATTCGCTTAAAGCAGTATTATTTAAAAACCGGCCAATTGCGAGTCGGACTCGCGCACCGAGGGTTCCGTACAAACCTGTAGTAAGTTTTACGATTTATGACGTATTAAAAATAAAAATTACGTTTGTTGTATGGGAGCCCCCCTTTAATATTTACTTTATTGATATTTAATTATTTATTTTGAAAGGTAATATACAAGTTAATATTCTGTGAAAATTTGAACCGTCTACCTGTTACCGTTTTTAATATTGAGCAAAAAAATACGAAAAAAACACGTTTATTGTATGGGGACCCCCCTTAATATATATATTTTTTTAATTTTTAGTATTTGTTGTTATAGCGGCAACGGAAATACATCATTCGTGAAAATTTCAGCTTTCTAGCTATCACGGTTTATGAGATACAGCCTGGAGACAGACAGACAGCGGAGTCTTAGTAATAGGGTCCCGTTTTTACCCTTTGGGTACGGAACCCTAAAAATGACAGTTTTATGTCACGTACCTTGATGTCCCTGAAATAAGGATTATAATTCTTAAACACGAACGTCACAAATATTAAAACAAGATGGCTTTAATATTAAAACAATGGTAGTATGGCCCTGAATGAGGACTGTGAGGTTCATATTTCTAACTAGACTAGTGGTTCGCCCCGAACTGAGACCTCGCGGTATCACAGAGCGCCATCTATTGACATCATTGTGAAGTTCTGTTAAAAGTACTATAGCTCATAAAAATTAAATAATTTCGTTTCCTTATAATATTTATCTAATTTTAGTATTTGTTGTTCAAGTACAGGATATAATTCAAATAATTGATCAAGTTTCAGGCTCAGCCTTTCAGAAAATTGAGAGTTCTGAGTTCAACTTTGGACGTTGCAAAACTCCACTTTGAAAGCCCCCCCATTTCGCCAATTTTAGAGGGAAAATTAAAAAAAATATATTCTTGGACTCTATTCCTAATTATCTTTAAAATGATATACCGCAACCCTTTGTAACGCTATAAAAATATTTTACTTCGCATTCGCTTCTATGAGAGCCCTCCTGAAATAAAGATTTTTATAACTTTTTAAGCCATATTCGGCGGGAGGCCATCGGTTTACATATTATATTTTAATTTGAAGTAATTACGTTCAGTAATTCAGAAGTTATAACGCTCTGACAGACGGACGGACGGACAAGTGCAAATTCACTCAAGTAGACTCAGATACCATCGCTTCGCTCGGTCAATTATCAATTGAAGTAAAAAAGTGCATTGACTTTTGATGACGACCAATATTTCATACAAAATTCCATAATATGTTCCAAGCGCGCGTTTTGACGTTTGAAAAAAAAATCCTGATTGCAAATAAGTCTATAGAATAGTTAGGGGCATGGGTTTAATATAACTGCCATACCCCTAACAGGTTAGCCCGCTACCATCTTAGACTGCATCATCGCTTACGTCACGTGAGATCGAAGTCTCAGCTAACTGGTAGTGGAATAAAAACATTAATAAAACATTAGCAAAATCACTGTTAGCACATAATAAGATCCATAATGCCCGTGAATGAATGGCCATGTGAAATTGATAATGGCCCATCATTCGCGAGCCCTTTCATTCAGTCGATCATGCCCCAGTGGGGGAGGGGCCGGGAGTGTCCCATAAAAAGTATTTAAATCACCTCCCATAGATCTTTACTATACTTAACTTAAGGCGTTGAATACATAGGCATTTAAACCGACCTAAAAAGAGTTTTTTGAAGTGAAAACTTCTTTAGCCGCGTTGAGCACTTTTTGGTAGGGGGTAAAGTAGTGGATTCGCGTCACCGACACCGAAGTCGTCATCGACATGCTCGTCACCCACATGCTAGCGTTGTTCCGAAGACAAAAGGTCTTAAATATAAATATACTACATTCGTAATTAAACTTTAATGCCTTAGTTTTAAGGTTTATATTTTTTTTTTTTTAATATTCGTTCTCACTTCTATCCGCAGTCCCTTTGACTGCCAATTTATTTTTAAAATTTTTTTTGTACAAAATATTGTCTTAAAACTAATAGAAGAAAAGTAGACGAAAAGTGGAAGAAAAAAAAAAGAATATTTAATTATTATTTTTTTAATTAAAATACTATAAACCTTAACACTAAGGCATTCAAGTTTAATTACGAATGTAGTATATTTATGTTTAAGACCTTTTGTCTTCGTAACAACGCGAGCATGTCGGTGACGCGAATCCACAAGTTTACCCCCTACCAAAAAGTGCTGAACGCGACTGATGAAGTTTTCACTTCAATATTTAGCATTGGATTTGCCCTCATCGTGTTAGTAGACCGACCCTGTAGTTGCCGATTAAAACCGATTAAAATTATCTAAGCGCGATCACAATGAACGAAATTCATTTATTACTTCAGGCTGAGTTAACAGTGCCACGTTAGATATGCCTAGATAGATATAAAAGATTAGTCTAGACCCGTAAAATCCCAGACTTGAGTTGTCTGGAAATAATAGCAGATGCTCGCGCTCAATGATCGCTGTCAAGTTTATCCAAAGACATTTAATATTATGGTTTATCTTATTCTAGTTTGGGTCCACCACCACCACTTACCACTTGAGGGGTAAATCCAATTACTTTTTTTTGTAACGGTGATCGGCTTGTTATGTGTGTATCAAGCCTTAGAGGGAACTGTGAATGGCAGCCCGTGAAATATAACTGAATTTCATTTCTTATTGTACGGCTAAGCTCCATTTTTTTTTATTATATATTAAAATAACTAGCTGATGCCCGCGACTTCGTCCGCGTGGTTTAAGGTTTTTTTTATTTCCGCGAAAACTCCTTAATTTTCCGGGATAAAAAGTAGCCTATGTCACTCTCCCTCAACTATACCCACGCGAAAAATCGCCCCGTTGCGGCGTGATTGAAGTACAAACCAACAAACCAACAAAAAAACAAACTTTCGCATTTATAATATTATAGTATGATACTAGACGATATCCCCGACGGCGTCCGTGTGGATTTAGAGGTCATTATTCCGTTAGAGCTCTTTGATTTTCAGACCTGTGATGGACAAATAGCTACTAAATCACCTGGCGGTACGTCCCAGTAGGGCGGTAATTAGCCACGGCCGAAGCCTCCCAACAGACTACACCAGAGACAATTCAGAAATGTATAATTCCCAAACTGAAACCGTAAAGGATCGAACCCGCGACCTCCCATTTAAGACCACAGCGCTCACCACTGCGCCAGTGAGGTCGTCCTGCCATTAAAAAAAAAACCGGCTGAGTTTGTTGTGGGCTCTTCTCAGACCAGGGCGCGTTTGGAACCCTCGTAGCTTTAGTTTTAAGATACCGTAATTAATTATCACCATCATGTTTTATAAGTATGTAATCGACGTCAATATGTGTACCTAAATTGAATTAATGATTAAAGAAAGGTAGGGATTTTTATTTCCCACATCCTTATGATTCTCAGTCTTACATATTCACCCATTAAAAGAAACTATATTTTGAAATATAACATTATAATTTAAATATCTTAGATCCGTTTGAATAAATTATTGTCAAGTAAATCCAGTGGCATTACAATAAATTATTTATTTATTGTATCATATTATACTGATCTGATTGCGTCATCGCACGTGATTTTGTAAAAATTGCACAATATTTACATTAGGTAGGGATTTTCCGCTGTTTTTTGACGTGAATCCATCAATTTTATCGATGCCCGAAAGTAATGATCATAATAATATTCCTTTGGGCTCTGAGACATCTCTCTTTTAGTATTAATTTTTAAGTAACTTCGTGCGTAAATAAATTATTGGAAAAGAAACTGCCCAAAATAACAAATTTTAAGACGATTATATACATATTTAACAATTTCAAATATCGTTTGAACTTTGAACCCTCATAACTTTAGTTTACCATCATTATCACCATCACGTATTAATAGTTAAATTAAACAAATACTATTGACCATAGATTTCCTGGTGGGAGGCTTCGGCCGTGGCTAATTACCACCCTACCGGCAAAGACGTGCCGCCAAGCGATTTAGCGTTCCGGTACGATGCCGTGTAGAAACCGAATAGGGGTATGGGTTTTATATAACTGCCATGCCCCTAACAGGTTAGCCCACTACCATCTTAGACTGCATCGTCACTTACCATCAGGTGAGATCGTAGTCAAGGGCTAACTTGTAGTGGATATAAAAAAAAGATTTATTATATTTACTACTGACTAATGCCTAGTCTGAACGTATTAGTTTTGAGATTGAGTTTAATTTTGTGATCTTTTATCATCGAACCAAGGCATCGACAAGGTCTGCACCCTTACGCAGTCGAAATTCCGCGGGCTCGTACCAAGCGATTTGCTTCCTTGTTTCTAATTCGAACCGCTAGGATATGGAATGCCCTTCCGGCTTCCGTTTTCCCCTCCTCTTTTAATATAGGTACCTTCAAATTAAGAGTGAATAGGCATCTTCTAGGCAAGCGCGCTCCACCTTAGGCTGCGTCACCACTTGCAAGCAAGTCTGATTGCAGCCAAGCGCTAGCCTACATATACATATTTAAAAAAATTGACAGTCATAGGGATTGACGATAGAAGTGAAAACGAATATTTAAAAGATATATTTTTTTAAATATTTTTTTTTTAATAATTAAAATATGAACCTTAACACTAAGGCATAAAAGTTTAATTAAGAATGTAGTATATTTATATTTAAGACCTTTTGTCTGCGTAACAACGCGAGCATGTCGGTGTTCGCGAGCATGTCGGTGACGCGAATCCACAACTTTACCCCCTAACAAAAATTGCTCAACGCGGCTAAAGAAGTTTTTACTTCAAAAGAGTTTTTAAGTTTACAAAGATGTACATACTCCCCACGCTAACCGACCCAAGATTAGTCTATCACACAATTTCTTTCTTCGTGCTTGTGCAAGGAACTCTGTAACGAAATTTAAAAACAATCCCCACGAGTTCAGAGACAATTTATTTTGTTATCCACTTGCACTGACTAGAGGAAAACGTAGATGGATCTAAAGAAAATAAACGCGTTTGCAATGTGAAGCCGATTGTGAGCTTGTCTCTCAAAATAGCTTAGCGAAATAGTTCAAACCAAACCTCGTTAGCAAAACCTTAGTTTCCAGGAAAAAACGGTGTACTCATAATTTTCTTGCTCTATATTCAAAATTCAAATGTTTTTTTATTCAAATAAACTTTTACAAGTGCTTTTAAATAAATTAAAATTTAATATATTATGTATAATTTTGAACAGTATGCAAAACTATGTCCCTAGTCTGTTCGTCTGTCTGTAGGCCCGGCCCATTTGTTTAACCGATTTTGACGAGCTCGGATTCCGACGAAGGGCTAGGTTTTCACCCCGGAAATCACAATATGTGTTTGATAAAGCGCGGTAGGTTTTTACTTTTTATGCATCTTTTTCTAAAGTCTGTGTGAACTAGATTGTTGCGCGCTGTTCTTCCTAGCCGGCGGACATATTGCTTTATATTTGGCGGTTCATTTGACAGAAATTGGAAAAAAAATGTTATTTTCTGAGTATTTTCTCAATTTTTCATTCCTGCTCAATTTATTTCGAATTTCAAATGTATACAGTTCGTAGCCGTGTCAAATCTTGAGCTTCAATTTATACTGAGTTGTATGTTTTGTGATAATAATTCGACTGTTCAAGTTTAAGAATTTATATTTTGAAATGGCAAACATTGTTGTAGCAGAAAAAGCAAGAAGTTGTGTTTTAAATTTATTTTAGAATGTTATTATAATTATTATTGAAATCTTTATTGCACACAAGTACATGGAAATAAAGAAGACATTAAGACTACGAATAGGACAATACAATATGCAAAGGCGGTCTTATCACCTAAGGCGATCTCTTCCAGACGACCTTTGGAGGCAGGAGAAGAGAATATATATTATGTTGTATGTTCTTAAAAATAAATTTTAGAATTATCTACAAAACTTGGCACCCGAACCACTTTATTCTTAGTATTGAACTTGGCTCCCATTTTCACATTTATGTTTTTGATGGGATATTAACTAGTATGATGCGAAAGTATGCTGACGAAAAATATTTTATGTTAAATAAATAATAAGAAAGATATTTATTCTAATAAACTTTCTTGCGATCCGTTCATCCAGATCCGTGCAGCCGTTCTGGCGTGATTGAGTAACAAACATGCATTTGAGGTTTTTTGGTTCCCGCGGGAACTCTTTTATTTTTCGGGTTTAAAAAGTAGCCTATATGTTATTCCAGACTATAATCTATCTCTGTGCCAAATTCCATACAGATCCGTTCAGTTGTTCTGGCATGAAAGAGTAACAAACATCCATACATACACACTTTACCATTTATACTAATAGTACTAGCTGATGCCCGCGACTTCGTCCGCGGGGTTTAAGTTTTTTTGATTCCCGCGGGAACTCCTTGATTTTCCGGGATAAAAAGTAGCCTATGTCACTCTCCAGGTCCTCAACTATACCCATGCCAAAAATCACGTCGATCCGTTGCTCCGTTGCGGCGTGATTGAAGGACAAACCAACAAACAAACATACAAACACACTTTCGCATTTATATTATTAGTATATTATGTCATGTATGAACAATCGATCCACACGTTTTTAGCAATAGATATTCACAGCTAGGTATTTGTTGAAATAAAATCACATATCGGTATATTGTTGGGCGTTCTCCGCTAACACCACTTTATATTCATAAAACGAGGACTACGCGGCCGTAGCGATGCTTTTGCGGCGTGAACTATTTTATGCTCACCATTCGGCTTTTTTCCACTACATTTTATTCTTACTGTACCTATCATATTTTCAACAACATCTCCTGAAGATGCTCCGGTTTCGGAGTGAAACGTACGTTGAGAGTGATTTGGAGGATTTGTGTGGTGTGGTGCGGTGCCGGTGCGAATTGCTGGGTGGTGGGTGTTCGCATGCTATTGGTGAAGGACACGCACTGTACCACATAGATTGGTCTGCTGTGGCGGATTATAGCGAATTAAACTTCTCGTTCATTCACTATCATATATTTTTAACCACTACAAGTTAGTTGGTGGTCAGTGATGATGCAGTCTAAGATGGTAGCGGGCTTACCTTTTGATTGCGTTGATTTAGAAGCTTGAATTGTTACAGCCCCAAGGGAACGTAGATCTTCATCATCAGCCGTTATGCATCCACTGTTGGACATAGGCCTCTTTCAAGTAGCGCCACCGTGCTCTTTCCTCGGCTTTTCGCATACAATCGATGCCAGCCACTCTCCGGCTATCAGCGCTCCACCTTGCTGGGGGGCGCCCTACGCCCCGTTCAACAAGACGCAGTCTCCACTCGAGGACCTTACGGCTCCAACGTCCATCGGTCCTCCGACACACGTGACCAGCCCACTGCCACTTCAGCGTGCCAGCAGCGAGCTATGTCGGTCACTTTTGTTCTTTGGCGAATCACTTCGTTCCGGACTTTATCCCTCAAAGAAATTCCGAGCATAGCTCTTTCCACAGCACGCTGAGCGACCTGTAGTCAGTGTACTAGTCTCGCTGTCAGTGTCCACGTTTCGGCACTGTAGGTCATTACTGGTAGGACGCATTGATCGAAGACCTTAGTCTTTAGGCACTGCGGTATGGGCGACGAAAAGCGGTAATGGATACGTAGATCTAAGTATCTGATAATATTCATTTCAACTTGATACTTCCACGCGTTCCCGAGGAAAAGGTGGTTGACAGACAAGTAGACAGACGGACAACGAAGTGATCCTATAAGTGTTCCTTTTTTCCTCTTGAGATACCCTAAAATCCATTGTTTTTCAGCTAAGTATAGCCTTGTTAAAATCTGTACGTAAAAGGAGCGCTGCACTTTTCGGATGAGATGCTGTAAAGGCGGGTTGGGGATCGCGCAGATATTCCCGACAGCTTCAACAGCTGACACGGAAATACTTTTGTCTAGAACGGAACTCCCTCAGTACAGCTTTCTAGTTACATTAAAATGAAAATTTGCAGTTAAACTCTTTAGAACTACTTTCCCATATCAAAAACTTGCAATACCGTTAAGTAAAGTATGAATTTTTACGACCTCCCTGGCGCAGTGTTGAGCACTGTTGTCTTAACGTGGGAGGTCCGGGGTTCGATTCCCGCAGGATCAATTTGGGAATTTATAGTTTCTGAATTTTCCCTGGTCTGGCCTGGTGGGAGGCTTCGGCCGTGGCTAGTTACCACCCTACCGGCAAAGACGTGCTGCCAAGCGATTTAGCGTTCCGATACGATGCCATGTATGAGTATGGGTTTAATAAATAACTGCCATGCCCGTAACAGGTTAGCCCTAGGTTAGCCCGCTACCATCTAGACTGCGTCACTTACCGTCAGATGTGATCGCAGTCAAGGGCTAACTTGTAGTGGAAAAAATAATAGGGGAAATTACAATTCAGGTAGGTATCTTTAAAAGTTTGAATCAAAAGTGAAGCATCTTGCGTCCCACCTTAGGCCATAATATTATTATCACTTCCCATCAGCTCCCCGATTGTGTAAGGAAATTCTAATCGTGATCGTTTGTCAAACGGATAATGTGACCTGTTTGAGGAGTTCAAAGATGCCTGCACTTCAAAAAGCATGTATGAGCTCCTTAAACAGTTCGAGTAATACGTTTTACGCTGTCAAATGATTACAAATGCTTAGACAATTGGACCTCTGGTATTATTGTGGACAAGCGTGATCATGTTATAATGGTAAAAATACGTAGTTGTTTTGGAAGTACGTATAATAACGTTTTTAAATATTTAGGAAAAACATTAAAGATATACTTATCTCTCGAAAAAAAATAATTACATTAATTTAATTTCTACAAAGGAAGTAATTGAATATATTGCTTGCTTTGGAACTGCTTCGTAACGTTGCTTCCCGATGGCCACTGGCGATATACTGTGCAGATGGCAGCCCGTAATTGAGCTTAAAGAAAGCGATATAATCACAGAATAGGTAATAGTAGATATAATGCAACATTCCTTTGTTTATTTTATTTGCTTTAAATCTCTGGCTAAGTCTGTAAAAGTATACGCAAGAGGGTTTCTTTTGAAAACTATTTTAGCAGATTTGCGCTCGACTGTAATGACGACCTCCGTGGCGCAGTGTCGAGCGTTGAAGTCCTAAGGTGCGGACGTCCCCGGTTTGATCCCAGGCAGGGTTAATGTAGGAATTTATAATTTCTGATTTTTCCCTGGTTGTTACCACCCTACCGGCAAAGACGTGACGTTCCGGTACGATGCCATAGAAACCGACCAGTGGCATTGGTTTAATATAACTGCCATTTTAAAAATTGCAAACACTGTAACTGGAAAGCGCATGTCGAAGTAGTATGTAACAAAATAAATAAATTCACATATGTCCTTAATAAATTACGGAAAACCTCACCGATAAAAACGGTCCTTGCGGCATACTACGGCTATGTTTACTCAGTATTCAAATATGGCATTTTGATATGGGGAAATTCCACCGATATAAAACGAGCTTTTATTGCTCAAAAAAAGTGCATCCGTGCAATGACTGGTAAGGCGCCATATGAATCGTGCAAGCCGGTTTTCAAAACCTTGGGAATCCTCACACTTCCTAGCATATATATCCTGGAAATAGCAATGTTCGTAAAAACTAATACAAAACTTTTTAAAACGGCAAGAGATGTATTTTTACGAGGAACAAGAAATAGGGAAAGGCTAGTATTAAATAAGGCACCCAGGACAGCTAGTTATCTAAAGAACTGTAGTGCGATGTGCGTAAAGGTCTATAATGCGATTCCGAAATCTATTACTATATTGCCACTAAATAAATTCAAAAATGCATTGAAAAAATGGTTGGCGCAAAATGTATTTTATTCAATCGACGAATTTTTGCAATCTAAGAATAAGAATTAGGATAAATTAGACTAAATTATGTTATCGTTATGAATCCAAGTATGTATGTGTAAATGTAAATACACTTACTTATAAGTTAGGTACTTGTTGTATAATTTTGAAAAAATTGTGAGAACTTTTAAAAATAAATATATGTAGGTATATTTGACATTTGTACGTCAGGGTTACCTGACTGGATATGTTGCGGCTTAACATTTTCATCAACAAACATCTCAATTTCACATATTCATACAAATAAATAATTTCTTTCTTTCTTTCTTTCTCCAAACAGGCCCGCTGCCATCTTAGATAACATCATCACTTACCATCAGGTGTGATCGCAGTCAAGGGCTAACTTGTAGTGGAATAAAAAAAAGCTTCAGCTCTTATCGAATGGCCATGGCACAAACAGAATAAATGAAACCATATAATGGTTTCCTTATTTTACCACAAAACCTAAAAACAATAGTACATTGCAGTAATTTAACAAGAATAAGTAGCCGATACAGAGATAGTCATTTAAAACTATTTAGCAGTAAGCCCTGGACGTGGTGGACGGCGGCCTAATTAATGGTTTTATTACGAAGGCATTGCTTTCCCTTAACCCCCGTTCCCGTAGCGAATGGCTTAAGATACACATCGGAATGAACGACCGCCGATTCTAATTACTGTTTCATGCGTAACGGCTTAGTAAAAACACATATAGACTTCGCCTTATTGGTTTTATACTTGACTAGCTGATGCCCGCGACTTGGTCCGCGTGGATTAGGTTTTATTTATACCCGCGGGAACTCTATTTTCCTTATTAAAATGTAGCCATAAATGTGGAGTATGTGCTAATTAAGGTTACTCTCAATTTTCAACAAAATCGGTTCAGTCATTGTGGAAGTCTTTTTTCAGATTTTTGAAAGTCGGTTAATAATTTAATGACTTGATTGTAATTAGTAATCATAAAATTAGAGATTTTCATTTTAACGATAGGGCCAAGGTAGTTACTAAAGTAATCGAATCTACTATTCTAGAGTAAGATCGAATAAGAGTAGAGAATTGTAGAATAAGATCTAATTGTAATCCCTAGCCCTAGTGTAATGGAACCACGGGTAAATAAAATTACCCGAGGTCCCATTATTGGGTCGAATCAATAGGATCACCACAGCTAAACGGAATATATACGAACTACGGTTCATACAAAATCTAATGAGTAACAAAATCTATTTAGAAAATATTATGTTCTTTTTCATTCCAGCGGATGAAATCCACTTGAAATTTTGTTTTCCCCGGACTAAACATCCGGTGTCAGTTAAAGCCGGCCGCCCCGGGAAATATCCGCCCGTCCGGGGCGATGCCTCATCTCTTAAGTGCATCTCGCTTACAGATCTCATCTCCCGAGCGCTGCAGCTACTCGTAGCTTCGCGAAATTAATCTACGGAAATAAATTAAAACTGCACTCCTTGTTTTGTGGTTTAATTTCAACTATTTAGTTGATACTAGCTGATGCCCGCGATATCGTCGCATATTACGTTTCAGCTCCCCAATCATGTAAGGATGACCGATGAAATCGTTAAAAATCTGCGGCGAAGTAAATAAACCATAACATCATTAAATTAGAGCTCAATTTCGTCTGCCCATTCTACGTTTAGGGTATCGTACATACCTAAACGTATAAGAATGGGCAGACGAAATTGAACTGTAATTCAATGCATTTATGGTTTATTTTACTTTGACAAAAATCTTTAACGTTTGATGGACAATTCTTACATGATTGGGGCCCTGAGCTATACTAGCTGAATCTAGCTATCGTCCTATTAAAGATATAATTTTTTGAAATTAAAACTTCTTTAGCCGCGTTGAGCACTTTTTGGTAGAGGACAAAGAGGAGGACATGCTCGCGTTGTTATGAAGCCAAAGGTCTTAAATACCTATAAATATACCTACATACTTTAATGCCTTAGTTGTAAGGTTTATATTTTAATTTTTTAATTTTTTTTTTTTAAATGTATAGGCCAGCGCTTGGCTGCAATCAGACTTGCTTGCAAGTGGTGATGCACGCTTGCCTAGAAGATGCCTATTCACTCTTAATTTGAAGGTACCTATATATTAATAGAGGAGGGGAAAACGGAAGCCGGAAGGGCATTCCATATCCTAACGAGGAAGCAAATCGCTTCGTACGAGCCCGCGGAATTTCGACTGCGTAAAGGTGCAGGACCTTGTCGATGCCTTAATTTTTTTAAATATTCGTTTTCACCTTTATCGGCAATCCCTATAACTGCCATTTTTTTTTAAATGACTGTGACACAGACAGACGGGATGCTTTACAGAAAGGAGATTCCTCTTTATTCTAATAGATAGGACATATTGTGGAGTACAATGTAAGTGCATATTATAAAAGTTTTCCGTACATGAAACCCAGCGGCGGAATGTGAGGCGATGCTTGCGAGCCCTTAAGCCGTGCACTCGCCTTGCTTAATGTTTAGAGACTCACTAGCTGGTGTCCGCGACTTCGTCCGCGTTGATTGAGGTTTTTTTGGTTCTCGCGGGAACTCTTTAATTTTCCGGAATCAAAAGAAGTGTATGTGATATTCCAGGCTATAATCGACTACCTCTGTGCCAAAGGGGTTGTTTCATCTTGGGCCAGGTACTTGTACAGTATTCCAAAAAATAGTATAAAATCATAGAAAACAAAATAAAATATGCTTTTTGGCTGTTTTACAGTGAGTAAGAGGTACAAAAATAAAATGTTTAAATCAGTACATTTGTAGAATAGCAACTCTCGCAGCGCATCCATCCATCAATCTGACTGCTGTTGGATATTTTATGGTTATTTCACATTTCCCAGGTAATTTTATGTCAAATGTCATCATGACACGTGTAATATACGTCAATGTCAAAATGGACGCATGTTGTTGCGCTTTTATTTTGCAAAATAATTTCGCATTGTACCTCGTAAATTGAACTTTTTAGTAAGAAATAAAGAAAAAAATGTTACTATTTTATGACCCCGAACATTTTGAAATACCGTACAAATACCTGGCCCAGGCTCCATATAAATTTGAAACAACCCCTTTCATCTAGATCCGTTCAGCCGTTCTGGCGTGATTGAGTAACAAACATCCATCCATACATCCATCCAAACTTTCGCATTTATAATATTAGTAAGGACTAGCTGACTAGCTGATAATCTCTGTGCCAAATTTCATCCAGATTCGTTGATCCGTTGTGGCGTGATTGAGTAACAAACATCCATCCATCCATCTATCTATCTATCCATCCATCCATCCATTCCTC
Source organism: Erebia ligea (assembly GCA_917051295.2). Lineage (NCBI taxonomy): Eukaryota > Metazoa > Arthropoda > Insecta > Lepidoptera > Nymphalidae > Erebia > Erebia ligea. The sequence continues at coordinate 435,394 of OU785234.1, read as the reverse complement.
CATTCATCTTTCGCATTTATAATATTAGTAGGTATATAGGGTATAGATGTCGTCCACCCCCGGGAAATACCCGCGCGTCCCGGGCAATGCTTCATCTCTTAGGTGCATCGCGCTCAGATCTCATCTTACGAGTGATGCAGCTTTGCGGAATTCATCTACAATGCCCATTGATGTAGAATTTTAGTACCTATACTACTATTTCAATGACAATGCCACTATAAATGGCGGACAAAACCAATTAAAACTGAACTTTAGAAAGAAACAAAGAAAGGAAAACAGTTTATTCAACAGTGGTATCACACACAAAACTAGATACAAATGTTTATCAACTCTTTCGTCTGTGACACCACCCAGAGAGGGTGTACAGCTCAGCGTTTTGCCTTGCGTCATATACTAAAAATTCATACAAAGCAAGGCGCTGATTTTCAGCTGTGACCCCGGCTCAGCTTTAGGTACTTACTTAAATTGAGTTATTGTTAACAATTATTCATATTATTCCACTAGTCGACCCGCCCCAGCTTTGCACGGGTGAGCTTAACTTATGTACAGCCTTTTAATTATTTATTAGTTTAAACTAGATGATGCCCGCGACTTCGTCCGCGTGGATAAAGGTTTTTTGATTCACGCGGGAACACCTTAATTTTCCAGGATAAAGCCTATGTCCTTCCCTGGGTTTAACCTACCTCCATACCAAATTTCAGCGAAATCTATTGAAAAGATGGGCCGGGAAAGCGTGGCAGACAGACACACTTTCGCATTTATAATAATAGTATGGAATAATACCCTTTATAATGTTAAAACACAGATCGTAATTGATCAGAACGGGCAGTAGGCTCGTTGATTAGTTCACTCATCACTTACCATCAGGTGAGATCGCAGTCAAGGGATCACTTGTCCATACTAATCCATACTATTATTATAAATGCGTAAAGTATGTCTGTCTATCTGCTACGCTTTCACGGCCCATCAGTTCAACCGATTTTGATGAAATTTGTTACAGGGCTAGGTTGTATCCTGGGGAAGGACACAGGCCACAGGCTCTTTTTATTCCGGAAAATATAAGAAAAACAAAGAATCATCTAGTAACTAGTTAATAAAAACAAAACTACAAAGAAAATTGAAACTAGTATTACCAAGTACACCAAACAAATCATAAACCGCGGCCCACGGCCACAACATAAAGCTCGTTATCCCGTAACAAGCCCGACTTCTTTGCGAGCCATCGTCCTCCCATTTAATTCCATTGTTGCTACACAATTTTAGCCTTTATCGTCCCTTGTTTACGGCCACATTACCCGGAGGACCCTGGGTAAATGTGGAGTAAAAGCTATTTCTTAAACATTTTATTATCCCTGCCTTGAACGAAATTAAATGGCTATTTAATTTGCAATAGTTTTCTTATAGTAACAGCAGAGTGAAATACTTTGTAAGTCTAAGTAGTTAGTTAGTTTTTAAACACGTAATTGAGAATTATTTGAATGAAAATAAGCTTTCAAAATCCCCCTACCGGGGATAGAACCCGGGACCCGTTACCATCCACTTATCATACTAATAATAATATTATAAATGTGAAAGTGTGTTTGTTTGTTGGTTTGTCCTATAAATAAACACACGAACGAAGGCGCCAGCGAATTAATGGCACGTACAGAGAGCTCCAGTTCGTAGCGTGCACTAATATTGCAGATATGCAAATAAATGATGAGTGTTTGTATACAATTGCATTATTTGCAATCTCGCATCGTTAAACGCTGCAACTTGCTAATGGACTTATAAAAGCTTCAAGATAGTTCTTGGACGGTGGTTTATTCGTCCGAAAGATAGTTTTAAATTATAGTTCAGGATTAGTTTACTGAACCATTGAGTCAAATTAGCATTACTAACAGATTTTGACGACCTCCCACCAGGGAGGGGTGAGAGCCGTGGTATGTCCCGGGCTCGATTCCCGGCAGGGTGAATTTGGGAATTTATAATTTCTGAATTTTCTGTGGTCTGGTGTGAGGTTTCGGCTGTGGCTAGTTACCACCCTACCAAGGTATAGGAATAGGTAAGTTCATAAGCATCCGCACTTTTAATCTTAAAAAGTTTCGTCTCAAAGAGTCCAAAGAAATCCGTCGTAGCTCGTAATTTGGGCAATAAAGCAGTGTTTTATGATGGGAGTCGTGAAATTTTACTAGCGTATTGTTTCCCGTTCAGCCCGGCCGGCAACTTGCCGGCTTTATGATTGCTACGGCTGTTAACTGGCTAATGTTATTAGTTCTACTGATCACATGGACACTTACAACTCTTACAAGTTCCAGCTTAGCTTCGTAAAATAAGTACCTTCAAGGCAAGAGTGAACAGGCATCTTCTAGGCAAGCGCGTTCCAACCTAGACCTCATCATTGGTTTCCACTAAGCATGATTGTCGTCTAGCGCAAGCCTATCACGCAATAAAAATAAAAAATAAATCGTACCAGTCTCCCAGATTAGTCGTTCCTTTGCTATGGAGACGATTAGCGTCCGGTACGATGTCATGTTGAATTGAAACCGAATTGGGGTATGGGTTTAATATAACTGCCATGCCCCTAACAGGTTAGACGGACTAGCTACTTTTTATCCCGGAAAATTTAAGAGTTCCACCAACCAGGAACCAAAAATCCTCAATCCACGCGGACGAAGTCGCGGGCATCAAGTAGTTTTACATATTTCAATCAAGACTGCAACCAAGTGCGCTCGACTCTAATTAAAAAAAATATAAGAAACCATCCTAAGTTCGATCGCAATTCGCACCAGACTTTACCTAAAGTGTGTTATCATCCAAACTGAAATTATAACTTTATGCAGATGGAGTAGAACCTTGAGCTGAGCCTGTATATTGAATAAATTATTTTTTAATAACAAAGGCTTCAAAGCAGATGAAATTTCGTAGGGATTGATGAAGTAAGTCGAAGATTTAAAATTCAGTCAAGAAACCTTGTTTAGGGCCCGAAGTGAAGGAATAAGCTAAATTATTTGAAGACGTCGCCTTCGGTAAGAGGGTAAGAAGGAAACGAAGTTATAACATAATGAGGGAACCGTGAAAGACGAATATTTCGGTCAAAGGCGCATCATATTAGGGGATTTACATAATATTTTTGAGAAAATTTGTGATGTTATTAAATCAAACCCCAATTTTAACCATATTCTTTTTCATGTGAATAATAAAGAGGCTTTTCCTACCAAGAATATCACTCGACTCGAATTAAATCTGCTAAGAATAAGCAAGAAGTGGTAGATTCATTCGACGATTCGAAAGCACTTGTAAAAGTTTATTTGAATAAAAAACATTTGAATTTTGAAGAAACTCGGCGACCGCTTTAAGGTCTAGCCCCACCACAGATGCACGGCGCGGCGCGGCACATAGCGGCAAACATTCTTTGTATGAGTTGGTTTTGCAGCTGGGCCCACTTAAGCGACGCAGCACGGCGATGCACTGTGAGTTACATGTCATAATGGGAATGACTATATCAAAAATAAATTATTTCTAAGTGATGATTAAATAGAGGGTCTTCCAAAAGACCTAAAATTCATATCCTCGGTTAGTTTTAAGTTTGATAACCATTTTAAAATATAGATTAAACTGTGAATTTCATACCACTTCCATAATTAGAAGTGCGTTTTCAAGTTTGACAAAGAGTTGCTGATTTGATTGAGTTGTCATCCCTATTGTACAAAAAATACTTGCCACTACGTGCCGCGCCGCGCCTCTTTAGTGGCGCTAGATCTTCATGTTGCCTTTGAAAACAGCAAATGGTGCTGAGTGAGTGTGTTGATAGCTCTGTCTGCTTTCGACATAATCTGGTACACAGATAGGTTGCATTCCGGAGGTTAAAAAAAACATTAGCTAGTAAATAAATGTTTTTGAATTTTGAATTCGAAATTAGTATACTCCATATTCGTTTTCAGTTACAAATACTTGGTAAAGCAATATGAACTTTGCATATAGACTCTATATGCAAAGTTCATATTATAGACTTCCAAGATTTCAACTAAAAGTCGTCGAGAATATTGAAAAGCTGCCTCCGAGTTAAATGGCAAAGTCCGACAAGTCCATATTACAGTACCCTTACTCTGAGATTGATCGAATTTAAAATACGGTCTCACTACAATGAGGTGAATTACATATGCATCAAACTAAAATGAATCTTAATCTTATTAATTTAGAGCTCAATTTCGTGTATGCATTCACAGCTAGCGCTCCAAACGATACGTTTCGAAATTTGAATCGGTTGCACTGAATTTGTGGCTTTAAATCAAGAGTTTTTGGGTCCATTTTAGTTTGACTCAAATGTGATTCACCTCACTTAGTGAGACCGTATTTTAAACTCGATCAATCTCAGAGTAAGGGTACAGACGACAAATCCTTTATATCTAGATTCGAATGCAAGCTCCGTCGACTGTGAGCGGAGGGAGATAAGACGGCTGGATGCTGAATATGATTTGATGCATATTTAAGAGATAGGTGAGCGAAAATGCAAATAAGGTCGTTTGAACACCTAACGGATATTCACTTTGAGAGAAAACAAGATGGCTGATATCTAACTATACACGTCTATCCATACTAATATTATAAATGCGAAAGTGTGTTTGTTTGTTGGTTTGTCCTTCAATCACGCCGCAACGGAGCAACGGATCGACGTGATGTTTGGCATGGGTATAGTTGAGGACCTGGAGAGTGACAAAATTTAGGAGTTCCCGTGGGAATCAAGAAAAACTTAAACCACGCGGACGGAGTCGCGGGCATAAGCTAGTAGTATTATATATTATATAGATATTAGCGACGCGAAATTAGGTTTAATTTTTTATGTTCAGCAATATACTAACTTTTTACTGTACTGTGTTACATAATAATATGTCGTATCTTTAGTTGACATTTTTTTTTGTAAGAGAAGATAAATAAAAACTCTGTCAAGCTGAATTATCACTAAAACAGTCTTTGTATTAAAAAACCACCCCTTACAAAATGGACGAAAGTGAAACTAAATACAAACGTCAACGTTAACTTTAATTATGTAAAATTCACAATAAATTCACATCGGAGGAACAAAATGCGACAATGTGGCATGCTACAAAATGGTAACCGGTTTATTACCGATGCTTTACACTTTACAGCATGCAGCAATCTATTTCATGCTGAAGCAACATGCAATGCTGACAATTCTTGTGTCATATGAAATAATTGTAGCATGCGGCCCTGTGGCATGCCCAGTAGAATGATATACAATGTACTGTATTATTGTCACACTATAATATTAAGTTGCAGATGTGAAAATATAAAGAAAGAAAGAAAGAAAATCTTTATTCGGGGATAATACAAGTACAAGAAATAACTAATAATAAAATAAGACTTTATAAAGAAAAAGACTATAAATATGGTTTAGTTTCATGTCTTCCGGATTTTTACGTTGCTTATTTAACTAATCGAATTCTTGTGTGTTATTCTACTACTACTATATAAAACCACTTTGCTTCTTGGTTTTTTAAAGAGTTATAGCACTGTGGCCGTGTTAATGCGCCAGTGTAAGCTTTGTCTGATTTGTTTTTTGACCTATTTGTTTGTTGTTTGTTGCAGGCGACACAATATGCCCCAGCGGCATGTTCCGGTGCCCCGAGGGGAAGTGCATCCCCGCGCTCTGGGTGTGCAACTACCAGCGCGACTGCGACAAGGGGGAGGACGAGTTCCAGTCGTGTCGTGAGTAGCCGCCCTTATTTAACTCTTCACTAGACAGTAGACACTAGACACCATATACCCACATTTTAATAAAAGAGCAACTGCCGAGTTTCTTGCCGGCTCTTCTCAGTAGAAGCTTCCAAACCTAATAATATACCTTGACCTTGACCTTGGTAATATCTTGACTTGTCATATGCTTAAAAATATACCTACATACTTAGTTGTACCTATATTTAAAAAAAAAAGTAACAATAAAATTTAAAATAATTAAAATATAAACCTTAAAACTAAGATATTAGAGTTTAATTACGAATGTAGTATATTTATATTTAAGACCTTTTTGTCTTCGTAACAACGCGAGCATGGGGCACCCCTACCAAAAAGTGCTCAACGCGGCTAAAGAATTTTTCACTTCAAAAAGCACGTAGGGTGAACGCTCCTAAGCTCGGCCCCCCCCCAAAGGTCGGCACTGCGTTCTATTTCTGTCGATATTAGTGTTTTGTTGCCACTTAGGCATAATGGGTATTTTTTTTTATAAAGTTTGCACCGATGGGTAATAAAGTTTCAAATATGGGAACACTGGGCTGCACTGCTTTTCGCCAGTTGCCGTTTAAACGAGCGAGAGTTCGTACGTCGCGGAATAGTTTACAAAATTGCGAAATTCCGAGCGTCAGTTGGTAAGGAATAAATTACACATTATAGTACTTAGCACCTGCTGTTGCAATGTTATTGATTCTACGTAATATATTACATTGTTTTTTAATTATTTTAGGCGATTTTTTTGCACATTTGAAGAAAAAACAGGGGTGCCGGACTTAGGAAAATCAGTAGTATGGAGTACCTTAAGTCGGCAGGGGATGCCGACTTAAGGATTTGGGTTATTCCTAAGGTCGGCCCCCTTAGTATAAATTGGTATTATCTATATGGAAAACTGTCTGATTGTTTGTTTATAGTTCGTTTAAAAATACAGGACAGGACAGGTAGGTAATGCGATACATTACTTATAAGTGGTTCAACCGCTTAAATTAATGAAATGTTTGAATATTTAATAAGGTAATTAGGTAATTCAACAATTAATTTCTTAAATAAAAAGTAATACACACCTAAAATGAGAAATCTAATTATTTTATTCTGAAATCAGCTTAATTATTTTTGTTTAAGGTTTATCAAACAGTTGACTAATAAAAGTCAAGATGGCTAAACCAAAAAAGAAAAAAAATGACTTGATAACGAAGAGCCGTCGTCCTCTTATGAATTACGACAGGAATAAAATCGCACATGCCATGGCAGATATATTGGACAGAGGTGTAAAAATCAAAACAGCTGCAGAAAAATATAATATTCCACGCTCAACTCTACAAGACAGAGTACATAATAAAGTTCCCATTAATTGTAAAATGGGAAGATTGACTATTCTAACACCAAACGAAGAAACTATCCTGGTTAGATGGTTAATAAAATTAGCTAAATGCGGATTCCCCAGAAAACGTGACGATTTATTAAATTCAGTCCAAGCCATTATAAAAGCGGATAAGAGACCATGTCCTTTTAAAAACCAAAGACCGGGGCGTAAATGGTATGAACTTTTCATTAAACGCCATCCTGAATTAAAGGAACGGATTCCAGAAACCATATCCAAAGCAAGGGCGGTTGTGAGCGAAGAATATATTAGGAAATGGTTTAGAGAACTAAAAAGCTATCTCACGGAAGTCAATGCTTTAGATATTTTAGAAGACCCGCAACGAATATTTAATGGAGATGAGACCAGTTTCAGCATGTGTCCCAAGTCTGGAATTGTTATAGCTCCCGTTGGATGGAAAAACGTCTATGATATTAAGTCCGGAAGTGAAAAGAAGACCATCACCGTACTTCTGGTATTCTCAGCTGCAGGAGAAACACTTACTCCCATGGTAGTTTTTCCGTACATTCGCCCACCGAAAGAAGTTATTAACAGCATGCATCCAAATTGGTTTTTAGGTCGGTCTGAAACCGGTTGGATGCGCAGCGAGATTTTTTTCGAATACATCGCTAACGGAGTAAGTCCCTGGCTTAGAGAAAATAATGTCAAAAAGCCTGTTTTGTTGTTAGTGGATGGACACAAATCCCACATGACACTAGAACTGAGCGATTTCTGCCACAAAAATGATATTATTTTGTATGCGCTGCCGGCGAATACAACCCACATGATGCAGCCAGCCGACGTCAGCGTTTTTCGCCCTCTTAAAGTAGAGTGGCGAAAAACAGTGAATCTGTGGCAGAAAGAAGAGCAAAACATGAAAAAAACTTTAAACAAAACTACATTTTGTCCATTATTGGAAAAAGTTTTACAAAATGACATGACGAATAGCATAAAAAATGGATTCCGAAAATGTGGATTATATCCATTTAATCCTGATGCCGTGGATTACACGAAGTGTGTAAAAAATACTATAGAAAATTTCCATGAACTGAATAATCTTGAAGAGGTAACCAATGAAGAAATTGACACAGCAAAAAAGTTATAAGAAATTTGGAAGGAAGGCTGAAAGAAATAGGGATTGATACCGATCTGTTAGTTAATATGATTCAGAATTCTTATAAAACTGCACAAATTAATAATAATAAAGAAGTCAATGCTATTAATGCAACAAACCAAAAAATAATGTCCGAAATCTCAAACACAGTCCAAAATAATGAGCAAAATTCATGTTATCAAGAAAACCCAAAAGAAACTTATAATATTGTAATCACTAGTGCTGAAATTCATACAGAAAAGAATATAATGCAAAAAGAATCCACAACTTCACAAAAAGCCATCCAAAATAAGTCCCTGGAGGATCATCTGACTTTAGATCTCGACAAAATGCCTATCATACTAGACAACACTAATAAAGAAAACTGTTTTTATGACGACACTCTTACTGGCGAATATACTGTGGGATTCAACGAAGTTTCAGACGACATCATCACAACGAGCCTAATACAAAATGCAATAGAGACTGGTAGTGACATAAGTATTAACTTAATTCAATCACCAAGGACAAGTATTTTAGACATTGCCACATCATCAAAGACTCCGCCTTTGCGATCTGGTTCTAGCACTCCTACTAGCAGACATCGTGTATCGCCTTATTTTAGAACTCATTTATTTTCACCGAAGTCCCTTGACTTTGGTAAAGCTCAGAAAAAAAAGGATACTATTCCATCAGCTATATCTTCTAAAGCTTGGCGTGATTACATGCAAGAAAAAGTAAGGGAAAAAGAAGATAAAGAAAATGCAAAACAATTAAGAAAAACTCGAATCCAAAAAAACAAAGACGAAAAAGCTAAGAAAAAAGCAGAATTAACAATCAAAAGAGATGAAGCTAGGAAAAAAACATCAAATAATAGAAAAACTAAAAAGTCAATTATCACTCCCCAAAAATGCAAATCTCCAACTGAAACAGTATCACATATTAAATGTGTTGGTTGTGATGAAGACTTAATAAGTGACGTAGAAGATGACGATTTAAAAAACATTGGTTGCGACCAATGTCCTCGCTGGTTCCATCTGAAGTGTACAGTTCTACGTGGTAAGCCATATACAGAAGTCGCTTCTAAAAAATTTGTATGCCATGTGTGTTAAATTTAACACAAACTTTTTAGGTAATTGTAAGACTGATAAAGATTAATTGTTCAAATATTTGTTCAATATTTGTTTTTTTTATGATATTTTAAATGCTAACAATATACATTCAGACAGCAATCATGTCAAATGTATGTACCTATATTTTAAGGACTAGTTCTAAAGATAAATCTGATCCTATTTTTATTTACCAAAGATAATTATTATGTTCGTATAATTGTTAAGAATCGTAATAGTTTTGAGCAAGACTGAGTTTTGTACACAAATTCAAAATTTTAGGTAAGTTCTTTTTATTCATAACTACCCTACCTATCATAGTTATAATAAAAGTATTATTTAGAAATGAAAAGATTAGGTATATTTTAACTAGAAATATTGTTATATTCTATTTGCTAGTGGGTGTTGTTTTTGAAACTTATAGACATATTTTAATTAAACTGTTATATGAATGTTGTTATGCCTAACGTAATTGAGGTATATTTTATGTTTTTCGGAGAGTATTTTCAAAGTGTTCCTAACTTTTATTTTTTATGTGAAAATAATTTGATTTCCTACTTATCGCTTTTTATGTAAAAATAATTAAAACTGTTTAACTTTTTACACTGTTTTTATTTTTTAGACTATGTAATTACGTGCATGGAGACTATAATAGTACTTAGTATCCGTTTATACATAAGCTAAGTTTAATCATAATATTATTTAAATTAAATCATTTATTCTGCAAGCAAAGTCAGGCTGTGTTACATGTTTTCCTTCAGACGCCATTGAATAACGAGAGGGCCGACTTTGCGAACACAAAAGCCGGACTTACGAACATGAGTGCCGAGCTTAGGCAAATTAGTACTTTTTTTTTAAATGATTAAAAAAAAATACTTCTTCATAAATAAGTTCGGTTTTTAAAATTGGCTTGCACAGTCAAAAGTATAAAGTATTAGAAAAAAAAACATCGTATTTTAATTGCTTAGAATGACGCATTTACGAATTTTCTAATGTGACACGACCCTTAAAGTGCCGACTTTTAGAACATCCACCCTACACATTTGCGATCGCACTTCTATAAATCCCTATTTATGCGCAGGTTTTATACCTACTTGTAAAATAGTTAAGCACTCAGCATTTCAAAGGGTTAGAGAATCATGGGCCTAAGTACCTAAGTAGGTATCATTTCCATATCCATTCAAAAGATAGGTAGGTAGGGTTGTTATGCCGGTTCGCCGGCCTCCTTCAGTTTTCGGCCTTTACGCGTACTCGGTGCCGTAAAATTGCGAGAATATCGCTTAGAAATACTATTTCCAAATGAAATCTTTATTCAGACATTTGAAAATATTTGCTTTGTATCTGACAACAATTTTGGTCAGGTAACATCTTCGAGTGATTTTAGTGAATTTATTCAATTCGACGGGGGGCATCGGAGGTAACGCAACCTGCGGAAATTAGAAAAAAAATAGTGCCGCGCGTTTCACTCCAAGGCAATCTTTTTGTTGTTTTTCTGAATGAATGATGTTAATAGGCATGTAATACCCTTCTAAAATAACTTATTAACATACTTATAATATGATTATGTGAATATTTTGTACAAAACAACAATAATGTTGGGGGCCGCGATCTAACATTAAATTTTCTTCAAAACTTTGTTTTTCGGCCTAGGGGCCGATATGTGGCGTATCAAGTCTTCCACGCTTTTGTCTCTTTTATTCAATTGGTGAAATGATATATGTCACGACTCTTTCTTTTATTAATTGTACCTGATGTGAAAACCCTCGCCATTAGTTTTCGGCCTTCAATTTGTTAGTATAAATTAATAGTGAAGACCATTTTGGGGGTGGCCGAAAACCACAACATAGAAGAAACAGTACCTACCTCAGTTTTCGGCATAGTATGGAAAGCATGGGGAAATTGAATACCGGTAACAGTTTTCGGCCATAAAATTGCAAAGTTTAAAGCCAACAATAATTTTGAGTTAACGTTTTTATTTTAAAGATAACTAAGTAACATTACATATTGTACCTATGTTATTATTTTTAATAATAAGGCCAGAAGCTGAGAATAAATAAGGCCAGAGCACGAGTAACAGAAGAATCGATCAGACTAGTTCAGGGAACTTATAGAGTTTTTGACCGAGTCAAACATTATTTATTTATTTATTTATATGCACAATTATCCAAGATTGTTATTTCAAAAATAACATAAAAATAGGAACGTATTTGATAGGTTTTAAAGGTGTTGTAATTAGTGAGTAACAAAGGTTCCAAGTTTTTTATTAAGTAATATAACTTTCTTGAATTATGTTGATTATGACTTTTAATAACATTTGAATACATAATAAAACAATGATGAACTTACAAAAAGCGTTTTAATGTAATTTTAAACTTATAAATTCATTTTAAATCCATCGCAATCCAGTGGCCGAAAACAGAATACCCGATGGCCGAAAACTGAAATTTGAGGCCGAAAACTGAAATTTTAGCGTTTTTCCGGATTAAATAAAAAATAAAAATAACTAATAGCTTCAAGCGCAACACAGTTTCTAAAAAAGAAACTTCAGTATATGGGCTTTCATTTAACATAATGAGCATAGCAATATTAAGGTTGTAACATTTTTTTCTGGTGTCCTAAAGTTGATGGGAGCACTAAAAGGCCGAAATCCGGCACATCGACCCTATAAGAGATCCGAGCGACGCAAACATAAAAGGGTGTGGAACTTAAATAAATCTATTAAAAGCAATGCAAATGGAAAGCGAACTGTAAATGCAAATTAGCGACGAGCGAAGACATGGTTATTTAAACTGTTTTATTGCGTCAGTTCTGAGGTTTATTTTACGTTTTAACACTAATTGACTTGCCCTTGCTTCGCTCGGGTTGGATTTTCGGAAATTCTTGAGAATGCAGGTCAACAGACGAGGTCCCGGGTTCGAGTCCCGGGTCGGTCCATAATTAAGTAGGTACATATTGGGTTTTTCTGACTAAAAATTCTCAGTACTAGCCCGGAGTGAGGAAGTCGGTGGTGTTTCACCCCCGTGCCTCGGAGAGCACGTCAAAGCCGTCGGTCGCAGTTATTATCACTAACATGATAATAGTGGTTAAAGCCCACCAATCCACATTGGAGCAGTGTGGTAGATCTAAGCTCTAATTCCCTCTCTCCTATGAGAGTGGAGGCCTGTGCCCAACAGTGGGACGTTAATGGGCTGTAGCAGTAGGTAGTAGTAGCAGGTCAACTTATTAGAAAAATCTACTTGCAAAATCCCAAGTTACCGTCGCAAGTTATATACCTACTTATACTAGTTGATGAACGCGACTTCGTCCGCGTGGATTAAGGTTTTTTTGGTTCCCGCGGGAAATCTTTAATTTTCCAGAATAAAAAGGTGCCTATGTGTTATTACAGATAATAATCTATCTCTGTGCCAAATTTCATCCAGATCCGTTCAGCCGTCGTTGGGGCGTGATTGAGTAACAAACACCATACATCCATTCTTTCTCATTTTCTTAACTTTCTCATTTATTTATTTTTCTAAGTATTATAACTCAACAATTTTTGAGTAATTAATTATTAATTAATTAATTATTATTAACTAGATGATGCCCGCCACTTCGTCCACGTGGAATAAGGTTTTTTGATTCCCGCGGGAACTCCTTAATTTTCCGGGATAAAAAGTGGCATATGTCCTTCCCCGGGATATAACCTACCTCTATACCAAATTTCAGCAAAATCGGTAGAAAAGATGGGCTGGGAAAGCGTAGCAGACAGACAGACAGACACATTTTTGCATTTATAATATTATAGTATGGATAATAATTAATCTGCGGCTACATATTTTTCCGACACCACAAACCTATAGAACACTAAGGCGTGGTGTACACTGTGTTTCGCTTCCGCAGAGTTCACAGGCGGTTGCTCCGATGATTCAGTGGAACGATTAATCGCGCAATGCTCTGAACCGTGAACATTTCTCGCCTCTATTGATTACTGTCTAAGAAACAGGCGTAATCGCTCCTTTGAATCAGACGCATCGAATTATATTTGTACTAGATCTTTATCGAAAATATTTCTACTAGATGAAGCCCGCGATTTATCCGCGTGAATCTGGAAATAGGGTTTTTTGAAATTGTCGCGGGAACTCTTTGATTTTCCGCGATAAAAATGCGTCTGTCTGTCACCTACAACCCATCTGTTACATCGTTTTAGACAAAATTTGTTACAGAGATACGCTTAACGCTTTGTTTGCTATTTTCTTTTGCCACGTAAGAATTTTCATTACTGGCAAAGTGGACGGCAAGAGACCTCGGGGACGTAGCCTGATGCGTTGGTCAGATCAAATCCGCACCGCTCTCGATAGCAAGGTCCACGAAGCCCTACATGTCGCAATAAACAGAGTAACATAGCGACATCGTCCACAAAAGAATTATTGGTGGACGGGGTCACAACCTTTAGTAATGGGGAATACGACGCAAGGAGAAGAATTTTCCAGCCCAGCTGCCCGCGTTTTACCGTCCCAAAAAGATTAGTGTTCTAGTAACGCATTGACGGATATAATCTTGCAATCTATTTGCTTAGAGATTCGTTATTCAATTGATCCTAGAAAGGTCCTCGCACTGTGGAGGGTCCTCAGTTGATGGAGTGCCGACAGTGATTACAGGTCGGGCCCGACCTTTGTACTAACGGTAGACGATTGATCCCTATCCGTGCTGGGAATGTTAATATTCATTCGTTAGCGATGTTAGGATTCCTGAGGATGCTAGGGAATTTGATAACAGAGGAATGAAATATAGGTTCAGAGTTTTTATGATGTTTTCTGTACACATTTAAATTTGGAATTTAAGCTTTGGCATAGGTAGAGATTTAAAGAAATCATTGTGGTCGCATGGTGGTATTCTTTGGGACTTGGGTTAAAAAGTGGTTGGAAGTTAGGAGATGATATTATAATGGGACACGAACGGGATATGCGTTGGTATTAGAGTTTTTAAAGGACGTTTGAGTGAGTTGATAGCTGATCTATGTTGTGACCTGCTGAACGAAGGTATCCTTTATATCGGTTGTTCTACATCACAAAGATTTTGTCTTCCATGCAGATACATTTGTAGTAGTTCCCTGACGTTGAATATATTTGCACGTAATTCAGTTGAATCGCAAAGGTCCTCGCACACTGGAGGGTCCTCAGTTGATGAAGTGCCGCCACTGATTACAGGTTGGGCCCGACCTTTGTAGTTTGTACTAACGGTAGACGATTGATCCCTATGCGTGCTGACAATGTTAATATTCTTAATGTTAGGCAAATATTCTCGGCGATAGTAGATTTATGACTCCTAAGGGAAGTTGCTAGGGAATTCGTTGTCGTTACAGAAATTTTGCGGAAAGACGTGGGTACCCACTGCATTATTATCCCAAGAAAACTCCTACCATTATTTGTTTAATGGCAAGGGGTCACGACTCACGGTCCTCAGTATTGAGGAATATGAAGCAAAGAGAGACAGAGAGAGAAATGCTGAGATTTTAAGAATTTTTCTACTTTTTCATGTTAGTCGGTGGGTTTTTAAATGAAAGAAATTTGCGTTGTTTTTACAACAGATCACCGTTGGATGTCAACTGGCCAGATTATCGGCGTAGGCCTCAGAATCTACTTAAAGTATTTTAAAGATAAATGGTTTCTGCGATGCTTGGGCGTTGGTTGTAGAGCGTCCTACCGTTGGCTCTATATGCGTAATCGTGCTATGCGATTATTCCCTATGCGTGCTGAGATTGTTAATACTCTTAATATTACTTATTCTATCGTCCTGTCTCCTGAAGATGAGGATTAAGATTTTGAGAAGTTTTGTAGTTTAGCATGATGTTACTTGTTGGGTATTTAATATATTGTCTGAAGGAGATGTGCGTTGGTTAAGTGTTTCTAAAGCTTGTGTGTGAGTGTGACGTTTGACTATTTTGAGTGTTGGCCTGTGTGGCTTGCCGTCGTCGTGTCGGAGAGTTGTTCCTAGATGATATCGCCGGGCGTTGGGTGTTTGGCGTTGGCTGTAGAGCGTCCTGCCGTTGGCTTAGGAAGCACAATCGTGCTAATGACGGCAGACGATTGATCCCGTCTGCGTGCGGTGAATGTTTAAATACTCCCCGAAGCCGTTCGTTAGCGCGAGTTACAATGAGCGCAGTAAATAACGTTGAACAGCCCTCGCCGTACCGCTTACTGTCTGAGCTTATTTATTGGCCGGGTTGGGATTTTTGTGGATGGACTATAGCTGAAACGCGCTGACTTCGCTCCTGTAAAAATCTTTTCTCACTGGCTTTGTGTCGTAGAGGAAAACCTATCTGCAGAATATCCGCCGTATACAAACAAACCTATAGGGATTGTATGGGTTTTAACAGCCGCAGTCCGCACCCCAAACAAGTTATCCCGCTTCCATCTTACCATCACTTGTCACCAGGTGAGATCGCAGTCAAGGGTTTTTTTTTCCACTACAAGTTAGCCCTTGACTCCGATCTTACCTGATGGTAAGTGATGATGCAGTCTAAGATGGTAGCGGGCTAACTTGTTAGGGGCATGGCAGTTATATTAAACCAATACTTATAAATAGCAAAGTTGTGGCTAACCTAGATTAAGGGAAAAAAACCCTATTCGGTTACCTTGTAGTGGAATAAAAAATCTAAATTTTTTTCTTTTGCAACAGCTGAGGTCCGCTGGAAAATTTACACCATTCTAATTATCATACAAATCAAAATTCGTCAGCATTAATCCTTGAATGACGGTTTATTGTTTCTAAAAAGAACAAAAAACCATAGGCCATAAGTATTATTGCGGGTTTTAATAGCTGTGCAGCGTCTGGCCTGCGCCTAATAATTGGGTATTTGACTACTATTCAAATAAATTATTTTTTAGTGATTATTATACACGAAGAAATTTTTGTGGTTTTAAAGCCGCGGCGAGTTTAATCGCCTTTAGCAGTACTATCGACTCAATTTTTTTTAATTTTTTTTAAGTACTTACTTTTTTGAGTTAGATTTTTTTTTCGAAATAAACTCGAAACTGTGAGAAACATTAGTAGTGGTACGCGGCGAAGTTCAAAGAAGCTAGCCGGCGCGAGCGGCGTCTGACGTCAATCATCGAACCGATTCGGGGTTTAAAAGCCCCGCCCCTCAATCCTTTGAAACGGCCCGCGCGCCGCTGACCGCTCGCGGCTAGCCGACTTCCGGCCTCAGTTACGCAAAACACGTCACGCGTGCCGTAAGTGGCGCTAATTCGTTTCAAATACGCGCAAAAATGGATCGCCATTATTACGAATACTCCAATTTGGAATACTTATGTAGGTATGGTGCAAATGTACGCCATTGCAAATTACAATGCGACAGAAGCTCGACGGCTCTACGCACAACCGGATCACTTAAATTCCCTTCGTCTGCGAGGAATCCGAAACCAACAAGTTCCGTCGAGTATCACTATCTTAGCCGCAGCGCAGCGTTTAGTCGACCATGGGCAATTCCGAACACCAGAGCATGTTCAAGGTCGAGGTCGTCCCCGCATGTACTCGCCGGAACTCGACGAGGAAATCTGGAATACCTACTTCGAACGCGATCCTCGGCGAAGCACCCGAATGGCTGCAATTAGGTTTAACGTGAGCCAGTATTACGTGTGGAAGTTGTTAAACTCAGAAGGCTTACATGCATACCATTTTAGGCGTGTACATGCACTTCACGAGAACGATGGGCCAGCTAGGATTGAGTTTTGTCAGTGGTTATTAAACAATCGTGAATT
This sequence comes from Erebia ligea, assembly GCA_917051295.2. NCBI lineage: Eukaryota > Metazoa > Arthropoda > Insecta > Lepidoptera > Nymphalidae > Erebia > Erebia ligea. The sequence goes on along the minus strand of OU785234.1, from coordinate 418,366 downwards.
AAGCATTCTGTGGACTGTCTAGTCAACTTTTGCTCGTATTGGAATTTTTAACCAGCACAATAAACATTTTTGGGCCCCCACGTGATCCGCGAAAGTGCTCGAATCAAAGAAAGTGCGTAAATACGTGATTGTAAAATTTAATACCTAAAATAAGTGTACCCACCTACCTCGTGAGCTGTAAATAACCTGCAATGATTATGTAAGTATTGCCGCCTTAAAACTTTCATCTAATCTTTACCTAATGTTAAACACCTGATAGCCGTGGGTACGTAGGTGAACGACCAGTCGTGCGCCGCTCGGTTCAAGCGTCACGTGACTCGCTCAGTCAGCTGGCGCTACTAATTGAACGCAACATTTTCGAAATAATAATTTCTCGATTTTTTATTTTTTATTTTAATACTTGGGTCAGGATAAATGGTAGAAGTAAATTGTACTGTTAATTTCGAATCACCTCGCAGGGGCCTTAAAACCACTAAAAATTCAGCTTGTATAGATGATCACCCAAAAGTCGTAATATCCACGTACAATAAAAGTTTTATGTTGAATAACCATTTTAAACAATCGATTAAAGATTAAAGTTCGCCAAACTTTAATGACGTCACGTTTTAAAATTTCATATAAATTCCATACTTAGGACGCGTTTTGACATTTGAAAAAAGTTGCTGATTTGACCTGGATTTGACTATTTGTCAAATACCCAATTGTACCACATTCTTGCAAATAAATTATTCTATTCTATTCTACACCTGCACCCACCACTAGAAACACCCAGAATTTCTAAACCTGCAGGTTTACTCAACATCTATCTTTAAATCCACTCTAAATTATTGGAAATATGTTACCATGTAAACACTTCTATAGTATCTACAAAACTCAGAAATTATGTTTATTGTTTGCCTTTAATTTGATCCAACAACCCTTGACATTTAAGAACACACCACCATTTCTAACTTCTTAGAAGAAAAAATACGTTAAAAATGATTCTGAAAGTTTCTTGTCACGTACTTGTAAAAGATATAAAAATATCAATTAAAATTTAATCTTTGTTACGAATACGGAAGCCTTCTCAAACTTTGTACGTGATCTCAGCTGCTAGGGTTGTCACATGCATTAAATAAAAATATTACACACAAAACAATTTTTTGAGTCACATTAAATTGATATAATAATCACAAGATGGAAGTTTAAAAGAGTTCCGTGGATATTTACCTCTTTCGGAAAAGTATAAGAATTGAAATCTATCAGGCTTACAAGGTCGTGAATTAAGACGCTCAGTGAAAATTGTTAAGTAAGGATATTCGACAACCCTAACGTGAATGTAACTGCACTTGACCCGTCACATGACACATGTTCCCGTCAGAACTTACCAAGTTCTGAACAGCTTTAATGCATTCCAGGATTTCCAGGAAAACGGGAGAAAGCCAATGCGAACTCTAGTGCTACGCTTTGCTTCAGGATAGGAAATTGGCCGAATTACTGCTTTTCACGAAAATAAAATACTAAACCGTAAGAAATCAGGCATAAGAATTAGATTTCTGTTTTTACTTCTGTTTAAAAAAAAAACGTGATATATAGGATCTGAGCACGTGTATATTTGCACGCGAGACATAAGTAGAGAAGTTTAGCATAATTTATTAGTCTATACATATAGGGTAAAAGCCGGACATATACCTATATTATTACTATATTTTTGGCAGAAATTTATAACAATTTATGTTTGTATAAAAGGAAAATCTTTAGAGGAAACTGTAGATTTAAGAGTTATTGCGTTGGCACTTGTAGTTATTGTAGTAGCGGCAAATTCCCCGCATCAACCAGCCCGTGTGAACGAGCGAAACCCATGAAATATGATTGATTCGCCGCGAACAATTGACGCGATCGAGCCGATCGAGATATTGCACTGTGGAAGACTAGCCATATATAAATACTTAATTATTCTACGATACGATTCGCTTTTTCTACTATAAAACGCGCGCGAGTTGAATGCAGTCGGGGCCTGAGGTGACACATACCTGCAGCCCTATTCTCTAACTCAGTGGCTATCAATAAATGAAAGCCACTGACATATATTTTCTATCCATTGAAGGTTTGCTATGTAAATAAAAATAATATTTCATGGCAAATCTTCAATGGATAAAAAATATATGTCAGTGGCTTTCATTTTTTGATAGCCACTGAGTTATAGAATAGGGGGGCTGAGCTCTGCATTCAACACACGCGCGAACTATAATACCTATTAGCTAATGCCGTGGATTAAGATTTTTTAGTTCCCGCGGGAACTCTTTAATTTTTCGGGATAAAAGCTAGTCAATGTGCTATTCTAGACTATAATCTATTTCTGTGCCAAATTTCATCCACATCCGTTAGGCCGTTATGGCGTTATTGAGTAACAAACATCCATCTATACAAACTTTCGCATCGTTCGTATCATATTATAAATGCGAAAGTGTGTATGTCTGTCTGTCTGTCTGCTACGCTTTCACGGCTCATCTATTCAACCGATTTTGATGAAATTTGGTACAGCGGTAGGTTACAACTTGGAGAAGGCTAATAGGCTACTTTTTATCCCGGAAAATTAGGGAGTTCCCCCGGGAATCAAAAAACTTTATCCACGCGGACGAAGTCGCGGGCATCATCATTTTTAATATTAATAGTGAAAAATGAAAATGAAATGATTCATTTCACGTAGGACAACTTGTGCCACTTATGATAAGTCGTAAGAATTTACCACCGTTATAGTAGTATACTTATAGATTTGCCTGGTGGGAGGCTTCGGCCGTGGCTAGTTACCACCCTACCGGCAAAGACGTGCCGCCAAGCGATTTAGCGTTCCGGTACGATGCCGTGTAGAAACCGAATAGGGATATGGGTTTAATAAAACTATCATGCCCCTAACAGGTTAGCCCGCTACCATCTTAGACTGCATCATCACTTAACATCAGCCCCTCGATTATATATCCATTCTCATACGTTTAGGGTATCGTACATACCTAAACGTATAAGAATGGGTACACCAAATTAAGCTCTAATACAATGCTGTTGTGGTTTATTTTACTTTGACGCCGATTTTTTTACGATTTTCTTTTACGATTTTTCTTTTACGATTTGATCGACAATTCTTACATAATCGGGGGGCTGGTGAGATCGCAGTCAAGGGCTAACTTGTAGTGGATAAAAAAAAATATTAATAGGATCTGTATGTTTGCAGCTCCGCCGGAGTGCGAGGCGGGCCAGCTGACGTGCGGCCAGTACGTGTGGAACAAGACGTACTGCATCCCGCCGCACTACCGCTGCGACATGCACGTCGACTGCGTGGACGGCACCGACGAAGCTGACTGCAGTGAGTACACACCCTTTAGCTACATTATTTTTTTCTTTAATTTTATTGACTAGCGCTTGGCTGCAATCAGACTTGCTGGAAGTAGTGATGCAGCCTCAGGTTGCTTAGAAGATGCCTATTCCCTCTTGATTTGAAGATACCAATATTATAAGCGAATGGAAAAACGGAAGCCGGAAGGGCGATCCATATTATCCTAGCGGTTTGAATTAGAAACGAGGAAGCAAATCGCTTCGTACGCGTCCGAGGGATTTCAACTATACACGGATGTAGACCCTGACGATGCCTTGCAGTACAATAGTAGAAGACGTACTATTACCTATTCTGAATCTGTGGTAGACGGGTCTTACCACTGAGGCTACGTTCGCACTGCGAAAAACCTTCACGCGATTTTTTTTCGCAATTCTGCAACACTATCCAGATGGAGAAGAGATGGAGAGAGTTATGCGCGGAGGTTCCATATGATTAAAGTATTAAGAAAAAAGATTAAATAAGCTCAATGAGTTGTGAAACTGAAGTGAGCGGCACACCATAGACCCGATAGGCATGCATGCTCGCGAAGTTTTGGACTGGCGACCTCAGCCAGTATCAATATTGTCCTAAGATTCAAGATTCAATGAGTATTTTTAATCAAATTCGGTACACTGTACACTTTTTGAACGTCGAATATAAGTAAAAAACGCGAGGGTGAGAATTTATTTTTGAGCTAAACCTACGAGGGTTCCAAACGCGCCCTGTTCTGAGAAGAGCCCACAAAAAACGCTGGGTTTAGCTAAAGGTTTGGGTTCAGGTAAAGAGTTTTCTGAAAAAATATTTAAGTGTTTGTAATTAAAAAAAATCTCGAATTGAGTTTATGTGTAAATGGATCTACCGTCCTATTTCAGAGAAATAACCATACATACGGTCAATTTAGAAGTTTGTTAGCTATCGCTATGGGATAGGAGAGCGAAGGAACCGAACGAGTGGCCGATATTGGCCAAACTTGAAATTAAATGCACAACCCAACATGTTCCGAGGAAACTTATTATAAGTTAGATTTGCCTTACTTCTTAACTCCTGGGAGATCAGAGATTGCAATTTACCTTCAATATTTACTGTTGGTATATATTTTTTTTAAATTGTAGCCACTAAAATCGAATCCATACTAATATTGAAAGTGTGTTTTATGCATATGTTACCTTGCCACAAGCCATCTATTCATCAGATTTTGGTAGGTACATGTAAATTAAACAGGTATTCCGGGGATGAACATATGCTACTGTTATACCGGAAAATTCCCAGGGTATTTTTAAAAGCCTAATTCCACGCGGACGAAGTTGCAGGCATCGTCTAGGCTAGCCTTATAATTTACCTAATAATTTTTACATCGTAGTAAAATAATTATACATCAATGAATTTTTAGATAATCAAAATAGCAGTAGGGTTATCCGAAAAATGCGGCAAGCGAGATTTTTTATTTTTATTTTAGCTACATGGACGAATATATTTTGTTCGTCCATGTTTAATTGAAGAGAGTCTTAAAGTAGCAATGACATTGTGGTATTTTGACGAGATTCGCAATATAGTTGTGTAAAGTAACGTGAATTAGCTGCGAGTTGCAGCCACTCCATCTCATTATGCATTCCGCTCATAATACTGGCTCCTTTGTTCAGCTAAACGCGTAGGGTTGACACACACCTGTTCGAAGAATTCCTCAAACTTGGGAAGAAGCAGAAACAACAAGCTTATGTAAATAAATGTAAAACTTAATAAGTAAGTGAGAGAGTTCTGCTAAGTTAATTTGATTTAGTTTCTAAATACTAATATAGCCAAATATGAAACTAATCCCAGAAACTGTTTGCAAGAATATTTAAAAGAAATCAATATAAAATACATGTTCCATAAGACGTGTTAAATAAATACAATATTTTTGGCGATTGTTGATAACCCTAATGGGAAGTCGAGATTATATGCAAATTTTGACGTCAAAACTGTAGGTATGCTTTCGATTCGTTTAAAAGTAAATATTCCTACCTCTGAAAGATATATTGTATACTTGAAAAATAATATCTTAATAATTAATTAATACAATACTTTCAATAAAATTACAAAATTTTAAAGCCTTCCGAAATACATAATCTGAATCATCAGAAATCAAATGCCTATAGTTGCTTAACAATTTGCTAGGCTTAAAGCCAGGATTTTTTCTCTTTATTGATACTTATAAATCGCTTTAAAATATTTAAATATTAAAATCAAATACATTTACATGATATTATTTCTTCCATTTGTTGCTCGCGCGCCTGTATCTAAATTTTCTAATGTGAACGCACGAAGTTTTGTAAAATATATATCCCATGCAAAGATATACTTTAATATAAAAATAGTGTTCACAAAACGGCGGGTTTTATGCGCAAAGGAAGCTGGATGTAATAAGCAGATGTGTTAAGCGAGCGAATCGTTCAAGGAAGGCTCTAGCCGCTAAAGCCTTGTACTCACAAAATGCGCGACGGTAACGTGTCCAACGCAGCATGTTTGCTCAATTTAATAGAAAAAGTATATGTGTGCGCAAAAATAGGTGCACTCTCTTTTATTTACTCTAAAAGTCTACCACTCTCTAAAACTCTATCTCTCAGAGAGAGTCTAGTTGTTGTATAAAACAAATTACAGGCATAAAGCTGTGACTTTATCATGTAAAACCAGCATCATATCATTGTTACAGTCTCAATTGTTGTGATTGGCTGCATTCTTGCTGCGGCCTGCAAAATCTATTGTGACTTTAGTCAGTAGTGGAAGAGTAGGTTACCCAATTGTAGGATTGGATGTCGTTTCACTGTAGCAATATTTTTTACGAGGTCCCTTTTGTGCAGATCGTTAATAGTTAACAAAAATACTCAAACTACACTCCGTCTCTAAGCGTGATGCGTGTACTGTGACGTGATAGGTTATAATTTTAAATTAATTATAAGTTTTCAATGTTTTTTAACTTACATTACATAACATTAGTTTTTAAGTTTTAAATATCAGTAGTGCTATCTATTAAGTGATTGCTCTTAGGTCTATATGATACAACGTTATAATACACGTGAGTATAGACTATAGTGTTCTGTCGTTATATAACCGTCGCGCGCTCTGTGTGTTTAATCCCTTATAGCAAAACCGATCAGGGAAGGGTCCGGCTCCGGACTGAAGGGTCCTCTACGTCGCAATGTCCTCAATCCGGAGAGAAACGTAAAATACTGCAAAGTGTGTCGGCAATATACGTTTGCATGATTTTGCGATATATTTTACGATCGTTGAAGACTTTCACGATCAAAGGAATATCTTTTTGCTATAGGGTTATGTGCTCATCAGTACCTACTCAATACTCAATTTATTTATAACATGTAGGACATACAGGTGACTATATAATATGGTCCTATCAATAAAAATAAAAATAAATAATACATACTAATATTAAGTATAAATGGAGTCTCTTCTGGAGTTTTTGGCACTCTAGAGAATCAACGCATGGACATACCTATTTTAATGATTCTTGTACCAATAGATGGGTCTGAATACCTATTGCGAGGAACTTATCTAAGGCATTAGTAACCGGAAAGGAAATAGGTACAACTACGACAGAACACGTGAGTTTATCCGGATATTATGTATTATCCAGATACAACTACGTCTAGTCTATTGTAGGTCTTTTAGTTTATGCTTTCATATAGTATAAAAAGTAATATGATAAGTTATATAATTATATTATTTACATTGGATCAGCTTAACTTATTGATACTCCACCGCTCAGGCTTCACTTGTGTGGAATTTTCGGACTTTTCTTCAGAAACCACAAGTGAAAAATGACAAGTTTCTGCACCCAGTGATAATTTGAGCTGCACCTTACATTTAGTCAGTCAAGCTGTTTCGCCTTATATATTTAGAAATCTAGAATTGTTAATTTTGCTCACGACTGCTAAAAGTAGGTAGGTACTTATTCTTTCAGTTATTATATCAAAAAGTGTGAAAGCAGCGAGCGTGAAGGAAAGAAATAAAAGAAAAGAGAACAGTAATCGGCCTCCATTAAAACTTTCGCCAGAACATGCCTCTGCGATATTGAATTGAAGTCCGTAGTCGAGTTCACTACCAATACCTACAAATATGTATTGTTTAAAAACATAGGTCGCGTTAGAATCAACCAACTGCTGTAGTATAGTATGAAAATAGTTATTTGTTATACAAGAGTGAAAAGTTGTTTTTTAACCGCGTGCTCAATTTTGATGACCGAGCAAGCGAAGGATTCTAAAATTGAATCACGAGCGGAGCGAGTGATTCCAAAATTAGAATCCTGAGCGTCAGCGAGGGAATCAAAAGAGCACGAGGTGAAAAATCTTTTCACTCGAGTGCAACACGTAACTTTTCATCCCACCTCAGCGAGGAAATGACTAAATGAAAAAAAAATCACAAGATTAAATTCAATTCTGTTAATTTCTTCGTCACTAGAATCACTCATTTTAGGTTTTTCACTTAATTTCAATTTTCTTGTTTTTAATCGGTTTTAATTTTAAACAATATGACGTGAAAGAAAATGGTGCGCGCAAAGCAAATTTAAAAAGTACACCAAGAAGGTTACGAGTGTGAGTTTTTAACAAATTAAAAACGATTGTATGGAAATTCGGCACCATAGAGGTACAAGTAAATAAGTTTTAATGATATTTTGAATTCACAAACTTCATAGACGAGTGATATTTACTAACGTGCACACGATGTTCTTAATTCAATTTACTTTATCCTCTAGAGGATAATAACGGATTTTACCTTCAGATATCGAAGAGTATCCCTCAACTAAGCGTCTCAACTCTCAACAGCCGAAACTAGCGTTAGAAACTAGCTGATGCCTCAGCTAGTTTCTAATACATAAAAATAACATAAACATGCGAGTAAATAAAACATAACATAAAAATGTATGTTGTAGATAGATACTCGTAGATCAATAGAAAAAACAGAATCGGAACAGACTGCAAGGTTTTTCAAAATCAGTATTTCAAACTCTGGTTCAAAAATAACGTTTGCTGTTTCTCTTTCTTGTATACCGCATTTCCTTTAGGTTTATCGCGAACAAAGCATCCTGTGTGCAGTGTCGGCTCAGACGATGCACTCCGCCATTCAAAGGCGCCCTCTATCGGGGCTTTTCACACGGGCTTATGTGAAAATCGCATTAGATACCTCAGCTCAGTAGTCTTGGGGTACGGTATAGTTCGCAAGAAGGAGGGATAAAAATGAGCTGCATCACTTGATATAAATCATTCGTTCACGCCCTCGGCACACGTCTCACTTTACTCGTTTCAAACTTATTAATTAAGTACTAGCTGATGCCCGCGACTTCGTCCGCGTGGTTTAAGTTTTTTTGAACTCCTTAATTTTCCGGGATAAAAAGTAGCCTGTGTCACTCTCCAGGTCCTCAACTATACCCATACCAAAAATCACGTTGATGCGTTGCTCCGTTGCGGCGTAATTGAAGGACAAACCAACAAACCAATAAGCCAACAAACCAACAAACAAACACACTTTCGCATTTATAATATTAGTATGATATGATTATACATTTGACGACCTCCCTGGCGCAGTGTTCAGCGCTGTTGTCTTAACGTGGGAGGTCCCCGGTTCGATCCCCGGCAGAGTCAATTTGGGAATTTCTAATTTCTGAATTTTCTCTGGTCTAGCCTGGTGGGAGGCTTCGGCCGTGACTAGTTACCACTAGTTAAAAACGTGCCGCCAAGCAATTTAGCGTTCCAGTACGATGCCGTGTAAAAACCGGGGTCTAATATAACTGCCATACCCGTAACAGGGCACGCTACCATCTTAGACTGCATCATCACTTACCATCAGGTGAAATTGCAGTGAGGGGCTAACTTGTACTGGAATCTTTTTTCCGAACCGGTGCACGGTGGTAGAATCAAAAGTGGCGCAAGTTGTCCTACGTGAAATAAAAAAATCATTTATCAATAAACATATTTTTTTCTATTCCAGCGTACCGCAAATGCCAGACTGATGACTTCCAGTGCGGGCTGGAGGGCGTGGGGACGGGGAAGATGTCGACGCAGGGACCCTGCATACCCAAGGACAAGAAATGTGACGGGTTCGTACCACACAGCCATTTACCCCTTTTCTCCAGACAAGTGTTCGGGAGCAGGTGATATGGCTCGACCGTAACAATAGGATGATCATCCTCCGAGCGGGTGTTGTGCTCGGGGACCACTGGTCCGACCGTTGATCTTTGGAAGTCGTATACTATATAGCGTAATTCAGAGAAAACTTCGTTACCTATCGCGATTTAAGCTTTTCGTGCGCTTCGTGTGCTAGTGTAGTGTAGTAGTGTCATCTATTAGTTTACATGCGGACTGCGAAGACCGCCACACAAACGAGCGCTCTGAGCTGATATTGATGGTATTTTACCATCAATATCAGCTCAGAACGTCAGACCACTACGTTAGGAGGTTTATCTACCCTGTGCCACTACTCAGCACAGGTCTCCTCTCAAAATAAGTAGGGTTAGGCTATCGTCCACCGCGCTGGACAATTGACAGTAATCCATATTTCCATACTAATATTATAAATGCGAAAGTGTGTCTGTCTGTCTGCTACGCTTTCACGGTCCATCTGTTCAACGGATTTTGATGAAATTTGGCACATGGATAGGTTGCATCCCGGGGAAGGACATAGGCTTTATCCTGAAATGAACAAATAAGGCTCCTCGCTCAGCACAAAGCCGCAGCCGCAGCGCTGGTTTTCAGGGGGAGCCTTAAAGTGTTCATAGACGTGTTTCCGACCTTATTACTAAAACAAATTAATTACTATACAATTTAACTATAAATAAGATTACTTGAACTATACTATTAAAGTATTAACAACAACAAAATAAACAAGCTATCAATGTCCGCAGATACCTAGACTGCAGAACAGGCAAGGACGAGCAGGACTGTCCGGGGCAGTCGATGGCGTGCCGGCTGGACCAGTTCAAGTGCGCGGCCGGGGACAAGTGCATAGACGCCTCTGCCAAGTGCGACCACAAGGACGACTGCGGGGACAACTCGGACGAGGCTCTTTGTAGTGAGTACAGCTATATAACTTTCTACTCCTCCATTCGTGGTGACCGCTGTGTCTTATAGATGGGAGGTCCTTTATATTTATAACCTCTAACCTCTGTGTTGGTCTGGTCTTGATCTGGTCTGCTGGGAGGCTTCGTTAGCTAACACACTACCGGTACAGAAGTGCGGCCAAGCGGTTTTGCCCTCCGGTATTATGCCGTGTAGAAAGTAGAAACCAATTGCAACGTCATTCAGCGGGCAGAAACTGATCTGCCCGAAGGCAGAAAACCATGATTTTCTGCCCCCTGAATGACTTTGCAACTTGCAGCCCTCCTTTCGATCCTGTCAGAGTATCTTTTGTTTATTTCAAACGTTATACTTAGTTGTCATTTTAACTATCAACTAAACTGACAGATATCATATTTCTGCAACTAAAATGAATAAGAAACACAATTTTAATAAACTCTTACTTTTAATGCGGATTATATGAAAAATATAGTGTCCGACGCGGGATGAAACACGATTTCAGAGATCATCTGAAATCGTCTTGTTTCATCCCTAGCCACACAATATACTATTACGCTAGACGATTTTGTCATATTTTCCATGTTCAAACTCAGATTCATTCGTGAATATTTTTCATTTAATTGAAGACTTTCATAGTAACTACCCTTTGCCAGCAACTTCGTCCGCGGATCACACAAACTTCAAACCCTCTAAGCCCTTTAAGGGTTGAATTTTCAAAAATCCTTTCTTGGCGAATGTCTACGTCATAATAGTTATCTGCATGCCAAATTTCAGCCGGATGCGTACAGGGGTTTGAGTTGTGCGTTTATAGATCAGTCAGTCTTTTAATATACTTAAAAAAAGTAAAAAGTACTAATAAGTTTTTATCACTAGAACACCTGGCCTTCTAACTGGCCTTCGGATCTTCGTCTGTGACATTGGAGAGAATATTGAGAAGAATTTCGTCTCCAAAATAAAACGAATCCCTATATTTACAATTCTTCTAGATTTCCCACCGTGCCACATCGGTCAGTTCCGCTGCAGCAACGCCCTCTGCATCCCGGCCACGTACCACTGCGACGGCTTCAAGGACTGCGCGGACGGCTCGGACGAAGCCAACTGCACCGCTATAGCGTGCCACGACAACAAGTTCCTCTGCCCCAAGGGCGGACCCGGGGGCGCTCACAAGTGCATCGCCAGGTCTCAGCTCTGCGACGGCAAGCGGGACTGCGAGGATAATGCTGACGAAGAAACTGCTTGCTGTAAGTTGACATACGCACTGAGAGCCGGTTGATTCAGACCGTTGGTTAAACACACGTATGACGTAAGAACCTTAACGTCTGTTAATTTACTAGAATTGCTTCATGGTAAAAATTCTAAATAAACGCCTTCAAACGCCTTTTTGACTAACGTTCGTTAGCGTCATATGTAAAGGTTACGTGTCCGTCAAAATGTGTTGATGCAACCCAGCCTTAGTGAACTTACGTAAATTTTGCAGGAGAAATGACTAAAGCCATATAAAGTCTGTTTGCTTTGCACGCAGAATTTTTTTTCGTGTCTTCTCAACTTCATAAGAAAATTTTCCCATTTGTACCCTAAGATAAGCATGATTCATCCTATGCAACTATGTGTAGTATGTACTTACTCTTCTTATCGTTATATCACCATGTATTGCTGCCTGTTCCAGCGACATCGTCGTGCCCGGTGCTGGAGTGCGAGTACAAGTGCGTGGCGAGCCCGCTGGGCGGCGTGTGCGCGTGCGCAGCCGGGCTGACCCTCTCCGCAGACAACCGCACGTGCGTGGACCGCGACGAGTGCCGCGAGTGGGGGCCCTGCCACCAGCTCTGCATCAACACTCCCGGCTGTGAGTACCGTCGTCCTTTGATGAAGGTTTGACAAGGAACACCTTGCCTTTCATCTACAAAAGTATCGGCAAATGACTAAAATCTATAGAACATATTGACTTGTTTTACCTATATTGACTTTTTTTTTCCTTGCTCAGTTAGTGTTAAACCAAACAGATTTGTGGCAGAAACCAGTAGCACATATTAGGTCTATGGCAAAGAAATACACTATAGATTTTAGGTACAGTAAAATATTTTTTGCTGAGGAAGAACCAAGAGATTTTTCTACTTGAAGTTTCTATCCATAAAAATCTCTGCACATATCGGCTGATGCAGGTTACCTCAAAACCTAACTATAACTAGTTACCAATTCTCCATTTTTCTAAATGGGAACCGGTCAGTGGATTTGGAGACTAGTAATAACCTTGCCGCAACTTCTTAATTATTTTTTAATTGCTCAATTACACAGTTGAAGAATTCCTTTAATTTCCAGCATACACCTGCGCCTGCGCACCTGGCTACACCCTCGGCGAACGTGGTCGCTGTACTGCTAGATCGGAAAACGCATGGTTAGCCTTAGCCCATGAACGCGGTGTGATGCGGTTAGATCTACTGGGGCGGGCACCTTCTCCCCTCGCTAACTCCTCAACGGCCGCTGGTCTGGACTTCCACTATCGACGGAATATGTTGTTCTGGTCTGATCTTAAGACTAGAAAGGTGAGTTTGTTGGCTTATCCATACTAAAATTATAAATGCGAAAGCGTGTCGGTCTGTCTGTCTGTCTGCCTGTCAACCACCTTTCTCTCCGGAACGCGGAGGTATCAAGTTGAAATTAATATGAAATACTTGGTACCTTGGAGCTATAAATAAATCAAGCTTTCTAAGTCAACGCAGTCAAAAGATACGGCCGTTTAAGCCGCATATTTTGACACTAACCAATAAATCAAAACCTATAGTGTATTTCCCGTTGACCTAGAATCATGCAATTTGGCAAGAAGCAAGGTCTCACAGCACAAGTAACTATGAGAAAAAAACCGAAATCGTTAATTGGGGTTCTATAGTCATAGGGTGTCGAATTGTTTGTTTGAAATGAATTGAATTAATCCTTTAAGGGTTCCTTTTTTCCTCATGAGGTACGGAACCCTAAAATAAAATAAAATAGCTTGTATTTTCCCTTACACATTTACTTATTTGTATATTTTGTGTTTAACACCTACACTACATTTTAATTCTGTAATTTTAAACTGTAACAGTTTCAATGATTTCTACTACAGCAATTTATTATGATTCACAATTATTGCTCCTTTAGATCCATTCGCAACAACTGAACGCGCCGGCCGGCATCACAACGTACGGAGGGAACGATATTACCGTGGCCGGTTCCTGGGCTCCCGTAGCGTTGGCCGTGGACTGGGTGGGAGACAAGCTGTATGTGGCGGACGCTATGGGGCAGAAGGTGGATGTTTTCGAGCTGGACGGACGCTGGCACGCCGTGGTGTTGGGCTCCAACCTCACCAACCCAGCTGATATTGCTCTGGACCCAACGCTGGGCCTGATGTTCGTCGCTGATAGTAGCCAGGTAAGTTTTTTTATCTACTACAAGTTAGCCCTTGTTACATGATGCAGTTAGATGGTAGCGTGCTAGCCTGTTACTGTTAGGGGCATGGCAGTTATATTAAACCCATACCCCTAATCGGTTTCTACACGGTATCGTACCGGAACACTAAGTCGCTTAGCGGCACGTCTTTGCCGGTAGGGTGGTAACTAGCCACGGCCGAAGTCTTCTATCTGGATAATGGATAGTGCTTATGAGGTTCAACAATTTAGAGATGATTATATCTAGACTTTGAACTGGCTGAAATTGGTACATTTCAGCCAGCTCGGGAACGAAATACATAGTTATTGTCTAAGTTTGAACCTTCGAATTTGAGCTTTCTGTACCGTTACCAGCCTCAACTTAGCAGTATTATAATTTTTTAAATCCATATTTTTGTTTTGTCAGCAGACTATGATTTTATAGATCTCAAAAGTACCTACCAACAATTTGTTTCAGATAATTCGAGCGAACATGGACGGTACGCACACAAAGTCTATCGTAACTGAAGCGACGTACAAAGCCTCTGGCATAGCAGTCGACACTATCGCTAGGCGGATATTCTGGTGCGACTCCTTACTGGACTACATTGAAACCGTTGACTACGATGGGAACTACAGATTTTTAGTATTAAGAGGTCAGCAAGTTCCGAGTCCCTCCAGATTGGCGCTTTTTGGAGACAGGGTATATTGGTCGGACAGCACGAAACAAGGCATCAGTTCAGTCAACAAATACGAAGGCTCCTCAAGCATTCAGGCCATCTACAAGACTAAAGATATACGAGAACCGAAAGCTTTAACCGTAGTTCACTCCCTCAAACAAACTTCAGTAAATAACCCGTGCGGAGTCAACAATGGCGGATGTTCCCAAATGTGTATAGTGACCGCCCTGCAAAACGGAGGCCTGGGATATAGATGCGCGTGCAATATAGGATATAGTTTAAATTTAGATTTAAGAAACTGTGATATAGTTACGGAGTTCCTGATGTATTCCCAGCAGAGGTTTATTAAGGGAAAAGTTTTGAACCCAGTCATTGAGGGTTTCAGCGATGCAATTCTTCCCGTGGTGTCGAGGCGAGCGAGGTTTGTAGGCTTAGATTTTGATGCGCGGGATGAACACATTTACTACTCTGATGTTTTACAAGATGTTATTTATAGAGTACACAGAAATGGAACAACGAGAGAAATTGTTTTAGCGTCCCAGAACGAAGGCGTCGAGGGCTTAGCCGTGGATTGGGCGTCTAAAAACTTGTATTATA
Organism: Erebia ligea; assembly: GCA_917051295.2. Taxonomy (NCBI): domain Eukaryota; kingdom Metazoa; phylum Arthropoda; class Insecta; order Lepidoptera; family Nymphalidae; genus Erebia; species Erebia ligea. The sequence goes on along the minus strand of OU785234.1, from coordinate 403,278 downwards.
TTGACTCGAGAAAAGGGACTTTAAATGTACTGTCGACGCGAAACATAGCGTACAAGAGAACTTTATTAAAAGACTTGAAACGACCGCGGGCGATAGTAGTTCACCCGAATAAGGGATACATATTTTTCTCTGAATGGGACCGCCCTGCGAACATAAGTAGGGCGAATACAGATGGCAGTGGGCTTCTGGTATTCGAAAACGTCACTTTGGGTTGGCCGAATGGTTTGTCGATAGATTTCGATGCTAACCGAGTCTATTGGTGTGACGCATTGTTAGACCACGTCCAGCACGCTAAATTAGACGGAACAGACGTAAAAACAGTGAATTCTAGGTTAATAAGACATCCGTTCTCAATCGTTATTTATAAAGATTTCATATACATCACCGATTGGAGATTAGACGCAATAGTACGTTTGCACAAACTGACGGGAGAGCAGGAAGACATCATGGTCAGGGAGCCGCAGACTAACAGGTTGTACGGCGTCAAGGTTTACAGCCAGGAAATACAGAAGATCGATCCGAATCAACCTTGCTCGATAAACAATGGGAACTGTCAGAAATTCTGCTTTGCTATACCGAGGAATACCACTGAGCTATTGACGGTAAGGTGCGGGTGCCCGTACGGTGAGAAGCTAGCTCTGGATGGCACCAGTTGTATCGCGGACCCTAACGCCGAGCCTCCGGTCCAGGCCTGCCCCAACACTTGGGACTTCACCTGCAACAATCAGCGCTGCATCCCCAAGAGCTGGGTGTGCGACGGGGACGACGACTGCTTGGACAACAGCGATGAGGAACAAAATTGCACCAGTAAGTTCTGTTTTTTCTTTTATATTTTTTTACTTACTTTGATCTTTGATTTACTGTTCATAACTTTGAAATACATTTAATTTTGATTCTTTTTGGTAATTTCACCTCTGCTTTGCTGGGGTCGAAATTCTGAAAACCATTTCGGGACTATATATATAGTTACTAGCTGATGCCCGCGACTTCGTCCGCGTGGTTTAATTTTTTTGATTCCCGCGGGAACTCCTTAATTTTCCGGGATAATAAGTAGCCTATGTCACTCTCCCGGTCCTCAAAGACCCATGCCAAAAATCACGTCGATTCGTTGCTCCGATGCGGCGTGATTGAAGGACAAACCAACAAACCAACAAACATTTTCAACCTTTGATACGTCAGTCCCGTCAGTTTACACAAAAAAGTTTCGATGTCTCAAACAAACTCACGTTTCCAGAAACGACGTGCAGCGCGTCAGAGTTCATGTGCAAATCGGGCCGCTGCATCCCCGCGACGTTCAAGTGCGACTCGGAGAACGACTGCGGAGACTTCTCCGACGAGAGCGGCTGCGTCAACGTCACGTGCAGCGCGTCGCAGTTCCAGTGCGCCAACGGCCGCTGCGTGCCCAACACCTGGAAGTGCGATTCTGAGAACGACTGCGGAGATAGTTCGGACGAGGGCTCCCACTGCGCTGACAAGACTTGCGCTTACTTCCAGGTAACACTTCCTCAGAAACCGAGGATGAGAACCTTCTTCTTCTTAGTCGTGCACTCTTGATAGAGTGGTCGTGGCTGCTGGGATGACGCACTGCGCCTCCCGCGCGATGCTCCTCCACATGTCTCAGTTGGTAGCGTTGCGGGAGCACTCCACCACAGTTGTCTGGGTCACAGTTTTTATCAGGTCTATCGTAGACTGTAGACCAGCTACGTTAACGTAACTGATTCGAACTGCTAGGATATGGAACGCCCTTCCGGCTTCCGTTTTTCCATCCGCTTATAATATTAGTATCTTCAAATCAAGAGGGAATAGACATCTAGGCAAGTGCACTTCACCTTGGCCTGCATCAAGACTTCCAGTAAGTCGGAACTCTATAAATTTAAAACCTTTACCTTATGAATGGCATCATTATTTAATAATTTGACATTAGCTAATGTCAAAACGTGTTGTCCAATTAAAAAATCAAGTATAGAACCGATCCTGTTATACTAAGCCAAAATGTAAAAGTTATTGCCTGTTTTGTGTACCACTACAGCCCATTATCGTCCCGCTGCTGGGCACAGGCCTCCACTCTCATGAGAGAGAGGGAATTAGAGCTTAGACCCACCACGCTGCTCCAATGCGGGTTGGCGAGCTATCTGATTTGTGTACCAAATACCAATTACAAACAAAACAATAAGGAAATGAAAGCGAACTGTTTGGGCCACTTTTCAGTTCACGTGCCCGCGCACCGGCCACTGCATTCCGTCGTCGTGGGTGTGCGACGGCGACGACGACTGCTTCGACAAGCAGGACGAGGCCGACTGCCCGCCTGTCTCCTGCCTCGCCTCGCAGTTCAAGTGCGCCGACCTCAAGCAGTGCGTCCAGGTGAGATAACTCCCTCCGCTTATCTGTCAGATGCCTATAACTTCTGGGACCAATATTAAAAATGATTGCTGCAGTGTTATGATCGGAATCAGCTCTGCTGTGTAAGGAAATCGTAATCGTTTGTCAGACGGATAATTTGACCTGTTTATGGAGTTCATAGTTGCCAGCACGTCAAAAAGCATGTATGAACTCCTTAAAAAGTTCGAGTAATACTTTTTTTACACACTATTCAGCAGTAAGTGACGCTGGTAACGTTTGCAGGAGGCGTACAAATGCGACGGCATCCCGGACTGCAACGACGGCTCGGACGAGGCGGGCTGCCCGTCGCTGGCGCCGCACCAGTGCGCCGCCGACCGGCAGTTCCAGTGCGTGGCGTCCGGCCTCTGCATACCCAGGACCTGGTACTGCGACGGTGAGCTGCCCCACGCACTAACATTCTTCTTCTTCTCTCCCATGCCCTTGTGGCGGTCTTCGCAGTCCGCACATAATCCAATAGATGGCATTACTAGTACGATGGACGTGAACGCGAACAGCCCAACTCACGCTTACGAAGTTTTCTCTGAATTACGCTATTATATACGACCTCCAAAGATGAACGGTCGGACCAGTGGTCCCCGAGCACAACACCCGCTTGGAGGATGATCATCCTTTGTTACGGTCGAGCCATATCACCTGCTCCCGTCCACCCTCATCCCTTCATTTGGGTCGGGCCTCCAGAAAGTCCTGGGTTGTCATTGGCGTGACGTTAAGGGCTCTAACGTCCCTCTCGATATTGGATCACCATGTGGCTTGGGGTCTACCTCTGCCTCGTGGTTTGGTAGGGATATTCGTCACTTTCTTTATAAAGTATTTTACACTAACATTCGAAAAATGAAATATGGCTGTGTAGTATATAATGTGGGTATTATATTAATTTGTTTTGTTTAAGTGATCTGCCATTTTGTATTAACGAGTTTGGAATTAACCGTTGTTGCGACTCGGCGTCTCATTTAAATATATTACAGGCTGTAACATATCATGTAATTGGTTGGTCTCCTTTGCCGTATCCGACACTCGGTAGGAGAACGTTAAATTGTATGGTTCAAACCTGGTCCTCCCAAGGCCTCATAAAGCTTGCGGTTGTATGCCAAATCGTGCGAAGGCGCCCGGTCGGTACTAGCTCTTGGCGTGTTCCTTCGTCTTATTTTGTTGTTAGTGTATGGTACAGAGGTGTGTGGTTCCCCAGGCACGCCGGACTGCGAGGACCTGTCGGACGAGCCGGCGACGTGCGGCGCGGCGGCGTGCGGCGCGGGCCACTTCCGCTGCGACAACGGCCGCTGCGTGTTCCGCGCGTACGTGTGCGACGGCCGCGACGACTGCGGCGACGGATCCGACGAGGGCTTGCAGCACGCCTGCAAACCACCACCCTTCAGGTATACATACCCTTTTTTTATTGCAAGATAGGTTTGACGACAATCATGCTCATGAAAAGCAATAATGAGGTCTTGGTTGGAGCGCGCTTGCCTAGAAAATGCCTATGCACTCTTGCCTTGAAGGTACTCAAGTCATACTTGGCAGGAAACTCGGGCGAGGGCGTCGCAGACCCTAGCGGTTCGTATTATGAATGTGGAGCAAAAACCCCTGATACAGACTCAGTGTGAGATCTGTAGAGCGAACTTTGACTTCGCTTAGACTTAAGACATGGTTAAAACGAGACAGATTTATGTTACTCACATAAGTCCATCTCGTTCTAACTCTAAGTAAAGTCTGAGCCAAGTCAAAGTACGCTAACAGACAGAGACGTGGACTGGAGCGAACACAAACAAAACAAACTTCAGCACGGCTTACGTACGTGTGGACACGACAATGAATGAAAAACCATTGTAATTACTTCGTACCCCTTGATAGAACAAGCGAGCAAGATAAAATGTTTTAATCTGATACTACACTTATTTTTACTTTGATCATAAATACCAAATTCTCACTCTGTCTCATAAGATATTGTTAAAGTAAAAGTAAAGTAAAGTAAAATATACTTTATTGTACACCATTAAAAGAAATCATTAGTGTTATGATGATGTTGAGCCAATGAAGTCCAGTTTTATCGCCATCTTAGTTCTTTTATTTAAATTTGTGCCATACTGTTCCCGATAGCCCGCGAACCCGCATTGAAGCAGCGTGGTGGGTCGAAGCTCTAATTCCTTCTCTCCTATGAGAGTGGAGGCCTGTGCCCAGCAGTGGGACGTTAATGGGCTGCAGTGGTGGTGGTGGTGTTCCCGATCCTAAAAGACTTTTCAGAAAATATGTTTCAAAAATACGCTACGAAACCTTCTTCCTTGCAGGTGTCAGTCAGGTCAATGGGCTTGTCCGGGCATCTCAAACCGCTGCGTGAACCTCACTCAAGTGTGCGACGGCAACTTCGACTGCCCCAACAGCGCTGACGAAGGTATGCAAGAACTGTAAAACAAAGCCCTTTCGACACCCCTTCAGTTTCCTGTAAAGAACTTCGCCCTCAAATAGAAATATTTACTTTATGTTGTGAAAGAAACATAACATGTTTCCATGTCCTCCATAAGATGAGTAGTTGTCTCATCTAATGTAATGTAATGTAATTTAATTAATAATCAATTAGAGGTTATTTAACTGTTTGGTTATTTCTAGGTGTGGCTTGTGATTTCACGAACTGCCAACTTAGTTCTAGCCTTTGCTCGAACGGATGCAAGCAGACGCCCGACGGCCCGCTCTGCCTCTGCCCCAGCGGAGAGGAATTGGAATCCGATGGTTACACTTGCAAGGACATCAACGAATGTGACCCTCCAGGATTGTGTTCGCAGATCTGCACCAACACAAAACGGTCCTACTTCTGCAGCTGCGTCGAAGGCTACCAGCTCAACGCAGACAAGCATTCCTGCAAAGCCAACAACCATTCCAGCGCTTTCTTAATCATCTCCAATCGACACTCGATCTTAGTGGCAGATCTTAACGAGCAAGGCCTCGAAAGGGTTCCAATAAATGTTGAGAATGTCGTCGCCACAGCGTCCAATATGCACACTGGAACCATTTTCTGGTCGGACATGAAACTAAAGAAAATCTCTCGTTTGGATCGAGGAAGCGAACCTCAAGTCATCATTTCCACTGGTTTAGATTTAGTTGAAGGTCTGGCGTATGATTGGGTCGGTGGAAACATTTACTGGCTGGACAGCAAACTCAATACCATCGAAGTAGCCAAAGAGGACGGCAGCGCAAGGACTGCTCTACTGAGCGGAAACATAACCCAGCCTAGAGGAATGTGCTTAGATCCGGCACCGAATGCTAAATGGCTGTTTTGGACGGATTGGGGCGAAAACCCTCGCATCGAAAGAGTCGGAATGGACGGAACACGTCGCGAAGCTATTATCACTACAAAAATATACTGGCCCAACGGTTTGACTTTAGATACAGCAACACAGAGGGTTTACTTCGCCGATTCCAAATTGGATTTCATAGATTTCTGCTACTACAACGGTACGGGGCGTCAACAAGTGTTAACTGGAAGTCATTACTTGCTACATCCTCATTCATTAACACTATTCGAGGATACGCTATACTGGACGGATCGCCAGCTGAACAGAGTTCTGTCTGCTCACAAGTTCAGGGGAAGCAACCAGACGGTGGTGTCCCACTTGATATCTCAGCCGCTGTCGATCCACGTGCACCACCCGTCTCTGCAGCCGCGGCACCCGTCGCCGTGCGCCGCCGCTGCGTGCCAACACCTCTGCCTGCTGAGCCCTAGCAGCACTAGCGGCTATACCTGTGTGTGCCAGCCTGGCTTCAAGCTATTGCCGGATGGAAAGTGTATCGAAGGTGAGTGTTTTTCTATCCTTGCGGCCTTGATACACAGTTTTCTGCATGCACTATTGTATCGACATTGATATTCATTTATTTTGCCTTCCAATTTTACAATTATTATTCTTTTCAATAATTTACATAATGTCAATAGAATAATATATTATAGTTCATATTGCAATAATGGAATATTTATCCATAGATTTATCATCCGCTGCGCTTAGCGCCAGCGAGACCAAATTAAATCTATGTATTTACTTATCTTCAAAAAAGTAATTTAATTTGTAGGTAAATGTAATAGATAAATCAACGACCATAGTTAGGCCCACTTGCGCAAGGCCGCTAAATGTATTTAAGTTCAATTTTGTATAGGTACCTGTACTTGTCATGTTAACCCCGTAATAAACTTATCAAAAAGTGACAGCATCACAAAATTTAACTAAATCAGTTTAGGCAGTGTTGTGCAAGCGGCCCTTATTTAATATCTGCGATAAATAAATAGTACCTAAATTTTAAAAGTAATAGTTTATTATTTATTAATAGTTAATTTGCTTGAGAAAAATTTGCAGGACTGAAAATGTCAGTTAAAGTGTACTTAGCGTATCTGAACAATGACTTATTGGAGTCAATATTGTGATTAATTGTCGTGTTCATTAATTTCAGAGGAGAAGGCATATTTGATGGTGCTGAAGGGATCTCAAATCATTGATTTGTCCACGGATGGTTCTGGAAGGGCCGGTCAACTACCTCCCGTTGTCGGTATACAAGGTACGTATATAACAAATCAATTGTAACATTCATATACATTTCTTAATTTAATGATACTATGTGATATTCAAATTAAGTCGTAGGATTGACATGATTTTTGGCATGGGTATTATACTTGAGAAATTGGAGAGTGGTTACTTTGTTCCTGGAAAATCATAGGGCATTCCCGGGATTTTTAAACCTAAATCCACGCAGACGACGTTGAGGGATAGTATTTCTTATAGATCTCATTCTCAGTCTTTGTAATAAACATTCATTCTTTGCCCAGCTGTGGGATACCAAATAAATAAATGTTTATTTGAGACTACATGGAGTTTGACTACACGAGATAAAATTAAAAATCATACAAAAACGTTAAGAACTAGGTACACAAATCTGTGACACATCCTAAGAAGGGCAACGTCCCAGCATAATACTGTAATGGCGTGGATACACCACAATAGCGAATGGTGAAGATTATTATATGGTTTCCATTTATCCATCTATCATTTGGTTTCCACTTTCCAGGCGGTGTACAACTGGACTACGACCGTCAAGGTCACATGCTGTACTGGCTCCAATCTTCCGCTACCGACGGCGAAGATGAGGAAAACTGCACAATCTATACCATGCCTTACGGCGGTGGTAATAAGGTTGCGTTCTTCGGTCAGGACACGGGCATCGTCGGCTCACCATCGGCGATAGCGTTCGACTGGCTGGGAAGAAACCTGTTCATGGCCAATAAGGTGGCGAATAATATTGAACTGATTCGAGTGGATGGCAAAGTGAAATACAGGACCATTGTCTTTGCGAACGACGGCAGCCGGACGTCGGTCGCTAAACCTAAGAGCATATGCTTGGATCCTACTGAAGGGTGAGTGTAAATTTTTAAATCACTGCCTATTCAAATATCAAGTTTTGTTTAATCGTTACCAATTCATATGTCCAATTAAAAAATAATAATTGTGCACTAAACTAAAAGTGTCTTGTCTTTGTCGGTAAACAAAATGATAGACTGGCACAATTATATTGTGTGCGTTTTATTCATTTATGTTTTAAGTTTGGATTTTGATCAAACATTCAAAACGTAAAATAATTTATCAAGAATCGGTAGACAATGTAAGTACATCAATTTGAATGTCAATATCAGAACTGTACTAAAATAGATGTGAAAAAATGGGGAAATTTCTTTATGCCTACTTAAAACTATATTTACGAGGTTCTAAGAAGCCCACAATAAATTCAATATTCAATTGTTTATTTAAAGTAGGACATACAGGTGTCTCTTATGATATATCTTGTTTTGACTCAACCACTCAGCTGGCTCAACTAATAAAATTTTTTGTTATCTTCAGAAAAATCTACTGGGCCGACGAGGGAGGGTTCGGGGTGCCCGCGAAGATCGGTAAAGTGAACATGGACGGCAGCAACCCCGTGATCCTGGTCGACGGCATTGAGCGCCCTGAAGCCGTCACCATCGACGTGGAGCGCAAACTGGTGTACTTCAGCACTCAGTACCCGCCCAGCGTCAGCAGCATGACCACTGAGGGTAACAACAGGAAGACCATCCTCAGCGAAGCCAACGCCATCTCCTACCCCAAAGTTATAGCTGTCCTCGACTCCAGGCTGTACGTCCTCGACACGAGACACGAGAAGATCATCAAAGCTGACCTTCCCAACGGAGACAACATCAAGATCATTCTGGACAACGAGAGCGATTTGAAATCATTCACGATATTCCAGAAGAGGAAGATGATGCATCATCCCTGCTCGCAGAACAATGGTGGTTGCGAACAGATTTGCATTCCGAGCGAAGGAGGCTCGAGGATTTGCGCGTGCTCCATCGGTTATAGAAAGGAGAATGAAGTAAATTGCGTCCCATACAAGACGTTCGCTGTAGTGTCTCAGTTGGACCTCATTCGAGGCTACAGTCTGGACAGTAGCGCCGAAGCCATGGTGCCAGTCACTGGCGTGGGTCACCATATACTTCATGTTGATGTGCATTTCGCTGAAAACTATATCTACTGGGTGGAGTTCAACCGTGGACAATGGAACGGCATATTCCGAGTCAGACCTAACGGCTCGGATCTCCAGCACATAATCAAAGATGGTATAGGCAGCAACGGAATCAGAGGCCTAGCTGTCGATTGGGTCGCTGGAAACTTGTACTTCACGAACGTCTTTCCGCATGAAAATTATGTTGAAATGTCATGGCTCGATGGCTCCAATAGAAAAGTTATCTACAAGACCACTATGGACGCTCCGAGGGAGCTAGCAGTCAATCCTCTGAAGAGACTGTTGTATTGGATAGATTACAATCAGTATCCGCGTATAGGAAAGGCTTATCTCGATGGGAGTAACTGGCAGACGGTCGTCAGCTCCGGAATATCCAATCCCAGAGATTTGACAATTGACATGTTGACCCACGACGTTTACTGGGTCGATTCAAAGCTCAATCAGATACAAAAGATATCTTACAACGGTGGAAACAGACAACTCATCAGATCCAACGTTCCTTACCCGATGGGTATCGCGGTATACACCAGCAGTGTGTACTGGGTCGATAGAAACTTACAGACTATTTACAAAGCATCCAAACTGCCTGGAAACATGTCTATGCCGGAAAAAGTACGCACTAATTTACCCAAATTAAGGGATATTGTCATATTCGACATCAACAGCCAGCCCACCGATGAGAACAACCCGTGTAGGAAACTCGGCAACGGAGGATGCGACCAGCTCTGCTTCAGCTATCCGCCCGACGCTAACAAGGGCTACACGCACCGCTGCGATTGCGCCACGGGACAAATATCTGCAAGCAACCCGAAGAAGTGCGATACCGTCGATGAATACCTAGTTTTCACAACTAGAACTGAAATCCGCGCTGTTAACTTGGACCCCAAATCTACCGGTGTGCCGTTCAAGCCTATCGGTAACCTCACGAATGTCGTCGGAGTCGAATTCGATTACGCAGATAACAAGCTGTTCTTCACGCAGATACGACCTTACGCGAGAATCGCCTGGATGTCAGCTATGACTCCCGAAGTTTCGGGCATACATAACATAATCAGCAAGAACATCAACCCTGAAGGCATTTCGTACGATTGGACCCAGAAAAAAGTCTACTGGACTGACAGTTCTAACAACTCCATTTATGCGATGAACTTAGACGGCACCGAATTGGTCATGATCGCTAGAGTAGAACGCCCGAGAGCCATCGTCGTGGATCCGTGCAATGGAACATTGTACTATACTGATTGGGGCCGTTTCGGAACCTCTGGAAAAATCTACAGGACAACTATGGCCGGCTCTCTTAAGAAGGCCATCATAGATAAGGATTTATCTCAACCGAGCGGTCTAACGATAGATTTCGATGAGGATATGTTATATTGGACCGACGCCGTGCGAGAAAAGATCGAACGATCGAAATTGGATGGAAGCGATCGAGAAGTTTTAATTTCTGCAACGATCTATCCCTTTGCGATCACAGTGTTCAGAAACTACATCTACTGGACGGATCTTCAGTTGAGAGGCGTCTACAGAGCAGAGAAACATACAGGCGCTAACATGATCGAGATGGTTAAACGCTTAGAGGATTCGCCGAGAGACATTCACATATACAGTACGAGTAGACAAGCGTGCCGCGTCAATCTGTGCAACATCCACAACGGAGGCTGCGCACACAGCTGCCATCCCGCGCCCAACAACACAGTGGAATGCAAGTGCGACGACAATACGAAACTTGTCAACGAGGGAAGGATGTGTGTCGCCCGGAACATCACCTGCGACTCCAGCAAGTTCTTCTGCGCCAACGGCAAGTGCATCAGCAGGATGTGGTCGTGCGACGGCGACGACGACTGCGGAGACAACTCTGACGAAGACGTCAACTACTGCTCCTACCACTCCTGCTCGCCCAACGAGTTCCGCTGCAACAACGGCCGCTGCATCTTCAAGTCCTGGAAGTGCGACCACGAGAACGACTGCAAGGACGGCTCGGACGAGGAGGGCTGCGTGTACCCGCCGTGCGCCGACGGGGAATTTACTTGCCAGAATTCCCGCTGCATTCCTCAAGCGCAAGTGTGCAACGGCATCAACGACTGCAAAGACAACATCACGTCCGACGAAACCCACGAGCGCTGCCCGAGAAACACGACCTGCCCGGCGAATCACCTCAAATGCGAGAAAACTAACATCTGCGTCGAACCTTACTGGCTATGCGACGGCGACAACGACTGCGGTGATAACTCCGACGAGGACCCGCTCCACTGCGCTCAGAGGACTTGCCCTCAGAACAGCTTCCGCTGCCCTAACCACCGGTGTATCCCAGCCACCTGGTACTGCGACGGGGACGACGATTGCGGCGACGGCGCCGACGAGCCGCCCGAGTACTGCCGCTCCGAAGGCAGGACTTGCTTCGGGGACCTGTTTACCTGCGACAACGGCAACTGTATACCCAGGATATACATCTGCGACGGCGACAATGACTGCCTAGACAACAGCGACGAAGACGACCGACACCAGTGCAACGATCGGAAATGCGACGCCGAAACGGAATACACGTGCGAAGAGAACAAAGTCTGGAATAGAGCGCAGTGTATACCTAAGAAATGGTTGTGTGACGGAGACCCTGACTGTATAGATGGTGCGGACGAAAATACCACTATACACCACTGCTCTACCCCGACCCCATGTTCCGAGGACCAATTCCAGTGCACGAACGGAAGATGTATTAACGAAGGCTGGGTCTGCGACCACGATAACGACTGTGGCGATGGATCCGATGAAGGAAAGCAGTGCAATACGCAGTATAAGAAATGCTCTGCGCACGAATTCAGGTGTCAGAACTTTAAATGTATCCGAGACCACTTCAGATGTGATGGCGAAGACGACTGTGGAGACCACTCGGATGAAGTGGGATGCACGAAGGAAAACAAGACTTGCCCCGCGGGACAGTTCAAGTGCAACAACGACCAGTGCATAGACAATAGACTCGTGTGCAACAAGGTGTCCGATTGTACCGATGACTCGGACGAGCCTGCGCATTGCAACGTCGATGAGTGCGCCAAGCTAGAAATCAACCAGTGCGGACACAAATGTATAGACACCTTAACCGGGTACTACTGCGACTGTAACCAAGGATACAAACTCCTGAGCGACGGTAAAGCCTGTGCTGACATCGACGAATGTACCGAAACGCCAGGCGTCTGCTCCCAGTACTGTTCCAACACCCCAGGGTCTTACTACTGCAAGTGTTCCGACCAATACTACGAAAGAGAAGCGGACGAACACACTTGCAAAAGAAAAGACAACATTACCGCTTGGATCATATTCACCAACAAATACTACGTCAGAAACATGTCCACCGATGCCTCTCTCTATAATTTGGTACATCAAGACTTAATGAATGTAGTCGCTATAGATTTCGACTTTAAGGAAAACAAAATGTACTTCGCTGATGTATCTGCCAAAATTATTTACCGCTCCGATTACACTGATCCGAATCCGACGAAGGAAGTGGTAATCCGACACGACTCTCACGGCCTGGAAGGTATTGCAATCGATTGGATAGGAAGAAAACTTTACTGGCTAGACCGACATTCGAAGAATTTGGACGTATCAGAGTTAGACGGCACGAGAAGAAAGACACTTAAAACTGGTATCGCTGATCCGAGAGCTATCGTCGTTCATCCGGGTACCGGCTACTTGTACTACACTTCCTGGCACCTTCAGGCCTACATCGGTAAGCTGGGTATGGATGGATCAAACTATAGCATCGTTTTGAACTGGGAAGACGATATAGCCTGGCCGAATGCACTCACCATTGACTATTTCACGGACAGAATTTACTGGGCGGATGCTCATTTAGACTACATAGGCTCAGCAGATTTGGAAGGTAAACATAGACACGTCGTTCTATCAGGCGAGAAAGTACCGCACGTTTTCGCTTTGAGCCTGTTCGACGATGAAATCTATTGGACCGATTGGAATCTCAAAGCCATACTTAAAGCGAATAAGCATTCCGGTGAAAACCTAACGACGCTAAGGAACGCCACTCATCGCCCATACGACATTCACATAGTGCACCCCTTGAGACAGCTGCCGTACAACAACCCTTGCGGGAATAACAACGGGGGATGCTCGCATCTCTGTCTCATCGCTCCTCCGCACGAATCCAGTTACTTGAACATCGAAGGCTACGGCGAGGAGGGCGCTACGAGCTACAAATGCGCTTGCCCCAACCAATTCTACCTAGCGAGAGACTTCAAGACTTGTATAGCCAATTGTACTGATGGACAGCATAGATGCAACGGCCGGGATGAAAAATGTATACCATGGTTCTGGAAATGCGACGGCGAGAAAGATTGCACGGACGGCTCTGACGAACCGGACACGTGTCCCGTCCGACATTGCAGAGCTGGCTCGTTCCAATGCAAGAACACTAACTGTACCCCAGCCGCGACTATCTGCGACGGCACCGACGACTGCGGTGACGGGAGTGACGAGGCGCAGTGCGCCCACGAGTGTCCTCTCCTCGAGTTCAAGTGCAAGTCCAGCGGCCGGTGTATACTGGACAGCTGGAAATGCGACGGCGACACCGACTGCAAAGACAACAGCGACGAAGACCCGACCATGTGCCACAATCGGCCGTGCAATCCTGACTCCGAATTCTCCTGCAAGAACGGCCGCTGCATACCGAAACTGTGGATGTGCGACTTCGACAACGATTGCGGCGACGACTCCGACGAACCGGCCTACATGTGCAGACAGAAGAACTGCACCAACGGGTGGCGACGGTGCCCCGGCCAGTCCAACTACAGATGCATTCCGAAATGGCTGTTCTGCGACGGCAAGGACGATTGCCGAGATGGCTCCGACGAGCTGCCCGAAAACTGTCCCTCTTGCAACAGCCAAACGGACTTCACCTGCCAAAACAAACGCTGCATACCGAAGCAATGGCTCTGCGATTTCACCGACGACTGCGGCGACGGCAGCGACGAAGTGGAAGCGGTTTGCCAACACAAGTACAGAGAGTGCTCCGAGTCAGAATTCAAGTGCGGCAATGGAAAATGTATCTCATCCAGATGGCGGTGCGACCACGAAGATGACTGCGGTGATAACACCGATGAGATGGAATGCGGTGGATTCAAATGCAAGAATGGAACGTTCCAGTGTAAATCAGGGCACTGTATCGCGGCGTACTTCAGATGCGACGGCGACAGGGACTGCAGGGATCTGTCGGATGAGATCGGGTGTCCCCCGCGGTACCCGGGTGGCAGATACTGCCCGGAGAGCAGATTCCAGTGCAGCAACAACCTGTGCGTGTCGCAGTCGGACCTGTGTGATGGATCGGACGACTGCGGGGACGGCTCGGACGAGACGCCCGCCATATGCACCAACTTCAACTGCGACACGCTGCGCCGCTTCCATTGTGACAACCATCGATGCGTGCCAAGGTCAGTAAATTAATTTTTAATTCACTTACTTATTTAATCTTATGGCATTTGATATTCTAAAAATAAGCGTTTTAATTCACTTAATCCTCCAGGGCAATTGAATCCGTTCATAACTTTTATGCAGTCCCAGAAAAAAAAGGGTTCTGATTTGGAGAAGTAGGTATAGTGTTGAAAGTGGTTACAACTTCTTTCAGGTTTCATGGGACTTTAAACGCTACATGATAAGTCTATATAGGTTCACGGACGAGATATTTTTGTTGCGAGTTTCTTAATTTTTTTTAAAAAGTTTTTATAATCTGATCGACGTGATGTTTAAATTATTAGTATGAAGTATGATAAACATTTTCCATCTTTCACCTTCCAGGTACCAAGTGTGTGACGGAGTGGACAACTGTGGTGACGGATCTGACGAGAACAACATGACTCTGTGTGCGGCGCGCGCGCGGCCCTGCGACCCGCTCACGCAGTTCCAGTGCGCGAACCGCAAGTGCGTGCTGCGGACACAGCTGTGTGACTTGGCGGACGACTGCGGCGACGGATCCGACGAGCTGGGCTGCCATCACACGCACACCTGCTCGCCCGTCGACAAGGGTGAGTGTACTTGCTCTTCTGCTCTCCTGTATGGCTAGCATGCGCACTACGAGTCAAATTATGTTTACCCGTTATCTCTCTCTGTCTACCGAAGGTAACATGGTTACTTGTCTCGTTACGTCAAAAGTAGAGATAAAAGTAATATTTCTTATCTGTGGTATTTTTCTTTATGAAACTTTCTCTCTCTCTCCAGTCGTTCCTTCATTGCTGAAGTTCGTGGTCCTGGGGATTTTGGAACCTTGTGCGGATTAAATTTTTCCATCAGGTTCTACCGGAGGCCAGTCTTGCAATGGTGTGAAATTTGCACTTGGAGTCCCTCAGCTGGTCCTACGAACCTTTACATGTCGACTATTTTTTTCTTGTAATATACCGCATTTTGTGCATGTTAGGGTAAACGAAAAATTGGCCGGCAACGACAACATATCTCTCTCTCGTCGTGAGATAATCTCGTTGTGCGCGTGATAAGCAGACTGGTTTCAGATAACCCTTCGTTGCGTGGCCGCCATTGTGTAGGTACATCAAAGATCATTGGCGGCCATTTTAGCGAGTTCCTGCGGGAGCACTCGGCAGCCGAGCGCGCTTTAAAAAAAGAAATTGCTATTAATATGTAATCACCTGCAATCAGCAAATAAATGATTATGATTATGAATGTATCATTTGCTGTCCCCCAGGCGGCTGCGAGCACTTCTGCACCAACCTGACCCTCCCCGGCGCGGGCCCGGGCAGCGGCGGCTACATCTGCACGTGCTTCCAGGGCTGGATCATCTCGCGCGCCGACAACAAGCGCTGCGCAGACGTGGACGAGTGCGCCACGGGCGCGCACCACTGCGCGCATCTGTGCACCAACCTCAACGGCAGCTACAGCTGCAGCTGTCGCGAGGGCTTCAAGTACGTTGGATTACTCCAAATATCTATGTCTTTTACCAAAAATAATACGTTAATATTGCTCGTTTAATCTATCGTGAGTGAAATTCATTTTAAATATACATGATAACCGGATAAGCTCACGTGTTATGTCGGAAATGCCCGACTAGTTTCGGACGCGTTCGGGGCCCTTATTCATGAGCCTGCTCGCGCGACGCGGTCGCTGCTTGACTGCGGATCGCGTACCGTAAAGCTCTCTGCGAGGGGTGTTGTGGTGGAGAGAGAGGTGGTAATACGTCCTCTCCCGACGACTCCTGCTGATCTTCACTAGCGTCGTCATTGTAATGTAAACATGCCGAGTTGACCGTGTCCGGTTCCAAATCTGCAGCTTACCTCGTTCTATTAATACATTAAAATATTGCTCGTCTGTCTTGCGAAATCAATTTGTGAAACTTTTTTCTTCTCAAAATAAGAAGCTTGAATAGCTTGCTATACGCACTAAATCCACCTTTCACCCTGGACTTGCGTTAATGACTCCCTATTTTCCTAACGCGAACGTAGCTATGATTTAAGTGATTGCCATTTTACTAGGATTGTAGACTGTAGAACAATTATTACAAATTAAAAATGATTTGATTTAGTTATCGATGCCGGTTCAAGCCATTAATTTACGTTCCGCTGTGCATCGGTATGAAAGTTGTACTTCTCGAAACATGCAACAGTAATTTTATATGTTACAGACTGGCCGATAGCTTATCCGGTATTTGCAAAGTGATAGAGGACGAAGTGGTGCTAATGTTTGCCAACGGTCCCGAGATACGAGCGTTCGTCCAAGACAAGAATGAGCAATACGATGTTATTACTTCAGAGAAGAGGATAGAAGCTATTGATTACGATCCCAAACAAGAGATGGTGTTCTGGGCAGACAGTTACGACAAGACCATCAAACGGTCTTACATGATCAACGCTCTGAAGGGAGAAGTGAAAAGTGGCTTCGCACAGGATCTTAATATGAAAGGAAACTCCAAACCGACAGCGATAGCTGTAGATTATATCGGCGAAAACTTGTACTGGACTGAAACGGACAGAACTGGCTCGAAACCCAGAGGACGTGTCATGGTAGCCAGAACTGATGGAAGATACCGAAGAGCGATAGTATCCGCTGGAATTGAAAGTCCAACGTCTCTAGTCCTCGACCCTCAATTAGGCAAAATGTTCTGGACGGACGCCGGATCAGCGCCGAAAATTGAAACAGCCTGGATGGATGGCTCGAAGAGACGACCGATCATTACTGAGAACGTCAGACATCCGACTGGTTTAGCGATCGATCACGCAATGGACCACGCGATTTATTGGGCGGACACCAAGCTCAATACGATAGAAATGATCAGACACGACGGGACAAACAGAAAGGTTATATTGAAGGGTGATTTCCTGAAACACCCGTTGTCTTTGGACGTGTTTGAGTCGTCGTTGTACTGGGTGACGAGGGACACAGGCGAGCTGGTGAGACAGGACAAGTTCGGAAGAGGGGTGCCATTCGTTATATCGAAGGATCTAGTCAACCCGTCGGCTGTGAAAGGTCAGTATTAATTGTTTCTTTACTATTGACATTTGAATTGGTAAAGATTTCAAAGATAGGTTTTTAAATATTGTTGATAAATTATGAATTTTATATTTGTGCTGTTTTGTTTTACAGTTTTCTGTTTAAATGAATAATGTTCGCAATAATTTGTACAAAACACCTTAACAACTACTCACTAGTCAATTATTTAGTTACTAGTTCCGGAGAATTCATCTTTTTATGTAGTTTGCAACAAAATTGGAGCACTCGGATCATGAGGGTTCGAATCCCTGGTCGGGCCCCAAAAATTGGGTAATTCTATTGGGAATTTCTTAGTAGCAGAAGATTCAGCTCTCTAGGTTATCAGTTATCACCTCTTTTTGGGAGTATGTTTGTTACAACCAGTCGGCCGCCGTGTGGGTGATCTCCGCTTGGTCTGTGATGGTCAAGTAGAGTTACGTGGGGTAATTTTGTGACCAGAAATGTTATCATCGCCGTTGCGTGCGGAACCCGTGTCGTATCGTGCTATAACCTGTATTCTCTTGCAGTGTACCACCCGCTGCGCTACAACATGTCGCTCGTGTCTCGCGGCGGTTGCGCTCGCGCGCCGTGCTCGCACCTGTGCCTGGCCGTGCCCGCGGGCCGCCGCTGCGCTTGCCCCGACCAGCTCACGCCGCCCAAGCGCGCCACGCACGAGGTCGCGTGCGATGCAGGTAACGCTACAACATGTCGAGCAAGAGATATGGCGCATCCGTAACAACAAAAAGCAAGAAAGTAATCTTCCTCCGAGCGGGTGCTGTGCTCGGGGACCGCTAGGCCGACCATTGGACTTGGGCTGTCGTATACATATAATTTATAGCGCAACTAGCTGATGCCCGCGGGAACTCTTTAATTTTCCGGGATAAAAAGTAGCCTATGTGCTATTCCAGACTATAATCTATCTCTGTGCCAAGTTTCATCCAGATCCGTTCTGCCGTTGGAGCGTGATTGAGTAACAAACATCCATACATCCATACATCCATACATCCATACATCCATACATCCATACATCAACACATCCACACATCCATACATCCATTCAAACTTTCGCATTTATAATATTTATTTGATTCATAGAAAACTTCGCAATCGCGATGTAGGCTCCGTTATTAGGGTTCGGATTTCTTCGTCTTCGTTCGTGTGCTACCAGTAGTGCCATCTACTGGCATATATGCGGACTGCGAAGACCGCCACAAATGTATAAACTTTTAAATAAATAAATCTTTATTTGGAATTACAAAGGACACAGATAAAATACAAAACGGTATTCTACAGGATATATTTCGGATACCCAAGAACTATTCCACGAACTATTCGATCTGGTTTCTCCGTCACCTTTTTATCATCGAACCGCAAGGCATCGACAAGGTCTGCACCACAGAACATATACTGTGGTCTGCACCCTTACGCAGTCGAAATTCCGCGGGCTCGTACGAAGCGATTTGCTTCCTCGTTTCTAATACCAACCGCTAGGATATGGAATGCCCTTCTGGCTTCCGTTTTCCCCTCCTCTTTTAATATTATGTAACTTCAAATCAAGAGTGAATAGGCATCTTCTAGGCAAGCGCGCTCCACCTTAGGCTGCATCACCACTTGCAAGCAAGTCTGATTGCAGCCAAGTGCTAGCCTATATATTTAAAAAAAAAAACAAAATTACTAGTACATTGTAGCTTCTTACACTGGTATTGTCTACGTTTCCAGCTATCGAAGCCCCGCGGCCCCTGCCCCGGATCTGCCCGTGCCAGAACGGCGGCACGTGCACGGAAGGCACGGACGGCACGGTGCAGTGCACGTGCCGTGCGCCGCTGCAGCCGCCCTTCTGCGCCTCAGCCGCAGCCGCCACGCAGGAGCGCTCGTCCTCGGCTGCGGCCATCGTGGTGCCCGTGCTGCTGGTGCTGGTGCTGGCGCTGGCGGCGGCGGCCGGATGGTTCATCGTCAGGAAGAGGCCATTGTGAGTACTTTTGCTGTTGAACTTTACTTTAGAGTAATTCACATCATGTATAATTCACCTATCTTGTTTGTGGTACATTATTTATTTATCTTTTATTATTATTATATTTTTGTTCCTAAAATTTAGGATGGACTCCCACCCAAAATATTGTATTTCAACAAAACGTGGAAACTTAACTAACTGGCTCCAGTGATATCATAATTCTGTATGTTTTCCAAATAAATAAAAATAAAAAATATCTATCGGTATTTAAAATTGAGAGTGACTTAGCTCCTATATTACTGCAAAATTACATTCACAGTGCATCGTAATCACATTGATTAGTCAACACTCGTGCTATTGATTAAAATAGCAACGAAAGTAGCCAATCAAAACAATTGAAATTGTTGCATTGATTGCTGCTCTTTCGTAACAAGTTCCTGATCGTTTTTCGGAGTATTGTTCGAAAGTCAGTCCCATTAATTAACCGCCATTTTATTTCGAGGTGTTCTAATAAGTGCTTAAGTATCAACTAGTGCCTCAAATTAAGAAGCTTTTTGAAAATGATTAAGGTATCTGACAGAAAACGTTTCCTCAGTCTCTTTCGCTAAGATGGGTATGCTGCCCAGCCAATGGAGGTGCTTTTCGTGTTCGCATTTTTTGACATATTTTGAGCTCTCGGGAATAAAATGATAACATCCGTCACTGCACACAACTTGTTATTTTACTTGAGTTGTTCGCATTGACTGGCTAAATGCCTGGACTGGACTCAACTGAACAGAGCAGAAGACTACCAGATCTATCATACAGTCCAGCCAATATTATTTTCACCGTAAAACAAGTAGAAACTTCGCTTCAGTCGGTCGCTTTGGGACACCATTTCAACTGCTTTTTATAAAGCTCCAAAAATGTTTACGAAATGTTACCCTGTAAGCTTCAATATTTTCTGAAATACTAATAGACTGTATTTGCTCATTGCAGCGGCAAAGGCGGAGGCCTGGGCAGCCTGGCGTCCTCGCAGTCCGTGTCGTTCCGTGCCGGCTCCAACGTGGAGTTCGGCGCGGGGCTGGCGGGCGCGGCGGCGGGCGCGACAGGCGGCGACGTGTACGCGCTGGACGAGCCGGCGCGCAAGGGGCGCGACTTCAGCAACCCCATGTACGAGGCCGTCACGAGGGCTGCCGCGGCCGGCGAGCCTGAACCGCCGCTACGTAAGTACATTACACTGCTCGTTCCTAATGCGAACCGCTGGGATATGGAGTGTCCTTCCGGCTTCCGTTCTCCCCTCCTTTTGTAATATAGGTACCTTCAAATCAAGAGTGAATAGTTGTAAAAGTTTATTTGAATAAAAAAACATTTGAATTTTGAATTTTTTGAATTTTGAAGCACTTGTATTCCCAGGCGCCTTCCCTCTAAAACTTAAAACTCTAAATCCCTTTAAACTCCCTACAAATTCATTATTATCTCTTCCGGCTCTTCCAAACAAATTTCTGGAAAGAATTCTTTTTATTTTTATTTATTGTCTCCGAGGAACGCTTAGGTACCTTTTTAGCCATTGGACGCATCCTGAGGAATAATATAATTCTTCTGATTTCGCTTACTCATAAGTTGTCTCAACAGCTTTACACAAATATTGTTCCCTAATCCTCCTACTTCATTGCTTTATTGGGTGCTAATTTTACGTTTTGCAACTACCCTCACTTACACAAAATATTTATTCCTCAGCGGGAATCTACGAAGTGCCTGAAGAGCTGAAAGAAAAAGTAGTATCAGCAGTAATATCTCCATCCTCAACGGAGACGCGGAGTACGAAGCGAGTGCGAGCGCTGGACCCGGCGGCCGACACCGGCGCGGACACCGCGCAACTGGTGCGGGAGGACCGCGAGTGCTAGCATTATATACTCCCCCCGCCCCCAAGGCGCGAAACTGAGCAGGACCACCCCCTTAAACGTCCATTTTCTAAAGGAGTAGTTCAAAAAGCAAAAGATCCTGATCTTCTGCTTTCTCCAATAATTCTTTTCGACTATCTCCAATCTCCTGCGTAGGTCAAAGAGTTATAAGAATTCCGTTCACATTGTTATGACTTTTTAAGTAAGATACTTGTCTACGGAGTAAAATATAAATATCTTGTGATGAAAAGATTACCAAATATCTGAAAAGGAGCTAAGTTCTTTTGCTCTCTTTTTCTTTTAATACAGAATATGGATGTACAGTAATTGTTGAGTCTATGGATTTTTAAATTGATAACTTGACGACATTTTGACAGGAATTTTGTTAAGGGTTGATTAAGGGTTAAGGGGGTGTTGTGAATACGGAAAAAGTCTTCTGTGAAGAAGTTTGTGAGGAAACAACGGGTGCGGGTTTTGTTTTGATAAGTAATTTTAGGAAAATATTTTCACAAGCTAAAACTAAAGAATGAATTATGCTGCACAAATCTATGTTGCTCGATTTAATTCAATTCTAAACTTTTTTTTACTCTATTTTTACTATCCCGTCCATCTTTTATTCAGTATTTATGTCTTTAATGTAAGGTTTGTTCAGGGGAATTTAACTGTCTAATTTTTGCAGCTGGTAACCTTTATAAAGGAGTTACTCGTTTTCGAATTTCTTCTTTTTACCACTGTTGAATGTTTTTATATTTTATTTTATTTCTTATAATAATTATTTTAATCTGTTAGAACTTTTTCTGTGCTACTTCTTTAACTTCCGGCCGTACTTATGTGTCAGTATTTTTCTTTTTTGTTCGTCGTCTATCGAAATCATATCATTGCGTGATATCATCTCGTTAGGTATATATTATGTATATTATGAGACTTTTACATAGAACTAGACTAACGATATATCTCGGCGTTGCTCGAGGTAGTCTATAGGCTTATGGGAAGCAATAAAAGCCCACTTTTGACCGTTCTACATTCCTATGATTAAGTGTTACAAGAAAATTTTGATTTTAGTACATATGTAAGTAAGTAAGATAAGAACTGCGACGAGCACGGCCGATGTCTTTAGGGTTTTAGGTTCATTTGACAATAAGCGATGTAACTATTTAGAGAATAATTTATTTATTTCGTTATAAGACTATGTAAAATATAGCTATATGTTGTGTTTTATAATTGTCTATTAAAATATTATGGTAAATTAGATTTCCCTTTGTGGTAACATTGACGATTTGCCATAAGATGTGTGAGATAATGTTTCTGTTGTTTAATGTTAAAATAATAATTATCGTCAATTTTATTTGTTATTAAATGGAAGCCTTTAATCGATGTAAATATGTGCGTTCAGGAATGTGATGTGTAATTTTAAATAGAAATTTTAAATAATATATTATCTATTATTGTACTATATAGATCTGATTATTAATTCTATTGTCTGACATCTATAGGTGCGATACTAATACTTTTATAAGACCAAAGCTTTTAAAACACGATGTTCTTGTTATTTTTTTTGTTGGGTTGTAGTGACGTCACATTATTTTGCATTGTTCTGAAGTGTGTATTCATGCGCCGAAGGCCAATCCTTACATCACAGTCGACAATAAAATTAATGATTGGACATAATGTATAGAAAAGTGTGAATATATAAGTAAATCATCACAACAATTTACATGATATTATAACTTATTACAATATCATATTATGACCAGAAGCACATTAGAATGAGAGTAACTATACAAATGTAAAAAAAAACTGTCAATATAATTAAAATGATTAAGAAGATAAAATATTTTTGTATTGGGATTATTATTATTAGTTGTTTGACATTAGTCGAGAATATTGTGTAAAAAATAAATTAAATATGTATTATAAATATCTGCTTTTTTATTTTTCGTCTTTAGTCCCGCCGTGTAGTCATACCCGCCATAATAGATATACCTATATTGGATTTGTAGTGACGTCATAATACTCGAAACCTGCTTGGAATGTGTAGACTTCAGAGTGCCTATGGTTTGTCAAAAAGATAATAATTTATTGCTGCCCCCACAGATATAGTAAACAGATACCGCGCTCGGAACACGGAATTGCGGCCAAAATTTATTCGAGTGTGCGTGACAGCACTGTCTGAACACATGCATCAGTGTGCGTGAAATGTTGCCAGATTAATGAAAAGTGCCAAATTAATGAAAGAAAATCTATTTGTTGGTTCTTTCTTTAGGCCTTACGATTTCAACGACATATGGTAGGAGAATAGCTTGTATCCTGGAAAAGGAGATGCGCATATTACTGTGGTGGTACGCTGGCTACTTTGGCGGTACGACGAATACTTTAAAGATATGCCAGTTAAATTGGTGGTACGTAGACTACCTACTTTGGAGGTAGGCCGACTACTTTAAAGGTACGCCGACTACTTTAGAGGTACGCAGACTACTTTTAAGGTACGCCTGCTACTTTAGAGGTACGCAGGCTACTTAGGTGGTACGTAGGGTACTTTTAAGGTACGCCAGCTACTTTGGAGGTACGTAGGCTACTTTGGTGGTACGCAGGCTACTTTTAAGGTACGCCAGCTACTTTAGAGGTACGCCGGCTACTTTAGAGGTACGCAGGCTACTTTTAAGGTACGCCAGCTACTTTCGAGGTACGCAGGCTACTTTGGTGGTACGTAGGGTACTTTTAAGGTACGCCAGCTACTTTAGAGGTACGCCGGCTGTTTTAGAGGTACGCAGGCTACTTTGGTGGTACGTAGGCTACATTTAAGGTACGCCAGCTACTTTCGAGGTACGCCGGCTACTTTGGAGGTACGTAGGCTACTTTGGTGGTACGTAGGCTACATTTAAGGTACGCCAGCTACTTTCGAGGTACGTAGGCTACTTTGGTGGTACGTAGGCCACTTTTAAAGTACGCCAGCTACTTCAGAGGTACGTACGTACCTCGTACAGCTCTTCGTACCTCGAAAGTAGCTGGTGTACCTTAAAAGTAGCCTACATACCTTAAAAGTAGCCTGCGTACCTCTAAAACAGCCGGCGTACCTCCAAAGTAGCTGGCGTACCTTAGAAGTACCCTACGTACCACCTAAGTAGCCTGCGTACCTCTAAAGTAGCTGGCGTACCTTAAAAGTACCCTACGTACCACCAAAGTAGCCTGCGTACCTCGAAAGTAGCTGGCGTACCTTAAAAGTAGCCTACGTACCTTAAAAGTAGCCTGCGTACCTCTAAAGTAGCCGGCGTACCTCTAAAGTAGCTGGCGTACCTTAAAAGTAACCTGCGTACCACCAAAGTAGCCTGCGTACCTCGAAAGTAGCTGGCGTACCTTAAAAGTAGCCTACGTACCTTAAAAGTAGCCTGCGTACCTCTAAAGTAGCCTGCGTACCTCTAAAGTAGCTGGCGTACCTTAAAAGTACCCTACGTACCACCAAAGTAGCCTGCGTACCTCGAAAGTAGCTGGCGTACCTTAAAAGTAGCCTACGTACCTTAAAAGTAGCCTGCGTACCTCTAAAGTAGCCGGCGTACCTCTAAAGTAGCTGGCGTACCTTAAAAGTAGCCTGCGTACCACCAAAGTACCCTACGTACCACCAGAGTAGCCTGCGTACCTCGAAAGTAGCTGGCGTACCTTAAAAGTAGCCTACGTACCACCAAAGTAGCCTGCGTACCATCTGCGTACCAAGCAGCTGGCGTACCTATAAATTGATCGGCGTACTTAGAAATAAGCCGGCAGCGTAGCTGTTTCACAAAAAAAAACTATCTACTAACAGCCCATTTACACCTTTAATTTAAGGGAAAATATTTCAACGTAAATTAGCAACACTGATAGATATCGTTGAGGTTTTGTGTTTCAAGTCATCAGCAATTAATTATCATGGAAAAAAAATCTAACAGAATGAAAATATAAATTTTTGCCTATGAAACGAAACATCATCTTCCTTTTTTAATTTTTGGTAACCATTTTGACAGTGTTTCAAGACACAAGACGGCATTATTTTGAAAAACTTGTCTACACACACGTCACGTCAAAACTTCTCGACGCGTCGCATCCAACTAACTGAGAGTTGTATTTGCTTTTCGTTTTGTATTCGCTTTGTTGGCGCGACTGCCGTGTTCCGAGCGCGGTATCTGGTACTACATCTGTGGCTGCCCCCATACCAATTTCTTGCTGATTTCTCAAAAACTGTCCGGGCTAGAAATTTCGTTATAACTTCTAGCAACTGAAATCATCGGTATAATTATTATATGTAGGTACCATTGGTAGGTACCTACTAAGTTTTCGTTGTATTAAAATGATTTATTAAAGTTTTCACATTAAAAGAACATAGTCTAATGCCTCCGCCAGACTATGCTCCTCGCGCTGCCGCGTATCACGCCCTCGCTCTGCCGCGTTGATGCCCTCCGTGGCCCTGCGATTAATCGCGACGCTCCGCACTAGGTCATTTGCACTTGCTACACGTAACACACAATGCTTGTTTAGCATATTATTTAACTATATAAATGTATTAAATTATATAAAAATAATAAGCTCTAAGTTCAAAATCCATACTAATATTATAAACTAGCTGATACCCGCGACTTCGTCTGCGTGGATAAGTTTTTTTTAATTCCCACGGGAACTCCTTATTGCAACGTGTTCCGGCGCAGACGCCTGGCCACTTCGGAACACTAGTTTATCACATACAATAATTGCTCTAAAACTATAACAGGCGTTTGTCAACACTGTACTTGACTTTATTAATTAAGCAATTTCATTCGTTTTACATCCATCGACGGATAAACATTGCTAAAGTTAGTGTTTTATTTGCCCCATTGTGTTTTTTTTTTTATCCACTACAAGTTAGCCCTTGACTGCGATCTCACCTAATGGTAAGTGATGATGCAGTCTAAGATGGTAGCGGGCTAACCTGTTAGGGGCATGGCAGTTATATTAAACCCATACCCCTATTCGGTTTCTACACGGCATCGTACCAGAACGCTAAATCGCTTGGCGGCACGTCTTTACCGGTAGGGTGGTAACTAGCCACGGCCGAAGCCTCCCACCAGGCCAGACCTGCCGAGCGATCGCGTAACTTCTGCATCAATCATTGATACATCGCAATCACCTCTGATTGGTTAACACTCTTCCACTATTGGACATAATCCATTGACGCAGCAAGAATGCCATAAATTCAGCCAATTACAACAATTGATACTGTAACAATGATTGATGCAGAAGTTACGCGATCGCTCGGGGAAATTCAGAAATTATTAATTTCCAAACCCTGCCGGAGATCGAACCCGGGACCTCCGCAACAGCGCTCAACACTGCGCCACGGAGGTCGTCAGTGTGCCTAAACATACACTCCGGGAAAAAAGTCCAGCCCCCTTATTCTCTAACTCAATGGCTTTAAGAGAAAATGAAAGCCAATGACATATATTTTTTATCCATTGAAGGTTTGCTATGAACTTGCGAACATTCCACGGAACAGAAAGAACAGTGGATTTTCTCATGTGGGAGTGAAAAGGAGATATGGCATGGTCTATATACCTCTCTCTGTCTACGACCACCAGCAAGAGAGATGTCATAACAACACGCAATTCACTGTGAAATATCTGGATTACTTATGGCAACTTACTACCTAATAAGTAACTAACTTACTACTAACTAAGTAACTGAGGCTACTAGGCTAACTAGTAGCGCATACCTAACAAACGATTCGACACCCTATGAGTACGGAATCCAAATTAAGGATTTTTGGATCTTTTCCTGCTGTGAGACCTTGCTTCTTGCCTCATTGCCTTGCCAATGATTCAAGGTCAACGAGAAGAACCCTACGGGTTTTGATTTGTTGGCGAGTGTCAAAATATGTAAAAATTTAAGCGGCACAAACGGCCGTATCTTTTGATTGCGTTGACTTGATTTTTTCAGCTCCAAAGAACTGTAGAGTGCAGACACTCACACAAGTATTTGATATTAATTTCAACTTGATACCTCGACGAGTTCCCGAGAAAACGAGATTGACTCTACAGACGGACAACGAAGTGATATAATGTTTCCTTTTTTCCTCCTGAGGTACGGAGCCCTAAAAATTATATTTTCGCGATCTCAATGGCATCACTGCCAATGATTAAAGAAATCTTTGCCCTTAGATTAGGCATATAATCGATGTCACTGGTCACTGCCTGTTAGTAAGATATTTCAGAGGTCATCGTTGGAATAATACGTAATGATTACGGTCTGCAGACCTAATAATAAATAACTATTACAACATGAGTAATTAATCTGTATTGCTTGTTCTTCGATCGAGTCTTCAGTCTTGCTACTTTTCACATCCCACTCGCTGCTCGCACAAGGCTCACACCACTGTCGAGCAGGTGCATTAACTGTGCAAGTGTGAAATCGCCATTATTTATTGACCACAGAATAATAAACCTATGTCATTGACTGTGTTACATAAATCTGAATATTAGGACAAGATTCAAACTGGATTTTACAAAAAAAATACGTATAAAACGGGTTGTTAAAGTAATTATCGGGAAGTTTTATGTGCCTGTAAGATAAATATTTATTTGGAAATTGGAATAGTGAATGCTGGTGGTATTGTCAGCTGATTAGAGAAAATGTCATCTTTGAAAATGCTGATAAGCCGCGCCGCCGCCAGTCGTCTTGCAACCGGCGCGGGGAAGCCAGTGGATTCAGTGAATTTAGCAATATCTCGGAACATTTTCACCAGTTCAAGAACAATGTCGAAGGCACTAACGGTAGTCAATATCAACCCGAATATTTTAAAGCTGGAATATGCGGTCCGAGGCCCCCTGGTGATCCGAGCGACGGAAATAATGAAAGAGCTGGAAAAGGTAAGGCGAATTTGTCCAAGTTGTACATATTGCAAAATATATTCATCAGTGAAAGTAAGTCATTTAATTTGTTACAACAATTATTTGGACACCGGTAGGTACATAAGGTCAATAATAAAATACGACGCGTACGAAGTAATAACACCTCAAGGTCGCGACGGAACGTAAAATGTAGTCAATGGATGTCTGGTTCATACTACAAAACTTCTCACTGATATAGTTTAATGCGTATCTCATAAAATACTTGAAACAACAGCTTAGGGTCCTGCTAAGTATTCTCAGTATAGTACCTATATTTTAGAAAAAGTCGGCAAGAAACTAAGGGTGTGTTCCGAAATACACTGCGAGCACTGGAAGTCCTCAGTAAAGAGCACTGCCAGTGCTCGCAGTGCTTATAACGGAACACGCACTAAGTACAGTATGCTTTTGACAAAGTATAAATTCTGAGTTTTAGGGTAGGACAAAATAATTTAGGTACCTTTAACTGTCTATGTATTTTATATGTCAGGAGGCTGTTCATTCTTTTAACAAATCTTTTGCACCTAGAATACAAACATACATTCCTTAAAATAGAATAATAAAAGAAGTTTTAACTTAACTTCTTTTACTATTATAGCTGACACTCTATTTCCACATATCACACAACTACATACAACATATATCACAACTTGGACAGAGCACGGCAGTTTTTTATTATCATGCACTAGAGTTAATAAATCCCTTAAATTTGCCGGTATGGTGGTAACTAGCCATGTTCTAAGCTTCCTAGTCGTTCGAAAGTCCATAAAATTTGTTAAGTACCTACTAGACCCAGAACAAATTATTTAGGTAGTCCATTTCCGCAGAGAACATTTTAATTCACTTTACTTTTCTTAATTTTGCACCAGTCTACAATATTATAGTGGACTACACCAAATTACCACACAACTCATTTCCTCTTCCAATTAACCACTCGGCTAATCATAGCTGCATAACTACGACAAACACTTAACAATATGTTGTTCACTACGTTGATTAGTGTGCAAATAACCATGCACTGCTAAGTACCTGACATAACCAGACCGGTTATGTCAGACTCATGGATATATGAGAAACTGACTTTAATCATAGTTTATGTATTTGCCTTAATATTTTTACTATATTTTGATGTTTGCAACTTCCTCTGCATGTATTATGGTGACAAGTACCTAGGTATCCTAAGGGAACTCCTTAATTATCCCAGTATGCCACTCTCCCCTGGAGTCTCCAGGTCTCCAGGTCTATACTCATGTAAAAAATCACATCAACCTCGTCTTACTTACTCCATTGCTGTGTGATTGAAAGATATATATAACACACTTTTGCATTTATAATGTTAGTATGATTATTTCTTTTATCTCAATCTAGATGATGCCTGCAACATCGTCCGCAAGGATTAAGTTTTTATTTCTGCAAGATCTCCTTAATTATCCAGAGTAAAAAGTAGCCTATGTGCTTCCCCAAGATATAACCAACCTCTATAATTTTCATCAAAATCGGTTAAAAATATATATTTCATACTTACACTATTACATAAGTATAAAATAATAAAATTTACTTCCATTTAAGTAAACAGATGTTATAGTCAATGATGACAATATGATCAAAAACGCTCTTATCTTATATTTTATGGAGCAATAAGCAATATGATGTGAGGATTACACTTAGAATCTAGATAGGTGTAATCAAAAGGAGGTGTGATAGTACTTAATTTATTTTTATTGGCGCTATAAACTTTAATTATTTAGTTACCAGGTACTCCATGAGGTCCATAACTATTAGAAGCCTAACCTAATGTAACTAAATGTTGTAAATGACATCTATACTTCTATACTAATATTATAAATGCGAAAGTTTGGATGGATGTAATTATATTACTTACTTGTTTACCTTGCAGCTATTTGGAAGCATGATGTTAGTTCCAATAATAGTTTTGTATTACAAATAGCTTTGCTCAAATGACATTAAACTGCACAAATAGTATATGGTCTACTGCATTGGGTGAATGTGATGGATTTTGCATCAAATTTATAGATTTTATGGGCCTGTCTAGGTTCTAGGAAACAGTAATAATTAATATTATGTAATAGTAAGGCAATCTAAATGAAAGCTATGTATACATTACAAGGAGAGCTGTGTTTTTTACAATATACATATTTGAAAGTTATCCAGCGTGCCAAGCGAGAGGTCCAGGGTTCGATCCCTGGCAGGGTCCATTTTGGGAATCTATACTAATAATAAAAATGCGAAGTTTGGATGGATGTTTGTTACTCAATCACGCCAGAACGGCTGAACGGATCTGGATGAAATTTGGCACAGAGATAGATTATAGTCTGGAATAATGCATAGGCTACTTTTTATCCCGGAAACTTAACGAGTTCCCACGGGAACCAAAAAAACCTCAAGGATGAAGTCGCGGGCATCAGCTAGTATAGCTATAATTTCAGAATTTTCTCTGGTCTGGTTGGGTGGAAGGCTTCGGCTGTGGCTAATTAGAAACTGATAAATAAATAAATAATCTTTTATAGGGGGTATGGGTTTAATACAAGTGCAATAATCAACCCCTGAGTTTAGTTAGTTACTTGTTAGTCACCTTGTAGTGGATAAAAACTCTTTTCTTATTGGTCAAATTATCAAACAACAGATGATGTAGTTGTACTGATCCTATATGGTTAAATAACTGTTTCTTACCCTGGGCCCCAATCATGTAAGAATGGCCGATCAAACGTTAAAGATTTTCGTCAAAGTAAAATAAACCATAACTGAATTGAATTTGAGCTCAATTTCATCTGCCCATTCTTATACGTTTAGGTATGTACGATACCCTAAACGTATAAGAATGGGCAGACGAAATTGAACTCTAATTCAATGCTGTCATGGCTTATTCTACTAAGACGAAAATCTTTAACGTTTGATCGACAATTCTTACGTAATCGGGGGGCTGGTCTTTGCAATCATTTATATGAAAGTCTCAAAGGTTGACCTGAGGCCAGTTTTTGAGTTCATGCATTTGCTATGCATGGTTTTAGTCTTCGGCTGTGGCTAGTTACGAATTAGTTACCACCACTCGGCAAAAACGTACCTACTGCCATAGACGAAGAAATGCTACTGCCAAGCGATTCAGTGTTCTTGTACGATGCCGTGTACAAACCTATAGAACCAAACTTCGCTCGTAACCAGAATAAAAGACACGAAGCTTATTTCTCTGTGGGTAAATATCAATATGACGGACCTGATAATATATTTGCTCGAATTATTATCATCTGAATTTACTGGGTCACGCACGTCTGACGTAAATATACCGCACAGTACCTATTAAGATACAGTAGATATAGACACATTCACATATTATAAGAGTGTATTTTTACCACGTTGTCATCGTGTTAATTTTACGGTATCGATGAAAACTCCTCAAGGTCGCACCGGTTAGCGAAATTTTCCAAAGGTCAATGATGCTATTGGCAAAATTTTCATTCTGCTTTTTCTTGTTATCTCCATGTTGCAATCAATCATTTACTTACTTACCTACCTCATTAGAATAGTCGAGCG
This sequence comes from Erebia ligea, assembly GCA_917051295.2. Lineage (NCBI taxonomy): Eukaryota > Metazoa > Arthropoda > Insecta > Lepidoptera > Nymphalidae > Erebia > Erebia ligea. Next base: position 371,605 of record OU785234.1, on the reverse strand, counting down.
CATTTGTCGTTGCGTCTAAAATTAGGTGGCGAAATTCTTTTGCTTTTTTTTAGGCTAATTCGTAGTGAGTATTCGTAAAAAGTAAAATAAACATTTTGGTGTGGATTTACGACTGCGGCGCACAGCGGCATGCCCCGGGTGCCAATTTAAACTGTATGTCGTGACAGAAAATCCGACACGACCGGAGAGAGATCAGGCGTAGGACCGACAACAGCGGTGGTGTTAGAGCTCCATTCTTAAACTCAAATCATCTTTATTCAAAATAGGTACCTACAAAGTATGTACACCTTCTGAACGTCATGTTTACAAAGAATAAGACTTGATGGTGAGATCATAGTCAAGACCTAATTTGTAGTATAAAAAAAACTGGTCTGCACCGGAAAAATCTAGGAAATAGAAGGAAGTATGTGTTAAGACATGGAAAACATGAGATTTAAATCAAAGTCGAATTATATGTTTACGAGCGTGATAACATCGAATGATAAGCTGATAACAGCTCTCCGGCCTCCGCTCTTATACCACTTATCCCATGTAATGTGATACTGATGACAAATAAAGATTCTGTATTGAAGGCGTTACAAAACCGGTCAGGGGTATGGGTTTAATATTATAACTGACATACTCCTGGCGCCCATACTGCCTTAATTAACGCTTCTACCAATACCATAAGCAATATTACTTAAAATGACAGTTTGATGTCTCGTACCTTGACGTTCCTAAAATAAGGATTATTATAATTCTAAAACACGAAAGTCAACAATAATGCATTGGCAGTATGCCCCCTGCTGGTTTAGCCCGCTACCATCTTAGACTGCGTCGTCATTCCATCAAGTTACCACCAGGTTTGATTACAGTCAAGGGCTAACTTGTACAAAGGAAAAAAACTATTCAAGGATTTTCTATGCTACGGTAAATACTAAAATCTCTGCGTGAAATAACTTATACTAGTAATTACAGTAAGATAAACGATTTAAAAACAAAACCACTTCCTTGAAGGCTTGAATTGAGTAAATAACGTCGGCGTTACTAATTTATGTTAATTAGTAATTACTTAATGTGACGTACCTACCCACCTCGGTCGTTAGAAGCTACGATGATCGAATATCACATATTGTATACTTTAGACCGATTAGTTTCAGTGAAGATAACTGTATCCAGCCATCTCTACATTCATCAGCAGACCAACTATTGAGTTCTTGCTCTTCTCAGTAGAATGTATTTTCCGGTGGTTGAGTCCTGACATACTTAACGGACACAAGTGGTTATACTCATTTCATTTCATCATCTCTAGACTCTACTACCAATCGAAAGTTCACCACTAAGTACGCCACTTAAAATGTTTTAGAACTTTAGGTCATAGTCTACCTAACCACCAATCCAAATGGTGATTTTTTGCATTCTCCTCGCAGAAATGGAAAAATCTCATTCAATACTTCTCTCCCCTAGTTCGCCATTTATTTTTCGATTTAGGCTTGTATAAAACTCTTACGTAATAAAATTACAGGATAACAAAGAAATCAATTAAAAATAAGATTACAATAAATTAACAATTTACTTAAATAATAAGATTATTTAAAACAGCACAAAATAATAATTTTGTTAGATTCATTCGACGATTCGAAAGCACTATTGTAAAAGTTTATTTGAATAAAAAACATTTTAATTTTAATTTTGATTTTTTGAATTTAAAAATATATTATACAAATGGCATAAAATCAATCAATTGATGGACCGCTAAAAGGTACCTAACTACCTACTTAAAATCGACAGACAAACTTTAGCATTTATTTTATTAAGTAAGTACGTACGTACTTTATGAAACTAACTGCGGTATAAACTGCCTGCAGTCGGGTCATATTGTATCGATTGCCTTGGCGGTGATTCGCGAACGCTTGTCGCTCGTAATCGTACCTATATTATGTTAGAGGAATTGAATATCCTTTGTATATTATAGGCTAACTCACTCGCCTTTACACGGGTGAGCTTTAGGGCTCGCGCAAACGATGGACTATTGTTTTCGGAGGATATTAATTGATTAATCTACACTGATATTATAAATGCGAAAGTTTGGATGGATGGATGGTTATTTGTTACTCAATCACGCCAGAACGGCTGAACGGATCTGGATGAAAGGAACGGAGATAGACTAGTGGTTCGCCCCGAACTGAGACCTCGCGGTTTCACAGAGCGCCATCTATTGACATCAGTGTGAAGTTCTGTTAAAAATATCATCATCATTAAAAATTAAATAATTTCGTTTCCTTTTATTATTTATCTAATTTTAGTATTTGTTGTTCAAGTACAGGATATAATTCAAATAATTGATCAAGTTTCAGGCTTGAGAGTTTAGAAAATTGAGAGTTCTGAGGTCAACTTTGGACGTTAGAAAATCGCTACTTTGAAAGCCTCCCATTTCGTCAATTTTAGGGGAAAAATTCAAAAAAAAATATTTTTGGACTCTATTCTTAATTATCTTTAAAATGATATACTGCAACCCTATGTAACGCTATAAAAAATATTTTACTTCGCATTCGCTTCTATGAGAGCCCCCCTGAAATAAAGATTTTTAAAACTTTTTAAGCCATATTCGGCGGGAGGCCATCGATTTACATATTATATTTAAATTTGAAGTAATTACGTTCAGCAATTCAGAAGTTATAAGGCTCTGACAGACGGACGGACGGACGGACAAGTGCCAATTCACCCAAGTAGACTCAGATACCTTCGCTTCGCTCGGTCAATAATTATAGTCTGGAATAGGTAACACATAAGTTGCTAAAACTTAATAGTTAATCCACTAAGTTTATTACCGCAGAAAATAATCAGTGTTATCATAAACATATTATGGTACACGTACCTACTAAATTTAATAAGAATAATTTTATATTATTACCAACTAGCTGATGCCTGCGACTTCGTCCGCGTGGATTGAGGTTTTTCGGTTCCCGCGGGAACTTTAATTTTCCGGGATAAAAAGTAGCCTATGTGCTATTCTAGACTATAATCTATCTCTGTGCCAAATTTCATCCAGATCCGTTCAGCCGTTGGAGCGTGATTGAGTAACAAACATCCATACATCCATCCAAACTTTCGCATTTATAATATTTATATATTTGATGAGTAATTACATTAATTATTAATATTTGCATGCTAAATAGTAGAATATGAAGGACGCCTCAACATTGTAAATATCTCATACACTCTCATACTCATGTCTCATACTCATTCAGCAAATAAATAAACAATTTCGAAACTTCTTAAGTTTCCTGTGTTTTCCGGGATAAAAATGTTCGGGTGCAAGGTCGCGCAGGAATAATACCAAAATATTATAACGAGACTTCTATATTTTATTATTTGACGGTAAATCAGCAGAGCGATCGGCTATAAATTGTCGCAATATCACATCCAAAAATGTCATAAAGGATATCCATTGTTACAGTCCTTATAGCCGGCTTCACGTAAGCTTTTTCAGGATTGTAGCAATGGGTCGCTAACCACAGATTACTAGTCACGAACTCTGAATATCGATATTTTGGTAGTGCAGACCTATTTATAATTAATCCGACTAATTTGAATGTCTATGGTAATCATGTGGTTAAAAGTAGATATAACAGTCTTCCAAATTTAACTGCATTACCTATTTAACTAAGTTATATTTTCGAGTCTGTGGTTTCTTGTGATTTTCTATTTATTAATTGGCTTTGTTTTTAATAAATATAATACAAAATACTTCAGTTCTCAAAATGTCAAAAAAGATTATTCAACAACTTATGCCGGCTCTTCACGTTGGGCGAGTGTAGACGAGCGGCGGCGAGCGCCAGTGTGAAGAAGGCCCGCTCGGGTCGTCTCGTGCGCTCTCGCCTCGCCTCGCCGCCGCTCGCTTTGATGGGCGGTTTTTCGACGAAAGATCAAAGTGACGAGTGGCCAGCGCGAGCGGCCCTTCCATACGCTCGTGTCGTCAGTGTTCAGAGCAAACCAATGGGGACTATCGTTTCTTTGCTCACCAGTTGGCGCCACTGTTGACTAAGGACCAGCAGAGCGATCGGCTATAAATTGTCGCAATATCACATCCAAAAATGTCCTAAAGGATATCCATTGTTACAGTCCTTAAAGCCGGCTTCACGTAAGCTTTTTCAGGATTGTAGCAATGGGTCGCAAACCACAGATTACTAGTCACGAATTCTGAATATCGATATTTTGGTAGTGCAGACCTATTTATAATCCGACTAATTTGAATGTCTATGGTAATCATGTGGTAATCTAGCAATGTATGTAGACATACCAGTCTTCCAAATTTAACTGCGTTACCTATTTAACTAAGTAATATTTTAGAGTCTGTGGTTTCTTGTGATTTTCTATTTATTAATTTGGCTTTGTTTTATAATAAATATATTATAAGAATAAATATAAGAAGCGATGCGCGTAAGTTAGTAGATTTTCTTTTTACGATGCAATCAAAGATACCATAAGCTAGAGATATCTCGAGATACCGAAATTGTCTATGGATATTTTCATTTTAATCACAGCTGATTAAAATTTAATGCGCAAAGGATCAGCCCGGCTGTCCAACGAGGAAATGCAGCCAGCATTCTTGCCGCCATTTCACGCGGGCATGTTTCTAGCTTTAAGTTCTATTGTATTGTTTTCAATAAAGGTTTAAAAAAAAGTAGTAGGTACCTACATAAAGTTGTACTATGTAGGTACTAGGTACCTACTTAACGTAATTCTTTTCTTCCGTTAATTTTAATTATAAATAACTAGATCATTCCCGCGACTTCGCCCGTGTGGATTAAGATTTGTTGATTTCCGCGGGAACTTTTTAATTTTCCGGGTAAAACTAGCCTATGTCCTTCCCCGGGACTACCCCTGTACTAAATTTCACCAAAAATGGTTAAATAGACGAACCATGAAAGCGTAGCAGACAGACAGGCAGACAGACACACTTTCGCATTTATAATATTATTATGGATGTAATATTATTACTTATTTTCTTAGCATTGGTATATCGTACAATTTTTATATTTTTTTAATAGCGTGAGTTGGCAATACTGCGAATGAGAATATTTTATTTAATAAAATATACCTACCTTATGGTAAATTGTCAATAGAATGTCTTAAATTAAATAACATTTTGAAGCCATACCTATAAAGCATACCTGCTTGCTTGAAATAATAGTATTTTCTATTTTTACCTAACAAACGATCTATTCGAGCTTTTTAATCCTTATATTATATTTATTTTGGATATTAAAGAGTCGTAAAACGATTATTGGACACCTTATGTCACCGCTAAAAACACCTCCCACCATGTATCAATGAAAGCCTAGTTTGACGTGACGTTTGTCATGGTCCGTAAACGACATCTTACTTCAAAAGTCTTACGTGATACCAATTTTCAGCAAATAATTCTATCGATAGTTACTGCATCAATGTCAAAACATTTTTTTGTCCTCAACGATCCTTTACGGACAGTCTCAGTGATACGTGAAGCCAAAACCATGTTTTGACATTGATGCAGTCCTTTAATGATTGCGACAATTTATAGCCGATCGCTCTGCAGAACACAACATACATCGCAGCCGGCCATGACACAAGGAAGTACAAATCAATGTTGCCAGCTTAAACTCAGTGTTACAATATAAAATTTATACTCCAATAAAAAATATAGCCTGTCTTTCCCCGGGCTGCAACCTATCTCTATACGAAATTTCATCAAATTCGGTTGAAAATATGGGCAGTAAATAAAGCGTAGCAGATAGACAAACAGACACACTTTCGCATTTATTATATTAGCATAGATTCTATGCTGGTCATGATAGCTAGATAAGCGTTGCATTGAGAAAATTGACATTTACTCAATTGGATCATTGTGATATAGGGCACGTACGGCGATTTTCGGATTTGTATTGCACACCGTTATCAGCATTGGCTTAGCTAATATTGATCGATTATGATGAATCTATGATACAATGATATTATGTTACGTAACATGATGTTATAGCATTGACTCTTGACAATCGGTATTGGGTATTTGACAACTATTCAAAATAAATTATTTTTTTGTGATTATTAAATAGAGGATCTCCGAAGTCGTAATATCCATATCCCCTTTTAGGTTGAATAACTATCGATTAAAGTAAAAAAGTGCGTAGAATTTTGATGACGTCACTATGCAATATTTCAAACAAAATCCCATAGAGCAAACGTTTTGACGTTTGAAAAAAAGTTGCTGATTTGACTAGTTGTCAAAATATACCCAATTGTGTACAAAAAAGTCTGTAGCCTGCTGGACAGAACGCACACGGTTTTACTAAACACTAATTTAAAATAACACACACTGGGACAGTGACAGACAGTAGGGGAGACCGGGGATGGTTGACTAACTTTTCACTTAAGCTCGAATATCTCTGATGTTTAACATAATATAACGAAAACAACAGTTGATACAGATAGAAGAACTATTCAGGTACCTAAAATACTAATCTATAACCTATATATTTATCATTATAATACTTATTTAGTCGATTTTCTAAACCCCTGACGCTTGGTCAACCTACCCCATATCCGGGGTAAGTTGGCCATAAGCATGGGGTAGGTTGACCTAGGCAGTAATTAGTGTAAATAAATTTATTATTATTTATTTATTATTATTTATTATTTATTATTATTATTATTATTATTTATTATTTATTATTTATTATAAAGAGGATAAGTATAAAATAAAACATTAAAATGTACTAAATGATAGAAACTTTTTATTTAATTATAAACAAACTTAAAGGACATCATCCACGATTCATACATTTTTGGTCCAAAAGTGAAAGTGCCGGCCAAAAAAAATTTTTGCTGTATTTCGTTAGAATTTGTCCACCTAAACATTTATTATTATTATTTTTGTTTTTGTTTTTTTTTTTTGATTATTTTTTATTATGACATACTTAATTTTACTTATGTTTTTTGTAAAACCAAATAAAAAACTCCAAAAAAGAAAAAAAAAGCTTAAAAAACATTTCACATAATCGAAAAAATATAGATTTTTAAACTTAAATAAAAACCAAGGGCAATCGTTCTACAGCTTCGGTGTGATAATAAAAAATGTTTAGGTGGATACGATCTAGCGAAATACAGTAAAAATTTTTTTTGGCCGGCACTTTTTACTTTTGTACCAAAATGGATGATATCCTTTGAGATCCATTCTCGGTTAATAAAGAACTTTACTAAAGGTAACAGTCACTTTTTAAACTATTTAAAAAAAACTTAAATTAACTATAAGTAAGATTAATTTTTGTACTTTCTGTTTCAAACTTAATTGTAACTTGAATTATTCTAATAAATTGCTGATCACAGATCAAATTGCTTTTATGAAAATATTATTCAACATACATAAACTTGTGAGTATCTAATATTATAAAGTATAAACTCTGAAAACAGAAAACTTCTTTACTAAAAATTAACTTAATAATGAAAATAGAACAACCAGTCTCTTATTAGAGTTTTTAAGTAGGTATATCTACTAACAAAATATTATCATCTTTGAATTAGTGATTATCATAATCTTTTATTTTTATGTACCCCACCGTGTCCAGGGTCAAATCAGCTCTCCTTAGGTTCGGATTACTTTCTAGCTTTTGTTTAAGTTTAGACTTTCAACGTTTTGTATGGAATTTGGTATTTCTTTGATGTGGCGTTTATGCTATTATTATCGAAGATTACTGCGTGGCAAGCTCTTTCTAGGATATCTTTTGGTACATCGGGTGATGTTTCAGATCTTCAGATTCTTCTTTCAGATTTTCTTATGTACGTCCTCATTTTCTGTAAAAATACAACTGTAATTTACTTAGTATGTGAGAGAAGCCTATTATAGTGTTTACATTGATGAAGAATTGTGTGTGCTAATGGTTAATGTGCATCACATTAACCATTAGCACACTCAATTCTTTAAAATAAGTATAAAATTTTATACTTATTTTAAAGGGGTTGGATGACTAATAAGTCTACCTACCCCGAAAAAAATTGGTCAACCATCCCCTGACGCCATTTTGAATTTTACCTGCGTATCATATTCAAACTCTGGCACTAACATGGAAGCAGTACTGTGTAATATAGAGTAAAACTATCATATTTACATTAGGCATAACAACAACATTGTTTCTAACAGATCCATAGACACAATAACAATAAAAGTACGAACGAAAAAAGTTACTTACCGAGACCAAAAAAACAAAATGTGATGCCACTCACGAACGCCGCGCGACTGCGGCGGCTCACTTCGCACAAGTTAGCGGGTCGCGGGGAGCCATCGTCACTCATGATTGGATAATGAAAAACACGTGATAGTGGCGAGTTATTGTCGCTTAGTCTACCTGCCCCTATTAGACCGGGAGATGGTCGTAGGTGATAGTCTCCCATTTTCTACTGCATGCCTTTTTAAGAGTTGATAACTAACCCTAAAGTATGAAAGATAGAGGGGTTACTAGCCCTTGCGCGCTTGCACGTCATAAACAAAATGGCTTCTCTTTGTGACAGAATTTTAGTTTTTGCCGTGACATTCTACTGCATGCCTTTGTAATATAACGTAGTTGGAACAAATTTAAGCTATAATAATTGATGGCATGCAATTCGCAACGGCCGACGGGGCTCAAACGGTTACGTAGAAATGTAAAAAAAAATAGAACATTTCCGTGTTTACAAATTGCATGCCGTTGTAAAAAATTACTTTTATTATCTCAAATATACTCTACGAAAATTGGCATGCACCCCTCGTATGACCAAGGGTGGAAAATATTAGGAAAATGTTGTGAAAATTCAATACAGCTTTTCCGTGATTTCAAACTACTTCTGATAAAGATAAACATTAATTTAATGACCAAATAATTCTGAAATACAAATGGCATGCATGTTGCTCATGATCATTATATTATAAATAATAACAAAAGTTGCAAAAATTTAATAAACATTTCCGTGTTTTTTATTTGCATGCCGTTTTGTATTTCATAAAAACGTATTATTTTAAGTATATACCGAAAATGGCATGCGTATTAAATAATACCATCATATTTTAAATAATAATGAAAGTTGCAAAAAATTTAATAAATATTCCGTGTTTTTAATTTGCATGCCGTTTTGTATTTCATAAAAACATATTATTTTAAGTATATACCGAAAATGGCATGCGTATTAAATAACACCGTCATATTTTAAATAATAACAAAAGTTGCAAAAATTTAATAAAAATTTCCGTGTTTTTAATTTGCATGCCGTTTTGCATTTCATAAAAACATATTATCAAATAAATATTATAAATGCGAAAGTTTGGATGTATGGATGTATGTTTGTTACTCAATCACGCTCCAACGGATGAACGGATCTGGATGAAATTTGGCATAGATATAGATTATAGTCTGGAATAACACATAGGCTACTTTTTATCCCGGAAAATTAAGGAGTTCTTTCAACCCCTATTTCACCCCTTTGGGGGTGGAATTTTGAAAAACTGTGAAACACGTATGTTTTCATTTTTAACCCGCAGCTCATATACCAAGTTTCATGGATATAACTTGAGAAATGAAGGACTTTCATATAAACTTTCAACCCCTATTTCACCCCTTCGGGGGTAAAATTTGCGAGAACTGTAAAACACGTATTTCTTCATTTTTAACCGGTAGCTTGTATACCAAGTTTTATCGATATACCTTGAGAAATGAAGGACTTTCATACAAACTTTCAACCCCTATTTCACCCCTTTGAGGGTAAAATTTTGAAAAACTGTGAAACATTTATTTCTTTATTTTTAACCGGTAGCTTGTATAGCAAGTTTAATCGATATCACTTGAGAAATGACGGACTTCCATACAAACTTTCACCCCCTATTTCACCCCCTTAGGGGTGGAATTTTGAAAAACTGTGACACACGTACTTCTTTATTTTTTACTGTAAGCCAAAATAAAAAGTTTCGTTGATATAACTTGGTAAACATCTTGAGAAACGAAGGACTTTCACACCAACTTTCATCCCCTATTTCACCCTTTTGGGGGTCGAATTTTCAAAAACTGTGAAACACATATGTCTCCATTTTCAACTCGCAGCTCATATATCAAGTTTCATGGCTATAACTTGAGAAATTAAGGACTTTCATACAAACTTTCAACCCCTATTTCACCCCTTCGGGGGTAGAATTTCGGAATAAAAAGTATCCTATGTCCTACCTCGTAGTATGGGCTCAAATGGGCGCAAAAAAAAACAGGGAAATGTTCTTTATTTTTAATTTTCGTTAAAAAACCTTTTTTTAATTTTATTTTTGCACATTTTTTATGTCAGGCTTGTGTAATATGCATGCCATTTTTTTTATCAACTTAAAATAATGTTTTTTAATGAAATATTGAATGGCATGCAAAATAAAGTCACGGAAATTATATCAGCGTTTTTTGCAATTTTCGTCATGCATGCCACTAATTTACAACTTTCTGTTGTGCATGCCAAATTTGCTAACGTCAAGTAATTATAAAAACTAAGTATTGTTCAAATGGCATGCAGTTTGAAATCACGGAAAAGCTGTATTGAATTTTCACAACATTTTCCTAATATTTTCCACCCTTGGTCATACGAGGGGTGCATGCCAATTTTCGTAGAGTATATTTGAGATAATAAAAGTAATTTTTTACAACGGCATGCAATTTGTAAACACGGAAAGGTTCTATTTTTTTTTACATTTCTACGTAACCGTTTGAGCCCCGTCGGCCGTTGCGAATTGCATGCCATCAATTATTATAGCTTAAATTTGTTCCAACTACGTTATATTACAAAGGCATGCAGTAGAATGTCACGGCAAAAACTAAAATTCTGTCACAAAGAGAAGCCATTTTGTTTATGACGTGCAAGCGCGCAAGGGCTAGTAACCCCTCTATCTTTCATACTTTAGGGTTAGTTATCAACTCTTAAAAAGGCATGCAGTAGAAAATGGGAGACTATCACCTACGACCATCTCCCGGTCTATATAGCCAACCATCCCCGGTCAACTCAGACAGTGCTATCACTCACATGGTCTGATCGCTCATCCTCCTCCTCTCGGATGTTTGAGCCTGCAAGCAACTCAGCAGTTGCTCTTTTTAAAAAGCAAGATATTACAATAATATATCCACAAGGTATCATATCAACAAGGTATATCCATACTAATATTATAAATGCGAAAGTCTGTCCGTCTGTCTGTCTGCTACGCTTTCACGGCTCAACTACTCAACCGATTTTGATGAAATTTGGTACAGGGGTAGGTTGTATCCCGGGGAAGGACATAGGCCACTTTTTATCCCGGAAAATTGAAGAGTTCCCGCGGGAATCAAAAAATCTAAATCCACGCGGACAAAATCGCGGGCATCATCTAGTAGGTATTATAATAATATACAGTAGTAAGTTATTATACTATCCTATGGGGCGCTGGACCCAAAGTCGATTGCTTGTAAACTTAACTTATAACTTGTATGAAACTTTGAGGATTTCACTATTTCTCTAAAATAAAACAATATGAATTAGAATGAAAAGATAATTTAGTTTTGCTATAGCTATCTATATATACGAGTACTTATATGAGCAACCATCAATACCAACATCATAATAAACAATTATTACATACTAGCGATCCGCCCCGGCTTCGCACGGGTAGCACTAATAATCCTAATAGTCTATACCCAATATAGGTAGCTATAAAATTGGTCATTGTGAGTCAACCTTAAAAGATAGATGTATGCTATAACGAACTTTTTTTTAGAACTTTTTGAGAGGAACAATTCCACCATACATTGTTTTCGTGTAACTTTAACTATTTACGCAGCGCACGCCACGTAAGCTCTCAGAAGAGACGATTTTTTCCGACTTGGTTCACATAATTGCAATTTTTGTAAGGATCTCTAATTTTTTGAAAATAAAATATAGCCTATGTTACTCACTGATAAAGTAGCTTTCTATAGGTGAAAGAATTTTTAAAAGCGGTTGAGTAGTTTTTGAGTTTATCCATTACAAACAAACAAACAAACAAATCTTTCCTCTTTATAATATTAGTATAGACAGGTAGTTACGAGTACATACTTTTATAAGGTTCCATATTTTATTAATCATATCACTATTATAGTTAGGTGGGTGATAGGTAGATAATATAAGGATAAATATATACCAGGTTTTTTATAATTTAAAAAAACATTGAGATTCCTTTTGTTATTTTTCTTTTCAGTCTGTCAATTGTTCACATTTTTTGTAAAATTATTTAAGTAAAATTATATTACTTAGATAGAGTTTGAGTAGAGATTTAATTGTACAAATGGCCTGCTTCACAACATCCATCTATATCAATAAAAAATGAATCAGATTGTAAAAAATTAAAATCCTTAGTGCTGCTAATTTGCCTCGGGCATCATTAAATTTAAAGAAAATAGTCTTTAAGTCAGCATATGTATAATAATAAAATTAAACATTGCATATATAAATGCCCACCAACCCGCATTGGAGCAGTGTGGTGGGTCTAAGCTCAGCCTGTGCCCAGCAGTGGGACGTTAATGGGCTGTAGTGGTGGCATATAAATGATAGCTTACTTTCACGGAATCGGTAGGCAGTGACAGACCTCCTCTTTGCAAATAGACAAAATATAAGGATCAGCTGCAAATCACCTTTGCTTTTTAAAACTGTGGATATACAGTGTACACATTTTAATTTTTTTGACTAAGAATGTGCTGCATATCCACATACATAAATTTGTGATGGCTCATCAATTTCACGGTTTTATACCTGCCTAGCAAATCTTTAAATTGTGACCATTTAGATATAATTAAGGAACTGGGAAGAGTCCATTTTAAATCATTTGGGGGAAGCTCGCTTTGATCTATAAATACTTTCACTCTGAGATCTGAGTCTATGCAGATACTATTCAGTACTCTCACATTTTGCAACTCTTTACTATGTAAATCTATGTTTAGAGTATAGAAATACATTTGATCTTCAAAAACCTTTAAATTCCAACCACAATATAATGTTTCATCCTGGCTGACTTTTAATTTCAGTTCAAAGAAACCTTTGATAATGTCCTTTTCTTGGGTTTGCCGTTGTAGCTCTTCACGACGCCGTTCACACATCTTTCTCCTTTTAGAGGGATCCATCCTAGATGTTTTTTTTTCACTTAAGTACTTAGGCAGGTTTGGGAAAATATGGGGCACTGCACCAGCCACTAATTTGGGATATGTCAAAGGAACAACTTCATAGGATCCATCAGTATTGAGCACTTTTTCACGTCGTATAACTTCACTATCACTAAAATGTTCACTGCAGACGAATGAACCCTTCGAGGGCTCCCAGTTAGCTCGTGGTATCGCTTTTTTCCAACGACAACGTAAATCGTCATCCCGGGGAAAAGAAAATGTCGATACAGGTCCTTCTCTTTTAAGAGTAGAATCGTAATTCGACTTACAACCGGGCACACAGCACTTACGAGGCATCTAGAAATGAAAATATAGGAGTTACGTTACCATCCATGATTGTAACTACAAATTGTCATCAAAACTTCTTTTTTTTATCCACTACAAGATAACCCTTGACTGCGATTTCACCTGATGGTAAGTGATGATGCAGTCTAAGATGGCAGCGGGCTAACCTGTTAGGGGCCTGGCAGTTATATTAAACCCATACCCCTATTCGGTAACTATTCGGTAAATTCGGTATTCGGTACTTTGAAAGTAACTAACTAACTTGTTAATTACGTACTTACCTTTTAATAGCAACACTTATAAGAATCACAGAAGTTTTTTGTAAAGAAAAGTCCATGAAATTCCCTTATTTTCACATAAATACCAGCCACAAATGATAGTAAACAAATCTCCGCGCACCGGCACAAGTAAACAGAGACAAGTTAACCAGAGACAAGTAAAGATGACGTATTAACCAACTAACTTAACAACTACGGGAAATTTGTACAAAATCGAACAACATCATCACCAATAATAGTTAGTCGCGTAATATTATGTGTCCTACCTAAGTTAATGGTTACCAGTGGTTAGGTAAGTTCATTACGTTCGCTTAGTCTTAAGTTGGTCGTATAACCATTATGGCGTCTGTTACAAATACAAACACATTAACGAAATAGGTAGACTTCGCATTCGCAAGCCGGTTGACACTTGACGGTTCACGAGCGACGTTGCCAGCTCTCTCACAGCACGGCTTGTAGTCAATCTTGTAGCATAGCCGTCTCTATCTCCAGTAGCATAGAAACTGCTATGCTTGAAGAGTAAAGCTGGGTTCAAATTACTGTGTTGTGGTGTGATGTGGTGCTATCTGTTGTGTCGGCGAGTGTTCATATGTGGTGTGTCGTGTCGCTTTGTGGCGCGTTTTTGGATCATTCATAGTCCGTACCACAGACTACAGTGTATAAGTCCGTACATTGTGGTGTAAATACATCTAAAATGTTTTTCTCAGAATCATCTAATAGCGACAACGATTTTGATGAAGATATTAACTTTCTTGTATTGGCGAGTCTTCATAAAAAGAAAAAAAGAAAAGAAAACATTGGGTTCATCCTGTAAATAGATTACGAGAAACTAGGGGCGCATTTCACTGGCTAAGACCTTACTCAAGGCACAGAAAAGGGCACTATTGCATAGGATTCGTTAAACATTCCATCTTGAATCAATATTACTTTCTATGGGATTGTCTAAATCACCGTTTATACTTAGGTTAGGCCATCCAAATAATGCGACTATCTCAAATGCTACATTTGAGAATCCGCTGTTGAGAATTTTCTTTGTACACGACTGCACTAAATGGAGTACCTACCTAACGTTTATCGGGTGTATGTAGTTATTTAAGAAAATTCGGGCGGTGATGATGTAGGTAAAGGTGTGTCCAAACATAAAGCGGCATTTTGTGCGGCAGCCGCGCGCCGTACGCCGCGCTGTTATTAGACGTCTGCCGTGCGTATGAAATTAAATGGAATGATTTATTTATTTCACGTAGGATAACTTATACCACTTATGATATGTCGTGACTCGTGACTCTACCACCGGTTCGGAGAGCAGTTTGTATTCAGAAGAACCGGCCAGAAACTCAGCAGTTGTTCTTTTTTAAGAAGAAAAAAGAATTTTACATTATGTAGGTAATACACAAAATACATACGTAATGAAACAAGAATTACACTAACTTGTGGGCTGTCGAATGCGAAGCCAATTTATTCCTTGCAACTTTGCCATTAAGAAATTCATCAATAGTAGGGTTTAGTACGGTTTTACACAGTCTTTAAAATGCAATATTAGAATTATTTTGAAACAGATACCGCGCTCGGAACATGGAAGTGCGGCCAAAATTTATTCGAGTGTGCGTGACAGCACTGTCTGAACACATGCATCAGTGTGCGTGAAATGTTGCCAGATTAATGAAAAAGTGCCAAATTAATGAAAGAAAATGTATTTGTTGGTTCTTTCTTTATGCCTTACGATTTCAACGACTTAAGGTAGGAGAATAGCTTGTATCCTGGAAAAGGAGATGCGCATATTACTGTTTTTTTTTTATCCACTACAAGTTAGCCCTTCACTGCGATCTCCCCTGATACTGTGGTGGTACGCTGGCTACTTTGGAGCTACGCTGAGTACTTTAGCGGTACGACGAATACTTTCAAGATATACCAGTTAAATTGGTGGTACGTAGACTACTGGAGGTAGGCCGACTACTTTAGAGGTACGCCGACTACTTTGGTGGTACGTAGGCTACTTTTAAGGTATGCCAGCTACTTTAGAGGTACGCCGGCTACTTTGGTGGTACGCAGGCTACTTTTAAGGTACGCCAGCTACTTTAGAGGTACGCAGGCTACTTTGGAGGTACGTAGGCTACTTTTAAGGTACGCCAGCTACTTTAGAGGAACGCAGGCTACTTTGGAGGTACGTAGGCTACTTTGGTGGTACGCAGGCTACTTTTAAGGTATGCCAGCTACTTTAGAGGTACGCCGGCTACTTTGGTGGTACGCAGGCTACTTTTAAGGTACGCCAGCTACTTTAGAGGTACGCAGGCTACTTTGGAGGTACGTAGGCTACTTTTAAGGTATGCCAGCTACTTTAGAGGTACGCCGGCTACTTTGGTGGTACGCAGGCTACTTTTAAGGTACGCCAGCTACTTTAGAGGTACGCAGGCTACTTTGGAGGTACGTAGGCTACTTTTAAGGTACGCCAGCTACTTTAGAGGAACGCAGGCTACTTTGGAGGTACGTAGGCTACTTTGGTGGTACGCAGGCTACTTTTAAGGTATGCCAGCTACTTTAGAGGTACGCCGGCTACTTTGGTGGTACGCAGGCTACTTTTAAGGTACGCCAGCTACTTTAGAGGTACGCAGGCTACTTTGGAGGTACGTAGGCTACTTTTAAGGTACGCCAGCTACTTTAGAGGAACGCAGGCTACTTTGGAGGTACGTAGGCTACTTTGGTGGTACACAGGCTACTTTTAAGGTATGCCAGCTACTTTAGAGGTACGCCGGCTACTTTGGAGGTACGTAGGCTACTTTTAAGGTACGCCAGCTACTTTAGAGGTACGCAGGCTACTTTGGAGGTACGTAGGCTACTTTGGTGGTACGCAGGCTACTTTTAAGGTATGCCAGCTACTTTAGAGGTACGCAGGCTACTTTGGAGGTACGTAGGCTACTTTGGTGGTACGCAGGCTACTTTTAAGGTACGCCAGCTACTTTAGAGGTACGCCGGCTACTTTGGAGGTACGTAGGCTACTTTGGTGGTACGTAGGCTACATTTAAGGTACGCCAGCTACTTTAGAGGTACGTACGTACCTCGTACAGCTCTGCGTACCTCGAAAGTAGCTGGCGTACCTTAAAAGTAGCCTACATACCTTAAAAGTAGCTTGCGTACCTCTAAAGTAGCCGGCGTACCTCTAAAGTAGCTGGCGTACCTTAAAAGTAGCCTACGTACCTCCAAAGTAGCCTGCGTACCTCTAAAGTAACTGGCGTACCTCGAAAGTAGCTGGCGTACCTTAAAAGTAGCCTACGTACCACCAAAGTAGCTTGCGTACCTCTAAAGTAGCCGGCGTACCTCTAAAGTAGCAGGCGTACCTTAAAAGTAGCCTGCGTACCACCAAAGTAGCCGGCGTACCTCTAAAGTAGCTAGCGTACCTTAAAAGTAGCCTGCGTACCACCAAAGTAGCCGGCGTACCTCTAAAGTAGCTGGCGTACCTTAAAAGTAGCCTGCGTACCACCAAAGTAGCCGGCGTACCTCTAAAGTAGCTGGCGTGCCTTAAAAGTAGCCTACGTACCACCAAAGTAGTCGGCGTACCTCTAAAGTAGCTGGCGTA
Organism: Erebia ligea; assembly: GCA_917051295.2. NCBI lineage: Eukaryota > Metazoa > Arthropoda > Insecta > Lepidoptera > Nymphalidae > Erebia > Erebia ligea. The sequence goes on along the minus strand of OU785234.1, from coordinate 354,293 downwards.
CCTTAAAAGTAGCCTGCGTACCTCCAAAGTACCCTACGTACCACCAAAGTAGCCTGCGTACCTCGAAAGTAGCTGGCGTACCTTTAAAGTAGCTGGCGTACCTTAAAAGTAGCCTACGTACCTCCAAAGTAGCCTGCGTACCTCTAAAGTAGCTGGCGTACCTTAAAAGTAGCCTGCGTACCACCAAAGTAGCCGGCGTACCTCTAAAGTAGCTGGCATACCTTAAAAGTAGCCTACGTACCACCAAAGTAGTCGGCGTACCTCTAAAGTAGCTGGCGTACCTTAAAAGTAGCCTGCGTACCTCCAAAGTACCCTACGTACCACCAAAGTAGTCTGCGTACCTCGAAAGTAGCTGGCGTACCTTTAAAGTAGCCTGCGTACCACCAAAGTACCCTACGTACCACCAAAGTAGCCTGCGTACCTCGAAAGTAGCTGGCGTACCTTAAAAGTAGCCTACGTACCACCAAAGTAGCCTGCGTACCATCTGCGTACCAAGCAGCTGGCGTACCAATAAATTAATCGGCGTACTTCGAAATAAGCCGGCAGCGTAGCTGTTTCACAAAAAAAAACTATCTACTAACAGCCCATTTACACCTTCTTTAATTTAAGGGAAAATATTTCAACGTAAATTAGCAACACTGATAGATATCGTTGAGGTTTTGTGTTTCAAGTCATCAGCAATTAATTATCATGGAAAAAAAATCTAACAGAATGAAAATATAAATTTTTGCCTATGAAACGAAACACCATCTTCCTTTTTTAATTTTTGGTAACAATTTTTACAGTGTTTCAAGACACAAGACGGCATTATTTCGAGAAACTTGTCTACACACACGTCACGTCAAAACTTCTCGACGCGTCGCATCCAACTAACTGAGAATTGTATTTGCTTTTCGTTTTGTATTCGCTTTGTTGGCGCGTCTGCCGTGTTCCGAGCGCGGTATCTGGTACTACATCTGTGGTACCATGTTATAAAAGTGTACACTCGACCCCACAAATTATTTCTGCACCTTGCGCACACGATATGGCGCGGTTACAAGCTTGTGGCGGTTTCTAGTATATTATGTTATTCGTGGTTATAGCCCTTTCTCTCTGCAAACGCCGCGTGTAGCTGCCGCGCACTTGCCGCTCTATGTTGGGATACACCTTAACAGCACATTTTCTTGCGTTTCCAGGGAGCACAGAAGCCTTTCAAAAAGGTGATCAGAGCTAACATCGGAGATGCGCACGCTATGGGCCAACGTCCCATCACATTTATACGACAGGTGAGAAAAGTTACCCAACATGTTCACAAATAACTAATAAGGTCTTTTTGTCTACTTCAGCTTAGCATTCAACCAGCGTCCAGTATGTGGCTGTTTCCACGTAAAATGTTACTTTCCAACCCATGTAAAAGATTCTACAGATATATCGCACGCTGCGACGAAGTAATATAGGTACTCGTACAACGACCAAAACAAGTGTCGCTACCGGATCCCCAATGCTATCAATCTAGCTAACGGAGTTTTATTTCTGGAGCACTTTATAATTTTTAGATGACAACGATTCTTTGACCAGCTGGGCTTATAACGCCGTCTTGACGAAGATCTTCATGATGTTACAATTGAGAGCAGACCATAAGTTTTTACAACTTACAAACTTAAGGAGCAGTTAAAAATTTTTTTTTAACAAAGTTTAAAATATGTGATCCGGGATTCTCCATGACTTTTTCCCAGTACTTAACTTGAAAAACGAACCATAAAATTGACGTCTTTTGGCAGGTTCTGGCCTGTGTCTCACTTCCCGAGTTAATTGACAAGGGCGATTTCCCCGCGGACGTCAAACAACGAGCGAAGGAAATCCTTGACGCTTGCGGGTAAGTCGCTATCACAACCATCATCAATATCAACAATACCAATTTAAGTGTTACTTCGAAAGAAAGTTGCTATTATCATTTGTACGACGAAAATACTTACGAAAATAATTTCTTCGTTTGTCCCAGAATCTTGTAAAGGATCACAAGATCTTTCTGTAACCGACGTGTGGCGACCACGACATGCCTTTTAGTTTTTCTTCCCATAAAGGATCTTCCCATTATACTATATATAGCTCGATTACCACTCACTCACTGACTGACTCACTCATTGACATAATTGTTCTCCTAGAAAGAGACACAAAACGATATAATGATGTAGGGGAGATGTGTTCGGGTGCGGGATTCGAGTGGGGAAAAATTATGACATTTCGGAAAAACAAGATGGCGGCCGCCGTGATTCTCGCAACTCTTTTGTTTTCCAACCGATTTCGTTACAACTCGCAATTATTGAAGAAATTAGGAAACGATCAACAGAAAAAGTGGAAAAAATTGGAAAAACAAGATGGCGGCCGAGCTGTAGTGTTTTCAAATTTTTGATTTTTCGACCCCGAACCGCGGCGCCACATATCCGAAACGGCGTGGTCGAGCATGATAATTTTTTCTTTTTTCGACTACAATTATCCTGTATTTTGACAGAATGGGAGTGGTTTTTAAAAATTCAAGATGGCGGCTGTCGCGGCGGCCTTTTTGTTTGAGGTACGAAAAAACGCAATTTTAAAATTCAAATTTCTCACAGTTGGCAACGTCGGAGCGTTTCGACTTCTAGGGGGCGATTGTGTGTACAGACTCGAGGTATGGATTGGGGAAAAAAAATTACCCCATTTCTCGGGAAATTTTCAAGATTTACCCCAAAAATAAAAAAATCGAAATACATACTTTTTGCAAAATTTGAGTACGAGCAACCACGTGTCTCACTTGTGCGAATGACATTTGGGTATTTTCGTCGCCGAGGTCTGGCAACACTGAAATTTATCAAAGTAAAAGTGATTTTCGACATGGTCTTTTTTCAGGGGCGATCATTTCGGATGGGTGCGAGCGATATGAAAAATTTAAACGTCATCAGGAGCGGTATATCCTGTAGTTTACGGGGAAACTATAAAGCTATGTAAAATGTTTCTGTGAAACGAGGTGGCGGCCATTTTGAATTCTTTTTGTGTTTTTGAAAATTTCGATCACGTTTTTGAGGCAGTTGGAAACATTTGGGAAAATTGACATGTATGGATCGATTGTGTAACTCGACCGGCAGTATCGAGATATCTAAACAGTGTTGCCACATTTGGGGTAGTTTTCGAGATTTTCCCAAAAATGTCCTCCTGTAAAATTTTGTTTGAAAAATTTTTTTTTTCACTTATGGTTTCGTACACACGTCAGAAAATTAAACTTGAACAAAAATTTGGAGACCGCTGATGATTGAAGATTTCGGAGACGGGCAAAAGCACGGCCAAGGTATTGAAGATAGGTGGGGAATGCTCGACCAAATGTCATTCGAAACTTCATCCAATTGACAGTGAGCTGAAAAAAATTTCAAAATGGCGGATTTAAGATGGCCGCCATACAAATTTATTTGGTGTCTATCTCGGAGAGTTTAAAAGATGGAAGAGTGGTTTCTTGGCAAAAGATGATCAGGACGAGGACGTCTTTTTAGCGAAATGAAAAAAATTTCAAGATGGCGGAATATTTTTTTTCATACCAAATTATATTGCGATTAGGACATGTACATAATTGTTCTCATAGAAAGAGACAGAAAACGATACAATGATGTACGGGAAATGTGTTCGGGTGTGGGATTCGAGTAGGGAAAAATTATGGAATTTCGGAAAAACAAGATGGCGGCCGACGTGATTCTTGCAACTCTTTTGTTTTCCAACCGATTTCGTTAAAACTCGCTAAGATTGAAGAAATTCGTAAACAATCAATAAAAAGAGTGGAAAAAATTAGAAAAACAAGATGGCGGCCGAGCTGTAGTGTTTTCAAATTTTTAATTTTTCGACCCCAAACCGCGGCGCCACAGATCCGAAACGGGGTGGTCGAGCATGATAATTTTTTGCTTTTTTCGCCTACAATTATCCTGTATTTTGACAGACTGAGATTGGTTTTTAAAAATTCAAGATGGCGGCTGTCGCGGCGGCCGTTCGGTTTGAAGTACGAAAAAACGCAATTTTAAAATTCAAATTTCTCACAGTTGGCAACGTCGGAGCGTTTTGACTTATACGGGGCGATTGTATGTACAGACTCGAGGTATGAATTGGGAAAAAAAATTACCCTATTTCTCGGGAAATTTTTGAAGATTTACCCCAAAAATGAAAAAATCGAAATACGTATTTTTTGCAAAATTTGAGTACGAGCAACCACGTGTCTCACTTGTATGAATGACATGTGGGTATTTTCGTCGCCGAGGTCTAGCAACACTGGAATTTATCAAAGTAAAAGTGATTTTCGACATGGTCATATTTCAGGGGCGATCATTTCGGCTGGGTGCGAGCAAGATGAAAAATTGAAACGTCATCAGGAGCGGTATATCCTGTAGTTTACGAGAAAATTATGAAACTGTGTAAAATGTTTCTGTCCAACGAGGTGGCGGCCATTTTGTATTCTTTTTGTGTTTTTGAAAATTTCGAACACGTTTTTGAGGCAGTTGGCAACATTTGGGAAAGTTGACATGTATAAATCGATTGTGTAACTCAACCAGCGGTATCGAGATATCTCAACAGTGTTGCCACATTTGGGGTAGTTTTCGAGATTTTCCCAAAAATGTCCTCCTGTAAAATTTTATATGAAAAATTTTTTTTTCACTGATGGCTTCGTATACACGTTAGAAAATTAAACTTGAACAAAAATATGGAGACAGCTGATGATTGAGGATTTCGGAGACGGGTAAAGAGCACGGCCGAGGTATTGAAGATAGGTGAGGGGTGCTCGACCAAATGTCATTCAAAACTTCATCCAAAAGACAATGAGCTGAAAAAAAAATCAAAATGGCGGATTTAAGATGGCCGCCATACAAATTTATTTGGTGTCCATCTCAGAAAGTATAAAAGATGAAAGAGTGGTTTCTCGGCCAAAGATGATCAGGGCGAGAAGATCTATTTAGCGAAAAGAAAAAAAATTCAAGATGGCGGATTTTTTTTTTCATACCAAATTATATGGCGATTAGGACTCATTGACGTAATTTATTGTTCTCCTAGAAAGAGACAGAAAACGATACAATGATGTACGGAAGATGTGTTCGGGTGCGAGATGGGAGTACGGAAAAATTATGCCATTTCGGAAAAACAAGATGGCGGCCGACGTGATTCTTGCAACTCTTTTGTTTTTTAACCGATTTCGTTAAAACTCGCAAGGATTGAAGAAATTAAAAAACGATCAATAGAGAAAGTGGAAAAAATTGGAAAAACAAGATGGCGGCCGAGCTGCAGTGTTTTCAAATTTTTGATGTTTCGACCCCAAACCGCGGAGCCACAGATCCGAAACGGCGTAGTCGAGTATGATTTTTACTTTTTTTCGCCTACAATTATCCTGTATTTTGACAAAATGGGAGTGGTTTTTAAAAATTCAAGATGGCGGCTGTCGCGGCGGCCGTTCGGTTTGAGGTACGAAAAATCGCAATTTTAAAATTCCAATTTCTCACAGTTGGCAACGTCGGAGCGTTTCTACTTCTACGGGGCGATTGTGTGTACAGACTCGAGGTATGGATTGGGGGAAAAAAGATTACCCCATTTCTCGGGAAATTTTCAAGATTTACCCCAAAAATAAAAAAAATCTAAATACGGACTTTTTGCAAGATTCGAGTACGAGCAACCACGTGTCTCACTTGTATGAATTACATTTGGGTAATTTCGTCGCCCAGGTCTGGCAACACTGGAATTTATCAAAGTAAAAGTGATTTTCGACATGGTCTTTTTTCAGGGGCGATCATTTCGGCTGGGTGCGAGCGAGATGAAAAATTGAAACGTCATCACAAGCGGTATATCCTGTAGTTCACGGGAACATTATAAAACTATGTAAAATGTTTCTGTGAAACCAGGTGGCGGCCATTTTGTATTGTCTTTGTGTTTTTGAAAATTTCGATCACATTTTTGTGGCAATTGGCAACATTTGGGAAAGTTGACATGTATGGATCGATTGTGTAACTCGACCGGCAGTATCGAGATATCTAAACAGTGTTGCCACATTTGGGGTAGTTTTCGAGATTTTCCCCAAAAACTCCCTCCTGTAAAATTTTGCATGACAAATTTTTTTTTCACTGATGGCTTCGTATATAAATCAGAAAATATAACTTGAAGAAAAATATGGAGACAGCTGATGATTGAGGATTTCGGAGACGGGTAAAGAGCACGGCCAAGATATTAAAGATAGGTGGGGGGTTCTCAAACAAATGTCACTCGAAACCTCATCCAATTGGCGGTGAGTTGATAATCTCCAAAATGGCGGATTCAAGATGGCCGCCATACAAATTTCATCAGTGTCTGTCTCGGAGAGTATTAGAGATGGAATCTTTCTTATTCGATATAATTTAGGTCTCTCTGGGATTACAAAACAGAAAACTGATACCAAAGTAAAAAAAATCAGCGCCATTTTGAAATTCTTTGTTAATTGACCAATTTCGTTCAAAATCGATATTTAGGGCTCCCTGGGGTCACAAAATAGGAAACTGATACCAAAATTGTAAAAAATCAGCGCCATTTTGAAATTCTTTGTTAATTGACCGATTTCGTTCAAAAACGATATTTAGGGCTCCCTGGGGTTACAAAACAGGAAACTGATACCAAAGTTTAAAAATCAGCGCTATTTTGAAATTATTTGTTAATTGACCGATTTCATTCAAAATCGATACTTAGGGCTCCCTGGGATTACAAAACAGGAAACTGGTACCAAAATTTTAAAAAAATCAGCGCCATTTTGAAATTATTTAATTTATAACCGATTTCGTTCAAAATCGATATTTAGGACTCCCTGGGATTACAGAACAGGAAACTGATACCAAAGTTGTAAAAAATCAGCGCCATTTTGAAATTCTTTGTTAATGGACCGATTTCGATCAAAATCGATATTTAGGGCTCCCTGGGGTTATAAAACAACTAACTGATACCAAAGTTGTAAAAAATCAGCGCCATTTTGAAATTCTTTGTTAATTGACTGATTTCGTTCAAAATCGATATTTTAGGATCCCTGGGATTGCAAAACAGAAAACCGGTACCAAAATTTGAAAATATCAGCGCCATTTTGAAATTATTTATTAATTAACCGATTTCGTTCCAAATCGATACTTAGGGCTCCCTGGGATTACAAAACAGGAAACTGGTACCAAAGTTTTTAAAAACCAGCGCCATTTTGAAATGCTTTGTTAATTGACCGATTTCGTTCAAAATCGATACATATGACTCCCTGGGATTACAAAACAGGAAACCGATGCCAAAATTTAAAAAATCGGCGCCATTTTGAAATTCATTGTTAATAACCGATTTCGTTCAAAATCGATATTTAGGACTCCCTGGGATGACAGAACAGGAAACTGGTACCAAAATTTTAAAAAATCAGCGCCATTTTGAAATTCTTTGTTAATGGACCGATTTCGTTCAAAATCGATATTTAGGGTTCCCTGCGATTACAAAACAGAAAACTGCTACCAAAGTTTTAAAAAATCAGCGCCATTTTGAAATTCTTTGTTAATTGACCGATTTCGATCAAAATCGATATTTAGGGCTCCCTGGGATCACAAAACTGATACAAAAGTTTTAAAAAATCAGCACCATTTTGAAATTCTTTAATAATTGACCGATTTCGTTCAAAATCGATATTTAGGGTTCCCTGGGATTACAAAACTGAATCTAATACCAAAGTTGTACAAAATCAGCGCCATTTTAAAACTCTTTGTTAATTGAGCGATTTGGTTCAAAATCGATATTTTGGGGTCCCTGGGATTTCAATTCAGGAAACTCAGCGCCATTTTGGAATTATTTGTTAATTTACCGATTTTTTCAAAATCGATATCTGAGGATCCCTAATATCACAAAACAGGAAACTGGTACAAAAATTTTAGAAAATCTGCGCCATTTTGAAATTACTTATTAAAATTAACCGATTTCGTTCAAAATCGATATTTAGGACTCCCTGGGATTTCAATACAGGAAACTGTTACCAAAATTTAAATCAGCGCCATTTAGATATTCTTTGTTATTGTAGCGATTTCGTTCAAATTCGATATCTGAGGATCCCTAATATCACAAAACAGGAAACTGTTACCAAAATTTATAAAATCAGCGTCATTTTGAAATTTACCGGTTTCGTTCGAACCTTTTCGATGCTGGAGTAGATAAAATAATTTCCAATGAACAATGAATGAATGATTTTTCACGTAGCTTAAATTATTTACAAGAAGGAATTTAAATACAGGCTTGAACTAAAAAAAAACCGTTTTGTTGCCATTTAATAATCTTCAATATACATTATCTTTAATGTTCTACTCCTGGCTAAAATTATAAATATTTAAATACGTGGCTGATTTAAAAAAATAACAATTTTTGTTTAATTTCACATAATGTATACCTACTGTTTCTTTAAAAAATAGTATATTATCTTTAAAAAAATATTATAAAGTAGCTCATGCATGCGACTCCTTTCAAAGAACTTATTTTTGTGATCTTCCCTTTTTAATTTTCCTTTTCTAATCCCATATTTTTTGCATAAAGCTGAAACTCCACCACCCATCCTTCAAAATTTGAGACTAACACGGCCCGCGAGCTGCTTTAGCAGCTCGCGCACAGAGCGAAACACTAGTTATACTATATATAGCTCGATTACCACTGACTCACTGACTGACTGACTCATTGACATAATTGTTCTCCTAGAAAGAGACAGAAAACGATATAATGATGTACGGGAGATGTGTTCGGGTGCGGGATTCGAGTGGGGAAAAATTATGACATTTCGGAAAAACAAGATGGCGGCCGACGTGATTCTTGTAACTCTTTTATTTTCCAACCGATTTCTTTGCAACTCGCAATTATTAAAGAAATCAGGAAACGATTTATAGAAAAAGTGGAAAAAATTGGAAAAACAAGATGGCGGCCGAGCTGTAGTATTTTCAAATTTTTGATTTTTCGACCCCGAACCGCGGCGCCACAGATCCGAAACGCCGTGGTCGAGCATAATTATTTTTTCTTTTTTCGCCTACAATTATCCTGTATTTTGACAGAATGGGAGGGGTTTTTAAAAATTCAAGATGGCGGCTGTCGCGGCGGCCTTTTTGTTTGAGGTACGAAAAAACGCAATTTTAAAACTCAAATTTTTCACAGTTGGCAACGTCGGAGCGTTTCGACTTCTACGGGGCGATTGTGTGTACAGATTCGAGGTATGGATTGGGGAAAAAAAATTACCCCATTTCTCAGGAAATTTTCAAGATTTACCCCAAAAATTAAAAAATCGAAATACGGACTTTTTGCAAAATTCGAGTACGAGCAACCACGTGTCCCACTTGTACGAATGATATTTGGGTATTTTCGTCGTCAAGGTCTGGCAACACTGGAATTTATCAAAGTAAAAGTGATTTTCGACATGGTCTTTTTTCAGGGGCGATCATTTCGGCTGGGTGCAAGCGAGATGAAAAATTGAAACGTCATCAAGAGCGGTATATCCTGTAGTTTACGGGAAAAGTATGAAACTATGTAAAATGTTTCTGTGGAACGAGGTGGCGGCCATTTTGTATTCTTTTTGTGTTTTTCAAAATTTCGATCACGTTTTTCAGGCAGTTGGCAACATTTGGGAAAGTTGACATGTATGGATTGATTGTGTAACTCGACCGGCAGTTTCGTGATATTTTAACAATGTTGCCATATTTGAGGTAGTTTTCGAGATTTTCCCCAAAATTTCCTCCTGTAAAATTTTGTATGAAAAATTTTTTTTTCACTGATGGCTTTGTATACATGTCAGAAAATTAAACTTGAAGAAAAATATGGAGACAGCTGATGAGTGAGGATTTCGGAGACGGTTAAAGAGCACGGCCAAGGTATTGAAGATAGGAGGGGGGTGCTCGACCAAATGTCATTCAAAACTTCATCCAATTGACAATGAGCTGAAAAAAAATTCAAAATGGCGAATTTAAGATGGCCGCCATACAAATTTATTTGATCTCTATCTCGGAGAGTAAAAGAGATGGAAGTGTAGTTTCTAGGCAAGAGATGATCAGGACGAGGAGTTCTATTTAGCGAAATGAAAAAAAATTCAAGATGGCGGAATATTTTTTTTCATACCAAATTATATGGCGATTAGGACTCATTGACATAATTTATTGTTCTCCTAGAAAAAGACAGAAAACGATACAATGATGTACGGTAGATATGTTCGGGTGCGGGATGGGAGTAGGGAAAAATTATCACATTTCGGAAAAACAAAATGGCGGCCGACGTGATTCTTGCAACTCTTTTATTTTCCAACCGATTTCGTTACAACTCGCAGTGATTGAAGAAAATTAGTAAACGATTGATATAAAAAGTGGAAATAATTGGAAAAACAAGATGGCGGCTGAGCTGAAGTGTTTTCAAATTTTTGATTTTTCGACCCCGAACCGAGGCGCCGCAGATCCGAAACGGAGTAGTACATGTATAGGATATATGTTCGGGTGCGGGATGGGAGTAGGGAAAAATTATGACATTTCGGAAAATCAAGATGGCGGCCGATTTGCCGAAATAGACCGGTCGAAGCATTGAAGATAGGCGGGGGGTGCTAGACCAAATGCCATTCGAAACTTCATCCAATAGACAATGGGCTGAAGAAAATTCAAAATCGCGGATTTAAGATGGCTGCCATACAAATTTATTTGGTGTACCTATCTCAGAAAATATAAAAGATGGAAGAGTGATTTCTGGCAAAAGATGATCAGAACGAGGAGGTCTATTTAGCGAAATGAAAAAAAATTCAAGATGGCGGAATATTTTTTTTTCATACCAAATTATATGGCGATAAGGAACTATAAAAGACGTTATTGTTCTCCTAGAAAGAGACAGAAAACGACATAATAATGTAGGAGAGATGTGTTCAGTTGCGGAATTTAAGTAGGGAAAAATTATGACATTTCGGAAAAACAAGATGGCAGCCGACGTGGTTCTTGCAACTCTTTTGTTTTCCAACCAATTTCGTTACAACTCGCAACGATTGAAGAAATTAGTAAACGATCAATAGAAAAAGTGGAAAAAATTTGAAAAACAAGATGACGGCCGAGCTGTAGTGTTTTAAAATTTTTGATTTTTCGACCCCATACCGCGGCGCCGCAGCTCCGAAACGGCGTGGTCGTGCATAATATTTTTTTTTTTCGCCTACAATTATCCTGTATTTTGACAGAATGGGAGTGGTTTTTAAAAATTCAAGATGTCGGCTGTCGCGGCGGCCGTTCTGTGTGAGGTACGAAAAAACGCAATTTTAAAATTCCAATTTCTCACAGTTGGCAACGTCGGAGCGTTTTGACTTCTACGGGGCGATTGTGTGTACAGACTCGAGGTATGGATTGGGGAAAAAAAAATTACCCTATTTCTCGGGAAAGCAAGATTTACCCCAAAAATAAAAAAATCGAAATACAGACTTTTTGTAAAATTTGAGTACGAGCAACCACGTGTCTCAACTGTACGAATGACATTTGGGTGTTTTGGTCGTCAAAGTCTGGCAACACTGGAATTCATCAAAGTAAAAGTGATTTTCGAAATGGTCTTTTTTCAGGGGCGATCATTTCGTCTGGGTGCGAGCGAGATGAAACGTCATCAGGAGTGGTATATCCTGTAGTTTACGGGAAAATTATAAAACTATGTAAAATGTTTCTGTGGAACGAGGTGGCGGACATTTTGTATTCTTTTTGTGTTTTTGAAAATTTCGATAACGTTTTTGAGGCAGTTGGCAACATTTGGGAAAGTTGACATGTATGGATCGATTGTGTAACTCGACCGGCAGTATCGAGATATCTAAACTGTGTTGCCACATTTGGGTCAAGTTTTCGAGATTTTCCCCAAAATTTCCTCCTGTAAAATTTTGTATGAAAAATATTTTTTTTACTGATGGCTTGGTTTACATGCCAGAAAATTAAACTTGAAGAAAAATGTGGAGACAGCTGATGATTGAGGATTTCGGAGACGGGTAAAGAGCACGGCCGAGGTATTGAAGATAGGTGGAGGGTGCTCGACCAAATGTCATTCGAAACTTCATCCAATAGACAATGAGCTGAAAAAAATTCAAAATGGCGGATTTAAGATGGCCGCCATACAAATTTATTTGATGTCTATCTCGGAGAGTTTAAGAGATGGAAGTGTGGTTTCTTGGCAAGAGATGATCAGGACGAGGAGGTCTATGTAGCGAAAAAAAAAAATCAAGATGGCGGAATATTTTTTTTCATACAAAATTATATGGCGATTAGGACTCATTGACATAATTTATTGTTGTTGTAGAAAAAGTATAAAAAATTGGAAAAACAAGATGGCGGCCGAGCTGTAGTGTTTTCAAATTTTTGATTTTTCGACCCCGAATCGCGGCGCCACAGATCCGAAACGGTGTAGTTCATGTTCAGGCTGCCATACAAATTTATATTTTGGTGTCTGTCTATCTCAGAAAGTAAGATGGATGAGTGGTTTCTTGGCAAAAGATGATCAGCCCCCCGATTATTTAAGAATGTTCGATCAAATGGTAAAGGTTCAGCGTCAAAGTAATATAAACCATAACTGCATTGAATTAGAGCTCAATTTCGTCTATCCATTCTTATATGTTTGAGTATCGTACATACCTAAACGTATAAGAATGGGTACACGAAATTGAGCTCTAATTTAATGCGGTTATGGTTTATTTACTTTGTCGCAGAACTTTAACGATTTCATCGGCCATTTTTACATGATTGGGGGGCTGGACCTGAAGGTCTAATTGATGAACAGGAAAAAAATTCAATATGGCGGAATTTATTTTTCCAAGATTTTTCAAGATTTTGATACGGTTTCGTTTTACCCACGACGGGGCTCCTTGAGATTACAAAACAGGAAACTGATACCGAAGTTTTAAAAAATCAGCGCCATTTTGAAATTATTTGTTAATTTACCGATTTCGTTCAAAACCGATATCTGAGGATCCCTGGTATTACAAAACAGGAAACAGGTACCTAAATTTTAAAAAATCAGCGCCATTTTGAAATTATTTGTTAATTGTCCGATTTCGTCCAAAATCGATATTAAGGGCTTTCTTGGATCACGATACAGGAAACTGATACCAAACTTTTAAAAAATAGCGCCATTTTGAAATTATTTATCAATTGACCGATTTCGTTCAAAGTCGATATTTAGGGCTCCCTGGGATTACAAAACAGGAAAATGGCACCAAAATTTTAAAAAATCAGCGCCTTTTTGAAATTATTTGTTAATTTACCGATTTCGTTCAAAATCGATATCTGAGGGATAACAAAACAGGAAACTGATACCAGAATTATAAAAAATCAGCGCCATTTTGAAATTATTTCTTAATTGACCGATTTCGTTCAAAATCGATATTTAGGGCTCCCTGGGATCACAAAACAGGAACCTTTTTTTTTTTTTTGTTGTAGGAGGGGAAAATCCTCATGGACATCCAGTCCGGACCGGATAGTGCCGGACTCCTACCGGCTAATCAAACAGGAACCTGATACCAAAGTTTTAAACAATCAGCGCCATTTCGAAATTCTTGGTTAATTTACCGATTTCGTTCAAAAGCGATATTGAGGACTCCCTGGGATCACAAAACAGGAAACTGATACCAAAGTTTTAAAAAATCAGCGCCATTTTGAAATTCTTTGTTAATTGACCGATTTCGTTCAAAATCGATATTTAGGGCTAACAACATCTCGTGAGCTGCTTTAGCAGCTCGCGCACAGAGCGAAACACTAGTTATACTATATATAGCTCGATTACCACTGACTGACTCATTGACATAATTGTTCTCCTAGAAAGAGACAGAAAACGATATAATGATGTAGGGGAGATGTGTTCGGGTGCGGGATTCGAGTAGGGAAAAATTATGACATTTCGGAAAAACAAGATGGCGGCCGACGTGATTCTTGCAACTCCTTTGTTTTCCAACCGATTTCGTAGCATCTCGCAATTATTGAAGAAATTAGGAAACGATCAATAGAAAAAGTGGAAAAAATTGGAAAAACAAGATGGCGGCCGAGCTGTAGTGCTTTAAAATTTTTGATTTTTCGACCCCGAACCGCGGCGCCACAGATCCGAAACGGCGTGGTCGAGCATGATAATTTTTTCTTTTTTCGGCTACAATTATCCTGTATTTTGACAGAATGGGAGTGGTTTTTAAAAATTCAAGATGGCGGCTGTTGCGGCGGCCTTTTTGTTTGAGGTACGAAAAAACGCAATTTTAAAATTCAATTTTCTCTCAGTTGGCAACGTCGGAGCGTTTCGACTTGTACGGTGCGATTGTGTGTACAGACTAGAGGTATAGATTGGGGAAAAAAATTACCCCATTTTTCGGGAAATTTTCAAGATTTACCCCAAAAATAAAAAAATCGAAATACGGACTTTTTGCAAAATTCGAGTACGAGCAACCACGTGTCCCACTTGTACAAATGACATTTGGGTATTTTCGTCGCCGAGGTCTGGCAACACTGGAATTTATCAAAGTAAAAGTGATTTTCGACATGGTCTTTTTTCAGGGGCGATCATTTCGGCTGGGTGCGAGCGAGATGAAAAATTTAAACGTCATCAGGAGCGGTATAGCCTGTAGTTTACGGGAAAATTATGAAACTATCTAAAATGTTTCTGTGGAACGAGGTGGCGGCCATTTTGTATTCTTTTTGTATTTTTGAAAATTTCTATCACGTTTTTGAGGCAGTTGGCAACATTTGGGAAAGTTGACATGTATGGATCGATTGTGTAACTCGACCGGCAGTATCGAGTTATCTAAACAGTGTTGCCACATTTGGGGTAGTTTTCGAGATTTTCCCAAAAATGTCCTCCTGTAAAATTATGTATGAAAAATTTTTTTTTCACTGATGGCTTCGTATACACGTCAGAAAATTAAACTTGAACAAAAATATGGAGTCAGCTGATGATTGAGGATTTCGGAGACGGTTAAAGAGCACGGCCGAGGTATTGAAGATAGGTGGGGGGTGCTCGACCAAATGTCATTCGAAACTTCACCCAAAAGACAATGAGCTGAAAAAAAATTCAAAATGGCGGATTTAAGATGGCCGCCATACAAATTTATTTGGTGTCCATCTCAGAAAGTATAAAAGATGAAAGAGTGGTTTCTCGGCCAAAGATGATCAGGACGAGAAGATCTATTTAGCGAAAAGAAAAAAAATTCAAGATGGCGGAATATTTTTTTTCATACCAAATTATATGGCGATTAGGACATACATAATTGTTCTCATAGAAAGAGACAGAAAACCATACAATGATGTACGGGAAATGTGTTGTGGTGTAGGATTCAAGTAGGGAAAAATTATGACCTTTCGGAAAAACAAGATGGCGGCCGACGTGATTCTTGCAACTCTTTTGTTTTCCAACCGATTTCGTTAAAACTCGCAAAGATTGAAGAAATTAAGAAATGATCAATAGAAAAAGTGGAAAAAATTGGAAAAACAAGATGGCGGCCGAGCTGTAGTGTTTTCAAATTTTTGATTTTTCGACCCTGAACCGCGGCGCCACATATCCGAAACGGCGTGGTCGAGCATGATAATTTTTTCTTTTTTCGCCTGCAATTATCCTGTATTCTGACAGAATGGGAGTGGTTTTTAAAAATTCAAGATGGCGGCTGTCGCGGCGGCCTTTTTGTTTGAGGTACGAAAAAACGCAATTTTAAAATTCAAATTTCTCACAGTTGGCAACGTCGGAGCGTTTCGACTTCGTGGGGGCGATTGTGTGTACAGACTCGAGGTATGGATTGGGGAAAAAAATTACCCCATTTCTCGGGAAATTTTCAACATTTACCCCAAAAATAAAAAAAATCGAAATACGGACTTTTTGCAAAATTTAAGTACGAGCAACCACTTGTCTTACTTTTGCGAATGACATTTGGGTATTTTCGTCGCCGAGGTCTGGCAACACTGGAATTTATCAAAGTAAAAGTGATTTTCTTTTCTTTCTGAAATGGTCTTTTTTCAGGGGCGATCATTTCGGCTGGGTGCGAGCGAGATGAAAAATTGAAACGTCATCAGAAGCGGTGTATCCTGTAGTTCACGGGAACATTATAAACCTATGTAAAATGTTTCTGTGAAACCAGGTGGCGGCCATTTTGTATTCTTTTTGTGTTTTTGAAAACTTCGATCATGTTTTTGAGGCAATTGGCAACATTTGGGAAAGTTGACATGTATGGATCGATTGTGTAACTTGACCGGCAGTATCGAGATATCTAAACAGTGTTGCCACATTTGGGGTAGTTTTCGAGATTTTCCCCAAAAACTCCCTTCTGTAAAATTTTGCATGACAAATTTTTTTTTCACTGATGGCTTCGTATATAAATCAGAAAATATAACTTAAAGAAAAATATGGAGACAGCTGATGATTGAGGATTTCGGAGACGGGTAAAGAGCACGGCCAAGGTATTGAAGATAGATGGGGGGTTCTCAAACAAATGTCACTCAAAACCTCATCCAATTGGCGGTGAGTTGAAAAATCTCCAAAATGGCGGATTCAAGATGGCCGCCATACAAATTTCATCAGTGTCTGTCTCGGAGAGTATTAGAGATGGAATTATGGTTTCTCGGCAAGAGATGATCAGGACGAGGAGGTCTATTTAGCGAAATGAAAAAATTTCAAGATGGCGGAATATTTTTTTTCATACCAAATTAGATGACGATTAGGAACTATAAAAGACGTCATTGTTCTCCAAGAAAGAGACAAAAAACGATACAATGATGTAGGCGAGATGTGTTCGGGTGCGGGATTCGAGTTGGGAAAAATTATGACATTTCGGAAAAACAAAATGGCGGCCAACGTGATTTTTGCAACTCTTTTGTTTTCCAACCAATTTCGTTACAACTCGCAATTATTTAACAAATTAATAAATGATCAATAAAAAAAATAGAAAAAATTCGAAAAATAAGATGGTGGCCGAGCTGTATTGTTTTCAAATTTTTGATTTTTCGACCTCGAACCCCGGCGCCACAGATCCGAAACGAGGTAGTTCATGTCTAAGAGATAGTATGTTTGGGTGTGGGATGGGAGTAGGGAAAAATTATGACATTTCGGGAAAACAAGATGGCGGCTGATTTGCCGAAATGAACCGATCGAAGCATAGAAGATAGGTGGGGGTGCTCGACCAAATGTCATTCCAAACTTCATCCAATAGACAATGAGCTGAAAAAAAATTCAAAATGGCGGATTTAAGATGGCTGCCATACCAATTTATTTGGCGTCTATCTCAGAAAGTATAAAAGATGGAAGAGTGGTTTCTTGGCAAAAGATGATCAGGGTATGTACGATACCCTAAACGTATAAGAATGGGCAGACGAAATTGAGCTCTAATTCAATGCTGTCATGGTTTATTTTACTTTGACGAAAATCTTTAACGTTTGATCGACCATTCTTACATGATTGGGGCCCAAGACGAGGAGATCTATTAAACGAAATGAAAAAAAATCAAGATGGCGGAATATTTTTTTTCATACCAAATTATATGGCGATTAGGAACTATAAAAGACGTCATTGTTTTCTTAGAAAGAGACAGAAAACGATACAATGACCGGTACGGGAGATGTGTTCGGGTGCGGGATTCGAGTGGGGATAAATTATGACATTTTGGAAAAACAAGAAGGCGGCCGACATGATTCTTGCAACTCTTTTGTTATTTAACCGATTTCGTTACAACTCGCAATTATTGAAGAAATTAGTAAGTGATCAATAGAAAAAGTGGAAAAAATTGGAAAAACAAGATGGCGGCCGAGCTGTAGTGCTTTAAAATTTTTGATTTTTCGACCCCGAACCGCGGCGCCACAGATCCGAAACGGCGTGGTCGAGCATGATAATTTTTTCTTTTTTCGGCTACAATTATCCTGTATTTTGACAGAATGGGAGTGGTTTTTAAAAATTCAAGATGGCGGCTGTTGCGGCGGCCTTTTTGTTTGAGGTACGAAAAAACGCAATTTTAAAATTCAATTTTCTCACAGTTGGCAACGTCGGAGCGTTTCGACTTGTACGGTGCGATTGTGTGTACAGACTAGAGGTATAGATTGGGGAAACAAATTACCCCATTTTTCGGGAAATTTTCAAGATTTACCCCAAAATAAAAAAATCGAAATACGGACTTTTTGCAAAATTCGAGTACGAGCAACCACGTGTCCAACTTGTACAAATGACATTTGGGTATTTTCGTCGCCGAGGTCTGGCAACACTGGAATTTATCAAAGTAAAAGTGATTTTCGACATGGTCTTTTTTCAGGGGCGATCATTTCGGCTGGGTGCGAGCGAGATGAAAAATTTAAACGTCATCAGGAGCGGTATATCCTGTAGTTTACGGGAAAATTATGAAACTATCTAAAATGTTTCTGTGGAACGAGGTGGCGGCCATTTTGTATTCTTTTTGTATTTTTGAAAATTTCGATCACGTTTTTGAGGCAGTTGGCAACATTTGGGAAAGTTGACATGTATGGATCGATTGTGTAACTCGACCGGCAGTATCGAGTTATCTAAACAGTGTTGCCACATTTGGGGTAGTTTTCGAGATTTTCCCAAAAATGTCCTCCTGTAAAATTTTGTATGAAAATTTTTTTTTTCACTGATGGCTTCGTATACACGTCAGAAAATTAAACTTGAACAAAAATATGGAGTCAGCTGATGATTGAGGATTTCGGAGACGGTTAAAGAGCACGGCCGAGGTATTGAAGATAGGTGGGGGGTGCTCGGCCAAATGTCATTCGAAACTTCATCCAAAAGACAATGAGCTGAAAAAAAATTCAAAATGGCGGATTTAAGATGGCCGCCATACAAATTTATTTGGTGTCCATCTCAGAAAGTATAAAAGATGAAAGAGTGGTATCTCGGCCAAAGATGATCAGGACGAGAAGATCTATTTAGCGAAAAGAAAAAAAATTCAAGATGGCGAAATATTTTTTTTCATACCAAATTATATAGCGATTATGACATACATAATTGTTCTCATAGAAAGAGACAGAAAACGATACAATGATGTACGGGAAATGTGTTCGGGTGTGGGATTCGAGTAGGGAAAAATTATGAAATTTCGGAAAAACAAGATGGCGGCCGACGTGATTCTTGCAACTCTTTTGTTTTCCAACCGATTTCGTTAAAACTCGCTAAGATTGAAGAAATTCGTAAACGATCAATAAAAAGAGTGGAAAAAGTTAGAAAAACAAGATGGCGGCCGAGCTTTAGTGTTTTCAAATTTTTAATTTTTCGACCCCGAACCTCGGCGCCACAGATCCGAAACGGGGTGGTCGAGCATGATAATTTTTTGCTTTTTTCGCCTACAATTATCCTGTATTTTGACAGAAAGAGATTGGTTTTTAAAAATTCAAGATGGCGCCTGTCGCGGCGGCCTTTCGGTTTGAAGTACGAAAAAACGCAATTTTAAAATTCAAATTTCTGACAGTTGGCAACGTCGGAGCGTTTTGACTTCTACGGGGCGATTGTGTGTAGGTACAGACTCGAGGTATGAATTGGGAAAAAAAAATTACCCTATATCTCGGGAAATTCTTGAAGATTTACCCCAAAAATGAAAAAATCGAAATACGTATTTTTTGCAAAATTTGAGTACGAGCAACCACGTGTCTCACTTGTATGAATGATATTTGAGTATTTTCGTCGCCGAGGTCTAGCAACACTGGAATTTATCAAAGTAAAAGTGATTTTCGACATGGTCTTTTTTCAGGAGCGATCATTTCGGCTGGGTGCGAGCAAGATGAAAAATTGAAACGTCATCAGGAGCGGTATATCCTGTAGTTTACGGGAAAATTATAAAACTATGTAAAATGTTTCTGTGAAAAGAGGTGGCGGCCAGCGTTTTTGAGGCAGTTGGCAACACTTGGAAAAGTTGACATGTATGGATCGATTGTGTAACTCGACCGGAAGTATCGAGATATCTAAACAGTGTTGCCACATTTGGGGTAGTTTTCGAGATTTTCCCAAAAATGTCCTACTGTAAAATTTTATATGAAAATTTTTTTTTCCACTGATGGCTTCGTATACACGTCAGAAAATTAAACTTGAACAAATAATATATTAAGACAGCTGATGATTGAGGATTTCGGAGACGGGTAAAGAGCACGGCCAAGGTATTCAAGATAGGGGGGGGTGCTCGACCAAATGTCATTCGAAACTTCATCCAAAAGATAATGAGCTGAAAAAAAAATTAAAATGGCGGATTAAAGATGGCTGCCATACAAATTTATTTGGTGTCTATCTCAGAAAGTATAAAAGATGGAAAAGTGGTTTCTTGGCAAAAGATGATCAAGACCAAATGATCAAGAGGTCTACTTGATGAACAGGACAAAATTTCAAGATGGCGGAATTTATTTTTTCATAGAAAATCTATTACGGCGAATATTGAAGAGACAACAAGACGTGTAAAACAGCTATGCAAGATTTTGATAAGGTTCCGTTTTACCCATGCCCAGGGATCCCTGGGATTACAAAACAGGAAACTTACCAAAATTTAAAAAAATCAGCGCCATTTTGAAATTCTTTGTTAATTGACCGATTTCGTTCAAAATCGATATTTAGGACTCCCTGGGATCACAAAACAGGAAACTGATACCAAAGTTTTAAAAAATCAGCGCTATTTTGAAATTCTTTGTTAATTGACCGATTTCGTTCAAAATCGATATTTAGGGCTCCCTGGGATTAAAAAACTGAAAACTGATACCAAAGCTTTAAAAAATCAGCGCCATTTGGAAATCCTTTGTTTATTGACCGATTTCATTCAAAATCTATATTTAGGGCTCCCTGGGACTACAAAACAGGAAACTGGTACCAAAGTTGTAAAAAATCGGCGCCATTTTGAAATTCTTTGTTAATTTACCGATTTCGTTCAAAATCGATATTTAGGGTTGGCTCCCTGGGTTTACAAAACAGGAAACTGATACCAAAGTTTTAAAAAATCGGCGCCATTTTGAAATTCTTTGTTAATTGACAGATTTCGTTCAAAATCGATATTTAGGTCTCCCTGGGATCACAAAACAGGAAACTGATACCAAAGTTTTAAAAAATCGCCGCCATTTTGAAATTCTTTGGTAATTGACAGATTTCGTTCAAAATCGATATTTAGGTCTCCCTGGGATCACAAAACAGGAAAACGATACCAAAGTTTTAAAAAATCAGCGCCATTTTGAAACTCTTTGTTAATTGACAGATTTCGTTCAAAATCGATATTTAGGGCTCCCTGGGATTACAAAACAGGAAACTGATACCAAAGTTTTTAAAAAATCAGCGCCATTTTGAAATTCTTTGTTAATTGACCGATTTCGTTCAAAATCGATATTTAGGGCACGCTGGGATCACAAAACAGGAAACTGATATCAAAATTTAAAAAAATCAGTGCCATTTTGAAATTCTTTGTTAATTGACCGATTTCGTTCAAAATTGATATTTAGGGCACGCTGGGATAACAAAACAGGAAACTGATACCAAAGGTTTAAAAGATTAGCGCCATTTTGAAATTCTTTGTTAATTGACAGATTTCGTTCAAAATCGATATTAGGGCTCCCTGGGATTACAAAACAGGAAACTGTTACAAGAATTTTAAAAAATCAGCGCCATGTTGAAATTCTTTGTTAATTGACTGATTTCGTTCAAAATAGATATTTAAGACTCCCTGGGGTTACAAAACAGGAAACTGTTACCAAAATTTAAAAAAATTCGCGCCATTTTGAACTTATTTGTTTATTGACCGATTTCGTTCAAAATCGATATTTAGTACTTCCTGGGATCACAAAACAGGAAACTGATACCAAAGTTGTAAAAAATCAGCGCCATTTTGAAATTCTTTGTTATTGACCGATTTCGTTCAAAATCGATATTAGGGCTCCCTGGGATTACAAAACAGGAAAGTGATACTAAAGTTTTAAAAAATCAGCGCCATTTTTAAAATGTTTCTACTTAAAGGTGAATTGTGTATCTAAGTAAATAAATTCGGTTTAATACAATAAAGACGTCAAGTCTGTACTACTTAGTACTAACGTCTAACCACATCTCGTGAGCTGCTTTAGCAGCTCGCGCACAGAGCGAAACACTAGTCTCTTTTATATTCATATTTCATATTTATTTATTTGCATTTCAGCCCTGTTAGGGCAAAGCAAGTACATACACATTAAATAAATTACAATAGTTAAAAATGCATTACATTAAGTTAAGTTACCTTATCTTAATTATTACATTGTTATTAAATTTATTAAAATTAAACATAAGACAATCACATAGCAGCATATTCATTAAAATTAGAACATTACAATATCAGATTTCACAAATAAAATTATTAAGTAAAAATATGTCAAGTAGTTACAATACAATTAATTATTAAATTATGTCAAACTAGGTACAAACTAGGTGGCTAAAAATTCCTCAACCTCATAAAATCCCTTCTGGGTTAACAGGGTCTGTAGCTCTTTCCTAAATTTAATGTCGGATTCAATATTTTTAATGCAATCGGGAATTTTGTTAAATATTATCAATGAGATATGCTTTTCCTCCACCAGGGGTGGTTCAGTGGGCTCGTACTCAGCGTCGCACGGCATCGAGCTGATCCGTCGCCACGTGGCGGAGTACATCCAGCGCAGAGACGGCCACCCCTCCGACTGGAACAACGTGTGCCTCTCCTCAGGAGCCTCCACCGCCATTAAGAGCGTGCTGCAGCTCTTCTGCAACGATCTCGGCGGCAAGACATCCGGTGAGTGTGTTGAGCGTCGCTTCTGATTGGCGCAGTCAGTAGGATCGTACTCAGCATCGAGCTGATCCGTCGCCACGTGGCGGAGTCAGCCACCCTTCCGACTGGAATAACGTGTGCTATTCTATTCTAATCTCCTTCCCTCGGCAGGTGTGATGGTGCCGATCCCCCAGTACCCACTATACTCTGCGTCGCTGGCGGAGTACGGTCTGCAGTTAGTCAGTTACTACCTGGACGAGGCGAGCAACTGGGGTCTCAGCGTGGACGAGCTGGAGCGCGCCAGGAGCGAGGCGCAGAAGGACGCCAACGTTAGAGCGCTGGTCGTCATCAACCCCGGCAACCCCACTGGACAGGTAATGACAATTACCTATTTGTGAAATGACTGTACATCTATACTCACTAACTGATTTTCACCATCATGTTTTATAAGTAATTAGACGTTAATAAGTGTACAGTGTACCTAATTTGAATAAATAAATATTGATTGATTGATCTTGGATGTTAGTTACCACATAGATTTGTCAACTGTGGCGTATTATAGCGAATTAAACTTCTAGTTCCTTCATTAACATCAGGGGCAATTTTTTTAAATCGAATTTTTTTTCTATATTTTTTTTTTGTATCTTTCAATATGTCCAAGGTATGGTGGTTTATGGTTCTATCCAAGATCCTGATATTCGGTGTGGTTGTCAGGTGCTGACGCGCGATAACATCGAATCTATCATAAAGTTCGCGCACAAACACCAGCTGTTCATCTTCGCGGACGAGGTCTACCAGGACAATGTGTACGCTGAGGGCAGCAAGTTCTACTCCTTCAAGAAGGTGAGCCCTACAACTAGTAGCTGACTCGCGCTTTTTACTACACCCTACTTGAATCTATCCTTACAGGTACTATACCTATCTAACTTAATGCGATAGAATCCACTGATATACGTCCCACTGCTAGGCACAGGCCTCCACTCTCATAGGTGAGACGGAATTAGAGCTTAGCCCCACCACGCTGCTCCAATGCGGGTTGGCGGGCTTCAACGACTGTTATCATGTTAGTGATAATAACCAGGACCGACGACTTAACGTGCTCTCCGAGGCACGCGGGTGAAACACCGCCAACTTCCTAACTTCAGGCTAGTACTGAGAATTTCTAATCAGAAAACCCCAATACCTGCCAAGTAAAAATATACTTAATTACTACATTAACATGCAGTACTTAATTATCTTGATTCCTTCGGGAGGAATTTCTAAAATAATGAAATATAATCGAAAACCTAAATGCTAATTTTCATTGGTTAAGTTCGACAATTAATGGCAGACTTTCATACAAACCTAAAATTCTTTGTCGCCTTCTTTAAAAAAATTTGCCCAGACTTTTAAAATAAGTGAACTTAATCGTTTCTTTTTTACTCAAATTACTATTAACTTAAACTTTTTTACTTAATTATTAATGATATTTCACTTAAACTTAATGAAACAAAAACAACATGCTGACAGAAAGTATGAAGATGCTAAGGAAAATAATCAATTCTGATTTTTATAAAAAAATATACTTTTAAATTTAAATATTGTCTGTGGGCGATGAAGACGATTTGCAATTGGAGAACATATTTATTCGATGAGTATTGATTATACTCTGTGATTTTTGCGATATTTAGTAGTTTAAAGTACGTATATATATATGGTAATAGTTATTTTGGGGTAGTACATTTAATCGCTCTTATCAGTATAAACAGCTTTCTGAACCGGTGGTAGAGTCTTGACGTATCATAAGTAACACAAGTTGTCCTACGTGAAATAAATAAATAAATAATATATTTATCAATACATATATAAATAAGCCAAGTAATTTTGGTAACTATACTATTCGGAATCAAAGTATTGTAGTTTTTCCATTATTGTTACCTAGTGCTCATAATATTTGTCTATAATTTGGCCTCAATATATCACTTTAGTTTATAGATAACTAGATTGTTAATTCTATATTACACAAAAAAAAAAGAATTTTACTGATAATAGTGCTTTTCCTTTCACAATTATTATTCCTTTGAAATATACCTACAACATTATTGCAATCATCAATTTGATTTAAACTTTTGTGTAAATTCGAATTTGCATCTGTTATCACTATAGTCTGGGAAACGGGGCGGTTCGTTGTATGGAGACCCCCGCATTAAATCCTCAGTCATTGAAACTTGGCGGGGCTAAACTAATAGTAATAATTAATAATTAATAATTAATATTAATTAATAATAATAATTATTTACACTCAAAACTGAAAAATAATCACATAGAACGTCGATATTTGAACCGATTTTATTATCAAACCTAAACTGCGTTTACGCAATAATGTACCTTCCTGCTTTAACAATTGGGTATTTCATAATATCTCACTTCCTTTCTACTATTTTTTTTTTTAATTTATAAAATACGTTTAATTAACACATGATACTTTATACTGTAAAGTTTCGTCGCCCGAGGAATTATTGTTGGGGTCCACTAGCCTAGACTACTAATAAAGTTGTGTGTCCACACAACTTTATTAACCTATTACATATTATAATATAGTCTAACATATTATAGTAGTCTAACCGAACCATAATAATTATAACAACAGGTGTTCAACAATTCCAGGTGATGACAGAGATGGGTTCGCCCTACGATAAGATAGAGCTGGCGTCTTTCATGTCAGTGAGCAAGGGTTACATGGGCGAGTGCGGGCTGAGGGGGGGCTGGGTGGAGCTGGTCAACATGGAGCCGGGGGTGCAGGCCAACTTGTACAAGTGCATCTCCGCCATGCTGTGCCCCACCGTGCTGGGGCAGACCGCAGTGGACTGTGTCGTGAGTATATTGGCCATTGATATTTATGTTTTTTTTTATCCACTACAAGTTAGCCCTTGACTGCGATCTCACCTGATGGTTAGTGATGATGCAGTCTAAGATGGTAGCGGGCTAACCTGTTAGGGGCATGGCTGTTAGGTTATATTAAACCCATACCCCTATTCCGTTTCTACATCGTACAGGAACGCTAAATCGCTTGGCGGCCACGGCCGAAGCCTCCCACCAGGCCAGACCAGGGAATATTTAGAAATTATAAATTCCCAAATTGACCCTGCCGGGGATCAAACCCGGGACCTCCGCACGTTAAGACAATAGCGCTACACACTGCGCCACGGAGGTCGTCGAAGATATAGTACTTATCAAACGTTTTTAGGGTTCCGTAGCCAAATTTGGCAAAAACGGAACCCTTATAGATTCGTCATGTCTGTCTGTCTGTCTGTGTGTCCGTCCGTATGTCACAGCCACTTTTTTCCGAAACTATAAGAACTATACTGTTGAAACTTGGTAAGTAGATGTATTCTGTGAACCGCATTAAGATTTTCACACAAAACTAGAAAAAAAACAATAAATTTTGGGGGTCGCCATACTTAGAACTGAAACTCAAGATTTTTTTTTTCATCAAACCCATACGTGTGGGGTATCTATGTATAGGTCTTCAAAAATGATATTGAGGTTTCTAATATCATTTTTTTCTAAACTGAATAGTTTGCGCGAGAGACACTTCCAAAGTGGTAAAATGTGTGTCCCCCCCCCTGTAACTTCTAAAATAAGAGAATGATAAATCTAAAAAAAATATATGATGTACATTACCATGCAAACTTCCACCGAAAATTGGTTTGAACGAGATCTAGTAAGTCGTTTTTTTTTAATAATTTAAAACTTACTACAGGTTTGTACGGAACCCTCGGTGCGCGAGTCCGACTCGCACTTGGCCGGTTTTTATAATATGCGTTTTTTAAAATAATTAATGTGAACAATAAATGATTTGTTTGACAAATAATGTTTTGTGAAATTAAAATTTGTCTGCAAAATAATTTGTAAAAAAAATCATTTATAAAACCAATTGTTTGTATAAAGATGAATTTTTATACGACTGCCTGAAAAAAGGAGTATATTGTTTTCAGGGTTCATGTATGTATGTGAGTTTGTATATTCCACCATAACTTCTATACGTCGTCGTCGTTCTCAACCGATGGACGTCCACTGCTGGACATAGGTCTCCTGTAGGGTCCTCCACAAGCCACGGTCGTGCGCCGCCTGGATCCAGCGACTCCCTGCGACTCTCTTGATGTCGTCCGTCCACCGTGTGTGGGGTCTGCCGACGCTACGCCTTCCAGTGCGGGGTCGCCATTCCAGCACCTTGGGACCCCAACGTCCATCGGTTCTCCGAACTATGTGCCCCGCCCATTGCCACTTCAGCTTCGCAACTCTTCGGGCTATATCGGTGACTCTGGTTCTCCTACGGATCTCTTCATTTCGGATTTGATCACGTAGGGACACTCCTAGCATAGCCCTCTCCATCGCCCGCTGAGTGACCCTGAGCCTTCTTATCAGGCCCATAGTCAGCGACCATGTCTCGGATCCGTAAGTCATCACTGGCAACACGCACTGTTCGAAGACTTTGGTCTTCAGACACTGAAGGATTTTGGACGAGAAGACATCTCGAAGCTTCCCGAACGCAGCCCAGCCGAGTTGGATTCGGCGGTTTATCTCCTTCTCGAAATTGGACCTACCCAGCTGCACTGTGTGTCCCAGGTAAACGTACTCGTCTACAATCTCGAGTGCAGAGTTCTCAACGATCACTGGGCGGAGCGGAACATGAGCGTTAGACATAACTTTCGTCTTACTCATATTCATTTTTAGGCCCACCTGTCGAGAAAATCTGCTGAGGTCATTGAGCATTGCATTGAGGTCTCCCAGTGTCTCTGCCATGATGACTATGTCATCGGCAAACCGAAGGTGAGTGATGTACTCGCCGTTTATGTTGATGCCACGTCCGTTCCAATCCAGAAGCTTAAAGACGTCTTCCAATGCAGCGGTGAATAGCTTCGGGGAGATAACATCACCCTGTCGCACTCCCCGCTGCAGTTGGATCGGCCTTGTAGTCTGGTCCAGTATACGGACTGACATGGTGGCGCTTTCGTACAAACACTTCAACACTTGGACATACCGATAATCGATCCGGCATCTCTGCAGAGACCTCAATACCGCCCAAGTTTCCACCGAATCAAAGGCTTTCTCATAGTCCACAAACGCTAAGCAAAGTGGCTGGTTATACTCCTCAGTCTTCTGTATAACCTGCCGCAGCGTATGGATATGGTCTATGGTGCTGAAGCCTTTTCGGAATCCGGCTTGTTCGGGAGGCTGGACGTCGTCAAACCTACGAGCGAGACGATTCGTTATGACTCTTGAAAACAACTTATAGACATGACTAAACAGCGAGATGGGTCTATAATTCTTCAGCAGGGTATTATCACCCTTTTTGAAGAACAGAACCACCACGCTCCTGTGCCATGCCTCAGGCGTTGTGCCCTCATGAATGACGGAATTGAACAATCGCTGAAAGACTAAGTAACGGTTTTCCACCCGCTTTCAGGAGTTCTGCCGTGATTCCGTCCTCGCCTGGCGCCTTGTTGTTCTTAAGCTGTTTAAGAGCCATACTAATCTCGTAAAGGCTGACGTCCGGGATATCTTCGGTATAGTGTCGGGTCAGTTTGGCTCTGGGATCTCTCGCCAAATCTTCAACAGGCTTTTGTGTTGAGGTGTATAACTGTGCATAGAACTTCTCTACCTCCCCCAAGATCTCAGGTTTCGAAGAAATGAGACTGCCATCATCAGTTTTAAGTCGCGTCAGCTGGCTCTGCCCGATAGCCAGATCTCTTGCGAACACTTTGGAGCCCTTATTTCGCTCGATAGTATCTTTAATATACTCTGTATTAGCATTTCACAAGTCGCGCGTTTGCGCTTTGGAGATCTGCCTATTTATCTGCCGGTAGGCAGACGCGTCCGCTGAAGATTGCAGTCTCATCTCTTGTCTCTCTTCCATAAGCTTGAGAGTTTGGTCTGAGAACTTTTTAGTTCCATGAGTACGGTGGGTCTTATAGAACTTAGACCCCACCGTCTGGACAGTTTCCACCAGCCTGTTGTTTAGATCGTCCACAGAATCGCAATCTGCTAGGCAATCGAAACGGTTCTGAAGTTCGAGTTGAAAGTTTTCAGGGTTCTGGATATGAGCACGAGAAGGTCGGAGAGTAGACTTCACCAGTCTGGCCCGCTCCAGCTTTATGTTGATATTCAATGTGCCTCTTACCATACGGTGATCGCTACCGGTTTTCACCCTATTGATCACCGATACATCATTGAATATTTGCCGCCGGGTCGACATGATGAAGTCAATCTCATTTCTCGTGGAATCATCAGGGCTCAGCTAAGTCCATTTTCTATGTGGCGGCTTCCTGAAGAAGGAGTTCATCATAAAGAGGCCCTCATTCTCCATGAAGTCGGCCAGCATTTGGCCCCTGTGGTTCCTCCGCCCATACCCAAATTGCCCCACTCTCAGCTCTGCACCACTTCGCTCACCCAACCTTGCGTTGAAGTCCCCCATCACAACATTGTAGTAGGATTTAGAGGCGTGTATGGCTTTTGAGATATCCTCATACAGAACCTCCACCTCCTCGTCGGGTTGTGCCGATGTCGGTGCGTAAACCTGTATGACCTTCATCGAATACCGTTTGGTAATTCTGAGTATAAGGTACGCTACCCTGCTCGACACACTCTCGACTTGAACAATATTGTTAACGAGGGACTTGTGGACGAGGAATCCGATACCACCCTGGGACTGTTGGTCGCCCTCCCGGTAGTAGAACAAGTTGCCGGATTTCAGGATTATCGAGTCCTCCCCCTCTCTCCGGACTTCAGATAATCCTATAATATCCCAGCGCAACTTGCTCACTGCTTCTTCCAGCTCGATGATCTTCTCGTCGGTCCTCAAAGTGCGTGCGTTGTATGTTGCCAGGTCTAGTCGTCGGGGTTGGCAGCGGAATCTCTGCCGGAGATTCTTAGCACCCCCTGCCCCGCCGTCACCATAACCGCTGCCAGAGCCAGGAATAGCGGGGCCGCCGGGGACTAGGGGCCTTGGCCTTGTTTTTGCACCCATACAAGGAAATTGCCCATAATGACCGAGCTGGGCAGGCGTGTTGGTCATCGCAGGGCTAGACTGTTCGCACCGGTGTCGCTGCTGCCCGACACCGGCCTGTGTCATTTAGACAGTCCAGCCAGTTTTTGAAATGGTTATACCGCCATTTGTCGGACGCCAGAGCCTCGTTTGTAGACCAGCAGGGGGCACCACGGGCAGGTGAGGTTGGTTGGCAACTTCTATACGCCTGAACGGATTTTGATGAATGAGGTATCGTTAGAATCCTTAGCTTATTCCGGGTGACATAGGCTAGTAAAATTTAAAAAAAAAATTATAAGGTGACCATGGTCCCGCATCAAAGACTATCCAAAATGAGATTAACTATATTGTCATCATCAAGAAAATGATGAGTAGATTCCAAAAATATATAAAACTATATTTCAATATCCAGTGATTCACAAAAAAATATCATTTAGCTATGGCAGTCGTATTTTTTAATTCTTTGAGTTATATTCACTTGTTGATTCATAATGTTGCCAAACGTTGGTTGTGAAATGAAAATGTATCATTTGTTTTTTATGAAATGACTAGCTGATGCCCGCGACTTCGTCCGCGTGGATTGAGGTTTTTCGGTTCCCGCGGGAACTCTTTAATTTTCCGGGATAAAAAGTAGCCTATGTGCTATTCCAGACTATAATCTATCTCTGTGCCAAATTTCATCCAGATCCGTTCATCCGTTGGAGCGTGATTGAGTAACAAACATACATCCATACATCCATCCATCCAAACTTTCGCATTTATAATATTTATATGATTATATGATAGGTCACCCCCTAATCGGTTCATTCGGTAATTCCAGGCCAAACCCCCCATGGAAGGCGAGCCGTCGTACCCGCTGTGGCTGAAGGAAAAGACCGCAGTCCTGGAGTCGCTCAACAAGCGAGCTCAGATGATCGCAGACACCTTCAACCAGATGGAGGGGTTCCAGTGCAATGTCGTGCAGGTGAACTAATATCCTATACACCGTCACCACTACAGCTCATTAACGTCCCACTGCTGGGCACAGGCCTCCACTCTCATAGGAGAGAGGGAATTAGAGCGTATACTTATGCTGAGATCTTTAGAGTGTACTTTGACTTGGCTCAGACTTTGCTTAGAGTTAAAACGAGATGGACATATGTGAGTAACATAAATCTGTCTCGTTTTAACATAAGTTTGCTCTATACGAACTTTGACTTTGCTTAGGCTTAAGCCAATGTTAAAACGAGAAAGATTACATAATTACATTACATAATTAGATTACATAATTATCGTACATAATTTATTAATCTTTTTCTATTTTATTTACTAATTGACATTGAAAATTTAAAAATTGGAAATTGAAAAATGAATGAAAATGATTTATTTCAACATACTCGTACATTATTATATTGACACATGTTAAATTTTTGGACTTAAGGGAATTGGATGTTGGTTAAACATTATTAATATTATTGATAAAAATAACGTAATTTAAGGCAATACATGTATATTTTTGCACACTGCTACTAACAGTAAATTGTGAACGGCACTAATTATAAGATAACAACTGTTTTACCCACAATTTGGCAAAATAAAAATTATGAATTATGATTTATGTTATTCACATAAGTCCATCTCGTTTTAGCTCTAAGCAAAGTCTGAGCCAAGTCAAAGTACGGTCTATAGATCTCAGCATTAGACTAGACCAGAAGTAATTAAAGACATTTTTAATTAATTCGCATTGATTAATGTTTCATTTTGGGGTTTTCAGTGCATACATTTTAGATGTCCTTTCTGATAATATGGTTAGCTATTGACTGCCTCGTTGGTCTAGTGGTTGGCATGTTCGACTGCGGCCGACGAGGTCCCGGGTTCGAGTCCCGGGTCGGGCCATAATTGAGTATTGGGTTTGTCTGACTAGAAATTCTCAGTACTAGCCCGGAGTTAGGAAGTTGGAGGTGTTCCACCCGCGTGCCTCGGAGAGCACGTGAAGCTGTCGGTCCCGGTTACTATCACTAACATGATAATAGTCGTTAAAGCCCGCCAACCCGCATTGGAGCAGCGTGGTGGGTCTGAGCTCTAATTCCCTTTCTCCTATGAGAGTGGAGGCCAGTGCCCAGTAGTGGGACGTTAATGGGCTGTAGCGGTGGTTAGCAACGAAGCAATAATGCAGTGCCAGTTCTCAGTTTTCCGATTCTTCTCAGTAGAACTTCTTTCCGAACCGGTGGTAGAGTCATGACATATGATAAGTGACACAGATTGTTGTAAGGGAAATGACGCAATGTTTCAGGGCGCGATGTACGCATTCCCGAAGATAGATCTGCCGCCCAAAGCCATCGAGGCTGCAAAGAAGGCGGGACAGCAACCTGATGTGTTCTACGCGTCCAGCCTACTGGAGGAGACGGGTGAGGGACTGATTGAACTATCAAATTGTATACAGCAGGGCTAGCATGGGCCGGAGATAAAATTTTTATCCACTGACAAGAGATAAAATTAACACCACTGCGAGAGAAGTTTATCCCCGTTTGACACGTTATTTAGCGTTTTTATTTATTTATTTAGGAATAAAAATTTTATCCTTTCCTCGGGGAGAAAATTGTCTCGGCCCATGCTAGGGGAGCAGTTCATTAAAAAAATCTGATAACGTCATATTAAGGTCTATCACTTTTCTAGTTGAAACGAAACTGCCCACTGAAAACATGCATGAATAACGTTTAATTTTTGTCGTGCATGTGGAGTGCGGTGAATATCGCAAGATACACGTTGTATCACATACATTTGTCTGTTTCTGTTCCTTGATCATCCTGGACTTCCGCAAAGTAACGCCTGCTTCTATCTAATACTTCTCATGGGTGGTACAATCATGTATATCATTCTTGAACATGAAAATATTGGTTTATAATAGGAAAGTATATATGTACAAGCTTCAACACGTGACTTTATGAGAGTTACTAGCTGATGCGCGCGATTTCGTCCGGAGTGAAGTTTTTTTGGCTCCCGCGGGAACTCTTTAATTTTCCGGAATAAAAAGAAGCGTATGCCCTTCCTCGGGATATACCTATCCTTGTACCAAATTTCATCGAAATCGGTTGAACAGATGGGCCGTGAAAGCGTAGCAGACAGACAGACACACTTTCGCATTTATAATATTAGTATGGATTAGTATTAGTATAGATGTGTGTAAAGAAATATTTTTATGAGACAGAACAGAGTGAACTATCATCAGGTCCAGCTAGCGTCTATGTCATTTTATGTTTAGATGTGTAAGGGAATCATTGTAATTCCGAATTGGTGTGATTCCAGGCATCAGCATAGTCCCGGGCAGCGGTTTCGGCCAGTACCCGGGCACGTACCACTTCCGCACAACCATCCTGCCGCAACCAGCTCTGATGAAGGAAATGCTGGACAGCTTCAAAACCTTCCACTCCAAGTTCACTAAGGAATTCTCTTAAACTCCTTAAGACAAGTAGAAAATGCTATATTAAACAATTAGCTTAATTTGTCACACCTAAGTAATTATGTACAATAAATTAAGGTATTTAGTTTTACAGCTTTTGTATACTTGGATGAAGTGTAGTTTGAATTCGACAAAAGCTAGTCAAATCAGAAACTTTTTTCAAATGTCAAAACGTGCGCTTATTATATATTGAATAAAAAAATGGTATACTGAACTGTGACGTCATCAAAATTTAGCATCAAAAGTAAAAACGGAGTACATCTTTTGTCTATTAGCATCATTCCTACATCCATGAAGTTGCTAATAAATATTAAAAAATAAAAATAAACATAAAATTTAGTTCCAATTTTGGCCACCAGGCGATAAGTTTGTTGGACTGACGCGATAACTCCATAGAAAATATTAAAGTCAAATAGGTTTCAACAAGGCTTTAT
Source organism: Erebia ligea (assembly GCA_917051295.2). NCBI lineage: Eukaryota > Metazoa > Arthropoda > Insecta > Lepidoptera > Nymphalidae > Erebia > Erebia ligea. The sequence continues at coordinate 320,712 of OU785234.1, read as the reverse complement.
ACTTCGCTTTCGAAATATATTCTTTGAAACCAACGCAAAGGCAGCTTTAAACTAAATCAGCCTATGAAATTATTTATATTCTATAGTTATAGATAACTAATATTATTATCCCGGAAAATTAGGGAGTTCCCGCGGAGATTAAAAAAAAAACTTAATCCACGCGAACAATGTCGCGGGTATATTCTATATTATATTACGCAAAAAAAAAAAAACTTGCCATGTGGCATTCCTAAAAGTCATTTTCTAGGAATTGAATATAAATTAAAAGAAAAATGGCGGATACTATGTTATTAGGTTATACTTATATAATGAAAATTTTTATAACATATTATGTTTATTTTTAAGTATAATAATTCGTTTGCTGGTATGTTCTGGTTTCTACTATCTTTAATTTCACGAAGTATTTTAAGTTTGTGATAAAATAAAATAAACATTTTATAAATGTGTTGTTACTGTTGAAGCAATCTATCTGATTAAATGTATAATTCGTTTTTGTATATAAAAGTAAATAGATAGTTGTTTTTTGATCGGCTTGTAATTATGATAAAATATTATTTAGTTTTCTCTTGTATTTTGCCTGTTTCATACTTACAATTTTTTTTTCTAATGTTACAATTTCGACTATTCTCAGGCAGTGCCATTCTTTTTGATTCGCACAAAATGTGTATTTTATTTATTCTGGTTATAAAACCAATAATATTTATTATTTGTGAATTATTATAACCATGTAAATTATTATAATTTTTAGGCATAGTTATTTTGTTAAAATCTGTTTATAGTATGGTTTATGAATTTATAGTTGTGTGTACCGAAGTGAGTAACAAAGTCAAACAAAAAATATTTGGGACTTAAAAGTGAAGTCCGTAGTATTTTTTTGATTTTTATTATAATTTTAGTACTCAAATACTGAAAAGTATTTAATAAATACCATTCTCACGCTTTATTTAACATGTTTTTGGCGTTTTGCCAGTTAGTTTGAAATAGCATTTAAATTCTGAAAAAATTAACTCAAGTGTTCAGCTGTTTATTTCCTGCCAATTTATCAATTTTATTTTTAAATTAACTAAAACTAACTTTTTGGCTGGTTGCTTTTTTTATTGTCATTTAATCGATACCTATTAGAAAAAGAAATGTGATATAATAACGAAATTCACTGTCAGTTGATGCATTCACAAATGCAGAATCCACTTATATTATTTAACTTTAATGTTATTCTATCACAATTTATAGATAAACAATTATTTACTATATTATAGTATAATTTGCTCATTTCCTGCGATTGGACATTCCCGATGAGACGTGGGTCGTTGAAGAGATTATATAAAACCCTTGAAGAAGTATTGTTGAAATAAATAATTAATAGAAGTTTTGGTTGTTTCCTTATTTTATTACAGCATGCGATCCTAAAAAGTTACCAATTGGGTATTTGACAAAAAGCGTCAACCAATTTACCAAACGTCAAAACGTGTCATAAGTATGGGAATGAAATTCTAAAATGTGACGTCATTAAAGTTTGACGCACTTTTTTACTTTAATCGATTGTTTAAAATGGTTATTTAACAAAACTATCAGGGGACGTGGATATTACGACTTGGGAGATCCTCTAATTAATAATCACAAAAAAAATATTTATTTGAATAGTAGTCTTACGTCTGTGTCGCTGACGTGGGACCACAGAGCCAGTTCGCCACGGTTTTTTTTTTAATAGCGCAAACCTCTTTGGCTTGGCGTCATCAAATCATCATATCAATCTTAATCATGCATATTGCCCTTGGATGAAATATTGAATTTCTTACTCTGAGTTGCATAGCCATGATGAGATCTCGGTCGGAACTCGCTGGCCTTGATGTATAGTTACATAAGGTATAACCGGCAGGATATTATACACGTGCGCCGGAAGGGCATTCCACACCTTTGGGCTCGTGCAGCGCGACTTCCAGCGCCGGTGAACCATATCCCGCGAAGCATTGCGAGTCGTCGCTGGTTGCGACCGCAGTCGCGCGATGTCGCTGGTATGCTGCACGCTCGCACGATACGATTTATCGGAAACGTGGAGCGAACTGGGACAACTAGTCAAATCAGCTACTTTTTCTCAAAACGATTATGGATTTTGTAATTGTGAAGTCATCATAGTCCAACGCACTTCTCTACTTCAATCGATAGTTTAAAATGGTTTTCAACCGTAAACCTATGTATCATGGGGACGTCGCTAGTAGGTACGACCTTTGGGAGATCCTCTATTTATTAATCACTAAAATATGATGTCAAATACCTACTGTAATTTGACGACCTTCCTGGCGCAGTGTTGAGCGCTGTTGTCTTAATGTGGGTGGTCCGGGGTTCGATCCTCGGTACTGGCAGAGTCAATTTGGGAATTTATAATTTCTGAATTTTCTCTGGTCTGGCCTGGTGGGAGGCTTCGGCCGTGACTAGTTACCATCCTACCGGCAAAGACGTGCCGCTACGCGATTTAGTGTTCCGGTACAATGCCGTGTAGAAACCGATTAGGGGTATGGGTTTAATATAACTGCCATACCTACCCCTAACAGGTTAGCCCGCTACCATCTTAGACTGTATCATCACTCACCATCAGGTGTGATCGCAGTCAAGGGCTAACTTGTAGTTGATAAAAAAAATTGGGCGTTCTCCAGGTAATCACCGAGATGGGTGCACCATACAGCGCTTGCGAGCTGGCGTCGTTCATGTCGGTCAGCAAAGGTTACATGGGCGAGTGCGGGCTGCGGGGCGGATGGATGGAGCTGGTCAACTTGGAGCCCGGGGTTCAGGCTCAGCTGTACAAGTGTCTGTCAGCTATGCTGTGCCCTTCTGTGCTGGGGCAGACCACCGTGGACTGTGTCGTGAGTGACTAACTACATTTTGTTGTACCTACTCGTAGATACATCTAGCGATCTGTAGTAACCCATTAATTTAACACGACCCGGTGACAGCGTATCTAGTACCTATTATATATGAAAAATAAAATAAACAAAAACTAAAAAGGCATAAACATTTGTTCCAATTTTGGCCACCGAGCCAGATAATTTGGTGGAACTTTAGGTAACAGCGGGACGGTTCACTTGACCGACCTGCGTGAACCCACACTCATGGCCGTAAAACATAAGAGCCTTCGCAGAAGGTAGGTATGCATATTGAATGCAAAACAACCACCAGCCCCCCTAGCATGGGCCGAGACAATTTTCTCCCCGAGGAGAGGATAAAAATTTTATTCCTAAATAAATAAATAAAAACGCTAAATAACGGTGGATAAAATAGTCCCCCGAGTCCCCGTGAAATGTCGAACGGGGATAAACTGCTCTTCTCCCCTGTTGCCGTGCTCTGAGAAGTGGATAAGTTAATTTTATCTCTTATCAGTGGATAAAATCTGGGGATAAAATTTTTATTTCCGGCCCATGCTAGTAAGTAATTTGTCCGGGAAACGGTAACAGAAAAAGTGCAATAAAACAAAGAATCAAAAGGTAAAAATAAGCTTACCTACTCATGATACCTTCGCTCCGCCTCGAGAAAATTCAATGTTTGTCGTTGGCTTGCCTCATTGAATATTCAATGGCACCTACCTACGTTTTTAAAATAAAACTAGATGTCCCACCAATAGGAGCGCTTGATGACGCGAATGAGTTTGATACACATCCGTAGCTTTAGCAACGTTTTTTTAATTACACTACAAATTAGCCATTGACTGCGATCTCACCTGATGGTAAGGGAAGATGCAGTTTAAGACGGTAGCGGGCTTAACCTGTTAGGGGTATGGCAGTTATATTAAACCCATACCCCTAGTCGGTTTCTACACAGCATATCGTACCGGAACGCTAAATCGCTTGGCGGTACATCTTTGCTGGTAGGGTGGTAACTAGCCACGGCCGAAGCCTCCCACCAGACCACATCAGAGAAAAATTCAGAAATTATAAATTCCCAAATTGATCCTGCCGGGAACCTCCTACGTTGAGACAACAGCGCTCAACACCGCGCTAGAGAGGTCGTCGTAGCAAATCTCTGGTGGAAAGGCACTCTATTTCTACTCCACTGGAGGTGTTGAGGGTCTTCCCGACTGTCGCAGGCGAAGCCCCCCGTGGAGGGCGAGCCTTCGTTCGAGCTCTGGAAGCGGGAGAAGAGCGGCGTATTGGACGCGCTGAGGGAGCGCGCGCAGATGATCGTCACAGCATTTAACAAGATGGAGGGTTTCAAGTGCAACGTTGTTCAGGTGACACGTTATACCTTGTACTTACTACTTAGACAACTTATGTATTTGTGATCATCCTCTCATCATGTGATCCCCGCACTTCGAGATCAGATAAACGCATGCCGGCTTGCCAGTAATTGGGTGTAGGTACACTCAAAATACATAGTTTTCTATGTGTTTGTTATTTTTTATTGTGATTGTGTATTATCTGTTGGCAAACCATTAAATAAAATAAAATAAAAATCCTATAGTAATTTTTTATCCGGGATACAAATTTTCTTAAACTTTTACTTAAACTTCGCCTCCATAGTGCATGCTCTCTCCGTGTCAAATTACTTCAAGAACGGTTTTGCGATTGATCTGTAAAACTGTAATAAACACTGGTCTGTGGTTAACTATAATTTATACGAGACACACTTTTGTATTATTTTGTGATTTCAGTATGGATATTCTATACTAATATTATAGGCTAATCTCTCTGGAGATTAGGCCGCCGTGGCCGAAGTTCGGTCGGGACGACATAAATCATAATTGTCATGTGATTATTGTTGTCAGGGTGCGATGTACGCGTTCCCCAGCTTCACGCTGCCGCCGCGCGCCGTCGACGAGGCCAAGAAGGCGGGCAAACCCCCCGACGTGTTCTACGCCTTCAAACTGCTCGAGGAAACTGGTAGCTTCCGTATTCCCCTCCTGTTTAATATAGGCCCTGTTTAATATACCTTCAAATCATGAGTGAATAGGCATCTTCTAGGCAAGCGAGCTCCACCTTAGGCTGCATCACCACTTGCAAGCAGGTCTGATTGCAGCCTATATACTCGTATATAAAAAAAAAAGTTTTCCAATGAAAGACGCATTTTATTGTGCCGGTTTCTCTCTCATCATATTGTGTGATTATTAGAAGTTAAGGAATCGAGCTTACGGTTCCAACACAGTTCGTATGCCCTTGAAGGCTTCAATTAATTGGACAAATTGGAAGCGTTGATAGCCTAGTAGTCAAGAAACCCGACCTCCCGTCCGGGGTCGCGGGTTCGACCCCGGGAGGAGGGGAGTTGGAGCTGGATGACCTCCAACCAGATATAACGGAAATTCCCTTATCTGTGCCTCCAACGTTTCGAAGCTATGTGCATTTTAAGAAATTAATTAAGTATCACTTCCTTCAAACGGTGAAGGTAAGCATCGTGACGAAACCTGCATGGCCATGTTGTGATGGACAATGACCTAAACCCATCTCATTGAAATGAAATGAAATGAAATGATTTATTTATTTCGCGTAGGACAACTTGTGTCACTTATGAAACGTCAAGACTACCACCGATTCGGAAAGCTTCTACTGAGAAGAGCCGGCAAGAAACTCAGCAGTTGCTCTTTTCTTAAAAAAGAAAAGGTTACAATAAGTAGACAATGGGTATAACACATAAGTTACAAATATTACACTGACTTGTGGGTCACTGGATTCTGAGAGGAACGTGATGGCCCTATGATGATGGTATCTTTAAAATAAATAGACAAAATAAAATGAGCCTTTATTGCAGCCAATGTATCTAAAGTAAAATTAATATTACACTTTTTTTTTTATCCACTACAAGTTAGCCCTTGACTGCGATCTCACCTGATGGTAAGTGATGATGCAGTCTAAGATGGTAGCGGGCTAACCTGTTAGGGGCATGGCAGTTATATTAAACCCATACCCTATTCGGTTTCTACACGGCATCGTACCGGAACGCTCAATCGCTTGGCGGCACGTCTTTGCCGGTAGGGTGGTAACTAGCCACGGCCGAAGTCTCCCACCAGGCCAGACCAGGGCAAAGTCAGAAATTATAAATTTCCAAACCCTGCCGGGGATCGAACCCGGGACCTCCGCACGTTAAGGCAACAGCGCTCAACACTGCGCCACGGAGGTCGTCAAACACTCAAAAATTAATATCTATACCTACTTAGATTTGCTCTGCGTGTCCTTCGACATAGGCCTCCTCCAAATTTGTCCACATATGTACTACCAATCAAGTTCCTTATGTCGTCCTCCCATCTTTTAAATTGTCTGCCTCTTCGTTTTTTGTTCCTGGGGTACCACTCTAAAACTTTTTGGTCCACTTTTCAACACTCACAATAGCTTGACTCCCACCAGGTATCTGCATAATCCCGGGCAGCGGTTTCGGCCAGTATCCAGGCACGTACCACTTCCGCACAACCATCCTGCCGCAGACACCGCTCCTGAAAGAGATGTTGGAAATCTTCCAGACTTTCCACTCCAAGTTCACCAAGGAATTCTCCTAACACGCAACTGGTTACTGGATAACATCTGGTGATTGTAGTAACGGAAACATAAGCGTAGGTAAACCGCTCCTGAAATCGTAAGCATTTGTTAAACGTGTATAATTCGACCTGTTTAGGGAGTTCATAGATGCCTGCACGTCAAAAAGCATGTATCAACTCCTTAAACAGTTCGAGTAAGTGTACGGGCACGAAATGAGCGGTAGCGGGGCGATGGCGGTAGCGGAGCGATGCGATTAGTCGGAGAGCTGGCATCGAATTTCAGGAACAATTTGAAAGAGGTCTGGTAATACTTTATAACCGACAAAAACGTCTGGGATTTATTTTTTCGAATTCTATAAGTATAAAATTTAATGATAAAAAAATTGTTTTTTCGGATTTTTTTTGCGAATGTTATATGCTGCGCAGTAACGAAATACCAGACTGACAGAACTGGATTCGGCAATGAACGAAATTATATTTTTCTACAATTTCCTTTGCCTTCCCGAAATTCGTCGCCAGCTCTCGGACCCCATCGCCCCGCTGTCGCCGTCGCTCGGCCGTCGCTAGTTTCGTGTCTGACGCCTTATACGTTTTAAGCTGTCAAATGAATACGATTTGCTTAGACAATTGGGCCTTAGTTTCGAACACATTTCTTGCCAGTTTAATACGTATCGGGCGACTGTAGAAATCGTCTGATCTAAAAATCGTTGGCGTCATACATGCACTTCTTGGCCAGTAGATCCGGCGACAGAATCCATACTAATAAATGCGAAAGTGTGTGTCTGTCTGAACGTTACACTTACCTACATCGTATCACACCAATATTGTAAATGCAAAAGTCTACCTATTGGCTTGATCGATAACGCCGCAACAGAGTAACGGATCGACGTGATTTATTGCTTGGGTAATTAATGGGTATAGTTGAGGACCCTGGGCAGTGACATAGGCTTCTTTTTATCCCGAAAAACTTATTCCACGCGGACGAAGTCGCGGGCATCGGCTAGTGTTAAATGCATTAGACTTTAGAGAATAGATTAGAGGCGCGTTCAACAAAGAATTTAAACGAATCTTAGTGTGTTTCCGAAATACCAACTGTGAAACGTTTGATATTACTCAAAAGTGACGCACATGATATTGAAATATGCACTTATACTTACTAACGTGATATTTGTATGAGCTACTATTTTCACCTGTACCGATTTTATTAAATATTTGTTCATTTGTAATTTAAAAAAATCATTTGATACTCTTGTATTATATTATACAATATTTAAGGTTTTACTATAATATTAATATGTATATGATATATCTACATATTGTTATGAATAATAATAAAATGCTATATTTATGTTTTGTCTTTCATTCTTTGCTCTTTTCGACTACATAAGTATTGGGTCAGCACTCAGCATTGTTATAGCAAGCTTTGTTCGAAAAAGAAGGGTTTAATTCCCTTCCGTTTCGGATAAGTAGGTATTATATTTTCCAAAAGTCTGGATACGTACGTACCTGACTCACTCTACCTACGTTGTTTTGCTCCAACATGGCGATCGGAGTCTGTTCTAGGACTGTCCGGCGACCTCGAGGTCACGAGCGGCCGGGGTGGGGGCTTCTGCAGTAGTTCGATCGTCCATGTATTGAGTGGCCTCGGGAAGATGGCGGCTTGCTGTGGCACAAGCAGCCATACCTCATAGCGAGTGTAGTTTGGTGTGCGAGCACCGGGATGAGCCCAACGGGCAATGCGCCAGGGAGGCACCGACGCGTTCTTTATAGAGATCTCGGGGCCTCCCAATATGCAGATGGTGGCCACCGGGGGGGGTTTTAGCCCCATCGAAAAAAAAAGGACTGCCCTAGGCGAGCGATGCAACGCGACGCGATATACGCAGTGTTGAGCGCTGTTGCCTTAACGTACGGTCCCGGGTTCGATTCCCGGCAGGGTTTGGAAATTTATAATTTCTGAATTTTCCCTGGTCTGGCCTGGTGGGAGGCTTCGGCCGTGGCTAGTTACCACCCTACCGGCAAAGACGTGCCGCCAAGCGATTTAGCGTTCCGGTACGATGCCGTGTACCAACTAGGGGTATGGGTTTAATATAACTGCCATACCCCTAACAGGTTAGCCCGCTACCATCTTAGACTGCATCATCACTTACCATCAGGTGAGATCGCAGTCGAGGGCTAACTTGTAGTGGATAAAAAAAAAAAAAAAAAGACTTCATAGAAAAAGACAACTAGGTATAATACGCGACAACGTGGCCACGTGAAGGCTCAGCTACTGTTTACAGTCACGTCGTATTGAGTCGTGTTTGCCGCTGACGTAGGACATGGCCGTAATTGCATAATTTACGAACGTAATGGTATCAAAATATGTTCTGGTATCTAGGTAAAGTACCGTCGATAAGAACCCGTTGACTTGTGGCGTCACCGCGGTTCGTACCCGCACCCCGCGGGTCACTGAGCGGACGTTTTCCAGTCTTCCTAAAACGAGATAGAGGCTAACTCGATACCAGACGTGATACCTAAGAATAGGTACTTAATGATCATTGATAAAACAGTGTGCATGCTATTGTTGGCGGCGGCCAATCTCCACAGGGATTAGCCATCTGCGCGAAATAAAAGTTATTTCGGAAGTGCTGTTTTAATTTAATCATTTCTAGATGTAAAGCAAGATATGTGACGTCACACTAGGGGGGGGGGGGGGGGGGGGTCTACACAAATGTGACCAACTGTGACAAGGACGGGGGAGGGGTCAAAAAATCACGAAATTAGTGTGACGTAGTACTTTATGGATGACCCCTAATTTTGTTAAATTATACGAGTACAATAGACCGTACAGATTCGTGATACCTAGCTTTATCTGTTAATTATTTCTAAGGAAACAATCAAAATACATACTTAGTAGAATCCTAAGGAAACGTACCTATCTGGTGCAGAAACATCGTGCGCATTATACTTAAATTGTATGATCTTGAACTTACTTAATGATACACCTATACATAAGGGAACCCCCCAGGGTTCGATTCACAGCAGATGCAATTCGGGAATTATAATAATTGAGAAATGATGAGATGTACCTACACTTTGGTAGGTCTTACTGAAAAGTGACAATAAAAGCAATCTTCAGTATCTACTTAGTAGTTACTTAGTTACCTTTTTAAGAACTTAGTCCGTTTCTACCGCAGGTGGATTTTCGTTCACAGACATGAAAGTAGTACTCGAAGTAAGTAAGTCGAAAAATATTGATTATACGACAATAAGTAGTACAATAAGTAAGCAACAATCTACAGGTGAACAAAGTTTGATAAAAATTTAAATATTAATATGTTGAATCGCATTATTGAGCAAAAAACAAAAGTCCGTTTGTCCACCCTGGCCTGTCTTAGGAACGCAGCATCTGTAGATTCTACTAGAGTTGATGTTCATAATATCTGAAGTCTATTGCGGGATAAAAAAAATTAAAGGTTGGAACCTCTACAATCATTAATGATAAATTAGCTGGCAATATTTTATTAACCTAAGGCCGGCCATACACGGACTGCTCGAGCAGTTAGCCAGTGATCAACTCAACTCAACTCAAAACATATTTATTCAAAATAGGTACCTCTACCTACAAAGTACACCTTCTGAAGGTCATGCTTACAAAGTATAAGATATCACACATGATTCAATAACAATGATACAAGATCAACATATCACATACATGGAACCGCTCGGGCGCTCGAGCAGTTGCGACTGCTTCGGGCGATTGGCAGCAGTTAACAATGGTACCTAGCTTCAAGCTGTTGACTATGACTGCGTGAGCGGTCCGTGTATGTTGATCACTGGCTAACTGCTCGAGCAGTCCGTGTATGGCCATCCTAAGAGATAGACGATATTTAACTACCTACCTAAAGTAAGTAAGATGCCCATTTGAACGGGAAAATGTATGCATAAAGTCTTAGGGATTCACCGATTTCGTGATAGCAGTTACATTAAACATTACTTGTCTTTTGTGCCTGGACATACTTAGGTATATAAAAGCATTGGACCATTCCATTTGATCGTCTGTTGCACGCTGCAGTTTTCTAAAATAATACAAAGAAAATCATACACACCTCAGAATAATTACCTACCTATATAATTTTTTATAAATGTTTAATTAAAACATCAACGTCTGGTTTTCGTGATTAACTCCAAATTTTAATAAAAAATACAACTTTTCTACAAAAGTTTTCACAAACTAAGTATAGGTACTTAACGTTCACGTGGAGAAATCTTTCGAATTTTATAGTTATTTCTGGAACAGAATCCAAGTAAGTTAGAAAATGAAACTGGAGAAGTGCATAACGGAGAAGAATGTGAACCAGAACATGTTGAGCATAAAGTACGCGGTGCGGGGACCCATACTGCAGAGGGCGCTGCAGATCGAACGGGAAATTGAAAAAGTAGGTATCCCTTATTGTTATTTATCATCATACATACGTACTACATCTGTGCATACTAATATTATAATTAATGTGAAAGTGTGTTTGTTTGTTGATTTGTTGGTTTGCCCTTCTAACACGCCGCAACGGAGCAACGGATCGACGTGATTTTTGGCAAGGGTATAGTTGACTGCCTCGTTGGTCTAGTGGTTATCCTGTTCGACTGGCGCTGACGAGGTCCCGGGTGCGAGTTCCGGGTCGGGCCATAATTAAGTGTTGAGTTTTTCTGATTAGAAATTCTTAGTAGGTAGTATCCCGGAGTTGGCGGTGTTTCACCTACGTGCCTCGAAGAGCACGCTAATTTTGTAATTATTAGAAGGCCACATTTTACCCCAGAAATTAAAGAACTTCCGGTGGGAGGCTTCGGCCGTGGCTAGTTTACTTACCACCCTACCGGCAAAGACATACCGCCAAGCGCTCTTCATCTAGTATAATATTATGTTTCAGGGTGTAAAGAAACCTTTCGAGCGCGTGGTGCGAGCCAACATCGGGGACTGCCACGCGTTGGGACAACCGCCTATCACTTTTATTAGACAGGTAACTAACTTGCAGTTTATAATATCTTGTTATTTTAACACGAGTAAGACCAAAGAAAGGAATCTAGACCTGAAAGTTCGCGAAGAACGCTTCGCGCAGACATTTCCGGTCCGAGAAAAGTTTATGATAAGGCACGTGGTAGGTACTTAGTACTTACCTACAATGTAACTATTTTATTTTTATCTATGGTTTAGGTGCAAGTAAATACTTTTGTCTTAGAAGGGCTGCTGGAATCCAGAGCCGTAAAGCCAGTTAATTATAAAAATAAATGAATAATTTTGTCTTTCTGGTTAACTTAAACAGGTGATATCATTAGCGGCGTGTCCGGCGTTGCTGTCCGCGCCGGAAGTGCCGGACGACGTAAAGGAGCGCGTCACAGAACTGCTGGCGGATTGCACGTGAGTTTGTCGGCAAAATCACCCTCTTTGGATGATTTTCGTACATAGATCTATTGAAATGAAAATGAAATGATTTATTTCACGTAGGACAACCACTCTTCTGCCACTTAGTTATGATAAGTCAAGATTTCTACCACCGCGCCTTTTCGGAAAGATGATTCTATTGAGAAGAGCTGGCAAGAAACTCAGTCAACTATACATACTAATATTTCAAAGATGCAAAAGTGTCTGTCTGCTATGATAAGATAAGGCTATCACGGCCCATCTGGTTAGGGCCGTGCAAGGGTAGCAGCCAGACAGAGATACTTTCGCATAGGTATATAAAATATAGTACCTAGTGTGAGTTTAAAAAAGCCTCAGCTGGCGCTTCGTCCTTTTAAAATCATTTTAGGAAGTGCTCGGTTTCGTCTCGTCCTTCCAATTATATATAACTCGGCCGTCAATCTCTTTATGTAGGTACAACTATACAGTAATGTAATATTAACGTTGTTGAACTTACACTAACCAAAACACCGTATCATGTGACCATAGCTCGTTGTAGGTTCGCGGTTGTCAGCCGCAAATGATGGAGCGCGCTGGCCGCCGCTAAATTGATTAATTGTCATTTACATCCGACCGCGCGTCGCTAATTTATGTGAATTGATTACGCTCGTATGCAAACCCTCGAATTAGCATAACACGGCCCTGTCCCTTCCTGATCCTGAATTTGTGAACTTATGCAATAAATTATATCAAGGATACATACCTATTTCATAGCTTTGTGTTGATGTGGAATCTAGCACAGGCTACTGAGTCCTGCTATATTTGGTCTGATCCTGTTTTATTTGGTCTGGTGGGAGGCTTCGGTCGTGGCTAGTTACCACCCTACCGGCAAAGACGTACCGCCAAGCGATTTAGCGTTCCGGTATGATGCCGTGTAGAAACCGACTAGGGGTATCTGTTTATTATAACTGCCATGCCCCTAACAGGTTAGCCGGCTACCATCTTAGACTGCATCATCACTTACCATCAGGTGAGATCGCAGTCAAGGGCTAACTTGTAGTAGAATAAAAAAAAAAGTTATACAGCAAGTTGAGCCCAGTTCTGGTGACAGAAGGGCTGGCTCATTTTTTGCGAAAGGATGTCCAACGTGGTAATGTGCAGCCATCACCATTCATCTGTGGTACTGCTCACATCTTTAACCGCATCTCCCCAGTAGGAACAGCTCCATGCATTTGACCAGACATGGGTACTTCTCAGGCGCCTCATTATTTGATTGACTTCGGTGGCACAATTTTTTTTTTGTATTTGAGACATACTAGCTGGAAATATCAAATCTAGATTTAATTTAGTTAATATTGGTAGTAAAGGGAACTTTATAGGCCCAGCGGTTACATCGTAATTCGATTTTCAAAAAATGGTGTCCACCGAAATCAATATTTTAGTCACCGAAATCAAAATAAAATTATTTATGGAGGTATTTAATATTTTGAAGACTAAACGTAAAGAATTTCAGGTTAATTTTACAATAAAATATTTTATTTTATCAACATATTTACTTACAACATAACATATATGTAGGTACCTACTTTAATTACTTAACTTAGATTTAGAAAAATTTACGAAAATCAACTTTGTACTTATGTAGGTATGTATTTTAAATAAATGACATACTAAATGAAATTAAAAATAGTAACCATAACAAAGTAGGAACTTAAAACAGTCTCTATTTAGATCTATCATAACACACATAGTCCAGTCGCTCATTTTGAAGCGAAAAAAAACAAAATTGTTATTAGGATGGGAACAGTTGGAAATGATAAAGTGGCATATAATAAACGTAAAAAAAAATGCGTGAGCAGGGATTTTTCCAGATATATTTGGGGGATGATAAGGGGTGGAATTTTGGATTATTGTGATTTCCGGCGAAAGTTGACTTCGGAGAGAAAAGTGTACAAGAGAAAAGTTGTAAATCATAAAAAGATCTACCACTTTTGTATAAATGGTTTTTTCACATAACCTAAAAATCTCCGAGTAAAATGCAAAAAACCGCTTTTATCGTTTTTTATTTTTCATTTACACAAAAATAATTTTATTTTGACGAAACTAGGTGAAAGTATACATTTTTGTATTTAAAATATTTACAAATTTTTTCAGATAAAAATGTTAAGAGACTTCCGAGATAATCACGTTTTTCGGCCCAAAAAAATATTTTTCAAATTAAAATTCTCCTTTGGAAAATTGTCGTAGAGACTTCTTTCAGGTCGAAATTTTTTTGTTTTGAGTTATACTTTCTTGTGAAATAATAAAAAAATACAGCCCCCATTTAGAAACATGCTTAAAAATTGGAAAAATCAAAAAATGAATTTGGAACCATCTTTTTTTTACTAAATAGATTAACTTTTTCCACCGAAAACACTGAGATCAATCCCACTGAAATCAAAATAATGAGCAATATCCCAGATTTTTACAAAAGTATCCTAAATTTATAATAATAACCTCCTTAATTGCAATCTAGCACTCATACGATATACGTTTGTATAATTTAAATAATAGTAGTTTAAATAGATATGGATAGAACAGTTCCACCGAAATCAAGTTTATGGGTATACCAAGCCACCGAAAGCGATTACTTACCTTAATAAAAGGGACGCACAGAGAGGCACAGACGTGTTGCCTTTAACCACCGATGCGGCGCGACGGATAGTTTGTCTTACTCTTACTACTATTCTCGCAGATAATAAAGTACAGAAGTTATAAGAGAATTGGAGCGCGCCACCGGTATCAATTCTAAACGTCGGACGCGAAAACAATTTGTTGTAAGTTGTCAACTAAGGCCTATTATTGATTATAAATATTATAATTTGAGCTAGTAACTAACTAGTTTCTTGTAAGCACCTGCAAAATAGTGGCATATTTTATAGAAAAAAAGAAAAAAAATAATTTTCAACGCTATATGGGGTGCGGGACACGGCACCGAGGTCAATATTTCCGCGGTTTTCTTTTTTTAACTTAACTTACATAATGTTTACCTAAAAAAGGACATAGGCCCCCCCTAATATTTTGATCATATCTACCATACATAAAATTATCAAGTGGCTAGCAATCTATTTCATACAGGTTTTCGACCCGGACACGCTTTTTTGAGCCGTTTGAGAATGACCCACATACAAGCGGCCAGTTCGACTTGTTAACAATCCCACGACACGACGCCTATGGCATTTGTAGCCTATGGTATTCTCCTCGGTCTTTAACTATATTCATGAAAAAAATCACGTCGATCAGGAGTCAGGACCGATAACAAGCTAATTTACGCATTTATATTGGTCTAATTGATGTTCAGGAAAGGCTCAGTCGGCTCTTACTCTCCGTCCAACGGCCTGAGCCTGGTGCGGCGGCGCGTGGCCGAGTACCTGTCAGCTCGCGACGGCGTGGCGGCTTCCCCGGACGACATCTACCTCGGAGCCGGGGCTTCTGACGTCATCAAGGCTGTCCTCAGCTTGTTCGTGCAGGACGTCGATGGGAAACCACCTGGTATGCATCCAACGTTGATACCAGCTCATTGTCTGGAGCATAGCAAAACCTGGATAGTTTCTTGCGAGTGATCCGAAAAGAGCATGGGTGACTGGAGTAAATGGCGCACATTTGCATTCACAAAAACCGCAATCACCTGATGAATGAAGCAATATATAAAAGTTTGGTCAGACTGAAACTCGAAATTGTGTCTATCATAAAACCATTCTCAGTAGCTTTGTAAATTTTTCTGCTTCATTACACTCTTGGCAAAGCGATCTTGATCATCACGAAGTGATGGCTGTAGTGTCAGATGTGATTTGCCTCTCGAGCATCCGCCACTCCTCCCTGCTGGCGGCAGCCTGGTACACTCGTGCTAAGACCAACTAGCGCTACTAATAAAAATAAGCAAACTTGAAAACTTTTCCAAATTCTCTTCTAGCCCATTGTCCCGCAAAACACTTAAATAAACTCTTAAAAAGATTGCCTAGTATCATGTACATATTTGTTTTGCTCCGCAGCGGTGATGATCCCGATTCCACAGTACCCCTTATTCTCTGGAACCCTATCCGAACTGGGGCTACGACAAGCCAATTACTACCTGGATGAAGACCACGACTGGGCGCTGCAGGTCGAGGAGTTGGAGCGGAGCTGGCGGGAGGCGAGCCAGGGCTGGCATGTCCGGGCTCTGGTCGTTATCAACCCTGGGAATCCCACGGGACAGGTAGGAAATACATCATCAAGAACTTTTTAAGGGGGCAGTTTTATGATCATGATTTGTAATTTTTATGAGAAAATAATAATTATTACACACAAAGACTTGTACAACATAGATAGATAGATAGATAGATAGATAAACTTTTTATTGCACACACTTAGAACTAGGACAATAAACAGAAAGATTAAAAGATACAACAGAAGGGTGCAAAGGCGGTCTTATTGCTAAAGCAATTTCTTCCAGACAACCTTTGGGGAGAGAAGATTAACAAACAAGAGCGTGGGATAGAGCAACGTCATAATGTTGAATTTTAAATTTTTCCCTGCCAGGTCCTCACCCGAGAAAACATGGAGCAGATTATAAAGTTCGCGTACGAGCATCAACTGTTCATACTGGCTGACGAAGTGTACCAAGAGAATATCATCAGCAAGCCTTTCCACTCCTTTAAAAAGGTTTGTACATTCCACTTCACCATTCTAGCGATGGAATATGTTCTAGTCAACGTTTGTGATAGGAACTAGTTATATTTTCATCCCAAATTATATATCACCCCAAATTATAGATGTACCTAGATGAGGTCCATCAACAGTTTCATTTTTGTTAATTACAACCTTACTCCCCCTTCACCGTTCTACCATAGACCAGCAAGAAACCGTCTACGTTGGCATCCTTATTGGTGGTTGACGTCCAGTCAGCTCGAACGAAACGGTTCTGCTCTACGTTCCTGATTCGAACCGCCAGGATGTTGAATGCCCTTCCAACGCATATATTCCCTGCCACGTACAACTTAAGTACCTTCAATGCAAGAGTGAATAGGCATCTACTAGGCGAGCGCGCTCCAACCTAGACCTCATCATTGCTTTGTAGTAAACACGATTGTCGTCAAGCGCAAGCCTATCTCGCAATACAAAAAATACATGGATGGATTATGGATCATCATCATCATCAGCCAATATGCATCCACTGTTGGACATAGGCCTCTTTAAGATTGCGCTAACTTTGCCTATCCTTGGCTGTTAGCATCCATTTGATGCCAGTTTCTCTCCGGATGTCGTCGCTCCACGTCGCCGGGGGGCGCCCCACACTCCCTTTGCCGAGACGTGGTCTCCACCCTAGGACCTTGCGTCTCCAGCGGCCGTTGGTCCTACGGCAAACGTTAAGGATTATGGATGCCCTGGTGGATGTTTAGTGTGGATGTGCGCAGGTGATGCACGAGATGGGAGCTCCGTACAGCGGCATGGAGCTGGCCAGCTTCGCGACGTGCTCCAAGGGCTGGGCGGCGGAGTGCGGGCTGCGGGCCGGCTTCGCGGAGGCGGTGCGGCTGCAGACCGGCGTGCGGGCGGTGCTGGCGGCCGCGAGGGCAGTCGCCCAGTGCCCTTCTGTGCTGGGGCAGTGCGCGCTCGACTGCGTGGTGAGTACAATCGAGCATTGTCGAGTCAACGTCTCCTGAAGATGCTCCGGTGTCATAAATCATTTATTTTGCAAAATTGTGGCTAACAACAGCTGTGTAAGTAGAATCTTCTCGTACACAATCTTCTGTCTGTAATATTAAATTGTCAATCACGTTCGATAGACTTCTTGATGTAAGTACCTACATAAGCGAAAGGTCGTCCTGAAAAGCATCGTGGTTCATGAAAATACATGAGCCTCAAAAATCTGAATCTCAATACCACATTTTTATTGAGTAGGTAAATGAAATGAAATGTTTATTTTCAATTAGGAAAACCTATGCCGCTTATGATATTATGTCAAGACTCTAGTCTCTAGTCTCTACCACTAATAGTAGTAACTAGCCGATACCCGCGACTTAGTCCGCGTGGAATAAGTTTTTTTTAATTCCCACGAGAGCTCCTTAATTTTCCGCCATTAAAAGTAGCCTATGTCACTCTCTAGGTCCTCAACTATACCCATGCAAAAACTCACGTCGATTGATTGCTCTGCTGCGGCGTGATTGAAGGACAAATCAACAAACAAACACACTTTCGCATTTATAATATTAGTATGATAGTATATCCTAGTATAGTAAGTATGATAAGTAAACAGGCGTAAAGTAAATATTGTAACGACTTGAAACGAGTAACCATTGTCCACAGATGAAGCCCCCAGTCCCCGGAGAGCCTTCCTACCCTCAGTTCATCCGGGAGAAGAGAGCAACGCAACGGACCCTCGCCGAGCGCGCTCGCTGCGCTCATCGCGAGTTCAACACCATCCCCGGGTACTCTTGTAATGCTATTGACGTGAGTTCCCTTTCTTCTTATGTATTTCTGTATAGAAAATAAAGAAAGAAAACAAAAGCTTTTTGAAATTATGCCACAAATAAACAAGCATAACTACCTACCTTTTTTTCTTTTATATCCACAACAAATTAGCGTTTGATGTCTAAGATGGTAGCGGGCTAACCTGTAACCTAAGACGATTGTCACTGGACCTCCGTGGCGTAGTGTTGAGGGCTGTTGCCTTAACGTGCGGAGGTCCCGGGTTCGATCCCCGGCAGGGTTTGGAAATTTATAATTTCTAAAATTTCCCTGGTCTGGCCTGGTGGGAGGCTTCGGCCGTGGCTAGTTACCACCCTACCGGCAAAGACGTGCCGCCAAGCGATTTAGCGTTCCGGTACGATGCCGTGTACAAACCAAATAGGGGTATGGGTTTAATTAACTGCCATGCCTCTAACAGGTTAGCCCGCTACCATCTTAGACTGCATCATCACTTACCATCAGGTGAGATCGCAGTCAAGGGCTAACTTGTAGTGGATTAAAAAAAAAAATATATATATATATATTCTCTGTTGTTATTACCAAAAGAGAAAACAAAAAAATTCGCAGTCCCCGCAAGAATCGGAGCATTGAAAATGAATACAATAATTTACGAAAACAAATTTCTGAAATAAAAATCTCTTCTTCAAAATTTTTCAATTACCTACACGATTTTCAAAATTCAAACGCTCACACGTGTCTCGATAAATTCCTCAACTCTTGGTACTATTCCCATCTCTATTTTCCCAAAATCCTCGGAGCTATGGCCAAAAATACGTCTCAGGCGATTTGCATCTAATAACCATTTTCAGTGGTAAAACATACAAGTATGGACAAACTGTGCATGAATTGTTGTCTTGATATCGTCTCTCCAGGGTTCGATGTTCGCGTTCCCACGCGTGGACATGCCGGCGCGGGCGCGGCTGGCGGCTGCAGGGGCGGGGCTGGAGCCCGATGAGTTCTACTGCTTGAGACTGCTGGAGGAGACGGGTTAGTGGCTTGCGATGCTCGACTGCTCAAACTCAAATGCTTTTTTATTCAAATAAGTAAACTTTTGAATCGTCGAGTGAATCTACCGCTGGTTCGGAATGCCATTCCTACCGAGAAGAACCAGCAAGAAACTCGGTGGTTGCTCTTTTGAAAAAAAAAGAAGTCATAAATATTTTTATTCAATTTCAATTTCATAACTCATTTAAAATAAATATTATAAATGCGAAAGTTTGGATGGATGGATGTATGTATGTATGGATGTATGTTTGTTACTCAATCACGCTCCAACGGATGAACGGATCTGGATGAAATTTGGCACAGAGATAGATTATAGTCTGGAATAGCACATAGGCTACTTTTTATCCCGGAAAATTAAGAAGTTCCCGCGGGAATCAAAAAAACCTCAACCACGCGGACGAAGTCGCGGGCATCAGCTAGTTTAAAATATTTATTTTCAATTTAGGTAGGTAAAAAAATGATGATGATAATCTGTTACGGTACTATCTCAAAACTAAAGCTACGAGGGTTCCAAACGCGCCTGCTGAGAAGAGCCCACAACAAACTCAGCCTGGATTTTTTTTTTATTATCACCATCTCACAAATCATCATCATCAATATTTACAATCACATCAAATTGTAAATACCTAATACGATTTAGCCTGCGAGAGAATGAGATAGAATACAAGTTATATATTTTATCTCATTCTCTAGAACTACTATCTCTAGAGTAGGTACTTTTCTGAAGTTTCACTTCTGCCGTGTGTGAATTGCACACGTACGCACTTTTTTATTTTAAATTTTTTATTTTTAGTTTATTGTTTGTGATTATTTCTGTTTTTGTGTACAATAAGGAATATTTCATTTCATTAATCTGTTTATGTACGACCTAATTAAGCGCATATATCGCCCAGGTGTGTGCGTGGTCCCGGGTTCGGGGTTCGGTCAGCGTCCGGGCACGTGCCACTTCCGCACCACCGTGCTGCACCCCCGGGAAGAGTTCCGCCACATGCTGGATTCCATACGACGATTCCACACAACCTTCCTGCAGAAATACTATTGATATTTACCTAACTGAGTAGTCTACTGAGTAATTTTCTGTGATATTGAATGAAATTTAATAAACATAATGTTCCTTCTTACCTACTTGTTTTTTTATCCCGTTTATATATAAGAAATTAGGTATGTATGTTAGATTTAGTTTCGATTGCTGTCGCGCTAACTCAATACATACTACAATTATTATAAATGCGAAAGTGTGTCTGTCTGTCTGTCTGCTACGCTTTCGCGGCACCATCTGTTCAACCGATTTTGATGAAATTTGGTACAGGGATAGGTGATATCCCGGGGAAGGACATAGTCTACATTTTATCCCGAAAAATCTAAGAGTCTCCGCGGGAATCAATACACTTTAATCATCGCGGACGAAGTCGCGGGCACTATCTATAGTTTTTGATAAATTCAAAATGTATCGTGTTGTTACTACTAGGAAAAAATTACGAATTTACTATTTATTAACTACTAGATGATACCCGACTGCGTGGTCGTGGATTTGATTCCTGCGGGAACTCTTTAATTTTGCGGCAAAAAAAGTCTATGTCCTTCTCCAGGATGCAACCTACCCCCATACTGAAGAGTAGAGGGCCCCATACTGAAGAGTATATGCCTACTTATTTATCCGCAAGGGTACATTATTCAGCGCGACGCATGAATATGTGACCGTTAAACCCTCAGAATCCACTCGTATTATTGTTTGTTCCTGCATGTGTGGAATACCTAATACCTAAGGCCTTTATCCACCAGCCTTTCTCCAAAATTCAAATATAAGAGGTAAGTATAGGTAGGGGCTAATTCAAGTTTTTATGTTTTATATATAAATATAAAACGCGAAAAATAGCCTATGTGTTATTCCAGACTATAATCCATCTCTGTGCCAAATTTCATCCAGATCCGTTCATGCGTGATTGAGTAACAAACATCCATGATCCATCCATCCATCCATCGTGGTTAATATACCTAGTTACTCTGAGCGTACAGCATTAATTATGTTGAGTTGGACTTTGATTATGGAGGTCCCGGGTTCGATCTCCGGTAGGGTTTGGAAATTTATAATTTCTGAATTTTCCCTGGTCTGGCCTGGTGGGAGGTTTCGGCCGTGGCTAGTTACACTTACCACCCTACCCGCAAAGACGTACCGCCAAGCGACTTAGCGTTCCGGTACGATGCCGTGTAGAAAGTTAGAAACCTAATAGGGGTATGGGTTTAATATAACTGCCATGCCTCTAACAGGTTAGCCCGCTACCATCTTAGACTGCATCATCACTTACCATCAGGTGAGATCGCAGTCAAGGGCTAACTTGTAGTGGATTAAAAAAAAAGTTTAGCTCATTGCTGTTAGTGGTGGTGGTAGCATACCCTTGAGGTAAGGAAATGTGTGGAAGAACTAGTACATAAATGATTTTTCTTTCTTTGTTTCTGTTTTCCTCTGTAGTATAGGGCTAGAAATTTAGGGCTAGACATTAAGTAACGAGTACCGGTGTAGTCCAGCTAGCTTAGCATGCGCACAACGAGATTATCTCGCGACGAGAGAGAGAGATGTCGTTGCCGGCATATTTTTCGTTTAGGTACCCTAACATGGACAAATTGCGGTAGGTATATATTACAAGAAAAAAATAGCCAGCATGTAAGGGTTCGTAGAGAAAAACACCACAGATAAGAAATATTACTTTTATCTCTACCTTTTGACGTAACGAGACAAGTACCTAACTAGCTTCGGTAGACAAATAGAGATAACGGGTAGACATAATTTTACTCGTTGTGCGCATGCTAGCATTGCTAGCCCTAGAAAGGCTGAATTAAATCAGTCGCAGCCACGGGGCAAACTACCTACCTATTAACAGTTTCAAACTCCACTCAGTTTTTTCCCCGAGCTTAGTTATGCAAATGCCACAACGTAGCGACGGGAAAAGTTTTGCCGTTTTTATAGCAAAATAGCGAGGTATATTTCTAGGTTCTGTACGTAAATCATAATATAGTATCCTGAAAATAAATTATTTATTTTATTTAACAAGGAATACCTACCTATTGTGGGGAAAAAACTACCGCGCTAAGAAATGATAAATATAAAATATTTACAATTTAGTAAACAAACATCACTACTGTTAATATCAAAAAAACTATGCTAGTTAGAGCATTGGCTATAGTTTTCCTGTAAAATATACATAAATTCCTATTGACCATAATTATTTCAGATTTTTCGATTGGTAAACTCCGGAGATAAGGGGGGGGGAACGGTATTTTTTTCGACATTTTGCCCGATAAATCAAAAACTATCATGACTAAAAATAATAATTAAAAATCTGTTTTAGAATGTACAAAGTAAACCCTTTCATATTATGATACCCCACACAGTTATTTCACTTTTAAATTTCAACCCTCCGATTTTCCCCCCTTTTTAAATAAGAACAAAAATAATTTCCAATTTTTTTTAATTCCAGTGTCTTTGGGCCACTAATATACACAACTATTCCAAATTTCATGTCGATAGCTTCGCTAGTTACTGAAATAATCGAGTGTGACGGACGGACAGACAGACAGACGGAGAAAGTCGCACCATAAGGGTTCCATTTTACCATTTTGGTACGGAACCCTAAAAAGTACACCAAGAAGGTTACGAGTGTGAGTTTTTAACAAATTAAAAACGATTGTATGGAAATTCGGCACCATAGAGGTACAAGTAAATAGGTTTTAATGATGTTTTGAATTCACAAACTTCATAGACGAGTGATATTTACTAACGTGCACACGATGTTCTAAATTCAATTTACTTTATCCTCTAGAGGATAATAACGGCTTTTACCTTCAGATATCGAAGAGTAAAAATACTCTTTCCGAGATGGTGGGATGAAAAAGTTATTTTAGCCGATTATCAAAATTAAAACGCTCACACGTGTCTCGATAACTTCGTCAACTTTTGGTACTATTCCCATCACGATACTTCCAAAATCCTCGGAGCTATGGCCAAAAATACGTCCCAAGCGATTTGCATCTGATAACCATTTTCAATGGTAAAAAAGTCGCGGTTATCATCTAGCTACTAGTACCTACAAAATAAAAATAAGAGATCCACAAGAGAGTATAACATCAGTTATCTTCGTGAAAAATGTATCGTTCCAGCCGCGCTGGGCGCTGCGACGCGCGGACAGTAATACAATTTTTCAATGTAACGAGTAGTTTCGCAACCGCTTGGAAACTTTAAATTGGAAAACCTTTTGCGGGCGCTTTTTTCCAAATCTATTTTCCTTTTCTTGGAACAAAGTCTCCTGAGGGCAGCTAGAAATACGTTCAAACTTTTAAACGTTGGGAAGAGAATTCGTTATTGTCTACCTTTTTAGCAGCGGGGAAGAAATGGAAAATGGTGTACATACAGATGGGTACATTAGCAACGGTACCTACCTAGAATGAGCCTGTATTTTTCAATACATTTTGTAAGCGAAAACAAGATAATAAGATAATTTTTCGAAAAAAACATAGGACTTTCAACTCCCATTTCACCCTCTTTGGGGTGGATTTTCATAAAACTGCTTACACAGGTTATTATTTAAAACTTATAACCTAAATCTTTCCCCCTTCTAGTGTTCAATCGTTTTGACGATCGAAATCTATGAGATGTAAAATTGCACACCCTCTACAGTTAGAGACGGTGGAGTAGCCATTAATAACGTCCCCGGTAACATCAGAGCGCGTTATCAGCTCAGCTCGTGTGTTATCAGTGACGACGGGCTTACACGTGACACGTGTGACGTCACAGATTAATCTCGCAACTGACGGGAAAGGGACCGAGAGGAAAGGGTTGAGGGATCGCTGACTTTATCGCGTTTGATAAATTTATTGTTCGCAGTTCGTTGCTCCAAAGGCACTCATCTCGATGGCTGCCTATGGATGAGAAATCACTGACATATCGTATTTAAAGGGTTAAAAAAGGAACCCTTGTAGGATCACTTCGTTGTCCGTCTGTCTGTCAACCACCTTTTTATCGAACGCTATCAAATACTTAGGTCTACGGTCCATTGGGGCTGTAAAAAATCTAGCTTCCAAGCCAACGCAATCCAAAGATATGGCTGTTTAGTGTTTATGCCGCATATCTAGACAATAACAAATAAAAATCATACCTATGATAATATGACATCTTTTTTGTTATTATTATGTATTGTGGTGGTACGGAACCCTTCGTGCGCAAGTCAGACTCGCACTTAGTACGTAGCGACGGCATCGAAACGGAACGCTAAATCTCGTGACAGCACGTCTTTGCCGGTAGAGTGGTAGGTAACTAGCCACAGCCACACGAGCCAGAACGATAGCCACCACGAGAGAAAATTCAGAAAATATTTTTCAAATTGACTCTACCGGGGATCGAACCTGTATATACTCGTGTCTCGTGTGCTGGGACTCTCGCTTAGATATACCTAATAAGACAACTGCAGCTTTCACCGCCAGGGAGGTCGCCAAAATCTTTGAAATTATTTCTTATACTAGATGATGCCCGCGACTTCGTTCTCAAGGATTACATTTTTAATTCCCGGGGGAACTCCTTAATTTTCCGGTAAGTTGTAACCTATACCTGTATACCGGATTTCATCAAAATTGGTTGAAAAGATATAAGCCGTTTAAGCGTAGCAGACAGACAAACATATAGACAGACAGACACACTTTCGCATTTATAATGTTAGTATGGACTATGGATTTGATCAATTTCAATTTCAGTAACCACAATCATTTAATTTATTTATAATTGGATTATTAAATGAATTTCTCCATGAAAGCCTGAATAGAGCCTCTCTCCAGCATCGCTATAATCCCGTGGCCGCTGGACCGCCGACCGGTTTCAGTGGCGAACGAAATAAATTCATCAAATTGATTTACATTCTCAATTGGACTCGGAATAACTCGCGTAATTTGTTCGTTGGCTTCATTAATGCAGGAATTAATAATAATCAGCGGTCCAACCTGCAATACGTATTAGCAGGTTGGTTGGATAAATTATCTTATTAGGGATTATTTTGAGAAGCATCCACAATTTTTTTTCCATTTCCAACACATCCATCCATCATCCATCCATCAGCCTGTATATGCTGCATCCACAGCTGGACATAGGACTTTTCGAGAGCGCGCCACCAAACACGGTCCTCCGCCTTCCTCATCCAATAATATTTCCAACTCAATAATAAAAAAAAAATTATAGTGGTAGATTCCTGCGACTTATCCTATGTGGGTCTTATTTCCTACGTGAAATAAATAATTTAATTTTTTTTCGACAAGTAATTTCGAGCGTTCTTCTTGTCATGACAATTTGAAGAGTTCCTAAGGGCACCATCACGATACCACCTCCATGCAACAATATAACATTTACATGGTCGATGCATGCATGCATTGTCAATAATTATTGTCATCGAAGATAGGTATCCAATTTCCTTCACATTTGGTTCACATGCATATAAAGTTAAACAAAAACTGTAAGTTGACTTAAAGTAAAAAAGCAATAAGTACCTAATAGATGTTTGCATAATTCAACCACAGCTAAATAAATAGGAAATGAAAATCGACATACATAATAATATACAGTGAAAGTAGTTTAATAAGTTCAATTCAATTATTCAGTATATTTTCGCTTACTCCATCACCGGGTTCCGTGGTGTAGTGGTTATCACATCTGCTTTACACGCAGAAGGCCGCCAGTTCGATCCTGGCCGGAATCATATCTTTTTATTTTTTTCCATTTCGCTCATAAATGTATCGGATTACTTGATTTTGAATAATTTTTAACCGACTTCCAAAAAATTTGAAAACAAATCATAATAATTTTCAACAAATTACCACATAATTACAAAGTAATTTTAAAATTATAATCATTTTATTTAATTACAACTAGGAAATAAACAAACTATAAATGAAATCTAAATTAAAACTAATATTACAAACACTATGAAATTAAAACTAAGTAAAATAAATTAAATTAAATCTAAAACCTCATCGAGACCACCGCAGCGAGGCATTGTACCCAAGATGCTGGCAGCATTACCCCTTTGGATGGCCAAACTAATTCTTTGACCAAGGTAGCTGCCAGCTCTCGGGTCCCCGGTTGACTCGATAACCCTTTTAGAAATTTCCTCAAAAAGAGCTCGAGCCCCCGGGCCCCACGGCCCCAAGGTCTCCACACCAAAAGGCACGAATATGAAGCTCGAATCGAGGTTTTCATATTTGCGCCTCTTGGCCTGTTCGGCGCTGATGGCCGCTGCACCCGCCGTAGAGGAGGTCGCCTGAATGTGGGATGCAGCTAAAGTGTCTGCACACGTTGCATCCCAAACAAGCGACCTGCCCATCTTCCAAGGTATGAGCGTCATACCATCAGGTCTCTTGCCATCGCTACGCGCCAAACCAATAGGTTCCAGTACAGCTGGCACATGGGCGGTGGCAAGGGACCTCCGGATGACGTCATTAATGGAACTATGACGGGAGAAGCGACCAGCGCTTCTCGAACAGGATAGCCCATGGTGGCCGAAGGCGTCAACACAGTCACCGCAGTGGCAACGGTGAGGCTGGTTTATTGTGGCGCCAAGTCTAAGACCAATTAAAACAGAGAGTGTGGTATGGTCCAACATAGTGCCCAGGTTGGCCGAGGGAAGAGCATGTAGCCAGTAGCCGGACTCTTTTGCAGAGACAGCGAGAAGACGAGCACGGTCTTTTTTAGAATTTGTCTCAGCTAATAAAGTGTCAAAAGTTTTTTTGCAAAGAATGTCGTCCCACTGTCTCTGGGAAGAAAGAGAAACCGGCACTTGGCTGGGACTAAGTATGGACCATTCATTTCTTGCCTCTGCTAAGCAAGACACCTCCATGGATCCTAAAGAATTGGATATAATCTTGCCATAGAGAGTGTGTGTACTGTAAACAGAGGAAAGAAATGCTGGCAACGAAACACAAGAAATTTTGCGAATTCCCAGACCACCATACCTGATTGGAAGAGAAGCCTGGGACCATCCTTGATTACTTATTGGACAATTTAAAATATTTGTGAGAATATTTTTAACAAATGCATCCAAATTGTCCAATAAAGTATTAAATTTCCAAAGTGGAGAACATCTTAAATAATAAGTAAATTTTGGAACAAATAAACAAAACCGCAATATTGTAAGAGCCATATGTGGATTAATTTCAAACAGGCGGTGGGAGTTATTACTAAATTTTGAAATAGTATTTTCAACAAACTGAGGAACTGATGCTTCTAGTACAGGAGCCCCTAGGAGATGAAGTGACTCATCATTTAATATTTTAATACCAGGAGCCAAACTTTTGAATTGCTCTAAAATATCTAATTTATAAACAGCCGAAAACGAATTTGGAACATATATTTCGCATTTATCAAAGTTAAGTTCTAGGCCAATAGATGCAAATTTTGATATAATACTGCTTAGATCGTCCAAAACTGTGTTCACTTCGCCACCTAAGGTCCCATCATCTAAATACCAAACATTAAATTTTGAATTTAGCGTCGAAATGATAGGATGGATAGCCAAACTAAAAACTGCGGGTCCAAGTGGATCTCCTTGCTGACAGCCCACAGCGGAGCTCAGTAAATTTTTTTTATAAACAAGTTTGGATGGATTCCGGTAGCACTGCGCTAAATATGGATACAGCTGTGGAAATTTATTTTTTACTTCTGAGAGGAGGACACCACGATCTATTGAGTTAAAAGCATTCTTGACATCAATTTTAAGGAGTACCTTCTCCCGGGAACTAAGAAGGAAAGTGCGAGCCGCATGAACAGCTGCCTCACATCCCCCCTTAACTCCAAAACCTAATTGTACAGGGACAAATGTAGATGAAATTAAAGGTAATATTTTTTTACAGCAAATTTTTGAAACGACGCGCCGAATCGTCGAACCCACTGCTATGGGACGTATACCACCATCCTTTTTTTTTAGGGCACATAGATTGGCACCATATAAAGTTTCAACTATTTCTTGAGGTACTCGTCCAGATAGCATCAGGTTCACCAGATCAGTGATGGCTTTGAGGAGTGTTCCGTCTGCGTCGATATTGGGACCACAAACCAAATCTTTGAAGTGTTGTGGGGACAAACCATCGAGCCCTGCAGCCGAACCACTCCTGAAAGCCAACAGAGCTCCCAGCACGTCGTTTGTAGTGGCCTGAAAAACCAAATCGTCACTGCTCGGTGCGTCCGGAAAAGAAGAATTATGAGATGGGGATGGATGTTTGGAACGCAGTGCTTCCAGAGTCTCCGCCGTGTCAGGGGCAACAGTGTCACTAGAAAATAAAATCCGAGCCGCTCCCTTAAGATCACCATCACCTATTTTATTTTCAATTAATTTGTTTAAAGTAACACTGCGTTTTAAGGGAGGATGGGAAGGGGAAGGAAAGTTGCTGTAATTGTTGTCATTATTAGTGCAGTTATTTTTTATTTTTTGTGTAAGGGAGAGGCTCTGACCTTTGTCAACGTGTAGCGTACGGTACGCGAACGTGAGCAAGAGTTCCCAGCTATGGTAGGAGTTATGACATAAAACATTTTGTATGGATTTTTTAAGAGATGAGCAAACTGAATGACGTGAACCTCGTGGAATGCGTCTGATTACAGGGATTGAGTTTTTAAATGTGCTTAACGATTCCCATAGGGGGGCAGCAGGTGAGTTGATTGGAATAGAGGAGAATGAAATGGGTGGTACCGATGATGGATCTAAGGTTTTATGTACTTTTCCTACATGTATTTTCAGGCCTTTGTGATTTTTGAAGAAACGAGGGTTGGAACACTGCTCACAGCGAAAGCTATCTTGTGACATGTCACCCCGACTGTCTCATCCTGGCACAGTGGCTTGGCGCCACAACAAAACAAAAACAAAAAAACAAAAAAAAAACATATCACAAAAAAACACTTGCAAACTTGAAACAACTTTTTCTCTGAGGGTTGTTTTATAATATTTAAAATCCGCACTGGACACAATCCGATAAATAAGGAGTAAGGGTCGTTTAAGTAGAATGAGCTCAGACTACTCCTTATCCTTTTTTAAACTTCACAAACTGTTCATAAAGGATTCCTCCAAATATACAAATGCGGTTATACCATATGACCAGCACTATTCACAGGAATCCTGAGGAATCGCAGTCACCAGGGATTGTTATGCTGTTTATCTATATGCAATCAACTTCAGAATTATCAATTCGGGTATAAAACTGGCTTCCCATATGCACAGGGAATCCTTTCCAGGGATTAGTTTGTGGGCCAGGAACTTTGTTTGTTAATATAATTATTTCCTGTATTATTTCACCATAGTTTATTTAGTGCACGAATACAACCTTGTAACTTTACCAAATAGTGATTTATTTACTTATTTTTATTTAATATTGATTAAGATATTTAAAATTTATGTTGTTTATATTGTGACATTTTTGACATTTTCTTTCATAATTTTAAATAAATAAATTAATAATAAGTATTTATTTATGCAAAAAAAAAAACAAGTTACAAAATTGATAAATTTTACATATTTCGTTAGTTTACACGTTGAACAGTCGAAAGTAACTTGATTGAGCAAAAGCAGTCGGCCGTTTTTCCAGCTGCCCTACAAACGGAGCATATTGGAAAACTTTCATGTTTCCTACTAACTACTCGTAGGTATGTATTATATTACACAAGTTAAAAGTTAAGCCGCCAAGTTGAGCTGCAAGTTTTATCTTTCAACTACTAAAGCACTTAGGTGGCACTTTACAGTAGTTAAGAGATCTCTCAGAGTTTAAGATAACAAGTTAGTTGTTATAAACTTTAACTGGGCGGGTTTTATTACCGAGCTACGGGTTAAATAGGGACGGAGTACGTACGCTTTATTAGGTAACTTAATAGGTACTACCCCGTTGGGCTAGTAGTTAAAGGGGCGTGCACAGGTAAAGGTTTTTATTTTTTAGTTCAGAACACCTATTTACTAGCTGTTTTGATGAAAAATTAGCATTGACGTATTTCCATTTGGGTAAGAAGTGCTTTAATGCCTCTATGAACTGCACGCCACTAAGTGGTCAGCAGGTTCAACTGCAGATGACCAGGTCACAGCTTCGAGAGCAACCGCCGAGTTTCTTGCTGGCTCTTCTCGGTAGGAATGGCATTCCGAACCAGTGGTAGATTCATTCGACGATTCGAAAGCATTTGTAAAAGTTTATTTGAATAAAAACCTTTTGAATTTTGAATTTTGATAACCGAGTCCACACAAAATTGTCGGGTT
The DNA here is from genome assembly GCA_917051295.2 of Erebia ligea. Classification (NCBI taxonomy): domain Eukaryota; kingdom Metazoa; phylum Arthropoda; class Insecta; order Lepidoptera; family Nymphalidae; genus Erebia; species Erebia ligea. The sequence continues at coordinate 290,138 of OU785234.1, read as the reverse complement.
AGTATTGGGGTCTTCTGTAAAGAAATTCTCAGAACTAGCTAGGATAAGGTGATGATTTGTCACCCCCGTGTCTCGGAGAGCACGTACTCGTATAGCCGTCGGTCCTGCGTCTGCTCTCTCCGGTCTTGTTGGATTGCCGTTTCATTGGACTATAAGGAGGTAATAGTGAGTGCACCTAGGTTTGCGCACACACGTCTTGTGCACTATACCTACTTAAGTACTTACCTATATCATCCGAGCATAGTTTTATGACTAACATGGTCAGCCCGGCCGGCCCACTGCCCACTGCCCACTGCCCACTGCCCACTACTGAGCTGCTGTGTAAGAAGGGCTCAGGTCATAGTCCATCAAGCTGACCAACTGCAAATTGGCAGATTTCTCAGCCCTCTGGTAAACCGAGTACCTGCATATAATGCTCACGAAGTTTTCATTCATCGTTAAAGCAAGTTAAGTATATTTGATTATGTACTAAAACTTATAGCATACCTACTTATTCTGTGCTTATAGCTCCGATTGAACCCTGCACCCCTTGATCAGGATTCAGGAGACAAGTACTTAACCACTAGACAATAACCGTTTCAAGACGCTTACTCCTTAATCAGTCATTAGAGAAAATTAATGAAGTAAGTCGGTTAAATCGGCCGTCGCGCGCCTCATTGGGCGTGGAACTTTGCGCATCGAGCCAACTTGCCAAATTACTTGCTACTTTGTCAGCTTAGGGACGGACTATGGGTGGGGCCGTGCACCCTGGGCCTCAGGTCTGGAGGTGCCTTCGAACGTTGAGAAATCCACACAGTTGTGTGGCATTTGGCATAGTTATGCCAAATATTTTCAATAAGAACTCCTAGTTTATAGTTGAATTCCCCTGAGGAGCGTTTCTTTAAAAGTTTCGCTCGCACCTAATACCATAAATTAATTCATGCTTTTCTGTACATTTTCCTGGATTAGGGGAGACAGTAAGTACAAAACATAAAGGAAATTATTCTTACATGAGCCGCGAACTTCGGTAATTCCATCTTAGGTTCTAAACTTTAATGAACCGGGACAAGAGTCCCGGACCCCGGTTCATTAAAGTTAAGGTTACTTAATGGTGGTCATTTGGAGGGCAAGACGCCGCTGCCTTATTATTGTCAAGTTAGACGGAAACATTTTTGGTAATTAGGTACTTGTTACTTTTACTACTCAGGGCTATTGTGGCTAACCCAATACAAGCTCTCATGCAGCCATACTGTTCCGGGCTTCCGAAGGAAGTCCGCCCCTGTGTCCGCTTACTGATTAATTACAGGCTATTCTCGGAGGAAACTAAATTTGAGAAATCCAATCTTTTAATCGTGCCCTTTGAAGTTACGCCATTGTGGGCAGCTCGTGACTAGTTAATAATAAAGAAAATTATGGTTTATTTTTGTTCTTAGTTCAGCCCCCGATTGTGTAAATCGTACCTAATCGTTTGTCAAACGGATAATCCGACCTGTTAAAGGAATTCATAGATGCCTGCACGTCGTAAAGCATGTATGAACTCCTTAAACAGTTCGAGAAATACGTTTTAATTGTCAAATGATTACGATTTGCTTAAACAATATGGGCCTCTCAGTCTATCTACCATACTACCGGTAAGAACTGCCGCCAAGCGATTTAGTGTTCCGGTAATAATGCTGTGTAGAAAGAGAAAACTAATATTACCTACTACTATACCTACCCCCGACAGGATAGTCCGCTACCATGTTGGGCTGTATCATCATTCATCACTCATCACCAGGTGAGATCGCTTTGAAGGGCTAAGTTGTAATGGAATAAAGAAAAAAAACTAAGTACTTACTAAAGTACCTACTTACTTTCCGAAGACCGAAACATAGATACTTGAATAAGAATAGCAGAGGGACGAGTGACCTAGTTGCTGTGGTTGTGACAACGCATATCAGTCGATTGCGAATGTTAAGCAACGTTGACCCAAGTCGGTAACTGGATGAGTGATCGTTTTTGGATGTTCAAATTTGGCCTTTTCGTTTCCTCCGTGCTTTTGGAGAGCACGTTAAGCCGTATGTCCCGGTTATTATCACTAACATCTGATATACTAATACCTAGGTAGGTATCTACTCTTAGTCGAGTCGTATGCGGAAGGACGTGGGAACCCACTGCATTATTATTCCAAGAAAACTCCTACCATTATGTGATATCTGCTACGCTTTCACGGCCCATCTGTCCAACCGATTTTGATGAAATTCGGTATAAATCCCGAAAGGACATAGGCTACTTTTTAGCCCGGAAAATTAAAGAGTTCCCGCGGAAATCCAAATAATCCACGCGTACGATGTCGCGGGCATCATCTAGAAATTCATAATTTAATAAGAATCATACAATGGAATCATAAGAGAAAACGTGTTACTCAGGTAAGGCATCAAATCCCTATGCCTCAACTGTTTTAAAACTGATCATTCCAACAGGTAAGAGCCCAGCGTAGCTATTTAAATAGGCCCCTATCCCTTTTCTTACCGGAAGAAGGTAGGACGTTTATTAAGACGCCATGAATAAAACATATTTCATCAATCCATCACACGGAGGGCGTGAGTAGGGTTTGAGAAAGGTTTGGAGATCCGCCGACAGAGGCCGATTAGCAAATCCACTCTTTGTTGTGAGACTTCCACGGCAATTCCGGCACTGGGATCGAACCCGGGACCTTCCGCTTGTCAGACGAGTACACCATGTGGATACTAACTCGTTGGTTTCTCAAAAGACTACTCTATTATCAACCAATTGCCGGCTCACTAATAAGCACGAGTCTCCACTCTCCTGCAGAATGAGAAGGGTTTGGCCGTAGTCCACCACGCTGGATTGCGGATTGGCAGATTTCACACACCTTCGAGAACATTATGAAGAAGTATCGATCATGCAGGTTTCGTTAGGTTTTCGACGACTTCCGCGGCGCAGTGTGCTTTAACGTGCGGAGGTCCCGGGTTCGATCCCCGGCAAGGTTTGGAAATTTATAATTTCTGAATTTTCCCTGGTCTGGCCTGGTGGGAGGCTTCGGCCGTGGCTATTTTGTGGTCGTGTGGGTTTTGTTTAAGACGTGCCGCCAAGTGATTTAGCGTTCCGGTACGATGCCGTGTAGAAACCGAACAGGGGTATGGGTTTAATACAACTGCCATGCCCCTAACAGGTTAGCTGGCTACCATCTTAGACTGCATCATCACTTACCATCAGGTGAGATCGCAGTCAAGGGCTAACTTGCAGTGGATAAAAAAAACTATGTTTTCCTTCACCGTTTGAAGCAAGCCATTTTGAATTTCTTAAAACGCACGTAACTTTAAGTTGGAGCATTGGAGATGCGTGCCCGGGGATCGAACCCGCGACCTCGTACAAGAGGTCGGGTGTCTTAAGCACTAGGCTATCACCGCAAAAGACTACAATGGCGCTGATTCTGTACCTAGTGCACAATCTCTAAACTAAACTAAAATGAAAGCTTTAAATCTAGTTCTGTCCCTTTCTGCAGGAAGTATTATGATATTTTTAAAATTATTATATTAATATTTTTAATGCTGTCATTTTGGTTTAGTTTAGAGATTGTGTTCAATGAGGAATAGGATGTACCTAAACGGAAAGGCATGATTTATTTGTTTTAGGCACCTTTTAATTACAATAAAAAGGATCCGGATAAAAAAACGAGTCAACTCCGATAAGTATGGAATTATGCTTCAATAAACTTTTATTTTCGTTTTTCAATAATTATTTTAGTTTACAAAAAACTTTTCACAAAATTATCATCTCATCATTATTATTAGTTCATCTCTATATTAAAAACGAAAAAGTTCTTGACTTTGCCTCAAGAATCACAATGCTTATGTACTAAGTAATTAAGTTTAGTCAATATTACAAAATTATTAATTATTGATTATTATAATTAACAAAAATCACTGTCACGAAAGTTCACGTTCAGTCAAAAACTGCAAGTTTTCGGCTAAATATATGTATATGATTGATATTTTAACATCCTAGGTTTCCGGTTTCTAGTCGTTGTCACTATCAGATTCATATTCCATTTTGACGACGACAGTTTCATCAAAATCATCGTCACACGTTTGTATTCCAGCGAATGTACCAGCTTCTCCAATTATTATTGTTTCTACGGTTTCTCCATCGCTGTTACAATCTTCGCTTGTCACTCTTATATCCGTATCCAAATTATCTGACAATGTGTTCTGTTTAGTTTCTCCATCGCCGTTACGATCTTCGCTTGTCACTCTTATATCCGTATCCAAATTATCTGACAATGTGTTCTGTGTAGTTTCTCCATCGCTGTTACGATCTTCGCTTGTCACTCTTATATCCGTATCCAAATTATCTGACAGTGTATTCTGTGTAGTTTCACCAATTTCTTCGTCTGGAGTCATAGTTTTCCCACCCACTAGTTTAGAATTGATTTTAATACCAAAACAATTATCTTGATCGTTTTGATTTGGAACCATTTCTATATTCATTACCCGTGTTTGAGTAACATTTGGATTAACAAGTGCTTCGTAAGAGCTGATCTGGTCTTCATTTAAATTGCTACATTTTAACGTGTGGTTGACAGTATTTTTATTGTCCACGTAATGTACCGTGGCTATGTTATTCCTGTTTATATTCACGTGTGTATGGTTGACTGTGTAATCCTTGTCTACACTCAGATAATGTACTGTAGCATTCTTATTTTGGACGTTAAGACATTGTAGTTTAATTCCATTTTCCGGTGGCGGGATATCTACTAGATTAGCAACTGCCTGTTTCACCTCAGGATTTTCATCATCTATTTCTAAATTCATGACCAAGTCTTTAGAGTAATTTGGGGATCCGCATTGTTCGTTTGTGTCGCCTTTCGGTAACAAAACCTCTTCTATATTCGGTAATTCCTTCTGTGAAAAAATAAAAGATTGATTATTTAATATACTATTAGGATACAGCTAGGATATATCATATACATATACAACTAGGATACAGCGTGGGTTTAGGTTGTTTTTAATTTCCTTAGGAACTCTGATTTTTCAAAATAGATGACTATGCCATCTCCGGGATACGCTCTTTATGCATAAAATTAAGTCAAAATTGGTTAAACAGATGGGCCGGGAAAAGGTAGCAGTTGAACAGACACACTTTCGCATTTATCATAAAAAAAATAGTATAGATTTACTGATTGAATATATTGCCTCAAAAATTAAAAGGCTCCCAGACTCCACAGAGTAGTAAGCAAGAGAAAAACCGTGCCTCGGAGACTTAACGGAGACAAACCTCGGCTTAACGTGCTCTGCGTGCCTCGGAGGGCACGTTAAGCCGTTGCGTCGATCCCGGTTATTATCACAAATATCTGATAATATAATCGTTCCAAAACCCTAAGAGTATATAAATACTCTTAGTCGAGTCGTATGCGGAAGGACGTGGGAAGTTTTCCAACCCACCACATTATTATCCCAAGAAAACTCCTACCATTATGTGATAAATTTATTTAATCGTATGGCGTTTAGTACACATAGGCGTTTTTATAATAAAAATAACGCTTATTTCGCCTGCAAGTTCGTCGCTCGTTTAGCACCACCCAGCTAGGCTAGCATGGGCCAGAGATAAAAATTTTATCCCCCGATTTTATCCACTGACAAGAGATAAAATTAACTTATACACTTCTCAGAGCACGGCAACAGGGGAGAGGAGAAGTTTATCCCCGTTTGACATTTCACAGGGACTCGGGGGACTATTTATCCACCCTTATTTAGCGTTTTTATTTATTTATCTAGGAATAAAAAAATTATCCTTTCCTCGGGGAGAAAATTGTCTCGGCCCATGCTAGGGGGGCAGGGGACACGTGCAGGGAGGTAGAAGGTAGTTCCTGCGGACGTGAGCGACGGGGCATCCCCCGTGGTATGGTATGGTATGTGAGAAATGGAAAGGGTTCACGACCCTCAGTAATGAGGAATACGACGCAGAGGGAGAGTATCAAATATCCGAGGTAACCTGTTGGTAGGGCTCCGCAGTGGGCACGGCGCCCTTCTGCAGCGCGACGGCCCCCCCGGCATCGGTGGTGATCAGGTCGGGCGGGAAGTGCAGCTGGCACACGCGGCTGGTCAGGCGCGGCCAGAACTCGTCCCCGTTGGCGCGCGCCACGCGCCGCGCCCACTTGCTGTCCTGCCCGGGGAGCCGGGGGAAGCTGCGTCAGACATTCAATGATTTATTTCATGTAGACAACTTGTGCCACTTATGATACGTCGTAAGAATCTACCACCGCGGGTAGAACTGACGACCTCCGTGGCGCAGTGTGTAGCGCTGTTGTCTTAACGTGCGGAGGTCCCGGGTTCGATCCCCGGCAGGGTCAATTTGGGAATTTATCATTTCTGAATTTTCCCTGTTCTGGCCTGGTGAGAGGCTTCGGCCGTGGCTAGTTACCACCCTACCGGCAAAGACGTGCCGCCAAGCGATTTAGCGTTCCGGTACGATGCCGTGTAGAAACCGAATAGGGGTATGAGTTTAATATAACTGCCATGCCCCTAGGTTAGCCCGCTACCATCTTAGACTGCATCATCACTTACCATCAGGTGAGATCGCAGTCAAGGGCTAACTTGTAGTGGATAAAAAAAACGAAAAAAGAAAGAATAATGTGAAAGGAACGTACCGGAAAAATGTGACTCCGTCATTGTGTTGTGGTGACGAGGGCGCGCCGTTCGGGCAGCGGTTGAACGCGCACTTCACGCGGCGGCACGAGCGCGGGCCCCTGCGCGCCACATGGGGATCAGAGCCTCGATTATGTAAGAATTGTCGATCAAATGGTAAAGGTTCAGCGTCAAAGTAATATAAACCATAACTGCATTGAATTAGAGCTCAATTTCGTGTATATCCATTCTTATACGTTAGAGTATCGTACATACCTAAACGTATAAGAATGGGTACACGAAATTGAGCTCTAATTTAATGCTGTTATTGTTGTTTATTTACTTTGCCGCAGAACCTTATCGTAATCGTAATCGTCTGTCAAACGTATAATTCGACCTGTTTAAGGAGGTCACAGATGCTTGCACGTCAAAACGCATATATATATTTTATAATTTCAATAATAAAGATTTCTATTTCTATTCTATTCTATTCTATACATTAATTGTATAGGTATAGTGCTTACTGATGCGAAATAAATGTACTCCTTAAAAAGTTCGAGTTATACGTTATGAGCTGTCAAATGAATACGATTGGCTTAGACAATTGAGCCTCAGATTAGGAAGAAAAACCGCTCAAGTGCGAGTCAGACTCGTGCTCAAAGGGTTCAGTACCACCACAATATGTAAATTCTTTGCTTCCTCTCGTCCTGAGGTGGTAGGTACACACACCACTACAGGCCATTAACGTCCCACTGCTGGGCACAGGCCTCCACTTTTATAGGACAGAGGGAATTAGAGCTTAGACCCACCACGCTGCTCCAATACGGGTTAGCAGGCTCTTGAGGTACGGAACCCTAAAAAGGACAGATTAAGCAAAAATATTTGCAGAGGATTAAAAGCCGAATTTCTGGAAATTTCCACATAGCTGCTGTCAGCATATCCATACTAATATTATAAATGCGAAAGTGTGTCTGTCTGTCTGCAACTGTCTGCGACGAAATTCGTTGTAAGTACAGATACGTTGCAACTTGCACCCCAGGGTAGCACATAAGCTTCTTTTTGTTTTTCCTGGTAGTCAGTCTACACAATAGACCGTAGAACACGCTATGAATTGAATGGCCAAGATTCTACCATTCGGTTCGGAAGGAAAACTCTACTACTGAGCTTCGTCAATTTAGAGATTCGATAGATATCACATCGCGAGTCAACTGCCGCCAGAATAGGCAGCAAATTGTTAAAATAAAACCCAACAAACTTACGTTACTTCAATCGATTGCGACAGAGACGGGACCCTTTTCACTTCCGGCTCTACTTCGTCCTCCGGTACCCGTTTTGGCGGAGGGTTGAGCTTCCTCAATATATTTTTCTGTCTGAAACAAGGAAAGCAACGGTCAACAACAAATAAACGTCCACAGCTGGACACGAGACAATTGCAAGCTGCAAGCGACTCGATGTCGTCCGTCCACCGACGCTGGCAACGCTACGCTTCCAGTGCGGGGTCGCCACTCCACCACACTGGGACCCCAACGTCTGTCGGTTCTTGGAACGATGTGCCCACCCATCGCCAGCTTCAGCAGTAAACAGCTTCTTATTTACTTCTATTACTTCTTTACTCTAGTTCTTCTACGGATCTTCTCATTTCTGATTTCATCACGTAAAGAAACTCCGAGTATAACTAGCTCTCTCCATCGCCCGCTGATGAGACGATCTTCCCTAATCGCCTCCTTGGTCTAGTGCTTAGCATGTTCGACTGCGGATGGCGAGGTTCTGGACTCTGAGTTCAATTTCTCGCGTCAGGCTAAAATAGTTAGGTACCTATAGATAGTAGATTACATTGGGTTTTTCTGTCAAGAAATTCTGAGTAGGAACTAGTCTGGTGTTTCAACCCCATGTCTCGGAGAGCACAAAAAGCTGTTCTGCGTGGTCTGATCGGAAAATCCGACATGACCAGAGAGAGATCAGGTAAATATCTCTTTCTGTATCCGGTCGTCTCGGTTTTTAGGCTACGAGAGCACGGGCCGTCCACTCTGGAAAGGGTATATCAAGGTAGGTATATAAGGGTATATTAAGGTACAAAATTTGCCCAAGGTTGTTGCCAAGTTGACAGTAATCGGCCCCGGAACGACCAATTTATTGAACACGACCTTGGTCTTCATGGAGTTCATCGGAGACCAACACGCCGCGCCGGGAGACAGTGTGAACTTGCGATGATGACGATATCATCGGCGAAACGGAGGTGTGAAATGTGCTCTCCGTTCACGTCGATGCCTTTTCCGTTCCAGTCAAGTGTTTTAAAGACGTTTTCCAAAGCATTAGAGAACAGTTTCGGGGACAGAACATCCCCCCGTCTCACCCCACGATGAAATAGGATAGGTCTTGACGTACCTAGTACTTGGACAAGCATAAATGCTGAGCAATATAGGCATTTTTTTTTTTTTTTTTTTTTTAAATATGTTCCTCCCTTTTTTCCTTCGACATGGGGATCGAAGACTGTTCTAGGTCGGTACTTAGTTCAGCTACCTAGGTTGCTTTCCTAGTTACTCTTTAGCAAGTTAGACAATGTCTACATTTAAAGCAGAGATTGTGACGTTAAATATTACATTATACCTATACATATCTCATCATTATCTATTCTATATACATGTAACAACGTTATACTAAACATAATATTATCCATATATATTTATATTTACATAAGATTCATGCACCTAACAGTGCACTCTTATAATTATGTATAATGTATACCTACCTATATTATATTCTTTCTATAATTTTAATGTTTTTCTTTTGTATTTTTTTTTTATTATTTCTTTTTTTTTTTTTTAGAACTTACTTTTTTTTATTTTTTTTTTTGTTTATTTTTTTTTTACACATTTACATGGTTTTTTTTTTGTCTATTTTATTGTATTTTTTTTTTTTTTCTTTTTCGCATATAAGTTTTTTTTTTTTTTTTTGTTTTTCGTTTCTTTTATTTTATTTTATAATAATATGTTTATATATTAAATAATATACAAACATATTTCATACATATTCCAATTATAATCAAATAAACATATTTCACATACTAACATATTTTGGACTACGTTAATTATTCTTATTACTTATTTACCTATTCTAGATTAAGTATTTACCTTACATGGGAACATAGTACTTACTTACTGCACAAAGTATTTACATAAAAACTGCCACCGCTACCCCCTATATTCTATTATTTATTCGCAAAGAAATACTATTTGCAGATTATCATGATATTATGATAGTATCTGCAATCTATTGTGGGTACCTACAATGTTGTCGTGGTCTGATATTTTTGTGTGGTCCAAAACACAAAAGTCAGAGCCTTTACTTGGACTTTATGGTTGGAGGGGTTGGTTACTTTTATCTTTAGTGTATGTCTATTTTAATATATTTATCTTATTTTATAGTTGTCCTGCTTGTTACTTATTTTGTTTTATTTTCTTTTATTATAATTTTCGCTATCTTTTCACAATAATTTAAAAATTTTTGCCTTATTTCAATTTGACTCATCAGTTCACTGATATTATCAGGTTTTATGTATTTTCCAATCTCTATTTCGATATCATTCCGCTGTTTTCCGAATCTAGGGCATTCTGATATTAAGTGTATAATATCCTCCGCAACATCTGGATCGCATTTGCATGATGGGTTATCCTTACATTTAAATCTGTGCAGATAGTATGAAAATCCGCCGTGTCCCGTGAGGACTTGCACTATTATCCAGTTTATTCTGGTCTGTTTTAAGATTTTGTAGGCTTGTTTGACATCTGGGAAGAAAAGCTTAGTGGTTCCAGCCGTTGAGCCAGAGGTATATCTATTTTGCCATTTGTCAAGAGTGTCTGTTCTGATTGAGCGTTTAACATAGGATACCGGGCATGCTTCATAATCCGCCTTCGTCCTTTTATATAGCGCTGCTTCCTTAGCCAGTTGATCGGCCCTCTCGTTGCCTTCAACACCCACGTGGGCTTTTATCCAGAAAATTTGTATGATTTTCCCCTGGTTTTGTATTTCTAAAAGGTTTTTTCTTATGGAGTGTGCCAATGGATGTGAGGTTGTGTGTCTTCTTATTAAATCAAGAGAAGATTTAGAGTCACTGAGTAGATTAGCTTTCTTAATGTTTTTGTCCTTTATAAGTTGTACTGCCCTATGCAATGCATATAATTCCGCCTGAAAGACAGTACAGTAAGGTTCGAGCTTCAGTTTTACGGCTTTGGTCTCCGAGCCTCCTTCCCACACAGATATAGCAGCTCCTACTTTTCCCTTTATTTTACTCCCATCTGTGAAGATTACAGCACCATCCATTTCATATTTTGCCATGGTTTCAGGTTCGAGGTTATCTAGACAGGAGTAAGCTATATTTATATTGTGGGCGGGGTGTTCTGCCTCCAAGAAGCTGACCCTCTGTTCCAGTTCACGGTCATCGGGCAAACATTCAAGTGGCCGTCCTCTCTTGGCATCGTATAGTTTAGCTTGTTCTTGAACCCTTAGGTCCAGGGGAATCATACCAGCTAACAATATTGCTGAGTGCAACGAAACTGTTTTGTAGGCTTTACAAATTTTCTGGGCAAATCCTCTTTGTATGGTGTTAAGTTGCTTTTGTATGCCCACTTTTTTAGAAGCTTGAGCCCATACGCTGGCAGCATAAAGCACTATCGGTTCCACGGCTGCATAGTATATGGTCCTTGTTATCTCCGGATTAAGACCCCATGTGACTTTTGCTGCTCTGGAGAGCTGTTTATAAATATTGAGTGCCTTTGTTGAGACGTTTGACACATGTTTGTTAAATGTTAATTTTGAGTCAATGGTAATGCCCAGGATTTTGATTTCGTCTACTAGTGTAATGACTTGGCCACCCATAGTTAAGTTTGGAGTTTCATAATTTCGTTTCTTGGTTATTACCATTGCATTTGTTTTGTGTGCTGCGAATTTTAATTTATTTAGTATTCCCCAATCATTTATAGTTTTTAAAGTAATGTTAGCTTGGCGTTGTATATCTTGGGTGTTCTGTCCGGAGAAAACAAGGACAACGTCATCAGCAAACGCTTGGCTGTATACACCTAGTCCATCCATAATGTTTAGCAAAGGGTCTAATAGTAGGTTCCAAAATATTGGCCCACTTATCGAACCCTGCACACAGCCCTTGGTTGTTTTTTTAATGTATGTTTCTCCTGCATATGTAACTTCTACATTTCGGTTTTCTAAGTAGCTACTCACAAGATTACACAGATTGCGAGGGCACGTTTTCTTTATCAATTGCAGTTTTATGGCTGGCCACCAAGCGCTATCAAAGGCGCCCTCTATGTCTAGGGATATCAATATTATTATTTCTTTTTTCTTTATTCGTTCTTTTATATCATATATCAAGTCATAGAGAGCATCCTCTGTACAGCGCTGTGGGACGAAGCCATATTGGCGTGGATTTAATTTCGGAATCACGTGCCACTTCAAACGAGAAACCATCATCTTCTCCAAGGTTTTACCAAGAATCGATAGAAGTCCGATAGGCCTGTAGGATTTAGGATTGTTGTAGTCTGTTTTCCCCGGTTTTCTCAAAACGATCACAGTTGCCGTTTTCCAGGGGTCTGGGAAGTGAGCCAATTCCAGGCACTTATTTGCTATATTCAGAAATATCTGGGGGTTGTAATTAATTGCAGCTAGGCATATATCAGCCGTGAAACCATCTGAACCTGGTGCTTTACGCGGACTAAAACTATTTACTGAATTTTGAAGTTCGTTTAGGGTAAAATACGGGTCATCACTGCCGTTGTTATTTGATTCAGCTGTCATTGACCTTATACGAGAATGATTTGGAGTGTCGTCCAATGGGTTGTCGTCTTGAAAGAAAGTTTCTGTTATTAGTTTTACGGAGTCTGCGGGATTAAGTGTTTGTCCATCCTTCATCATGGGTTTGTCATCAGTTCTTTTCCCTGTTAGTTTAATAACTCTATATATACTATCCCACATACTTTCTCTGTCCTGTTTTGAACAAAAGGTTTTCCAGCTTTCGGTTTGGGCAGTATTTGCTTTCTCTTCATATTTTTGTTTTGCCTGAATGTATTCTTCCACCACATATTTCCGTCGAGATTGGGCTGCATTTCTAATTCTTCGCTTCTTAGTTGTCATATCCCTTTTTAGTAGCTCTAGGTCGTGTGACCACCAAGGAAGATTAAACTGGTTCTTTCTTCTTAGTTTTGATAGTACTTTATCGCACGCATTTGTTAAGCTTCTTATATACATGCATATTATGTGTTCCAATTCTTCTGTTGTATATATATGTTCTATGGTATCTTCGGTGATTTCAGCTTCCTGCAATTGTAGTTTAAATTCGTCTGTGAACTGTGCCCATTTGGCTTTTTTAGTATTATATTTCCTTGTAGATCTATTAAGTTTAGATTGTAAATCCTTTTCTATTTTTATATTAAATGTGATAGTGTTATGGTCTGAACTGGTGTAGCCCTTGTCTATCTTCCAATCATCTACCTTGTCCAGCATATCTACGCTACATGTCGTAACATCAACCGTACTTGTAAATAGTTTTCCATCTCTGACTGTTTCAAAAGTAGGCTCGTCTCCAAAATTCAATATGTGGAGATCCAGTTCATTTAAGAAAGAAGATAGATCTGCTCCTCGTTGGTTTTCCTTTGAGCTTCCCCACCAAGTACTCCAAGCGTTAACGTCTCCCCCCAAGATCAGGTTCCTAGTATTAACTTTTTGAACTATTGCCTTAACGTGGTCCAGATATGGTTCAAGAGGTTCGTCAACTTCGAAGTAAACCGATAGTAGGTTAAGCATTCGATTTTTAGTTTTGATGGAAACATATGCTATATTTTCAGTTGTTAATGATGGATCCTCGTATATTTCAACCTTATCGTTATGGATTATTATTGCAGCCTTTACCGGTTTACTTCGACCTTGAGTCTTTTGCACCACTCTGATTCCATTATACTGTTTTACAAAGCCATCTGCTCCTACATAGGGTTCTTGAACGAGAGAGACGTCGGCCTTCCTGCTTACTGCTTCATTAAGGAGTTCTTGTGTGGCTAACCTTTTTCTTTGCAAGTTTGCCTGTACGACCGATATTCCATTTGATACTTTGGCTAGCAGTATGAAACGCTTGAGCGCGCTATGGTGTCCCATTTTTTGCGGGTGGGGCACTCCCTGTCGAAAGCGCTGTGGTCAGTTCCTTCAAGTTTGGCCATATGGCAGTTTCTACAGCACGGAACATCGCCGATCACCCAAGTAGGACAGTCAGCACGAAGGTGCGGTCCAGCACAATGGCTGCAGCGGTCCACTGTATCCTTACACATTTTCTTACCGTGCCCGTATCCCAAGCATCTGCTGCATTGTACTAATGGCGATTGGTCAAAAACTTGGCATCTCTGTAAATCAATATGTACATGTCCTATCGATGTAAGCGCTTGCCACACCCTCGGTGAAACTTGCAGTATGGCATGGCATTCGTGGGGGTTCCTTGCATTGCGTCGGTATTTGACTATTGCTCTAATTTACTTGTAATATAGGCATTTCAAAACTTCGATGTATCGCCAAACAACTTGGTATCGCCGTAAGGATTCCAGAACAGCCCAGATCTCAATGGAGTCAAAGTGCCTTCTCATAGTCCACTAAAGCGAGACACAGAGGCTGGTTGTACTCATAGAACTTCTGCACAATCTGCCTCAGTGTGTGTACATGGAATATGGTCCGTAACCAATCTGAATCTCAGCCTGCTCTTGTGACTGGAAGTCGTCGAGTCTTCGTGAGAGACGATTAGTGATGACCCTGGAATAGCTTATATGTGGCTTAGGAGCGAGATGCGACGGTAGTTCTTTGGGAGTGTTTTGTCACCGTTTTTGTGGAACAAAACAACATGCCCGTATGCTGTGCTCCCTCCTGATTTATTTAGCTGTCTGCGGTCATTTTTCTTACAAAAAAAAGTACATATTTTCACAAACCTATGTAAAAATCTCGTGACTCGCGGCAGTCGGCGGCGGCGGCACGGGGTATATTATGTAACTTGTAATTATTATATATTTAAGTAGGTAGTTATACGAGTATGTATAGTATTTACTGACAACTACATTACTTTAGATTTTGATTAAAGTACTTAGTTGAAAAAACATTGCAATAACATTAATGATATTAAAATATTATTATTAAGTAAGTGCATGATAATAAGTAATATGCTTTGACCATAATATTAAGTACTTAAAATTAATTTATCACTTTCTTTTTATCATAATAACGATTATTTTTCTGATGCTTTATTTTTTTGATGATTGAATAATTAACTGTTTAGTTGATAAATTGATAATGAATCTGTCTAACAATACTTACGGAGCCTTATTACTTAAGTTTTCCGATCCTTGTTTCCGCTTCTTTCTTATTTGTCCGAATCTCGGAATTCGTGGCATCTTTACTTAATACGAATATAAAATAACACAATTTCCTTTTTGTGATAAGTGATAACTATTTACTAAAACTAACATCAGCTACAATCAAGACATTATCGATATTGGCTAAGGCTATGCAAGTCGGTTTTAGAAAATAATTTATTTGAAACTTAGGTGAAAAATTGAATCTTCCTCAGAAGATTCCGTTGGGATGGGACTGATCTTAGTGAAGATTCCGTTGGGATGGGACAGCCCCCCGATTATGTAAGAATTGTCGATCAAATCGTAAAAGTTCGGCGTCACAGTAAAATAAACCATAACAGCATTGAATTAGAGCTCAATTTCGTGTATCCATTCTCATACGTTTAGGATATCGTACATACCTAAACGTATAAGAATGGGTTCACGAAATTGAGCTCAAATTCAATGCTGTTATGGTTTTTTTTACCTTGACGCCGAACTTTGACATTTTGATCGGCCATTCTTACATAATCGGGGGGCTAATCTTAGTGAAGATTCCATTGGGATGGGACTGATCTTAGTGAAGATTCCGTTGGGATCTTAGTGAAGTAATCTGCAGCATGAGGGATGAGAAACTAAAACTCAATAGTTACTTCAACAAGTCAAGGTAAATTGGTAATTACTAATTATCAATTTACCATCAATAGCTATGGATGGCCTGGAAATTTCTTCATGAACACTAAAGCTCATTTTATTTGCAGACCGTACCTGTGATCTTTAGTTAGACGTAAGACAGAGACAGATTTGTTATGTACGAACAGTATATGTTTTTATAATAAACTCCCAGAAGACATATTGGAGATGTCTCTTAA
Organism: Erebia ligea; assembly: GCA_917051295.2. Classification (NCBI taxonomy): domain Eukaryota; kingdom Metazoa; phylum Arthropoda; class Insecta; order Lepidoptera; family Nymphalidae; genus Erebia; species Erebia ligea. The sequence continues at coordinate 274,289 of OU785234.1, read as the reverse complement.
CAAGTTCAAAGTTTTTGTAAACGTAAACTAAGAATATAATTGAGTCTATATCATAGTGCAAAGGATTATTTGAATGATAGGAAGGCATGGGTAGGTATGAATTATTGTTCCAGCGACTAATTATGTTATAAATAATATGTAACCACTTAACTGATTATCACCATCATCCATACTCCATACTAATATTATAAATGCGAAAGTGTGTCCGTCTGCCTGTCCGTCTGCTACCCTTTCACGGCCCATCTGTTCAATCTATTTTGATGAAATTTGGTACAGGGATAGGTTGTATCCCGGGGAAGAACTCAGGCTATTTTCTATCCCGGAAAATTCAAGAGTTCCCGAGGGAATCACGCGGACGAAGTCGCGGGCATCAGCTAGTTGAATAATATTTTTGACTTTTGACTTTGACTGACGCCATATTATGAGTTATGACACGATCATTCCGAGGGCATAACTAAACAAAAATGAAAGTACAGATTTATTTACTGCGTAGGTACCAAGAAAGCGATGGCAATAAAGCAATGTTGGCATTGGCTGGAGATTATCAGCCTGCTGCTAATCCAAAAAATATTATTTACCTATGGTCTAAGATCCCTGTATTCACCGAGCTGGTTAATGGATGAAAACTATTTTATATAAAATTAAATATGTAATTTAATTGATATAAAATACTTTTCATCCATTAACCAGCTCGGTGAAGGTCCTTGTATGCAGGCATCCCGTACTATATACTAGTAAGTAAATATTATTTCAAGTTTTCCGATGTTTCTCAGAGTGCGCCCTTCCAGACATTGAGGAGAAAAATATTACACAATAGAACAGCATTTTTGTTGCATGAAATATTATGACTACAAAGTCCTATTATACTTCCTATTATAATTCCTATTATACTTTCTCGGGGTACTGATTTCAGATATCTGAAGTCAGATTGTATCAGCTTTAGTTTTTGAGATACAAGTAATTAAAACGCGTTTTTTAAGAATTTTTATTGAGAAAACCATTAGAAAAACAACCACTACTTATCAAAAAAAAATTCTTTTATAAGATTTTCTTGCTTGACTTGGTTCACCAGGGCTGTTTTAATTCTCCAACAATAGTCCGCCATCATGTGAGCATTCCAGTGGCCCTGGTAACATTCCTATACTCATTACTATATTCATTTAAGTAATTACTCAATAATATCACGAATTCCATGCGGACGAAGTCGCAGACATCATCTAGTATGTTATATAAAACGAAAGTGTACTTACTCGACATTTAATCCAAGAGCATTATCACTGAGCTCCCAAGTGGGAATTTGGTTTTTGGTCAGTAATTCCTATTTTAAAAACTAATGAATGAAAGAGCAACGGCGAAATTATTATTGACCACATTTACTAAATCTTGATTGTACACAAGTAAGGTAAAGACGAAAGTAATTTGCTTATTTTTTTATATTTTATCAAGTATTCACCTTAATTAATTGAACCTAGGTAAAAAAATAAAATATTTAGGGAATCTTTTTTGATTATTTAGTTCCCGTTTCTCAGTTTAGTGTTACCATTTTATGTATAATCTACCTAGTAGCTAGAATAAATCTAAATTAGTAGATTATTTTGTATCGTTTTAAAAATTGTACCTAATTATTTCGTCTGATTAATGTTTGCATAAATAATAGTATTGCTCTTTTTTTTAGTGTATTTTATATTATTTAAGTGAATTTTCTTGCATACATTATTTAATAATCTCTAACACAATGGTAATAATTGAAAGAATATTATGGCAGCACTGATACTGATTGTCTGTGGTTGTGCCGAATGTTTTACTGGTCTGTGGTTGTCATCTGTCTTTGTTTTTGTGGCTTTCTTCCGGTTGTCATTTTTAGAAGTGACATTACCCATAGAGATATATTACCTCTATGGACATTACCACATAACCTACAAAACTTTAAAACGAAATATCTTTCTTTTCTAGGCTCTTAAAAAAAAATTCTAACTGCTGTGAGCTTCATATTCGACGCATAAAAAAACATATTTTTTTCACACGTGTACATAATTATTTTTTCTCAATAATATTGATGTATGGAAGTTCGCCATTGCTCTTTGATAGCCTCAATATTTAATGTACTTTTCCTCCATGTCCCGTTCGATTTTTCCGCCCTGTATACCTACCGACGTTGTTGGGCTACATTCAGCAAAATCAGGCGTCTTTTCTTCTGAAGTTTATATTTTGATGATCTCTTTATACTGTTCTGTTTATTTCCCATTCTTATGTTCGCGTCCTTAAGTCAAGTTTCAGCTTTACATCAAAATATTACACTGATAATACCATTGAATAATATAGTTTTACAGGAGTGCCCTTGAAAATGGTCACAGGTCAATGGACAGGCGTCTGTCAGGTTTTTATGCACGCTGGCACACGGCACGGTGTGTGCAGTTGTGAGAATGAGCAAGCTTTTCTCAAAAAAAAAAGGGAATTTTGAAAAAATTAAATAGAGCTCTAACTATTAACTGTTTAATATACATTAAACTGATAAATTATGTGAATTAGAAGAAAAGTATTGTTAATATATTTTTCAAGTAAGTAAATAATAGTTATCAATGCGGATACAAACTGTTTTGGAACTTAGCATACCTAAGGGGCATGTTTGAAATATGTTTAAATTACTTTTTTTAATCAATGGCCCCTTACAAGATCTTGAAAACATCATAACAGTACTTCAAATATTTTCAATATACCTAACTATGCTACCTATTTATTAAATGCACAGCTTTAAGTCCCCCTTTTTAACCTTTAATAATAGAGCCTTTAAATAGAATTTAAGAAAAACATGCAAACACCGCCCACTTCTTTTGTGTCTGCTTTCATCAGAGCAATGTTTGGTTCTTTCATAGTTTATAAACTTCAGTAAGTGCATTAGACTCGCACTTGTCTTGTTTTTTATAGCGTATTTTCGCCCTCTCTAACATAATCAATTCACTCTCAAAAAATCTTAATCTTAGGGTAAGTACTACTTCCATTTACAAATGACAGTTACACAAGTGAAGTCAGGAAAAAAAGAGATTAAAATGTGATTCTGTCAATATGGAGTATGGACTCTGATTAGATAACATGAATCAATATTTGATTCACATTGAATAGTTAGATTTAGGTTTCACTTCAAAAACTACCAGTACAGGCTCCTCATTATCGATCATCAATATCAATTCCTCATCAACGGTCCTTCACAATCACACATCACATTTAGGAGTGCAGTCAATTGCATCATCAGAACTGAGAAGTTAAAACTAGTATTTTATTTTTTTCCATCTCGCAAACTTCCTTCATCAAGTACCTACTTATTAAAACCACACAAATTGATCCTTTGTATATGTACCTATATTAATTCCCCTAATAGAACCTTGAATCTTGGTGTACTAATCCATTCCTGAAAGTATGTAAATTGTGAACAAAAATACATACATACATAAATACAGAATATTATCCTTTTTTGAAGTCTGTTGAAAACAAAGGGAACTAACTATATTTCTTGTCACCAAAATTTATATTTTGGTGTTAAAATTTAATTCATCAAGTTGTATCACCTAATAAATCGATCTATCGCCACGAAATATTTTCGTTCTCAGATAAACAAAAAGTGTTCCCAGGTATGAATTATCAAATTAATGTTAATATATGTGTAAAATAAGAGCTGGATTACCAATAAAATTGTAGTTTATATTAGATGAATATAAACTTCGTTCTTATAATAATAGTTTTATTACTTAAATAATAGCTTTGTGCTCAGAATGGTAGATTTGTCACCAAATAAATCGACTATCGATCCCTGACTGCGTTTTATTTCGTTCAGTTATTAAAATAATAGTATTCGTTACCAATTTAATACATCAATTTATAATTTTAATGAAAATATGTTCAAAGAGGCGGAGACAAATAATTTTCAAGAAAATAAGGGGGGGGGGGGGAAGAAGTTAGGTTAGGTTAGAACATAAATAACCAGGTAGTGCCCGGCCGGCGGCCGCAGGCCGGGGACTTAGGTTCGTATGAGGTTAATATACTGAATTTAAGTAAAAAAAACCTGTTATAGCAAAAATATATTATGTGAAAATTCACTAAAAATTGGTGATCTCTTTAAATTAGTTTGCTTAAATACTTATTAGGACAAACCTATTATAATACATACAAAAACATTTATTTGGTACCCATATCTCCATGATTTTAGGTGATTTATTGTGGAATTGATGTTATATTGTTTGGTGACAAATTTTGAGGGCAAACCCTATTATTTATGAAACACAAAACTAATTAAAATTTAAAATTGGCGATAGCATAAATCATACCCGAAAACAAATAAGTACCTATATAAGTACAATTTCAAATAAAGATGCTACTAGAATGACAGTTAGCATTCTATCTTTTTCTCTCGAATGACTGTATCTTAAGAGGGAAAGAGGCAACAATTTTTATTATCTTAGGTAATAGCATTTGGATTATAGGTTAAACATTAAGATACTAGATTAAAGGGACAAATTGAATTAACTCTATCGCTTAAGAGCTTATTACACCTTCCTAAATTTAGTCGTCCTAATTAGGATTCAGGAAAGGAAAGCAAATTCATATTTCTGATCACACCTTCCTAAATTTAGTCACTGAATCAGTTTACAGATAAAGTTCGACGGCGTCGGACGTGTCGTGCTAGTGTCGAGTGCAACCACAGATTACATTATACAACAGTACTGGACAGTACTGGAGCCATTGTCCATAAAATTGGCCTTGCCGTAGCTCTGGCTATTGGCTCAATTAAAATTAATAGATGCCTTTATTTTTTCTTACCAAAAATTAAAAAAAAAATCATTATTTCCCCATTGCCTTCAATCAACAGTCTCATCGGTTTGGTATTGATCGGACGTTGATGACTGTGAAGAGGGGATATGAATGATATGATACAATGTGGATGGTGAAGGATGTGGGGATTGTATTCGGTGTTGGGATGGTAAGGTAGTTATGAAGGGGAGAATCCGAAGATTTGATATGTTGCTGTATAGATGGTGTAAGATGCGTGGATTTTGTTTCGTGTTGAGATATTAAGTTATGAAGGGGAGAATCCGAAGATTTGATACTGGAATACCGTACTGGAATCTACAAAGTTTTATCAAAAATTAATAAATGGTTATTTGAATTTGCCGCCATCTTCTCCTCCTATCAGGCAGGCGCGGTGATGGTGATCAGTATTACTTACTCTATGGCGGTGACTGAACCAATTAGGCGACTAAATGCTATTACACCTTCCTAAATTTAGGAAACTGAATGATTTAGTAAGTTAGCAACCATACTTTTTCCTAAATTTAGGATCCTAACTTGCTAAATGCGATTACACTTTTCTGAATTTAGTAACTGAATCATTTAGACGACTAAATTTAGGAAGGTGTAATAAGCTCTTCACTGCTTAGTTTTACCTATGTAATAATTATCAGAAATATCGTAAACATTGACAGGACACGCACAAGGTCGGGAAGGTATGTCAAGTAACAAGTTACGATTTCGTTCGTGTTTGCCCGCTTGCGTTATTGCCATTTCAATTTTCGGTACATGAAAGTGATTAACAGTATCAATTTAGTTACAAGGGACCTATATATTAAACGGAATATGTACTTGCTTTTCTCTTTGCTTGCTAATCTAACGCAAAGAAACAAAACGTAAACAAAATCACACAATCGAACCGGCCTTCAAGGCGACGCGTCGCGTAACACTAGAGTTGCCAAGTTTTAATTACAGACAGGGATCCGCAAAAAGTATCGATACCTGAGTAGTATCGATACTTTCGTTTCGATACCTAGTATTTTTGTACTCGATACTTTTATTCTAGTATTTTACTAAGTATCGATACTTTCCCAATTACTCGATACTTTTGTCAATCACTAGATTAAGCCTCGATGAGACGGGGCGAGTTTACGAGCTGCTAGCGAACTCGCTGGCTTGTAACTTGTAAACTCGCCCCGTGTCATCGAGGCTTAACAAACATAATTTCTATTACTTCTCTTTTCGATGTATAGCGTTGTCTCCCTTGATGGAGTGGTGGTACAGGCTACAGCTTTCGGGGAATACCCTACTATAGTTGAATGTCTACTCAAAATGGAAAAAACCGAAAGTCTAGTAAAAAAAGTTCGGGAGATTGTAAATTTTTTTAAAAATAGTGTTATGCAAACTGACTTGTTGAAAAAGAAACAAGGGCCAAATTATAAAAAACTTAAAAAACTTATACTGGATGTACAAACCCGGTGGAACTCGACCTTTTACATGCTGGAACGATTTATACAATTAAGAAGCATTGTAAATGAAATTCTTCTCGAAAATCCAAACGCACCTGATATACTAACCGCATTTGAAAACAAAGTGGTTCAGAAAATTCTTCTGGTTTTACAACCATTTGTGTTTGTAACAAGAGACATAAGCGGCGAAAAGTACGCAACCACAAGTAAAATTATTCCAACCGTCAATTGTTTAAAGTTTCAAATAAAGGACATCAAAGCTCTAGATGATGAGAAGAATATTATAGAGCCGTTAAAAGAATGTGCTTTAAAAGAGCTAAACAACAGATTCGGACAGTTAGAAAACAACCATATTTTAGCTGTATCTACCATTTTAGATCCCCGTTTTAAGAACCTCCATTTTACAGACGCAAATGCATGTGCTCGAGCAATTTCCTTCATAAAGAGGACTGTCAAGGCCGACGACTCGCCACCACCAACGACACCATCTCCAGAGTCTTCAAATGAAAAATTTGATTTTTGGAGCCCTCACAGAAAACTGGCCCAAAAACGACAAACCAGACGGACTGACTTTGATAGAGGGGACGAAACTTCATTGTATCTCGCAAGCCCGGTATCCGGCACTTCAGTACCGTCAGAGAAATTATTTTCTAAAGCGGGTGCGATGGTAACTGCGGCACGCAATCGATTAACGGGATCACGGATAGACAGATTATTATTCATGTCGGATTGCACTGAAGAAAATTGGGGGCTTGGAGGTTAAAAGTAGTTTTTTTTTAATTTGCAGACTAGCGCTTGGTTGCAATCTGACTTGCTGCCTGCTGGAAGTAGTAATGCAGCCTAAGGTGGAGCGCGCTTGCCTGGAACTTTTCTTGTGGAACGAAGTTCCTTATGGGACGATGCGGAAGGGTACCCTAGCCTGCAAAAAAGTCCGTAACGTAAATGCGTGGAGTAAGATTTTTTCGAAATTAAACCTTATCAATAAAGCATTAAAGTTTAATCTCGAATGTAGTAAATTTATATTTAAGATATTTTGTCTTCTTACCTCGACTAGAACTTAAAATAAATATTTATGATATAAGGATCTTCGTTCCTATCTGGTGTCCCACGACACCACACGTTTTTTTTATTAATTTATAAACATAATCACTAAATAAATCATTTCCAATTATTATTGTTGTTTTTCTGTTACTACAAATTTCTTCAAAATATTGTTCGATACCTATTCGATACCAAGTAGTATCGATACTTTTGATTCGATACTTTTATCGGTATCGATACTTTTCATTCGATACTTGGCATCGAGTAGGTATCGATACTTTTGAAAATTTGCGGATCCCTAATTACAGATTACCCCATGATTTAGTAGCAAAAAATACTTCTACCTATTTACCTAAAAATATATTTAAATATAGGTAATAGGTAAAAGTAGCAGGAATGGAAATACACACGATTGAATTAGGTATCTTATTGCATTATAATTTTACTATGAAACCGTTGATGAATTAATGAAATGAAATTCAGAGTTTCTCCGTAGGTATCTTTCCTCATAGTTATGAATTTTGGAGAACCATGGTGCAGATTTGTAACGTTTCTATGAATACGAAATATATCATATTATAGTACCCATGCAGTAAGTATATAGTTATACCGTGGTTATACCCATATAGTAGGTATATATAGAAAAAGTTAGTCCATGTCAAAACTTTAAATTGAAATACTAGTCGAATAGTTCTAGTTAATTTGAAATACTAGTTTAGTTTTACCCAGGATAGAGGGCGAAATTTCTTTTGGTGGCATCATTGGAAGCTGAGATTGGAAGTAGGTATCAAATACCACGCGTTGCGACGTTGCCACACTTCTTACTGAACTGTCTTGCACACGAGCACAGAGTACCTACCTACCATGGAGGAAGGAATTACGACTTACATTTTTATAATATGACCTACGAGCACACGAGTATATACTTATTATTAACTCTGAAGTCTGATGCTTGTCTCTGGCTCTCAGCAGTCGGTACTTAGGGTGCGTTCCGAAATACACTGAGAGCACTGGAAGTCCCCAGTAAAGAGCACTGCCAGTGCTCGCAGTGCTTATAACGGAACACACACTCAGTGTCAGTCCTGAATATTTTAACCTATGATTTTAGCTAACGACTCGGCACCATAGATTTATTATATTTGTGATCCTATGATATTTTAAATCGTAAATAGAGTCGGCCGCACCACTTTTAACTACTGCGGCTGGCAGACGGTATTATTGTTAAATAAATAATACAAGTCTATGTAAATGGGCAGCAATGACTTATGATCATAGAGTACCTAAGCTTTTGATTAAGGGTGTGTTCCGAAATACACTGCGAGCACTGTAAGTCCCCAGTAAGAGCACTGAACAGTGCTCGCAGTGCTTAAATCGGAACACCCACTAAGACATGTGATTATGCCTGTGATCAAGACGACCGTGCCCGTACACTTGGCAAAATTAAGAGTGCGTGACAGCTCCCTGTGTGAGTGTGGTCTGGACGAGGGATCAGTCTCTCCTCACATTTTCTTCTCCTGTCCTATTCTTCCCTTTAAATTACATATATGATGTTCTTCCCATTGACTTTTCTTCCCCCTAAAGTTCCCCGTCCCTTGAATGTTGAGTGTGTCCTAATGTTAGCCTATAGAGTATAGTCCTTATGTCAAGTAGGTAGGTATCTTTGTAAATATTTTAAAATTCATCATCATCATCATCATCATCATCATCCTCAACCGATAGACGTCCACTGCTGGACATAGGTCTCTTGCAGGGATTTCCACACGCCGCGGTCTTGCGCCGCCTGGATCCAGCGGCTCCCTGCGACTCTCCTGATGTCGTCCGTCCAGCGAGTAGGGGGTCTGCCAACGCTGCGCTTTCCAGTGCGTGGTCGCCACTCCAGCACTTTGGGACCCCAACGTCTATCGGTTCTTCTAACTATGTGCCCCGCCCATTGCCACTTCAGCTTCGCAACACGTCGAGCAATGTCGGTTACTTTAGTTCTTCTGCGGATCTCCTCATTTCTGATTTGATCGCGCAAAGAAACCCCGAGCATTGCTCTCTCCATCGCCCGCTGAGTGACCCTGAGCTTTCTTATGAGGCCCATAGTTAGCGACCAAGTCTCGCAACCGTATGTCATCACTGGCAACACGCACTCTTCGAAGACTTCGCACTCACGATTTTAAAATTTACAAACTTAAATTGTAATTTGTACAATAATAGATCCCTATTATTTTTATATTTATTTGTGTTTGTCTCTTTATGGTATATTGTTATTTAGAATAGTTTACTAACAAATATATAGGCCTTCTATTACAGAGCTTTTTCAGTAATTTTAGCACTCAGTAACCGGCCAATCCCCTTTGTGCCTCCCTCAAGTTACTCGACACTGTCGAAGTGCATTGTGCTGTTTTGGCACTAATAAAAGCCAAAAACCAAGAAAAGAAGAAGACGACCGTGAGACGACCATAGCGTGCTATTGTAAGTCGATGGCGTGTGTAAGTTAAAAAACAAGGCTACATAGGTATGTACTTACATGTCATTTCTGTCTTGTGTCATGTCATGACTCTTAGCAGATGCGAAACGATTTCCTTTACGAGGTATGTATGCACTGAAATAAACAAAAAATATGCGAATATTCGTTACATCACTAGTTGGTATCTACCACAGATCTACCGTGTCTCAACTCTCTAGCAAAGACCACGCCTCACTGTATGTATTTACACTGTGGTCACATTGTTAGTAAGTAATTATTGTTTTCAATACTAATACCTACACCTACAATAATTATTTTTCTACAAAATTTATTCATGGCTTTTGTAAAAATTCTATAATCCTATTCTAATCTATTTAGGTACTTAATCACAGTAATAGTATAAAGGTGAAAGATTGTATGTGTGTGTGTGTCTGTGTATTTTTATTCCTCTTTCCCGCAAAAACTACTGGAAGGATCAAGGATTTGGGCTTTGGCTGAAAGGAGTGGAGATAGATAATGGCTGTGTTCCGATAGGTATATACTGCGAGCCTGTGCTCTTAAGAGCTTATTACACCTTCCTAAATTTAGTCGTCCTAATTAGGATTCAGGAAAGGAAAGCAAATTCATATTTCTGATCACACCTTCCTAAATTTAGTCACTGAATCAGTTTACAGATAAAGTTCGACGGCGTCGGACGTGTCGTGCTAGTGTCGAGTGCAACCACAGATTACATTATACAACAGTACTGGACAGTACTGGAGCCATTGTCCAAAAAATTGGCCTTGCCGTAGCTCTGGCTATTGGCTCAATTAAATTTAATATTATTATTTTAATATTATTTAATTTTTTCTTACCAAAAATTAAAAAAAAAATCATTATTTCCCCATTGCCTTCAATCAACAGTCTCATCGGTTTGGTATTGATCGGACGTTGATGACTGTGAAGAGGGGATATGAAATACAATGTGGATGGTGAAAGATGTGGGGATTGTATTCGGTGTTGGGATGGTAAGGTAGTTATGAAGGGGAGAATCCGAAGATTTGATATGTTGCTGTATAGATGGTGTAAGATGCGTGGATTTTGTTTGGTGTTGGGATATTAAGTTATGAAGGGGAGAATCCGAAGATTTGATACTGGAATACCGTACTGGAATCTACAAAGTTTTATCAAAAATTAATAAATGGTTATTTGAATTTGCCGCCATCTTCTCCTCCTATCAGGCAGGCGCGGTGATCAGTATTACTTACTCTATGGCGGTGACTGAACCAATTAGGCGACTAAATGCTATTACACCTTCCTAAATTTAGGAAACTGAATGATTTAGTAAGTTAGCAACCATACTTTTTCCTAAATTTAGGATCCTAACTTGCTAAATGCGATTACACTTTTCTGAATTTAGTAACTGAATCATTTAGACGACTAAATTTAGGAAGGTGTAATAAGCTCTTTACTGTGGAGAAATTCGTTCCGTTATGGACTGACAGTACACTGGCGCAGTATCCTAGGGAAATATATGACGTCATAAATCGTCGCCATTTTTGTACTGTGCGCACTGGCGTTTTCGAGGTAAAGTGCTCTCAGTGCTGACTGCGTTCCGTTTTAAGCAGTAACCAGTATACATAACTATAAAGGAACGGCTTCGCAGTATACTAAATTGACGTCACACCTTACAGTGCTCGCAGTGTATTTCAGAACATACCCTGTGGGTGTTCCGATCACTGCGAGCACTGTACAGTGCTCTTACTAGGGACTTAGGTACAGTACTCGCAGTGTATTTCGGAACACACCCCCTATATCTGGAGTGTATACTTTTTATCACTGAAAATGAAAGAGTTTCCACGGAATTTTTAAAAACCACACGGACGAAGTCGCGTGGTGGTCGCGTGCATCATCATAAAGGTATGTATTTAGGTAAAGCGGAAGAAACACTTACTTACCATATTTGTTTTCTAATATTCCTTCGCTTCAAAGCGGATATTTTCTTTTTTATATTTCTTTTATTCCCCATTATTATTCACAAAAACAAACACTATAATATTTACAAGATACTAACTTAAAACTATTTAAACTAAAGTAGGTAGGTACTATGCTAACTGGGGCTATATGGGAGAGCGTGGTTGGAGCGTGGCCTGCGAAAACTGACGTTAGACGTACGTCCAACCTCGATAGAGTTCGGTGGGCCACTGAATAATGAATATTAATTATTATTATACAGATCACAATTCACAAATCACAATACAGATACTCTTTGTTTGGCCACTGAACTGAAGGACCACCACTATAAAGAGGATGCGCGTGACCGTTTACGTCTAGAAAATAGAAATAAGCTAGAACTTTGCTTGAATTTTTATTTAAAAACTATGAATTTAAATCACTGATAAGTGACTGATAAATGCAATAAGCTTTATTTTCATATAATTTTTTTACAACTTAGCTTTAGGCAAAAAAAACCGGCCAAGTGCGAGTCGGACTCGCGCACCGAGGGTTCCGTACAAACCTGTAGTAAGTTTTAAATTATTAAAAAAAAACTACTTACTAGATCTCGTTCAAACCAATTTTCGGTGGAAGTTTGCATGGTAATGTACATCATATATTTTTTTTAGTTTTATCATTCCCTTATTTTAGAAGTTACGGGGGGGGGGGGGGGGGGGGACACACATTTTACCACTTTGGAAGTGTCTCTCGCGCAAACTATTCAGTTTAGAAAAAAATGATATTAGAAACCTCAATATCATTTTTGAAGACCTATCCATAGATACCCCACACGTATAAAAAAAATTTTTGAGTTTCAGTTCTAAGTATGGGGACCCCCAAAATTTATTGTTTTTTTTCTATTTTTGTGTGAAAATCTTAATGCGGTTCACAGAATACATCTACTTACCAAGTTTCAACAGTATAGTTCTTATAGTTTCGGAAAAAAGTGGCTGTGACATACGGACGGACAGACAGACAGACAGACAGACAGACATGACGAATCTATAAGGGTTCCGTTTTTGCCAAATTTGGCTACGGAACCCTAAAAATTGAAAAAATAGTAAATATCGCGATTTCTTCATATTTTTTTATGATCGTGCAAAATATAGGTAACTTTTACGTATTTCTGTGAATTAAGAACATTAGATACCCATGGAATGCATATATTTTTTTCGATGCTAAAAAATTACTTTTTCATGATTTAAAAATGGTTGGAAGCTGTGGTTGGAAGCGAGGCGAAATTGCTAAACAGGGAAAAGACCCCATTAAGACAAAAGGTCTTAAGTATAAATATAGTACATTCGTAATTGAACTTTAATGTCTTAGTTTTAAGGTTTATATTTAATTTTTTTTTAATTATTTTAAATACTTATTCGTTTGCACTTCTATCGGCAGTCCCTCCGCCAATTTTTTTTTATAAACGAGCAACCACCGAGTTCCTTGCTAATTGTTCTCGGTAGGAAATAGGAATTCATTCCGAACCAGTGATAGACTCACTAGACTACCTATTTAAAAGACTACCTATTTAGAATACCTTGTCAAAGTCTACTTGTATAATAAAGTTCTGTACAACTTAGATAAGGATGTACCTAGTTACTTATTCTACCTTTCGTTATTCGTTAGGTAGCGCCTGGTCAACTAGGTATATTTCCGACGTGTTTATGACGCAACGAGGATTGTGCTTATTAGCTTCAGCTTTCAGTGAAATTGCGCTGTAACGCCGGGCACCGAATTAGCGAAGGGGAAAGGGGAAAATACGTATATAGGCCGTATTGATGATTTTATATAGAGGCTGTTTATTGAGCAAGCTTTTAAAGAGCTTTGTAAATCGACGATGCATTGCCTTTCCGGGATGAAAATTCAATCAGATGATCTAAGGTAGATACTTAAGCTGTTTAGCTATGTTTTTTAATTTATATGTCCCCTTGACTATTTATTGGCTAGTGGCGAGGCAGTCTATCTACGTTAGAAGCGACCTAATCGTGAAGGGGTAGGCAGCTGGAACTTTAGGCTGGCTGGCTCAATACGCGCGACCGAAGTTGCCGGCGCACGTGGGTAACCTGTTTGCTAACGCTACTTCACCTAACATTGTGTGAGAACGAGACAGACTCAGTGATGAGCAGTATAGCGAGTGCAAGCGCGCGCGCCGCGCACGGCGCACTAGTCTACTTACAGCAGCGTTGCCATTTGGCAACTTTGGTTGCCATTTTGGCAACATTTGACCCTTCGTGGCAACCAAATGGCAACCGAGCTCAAATGGCAACTTTTTGGCAACTTTTCGACTTGTCGCGCGATCGTCGGTAAAAAAATATCGAATATATTTCGCACATGAACTGAACTCATCGAATGGGGACTATCGTTTCTTTGCTCACCAGTTGGCGCCACTGTTGACTAAGGTCAGAGGTATAGCTGTCAAAGGCGACTTTATAAGATCGGCGCCGAAACAAAGTTTTAAATCTTGAATCTCATTATGTTTATTAATATTTATAACTATCATCATATCGAGTAGCTAGTTCCGCAATGTTGTGCAGTTCCGTTTTGTTCGGAAAAAAAGGAGAACACATGTTTCCAAAAGATAAAACTGTTCTAAAACAGTGGCTAGTGGCGTTTCGCAGGAATTCGCAGGATTCTGAGGAATTAATTATATAGGCACTTAATAAATAAAATAAAAATAAATTAATTACTTATTAAACTTATATTTATCCTTCCCTTTCCCTTTAAAACACACTGCTATACAAAAAAATATTAATCATTGTACTTAAATCCATACAATGGATATGATACTGAAAGATGGTTGAGTTGTTAGTTGAAACTACTAAACAATGGTAGATACTAGATTAAGCTGGAAAATTTTCTAGCAATAGCAGGTATCATGTATGTATGATAGTAGGGGCTACTTTCTTTCAAACAATAAGTATTCATTATTGATCATTTTTATGTACTTATAATAATTATCACACTGATAAACTCATCTTTTATAGAGAAAGTACATTTCACTTCCAATACTGTTAGTTAGTTCTCCAATTAATCCTTCTGGAGAAACCTGAAATGAAACATCTAATATTAATCAAGAGAAATACCTACTATTATTAAATTCTGGTCATCTCACACATAGTAATCTGATCCCAAGATAGGTGTGTTCTCGTTAGTGATACCTACTGTGGGTACATAACCAGAGACATAGGTATATTTCAATATCATGTAGTAAAAGTGTGTCCTTGATGTGCATGAAACCCTTAACCTTTCATGCAGAAGTCTTAGTAAGTAAATATAATATATAATACCTATATTAGGTAAATATATGTAAAAAGAAAAAACACAGCTGTTACCTCGCAAACAAGCATACTTTTGGCAAAAAATAAGTTTGGAAACAGTAAATAAACTAACCTCTGAATTAGCTGCTCTTTGAGGCCGCCTATTTTTGCGCCTCTTTTTCTTAATTCCGCTTTCAAAGCGTTCACATTCATCGCCAAATAATCCATATTTGCGATAATTTCACGAAGGAGATCACTTTTCAACAGGTAAATTAAAGAAATTATAATTTATGTCACGAAGCCCGCCAAAACCAGTGAAAAGTGAATGATATTGGCCCTCACGCGACACCAGCGCCCCTAGCGGCAAATTCATACGCGATAGCCCCCATTGAACAAAATCAAAATCTTGAACGCATTTTTATTCCCAAATGAAAACAATACTTATTTAATAGACAAACAAATTGTACCCATATTTCTATGAGCAAAAGGTCTATTTTGGTGAAGCTAGAGATAAAAGTAATTTTATGTAAACAATGGGTGCGTTCCGAAATACACTGAGAGCACTGAAAGTCCCCAGTAAAGAGCACTGCCAGTGCTCGCAGTGCTTATAACGGAACACACACAAAAATGGAAGAAACTTTGTGACCACAGGGCAGATAATTAATACGTAGTAAGTGTTTTAAATAAATTCTTTGTGTGTGACTACTGTGCACTGTGTAGTGCGATGCAAAGGAAATTTTTTCGTGGTTTTCTAATACTTTTGTTTTTAAATCTATTGGGAAGTCCTCTTTATTGTTTTAATCGAAGAAGCTACCTATAGACCTATTTGAAAAACCAATTTTACTGATTGAAGACTCAACAAGTGCGATCTGTGTTCGGTGTACACGTCTACATTACAGTAGGTTCGAGAACAGATGCACTTCAGTTTTTATAATATATTTTAAATACAAAAAATGCTATGCATGCTAAAACTATGCATTGGAATTTGGATCTAACAAATCCTTCCTTGTCTTTTTTTGGTCTGTCCGGGCTTCTTTGTCAATGTCAAACAAATGATTTTTTTTTTTAAATTTATTCATGACCATGGATACAAAGTCCTAGTGTTTTTCAAACAAATGAAAGAAGTAAAGTGTTGCCATATTATTATTTTTAAATGGATGTTCATTTCATCCATTTTATAGGATAGACAAAGGTTATTATTTTTTATTTACTTACAGCTGCTTTTTTTCAGATTATTTTTTTCATTGAGTTGGAATTCACTGGGAAGAACTATTTATATTAAAAGATTTTTTCTTTTTTATTTTGCATGGTTTGGCTTTTAAACATTAAAAAATTAATAGCGCCATGAAGAGATTTTTAATACCAAAATCTTCAACATCTCGACAAAATGATGACGAAGTGGTGGTGGGTTCAGAACTGCATGAAGCTTCTTCAAAAAAAAAAAAGATTGACAAAAAATCGCAGATATTCACCACAAAAACATTAACACCAGTGTCATCTACAAAAAAAACAGAACCAAACAGGTAAAAATATGGCCCACTAGTACACGCTAATTTCATTTGACCAATTAACAAAGCGGCTTGCTTATATCTTATTTGACTTATTTCTGTGGCTTAATGGTTGAGCATGTTGGTGCTCAAGCCGGGAGTCGCGGGTTCGAATCCCCCTGAAGGAACAAAAAGTTTTTCCGTGTTCCTGGGTCATGAATATGTATTAAATCTTATATCTTTAAACGAGCAATTCTTGTATATATGTATATAATTGGAATCTCGGAATCGGCTCCAACGATTTTCATGAAATTTAGTATATAGGGGTTTTCGGGGGCGATAAATCGATCTAGCTAGGAATCATTTTTTGAAAATGTCATTTTATTCGTGTTTTATCGAATACCGAGCAAAGCTCGGTCAAATAGCTAGTATGTGTATAATATAATAAAAATCTTAAATATGTATATAATATAAAAGTATTAAATATATTTCCGTTTGCTGGTATCCGTAACACAAGTTCTTCGAGAACTTACCACGGGAACAGATAAACGTGGTGTGAAGCGTCCATAGATATTATTATTATTACTGTGTATAACATCTGGTTTGCAGTTATTATTATTATTATTATTATCTGATATTGTCATTTTTTGCTTTTGAATGTTATGCAAATATGTTTTTTGTTTCATGATTATTTTACATGGTGTGGCTTTTTACTAACAAAAAAGAGCTATGAAAGGACTAACAACACCTTCAACGGGTATTCAAAGCAACAACAACTTAATTGTTTCTTCTGTTACTGACCCTCAAGTGTGTGTTCCTAATAAAACTCATAACATTGAGCATGCAACAAAATTAATAACAGCCGCGACCACTATCATGACAACAACACCTGTTGCTTCTCCTTCAAGCACCTCACTAATACCAGTTGCCTCCTCTTCAAAGTCTTCAAGCCCATCTCTAACACCAATTGCCTCCTCTTCAAAGACTTCAAGCACATCAGTTAAACCGAGATCATTTTCAGAAAAATGGCTAACTGATATCAAATTTAAAAAATGGATCTCAAAGAAAGAGCAGAATGGTCAAGTGAAACCATTTGCGATTGTTTGTTGGTTAACCGAAAATTCGCCATTGTCAAGCACATGGAATCACAAAGACACATTGCCCAGATCAGACTCGTGAGCAACAATAAACCTATCGCCGAATTGTTGAAGCCCACTAATGAAGAGGTGCTGAGAAAGAGAGCAGAACTAAAAATATCAGCATTTATTGCGAAGAATAACTTGCCATTGTCCCTAACTGACAGCTTAGTGCCTTTTTTGGCCAATACATTTTCGGATTCGAAAATAGCTAATGCATTAAAGTTAGGCCGAACCAAGACCACAGCAGTCATTACAAATGTATTAGGACCAATATCCACTGAACATCTCGTGGATAATTTGAAAAACTCATTTTTCAGCATCATAATGGATGAGACCACTGATATCAATGTCTTTAAACAATGTGCTTTAGCAGTGATCTATTTTGATGATGAAACTGATGCTGTTGATACGAAATTTCTTGATATATACGAGGTGAAGTCAGGAAAAGCGGAAGATTTAACTATGTGCCTGCTTGACTGGCTTAAACAAAGACAAATTCCTCTGACAAACTTCGTTGGATTTGCTTCAGACACGACAAACAGCATGGTAGGCGCGCACAATTCTGTGTTTAGGAATTTAAAAAAAGAGATTCCGCATATTGCCTGTGTAAAGTGTTCGTGTCACATGATTCATCTTGCGGCATCAAAAGCATGTTTGAAACTGCCAAAATCAATTGAAGATATGCTAAGAAGCGTTGGCGCACATTTCAGCCGTAGCTCATTAAGGCAGAATAAATTGAAAGAGTTTCAAGATTATTTCAAAGTAGATATCCACAAAATTTTGAGCCCAGCAACCACCAGATGGTTATCATTAAAGGCATGCGTAGATAGGGTCTTAGAACAATATGATGTTCTTGCTGCATATTTTAGAGTAGAGGTCCTCGAAGACCCCAGTAAAGTGACCGACGACATCCTATCAGCATTAAACAATAAATTTACACGCATATATCTCGAATTCATGTCGTATGTTTTGGAACTGCTCACAGATTTTAACATTCTATTTCAATCTGAGAGACCTCTTTTGCACATTCTTAAACCGGAATTGCAAAAACTTATCAAAACTGTGGCAAGCAATTACATAAAAATCAATTATTGCAAATCCATCAACCCTTTGAACATTGAATATTCGAATCCTGGAAATTTTGTCACTTTGGAAAAAATATACTTGGGAGTAGCCGCACAAAGTTCAATAAACGAACTGAAACAAGTAGCCCAACCACCAATGGAACAAATCCAGACATTCCAAAAAAGTTGCTTATCATTTTATATTGAGCTGGTTGGTCAACTTATTAAAAAATTTGATTTCACAGACCCACTTTTTGATGTGATCGAAAAAATCGTAGATCCACGAAAAGCTCAGGCGAACGATCATCAAGTTTTGTATGATGTTATTGCACGCTTTCCAAACTTATCAGCTCAGATAAATATTCAAGATTTGCACACGGAATGGACGAGCCATGCGCTGTTGGACTCTGTTCATTGTGAAACAGGAAATGCCGAAGAGTATTGGACAACCATATTTAAAATTAAAAATGCTTCAAATAACCGAGCATTCCCCAATTTAAGAAAAGTTGTGAACTTGCTTTTCGTTTTGCCTTTTTCAAATGCCTGCGTGGAACGTATTTTCAGTCAACTGAAACTTATAAAAACTGATAACAGAAACCGTCTAAATACAAACACAATATCGTCATTAATGGCTGTGAAAGCATCTGTTAAAGATGCAGTTACATTTGAGCCAACAAAAACTATGTTGGATAGGAAAATAAAATACTAACCACTAATTAAAGGTCTGGGAAATTTATGTTTATTTTTTGCATGTTTTAATATTGGATTTCTGGATGGATTTTAATATTGTTGTAAAATGGAGTCTAAATTTATTTTTTATTTTAATTTTTATCTTTTTATTTATATTTTATAATACTTTTATTTTCAGGAAAACATGATTTTAAATTTATGAGGAAAAAAAATTTTTGGAATCAATTATTTATCAACCAAAAGGATTAACATTTTTTGAAAACATGATTTTTTTCGATTTAAATTTTTATCAACCAAAATGCAGAGCAATAAAACAGTACTCAATAGGTAGGTATAAATATTTTTATATTACTAAAAGGCACAGAACGTTTTTTACAGGTTTTTTTTTCTAATGGCAACATTTGGTTTCAGATGGCAACATTTGAACCTACAAATGGCAACCTGGGCTGAGTATACTCTGGCAACACTGACTTACAGTGAACTGAAGTACAGTCCCGGTAGATGATGGCACACAGATTTACCTAATAGTTGGACCGATGCGATCATTGACTTATGTATATGTAGGTAGAGGTACATAAACTATTTTTTACATATAAGTCAATGGATGCGATATCTGTGGGGCAATCGGCTAAAAATGACAGCTACAGTGTAACGATCGCAATCACCTCTGATTGGATAACACTCTTCCACTATTGGACAAAATCCAATGACGCAGCAAGAATGCCATAAATTCAGCCAATCACAACAATTGATACTGTAACAATGATTGATGCAGAAGTTACGCAATCGCAGTGCTGATATCACTGATGATATATTTACTTTTACTAGATGACTTTTAGGCATTGATGTAGAATTTTAGTATTACTCATTCTATTTCAATGCTTTTAGGTATTTGAGGGGGTGAAGCAGAAGGGTTACGGGGTAGGAGTCCCAGCCCACCGCGAGGCCACGTACCTAACCTACCTACGAAACGAGCGCTGTCACTTGTCAGTAGCCCGCGGCTGTTCTAATCGGGAAGCGATGACGCACTCGTGACTCGGTAGAGTCCGACTGACTGTTGACAACTACTGACTGAACCCTCCCTTCAGTGCGAGTCCGACTCGAACTTGGTCGGTTTGCTGATTCAAGGGAAACATCTATTACCTACCTAGGTACTCTGTACTCACTCTTGCAAAACTCCCGTAGATGGTTCTTCAGAATTGATCTTCAATCGTCTTTTCTGACTTAAAATTAAATATAATATTATTATAATTTAGTAATTCATAGGTTCCTTATAAATTAAATATTATATTATTTGAAAAAAAAGAAAAATGTAAAAATATAAAAAAATCCTAGAGATCCGATCCCATAACATATTATTGATTATTTGCCGCTCAACCAACTGAGCTATACGTCCAATACTAATGAAGATGAAAATAAGGTAGGTACAGTAAAGACACAGTATAACAGTACATAAACCTACATCTCCCATATAATTACGTTAAAAATATTGATAAAAAAAAATTATAAGTAAGTACTTACTTTACAACTTCCATCATGTGTTTTTGTTGTTTTTTATATTGATTTTTTTTAGATTTTTTTCTGGGGTGCATTTTAAAAATGTTTTTGATTGATTTTATTAACAAAATTGGTCTATACAAACTTATTTACACTTAAAATTATGCACACTATATGTCATATAATTACCTAACTAAATAAAATAGTCTTTAGCATTAAACAAAAACAATTTTCAATTATTATGAGTTGAGCTAGCGTAACGTGCGACAGGTCCACCTAGCAGCGCGCCTCAGCGATCACTATCTAATTGAGTACGAGTGACAAAGAAGTCGCTACTGGGGAATAAGTTGCCAAATGAGAAATCATAATAGAAAACATTAAAACATGTAGCAGTCGCAATATTAAAATCTAAAACAGCCATTTGCTTTATTAACATACGACAAACAATCGTGCTTCATTTTATTAAAATTAATGTATGTATATAGAAGAACCATGTGTAATAATGCATTTGCAGAGGCAACTTTGCCATTTTTAGGGTTCCGTACCCAAAGGGTAAAAACGGGACCCTATTACTAAGACTCCGCTGTCTGTCTGTCTGTCTGTCTGTCTGTCTGTCTGTCTGTCTGTCTGTCTGTCTGTCTGTCTGTCTGTCTGTCTGTCTGTCTGTCTGTCTGTCTGTCTGTCTGTCTGTCTGTCTGTCTGTCTGTCTGTCTGTCTGTCTGTCTGTCTGTCTGTCTGTCTGTCTGTCTGTCTGTCTGTCTGTCTGTCTGTCTGTCTGTCTGTCTGTCTGTCTGTCTGTCTGTCTGTCTGTCTGTCTGTCTGTCTGTCTGTCTGTCTGTCTGTCTGTCTGTCTGTCTGTCTGTCTGTCTGTCTGTCTGTCTGTCTGTCTGTCTGTCTGTCTGTCTGTCTGTCTGTCTGTCTGTCTGTCTGTCTGTCTGTCTGTCTGTCTGTCTGTCTGTCTGTCTGTCTGTCTGTCTGTCTGTCTGTCTGTCTGTCTGTCTGTCTGTCTGTCTGTCTGTCTGTCTGTCTGTCTGTCTGTCTGTCTGTCTGTCTGTCTGTCTGTCTGTCTGTCTGTCTGTCTGTCTGTCTGTCTGTCTGTCTGTCTGTCTGTCTGTCTGTCTGTCTGTCTGTCTGTCTGTCTGTCTGTCTGTCTGTCTGTCTGTCTGTCTGTCTGTCTGTCTGTCTGTCTGTCTGTCTGTCTGTCTGTCTGTCTGTCTGTCTGTCTGTCTGTCTGTCTGTCTGTCTGTCTGTCTGTCTGTCTGTCTGTCTGTCTGTCTGTCTGTCTGTCTGTCTGTCTGTCTGTCTGTCTGTCTGTCTGTCTGTCTGTCTGTCTGTCTGTCTGTCTGTCTGTCTGTCTGTCTGTCTGTCTGTCTGTCTGTCTGTCTGTCTGTCTGTCTGTCTGTCTGTCTGTCTGTCTGTCTGTCTGTCTGTCTGTCTGTCTGTCTGTCTGTCTGTCTGTCTGTCTGTCTGTCTGTCTGTCTGTCTGTCTGTCTGTCTGTCTGTCTGTCTGTCTGTCTGTCTGTCTGTCTGTCTGTCTGTCTGTCTGTCTGTCTGTCTGTCTGTCTGTCTGTCTGTCTGTCTGTCTGTCTGTCTGTCTGTCTGTCTGTCTGTCTGTCTGTCTGTCTGTCTGTCTGTCTGTCTGTCTGTCTGTCTGTCTGTCTGTCTGTCTGTCTGTCTGTCTGTCTGTCTGTCTGTCTGTCTGTCTGTCTGTCTGTCTGTCTGTCTGTCTGTCTGTCTGTCTGTCTGTCTGTCTGTCTGTCTGTCTGTCTGTCTGTCTCCAGGCTGTATCTCATAAACCGTGATAGCTAGAAAGCTGAAATTTTCACAAATGATGTATTTCCGTTGCCGCTATAACAACAAATACTAAAAATTAAAAAATATATATATATTAAGGGGGGTCCCCATAGAATAAACGTGTTTTTTTCGTATTTTTTTGCTCAATATTAAAAACGGTAACAGGTAGACGGTTCAAATTTTCACAGAATATTAACTTGTATATTACCTTTCAAAATAAATAATTAAATATCAATAAAGTAAATATTAAAGGGGGGCTCCCATACAACAAACGTAATTTTTAAGCAATTTTTTTTAATAATTTAAAACTTACTACAGGTTTGTACGGAACCCTCGGTGCGCGAGTCCGACTCGCACTTGGCCGGTTTTTTTTTTCTATCGAGTAAACTTTGCGAAATCGTGTTTTGGACACAGCTATCAGGTCAGAAATACGATCAATTATAAACACATTTTTTTATAATGATACTAGAGGACGCCCGCGACTTCGTTCGCGTGGCATAAGTTTTTTAATTCCCACGGGCACTCCTTCATTTCCGGGATAAAAAGAAGCCTATGTCACTCTCCAGATCCCCAACTATACCTACCCATGCAAAAAATCGCATCGATCCGTTGCTCTGTTGCGGCGTGATTGAAGGACAAACTCTCTATTTAACGTCCTTGGGGATAGAAATTTCAAAACTGTGGAATACGTATTTCATAATTTTAAATCGGAAGCCCAAATACCAAGTTTCAGAGCTATAACTATTACCTATTCTGTGCTATAACTTGAAAACGACGGACTTTCATTCAAATTTTCAACCCCTGTTTAACCCCTTTGAGGGTAAAATTTTTAAATATTTTGACACACATGCTTCTTTATATTTTACCGAAAGCCAAAATATCGAGTTTCGTAGATATATAACTTGAAAAATATCTTGTAAAATTAAGGACTTTTTACTCCCCTATTTCAGCCCTTTGGGGGTAGAATTTTCAAAAACTGTGAAACACGTAATTTCTTAATTTTTAACCGGTAGCTCATATACCAAGTTTCATGGATATAACTTGAGAAATGACGGACTTTCATACAAACTTTTAACCCTTATTTCACTCTCTTAGGGGTGGAATTTTGAAAAATCCTTCCTTATTGAGCACCTACATCACAAAAGGAACCTACTGTCAAAATTTCAAGTTTCTAACCCCAGCGGTTTAGGCTGTGCGTTGATATATAAGTCAGTCAGTCAGTCAGTCAGTCAGTCAGGACTTTGAATTTTATATCGGGGCAGAGCCAGCGGGGCAGATGGGACCAAGTCATATAGATTAGGTATGCCTGAGAGATTTTACTCAAGAGAGTTCAAGATCATTCTCATTCAGCTCGATTTGTCTATACACAGCGCCTTAAATGTGTTGTTGCAGGCTATAATCTATCTCTGTGCTAAATTTCATCCAGATAGGTACGTTCAGCCATTCAGGCGTTATTGAGTAACAAACATCCATAAATCCATACATCCATCCAAACCTTCGCATTTATAATATTAGTAGGTATAGATAGTAGGTATATAGTATAGAAGCTCTAGCTGTGGGCAACTATGACGTTCACCTTTTAAAACATAACATATTAAGTGGGCAAGTTAATTAAAATAAACTAACTAGGTATTCGCGTAACACCTAGGCATCACCTAGGTGTGGAAAGCATCCACCCTTATGGACGGATGGACGGACGGACGGACGGACAGAAAGACGGACAGACGGATGGACAGCGGAGGCTTAGTAATAGGGTCCAGTTGGCAGCCTTTGGATACGGAACCCTAAAAATAGCACTTTTCCATAATTTTGGGTAATTTTCCCTAGAAATGTAACGGCAACAATAGTCACGTGACACACGTTTTGTGTTCCAAAAATAGCAATTTGATTTATGACTCGATGAGAAAAAAAACGAAAATAAGTGATTATAATACTGAGTTAATTAAGAAAGGTGATTCCTTGATGTTTTTTCTTAAAACCACTGATTCTTGCAGAATTTCACGACACAAGACGGCATATTTATTTTTATTTACGTTTATGAAAACAACTACCTACTCAGGACGCTTGCCGCGAATGGCGGCTAGGGATTCCCTAGCCGCCATTCGCGGCAAGCGTATCGATCCCTACAGGGCTAGCATGGGCCGGAGATAAAAATTTTATCCCCCGATTTTATCCACTGACAAGGGATAAAATTAACTTATCCACTTCTCAGAGCACGGCAACAGGGGAGAGGAGAAGTTTATCCCCGTTTGACATTTCACGGGGACTCGGGGGACTATTTATCCACCATTATTTAGCGTTTTTATTTATTTATTTAGGAATAAAATTTTTATCCTTTCCTAGGGGAGAAAATTGTCTCGGCCCATGCTAGGGGGGCTAGTAGGGATCCGCAAAAAGTATCTGAGTAGTATCGATACTTTCGTTTCGATACCTAGTATTTTTGTACTCGATACTTTTATGCTAGTATTTTACTAAGTATCGATACTTTCCCAATTACTCGATACTTTTGTTCTTAGCACTGGATTACACACATCATTTCTATAACGTTGACTTGTCTCCCTCGATGGAGTGGCACAGGCTACAGGTTTCGGGGAAACCCCTACTATAGTCTATACTTATATTCTATAGATTGCTTTTGTGACCGTAAGTAAAAGTAGTAAAATTATATTTGGTTTATGGTGATCGTTTAAATCGAATCGAACTGCAAAACATCTGAATTCACGATGAGATTTTTTTAAAATTGATTAATTGAATAATTATCCATACTAATATTATAAATGCGAAAGTATGTCTGTTTGTCTGTCTGCTACGCTTTCACGGCCCATCTGTTCAACCGATTTGAATGAAATTTGGTACAGTGGTAGGTTACATCACGGGGAAGGACATAGGCTATTTATCCCGGAAAATTAAAGAGTTCCCGCGGGAATTAAAAACCTTAATCCATGCGGACGAAGTCGCGGGCATCATCTAGTATTTAACAATTAAATGGCAAAATTGAATTTTTGTTGTAATTTGATTGGTTTTAAGTTTAAAGTAAGGCTCTATCTAGTTTACTCATTTAGTTTTAAATACTGATACATAGACGCAGCGCGGTTAGATAGTGCAAATATTATGATATTATCTGATAAAACATAATATTTATAATTATATTTTGTCAAAATGTCACCTGGATCGTGTGATGTGTGAATTTTTTTTACAAAAAATTATAAAAATTCGGCCAAGTTTAAAATCTGTAAGTGTAAACCAGCATAACCCCACGTAGTCTTTTCTGCCCATAAAGGCTATGTTTCTGCCCTACCCCTAAAGTGTTTTTGTAAAGCGTGAAGCCAGAGGCTTGTGGCGTAGCCCTTCCTTTTTACATCTCCATTTTTTTCCATTTATCAGATATTATGATCAAACGTCTAATGTAGGGTACATTAATAATTTGGTGATCATTTTTGATGAAAACTATGATCATTCAATAGTTGATTATTTCATGAAATAATTAATTATTCTGCTCTATGATTTCGGGATTTAACGAGGGAGGGACCAATAATGTTAACTATTCCTAGGTACCTAGAGTTCTTAAATCATCTAAATAAAGTAAAAACTCGAATTCTAACGTGTCGAAACCGTTAAGGTCATCATCATCATCATCATCATCAGTCAATACGCATCCACTGTTGGACATAGGCCTCTTAAAGATTGCGCCAACTTTGCCTATCCCTGGCTGTTAGCATCCATTTGATGCCAGCCAAAAGGTCAAAATTTCCTAAGTAATGCTAACGTTAACGGTTTAGGGAAATTAGCGGTAACAAAATCGCTAAATAAATCATTACTAATTATTGTTGTTTTTTTGTTACTTCAAATTTCATAAAAATGTTACGCGATACTTATTCGACACCAAGTAGTATCGATACTTTTGATTCGATACTTTTATCGGTATCGATACTTTTCATTCGATACTTGGCATCGAGTAAGTATCGATACTTTAAAACAATTATTTGCGGATCCCTAATGGCGGCCGATAGACCTATCTTAATGTGAATGTGTGCGTGATCGCTTGTACCTACACGCGAGTCGACCTAACGAGCTTCACAGTGGTGTAGGTATAGAGAGATGGGGTCCGCCTTTTTTTATAGGTCCATGGCGCAAACAAACATTTTATGACTTATAGTAGTTAGGTAGGTACTTACTTCAATAATTTATTCAAGCTTTTAGCATTTTTTATTCTCCAATTCCGTCTTTTTTTTTTTCTTGTTCTGTTTGTTTCCCATTTCACTACACTTTTAATTTCTTAAGTAATAAGTAATAACGTATTCTGGTAAGTCGGTGTTAACTTTACTATATTTTTTTTTAAATATTATTGATTCAATACTTTTATTGATATGCAGGTTCAAACGTGAGAGGTTGAGCAGTTTTTTTGACACGCAGGCACCCATCGACTAAAAACGCTAACCGTGGACTAATTCGAAGAACCTTTAGATTGTTGAGGGACGTAAGACGTTGTTGGTAGGTATTATGAAACTTCCTGGCAAAAAGACTGAGGAAGTAAAGGAGTAAAATGAAGTTAAGTAATAAATAGCTGTTCATCAGTCCGCTATATCGAGTTAGCTCCGAGTTGCCTGACGGGTTATCAAGTTATCGGGGGCATGGCGGTAAACAACGCCATAACTCTAAACATGGGGTATTTATCGGTTGTTTTTCTCTTCTTTTCCCAACCTTTCTACGAGGGCAACTACTTTATGCTTAAAATTGTATACGTAACAATTTGTTTCTTGTAAAAACTAAAGATCGCAAAATTAAGTACTTTATTTTATTGCAGAACAGAATCCACGCCATATTTCCAAATCAAATGTTTTTTATTCCAATTATGTAACTTTAAAATATCGTCAAGGTGAATCTACCGCCGCGCATGGTTCGGAATACCATTTCCATCTAGAAGACCCAGAAAGTTCGGCGGTTGCTCTTTTAGAATAATAATTAATAGGTATTAGGTACCTAGTACCTACCTAAACTAGTATGTTGCTACTTGCTTGGCTGCGCCATTGCGCGGACCACTATAGGTAGGTACTAAAGTGGCCCGCGAACTTGTTTTTTGAGAATGCAAGCAATGTCAGTTTTGGCATTCCTTATAGTTTGGAGTCTTCATTATCTTATAACGCATTTTATCGGCACCGTTTTGCACATACCTATTTTGATAAGGTTCATTCCCACGAACGACTTTCGGAGTTTTTTGAGGCGGAGCGAAGGAGTTAAGTAGGTACATACTCTTTATGGATCTTTACGTACACCTATTCGATAGACATGGACACGTCGTATATGGAAAACGAAAATAAAATGAATAGGTACATAGTTCCAGTCTTCTGTGCCTATAGTGTTTATTTAATGGTAGATTTAACATAAGAAAAGCTTGCATTTTTAAACACAACACTTTGTCGTTGGAAAAACATAAAATGAGAGAGTTTCAACGAGCAATGAAAACATAAAAGAGAATTGAAACTGCTTTTATCTTTGTGCACTTTATACCTAATGCGCAGAATAATCATAAATGTTCACTTACACGCTATGCTTACAAGTAATCTATGGTACCTATCATAATCATTTAAAAACTAAGTTTACTTTTTAAATGATTATGATACCTAGGTATACCTATTAAAGGTATTTTATGTTTTAACGTAAACCTCCAATATTGCGGGTAGGTAGGTACGATCGGACCTATTTTTGAGCGATTAGGTCCTACTTACATATTATGCTACTATACAATAAAATATTTAAAACGATATGTCCTCCATAATAAGTACCTACATGGGGATATTCAGGCACAGGTAGGCCTTTACGTGCCTTTACCACTAGGTAGTAGGTCTAGGTACCAGGTAGCCGGCAAAAAACGTCCGTATTCCGTAACAAAAAAACCGGCCAAGTGCGAGTCGGACCCGCGCACCGAGGGTTCCGTACAAACCTGTAGTAAGTTTTACGATGTATGACGTATTAAAAATAAAAATTACGTTTGTTGTATGGGAGCCCCCCTTTAATATTTACTTTATTGATATTTAATTATTTATTTTCAAAGGTAATATACAAGTTAATATTCTGTGAAAATTTGAACCATCTACCTGTTACCGTTTTTAATATTGAGCAAAAAAATACGAAAAAAACACGTTTATTGTATGGGGACCCCCCTTAATATATATATTTTTTTAATTTTTAGTATTTGTTGTTATAGCGGCAACGGAAATACATCATTTGTAAAAATTTCAGCTTTCTAGCTATCACGGTTTATGAGATACAGCCTGGAGACAGACAGACAGACAGACAGACAGACAGACAGACAGACAGACAGACAGACAGACAGACAGACAGACAGACAGACAGACAGACAGACAGACAGACAGACAGACAGACAGACAGACAGACAGCGGAGTCTTAGTAATAGGGTCCCGTTTTTACCCTTTGGGTACGGAACCCTAAAAAGCGTGATTTTGAAGTGAAAACATGCTCGCGTTGTTAGGAAGACAAAAGGTCTTAAATATAAATATACTACATTCTAAACTAGTGGTTCGCCGCGAACTGAGACCTCGCGGTATCCATAAACTTACAGAGCGCCATCTATGTGAAGTTCTGTTAAAAATAGTGAAGCTAAAATTAAATAATTTCGTTTCCTTAGAATATTTATCTAATTTTAGTATTTGTTGTTCAAGTACAGGATATAATTCAAATAAGTGATCAAGTTTCAGGCTCAGCCTTTTCTTTTTAAGCACAAACGAATAAATTTGTACAGAGCGCCATCTATTGACAACATTGTGAAGTTTGTTAAAAATACGTATGCTCATTAAAAATTAAATAATTTCGTTTCCTTATAATATATTTTATCTAATTTTAGTATTTGTTGTTCAAGTACAGGATATAATTCAAATAATTAATCAAGTTTCAGGCTCAGCCTTTCAGAAAATTGGGAGTTCTGAGGTCATCTTTGGACGTCAGAAAATCACCACTTTGAAAGCCCCCCATTTCGTCAATTTTAGGGGAAAAATTAAAAAAAAAATATTTTTGGACTCCGTTCCTCATTATCTTTAAAATGATATACCGCAACCCTATGTAATGCTATAAAAAATATTTTACTTCGCATTCGCTTCTATGAGAGCCACCCTGAAATAAAGATTTTTATAACTTTTTAAGCCATATTCGGCGGGAGGCCATCGGTTTACATAGTATATTTAAATTTGAAGTAATTACGTTCAGTAATTCAGAAGTTATAAGGCTCTGACAGACGGACGGACAAGTGCCAATTCACCCAAGTAGACTCAGAGACCTTCGCTTCGCTCGGTCAATAATGCCTTAGAGTTAAGGATTATATTTAAAAAAAAAAAATTAAATAAAGAAAAACAAAAAAAAAATTAAACTTTGTTCCTATTTGGTGTCCCACGACACCACACGTTTATTTTTCATAAGTAGGGTGGTAAGTAAGTGGTAACTTTTTCTTTTTTAAAAAAAGAGCAACTGCTGAGTTTCTTGCCGGCTCTTCTCAATAGAATATTTTTCCGCACTGGTGGTAGAGTCTTGACTTATCATAAGTTCCACAAGTTGTCCTACGTGAAATAAATAAATCATTTATCGTTTATCTGATCAGTCACCTACATGCTCAATAATCGAATGAAACCTTCGTAATGAAAATAATTATCGGAAAATCAAAGAGTACCTATGTACCTCCCTCCGTCGGACGGGGATTCAATAAACTGGCGGGATTAGGTTCGTCAGCTATAATAACGTTAATCTCGGATAAATGAGATCACCCCTCGTCCGCAGCATCCAATCCGTTCCATATCCACATCAGTACACGCGATCCGAATATTGATATTTTCAATTTTGGTTCAATGTAATTTATAGCTATCTGGAGTTCTGGATTTCTGGGAGTACGAGCAGGATTTTTTTTTCTACTGATGATAAATGCTCGACGTGTTGCGAAGCTGAAGTGGCAATGGGCGGGGCACATAGTTAGAAGAACCGATAGACGTTGGGGTCCCAAAGTGCTGGAGTGGCGACCACGCACTGGAAAGCGCAGCGTTGGCAGACCCCCTACTCGCTGGACAGACGACATCAGGAGAGTCGCAGGGAACCGCTGGATGGAGGCGGCGCAAGACCGCGGCGTGTGGAAATCCTTGCAAGAGGCCTATGTCCAGCAGTGGACGTCTATCGGTTGAGGATGATGATGACGATGATGATGATAAATGCAAAGTGTGTTTGTTTGTTCTTCAATCACGTCGCAAGCCGCAACAGAGCAACGGATCGACGTGATTTCTTGCATGTGTATACTTGAGGACTTGGAGAGTGGAGTAGTTGGTGACATAGGCTAAATTATATCCCGGAAAATAAGGGAGTTCCCGCAGGAATAGGAAAAAATCAAACCACGCGGACAAAGTAGCGGTCATGAGCTAGCTTGATTAATAAAAAAGCTCGTAGGTTTTGACAAATTTAAGAATAGGTATTAGGACTTTGTTGACTTAAAAGTTAATTCTTGAAGCAAAAGTGGAACTGTGCGCAACTTCAGCGCCGTTACATGTGTTTAGGTTATTAGATTAGAAACGTTATGAAATAAAGGCGGGAGAAAATGTTGCAAATTATGAAGAAAACCGAGGCGGAGGCTGGAATTAATTAAAGTTGAAAATTGAATTATGACTACCTCCCCCTCCCCCCCGCTACCCCGCACGAGGCGGGCTAATGTGGTGTTATTGTTTAAAGGCGCAAAGAAACTTTTACACGCAGGGCGGTAATTCATGGGTGGTGTTTTTTTTTTAAATTTGTTTGTTTTCTTTTCTGCACTCGTAGATAATTTCTGCCTAACTGCAATAATTATAGTTAACCAACACGCTTATCTTACCAAACTACTAATATAAAAACAATAAATATATAGCAATATAACGTTTATTCACGTTTTAATGAGCATAACTTTTAAAATCATAGATTGCTAAAAAAGCTTATTTAACATCGATTTTTCTACAATTCATGCGATCTTATTACAAAGTAAGTAATCCTATTGGTCATGATATGTTCTCAGGCTGTGATTTTTTTAACTCAAGGCGTTTCATTGTTGAAGCTAATTTGAAGCAATTTGTCGCCATAGATTCAGTTATTATAATGTATTTTTGGTTTCATCGTCAACTTCTTGTATTTGTTTCCCTATGATCACCCGTTTAAACACTTCCTGATCTCTAATATTCTCAGTTATCATGAAATTATTTGTTTTCGTTGAGAGAGAATTTGCTGTTTCTTCTATCATTCTTTGTGTATATTCTTTGTTTAGCGGTTCCAAATCAACACCTTTATTATCATTGGAAGTTGCCTCAATCAAATGATTAGTTACATTAATAAATGGAGCGCCTTTCTCCATTAAAACAGGGATTTTTTCAGTTGCTATTGTTACATCAGCTTCATCTTCTGTGATATTTTCTTGTTTAATCTCTACTAGTTCCGGTTCAAACTCTTCATCTAATTCCTCAACTTTAACATCAACACCAAGTAAATAACTGTTTTTTTCACCAGCTGTGTCCCAGCCACCAGCTTGAAGTATCCATTCCTTTAATACACTATCACCGTCATTTGATTCATAATAATTGTCTTCGGCTTCTATTTTTATTTCGAACGTGTATGAATCTATATCTTGTTCTTGCGTTTCCTTGTTTGTTTGTGTTGCATGTGAAATTTTACCTATCTTCTTTCTTTGTTCCAAGATCTCCTCTTCTTCCGAGGGCAGCTTACCAACCTTTAGATTTCGTTTTGATTTTACTTTCTTTGTTATTGGCCGCTTCAAGATGTTAACACGGTGTTTTTTAACTTCATGCGTTTCCTTGATTGTCTGTGTTGCATGTGAAATTTTACCTAACTTCTTTCTTTGTTCTAAGATCTCTTCTTCCGAGGGCAGAACTTCTATCAATCTTTGGTCTAAAGTAAGTCCCAACCTCCTTTCTCGAGATTTTTGTAGAATATCTGCTATAAACTCTTCGCGATATTTCTCTTCCATTTGTTGTCTCTTCGTAGCCTCTGCTTTTTCACGCTGACAGACAAATTTGTGCGGCAAAACGCCTTTTTTCAGTATTCGTTTCCTAGTTCCCTCTCTGCCCATCAGCTTCCACTGTATGTAATTATCCATGTCTTTTTCAAGCTGAAAATTAAGGCAGAATGGTAAGAATTGGCAAAATTTCTCTTTATATATTATTAAATAGAACATTATGAGGAGAAAACGAGAAAGAAAGCTCGAAATGGTAAAAACTATGCTCTTACGATCAATCACAGCTATGTTATGACGACCTATCTGGCGCAGTGTTGAGCGTTGTTGTCTTAACGTGGGAGGTCCCGGGTCCGATCAATATGGGAATTTATAATTTCTGTATTTTCTCTTGTCTTGCCTGGCTTCGGCCGTGGCTAGTTATCACCCTACCGGCAAAGACGTACCGCCAAGCGGTATAGTCCGGCAAACTTGCCTGATCCGTTGACAGCGTGGCTAGTGTCTATGAAAAATCAAATAAAAACCAAATTAAACGGGCATAAAAAAAAATCCAATTCACCGCGTCAGATAAGTTTGTCGGACTATACATATATAAAACATCGGATATCAGATCCAATTTCAACTACGGCGGCCAATCTCCACAGAGATATTATATTATTATGTCGTCTGAGCGCCAGATATTATAGTGCACAGGTAGCTAGGAGGACGGTGGTAGGGGTAACCCTTGACACCCTAGGCAGATCTAAATAAAAATTAATGTTGTTAGCGCATAACTTCCGAGCGACTGCACCAAATTGGATAATTCCTTTTTTTTGTGTTCGTTATAGTCAGGACAAGGTTTGTATAAAAAAATTTAAGAATTCCCGCGGGAACTCAAATGGATGTTTGTTACTCAATCACGCCAGAACGGCTGAACGGATCTGCATGAAATTTGGCACAGAGATAAATCTATCTCTGTGCCAAATTTCACATAAACAATTTCAGATAGTCTGGAAAAACAGGACTTTTTATCCCAGAAAATTAGAGTTCCCGCGGGAACCAAAAAACCTCAATCCATGAAGTCGCAGGCAAGTTAATAATAAGAAGAAATTGTAATACACACATCGAAGTGGTCCTCACAGCAGAACCGGTTGCACATGGGAGACAGAGGCTTGTGCGCGGGCGGGCGCCGCCCCATCACCTCGCACCAGCTCTCGCGCCGCTCTCCAGTGGGGATGCTGAAGAACAGCTTCTCAGGAGTCTTCACTGTGGTGCTCTTGCACTCGGGGACTATGCAATATTTGTAGCGCGCCTTTGGCCCTTTGCCACCTACGGACTGCGCGAACAATATATCTTTAAATAAACTTACTTCCTATAAGATCTGATTATGGCCAGAAAGCCGATGGCAGATACTTAGATGAAAAAAAAAACATATCTAAAATTATTGGAACCGGCAGGATTTGAACCTGCGTCTCTCTGGGAATTGCGCCCTGAGCGCCTTCGACCACTCGGCCATACAATGTAACTTATATAGGTAAGTTCTTTAGATTTTAGACATACCTAAATCCAAGTGAACGATGTCGCAGGCAAAAAAAAGAGTAAAAAAAAATGGCAGTCATAGGGACTGCCGAGTGCCGATAGAAGTGAAAACTTATAACTTAGAATTTTAGTATGAAAATTAAAAAAGAAATATATATATACTACTTACCTACTTACATAATAAAAAAAATATAGATATTTAAAATAATTAAAATACAAACCTTAAAAGTTAACCTAAGGCATTAAAGTTTAATTACGAATGTAAGTAGTACGTACTTACTTATTTATAAGTATTTAAGACCTTTTGTCTTCGTAACAACGCGTCATGTCAGTGACGGTGTCAGTGACGCGAATCCACAAGTTTACCCCCTACCAAAAAGTGCTCAACGCGGCTAAAGAAGTTTTCACTTCAATTAGTGTGTCCCACGAGATAAGAAACGAGAAAAGCAAACATTACCTCGGTCTTCGTGTCAGTGGTATCTCGTTTCGCAGCTTCCGGTTTTGCAGCCATCGTTCAAATAAGGGGCACTTCACTATCACAGGACCCACTATCCTCTAGTAAATATGATATTAATGGTCTTTGATGCTAATCAAGATTTACATAAAGGCGTGTGTGACGTTTGGCAACAGACACAGAGTCGGCGCAATGAGCGTGCGGTGTGAGGAGAGCGGCGGGGCGCGGGGAGGGGGGATGACGTCACGGCACAAACATCGCAGCTGGCGCAGTGCTGCCAACTGACGCGCGGTGAGATAACAACGCTTAGGGCCTTGACAGACGAACGCGTGGCGGCGGCGCGTCCCGCGTTTCTTTATAAATGCTTTATTATATTGCGGCTGACTTTCAAAACTGGCATTTAGCTAAGTGAAGAGAGCGTAAACTTAAAAGATTTTAGAAAGCGAAAACTTCTTGATGTTTTTTTTATATTTTGATTAAGTGCGTAAGTAATTTGAATCAAGCGACTTTGATACAATTTTAATAGTTAGGTTATGTATGCGTCTATGCAATCTTTGATTAGGTATAGGAAAGTAAGTAATTATACTTATTACTCAGCTAAGTGTGCAAGTAAGCCTTCTCAATGATTGATGCGTTCCAACTTCCAACCTCCATGCAACATTTTTCGGTGCGGCGCGGCGTGCAATACTCAATGGTGCCGTCAAGTTGTTTGTCTGTCTACGCCCTTAGTACAGCCATCTTGCGGACTACGGTCTGGCCAGCTGATAACCGGCCGCGACATATTATTATTTCTGCCACTGCCGAAGAAGTTAAAATGTAAATTTCGAGTCCGATAGTTTTTAACTCACGTACTTAAGATCGTAGGTATCAAGTGGGCAATACCGAATTCGGTGTTTTACCACAGGTTTTACTTTACAATCATTAATATTCTGTCTATCTATCTGATTCGTCAAAAAGAAGTTTGATATTCTCACCCCTATTTGGAAGTCGGATAAAAATAATATTTCGCGAGAAATCAGAAGCTGTTCACGTTGCCGCTCTTCTGTGCGTGACGTCACCACGCACGCGAGAAAGGGACGGCTGTACATAGGTGCCTTTTTGCCCGAACCTAAGGGCTAGTGCATACATAAGAGAACAAAAACGATTTTTTTATTTTTTATTACGGTACTAAATAGTAATCAAACTAATAAACGGATTAGCTGTTTATTAGTTTGATTACTTATATCTAATCGTTACACCTGAGATCCTGTAGTCGAGTCGTATTTGGGGGCCCAACGCACCAAGAGAGGACCCTATGAAGAATTCAGAACCCTCAGGATTGTAAATTGTAGCGCGATTCAGACAAACATTTGCAAGTAACGTACAACAAGTACAGTTCGCGCGCGAGTTGAATGCAGAGTAAATGTATGTGTCACCATACATTTGCTCTGCATTCAACTCGCGCGCGAAGTGCGAAGGCCGCCTGTTGTGCCATATCCAATACGATTGTTTTTGTGTTTGTATTTCTTTTAATGGTGTACAATAAAGTATACATATTTTAATTTTACTTTTACTTTACTTTATACAAACAATAATCATTTGATCTTTGGGTGAAAAATACACTTTTTAAGAACGAACTATGGTATTTTATTTTAAATCACAGCCGAGAATTTTAAGTTAAACTTAAACTTAAAAATCTTATGTTTAAAAAGAAATAACTATTCAACTTCTCGACAACGTCAATAAGTCGCATATTCTTACATAAAACAAAAGTTCCATTCAATAATTCTTAAATATTAGGTATAATAATATAACATTCTAAGTTAAGTGATATCGTTTTGGATATTTTCGTTAGTACGTTATGAAATATTTACTTAGCTCTACAGAGCTAAGTAGATTTATTTATATGTGAACGAAATACATTTCGTTCACTCGTAAATAACTCTTATTAATTACTATCATCAGTTTTCACCTCAACTTGATCGCTGTCTTGACTACTTTTAAATACAATTTCCGTTCCTGGCGGGTAGTCGTTTAAAGTAAAACAATTTTGTATCGCTAGGCCATCACCTGTAGGATCACCTTGAAACATTAGTCTTCCAGAAGAAGGTAAAACATTACATAAATAATATGTTTT
Source organism: Erebia ligea (assembly GCA_917051295.2). NCBI lineage: Eukaryota > Metazoa > Arthropoda > Insecta > Lepidoptera > Nymphalidae > Erebia > Erebia ligea. The sequence goes on along the minus strand of OU785234.1, from coordinate 237,579 downwards.
AACATTGTTCTCTTCCATAACTATACTAGAAAGATTCACACCGCTAACAAAAGAGTGTGATGGCACTAACGTAACGAGCTGTGTTGTACTGTTTGCTGACGGCTGTGTTGCATTATACACCATTATTGGTGTCAAGTTTTGTTGTGATGTTGCAAACATTGGTGTCGCGATATGTGGCGCTGCTGCAAATTGTGGAGTTGTTCCCAACAGTGGTGATGTTGTAAACTGTGGTTGTGTTACTTGCGATGTTTTTATTAAATGTACTGGCATAGGTTGTTGTGTTGTTGCTAGAAATTGTTGTGGATTTGTTGATATAATCTGTTGCGTTAGAGTCGGTAATTGTTGTAGAGCTGCAGTTGGTATAGCTTGTTGCGTCATAGTTGTATATTGTTCTGAAGCTGTTGGTATGGATTGGTGTATTGTGGTTTTTAATTGTTGCGAAGCTTTTGGTTGTATTTTTATGTTTTTTGTGTGGGATAGTGGTCTAGGTTGTTGCGTTGAGTTTTCAAATTGGTTCTGAGCTGCTGGCTCACTTTGCTGTGTTGTAGCTGCAAACTGTTTCAGCGTTGCTGTGGGCTGTTGCGTTGAGGTTAGGATATTTTTAAGAATCGAACGATCTTTACATCTATCCATTTTTTTTCGCTTGTAATTGCATAAACTCTTCTTATAACCCCTGACAAATTCTGAATACTGATCATTAAATTCTTTCTCAATCCCTCCATCAGTCTTGTCTTTGCGGTATGTCTGCCTCGGTGTTTTCAGAAATTTTGGTTTGAATTCGTTTTCGCTTTCAGTTTCACTGTCTTCGCGAGCAACTAAAATTACATTTTCATTTTGATTACTTATCTGTTCTACTTGAATTGGGTTTCGAGGCTGTGGGGTAACTGGAACCTGTGGGTACGAACGGAAGTTGGGTCAAAATCAGTTAAAAAGATGGGCCTTGAAAGCATAGCAGACCGACAGACAAATACACTTTCGCATTTATAATATGAGTATGTATATGGATAGTACATCACATACATATCAAATAAATATTATAAATGCGAAAGTTTGGATGGATATATGGATGTATGGATGTATGGATGTATGGATGTGTGGATGTATGGATGTTTGTTACTCAATCACACTCCAACGGCTGAACGGATCTGGATGAAATTTGGCACAGAGATAGATTATAGTCTGGAATAGCACATAGGCTACTTTTCATCCCGGAAAATTAAAGAGTTCCCGCGGGAACCGAAAAACCTAAATCCACGCGGACGAAGTCGCGGGCATCAGCTAGTAAGAAATAAATGTAAATATTTAATAGTAGCAGGCATTACTTTGCGGAAGTCCACGATAATGAAGGAACTAGAAGTTTAATTCGCTATAATCCACGACAATAGGTAAATCTATGTGGTACAGTGTGTATCCCGCACTTATAGCCCGCGATATTCACCACACCACAGAAATCTTCCAAACTACTCTCAACGTACGTTTTACTATGATACCGGAGCATCTTCAGGAGATGTTGCATTGCCGAGTCAATTTCACAGAATATTGTGCCCTAGCGCTACGTTCAAGTTTAGGTTAGGTTAGTTAAACATAAAATTGAATTTAACGCGTGTCAACCTTCTGTACTTACCTTTTGTGATATCAGCCCATCGAAATGTTTACTAGTTCCTACCAAACTCCATTGAATCTGGTCTTCAATATCTAAATCTTGATCCTGAAAAAATTTACGCCGAATGAATGAAAACACTCATATTACATCGCATCGATAGGATAGATTCAGCTCATATTAATATTACTGCAACGTTATCTCTTTCAGTCATCCAGAGAGAGTGAGATCAAATACAACTCAAAAACGTAACACTCTTTTTGTTTGTGAAACAGTGGCTCACGTATTGAGAATTCTGCAAGATGTGATGTAATTCGTACTTACGTCAGTTGCTTGTGGCTTTGGTTCCGTAGATATTTGGTTTTCTATCACACATATGATATCATCCTCTTGATCAATACTCGGTTGTGTAGGTATCTGATTTTCTATTATACAGACTAAATTGGCGTCTCTATCGATATTGTTTTCGTCCTCATCGAGGACGACTGTGTCGTCATACGGACCAATCTGCAAATAAATTTGATGTGAAACTCAGCAAAAAAACCCTATCCATTGCTAATAGGATGATGAAAATAGGTTTATCTCTTTTCCTCTAATGATTCCAGTTACTCGAGAGAAAATAGCATCTGGATAGGATAGTAAATTAACCTAGAGTTAAGTGTTTCAAGTTTTGTGAAATAGTCTATCGTCCGTCTATCATAATCCGATTGTAATCTTTTATCGATTTTTTTTGATCGGTTTTGATAAAATATGGTAAACAGATTACTTACGTTCTGTAAACTGCTACTAAAATCTTTTCACAGGATTACATATTTCACTGGATAAAAATATTTCAACAAAAAAAAATTCACGTTGGGAATACATGTTATTTTAAACATAGCCAAATAAAAAACTCAGAATTGCTTACGTTAATGGTTGGTATAGCTGTACTGTAAAGGGTCTTAGAAGGAGTTATTTCGTAAGGAGCAAAATGCTCCGAGCAAATACAGCTACGCTGGTTTGGTTTAAAATTTGGATCGCATCTCTCTCGGGCCACTATTTTAATCCATTGCTCGCTTACTGGCGGTGGAACATCCTTGAATCTGAGAAAAATGAAATATTGAATGAACCAGAAGCTTAATTCGCTATAATCCGCCACAGTAGACAAATCTATGTGGTGCAGTGCGTGTCTTCCACCGACAGCATGCGAACACTCACCATCCAGCAATTCGCACCGGCACAGCACCACACCACACATATCCTCCAAATCACTCTCTACGTACGTTTCACTCCGAAACCGGAGCATCCTCAGGAGATGTTGACTCGACAATGCACGATTGTGAATTTGTGATTTGGAGGATTTGTGTGGTGTGGTGCTGTGCCGGTGCGAATTGCTGGGTGGTGGGTGTTCGCATGCTGTCGGTGGAAGACACGCACTGCACCACATAGATTTGTCTACTGTGGCGGATTATAGCGAATTAAGCTTCTGGTTCATTCATTATCATGGACTTCCGCAAAGTAACGCCTGCTTCGATACAATATAAAAAATGAAATATGGTTGTAAGTGTCCGGTGTATGCAGAAGGAATAAGTCTTTATTTGATGTACAATAATGAATGAATGAATTAAATATTTTTTATTGTACAACGAAACGAAACAACGAAAGACATAACATAAATAATCAGAAACAATAAAACAAAAATACAAATCGGTACAATTGGCGGCCTTATCGCTTTTAAGCGATCTCTGTCAGGCAACCAAGTCACGTAGGAATTAAAACTAGCGAGAGAGGGATATGGGTGTACGTAAAAAATAATAAAAAAATGCTAAAAATATAAAGGCAACCCTTAAAAAAATTGCTTTAGGCCTAACAAAGATTTGATCCCAAAATGGTTTTCACTCTGCTAGGACTTCTGTAACCTTACGTGTAAGCATAAGAACTGGCACGTTGGAAAAAAACAACTTCTTCCACTGTTCAAAAAAAATCATAACATTTTCGTAATCAAGGGAAACTCTGAGAACATTGACCCTACATTGACATTTTGGCCAGCGGTTTTTGCATCGACCATCCATCTAAAATGTAATCTACATGCGAGCAACTCTCGTGTCATGAAAGTAGTCCTGCGGCAATTAGTGGAACTAATCCACACTATACAGTTTCCATACAAAAATTGCCTAAACATGCGACTACTAGCGCCACCTCTAGGGGGCTTATAGTTTTGGGTATTAAAATAATTCGAATATGGAACAGTGTAGACTCAGCCTTACTGAGAGCGTCGCTGCATGCAGCGTTACCCGCCAATGCTCCGCTATTGGCTACAGAGCCGTAAGTTCAGCCAATCGCATTCCTTTTAGCGTCCGCTGTTACAAGTTGACATTGACAGCATCGAATCGATTGCATTTCTTGATGAGGTTATAATACTCTTTGCGGTAATAAATCATGCTTTTTGGATAAAGTAACACACTCACGAGTAGAAGACGAGATCTTCCTTCCGACGGAGCCCGAAACTTCTGTTTCTACAGCACTTAAACACACATGTTGGCATTGTAAATGTTTTGTTGTCATACAATGCATTCCACTCGCGCCGCGGACCAATGGCGACTGAGTTGAGAAATAAGCAGTGTTGCCAGCGTTTATTTTCACTTTCCCCGTTTTAATTTATTATTATGATTAAATATAATTATATTATGAGTTCCAACTCTTTTTTTTTAATTTTTTTATTCCACTACAAGTTAGCCCTTGACTGCGATCTCACCTGATGGTAAGTGACGATGCAGTCTAAGATGGTAGCGGGCTAACCTGTTAGGGGTATGGCAGTTATATTAAACCCATACCCCTAGTCGGTTTCTACACGGCATCGTACCGGAACGCTAAATCGCTTGGCGGCACGTCTTTGCCGGTAGGGTGGTAAGTGATAACTAGTCACGGCTGAAGCCTCCCACCAGCCCCCCTAGCATGGGCCGAGACAATTTTCTCCCCGAGGAAAGGATAAATTTTTTATTCCTAAATAAATAAATAAAAACGCTAAATAACGGTGGATAAATAGTCCCCTGAGTCCCCGTGAAATGTCAAACGGGGATAAACTTCTCCTCTCCCCTGTTGCCGTGCTCTGAGGGGTAGATAAGTTAATTTTATCCCTTGTCAGTGGATAAAATCGGGGGATAAATTTTTTAGCTCCGGCCCATGCTAGCCCTGCAGACCAGACCAGAGAAAATTTAGAAATTATAAATTCCCAAATTGACCCTGCCGGGAATTGAACCCGGGACCTCCCACGTTAAGACAACAGCGCTCAACACTGCGCCAGGAAGGTCGTCAAACTTAAAACATAAAAAAAATTGTTACTCTATTTTTATTGCACTTCCTAGTAAAAAGGGAAATATAAATTGGTTATAACTAAATTGATAGTGGGATACTTAATTTTGGATACGTAACGTAGACCGTAGTAGGTACCTATTGGTACCTATAAGCAAATAGGTATATTACTATTTAGATTGAAATTATTTTAAACCTGGTTTTCGCTACCAATTTATAGAATAATAAATTATTACGTAATGCAGAAGGCATCACGAATTGCATTGGCTTGGAGAAATGGCTTTTTAGTTTTTATGCTTCTTTGGTAGTTGGTACCAATATTTTTTAAGCACTTAAAGCAACTTCAAAGCACTTAGTAAAATATTTTTTTAGTTGAAACACGTAAGATCAAATCCTTACTAATATTATAAATGGGAAAGTGAGTTTGTTTGTATGTTTGTTCCGCTTTCACGTTGTAACTACTGAACAGATTGCTTTGAAATTTTGCAGACGTAAAGTTAGAAGTCCGGATTAAATAATGGGGTACTTTTTATCCCGGAAAATTAAGGAGTACCCGCGGGAACCGAAAAACCTCGATCCACGCGGACGAAGTCGCGGGCATCAGCTAGTAAATATTATAAATGCGAAAGTTTGGATGGATGTATGGATGTATGGATGTTTGTTACTTAATCACGCTCCAACGGCTGAACGGATTTGGATGAAATTTGGGACAGAGATAGATTATAGTCTGGAATAACACATAGGCTACTTTTTATCCCGGAAAATTCAGAGTTCCCGCGGGAACCGAAAAACCTCAATCCACGCGGACGAAGTCGCGGGCATCAGCTAGTAATTCCTATATCGATCTCAAAAGATAAGTTAATTTTGCATTAAATAGATACTTTCAATAATTTCCACCTAAAGAGGCAGGTGCATGCGGTTGGTATCACTGAGCAGAAAATACGAGCAAATGTCACCTCTATCGACATCCCAGTCAACCAATCGCAAGCGTACAATCGCACGCACAAGTGAAAGTCGTTTTCAGTTTTTGACAATGCGTTTCAATTGAGAATACCTGCATAACAAAAGATGATAATATTTATCAAATAAATAAATTGACGCAGTAGCTCTCTGGAGTCTCTGTCAGCAGTAGCCTGTGGTTTTGTGAGTTCCTGGTTGAATTTCAGAATTTAAAAACTTTCTAAATAATTATTGTCACATAACTCGCCAACCCGCATTGGAGCGGCGTGGTGGGTCTAAGCTCTAAATCCCTCTCTCATATGAGAGTGGAGGTCTGTGCCCAGCAGTGGGACGTTATTGGGCTGTAATGGTGGTGGTAGTGGATTGTCACATAATTGTCTGGAACGGACACGCGCTAGGATTAGCTGATATGTTTTCGAGCCATTCAAAAATAAGATTTCTGCGCAGGTACATCGGCGTAACTTGTTAAAGTGGTATCAGTGACTAGCATCTTCGATTGATTAGAATTAAAACAGGCAGTACCTACTTTAAGTAATTTCAAGGATATAATAGAATATATTATTATAAGTATGAATTATTATAAAAACAATTTAGAACTCTCAAAATAAAATTTATGTTTGAAATAATAATTATAATAGTAGGTCGTCTTTATAAATTGAAATATAGGTGCTCTTCTTATTTAGAACGCATTGTAGGTACAGGTAGGTATAACAGTGCAGTATTTGGTATATTATTATTATGTCTGTCGTGTTGGCATTATGCAATAATTTTCTCAGAGAAAAGTTTCTAATTTCGACCATTTTTGATGATGATGTAACAGGTATGCAATGTTCACTGATGGCGATGCTTTACTTGCTCTAGTAGCCAGTAGGTATATAAAACTGTGGCTCTGGTAATAATTAATGTAATATTTTAATTTGAGTGCTGTTACATGTTATACCTATGTAGGTATAGGTAGGTATACAGTACACCTACCTATATCTACATAACGGCCTTCGTGTTTTGCTACAAGGTTTTGTTACTTTTGTAGGTACATGTTTTTTACATTGTGCCTTTTACGCTTTTTGTGTGGAGTCGACGGTTTTGTGCTGGGCACGCCGCAATTATAGACTACTAGATGATGCCCGCGACTTCGTCTGCGTGGATTGAGTTTTTTTTGAACTCCTGTGGGACGCAGCATGAATGCGTAACAAACAAACTCACATTCGCATTTTTATAATATTAGTTAGGAATTTAGGATTCCGTCTGCGACGTTGCCACTCTTCCTATCAATGATGCTTGAAGCTGGAATGAGAAAGCTATTGTTTGCATCTCTCTTCATCATACTCACCAAACATCAGAAAGTGCGCACTGCGCACTCCATGCGGTGTTTTATTTACCTACTGATTAGTATAATATGATAGTTCCATTAAATTTTTAGGGTTCCGTACCAAAATGGTAAAAATGGAACCCTTATGGTGCGACTTTCTCCGTCCGTCTGTCCGTCCGTCCGTCACAGTCGATTATTTCAGTAACTATTAAAGCTATCGACATGAAATTTGGAATAGTTGTGTATAATAGTGGCCAAACATCATTAAAATAAAAAAAATCGAAAATTATTTTTAGTTTAATTAAAAAAGGGGGAAAATCGGGGGTTTGAAATTTCAAAGTATGATAACTATACTGAGTGGGATATCATATGAAAGGGCTATACTTCTACATTCTAAAACAGATTTTTATTTATTTTTATGTATAATAGTTTTTGATTTATCGGGCAAAATGTCGAAAAAAATACCGTCGTCCCCCCCCCCCCCCCTTATCTCCGAAGTTTACCAATTGAAAAATCTGAAATAATTATGGTCAATAGAAGCTTATGTATATTTTACAGGAAAAATAAAACCAATGCTCTAACTAGCATAGTTTTTATGATATCAACAATAAACCTCTACAAACAAAGTTAGTTTTGCGGTTCATTTCGTCTTGTTTTTAATAGGTACGTCATAAATCGTAAAACTTACTACAGGTTTGTACGGAACCCTCGGTGCGCGAGTCCGACTCGCACTTGGCCGGTTTATTTATTTAGGTATGTCTATGTACCTAGTAGTAGGTACCCGCCTGAGTAAGTATACCAAAATATTATATTACAGACATAGCCCCGACTCAACGACCCAACAATTAGTGTTCTTTACGTTAGGTACGTTTCTTCTCCTATTCTTTATTTGTTGATCTATATTATATGAGTTGCCGCAATGTGGCGGCGCGTTCCCGCTGGCCAGCTCTAGCACTAGCAGTCTGTGGACGTGTCAATAAATCACCGCAGCCAGATAGCATCTTGAGAAATGCTAGCGTCAGTGCGCCACCAGCCTTACGATTATTTATTGTGCGCTCATTTTTATGAACTAAACTAGCTTTTTCCCCAAATTATAGGGTTCCGTGGTCATGCTGGTAGTTAGAATTCGTCTCTATAGTTTTACATTTTACTACGGAACCTAAGAAACCAAAATCTACGCGGAGTCACGGACCTACAATGCCTCAAAAGGGAACACCTTCACCGTGTCGTTATGACTTAGGTAGGTACGATGAAACCGGATAGGGCAATAGGTTTAATATAACTGCTTTACCCCTAACATTCTTAGCCCGCTACCATTTTATACTACATCATCATTCATCACGTACCTACCACCAGTTGAGATCGCAGTAAAGGGATAACGTCTTGTAATATAAAAAAAGTTTCAGGGAGAGAAAATGTTTAGGTACTTAGGTAGCAGGTACCTCAGCAACAAATCAGTAGTTTACAAAGACTGGAACACTATCTTGTAGTCGGTTAAGTCCAGTTAGCCGCTAGTTAGTGTCTGAGTGTAATGTAACTCGACGCAACAGGGCTGGAATTTTGCTGTACCTACAGCTCAGTTGTGAAGTTTGCGAGACATTTGTATTGATCTGAAGTTCGCGCAAGTGGGGAACAACTTCAGTACTTATACTAGTTCATAGTGTAGACTTTACGGAACTATTTCACCCTAAACGTTTACCTACTTAGTTAATCAAAGGTTAGCTAGAGTTAATTGAAGCTTTAATACTCTTAAAACTAACAGTAGATAGGTACTAGCACAGTTCAATGAGCTATAGTATAGCTCTATTCCATCAAACTACGTATAACTCAGCCAACCTTTCTTCCAGTTAACCCTTCTATATATACCTTCTACATATACCGGCCACCTAGGTCCTATAGACTATAATATGATATAGATCTACCTACCAGCTGCGGGCGACCTAGCGCGTTTGCTGCTCGCGATAGCAATCCGCAGAACACGATTTCAATTTAGATGTACCTCGTCCGATGCACTTGTCGCAATTATTCAACTACACGCTGTGAAAAATAGGATTTTAATATTCTATTTACTAGATTAGAAAAAAAATAGTTAAAAAAAAATTAATTATCAGTAGGTAGGTACATTGTTCTGTAAAATAATGAATGTTTGCATAGGAAACATTGATGTAGAATTTTAGTACCTAAGGAAACGTTTCTATGAAATGTCTAGCTTTTTTCCATCTTAGACTGCATCATCACTTACCATCGGGTGAGATCGCAGTCAAGGGCTAACTTGTAGTGGATAAAAAAAAAAACAGTTAACCTGTGTTTCAACAAGTTTTTCTACAAAAGCTGGGTTTCTCTACTCATCTCTGCATAATAGGTACTCATATGTAATCAAATCGTATGGTAAACAAATCGACCGCAATTGAATAATAGCGAAAGAGCATTATCCAATCAGAGGTGATTGCGATCGCAGTGTTGTAATCATTGTACCTAACTTAATAGGGCCTCAGGTAAAAGGCCATTTCAAATCATAGGTACAAGGTTGATAATAAAACTACTAGAGATTGGATCCTCGTTTCACTGAGAACAGCGAGGAATCGTTACGTTACTCAAATATATTTGCTCTTACAAAATAGGACCTCAGGTAAAAGGCCATTTCAAATCATAGGTACAAGGTTGTTAATAAAACTACTAGAGATTGGATCCTCCGCCCTCGTTTCACTGAGAACAGCGAGGGATCGTTACGTTACTCAAATATATTTGCTCTTACAAAATAGGACCTCAGGTAAAAGGCCATTTCAAATCATAGGTACAAGGTTGTTAATAAAACTACTAGAGATTGGATCCTCCGCCCTCGTTTCACTGAGAACAGCGAGGGATCGTTACGTTACTCAAATATATTTGCTCTTACAAAATAGGACCTCAGGTAAAAGGCCATTTCAAATCATAGGTACAAGGTTGTTAATAAAACTACTAGAGATTGGATCCTCCGTCTTCGTTTCACTGAGAACAGCGAGGGATCGTTACGTTACTCAAATATATTTGCTCTTACAAACATGGCGCGGTGTAAGGATCGTGGAACTACGAGTGAGGTTTACGTGAGCCGAATGCATGCCGTCCTAGTAATATTATGTTGATGGAATATCGAATCATAGCGATCGGATTGAGGGGAACCATTCCGACCACGTAGATACCATGCGGGTCGCGAGCGGAGCTGCCCCACTATTCTCTAACTCTGTGGCAGGTGTGGCTATCAAAACATGAAAGCCACTTATATTTGAAGTGAAAACTTCTTTAGGCGCGTTGAGCACTTTTTGGTAGGGGGTAAAAATGTGGAAACGCGTGACCGACACCTCGCGTTGTTACGAAGACAAAAGGTCTTAAAAATAAACTTTAATCTCTTAGTTTTAAGGTTTAAGCATTTTTAGGTATGTACGATACCCTAAACGTATAAGAATGGGCAGACGAAATTGAGCTCTAATTCAATGCTGTCATGGTTTATTTTACTTTGACGAAAATCTTTAACGTTTGATCGACAATTCTTACGTAATCGGGGGGCAGAAAGAGTTGCGGGAGGAGTGCGCGATTCCGTCCACGTAGGTACTCGTAGATACCGGAATTAGATTGCGGCTGACTGATAAAGTTTGTCGTTCTTGGCTGTGGACTAGTGGAGGTTCATTTTTACTTACCATATTATAATAATATGTATGTTCCACCCATGTTCCACCCCTGAAATTAACGACTAAAGTGTGGAGACTCTACCTACTACCGATTTGGAAAGAAGGTTATACAGAAAGCACACAAAAACTGTTTCTTTTCTGTGGGTAAAATTCAATCAATATAGGTACTATAATATGTATTTGAAATGTCTAAGTGTCTGTGTGCCTGTAAGCTATTTACAGATTCCCAACAGGCCCATCGATTTTGCAGATTTTAACTAAATTTTGTAAGAGATAATATGTTGAATCCCAGGGACGGACATAGAGTATGTTTTATTCTGGAAAATTCAAGCTTCCACGGGATTTCTCAAAAACCAAAAATCACGTGAATGAAGTCGGGGTAGGTATGCTACGCAGCTACAGGGAATTATACCTAGAGTTATAAAAAAAAAGGATGTTCAAATTTTATTTCCAGGTAAGTAAATTTTTAAAGCACAGAAGACGCGGTAGAAAACGTTCTGGCATATCAATGTGCCAGGTATATTACTTTACTCTATGCAATGTGCCTATCATCAGACAAGTGTAGTCTGCGGTACCTACCTATACGTGTACGTGTACGTGATACGAATTCATCGGCAAAGGAAGTCGCGGCCCAACGCCGACGGATGCGGCACTCCCGCGCCCTCTCGCGGACAGTCGCGTTTATGTGAGAGCGCACCCCGGCACACCCGGATCAGACTGAGTCACGTTTGCGGGGAAACTATTGCCTTTTACAGATTGGTATTTCTATCGCAAGTTAGCGATCTCCCCCGGCTGAAGCCGACCGCCTCCCGGGGGAATTTCACAAAATTCGGCCTCATTCCTTGTCGCTCTGTGCTAATCTCAACTCTCTCTCTCTCTGACTGCCTCGTTGGTCTAGTGGTTAGCATGTTCGACTGCGGCCGACGAGGTCCCGGGTTCGAGTCCCGGGTCGGGCCATAACAAGTATTGGGTTTTTCTGACAAGAAATTCTCAGTACTAGCCCGGAGTTAGGAAGTTGGCGGTGTCTCACCCCCGTGCTTCGGAGAGCACGTTAAGCCGTCGGTCCTGCGCCTGATCTCTCTCCGGTCGTGTCGGGTCTTCCGTCCCATCGGGCTATGAGAGCAAAGGAGCAGAGAGTGCACCTGTGTATGCGCACACACTTGTGCACTAAGTATAATATCTCCCGCGCAGATGGCTTAGTCAAGCGATGGATGGAGTCGAGACAATTTTTGAGCGTTGATAAGTAAGTGTATGTGCGAAAGTAACTTCTTTTTATTGTATGAAATTGCCCTGTGTTTGACAACAATCATGCATTATAAAAAGCAATTGCTAGATTTGAGCGCGCTAGTCTAAAATAAGTACCTATATAGATTTAGTTTTATAATTTTATTACAGTGCTTCACACACGAAGAAGTATTCTAAACTTCAGGATTTGAACCTGCGTCTCTCTGCGAATCGCGCCCTGATCTATCTATTTAGTACTTCTCTTGCCGGAAGGTCTGAAGGTGCTAATCATACATGCACATAGCTCAGTGGTAGGTTACATTATGTCTATGCCAGCTTCATGCCAGTAGATTAAAAGTCGATATCATGTTTCTTTAAAATTGTGATATAGGCTTGCGCCTGACGACAATCCTGCTTAGTGCAAAGCAATGATGAGGTCTAGGTTGGGGCGCGCTTGCCTAGAAGATGTCTATTCACTCTTGCCTTGAAGGTACTTGCCAATTTGCCAACGGACACGGTTTCTTTCCTTCTTCTAAGGGTATGAGAATATGTTTCTCTTTGGCTTCTAATTTAGATATTCTACTTATGTAGGGTGCTACCCCCAAACTCCATTCATCAAAGATTTAAAGCGTCGTTGTCAAATGTATCGCATGAAGGCATATAGGTAAGTCTTGGCCAGCGAGCCCGCATTACGCCGGGATTACCTCGTTAATGACGCCCACGGCTGACGGGACCCGGCGGGATCCGGGATATATACCATATAGAGTGACTTGTCGGCTGCCAGCGAAGGGGCGCTGGTGGAAGATTAACGTGTCATCCATACTAATCAAATAAATATTATAAATGCGAAAGTTTGGATGGATGTGTGGATGTATGGATGTATGGATGTTTGGATGTTTGTTACTCAATCACGCTCCAACGGCTGAACGGATCTGGATGAAATTTGGCACAGAGATAGATTATAGTCTGGAGTAGCACATAGGCTACTTTTTATCCCAGAAAATTAAAGAGTTCCCGCTGGAACCGAAAAACCGCAATCCACGCGGACGAAGTCTCGGGCATCAGCTAGTATTATAAATGCCAAAGTGTGTCTGTCTGTCTGCTACGCAATCCCAGCCGATCTTTTTAACCGATTTTGATGAAATTTGGTACATAAGTTACTTTTTATCCCGGAAAATTCACGAGTTTCCACGGGAATCAAAAAACCCTAATCCACGCGGACGAAGTCGCGGGCATCATCTAGTATCCTACTCATCCTACTCATGGTGGACAGATTTCTGAAAATTCCAAAGTCGATTCTAATTTATAGGTATTGTAATAAACTTGAAACTTTCTACCAGCTAGGTATTACGGAACCCTAACATGGATACGGATTCTTGTATAGGTTACTGAGCTCTATTATTATTATGAAACCCTCATAGATACTGAGATGGGACTGGATCCTAAACAGTATTTTTCTTGTATGAATGTGATACGTCACCACAATTTCATTACAGATCCACAAAAACATGTTCCCAATTTGTCTTCGCACATTCGTGTGTATACACCGTGAACAGCTCATAGCTCTTATTCCGAGAGGCGTAAGAGCTACAATAGCTGTCAGCACTAGTTAGGGCTCAAGGTCGGCGCGATATAATGTCAGCCGTCGCCATTGTCGTTTGTTAGTTGTGACTACGAGCTTGGGGGGTTACTAACTTACTACCATCGCTTAAAGCAGTATTATTTCAAAATGACAGTTTTATATCATGTACCTTGACGTCCCTAAAATAAGAAAAATATTCATTATTATAATAAAACAACGCTTGCAATAAGGTACGTTATACGTTGCTACGAACGAATTAGACGCAACTCTTGGCATTACATTGTCAATATCAAGAACGTCAATCATACTAATATTATAAATGCGAAAGTGTGTTTGTTTGTTGGTTTATTGGTTTGTTGGTTTGTCTTTCAATCACGCCGCAACGAAGCAACGGATCGATGTGATTTTTGGCATGGGTATAGTAGAGGACGAGAGTGACATAGGCTACTTTTTATTAGGGTTCCGTAGCCAAATTTGGCAAAAACGGAACCCTTATAGATTCGTCATGTCTGTCTGTCTGTCTGTCTGACTGTCCGTCCGTATGTCACAGCCACTTTTTTCCGAAACTATAAGAACTATACTGTTGAAACTTGGTAAGTAGATGTATTCTGTGAACCGCATTAAGATTTTCACACAAAAATAGAAAAAAAACAATAAATTTTGGGGGTCCATACTTAGAACTGAAACTCAAAAATTTTTTTTTCATCAAACCCATACGTGTGGGGTATCTATGGATAGGTCTTCAAAAATTATATTGAGGTTTTTAATATCATTTTTTTCTAAACTGAATAGTTTGCGCGAGAGACACTTCCAAAGTGGTAAAATGTTGGTCCCCCCCCCCGTAACTTCTAAAATAAGAGAATGATAAAACTAAAAAAAATATATGATGTACATTACCATGCAAACTTCCACCGAAAATTGGTTTGAACGAGATCTAGTAAGTAGTTTTTTTTAATAATTTAAAACTTACTACAGGTTTGTACGGAACCCTCGGTGCGCGAGTCCGACTCGCACTTGGCCGGTTTTTTTATCCCGGAAAATTAAGGAGTTCCCGCGGGAATCAAAAAAACTTAAACCACGCGGACGAAGTCGCGGGCATCAGCTAGTTTATTATAAACCTTAAATCTAAGCTAGTAAAGTTTAATTACAAATGTAGTATATTTGTATTTAAGAAATTAAGATCTTTTGTCTTCGTAACAACGCGAGGTGTCGGTGTTCGCGAGCATGTCGGAGCGAGGTGTCGGTGTCGGTGACGCGAATCCACAAGTTTACCCCCTACCAAAGAGTGTTCAACGCGGCTAAAGAAGTTTTCACTTCTATTATACTCGTAATTCTATATATCAAACGTCAACAATATTAAAGCAATATAGCTTTATGCAATGGTAGTAAGCCCACAGGGAGCTAATACATTGTATTTGTTATCAAAGGATTATGGAGGTGCTCTTTCTATTTTCACTAACAAGTATCAATATTGGGAAGACGTGGATAGATTGATGTTTGACAATTCTTCTTTAGATTAATCATTACCAAGTAAGTATGTCTGCCAAATTTCTATTGGCCAGCACGAATTATGGCCTAAAACTTATCATTCTGAAAGGAGATGGACGATGGTCTTCAGTAGGAGATGATGATGGTGATAATGATGCAGTTAGTTAGGTACTTTGATAGTGAACAAAACTTTAACCGAGTAAGTACTATGTCGTGAACGCTGGCAAAGCGCTGACTTCAAATAACTACACCTTTGAAAAGATGCAGAAGCAGGAGAACTCGCAGGCTAGAAGGTTTCCTCATGACGTTTTTCATCATCGTTCGTACCTATAGACATAGAATTTTTAGGGTTCCGTACCAAAATGGTAAAAATGGAACCCTTATGGTGCGACTTTCTCCGTCTGTCTGTCTGTCTGTCCGTCCGTCACACTCGATTATTTCAGTAACTACCGAAGCTATCGACATGAAATTTGGAATAGTTGTGTATATTAGTGGCCCAAAGACACTGGAATTAAAAAAAATTGGAAATTATTTTTGTTCTTATTTAAAAAGGGGGGAAAATCGGAGGGTTGAAATTTAAAAGTGAGATAACTGTACTGTGTGGGGTATCATATGAAAGGGTTTACTTTGTACATTCTAAAACAGATTTTTAATTATTTTTAGTCATGATAGTTTTTGATTTATCGGGGAAAAAGTAAAAAAAAATACCGTTCCCCCCCCTTATCTCCGGAGTTTACCAATCGAAAAATCTGAAATAATTATGGTCAATAGGAATTTATGTATATTTTACAGGAAAACTATAGCCAATGCTCTAACTAGCATAGTTTTTTTGATATTAACAGTAAACCTCTACAAACAAAGTTAGTTTTGCGGTTCATTAAATTCATTAATCGTAAAACTTGCTACAGGTTTGTACGGAACCCTCGGTGCGCGAGTCCGACTCGCACTTGGCCGGTTTTTGTTATTTCGCTAGTACATTCTAAGCCTATGTTCGTACATAAGTGACATTTTTGAAGTGAAAATTCTTAAGAATCATTGTGTTTTGAAAATTCGATTGTAGGGGAGCAGGTTATATGGCTCGACCGTAACAAAGGATGATCATCCTACGCTACGAGCGGGTGTTGTGCTCGGGGACCACTGATCCGACCGTTCATCTTTGGAGGTCGTATATATAGCGTAATTCTTAGAAAACTTCGTAAGCGTGAGTTGGGCTGTTCGTGTTCGCGTCCATCGTACTAGTAATGCCATCTATTGGATTATGTGCGGACTGCGAAGACCGCCACACGATGAAACGGATGTTGTCGCCACGGTACAAGTGGCGCCACCGGACGTACATGTACAAAGCGTTCCTTTTTAGGGTTCCGTACCCAAAGGGTAAAAACGGGACCCTATTACTAAGACTCCGCTGTCTGTCTGTCTGTCTGTCTGTCTGTCTGTCTGTCTGTCTGTCTGTCTGTCTGTCTGTCTGTCTGTCTGTCTGTCTGTCTGTCTGTCTGTCTGTCTGTCTGTCTGTCTGTCTGTCTGTCTGTCTGTCTGTCTGTCTGTCTGTCTGTCTGTCTGTCTGTCTGTCTGTCTGTCTGTCTGTCTGTCTGTCTGTCTGTCTGTCTGTCTGTCTGTCTGTCTGTCTGTCTGTCTGTCTGTCTGTCTGTCTGTCTGTCTGTCTGTCTGTCTGTCTCCAGGCTGTATCTCATAAACCGTGATAGCTAGAAAGCTGAAATTTTCACAAATGATGTATTTCCGTTGCCGCTATAACAACAAATACTAAAAATTAAAAATATATATATATTAAGGGGGGTCCCCATACAATAAACGTGTTTTTTTCGTATTTTTTTGCTCAATATTAAAAACGGTAACAGGTAGACGGTTCAAATTTTCACAGAATATTAACTTGTATATTACATTTCAAAATAAATAATTAAATATCAATAAAGTAAATATTAAAGGGGGGCTCCCATACAACAAACGTAATTTTTTGATATTAACAATAAACCTCTACAAACAAAGTTAGTTTTGCGGTTCATTTCGTCTTGTTTTTAATACGTCATAAATCGTAAAACTTACTACAGGTTTGTACGGAACCCTCGGTGCGCGAGTCCGACTCGCACTTGGCCGGTTTTTTGTAATTTTCTGTTTGATTGTTTATATGTAGCAGTAGAAAGTCTAATTTGTTTATAGTTTTTTATGTTTTATTTTAATCCGCTTCAGCTGGTTGATAATACGAAAAACGAAACGAAAAAGCGACAGCAAAAAGAGACAAACATATTCATAAAGGATTTAGCCTGCGAGAGAATGAGATAGAATACAAGTTATATTCATATTATCTCATTATCTCGTAGGCTAAATATACTAAAGTAGGTACTCCGAAAAGTTAAAGATTCGTTGAGATGCGTGCACAAACCCGAAACCCCCAAGTAGGAAGTGAATATGCTCACCGCTACGCTATCACTGATACAACAAGTACATAATGGTTATTTCTTTATCACTGTCCCCGAGTACACGTGTTTGTAACTCCGCACCCGTATATCAGGGTTTGTGGGCATTGCAGTATTAGCCCGGGCGCGCCGCTTGGCAGTTGGCGGCGACCGCAGTCCGTCCCCGGACACTGTCCGCACAATTAATGGATCACCTGCGTACTCCTGGGCTCGATTAGATGACCAATAATATCTATTTTTAATCCCTCCCTCTCACAATTCATATATACACGTAATTTTTAGGGTTCCGTACCCAAAGGGTAAAAATGGGACCCTATTACTAAGACTCCGCTGTCCGTCTGTCTGTCTGTCTGTCTGTCTGTCTGTCTGTCTGTCTGTCTCCAGGCTGTATCTCATAAACCGTGATAGCTAGTAAGCTGAAATTTTCACAAATGATGTATTTTCGTTGCCGCTATAACAACAAATACTTACTAAAAATTAAAAATATATATATATTAAGGGGGGTCCCCATACAATAAACGTGTTTTTTTCGTATTTTTTTGCTCAATATTAAAAACGGTAACAGGTTCAAATTTTCACAGAATATTAACTTGTATATTACCTTTCAAAATAAATAATTAAATATCAATAAAGTAAATATTAAAGGGGGGCTCCCATACAACAAACGTAATTTTTATTTTTAATACGTCATAAATCGTAAAACTTACTACAGGTTTGTACGGAACCCTCGGTGCGCGAGTCCGACTCGCACTTGGCCGGTTTCTTTTTTAATACAGACTAGCGCTTGGCTGCAATCAGACTTCCTGATAGTAGTAAAAAAGCCTAAGGTGGAGCGCGCTTGCCTATTTATTCATGTAATATCTAAAATAATTCTACATTTATATGGAAAAATGTGTCTAACTCTAAAGCAAATAATGATTTATTTATTAATTTTCATTCGTATAATATTACCAGACTTCGTATAATTCATTAGTTTTGTATCATATTGTTGACCTCTTGGCGCAGTGACGAGCGCTGTCCAATGATCTTTCTGTGGCGCAGTCCTAAAGTGGAAACTCACGGGTTCGATTCCCAGTAGGGTCGATTTGGGAACTTATAATAATTTCTGAATTTTCTCTATTCTGGTCTGGTGGGAGGCTTCGACAGTGGTAAGTAGTTATTACCCTACCGGTAAAGACGTACCGCCAAGCGATTTTGCGTTCCGGTACGATGCCGTGTAGAAATCGATTAGGGGTAGATATGGGTTTAATAAAACTGCCATACCCCTAACAGGTTAGCCCGCTACCATATTAGACTGCATCATGACTTACCATAAGATCGCAGTCAAGGGCTAACTTGTAATGGATAAAAAAAGTCGAGACGTCGAGAAGGGTTCTGTTATGATTTATGCAGGTTATTACGCAATCTACATATATTTCATTTGCTTTGCCATTATTCTAATTAACCAAACTTAGATCCAATTTGCTAGTTTATAAGTAGGTAACTAAAAGTAAAAAGTTAATTCAGTATCATGGAAATTTTTCATATAGTTTTAAATAAGAACCGCATTTTCCCCGTCTCTTTATTCGAGCGAGTATTTTAATTTAACAAAATTAACATGAATTTTTCTCGCAGCATGTATTTAATTTGCAGCACATTCACACGATGAATAAAACATTATTAGGAGGTTATGAAAAACTATGTCATACAAGTGGGGGGTGAAAGCGCGACGCCGCTGTTGCGGCGGACTGTCCACTAGGGATGTGAAACACGATTCACTGAAAGATCTTCACCCTAACAGAATGACCCTAAAAGAATGCCATGGCTCTATGAGCCATTCATTCTTGTTCATTCTTTTGGGTCAATACTTCCAGTTTCCGTTGAGTTTAGTCTCAGTTCTATGGTGGACGAACTATACTATATACTGTATACTAGTTGGTTTCATGTAAAAATAACTCTTAAGATCCAGGGTAGCGCCATGGTCGAATGTGATGCAGACGACATAGAGTCAGACATTAAAAGGACAGTCGAAGTGTCGTCAAAAAGCCAAAAGCGATACTCGATATAGCGTACCCAAAGTCACCAAGATATCAACTGTGACTAGTTTAAATCGGTCGTTAGTTACAGTACAAAACAAGAATGAATTATTGGCATTTTTTTTAACCACTACAAGTTAGCCCTTGACTGCGATCTCACCTGATGGTAAGTGATGGTGCAGTCTAAGATGGTAGTGGGCTAACCTGTTAGGGGTATGTCAGTTAAATTAAACCCATACCCCTAGTAGTGCATATTCTAGAATAAAGCACTAGACAATCGACACTTCTATAGTTTCTATAGAAATGTTTTATATTTCATGTAGGACAACTCGTGTCACACGATACGTCGAGGCTCCATCTCAAGATGGATGCACAGTAACTAATGCCCCTATTAATAGATCGACGTCAACTAAGAACACTTTCTCAAGTATTGGTTATAGTAATAATATTGGTCAATGTATGCCGGTCTTTTGCCGACCGATACTTGAGGTCCTGTTATTAGCTGATGTTGGTTTATTAGAACGGACCTTAGTGAAGCTTGGTTCATTTTTATCATTCGTCGGTGGACTTCCCTAGTCTGCGGTGACAAGGACAAAGTTGGCCTGAAAGCGTCGCTTTCAGAGTGCATCGGGTACAGTTTCGCTGCAAAAGTTGCAGTCAAAAGATCGCTCTCTGCCATTTAAATTGTTTTTTTTATCTCCGCGAAGTTGACATTTAACATTCTGGATGACTTGGTAAAGTTGCGTTTTAGCGTGTCAAGGTTTTATTGCTTTCACTCAATCGTGGTTTTTTAATAGGGAAGTTGTATAAATTTAATGTGTTTTCGATTCTGCCTGTTATTTAAAGCTGTGTCTACTGTCTACTAGTAGCAATGGACGGGGCGCATAGTTTGAAGAACCGCTAGACGTTGGGGTCCCGAAGTGCTGGAGCGACCCCGCACTGGAAAGCGCAGCGTTGGAAGACCCCCCACTCGTTGGTCCGGAGCCGCTGGATCCAGGCGGCGCAAGACAGCGGCACGTGGACATCCTTGACAGAGATTTATGTCCAGCTGTGGAGGTTTATCGGCCGTAGATGATGATGAATATGGTATGCACAGATCAGTGTGACACGACAAAACATGTTTTGCATATGACGCGGGCATTTTTTTGCCAAGATTTTTCGCTCTTATTTGAACTATAAAATCACTCAAACCAGAGTTTTGAGTGTGTTTTTCTCTCTATGTTTGTTTTATAGAGCTAGAATGCGTCTGTGCTTTTTACGACTCGTTCACTTTTTGACGTTGATAGCAATTTATTATAACCCAGACAAACACTTCTGGTGACAGAAGGGCTGGCTCATTTCTTGCGCAAAGGAACAGCCTGGCTGCAGTCCAGCGCGGAAATGCAGCCAGCATTCTCGCCACCATTCCACGCGGGCATGATATATATAGTAATTGAGTGTTTATATTGTATTGTTTTTTTTTTATCCAGTAAAGTTAGGCCTTGACTGCGATCTCATTTGATGGTAAGTGATGATGCAGTCTAAAATGGCAGCGGGCTAACCTGGTAGGGAAATGGCAGTTTTATTAAACCCATACCCCTATTTAGTTTCTACACGGCATCGTACCGGAACGCTAAATCGCTTGGCGGCACGTCTTTGCCGGTAGGGTGGTAACTAGCCACGGCCGAAGCCTCCCACCAGGCCAGACCAGGGAAAATTCAGAAATTATAAATTTCCAAACCCTGCCGGGGATCGAACCCGGGACCTCCGCATGTTAAGACAAGAGCGCTCAACACTGCGCCACGGAGGTCCTCAAAATTCGTCAATTGTGGGATAAAAATAAACCTAAATGTACGCGAGTGAACTCGCAGCCATCATCTAGTAGCATACTTCATTAGTGTTTAATAAACAAGTGAGTGGGGCGCCGCGGGTTGGGGTCGAGGGGTCGAGGGTCGGGGAATTGGAGCAAGGGGACGAACCTGTCTGGAATTAGACCGGCACTAACAGCGCTGGGTCGAGTTACTGGCTCTAGTGCTGACCTCACACTGGAGCACCGACGCGCGCGAGTCTACTGACGGAGATTTTTGTACGCAAACCGCAATTAAACAATTCAAAATTCAAAAGTTTTTTATTCAAATAGACTTTTTACAAGTGCTTCTGAATAGTCAAATGAATCTACCACTGGTTCGGAATGCCGTTCCTACCGAGAAAAACCAGCAAGAAACTCGGCGGTTGCTCTTTTCCATCAAAACTTACAATCATCATAATGATACAAGTAACTGCAGTCCCACGCATAGCTGGAGCGAATCAAATCCACGCTGTTTTTTTTATCATTTACGTAATCTTCGATTGTATAGTAAGCTTTTTTCACGAGCATACCTACAATATTCAATACACGCCAAGACTGGCAGACAGAGGCAGCCCCATTTCCGACGGTGGCACCCGTTCACGAGCATGACGCATGATCCAGCCATTGCTTCGCTCAACCATATTTGAGGGAACGTAACAACCCGCACCACACGACACCACCACAGAAACGTTAAAGAGAGTGTAACATACCCGACTACCCATTACAAAAACCAATAAATTATTAGGAACGTATCAAAAACATCACCAAAAAAAAATTACCTATTACAAAGTGGTAGTCTAAATACTTACTATTAATTTACATAATGAAGAAAATAATTATAGATTCTTTAATTTGATGCCAAACTCAATCATTGTAACTCGTATCAAGTAATTATTTGGTTCAATCGTATTTTTTGTCACATATTTTCCATAATACTTGCCGGCGCGAACAAAATTAACGACACCAATTTATCAAAATCGAATGACCAGTTTGATTAAGTACCTTACAATAATTAGCGACCAGTGATCAGATTTAAGAAATTAAAATCCACTGGCTTCAAACGGTGAAGGAAAACATCGCGGGGAAACCTACACGCCTGAGAATTCTCCAAAATGTTCTCGAAGGTGTTTGAAGACTGCCAATACAAACTAGATTCCCGTGGTGGACTATGGCCAAATCCTTCTCATACTGAAAGGAGACTAGCTCAGTAGTGCGCCGAAAATGAGTTGTAATCTAAATACTTAATATATAAAAGGAAAAATTGACTGACTGACTGACTGATTTATCAACGCATACCTCAAACCACGGAACGGATCGTCCGTAGGCATCCGCTAAGAAAGGATTTTTTAAAATTCTAACCCTAAAGGGGTAAAATAGGGGTATGCAGATCGAATCTAACGTGAACAAAGCCGCGGGCAAACGCTTGTGATAAATAAACCGATTTAAACATTAATATCTACCGAACAATATAATAGTCACGTAAAACAACGTTTGTATTGCGGATTTCAAACTATAAATCCTTTGTATCTCCCCTCCAGGTGTAAGTAGTGCTGCTCAAGCAAACACCTCCGATTCCTCCCCCTCCCCCTCCACCTGTCACCCCCTCCCCGCTCATGCAACGGCGGCCTCTGCATAATGTACGAGTCTGCGGGATGGGATACCCGCGGGATGAAACACGGCCATTACACGCTTATATCCTATCCGCTTCCTATACCAGTAGGTAGGCGTTAGGATATATCTGGAGATATTTTTTTTAAATGCACTATTAGTTAGCCCTTGACTGAGATCTCACCCGATGGTAAATGATGATGAAGTCTATGATGGTAGCGGGCTAACCTTTTAGGGGTATTGGCAGTTTTTTCAAAATTCAAAAGTTTATAAATTCAAATGTGTTTTTTTATTCAAATAAACTTTTACAAGTACTTTTGAATCGTCAAGTGAATCTACAACTGGTTCGGAATGACATTCCTATCGAGAAGAACCAGCAAAAAAATTCGGTGGTTACTCTTTTGAAAAAAAAAATTTACAAATTAATTAATTTGTAGATACAAAAGTAACCGCTGTCCTTAGCATTGCCGGAGCGAGTCAAATCCACGCTATTTTGTCATTTACGTAATCTTCAACAGTATAATATGTAATAGTAAGCTTTTTTCAGAAGCATACTTTTAATGGTTAGTGCGTCTTAGCTCTTAGGTGTGTCCAAACATAGAGCGGCAATCTTGCGCACAGCATGTCATGCTGTTATTGGACGTCTGCCGCGCGTTATACATACGTGGAGTTATTCCTCACGAGAGCGCGGCAGAATTGTCCTGCAAATTGCCTCTCTATGTTTGGACACACCGTTACGAAGCTCCGTAGCACTCCTGCTATAGAAACAACGGTGTAGCACACGCAGCTACGCCAGCTCTACGAGCCAGCCTACGCGGTACGCATAGCGAAGTAGGTCGCGACACGGCCGCCTTGTCACCGGGATCGGTTGTCGCCGCGAGCTTGTTGCTTGTATACACCGCGATCTCGTTTACACTCTCGTAGACAAGGACTTTATTTACCTCGTCGATTTTAGTTTTGCTGAGTAAACACTTTATCTTCTCTTTCACTTAGAAGAAGGTCTATTGACCTACATATCTTTAGTTTTGACGACCTCCGTGGCACAGTGTTGAGCGCTGTTGTCTTAACGTGCGGAGGTCCCGGGGTCGATCCCCGGCAGGGTCAATTTGGAAAATCATAATTTCTGAACTTTCCCTGGTCTGGCCTGGTGCGAGGCTTCGGCCGTGGCTAGTTACCAGTTACCACCCTACCGGCAAAGACGTGCCGCCAAGCGATTTAGCGTTCCGCTACGACGCCGTGTAGAAACCGAGTAGGGCTACCTATGGGTTTAATATAACTGCCATGCCCTTTAACAGGTTAGCCCGCTACCATCTTAGACTGCTTCATCACTTACCATCAGGTGAGATCGCAAGGGCTAACTTGTAATGACTAAAAAAAAATTAAATCTTAAAAAAAAAAGTAAGAGGTGTGTGCCCGGGCATCAAACGACCGACCACCGGAATAGAAAGCCGGGCATCTACACCACTAAGCTATCGCTGCTTAAATAATTATTAATAAGTAAGTAATCCAAATCCATGTTAAAGTATAACAACGTATTAAATCATTATTAGGCTACGTGATATTACCGTAAACGTTGCGAAGCGCTTGCAAATTATTAATATCGTATCCCACGACTCCAGTTGTAATTAGTGAGAAGACCTTTGCCCGAATACTTGTTAGATAGTCTAACTTTGCTCACGTGAAATTGACGTGAAAACAATTTTCCAATCCTCGAAGGATTATCAATTTTCGTTAATATCATCTCTCAATTTCAAGTTTAGATAATTGTTTTCGACAAATAGGTTTTCGACGTTTGAAACTCAATATTTGTTTTCGATGTCTGCCAAATTCAGAAATATTCCATTACGGTAATACCACAGCGTAAGTATAGGTATACTCTTACAGTGGGTCGACGTCCATTGAAATGACAGACCCGGCTACCATGTCAGTTGTACCAATTATGTAAATAATCTACCAGTAATGTATGTGCTGTAATAATTGATAATAATTGTTAACATTATTTAAGATGCATTTTTGCACTGGCAGTAAAATGCGAACGGGACTATTTTTATAAAAACAACTGTTGCTACCCACAATTTGGCACAATAAATTATTATTACATATCATAATCATGACCATCCTAAGAAATGGTACTCATTTATGGTTGAAAGATATAAGAAACTGCATACTTTGACAGACACTTTGAGTTTGATACTTTGAGTGACAGAATTATGTATTGAAGATTGTCTTCGTCATTCGTTTTACAGTCCCACAAACTTATCTGACCCGGTGTCAGCGTCGCTACTATTTTAAGAACAAAAAAAGTTAAAAGAAAATCTAAACAGACAAAAATTTGTTCCAATTTTGGCCACCGGGCCAGATAACTTTGTGGGCCTATACCACTCTTGTATATAAAACATGTTTCTCCAAATAAATGAATTGAATTGAATAAAATCTGTCAGTTTCCGCCGTCACGTCCCTGTCGCCCCACAGAGTTGCTCTGTCTAGACGTCTCCGTCGAACGACTGGTAGGAAAGTATTTAATTGCTTACACTGTGGTAATACCTACTCGTATATACCGTGGAGGTAATATATGATTGCTTTAGACTTAGCATATGAATGGGTGTTCGCATCCCGCCCGTCCGCTGTCGCGCTACGAGTACATGCAAATAATAAACACGATTATTTGGGATGTTATGCAGATTTGTGGGGAAAATGGAAATTTTGTTTTTAATGGTTATATATTTTCAGAATTTGGGGACGTTTTTCACTATAATCCTACCTACATTATATGGTTCTCTTTGCCTCGTTGGTCTAGTGGTTAGCATGTTCGACTGCGGCCGACGAGGTCCCGGGTTCGAGTCCCGGGTCGGGTCACAACAAGTCTGGGTTTTTCTGACAAGAAATTCTCAGTGCTAGCCCGGAGTTAGGAAGTTGGCGGTGTTGCACCCCCGTGCCTCGGAGAGCACGTTAAGCCGTCGATCCTGCGCCTGATCTCTCTCCGGTCGTGTCGGATTTTCCGTCCCATCGGGCTATGAGAGTAAAGGAACAGAGAGTGCACCTGTGTTTGCGCACACACTTGTGCACTATAATATCTCCCGCGCAGATGGCTAATCTCTCTGGAGATTGGCCGCCGTGGCCGAAATTCGGTCGGGAGGACATTATTATATGGTTCTCTTTGCATCGTATTCCTCATTACTGAGGGTCGTGACCCCTTTCCATTAACCACATAATGGTAGGAGTTTTCTTGAGATAATAATGCGGTGGGTTCCCACGTTCTTCCGCATACGACTCGACTGTATTTAAACTCTTAGGTTTTTGTGACGATTAATATCAGATGTTAGTGATAATAATCGGGACCGACGGCTTAACGTGCTCCCGAGGCACGGAGGAAACGAACAGGCCAAAGGGGTTGTTTCATCTTGGGCCAGGTACTTGTACAGTATTCCAAAAAATAGTATAAAATCATAGAAAACAAAATAAAATATGCTTTTTGGCAGTTTTACAGTGATTAAGAGGTACAAAAATAAAATGTTTAATTAGGTAAGTACATTTGTAGAATAGCAACTCTCGCAGCGCATCCATCCATCAATCTGACTGCTGTTGGATATTTTATGGTTAATTCACATTTCCCAGCCGAGCGATCGCGTAACTTCTGCATCAATCATTGTTACAGTATCAATTGTTGTAATTGGCTGAATTTATGGCATTCTTGCTGCGTCAATGGATTATGTCCAATAGTGGAAGAGTGTTAACCAATCAGAGGTGATTGCGATGTATCAATGATTGATGCAGAAGTTACGCGATCGCTCGGCAGGTAATTTTATGTCAAATGTCATCATGACACGTGTAATATACGTCAATGTCAAAATGGACGCATGTTGTTGCGCTTTTATTTTGCAAAATAATTTCGCATTGTACCTCGTAAATTGAACTTTTTAGTAAGAAATAAAGGAAAAAATATTACTATTTTATGACCCCGAACATTTTGAAATACCGTACAAATTTACCTGGCCCAGGCTCCATATAAATTTGAAACTTTGAACCTCCAAATTCGGTCACCAATCCAGTTACCGACTTGGGTCAACGTCGCCGACTGATTTGCGTTGTCACAACTAGGCCTCTCGTCCCTTATCATTAATGGTTACCTGCATTCATATTTTTACAGGAAGCCCAAAACGAATCCCCTCTACGGCGATAGCCGGAAGTTCAGACTTCAGCATTGTATTTGTGTGGTCATGGTCACTTACTCGTAGGTCTGACTCTTCAGAGTTATGTGCGTTTTAAGAAATTCAATATTACTTGGTTTTTAAACGTGGAAGGAAACCATCGGAGTAGTTTCATCGAGAATTCAAACATTACCCACGCGGACGAAGTCATGGATGTCATCTAGTATAGCTGGGATATAATCAGAAATTCTATAGTCAGCGTGTCACGTAGACGTAGGTGCCTGTCCCGACTCCCGAGGCACGTCGCTGTCTCGTCGTTATCTCGTCGCTCGTTACTAGCACTCGTGATTGATACTATAGCATCGCATTTTCCAGGAAAAGTATTACGGTATCTACGTCTAGTTTATACTAGTCGACCCACCCCCGGCTTCGCACGCGTGGGCATTCCTGAAAACCCTTTATATTTTAAATTTTTTATGTTTTTCAAATTTTTGTTTGTTCTGTGTCTTGTGTTTTCCCAAATAAAGATTTTATTTATTTATTTATTTATATATTTTTATTAAAATGATGAAATGATTTGAAATGAATTTCGGGAATTGTTGTGACTCTACCACCTGTTTGGCAAGCAGATTCTACTGAAAAGAACCGACAGTAAATTCGACAATCAATACTTTTCAATATGCAAAATGTCCTCAATAATATGTAAGCCATGAGATGTTCTATCTCCAGCACCATTTTCCGCGGGCACAGATTTTCGTTTAAAGCCTTTGAGCTGTGATCCGTTTACCTCCCCCACCCCCCCTCCGCCCTCACCCCGCCGCCCCCCCTCGCCCCTCGCGTGCGGTCATCGCTCATAAGCCTTTGAAAACTTCCGCCCAGCATGTTGTACGAGCACGGAAACCCGCACGCTGCCACAGCCTAAACTAATACTACGTACAGTCGGTTGACGAAGCCCGTTTAGACAGTGCAATCTCGCAGGGTCACAGGGGCCAGACGAGTGAAGGTCTGGCCCCACTACAAAAACGCGGCGCAGCACGTAGCGGCAAGTATTCGAATCTATGTAGCAGTGCGTCTCCGTGCCGCGCAGCTCCATACAAACTCATACAAAGAAAATTTGCAGCTCATCTCAGTGGGGCCAGACCTTCAGGGATTACTTACACCGAGTGGCAAGAGTCGTATTAGGGATGATGCCGAAATCAAAAATAAATTATTTCTAACTGATTATTAAATAGAGGGTCTTCCAAAATACCAAAAATTCACATCCTCGGTTAGTTTTCAATTTGATAACCATTTTAAAATATAGATTAAAGAAATAAAGTGCGTTGAAATTTGATGACGTCACAACTGTGAATTTCATACAACTTCCATACTAGAAGTGCGTTAAGTTTGATAAAGAGTTGCTGATTTCATTGAGTTATCATCATCAATATTATTTTGCTTCCTCATTCGGGTTTGTCGATGCGGGCTGTGGAGCCGTCCCACTGTATACACTTGGGCTGTGGCGCTGCTATTTACTTTGTTCAGTGACGTGCTTCCACTAGTCGAAAAGGCTTTAAACTCTTTAGCTATGCAATGCATTAAAGTCGGGCCTGTATACAGGTAATTTGCGACTTTTTAAGCGCAGTGCAATTTCCAACCATTCCAGAGTTGGCCAATTATTAATATGTATACCTACTAGCCGGGAAATATTGGATTTTTCTGACTAGAAATTCTCAGTAATAGCCCGGAGTTAGGAAGTTGGCGGTGTTTCACCCCCGTGCCTCGGAGAGCACGTTAAGCCGTCGGTCCCGGTTATTATCACTAACATATAGACGTTAAAACCCGCATTGGAGCAGCGTGGTGGGTCTACGCTCTAATTCCCTCTCTTCAATGAGAGTGGAGGCCTGTGCCCAGCAGTGGGATGTTAATGGGCCGCAGTAGTGGTGGTGGATACATACTAAAACTGATGTCCGCAAATCGTCCGCGTTCAATAAGTTTTTGCGATGTTTTTTGCTTGCGACTCTATAAAGTGAGTTGAAAAATATAGTGAAATGAAATGAAATGAAATGAAATGAAATGATTTATTCATTTCACGTAGGACAACTTGTGTCACATAAGAAACGTTAAGACTCTACCACCGGAGAAACTCAGCAGAACTGCTCTTTTCTCAAAAAAGAAAAGGTTACAATAAATAGACAATAGGTACAACACATACGTTACAAATATTACACTGACTGGTGGGTCACTGGATGCGAGGCCGGTTGCTTCCATGCAACTTTGTGATTAAGAAAATCATCGATAGTATAATACCCTCGACTTAACAAATGCTATTTAACACAGTCTTTAAATCTATGTAATGGCAAATTCAGAAACTCTTTGGGAACCATATTATAAAAGCGTACACTTCTTCTAGTTTCAAGTAGAATACAGTAGAAGTATCAATTGTGCGCTAGATAAGTTTTTTCGCGCGTTTTATTCACCTGTAAAGTGTGTTGTACCTAATCAGAATTGAATCCATACTAATATTATAAATGCGAAAGTGTGTCTATCTGTCTGCTACGCTTCGATCGATTTTGATAAAATTTGGTATAAAAATAGGTTGCATCCCGGGAAGGACATAGGTACTTTTTATTCCGAAAAGTTCAGTGCGGAAATAAAAATAACTTAATCACGCGGGCGAAGTCGCGGGCATCATCTAGTTCTCAATACAAATGTCGCGGTCCGCCATGTTGGAAATGAAATTAATGCAAGTTGTTCATTCAGGTTCCATTATTTTCCAATTAAAGTTGATCCGGTTGTACTCGTGAGCGTTGATTGGCGCCTCGCCGCTCGAGGGGGGGACATCTTAAGGGGGGGCGCAGATATGCCTCAGGTTCGTCCGCAAGAGCCGCACCTATCGCACGAAATTACTTAGTATACATATCATACAGTCAATGCTCTTAGGCGATGAATATAATATTACCACGCAGTTCATCACCATCGTCATTATTTATCAAACTTAAATATTTTTTATTCAAGTAGACTTTGACAAGTGCTTTTGAATCGTCCAGTGAATTTACCCCTGGTTCGGAATGCCGTTCCTACCGAGAAAAAACAGCAAGAAACTCAGTGGTTGCTCTTTTGAAAAAAATAATTTACAAAAACATCAATGTGTAGATACGTAACCGCTGTCCTTAGCATTGCTGGAGCGAATCGAATCCATGCTCTTTTATCATTTACAATTTACATAATCTACAACAGTGTAATAAGCTTTTTTCAGGAGCATACTTTTAATGGATTTCTTTAACTTGTGTAAATGCAAGTTTAAAATAGGTTGTGGAATTTTGTTATAGAATAGAATGCTATGCATTGTCGACTCACTAGTCACTAATGGAGGGTTACAGTTTTATGTCACGAACTTTGTCGTGACTAAAATAAAGATTCTTAAAACACGACCGTCAACAATACTAAAAAAATACGGATTTAAGTTATGGTAGTATGCCCCTGAGCACTAGTCTCCTCTCGACCACTCTCCGCACGATCTTGCGGACCTGGCGGACCTTGCGGATGTGCGATCAGCTTCAGGGGGGTAACAAGTAGTACAAAGAGGGGGGGTCGGTGACGATTGTTCGCGTCTGCTCGTGAGATGTCATTAAAAGTTGGCAAGCAATTTCACGGCGCCTGGCGGTGCGGCGCGGTGCGGCGCGGCACGGTGCGGTGTGGCGCAGGTGTATTGCCAACATTCAATTTTACACTCCTAAAGCAAGTCATTTTCTCTTGTGTTTTGTTTATCACTCGTGCTTCATTTTGACGACTCTCGCCGGTACTCAATAATGAGGTTAATAATGGAAATAAGGATTTACTGTAGAATATTATAAATGCTAAAAAGTTTGTCTGTCTGTCTGTATGTCCGTCTGTCTGTGTCCTACGTTTTAAAGGCCCCACTTTTCAATCGATTTTGATGAGATTTGGTATAGAGGTAGGTTTCATCCCGGGGAAGGATGTACGGACATTTATTCCGGAAAATTAGGTAGATCCCCTGAAAAACTTAATCCACCAGTCGGGGGTATCATTTAGGATGCTTTCCGAGCCGGTGGTAGACTCTTGACTTCTCATAAGTGACACAAGTTGTCAAGTTACGTGGAATAAATAAATAATTTCATTTAATTTCGTACTTTGTTTCTGTAAAATTCCTCAGCTAAGTTGTAAGCTTATGGGGACAATTAAACTGGCAACATAGGCGCTAAGTTATCCCTTTATTCGGAAGACATCCTCACAGAGTTAGTGCGAGTCAGTGAGCACGTAAGCGCGCCACGTCACACGTGTGACACGCAGTCTGATAACTACGTGCTCGTGGTGAATGTTCCGTATAAACTAAAAGCTATGGCCAGATAATAACTTCTGGTGGATGCAGCACTATATATTACATAATATTAACGTAAACACAGTATAATTATTGTTTTGTTATAAGAGCTTAAAAGCTTTACACTTGCAGCAGAAGTGTGAGAATTGTAATGTTTTTGTTAAATACATTATACTTTCAAATAATGTCCGCTCGAAATGCACTAAATGTATGCTTTTAGCAATCTTAGCACTTACCTTCTCTGTATTTTCACTTTACCTAAGTATATATTTTTAACATTATTTGTACATATTACATATTAATAGCGAGTTTTGTTAATGAAAATTTACATTTTTTTTTTTTATCCACTACAAGTTAGCCTTTGACTGCGATCTCACCTGATGGTAAGTGATGATGCAGTCTAAGATGGTAGCGGGCTAACCTGTTAGGGGCATGGCAGTTATATTAGACCCATACCCCTATTCGGTTTCTACACGGCATCGTACCGGAACGCTAAATCGCTTGGCGGCACGTCTTTACCGGTAGGGTGGTAACTAGCCACGGCCGAAGCTATAAATTTCCAAACCCTGCCGGGGATCGAACCCAGGACCTCCGCACGTAAAGGTTTCGGATTTTCGTCCCGATTCATTAAAATAAATCTCTAAACCCGAGAGAGACTCTAGAGAGAGCTCTTCCTATGTAACCGAGCGTCTTGTTTGACACAACGTCACAGCTTTCAGTAAAGCCAATAGCCAATAGCCAATAGCCAATAGCAAATAGCCAATAGCAAACAACCCAACATTTAGCTTTTATTACAGACTTTAGTTATCATTAGACTACATACGACTAACTGCTATCTACTTAATTTAATTATCTTGTACTACTGAGCACAGGTTCTCCTCTCAGAAAGAGAAGGGTTAGACTATAGTCCACCACGGCGGCCAGGGGCGAATTGGCAGACCTTTACCTTTCTCGCGATAGGAATATCCTCGCGATAGGATAACCTTTAGGTTTTCTCGCGATATTTTCCTTCACCGCTGTAGAGTTAAAGCTATATTTAATTGCTTAAAACTCACATAACTCAGAAAAATTAGGAGTGCACGCCCGAGAATCGAACCCCCGATCATCTAAACAGGAAGCCGAACGAATTCAACCACTTGCCTACTTATTCTATGCATGTTAAGTAAAGCGCAAAACACAGGACGCGGGCGCCCGCGCCACGCGCCCGACCCGCGCCCGCGTTCTGTGTGATGTCGTCCATATATACATACAAGGAATACAACCCGCCGCGCACCCGACCCGGCCCGCGCCCGCTCCCTGTGTGTTTTGCGCACACTTTACTTACACACAAACAAATAACAGAACAGAGGTAACACGAATCGTGACAAAACTTACAACTTGTTACGGTGTAAAGGCGGCCTTATCACTACGAGTGATTTCTTCCAGGCATCCCATATGATGGACATGATGCCTGTCATGACGCAAGGCTTGCATGATGACAGGGTGGTGCACACGTGTCTTAAAGAAGAATTATAATAAGTAGGTAACTATTACAATACGATAAACTATATATTAGGTATATTGTATGAATTTCTAAATATCATTGAACTACTAATGTGGCGTTTATCTGGTCACCTTTTAAAATCATCTTGAAAAATACTTCGCCAACAGAATGTTCCCTGAACGCGAATACAATAATATGTATAAGTATGTGTCACACATTGTTAGACTCCACATTCAACAGGAAGCAAGAGCACAATAGCCTTTGTCCTCTTCAGTTAACCTGAAAGCGCGCGCTCGCTGAATGAACTCACTCACTCACTCGCTCCACTCACTCACCCAGCTCACTGCAGTTGTTTATGAACTTCTGTACTGTTTGTATTTGTTTTGTACTTTGTTTGCGGATCACCTCTACCTTAATAGATGACTAGATAGTATATTACTAGGTGACGCGACTTCGCCCGCGTGGATTTATGTACTAAGAAAGTACCCTATGTCCTTTCCCGGGATGCAACCTTGCTCTGTGCCAAATTTTATCAAAATCGGTTGAATAGATAGGCCGTTTAAGCGTAGTAAACGGACAGACAGTCAGACACACTTTCGCATTTATAATATTAGTAGGTATCCAGCGGTAGAATAACTTGGTATTTCTAAAGGGGTACCTACCTTTAAATATTCATAGTTATATTCATTTTATATTTAGTTCATAATGTACTAATTATGTGTATAATGCAATAAATAATTTCTGATTCTGATTCTGATTCTAAATAACATGCATTCTGGTAATGTAGGACTTGTCACTGTAAACGATTCCAGCAGAGATTCCAGAGAGCGCTTCGAATTCCAGAAACTCGTTATGTAAAAGAAAATAAGTGAATTATTTTCGTTCCCCGAAAACATACCCGACTGGATGACACCCCTATTAATGAAAAAACAACTCCGACTAACTTCGGGATTAAAATTTTGGGAGTCTGCCAATTCATAGCCCGAAAAAGTTTGACGAAAAACAAGTTAATTCTGGACGACGGAAGCCACGGTCAAAGGTAAGTATTAAATTAAGTCACTAATTAAATTAGGTGAGTGATGTCGAATGGAACCGTGGTAAAGGTTAGGACAGTCAAACCGCGTGAATTATTACGAACCAGCTAATGCCCGCAACTTCGTCCGCGTGGAATAAGTTTTTAATTCCCACAAGAACTCCTTAATTTTCCGGGATTAACAGTAGCCTATGTTATTCTCCAGGTCCTCTACTATACCCATGCAAAAAATCACGTCGATCCGTTGCTCCGCTGCAGCGTGACAAGGACAAACCAACAAACGAATAACCAAACAAACACACTTTCGCATTTATAATATTAGTATGATATGATAAAGTATGATAGCAGCCTTTATATTATATCGCACAAGGTGGATTACCGATCTCTTTGTAGGTACAAAGTTAGGTCCAAAGTGGGTGACTGTGCTGCCGCGCTTTAGGTTCGCTAGTTAATATTATGTTTCGCGCTCGTCATCGATTGCGCCTTTTCATATTATGCCGTCTGAATAGTTCTTACCTTCTTTGACGATCTTCTTGGCGCAATAGTGATCTAATGGGAGGTTTCAAATTTGATTTCCGGCAGGGTTATCTATTTAGAAAATTTTATTAGATGCTTTGATGATCAGAACACTACAAATTTACGTAATTTTTGGGTTACGTAGCCATAAATAAAACTAGTAGTTATGAATTATCGCAATCACTATTGTGTTGTAACGTTTCTATACAACTGTACTAAATTGATACTGTACAGCTCAAAGTCGATATATAAAACGCGGACAGACAAACTGAATGAAATCGTGTCGATACATAAATTCGTGCACGTGTTCAGAATGATGTTATGTCTACATTCGGTGCTGTTGATGTCGTCGCGCGTCGCCTTTTTCCAGGCCTTAAAAAGCACTTGGATATAATTTCATTGTCTTTGTGGGAATTAATTGGTGGAAGCTGCGTTGTTGCGGGGCGGGTCGAGAGCGGGGCGAGAGCGGGTCGTGAGCGGGGCGAGGGGTGGATGATTTTCCTAATATTCCTCGTGCAATGCTCACTAGTATTGTAGCGAATTGTTTGATGGAAGTTGTTCTTATCGCTGCCGGAAATGTTATATTAAGTGAAGTATTTCATGTAGTACAGCTTACGCCACTTATATGATAAGTCAGGACTCTACCACCGGTCCGGAAAAAAGATTCTACTGAGAAGAGCCGGCAAGAAACTCAGCAGTTGCTCTTTTTTGAAAGAAAAAAATGTTACATAGACATTTTGATCCCCAAAACCCGTGAATATCATCCAGTATTGCATGTTTTTAGTTTCAGTTTGACTGTGAGTATGGATTGTGTTGGTATTCGCAGCAACGCTCGTCTCGGTCTCCTTAACCTCAGCGAGCTGATTGTGTGTATGCAGGGAGCGTTGTTTGCTCGCGCAGATTGCCCGCCGTCGTCGCCGCGCCTTGTTTGCTCGCTCCCCTCCACTCCACTCCGCTCCACTTCACTCCTCAGCTCCCTACGTTCAAATAATGTTGTCACGTCGAATGCCGCCCTCAATTGAGAAGACTATTTGAAACCTTAACATGTTTTTATTGAAAGAAAAAGTGAATAGTAAAACCACTAACATACCTATGAAAGTTTCACGATTCTAGACCTTTCCTTCCTCCTCCTTCCTTCCTTTAGTTCCTTAGGTATCTTCGTGAATTTTTTTAAAGCTCTACAGCTAATAACTATGACTTTATTAAGCTAAAATTTTGATTGTGAGATGATGATAAGAAAAAAATAACCCGGCTGCGTTCGATATGGGCTTCTTCTCAGACCAGGGCACGTTTGGAACCCTTAAAACTTAAGTATGATACCGTATTAAATAATCACCAAAACAAATATTACCTACTAATAATAACTGCTTAATAATTTAGAGTTTTGCCGCCGTTGATCTCCGCTGACCGCTCACAACAAGTTCTCAGCTGGATATTCAATTCCACATCAACTCTTAATGTTTAAGAGTTGATGTGGAATTTCGCAGGTTCGCAGGTTTGTTTGAGCGGGATCACCAACACAAAATTAGTTACATTAAAACTATAAAATATCAACCTGGATAGGCCACCTAAGGGTGGCGTTTCTACCAGAGATGTGCTTCCGACGTGTGTCAAACCCACTAAAAGGTTATACGCGCTTGATTTTTATCGCTTAAATTGTTAGATCAAGTGCTCCTATAAGCTGCACATCGGAAGTCCAGCGACGTGGAACATCTCTGGTTTCCAGCTCCAGCCTACAACTTGTGCCAGTCGTTGTTCTGCGCCAGTAATGAGAGAGCTCTTGTAACGGTTAATTTGGAGAGACGCTAAGTGAGGTATTGTGTACGACGCGGCCGACACAATGAAGGTAATGTGCCGCAGGGGGCGCCACAGTGTAGCTAGCGTACAGTATGGAAAGGCGCAACTTTTGGACGACAGGTATTATACGTAAAAAAAGTCCAATTTTGATAAAACTGTATCCTACAACGTTTAGCACCGCCCGAGATCCTTCAACTACATAGTTTGAAGACATAGCTTTTACTATACAATCGAAAAATACGTATATTATTTTTCATTAATTTATTATTTTCTAAATTTTCTCTCGTCTGGTCTAGTGGGAGGTTTCGGCCGTGGCTATAATTACCACCCTACCGACAAAGACGTACCGCCAAGCGATTTAGCGTTCCACACTCCAATACGTTGCCATGTAGAAACCGACTAGGGGTATGGATTTGATTTATCTGCCATACCCCTGACAGATTAGCCCGCAACCATCTTAGTTTTTTTAATTTTTTATCTACTACAAGTTAGCCCTTGACTGCGATCTCACCTAATGGTACCTAAGTGATGATGCAGTCTAAGATGGTAGCGGGCTAACCTGTTAGGGACATGGCAGTTATATTAAACCCATACCCCTATTCGGTTTCTACACGGCAT
Organism: Erebia ligea; assembly: GCA_917051295.2. Taxonomy (NCBI): domain Eukaryota; kingdom Metazoa; phylum Arthropoda; class Insecta; order Lepidoptera; family Nymphalidae; genus Erebia; species Erebia ligea. The sequence goes on along the minus strand of OU785234.1, from coordinate 200,661 downwards.
CGTACTGGAACGCTAAATCGCTTGGCGGCACGTCTTTGCTGGTAGGGTGGTAACTAGCCGAAGCCTCCCACCAGGCCAGAAGGGAAAATTCAGAAATTATAAATTACCAAATTGACCCTGCCGGGGATCGAACCCGGGACCTTCGCACGTTAAGACAACAGCGCTACACACTGCGCCGTCAAAACGTCTGCATCATCAGTTACCTTCTGGTGAGATCACAGTCAAGGGCTAACTTGTAGTGGTATAAAAAAAAAAAGAAACCTATCTCATGGCCGTACTGTATGATAGTTAAGCAGTGCTAATATCGCGTGTAGCAGTAGGTAGGCCGCTATTAAGAGTGGTCCGGGCTCCATTGTCGCCGCACAATGGCCGAAATTCCGTCCTTACCTCGTTTCTCTTATTCTTACTCATCATGTTTAGTCGCTCCAAGAAGTAACAGCACTCGAGTGGTCGAGTATTGTTCAACGCGAGTTCATCTTTGAATAGTTTTCCGTCTCGTAGATGGTAGATATCTTGCGGAAAATCTGTCTGAAAATAATGCAGGTCTATTAATATGTTTTGGATAAAAACTTCGGCCTTTAGACAGTCCATTCTAAGATTTCTAATAATATTCTATAGATTTTTTGCAGGACTCTTAAAATCTTAACCTATCCCTGTACCAAGTTTAATCAAAATCGGTTGAACAGATGAGCCGTGAAAGCGTGGCAGACAGACAGGCAGACACACTTTCGCATTTATAATATTAGTATGGATTTTACCAAATAAATATTTGCTTTAATTTACACTTAGGAGCATCAACCAAAGCGCGAACTTCATTATGTCAATGGATGCGCGTAACAATAATGTTTGCGTCGTTTAGCGGCTTGCTGCGTCTTGTGATGCGTTGCCAACAACACTATTGGTGGAAGGGACAATAATTCCCATTATTCTACATACGGTTGAAATACTGAAGCTTTATTACCCACATTAAACCGCAAGACGCAGCCAAGGATTCGTCTCAAGTGGGTGAGACACGCACGCGGTATACACCCGCCATAAACCCAGATTCCCACTAGCTTGTGACCCAGTTAGCGCCATAAAGCGGGCACTGCCCCCGGACATTAGGGTAAAGCATGAGCGCGGCGGACGAGTGGGGCGAGACTGACGGGCGACGCCGCGGCGTGCGGCTAGCTAAATCTACGAACAATGTTATTATTAAGATAATTGACTCTAAGTTCGGGGTCTTCTGTGGTCTTGGCTAGTGGGAGGCTTCGGCCGTGACTGCTTACCACCCTACCGGCAAAGACGTGCCGCATTCGGGTACGACGCCGTGCAGAAACTGATTGGTTGACTTGTATGGGTTTAACGTATGGGTGATCTAAAAAAAAGTCTAATTAAAAGGGACGTCTTGTGCACCTTTATCGCATATTATAATATAATTTTACACGGATCTTATTCCTATTTGTCATCTCCTAACAATTTGATACTGGAAGGTTTGAGAGATTCACATTTTCTGATTTTAAACCTGGTCGTCGCATATTTATTTTGCGTAGCCTTTCAAAACCATGCAAATAATGGACAAAGTGGCAGTTTAAAATAAACATAGTGTGGCTATAGATAGAGAAGATGAAAAGAATCGAGAAAATGGAAATGAAACCGCGCGGAACCTGTGTCTACACTGACGAGCGGAGCGGGGAGCGGGGAGCGAGTGACAAATAGCCCGATATGTTTTCCGACGTGTCGTTGATTCGCGCGTTTGTTCCATGTTTGCTGCTCTAGCGTGTCCACAGCTCGGATGGCGGTTAGTTCATTCTTTAAATAGTTTCGTTCAGTTACCAGGAAACTGTAACCGCTATTATACGGGGGTGTATTCAAATTTTATTAAGAACTAGATGATGCCCGCGACTTCGTCCGCGCGGATTAAGTTTTTTGATTCCCGCGGGAACTCCTTGATTTTCCGAGATAAAAAGTAGCCTATGTCCTTCCCCGGGATACAACCTATCCCTGTACCAAATTTCATAAAAATCGGTTTAACGGTTGGGCCGTGAAGGCGTAGCAACCAGACAGACAGACAGACAGAAACACTTTCGCATTTATAATATTAGTATGGATGATAAATTAATTATTAATAATGATTATATTAATCTCTTTGTAATATGACGTGTCGATAAGGTCCTCCCTGGCTGGTGCTGCGGTCTTATTAGTGTGAGGTCACGGGTTCGAAACCCGGCAGGAGTTATTTAAGAATTTGCTAGGTTCTAAAATGCCTTTGCTCTAGTCTTAACCCGCTTCCATCTTAGACTGCAACATTACCTCGAAATCCAACAAATAAAAAAAAGTTTACTTTTTGGAAACTTACCTTTTCTTACTACCAATAAAGTATTAAATATTCCAAAATTTAAAGTTATAAACGTGCGCGAGTTAAGAAACTAAAAGTTCGGTCCTTAATAAGTACCATCTCGTTGTTGCCGCGAGGAGATCAGCTCAACTCAGGCTCGGATGTGAATCGCAACTCGAAGGAGATGAAGCGTCCTCCACTTTTCAACATTGTTAACTAAGAAAAGATAACTTTTCGTAGCTTAACTCGCAACTAAGTTGATCGCACAGTAATACCGCGACGTCCGTGCCGCATAATTTGTTTTTCCCTTGCCATAAACTTCCATAACAATTTTATAATGGCAAATTTATTGTCATCTAGCCTGGCTAATAAGTAATATTAATTTAGCTTAGACTTCTACTTATAATTAACTAGCTGATGCCCGCGACTTCGTCCGTGTGGTTTAAGTTTTTTGATTCCCGTGGGAACTCCTTAATTTTCCGGGATAAAAAGTAGCCTATGTCACTCTCCAGGTCCTCAACTATACCCATACCATAAATCACGTCGACCCGTGGCTCCGTTGCGGCGTGATTGAAGGACAAACCAACAAACAAACACACTTTCGCATTTATAATATTAGTAGGTATGATTTTAACATCTAATTTACAGATGTGCCGCATAATATATCGATAAAAATGCGCCATTTTTTTACGTATTGAGTGTGGGTGAGCAATCATGATTCGGGTACGGAATGCTACAAAAAGTTCTGACAATGTAAGTATGCAAGACGTCTAGACGCGCGCCGCCGGCGCCGCGCATCGCTCAGGAATTCAATGGGTACTGGAAATGCAAATGGCGCCGAATAAACAGACTGATGGCTTAATTTACATTTCCTTGGCGCATTCAAAACAGTCGAAGCATAATGGTAGTTTATATTTTCCCGTCAAGTGTGAACGTAACGTCTATTATCTATTATCTTTTAGGCTACGTTCGCACTGCGAAAAACCATCGCACGGAATTCTGTAACATTGGTAATCATATGGAGGTGTACACACTTGCGATTCTCAGGAGGAACATAGGCCAAGGTTCACCGACCGCCGGATAATCGGTGTTTCGTAGGATATCTTGACTGATGACTGACAATGACTGACATTCCGGTACGATGCCGTGTACCTATTATGTGTGTGTTGCCGTGGTTTAATATAAAATAATATATTTCGGAGAGTGTGCTTAGGTATAGCTATAGATTTTCTATCTTGTCCCTTCATCTTAAGATATGGTCTAAGATGAATTATCCATTAGACATGACTGTGGTCAAGCGTGTGTTTATAGCGAATTAAAATATCAATTTTAGTCCTAAGAATACATATATAGAGTACTAATACAGCGAAATGAATTGTCAGAGTTACGTGCGTTTTAAGAAATTAAATACCACTTTTTTTGTGACGAGAATCACCGTGAGAAAACCTGCGTGGCTGAGAGTTCTTCATAATGGTGGACTATGGCCATACTGTACTAGTGAGCCGGAAATGGATTGTAATGATGACAGTAAAATGCGTTGTGTTCGAAGCGAGGTGTGATGTGCGACGACTGAAACGGCACAGGTAGCGAGGCGCTGTCCAAGTTGGAGCGTTTATACCTCACTTAAAGTTCCTTCCGCTCTGAAATCACGTCCGTACGAGCTTAGTTACGGGCGCTACGGCGGTATAACGTTACGGGCTGAGTCGCCGTCGAGACGTAAATCGCTGCGAGGTCGCAACTTTGCCTATAAAGCTGACGAGTGATAAAACTTCTACGTACGAGTACCTAGCTAGTAGCTCGGTCGCTAATAGGTGTTTACTGGCTTCTATTCCACTGCTACAATTTACGTGGTAAAGTGTTATGGCTCCAGTCCATCGACCACACAACCAATAGACGCCTAATTACTATGCTTTCGTAATGCAAACAATTCAGTCAAATGACTCAAGTAAGCGGGCGCGGGGTACTAAACGCTGATTGGTATACTCAAGGTCAAAAAAATCATAAATCAAATGGGATGGGGTCCTAACTCCTAATAATTATTTATCGATAATAATTAATTATCGATATACTCTAATTAATATTTAAATAACTCGGTAGGTTTTGTTACAAGGGCGTGGAATTATATAAGACCTATTAAGTCTGATGTGTTGTCTGAAAGTGTTCGCCCTATATGAGGAGTCTATTAGTTGTATGGTCGATGCTCCAGTCATACCATAAGGGCCATAAGTAAGCTCTGTAACGTTGTAACTATCTTAAAACTACGGTCTATATAAAAATTAGAAAAAATACTTAAATAAAACTAATTAAAACCAATAAAACTTCAATACTATTAAAATAATGCTACGGAACCGCGCGCATTCCTTGCGGCGTAGTAACTTCGTGACCCATTGCATCTTACCTACAAGCGCCTCCACGGAACCCTAACTGGGAAACCGGTTGGCGGGTTCGGCCGGTCGCTCGGGTCGCGAAGTTTCTGCAAACGCGCGCGCGCGGCGATACCAGATCTGCACTTGCTAGTGGACAGTGCGCTGCTTCGTCTCACATTTTACTACGTGGACACCCGTCTTTTCCTAATTTGGCTGCCTATCAAACCCGCTGGGGTGAGTTGCTATAATTACTAGTGTAGGTAGCTTAATATCTTAACAGTACGCTATCCTGTGCCGCTGTAGTGCTTTGCCACGGTCGCTGGACTTGGACAAGGGCACCTACGGCGGACGGGGTTGTTTACCACGTCTCTAACGCCTGCCGCTCTGGGGTTCCAGGTTTCAAGGACTACCTAAGAACTGTTCCGAGGACGGGAGAAGACGCCCCGTTGGTCTCTTTGGGAGCCTTACTACGAAGGCGGCTACTGGAGAATCTCACGCTGCTCGGTCAGGGACGCCCTACTGCGTCCGGCTTGCGCCTGGAACAGGAGCCCTGGAGCTACCCCGGAGTTCCGCCTAACGTTCAGGCCAGTGCCCGTTACTATAATCTCAAAACTACAGTGTGAATAGGTGGAAGAGAAATAAACAGCTTAGAACCTACGCCCGACTTTTCTTTGCTTCTCTTCCTCTTCTTTAGTCTGTGACGGCCTACCAGGGCACAGTGGCGCCTTTCTCGTGTGTCTTTTCCCACCATTTCACACTGTAGGTAATTTCTTACACAGCACTACAGATTCTGCACCGTCATTCTCAACCGTGTAAGCGACAAGGTGATGCGACATCGACGAACTGGTACGTACCTACTTATTAATTTGTTACGCTTATGCTATTTTGTTTGCCTAATTACTTGAATTATAAACTGTTACGTGTATATTATACTTAAATACTTATTTACTCGTGATAATTTTAGAAAAGTTTGTACTTACCTATATTGTTTAAAAAAAATTTTTTTGCTAGTTAATTTCAACTAAATTAAAACGTAACTAAATACGTAACAGTTCGTAACTAATTTGATTTTGCATAGTTTCATCATTCTTTCAAGTTCAATCATTAATTCATTGCTCATATTATTTCATTAACCTACCCGCGTTACTACACATCATCACCGAGTCGTACCTAAGTAGTTATTGTAAAGGACAGCGTACACTATCGTAATATTATTTCTTATCGATCATTGTAGTTATTTTTAGACTAGTTTTATCATTTTTATTTGCTCATATTCATTAATTCATTCATTCCATCTATTTAGAACTGCTTATTCGTAATTATTACTGTAGATTTTGTTCTGTTTTTGTACAATTATGGCAACTCACGCTATTAAATATTTCTTGCTAAATAAAAATGAACTATCATACGAGGTTCTAATTAGGGGTGCAGAGCCAGCGTCCACTGTTATCGAATTGAAAAAACAAATAGCTAAATTAACGCCGTCCCTACCAAGTGCAGACATTTTAGAATCAGGTCTAGACCCTGAGGAAGACCTTGCGGGAGCTGCTAATTCCCTTAAAGAGCTAGCAACGCGAATTAAACAGCTAGAAGACAAATTCGATTATAGTCTTTACGAACGCTCGCGCGCCTTATGCTATCACATCTATCACAGGCTCAAGCGTATCGGTGACGCAGAACCTACTGTCGCTGTTAAGGCAGTTAACAAAGATTTTAACGTCCTATATAACCGTCTTTCGGTGATACAACGTCCCAGTACCCCAACGCCTAGTACTAGTTCCTCAAATCCATTCGAAAGCACTACCATGTCACAGGCTACGACTGTCGTTAATTGTGACCATCAATTAGAACGAATAAGACCTAAATTTGATGGCACGTCCTGCGTCCGTGCGTTTCTGAACGACGTAAAAGACTACGCGTCCGTTAAAAACATCTCAGCAGACAGACTATTAGCTCAAGCGCCGTTATTTTTTACTGGCAATGCTAAACATTGGCACCGCAGTATGCGTGATTCAGTTAAGACATGGGCGGAATTAACTAAATTATTACTTAACGATTTCAGCAAAAAGCACTATGACTATAGACTTTTAGCCGAAATACGTAACCGCACTCAAGGTGAATCTGAAAGCGTAGTTATTTATTTCTCGATAATGTCCGATTACTTTTCTAGATTAACCAAACCATTGTCGGAAGAGGAGAAGCTAGAAATCCTATTGCATAATATCCGACCATGTTTTGCTAACGTTCTAGCGGTTAATCCTACAAACATAGACACGGTCGAGAAGCTGCGTACACTATGTAGGAACTATGAAACCTACGAGGGTATATCATTACAATACAGAGAACCACCTAGGGTAACTCCTAACACACTTGCACCAGATCTAGCCTATGGGCCAAAACATCAGAAAAATTTTAACTCACATAAACCTAAATTTAATCACTACACTAAAAATTATCACTCGACTAAAATTGAGAACACTACACAATCAAAATCTGTCAATGCCGTCGCACAGGTGTCTAAACCCGCGCGACTATCATGCCCTCGGTGCCGTACTAACGAACATTCCTTAAGTCAGTGCAAAGAGGAACGTTTTCCTATATGTTTCCGTTGTGGGGAGCCAGGAAAGAAATTTTCTGAATGCGACAAATGCCAGAAAAATCTTAAATCTAATACTGATAAAAAGACAAAAAACTAATTATGCAAGATTGCTGCAATTCAAGTGCTATACCTACTCGTAAACATAATAACTTTAATGAAGAAGAATGGAACGATTGGTTAACTAAAATTAAAATATATTTTTCTAGCTACTCAATTGCATCAATCTTGGATAAAAAACCTATGAACGACATACGTCCTTATGCAACTGTAAGCGTAGGCGACATCTCTTTGCGTGGATTGTTAGACTCCGGATCCGCTATCACAATCTTGGGTCAAAACTCGCATTTAAAATTACTAGAATCAGGCCTAACCCTGATACCCGAGCCTAACTCTAAATTATTTATTGCGGCTGGTGGCCAAAAATTAAATTCTATTGGTTACATCAATTTACCTATGAAATTCGAAAACCAATTTCATGTTCTAAAAGCTTATGTAATACCGTCTGTAACGAATTTTTTAATACTAGGTATGGATTTTTGGACTAAATTCAAAATCTTTCCGAAGTTTTCAAATTCTATTCAATTATCTAGCGATACTGAATTGCATATTTCTAGTGTGAATGAGACTAACGGGTTGTTGCGTTCCTATAAAGACTTAAACGAATCGCAACGTACTACTATGGATAACATCATCGAACAATTCCAAAATATTTCAGCTGAGAAACTTGGTCTTGGTCGTACTAACTTGATTACTCACCATATAGATACGGGTAACTCACCGCCTATTAGACAGCGCTATTATAGAATGTCACCTGACAAACAGCGAATTTTAGGCGAAGAGCTAGACGAAATGTTACAGCTAGGAGTAGTTGAGCAGTGCGAGAGTCCATGGTCTTCACCGGTTTTATTAACACCTAAAAAGGACGGAAAACTAAGATTCTGTTTAGACAGCCGGAAACTAAACGCTGTCACTCGTAAAGATGCTTATAGATTACCGTACGTTGCAGAGATACTAGATAATCTAAAGAATGCTAAATACCTATCTAGTATAGATTTATCCAAGGCTTTTTGGCAAATCCCTATTGCTAAAGAGGATCGCGATAAGACCGCTTTCTACATTCCTGGTCGCGGTACCTTCCGTTTCGTAACTATGCCCTTCGGATTGACTAACGCGCCGGCAACTCAGCAGCGACTTGTCGATTTATTGTTCTATGGTCCGGAATTTGAAAACTCAGTTTTTGTTTTTCTTGACGACATAATAATAGTTTCTCCTGATTTCGATTCGCACATATCTCTATTGATAAAAGTTTATAAAAAACTACAAATGGCAAACCTACGTATAAATTTGTCAAAATCGGTTTTCATTCGCGAAGAATTAAAATACCTAGGCTACGTAGTTAACTCAAAAGGATTGCACGTTGATCCGGGTAAGGTTGACGCGATTCTCAACTTTCCGACACCTACAAATAAAAAAGAAGTTAAGAGATTTATCGGCACCGCATCGTGGTATCGCAGATTCGTACCAAATTTTAGCACTATCGCCGCACCTCTAAATCAACTAACTTCATCTAGTAAGAAGGCTAAATCTTTCATTTGGTCGAAGGAAGCGGACGAATCGTTCAACAAACTAAAAGAATGCTTGATCTCAGCTCCTATATTATCTTGTCCTGATTATAAGCTACCTTTTGAAGTCCACACAGACGCTAGTGACTACGGTGTTGGCGCATTACTAACGCAGACTATGGATGGCACCGAACACCCTATAGCTTACATGAGTAGGTCCCTAACAGCTCCTGAACGGAATTATAGCATAACCGAGAGGGAGGCACTTGCTGTCCTGGTTGCTTTAGAACATTGGAGATGCTATCTCGACAATGGTCAACCATTTACTGTTTACACGGACCATTCAGCTCTCAAATGGTTCCTGAATCTAACGAATCCTACCGGACGTTTAGCTCGTTGGGGAGTCCGACTATCCTGTTTTAACTTCGTAATAAAACATCGCCGCGGAGTTGATAACGTCATACCCGACGCGCTTTCTCGTGCATGTCCTATAGCAGCTATAGATACGAGTACTACATCGCTAGGTGATACTCATAGTACCGATCCGTGGTACCTAAATATATTTCAAGGCTGTCAGAATTCTCCTACTTCATTCCCTAACTACATGGTAAAAAATAAACGTCTTTACCGTTTTATGAAGGCTAAATGCGTACTACATGAGGAATTTGAATGGAAGGAAGTAATACCTAGGGAACGACGCGAACAAATTCTAACTGAATGTCACTCTGAACCTACGGCTGGACACTTCGGAGTATTTAAAACCTACAAGCGTTTGACACTGCGATTTTATTGGCCTGGTATGTACGCGGACGTAGTTAACTTCGTATCTAGTTGCGATACTTGTCTAGCCTACAAGCAATCTACCCACGGCACTATAGGTAAAATGGGTAGACCTAAACAGGTTTCGCGACCCTTCCAGATGATATCTATAGATTTTGTAGGCCCACTACCGACTAGCAGGAAGCAACATAGTTATCTATTAGTTGTTGTTTGCTGTTTCTCTAAATACACTATGTTGTTTCCGGTAAGGCGTGCAAACTCGGAATCTGTCATCCGAATACTAGAAAATAATATCTTCTTAGCTCATGGAATTCCTCAAGTTGTCCTGATGGACAATGCGTCTCATTTTAGTAATAAAGATCTAAACTCTTTCTTCAATAAATATAAAGTACCTAACGTTCATTTTACACCCAAATACACACCACAGATAAATACGGTTGAACGATACAACAAAACTGTCATCACAAGCATAGCTTCGTTCATTGAAAAAGATCATAGATCTTGGGACGTTAATCTACCTAAAATCCAGTTCGCTATGAACAGTTCCGTGAACGAAACTACCGGCTATACACCAAATTTTTTAGTCTATGGCAGGGAGCTAGTACCTTGCGGTTCTCACTACATACACTCAGACGATGGTGATGAGATATTATTTCTTCCTAGAGATATCTATAGTGAAAATATTGGTCACCTAGCAAATATTTTCAATGACGTACAAAAATCACTATGGCAAGCTCACGTTAAGAACACTAACCAATACAACTTACGAAGGAAACATACTGAGTTTCAGGTTAGCGATATCGTTTGGAAACGCACTTATTTCCAAAGCGATAAGGATCGCTACTTCAGTAAAAAACTCGCACCTAAGTTTGTCAAATGTCGAGTAGTTGCTAAACTATCTCCTCTGGTATATAAGTTAGAAGATATGAATGGCCATGATCTTGGTACTTGGCATATCAAGGACCTCAAATCATTTAAAAGCCAGTTACAAGTCTAAAATTAAAATAATGAAATAAATTATAGTATTATTACACTAATTAAAATTAATTAATGACTATTAAATTAACTTATTAATTTATATACATACAATATTACTATACTTACATTAATTACACTATACCTACACCTTATATATTATACCTACATACTATTTATACTACATAAAATAAAAATAGGTTCTAGTGCCGGAATCTTTCACCAATCTTAAAAATACTTAACTAAATTATATCCTAACTATAACTATGTACAAACTCGGTATTTCTTAAGTTACATCAAAGTGCTTACCTGCTGATTTTAATTTAACATCCATCCACCTATCGTGCGAATATTACTACAGTTATGTGCAATATTCTTTGAGCTACTGTCTTGAGTAAATATTACTTAATAAAATACTTACTCTGCGTGTTAGGGTCTTTGGTCTTAACTGCTACTGACTAGAAGACAATATGTAAGGGAAATTCTGAGAGAGAAGTATGAAAGTGTGAATGAAGACATAAGAGTGTGAGGATAGTGTTCTCGAACAGTGGAGCTAGACGGATTTTTGTATTAAGTACGAAAAATCCTACGTTTTTTGGCGGGGTACTGTAACGTTGTAACTATCTTAAAACTACGGTCTATATAAAAATTAGAAAAAATACTTAAATAAAACTAATTAAAACCAATAAAACTTCAATACTATTAAAATAATGCTACGGAACCGCGCGCATTCCTTGCGGCGTAGTAACTTCGTGACCCATTGCATCTTACCTACAAGCGCCTCCACGGAACCCTAACTGGGAAACCGGTTGGCGGGTTCGGCCGGTCGCTCGGGTCGCGAAGTTTCTGCAAACGCGCGCGCGCGGCGATACCAGATCTGCACTTGCTAGTGGACAGTGCGCTGCTTCGTCTCACATTTTACTACGTGGACACCCGTCTTTTCCTAATTTGGCTGCCTATCAAACCCGCTGGGGTGAGTTGCTATAATTACTAGTGTAGGTAGCTTAATATCTTAACAGTACGCTATCCTGTGCCGCTGTAGTGCTTTGCCACGGTCGCTGGACTTGGACAAGGGCACCTACGGCGGACGGGGTTGTTTACCACGTCTCTAACGCCTGCCGCTCTGGGGTTCCAGGTTTCAAGGACTACCTAAGAACTGTTCCGAGGACGGGAGAAGACGCCCCGTTGGTCTCTTTGGGAGCCTTACTACGAAGGCGGCTACTGGAGAATCTCACGCTGCTCGGTCAGGGACGCCCTACTGCGTCCGGCTTGCGCCTGGAACAGGAGCCCTGGAGCTACCCCGGAGTTCCGCCTAACGTTCAGGCCAGTGCCCGTTACTATAATCTCAAAACTACAGTGTGAATAGGTGGAAGAGAAATAAACAGCTTAGAACCTACGCCCGACTTTTCTTTGCTTCTCTTCCTCTTCTTTAGTCTGTGACGGCCTACCAGGTCACAGCTCACAATATGAAAAGGTTCATAACAAAGCAACTAACGTATCATGACATCTGCGAAGGAACGGTCCTATTCCTTCGCAGATGTCTTGAAACATATATAGCTGAGGACCTCACCTGTGAGGATTTCTAAGGGCTATGGCTAAGGGTTCAGATACAAAATTAAAACGCACGTATTCAAAGCAAATCATTATAACACAGCTGAAAGTTGTCACACAGTGAGCTAAGCTGTTCGGAGCGCATCTTCGCGAGCTCCTCTCCCAGCAACCGCCTCATCCTCTCGTGCTTGGAGTCGTCGGCTCGGTTCCTCGGGAGGATCAGCTCCACTGCAGTCAGGGTCGAGCGTTGGAGGATGTGCTGCGACTGAGCGAGCAGGTGTTGCCACATCTTCCTGACTTCCGTCTGGTGCTCGCACGGGTCCTGGGATCGGTTGATGTTTTGGAGGGTTGTGTTGTAGATGTTTCTGAAAATATAGGTTACTAGATGATGCCCGCGACTTCGTCGGTGCGTCGCGAAGTTTTTTTTCCGTGAGAACTCTTTAATTTTCCGGGATAAAAATCCCGGGGAAGGACATGCCTATGGAAACGAACTATCCCCATACCAAATTTCATCAAAATCGGTTGAACAGATGGGGTAGCGTAGCAGACAGAAAGACACACAGACACACTTTTGCATTTAAAATATTAGTATGGATACAAGCTTATGCCTTCGTCTTTACCTAAATTATATGTTATAGGCTATGTGCACATAATCCATAAATATTAGGTAGTATATTATGTCTGTTATCTTTTCATGGCCCAGCTTCAACGATTTTAACAAAATTTAATATTTTAATATTAAAATCGTTTAAGCATGAAACCATCAAAGGACACAAAAATAGGCTTTTTACTTCAGAAAATAAGGGTTATCGAACTATTTGTAGTACGTACTGGTATTCGTGTGTGAGATTCTTAAATATGGCCTCGAAGACAGCGGGGCCGCGGTCATTTACAACACGGAAGCGTTTTTCTGGAACACGCCTGGTGTCGTTCGTATCGTCTGCGTGACCCACGTCGTCTACGTGGCCCACATCGCCCACGTCACCCACGTCACCCACATTGCCCATGTTGCCCACGTCGCCCAAGTTGCCCACATCGCTTTCGCTGTACTCGTGAACACTGACTATCAGCTGAAAAATATAATAACTACTAGCTATTACCCGCGGCTTCGCTTCGCGTGGCTCAGGGGAACAATAACTGAGTTTTTGTTGAGAATACTTGGTTTATTATTTTCTTGAAAATGGTAATTGTTTTTTACTTTAATGAGAACAATTTCCAAGAACTCAGATCTTGATATTTTAGTGGAGAAAAACTGCAAGCAATTTAGCATGCAAGAGGGCGCCATGGAGAAGAATACTGAGACGTTCAGAATTGACGTATTTCATCGAGTGGCAAAAGCTCACACACACACATGACAGACACACACAGTGTACACACACCCACAGGTGACACAGGGCATAACATTATTTTAACACGCTACTGTAAACAATGTTGTAAGTTCTTCCATTTGGAGCCAATACGTGTAAATTTTGGGCATTAGATACACGCGAGCACGCTACATAAAGCTGACCATGAGAGAAGCATGGTTTTTCCAGGTGAACACCTGCTACAATTCAACAAATCTATTCCAAAGTGCAATCAGTACAATCCTTTCACGGTCAGATTTAATTGAAAATTAAAATCAACAAAGCCAAATCACAAAGCAAATCAGAAACAGCAATAATGAAAGCGGTCAAAGAACATAAAGATAATGAATGAAAGAAATAAAATCAACAAAGCCAAATCACAAAGCAAATCAGACAAAACCAATAACGAAAGCAGTCAAAGAATGTAAAGATATTGAATAAAAGCCGAGAAAGAAAATAGGTACCGTATGCACTATAAGATGAAACGCACATTTTCGAGGGATCTTATGATTCTTCAGAAAAACAAACTGCTAGCGCGTTGTAATAACAGACAGTGCCATCTATAATTCTTATGGGAATTAATACAATTCAAAATGGGTTTTACAGGCAAGTGCCTAATTTAATTTAATTTAAAAAGTGATTATTGACTACTTGAAGCAATTTTTTTTTGTTTATTTTTGGCATATAGATTCCATATTATAATAACATGCTATCCTGCGGGATCTGTTTGATTTTCCGGGACGAAAAGTAGCCTACGATACTTTCCAGGACCTCAACTATATTTTATCAGTGCAAACAAATCCTTAACTCCGTTGCCGCGTAATTGAAGGACAGATGGGTGAAAAGTGACGTCATGTTATAATGAACGCGGGAACTATTAGATTTCCCAGGACAAAGGTAGCCTATGTGACTTTCCTAAACAAAAATCACGTCGATCTGTATCTCCGTTCCCATATAAATGACGGACTAATTGATTAAAAATAGCATTCTATCTCGTAGGAAATGTTTGTTTTTCTGGGATAATAATTAGCCCATGCCACTTTCCTTCGAACAGATCACGTTGATTTGTTATTTCGTTGCCGTATGATTGAAGGAAAAATGCGTAAAAATCAGCATGATATCCCACAGGAACTGTTAGTGTTTCTGGGACAAAAAGTAGCCTCGCATTCTCCAGGTTCATCACGTTGATGTAAATTACTCCGTTGCCGTATGAATGAATGATAATGAACCCACAGGAACTGTTAATTTTTCCGGAACAAAAAGGTAGCCTATGTCACTTTCCAGGTCCTAAACAATAATCACGTCGATATCAGTTACCACATAATTAAAGGGAAAATGTGTTAAAAGCAGCATACCAATATCCCCCAGGAACTGTCGGGTTTTCCGGGATAAAAAGAAATATATATAATTTTCCAGCTCCTCGATTATACCTGTGCAAAACATCACGTCAATTTGTAACTCCGTTTCCGCCTAATTGAATAACAAAATGCGAGAAAAGAGAAAAATATCCCACAGGAACTGTTTGTTTTCCCGGATAAAAAGTTTGTATGTCACTCTTCCAGTCCTCAAATATACCCAAGCAAAAAATCACGTTGATCCGTTGCGACGTTGCCGCCTAATTGACGAAAAATGCGAAAAAAAAGAGCATGCTATCCCACAGGAACTGTTAGTTTTTCCGGGATAAAAAGTAGCCTATGTCACTCTCCAGGTTCTCAAATATACCCATGCAAAAAATCACGTCGATCCGTTGCGCCGTTGAAGACATTTCACTCGGCGCTCTGAACACTGAACTTTGCACTCTGAACTCTGCACTCTGAACTCTGCACTCTGAACTCTGCACTCTGAAATCTGCACTCTGAACTCTGCACTCTGAACTCTGCACTCTGAACTCTGCACTCTGAACTATGCACTCTGAACTCTGCACTCTGAACTCTGAACTCTGCACTCTGAACTCTGACCTCTGCACTCTGCACTCTGAACTATGCACTCTGAACTGTGCACTCTGAACTCTGAATTCTGCACTCTGAACTCTGCACTCTGAACTCTGCACTCTGACCTCTGAACTCTGCACTCTGAACTCTGAACTTTGAACTTTGAACTCTGCACTCTGAACTCTGACCTCTGAACTCTGACCTCTGCACTCTGACCTCTGAACGCTGAACTTTGAACTCTGAACTCTGACCTCTGCACTCTGAACTCTGAATTCTGCACTCTGAACTCTGAACTCTGCACTCTGACATCTGCACTCTGACCTCTGAACTCTGCACCCTGAACTCTGAACTTTGAACTCTGAACTCTGACCTCTGCACTCTGACCTCTGACCTCTGCACTCTGACCTCTGAACGCTGAACTTTGAACTCTGAACTCTGACCTCTGCACTCTGAACTCTGCACTCTGAACTCTGCACTCTGAACTCTGCACTCTGAACTCTGACCTCTGCACTCTGACCTCTGAACTCTGAAGTCTAAACTCTGAACTCTGAACTCTGCACTCTGACCTCTGCACTCTGCACTCTGTACTCTGACCTCTTCACTCTGAACACTGCACTCTGATTTTTTTCTATTTTTTAGTCATTCTTATACTTACTATTTACCCCCCTAAAAGCAAAAAAAGAAAATTTTTGATTTTTTTTCACCTGCGAACTAAAGGGTTAATGCCTTTGTTTTTTACTTTAATGAGAACAACTTCCAAGAACACTTTCGCATTTATAAAATATATTAGGATATTAGGATTATAGGATGTTACTAAGGTAGCACATGTTACTTTCCTGGTCCTAAAATAAATCTGAACGACGGCTAACCTGAACGTGGGCTAACCTGAACGTGGGCTAACTTGGACGTCGGATAACTTGAACGTCGGCTAATTTAAACGATTGCGTATCTGAACGTCGGCTAACCTGAACGTGGGCTAACCTGAACGTGGGCTAACCTGAACGTGGGCTAACCTGAACGTGGGATAACCTGAACGTGGGCTAACTTGGACGTCGGATAACTTGAACGTCGGCTAACTTAAACGACGGTGTATCTGAACGTCGGCTAACCTGAACGTCGGCTAACCGGACGGTTATGATAACCTGAACGTGGGCTAACCTGAACGTGGGAACGGTGAAACAAATGCGAGAAAAAGAGCATACTATCCCACAGGAATTGTTGGTTACGGGATAAAAAGTTACAATCACTTTCCAGCTATTCAACTATACCTGTGCAAAAAATCACGTCAATCTGTAACTCCGTTGCCGCCTAATTAAAGAACAAATGCGAGAAAAAGAGCATTATATCCCACAGGAACTGTACGTTTTTCCGGGATAAAAAGTGGCCTTTGTCACTCTAGGGGTCCTCAAATATACCGATGCAAAAAATCACGTCGATCCGTTGCGCCGTTGCCGCCTGATTGACGAAAAATGCGAAAAAAAAGAGCATGCTATCCCACAGGAACTGTTTGTTTTTCCGGGATAAAAAGTAGCCTATGTCACTCTCCAGGTCCTCAAATATACCCTTGCAAAAAATCACTTCGATCCGTTGCGCCGTTAAAGCGTGATTGAAAAACAAATTCGAGAAAAAGAGCATTATATCCCACAGGAACTGTTAATTTTTCCGGGATAAAAAGTAGCCTATGTCACTCTTCGGGTCCTCAAATATACCGATGCAAAAAATCACGTCGATCCGTTGCGCCGTTGCCGCCTAATTGACGAAAAATGCGAAAAAAAGAGCATGCTATCCCACAGGAACTGTTTGTTTTTCCGGGATAAAAAGTAGCCTATGTCACTCTCCAGGTCCTCAAATATACCCATGCAAAAAATCACGTCGATCCGTTGCGCCGTTGAAGCGTGATTGAAGGACAAACCAACAAACCAACAAACCAACAAACCAACAAACAAACTGACTTTCGCATTTATAATATTAGTATGGATATTAGGATATTAGGATTATAGGATGTTACTAAGGTAGCACATGTTACTTTCCTGGTCCTAAAATAAATCTGAACGACGGCTAACCTGAACGTGGGCTAACCTGAACGTGGGCTAACTTGGACGTCGGATAACTTGAACGTCGGCTAATTTAAACGACGGCGTATCTGAACGTCGGCTAACCTGAACGTGGGCTAACCTGAACGTGGGCTAACCTGAACGTGGGCTAACCTGAACGTGGGATAACCTGAACGTGGGCTAACTTGGACGTCGGATAACTTGAACGTCGGCTAACTTAAACGACGGTGTATCTGAACGTCGGCTAACCTGAACGTCGGCTAACCGGACGGTTATGATAACCTGAACGTGGGCTAACCTGAACGTGGGAACGGTGAAACAAATGCGAGAAAAAGAGCATACTATCCCACAGGAATTGTTGGTTACGGGATAAAAAGTTACAATCACTTTCCAGCTATTCAACTATACCTGTGCAAAAAATCACGTCAATCTGTAACTCCGTTGCCGCCTAATTAAAGAACAAATGCGAGAAAAAGAGCATTATATCCCACAGGAACTGTACGTTTTTCCGGGATAAAAAGTGGCCTTTGTCACTCTAGGGGTCCTCAAATATACCGATGCAAAAAATCACGTCGATCCGTTGCGCCGTTGCCGCCTGATTGACGAAAAATGCGAAAAAAAAGAGCATGCTATCCCACAGGAACTGTTTGTTTTTCCGGGATAAAAAGTAGCCTATGTCACTCTCCAGGTCCTCAAATATACCCTTGCAAAAAATCACTTCGATCCGTTGCGCCGTTAAAGCGTGATTGAAAAACAAATTCGAGAAAAAGAGCATTATATCCCACAGGAACTGTTAATTTTTCCGGGATAAAAAGTAGCCTATGTCACTCTTCGGGTCCTCAAATATACCGATGCAAAAAATCACGTCGATCCGTTGCGCCGTTGCCGCCTAATTGACGAAAAATGCGAAAAAAAGAGCATGCTATCCCACAGGAACTGTTTGTTTTTCCGGGATAAAAAGTAGCCTATGTCACTCTCCAGGTCCTCAAATATACCCATGCAAAAAATCACGTCGATCCGTTGCGCCGTTGAAGCGTGATTGAAGGACAAACCAACAAACCAACAAACCAACAAACCAACAAACCAACAAACAAACTGACTTTCGCATTTATAATATTAGTATGGATTAGGATATTAGGATTATAGGATGTTACTAAGGTAGCACATGTTACTTTCCTGGTCCTAAAATAAATCTGAACGACGGCTAACCTGAACGTGGGCTAACCTGAACGTGGGCTAACTTGGACGTCGGATAACTTGAACGTCGGCTAATTTAAACGACGGCGTATCTGAACGTCGGCTAACCTGAACGTGGGCTAACCTGAACGTGGGCTAACCTGAACGTGGGCTAACCTGAACGTGGGATAACCTGAACGTGGGCTAACTTGGACGTCGGATAACTTGAACGTCGGCTAACTTAAACGACGGTGTATCTGAACGTCGGCTAACCTGAACGTCGGCTAACCGGACGGTTATGATAACCTGAACGTGGGCTAACCTGAACGTGGGAACGGTGAAACAAATGCGAGAAAAAGAGCATACTATCCCACAGGAATTGTTGGTTACGGGATAAAAAGTTACAATCACTTTCCAGCTATTCAACTATACCTGTGCAAAAAATCACGTCAATCTGTAACTCCGTTGCCGCCTAATTAAAGAACAAATGCGAGAAAAAGAGCATTATATCCCACAGGAACTGTACGTTTTTCCGGGATAAAAAGTGGCCTTTGTCACTCTAGGGGTCCTCAAATATACCGATGCAAAAAATCACGTCGATCCGTTGCGCCGTTGCCGCCTGATTGACGAAAAATGCGAAAAAAAAGAGCATGCTATCCCACAGGAACTGTTTGTTTTTCCGGGATAAAAAGTAGCCTATGTCACTCTCCAGGTCCTCAAATATACCCTTGCAAAAAATCACTTCGATCCGTTGCGCCGTTAAAGCGTGATTGAAAAACAAATTCGAGAAAAAGAGCATTATATCCCACAGGAACTGTTAATTTTTCCGGGATAAAAAGTAGCCTATGTCACTCTTCGGGTCCTCAAATATACCGATGCAAAAAATCACGTCGATCCGTTGCGCCGTTGCCGCCTAATTGACGAAAAATGCGAAAAAAAGAGCATGCTATCCCACAGGAACTGTTTGTTTTTCCGGGATAAAAAGTAGCCTATG
This sequence comes from Erebia ligea, assembly GCA_917051295.2. Lineage (NCBI taxonomy): Eukaryota > Metazoa > Arthropoda > Insecta > Lepidoptera > Nymphalidae > Erebia > Erebia ligea. The sequence goes on along the minus strand of OU785234.1, from coordinate 181,010 downwards.
TCACTCTCCAGGTCCTCAAATATACCCATGCAAAAAATCACGTCGATCCGTTGCGCCGTTGAAGCGTGATTGAAGGACAAACCAACAAACCAACAAACCAACAAACCAACAAACCAACAAACAAACTGACTTTCGCATTTATAATATTAGTATGGATTTACTTGTGAAGCGGGTACATAAAAAACACCGAGGTAGATTCATAATTGACGATCAGAAAACGAGTTCTGGTTTGGGCCTAAAATGTTAATTAGATTGTCTCCAGAAATTCACTCTGGTAGTATGGAGTCTGGAGTGGGGAAGTTGTCGGTGTTAAACCCCCGTTCTTTACGTAAATGTACGGAAAACCGTCATTCCTCCGCGCTGATCTTTCTTCTGCCGTATCAGATTCAGTCCATCCGTTGTTTACCATTGCAGACGCAAATTGGTACGCACTCCCTGCCTGCACTATTATGTATCTTAAGAAGACAGCTAGTGCTCATAGAGGGTGGCCGACGAAGCTAATAATAAATAATAATGTCCTCCCGACCGAATTTCGGCCACGGCGGCCAATCTCCAGAGAGATAAGCCATCTGTGCGGGAGATATTATAGTGCACAAGTGTGTGCGCATACACAGGTGCACTCTCTGTTCCTTTACTCTCATAGCCCGATGGGATGGAAAAACCGACATGACCAGAGAGAGATCAAGCGCAGCACCGAGGGTTTTACGCGTGCTTCCCGAGGCACGCGGGTGAAATACCGCCAATGTCCTAACTCCGGGATAGTACGCAGAATTTCTAGTCAGAAAAAGCTAATACTTAGGTTTTTCGGGACCTAAGAATTATTTTTTTCTAACCCGGGACTCGAATCCGGGATCACGTTGGCCGCAGTGGAACATGCTAACCACTAGACCAACGAGGTACTTACTACAACTTACTTACTAGGCAACGACGAAGCTAAAATTACGTCGGGAGAAACATATTATAACATGGATACCCTGGTAAGCTGGTTCATCATGTCGCTGAGCAAAGCTTCCATCTGGCTCCTCTCTGGATACTGGTACACGCACTCCAACTGCACCGCTCTCGTTATCATCTCCTTCGATAACTCCTCTTGATCTATTTGACTATTTCCATCGGTCTTCTTTTCTTCTGCAATATGTTTTGCTCCCTCTACAACCTTTGCATCGTTTAAAATATATATTTGCTTATCATTGTCGTTTCTTTTATCTTCTAACAGTTGTTTGTTATCATCTGCTTTCAATTTGTTTGATGACTCCAGTTTATCCACTTCATAAACCCCTTCAACTAGCTTTCGTTTTCGTGCACTCTGTCTATCTGTCTCTTCTGTTTTCCTTTTTTCTTCTCCTGTTTCTAACAGTTGTCTTTTAACATATTTACCATTTTTGTCGACGAGTATTTGCACATCGAAGCTCATTTCACCGTCTATGAGCACGCTAGTTTTAGCAACACATATTATAAGAGGGAACACAAAAGCAATAGTGTAAATATTCATGACAATACAGGCGGAGTCGCACCGGCCGGCTCCGATACCACATTACGTCGATACGAGAACTTACGAGTACCTACTCTGTTCTATATGAGGTCATTGATATACGAATTCCAAACAAGATATAACTACGCAGTACGCTACGCTACGCTAAAGTACGCAGTAGTTTCTACGTATTATTTCGCAAGCAAGCAAGTTCAGAGCCTCTCATTATACGCTGGCCGCTGGGGATGGCCACTGCAGGGGGTTTTAGTTTTAGAATTTGACGACCTCCCTGGCGCAGTATTAAGCGCTGTTGCCTTAACGGGGAAGCTCCAGGGTTCGATTCCCGGCAGGGTCAATTTGGAAATTTATAATTTCTGAATTTTCTCTTGTCTGGTTCTGGTCTGGTGGGAGACTTCGGCCGTGTCTTGTTACCACCCTAACGGTAAAGACGTACCGCACCGTGTAGAAACTGACTAGGGGTATGGGTTTAATATAACTGCCATACCCCTAACAGGTTAGCACGCTACAATCTTAGGCTGCATCATCTCTTACCATCAGGTGACATCGCAGTCAAGGGCTAACTTGTAGTGGAATTAAAAAAAAGTTAATTCCACGTGACTCAATACTCACCTAAGATGTCGGGTATTTCCAGAAAGTCTGTCTTTAAATACAGTACCTAGCAAAGTTTAAGATTAATTTACTTGCATTGCGAAAAATTCAAGTCTATTTTCTTCTGTTCACTTTACTTAGTCTTAGTATGAATAAACTACGAAACTGTGTATCTTTGTTTATTCACAATATCAACGTTAAGAACATAAATAAAATGCAATAAAGGTTGCGTATAGAGATCGCGTCGGTGATAAAGTGGACCACATTTTGTTAAGAACTAAACACGCTCGGGGGTTAGCGTGAGATTTTACTTTTATAGAATTGAAGTGAATTCGTGCATCGAAACCCTTTAGCGTTAAATGGTATTTTTAAAGCTTAAGGGCGCCTTCAAATTTGCCGCAAAGTGCCGCGCGGAAGCAGCGCGGCTGCAGCGCTGCGGTCGCGCTGCTTTGTAAATCCATATAAATAAAAAACACGCGACTGCAGCGCTGCACCCGCGCTGCGGCCGCGCATCAGTTCATCGATCGACTAGTGACGGGACTGCGCACGTATTTTTGTTCAAGTCTAAACATGAACGAAAATCAGGTAGAAGAATTTATCGATGAGGTTGAGAGTCGTCCAGCAATATGGGATTCGAAGTCCGACAAGTACAGCAACAAAATCGAAAAGAAAAAGGCTTGGGAAGAAATATGCATTAAATTTATTGAAAATTTCACAAACAAGACTCCAAGCTTAATAATGGGATTATTTTATTATTTCCGGCGTTCCAACAGAACGCGTCAACAATAGCAAACGAAACAATAATAAAAACATTATATCCAAGACTGAGACTTATTGCATTGAGCCGTTCAAATGTAGAAGTAAATTAATATAGGCATGATGAATATCTAGAACACCCGACTACAAAAATGGCGGACCAGTGCCCTCAGATATATCAAGCTTGAGACCCTTCTTTACAAAAAATCCATGATAATATTTAAAAAAAAATTCAATTATTCCATAACTCAAAAAGATTTCAGGGATAAGGAAATTTGCTTACATCTGTATGTTTAACGATGATTTGTGAAGGTGAAAAAAAATGAAGCATGTATGTATAATATTATGTATTGTTAACACAACTACTTTATATTTTCGTTGTTTCGTATTAATAGTAACACAGAGCAGTGTTTCTTCGTCAGAGTCCATCGTGAAAATAAATATAGGTACAACCCTATGATGTTCGAACCTCGCGACAGGAGCGCGGCCGCAGCGCTGCAGCCGCGCTACGCTTTGCGGCAAATTTGAAGGCGCCCTAAGTTGGTCCAGTCATGCACAGCCTAATACGCTCCAAGTGGTAGTGTATGGAAGTTATTATTAAACCCGAAAATGTAATTTATGTTCACGACAAAAAATCTATAAATTCCACGCAGACGCAGCCACGGCAAACAGCTGTTATTAGTAAACGTTATTATAACTTTTGACGCCGAGTTAGCGGACTAACTCATTAACTGCGTAACACGGTACAAAGTTGTGGGGAATGTTGCTGGGACGTAACTCGGCAACTTTTCAGCGGCGAACTTCGGCACAACTTTACAATGAACACGTGGATATGAAGTATGAACCTCACCGCATATGATATTCTGTTGCTAGCAGGTACTCGTATAAGGCGGATAGCACACGACACCGCCCTAGGCTGGGTCCACATTAACTCAGTTTTGGGCATCAATTGGCACGGAGGAACACGGGTGAATTTCTATTTCGGTATTTATATTTTGATGCGGTGCGAAAGATTAACCTTTCACTAACAATTTTATTTTGTCGTACGATTTTAATTCTCCACGTCGTCAGTTCACAAGAACTATTTATTATGTTCAAACAATAAACCACGAGTTAGGGGTAGGTACTCGTACCTTCTCGCCGTTACCGCAGCTCTGAGATTGCCCATTAATTGTTGGCAGCGCGCAATCCACTCGCCTCTAATGGCCGCGGCCGCAACTTGCCACCAACAACGGTAACTACCCCCTAATTGCGTCTCGCCATCAGCTCGAGATGATTACATCATATTACTCTCAATTTAATTACCCTCTTCCACCCTTACATACATTAATCACATGCTATACGGGTTAAAAAAAGTTATACAGGTCATTTTAATAGAATAGGGCGCGCATCTAGATCACGAAATCACACAATTATTCGGAGATGAGCGTTTTGAGCAATCCACACTAATATTATAAATGAGAAAGTGTGTCTGTCTGTCTGCTACGCTTTCAACCGATTTTGATGAAATTTGGTACAGGGAGAGGTTATATCCCGGGGAAGGACATAGGCTACTTTTTATCCCGGAAAGTCAAAGTTCCCGCGGGAATCTAAAAACTTTAATCCACGTGGACGGAGTCGCGGGCATCAGCTAGTTCAATATATTCCTAACCACAAGGGATAACCACGCGAGCAAACCTGCCGAGAGAAACCTGAGTTATACAATATAAAAGTATATCTCCATAGTTCTCTATGGATTAATAAAGGTGTGTGAAGTCAGCCAATCTGTCAAGGTTCTCCGAGTTCTCCGAAAATGTTCTCTGCTTTGGCGCTGAATAAACCCGGTAGTTTCCCATGCTGGGACGATTTATATCACCTCAGTCTTTTGTGTTGCCACATTTCCACTCAGAAACAACTATAAAAATTACTATATGGAACTAATTTTAGCACGCGAACATCGATTTACCAACTAAGGATACAACATTACCTATAAATTAATACTCAAAAAGCGTAAACAATGGCATATACAAACACAGCTATAGATAATATAGACTGAGACACTAAACGGTTCAGAAAAACCAACCATATAGCTTTATATTTAGGGTTCAATTTTGTAATAACAATTCGACACATACGACATTTTGTCGCCTAGTGTACTCATGCGCGACTGAGGCGAAAATTGTTCACAATATCTATTTGTGCACAATTTGACCGTGCCGTTTTTTGCTTTTCGATGGTGCGTCTAAGGTATTGGTAAGTCAATGCACGCGAAAGTCAACAATAATGAAACATTGCCATTATGGTCCCTGGTCTGGTAACCAAAATGGGATCTAAGTTTTATGCCTGTTTAGATTTCTTTCTTAAATATATACTAGCGACGAGCTGTCACCGGGTCAGAGGCCCAATTTTCAGCAAATCGTAACCATTAGACAGCCTTAAACGAACCGACCCGAACGGTTTAGTAGTTCATGCATGGTTATGTTAGCGAGCGATGTTACTGAGCGGAACCGGAAGTGGGATGTGGGACGTCGCGCGGAGACGCGGAGGCTGCGGGCAAATACAACTCCGCTCAGCATGAAAGTAGTGCATGCTTTATTGTGGGACAACGCTTCCCAAATGTTCAACGAATAAAATGGCGGCTCGCTTCAAATGTTCGGCTCAAATAAAAGTGTTTCATTGTAGCTCGCAGTTTTACGTTTGGTATCCGATTTTCGCTAGAGAATAAAGCTAAACAGGGATGAATCTAAAGCATGTGTGTGTATGATTCTGTGCTTGTATGTGTGTGATAATCTGGCCTGAAGTCTTGGGAAAAAACATTAAGCATACGCTTATGTCTAAGCTAATTATTTAATTAGTCCTTACTAAGTAAAGTAATTTTGAGACAATATTATGTTGTTGAATATTTTAAAATTCTCCAATAGTTTGATACGCGGCGGGCTGAGTCTACACCTTAGCGGATCAACTACGACCAGTGAGACCACGCTTTGTAGCGCTTTACATAGACCAAGCGTTGCAAAAGTACAGCACGGACAGCTTGAAGCAGTCAAAATGGACTGCTTCAAGCTGCGACTGCATAGTTCACTACAGTCTTCTACGTACACACATACATAGAACCGCTCGAGCAGTTGCGACTGCTTCGTGCGGTTGGCATCAGTTATAGACTAAGAGATAACTGCATTTTTGGTAACTATCGCTAGAAAGGCTGATTCAGTATTAGGTGGATGCTACGGTAATGGTAGCTTCAAGCTGTTGACTATGACTGCGTGACCGGTCCATGTATGTTGATCACTAGCTAACTGCTCGCGCAGTCCGTGTATGGCGGGTCTATTGATCGTGTCAATTTAATGCGACTACACTGCGACTATTGTCGGTGATTAGTTTCAAACTTATTTCTCACGAAATCGGTGAGCACAGAGGTTGATGGTAAATATTATAGTGCCTTATAAATACAGTTTGGGGGCCTCAGCTATTGTATATTTGGGGGTGTAGTGCGAAGGCAATTCCGGCCATTTAGGTGGCCACCGAGCTAGGCGGGCAATAAAGTGCACCCGTGAGTGTCCCGCCCGGGCCACTGCCCCGCCGCCAGGGCCACTGCCCCGCCCGGGCCACTGCCCCGCCGCCAGGGCCACTGCCCCGCCGGGCCACTGCCCCGCCGCCCGGGCCACTGCTAACTATCCCGCTTACCACTCCGACACTAGGTTATGTTACAATGGTTAATTTCATGCTCACCTGTATATTATGCGTATTTCAAGTGGTACCTACATAATTTATTAACAATTAAAAAATTGCAGGATCAATTAAAACTTTTATCAGGTCAAAACATTACATAAGTACCTACTTACTGCTTTAAACTGAAAAAAGAAACTTTTGTGTATCGAAATTGGTGGCGCGACTCATTTAAAAACCATTTATAACCGACATGCAAACTAAGGTATCCAAACCTTCACATTTATAGAAAGTAACATTGTAGTGTAGTCAAATGAAATATTATCATGTATGAATAAAAACATAACATTTTGTAATGTAGATATAGAACATCAAAATAACAATACAAGGACAATAAATTCACGTGTCGCTTTTTCATTTGCGGGGAAATACGACGTTCAGTGTTTTATGGCGGGCAATTACCCGCCGTCCGCCGTCCGCCATGCCTGAAATAAGAGTAAACAGGCTCAGGCGGACAGATATATTCTGTGTTAAAATATGCTTCTGTCCGTACGAAGCTACAAATAAGTCTATTATTCGAAGGTGACTCCTTGCCTCGGAGATCACGTACCTAAAGCCGTCGGTCTTGCACCTGATCCCTCTCTGGTCGTGTTGGATTTTCCAACCCATAAGTTAGGGAATAGAGTGTGCAGTGTGCCCCTGTGTTTGCGCACACACTTGTGTACTATTTAAGTAATATCTTTCGCACAGATGGCTAATCTCTGTGGAGATTGGCCGCCAGGGCAGAAATTCTGTCGGGAGAATGTTATATATAATAGGCAGGCTTTACCATTTAGTGTTATATACGAGAACCACTAGCTGATGGCCGCGACTTCGTCCGCGTGCTTTAAGTTTTTTTGATTCCCGCGGGAACTCCTTAATTTTCCGGGATAAAAAGTAGCCTATGTCACTCTCCAGGTCTTCAACTATACCCATGCCAAAAATCATGTCGATCCGTTGCTCCGTTGCGGCGTGATTGAGGGACAAACCAACAAACAAACACACTTTCACATCAAATAATAATCAAATAAATATTATAAATGCGAAAGTTTGGATGTATGGATGTATGTTTGTTACTCAATCACGCTCCAACAGATGAACGGATCTGGATGAAATTTGGCACAGAGATAGATTATAGTGAATAGCACATAGGCTACTTTTTATCCCGGAAAATTAAAGAGTTCCCGCGGGAACCGAAAAACCTCAATCCACGCGGACGAAGTCGCGGGCATCAGCTAGTTTATAATATTAGTATGATATTCGCAAATATTAGTACGTATGACCGTCATTGAGCACAGCGAGCAAATATTTAGGTTAAACCGAAAGTGCGCTCCACAATCCCCCGACGGCCATTAGCAAATAATTATAGTGCATTTCGCATAAAAATATAATATTTAAATACAACCGCCGCCGCGCCGTCCGCTTCGCGCTCGAGTGCCGTTCACTCAGAGCTTCAAGCATTATGGTGGGAATATTCATGTTTATACCTAAAGAAAGAAAAGAAAGAAAGAAAAAACATTTATTTTCCAATTTTGCCACACATGCCCTTGCCTCAAGGGTATGCTACCCCGGCACCTCCGTCACCACCCTAACCTAACCTAACTACCCATTCTACATTCATAGCGAGGAAATCATAGTCTATATAGAATTAGAAGATGCCCGAGGGACGAGTGGCCTCGTTGCGACAACGCATATCAGTCGATTGCGATTGTTAAAGCAACGTTGACCCAAGTCGGTAACTGGATGGGTGACCGAATTTGGTAGTCTGAATTTGGTCTTTTCGTTTCCTCCGTGCCTCGGAGAGCACGTTAAGCCGTCGGTGCCGATTATTATCACTAACATCCTGATAATGATAATCGTTAGGAACCCTAGAGTTGAAATAGAGTCGTATGCGGAAGGACTTGGGAACCCACCGCATTATTATCTTAAGAAAACCCCTGCCATTATGTGATTGATGGAAAGGGGTCACTACCCTCAGCAATGAAAAATACGATGCAGAGGGAGAGAGAAAATGTCCACAACTTCGTCCCCGTGGATTTAGGTTGAATGAAAAGTAGCAAATGTCTTTACCCGGAATGCAACCTAAGTAGGTACGTACCTCTGTACCAAATTTTGTCAAAATTGGTTGAACAGATGGGCCGTTAGCAGACAGACAAAAGCACTTTCGCATTTATAATACTAGCTGATGCCCGCGACTATGTCTGCGTGGTTTAAGTTTTTTTGATTCCCGTGGGAATTCCTTAATTTTCCGGGATAAATAGTACCTAGCCTATATGTCACTTTCCACGCCCTCAACTATACTTACCCATGCCAAAAATCACGTCGATCCGTTGCTCCGTTGCGGCGTGATTGAAGGACAAACCAACAAACAAACACTACTTTCGCATAATATAATATTAAGTATGATATATGATTAGTATGAATATGGATTTGCAGAAAATGTTACTGCAGTTGTTGTATTGAATGATCGTAATATCTCAACTCGTATCTACAGCTGCAACATAATAAGTAGGTACACTTAGTATACCCTATTGTAACAGCACAACAGCACACAGGGTACAGAGTACACAATGCAGACAGGGAGGCTGCGGCATTCGTCTTCTATTGTGCGCGAGATGAATGACCATCCAGCCATCCGCGCACGCGAGATCCAGTTTATTTCCCGTAGTCTTATCACGGCTACTCGTATCTCTCGCGTCTAGGATGATACATTTATTATCCTGTCGTCGTGCTCGTATGCAGGATACATTGACCTATCCTGTATATTATATTAAAAGTAGGCTCCTGAAAAAAGCTTATTATACTGTTGAAGATCATGTAAATGATAAAAGAGCATGGATTCGATTCGCTCCAGCAATGCTAAGGACAGCGGTTACGTATCTACACATTGATGTAATTGTAAATTATTTTTTTCAAAAGAGCAACCTTTGAGTTTCTTGCTGGTTCTTCTCGGTAGGAATGGCATTCCGAACCAGTGGTAGATTCACTCGACGATTCAAAAGCACATGTCGAAGACTACTTGAATAAAAAAGATTTGAGCTTGAGTTATAATGAGCACGGGCACAATATTTCGTCTCCTTCATTAAATGAAATGATTTATTTATTTCACGTAGGACAACTTATGCCACTTTAAGTCGTTAAATCTACCACCGGTTCGGAAGGCTGATTATACTGAGAAGAACCGGCAAGAAATTCAGCAGTTGCTCTTTTCAACATTAAGTACGAGCGAGTACACGCTCTGAACAAAAAATAAGTATACTTATGTCGGGCGTTCAAAAAATCTGGCGTGACTCACTTCCATAGTGGAGCCGCACGCACTAGAGCGACAGAGCAAACTGTAGTTTTGGCACTGCGATGCGGACGTATTGCGCAGACGTTTTATCCTGTCGGGCCCCTACAGTGTGTGTTCGCTCTAAGAAGGAACGCGTGGTTTAATACTACAGTTGATTGCGCTGGATAAGCAACGTTGAGCCAGGTCGGTGTTGGGATGGGTGACCGACATTGGAGGTCCGAATTAGGTCTCAATCCCCCCGTGCCCCGGCGAGCACGTGAAGATGTCGCAAGTTGCACGCAGCTTTTTGTATTCATGATAAATTGCCAGAAAGCTGTTAACTACAATAAATCGGCTCGGATTTACTCGAAGCCGCTGCAGTCTTGTAGACAAATGGTATTCGCGTTAGATGTAAGATGTCACATCAAACGAGAAGGCCGGGGATCTCTCGCAACGAGTGAAGACTGACTGATTGTCATCAGTTTATTACTATGTAAATAATACTCTTGAACGTATCTCGCATCGGCTTAAATTATCATCAACAGATAGTTATAAATACTGATATAAACTCTTCATTGATTTTCCACATCGTAAGTACTTATATTGTATTAGAACAATACTTTGTAGAGGTGTTTCTTCTAGTTATCGCCCCGATGATCTGCCTCGTAGTTTCTTAATTTTGAGAGGTCGTACCTATCGGCCCCACCACGCATCTCCACATACGTCCCCTACCGTTCCGTTCGGTATTTGGTGTGACCAGCTTCTTAATATTGTCACACTAATAAATAATTATTCTTTAATAGTAGATTAGTAGCCAAGGGCTGTAAGGCATCAATTGCAGCCCGAGATATTTAGGCGCACGACCGCAGGGAGGGCGCCTATAGTTCGAGGGTGCAATTGATGCTTACACCCGAGCTAACTACTCTGCTTTACATCTCGATTGTGAGGTAAAGTAGGTCCTTATTACCCCCAAATGGAGCTTGTAGGTGACCAATTAGCGCTCGAGGGTAATAATGTAGAGCTAGAAAAGCCCAAGGGCGGTAAGTAATTAAAAAAAAAAACTCTTCACTCTTTCAAAAATTTCGCGTACATCTAACCATCATACTTTTTTAAATTACCGCCCTAGGGCTTTTCTAGCTACATTATTACCCTAGAGCGCTAATTGGTCACCTACAAGCTCCATTTGGGGGTAATAAGGACCTACTTACCGAATATGAGAGATGTAATAGTAGATTAGTAGCCAAGGGTTGTAAGGCATCAATTGCAGCCCGAGATATTTAGGCGCACGAGCGCAGGGAGGGCGCCTATAGTTCGAGAGCCTATAGTTCGTTCAAAAATTTCGCGTACATCTAACCATCATACTTTTTTTAATTACTTACCGCCCTAGGGCTTTTCTAGCTACATTATTACCCTAGAGCGCTAATTGGTCACCTACAAGCTCCATTTGGGGGTAATAAGGACCTACTTACCGAATATGAGAGATGTAAATACTATTTAATAATATATAAATAGTCATAATTATAAATAATAGTCTTGAAATTTATCTGATCCTATACAAATTATTCAACATTCTTTTTTTAAAAATCATGACAATTGTATTATTAACTTTACATTGGATGGACGCTCATACAAATTGCAGACTGCAGACCCACCTACTGCACCTATAGGTACTCGTAGGTGCCTTCGTATACATCTCAAAGCTGCTTGCTAATTTTGTGCGAGAATTACTTTTGTGTACTGAAAATTCTGCAAATTTCGTGTTGCGTTGTTCCGCCTATGTCTGCGTCGTATTACAGTGGTAGAAAATAACATTATCTTAGACTGTGGAAAACGCCTGCCTGCCTGGTGGGAGGCTTCGGCAGTGGCTAGTTACCACCCTACCGGCAAAGACATGCCGCCAAGCGATTTAGAATTCCGGAACGATGCCGTGTAGAAAACGAATAGGGATATGGGTTTATGTAACTGCCATGCCCCTAACAGGTTAGCCCGCTACCATCTGCAACGTCACTTACCATCAGGTGAGATCGCAGTCAAGGGCTAACTTGTAGTGGATAAAAAAACGCACATAACTCAAAATAGAAGTGCAGTGTAATGTTGTACACGTACAGTTGAAAACACAACACAACAAAGCACGCCAGCCCCAATCTCCCGCGTGTCATGGCGGCCGCGAGACGCGGGATCAGATTTCAATTTAGATTCGCTCGCGCGAGCCGACGCGACGTGTGCCTGTGACGTCACACGCCGTGGCTGTGACGCGCCGACACGACCGGCTCTGCATACAAACAGAATTCATTAAGCCGACAGTTTTGAACAAAATGATCGCCCACGAGGTGGACAGACCAAGGGGGGGCTGCGGTGGACGTCCCCTTACATGAATGCACTCGCAAAGCTGCCATCAGAGAAGAGCGGAGACGGATAGTTAAGCGTGCCACAACCACAGGCCACAACACCAAAGTGACGACCACGGCCGCTCTGATAAGAGCGATATGACGAAGAAGAATAAACAAAAAAGGTTTTAGTATTAGACGTTAAAATATAATAAAAGACAGACGTATGGCGAATCAGACGAGCACTAACTCAATAGGGTTGCGTCATTTTATTACAAAGTTCTCGCAGCCGCCTTCCGCCTCCATCGACAGATTAGCTCCATGTGACCATGTCATACATTGTCATCCGATTTACATGATTATTATACATGCAAAAATTCACAGATTTCGTGTCCCGTACCCGTTTTTCTGATCTGATAACCTGATTACATCTGATAACCATTTTTCAATGGTAAAATTCAGCTCTATCGGTAACCGGGAAGTGAGTCACATTTAACGCAAGATTTCATCACAAACAGACATCGGTACAAGAAATTAAATAAAAGCTTGTAAAAACAACTTATTTAGCTTTTCCAGCTAAAAAGGTTGTTCTTCCAGACCTATCACAGAGCCGGATATTGTTATTATGCCTCATTGTAGTCTGGTTTTTTTATAAACATAATTATTAACGAAACACACCGAATTGAGGACCTCCTCCCTTTTTTGGAAGTCGGTTAATAATATAATATAAAGAATTTAGTTTGACTGTGCTCTTTTTGGAAACGAATGACTTTTTAGTTCAAAATAAGCGTTTTTAAAGACTGCAATTTGATAATGAAATAAGATTCAATAGTTTTCGTACCAAAGTCTTGAATTTGTTGGAAAAATTAATGTTCCAGTGAAGTCATACAAATCACGAAATCGATCTTCAGCTGTTTCATGTTTCAGGAGTGTCGCCTCAAGGGGAGTGCAGAATGGAGATGTACTCATAATGTTGACGTGGCTTTGTCCGTGCGGCTGCGGGCGTGATTTCCCGGGAGATTATTATGTTTTTAGACGACAAATATTAGAGCTAGTATTCATAAAGCTCTAGCTGTCTCTATAGCTATCTCTAGCTCTTCTCTTAGCCAATTTTCAGCAAACTGTAAAAATCGTACTGACTGCATACTTATTATATCTCCTCAATCAATCAATCGTTTATTTCCGAGAAACTTCGTACAATTACGATGAGAAACTAATTAAAGAGCAAACATGCGCCTCTGCGTCGTATTCCTCATTGCTGAGGGTCGGGACCATTCTCTTCTCCTTTCCAATCATCACATAATGGCAGAAGTTCCGCATAACTTATTACATAAAACAAGTCTTTTCCTGGGTAAATAATTCTTTTTGGCTTGTTTCGTTATAGACTGTAGAGTAGGTAAGGTCTCCGTAGATAATTTTTTTTTAATATATATAGCGAGCGTAGACAGATTACTCTATGATAGCGAGCAAACGAGCAGGCGGGTCACCTCATGGTAAGTGATTACCGCCGCCCATGAACATTTCCAGCACCAGAGGAACCGCCAATGCGTTGCTGGCTTTTGAGATATTTGTTTATCCGCCCTTTGAAGAGCCCCATATTATAATCATGAGGGAACACAGAAAATGGAAGCTGGTTCCATAATTTGCAGGTAGGTAGGTAATATAGAAATGTCTCTCACAAACCTTCAAGCACGGATTTTATGTTAATACGATAGGAAAGCGAAAATAAGGCACGTTTAGCTTCTATTTCGTTACGTTTAATTAAACAAAATAATTATGTTTTGGTCTTACGCGGTAACTTTTCCTTCACATCATAATTAAAACTTCACGGAACATCGGCGGGTACTGCGCAGGTACAGGGTACTTGTTATTTTACAATGTGAAACTTATTTTACGTAAATTTTCGCGTTCCGCCTCATTTGAAATTTATAACTTTTTACAACTAGTTAGTCGCTTCCGCTGCGCAGAATAGAGACGTTCGAATTTTTTTTATTTTTTCATTCTACGTGGAAATGCCATTTTCATTTTTTGTCCTTTCAAAAAATGTCAAGTTTCGCGACATTTGTAATGTCATCTGTCGGTGCAGTGTCGGATTAAGATTTTTTTTTTAAATTTCCGTCGGATCTCTTTAATGATACCTATTGTGTGTTAATTCAGGGCTTAACAAGTTAGCTACCTCTATTCTTAATTTCAGTCAAATCGGGTCAGTCGTTGTTGCGTGAAGGGAGTTACAAACATACAAACTTACACATCCATACTAATAATATTAATGCGAAAGTGTGTCTGTCTGTCTGTTTGCTACGCTTTCACGGCCCATCTGCTCAACCGATTTTGATGAAATTTGGTACAGGGGTAGACTGTATCCCGGAGAAGGACATAGGCTACTAAATTAAAGTAGGATAGGAAAATTAAAGAGTTCCCGCGGGAACCGTAAATGCTTAATCCACGCAGACGAAGTCGCGGGAGTCATCTAGTTTATGATATTAGTAAGACCTAAAAGATTTATGAATGTAGCTCCCAAAAGTGTCTCGCATAGAGTTTTAAAAACTCAATTCACAGTGAACAAAAACACCATTTCCGTGCAGCGTGTCTGTGTATACACACACTACACACAGTGTACACAGCAGCGTGTATACACGCCGCTCGGAGGCGAACCAGACAATTAACTGTGCTAACATGACCTCTCCCCCTGGCCGCCGGATTACCTCAATTTATAATTCATCCCCCCCTCTCCCCCTCCCCCTACACCCCCCGCATCCCTCTCGGCGTCGTGACGCTCGCTGACGATGATTTGCGGGGATCGCCGGTTTGCTGTCAACTTATTTGATCATGACAATTTCGTTCGCGTGGATTGGTTTTTGTGATTCTCACGGAACTCCTTAATTAACGGGATAGAAGCATACCTATGTGTTAATTCAAGGCCTATAAGCCTTACTTCAAAATTTCACCTAAATCGGTTCAGTCGTTGTGGCGTGAAGGTTTACATGCATACTTTCAAACATCCAAACTTTCACATTTCTAATATTAGTAAAATGATTTAAACGATATATTAATACCGGATACCGAAACCCTCGGTTTCCAAACGGGACCCTGTACCTAGATCTTATCATTGTTTTCAACAAGTCATGATTGAAAAAAACCGGCCAAGTGCGAGTCGGACTCGCGCACCGAGGGTTCCGTACAAACCTGTAGTAAGTTTTACGATTTATGACGTATTAAAAATAAAAATTACGTTTGTTGTATGGGAGCCCCCCTTTAATATTTACTTTATTGATATTTAATTATTTATTGTGAAAGGTAATATACAAGTTAATATTCTGTGAAAATTTGAACCGTCTACCTGTTACCGTTTTTAATATTGAGCAAAAAAATACGAAAAAAACACGTTTATTGTATGGGGACCCCCCTTTATATATATATTTTTTTAATTTTTAGTATTTGTTGTTATAGCGGCAACGGAAATACATCATTTGTGAAAATTTCAGCTTTCTAGCTATCACGGTTTATGAGATACAGCCTGGAGACAGACAGACAGACAGACAGACAGACAGACAGACAGACAGACAGCGGAGTCTTAGTAATAGGGTCCCGTTTTTACCCTTTGGGTACGGAACCCTAAAAACATGACTTGTTGAAAAACACATCATTGCATGTCGCTGTCATTGTAAGATGAAACTTCATATTATATTTTACAATGGAATAATTGATAATTTTAATTAAGTAATTGAGGCTTTTCAGAAGAAAATGAAACAATGAAATTTAAGGAATCGGCAAAACTATCAACAATATGGATGCAGGTCGCCGACGCGACGCGAGGCTTCGAGACGACCGCACTTTGTAAGTTATAATGAGCAGAAACTGGCAATTAATGCTCGAGGAGTCGTAACAAATTGGCTGATAAGTATAGCGCGCGCCCGTGACACCGTCTCGCGCCCTTTTTGCTTTTCCGGGACAAAAAGTAAACTATATCCGTCTCAGGGACATAATTTAAGCTATCCTTGTGCTAAATTGCCCCATCGTGTTCCAATACGAACGTACGAACTATATATCTATCGACATTACATTGTAATTACTTATAAGTAGGTATAATTGTAAAATTGGAATGCACCATAAATGAATATGAATATGAATAAATTTCGTATATAAATCGGTTAAGCAGTAAAGCCGTAAAAAGGTGCAATAATAATAATATGGTACACTGAAAAAAATAATTAGTAAAACTAATTGCTTTTTCGGTAATATACATTGCTTTGGCCAGTAAAAATGGAGCCTATTGTCCAAACAAGTTCAAGTAACCGAAAAAAAAACATTTGAGTTATAACAGTAGATTTTACCGGTTGACTATTCTTACTGTTTGTAAGACAGTAAGTAAGAAAGTAATACTTAGTATGAACTGTTTATTTCAGTAAACTTTAAAGTTCAAACAATTAAAATAGCTGTTTAGCTCCTAACTATATTCTAAAAAAACTGTTCTGAAGCAGTAAAAATAACTGCTACAATATCAGTAAAGCTCTGAAAACGGCAATACTTAAAAAGAACCGTTTGCTTCAGTAAACATTAATGTACAAACAATTGAAACAACTGATTAGCTTCTTACTGTTTTTTGCCCATTTCAACGAACTGTCAGTAATCAATTACTTTTACAAAAAATCAGTTTTTTTAACCGAATTAAATTTTACTGTGCCAAAACAGTAAAAAGTCTCGTGCTATTTTTTTCAGTGTATGGAAGCATGGATTTCCAATTCCACAGTGTTCCACACACCGACAAACGGAAAGACGGACCGGACTAATCTATAAAATACAGTATGTTCCTTGTTAACACGAAATCCTAATTTAAAAACTAATTAAAAACTTAAAGAAATTGGATATTTGACAGCTTTATATTCAAACTAGTATGGCGCGTGGTTGCGCGGCCCGCTACAGCGGACCGCGTAGTGGACCGCGTGGTCCACTGTCTACTTACTCGCTGTCCTACTATCCTGCCCCCCGATTATGTAAGAATGGCCGATCAAATCGTCAAAGTTCGGCGTCAAAGTAAAATAAACCATAACAGCATTAAATTAGAGCTCAATTTCGAAACACGAAATTGAGCTTTAATTCAATGCTGTTATGGTTTATTTTACTTTGACGCCGAACTTTTACGATTTGATCGACAATTCTTACATAATTTGGCAGTTATTTACCGTCTACGTGTTCTGATCTGAACAACACACTGCTATGTTAGTGAGCACAGTGGAAGCGCCAGCACGCCAAGCGTCCGACGTAAAAGAAAATTCTCATAAAGGAAAAACATAAAACAAAGACCACCAACCCCCCGCCCCTCCCTTTTTGTTTGAGCAGCCCCTAAGTAGGTACCTATCTTTAATACCCTGACCGTGCTCCTCATCCATCATCCGAACCTTCGATCATCATCTCTCTCCATATTTTTTTTTCCGAACCATTCGTCAAAATGAGATTTCTTCCATAAAAACCAATCTTGAAAGGGAACCGTAGCCTCTTCAATATTCGCCATACATTTTCTATGGAAAATAAATTCCGCCATCTTGAATTTTTTTCCTGTTCATCAAGTAGACCTTCATGTTCTGATCATCTTTTGCCAAGAAACCACTCTTCCATCTTTTATACTCTCCGAGATAGACACCGACGAAGTTTGTATGGCGGCCATCTTAAATCCGCCATTTTGAAATGTTCTTTCAGCTCACTGTCAATTGGATGAAGTATCGAGTGACATTTGTTCGAGCACCCCCCACCTATCTTCAATACCCTTTTCTATGGAAAAATAAATTCCGCCATCTTGAATTTTTTTCCTGTTCATCAAGTAGACCCTCATGTCCTGATCATCTTTTGCCAAGAAACCACTCTTCCATCTTTTATACTCTCCGAGATAGACACCGAAGAAATTTGTATGGCGGCCATCTTAAATCCGCCATTTTGAATTTTTTTTCAGCTCACTGTCAATTGGATGAAGTTTCGAGTGACATTTGGTCGAGCACCCCCCGCCTATCTTCAATACCCTGGCTGGTGCTCTTCATCCGTCTTCGAAATCCTCAATCATCAGCTCTCTTCGTATTTTTCCTCCCCATGAATTTGTGTCTTCTATACGAAACGATAAGTGAAAAAAAAAGTTTTCATACAAAATTTTACAGGAGAGGTGATCAATGAGTCAGTCAGCACGAGCAGCTATATATATATTAACTAGTATGGCGCGTGGCTGCGCGGCCCGCTAAAGCGGACCGCGTACTGGAGCGCGTGGTCCACTGTCTAAGTACTTACTCGCTGTCCTACTATCCTGCCCCCCGATTATGTAAGAATGGCCGAAACTCGAAATTGAGCTCTAATTTAATGCTGTTATGGTTTATTTTACTTTGACGCCGAACTTTGACGATTTGATCGACAATTCTTACATAATCGGGCAGCTGGTTTACTGTCTACGTGTTCTGATCTTAACAACACACTGCTATGCTAGTGAGCACAGTGGAAGCGCCAGCACACCAATCGTCTGACGTAAAAGAAAATTCTCATAAAGGAAAAACATAAAACAAAGACCATCAACCCCCCGCCCCTCCCTTTTTGTTTGAGCAGCCCCTAAGTAGGTACCTATCTTTAATACCCTGACCGTGCTCCTCACCCATCATCCGAACCTTCGATCATCATCTCTCTCCATATTTTTTTCTCCGAACCATTCGTCAAAATGAGATTTCTTCCACAAAAACAAATCTTGAAAAGGAACCGTAGTCTTGCATAGTTCTACACTTGTAGCCTCTTCAATATTCGCTATATATTTTCTATGGAAAAATAAATTCCGCCATCTTGAATTTTTTTCCTGTTCATCAAGTAGACCTTCATGTTCTGATCATCTTTTGCCTTGCTTGGTTTCTTGAAACCACTCTTCCATCTTTTATACTCTCCGAGATAGACACCGACGGAATTTGTATGGCGGCCATCTTAAATCCGCCATTTTGAAATTTTTTTTCAGCTCACTGTCAATTGGATGAAGTTTCGAGTATTTTTTGTTTTAGCAGCCCCTACCCATCTTTAATACCCTGACCGTGCTCCTCACCCATCATCCGAACCTTCGATCTTCATCTCTCTCCATATTTTTTTCTTCAAACCATTCGTCAAAATGAGAATTCTTCCATAAAAACAAATTTTGAAAAGGAACCGTCAATATTCGCCATACATTTTCTATGGAAAAATAAATTCCGCCATCTTGAACTTTTTTCCTGTTCATCAGGTAGACCCTCATGTCCTGATCATCTTTTGCCAAGAAGCCACTCTTCCATCTTTTATACTCTCCGAGATAGACACCGACGAAATTTGTATGGCGGCCATCTTAAATCCGCCATTTTGAATTTTTTTTCAGCTCACTGTCAATTGCATGAAGTTTCGAATGACATTTGGTCGAGCACCCCCCACCTATCTTCGATACCCTGGCTGGTGCTCTTCATCCGTCTTCGAAATCCTCAATCATCAGCTCTCTCCGTATTTTTCCTCTTAATGAATTTTTGTCTTCTATACGAAACGATGAGTGAAAAAAAAAATGTTCATACAAAATTTTACAGGAGAGGTGATCAATCAGTGAATCAGCACGAGCAGCTATATATATATTAACTAGTATGGCGCGTGGTTGCGCGGCCCGCTACAGCGGACCGCGTATTGTACCGCGTGGTCCACTGTCTACTTACTCGCTGTCCTACTATCCTGCCCCCCGATTATGTAAGAATGGCCGATCAAATCGTCAAAGTTCGGCGTCAAAGTAAAATAAACCCTAACAGCATTAAATCAGAGCTCAATTTCGAAACACGAAATTGAGCTCTAATTCAATGGTGTTATGGTTTATTTTACTTTGACGCCGAACTTTGACGATTTGATCGACCATTCTTACATAATCGGGCAGCTGATTTACTGTCTACGTGTTCTGATCTGAAGTACACACTGCTATGCTAGTGAGCACAGTGGAAGCGCCAGCACGCCAAGCGTCCGACGTAAAAGAAAATTCTCATAAAGGAAAAACATAAAACAAAGGCCACCAACCTTCCGCCCCTCCCTTTTTGTTCAAGCAGCCCCTAAGTAGGCACCTATCTTTAATACCCTGACCGTGCTCCTCACCCATCATCCGAACCTTCGATCATCATCTCTCTCCATATTTTTTTCTCCGAACCATTCGTCAAAATGAGATTTCTTCCATAAAAACAAATCTTGAAAAGGAACCGCGAAATTGAGCTATAATTTAATGCTGTTATGGTTTATTTTACTTTGACGCCGAACTTTGACGATTTGATCGACCATTCTTACATAATCGGGCAGCTGATTTACTGTCTACGTGTTCTGATCTGAAGTACACACTGCTATGCTAGTGAGCACAGTGGAAGCGCCAGCACGCCAAGCGTCCGACGTAAAAGAAAATTCTCATAAAGGAAAAACATAAAACAAAGACCACCAACCTTCCGCCCCACCCTTTTTGTTCAAGCAGCCCCTAAGTAGGTACCTATCTTTAATACCCTGACCGTGCTCCTCACCCATCATCCGAACCTTCGATCATCATCTCTCTCCATATTTTTTTCTCCGAACCATTCGTCAAAATGAGATTTCTTCCATAAAAACAAATCTTGAAAAGGAACCGTAGTCTTGCATAGTTATACACTAATTGTAGCCTCTTCAATATTCGCCATACATTTTCTATGGAAAATAAATTCCGCCATCTTGAATTTTTTTCCTGTTCATCAAGTAGACCTTCATGTCCTGATCATCTTTTGCCAAGAAACCACTCTTCCATCTTTTATACTCTCCGAGATCGACACCGACGAAATCTGTATGGCGGCCATCTTAAATCCGCCATTTTGAAATTTTTTTTCAGCTCACTGTCAATTAGATGAAGTTTCGAGTAACATTTGTTCGAGCACCCAAAACCTATCTTCAATACCCTCTTCTATGGAAAAATAAATTCCGCCATCTTGAATTTTTTTCGTGTTCATCAAGTAGACCCTCATGTCCTGATTATCTTTTGCCAAGAAACCACTCTTCCATCTTTTATACTCTCCGAGATAGACACCGTCGAAATTTGTATGGCGGCCATCTTAAATCCGCCATTTTGAAATTTTTTTCAGCTCACTGTCAATCGGATGAAGTTTTGAGTGACATTTGGTCGAGCACCCCCCACCTATCTTCGATACCCTGGCTGGTGCTCTTCATCCGTCTTCGAAATCCTCAATCATCAGCTCTCTCTGTATTTTTCCTCTTAATGAATTTTTGTCTTCTATACGAAACGATTAGTGAAAAAAAAAATGTTCATACAAAATTTTACAGGAGAGGTGATCAATCAGTGAATCAGCACGAGCAGCTATATATATATTAACTAGTATGGCGCGTGGTTGCGCGGCCCGCTACAGCGGACCGCGTAGTGGACCGCGTGGTTCACTGCCTACTTACTCGCTGTCCTACTATCCTGCCCCCCGATTATGTAAGAATGGCCGATCAAATCGTCAAAGTTCGGCGTCAAAGTAAAATAAACCATAACAGCATTAAATTAGAGCTCAATTTCGAAACACGAAATTGAGCTCTAATTCAATGCTGTTATGGTTTGTTTTACTTTGACGCCGAACTTTTACGATTTGATCGACAATTCTTACATAATCGGGCAGCTGGTTTACTGTCTACGTGTTCTGATCTGAACAACACACTGCTATGCTAGTGAGCACAGTGGAAGCGCCAGCACGCCAAGCGTTCGACGTAAAAGAAAATTCTCATAAAGGAAAAACATAAAACAAAGACCACCAACCCCCCGCCCCTCCCTTTTTGTTTGAGCAACCCCTGAGTAGGTACCTATCTTTAATACCCTGACCGTGCTCTTCACCCATCATCTGAAGCTTCGATCATCATCTCTCTCCATATTTTTCCTCCGAACCACTCGTCAAAATGAGAATTCTTCCATAAAAACAAATCTTGAAAAGAAACCGTAGTCTTGCATAGTTCTACACTTGTAGCCTCTTCAATATTCGCCATACATTAACTATGGAAAAATAAATTCCGCCATCTTGAATTGTTTTCCTGTTCATCAAGTAGACCCTCATGTCCTGATCATCTTTTGCCAAGAAACCACTCTTCCATCTTTTATACTCTCCGAGATAGACACCGTCGAAATTTGTATGGCGGCCATCTTAAATCCGCCATTTTGAAATTTTTTTCAGCTCACTGTCAATTGGATGAAGTTTCGAGTGACATTTGGTCGAGCACCCCCCACCTATCTTCAATACCCTTTTCTATGGAAAAATAAATTCCGCCATCTTGAATTTTTTTCCTGTTCATCAAGTAGACCCTCACGTCCTGATCATCTTTTGCCAAGAAACCGCTCTTCCATCTTTTATACTCTCCGAGATAGACACCGTCGAAATTTGTATGGCGGCCATCTTAAATCCGCCATTTTGAAATTTTTTTCAGCTAACTGTCAATTGGATGAAGTTTCGAGTGACATTTGGTCGAGCACCCCCCACCTATCTTCGATAACCTGGCTGGTGCTCTTCATCCGTCTTCGAAATCCTCAATCATCAGCTCTCTCCGTATTTTTCCTCCGGATGAATTTTTGTTTTCTATACGAAACGATGAGTGAAAAAAAAAAAGTTCATACAAAATTGTCCAGGAGAGGTGATCAATCAGTCAATCAGCACGAGCAGCTATATATATATTAACTAGTATGGCGCGTGGTTGCGCGGCCCGCTGCAGCGGACCGCGTAGTGGACCGCGTGGTCCACTGTCTACTTACTCGCTGTCCTACTATCCTGCCCCCCGATTATGTAAGAATGGCCGATCAAATCGTCAAAGTTCGGCGTCAAAGTAAAATAAACCATAACAGCATTAAATTAGAGCTCAATTTCGAAACACGAAATTGAGCTCTAATTCAATGCTGTTATGGTTTATTTTACTTTGACGCCGAACTTTTTCGATTTGATCGACAATTCTTACATAATCGGGCAGCTGGTTTACTGTCTACGTGTTCTGATCTGAACAACACACTGCTATGCTAGTGAGCACAGTGGAAGCGCCAGCACGCCAAGCGTCCGACGTAAAAGAAAATTCTCATAAAGGAAAAACATAAAACAAAGACCACCAACCCCCCGCCCCTCCCTTTTTGTTTGAGCAGCCCCTAAGTAGGTACCTATCTTTAACACCCTGACCGCGTGCTCCTCACCCATCATCCGAACCTTCGATCATCATCTCTCTCCATTTTTTTTTCTCCGAACCATTCGTCAAAATGAGATTTCTTCCATAAAAACAAATCTTGAAAAGGAACTGTAGTCTTGCATAGTTCTACACTTGTAGCCTCTTCAATATTCGCCATACATTTTCTATGGAAAATAAATTCCGCCATCTTGAATTTTTTTCCTGTTCATCAAGTAGACCTTCATGTTCTGATCATCTTTTGCCAAGAAACCACTCTTCCATCTTTTATGCTCTCCGAGATAGACACCGACGAAATTTGTATGGCTGCCATCTTAAATCCGCCATTTTGAATTTTTTTTTCAGCTCACTGTCAATTGGATGAAGTTTCGAGTGACATTTGTTCGAGCACCCCCCACCTATCTTCAATACCCTTTTCTATGGAAAAATAAATTCCGCCATCTTGAATTTTTTTCCTATTCATCAAGTAGACCTTCATGTCCTGATCATCTTTTGCCAGGAAACCACTCTTCCATCTTTTATACTCTCCGAGATAGACACCGACGAAATTTGTATGGCGGCCAACTTAAATCCGCCATTTTGAATTTTTTTTCAGCTTACTGTCAATTGGATGAAGTTTCGACTGACATTTGGTCGAGCACCCCCCACCTATCTTCGATACCCTGGCTGGTGCTCTTCATCCGTCTTCGAAATCCTCAATCATCAGCTCTCTCCGTATTTTTCCTCCGGATGAATTTTTGTCTTTTATACGAAACGATAAGTGAAAAAAAAAAAGTTCATACAAAATTTTACAGGAGAGGTGATCAATCAGTCAATCAGCACGAGCAGCTATATATATATTAATGCATTATTTTAGAATCTCGCAAAAATGTAATATCCACGTTCCCTGTTAGTTTTAAGTTTGAAAACCATTTTAAACTGTTCAGTAATTTCATGCAACACCCATACCAAGTGCGCGTTTAGACGTTCGAAAAAACTTGTGGTCAAATACCCAATTCTAAAGCACAGGGACAAGTCTAAATTTCAGGATAAGTCGACTTTGCAGCCGCAGAAATGTCCCGTGGATATACTCGTAGGTACCTACTATGGTAATATACAATTAATGTAGGAGCAGTAGGTTTCGGCGTACCGCAGGGTAACGTTACTTGTTCCATGCGGTAGTGTGGTAGGTGCAGTGTGTTCACTTCCAAGTCCTGCCTGTAGCTATGCCGTATATGGTAAGATAGCACCCACATACATGCCAACTTTGAGATCCAACTTATTGGCCTTTTTGGTTCAATCTATTTACTTAGCTCACTAGTTTTTCCTCTACTCTCATTCATATGTAGTTTAAGGCGAAACAATATGGATAGGCCAGGATATATACTTAGAAACGTCTGTGTGAATCGTCAGCGTTGTATGGGAAACACGTCATGTAGTGTCGCGCAGTTTTGCGCAGCTTCTTATAAAAGTGCGCGCGCATCTGTTTTCGCCTTTTCATTGCAAGTTTTATGAAGGGTTTTGCGTCCAGGTAGTAAAACGGCTCCGAATCACAAGAGTGTTAACCAGTGGAGATAACGATCGGTATATGTACTACAGCAATTATGTTTATATGCCCCTGGAATGTCGTTCCCTCGTGTCGGCTCGTGTGTGGCCGCGCTGGGAGTCGGGACATCTAATTCACTTAGCGGCGACGCAGCGCGTTATTTCATTAGGGCGCCGCTCGCGTCTCGCCACTGAATTACGACGGCCACTGTTCTCTTACACTTCTTTTGTCTCGCCGCTAATTTCATTAGGTTCCAGACCTCGGTAATTTTAATTTATGATTAGGCGAGTCTGACTTTATATGAAACTAGCTGTTTTCTGCGCTTTCCGCTTGGATTTTTAAACATATTTAAAATCTAGGTTTTAAAGCGTTCGTTAGAATAACTCAAAAGCCAAGGTTTACTTTGTAGAGAGAAACTAGAAGCAAAATCTTTTTTAATAAAAAGATTTGTGTTTAAATGTGTAATGGTATTAAAATACGTACTGAAATTTTTGCTTGTGTGTGGAAGTCCAACGCATTATTATCGGTACATTATCCCGACCATGTCACAATGGGTGAACGGGGTTTCGATCCTCAACAATGAGGAATACAATGCAAACGGGGAGAGAGATTGAACTTTTAAAACCCTGTGGAAACCCATTCTTTTACTGCGATAAAATGTGAGAACTTTTTGTTTTTCTGGGATGAAAAGCTTATGTCCTAACCCGGGATACAACCAATCTCTAAACCGAATTTTGTCAACATTGCTAGAACAGAAGAACCGCGAAAACGTAGCAGGCAGACAGACACACTTTCCCATTAATTATATTAGTATGTACTTATTCAGGAATAGATGATGCCCGCGACTTCGTCCGCGTGGATTAAGTTTTTTTAATTCCCGCGGGAACTCCTCAATTTTCCAGGATAAAAAGTCCTATCTCCTAGCCCTTCCTCGGGATGCCACCTATCCCTGTACCAAATTTCATCAAAATCGGTTGAAAAGATGGGCCGTGAAAGCGTAGCAGACAGACGGACAGATACACTTTCGCATTTATAATATTAGTATGGAAGAATGGACACTATTCTGTGGTATGCATATGGATTATAATCGAACATTAGTAAGTAGGTGGTACCTCAAGTAAGCGAAAGCACTCGCTTTGAGTGCTAATGTTAGATAATGTATAGTAGGTACCTCAGCTCGGCATCTAACTCTAGTATCTAGTCTAGGACTAGGTCTGACTCTGAGCTAACACCCAGCTCCCAGGCTGCATGCTTCAGGCAAACAGTGCTCATTCTAAACTCAACTGAAAGCTACACTAAGTTCACTCCGCTAAGTGAATCTTCGTAAATCAATCTAAATCTAATTACTTTATCCTTGCAGATAATATTACCTATAACTTTAGAAGTTTAGAGGTTTCGGATGGTTTAGCGCTTTTGTGCTACTGCAGGCTAGTCTAGAATTCTCAAACTGTTCTTAATGTTTTGCTGATTTACATATTATAATATCAGTTCATTATGTCATGTTCCGACTTTTGGAAAGTTATATAGTGACCGGCAAAATGGTGAATGTACTTCATCAAAACCATGAGCACATCCGGTATTTTGTTAAAATACGGGATATGTTTAAGAATACAATATGATAAAATGAGGGTTCGAGAGTTGTTCATTATTGTTCTCGAAGGTGTATGAAGGCTGCCAATCCGCACTTGTGCAT
Organism: Erebia ligea; assembly: GCA_917051295.2. Classification (NCBI taxonomy): domain Eukaryota; kingdom Metazoa; phylum Arthropoda; class Insecta; order Lepidoptera; family Nymphalidae; genus Erebia; species Erebia ligea. Next base: position 154,499 of record OU785234.1, on the reverse strand, counting down.
CGTGGTGGACTACGGCCCAACCCTTCTCATGCTAAAAGAGAACTCGCGCTCCGTACGGTGAGCAGGCGACGGGGTGAAATGATTATACATATAAAGGAATCAGAGCGTGTAATATGAACCGGGAGGAATATGAAAAAAGTAAGTACTTGCGTCTGCAGTAGAATTTATTCTTTTGTAGATTACTGCCATAATATCTTAGTTGACACGTTGTCACACAAAAATTAAGCGTCTGTTATAGATTTCATATAATATGATAAGGGAGGGGTTAATTAACAAACCTCGGTATGAACAAGTTTATTTAATTTTGCAAAAGTTATGATGTCGTTTGATTATTTTTATTCGACCCAATAAATACAAGGGCTACGTCGATACGGAATGTTTTTATTGTAAACGCGGCGGCCATTTTGCATAAAAATACAATGCATAGGGTCCCATTGCTTTCACCGGCGAGCCGCGCCTTTACATTTAACGGGTGTTTGAAATTTGAATGAGGCCATTATCGCTGGGGCGCGCGGCATGGCGCGGCGGGGTAGAGCGGGGGCGCAGAGGTGATATACGACGGTTATTGTCCTGCGTAATGACATCCGCTAGTACCCTACACTGCCCCATCGACCAAAATAATAGCTTAGGGTAAGACCGTAATGATGTACGTTAGTAAAATATAAATTCTCTACTAACGAGTGAATTTAAAATGACAGATTGATTCCGTACCTCGGCTCCTACTAAAATAATAATTGTAAAACACGAAAGTCAACAATAATGAAACTATATGTCTTTGAGCCTGAGTATGGCCCCTGACCGCTTTTTTCAGCTAAGTATCTGTATTTAACCGACATGAATTGGTGACGAACATTTTTGGAACAAAAAAAAAACAAAAACCACAAACACTAAAAAGTAAAAAATAATTTAATTTATTATGTATACAAGAGTTAATGTAGTTCTATAATATTAACATTTTTTGGAGTCGGTACCAATTAGCTGCATGAACCGTCTACCTACTCTTCATTATTGTTGACGTGACTCCACATTGGCACCAACTCCAAAAAATGTTAATATTATAGAACTACATTAACTCTTGTATACATAATAAATTAAATTATTTTTTACTTTTTAGTGTTTGTGGTTTTTGAAGTCGGTTTTTATTTATTTTTTGAAAATTTTTTATTTCTCAATTTTTAGTGGCCCCACTGTTTTTTAATTAAACTAAAAATAAACCAAACTCTCATCAAACTACCCTTGAAGTACATCCTTTCCAATAACAAAAGAATCATCGAAATAGGTTGGCTTGATATTGAGTTATGCGTCCATTTGTCACGCACACACTTAATGCAAATCTAAGACTTATATGATTTTCTCATGGATGCCATTGTCAGAACTGGACCAAATTGAATTGGGACCACACAGGAAGCACCAGCTTTCAAATAAAAAAAGAATCATCCAAATCGGTCCACCCAGTCAAAAGTTCTGAGGTAACAAACATAAAAAAAAAAAACTCCTTTTTTTGAAGTCGGTTAACAACAAGTATTATTCGTCAGGCACGAAACTAGCGACGGCCGAGCGACGGCGACACGATGTGGTACGAGAGCTGGCGACGATTTTCGAGAAGGTCCTTTAGGCAAGCTGAAATTGTGAAAAAATATAATTTTTTCAATTGGCGAATCCAGTCCTGCCAGTCTGGTAGAGCGTTTGTTGTTATTTCGCTACTGCGCAACATTTAACATTTGCAAAACAAAATCCAAAAAAACACTTTTTTGGCAACTCGATTTTTTTTCTTTAAATTTAGTATCTACTTATAGAATTCGAAAAAAAAATCCCAGACGTTTTTGTCGGTTATAAAATACCTATTACACGACCTCTTCAAAATTTTTCCCGAAATTCGTCGCCAGCTCTCCGACTAATCGCATCGCCCCGCTGTCGTCGTCGCTCCCCCGCCGCTAATTTCGTGCCCGTACACTTACTTTGTAAATCGCTAGACGCTAAACTAACTACGGCTGAATAACAATCGGCTGCTGTTCGAGCAGTATAAAGCCTCAAAAGTTAGGCTTGATGAAGTCGAATGATGAATTTAGCTAAGGTTGAAGCTGGTCGCCAATCTTGGATCGTCAAAGAGACAAGCTTGCCATCGAGAAGTTCATTTAGTTTTTATTTATTATTTAATCTTGGCTTTTGAATCGTCGAGTGAATGCTCTGGGTTCGGAATGGTTCCTTATTTGCGCCTGCCTTTGGATTTGAAGGTACTAAACAGCTAAAGTAGCAGTATTAAAAGTGGAAGAGAAAACGGAAGCCGGTAGACCAAATTCCTCTTAGCGGATGGGATTATAAATGCAAATAAACATGAGAATTGTACACATACTATAGAAATGGACGAGGTCGCGAGTAACAGCTAGTTTGCAGTCGTATTATAAATCACGGAATGGCCACACAATGGCGGGTTGACAATAACAGCGAAGTGATTACACCGCCGATATACAAATAGCGATCATAAACTCGCGATGGCGCTATATTTTAATTAGTTTGTGATTACTGCGTTATTTATCGTTATTGCAATTAATGCTACAATGGAAATCAGGGGCCCAATAATGTCTACGCAAATCCTAATTATTTGAAATGTTTATGGAGTTCATACATGCCTTTTGACGTGCAGAGAGTGCATGGGAGACTTCTGTCGTTACCACACTACCGCCAAAGACGTGCCGCCATGCGATTTAGCGTTCCGGTACGATGGTAGTCCGGTAGTAACCGATTAGGGCTATGGCTTTAATTTATCTGCCCCATGCCCCTTAACAGCGCTACCATCTTATACTGCATCATCACTTACCATCAGGACAAAAAATCTTGTTCGATGGTGTGCTTTCACCTTAAACCTTTTAATAATGTAATATAATAGTAAGTACTTGACTAGCACTTTTTAATTTTTACTAGATACTATACTCGTTGAATAGGTATATTACAATCATTTTGGCATGTCCTCGATTTAAAAAAAAAAAATCAACAGATTCAATCGCCGATCTTCAAAGCTCTTAGAAACTAGCTTGAATAATATGGAAACTTATAGAAACCCACCTTATAGGTACAACATGATTTTTGGTTTATTTAATTTAATTTATTTTTATTTTATTTATTTGGACAGCCAACAGTTGAAACCCTATAATACGAGTAGGTATATACATCGTTATTAATATTTAAGACGCATACAAATACATACCTACATGATAAATGTTCAACGTATTATATTTATAAGGCTATTATAACATGCACAACTGACAATAATAAAATTATACGAAATTAATTTAAAAAGTTTTGTGTTCGGTTCCATTGCAAATAGGTAGGTACAAATTGACTAAAATGATTAAGTACATTAATTTTGTTTTGAGCGCACAGCACGAGCGCCTATTTATCATTCGTGTGTAGTTGGCCGTCATTAATTTTTGATTGAAATTGATTCAACTTCCGTTTCCGGCGCTCACTACATAGTTCCACTTACTACTATTACCTATTCTGTGGTTCCACTTCAATTCCAACCCACAAAAGGCTGATTTGAATAACACCGGCGATTGGCGAATACGAGATTAAGCTTTGTGTTTATACGACGCCAAAAAGAATGACTTGTTTTTTCGACTGGCTATATTTATAATTGGCGCAGTCGAACCTAATTTGTTTGTACTACGGAGATGTGGAAAACAATTTCGTCAAAAGTCAATTATGTTAAGGACTCTAGTACAGAGATTATAGTCTGGAATAGCACATTATTCCGGAAAATTAAACAGAAAAAACCTCAATAAACTAGCATCAGCTAGTAGAGCATAATTGAATTCATTTGATTCATAGAGTGTATTTCTTACATCATTTAAATACATCACCAGGTCAATTTACCTCAAACCCTGGCTACAATACGTCCTCCCCGTGATATCCGGGTGCTGGGAACGCGTTGCGGAAGCCGGTTATGACGTCATGAGGCACCATAAAGCCGCTATGTAAGCGGAGGTCAGCTCCTTATGCAGTTATTATTTGCCTATATTATAAAGGGAACGTATCAACACAATCGGTCCAACGGTTTGGGCGGCGTTGATTGAGGCAGGATTTTTCCAGGAAAGCGGAAAAGTGAGCGTTTGCGGTAACTCGCTGTTCTCGGGTCGTACGAGTATTGGTAGATATATAAAATAGAAATAGGTCGGTTATTATTAGCAGCATGTGGCGTGGAACTAATATCGAGTAAATATCACTGACCAGCGGGCGCGGGGTGCGGGCGGCGGGAGGGCTGAAATAACGCATTATGACGTCAACACAGGATCTTTAGCAAAGAATATAATATATTTTTATTTAATTTAACGGCCCATATTTTTTGGTACAGACATAGTTTGTATCCCGCGGAAGGGCATTTTTTTTTTTTAATTTTTTTATTTACTACAAGTTAGCCCTTGACTGCGATCTCACCTGATGGTAAATGATGATGCAGTCTAAGATGGTAGCGGGCTAACCTGTTAGAGGCATGGCAGTTATATTAAACCCATACCCCAATTCGGTTTCTACACGGCATCGTACCGGTACGCTAAATCGCTTGGCGGCACGTCTTAGGCACGGCACGGCATAGGCTACTTTTTATTCCGGAGAATTACCTAAGGAGTTTCCGCGGGAATTAAAAATGACTTAATCCAAGCGAAGTCGCGGGCATCATCTAGTAACACGTGCACGTACATCAAGTCCCGGCTCCCTCACACTTCTTGTTATCGAGTTGATTCCGCGTCGTTGTTGTTACTCCCTCATTACACACCATATTACCTGTACTTGGTTGTTTCCTCAGCGTAGCAAATTCCTCTCTACGGCTTGAACATGTTAATTGAATCCCTAAAGGATAATTAGGGGTTCGTACTGAACAATGGATAAATGAAACCCACAGAGGATCACTTTGTTGTGCGACTGCCTATATTCTGTGTACTCGAGGCACTTTGGCTCAGCCCGAGTCCTGAGGTATAAAGTTACAATTGTATGGAATATAGATGATGTTTGCCCGAGAATTCGTCCATGTGTCGCAAACAAATACCCACCCCCTATTTTACCCCTTTATTAGTTGAATTTAAAAAAATCCTTTTTTATCGGATGCCTACGTTATAAAAGCTACCTGTATGCCAAATTTCAGCCACCATGTCCATTTCCTTTTATATATATTTAGATTTATATCCTATGTCACTCCCCAAGCTGGATGAGATGGTACCTACCTATCTCTGTATTTAATTTCGTCAAAATAGGTTTAACAGATGGGTTGTGACAACGTAGCAGACAGACGGACACGCTGACCGTTAGGTTGCCATCGGTCATGCTTAGTATAAGTCAGATATTTTCGAGTATGAGCCCAAGCCTTAAATTCAGTATAGTCAGTACATATTTTGGCTGAGGAACTACGGAAGTACCTACAAACACTCATAAAACACAATAAAAATGCTCTCCAAGTGAAACACCGCCCCGGCCCCCGGCGCTACCCCTCGGCTCAATCTTTGTTGTTGCGGCTTTGTGTCACCGGGACGAGGTTCCGATGCCGGGGGGAGCGCGGGGGGAGCGCGGGGAGGAGGAGGGGGAAGAGGGGCGAGTGATTTATTTCCACCGCTTCCTGCTATCGTACTGATGACTCGGTGCTTATTGTCACTGCGAGTACATTCAATACTTCCTGGTGGGGATGAAACATATTGCTGTAGTAATAGGATCGTTCGACTCGGGGTGAATAGGCATATTCTAGAATCTAGACAAACGCGCTCCACCTTTAACTGCATCACCACTTGCAAGCAGGACGAATACTACCGTCATTTAAATCCGTATTGTTTTAATATTGTTCGCTTTCGTGCTTTAGAATTACAATCCTTATTTTAGGAACGTTAAGGTACGTGACATAAAACTGCCATTTTGAAGTAAAACTGCTATATATAGCGATGGTACTAGTAACCTCCTGTCTGATTGCAAATAGGTATAATAATTAATGAGTATACAGAGTAGTTAGTGGAGACATTGACGCCGACGTGGGGCATGCCACACCTTAGTTCCTTAGCGGTTAATATATACCTACCTAAGTAAGTATCGTCGAGCTAAATCATTTGATGCGAATAGATTGGTCGAATGTCGATCAACCTTTTAGGTTTTCACGTTGCTCTATGGTAGGGGGATGAGGATTATCCTACAAAAGGCCGATAAGCAGGTAACATTACATACATAATACACACAACATAAATCCTACCACAGGCGCTCGCGATCGAAACGTGCGATACTCAGTACACCTACACTCGCGCACAAACAATCATAATATTTAATTCACCACCCTCTCTGCGCCACTGTACTCGCTCATTTCCGGAGGAATAATGAACTCTACGTCGTTGGCAATAAGGCGTACAACATTAACGTTGAGCGGGCGGATGCTGGCTGCGGCATTATTTAGCGTAATGTCGAAGCTCGATTGCTGTTCCAGTGATCCCGCGCCGACTGGAGGAAAAAAAGTAAAATAAAACGAACTACAAGTACATTTATATTATGTATAGGCGTTCTGTACTATATTATTAGTAAATATAGCCTATGTCCTACTAAATAGATATATTCATTGCCATATCCACAATGTGGGATTCACAAAAAGCCCGGCTGAAGTCGCGGGTTGAATAGGTACGAGTGTTAGATGCCACACCCAGTCGGATAGTCATATACCACAGAAAATATGCTTAAGGAGTACTAGCTGATGCGCGCGTCTTCGTCCAACTGTCTTATGTTTATTTCAATTCCCGCGGGAAATCCTTAATTTTCCGTCGCTATATAAACCTATGTCGGGCCTTCCCCGGGACACAACCTACGTAGGTAGGTATGTGTGGTATGTACCAAACTTCATCAAAATTGGTTGAAACGATGGGCCGTGAAAACGTAACAAACAAACTCACATTCGAATTTATAATATTAGTTAGGAGGATAGGATTATCCCAGTTTCATAAATTCAAAGGGCAGAATCTGCTGGCATTGAGTCAATTTATTATTTAAATCTCGTTCCCATTGTTAACGATTTGTTTCTCAACAACAGACTTCCATAATATAATAATTATAGTGAAAAGTCATTGTAACTTTAAATACTTATTAGACACTAGCTGATGCCCGCGACTTCGTCCGCGTGGATTGAGGTTTTTTGGTTCCCGCGGGAACTCCTTAGTTTTCCGGGATAAAAAGTAGCCTATGTGTTATTCCAGACTATAATCTATCTCTGTGCGAACTTTCATCCAGATCCGGTCAGCAGTTCGGACGTGATTGAGTAACAAACATCCATACATCCATCCAAACTTTCGCATAATTATAATTGACCGAGCGAAGCGAAGGTCTCTGAGTCTACTTGAGTGAATTGGCACTTGTCCGTCCGTCCGTCGGTCCGTCCGTCCGTCCGTCCGTCTGTCCGTCTGTCAGAGCCTTATAACTCCTAAATTACTGAATGTAATTACTTCAAATTTAAATATAATATGTAAACCAATGGCCTCCCGCCGAATATGGCTTAAAAAGTTATAAAAATCTTTATTTCAGGGGGGCTCTCATAGAAGCGAATGCGGAGTAAAATATTTTTTATAGCGTTACATAGGGTTGCGGTATATCATTTTAAAGGTAATGAGGAACAAAGTCCAAAAATATTTTTTTTTAAATTTTTCCCCTAAAATTGACGAAATGGGAGGCTTTCAAAGTGGAGATTTTCTGACGTCCAAAGATGACCTCAGAACTCCCAATTTTCTGAAAGGCTGAGCCTGAAACTTGATTAATTATTTGAATTATATCCTGTACTTGAACAACAAATACTAAAATTAGATAAATATTATAAGAAAACGAAATTATTTAATTTTTAATGAGCTTCATTATTTTTAACAAACTTCACAATTATGTCAATAGATGGCGCTCTGTACAAGTTTATTCGTTTGTCCTTAAAAAGAAAAGGCTGAGCCTGAAACTTGATCACTTATTTGAATTATATCCTGTACTTGAACAACAAATACTAAAATTAGATAAATATTCTAAGGAAACGAAATTATTTAATTTTTAATGAGCTTCACTATTTTTAACAGAACTTCACAAAGATGGCGCTCTGTAAGTTTAAGGATACCGCGAGGTCTCAGTTCGGGGCGAACCACTAGTATTTATTATTTGATTGATTACTTTGTAATCAATCAAATAATAAACTAAGGAGACTAAGGAAAACTAAGGAGTTCCCGCGGGAACCGAAATACCTCGATCCACGCGGACGAAGTCGCGGGCATCAGCTAGTAATATTATATATTACAAGTGCGTGTGTTTTTACCACAGAGTGACATACAAACATTATATATGTTTTTACAGTACCTACAAAAAGGTTAAGTTATTAGGTAAATAATGTACATTATTTAGGTTATATGAGAATATAAAAAAAAAGCAATCTCGCAAGAGGCGAACTACTATTATTTTTTTAGGCTTTATTCACACGCCCTAAATGCACGGCCAAGCGTGTATAAAGTTCACTGCCCTGGCAGCTACCCCTAACACTGTAGGGTTAGTGTGTACGGTCCCTAAGACATACATTACTTGATGTCCCGCGAAATGGACTCGCATCTCAATCCGGATCGCTCATATAGGATGCTGTTGGATTGAGGGGATGTTTTCAGAGGCTTGGCCGCTGGGTCAGTGGGTCGCGGCTCAGGGGTGTAAGGGTGCACGGCTGCAAGGGTGCAAGGGTGCAGGGGTGCAGGGGTGAGGCCGCTAGTACTCACTTGTTTACTTGTGTACTGTTACATCCCTGAACTGTATGGCCAAGTGCTGAATCAGATAAGATCGCTCTTGACCATCAGAGAGGAACAAGCCATTTTGCAGTCAGTCTACTCTCGATCCTCAAAGGAACCAGTCGTTTCCTAAGTTCATTATTTTTATTCATTTTCTATTTTCCAAGTGTATTTTATTTTAGCAATAAAGAAAATTCTTTTTTAAAAACAATCCCCCAGTTTCCTTTGTAACATTGGTGGCAGCGTAAAGGGATATAAAAAAGTGATATCCCCGGATCCTCCGTTTAATTAAAAAAAAAACTGTTGTTACAAAATCAGTGACAATTAAAGTGTTAAAGAAACTGTGAACTGTGTCCACTGTGTCCGCCGTGTCCGCCGTGCCCGCTGTGTCCGCTGTGTCCGCTGTGTCCGCCGTGTCCAGTTGTGTCGTCGCCGTATTCCTCTGTGTCCTGCTCATCTCTCCGTGTCCCGCTGTATCTCGACCTCGACGTGTCATCGCTATACCCCACTGTGTCCTGCTGGAGAAGCTCACCCGGTCATACGTGATACTCCGTACCACTGAACCATCCAGGCATCCGCCGTTTCTCCGAAATGCAAGCGTCGCTCATCGCATTCGTCGCCCACGCATTCATGTAAGTCGAATACGATTTATCTCAACATAAACAAGTCTCGCCGAGTCGTCGCCGTCAAAAACAATGTTCACTGTGAACAAGTCATCGGAATCTGTTGAGCAATCGCCGGTTCTGCAAAAGTTATCAGTGAATAAGTGTAAAAATCCCGAGATGGAACTAAATGTGCTATTCAAATTCGTGAAACCTTATGATGGGTGTCGTGAGACACTGAATTCTTTCCTTATCAATTGTGATAACGCTATAGAACTTGCCACTGAAGTTCAAAAACCTATCTTATTCAAATATATCCTATGTCAATTAAAAGGAAAGGCGGAAATTGCCTGCTCTATCAAAGAATTTTCCTGTTGGATCCAATTAAAAGATTTTCTCAAAGAACAATTCTGTGAAAGAAAACATTATTCACATTTATTAGCAGACATCCAAGAGAGCAGGCAGAGCCCGCAAGAAAATGTCAGTCAATTCGCTCTAAAAGTGGAGACTTGCCTTTCACAACTCCTAACGGAGATTTCGTTAACAAATTCTGAACCGGCTGAGTTAACTGGCCGTACTGCAGCCATGGAGGACCTTGCCCTCCATCACTTTATGATGGGTTTACTCCCTCGTATATCAACAATTGTGCGAAGCAGGTCTCCAAAAACTTTAAATGAAGCAATTAATATAGCCATATCCGAGGAGCGCATTCAACAAACTCTGTATCGGAGGTCCCAGCCCGTCGAGAATAAAGGTAATAAACCAAAAATGTCATTACCATCTTTTTCGAAGTCAAACTTTACACAACGGCCCGCTAATTTCCAAACCAGTAACACATCTTCTAGGTCCCCGGTCATTTGCCGATACTGCAAAAATGAAGGTCATGTTTTGGAGAATTGTAAGAAACGCGAATATAATAACAGCCGTTTCCGTAATCCTCAGACACAAGGTCCTGGTCGTAATTCTAACTCATTCTCAAAACCAGGCCCCAGTCGTATAAATTTTGTACACGATAATAATACCGAATCTCGCGATGAAGTGGATTCTGCGTCTGAGAATGAAGAGCCTTGCAATTCTTTAAACGAATAAAGGTCCCGCTCGGGTGTCGTACGGGACACCTTAAACGAAAAATCGATACCAAACCCTCTGTATCTATATCTAAATCATATGCATCCGTTACTAAATCCTCTGTATCAGTGTCACAACCCTCTGTATCCGCGTCAAAACCCTCTGTATCCGTGACAAAACCCTCTGTATCCGTGACAAAAACCTCCGTATCCGCGTCAAAACCCTCTGTATCCGTGACAAAATCCTCTGTATCCAAATCCTATCCCTCTGTATCCAAATCGAATCCCTCTGTATCCAAGTCGAATCCCTCTGTATCCGTGCCTAATCCCTCTGTATCCAAGTCGAATCCCTCTGTATCCAAGTCAAATCCCTCTGTATCCAAGTCAAATCCCTCTGTATCCAAGTCGAATCCCTCTGTATCCAAGTCGAATCCCTCTGTATCCAAGTCGAATCCCTCTGTATCCAAGTCAAATCCCTCTGTGTCCAAGTCGAATCCCTCTGTATCCAAGTCGAATCCCTGCATATCTGTGTCGAAACCCTCTGCGACTAAGTCAAATCCCTCAGTATCCACGATGAAACCTTCCATATCCGTCTCACAAACGAAATATCAGTCCAAAATTCATAGTCAAGAATCCAGACCTACTAAATCCGATTCCAAATCCGAGCACCTCGATCCTGTAAAGGATTCAAAATCAGATGTAATTAATAGTAGTAAAATTTTTGAAATCACTGCTAATCCTACAAAAATATATCTCCCTCACATTCTCCTCAAATCCTCTGTTTCAGATATACCTCTTTCATTACTTATCGATTCAGGCTCATCAGTTAGCCTCATTAAATATGACTCAATCCAAACTTATCTCACTCTTGTCAGAGAGCAAATCAATCTCAAGGGTATAGATCCCGGCCAAGAGTCAACAAAAACCATGGGCCACTTTAACTTAAAATTACAAATCTCAGATTCCAAACATAAGTCAATAAGCCATAAATTCCATGTCATAAGAGGAATAGACCTACCTTATGATGGCATAATTGGAACCGATATGCTGAACGAAAGGGTTGTAATATTAATTACACTAAAAACACTCTCATAATCAATGATGTAAATATCAAATTACTATTTCACGAACCCGTTTACAATATCCCTCCAAGATCCGAAATGGTCATTGAATGTTCTGTCTCAAACCCTGAAATAAAAGAAGGGGTTATCCAAGACCACAAGCCAGTCAGTAAACTTTTAATAGCGAACTGCTTAGTAAAAGTAAAAGAAAACAACAGAATTAACTTGACGGTAGTCAACACAACAGACTCTTCCATTTCCATGAATTCTAATTTAAATATTACCCTTAATCCAATTCAAACATATCCTGATCAATCGTGTCCTGTTAATAAACTCCAATGTTCCAACCAAGATTCCTATCACCGCACTCAAAAGGTTCTCAACGAACTAAGAGCATCACACCTTAACACAGAGGAGAGAGAAGCCCTCTGCGAAATCTGTTCCAATTATTCCGACATCTTCTACCTCCCTGACGATAAATTAACAAATACCAACGCCATCCAACATGAAATTAATACAAGTTCATCCATCCCTATCTTTACTAAATCCTATAGATTTCCTGAATGTCACAAAAAGGAAGTCAGTAATCAGATAAATAAAATGCTAGATCAAGGCATAATTAAGCCATCAGTCTCTCCATGGTCGTCACCCATTTGGGTAGTCCCAAAAAAATTAGACGCGTCCGGACAACAGAAATGGAGAGTGGTCATCGACTATCGAAAACTCAACGACATCACTATAGGAGATGTCTATCCAATCCCACAAATAACAGAAATATTGGATCAACTGGGAAATAGTAAATATTTCTCGACCCTAGATCTCGCTTCAGGCTTCCATCAGATTCCTATGAGTGTAACCGATGCACCCAAAACGGCCTTTAATGTGCCTGAAGGGCATTTTGAGTTCACCCGAATGCCTTTTGGACTCAAAAATGCCCCGTCAACCTTCCAACGCCTGATGAACACAGCCTTAACTGGTCTCCAAGGCATACGATGTTTCGTCTACCTGGATGATATAGTTATTTATTCCCATGACCTTAATTCCCATATCGATAATCTAACCTCTGTTTTCCAAAGACTTCGAGAGTTCAACCTCAAGCTTCAACCCGACAAATGTGAGTTCCTGAGAAGAGAAGTAGCTTACCTTGGACATCTTATCACCAAAGAAGGTGTTAAACCAAATCCTGAAAAGATCAAGGCTGTGATTCACTTTCCTTCACCAAAAACTCCTAAAGATGTGAAATCCTTCCTAGGTCTCGTTTCATACTATCGTCGTTTTATCCCCGATTTCTCCAAAATTGCGAAGCCATTAACTCAATTGCTCAAGAAAGATATCCCTTTTGATTGGCAAAACCAACAACAAGTAGCCTTTGATGAATTAAAAACCAAACTTACCTCTGCTCCAGTCTTAAGTTATCCTGACTTTACCAAGCCATTTATTTTGACATGTGATGCCTCAAATCATGCAATAGGCTCAGTAATCTCTCAAGGTCCCATTGGCAAAGATAAGCCAATTGCCTATGCTTCCAGAACACTAAATAAAAGTGAATGCAATTACAGCACTACGGAGAAAGAACTTCTCGCCATAATATTTGGCTGTAAAACCTTCCGGCCTTACCTATATGGCCGCAAATTCCAGATTGTAACTGATCATCGTCCACTAAAATGGCTTTTCAACCATAAAGATCCCTCCAGTAAACTCCAAAGATGGAGACTCAAACTCGAAGAATACGAGTATGAGATAGTCTACCGAAAAGGTAAACTCAATTCAGCAGCCGATGCCCTGTCTCGATATCCACCTGATTTCCCAAATCCTGTAAATGCAATTAATACTGAAACAAATCATGACTTACCTCCTCTGAATCCAAATGCTGACGCTGATCCAACAGAATATCAATTAGATGATAATCAATTACTCACTCCAAGTCCATTAAGTGTTGATCTAAGCTCAATATCACCGATTCCTTTTGAATATGTAGACTTCGATTTCCCTGATCCTTCTTTTAACCCTGAAACAGAAAGAAACACTGTTAGAAATTCCCAAGATATAATAAACCCTACTACTTCAAATGACTTACCTGTTCTAAATCCTCTAGAAGATCTTGATTTTAATCTTCCAAACTCTCCATTTGATCCTGAAACCCTTCTAAACCCTTCTAGTTCCAACAATGAAAACTTACCTGTTAACATACCAAGTCCCTCTAATATCCCTGATGACTCTTATACTGATTACCTGAAAGCAATGACAAATAAAAAATATAAATACAATACTACTATTCATGAATATGCCAACAAACTACTATCTTCTGATTCCAGAATAATCATTGTCCCCACGTCCATTGATTTAGATGAGACAAATCCAAATGTCGAAGAAATTCTTGCCAATAATAGTGACAATAGTGAATTTCTAAATAAAGAAAGAACACTTAATTCATTTCTAATGTTAGAGTCAGGCAGTAAAGTTTACTATTTCCTTTTTACTAAAGTACATCACTTTGACGAAGTTACTTATCCTGAATTGTACAAAGCCATACGGAATCTTCGAAATGAATTACTCTTGCAACCAGAGAGTCCTAATGAAATTGCAATCTCCGATTTTAAAGACCCTTTCGTGAAGTTGTCTTACACCAAGTTGTATAATATCCTAGCCCATCTGTTCCATAATACTAATATCACTATCAAAATTTACAGAAATACTCTGATATATCCGACCCCTAGCGAAATCCCTACAATACTCAAAGAAAATCATGACCTACCTATTGCTGGTCACGTAGGCTCCACAAGGATGCTCAATCGAATCAAAGAAAGATATAGTTGGAAGAATATGAGAACAGATATAGAGAATTATGTCAAGAAATGTACACAATGTCAATCCAATAAAGCACTGCGTCAAATCAATAGAGCTCCTATGCAAATAACGTCAACTTCAACAACACCCTTTGAAAGAATTAGCCTTGACATTGTGGGTCCATTGCCAGAAGCTGGTAGAATTTCCTTAAGGTATATACTTACTTTACAAGACGATTTAACCAAGTTCTCCACAGCCTACCCTATTTCTAATATTACTGCTGAAGAATGTCTGGAATGTCTTGTACACTTCATCTCCCTTTTTGGTCTCCCCAAGATCATACTCACTGACCAAGGAACAAATTTCACTGCAGAACTCTTTAAAGAGACCTGTAAATTTCTTAAAATCAAACAAATTTGGTCGTCACCTTACCATCCTCAAACCCAAGGTGCTCTAGAACGAAGCCATTCAACTATCAAAGAGTATCTTAAATCGTTTGTAAATGAAAATCAAACGGATTGGCACAAATATATTTATACTGCCATTTTAGCCTACAATACTAACGTCCATTGTACAACAAAATTCACTCCACATGAATTGCTATTCGGTCAGAAACCTTATTTCCCAGATTCCTTATATGAACCTAATCCCACAGGAACTTATCATGAATACATTAAAATGCTACATCACAGATTAAAATTATCACGCGGAAAAGCTCTAGAACATATTGCAAAGTCAAAAGAAAAGTCCAAAGAATATTATGACAGGCATTCTCGCCATGTCGAGTATAAAGTAGGCGATATGGTCTATGTAAAGAATCATGTACGTCTGCGCAAAGCTCTATCACCAGTATGGAAGGGACCATACAAAGTGGTTAAGGTTCACGGAAACCACACACTTTCCGTTCTAATAAATCGTCGTCATGTTAAACAACACTATGACCAATTAAAGTTGGCCACGTTGTAAAGTAATATAAGTTCTAGTTTCGAGTTATTAGTCATAACGTAATAATCATTAAATCATAACGTATTAATAATTATATTAATCATAACATCGTAGTTAATAATCACCACGTATTTTAGTCTTAATTTCTTTTTTTATTTGTATTTCAGTCTGGCAGTTTTCTGTCAAGATTTAAAGCATGATGACTTCATTGAACAAATTACAAGCAGTCCGGGAATTTATTTCGATCCAGTAGGATCAATTAAATTAGTTAATGATCATTTACATGTAATTATACCAATTGAATTGGAATACATAAAACCTCATATCGACAATATTAACAGTGTCTTACATACCTCCCAACATCTTTGTATTAAGAGTAATACATTAAATGAACTAGAATGTCAAAACTTATTCCAACCTCTCATCTCTATGTTTGAAGACCTAACACAAGATTATTACTCTTTATCACATCTGATTTCATCCAAAAGTAAAAGGTCAGCATGGATACCTGGTGTTGGCACCATTTTTAAACATATCTTCGGTACCATGGATGAGGATGATGCAATCAAATACAGTAAGGCAATTCATCACTTAAAAGATAATGACAAGACTATATTAAATTTGGTTAAAGAAAATATCCTTATCTCTAAATCGGCCATAAGCAACTTTAACGAAACTTTAATTGAAGTAAATAAAAATGAAAAACGTCTTAATGACATCATCGAAAATATAGCATCACGCACCAATAACATGACAGTAGTCACAAACTCACTCTTATCCAAAATCGGCATACAAGAATTGTTTAGTGTGCTCCAATCAAGTTTGTTAAGCTTATCCTATAAACTGGAAGATATTGTAAACTCTATTCTATTTGCAAAAACCAATACATTACATCCATCTGTAATTACACCAAAGGATCTTTACAATGAATTGGTTGCTAATGTAAAACACTTACCGAAATATTCAGAATTCCCTGTAGATTTAGAATTATATAACATACATATAATAATCAAATTGTCAGAAATTATATCCTGTATTCTAGATAGTAAATTAGTTTATACCCTTAAGATTCCTTTAGTTCTAATCTCCTCTTTCAATTTATATAAAGTAATTCCAATTCCTGTAGCTCACAATACTAGTACACCAAGCTCATTTGCCTTAATAGTACCTTCTGCATCCTACATTGCTCTAAGCAAAGATAAATCAGAATATTGTACTTTTAATGATTTAATTAGTAGTTGTAAGTTAATAATTAAGAATTCATATATATGTTATAATATTGGAAAATTCAGTGTTACGAATGAGCCGATATGTGAAACGGAAATAATTACCAGAGTCATACATTCACTTCCAAGTGAATGCAAAATTAATTTTATTTCAGGCAATGTACATCTTTGGCAACCTATTGGAAATAATCAATGGATTTTTACACATTCGGAATCAACAAAATTACACATTGATTGTGAAAATGAAAATTTCGATACCATCCTACTTGGAACAGGAATAGTAACCCTGAAACCAAGATGTAATGGTTATTGTAAGAATATTAAACTTATTGGCACTACCAATATGACAATTAAAATAAATAAAATATTTTCAGATTTTAATTTAATTAATGACACTTGCTGTAACCTTAATACATTTAATAAATTAAATTTTACATTACCTTTACGATCTCCTTATTCTCAAATAAACTCTGATAATTTTATGAAATTAAATGTTAGAACAAATGATGCTCTAACTCTTCTAAAAGAATTAGAGTCCCAAGTTTACACCGAATCAATACCGACTCATTCTATTATATCATATGTTTTTATAAGTTTTTGTATAATATTTGTATTGTATTATTTTTGTAATAGGAAATGCCTGGCATTTTATAAAAAATATAAAGTAACTTCTACTCCTACTGATCCGGATAACCCGGATAACAACAATGATATTCCTTTAACTCAACCACGCTTAAGAATTGTTTGAGTTTAGTAAACTTCGCCCTTAAAACCGCGTAAGTTTACACTTAAGCGGGGGGTTGTTACATCCCTGAACTGTATGGCCAAGTGCTGAATCAGATAAGATCGCTCTTGACCATCAGAGAGGAACAAGCCATTTTGCAGTCAGTCTACTCTCGATCCTCAAAGGAACCAGTCGTTTCCTAAGTTCATTATTTTTATTCATTTTCTATTTTCCAAGTGTATTTTATTTTAGCAATAAAGAAAATTCTTTTTTAAAAACAATCCCCCAGTTTCCTTTGTAACAGTACGTACATTGTGGATTTATATAATTTAATATAAATACGATTAGGAAAATGATGGAAGAAGCTAAATTGAAACGTAAATTGATTTAAAAATTTGAAGAATAAATAGATAAATGAAGATATTTTCATAGTAGAGGCACAGTCAAAGAAGTAAGGTTCTAAGCAAAGCTTCGGGAACTTAGTTAGATTTCATAGGTTTCTTAACTTAGCTATCAGTAGATAGCACGAAATTAATTCACATAGAAAACATGAACATTATTTTTTACGGCGTTATACTTCGTCAGTCACAAAATCAGTTAAGACTTAGGGTTTTAAAAAAAAGTTATGATGTAAAAAGGAATGCGATTAAAGTTATCAGTATAGATTTCCGTAAGGTTAAATTTGGCGACGCTTTACCTACTATAATTATTTAAATTAAGACAACTCTGAACCCAAATTTGCAATAAAATTGATTGTGGTAAAAACTAAGTAAAAATTTCCTATCCAGTGTAATCGTAAGCAGGTCTTAGCATAAAATAATATAGATGTCAGTGTTTATGTAAAAAAGCATCCTGAAGCTCAGTGTACTCTCAGCGCAAGGAAACCAAGATTAACTGCGCTCTGTGTTTACTGTGTACAGTGTACACCCTACTTCATCCAGCAAAGCCTCCACGGCCGACCCGCTACATAAAACACACCCCAAGACCTACCTCACCTGTATACTAAGACATTTGACAAGCTGTTAAACTAACTCGTCCCCTGTTACATTGCCTGTTTAGAACCCTACCAGGGAACTTCAAGCTGTAGTGACTGCGCAATACTTAGCATACAGATAGATGAGGTTATATCGTTCATATTTAGGGCGGAGGTCTGTAGAGATCGAAGAGTTAAGTTGGTTTGCAAATAGGAATAACTGTTTTATAGGCGGCGGAAACTTGAACTGCTATTGATTTGAATGCGAGAGAAACGCCATGAAACGTTCCTCGCATGAAAGTTAAAAAGAAATGTGTATTTTCTGAAATCGGAAAACGAGCGCATAGTGGTAAGTGATAATGTAGTTTAAGATGATAGCGGGCTAACCTGAGGGGTATGGTAGTTACATTGAAAAGATATTGTTTTCTACACTTATGCGTATGGCAGCACGGAAGCCTCCACGGAAGCCTCCCACCTCCCGACCAGATAAAATTCAGAAATCATACATTTCCAATTTGACCAAATATCAAATCAAATCAAATATTCATTTATTCTATTTAGGTACACTGTAGGTACACATAATGACGTAAATTACTTACTTATAAAACATGACGGTAATAATCAGTTACGGTATCTAAAAACTAAAGCTATGAGGGTTCCAAACGCGCCCCGGGCTGAGAAGAGCCCACAACAAACTCAGCCGGGTTATTTTATTATCACCGTCTTACAAATCCTGCAGGTAATCACAGACTCTGCCGGGTATTGAACCCGGGACCTCCCGCTTTAAGACAACAGCGCTCACCACTTTGCCAGGGGGGTGGCGGAATTTGCCTTCCCGCCCTCGGAGGCGGAAATCAATAATATTGTATTGGTAAAAACGACTCAACACTTAATTGGTCATTGGCTTTTGCCCGCGGCTTCGTTCGAGTCTAAATACTTACGTCATAGTAGATAACCTCTGTCTAGTGGTTCGAGCCCGGTTCGCCTCGTTTTTGATCGGGTGACATTTTGAAAGTCCTTTGTTAGTTAGGAAGAAAATAAACTTTTAGAATGTAGACAGAAATTCTGTTTCTTCTTTTACTAGAGAGAGATACCTAGAGATAAAACGATTAACATTTTATTCTCAGCCGGAATTATACAAAGACTCCTGCAAAAAGAAGAAGTGAAGTAGTGAAGTAGAAGTGTTCCTGCATTTAAAATGGTAAATGTAACTCTATCTACTCGGATTTTAGACAGGAAAATAGTTTCCAGTAAACCGAACAAAAAGAAAAGCAAGCACTACTTAAGTAAAATTCAACTTTCACTTTTATAAATGATACATTTTTTGGCATTTTCAATAATTATCTACTTACATTAATTTTCAATTTTTTGGGCACGTCTCCCGTCGTGAGAGTGACTCCATCGGGCGCCTCGTCGTGCAGGGCGGAGGGCGGAGGTGGAGGGCACCAGAGGGCGAGGAAGGTCACCCATGCGATGGACCGACCGAATTAAGTCAGCTGTTGGCGGTTCATTGCACGAGTGCACCAGGCTGTCGGCCAGCAGGTGGCAGGGAGCAGTGGCGGATGCTCGTGAGGCGCATACCATCTGCCACTAAAGCCGTCACATCGTGATGACCACGACCACTCTGTCAAGAGTGTTACGACGAAGAAGAAGAAGAAGACCCATATGAATTTTGGAGCATCCTTTCGAGAAAATTGTAGCCACTCGTTTTACTTAGACCCAAAAAGAACATAGGAAATACTAAAGTTAAGTAGTACTTTTTTAAAGCTATCAAATAAGTGTCCGAATAATGCAGGCAGCAATTTTAAACAGTGCACGGACTGGACGTCTCGCGTCATCGGCAGCAGCGCTGCGGCAGCGCTGCGGTCGCGGCTGCACGGCCGCCGCAGCGACAAGCGAAATCATTTTATATATTTTCATGCTTTATTCACGAAATGCCCGAACTGCGCTGTGGCAACTTGGAAATATTATGCTTATTAGTCGTGATTTTTTTTAAATTTCCTCTTGTGAGCGCCGCTCGATGACAGCGCCGCTCGATGTTAGTGCCGCTTGATGACTACAGATGGCGCTGAACCTGTGGCGCGGCAAAGCAGTCTATACGCGTGGTTTTCCGCCATTAATGGCGTGACGTCACAATACTGCTTTAGAATTTACATTATAGCAACTTCAAAGTCTTTAACCATTCGATACTCAGATTTGCCTTGAGTAGCAAGTGTTACAGAAAGTAGACCTATCTATACCTTGATCGCGAGTGGTTATGGATCTAGTTGTTGTTATATTGTTACATTGCAATTAATTTAATATATCTTATATGTTATTGAGTTTCTTCCTTAATAAATGATCGAGTCTGTGTATTACATATTGTTAGTTTGCATCTTAAAACCCTATCCATCACCACACGCATGTAGGTCTATAACACTCTTAAATGTTCTGTGCATCAAATCGCCCTGAAATTATACTAGAACTCGAACTTTAACACTAAATTCCGATGACTTTGATAGTAATATTATTATTCCGAAGTAACTACCTCACGGGGAGTGTAGCTTGATGTTAGATTGAGGTAGATTTATCATCAAAAGCGGATTAAAGGCAATAGAAATGCAATTATAAACCTAACTTCTTCGACTTATAAGTTCCTTTAAGATTCACTCAGTACTCATACTGGGAAAGGAGAATGTTAGAAGCATAGATTTAGGATTGGTCTCTGCTACAAGACCAATCCTAAATCTATGATTAAAAGTAGGAATATGAAAAAAAAACCGGAGTCGCACACGAAGGGTTCCGTATCATCGTATACAAGATTTAACACTCTGAATGTATTTTTTAATGCTTTCGTAAAAGAAACAAAGGGGGGCGCTCAAAAGTCACGCTTCTTGTAGTGTAGGGGGCTCCTAAAGCCTACCAAAAGACAGACAGACGGACGGACGGATAGCGAAGGCTTAGTTATAGGGTCCCGATGGCACCATTTGGGTGCAGAAACCTAAAAATTTGGATTATATCCTGTTGACTGTAAATACCTCGTTGACGAGATTAATATGAGGTTTCATACGAAGTATATTGAAAACAAGAACTCTATCGTGTGAGAAAAATACAGCAACGAGCATGGCGCAAAGCATGGCGCATGGAGCACGGAACCCAACCTACACTCATCACCAGTTTTTTTGTTCTAACCCCGACGTTGCCGCGCAGATCGCTGTTTAGCGATATGACCGCTTTTTGTATTCTATTTTCATTTTTGTAGGAATTTGTCCTTTTCTGGTTCTTAGAATCGTTTGTAACGTACGAACTACGAACAAAGAGTATTGTATTCTATTTTTCTACCCAAAAACAACATACACTAAAGAGAATTTATATCCAAACAACACATATCCAGGATCTTGATTTTAGTGTAAGAAACAGTTAACCAAAGTTACCAAAACCAAATACCAAAGTTATCGCGACTAACAACAAAAAACCAGTCAAGTTCCATAGTCTGTACCACCACACTATATAGATTATTTGAGTAAATAACAGAAAAGATGTCATAACAACACGTAATCAGACGACCTCCCTGGAGCAGTGTTGAGCGCTGTTGTCTTTACTTGGGAGGTCCCGGGTTCGATCAACGGCAGAGTAATTTCTGAATTTTCTCTGGCCTGGCCTGGTGGGAGGCTTCGGCCTTTTCTATTTACCACCCTACCGGCAAAGACGTCGCCAAGCGATTTAGCGTTCCGGTACAGCCGTGTAGAAATCGATTAGGAGAATGGGTTTAATATAACTGCCATACTCCAAAAAGGCTAGCCCGCTACCATCTTAGACTGCATCATCACTTACCACCAGTTGAGATGGCAGTCAAGGGCTAACTTGTAAACAAAAAAATCAGGTGAAATAACTGTCTTAGGTACTTATAGCGCTAAACGGGTAGCACCTGACAAACAATTCTAAAAGGATTGGGAGCTGATACTGATGAGTGATGGGCCTTGGCAGCGACACACCAAGTGGTCCAGTCAATGTGGATATCTACTAAGACGTTAAAATGATCTTATGGAAATGGGAAAAAAATAAAAAATAAAAAAACAGTTTTAAAACAATTCATTTTTGATTTAATTGTATAATGTGCTCAAGCTAATCTGTTTACATTGTCCTCGGTGATATAGAGATCTATCATTATCGCTTTATAGTACTTTTTCTGTTTTAATTTGTGTATATACATTGTGCTTATCACTAGTGAATGTAAACATGTTATCAAATCTTACATAGTTACTATCTAGAGCTAGAAGTTCTTGTGGAAAGTTCTAGCACAGTGTGTTGCCGTCCATAGCTATAAAGTTCTAGCACAGTGTGTTGCCGTCCATAGCTATAAAGTTCTAGCACAGTGTGTTGCCGTCCATAGCTATAAAGTTCTAGCACAGTGTGTTGCCGTCCATAGCTATAAAGTTATAGCACAGTGTGTTGCCGTCCATAGCTATAAAGTTCTAGCACAGTGTGTTGCCGTCCATAGCTATAAAGTTCTAGCACAGTGTGTTGCCGTCCATAGCTATAAAGTTCTAGCACAGTGTGTTGCCGTCCATAGCTATAAAGTTCTAGCACAGTGTGTTGCCGTCCATAGCTATAAAGTTCTAGCACAGTGTGTTGCCGTCCATAGCTATAAAGTTCTAGCACAGTGTGTTGCCGTCCATAGCTATAAAGTTCTAGCACAGTGTGTTGCCGTCCATAGCTATAAAGTTCTAGCACAGTGTGTTGCCGTCCATAGCTATAAAGTTCTAGCACAGTGTGTTGCCGTCCATAGCTATAAAGTTCTAGCACAGTGTGTTGCCGTCCATAGCTATAAAAAAAAAATTGGCAGTCAAAATTGACTGCCGATAGAAGTGAAAACTTATAACTTAGAATTTTAATATTAAATTTTGAAAAAAAAGAAATTGAAATATAAACCTTAAAACTATCCCTTTAAAGTTTAATTACGAAAGTAGTATATTTATATTTAAGACCTTTTGTCTTCGTAACTACGCGAGCATGTCGGTGTTCGCGAGCATGTCGGTGACGCGTTTCCACAAGTTTACCCCCTACCAAAAAGTGCTCAACGCGGCTAAAGAAGTTTTCACTTCAAAAATAGCCTTTATTTCTAATACGTTACAAAATTACACATAAAATACATTTCAAGTTACCATTTACTAACGCAAATTATGTCACTGATCGAAATATAAATTTAAAATTTAAAATTACAAATTATCTACAATATAATCACAATGAGGTACCGAACTTGAGGACCGGGGACCGGGGACCGGGGACTTAGGTTCCTATGGGGTTAATATACCGAACCTAAGTAAAAAAAAATTGCGGCCGGGCACTTAGGTTCTATGTAAATGTATGAAAACATAACCTCAAAATGAGATTTTTAAAAATTCATAAATAAAACTAAGAGGCGCCCGCAGAGGGGAGTGACATAACAAGGTAGATAAACCGACGAGACACGAGCATCGTTCAGTGGTTTGACACAAAACATTCTGGAAATGATGTACCATTCAGAGGCTCGGAGCGATAACAAACGCCGTTTTCCCGTGTGTATGGCGCATGTAACACTTCCGAACAAAAAGGAGCATAAACCAACTTTCTCTGCGTCAGTGTAATCCAATTTACAGCCTCTCCTTTGCGCTAAAAATGACGAAAATGATAGAAATGGAAACGCGAGCGCTTGAGTTTGATAAATACGCGAGGCGGAAAAGTGGAGTTTTCAAATAAAATCTCAGTTTAGCAATCATACAGTTGGTTAGAGTCTTCAAGGGCAGTAATGCCATTCATTAATTATTCTTTAAGTTAATTATAATTAGTTAGCTTATTTTATTATTTTATTATGTATCTTTACCTCTTTTATTAATTTTTTTCTCCGACCCATAGTGCGGTGGAGGTTATAATAATATAATATTGCAAGCTGTGGCAACCTCTAAGTGGGTTTACAATAATGCATATTACTCTATTAACTAGCTATATTTTTCCTGGTATTGTATTGTAACTTGTTGGATGTTCTAAAATAAAAATAAATATAAATTAAATTAAATTCTTTTGCGATACCTACCATATGTTGAATACCCTTGTCATACTACGCCAGTAACATGGTATTCAGTTAATTCAGATAATTTTAATAGTCACATATACTTTGGCATAGATATCTACAACAAAGGAAAGCGACAACTTGTTTATAAAGATGTGATTCTCAGTGTCGAATCAGGACCAAGAATATTAACTTAGTGTTACTAGCTATCTTCAGTAAACGAAACCGACACAACACCGAGTCAGTTACAAACAGAAGCAGTGAAAACAAATACGAAGACGAAAGCAGGTTTGAAACAACCATTCTGAATGATTGCTAAACTATGATCCCCGCAATCGAAGTGAGCCCGATATAATAATATAAAATTTACATCGCATTTCTCTTCCTCGATAATGTATTGATATTGATTTTGCTAAACGTCTACAAATCAATATGTACACTAACCGTCAACACTTAACACCGCAAATCTCTCTCTGCGTCGTATCCCTCATTACTGAGGGTTGTGACCCCTTTCCATTAATCAAATAATGGCAGGAGTTTTCTTAGGATAATAATGCGATGGGTTCCTATACGTCCTTCCGCATACGACTAAGAGTATTTAAACTCTTAGGTTTTTGTAACGATTATTATCAGATGTTAGTGATAATAACCGGGACCGAAGGTTTAACGTTCTCTTCGAGGTCACGAAACGGCCAAATTTGAACCACCAAATTCGGTCACCCATCCAGTTACCGACTTGGGTCAACGTTGCGTAACCTTCGCAATCAACTGATATGGGTTGTCACAACTAGGCCACTATCGTCTTTGCGTAAATACTATTAGTAGATTAGTAGCCAAGGGCTGTAAGGCATCAATTGCAGCCCGAGATATTTAGGCGCATGACCGCAGGGAGGGCGCCTATAGTTCGAGGGTGCAATTGATGCTTACACTCGAGCTAACTACTCTGCTTTACATCTCGATTGTGAGGTCAGTAGGTCCTTATTACCCCCAAATGGAGCTTGAAGGTACCAATTATCGCTCCAGGGTAATAATGTAGCTAGAAAAGCCCTAGGGCGGTAAGTAATTAAAAAAAAAACTCTTCACTCTTTCAAAAAGTTCGCGTACATCTAACCATCATACTTTTTTTAATTACTTACCGCCCGAGGGCTTTTCTAGCTACATTATTACCCTAGAGCGCTAATTGGTCACCTACAAGCTCCATTTGGGGGTAATAAGGACCTACTTACCGAATATGAGAGATGTAAAATAATATTATCGGACGGACAAGCCTGCATCTGCGCAGAAAACATTGGATTGCACTAGTGTGTACATTGAAATAGAAATAGGTACTAAAATTCTACATCAATGAGTGTGTACGACACTGCACGTGTGCTCTCTATTCCCTCACTCTCTTAATCTGACGAGAATCCGATTTGACAGTTGAAGTTGAAATTGGCAGAGAGTTGAAGTGATGGTACAACGGCTTCACGTGTTCTGTGAATATAAAGATGATAAAAGTTTAATTTAATTATAACTAAATATATTTTATTTTTTTCAAAAGAGCAATCACCGAGTTTTTTGCTGGTTTTTCTCGGTAGGAACGACATTCCGAACCAGTGGTAGATTCATTCGACTGTTCATAAGCACTTGTAAAAAGTCTATTTGAATAAAAAACTTTTGTTTTTTTTTAATTTTGAAAAAAAAGTAAAATACCACATGTTTATATCGGCATCGCCGTAGATAGGAGGCACACTCGCTTAAAGCAGTATTATTTTAATATTGTTGTCGTTCATGTTCTACAATAATTGTAAATAACACTGCTAATAAACGAAGTTAATAAGTCGAGCAGGGGCCATACTACCAACACTTAAAACAATACTTAAGCAATATTACTCAAAATGACAGTTTGATGTCACGTACCTTGGCGCTCCTAAAATAAGGATTATAATTCTGAAACAGGAAAGTCAACAATAATGAAAAATTATGGCTTTGAGCGTTGGTACTCGTAGTATGGCCCCAGGAATACATCTCCCACGACCCGCCCGATGCTTCGCCGTTTTATACTAATTGTTTTTCACGCCTGCGAAGTTTTGTTAGAGTTTACACTAAATGTGTCTCGTGATAAACGACGTCATGGTACACGGGTCACGAGTACGCATCGCTTGGCAGTAGGTACAACATTACCTTTGAACACTGTTTACTTAGGTAGGGTCGTGGTAGGGCCGCCCATTAATTGTAACGTTAAGCACAGGATAATCATGGCATAATCAGACGCTTCCATGGGACCACAGCACAAATTAGTGCCATACTAGCAGATACCCGCGACTTCGTCCGCGTGGATTAAGGTTTTTCGGTTCCCGGAACTCTTCAATTTTCCGGGATTAAAAGTAGACTATGTGTTCCAGAGTAAAATCTATCTCTGTGCCAAGTTTCATTCAGATCCGTTCGGCCGTTCTGGCGTGATTGAGTAACAAACATCCATTCATTCATCCATCCAAACTTTCGCATTTATAATATTAGTATAGATTTAGATACAGTTTTCTTTCAATATTTTATCCTTTAAACTGGTATTTTTTAATGTCACTTCATGTGAACTACAATTTTACGCAGATTGCTATCGAAATTCGGCGCTCCAGTGTAATGGAGGTTTTGGCATTAGTTCTTACTGAGAGACAAATAAAATGCTACTTTACTGCATTGGTATACAGTCTACAATTACTCGACAGTTAATAAAAGCTAAATGTTAAATAAAAAGCAACCCTGTTACATCATTTTAAGGTTGGTAATCGTTCGCCAGCAGGTCTGGTGAGGCCAGAGGTCTGCAGCTGTCAGTCGCGGCGGTCGCGTCGCAGTGCGGAGCGCGATTTATGCGATCAAGTCGCGATTATTTCTGTTCCGAGTCTACTTTTCTCATTTCTTCTGGAATTTACGCTGATTTCCGGTTTAAATATGGTGGAAAAGATGTTTGATTACAGGATAGAGATCTTACAAAAGTAATAAAATATCTTCCCGACCGAATTCTGGGCTCTGGCCACCGAGCTTATTAGTCACATAATATAGTCCACAAGTGTGTGCTCATAATGCCTGTTCCCTCAGTCTCATGGCCCGATGGGACGGAAAATCCGACACGACCTGAGAGAGATCTGGCCCAGGACCAGCTTTACGTTCTTTCCTAGGCATGGGGATGAAAACACCACCAACTTTATAACTCCGGGCTAGTACTGAGATTTTCTTGACAGAAAAACCACGTATGTACTTAATGATGACCCGACCAGGGCAGGGAATCAAACCCAGGACCTCGTCATCCGCAGTCGAACTATGACCACTAGACCAACGTGGCTGTTATATTAAGAAAGCAGATCAATATGAATGCCCTGACTTTTGGATGTTATACGTTAAGTATCTGTATAAGCCAATAGAATGACACCGCACTTTAACTATAGAGGCATCGCGTCACTCGTCAATCATTACTCACAACAACATAATATTACTCGTTATCTTTTCATGGTTGATGTACATTGCTGACACTGGTTGCAATTTGTTAAGCTTAGTCGATATGTAGCCAGAAATGTAAAGCAAACTGTTCTAGTACACTTTGTAACGGTGTTAGATAGTGTTCCCTTATGGTTCACAAAATATGAGTCCTGTCAGGTGACACTGCACGTGGCATGATAGAATATAATATAATATGATAATATTTTATTGGCAGGTTAAGCGCAACTCGTGCGACTCTTGTTTCAGTCTGTCTGTCCGTCTGTCGTCAGAATCAGAATCAGAAATTATTTATTGCATAATACACATCATACTAATATTATAAATGCGAAAGTGTGTTTGTTTGTTGGTTTGTCCTTCAATCACGCCGCGACGTGGTTTTTGGCATGGGTATAGTTGAGGACCGAGAGTGACATAGGCTACTTTTTATCCCGGAAAATTAAGGAGTTCCCACGGGAATACAAAAAACTTAAACCACGCGGACGAAGTCGTGGGCATCAGCTAGTTTCTATAATAAAAGGTATACGCAACTGTGAAAGTTGAGTTAGTTTTCCACGGTTATTGCTTGCGTGCTTGTACTCGTACTATCTACGTACGTACGCTTGTCTAGTATACATATTAAGAACACAGCATGTTCACGAGATAATTGCAACTTTGCAAGTACATACTCGTAACAGATTGGATATTTCTTAGCTCGTATGTAGCATGTAGCGCTCGTAGCACTATTCAGTCAAATTAATATCTGTTGTACGTTATATTTTGAATCGTATTATAAAAGGAGGTGCAGTATGCGACCCATAATATGTAATTATGTGTGTATGTATACGTATGGGTGTGTTCATGTTTGTTTGGGATTCTTCCACAAAATTAAATCTGAAAACAGTTTTTTGGTAACATAAGGCATAATTTTTTTTTACTTTTCCATCCACTCCCCAGGTAGCCTAATTTGTCTTGTTCCGAGAACATCTATATTAGACCGGGAGATGGTCGTAGGTGATAGTCTCCCATTTTCTACTGCATGCCTTTTTAAGAGTTGATAACTAACCCTAAAATATGAAAGATAGAGGGGTTACTAGCCCTTGCGCGCTTGCACGTCATAAACAAAATGGCTTCTCTTTGTGACAGAATTTTAGTTTTTGCCGTGACATTATATTGCATGCCTTTGTAATATAACGTAGTTGGAACAAATTTAAGCTATAATAATTGTTGGCATGCAATTCGCAACGGCCGACGGGGCACAAACGGTTACGTAGAAATGAAAAAAAAAAATAGAACATTTCCGTGTTTACAAATTGCATGCCGTTGTAAAAAATTACTTTTTTTATCTCAAATATACTCTACGAAAATTGGCATGCACCTCTCGTATGACCAAGGGTGGAAAATATTAGGAAAATGTTGTGAAAATTCAATACAGCTTTTCCGTGATTTCAAACTACTTCTAATGGCATGCATGTTGCTCATGATCATTATATTATAAATAATAACAAAAGTTGCAAAAATTTAATAAAAATTTCCGTGTTTTTAATTTGCATGCCGTTTTGCATTTCATAAAAACATATTATTTTAAGTATATATCGAAAATGGCATGCGTATTAAATAACACCATCGTATTTTTAATAATAATGAAAGTTTCATAAAATATGTGAACCATTTCCAGTGTGAAACAGAGATCAGAGATTTGGATTTTGGCGCTAACCCATCACCTACCTAGCCACGTTTCCGCGGGAACTCCTTAATATTCAGGGATAAAAGTAGCCTTTATGCTATTCTATATACTTAGCAGACTATAATCTATATCTGTGCCAAATTTCATGCAGATCCGTTCAGCCGTGATTGAGTAACAAACATCCATCCATCCATCCATACATACATCCATCAAAACTTTCGCATTTATAATATAACTAGCTGATGCCCGCGACTTCGTCCGCGTGGATATACCAAGATTCATCGAAATAACTTGAGAAATGATGGACTTTTATACAAACTTTCAACCCCTATTTCACCCCTTTGGGGGTGGAATTTTGAAAAACTGTGAAACACGTATGTTTTTATTTTTAACCCGCAGCTCATATACCAAGTTTCATGGATATAACTTGAGAAATGAAGGACTTTCATATAAACTTTCAACCCCTATTTCACCCCTTCGGGGGTAAAATTTGCGAGAACTGTGAAACACGTATTTCTTCATTTTTAACCGGTAGCTTGTATACCAAGTTTCATCAATATACCTTGAGAAATGAAGGACTTTCATACAAACTTTCAACCCCTATTTCACCCCTTTGAGGGTAAAATTTTGAAAAACTGTGAAACATTTATTTCTTTATTTTTAACCGGTAGCTTGTATAGCAAGTTAAATCGATATCACTTGAGAAATGACGGACTTTCATACAAACTTTCACCCCCTATTTCACCCCCTTAGGGGTGGAATTTTGAAAAACTGTGACACACGTACTTCTTAATTTTTAACTGTAAGCCAAAATAAAAAGTTTCGTTGATATAACTTGGTAAACATCTTGAGAAACGAAGGACTTTCACACCAACTTTCATCCCCTATTTCACCCTTTTGGGGGTCGAATTTTCAAAAACTATGAAACACATATGTCTCCATTTTCAACTCGCAGCTCATATATCAAGTTTCATGGCTATAACTTGAGAAATTAAGGACTTTCATACAAACTTTCAACCCCTATTTCACCCCTTCGGGGGTAGAATTTCGGAATAAAAAGTATCCTATGTCCTACCTCATAGTATGGGCTCAAATGGGCGCAAAAAAAAAACAGGGAAATGTTCTTTATTTTTAATTTTCGTTAAAAAACCTTTTTTTAATTTTATTTTTGCACATTTTTTATGTCAGGCTTGTGTAATATGCATGCCATTTTTTTATCAACTTAAAATAATGTTTTTTAATGAAATATTGAATGGCATGCAAAATAAAGTCACGGAAATTATATCAGCGTTTTTTGCAATTTTCGTCATGCATGCCACTAATTTACAACTTTCTGTTGTGCATGCCAAATTTGCTAACGTCAAGTAATTATAAAAACTAAGTATTGTTCAAATGGCATGCAGTTTGAAATCACGGAAAAGCTGTATTGAATTTTCACAACATTTTCCTAATATTTTCCACCCTTGGTCATACGAGGGGTGCATGCCAATTTTCGTAGAGTATATTTGAGATAAAAAAAGTAATTTTTTACAACGGCATGCAATTTGTAAACACGGAAATGTTCTATTTTTTTTTTCATTTCTACGTAACCGTTTGAGCCCCGTCGGCCGTTGCGAATTGCATGCCATCAATTATTATAGCTTAAATTTGTTCCAACTACGTTATATTACAAAGGCATGCAATATAATGTCACGGCAAAAACTAAAATTCTGTCACAAAGAGAAGCCATTTTGTTTATGACGTGCAAGCGCGCAAGGGCTAGTAACCCCTCTATCTTTCATATTTTAGGGTTAGTTATCAACTCTTAAAAAGGCATGCAGTAGAAAATGGGAGACTATCACCTACGACCATCTCCCGGTCTATATCGGTATTCATGCTAGCGAGCCTCGGTAGGTATTCGGTAGGTATTGGGTGGTATTCGGTGAGATACCTTAAAAGTTAACTAAGTTATTACGGTCACGTCGCTTCTCCAGTCCCGCGAGTCCGGCACTGTGTCGGGGGAGGCGGGGGGAGACAGGGGGAGACAGGGGGATAGGGGGGGATGTGGTAGGAACGCCGATCATCGATCAGGTCTGTTGGAGCGCATCTTCAGTGAACTGAAGAGTCTTTCACCGAAGTTTTGGAGAGCCATTTAAATAAATAATTACTGAATAATTTCCTTTGATTTAAGTTAATTTATCACTAAATAATCAGAAACGTTTATGAAAGGTACGATTTCTTAGAAGGCCGAAATATAACGTGGAGTAATATCGCTGAAGTAAAAGTAAGTCAATAAAACGGCAGGCCCCAGCTGGTTTGAGTGCGGGTTAAATGCACCTGTATGTATCGTGTGACCCCGCGCCCTGCCCGGGAAACGAGGCCAAACTTCGAGGTCCACACCCCGGATAGATCTATAAAGGAATAAGTTTTTTTTTTAAACACTACAAGTTAGCCCTTGACTGTGATCTCACCTGATGGTAAGTGATGATGCAGTCTAAGATGGTAGCGGGCTAACCTGTTAGGGGCATGGCAGTTATATTAAACCCATACCCCTATTCGGTTTCTACACGGCATCGTACCGGAACGCTAAATCGCTTGGCGGCACGTCTTTGCCGGTAGGGTGGTAAACAGCCACGGCCGAAGCCTCCCACCAGGCCAGACCAGGCCAGGTGCTAACGGGTCAGCCGCAGAACATCGGCACATTGAACCAAGTTCTGGATGTTACGATGTCTAACCTCGTCCTTTAGGAAACCGCTCCGTTTGTTTCTATTAAGGACACTATGTTCTGCTAAGGATCTCTAAGGACTAGTGTTGAAACGAAGGATTGCAGGCAACAGAGTTCTGGGTCGCTAAAGACGCAATTGTTAAGACGATTATAAAGGGTTGGACAAGTCTTAGTTAACCAAAGTTAAAAGATGTGGCTTTAATCTAGGTATATTAGATTATTTGGATAGATGGATGGATGGATGTATGGATGGATGGATGGATGTTTGTAACTCAACTACGCCAGAACGGCTGAACGGATTTGGATACAATTTGGCACAGAGATAGATTATAGTCTGGAATAACACATAGGTTACTTTTTATCTCGGAAAATTAAAAAGTTCCTGCGGGAACAAAAAAACCTCAATCTATCTATTTCTATTGTAAACCGATCGACATAAAAAATACAATAGACCATCGTTTCTCCCGAGCCAGGCAAAATACAAAACTCATTTCATATTTTGATTACAAAGATATTTTTACTAAAGTTTGAAAGTCTCTAGGTTAAGTATACTTACTTCATTTTGATTATGGTCACAAGAGGCAGGGGTGCAGAAATTCCGAGGCTTAGGGGTGCAGGGGTGCAGGGGTGCAGGGGTGCAGGGTCACGAGTCTAAGCTCGTTAGCTGGCAGCTATTAAAAATGCAGTTATTCTCTCTGAGTAGAATTAAAGGCGGGGTTTTAGAGCGGAACTACTTGCAGCTTGGCAGCTCGCGCTAAATAAAATACAAAATCTGGTCGAGTTCATTGCATATGCATGCACGTGTGCAGGCTTATATAATGCTATATATATACATGCACACGTGGGAAACACTGCCTGCCACGCCGGTTGCATGCCTTCGTACTATACGACACATTGTAGCGCGTCTAACCAATCAAAATGGGAAGACACTCCTTAACTCGCTACTGTTAAGACGATACCTCACCAAAAATGTGGTGATAACATGGTGGTTTACACGTCTAGCTTCTTATTGGAGTGGTCTGGGATTCGATTCCGGGGCACGCATCTCTAACTTGTCGGAGTTACTTACGTGCGTTTTAATAAATGTAATATAACTTGCTTGAAGGTGAAGGAAACCTGCACGCCCGAGTGTTATTCGCAATGTTCTCAAAGATGTGTTAATTTTACCAAATCGCACTCGGCCAGCGTGAGCCGGCTTATTAGACCATAATCCAGGTCTAATATTTCTCATTCTGAGAGGAGAAATGTGGCGGATCTTTTTAACGGACGAGAAGCTGCCTTACCCCGCCTCAGCTTGAGGCAGTCCTGTAGAAAAACGACGACTCGGTATAGTTAAAAACGTTTAATCAGTAACATAATCTGAACAATAAATAGGTTAAAATAGTTATTACGTTAATACAAATGAACGGACACACGGCCCACGGGACAACGAGAACAGACATTCGCCATTATAGAACGAGAATGCTTAGCTAGCGGAAACGGAAGACAGTGTTGTCATCGTAATGATTCGAAATTCACAGATACAAAACTATAACCTTGCATATAAACTATATGCAAGGTTTGCATTCTCTACAAGTCCGCGGCAAATATCAATAAAATAGGGCTTCTGGAAGAAAAATCTCCAATAGAGATAAGTTGTCCTATAAGCACGGACATAGAGACCTTTCCATTGAACATGTTTTTAGTTTAGTTTTTTGGGTCTTAGTGGGTCTAAGCTCTAATTCCCTCTCTCCTATGAGAGTGGAGGCCTGTGCCCAGCAGTGGGATGTTAATGGGCTTTAATGGTGGTGGAGGTTTTTAGTTTTAAGTTGCTGCTACAACAAATACATTTTCTCCAACCGTCGATTGAAGAGGCACCAAAACAGGAAGACATGATACAAATCATCTCATAAAATAATTACAACAACAAACATAAACAGGACTCGGGGAAATATAATGTGTGTGTCTGATGTGAACATTGTAGAGATAAGAGCTACGTCGTATCGCGGACACGCAGCGGCAGGAAACGTCCGCGCCTCGGCGGCGGCCGGACTTATGTGTTGATAAAATGTATATCGCGCGCTGTGTGTCGTGTGCTATGTAGACTGTAGAGTTAGACTCAGCCCGCAGGTACCTACGGTTACCACGCTATTGCAGATTGCCTTATTTGTCCCGATTTGGAACCTGTGGCAGAAAGGGCATTATTGATTACAATCTATAACGATACTAGCTTTTTCCCGTGGCTTCATCCGCGTGGATTTCACAAGTTTCAAACCCCTATTTTACCCTCTTGGGGTTGAATTTTCAAAAATCCTTTCTTAGCGGATGTCTATGTCATAATAGCTATCTGCAAGCCAAATTTCAGCCCGATCCGTCCAGTGGTTTAAGCTGTGCGTTGATAGATCAGTCAGTCAGTAAGTCAGTCAGTCGGTCGCCTTTTTAGGGTTCCGTAGCCAAATTTGGCAAAAACGGAACCCTTATAGATTCGTCATGTCTGTCTGTCTGTCTGTCTGTGTGTCCGTCCGTATGTCACAGCCACTTTTTTCCGAAACTATAAGAGCTATACTGTTGAAACTTGGTAAGTAGATGTATTCTGTGAACCGCATTAAGATTTTCACACAAAACTAGAAAAAAAACAATAAATTTTGGGGGTCCCCATACTTAGAACTGAAACTCAAAAATTTTTTTTTCATCAAACCCATACGTGTGGGGTATCTATGGATAGGTCTTCAAAAATGATATTGAGGTTTCTTATATCATTTTTTTCTAAACTGAATAGTTTGCACGAGAGACACTTCCAAAGTGGTAAAATGTGTGTCCCGTCCCCCCCCCCCTGTAACTTCTAAAATAAGAGAATAATAAAACTAAAAAAAATATATGATGTACATTATCATGCAAACTTCCACCGAAAATTGGTTTGAACGAGATCTAGTAAGTAGTTTTTTTTTCTTATACAGGTTTGTACGGAACCCTCGGTGCGCAAGTCCGACTCGCACTTGGCCGGTTTTTATTTTATATGTAAGTATTGAGAGTTGAGACTAGATAATGCCCGCATATATTAAAGTTTTTGAGTCCCGGGGGAACACTTAAATTTTTCGGGATAAATATTGTCCAACCAACCAAATTTTGTCAAAAAATGGTTAAACAGATGGGGCATATGCGTAGCAGACAGATAAATGGACGGATTGACAGGCAGACAAACACACTATCGCATTTTTAATATTAGTATGGATAAGGAATTTAGTGTTGATATTATAAAGAGGTAAAGTTTGTGAGTTTGTGAGGTTGAAGGGGGTAGGTAATCTCTGGATCCGAACCGATTTTAAAAATTCTGGTACCAATAGAAAGCCACATTATTTGTGAGGGTCATATGCTATAGTATATTAACCCGAAAAATTAGGGAGTTCCTGTGGGAATTTATAAACCTTATTTCACGCGGACAAAGTTGCGAGCGTCTGCTAGTTTTAGATAAAAGAAAATTTTCGGGTACCTCGAGCATGAAAAGCCGAACATTTAATTTTGGTTCAGCACGTTCGGCGCGTGCGGTACGTGCCTGTAGCTGTGCAGCAGATGCTGTGTTGAGGTCTAGCCCCACTACACCTTTAACCTTTAGTTTAAACCTTTTTAAAGGTCCTTGCACGTAGCACGTAGGCAAGTATTCTTTGTAAACAATGATGTCGCAGTGCGTCTCCGTGCCGCGTTGCTGGTCGCGTCGCGCCATCTCCATACCACAGTACACAGATACAATTGGCGAATTTCTTAATGACAAAGTTGTATGGAAGCAACCGGCTCTGTGGGTCTACTCTCTTTCTCTAAAACGAAACTTCGCAAACAAACGAACGAAATTTCGTTAACTCCTCTCCTACATAATATTATCTCTATGCTCCTCTCTATTTCGTTTTCGTACACGCAGACGAAGTACGGATCCATAGAAAATTTTCGTGACCGATTGGATTGAACGATTTTGTGTGGGTCTAATAACCGACTAATTACGTTCGTTTGCGAAGTTTCGTTTGAGAGAAAGAGAGTAGACCCCCAGGGCCCAGCTCCCCACAGGACAGTATAATAACTTACACTATTGTATTTAATTGACATACTTACCTACGTAATGTAATATATCCATACTAATATTATAAATGCGAAAGTGTGTCTGTCTGTCTGTCTGTCTGTCTGTCTGTCTGTCTGTCTGTCTGTCTGCTACGCTTTCCCGGCCCATCTTTTCAACCGATTTTGCTGAAATTTGGTATAGAGGTAGGTTATATCCCGGGGAAGGACATAGGCTACTTTTTATCCCGGAAAATTAAGGAGTTCCCGCGGGAATCAATAAACCTTAATCCACGCGGACGAAGTCGCGGGAATCATCTAGTTGTTTATAAATAAAAAAGAACAATTGCTGAGTTTCTTGCCGGCTCTTCTCAGCAGAATTTCCTTTCCGAACCGGTGGTAGAGTCAAAACATGACGTACTTAACATAAGAGGCACCTGTATGTCCTACATGTTTTAAATAAATGAATTGAAATATCCTTACACAGTCTGAAGATACTTTCTAAATGATCGCCGGCCAGCAGGTGTCAGGTGTATTTCATATCTTGTATCTGGTAACCCTAGGGTTGTTATGCCGGTTCGCCGGCCTCCTTCAGTTTTCGGCCTTTACGCGTACTCGGTGCCGCAAAATTGCGAGAATATCGCTTAGAAATACTATTTCCAAATGAAATCTTTATTCAGACATTTGAAAATAATTGCTTTGTATCTGACAACAATTTTGGTCAGGTAACATCTTCGAGTGATTTTAGTGAATTTATTCAATTCGACGGGGGGCATCGGAGGTAACGCAACCTGCGGAAATTAGAAAAAAAATAGTGCCGCGCGTTTCACTCCAAGGCAAGCTTTTTGTTGTTTTTGTGAATGAATGATGTTAATAGGCATGTAATACCCTTCTAAAATAACTTATTAACATACTTTTAATATGATTATGTGAATATTTTGTACAAAACAACAATAATGTTGGGGGCCGCGATCTAACATTAAATTTTCTTCAAAACTTTGTTTTTCGGCCTAGGGGCCGATATGTGGCGTATCAAGTCTTCCACGCTTTTGTCTCTTTTATTCAATTGGTGAAATGATATATGTCACGACTCTTTCTTTTATTATTGTACCTGATGTGAAAACCCTCGCCATTAGTTTTCGGCCGTCAATTTGTTAGTATAAATTAAAAGTGAAGACCATTTTGGGGGTGGCCGAAAACCACAACATAGAAGAAACAGTACATAACTCAGTTTTCGGCATAGTATGGAAAGCATGTGAAAATTGAATACCGGTAATAGTTTTCGGCCATAAAATTGCAAAGTTTAAAGCCAACAATAATTTTGAGTTAACGTTTTTATTTTAAAGATAACTAAGTATCATTACATATTGTACCTATGTTATTATTTTTAATAATAAGGCCAGAAGCTAAGAATAAATAAGGCCAGAGCACGAGTAACAGAAGAATCGATCAGACTAGTTCAGGGAACTTACAGAGTTTTTGACCGAGTCAAACATTATTTATTTATTTATTTATATGCACAATTATCCAAGATTGTTATTTCAAAAATATCATAAAAATAGGAACGTATTTGATAGGTTTTAAAGGTGTTGTAATTCGTGAGTAACAAAGGTTCCAAGTTTTTTATTAAGTAATATAACTTTCTTGAATTATGTTGATTATGACTTTTAATAACATTTGGATACATAATAAAACAATGATGAACTTACAAAAAGCGTTTTAATGTAATTTTAAACTTATAAATTCATTTTAAATCCATCACAATCCAGTGGCCGAAAACAGAATACCCGATGGCCGAAAACTGAAATTTGAGGCCGAAAACTGAAATTTTAGCGTTTTTCCGGATTAAATAAAAAATAAAAATAACTAATAGCTTCAAGCGCAACACAGTTTCTAAAAAAGAAACTCCAGTATATGGGCTTTCATCTAACATAATGAGCATAGCAATATTAAGGTTGTAACATTTTTTTCTGATGTCCTAAAGTTGATGGGAGCACTAAAAGGCCGAAATCCGGCACATCGACCCTACTCCACGATGACTCGCACGCTTTTTTCCTCGCAAATATTTTTTATGTATCAATATTTTTTCCTTTTTCATGCGCTGCTTGTGTTAGTGTATTTCGTTGAATTGGACGTGTTCTGAGTTCTGAGTTCTGAC
The DNA here is from genome assembly GCA_917051295.2 of Erebia ligea. Lineage (NCBI taxonomy): Eukaryota > Metazoa > Arthropoda > Insecta > Lepidoptera > Nymphalidae > Erebia > Erebia ligea. Next base: position 116,314 of record OU785234.1, on the reverse strand, counting down.
GTCATAACATATTCCGGGGTGCGGGACATTTTTGTAGCTCTGAATTAATAAAATGCGATATTTTTAGATACCTACCTACCTAGGTGTACAAAAAGTTTCGTGTTAATTGGAGCATTGCAGCATTGCAGCATCGCTACGGAGAATTTAGCATTAGCTTAGCGTTGAAAATATTAATGTATACTTCAATGCAAACAAATTAAAGTTTTACCTTTCTGTATACGATAATGCTCTATTATATTTCGTCGCTTCATTCTTCAGATATATACTATGTAGTTTCCTTAATTATACAACAACAATCGTACGATTTTTAGAGATGTTTTATTTTAGTTTATCGACAAAATTCTCGCGCTTGAGCCATCTCTAGTCTCTACCTGACTGCGTCATTCTTTTTTCGTACGTAGCAACGATCGGACGTTCCCACTTTCAACAAAGTTAATATTATTATTTTATATCTAAATAAAAAGAAACAGCCGCTGCCTCTTACAGGAAAACGGTGAGTCTTTAATCTGTCATTTTCAGCAATTTATTTCATGCCTGACACTTGACAGGCTTAAGAAATTATACTTATATTAATATTTCATGCAGTGTTAAATTACACTAAAGGTTTTTTGAGGGGTTACCCGAGAGGTATCAACAAAGGAGAATAAACCTTTCAGCATGACGCGCCTGAGGAATTATATTTTCATGCAGTGTCAAATTACACTATGTGGTATGTGGGTACTTAAACAAAACAGTTCGGTCACTTTCATTGTGGCTCTCGCGTATTTATTGCATTAATAATTATAGTTACTTAGTACTTACATAAAGTACGTGTTAAAGTACGCTAATCTACTGGGAGGTTACTAGCGAAGTAACACGACGGAAATCAAACCTTCCAGCTAGACACTCCTAGCGATAGCAGGATAAGGAGAAATATTGGCGCCCGTTAGACTTGTCTGATGACGAGAACTTTGCAGGTTAGTCGAAAATTCTATTACTAAGTGTTAAAAAGTGTTTTTAACTCGGGATTGACTGCGAGTCAATTGCGAGATCATAATTGGCTGCGAGCCAATTATGAGTCATATTCTTATGACACTCATGCAGTGAATATGTGCCACCTTGACTAGATAATATGCACATTAACTGCAAGCTAAAAAAGGTGTTTTTAACTCGGGATTGACTGCGAGTCAATTGCGAGATCATAATTAGCTGCGAGCTAATTATGAGTCATATTCTTATGACAATCATGCAGTGAATATGTGTCACCTTGACTAGATATGCACATTAACTGCAAGCTAAAAAAGTGTTTTTAACTGGGATTGACTGCGAGTCAATTGCGAGATCATAATTAGCTGCGAGCTAATTATGAGTCATATTCGTATGACACTCATGCAGTGAATATATATCACCTTGACTAGATATGCACATTAACTGCAAGTTTTTGTCCACGAGACAATATTAACGCAAAATGCGTAAATACATACTACCTCCATATTCGTCCGCTCACTTATTGTATTCTTTAGAGATCCAAAATATGAGGTTGAGCCCCATGCACAAGACGAATTCACCATTCTCTGAACAAGGGGGAAGTCGTGGAGGGTCAAAGACGTGCCGCCAAGCGATTTAGCGTTCCGGTACGATGCCGTGTAGAAACCTAATAGGGGTATGGGTTTAATATAACTGCCATGCCCCTAACAGGTTAGCCCGCTACCATCTTAGACTGCATCGTCACTTATCATAAGGTGAGTTCGCAGTCAAGGGCTAACTTGTACGACCAACTATATCAGATTCGTCACTAAGGACCGGCTTAGCAAGCCTAACACAAATTGATTTCGTTTCGTTCACAAATACTCGAGAAGTATCCGGAACACAGGTAAATTTATTATTTACCTACTTTTAAAGAAGGTTATTTTTTACTCTTATTATATTTTTTTCGTGCGAGGTAACGCACGTGCACTGTTTGTTAAAACTTTTAAATGTGAATATTTAAGTGAAATGCCGAAACGAAAACGCGAACAATAGAAACGTAATCGTCGAAGGATTATTATAAAATCCTCATCAGACTCCCAGTATGCATTCATAATTCAACCTACCCTCTCATAAAAATATTTTTTCACTATCATAATATTGCATTAAAATACAGCTAAATTCTATCGCTTTCAAAGCAGAAAACCGGCTTATTCGAACGTACAAACGCCTGGTGATTGACCAAGAGTTAAAACGATGGCCGTCTACCTTACTTTTAATCATACCTGTGTAAGAAAAACATATCTACGATTGCATTTTTCTCAAGAAATCACAAATCATTGTGTAACTGAACAACCTGGCGGTTCACAGAGTGTTAACACGAAGGTTTCATAGAGATAAAACCTTAGTCTCGTACCTACATTTTCAGACGGTAATATTATGTAACAGAACAACCTGGCGGTTAACCGAGAGTTAACACGAGGGTTTAAATACACGCTAAAAGTTTCGTCTTGTACGTTCCATACAACAATGGGGTGTAGGCGAACAACCTGGTGGTTAACCGAGAGTTAACACGAAGGTTCAATAAATACCTACTAAAAGTTTCGTTTTGTACGTTTCATAAGATAATGTTGTATTGCCGAACAACCTGGCGGTTAACCGAGAGTTATCACGAAGGTTTAACAGATGATAGAAGTTACGCCTTGTATGTTTCATACGATAATATTCTGTAACCGAAAAACCTGGCGGTTAACCGGGAGTTAACACGAAGATTTAATAGATGCTCTAAGATTGTCCAGAGCTCGATCCAGAGCTCCTCGGGGTACTCGGAGAAATAAATATTCCAAAATTTGGTGAAAAATATAATAAATGAATAGACCTGAAAGAAACGTAAATCATTCAGTGAATGAAATAGTCAAGATCTCAGGTTCAAAATTTCCAGATGTAATTGTTCACAATATAAAACCTCTCAGTATAAATATACATACACCGTCAGAGAGGTAACAAGAGGTCGGAGATAATGAATATATCCTTTTTATCAGTTATCTAGGTACTTTAGTGTTATATATATTCAATTTATTTACGAATACTGTAGATACAGAAAACGAAAATAAAAGCTGCTAGCATCTTGCCTCATAGTGGTGTGCAAAGAAAATTTGCAACGAAAATGTGTGGTAAAATTGCAAAAATTACCCACAAGTTTTATGTTTTTCCTACCCACATGTTCTTGGGCTCAAATCTCTAGTTTTATATCTCCATCGTGCTGGAAGCATAATTTATCATACATCCGGTGACGTGTAAGAATGGTTGACTAAACTCAGAAGACGGCAGAAAAACAAAAACCAAATTGAGAACCTTTTCCGTTTTGGAAGTCGGTTAAACGGCGAGTATTTTTACGACCGGAAGTAGACTTCGTATGATGTACCTATCTAACAATGTAAAATTTCTATCGTATTATTGTCTTTTAAAAAAAGATTTTTCGCGGGCTAGCGGGCAAGCATTTCTGCAAACTCGGGATAATGCTGCCCGAAGCGGGATCTTAACTTTAGTATCTATACATCGTCCATATATTGGAAACAATCTTTGAAAAACCGTCATAAAACTGTCGTTATTATAATACGTACATCGTTATCACTCGTGGAAAACATACAATTTACTCCGCCTTAACAACATACTCCATAATAACTTGCTTAATGCAAAATTAAAACACTTGGTTTTTTGTAAAAAGAGTAAAGAGTATAGATCCACGCTGTCAGCGCGTCTACCTTAATAATTGACGGAGGGAAATGATTTAACGCATTTATTCAAAAATAAGTAGGTACTTATGTATATTAAATAATTTATAATGACTGATGACACATGTTTTTAGCGACATGAACAACTAGGTTGTCCATTGTTAAAAAAGTATAGTAGCCTGATATCTCACTTAATTAAAACTTCTTACGTCAGTGGGGTTTAAAGCCCAAACCGACCGATTTACACCTCCAAGTCAACATTATTACTACCTAGTAGTCTATCACAATATCGACCGAGTATATGCATCATTTTTCATTTATATTCTGCGGGGAACTTATACACAGATAGGAATTTGTCGTATTCCATAATCTTGAATAAGGCATAATTTTTTGACAAACATCTTAAAATGGTACCATTATTAATAATTTTATTAAATTATGTGCCTGTAGTAGACCTCTACAACAGGACCAGAATAACCCGTTCTTCTCCCGCCGCGTTTTGAAAAATAATAATTTTCTCCCCCCTTCTGGGTAGGTTTCCACACGTTCAAACGTCCCATTGGACGTCTGTTGTGTGTAAATAAAACCAAGTACATACTGACCCAGCTAATATACTTTTGATTAGATTATAAATCTTGCAGCATTAACATAAATAATTATTGGTTTGCATCCAATCTGTAAGCTTGTTACTCAGGAGCTGATGTAAAAAGCGCAACATTGTATTTCTAAAGTAAAATGAATACTTAAGAAAAATCTTAGACTCATCTTAACTATACGTAGATGAGAATCTCAAGAAATCCGCACATGATTCCAACCTTAAGCATAAAGCTGCTTAAAACATTACGACTCAAATAAGAGATTGGGAAGAATAAAAAAAAAAAAAAAAAAAAAAAAATTATTGACAACAATAATTAGTATCTATTCAACGTGGATACAGTTCTTGCAAAAATAGATATTTTCTGTATCTCTAAACATCTACATAGTATATATCTGAAGAATGAAGCGACGAAATATAATAGATGATCAAACGAACTTCCTGAAGTGAAGTTCGATCATTATTATATGAGTCGCTTCATTCGAAGATATATAAATAAATTCCCAACCCACCCAACCCGAAACATATTTTTGCAATAACATTAGGTATATATCTCTAAAAAGAATGACGCAGTCAGGTAGAGACTAGAGATGGCTCAAGCGCGAGAATTTTGTCGATAAACTAAAATAAAACATCTCTAAAAATCGTACGATTGTTGTTGTATAATTAAGGAAACTACATAGTATATATCTTCGAATGAAGCGACTCATATAATAATGATCGAACTTCACTTCAGGAAGTTCGTTTGATCATCTATTCTATGCTACAGATAAATTGAGAACAGTAAAAACCTCTAATAAATTCATCAAGACACTTTCAGCGGTCACACTTTTTATCCAATACAAGTTAGCCCTTGACTACGATTTCACATGATGGTAAGTGATGATACAGTCTAAGATGGTAACCTGTTAGGGGCATGGTAGTTATATTATATTAAACCCTTTCTAGACGGCTACGCTAAATCGCTTGGCGGTGCGTCTTTGCCGGTAGCGTGGTAAATAGCCACGGCCGAAGTCTCCCACCAGGCCAGACCAGGGAAAATTCAGAAATTATAAATTCCCTTATTTACCCTACCGGGGATCGAACCCGGGACCAACACTGCGCTACGGAGGTCGTCAAAAAAAAATCAATCAAAAATTATATTAAAATCAGGTAATAATTCCAAGAAACGTTTACCTGTTCGCATCACGTTTACCTACCCCCTGTTCGCATCCCCGGCCGCTGTCGTCGTAAATATCCAATATCGAACTTGTTTGCCTTCCATCAACTTTCACGAAACGTTTATCTTTTTCGCTCGACCACAAAGCGGCACGGCCTTATCCTGTATATTTCTTGGATTAATCTCGAAAGCTGGTCGTGTCATGCTAAATTTTAAGTAAAAAGAAATTTCATCACTTTATATTAGGACACATAGGTCAGATAACAGCTGCAAATGTTCATGGGCAGCGGTAATCACTTGCCACCAGGTGACCCGCCTGCTCGTTTGCTCGCTATATATATTTAAAAAAAATACTGAGCGTGCACACTAGGCGATAGAAAAATACTTTGATTCCCTCCAACGCTTCGAGCGGACATTTCGTCCTACCCGATCCCTAGTGTGTTTTTAATTTTACACAACATTAAGTTAATCTATCATACTATTCGATACACCGATAGAAAATAATCATAATAGAACAAAACGTAAGAACAGTTCGATAACACAAAATCTTTACTGTTTGAGCTTTGATTATTTACAAAAGAAAGTCCACTTCAAACGAGCAAGGCCGTGGCTAAATTCTTGAAAGTCAATTCAAATATAATTTGACCTCCCTTCGGCTTAAAATTAGGTTGTGAGGTTATTTATACAACTCTCAGAGCGAACTGTGTAATTGGCTGAAATAAAAATTAACAAGCGATAGCCCACAAACAACGTCAGGCCAAGGCCGCTCCGCTCCGCTCCGCTCCGCTCCGATTCAGACGAGCGCTGAATTCGCCGAGTTCGAGGAATATAAAATACGGAAAACAAAAATATACTGCTATTCAGAAACAGCTTTAGAAGCTCACTCGAACGGGAAAGTTATTCATTGCGAACATTTGTGAGAACTGAGAATAATATATCTGAGCGTTGAGCTGCTGAATGCTGCAATGTAATTAATTAAGTAATTAAAAATATATACTGAACTTCTCACACATACATAAATGTAAGTTTGAGTTCACCTGAAAAAGTTTGCACCAAAGGCTCACCAGTTTTATCTCGTAAGAAGATCCGGCGCAAGGCTTTATGGAAGAAATCGATGCGCACCCTTACCTTTACAACATTGAAAACTTCTTGTTTTTTCTAAAGGGAACTGATCAACGGTCTAGTCATCTAGTGGTTTGCAAGTTCGACTAAGGCTAACACGGCCCCCGGTTTGATTCCCGAGTCGGGTCATAATTGGGATTTAGGAAGTTGGCGTTGTATCACCCCCGTGTTTCGGAGAGCACGTAAAGCCGTCGGCCCTACGCCTGATCTCTGTCTGATCCTGTGGGATTTTCCATCCCATTATAGGCTTTAGGAAAGTAATAGAAAGTGCACCTGTGTTTACGCAGACACATGCGCAATATAGTATTGTACGCGCAGCTAATATCAAATACAAAAATACAATACAAATAAATACAAATGTTTTTATTTTGCCAAATGTGGGTACAGAATATAGATGGAACTTAAATTATTGTGCCTGACACATTTTGCCAAATAATTGGCGTGCAAAATTGGCAGTACAATTACATACATACTGCTCAAAATACATAATATGCGATAAAATAATAAGTTACAAAATTAAGTAAGTATTCATTAATTATTTTTGGATTAACATATAAAATGACAATTTTAAGATAGATTATTAGATTATATATAAGCTTACACTATTAAAATAGATTTATTAGATTCATTTACTTATTAAATTGAAATGTCATCAATCAGTGAAGATTCCGCCGCGGCCGGCATACGGTCGGGAGGACATTATCTATGTGTAATAACAATAGCTATCTTAACTTATAAATATTACCCAAGTAATATTGTCTGCCTGTTTGTCTGTCTTTCTGTCTGCGACGCTTTCACGGCCCAACTACTCAACCGATTTTTATGAAATTTGGAGAAATTGGTTACATCCCGGGAAAGGACATAGGTTTTTTATCCCGGAAAATTTAAGTGCCCGTGGGAATAAAAAAAATACACGCGAACGAACTCGCGGGCATCATCTAGTTCGTAATAATTTGGTGCACCCTTCCACCGCTAAAAGCTCCCGATATCAACAAGTTCGGTGCGATCAGCTCCACTCCGCTCACCGCCGTCTCCCGGCGGGCGACTCGACAGCGTCCCCGCGGCGGTGAACAGTGAACTCCACCGCAAGGCACAACAACAATTGCTCACCCAATTCGATCGCGACTCGTGCGCGGAAACTTTCCGAATAAAAAGCTTAGCCGAACCAACAGTTGATTAATTACACAACTTTATTTAAGCGCGGAAACTCTGACTACTCTAGAATACCTATACTTTGTTAAATAAAGAGGTTGATAGTATTAATAAGTCAAAACCCTAGCCGCAAGTTCAAATAGCAACTGTAAAAAGTTTTAGTTCAATTCGATGAACGATTTGTTAATAAGAATAATAAGGTCCTCCTGACCAAATTTCGGCCACGGCGGCCAATCTCTAAAGAGATAGGTAATAGCCATCTACGCGGAAGATATAATAGTGCACAAGAGTGTGCACAAACACAGGTGAATTCTCTGTTCCTTTACTCTCATATCCCGATGGGATGGAAAATCCGAGACCGGACCGACGGCTTAACGTGCTCTCCAAGGCACGGGGGTGACACACCGCCAACTTCCTAACTCCGGGCTAGTACTGAGAATTTCTTGTCAGAAAAACCCAATACAGTGAGGTCCGACCCGGGATTTGACCTCGGAACCTCGTCAGCTGCAGTCATGCGGAGCAGAACATGATAAGTGCTAACTGCTAGACCAACGAGCCAGTTGAAAGAGACTGAAAGACAATCATAATTTTACATACGATATCAATCTTGATATTGTAAAGGAGATTGCCCTGTCCCCATACAAAGTTCGCCTAAAAACCAACTGTCAAATGACATTGAATACTGGGTTCAAAATAATAACCTTTTAATACTTGAGAGCAGATTGAAACAACGGACACTTCTGAGAATTTATTTATTACCAAATATATTTTCAATGTTGAGGTTATTTTGACTCCATCTGCTTGAAAAATAAATATCATCTTTATCCAATTGTAATAGAGCTGTAAACAGTATGTAGAAAAGACAAGTTTCGACGTAGTTCACCTAAAACGTTACAGATGGCGTTATAAATATTAATTTACTAGCTGATGCCCGCGACTTCGTCCGCGTGGATTGAGGTTTTTCGGTTCCCGCGGGAACTCTTTAATTTTCCGGGATAAAAAGTAGCCTATGTGCTATTCCAGACTATAATCTATCTCTGTGCCAAATTTCATCCAGATCCGTTCATCCGTTGGAGCGTGATTGAGTAACAAACATACATCCATACATCCAAACTTTCGCATTTATAATATTTATTTGATTGTCCTTTCAATAGATGGCGTTGCGATATTCAGAATACTAGCGCACTCAGCGCTTCAAGCTGCTTTTATCTTATTTCTGTAGGTACGGAACCAGCGCTTAAGCGGTGGTAATGTTTATTATTTTAACATGTAAGTTATTGATCTGTGGATAAAAATCGAGAGACGGAAAAGTATGGTAGTCAATTTAATACCCATTTTTTTTAATTAATTTGAAGTGTCCGTTGAATTCTAATATTTGGAATAAAGGTTAAAAAACAAGCTAAGAATTACTGTATATTTCAAACGTATGTTGATTCTTAGGCGAATTTGGTCAATGTCCTTTGTTAAGTACATTACCCTTACTCTGAGAATGATCGAATTTAAAATACGGTCTCACTAAGTGAGGTGAATTACATATGTATCAAACTAAAATGAATCTTAATCTTATTAATTTAGAGCTCAATTTCGTGTATGCATTCACAGCTAGCGCTCCAAACGATACGTTTCGAAATTTGAATCGGTTGCACTGAATTTGTGGCTTTAAATCAAGAGTTTTTGGGGCCATTTTAGTTTGACTCAAATGTGATTCACCTCACTTAGTGAGACCGTATTTTAAATTCGATCAATCTCAGAGTAAGGGTACTGGTCTACTTAAATATATTAATAAGGTTTAAGATTGTTTCTCTGACTATAATTCGTACCTGCACGTACCACATACTAGATAACGAGCTTTAAAGATATTATAAAAACTAGTCTTTATTTCTAAAAATGTTTCCAACCGACCACAGCTAGCTGCTATTCTCTCTCACGACTCTTTCATCCAGTTTCATTCCAATTCAAAACAACTGTCGCACAGTTTAGCAACATCAATATATTTCTCTTCATTCAGCAAATCGTTGAAAGCAGATATCTTTACAAACACGTATCTCCGCTACCATTAGCAGTGCATTAGGTGGCGCATTGCATTAAGTGCAAAGTTTCTAGACTAATCTTATAATTTAAACATGAATCAGCAATAAAGGCTTTATTTATTTATTTATTTTAGGTGGCGCATATCGGAACGGTGTCATATAAAACAGTCGTTCCGGTACGTAAGAGCAGCTTCAATGAGCCCGACTAATTAATGAGCACATCACAGCCGCTGACCCGGAGTAACCTTTCTTTTACCTTCGCTCCCCCTCACCACCCCCTGCCAACCCCTATCACTAGGGTTACTTACCAATATTTTTTCGGTAAAAATACAACCGTTTTCTACCCCGAAGGGAGGAAAACGATTATTTCAGGTCTTGCCGAGGCTTGACCTTTCGGAGATTACCTCTCATACTTACCAACACACTAGTGCATCTTACCTACTACGGTTACGTCTGTGAGCAGCAGCGGGACGCGGCAAGAGGGGTGCGGGTCCCCCTCACCGCGCGGCGGCGGCAGGCGGCGGGCGGCGGCACCGCCGCGCTTCCTCAGTATGCATCTCCGAGCCGGCAAGGCCTTACTCAGGTCAAGCCTCGGCAAGACCTGAAATAATCGTTTTCCTCCCTTCGGGGTAGAAAACGGTTGTATTTTAGGTCTGTGCCTTCGGCTTGACCTTTCGGAGACGTGTCTATATTCTGCCGGCGTCGCTAAGCGTACTGTGATGAATTGTAAATTTCCTAAAGGAATTGGTGAATTCCAAAGGAAAAACAAAACATAATCAGTCTTTCATGGATTTATTTTTAATTTTAATGTCCGTCCACAAGCTTAATCAGAATCATATAATTTTAGCTTAGGTTTCAATGAGATCAACAGTTACTAAACATTAACGTTATAACTAAGAAGAAGTACTATAAGTTATATTATAATCATATCAAAATTATCACAATAATCAGAGCCGAATGACTTGATGTGAAGTCATAATATAAATCGATTTGCTACATAATAATCATTTAGGATTCCGCCACCCTAAAGGAATCACTCAACGCGTTGGCACTACTAGGTCCTCGGGGCTTTTCCACTGTTTTACAGCAGTGTTTGAAAAAAATAATTAACCGATCCTCGCCAGTTACCCCTCTTTAAAATTTGATCCAATGGAACATTGTTTTCATTATTGTTAGAAGCTACTGCGGATCTTATCGACCCTGGACTACATTTTATACCCATTTTCTCAAAAGGTGCTTTTAGCCAGCCAGCTATCACTACCCTCGAGGCAGCCTTTACCCTGCCTCTTGTGCTGATTAATAAATTTGACAAGCCCTCACGTGCCTGTCTTCTACTTGAGGAACCCTCAACCAAGCAACGTACCCAGTCGACAATATCTAACTCGGGATCCCCCGAAGACCTCAACTACCAACCAGATTGACGACTTCGAGGTCCATCCGTTTTAGAGCCAAATACCGGCCAACACGTGATGGATGCGTCGGAGATTTCACAGTGGTGATCATCAATATGCAGCAGAGTTAGATCGTGCACACTACGACCCGATACTAGTAGGAGCAGCAGAGCAACGTGTCGCGAGACCTCATCGATGCTCTCGCGAGAGGGTACATGCGTTCGCAGCCATTGCAGAAGGTCTTGAACATTCCAGATCTGGTTTCTTATCGAAACCGATGCACACCTTCGCCTTCAATTTATCGCCTTTAACATTGCCGTGATTAACGGGTGTGATGACAGATGGTGCTCCTGCGTCGGGTCTGCCAAGGTTACCACTACCGACTTGTGCACCAGAATTATATAGGAAACTACCACCTGCGGTCGAGGATTACCCGGATTTGCCCCATTTTCTTTGCACCACGAGACCCATTGCTTCCATGCGGATCCATACGTATTCCAGGTGGAATCACGCCATGCCGACTGAATTAGTTTCGCATCTTCAACGTTTAAACCAGAGACCAACTGACCCCACCCCGTGTTCTCCAAACCTCTAAATGAAGTTCCGCCGTTTACGGTGGGGGACGACCTGTCGACAAGCCGATCAGATGTTGGTCCACGTTTAGAATTTGAAACGGAGCCTCCTTCGATCTCTTCTTCAAATCTCCCCTCCAAAACACATTGTCCCACCGAGGTACCACTATGACGTGATACCACTCTGATGCCCTTTTCAAATGCTGTAGCACTTTGGGGATTAGGGGCGAGGGAGGAAAGACCCACGCCAAATGGTAATGCCAATCCCGACTGAAGGCGTTGGCGAACGAGGCCTCTGAATCCCTCGCATCTATCAATGCGTACTGAGACACTACTCTCGAAAGATCTGTGGCGACCAGGTCTATCTGAGGGAGTCCCCATTTCTGGAATACCCTCGTCGTCACTTCCTCGTCGAGATGCCAATCCGGGAGGCCCATGCCTCTTGACAAACTGTCTGCTATTGTGTTGTAGCGGCCGGGTATGTGAAACGGATGTGTAAAGATTCTTAGACGATTCTCCAGAAGCAGCAGTTCCCTTGTCGCTTCTAGAAGGCTTACAGACCTTGTCGCCCCCTGGTTCCTCAAATATGCAACACGGTTCTGTTGTCGGACTGGACCATAACTGACCTGTTTTCTACCAGTTCGCGAAGCTTTTTTGAAAGCTATGAGTACCGTATAAAGTTCCTATTTGTTTATGTGCCAATCCTTCTGCTCCGTGGTCCACAATCCCGAGACGTAATGATTGTCCAGCTGAATCCCCCAGCCAGTGTCTGAGACATTGGTTGTAATAAAAGCATTTGGCTCGGGAACAATTATCCTGCCTGGTCTCCTCAGGTTCTGAATCCACCAGACGCAATCGGCTACTGCCTGATCTGGAAGGTTGACTTTCTTCTTGGGGTATTCTTCTAGAAGCTTGCGGCTTGCTCTTTGTAGATGTCTTGTGTACAGCCGGCCCAAAGGCGTTACCAAGGACACAAAACCCCACTTGCCTACTAGTGACATTCCTGTGTCCCAACTCCACTGGGGATCTCTCACTAGTCTCTTTAATTCCCTCAAGATGTTCTGTGTCTTGTCGTCTGGCCGTCGTTTCTCGTTCCTTGCCATGTCCCACACTATTCCAAGGAATTCTATTTGTTTCGAAGCTTCGAGTACTGACTTTTCCAGACTCGCTGACCAGCCTAAGGTACGTAGAAGCTCTGCCGACTCGACTATCTGACTCTCTAAAGCCCGTGGGTCCTGATGCGCAAACAGGAAGTCGTCGAGATACACAAGCACCCGAATACCCCTCGATCTCAACACGCTTGCCACCCAATTGGTGACCCGGGAGAAGGCTAGAGGTGCACTCGATATGCCAAACTGGAGACACGTCATCTGGAAGAGAATTTGAATGCAAAGCAAAGGAACCTTCTGTGGCTCTCTTTCACAGGTATATGAAAGTAGGCCTGGGACAAGTCCAGCTTTGCCATGTAGTCGTCTTCCTGTAGGAAAATTGGAATGCGGTTTTGGTTTATCAGTCAAAATTTTCGAGACTTTAGGTACAAGTTCAGCCGCCTCAGATCGAAGATCTGTCTCACTTTTCCGTTTTGTTTCGGAATTAAGAATATTTGCGACAGGAATCCTGTTCTGGCATCGGATCTTTCTATTACGCCTATTCCTTCCAGCTTCCTTAATTCTTTGGTCATGGATACTGAAGTCTCCGTCACGAATTTTCGTAACATTTCCTCGTGGAAGGGAACTGAGGGTGGTTTCACCACGAAGGGTATTGTATAACCGGAAATAATCCCGATAATCGACTTTGGAGCTTCTAACTTTTAAGCCACCCTGTTAAAAAACCACCTCAAATGCCCTCCCTGAAACCTGTCAGCTTCTCTGCTGTCGCTTATTGGCGTCCTTCTTTGGGCTAATATATTTACAAGCAGCGGCCGTTGTGTATGTTGAGCTACGTTTTGGCGAAGCTTGGGGGGCGTTCGAAGGCACCGCTGGTCGTGAGCGCCAAGATGATTGTTTAGATGAGAATTGTGCCGCGGAAGCGGCAGGCTTCCGAAACGGCTTCTTAAATGGTTGAGGGGATATAAACACCTGCTTTACCCCCCCATTATCCTTTATACAGCCTGCAAGGCGCTTTTCATCAAATAGGTGCGTTGGCGATGGCGGTTCTGTTGAAGGCCCGCAGGCAAATTTTCGTTCTTGACTTTAAAGGCCTTCCACCTCATTTCGATTGCTTCGGCGCGATGGCCGCACGCAAATTGAAGTAAATCATCAGACACTACTCTAAGGCTCGAACCGTCCGCTAAAACATTGCGTAAATCCCCTGCTGCCTCGGGAAGTTTCCTGGCGAGGGCTTTAAGTTCCTCCGACAAGACTCGTCTTTGGAGAAGGAGGCCATGAACAATCGTACCGAGCATCCCGTCCTGCCTAGCAGCTAGTCCCGATGGATGGCTCAGTAAGACACCTAACTCTGTATTAACCTTTAAGGTGCTGAACACTGGTGCTGCATGAAGACGCTTTTCCACCTCCTTATAACGGAGTCTACTCCAGCCTTCGGAGCCGAACCTTTGGCACTCGATTCCCTCCAACCTTACTTGTGATGAAGGTTCTGGTATCGGCGGTTCCGCTTCCTTGACAAGGGGTCGAAAATCTAATAAGTCCATGTCCTCCTCCTGTTCAATCTCTATTTCAGGGTCTAATGCCAGTGCCTTCCATGTATCTGAGTCTAAGACTGGATCCGGAGATGGAGGGTAGTTCCCCTGGTCCGATTCCTCCGCATCCGACATTACACTCTGCCGCGAGTGACTCTCCGGCTTAAGACTTTCGATCTTCTCCACTAAGACAGCGAATATGTTGTTCATTTTTTTGCTCTAGCTCGTCCACCTTCGATCTCTTGGACTGGAAACTACCTGGCGAAGAACTTCTTTTACGGGTTCTTCTTTCTGAATCAGACTCCACCCCCGAAAGTAGCCTGTCTGCCTCTTCAATCGCTCTGTTGAATAGCTCTGCCTGCGCTGCTGAACCCCTTATCTTGTTCGCTACGGCCGGTGGGCTAATAATAAGCGCCCTAGTAAACTTCCAGTCTAGCATCTTGACTTTCATATCCCGGTAGCATCTTTCCGACGGATGGTCCGCATCGGGGTTAAAAGCTCTCGCGATTCCCACCGTAGGAAGTGCAAACCTAAGTTTATTGAGCAGCTGGGGGTCCAAGCTGCCACTAACAATATCCTCTTTCGAAGATCGACGCGCCGTCCATTCTGTCCATCCCTCTGGAAGGTTCCCCTGTGCTAAAAGCTTCAGGCGCTCCAGAATTTCATCCTCCTTCTCGGAATCTGCCTCACCCTGCAACAGCTCACCAAGGCTGACGACCACACCTCCCTGCACCATCTGCGATGGGTTTTATTAGTATACATAACCAACATATCCACCCCACATGGCTACCGTGGCGGTCAAAACCTGTGCTAGAATTACGTGAGCCAAACCTTGCGCTGCAGCCAACAGATGCGGCTCATGAGCCGCACGGCCGCTGACAACGAGCCGACGGTTGCGAAATTCGAGCCGACGGCTGCGAAATTTGAGCCGACGGTTGCGAAATTCTAGCCGACGGCTGCGAAATTTGAGCCGACGGCTGCGAAATTCGAGCCGACGGCTGCGAAATTTGAGCCGACGGCTGCGAAATTCGAGCCGACGGCTGCGAAATTCGAGCCGATGGTTGCGAAATTCGAGCCGATGGCTGCGAAATTCGAGCCGAGCCGACGGCTGCGGCTCATGAACCGTACGGCTGCTGACAACGAGCCGGTAGCTGCGAAATTCGAGCCGACGAAACGGCTGCGAATCTGGAGCCTACTGCTGCGGTTCGTGAGCCGTATGGCTGCGTGTCACGAGCCAACGGCCGCGGCTCGTGAGCCTTGCGGCTGCCGATTACGAGCCGACGGCTGCGTAACCCGAGCCGACAGATGTAGCTCATCAGCCTTATGGCTATGAGGAGCGAAGCCCCGTCAAGCCGTGTAGGCACGAGTAAGCCCAAATGACTGCCGTAAGCGAGTCAAATCATAATGAATAGGCAGTCACATAGTTAACTGCACAAAGGGAATTATCTTGTAAAACAAGGGTTCTCGAACATTCCCACACAAAAAACGCAGTCACAAACGATAACCTAAAAAAACAAAACTTATTATGTTCTCATTCACTTACCCTTCCGACGAAAGGCAATCCGTGAAAGAACACTGATTCACGAACGTTACAACAACGTTAGATAAAATGCACTGCGCGTCAGTCAAGTTGAAAGCGTACTGAGGAAGCGCGGCGGTGCCGCCGCCCGCCGCCTGCCGCCGCCGCGCGGTGAGGGGGACCCGCACCCCTCTTGCCGCGTCCCGCTGCTGCTCACAGACGTAACCGTAGTAGGTAAGATGCACTAGTGTGTTGGTAAGTATGAGAGGTAATCTCCGAAAGGTCAAGCCGAAGGCACAGACCTAAAATATAGTCTTTTTCAGAATAAGTTCTTAAAATATATGGTAAGTACACCTCAAAAGATATACCTATATAGTATTAGTATTATGAAAAGAGCATTTATTTCATTAAAAAAATTGACAAAGTTGTTTTTGATTAAAAAAACTTTAAAAAAAATATTCAAAAATTCAAAATTCTTTATTTGCAGAAACATTTTACAATGAGATATTATTTATTATTTTTCCAGTAGAAATGAATGTTTTGGATCTTGTCTAACTATTTTACAACTACTTTCATCAAAATCAGACTCTTTGTTCAGTCGAAGTTGAATTTTTATCAAGCAATTTTATCACTTGATGTCTATAAAGTAAGATGGCATGTTGCTTCTGCTTCTTAAGTTCTTGGAGGCCATTCTGCTAGGAAAATAGCTTCTTTTACAAATTGCAATATGTCTTTTAAAAAGAAATTAATATCGATCTGTGTAACTGACATATTATAGAATTTTTCAGTATTAATATAGTACGCAGACCCGAATGATATTCCAATCATACTAATATTATAAATGCGAAAGTGTGTTTGTTTGATGGTTTGTTCTTCAATCACGCCGCAACGGAGCAACGGATCGACATGATTTTTGGCATGGGTATAGTTGAAGACCTGGAGAGTGACATAGGCTACTTTTTATCCCGGGCGGGACGCAGTCGCGGGCATCATCTAGTTCAAAAAAAAATTCAAAATTCAAACCCTTTTTATTCAAATAAACTTTTAGAAGTGCTTTCGAATCGTCAAATGAATCTACCACTGGTATTATATTATACTAGCTTATGCCCGCGACTTCGTCCGCGTGGACTACACAAATTCCAAACCCCTATTTTACCCCCTTAGGGGTTGAATTTTCAAAACTCCTTTCTTAGCGGATGTCTACGTCACAGTAGCTATCTGCATGCCAAATTTCAGCCCGATTCGTCCAGTGGTTTGAGCTGTGCGTTGATAGATCAGTCAGTCAGTTACCTTTTCCTTTTATATACTCGTAGTTAGATTATAGTGCGGTTGGCAGCCCTGCCTATCACCCCAGCCCTGCACTCTCTCAGGATACATCATACAAGGCTCCGGCTGGTACACCGGCAAGTGGTTTGGCGAACACTTGAACCCCATACGCTTACCGGGCGAAAACTGTGCCGTATTGATCTACTCTGTGTCGAGATCAGTGTTCGCTACATTACAACATTACATTACAACGTGTTACATCATTGGGTATTTGACTACTACTCTAATAAATTATTTTTTTAGTGATTATTAAAATAAATTTAATAATTAAATTTAAAACTATCGATTGAAGTAAAAAGTGCGTCGAACTTTGATGACGTCACAAATCAAAATGTCATACAAACTCTATATTAAGCACGCGTTTTGACGTTTGAAAAAAAGTTGCTGATTTGACTAGTTGTCAAACATAGAATAATGCAGTCGTAATTCCTTCCTCCATGTTGTCAAATACCAAATTGACTTCATCTGCATTAATTTAGGTTTTTTGATAATCCTGAAGGAACTATTTGATTTTTCCGTATAATAGCCTGGGATGCAACCTATCTGTGCACTAAATTTCGACAAAATCTGGTGGAAAGCAATGTGCCATGAAAAGTAACAAATATACAGACAGATAGAGGGAAAGACAGACATATTTATGCATTAACAAATAACAATTAATAGCGTATGGATCACTACGATATTAATACTTTTGTTTTTAAATATTTTTAAACTTACTTCATCTTCATCTTTTCATTGTATATTTTCATTACAACCAAGTATGTACTTACTTTTCATAATAGTTTGGCAATAAAGGCTTTATATTAATAACATCACTATAACAAAGTGCTTCGAAATCTACACTGAATTTTTAATGTAGTAGAAACCGGGTCGCACTACCCAGTACCCACTAGTTTCAGACAACTTTAAAATTCATAAAACAATCACGCGTGATGGTTAAAGCCTCAAAAAGGGTCATGTGGGGGGAGGGGGGGGAATGTCCACGTGTCCCTCCCGGGGCGGACATTCCGACGGAGGCGTAAAGGTCTAGTCCCACTTGAGATGTACGGAGCGACGCGGCACGTAGCGGCAAATATTATCTGTATGAGTTTGAAACTGCCTAGTTGGTCTAGTGGTTAGCATGTTCGACTGCGGCCGACGAGGTCCTGCGTTCGAGTCCCGGGTCGGACCATAATTAAGTATTGGGTTTTCTGACTAGAAATTCGCATTACTAGCCCAGAGTTAGGAAGTTGGCGGTGTTTCACCCCCGTACCTCGGACGGACCGTATTATTATCACTAACATGATAATAGTCGTTAAAGCACCATTGGAGCAGCGTGGTGGGTCTAAGCTCTAATTCCCTCTCTCCTATGAGAGTGGAGGCCTGTGCCCAGCAGTGGGACGTCAGTGGGCTGTAGTGGGTGGAGTGCATCTCCGTGCCGCGTCGCTTGAGTGGGCACAGCTCCATACGACCTCATACAAAGAATAGTTGCCGCTTCGTGCCGCGCCTCTGTGGGGCTGGACCTTCAGTCGGACGAGCCTTCAGGTGACAAGTTCTGGTGCGAGCCTGCGTCAACACCTGCTGAGTGCTGGCCGAATGAGCCGCGCCAGCTCTCCCGGGAGACGGGGGTTTCAAATAGGGGAAAATTCAGTATTAAAGGTTGATGGGCAGGTGCGTTACGTAGTTTAGTAGTGTTTATTTGTTTTATGATTTGGTTTTCAAAAGCCTATGGCAACTATTTGATCTTTGCCCGTCTCCAGGATGTAAATTTTCTTTCAGTCAATTAAAAAAGACCATTCTTGCGTTCACTCTACCAATGTTGTAAATGCAAAAGTTTGTCTGTTAATCATACTATTATTATAAATGCGAAAGAGTGTTTGTTTGTTTGTTGGTTTATTGGTTTGTTGGTTTGTCCTTCAATCACGCCGCAACGGAGCAACGGATTTACGTGATTTTTGGCATGGGTATATAGTTGAGGACCTGCAGAGTGACATAGGCTACTTTTTATCCCGGAACATTGAGGAGTTACCGCGGGAATCAAAAAAACTTAAACCACGCGGACAAAGTCGCGGGAATCAGCTATTGTATTATAGTTTAGTTAGTAGGGCGAAGTGATACCTAACAGACAAAAAGTAACCAAAAGTTGTTAAAATTGCGAATGAATGGGCTGTAGTAGTAAAAGCAGTCCCAATATTTGGTTTAATGCTCAACCACGAATCATACTTACAGGTAATTCTCGACGGAAAACTCTAATTCGTGTGAATTGCGACGTGACGTTTGTACGGACGCGGGACGATCGCCATGAATTTATAAAAGCCATTTCAGATACACGGCTCCGAATTCCCTTAGAACTTATTCAAAAGGTTCGGTGGAACGCTCCGGTGTGTGAATTAAGCGTTAACGGCGAAAGAGCGCGCGACCTCTGCTCATAAAGCGGAGTGCTCTGTGCTCAGAGGTCACCCACATACACTGCGAGAGCTGCCTACTCTGTGCGCCGGAACCCGCCGCAGCGCGAAGCTAGTACCAAGGAATAGGTAATAATATACGCTAGTACTACAAGCTTACTTAATCCCGGCTTAGTATTTAATCTAGACGCCTTTTAAAGGATGTGAGTAAAATTGTTTCGCAGTATTATTGCGATACAGTGATTTTTTTAAACTAAGAATAGTCTCAGTTTAAAACGCAATAATTAATCAAATAAATATTATAAATGCGAAAGTTTGGATGGATGTATGGATGGATGTTTGTTACACAATCACGCCCGAACGGCTGAACGGATCTGGATTAAATTTGGCACAGAGATAGATTATAGTCTGGAATTACACAAAGGTTACTTTTTATCCCGGAAAACTAAAGAGTTCCCGCGGGAACCAAAAAACCTCAAGTCGCGGGCATCAGCTAGTTAATACTTATTAAAAGCATTTATAGCATAACATCTCAAACGCGTATATCGTTTGCCTTTTCCTAGCTCTGATCCTGATGGCGCATGTTTTGGCTTCATGCCTGAAGATTAAGGCATAGACCTGGACCAGTCGACTTTAGTGAAAGTTAACTACAAAAAGAAGTAATAATGACTAGCTTTTTCCCGCGGCTTCGCTCACGTTCAGTTCAATTTTCATACAAATTTTAAAGCCCTATTTTACCATCTTAGGGGTTGAATTTTGAAAAATTGCTGTGTTTTAAGCTGTGCGTTGTTAAATCAGTCAGTCAGTCATCTTTTCCGTTTATATATATTACTTACTAGATGATGCCCGCGACTTTTCGTTCGCGTGGATTGATGTTTTTTAATTCCCGCGGAAACTCTTCATTTTCCAGGATGTAAACTATCTTTGTACCAAATTAATTCATCAAAATCGGTTGAATAGTTGGGGCGTGAAAGTGTAGCAGACAGACATACACTTTCTCATCCATTTATAATATTAGATAGTATGGATTTAGGTTTATAGGAAATAGGAATAGCGCGCCCCTGCCCGCGGTGACCGGCGGTGGAGCCCTCGGCGGAGGCCCGTCAGCGCGCCGTCCCCGCGCCGCCGGATCTTATGAATTATGGATCAGGAGCGATGTAACAAAGCTGCGAGGCCGTGATG
Organism: Erebia ligea; assembly: GCA_917051295.2. Taxonomy (NCBI): domain Eukaryota; kingdom Metazoa; phylum Arthropoda; class Insecta; order Lepidoptera; family Nymphalidae; genus Erebia; species Erebia ligea. The sequence continues at coordinate 95,564 of OU785234.1, read as the reverse complement.
AGAGCTATTGTTAGCTTTCATCTCGGCTTTTTGCAGCAAATATACAATCAGGAGCCACTACAGCGTCGAGGGCGAGGATTTGGATCGCTTTCGGCGTTAAATTGGGCTATATAAGGCTGCATACACATTGAAATTTATATTTCGCGTCTTTTAAGGCTGCCTGAAGACTGCGATCGATAACGCCGCAACGGAGCAACGGATCGACGTGATTTTTAGCATGGGTATAGTTCAGGACCTGGAGAGTGACATAGGCTACTTTTTATCCCGGAAAATTAAGGAGTTTCGGGAATATGAGAAAAATTAAACCACGCGGACGAAGTCGCGGGCATCAGATAGTAAAGAGACTACTTAATTAATTATAAACTAGCTTCTAGCGACTTCGTCCGCGTGGATTAAGGTTTTTCGGTTCCCGCGGGAAATCTTTAGGTAAATCTGCGGGATAAAAAGTAGCCTATGTGTTATTCCAGACTATAATCTATGTCTGTGTCAAATTACATCCAGATCCGTTCAGCCGTTGGGGCGTGATTAAGTAACAAACATCCACACATCCATACATCCATCCAAACTTTCACATTTATAATATTTATTTGAATTTGGTATTGGATGTACCCCTGTTAGGAACTGTTCAACTGAGTCATCCGTGGCTCGTTTCAAAGTAATAAAATTTGTGATAGTTGTTATCAAGAACTCGCATTAGACTGATACGTGTAGCTATAAGTACGAGTATGTAAAGAGCGTGCGTAACACGATACCGGGAGAGCAGGGCATGCGGGGAGCAAATAGACCGGGGGTGGGGGGATGATTAGGATAACAAAAGGCCGAGGGGGGAGGGGGGCGGTGTTGGCGCGTGTCCAGCGCGCGTCCGCCAGGAGCACAGCAGGAGCGAGGGGAACGTGGCAACTCATCGACTGCAGCAACTTGAGGCTATAACTATAGGACTAGTTTGTTTTTCCTCCAACTCACCATGTAGCTAGGTATATCGCCGCAACATCTCTATTGCGCATGACACTTAGGGCCATTTTTAGGGTTCCGTAGCCAAATTTGGCAAAAACGGAACCCTTATAGATTCGTCATGTATGTCTGTCTGTCTGTCTGTCTGTCCGTCCGTATGTCACAGCCACTTTTTTCCGAAACTATAAGAACTATACTGTTGAAACTTGGTAAGTAGATGTATTCTATGAACCGCATTAAGATTTTTACACAAAAATAGAAAAAAAACAATAAATTTTGGGGGTCCCCATACTTAGAACTGAAACTCAAAAATTTTTTTTTCATTAAACCCATACGTGTGGGGTATCTATGGATAGGTCTTCAAAAATGATATTGAGGTTTCTAATATCATTTTTTTCTAAACTGAATAGTTTGCGCTAAGTTAGTTTATCTAAAATAAGAGAATAATAAAACTAAAAAAAATATATGATGTATATTACCATGCAAACTTCCACCGAAAATTGGTTTGAACGAGATCTAGTAAGTAGTTTTTTTTTAATAATTTAAAACTTACTACAGGTTTGTACGGAACCCTCGGTGCGCGAGTCCGACTCGCACTTGGCCGGTTTTTTTGAATTAGTACTTACACGTCGTAGGACTCTCTCTTTTATAATAATTTATGTAGCTAAACCCTCTTAGTAAAGGTAAATGGCGTGGGATGAACTCAAAGAGGTCATAAAATCAAATCGCTCTCCCAACTGCCACAGGCTCTAGGTATATGAGAAAATGATGTAGTAACCTTAGATGTATCAACCTAATATTGCATCCATACGTGCCCATATTATACTAACATACTAATATTATACTAACATACTAATATTATATTAACATACTTCAAATGAAATAAGAAACGCAAAAGTTTTTCTAATCTGAACGGGATGAGTAATTAAGCAATGATTTCATAAATCATATACAACACGCTACTACATAAATACAGGAAACGTTGTTAGATCCGAGAGAAATGCATTGAAACTGAAGTTTCAGCTTTGAATTCTTAATTAATTGCTCCTCTCGTATTCAACTGAATCAACTGAAGGTCGCTTCGAGCCCTCTCGTCTCAGCCTCTCCCCTCCCCCCCCCCCCCCCCGGCCCGCACTCCCCCTCGTCTCATTGGGCCAATTCATTACCAACTTTTCACATTTACCATCGAGTCCGGAGCGTCCGATCGGTGATAATTTACCCCAAGTTTCCTTTCTATCTCTCCTCCATCTCTCGCGTCCGACTCGAGCCCGAGTGTTTAAACAACCAATTACAGCTAATTATTCTTTTATCGTATTCTGAGAGGTCCGTTTCATGTTTTTGGAGCGGAACTTGTGAACGGGCGCTCGGGAGTGGACGGCGACCTCGATGGCGAATGGCGAAAGGTGAAATAAACGAATGAAGGAACGCTTCCTGCTTCACTTGTGTCGGATGCTCCTCCACATCTCATGGTGTACCTATAGTTTGTACAGTTAGCTACGCGCATTTTTGATATGACTACAGACCATTAACGTCCCACTGCTGGGCACAGGCCTCCACTCTCATAGGAGAGAGGGAATTAGAGCTTAGACGCACCAGTTAGTGCTCCAATGTTAGTGATACCTAATAACCGGGACCGACGGCTTAACGTGCTCGCTGAGTCAAGGGGGTGAATAACCGTCAACTTCCTAATTCCGGGCTAGTATTGAGAATTTCTAGTCAGAAAAACCCAATACTTAATTATTGCCCGACCCGGGACTCGAACCCGGGACCTCGTCGGTCGCAGTCGATCATGCTAATCTCTAGACCAACTATTCTGTGATACTCTGGCAAGTATTAACCAGAGCGTATTTGCACCTTTAACAGTCACAGCTTATAAAAAATAAATTTGAGCTTTTCTGCGGCAACTAAGTTACGACAATATTATCCTCAAAATGCTGCTGTAGGAGATACGAGTACTAGAGCAAATAGGTCCCAGAGTGAAGACAGCGTACGAGAAATCGTAGTGTCGAACCGTCTTTCAGGAACATGACATAGACAAGTAGATAGCGGCATAGAAGGGGGAATTGGGAAAGAAATCCTTCCAGCAGTAACAAAGACGTGCAAAGATATGATAAATGAGGTTGGAAAAGTTTTCTTGTAACCATAGCAGTTAATAAATTTGGTTATTCTCTATTTCTATCAACTACTCAAGTATTTTAACTACACCACTATTACAGATTTTAAACCATGCCATCATCAAATATATTCGTCCATTTTTTGATGATTTTAACTCAAAGAGATGTTTATGCATCAGAACAAAAAAATCCCGGTTTATCTCTAGTCAAAAAATACACGAATTGGGCCTGAATCCGCATTCCGTAGCGAACGCAAAGTAGGTCACCGCAAAAACACCTTCGACGCAAGACAATGAGGAATACAAGTTACACCCGCGGCCTCGCAGCAGCAGCCGACACACTTCCGCGACAACAAATCATTATGTTGACCTACTACTGCCTAGGTACTACTACAACGACTACAACTTTACAATGGGGGCTATCGCGTATGAATTTGCCGCTAGGGGCGCTGGTGTCGCGTGAGGTCCAATATCATTCACTTTTCACTGGTTTTGGCGGGCTTCGTGACATAAATTATAATTTCTTTAATTTACCTGTTGAAAAGTGATCTCCTTCGTGAAATTATCGCAAATATGGATTATTTGGCGATGAATGTGAACGCTTTGAAAGCGGAATTAAGAAAAAGAGGCGCAAAAATAGGCGGCCTCAAAGAGCAGCTAATTCAGAGGTTAGTTTGTTTACTGTTTCCAAACTTATTTTTTGCCAAAAGTATGCTTGTTTGCCGAGGTAACAGCTATGTTTTTTCTTTTTACATATATTTACCTAATATAGGTATTATATATATTTACTTACTAAGACTTCTGCATGAAAGGTTATAAGTTTCATGCACATCAAGGACACACTTACTAGGTACATGATATTGAAATATACCTATGTCTCTGGTTATGTACCCACAGTAGGTATCACTAACGAGAACACACCTATCTTGGGATCAGATTACTATGTGTGAGATGACCAGAATTTAATAATAGTAGGTATTTCTCTTGATTAATATTAGATGTTTCATTTCAGGTTTCTCCAGAAGGATTAATTGGAGAACTAACTAACAGTATTGGAAGTGAAATGTACTTTCTCTTTATAAGATGAGTTTATCAGTGTGATAATTATTATAAGGACATAAAAATGATCAATAATGAATACTTATTGCTTGAAAGAAAGTAGCCCCTACTATCATACATACATGATACCTGCTATTGCTAGAAAATTTTCCAGCTTAATCTAGTATCTACCATTGTTGAGTAGTTTCATCTAACAACTCAACCATCTTTCAGTATCATATCCATTGTATGGATTTAAGTACAATGTTTAATATTTTTTTGTATAGCAGTGTGTTTTAAAGGGAAAGGGAAGGATAAATATAAGTTTAATAAGTAATTAATTTATTTTTATTTTATTTATTAAGTGCCTATATAATTAATTCCTCAGAATCCTGCGAATTCCTGCGAAACGCCACTAGCCACTGTTTTAGAACAGTTTTATCTTTTGGAAACATGTGTTCTCCTTTTTTTCCGAACAAAACGGAACTGCACAACATTGCGGAACTAGCTACTCGATATTATGATGATAGTTATAAATTATTAAACATAATTAGATTCAAGATTTAAAACTTTGTTTCGGCGCCGATCTTATAAAGTCGCCTTTGACAGCTATACCTCTGGGCCTTAGTCAACAGTGGCGCCAACTGGTGAGCAAAGAAACGATAGTCCCCATTGTATTATCTGTATGGTTATTAAATCATACTAATATTATAAATGCAAAAGTGTGTTTGTTAGTTGGTTTGTCCTTCAATCACACCGCAATGGAGCAACGGATCGGCGTGATTGGCATGGGTACAGTTAAGGATCTGGACTCTGGAGTTTTAGGTACATAAGCTATTTTTTATTCCGAACAATTAAGGAGTTCCCGCGGGAATAAAGAAAACTTAAACCACGCGGGCGAAGTCGCGGGCATCAGCTAGTTATTAATATATATATAGCTGCTCGTGCTGATTCACTCATTGATCACCTCTCCTGTAAAATTTTGTATGAAAATATTTTTTTTCACTCATCGTTTCGTATAGAAGACAAAAATTCATTCAGAGGCAAAATACGGAGAGAGCTGATGATTGAGGATTTCGAAGACGGATGAAGAGCACCAGCCAGGGTATCGAAGATAGGTGGGGGGTGCTCGACCAAATGTCATTCGAAACCTCATCCAATTGGCGGCAGTTGAAAAAAAAATTCAAAATGGCGGATTTAAGATGGCCGCCATACAAATTTCGACGGTGTCTATCTCGGAGAGTATAAAAGATGGAAGAGTGGTTTCTTGGCAAAAGATGATCAGAACATGAAGGTCTACTTGATGAACAGGAAAAAAATTCAAGATGGCGGAATTTATTTTCCACAGAAAATGTATGGCGAATATTGAAGAGGCTACAAGTGTAGAACTATGCAAGACTACGGTTCCTTTTCAAGATTTGTTTTTATGGAAGAAATCTCATTTTGACGAATGGTTCGGAGAAAAAAATATGGAGAGAGATGATGATCGAAGGTTCGGATGATGGGTGAGGAGCACGGTCAGGGTATTAAAGATAGGTACCTACTTAGGGGCTGCTCAAACAAAAAGGGAGGGGTGGGGGATTGGTGGTCTTTGTTTTATGTTAACTTTTATTTATTTATTTATTTATTTATGTTTTTCCTTTATGAGAATTTTCTTTTACGTCGGACGCTTGGCGTGCTGGCGCTTCCACTGTGCTCACTAGCATAGCAGTGTGTTGTTCAGATCAGAACACGTAGACAGTAAACCAGCTGCCCGATTATGTAAGAATTGTTCGAAATTGAGCTCTAATTTAATGCTGTTATGGTTTATTTTACTTTGACGCCGAACTTTGACGATTTGATCGGCCATTCTTACATACCTAATCGGGGGGCAGGATAGTAGGACAGCGAGTAAGTAGACAGTGAACCATGCGCTGTAGCGGGCCGCGCAACCACGCGCCATACTAGTTATTTAATAAACTTCCAATAGATTATTGCGCAAGCGACTTGATTTTTGACGACCTCCGTGGCGCAGTGTTGAGCGCTGTTGCCTTAACGTGCGGAGGTCCCGGGTTCGATCCCCGGCAGGGTTTGGACATTTATAATTTCTGAATTTTCCCTGGTCTGGCCTGGTGGGAGGCTTCGGCCGTGGCTAGTTACCACCCTACCGGTAAAGACGTGCCGCCAAGCGATTTAGCGTTCCGGTACGATGCCGTGTAGAAACCGAATAGGGGTATGGGTCTAATATAACTGCCATGCCCCTAACAGGTTAGCCCGCTACCATCTTAGACTGTATCATCACTTACCATCAGGTGAGATCGCAGTCAAGGGCTAACATGTAGTGGATAAAAAAAAAAAAAAAAGCGGTGCGCGTGTTTGGTGCGCAGACTGCAGACTGTGGGTGAGGGGCAGCTCCAGCACAGTTTGTTGTGAGGATGATTGCGGACAGATGACTGTCTGCAGCTGTGATACACATGTTGCAGTACCGACCACTGACCAGTGCCGGAGAGAAGGTACTAGGGTCTGTCCGCGATCATCCTTTGTAGAGGACTGATAAATAGTTATAATAATGACATGATATTATATGACTTAAATGTGAATATAATAATGATGTTAGATAATGATAATATTTTTATAATGTAATAATTTTTATTGTAATGTAATGTATAATATAATAATTGACATACTTAATTAATATAATATTGTATGTGGATCATGTTGTCTGAAACAAATTAAATTAAATAAAAAAAATTAAAATTATAAAAAAAATACTATAAATATGTTTATGAGAAATTAATAAATGGCTGTTGGAAAAATATTGTGACATCAAGAAATATTTAAGTTGACTTGTTTAATTTTTGTATAATATGTAGGTACTTTATTTCGAGTTTTCATTCATTATTTTTTTCCTACATTATTAATTCATGTTCGACATTGCTTGAGTTCTTAATACATTTTTTTGTTTAAACATTGACCTTATAATGTAATTTAATTCAAAAATTGTTAAATTCCTGCCTGAAATTTGCACACTATTGATTTAGTTGAATGTCATGGCCTCTCATTGTCATTTCTTATCATTATAGGTACAACATTCTTTGCAAATAAATGATTATTTATTTATTTTAGCACTAGAGGTTATTTTATAACAAGAAATTCTATTCTAATCATCCCGGGGTTGCGTTTTTTTACACAAATGAAAGTCAAGCGTTTGTACATCTCTATTATTAAATCCACCGCGTTATTATCCCAAGAATACTCCTACCATTATGTGATTGTGAAAGGGGCCACGACCCTCAGCAATGAGGAATGTGACGCATAATAGTTAAAGTAAAAGAGGTTGTCGGTAAATGTCTCTAATTACCATGAGTGAATTCCCATTTCCCGTCAATTTAAGTGCAAAGCTGCAGCGCAGAGTATGCGCGGCTGTACGTCCGGAAGCGATTACGCTGCACGGATCCGGATAACTGTCCGCTCCGATTCCGTTAAGACGTGCCAATGCTCTTAGCTCGACGGAAAAGTTGGAAATTGTTTATGTAACTGAGAAAATGTGTGCTCTTGTCGTGCTCTTCTCAGTACAATGCGCGTTTGGATTTTGGAACCCTCGTACTCGTAGCTTTAGTGTTAAGGTGCCGTAATTAATTATCACCATCGTGTCTCACACTTGACGTTCAAAAAGTGTACACTTGAAAAAGAGTTCGCCAAAGCTGGTTTTTTAACTGTTAGTAGATAAAACATTTTTTTTTAATTTATAGACTAGCGCTTGGCTGCAATCAGACTTGCTGGAAGTAGTGATGCAGCCTAAGGTGGAGCGCGCTTGCCTAGAAGATGCCTATTCACTCTTGATTTGGAGTTTAGCACGAATATTATAACTATTAGGATTCCACCAATCGTTTGATATTACTTTAAAATATGTATTTCGCATTACTAGTGAATTTAAAAGAAAATCTACAACCGTTTGGCTACAATGATAATAATTAATTTAATACTCTAAATGGCATCATATTGGAAAAAAAACACAACTGTAGTTGTTATTTGGAGGTAAACTTGCTCTAATTCTTGATAAACGTGTGTATAAACTCACAAAATTGCAATGATGAAGCTCATGCCCAGCTCTGTAAGAGGCTGGGTAATACCAAGCTTTTAGTGTACAAAAATTGAGCGCCCTTAAGCGCTGCGTCTGTAAATGTACTTACGTGTATTCCTCTCGAATACCCCCATAAAGAATTCCATTATGTGTATTGTTGGCGCGCAGATATGACGCGAGATGAACGAGACGCGAGGATGCTCACATACCGCGACTGCGCCGCAACTATGCCAATAGTTTTCATCGTATTGTTCAGCAATTTTCCTGCCAAATAGCTGGGATTGCTCTTTTATTGTACCTACAAACATTTTCTTAAGAAATACATAACAATTTTTTGGGACCCTAGACCTCCGACATCCCCATCCGAGCATACACACTACTAGACCAACAAGAAGGCAGTGTGCTAGAAGTAATATCTATGGTAATATGTCAAACACACGGTAATATGTCCACAGAATAAGTAATAGTAATAATATATCCCGGGTGGGGTGTCGCCGGTCGCGGCGTCCCACGGCGTCCCGACGCGCGTAGTTTTAATGACGTTAGCACAGAGTACTATACAGAGAGGAAGCTTCATACAAACGGCTCGCATCCATACATACACCCATACATAGCGCAACGATGTGTGCGTGAGCTCTCACCGACACATTCACCGACACGAAGTCTGGGTTCGGTCCGGGTCAGAACGTAAGGGCTGACGGTCGTGCGTTTAATGACAATAAATAGAGGAACAATTTCGTGATTGAACAAGTTTACTGATTTTGTATTAAAACTAAAACTATTTAGATTTATTTATGTAAATAGTTTTTTTTTTTTTTTTAATCTTTATTTATTTGGGACTTTTGTCCACACGGACACGCCAGCCCCATCGTAACCTAAATTAATATTTAAAAAAAAAAAAATTACTTAATCAAACTATCATTAATATACAATAATTGGTCAGGTATTATACTCCCTATGCAGAAATATTTCAACTACCGATTTAAAAACTTCTGTCGATGGTAGGCTGAGAAGGCTTGTAAAACTACCTACGTCATATTTATTCAAACGATATTTCTGCATAAGGAGCTCCCTCTGCGCGCTATACTTGCTACATTCGACTAGGACGTGCTGGACATCGTCTATCTTTAAACAAATATCACAATTAGCAGACTCCACTTTTTTCATTAAAAATGCAAATTTCTTAAAAGGATAATGCCCAGAACGCAACCTATGAGCTACTACTATATATTTCCTACTAAGCCTAATATTATCAAACCAAGGGAATCGAGGAGGCTGACATTGGACGGTCTTATACCAAATTCCCTTTTCTCTACTTCTTAAGTCAAAATATTCCTTAAATTTATCACAACATTCAATTTTAAAACTATTCAAGATTTCTGTAAAATACGGTACAATTGTTGACTCGATTCCTACAGTTATTGCTAATTTTGCTAATTTATCAGCCTCCTCGTTTCCTCTTAGACCTATATGAGACGGAACCCACTGCAACCTCAGATTTATATGACTCAAATCATACAATTGTCCCAAGATTTCGAAAGCTATCGGTAGACCTCTGCTATATCCAGAGGCACATCGAGCTATGTGCTGCAAGGCACTTTTGCTATCTGAAAAGATAACAAAATTCTGCCCGCCTAGGCTAGAAATGTACTTGAGAGCCTCTGAGATTGCAACGAGCTCCATCGTCATAATACAAATTTGTTCATTTGTTTTAAACATAGCGGATTTTCTTTCATAATGCCAAAAAGCTGCTCCCAGACCTATCCGATTTTTCGATCCGTCTGTATATATGTGTGCCCAACCCTCATATTTTTCGTGCAGTTCATTTATTACTAAGTATTTTAAACAGACAGGTTCAATTTCTTTTTTTGCTACCACTAGGCAATCTAAATTCACTCTAATTATAGCATTCACATTAATGTAAGACACCCAAATACTAACTTGGTACATTTGTAGTAAATCAGTGGAATAAAAATTACGTTGTTTGCATTCATTATAAGTGGTTAACAATAATGGCTTCTTTTTAGATTCCCAATATGTCTCGTGAGAGCTTGAGCCAAGATCATTTAATACACTAACAGTTATATTATTTGACCAGGTCATATTTTTAACTACATATTTATACGCAAGATATAAACGTCTTAAAAACAATGGTTGGATGCACACCTCACTTTCCATAACGTGGATAGGAGTACTTTTAATAAATCCACCAATGATTCGAAGGGCTTGATTCTGAACTCGATCGAGTTTAACTAAATGTGTCTTAGCACTTACATCATACAGGAAACTCCCATAATCCAATCTACTTCTAATTAAAGATATATAAAGATTCCGCAAGTGCTTAGGGTGTATACCCCAACCAGGACCCGCCAACACTTTGAACAAATTTAAAAATCTGTGTATCTTTTCAACTAGCTCTTTAATGTGTCTACTCCATCGTAACGATCTATCTAACCATAAACCTAAATATTTAATATGTTCATCTGTACATGTCATATTGGTATTGTTAATAATCAACTTTATCTGCTTTCTTCTGTATCCTCTATTGAAAATACATAATTTAGTTTTACTTGTCGATAACTGAAGACCAATTCCATCCAAACTTGTAACCATAGAACTTAAGGCTTCTTGCAAGTTCTTTTCACAAATTTTTAAGTCCTTATGACGAAGATACAATACAAAGTCATCTGCATATTGCGAGACACAAACATTTTTAATTTGATGACAAATCATGTGAGTTGTTATATTAAAAAGTAAAGGAGACAAGGGATCTCCTTGAGCAAGTCCTCTATTTGCATGTCTTACTTCAGCTAACTGATTATCATTCTCATATTTAATCATTAATCTCCTGTCACTCAAGTATGACCATAAATATTTACAAATATATTTCCCTACACCTAATTCATCTAAGATTTTCACTACTCTATCGACTAATATATTATTATAGGCATTCTCGATGTCCAAAAAACAAGCCGCTGTTGATATTTTTTCGGAAAATCCTACCTGTATATATGTCACAAGTCTTGACAGACAATCTAGGCTTGATTGAGCCCTCCTAAAACCAACTGTATGTAGAGATAATATTTTATGTCTTTCCACAAACCATTCAAGCCTTTTGCCTAACATATTATGAAATATTTTGCACAGACAAGAAATAAGTGCTATCGGTCTGAGTTTAGAATCTGTATTTACGTTAACATTGGCTTTGGGAATAGGCACGATTAAAGTTTTCCGCCATTGATCCGGCACGACTCCTAACTTAAATGTCGCATTGTAAATATTTAAAAGGTATAACTTGCCAGCGGGAGGTAAATTGAATATCATTGAATAAGTAACCCCGTCACTACCAGGAGCAGTGTCTTTCTTTTTCAAACAACATTCTAACTCTTGCACTGTAAACGGCGTTTGCAATAATTCATTATTAGAACTTAATGTAGGTGGGCAGTTAATGACTGAATCTGGAGTTAAGGAATGCAACAATTCTTTTGACTTGTCGGGTGAAGGACAAAACTTGGATTTTCGGTAACCTTTAAACCACCGCATCTTATCCCACATGTCTGACGTAGAAGTCGCTTCATTAATATTCGTACAAAATTTTTGCCAATCCATAGATCTAGCTTTCTGTAATAACATATTAGATTCACTAGTTTTCTCCTCTAATTTACTAAGGTTATCAGGAGTAGGATTTCTTCTAAAGGTACTCAATGCTAGCCTACGTTCTGCAACACTTTTAGATAACGATGGTCCCCAATACTCTTTAGGCTTAAATTTACCTGTCGGGTTGGTACAAAAAATGATCATAGGAATATTTTTATTTGCTGACATATTAATCTTTTCTATAAAATAATCATAATTTGTTTGCACATCACTTGGTGTACAACTGCAACTATCAATATACGGAAATGCATTAACTAAATAATTATAATATGATTTCCAATCTGCTTTTTTAAAATTAAGTTTTTTATAGTAGTTTAAAGTATCCTTGTAACACATCGAAATCTTGATGAGAAGATGGTCACTTCCTAAATTTTCATTAAAAACTTGCCAGCCAAAGTTAACTGCTATATCCGATGATGCAAAACTTATATCAGGAGATGAGCTTTGTAGAACACCGCTAACTAATTTGACTCTTGTGGCCCCTCCATTATTAAGGGATACGAATCCATTGTCCAGTGTTGCTTCAAATAAATGTATTCCTCTTTGATCTGTTTTATATGACCAGTTAGTATGATGGCCATTAAAATCGCCTAATATAAGTGTCTTTCTATTTGTTGCTGAAAAAATACTATCCCAATCTGATTGACGGGTTTGAATAGAAGAAGGGCAATATATAGATACAATATATTCCAAATATTTACAATTTAACAACTTAATTTTAACCGCTTCTATACCAGGATTGATGGAATCAAGAGAGCAAATATGCGACCTGATAGATTTATGTACAAAAATGGCCACCCCCCCATAAGAATCATGTCGATCTTTCCGATAGATATTATAACCGCTAATATGAAGTGCAGTGTCTACATCCAACCAAGTTTCCGAAATAACAGCTATATGTATTTTTCCCTGATGTAACATATTATCTAACATTAATATCTTAGGTTTCAAACTTTGTGCATTCCACTGAATAATATTTAAGTTAAAGACCTTATCCATTAAAATTAAACTTAGAAAAAATGTCAAATAATTTTCCTTCTCTCAAATAATTAACTAAAAAAAACTTACACTCTTCGAAAACAGCCCTTATCACTAACATCACTTTCTCACACCAATCTTCTTTAGATAATATAATCTCCTTAATTCTATTCATCAAATTCCAGACATCAAATCTCCTTTGTCTTCTTTTTTCCTCTTTTTCTGTAGGGTCTTCTTCTATGTCTTGGTCACTTTCCTGACCATCATCATATTCCATTATCTTATTCTGAGATTCACAATCATTTGTACTATCAGTTTTCTTAACTTTCTTTTTCTTCTTATCTTTGCTCTTGCTCTGATTAATTATCTTATCTGATTTCTCATCCCGGTTTTCATTTCCATGTATTAAGGCCGTTGTTTTGAGGACACTGCTGTAAGTTTTTGTCGTTGTATCCACTGGTGCCTGATATTCTTTGTAGCTTGATTCAGGATCTTTATTAACTTCATCTCTTAAGTTGTTTGCTTTCTCTTCCATCTTATTTTTCAAATGTATCTCTAATGCTATTTTATATGTAACATTGTGCTCGCTCATTATAACTCGAATATCTTTTTCTTTTTTAAAAAATGGACATGATTTATCAAGAGCCATATGCGGGCCTTTGCAGTTAATACATTTAAATTCTTTAGTTTCACAGTTGTCATGAGTATCACCACATTTGGGGCAAATATTCTTATTAAGTTTACAAAATTTCTTAATGTGCCCAAAAGACCAACATCCAGAACACCTGGTCACTGGGAACTCAAATCGTTCGACGTCAAATTTAAATCCATATGCATTTATCGACAAAGGCGCAACGGGATTCCTAAAGCATAATCTTACAGTTTCACTTTCTACCCACTTACCCTCCTTATTTAAACGTTTCAATCGTTTAGCTGAAATAATATCATAGTCACACTCCAAGTTTTCTAACAGCTCCTTTTCATTCGTGTCTAAATCGACTCCTTTAATAATTCCGTAAGACAAGTGACCTTGATTTGTAAATTGAGCTCTTATGTCCATATCCATTAATTTCTTTAAATTTAATAGTTTTTCGGCTTCATTTTTATCGCTAAATTGTATAAATATTTTGTATGGACTTTTATATTTTATTTTCATCACATTCAAAATTTTTTCGTCTCTTAATAATCTTGCAAAAGCCATCTGTTTCGGAAGAATATTTAATCCAAATAAACTCACTTCGTAATAACTACCGCCCATGTTCTCATTATTTTCATTGAACGACCTGTCTCTTTCGCCAGACTCGCTTCTAACATGTTTCTTTTGTCTTCTTCTCGTCACAGTTGTAAACCCGTCCTCACTACTATCTTCCGTCTCCCGCGGTCTTTTATCAACTTTTTTCGGTGTTGACTCGACATTTCTATACTCAATATTTTGTATTTCACATAATTCGCGTTCACCATAAATTTGAACAACATTACACCCACTATTATAACTCATAACATCGTCCTCCATCGTTAATAATTTTACAAGTGGGTAGTTTAATAATACGCTTCACGTTAACGCACAATTTCCTAGAAAACTTACGCTCGCTAACGCGGTTCACGCGCGACTGATGTAAATAGTGTTCTGTTTCAACAAAAATGCCGAATACTTGCACAGTTTGCTTGAAAAGATCCAAAGAGAATAAGGACGTTTCCTATTTTTCCTACCCGAGGGATAAAGAGAAGTAAGTACCTTTTTATACGTACCTACCTAGCGTAGGTACCTGTACAATAAAATAATGTTAACAATAAAAAAATGTTAAAAATACTGATGTTAATTAAAAAAGAAATAATTTCGTTATTCGTAATTTCTTTATAATAAGTATTTGTTGTTCAATTTCAGGATTCTTTCAGAACTAAAATTATACATTATATAACTATAATATAATATATTTATTTTTTCCTTAAATTGTTGCCATGCAACAGGGGACAACCCTAGCAGAATAGGTATACATTTTCGACTTTCTTAGGAAGCTTCCCTTCTGATCGGATATATACTCGTGTGACATTAGTTATGACACTAGTTCGGTAACGGGTGCGAAGTTACGCCCGACCTGTAACAGGCAGTTTATCGCACATTATCGCACCGCCCCGCACCGCACACCACCGCGAGTTCCGCACAAGGAAAAACACAAACCAACCACAAGGTCTTCGTAGAATTAGTATCAGAGTTAGGTACATCTTACCAACGTTGATAGAATTCAACCGCCGAATCACTGGCTAGCTCCACTAGATCCACTTGCACCGACCATTAGATGTGCTTAAGTTCCATGTCTATCCGTTTCATGACAACCCTGAAATAAAAATGACAGCAAATTCGGTACAAAATGTTCTAAATGAACCTGCCCCCCGATCATGTAAGAATGGCCGATCAAAACGTTAAGTTCGTCGTCAAAGTAAAATAAACCATAACTGCATACATATGCATATGCTGTACAGCTCAATTTCATGTGCCCATTCTTATACGTTTAGGTATGTACGATACTCTAACGTATAAGAATGGATACACGAAATTGAGCTCTAATTCAATACAGTTATGGTTTATTTTACTTTGAGGATGATTACGTTTACGTTTTGATCGGCCATTGGGGCTGATTCTGTAGTGCACAATCTCTAAACTAAACTAAAATTAGAGCATTACAAATATTGCTAACCCTTTCATAATACTCCCTGCGGAAAGGGACAGAACTAGATTTAAAGCTGCCATTTTAGTTTAGTTTAGAGATTGTGTTATACAGAATCGGCCACATTCTTACATGATTGGGGGGTAGATCTAACTTGTTCAGTGGCATTTTAAATCTTCAAATGTCTTGGTTTTCGTGACGAAGGGTTATGATAACAGAACAACTATTACTTACTCATTGCTGGAACATACACGGCGGCTCGTGGCGTAATGTGCGGTCATCATTACACCGAACCAGTCCCCGCCTCGCCCCGCGCCCGCAGATGTGTGCTGTCTCTTTGTATAACATTCCGCCCCCGATGCTAATCCGAGGTGAACCAAATAGTAGCTAATACACGCTAGAGCTAGTAGCTAAGTATCCGCTGGAGAGAAACTTATGGTTTTACAACTAAGGACGCTTAAAGAATTGAACCTCGGCAAACATTTCTGATTTTTTTGACGACCTCTTTGGCGCAGCGTTTAGCGTTGTTGTCTTAACTTACGGAGGTGCCGGGTTCGATTCCCGGCGGGGTCAATTTAGGAATCTACAATTTCTGAATTTTCTCTGGTCTGGTCTAGTGGGAGGCTTCGGGCGTGGCTAGTTACCTGCACCGATGTCGTGTCGTGTAACCAACTATAGGGGTATGAGCTACTGTTATAATATCCCTAACAAGCTAGCCCGCTACTATCTTAGAATGCATCATCACTTACCATTGCCAATTTCAAAAATCAATTGAATGCTGTCGCATTGAATATATTTCCGGATCTTAATTGTGCTTCATTGGAAACGCTGAGCACACACAAAAGGCGCTTTCACAGCGACTCACGCCGGAGCAGGTCACACACACACACACACACACACACACACAATAGGTACTGTCAGTACTTCACTGCTCCTCAAATTCTGTCAACGGAATAATTTCGTTTTCGTACTCAAATAATTTGTAAGCACTCAGCGGTCACACAGTTCCTTTGTGTGTCGCCGACAAGTCGTCAAATCCGCCGCATTACAGAACAGCTGGCGGCCAAGGCGCGGCGATACAAACATTATTCCTGACACGGCAATTTTTAAACATTTTGTTTTAATTTATTCCCTCACTCTCTGCATGAGCTCACCGTCACCAGGGTTTGTGGCGGGCGTTTCGGCGAGTGAGCCACGACATTTCTTTTATTTCTTTTACGAGACTATCGATATTACTCGGCTTTGCCTAGTTGTCAAAATTTGGGGGCGAATACCTACTGAGCACAATCACAATCGTGCATTGTCGAGTAAACATCTCCTGAGGATGCTCCGGTGTCGGAGTGAAACGTACGTTGAGAGTGATTTGGAGGATTTGTGTGGTGTGGTGCTGTGCCGGTGCGAATTGCTGGGTGGTGGGTGTTCGCATGCTGTCGGTGGAAGACACGCACTGCACCACATAGATTTATTTACTGTGGCGGATTATAGCGAATTAAGCTTCTGGTTCATTCATTCTTTGAGTTATATTCACTTGTATAGGTAATACATGTCTATTGTATCTACCACTAGTAGAAAACAACACGTAAAACCTTTTCCAACAGAACCGGTACAAGAAAACGCATTGTTAGAGACCGCAGTGTCGCTAATTGGGTGACAGTTGGCACGCGGCGCCGCGGGCGGAGGTTGAGAGTTGAGACGACGGCGAGACTCGAGCAGAGTCGAGGGGCGCGACCTGCCTCGTGTAGTGTGAGCTAACGAACTTAGGTTTTTAAAGAGATTTATTTTTCTCAAAAAATAACAAATGTTCACTTATACTTAGTAGAACTCACAATAATCTATGCTAAAACATGAATGCTTAGAGAGTAAAAGTTGACCTGATACAGAAATTACTAACTACAAACTAATCTTATTATTAAACTTCACAATGTTTGAGTAATATTTTCTTGAATTTAACAAAAGATTTTTCACTAAAAACTTCAATTTACAGCAGCGCTCCCTCAAACTGTATAGTTTTAGAACCATAACTTTTAGTCCTAGCTTTTGATAATTGTAATTTATGTTTGTTTCGTGTGCAAAGTTTATGTGATTTAGTTTTGAAAGTAATTTGTGTGTGAAATGAATTTGAACTTAGTAGGTACACGTTAGCCGAACGAATGGGCTGTTGAACTCCAGCAGAATCCATACTTAATGCGGATATATATGCTTATTATAAATGCGGAAGTGTGTCTGTCTGTTTGCTACTACTTTTCACGGCCCATTTGTTCAACCGGTTTCAATAAAATTTAATACAGCGATAGGTTGTTCCTTGCAACCCGCGGAAGGACATAAGTTAGTTTTTATTTCGGAAAATCAGAGTTCCCGCCAGCTGGTTTTATCCATCACCTAGCCTAGTTGGTGCCTGCGACTTCGTAGCCCAATAAATTAGAAACTATCTAGTAGAAGGTATCCAAAGACTCAAAGAGTTTCATTCGAATTTTTCTTGAATGCTGATGGATAGGAACCTTTTTTTTACCTACTATAAATTAATCACATCGCGGTTTGCCGTTCGAGCAGTCTTCCAGTCGTTCGAGCAGTCTTCCAGTCGTTCGAGCAGTCTTCGAGTCGTTCGAGCAGTCTTCCAGTCGTTCGAGCAGTCTTCCAGTCGTTCGAGCAGTCTTCCAGTCGTTCGAGCAGTCTTCCAGTCGATCCCTCGAGTACATAACGTGATTTTCGCCGATCTTTTCGACAATGATAATCATTTCGGCCAGTTTATTCTGTACCTTATAATTAGATATATAAGTTACAGGTTCGAACCTTCTAGACGAATCCATGTATCGGCTATCCACTGGCAAAGACCAAAACCAAAACATTAGCAAAATTGAGATTATAGCGCGAACAGTTAGCTGCCGGACTCGACGAGAGGCGCTTCGTTGTATAATGAGTGTAAAAATACGAGTAAAGTACCCATAATAAAACACAAAAAACTTCTACCTCGTAAATAACAAGAGGCGCGCACGCGATTCTATTCCCAACAACACCAATCATACGAGCCATAATGCCTTGAACTCGACATAATGTATTTATACGTCACACATCTCACGCAGAATGGACGCTGATGGACGTCGTTACAGTCGCTATTGCCGCGCTAGCGCGCGCTCGCGCGGAAGATCAAATAAAAGCCTCTTTTATCGCCGGCATGAGCGATTTTATTACTTTTACTGTCTTTTCATTAAATATTATCCGACCATTCTGCGCGATATACGATGCCTGAGTGGGGTACTTCTCAGGCACCTCATTATTTGATTGACTTCGGTGGCACAATTTTTTTTTTGTATTTGAGACATACTAGCAGGAAATATCAAATCTAGATTTAATTTAGTTAATAATGGTAGTAAAGGGAACTTTATCGGCCCAGTGGTTACATCGTAATTCGATTTTCAAAAAATGGTGTCCACCGAAATCAATATTTTAGTCACCGAAATCAAAATAAAATTATTTATGGAGGTATTTAATATTTTGAAGACTAAACGTAAAGGATTTCAGGTTAATTTTACGATAAAATATTTTATTATATTTCGTCGCTTCATTCTTCAGATATGATTTATTTACTAGGTAGTTCCTTTATTGTACAGCAACAATCGCACGATTTTTAGAGATGTTTTATTTTAGTATAATGACAAAATTCTCCCACTTAAGCCATCCCCACTTGTTTACCCATTCAATATTTCTTCGTCATTCTTTTATCGTGCGTAGCAACGATCGGACGTTCCCACTTTCAACATAGTTAATATTATTTTTTATCTAAATAAAAAATATTGAAAAAGAAACAACCGCTGCTGTTTACAGGAAAACGGTGAGTCTTTAATCTTTCATTTTCAGCAATTTATTTCATGCATGACAGGCTTAAGAAATTATTCTTATATTAATTTTTCATGCAGTGTTAAATTACACTAAAGGTTTTCCGAGGGGCTACCCGAGAGGTATCAACAAAGGAGAATAAACCTTTCAGCTCAGCATGACGCGCCTGAGGAATTATATTTTCATGCAGTGTTAAATTACACTTAAGTTTTTTCGAGGGGTTATACCCGAGAGGTATCAACAAAGGAGAATAAACCTTTTCAGCATGACGCGCCTGAGGAATTATATTTTCATGCAGTGTCAAATTACACTAAAGGTTTTCCGACGGGTTATCCGAGAGGTATCAACAAAGGAGAATAAACCTTTCAGCATGACGCACCTGAGAATTGTATTTTCATGCAGTGTCAAATTACACTTAAGGTTTTCCTGGGGGTTACCCGAGAGGTAACAACGAAGGAGAGTAAACCTTTCAGCATAAAAGGCGCTTAAGAAATTATTATTTTATGCACTGTTTAATTATTCTAAAAGTCCATACGGCGGGTTGCCCAAGAGGCACCATGAAGAAGGTTAAGCCCTTCAGCATGGCTCGCCTAAGTAATTATAGTTACTTAGTACTCACACGAAGTACGTGTTAAAGTACGCTAATCCACTGGAAGGTTACTAGCGAAGTAACACGACGGAAATCAAACCTTCCAGCTAGACACTCCTAGCGATAGCAGGATAAGGAGAAATATTGGCGCCCGTTAGACTCGCCTGATGACGAGAACTTTGCAGGTTAGTCGAAAATTCTATTACTAAGTGTTAAAAAGTGCTTT
The DNA here is from genome assembly GCA_917051295.2 of Erebia ligea. Classification (NCBI taxonomy): domain Eukaryota; kingdom Metazoa; phylum Arthropoda; class Insecta; order Lepidoptera; family Nymphalidae; genus Erebia; species Erebia ligea. Next base: position 75,449 of record OU785234.1, on the reverse strand, counting down.
TAACTCGGGATTGACTGCGAGTCAATTGCGAGATCATAATTGGCTGCGAGCCAATTATGAGTCATATTCTTATGACACTCATGCAGTGAATATGTTATGTACATTAACTGCAAGCTAAAAAAGTGTTTTTAACTCGGGATTGACTGCGAGTCAATTGCGAGATCATAATTAGCTGTGAGCTGATTATGAGTCATATTCTTATGACACTCATGCAGTGAATATGTGTCACCTTGACTAGATATGCACATTAACTGGAAGCTATAAAAGTGTTTTTAACTCGGGATTGACTGCGAGTCAATTGCGAGATCATAATTAGCTGCGAGCTAATTATGAGTCATATTCTTATGACACTCATGCAGTGAATATGTTTCGCCTTGACTAGATATGCACATTAACTGGAAGCTATAAAAGTGTTTTTAACTCGGGATTGACTGCGAGTCAATTGCGAGATCATAATTAGCTGCGAGCTAATTATGAGTCATATTCTTATGACACTCATGCAGTGAATATGTGTCACCTTGACTAGATATGCACATTAACTGGAAGCTATAAAAGTGTTTTTAACTCGGGATTGACTGCGAGTCAATTGCGAGATCATAATTGGCTGCGAGCTAATTATGAGTCATATTCTTATGACACTCATGCAGTGAATGTGTCACCTTGACTAGATAAATAGATATTTTCTGTATCTCTAAACATCTACCTAGTAAATAAATCATATCTGAAGAATGAAGCGACGAAATATAATAGATGATCAAACGAACTTCCTGAAGTGAAGTTCGATCATTATTATATGAGTCGCTTCATTCGAAGATATATAAATTCCCAACCCACCCAACCCGAAACATACCTATTTTTGCAATAACATTAGGTATATATCTCTAAAAAGAATGACGAAGAAATATTGAATGGGTAAACAAGTGGGGATGGCTTAAGTGGGAGAATTTTGTCATTATACTAAAATAAAACATCTCTAAAAATCGTGCGATTGTTGCTGTACAATAAAGGAACTACCTAGTAAATAAATCATATCTTCGAATGAAGCGACTCATATAATAATGATCGAACTTCACTTCAGGAAGTTCGTTTGATCATCTATTTTATCAACATATTTACTTACAACATAACATATACCTACTTTAACTACTTAGATTTAGGAAAATTTACGAAAATCAACTTTGTACTTATGTTATTAAATTTTAAATAAATGACATACTAAATGAAATTAAAAATAGTAACCATAACAAAGTAGGAACATATAACAGTCTCTATTTAGATCTATCATAACACACATAGTCCATTCGCTTATTTTGAAGCGAAAAAAAAACAAAATTGTTAACAGGATGGGAACAGCTGGAAATGGTAAAGTGGCATATAATAAACGTAAAAAAAAATTCGTGAGCAGGGGTTTTTCCAGCTATATTAGGGGGATGAAAAGGGGTGGAATTTTGGATTATTGTGGTTTCCGGCGAAAGTTGACTTCGGAGAGAAAAGTGTACAATAGAAAAGTTGTAGATCATAAAAAGATCTACCACTTTTGTATGAATGGTTTTTTCACATAACCTCAAAATCTCCGAGTAAAATGCGAAAAACCGCTTTTATGGTTTTTTATTTTTCATTTACACAAAAATAATTTTATTTTGACCAAACTTGGTGAAAGTATACATTTTTGTATCTAAAATATTCACAAATTTTTTCAGATAAAAATGTTAAGAGACTTCCGAGATAATCACGTTGTTCGGCCCAAAAAAATATTTTTCAAATTAAAATTCTCCTTTGGAAAATTGTCGTAGAGACTTCTTTTAGGTCGCAATTTTTTCGTTTTGAGTTATACTTTCTTGTGAAATAATAAAAAAGTACAGCCCCCATTTAGAAACATGCTCAAAAATTGGAAAAATCAAAAAATGAATTTTGCAACCATCTTTTTTTTACTAAATGTTAATCTATTTCCACCGAAAACACTGAGATCAATCCCACTGAAATCAAAATAATGAGCAATATCCCAGATTTTTACAAAAGTATCCTAAATTTATAATAATAACCTCCTTAATTGCAATCTAGCACTCATACGATATACGTTTGTATAAATTAAATAATAGTAGTTTAAATAGATATGGATAGAACAGTTCCACCGAAATCAAGTTTATGGGTATACCAAGCCACCGAAAGCGATTACTTACCTTAATAAAAGGTACGCACAGAGAGGCACAGACGTGTTGCCTTTAACCACCGATGCGGCGCGACGGATAGTTTGTCTTACTCTTACTACTATTCTCGCAGTTATTAAAGTACAGAAGTTATAAGAGAATTGGAGCGCGCCACCGGTATCAATTCTAAACGTCGGACGCGAAAACAATTTGTTGTAAGTTCTCAACTAAGGCCTATTATTGATTATACATATTATAATTTGAGCTAGTAACTAACTAGTTTCTTGTAAACACCTGCAAAATAGTGGCATATTTTATAGAAAAAAAGAAAAAAAATCATTTTCAACGCAATATGTGGTGCGGGACACGGCACCGAGGTCAATATTTCCGCGGTTTTCTTTTTTTAACTTAACTTACATAATGTTTACCTAAAAAAGGACATAGGCCCCCCCTAATATTTTGATCATATCTACCATACATAAAATTATCAAGTGGCTAGCAATCTATTTCATACAGGTTTTCGACCCGGACACGCTTTTTTGAGCCGTTTGAGAATGACCCAGTGATAAGTAAGATTATTAGCAATTTAAACATCTAGCACTTGAACGTACAATATACCTAAATCTTTATCTTTATAAATACTTGGTATAAATCTTGTTTTTTTTCCTGGGATTATTTCCTAGACTTATGGAAAAACTTATAAGTTATATTTTTTCACATCGTATCGTAAAAAGCAGTATGTTACGAGTATGTTCTAGAAGATAGTCTTGAATAGTGAAAATGAAAATGAAAATGAAAATGAAAATGAAAATGATTTATTTCATGTAGGACCACTAGTGTCACTTATGATAAGTCGTAAGAATCTACCACCGGTTCGGAAAGCTGATTCTACTGAAAAGAACCGGCAAGAAACTCAGCAGTTGCTCTTTTCAAAATCAGAAAAATGTAACAATTTGTATATACATACTTAATATAAAATGCATACGCTACGTTACAAGTAGGTATTACACTGACTTGTGGGTTGCTGGATACGAAGCCGGTTGCTTCCATGCAACTTTGTCATCGAGAAAATCATCTATACTATAATACCCTCGACTTAACAGATGCTGTTTAACACAGTCTTAAAACGATTGATCGAAATAAATAAAGCTAAAAATAAGCTTAAGTACAGTTTTCTCAGTAATTTTATTATTATGCCAAACTAGATGATTACCTACTTCGCGTGGATTCAAATATTTTTAAACCGCGTGCAAACTCTTGAATTTTCCGAGATAAAAACGTAAAAAAAAAAAATTGTCTGTCTTCGGGACGTAAACTATCTCTGTATCGAATTTCGTCAAAATGGTTCAACGGATAGACCGTGAAACACAGACAGGCAGTCACTTGGTACTTGCTATGTTAGTATGTATAATTTGTTTTGAATTATGTTAAATGAGTGCTTCTAATGAGTGTTTTTAAACAAGCAAATGAAAAATTGCCAGCGTTCATAAGAATTTTGTTTTCAAAGAGAACGTGTGAGGAATATTTAGAAAATGTTTAATACACGAGTACGTCGTAACTCCGGCGTAAAGAGCACTCCCTTCGTGCTACTAACTACTCGCACTTACTCGCCTGAGCACGCGCCACGCAGCTCGCAAGTAAGTACGTACATTACAAACAGTAGATGGTCGACTGCTCCACTCGACTCATACTCGTTACTCGTTTTTCAAAGACTCGTTTAAAAGACAACTTATATTTTAATATCTTCAGCCATCTACCACTACAGCCCATTAACGTCCCACAGCTGGGCACAGGCCTCCTCACTCTCATAGGAGAGAGGGAATTAGAGCTTAGACCCACCACGCTGCTCCAATGCGCGTTGGCGGGCTTTAACAACTATTATCATGTCAGTGATAATAACCGGGACCGACGCGGACGGCTTAGACCAGGGCGCGTTTGGAATCCTCGTAGCTTTGGTTTAAAGATACCGAAACTGATTATCACCATCATCCATAGGTATCCATATTCCATACCAATCAATACTAATATTATAAATGCGAAAGTGTGTCTGTCTGTCTGTCTGTCTGTCTGCTACGCTTTCCCGGCCCATCTTTTTAACCGATTTTGCTGAAATTTGGTATAGAGGTAGGTTTGTAGGGCGTTATGGACTTCCTCGCCTGCTACAAACAACTAGGATTCACTTCCTAAGTGTAGGCGTTAAAATGATACACTCGATAATGACTAACACGATAGTATATTGTAATAACGACACATTGTATAATAACACTGTATAGATATATGGTAAAAGAAAGGTGGGCCTAGCAGCGCGGCTAGACGGCCACGCTTGTTCGCGTCTCTCGAGTGAATAAGCCACCGGCCGTTCGACGTTGCTTTCTGCCAATCAGCGATTCGATATTCGAACTTCAGTACATAGCTCGCAGACGTATGCACTGGCCGGTGCGAAGCAAAGAGGCCAGCTAGCGGAGCACCACAGGTTATATCCCGGAGAAGGACATAGGCTACTTTTTATCCCGGAAAATTAAGGAGGAGGAGAATTAAGGAGTAAGGCACGCGGACGAAGTCGCGGTCATCATCTAGTGTTTTATAAGTTATTGACATCAATAAGTGTACAGTGTACCTAATTTGCTCTCCACCTGTGGGCGTCCGGTCAGCACCAACAGGCAGGGTACACGTGAACAGGGGTGCAGCCCTTTGAGCGCTTCGAAGTCGCTCGTTACACAAACTTTGACAGTCTGACAAACCACAGATATTAATTTGAAGAGCGTATCTACAGACGTTGAGTTTGACTCCACAGTCAAACAACAGTCAAACTTCGTTTGTATGGAGCGCGCTCTCCACTACCTAAATTTCCCTAAAGTTTTCAAAAAAGGAAAAGTAAGTTTTGTTCACTCACTCTAGACATAAATGTAACATCGAAGGTTTATGCTAAGTTTATGGTATCTTTTGTCCTAAATAATAGAAAAAGGTAAATACGTTTAAGTATCCTGAGACAATGTTCTAATATAATCTGTCGGACTTTTATATGCGCGGCGTCTGAAACGGTTCAGTTGTTCATCTGGTTTTTTGCTCCAAGTACTTACTAAATACATGTTTAATAAACAGGTAAGGGTCATCCATAAAGTACGTCATACGTTAAGGGGGGGGAGGGGGTCGACGAAGTGTGACATTGTGTGACAGGGGGTGGGAGGGGTCCTAAGTTTAGTGACGTCACATTTCAAATTCTTATACATCTGCAGTGTTAAAATGACAAATTTGAACTATTAACGAAAAACTTAACAATATTTCCAACTCTATTTGTATCTGTAAGGTTTAAATTGTTTTGTTGGCGAGTTCACACTCGCTCCACTAGTGTCACGCGCCGCGCCGATCGCCTGACCCCTTTGACAACTAACGCATAAGCCGCCACACGCGCCGCACCGCTATTTCTAGTCTATGTAAAATTGTAAGATATGTGACGTCACACTAGGGAGGGGGTCTCACAAAATGTGACCAACTGTGACAAGGACGGGGGAGGGGTCAAAAATCACGAAATTAGTGTGACGTACTTTATGGATGACCCGTAAGCTCTCAATCTCTGGGCTTTTCCGCACTTAAGCACAACGTGCTCGTTGTGCGTGGACCCCTCAACTATCAGGGGTCCACACACAACAGACCCCTAAGCTATCAGAATTAGTAATAGATACTTTGTAGCATTGATGTATAATTTAACTATTTCAATGCTCAGTAGACACTAGAAATGCAGTATACATTTGTCACGTGAAACGCCACACAATGGAATATGTTATCCCTTTTAGTGTGTAATAGGTTCCCAATAAAAATACGGTAAAGCAGCGAGATAGAGTAAATGGCCGGTCTGTAGGAGCGCCTCGCGCCCCGGGGGACTGCCCCGGGATTAGCATGCTCCTGTCTCAGCTCTTAGCGCGAACCCGGGGCGTATCGATCCTCACCGGTGCCCATACATTATACATACATAATGTAATGCTGAAGTGTGAACGCGCATTACGTACGCCGCACCTACACGTAAATGTATATAGGTTTAGACGACCTCGCTGACGCAGTGGTGAGGGATCGGGAGGTCCCGGTTCAATCCCCGGCAGCATTGGGAATTTATAATTTCTGAATATTTTCCTGTGTAGTCTGGTGAGAGTCTTCAGCCTTTGCTTGTTACCACCCTACGGGCAAAGACGCGTGCAATATAACTGCCATACGCCTAACAGGTTGCCCACTATCATCTTAGACTGCACCATCAATCACCAGGTGAAATACCTACCAACTACTTACTCAGTACTCAAACATCCTATGTTCTTTGGTGGCTTGAAATGCAAAGACTCATAGGTTCAAATCCGGCCGTTGGATATATTGCTGTTGTTATACCGTATTGCCGTTCGGAAAGCAGATTATACTCAGAAGAGCCGGAAACAGGTGAGATCGCAGTCAAGGGCTAACTTGTAGTGGATTAAAAAAAAAAACTCTGCAAATGCTCTTCTCATAAAAAAAATTGTCCAATATCTCAAATACTTTGCAAAAGCTTTGAGATATTATTTGAACGAGATCTTTAATTAATAGCCTATTGATCCTGAACGTGGAACAACTTGCAGCAGAATGCTACCTCTTATATTAAAATGTACTTACTTCATTGTCTGTTTGTACACGAATCGCAATATATTATATGAACCCATTCAACGTTTTCTCGTGAGTCTATTGTTGTTGATTTTTGTGAACAAATAAAGAGTATAATAAGAAATGAGAGTAAGAATGTATTCAGACGTTATTCTACAGTAAGTGAACTCACAATTAGAGTAAAATACAATTAAATATGTGTACACGTCTCGTTGACACAGGAGCGGGTTACAATCAGCGAGTGTAGACACGCAATGTACAGCAAACATGCCCTGTCCGCGATGCTCCCGTCTGTTGCTGTGAGTAGAACAATAATTGTTTTGTTGTATTCACGTCGCGTCACGACTCACGAGGCTCACGAGGCTCACGAGGCGGGGTTCACATACAAGTTGAGACCACGTGGCTCCACTCGTCCGGTGACCCCGCACTAAACCCCCATTTGTTAAATTAAGCCCATATACCTTGTGACGCAGCGCGGCGCAGCGAGGAATCGCGAACGGACAAAGCCCATCAAGGATGTCCGAGACTACGTCGTCGCAGAAATGAGTCACGCACGGACAAAGATCGCGCGCGTGGCACCGTGCGACCACTTTCCGCGGTTTTTCCGCTGCGAAAAACGCTAAAACGGGCCCACCCACCCACCCGCCCAATTGTCGCAGACAAGGTGCAGGGGAGCAGTCCCATAGGGAGAACCGTTTTATTTAATAACTCGAAATTTGACTTTCTGCGTTCGCAGAAGTGTTGTACCTGACGGGGGGAGACTTTATACACCTCCCCACCACTTTTAGACGCTAAGACTGACCTTGGGAGCCGCTTACACTCCCAACTTAGGTTAAGATTTTATTTGACAACTGGGTTGATTTACACAACCCAGTTATTTTAACTAGTTATTAGACATTATAACTTTAGTTTTAAAAATCTTGCTAGAAATATCTATTGACCTTGGGCAGCTTTCTACACTGCCCAAATATTAAAATAAGATAAATAGACATCGTCTACTAATTATTAGGATAGATATTAACTTAAATCTAGTTAATAGTTGTTGACAATTGAGAGGCTATTTACACCTCTCAATTATTAGTTATTATTGTATATATCTTACTTAGTGATTATAATTTATTGACTATTTATTGGCAATTTACACCTCCCAGTTCCTTACATTAAAATCGCGAAATGGCGTCTAGGGCTTCGAGTTCCAGCAAGCCAAGTAACGTAGCGAGCATAAGCGTCAAACACACCGACACAGAGACACGCAAAAAGCCCCCCCTGAAGCCCCCATCCGCCGAACTGCCTCTCCTCGTGAAGTCGGCTGCAGATGGCCCTCTGGGAGAGCTGGGAACAGTTGCAAACCAGCTCTTCCAGGAGGCCAAACTTCAGCTGGAGCAATCCGGCAATATAAAGGCCACAATAAAGGAGACGGTAATAGAGTGCCTATCGAGCCTCTTCACCATTACGTTGAGGCTCGCTGGCGAAGCACCGTCTCCTTCAGCCCCAGTCGTGTCGACTGCTGCAGCTGCCGGCTTCACGGAAAGGGTCATGGTGGAGCTCCAGCAGCAACGAGAGCTGGTGGCTGCGGCCAGGGCCGATATGAGTAGCGTCAGGGTCCAGGTCGAGAAATTGACAGAGGTCATAGACAAACAAAAGGTTCCTGATGCGTTTGCGGTTTTTTCCGTATATAATACAATTTTTACATTATCGTAAGTGTAACTCAATAGTTATCTTGACAAAATTAAACACCTTCGACACAATATCGGACTTATCTGTTCCTCAATACAGCGCGGCCTCAAGAGCCCGCCATATCCACAAGAATATTTTAGTTACAGTCACTTGGCATATCCACAGACTGGTCCTTGTTTTTGCCCAAAGTACAAAGTAGTTGCTCGAATACTTTTGAAATTATAATTTTCCTTATCGAAAATTCAGATTGTTGAGTTGACTCATTTCTTACAAATACTATGATCCTGTAATAATAAAATCGAGCATTATAAAAAACAAAGTTATACAGTACCTCGTAAATATCTATCAAAATAAATAAGATTGTTCATTAAATAAGAACATAATCATACGCGGCGGTGGCTGCGGCCTCCAAACCCTCAGCTGCCTCTTCCCATCCCCAGCCTGTCCACTCAATGGTGGTCTCCTCCGTGGACGCTCACGACACGAGTGAAGATGTCATAAATAAGATCAGGACGGCCGTGAGCGCCAGGACGACGGGCATACGAGTGGACAGGCTGCGAAAAGCTCGAGACCAGAAGGTGGTGCTGGGTTGCAAATCGCGTGAAGAGCTGGCCAAAGTAGCGGAGAAACTGAGAAATGGGAGCCCAACTCTGATAATGGACGAAAAAGCTAATAGAGACCCTCTAGTCATCATGCTAAACGTGCTTAATATTAACACCGACGAGGATGTTCTGGGAGCCCTGAATAGGCAAAACGCTGCCATTCTGGGGGCGATACCTGAGGGTGAATACCGGGCAAGCGTGAGATACCGAAGGAAGGCGAGGAATCCGCTGGAGAGCCACGTTGTCCTTCAGGTGTCGCCGCCAGTGTGGCAGAGCCTCACAACAGCTGGGAAGGTGCATATAGACCTCCAGCGAGTTGTGGTCAAAGACCAGTCGCCATTGACAGGTTAAACCTTTACCCCTCTCTCCGCGGACACCCTCTGTGTCCGCGTACCGCGCGCGTTGGCCGACGACGTCCCGCGCCCCGCAGGTCCCTTCAGGGCCTCGGTCCGTACCGCTAAGTAGGTAGACTATAGTGATAGGTGTTTAGACCTAAGTACTTGTGTGAAACAATGAATAAAAGGTTATAAGTGTGTTTTCCATAAGTCGCGTTTAATTTGTGAGGACCTCCCTACCTATATGTACGAAGTCACGCGGCCCTGGACCCCTTGGCTTCGTTACATTGGCGCCCAACTGAAAAACCCACCCGGCCGTCCCGGGTTCGCGTCGCGGAAATCCATCCGTCCGTCCGTCCGCATCGCGTCCGTTAAAATTTCCGTCCGTCCGTACTAGAAGGTTAGGGAAACTCATATCTCACAACACCCGCACGTTTTTCTTTTAACGAACGGATACAAGTTCTTTCAAAAAGTCGGCTTGGGGTATCCGGGTTCGACTGAAAGGACGAATATCCGAACGGGAACAAAGCGAAAAAACTAGAGAGAGGAAAAGATATAATATCAAGACAAACGGATACAAGCTCTTTCAAAAAGTCGGCTTGGGGTATCCGAGTTCGACTAAAAAGGGCGAATATCCGACAAAAGACATATTGAAAACACATATACATACATAAACACAAAAGCATAAGGGGAAAAGCAAGGGGAACCATGTAACTAGTTAAATAGAATCCGTACCGTAACGACCGCGATTAATAAATTATAGTTAAATAATAATCGATTGCCGGATAAATAACGAAAAGAAACCGTAAAGTTAGAAATAAATACCGTATAACCCGTAAATAAATAATTATCAACAGTCTCGGATATATAAAGTAAATAATGCCTACGTCCTGGATATATACACTTAGTAAACAAAAATTAATTCAGGAGCTCGAAAATAGGAAAATAGTAGTTTCACCGGAAAGCACTGTCGAGGAACTACGCAAACAGCTATCGCTGATAGTAAAAGCTGAAGACGAATTGAGCCAAGACAGCAGCATGGAAATCGAAAAAGACATAAAAGAATTCGATAAAGCCATATCCCGCTGGGAAATTCAGTTTGACACCACCGGGGATGCCGTAGAATTCCTGGAAAGGATAGAGGAGTTAGCGGACACGTTGAATGTCAACAAAGACACAATCATACACGTGTTACCGAGATGCCTCACCGGAACAGCATCACTGTGGTACAGAAATAACAGCCATGAATGGAAGACATGGGAAGATTTCACGGAGAATTTCAAGCTATTCTATTATCCAAGAAATTACGAGAAAAATCTACTAGAATCCATTATAAACAGACGTCAAAGCGCCAGGGAAAACTTCGTGTCATACCTAACTGAAATCCAAACGTTAATGAGGAGATACAAAAAGTTAACGAAAGAAGAACAGTTAGATAGAATATACGATAATATGAGATATAACTACCAATACTATATAAAAAGGAAGGACTTCAAGACAGTACCAGAACTCATACAACTGGCAGGCGATTACGAAAAAATTAACATGGACCGAAACAAAGAGACGTCCTTTAAACAGACTGTCCAACGCACAGAGAACCATAAAGAAAAATCATGGAGAAAACCGGAAAATTGGAAGAATGAAGAACACAAAACAGACAGAAAACCAATAACTCCGCAGTACGATCCGGAATCCTGCTGTTGGAAATGTGGCAAAAGGAACCACACGTCTCGGGAATGTCGAAATAAGCAAGTCATTTTCTGCAGCCGATGCGGATTACTAGGAAAACTAACGGAAAACTGCTGTAATGAGAGGAAGACACCTAGCAAAACAAAACAAGCATACACAGCAAAGGCACACGCTGAAAAGGACAACAGAATGTTCACCAAGGTACAAATTTACGGAAAAACGTTTGAAGCATTAATAGACACAGGTTCAACGAACACTTACATCAATAAAAACATAATGGACCAAATAAAAGAACACAATGAGAAGACAATACGAAAAGAGACCACGATCAAACTAGCAGATGGTTCTAGAGTACAAACACACACAGCCATAAACCTTGGACTAGAGATAAATGGGAAAAAATTAACACATCAAGTTATCTACATGCCAACCGCAACAGTAATGATTATAGGGATGGACCTGTTAGCAAGATTAGGACTCACAATCAAATGGACTGAAACGGCAGGCGAACAGACATGCACCGAAAGACGAGAAAACACGACAGACAACGAAGAAATCCAGTCTGCAGACCAGAAAATAACGCAAAAATACATCCAAGAAGACAAGTTCAAAAAAGCTGAGGAATGTCCGAAAGGAAACACATGGGTAAAACACGTAATAAAACGAAAACATACAAAACCCATAAAACAAAATGTGATAGCAGATGAACTATCAATAAATCCGCTATACACCACTACAATAGAAGAAAGCGACTGGTACTCGAAAAAATACAGTAACGTAAGCAAGAACCCCGAATGGGATACTGACTACTGTATACGAGACGAGAGACTATACAGAAGAGTAGTCAACCCAAGATACGGAGGAAAACTAGATCCATCGACAGAATGGAAGTTATGCGTCAAAAAGGAAGACAAGGACAAAATATTAAGGCAAAACCATAATGAACCCGATGCAGGACATTTAGGAACATCAAAAACGTTCAACAAAATCGCGATGCGGTATTATTGGCCAGGGATATTTAGAGACGTATCAAAATACGTAAACCGGTGTGAAACATGTCAAAAACATAAGTCATCACAGGAAAAGAAACCAGGCCTAATGCATATAAATAATGCGGAAGAACCATGGCAGGTGGTCACAACGGACCTCATAGGTCCACTACCTCGGTCATCAAAAGGATTTCAGTGGATCATCGTGTTTCACGACAAGTTCACTAAATGGTCAGAAATAAAACCACTAAGAACCGCAACCGCGAATACCGTCACGAACGCTCTAAAAGAGTTAATTATGAGATACGGGGGAATGAAAACCTTACTGAGTGACAACGCAAGAATTTTCACAAGTAAACAGTTCAAAGAAACTTTAAAAAGATACGGCATAGAACAAAAGCTAACCGCACCATACACTCCACAGTGTAACCCAACCGAACGGGTAAATAGAACGCTCGAAACAATGATAGCAACATTCATCGAGAAAAACCATAAAAAAATGGGATGAGTACCTTAACGAATTCAACTTCGCATTGAACACGTCCGTCCAGGAATCCACGAAACACTCTCCAGCATTCTTACTATTCGGCAGGGAACTAAGGAACGTCCATGACGAAAACCAATTCCCCACACCGGCATTAAAAGAAAAAGAAAAGCTGAAAGAAATATATGAAATAGTCAAAAACCAACAAAATCAAGCTTCAAACCTACAAAAAAAGTATTATGATAAGACTAGACGCAGCTGGACACCGAAAATTGATGATCAAGTATTGAAGAGGGACTACCCATTGTCCAACGCAAGTAAACAATTTTGCGCGAAATTAGCACCTAAATTCTCAGGTCCTTATACCATAATGGAGAAGAAATCGCCCGTAATATTCCTTCTGAAAGCAAACCAGGGAGGCAAGATATGCACAGCGCATATAAAAGATATAAAAAGATTTAATACGTAATAAAAGGGGTTAAAAGTAAAGAAAACGGGAGTGAAAAAGGGGTTTTGTGTTTTTTTAATTTCATAACAAACTATTCATAAGGTGATTTTTACAGGTAAAAATCTCCTCTCGTGGGAGGAGGATGTGACGCAGCGCGGCGCAGCGAGGAATCGCGAACGGACAAAGCCCATCAAGGATGTCCGAGACTACGTCGTCGCAGAAATGAGTCACGCACGGACAAAGGCCAACAAGAAGGCTCGAGGCTACGTTGCGCCGCGAGCCGTGTGCAAAAACCCCCCGCCGCGCTCCGCACCCCCACGGCCTATATAAGGCACTCGGCCTGCGCTCACCGGCAGTTCGCCAGTGACCGCTGTCACAACACGTCGGCTTGGGGTTGTCCGAGTACGACGGGTGGCAGTAGTAACTGGGGGGCGCAGGCGAGATCGGTCGTTCTGCTGCTTCGGCCGCAGACGACCCATCTTACCGATCCCCTCTCCCCTTTACCCCTCTCTCCGCGGACACCCTCTGTGTCCGCGTACCGCGCGCGTTGGCCGACGACGTCCCGCGCCCCGCAGGTCCCTTCAGGGCCTCGGTCCGTACCGCTAAGTAGGTAGACTATAGTGATAGGTGTTTAGACCTAAGTACTTGTGTGAAACAATGAATAAAAGGTTATAAGTGTGTTTTCCATAAGTCGCGTTTAATTTGTGAGGACCTCCCTACCTATATGTACGAAGTCACGCGGCCAGCCGTATCCTGGACCCCTTGGCTTCGTTACAACCTGATACTATACTAGCTGATTCCCGCGACTTCGTTCCCGTAGATTGGTGATTTTGGGTTTCCGCGGGAACTCTATAATTTTCCGGGATAAAAGTAGCCTTTGTATTATTCCAGACGATAGTCTACGAGTATCTCTGTGCCAAAGGACATGTCCCAGTTCAGTATGGAGGGTGGTTTTTATTCTGAGTGTCAATGAACCAGAACCAAACTGCCATCACGTGAAAGAGAAAAAAATATAACATTAAACGCCATTTAAATAATAATTTTAGAAAACCCCGTTTTTTTTAAATTAATTATGAAAAATATCGTTTGTAGAAAATATTTTTCGATGGTTGGCAACACTAAAACTTGGGTAATGCGCATTAATTGCGATTATTAATATTCCATTTCGATAAACTACCCATTTTCCACTACATAGGTAGTATATACAGATTAATAATTATTAATTGAGTATTTGAGACATTCGTAAAATAATTATTAGACAACAATAAATTACCAATAAACTATGATAAACAAACTGACAATGACATTTGACAATCCCCAATGACATACGTGACAAAAAAAATCAAGTTTTTTTTTACTGTTGATATAATTATTCAGACAAAGATCTAAAAAAGCCACAAAATAAAAATATTTTTTCTCCAAATTGGGGTCCTTTAAAAATGCGTAAATAATTCTAAAAACCATATTTTAGGATCTCTATTCCCGTGTATTAAAATCATCTTGGTTCATGTTCAAGGCCCAATCTTGGACAAGTCCTTTAATCCAGACCCGTTCTGGCGTGATTGAGTAAAACATCCATTTATCCATCCATCCATACAATATCACTCCATCCAAACTTTTACATTTATAATATTAGTATAGATATAGATGCGATGTCGCAAATAGGCGATATAGAAAATATTACAAAAAAAACTATGAAATATTTTTGTCAATAAAGAGGAAATTGTGGTGTCGCCGTTTCCGCTCCATTGTCATAAAAGCTGTCCCAAAGGAAATCGAAAAACAGTCGCGCGCCTCCAATCGAACAATTTCTATGGCTTATCAAGTCTACACGCCACATTACTGACAATAAAAAAAAACCTTTGACTAACTGCTGCAGCCATGGAACTACTTAATAGTTTAACCTGTGGCATATTTTATTTTATTTTTTATTGGTGATAGGCTTGCGCTTGACGACAATCCTGCTTAGTGCAAAGCAATGATGAGGTCTAGGTTGGAGCGCGCTTGCCTAGAAGATGCCTATTCACTCTATTTAAGACCCATACCCCTAATCGGTTTCAACATGGCAAAGTACCGGAACAAAATCGTTAGGGTTTGACGACCTCCGTGGCGCGTGTTGAGCGCTGTTGTCTTCACGGATAATTTAATGTAATTTTCCGGGATAAAAAGTAGCCTATGTGTTATTCCAGGCTATAATTATTTATCTCTATGTCAAATTTCATCCAGATCCGTTCAACCGTTTGGCGTGATTGAGTTACAAACATACATCCATCCATCCAGCTGTTCATCCAAACCCTTGCATTTTATAATATTATTAGTATAGATAGAAATATCTTTCTATACTCAATTATTCTTTTAATTCTGTTCAATGTAAACCACAACATTCTGAATCATTTTAAATTGAAAAAGCTGAAAGCTTGCAGAGTCTTGTCTCAATATTAATACCTAATGTTAATTGAATTGTGAACAATCAATTCGAGTAAATAGCAGAGGTAGTACGTCTAGGTCTAGACGCAGGCTCTCAGGCTGATTGGATGAGGGGCTTGGAATTGTTTTAAGACGAAATTAAATGGGTGAACTATTCTAGAAATGTTTTCAGCTATTTGAATATATTATTGTAACTGAGCGGATTCGCTCAACGGCAGCTATACTACACGTAAGTCAGCTGGGTGTTCTATTTTATATTTTACTAGCGATCCGCCCCGGCTTCGCACGGGTAGCACTAATAATCCTAATCTATATAATATAAACTATCCTATCTCTCAAGTTAGATCGAACTGCACATGGTGTGCGAATTTTATTATAATCGGTTAAGTGGTTTAGAAGTCCATTGAGGACAAACATTGTGACACGAGATTTATATATATATAGACTAGCTGATGCCCGCGACTCGTCCGCGTCGAATATTTTTTTTTATTCCCACGGAGGCTCCTTAATTTTCCGGGATAAATAGTAGCCCACGTCACTCTCTAGTCTCTAGGTATCAACTATTAGAATCAACTCGAACAAAAAATCACTTCGATCCGTTGCTCTATTGCGACGTGATTGAAGGACAAACCAACCAAACCAACAAACAAACACACTTCCTCATTTATAATATTAAGTATGATAACAAGTAGGTTCAAACAATATTTGACTTCTTTTTTAATTCACAAATAGCCAATTGAATTTTCACATTAGTCTCTTTTTCCTCGTAATATACGAAACATCATAAACTAGATGACGCCCGCGACTTCGTCGGCATTAATTTAGGTTTTTTTTTAAATCATGTGGGAACTCGGATTTTCCTAATTTCAAAGCAGCCTATGTCCTTTCAGGATGAATCCTATCTCTTTTGATAAGGGCATAAGTTGTGTCCGCGGGAATCAATCCACGCGGACGAACTCGCGAGCACTATCATGCCATCTGTGTATCATGCAAACAATGAAATAAAACTAGGTTTTCTTTTTGGTTTATGATAAATTTCAGAGAGACTTTTATACTACGAACGTGTGCCGAATAGATGTGTAGAATACACGGTCTGATATTGTAAACCATCGCCCCCGCCCCCGCGCCCGCCCGCCCCCGCCCGCCCCGCGTAGCACCGGGCACGTACACCGCTGTGTACTCGTAAAATTGCAGGCTGCGGTCTGATGTAAATGACGAGCCCTCGGGTATTCGCTGCTATCTTAAGATATAACGATATTTTTGATATTAGGATTTCTATACTTAAATTCTGGATTTTTATACGACTGCCTGAAAAAAGGAATATATAGTTTTCAGGGTTTATGAATGTATGTATGTGAGTTTGTATATTCCACCATAACTTCTATACGCCTAAACGGATTTTGATGAATGAGGTATCGTTAGAATCCTTAGCTTATTCCGGGTGACATAGGCTAGTAAAATTAAAAAAAAATTAATAGGGTGACCATGGTCCCGCATCAAAGACTAAAGTTGATTTTTTTTTCCAAAATGAGATTAACTATATTGTCATCATCAAGAAAATGATGAGTAGATTCCAAAAATATATACTTAAGACTATATTTCAATATCCAGCGATTCACAAAAAAATATCATTTAAGTTATGGCAGTCGTATTTTTTAAGTCTTTGAGTTATATTCACTTGATAATCAAATAAACTTAAAAAAGTGCTTTTTAACCGACTTCAAAAAAAGGAGGAGGTTCTCAATTCGACTGTATATTTTTTTTTTTTTTTTTTTTTTTATTTTTTTTTTTTTTTTTTTATGTTTGTTACCTCAGAACTTTTGACTGGGTGGACCGATTTGGATGATTCTTTTTTTATTTGAAAGCTGGTGCTTTCCGTGTGGTCCCATTTCAATTTGGTCTAGTTCTAATGGCATCCATGAGAAAATCATATAAGTCTTAGATTTGCATTAAGTGTGTGCGTGACAAATGGACGCATAACTCAATATCAAGCCAACCTATTTCGATGATTCTTTTGTTATTGGAAAGGATGTACTTCAAGGGCAGTTTGATGAGAGTTTGGTTTATTTTTAGTTTAATTAAAAAACAGTGGGGCCACTAAAAATTGAGAAATAAAAAATTTTCAAAAAAAAAATAAAAACCGACTTCAAAAACCACAAACACTAAAAAGTAAAAAATAATTTAATTTATTATGTATACAAGAGTTAATGTAGTTCTATAATATTAACATTTTTTGGAGTTGGTGCCAATGTGGAGTCACGGCAACAATAATGAAGAGTAGATAGACGGTTCATGCAGCTAATTGGTACAGACTCCAAAAAATGTTAATATTATAGAACTACATTAACTCTTGTATACATAATAAATTAAATTATTTTTTACTTTTTAGTGTTTGTGGTTTTTGAAGTCGGTTTTTATTTTTTTTTTGAAAATTTTTTGAATCATCCAGTGATTCTCATACTGGTTCTGAATGACATTCCTACCGAGAAGAACCAGCAAGACACAATATTTCTCACAATACTTTTAAAAACCTAATTTCACGTAGATGAAGTTGCGGGCTTCAGCTAGTATTCTATATTGAAGAACGAGCAGGCGGGACCAGGAGTACCGTATTTTGTCTTATAGAACTCTGGATAATATTTCTTATTTATGTGTTGTCTTGCTGGAATATAAAACGAAAGTTTGGATGGATGGATGTATGGATGTATGTTTGTTACTCAATCACGCTCCAACGGATGAACGGATCTGGATGAAATTTGGCACAGAGATAGATTATAGTCTGGAATAGCACATAGGCTACTTTTTATCCCGGAAAATTAAAGAGTTCCCGCGGGAACCGAAAAACCTCAATCCACGCGGACGAAGTCGCGGGCATCAGCTAGTATAAAATAAACAAAAATATTTTATAGTAGCGGAATATTTTTGCTCAGCAAATAAATATTTAAAGGCAATAGTAGTATTATCCGCAGAGCGCTGCTCCAGCCTCCCGCCGCGCTGCGATTCATCTCCGTCGGCGCGAGAGCCGCATCTGTGGCCGCGCCCATTGATAGCCGGATGCAGCGGGATGCTGCGCGGTGCGCCCGGCTGCGTCCGGGGAGCGCCCGCCTGCCCGCCGCGGAACATCCGTCTTACGGACAAATCTTACCGCAAAAACTAGCGCCATGGAAACTATCGGTGAATATAACACATGGTGCTTACTGCTTACCTACGTTTCTAGCGCAGACCAGTAAACAGTAAACATGACGATTGCTTTTGTACAATAACGTTTCTAGCGCAGACCAGTAAACAGTAAACATGACGATTGCTTTTGTACAATAATTTTTCAACTAATATTGTAAGAATTTTTAAGTTGTTGTGAATTTATGTAGCATGGGTACCTAGGTACTTTCGTGTTTGTGATCTAGAAGTTGGAACGCCTACAGGTATGAAATAGGTCGTACTAAGTATACTGTAACTTGTATACCTACACTGTTTTGTTGCTGTGAAATATGAAGTCCTAGATTCGTCCTAGATTGTAGGTTTTATTGTTTTCAGATTTGTAGTTTTGATGCCTAATTCTCTGCGCAGTATCTCTACAGCATCATGCATCCATGGTGAGCAATCCGGAGTCCACTTGTTGTTATAATATTTTCACAGGACCGAAATTAAACGGTTCAGTAAAAGCGCAGTTATTTGAAAATTCGCATCCCAATATTCAAATACAAAATTTTGAGTTCGGTTAAAAATGTTACGTAAAAATAAATATTCTAAAATTTTATATTTATTTAAGTTTGGCGTGCCACTATGTTGGATGCAAATTAAAAGCTGTCGTTTGGAGTCACATCTAAATCGAGATCATGTTCCGCGCTCCGGCTCTGTCTGCGCCGCGGTCGGTGACATTTTATTTTATTTCCACATAAAACTGTTTTTATTTCCAAATGAAACCGCTTTCATTTGCGTGCGATCGTGAAATTTTATTTCGTGCACAACAATACAATGTTAAACGTTACAATAATATTATTGTTTGTATTGCGAAAGTCGTTAGTGCAGGGAATTAACAATCTATTCTATAACAAAATTCCACAACCTATTTTAAACTCGCCATTTCACAAGTTTAAGAAATCCATTAAAAGTATTCTCCTGAAAAAAGCTTATTATACTGTTGAAGATTGTGTAAATGATAAAAGAGCATGGATTACATAAGTATCTACACATTGATGTAATTGTAATTTTTTTTTTCAAAAGAACAACCTCCGAGTTTCTTTATGGTCCTTCTCGGTAGGAATATCATTCCGAACCAGTTGTAGATTCACTCGACTATTCAAAAGCACTTGTCAAAGTCAACATGAATAAAAAGATTTGAATTTGGAATAAATAAGCGAAACCTGCAAAATAGCAGGTGTCACAATCACAATTTATTTGTCTGCAACATTTTGTTGTTCAATTCATGTTGATTAAGTATTAATTGGTAGCTGACTCGCGGTACACTTACATCACAGTTATCCTTATCGTATACTCACATCAGTCACTCATTTTAACCTAGGATTCTTGTTGCATTACGTATGTATTGTGTATTAGCTCTACATATTGTAACATTATTTTTTCTTTAAAAAAAAGAGTAACTGCTGAGTTTCTTGCCAGTTCTTCTCAGTAGAAACTTTTTTTCCGAAACCGGTGGTAGAGTCTTGACATTTCATAAGTTGCACAAGTGGTCCTCCATGAAATAAATACATTATTAATCATTTAAACCTATAGGTCGATCACTGACCTCCAAAATAGGAATCCGAGTGTCTTAATATTATCGTATAAGTACATACGGTATATAATCAAATTGTAGAAACATACCTACCCAAGCTTCCTACTCTATCCCTTAAATATGTTTTATTATTCCTAGTTTCCACGTCCCATGCTCATTGCTCGTGAACGATGCAGGTGCACGGAGCGCGGAATGCGTCGCGAGATTCCCGCTCGCCGCCGCTCTCGAGTTGTTCCACTTCAACGAGCTGAGCCCGCGGGAGTTTTATTTAAACTCTGAGAATAACTGAACGTTAAATAACCGCTAACTAGCGAGCGTGAACTCGCGCCGGTCGCACGTCTGCGCTGCGCTTTGTGTGCGACTTTAAAAAGGTTTAGACGACGACGCGCGAGGTACGAGTATACAGTGAAATGAAACGCTTTTTTTCATTTTTAACCGATGACGATTATTCTGAATGTTAAATTCAGTAAAATTAAATAGTTATTAGATCTCACTCTATTTTTCTTTTGACTGGCTTAAGGTTTGTCAAAACCCTCTATTTGTAGAAAACTTAGAGAGAGAACTCAGAACACATATAATTTCAAGGTTCTAGGTGCAGTGTTTTAAGTTGTTGTTTGGTCCCCGCGGGAACTACAATGTATATCCGGGATAAAAAGTAACCAATGTGTCATTCCAGACTATAATCTATATATCTGTGATAAATTTCATTCAAATCTGTTTAGCCGTTTTGGCGTGATTGAGTAGGTAACAAATATCCATCCATCCATCTTGTTGTGGGCTTTTCTCAGCAGGGCGCGTTTGGAACCCTCGTAGCTTTAGTTTTAAGATACCGTATCTGATTATCACCATCATGTTTTTTATGTATGGACGTCAATAAGTGTGCAGTGTACCTACATTGAAATGAATTTAATATTAAATTGCTACCAATATATAGACATGCATCAGTGGTCACTGCCGACAAGTTCCAATCACCCGAGGATGTGATCTGAGTCAGCGAGGCGCGCCTCTATCGACCTGATCGATCACCCCAACACTTGCGAGTTACACATACCTCCCCCCCTCCCCCTCCCCCTCCCCCTCCCACCGCGGGCGGGTGGGAGCCACGTGGTCGCAATAACTCAGCCAACTGTAACGTCGGGAATCCACCGAACCCGCCAGGTGGTCGCGGATGATGGATTGATCACTATCGGAGCAATAGAACCGGCGAGCGAGCGCCGGATCACTCGCGCGTGTTGGACGTAGAGCGCGGCGCGTCTACTGTGATCTATAATGATGGATTACATGCTACCATCGCTAACAGGCAGTATCATACTAATACAATAAATGCGAAAGTGTGTTTGTTTGGTTGGGTTGTCCTTCAATCACACAATATTGTATCGACCAGCAACCGGCTTCGCATCCAGCAACCCACAAGTCAGTGTAATACTTGTTACGTAACGTATGCATTTTATATTACAAGTATTTACAAATAATTGTTACATTTTTCTGTTTTTGAAAAGAGCAA
Source organism: Erebia ligea (assembly GCA_917051295.2). Lineage (NCBI taxonomy): Eukaryota > Metazoa > Arthropoda > Insecta > Lepidoptera > Nymphalidae > Erebia > Erebia ligea. The sequence continues at coordinate 53,792 of OU785234.1, read as the reverse complement.
CTGCTGAGTTTCTTGCCGGTTCTTCTCAGTAGAATCTAGAGCTTTCTGAACCGGTGGTAGATTCTTACGACGTATCATAAGTGGCACAAGTTGTCCTACATGAAATAAATCATTTCATTTCAAATCATTTCATTTCATTCCATGACGAACCATGACGTATCTAAATAAGGGTTATATACCTAATTCTGAAACAAGCGTCAACAATATTAGAATAATACTGCTTTAAGAAATGGTCTGAAGCCCCGGATGTAGAATTTTCATCAATACCAATACAATACAATACCAATACAATAGTCCATACTAATAATTAGCAAGCCATGTATATTTTTTGATCAGTGTCTAAATCGGAATTACAATAATCACAATGAATACAAGATACATCATAATTCATAATGTCGCAAATACCCGAAGCCTACGGTGAGACATCGTTCACAAAAGGACCCTCGATACAATATTTTATGACCATCAATAATGAGGAATATTACGCAAAGGGAGAGATTAATATAGGTGAAGGAAAATTAATGGGATCAACTGTCATTTTTCAGTTTATTGAGAATGTTACAATAAAACTTATAGCTAAGGAAAAAGGATCGGCCTGGCTGTTCGGGCATGATTTTGTATAAATAGATAAGGTAAGGCTACCTATACGTGTATATTTTCCATGGTAGGTACGGTCTAAATTCTAAGCTTCAGGGGTTTAGAAATTGAGACTAAGTATATCCTATACATAACTATACTCTAATAACCATAGAAAACAACAATGCTAATTCAGCTAGATATATAATTTTGCAATATCGGCTGTCTTCAAATTAGTAAATTGCAAATTTAAGTTCAGTAATTATTGTTTGACAATTGAGATCTTCATTATACCATCAACAAAGTTGAGCGTTAATCCAGTAGGTACGCAATTATTTTGACGATCATATCTCTTGTACGGGAGTTGTTCGAAGTTGTGATATCCCTCCCCCTCCCCCTCCCCCCTCCCCCTCCCCTCTCCTCCCCCCCATCGCCGTCGGTGCGTGCGGTACAACTCTCAATCCCTCCGCCACCTCCGCGCGATCTCTCAAACTCCGCGCTGACTGGAATAATAACCACCAGTAATGTAACTTGAACACATAATTACACAGCTTCGTAATGAGTATGGGTTTACTTCCAAATAAACAGGTATTGTAAACTGAATGGTGCGAACTTTGGCCGAGTCGTCGGGAATTTAGGTTTCTGAATGATCCTGTGGGAACCATTTAATTTTCTTAGAAATAATGTAGCCTACGTCCTTCCCCGCGATGCAACCTAACTCTGTACCGAGTTTCGTCAAAATCGGTGTAACAGATGGGCCGTGAAAGCGCAATATTAGTATGGAAGCGAAAGGTCGGCTGCCTGTACCAATATACATAGGTACAGTCTCCTCCAGTCCATCTGCCCGTCTATTTGTGTATAACATAAGTCAATATGTAGTTTTAAAAAACCAAAATATATACGCTTCAACTTAATTGTAACTAAAATGTAAACGGGGTTGTTGGAACAAACCAAACGAGTTCAAATTCGAAGGGTTGACTCCGCGTCTCCACCACCAGCTCCTCGCCTCTCCGCGTCTCCACCACCAGCTCCTCGCCTCTCCGCGTCTCCACCACCAGCTCCTCGCCACTGAGTGACTAACTATAACGTGTTATAGCACGACACGACATACGAGCCCGAACTCGAGGGTTTGCTATAGTGAGCATTGAAAAGTTACAATATCAAATATTACATTAAGTGGTGTTTGCTGGTACTCGTTTATTACATTTTCACGCTCTATGGAACTTCGGCACAGAGATTTTGAATTCATATTTAAAACTTTTCCAAGTGCTTCCGAATCATCGAGTGAATCTTGCTCTTCGTTATAGAACTCCCGAACTGAGACATCTAAGTATCAAATCAGAACGTATATAAGTTGGTCCCAATAAGTTCTCGAACAGCGAAATGACCAGAATAATAAGTGCCGCCGCCGCAACTCTTTACTTTGAGATTGAAATCGAGTTTCAGAATTCAATGAACTCCCATATTCATCAGCGAATAGAACGAATAGGACGGCCGTCACACGATCCATCAAAATCAATCCAAGATGCGACCCAGGACTGACATAATTGGCGCCGAAAATCTATATTTGTACCTTTATAACACTGTCTGAAGAGATATTTTAATTATTTCCTACCAGGCATCCCGCGGAGACGTATAGACGTCTACGTATAGACGTAGAGAGCAACGCAGCGGGGCGACACACTGCAGCTGGCCGCTAATCTCAAGGTGACAGAATCTTATTACAAAATTCAGTAATTCTAACGCAGTCTGCAACTTGGAGGTGTAAACACTACACACGTATTTGTGGCAGGTGTAGTAGTTGAGCTTATAAAAAAGATAAAGTTTTATTTGTTTCATGTTCTGCAATTTCGATGGGCGTTGATACACTGTGTATATTTTTGAAGAACTAGATGATCCTCGCTACTTCGTCCGCTTGGATTAAGGTTTTTTGATTCCCGCGGGAACTCTTTAACTTTCCGGGATAACAACCCGGGATACAACCTGTCCCTGTTCAAAATTTCAGCAAAATCGGTTGAACAGATGGGCCGTGAAAGCGTAGCAGACAGACAGATATACAGACCGACACACTTTCGCATTAATAATATTAGTATGGAAGTATGGATATGGATTGTGTGGATTAGTATGGATATCAACAATAGTAGCTTCTATCGATGTATCTGAACAATAAGACCGCAAAGTGATGGTAGATTCACTAGACGATTCAAAAGCATACATTTACATTAATAAAAACCCAATTTATTTGAATTGATGCCAAATTGTTCGTCTGATGGCAGCTTTAGCGAGAAGTTCCTGTCTATATCTAGAGATGTGTTGCTTCTCATCGATGGCTCTGCGCGCAGCATCCGAGCGGTTCATTAAGACGTGAATGCTGCAATCAGCCGGCGCGGGATGACGCCGGTAATTGCCGCCCATACTCCTAAACCAACACTCGCCGCTCCTAAACTAACACTTATAATCTCGATCATTTGTACCCGTACAGATGTTATAACTTCGTTATTCGTAACAACTCTATTGGCTACTACTTATTTAAATATATCCGATAAATAGTTATAGAAAAACTACAAAAACATGTGTTTAAGTATGATATTGTGAGATTTAAAACCATATCACTTTAGTGATAGTGATATATATTTATGTTTACAGTTGCACTACAATAATAATAGTTCGACTAGCCAAAAGTAGCGTAAGTAGTAAACAGTAGAGGTACGTGGCGTGGCGCGCATTTCAAGCAAATAAAATGTCATCCACGACCAGTGTAACGGACAGGCTAACCGAATAAGGGATTCAATTTAACGAAAGTTAAAAAAACCTTTATTAGTTTTTCATGATTTAAAAGTTAAATTTAAGAAATTCTGTCAACTTCGTTAATAATATTATTTTATTCACTACAAGTAAGCCCTTGACTGCGATCTCACCTGATGGTAAGTGATGATGCAGTCTAAGTCTGGTAGCGGGCTAACCTGTTAGGGACATGGCAGTTATATTAAATCCATAACCCTATTCAGTTTCTACTCGGCATCGTACCGGAACGCTAAATCGCTCGGCGGCACGTCTTTGCCGGTAACTAGCCACGGCGGAAGCCTCCCACCAGGCCAGATCAGAGAAGATTCAGAAATTATAAATTCCCAAATTGACCCTGCCGGGGCTCGAACCCGGGACCTCCGCACGTTAAGACAACAGCGCTCAACACTGCGCCACGGAGCTCGTCAAAATTAACTATGAATTGTTTTCTGCCCAGCTCTGGCTATCGCTGTACGTCAAAATAAGTTTAAACATAGACTTCTAGTATAATATCCAATATCATTGAGTTTACACGTACAGACAGACAAATTTCCGCATTTGTGATATTAAAATGGATGTATTGACGTAGAGCTAAATGAATTGAGTGTAAACTCGGCTCCGGCTCTGGCGGCGCGCCAAGTGCGAGCTGGAACTATACACATACTCGTAAAGTTGCTCTAGTAGCGGCGCGAGGTGTGATCCTGTCTGCAGTCGAATGTCACCAGTGTAAGGCTGCCCGCCCACCGGAACGACGCATACGGATAAATATACGTTAATAACTTAATAATGTTCTTCCCGACCGAACATCATCTAGTGTATAATATCATAGGCAGAGATAAGTTAGGGAAATAAATGATTTATTACTTTTGTCACGATTCAAGAGAGACATCAAGATTCTACCATCGGTTCGGAAAGATGTTCTGCTGAGAAGAGCCGGCAAAAAACTCAGCAACTTTGGTTACAATAATAGTAAACAAGACAACACGTACGTTACGTTACAAGTATTACACTGACTTGTGGGTCACTGGAAGCGAGGCCGGTTGCTTCCATGCAACTTTGTCATTAAGAAAATCATCGATAGTGTAATAACCTCGATTTAACAAGTGCTGTTTAATGCAGTCTCTAAAGGACGATATATTACAACGTACTATTACCAATTCTTTGGTATTACCATAACTCTGCGTCACAATCACCACTGAATGCAGCACAGCACAGGTGCAATAGCGCGGGTGCTGCGATTGTCTGCGCGGTGCAACATCACACGAGCTGCCCTCTGAAGCCAGGGACCTCGTAACCGCGCCGCGCCGCGCCGCGCCGCACCGCACCGCGCCGCGCTCGGCTCGTCACGTGCGAGGCACATCCGTACGAATCCGACCCGAGCAATTAGATTGACCCACTTTTAGGATTTGGATGCGGATTGACTCAATTTGCCCCATGTTTGGGAGCACAAATAGAATTTTGCGAAATTTCAAAGTGGTTTTGAATGTTCAACTGTATGTGAGTATAAATTTCCAAATCGTTCATGGTCTGGATCAGTGAGAGGTGGCCGTGGATAGCTACCACCAGTACCACCCTACCAGCAAACCTAGGGAAATCATACTTCATTTAGTAAAATTACAAATGCGAAAGTGTATTAATTGTTTGTTAGTTTGTTGGTTTGTGTTTCAATCACGTTGCAACGGAGCAACGGGAATAAACAAAAACTTACCACGCGGAGTGCGGACGAAGTTGCGGTCATCAGCTAGTAAACACATAGAAACCACAGAACATATAATAAGAACGATGCCACGTATGACGCTCGATATTATGTAATGGATTTGATCAACAGCCACTTTTCTGCGCCATTGGTTCTGTAACCTTAGACCTGAAGGCCGATCCCTTGGGGGCGAAACGCGACGACCGCGCTGAAGTGTGCGTAACTTGATAGCTGCGGGGAGGGGGAGGGGAGGGGGGGGGGGGGCGCAGTGCTGGCGCGTGTCCACTGCCCTTAATCTCAGTTTTAACATTGGAATTTCGATTGATCTTATTCGAACATATTGGCATCAAAGTAAAATTGCATTGGGTCAAGTCCCTTGATTTAAAGTTTGGACCGCTGGCTGTATATGCATGCACGAAATTGAACTGTATAACAATTCGGTTAAGGTTTATTTTACTTTTGACGCCAATGTGTTCGAACACTCTAATACGATCAATCGAAATTGCAATGTAAACTGGTAGTAACGCAGCGCCGCTCTCCCGCCGCTCTCGACACGCAGGCCTGTGTCGAGAGCTCGGCGTAAACTGTGCCTAGATATGATATTCTGTTATGAGTTTGGAGATTAGCTTCGGGACTACGAATTAACGGGAGAATTTCATAGTTTAATTTGTACTAATTATTAATTTTTCAAATACATCGTCAAATCGAACACGGGACTTATTATGACTACAACGTTCACCAATAAACTAGACGGGTCGTCGATATTGATAGATATTGAATGTAGACTTGTTAGCGGCGTACATGTGCCCGCATAAGCTGAGCCCATATCTGAGAATGAGATCAGCCTCACGAGACGCGAGTCACGACCCCTGCACCTGCGGACACTGAGACGCGTCCCCGGGGAGCGGGGGGAGGGGTCGGGTTAGTTCGGCTCAGGCGTCAATCAGCGCGCCGCACCGGAGAGCCGGTCGGTCGACGGCTGCATGTCGGAGAGAGAGAGTTGTCGTTGCCGGCTAATCTCTCGTTTACCTTAACATGCACACAATCCGGTATATTACGAGACGAGAAAATAATAGTCGTAGAGAAAAATATTACAGATTAGAAATATTACTTTTATCTCTACTTTTGACGTAACGAGACAAGTCATATTATGCGTAACCATGTTAACTTCCGTAGACAAATAGAGATAACGGGTTAACATAATTGTACTCGTTGTGCGCATGCTGGCCCTACTGGGAGTAATATATCCATACTAATATTATAAATGCGAAAGTGTGTCTGTCTGTCTGTCTGTCTGTCTGTCTGTCTGTCTGTCTGTCTGTCTGCTACGCTTTCCCGGCCTATGTTTTTCACCCGTTTATATCATTCCAGTTGCTGGAGCCAGAACTGAAATTGATGGGCTTATCCTCATAATATCATCCATTTTGGTTATTGAGTTGAAACTTCTATAAATTATGTATATCTGTCTGTCTCTTAGAGATTAATCCAATATGCTGGTTGAATACGGAAGAGCCGAATCGAACATAATGATAATTGCAATCTTATTTGTTGTGATCGGCTGAGATTATAGCATTTATGCAATCAAATATCACTTGCTAAAGTGGTGAAGGATAACGTCATGAGTAAGCCTGCATGCCTAGTCTGCCAATCCGAACTTCGCTGGCGTGGTGGACTATAGCCGAAGCCAGTCCCACTCTGAGAGGAAGATTCGTGCTCATACAATGGCTGGCGATGGCTGTATGATGACTTTATTTAAATAAGTATTAGTTATTCAAATAAAGTCATCATAAAACTTATCCAATGGTAAGCTAGTTTCAGCTAGGCAGTAGATCGCACGGCTCGCTGGATGCGTTAGGTCGCGGTGGCGTGCTACTGTCGTAGTGTGAACCGGCCGTATAGCCACAGGACACGACTTGTAGTGTGTGACGTGCAGACCGTCGAGCGGCGCCCGGATCCCACCGGCCGAGATGACATGACTATTGACTACTGATACGTCATAAACATACATTTTCACGTTTGTCGTAAGTATAGTCCCACAAACATATCTGACCCCAATGGCCTAATTATTGGAAATGCCTATTTGGTTCTAACTTCTAGTTTTTATTTTATTTTTCATATGTGACGCTGTCTCCGGGTTAGTTATGTTTGTCGGACTTATATGAGCAAACTTGTGGCTCTTACTTCATGTCAAGAGTCGAAGCACCAAAGGATAGCAGCTTCCAATGAAAAGATTCCACAGAAAACATATTTACTTTTATACTTTTCAACAGCAGCACTCGCTTTAACTTTTCCGATATAAAAAATGCATTAGTTCTAAAAATGTCATTAATACAAAGTTAATTTTGCCGTTTATATTGTAAGTAAAGTTTTGTTGTTGCAGTAGGTACTGTTGCTAGTACAGTTAGTATGTTACAGTTGTATGAAATCAGAATTTCGTTTCGTTATCACCAATTAAGTAGTCATGATAATATTATGTAGATACGCAATACATAAATGAGTTGAATGCAGCAGCCTGATCTAGTGATTACACACTGTACCTAATTAGCATAGCGGTGAGCAATCCGTACGGGGCATACCACCATCGCTTAAAGTAGTATTGTTTTAATATTGCTGACGTTCGTGTTATAGAATTATAATCCTTATTTTAGGGATGGCAAGGTACGTGACATTAAACTGTCGTGTTGAAATAATACTGCGCAGAACACAACACGTGACGTGAAACAGCTGTATCAATGCTCTGCGCCACAGAGCGTCGTTATACGACGACGTTGTTTCATGTTCTCCACCTAATGTCGGCAACGGCAGCTATTGTCTTGAACGAAGCCAGTTGCAGACATTTTGATGAACAATTGTATTGCACATATACAGCTAACGTTGTTTCCCTCAATCTCACTGCTGTAACACTGATCCAACACGACCGGAAAAATACCCGGCGTAAGATCAATAATAATTTGCTCTTTGAGGCGCTGCACTGTACTGTACTGTACTGTACTGTATTGTACTGGGCCGTAACACAGACAACTTTTAAACTCCGAAATGAGAAGGATATATCCTATATTCTTGGCAAAAATAAATAAATTATCAAAATTTCTATATTATAGAGTATAGACCTCAGTATGTTGTTCCTACCGCTACTAACTAGCTTAAAACCTGTACTTAAGCCCCCTAGCGCGGACATGAGCGTCGTTCTAGGTTCCTCCGTAGAGGGTTGTCCGCTGTCAGCCAACAAGCGAATGTGCTGGGGAGGGTGTTGGTGCTGCTCGCTATAGCCTGCTCGTCGTGGTCGCAGCGCGGCTGCGCATGCTCGCGTACAATAGTTACCAACAATTCTCTTAGTAGCTTTTTCTGACTCAAACCGGGTAAATGACTACAATTTACAGCAGGAATCTAATCACTACACCAATGAGACAATCAATAGCACATCTGACTGATTCCGTCTGCGCTGCCCGCCCGGACTGACATTTTGTAAGTTATTGAAATGAAAGGAGTTACCTACTTATTTGCTAAATTATGTTATTTGTGTTTCTGTGAACAAAACAGGTCGAACTTTATAAACATTAAGCCCCTCGGGAAATGGGAATGATATCCTAAATATGCAGGCAACTAGTTAGGAGTCAGACCTACCAGCTACCAGTTACCACCCACGCAAATGGTCTTGTTTATTTTATGTTCATATTTGTGTTTCGTGGGGTTTATATCTGTTTTATACATAAAACAAATAAATTGAATTGTTTATTCTATCAGATGAATTCATTCGTTCAAGACGCAAGCTATCTGTGTGCCTTTCATCAAGATCGTATCAGCGGTGACAGTAGGTAGGTACTTGTAATATCCAACACTATCTCCGTTACAAGCCATCATCGACCCACTATACTCTGAACGTGACGTTTTCCTGCAGAAGTGAAGAATTGAGGCAGAGAAGGGTTGTCATTGAAGGTATATCAGTTACCACGACGATAACCGTTTGTGGATAGGCAGACTTATAAAATACTCGTACCCAGACATTATGGAACACTAGGTGGTATCCGTAACTTCGTTCCTCAGATTGAGCGGGAACTCTTTTTCCGGGATAAAAAGCATTTTATTTAGCATATGTCCTTTCCCCGGGATGTTACCTATTTTTGTACCAAATTTCATAAAAATCGGTTGAAGATATCGGCCAGGAAAGCGTAGTAGACAGACATATAGACATACTTTCGCATTGAACTCGGAATAGACTAACATGATAATAGTCGTTAAAGCCGCATTGGAGCAGCGTGGTGGGTCTGAGCTCTAATTTCCTCTCTCTTATGAGAGTGGAGGCTTGTGCCCAGCAGTGGGACGTTATTGGGCTGTAGTGGTGGTAGTGGTAGACGTGCGTGGCCGAGATTGAAGCCCCAGTGCACACGAAGAGGAAGGCCCGGGAATCGAGCCGTCACCCACTACGTTATCGCAGTGCGGGCATTTCTGAGCAGGCTAATGATATCGTACAAAATGTTGTAACAGGATTAGTGCGGGCCGGCGGGCGGATGCCGGGCGGGGACCGGGCGGGGGCCGGGCGGGGGCCGGGCGGGGAACGGGCCGCGGGCGGACGTCTCATTAAACGCTGATTGTCGCCGCGTCCGCTGCCGCGCGGCTTTCAGATGACCCAGAGCAATCGCAAAGTTGCTTGTTTGTCCCATTACACCTAATTGTACCATGTTTTTTGCTACAATTACAGGAAACTTAAAAAAATATGTACGAACAAGTACAAACCTAAATATAATTCAATTAGGAAGTATATTTTATTTTAGACTAGATGATATCCGCGACTTCTTTCATGTAGCTTCGTACACCTTTTATGTTAGATCGCTTTTGAGATAGACCCTGGAATAAAGCGTCAAAGCGTCTGGGTCAAAGAGATGCCGTGGGATATAAAATACCTCAATTCATACGAGGGGCGAAGTCGCGGGCATCAGCTATTCGGTGTAATATAATATGTCAAAGGCCATTAATTGTAATATTTCACGTCGCTCAAAGTGTACTCTCCGTAAAATGTCGGTCCCATCTCACCGCACCGCTCGCGATAACTCATCGCCCGTGAAATGAGCGCCGCGTGACGCGCGTGAGATGAATCCCGCCGCAGCATCCCGCAGCATCGCGCGAGGACACACGGGGCCGGAGCGGAAGTGGGGCGGAAGTGGGGCGGGATTGTTGCTCAACAGCACTAGTTGATGTTATGATAAATAATGATATTGGACGTACAAGGCTAACTGATAGTACCATTTATAGTTACGATAAATAATTAAATTGGAAATACAGGGTTTCAGTTAGCCCTGTTACTTGACTTACATGACTTAGGCCATGGCGGAAAGTTATATATTTCATACAAGATTGATTCCCCGCCGTACTCCGCCCCGGGCTCTGTGTGCTTCACGCTTCAGCAGCAGGCCGTCACATCAGCTCTGTGTTTTAGTGCGCCGTTACGTGCGCCCTCGCATGTGTGTGTCGCGTGTGTGTACACGCAAACGTGAAACATTGATGACGTCATCCGCGGCATCCATCTCTGACGCTCGCGGGGTTCCGCAGCTTTATATTCATTATATTACTACTTCTTATTCTTACACCTTTGCACTTTCCCCTGAACTAAAGTGCTCATAATAGGGACGATGCTTATATTATGTCAAAAGCAAAATTATTTCTTACTGATTATTATTATAAGTATTATGTTATTTGTGTAAATGGTTTATGTATTAGTATGTAGGTATTTGTGTGTATGTTTATGTTAATACACCACCCGCAAGTTAATCTCCTCAACTTCTCCTAATCCGAAGGTTGCCTGGCAGAGATCGCTACTAAGCAATAAGGTCGCCTTTTTGTATTACCTACTTAATTTCTGTGTATTTGTGTTTCCTTTATTTTTCTGTGTTGTGGTGTACAAATAAAGAGTATTAATAATAATAATAATTATTATTAAATAGAGGGTCTTCCAAAAGATATAAAACTCAAATATAGATTAAATAAAGAAAGTGCTTTCAAATATGATGACGTCACAAGTCACAACTATGTATTGCACACAAACTTCCATGCTAGAAGCGCGTTTTTAACTTTGATAAAGAGTTGCTGATTTGATGGAGTTGTCGTCATCCCGATTCGATAGTAACAATATTTCAGCCGTATTTTCGGTACTGAAGAATATATCGAGCAGATTTGAAGCGGTTTTACTCCAGTGGCTCAGACGCCCGACTTCCTATTCGGGCAGTCGGGAGTTCGATGCCCGGGCACGCACCTCTAAAATTAAATATCAGTCGCTTTAAACCGGCATTCCCGAGAGTACATCAAAATGTTCTTAAAGGTGTGTGTAACTACTCGTATCTGCAAATCCGCACTCGGCCAGCGTGGCGGACTATGGCCTGCGCTATCGCGAAACTCATCTCGTTCTGACAGAATAGCTTGTACTCAATAGGGAGCTGGTAATGGGTTGTTGTGATGAAAACATACTATGCGGCGTACAAAGTGGCGTATGTGACGGAAGTAATAAAAAATGTATAAGATCTAAAAGCCTCGGTGCCGGAGAGGGAACCTTCGGCCGATTAATTAGGAAAGTTCCTGTAACTAAGTAGGTAACAATTCCTCTCTTTAACGCGCCGCAATACATTATTCATGAGTTCCCGAGGCGCGGAGTGACGCGCTGAGCGTATACTCAATACTCAGCACAGATACAACTTGTATACAGATTACAGATAGGCCATAGAGTTCATAATAATGTTACTTATAAGTAACATTCTGCAGGGACCGAGCAAGCAATATGCACCACATCCACACAAATCTTCCAAAGTATAGTTCGCGCACGAGTTGAATGCAGATCAAATGTATGGTGACACAATATACATTTACTCTGCATTCAACTTTCAATGTACGTTTATCTTCTGAGAACCCGCAGATGTCGACTCAACAATGAACTATTGTATGGTCGCTTCCTTTTCCCGAAGGAGTTTAGCTTTAGAAGCGGCCGGCGGCGGGCGGGCAGGCGGTGTGTTATGTACTAACTACTAGATGGTGCCCGCGATCCCGCGATACAAGCGTGAAAAGTGACCAACAGGTCAAACCGTCAACTCGCCCGGAAGTGAAAATAAATTCTAAAGACTAACAAGATTGAAATTGAGCAAAACATTGAGTATTTAGTATAACGATATGAGTAGGTATAACGTCGTTAGTGGTGTGATAGTGTCGCAACATGGTCGTAACCCGGAAGTGGCGTCGACTGTCGGCAGCGGAAGACGCTAACTAACCCTTCGCCCCTCTGTGGCTGTGACGACTGACGCGGCGCGGGACGCTAATTGTCGTGAGGGGTCAGTGCGGGGTCAGTGCGGGGTCAGGCGAACACCGCACGACCTTCAGTCCACACAACAACGCCGCTTGTTAACTGTACATTCTGACTACATAATTCTAATGATAGATTCTATAATAATTATATATTACGATTGGGATTGGTAGGGTAGGGCGGGGCTAGTTGAGCATAGGGGCAAGTTGGGCAATCTCGCAAACTATTCACCGTACGCATATGCATCTTATGGCGGAAATAAAGGGTTGCGAAAGGGATAATCACCGCGCTATCGCTAGTGGTGGCTCGACGAGCGAGGTAAGCGCCCGGGCGTTTTGTTTATTTTGTAACCAAAAAGTAAAAACGTCGTTTATCGCAAGTTTTCGTCTGTATTAGTCAAATGTTATCTGTTTTCAATCAGGTAAGTGTTAATCTTCCAGAAAATTAGTGTACTATTGATATGTAGAAAGGTCCTGGGTATAATTCTTACGAGTTTTTTATAACCTCACTTTTGTTTTAAAATTCCGGGTTGGGGTTAGTTGAGCTATAGTTGCTCAACTTACCCCACGACTCAAACAACTAAAGTAATGAATGTTTTATTTTTTGTTAGGATGCGGACTTACAAGAGGAAGACTACAAGATTTTCTTACATTACTGAAGACTTAAATTATGCTGTAAAGGCTGTCAACGATGAGGGGAAAAGTGTGAATTTTTGTCAATTGCAACAGTGACAATGACCATTAAGTTCCAAAGATCTTATTAATATTTTCCTCTAAGATATAAGCTATATGGGTAATAATATAAATATTTAGGTCTGATTTTAAACAGAAAGACTAAATCTAATTCTGAAGTTAATCTTGAGATACGTTAATGTTTTGTTAATTCTAGTTTCGGTTAATTATTCAAAGAAAGTTCGTCGTTCTGTCACTAAAAGACTATAAATAAAGAGCTGATTGTCAAACACATATTTTACTTCATCTCTAGTCAACATTGAACCCATGGTTTGGCTAGACATTCTTAGTGCTCAACTTGCCCCATACCCTTGCGCAACTTACCTCACCTATGGGGTACATTGAGCATACTTGACTTTCTGCATTTAAACAGCTGTAGGTCTTAAATTCGACGTGTTACAAAAAAAATACTATGGGCACTTTTGCTAAGGGATAAATTACTAATCCATCAGGCCACATAACAACTCATTGAGACTTATGATTGAGGAGCTATATCCGCTCAAGTGAAAAATTGCTCAACTAGCCCCGCCCTACCCTACATATTATTAGTGGTAAATTTTATTAAATTTCTATAATTTATTAAGTAAGTACTTATGAATTGTATTATTTATATGTTATTAACCGACTTCAAAAAAAGGAGGAGGTTCTCAATTCGACTGTATGTTTTTTTTTGTATGTTTGTTACGCGATTTCTCCGCCAATTATGAACCGATTTTGATAATTCTTTTTTTGTTTGGTAGGTCATACTTCAGAGGTGGTCCCATTTTAATTTGGTGGAGATCTGATGAATATCTCCGGAGATGGACAACGGAACTCCTCAATGGATAAGAGTAAATTGCTCGCGATCTGCATAGCATATCTCGTTCTGGTTACACAATGTATTTTGAAACAGTGGAGCCACTAAAAATTGTGAAATAAAAAAATTCAAAAAAAAAAAAACCGACTTCAAAAACCACAAACACTAAAAAGTAAAAAATAATTTAATTTATTATGTGTACAAGAGATATTGTAGTTCTATATTAACATTTTTTGGAGTCGGTGCCAACTGTCAATGTGGAGTCACGTCAACAATAATGAAGAGTAGGTAGACGGTTCATGCGGCTAATAATTGGTAGCAACTCCAAAAAATGTTATTATAGAACTACATTAACTCTTGTATACATAATAAATTAAATTATTTTTTTACTTTTTAGTGTTTGTGGTTTTTGAAGTCGGTTTTTTTTTTTGAAATTTTTTTTGTTTACCATAATTATGATTGGGGCGTTTCCTCGTGCTCCTGCTGGGTACTGACATAAAGTATGAAACGCAAGCTATACCACGTCTGGCAGCACGCAGTCTGCGTTACGGTACGTTGCGTGACGCGTCGCTCTAATTGCGAACTAATTTATCATCATAATCAACATTTTAGGTTCATGAATGACAGATCGATCTAGGTATATACTATTACTATCTATATAGGTACTTATATACTCATGTTATAAATGCGAAAATTTGGATGGTTGTATGGATGGATGGCGTTTGTTAATCAATCACGCCATAACCACTAATCGGATCTGGCTGAAATTTGGCACAGAGATAGATTATAGTCTGGAATAGCATATAGGCTAACCATAACCGAAAAACCTCATACCACGCAGACGAAGTCGCGGGCGTTCGCTAGTTTGACTATATATGAAGCACTTGAAAAAGTTTATTAAGAGAAAGAAAATTCTGCTCTTCCAAAACAGAGATCATAAAGTTTAAAAAAATAGAAAGGAATTAAATTAGTTATTAAACAGTTTCGTCGAGTACCTACTATTCACCCCAATACGAATGTTAATTACGCGCGTTAACAACACAATTAGCATAATATCGCGTAATTGTGTAGCTACCCCGCCCCGTCCCGCTCCGCTCCTTCGTAATGAATGTATGCGTAAAACATAATAATCACAATAGTATATTATTAGTTGCCGCATGTTTTAACTGAAATTCACTACATTTATTAACATTAGGTATTGTTAGCGCGAGCGGTACCGTACAGCTATCGCCACAGTCTCTATCTAGGTAGTAGGTACCTATACCTATTGATCAATAATATTATTGTTGTAACTCGAGGTCTGTACGAGGTCTGATCCTAATGATTTAGATTTTGGTCTTTTATTCAGGAGCATTGGGCTCGAACCCTTGACACGCATCCCTGAATTCAGTGTGATCCCGTCGCCTCGCCTCGTTGAATCCTGTCGCGTCCGCGCGCGCGCTCCGACTCCGCCTCAGCTCTGAGGACGCGCGGTACAGAGTACAGAGTACAGACTCAGACAAATACCTACTGTAATAATGAATCACTGTTTCTTAGTGTCGAGCACAAAATGTTTGACTTATACGAGTTCTGACAAAATTACAATTTTATTCGACTCGAAATCGAAAACTTCTTTTATATCTTTACACTTAGGTATATTTGTTTAATGATACGGACAAACACAAATGAATCGGTCTCCCTACTGCAATGCACTGCTGTTGCTATACGCTCGCAGGGTAACCAATAACCATAGCCATAAACAAAAGCATTGCTTGGTGATACTTCGCAGTGTGAGCTGGCCCTTGTGGCAAAGCTATATTTTATGAAGGGAAAGTTAACTCAAAAACAAGATCATTCTAAGTATTATTTAAAATTTATTCTTCATACCACTCAAAACAACTCAAAGAAGTTTGATACAGAGACCAGCTTGCACCCTGAAGACCAAATAGGTATAATAATAATCTGTGGTCTAGACTCTAGATCTTATCTCGGGAAACAAGGCTTTCCACCATCGACAATATTTTAAAGACTAAACTGGTCCCTAAATTGATAGAAATAGTTACTGGTTAGAGCTAAACTAATATGAAATTCAAAATAATATCGTTCTAACCAATAAGCGACCTTTAGCATTTAATAAGGCGATGTTTGAATGTTTCCCGTCGCCCGCACGACTGCTTCCCATCACTGGAATCCCAACTCTATGCTAATAGCAATAGGAGTGACGGCGAAGGAGTACGTGTGAGTACGCGCTGATTGCTAATGCGGCGTGTCAACGGGCGCCGCTGTTCACTCGAGAGTCGAGCGGCGTTTTGTTTGCACCAAATTGACGCGCAAACGAATATTACAACAACTTTCTCACACTCCAATATAAATGATCATAACTCATCTTATAGAACGCTATGGACTTTATAAATCGGAAAGCGCACAATAAATTCTGCATTAGGTACTCAATCACTCATCATTTATTTTGCAACTGCCGGCTCTCTACTGTCCACGTGTCTCCTCTCAGAGTGAGAAGGGTTTGGCCATAGTCCTCCGCGCTGGCCGAGTGCGGATTGGCACACTTCATACACCTTCGAGAACATTGTGAACTCTCGGGCGTGCAGGTTTCCTCACCATGTATTCCTACACCGTTTGAAGCAAGTGATATTTAATATCTTAAAACGCACGTAACTCCGAATAGCGTGTACGAGGATTGAACCCGCGTCCCCGTACAGCAAGGCA
Source organism: Erebia ligea (assembly GCA_917051295.2). Lineage (NCBI taxonomy): Eukaryota > Metazoa > Arthropoda > Insecta > Lepidoptera > Nymphalidae > Erebia > Erebia ligea. The sequence goes on along the minus strand of OU785234.1, from coordinate 37,224 downwards.
CGTGTCTAAACCATTAAGTTATCAATAGCCGCCACCACTCAGCCACTAGGTATTCACATTAGACGGTAGGGTTTCTAATGCAACTGACAGCAAAACCTATATGTTAATGTACCTTACTTGGCTGCATATAGGCTTTTATTCCGGAATATTATGGAGTTCCCGTAGGAATTTAAAAAATTGAATCCACGCGGACGAAATTGCGGACATCATCTAGTAGTAACTATACTCTATCCACGGAGACAAGTTAATAGGAAAGACATGGACTCGTTTGTGTTTGGTCAGCGATCACCGTTAATGCAGTGTACAGACTACGTGTATATTTTAGTTAACTGCCTCGTTGGTCTAGTGGTTAGCATGTTCGACTGCGGCCGACGAGGTCCCGGGTTCGAGTCCCGGGTCGGGTCACAACAAGTCTGGGTTTTTCTGACAAGAAATTCTCAGTGCTAGCCCGGAGTTAGGAAGTTGGCGGTGTTTCACCCCCGTGCCTCGGAGAGCACGTTAAGCCGTCGGTCCTGCGCCTGATCTCTCTCCGGTCGTGTCGGATTTTCCGTCCCATCGGGCTATGAGAGTAAAGGAACAGAGAGTGCACCTGTGTTTGCGCACACACTTGTGCACTATAATATCTCCCGCGCAGATGGCTAATCTCTCTGGAGATTGGCCGCCGTGGCCGAAATTCGGTCGGGAGGACATTATTATTATATTTTAGTCTGATCGTGGTACCCGTACTGTGCAGACGCGGCTCATATTTTATCCTTAAAGTTAAAGGTAAAGTTGCCGCTGAAAACACAACTTACAAAATGGCGGAATTAAGAAACCTTTTGAATAATGCGATTCAAAATATTAATGCCCAAAAGTGGCAAAATTGTATCAAACAAGTACAAGAAATAGTAGAGCCAAAAATGAACGCAATGGATAGGAATGTGGAAATAATGGCTGATAACTTCATAATAAATGTAGAAAACGATAGCAGTGACACGTCGTCGGATAGTGATTATAATAAGTACGTAAATTGTAAAAAAAAAAACAAGTGTAGTTGTGGGAAGAAAGCTAGTTTAATTTAATAGTAGCGCAGTGTGTACGTACATTCAGAATGGTTTACGCCCACTGACTTTTTTGTCTTTGTCATTTGTATGGGATTACGTGACAGAGAGAGCGCTATATTAACTAGTCTCCGTGGATAGAGTATAGTAGGTAACCGCACGTACCTAACACCTTCAAGCCCCAAGAGCGCAACCAAACTGTTCATCTCATCAATTCGGATAAAACGTAAAGACAGAAGAGAACTGAGAGCTAAAGATATCATTAACAGCTACTGTCGGAATAAAATATGAATCATGCTGAAGCCATCCATTTTGTTGGTAACCGAGAATGAAACGCAATAAATTACCCGTTTAATTCCCAATTATTGTGTGGAGTATAAAGCTCGTCTCAAATGATAAGCAGCGGACGGTGGAGTGGCGGACAGCTACCCCGGGGAGGTCAGCACTAGCCGGCGGGGGCGGGCGGGGCGGGCGGGGCGGGCGGGGGCGGCCGGGGAGGGATTAGGGCTACCGATGACAAATTAAAAAGACCTGAGATTAGTTACGAGTACTTACGCTAAGTCATTATTCATATTATTATAGTAAATTGTATGCTTTTTAAAAAAATATGTTAATTACGTTGATATGGAAGTTATCTAAAGAGGATTATGGTTTTGTTGTAACTTTTGAATAAAAACAGTATTTTATTGAAAACCTGAAAAATCCGGAGATTTCCAAAATCCGGCCGAACCCTGGGCGGCATAGCGGTATTGACTTCAAGGAATCCTCTCAAGCGAGCGCCGCACCGCCGAGAATACTTAATGTCGTGTTCGGTGGGATTTTATTGGATTTTATTTCCTTTCTTTGCTCCCGGCTTTCGGTGACATTGACGACTGCCCGCCCCCCACTCCCCGCCCCCGCTCCGCCCCCGCTCCGCCGTGACTTTTCACTTACTTTATCTCAATAAAGTCGAAGGGAAATTAATTATTTATTTGTCGTTTCTTAATCCCGAACACTTCGTCAAATCTTTTAATCATTAACACAGTTTGAGGGATTTTCCCGTGAATACTGAAACATGCATAAATATTAAAATGTAATTAGAAATGACCCGCTACTGACGTTTTGAGTAATACCTATTTATTTATGAGTCAAGAGCGCGGCACTGGGCCGACAGGTGTACCGGCGGGTACACAGGTGTGCAGGTGGGTACACAGGTGTGCAGGTGGGTACACAGGTGTACAGTGTACAGGCGGGTAACTAGACAACAAATTATTGAATCTATTTAAATAAAACACAAAAATGTTTCTGCCTATGCCCGTTATAGACTTTGAAAGCATCCAACCGATGTGCCCCAAATGCGAACATGGTTGTATTTTCTCTTCTTTTTTTAGCGTAGTAGGTACCTAGCACACGCCGGGTATACGCTAGTAAAAATTAAAAGTGTAGAGTCGAATAAAAATACCCAACTTCTCACCTCATTCTCCTCCTCAAAACACCGGTATATCAATCCACTATCAAGGCTCTTTTCCTTTGACTGTGTAGACACAAAACACGCGTTGCATTAACATGTAGCTATCGCCTTAGGTGCAAGCGGCTGTAGTGCGCGCTGCGCCTAACAACGAACGCGGAGGGTGTGTGTGTGTGTGTGTCACAATAAAATAGTAAATAAAATATTGGAAGGTGTAAAACACACCTCTGAGAACATTATGAAGAAGTCCCGCCCGTGCGCGATTCCTCGCAATGTTTTCCTTCACCGATAATATAGCGAGTGATATATTTTAATTTCACCTACGAAGAGTTAGTGATGCGTGCGTGTAAGTCATTAAGCTATAATATGATCTTCCTCAAATACAGACACTATGATGGAACCAACGTTGGAACTATTAAAAATAATTATCGTATCTTTATTTATTTTCTAGGTTAATATACTTAGGTTATTTTTCATCCCGAAAAACGGGTTCCTTCGGGAATCGGGATAGGCGATAGAAGTTTTGGTCGATATTGTGCTCCATAACATAACTCGGTTAAATTGGAACCGATTTTAACAATTATTTCAGCTCACAAAAGCTTACTACAGTCTGATTTGAATTACTTGAATCTTACTTAACGCCACACTGACACAACCACTCATATAACAATAATTTAAGCAGCACAATAAAGTTGTTTCTGTAAGGTAGTAGACAAGCCGTCTTAAATTTTATTACTGTAAAATCTGCGACTTTCTAGTTATGAATCTAAGAAAAATGAAACTCAAGCTTTAAGTTTTGAACTATATTATAATATTTATTTATTTATATTTATATATTAGCGATCCACAACTTAAGAGTAAACGAGGGACGGGATAGTTCATCGAAAACATCATAGAATATACACTTCGAAAACGATAACAACAGAACCACACAGCTCGAAACTATCCGAGCCCGAACGCGCGCCCTGCGACACGACAGTCGCGTCGCGAGGCGCGCGCGCGCGCCGGCCGGCACACTGTACACGTATTTACACCGCGGGCACCGGCGCTCGTCCCCGAGCCCGCGCGGACACGACACGGAACTGAACGGTAAGAGGGATCGCCGCGGGAGAGTCTAGCGGGGGCGGCGCGCGCTCCGTCACACGGTGGTCTCGCGGTCCACGTGGATGTACTCGACGGAGCGCTCGCGGCGTCAGGACGCCACGGACGAGGCGCGCGAGCCGTCGCACAGCAGCTCCTCCGTCAGCCGCCGCGCCGGCGGCCGCTTGCCGCGCCGCCGCCGCCGCCGCAGGAGCAGCAGCAGCAGCAGCGCCGCCGCCGCCAGCGCGCCCACCGCCGCCGCCGCGCCCGCCGCCGCCGGCGCGCCCAGCGCGGCCAGCAGGCGCGCGCCCGCGCCGCACGCGCCCCGCTCGTCCGCGCCGCCCGGGCAGTCGGCGGCGCCGTCGCACCACAGCGCGGCCGGCATGCAGGCGTCCAGCGCGGCGCACGCGTGCGCGCAGCCGGCGGTGGCGTTGCCCGCCGCGCCCGGCGCCGGCGCGCGCCACACCTCCATCCAGGCGAGGCGCGCGGCGCCGGGCTCGCGCGCCGCCCACACGACGAGCAGCGCGGCGCGGTGGCCGGCGCCGGGCGCGCCCCAGTCGGCGCTGGTGAGCTGCACGGGCGCGGCGCCGCCGGGGCACACGGCGGCCAGCAGGCGCGCAGCGGCGTCGTACACCAGCACGCGGTTGGGCGTGGCGCAGTCGGGCTCGGCGCCGGGCGGCAGCGCCACGCCCCACACGCGCAGCAGCACGGAGCGGTTGCCGCGCGCCGCCAGCAGGAACGGCGCCGCGCCGCACTCCGACGCCGCGTTGCCGCTGCGCGCACACACCACAACTCACTCCCTATAACTCGCCCTACCTACTAATCTAAAATAAAAACTTTTTTGTTCATATTCTTACTTAAACAGATAAGTTGTACGGTCCACAGTCCAATCGTACATTTTGCTCCATCAGCATTAACCTACTTTTCATTATTCATTCCAACTAACAATCAATCAGTGCGCAAATCATTACCGCGACCAGCACGCGTGCCACTCATTTATATCATCAGCATTTAGCATTAATCATTTAATTATAATTATTTAATTAGTTATAATTATTAGCAGTTAATAAATCAATTATCCATCAACTCTATCATTTTAACAAGGTCCTAGACCCAACATTTTGGTCCTTCGAACCATTCAGCAGAACCAGTGACCAAGCGACGTACTTCCACGCTCAGTTTTTCGTGTTTCTTGGTGCGGTAGCGAATCGGTCTGCCGGCCTCCCACAAGCGGGTCTCCCCGGTTGGATTGAGAAGGCGCATATATCGCACTTGGGACACGGAATTACCGAGCTGAGGGACAACCAGCATAACATCAGCATACATCTTTTTGCCTGTCTTCGAGCATTAAGGAAGGAGGCAAGAAAGCAGAGTTCATCAGCTAGCAGCGACTTCGAGTTGCGAACAATCAAGCAATCAATCAATCAGTTTTCTCTGCGATCTACCACATTTCACTGCAGTGACAATGGCCGTTCCAGAGAGGCAATTCGAACTCATGCAAGCGATGAACACACTCCTGGTGAACTTCAAGAAGGATAGCCCTGACCGTAAGTCGCCAGAGATGGTAGGGAGAAGAATCGAAAAACTTGATACCTATTGGTCCGAATTTAATTCAAATCATATCATCTTAAGCAAATCGGAAGATCAGTCACACGTGTACTTTACGGACAAAAAATACGAGCAAACTAAGCACTTCTACAGTAACACGAAAGACTTTCTTATGTCCCATTTGCCTCAAGAACAAGCGGGCCCGTCATCCCAGAGACAGCAAACTACTACCAATCCGAACGCGCAGCAGTCCATCCCGCCGCGTGTGAGTACGGATTACATCAAAATAGAAGAAATGCTTCGTAAACAAGCTAGCAATTACAAAGCATTTTCAAGAACGACCGACAACATCAAGCTCGATCTCATACAAGAGAAGTGGGAATTGGAGGACGCCCTCAAGTCCTTACAATCTCGCTGGGCAGTAATAGATGCATTACACTGGGAAATCGACAGCATGCAAGACACTAAAGATTTTGCCAGTGAAATGCAATACAGCACATATGAGCTTCAATATATCAACGTAAAGAGACGCATCAACAGCAAGATGTGGTCTCAAGCATACAAAGAGAAGGCTACGCCGACGATGGAGATTCCAACCTTCAGCGGAGGCTATCAACAGTGGACTTCCTTTAAAGACCTGTTCACCGAGGCCATTCATACCAACTCCTCGATATCAGACGCACAGAAAATGCAGTTCCTCAAGGGAAAGGTAAAAGGAGAGGCTGAAAAGTTAATCCAGCACCTGACGATCAGTTCAAGCAATTATCTAACCTGTTGGGAGATACTTAACACTCGCTATAACAACAAAAAACTGATCTTCACCTCCCATCTTAACACACTACTCAGCCTCCCTGCCATACAACATCCGTCCGCGGCAGCCATCAAACGAATTCACGACACCACCAAAGAGTGCCTCCACGCCATCACTAATCTCGGTGTGGACACCTCATCGTGGGATCCGATAATAGTTCATCTAATCTCCCAAAAATTAGACACGGACACACATAATGACTATCTGGAGCATTTGGCAGCACCGCGTGAACTACCAGTCTTGCAAGAATTCCTGGATTATCTGGAAATCAAATTCACAGCACTTGAGGCATCGCGTCGAAAACACGATGGGTCCAAATCATCTTCCCAGCAGCAAGAGTCATCTTCCATTGACAAAAAAGCTCATACCTACAAGGCATACAGCATGAAGAAAAATCCAAAATCAAGCAATCCACAAAACACAAATTACATAGAATGTGTAATTTGCCGAGGCAACCATAAACTATTCGCATGCAAAGCATTTCTCGAATTACAGCCCGAGGCCCGGCGCAAGGAAATTGCGAAACATAGAATTTGCGAAAATTGCTTATTTGACCACAATGGACGAGAATGCTATTCGGATAAAAAGTGCAAGGTATGCAATAAATCGCATAACACGCTGGTCCACGACTCTTATTACCCCAATTATAAAACGCAAAATAGCAGCAATGAAAGCAATAAATCAATCAGCAACAGTTACGTGTCTCAAGGCAATTTATCGGAGACACTTTTATCAACAGCATTAATCAGAGTTCAAGCAGCGGACAATAGTCTGATCACATTACGAGCCCTCATTGATCAAGGGTCTCAAGTATCACTCATATCTGAGCATGCAGCACAAATGTTGAAATTGCCACGCGACCAAAGCAAAGGTGTCGTATTCGGCATTGGCGCCAAGGAGAGCACGTGCCAGGGCGTAATTAATATCAAGTGCATGGCAATACACAACGACTATACATTACGTACCAATGTATACGTAATGCGAAGCCTCATAAACAATCTCCCGAATAATTCATTCCAAAAACCACAATGGTCATTTTTGGAAAACATTCAATTGGCTGACCCAGATTTTCATATCAGTCGCCCCGTGAATCTACTATTGGGAGCCGATGTTTACTCTACCATCATTCAGGAAGGTATCATCAGACACGAAAAAACCCAACCAGTTGCGCAACAGACACGCTTCGGCTGGATTTTATGCGGCCACGTGCAGACATTCCAATGCAACGTGGTACTAAACAACATCGGTGACATACAAAACTTTTGGTCCGAGGAGGACATTCCCGCTACGGCAAACATGTCGCAAGAAGATCCGGAGTGTCAACAGCAAGACACGACTATAAGAAATGAGGACGGCCGATATGTGGAGAAATATCCATTTACTGATGATCTGGAGGAAAAACTGGGAGCTTCAAAGCCCATGGCAGCAGCACAGTTTCGGAACCTGGAACGCCTGGAACACCGAGCATTAATTGATGAATATCAGACACTAAATCATATGGCTGAGTGTACTAGCAACATGACACCCAGCTGCTATTTACCTCACCACGGTGTGGAACGTGCTGACTCATCGACAACAGCTTTGCGTGTCGTATTCAATGCGTCCGCAAAATCATCGACTGGTTACACATTAAATAATTTAATAAAGTGTGGCCCAATTTTACAACAAGATCTTATGTCCTTGATCTTAAGATGGAAGCAATATCAATATGCATTTACCGCTGACATCGAAAAAATGTTCAGACAAATACTAATCAGTGGCGATCATCAGCGCTTTCAAAAAATATTATGGCGAAGTTCACCTGATCAATTGTTACGTGAATACCAGATGAAAACGGTTACGTATGGTATGAAAGCCGCTCCTTTCCTCGCCATGATGACATTGAAGCAACTAACATCGGACGGAGGTTATAAGTATTCAACCAGCAGAGCAGCCATAGCATTACAAGAAGAACTTTTTATGGATGACCTTGTGAGTGGAAGCTTCAGTTTTTCTGCAGCCAAGCAGCTCCAAGAAGACCTGATGAACCTACTTCGATTAGGGGGCTTCAACCTTCGCAAATGGACATCCAATAAAACAGAACTTTTAGAAGGCATTAGTAAAGCCCAAAGCAGTCATGAAGCATTCAGTTTCAAACAGTCGGAATCTACCAAAACCCTCGGTTTGAAGGAGCATCCAGAAAACGATATCTTCACACCTAACCACATTTGCAACGAACGGGAAACAATTAGAATTGACCTACATCAACAAAGTCAAAGCGGCGAAGGCGATAGCATCGAGTTACATAGTCCTTGTGACGCATCGATCAACGCTTACACCTGTGTAGTCGATTGCAGTTGCAAAGCACATTCAAAAATGAAACTTATTGAGGTTGAGACAAGGCTCGTTCCCGTCAGTAAGCACCTTTATCTACCCAGATTGGATCAAGGAGATACTAACCGTTGGAAACCGTTCGTAGCGAATCGAGTTAAGCAAATAAATAATATCATTCTCTCAAACAGTTGGCGTTATGTGAAGTCGGCCGAAAACCCCGCAGACAGCGCCAGCCGCGGCATCTCAGCAGAGAAATTGAGAGATCACTCATTATGCTGGCAAGGGCCATCATTCTTGCCAACATTTAGCAAACAAGGCAAAAAGATATCACCAATAAACGTCACCGATCAAGAAGTGCGCACCGTAAGACAGAGCAACGTCACTACACGTCACAGCAACGATGACGTCATACAGCGCGTACTAAGCAAACATAGCAATTGGACACGCGCAGTTCGTGTACTTGCATGGGAATCACGTGCGCGGTCTCGCCCACAGGATCAAGTTCCGTACCTAACTGTGACGGAAATAGAAAAAGCAAAACATATGATCATTAAATATGTTCAAGGAATTGAATTTTCAGACGAGATCGTAAATCATCAATCAAACCCACGACTGCACAGCGGGGGTAAGATTTTAAATCTTGCCGAAGAGAAAGCATATAAATCTGAACGAAAAAGCAGAAAGAATACGACTAGCTTCGTTTCGATGTTATTATCATTCATGTTCTTCACACTAGTGACGACTGTTCATTCCGCCTACAATGTCACTACGCTGAGTAAAGCTCTCTACTTCGACAAGATGACAAATATGCAGTACGTACAAGACGAATGGAAGCTCATCGCGTATTACGATATGAGTCCATACTGGGATGGCATAGCAACATTCGACAAGCATTTGAAGCAAGTAAGCGCCACGTGTGACAAGCTGGAACAAGGAACCCTTTGTGACATCATACTCCTTCAACTACGTCACAGCTATGACGAGTTGAAACACTACAACACCATAATACAAGACCAACGTTCAGGGACTCACGTCCGAAGAAAACGAGGCCTAATCAATGGCATCGGATCCATCGCAAACACACTCTTTGGAGTGCTAGATGAAAATTTCGCGATTCAATACCAAAAGGACATCACGCTAATTCGAGCAAATCAAAACCACCTCGCGCTCTTGTGGAAAAACCAAACGTCTGTTATAGAAGCCGAGCATAATCTATTACAACGAGCGGAAGATACCATCAACAAGCAGCATAAGATTATTAATCAACACTTGAACAATTTATCAAGAGCCGCAAACAAATTAAACAAGGAGGTGCAAAGCATAGAGGTCATGAGCGAACTTGCAATATCGTTCTCAATAGCAAACAACATGATCAGCAAGTTACGATACATCCAGGATACATTACTGGATACGATAACAGACCTACACCACGGAATGTTCAGCATCCATTTACTAGCACCTGAACAACTGCAGAAAGAGCTCAATTTAATTTCCGGCCAGCTAAAAAAGGACTTAGCATTGCCAATAAATAACATTCAAACAGATTTGGCCAAAATTTATCACTTGTTACGAGTAAAAGCAAGAGTCACTAAGGAGTTCCTAATATTCGAAATCAAGATCCCCCTCGTTAACCGAGAAAACTATGAGCTATACAAAATGATAGCTATTCCACAGCAAGTTAATAACACAACCATAAGTGTTATACCTGTATCGGATTACGTTGCAATCAACTTACGTAGGAATACCTACCTACCTCTATCGGAAATGGACATACAGCAATGCACTCAATATGACGCATACATTAGATTGTGTCATTTACCAAAACCGATTTATTATTCGTATGTCGTAATACATGGATTGAATTGAGCACGATAAATTCATACCTATTCTACTGTTGCGGACAATGCACCTGGAGAATCATATGCGAGGATCGCATTTCTGCAATACAAGTAGAAAAGGCGGGGGTCATAGCACTGGGGCAAGACTGTCTCATACAAGGACAAGACTTTACAGTCTTTGCGCATAAAAGCCATCAACACATTATAAACGCTACTGGTGACTTGTTCATTCCAGAAGTTCCGCCAATCAACCATATCATAAACATCTCGGTCCCGGTTCTGGATATAATCACTACCCAGTTCAACAACAATCAGACGACCGTGGAATTGCGGGACATCAAACAGCGGATTGAACAAATGAAGTCGGAGACGGCCTTAGCACAAGGCATCTCCTATCATGATGTACACCAGTACGCCGCCATCTACGTGCTTATAGCAGGCTGCCTGACGATCACCACCGTGTACGTGTTTCGGTGCGTGCGTCAACGCCGGCGCAGGGGTGCCAGCCGTGCACAAACCCCTGAGGACTCGCAGCCGTCAGCCGCCACCCCGTGCCCTCAGCAACTTCCGGCTGAGCCCCAGCGAATGCAGTCCCCGCGAAGGCCCGCAGCTATCAGCCACAGCCTGCAATCATCAGCCGCCGCCGTCTACGCCACCCCGCGTCCTCGGCAGCGGCCACCCCAGCCGCCTCAGCTCCAGCGTGACCGCCACGAAATAGAACTTAAAGATTTCACGTTCCACCCAGTCTAATTTACACTTGTACTTTATACGATTTATACATTTAAACTTAAGCATAGCATAACTTTAGCATAGCATTAAAATAAGTGATTTGTAATTTATAAGCATTCATCTAGCATCAATCATCTCGCTTTAATTTGTAAATTGCTTATCACTTTCCCTATCATCTCCTTTCCTCTCCCCTGGGAGCATGTACGGTCCACAGTCCAATCGTACATTTTGCTCCATCAGCATTAACCTACTTTTCATTATTCATTCCAACTAACAATCAATCAGTGCGCAAATCATTACCGCGACCAGCACGCGTGCCACTCATTTATATCATCAGCATTTAGCATTAATCATTTAATTATAATTATTTAATTAGTTATAATTATTAGCAGTTAATAAATCAATTATCCATCAACTCTATCATTTTAACAAGGTCCTAGACCCAACATAAGTATATATTTAAAACTAGCTGATGCCCGCGACTTCGTCCGCGTGAATTGAGGGTTTTTGGTTCCCGCGGGAACTCTTTAATTTTCCGGGATAAAAAGTAGCCTATATGTGTTATTCCAGACTATAATCTATCTCTGTGCCAAATTTCATCCAGACCCGTTCAGCCGTTGGAGCGTGATTGAGTAGCAAACATCCATCCATACATCCATTACATCCATCCAAACTTTCGCATTTATAATATTTATTTGATAAGTAAGTTATCATCTTGTCAACCCTAACACAGACTACGGTCTATTTGGGCTGCAAATTACAAACACCAGCCATCTGTGCACCAGCCTGTGTTTTTCGTCTGCAAAATTGTGGTGTAATTTTAGAATTTTTTAAAGGCATTAAATAAATAAAAATAGACGTACTTAATTTTTTTTTATTCTCTCGCTAAATCTTGATATGAATATGATTGTCTCCTATTGGTGTCGCTTTTTCTTTTCATCGAATTTTCATATCACAACGATTCTAAAGAAATTTCACTACATAAATAGTCAATAAATGAAGGAGGTACCTACCTATAAAGAATATACCTAAAATAAGTAATTTTAAGATAGCATACAAGTACAACATAGAGATAGCATAGGTACAAAAACTTTCGGAAAACTGTAAGCTCGTATCTAAGTATACTATTCCAATAAATAAATAACATACGTGAGTTACGGAGCATGTCGTGACATAAGCGCCAGTGGTGGTGGTGCAGCGATGTGAGCACTCACCTGTACGGGTACACGAGGTGCAGGTGCTCGCCGGGCGGCGCGCGGCGGCGGCGCGCGGCGCAGCGCGGCGGCGCGGGCGCGCGCTGCCAGTCGGCGCGGAAGTGCACGTGCCGGTGGTCCTCGCCCGGCAGCAGCGCCGCCGCCGCCAGCTCCAGCTCCAGCGCGCCGCCCCACGCCGCCGCCGCCAGCGGCGCCGACGCGTTGTCGCACACGCAGCCCAGCGGCACGCGCACGCCCGGCCACGGCGCCTCCCACAGCAGCAGCCGCGCCGCCTCGCCCTCCCCCTCCCCCTCCGCCTCGCACGCCGCCTGCCCCGTGCGCGCGTCTGCGCGCGTGCTGCAGCGCGGCGCGCGCCCGAACGCGGCCGCCAGCACGCGCAGCGCCACCGCCGCGCCCGGCGCCGCCACGCGCCACACGCAGCGCAGGCGCCGCGCGCCGCCGCGCCCGAACCACAGCGCGTTGCGCGGCGACGCGAACGCGCCCGGCGCCGTCAGCCGGCGCGCGCACTCGCCGGGCTCGGCCGGCGCGCGCGCCTCGTCCATCGGCAGCGGCTCGCCCTCCAGCCGCGCGTCCACGAACTCGTAGTGCAGCGCGAAGGCGAGCGGGTGCGTGGCCGTGCCGCCGCGCGACGCCGCCGCCAGCGCCAGCAGCGCGCCGCTCGACACGTAGCCGTCGGGCGGCGCGCACGGGCGCGGCGCGCGCGTGGCGTTGGCGAGCGCGGCGCGCGCGCACAGCGCCGGCGCCGCGTCGCAGTAGCGGCCCAGCAGCGGCGCCTCGCCCGCGCCGCCGCCGTCCCAGATGCGCAGCTCCACGCCGCACGGCGAGCCCGCCTCGCGCCGCGCCTCCGTCAGCGAGTACTGCGTGAAGCTCGAGAAGTAGATCCACACGAGGTCGCCCGGGCGGCCGTGGAAGGTCCAGGTGCAGGTGGTGTTGGGCGGCAGCGTGTGCGCGGGCGCGCGCAGGCGGCCGCGGCGCCCGCGGTTGCTCGCCGTCGCCGTCGCGTTCCACTCCTCCTCGGACGACGACGCCTTGACGTGGAACTCGCAGCGGCGCGCCTCCCTGCACAGAGCGCGCGGTGAGCGGCGCGTGGGGGCGGGCGGGGCGGGGCGGGGCGGGGCGGGGCGGGGCGCACACTCACCTCGCGTAGTCGAGCGAGTCGGAGTCGGCGAACACGACGGCGACGTCCAGCTCGAAGCCGCGCAACGGCGCGTGCGGCGGCTGCGCGTCGGGCGGCGCGGAGTAGGGCGACGAGTGGAAGGCCACGAGCATGGCGGGCCCGCGCGCCGCCACGGCCGGCAGCCAGTCGCCGCCGCAGTACTCCAGCAGCACGGGGTCGTCGGTGCTGGCGCCGTCGTAGAAGATGAGCCGGTCGCGCTCGCCCGTGCACTCGCGCCAAGCGCGCACCGCGCGACCCGTCTTGTTGAGGCTGCAACCGACGCGCACCGCGTTACCGACACCCTGCCCACTTGTCCACCTGCCCACCGGTCCACCTGCCCACCGGCTCACCGGCTCGGGGCGAACCTTACGACTACGTTAACAGAAAACCTATACAAAATCCCATGTTTCCAAACCCGAATGTATCCTTTTTTTTTTTTTTTTATTCATTATAGGCTTACGCTTGACCACATCACACCTGATGGGAAGTGATGATGCGGCATAAGATGGGACGCGCTTGCCTAGAAGATGCCTATTCACTCTTGATTTAAAGATACCCAGATTGTAATTGGTGAGAAACACAGTTTTAGGTAGAGTGTTCCAGACCCTAGCCATGCGAATGAGGAATGAAAACGCAAAGCGTTTCGTTCGTGTGGATGGAACGTCGACGACATAGGGGTGGAAACTCGCACGGCGTCTTGCGGTACGATGGTAGAAAGGTGAGGGAGGTACAACTTGTACCGTACAAGGTCGAAAAGCTCCTGAGCACACTCACCGAAATATATCCTATAAAAAACCGATAGGCCTGCTACCTTACGGCGGTGATCCAGAGTTTGGAGTTTCGCCAGAAGAGGCGAATCTTCGCCAATCAACCTCCTAGCCCGACGATCTACGGCGTCAAGAGCCGCCAGACGGGTTGTACGTTTGAAACTTTCCAGGATTTAGGCACTTGGGCTTTGGAAAGCGAGAGACGGTACAGGCGAGTCAGGACTGGAGACAGTTCAGGCGCACAGTTCCGCAGAACAATTGCTGGAATCCCGTCGGGACCGCTGGCTTTGTTCACATCGAGAGAGCGGAGGGTTTTTAAAACCTCCTTTTGGTGGATGCGCACTTCAGGCATTGTAAAATCGCAGGTAGGAATATTAGGTGGGCAGGCATCTCCAGCATCAAGATGTGAACTTTTAGCGAATTGAGAGGCAAGAAGATTCGCCTTTTCAGGTGCTGTAAAAGCAAGCGACCCGTCAGGTTTTAGCAGCGGCGGCAGTGATGGCCGACAGAAGTTCGATTCAACCGACTTGGCCAGGGACCAAAAAGCTTTGCTACCACTAGGGTGAGAAGCTACTTTGATCCCAATTCGCCTCGTACGGTTAAACTGAGCCTTCTTTAAAACCCTCTTGTGTGACTTGGCAGCAATATTGAACTCCCTCTTCTTTGAATGTAAGTCCGGAGCCTTGCTGCTTCGAGCATCAACCCAAGCTACGAATGCTGATTGCTTTTTGGCCTCGGAAAGGGCGCATTCAGCATTGTACCAACGTGGGGCTTTGCCATCCATGGACACGTAGGCAAAAGGTATAAAATACTCCATGGATTGACGTATCACCTCAGAAATGGAGGTCTCACAGCTCGACGGATCATCAGAGGAAAAACAAGATCGCTGCCAGGGATAGGATGCAAAGAAGTGCCGCATCTCGTCCCAACCTGCTGACTTATAACGCCACACCCTTCTTTTGCCACCAGGGCTAGAAGCGGGGGGGCAGTAATTTGATACAGACCTCACTAGGCAATGATCGGATGAGCCTAGAGGTGCTGAAATACAAACTGAGTATCGGTCTGGATCAGTAGTAAGCAGTAAGTCAAGACAATTGGGAGTGTGTCCTTCAGCGTCTGGAATCCTTGTCGCTTCTTGAACCAGCTGAGAAAGATTATAAGAAAGGGCAAATTTATATGCCTCCCTTCCAGCGTGGTCGGTCTTCTGGAAAGGGTACAGCCAGTTTTGATGGTGTGCATTAAAGTCGCCCAGAAAAACGAGGTTTTAAAAAACGGTTTTAAAAAACCGGCCAAGTGCGAGTCGGACTCGCGCACCGAGGGTTCCGTACAAACCTGTAGTAAGTTTTACGATTTATGACGTATTAAAAACAAGACGAAATGAACCGCAAAACTAACTTTGTTTGAAGAGGTTTATTGTTAATATCAAAAAATTACGTTTGTTGTATGGGAGCCCCCCTTTAATATTTACTTTATTGATATTTAATTATTTATTTTGAAAGGTAATATACAAAATATACAAGTTAATATTCTGTGAAAATTTGAACCGTCTACCTGTTACCGTTTTTAATATTGAGCAAAAAAATACGAAAAAAACACGTTTATTGTATGGGGACCCCCCTTAATATTTTTTTTAATTTTTAGTATTTGTTGTTATAGCGGCAACGGAAATACATCATTTGTGAAAATTTCAGCTTTCTAGCTATCACGGTTTATGAGATACAGCCTGGAGACAGACAGACAGACAGACAGACAGCGGAGTCTTAGTAATAGGGTCCCGTTTTTACCCTTTGGGTACGGAACCCTAAAAACGAGGTTTTAAACCAGATTTATATTCTAATTAAAAGATTAAGAAACATTACGCAGTTACGGATGCTTTTACAAATAACTATTTGAGTACAACGATCCCATCGTATAACAGCCGTCCCGCAGCCGCGCCACGCGCCGTACGACAGCACGTACTCGTACGAGTATAACAACACGAAATCCCTCCGTAATTCCATCGAGCGATAAATTAATATCGATCGGTAATATTATTAGTGTCTGTGGTTACGTGTTAGAGGATTTGCTAAAGTTTTCCCGAGTGTGTAAACTGATTCAGTCGAAGCTTTCATGTTATTTTGAAAATGAATACTGTAATTTTATAAAGGCCGAGTGATTCGACCCCTTACTTCTTAAATATCATAATTTAATAATATGGTGAAAGAAAACATCGTTGAGGAAACCTACATACGAAAAAGACCTAAATAAGAAAGATTTTAAAACTAGCTCTAGTTGTGAATTATATTGTGTAGTTATTCTAGCTTCTGCATTAAGATCAACTTTGAGTAATTTCAATGAATACTTACTTCTAGATTCTGTATGTGACTAGTGACTACGTTATAATTTATCCGAAACCGGAAACGTGGTGTTAGTATCTACATATAATATTAGGTAGGTATTTCCTGTGTGCGTTTGCAACCCGAAGCGGTCGGACGTATCGGGTGCGCAGAGGCGGAGGTCAATGACCTCATATATTTACGATGGCGGCCGGTGCGAATATTGTTAAATGTAATAACTGCAATGTGGTGGTAAATGAGGTGCTTTGTTTTATTCAAAACAAGTTGGATATAATGGACCATATAAGTTTGGTGCAGCTGTGTGTTGAAGGATTCGAGGAAGAAGAGATATGTTGCGCTAAGACACTGCTTCAGCAGGCTGTGCCCTCAGCAAAGCGCATGATGCAGCGCAAAAGTAAAGGAAAGGCAGGCAGGGATGTGGAGGATATTATAAATCTGTTTAAATCAGTAGATCCAGAGTTGGTGCCGATTTTTGTGGCCCGAGAGCTCCAAAAGCTTCCTCCAATAACTTTCGATCACATAGATGCAACGAGACTTCTAAAAGACCTCTTGGTCTTAAAAAGGGAGCTTGACCATGTAAAAGTTAGTTATGTAGCAAAGGAGGAACTCCAAAACTTAATCTCCGAGCAAAATTATGTAGGTAAAAAACGAGGAGGATGTTTAGTAAATAGTTTTGTAATGTGCGATAGTGGTCCAATGGGCTTAACACAGAATACCTACTGTAGTTTAGAAGAGGACGTTGAACCTAAGGCCGTTAAACAAGCGGCAAAGTCAGTGACCGTTAACAAGAGTGACGTCGTTTTCAAGGCCCCGCAAGGTCAAGCGCATATATCTGTCTCGCCCGATGCCAAGGAGAAGGCATATATGAGTCTCGCTTGTGCGCCGCCCGAGTGCAACGGTCGGTACGACGCTGCTTCGAACAAACCGGTTGGATTGGAAAAAAATATGCGGTCGCATGCGAATTGCGACGCGCTAGATGTCCCGCTCTTACGCAGCGAGCACGCTGCTAGCAGCGATCTCGCTTCAAATTATCAAGAGAGGAGGAAAGAATCAACACGAAAGACTGAAACGAAAATAACATCGCCTGCACCGCAACACGGCATCCTGCTTCCACAAAGCGCGCATAGCTTTAACAGTGATCTCACTCTAAATAAATGCCTAAAAGAAAATATGCCAACGGCAGTTACGAGTGATTCATGCGTCTGTACGCCGTCCCAGGCCGAGAGATATACATTTGCGGATGTCGTGAAGGAAAAAGGTAATTCTAGTATGGAGGAAGGATGGACACAAGTTAAGTATAATAAAGGAAAAAATAAGTACAAGTTTAGAGGTAACCAAGGTAAGGGAGCGACGGACACGCAAGGAAGTTTTAAGGCCGCAGAGATTAAAATACCTTTTTATATTTATAATGTAGACAAAGGCGCTTCGATAGAGGATATTACGAGGCACATATATCAAAAGACTAACGTAAAGGTAGAACTGTCAAAAATGAGAATGAAACAAGCTAAACAATACGAAGCTTATAAGTTTGATATTCCTATACGTAAGTTGTCGGTGTTTATGGATGAGAATGTATGGCCCGAAGGCGTAGCTTTTAGGCGATACATATACTTTAAATATAATGCGAGTAATCCAGCCCAGGCTAGCGCGTTGGAGGCTAACTTACCTACTATTAATGGATAAGAAGTCCCTACATATAAAACTTATTAGCTTTAACTGTAAGGGTATTAAGAGATCTCGTGAATGTGTGAACTCACTGTGTCAATCGGCAGACGTAATAGCCCTTCAAGAGACCTGGCTACTGCCTGATGAAATACCTATACTTGGAGATATAAATAGTGATTTCATGTACACGGGTAAATCGTCTATGAATCTCTCTGAGGGCCCAGTGCGGGGTAGGCCCTATGGTGGTGTGGCGTTGCTATGGCGAAAAAGTGTGTTTACGTCAGTATCTATTGTGCAGTGTAATAATAGTCGTCTAACGGCCATAAAAGGGATAATTGAGAATCGAGAGTTACTGTTTTTCTGTGTGTACATGCCTACGGACTCATCTGAGAACATTGCGGAATTTAATGAATGTTTCAGTGAGATTGTAGCTACGATTGAATTGTGTGATATTGAATCTGTGTACATGCTGGGTGATTTCAACGCGCATCTTGGCCAACTGTTCGGTAGGGAGCTATTAAACTTTTGCTCAGACCAAGATTGGATATGTGCTGATGTTGCCAAGCTTGGCCGGGACAGCGACACCTACACCTTTGTTAGTGATGCGCACGGATGTCGGCGCTGGCTTGATCATTGTTTGGTGACGGAGGCGGGCTGGCTATCGATCAGGGATGTCAAGGTGCGCTATGATGTGTTCTGGTCTGATCATTTCCCGCTTGAGTTAATTTGCGATCTTGGTGTCACAAGAATAAAGTCTAGTTACATGAAGGTTGCAAAGCCTTCAGTTGTATCCGACCAGAATAATAACTTTAGAATTAAGTGGGGGGATAAAACCCAGATAGATATATACAATAAAATGTGTTCTAACCTACTTAAGACTATAGACTTTCCTGCTGAGTTAAGCGTATGTTGTGACAAAATGTGCGATGATCAAAGTCACAGGAGGGTAATTGATGAGTTATACCAAAGAATAGTTCAGGGACTCCGGAAGGCAGCGTACGCGAGTAACCAGCCTGGAAGGGTCGGCAAGGGTAGGCGGATCGCGGGATGGAACAGGTACGTAAAAGATATTCACAGGGAGGCTCGTGAGAAATTTCTTATTTGGAAAGGGCACGGTATGCCTTTTACTGGAGTAACTTATAACGATATGAGAGAAAGCAGAAGAAAATTTAAAAGTAAATTAAAATTTTGTCAAAATCATGAAGAGCAGCTTAAGATGGATGCGTTAGCGCAGCACCATAAGCGGAAGAATTTTAATACATTTTGGAAAGGAACAAATAAATTAAAGCCTAGAGGGGGCCTCCCTGTGAGTGTGGATGGAGAGACGGATGCAGAGCGCATAGCTAACATATTCAGTGAGCATTTTAGAGTACGCTCTACATTACGTCAGACTCAGACTTCATCGGACGTGTTAGCTCAAAGATCTGAACAAATATCGGATTCTTCTCTCTCGTTCAATGCCAAAGAGGTCAAGAGTGTGATAAAAAGCCTCGCGAGGGGTAAGGCTCCAGGACATGACGGGTTAAGTGTAGAGCATCTTGTAAATGCGGGGCCTCATATCTATCGTGTACTTGCGATGCTGTATACGTTTTGCATTCGTCATTCCTATCTCCCTGTAGACCTAATGAAAAGCGTAGTGGTTCCTGTAGTTAAAAATAAAACAGGTGATATCTCGGATAAATGTAACTACAGACCAATCTCTCTAGCCGCAATATTAGGAAAAGTGTTTGATGGTCTGCTTGATCGTCAACTTAGTAGGTATCTGAAGCTTAGTGATGCGCAGTTTGGTTTCAGACGAAACATGTCCACGGAAAGTGCCATACTGGCGCTCAAGCAGACTGTCAAGTACTATACGGATAGGAAAACACCCGTGTATGCTGCCTTTCTTGATCTTTCTAAGGCGTTTGACCTGGTTTGCTACGACCGACTATGGGAGAAGCTACAGAGCTTAAATGTGCCGTCTGAGCTGATTAGGATCCTGAAATTTTGGTATAGCTCACAATCTAATAGGGTTAAGTGGGCCGATGCTTACTCAGAACCATATAGCCTTGAGTGCGGCGTTCGACAGGGTGGCTTAACATCTCCTGCTCTATTTAACATTTATATTAACCAGCTGATTGATGAGCTTAGCGGGACTGGGATCGGCTGCTCGATTGATGGCTTCTTAATAAATAATCTGAGCTATGCAGACGATATGGTCTTGCTGACCCCATCAATTAGCGCACTCAGAAAGCTCCTCGAAATATGCGAGTCCTATGCTGCGTCACATGGACTCGTATATAATGTAAAGAAGAGTGAGCTATTGGTATTTAGGAGCAAAGGGTACGATGTTAACGACATTCCACCCGTTACCCTCAACGGAGTCGCACTTAGGAGAGTGACTGAATTTAAATATTTAGGGCACATCGTAACAGAAGATATGTCGGATGTTAAAGACATAGAAAGAGAGCGTAGGGCATTGGCGGTCCGAAGTAATATGCTGGCCCGCAGGTTTGCTCGTTGCAATAGAGAGGTAAAGCTTACTCTTTTTAAAGCATATTGCCAAACTCTATATACGTGCAGCCTGTGGGTTTCATATACGCAGAGGGCTTACAATGACCTACGCGTACAATATAACAATAGTTTCAGAATGCTGATGGGGTTGCCGCGCTACTGCAGTGCGTCACAGATGTTTGCGGAGGCTTATACCGACGATTTTTATGGCATAATGAGAAAAAGAGCGGCATCTGTGATGAATAGAGTGCGCGGAAGCTCCAACAGAATTCTGAAAACATTGGTAGGAAAGTGGGAAAACCCTTTTATGAAGCACTGGGTTGGCTTGCATGTCAACTCCAAGTATCATAAGAGGTACAGGTACATAAACTAAGATGCATTTATTAAGTGTGAATTGTTTTTATTACTAACATAGTTTTTAAGATATCTTGTTACTAACACTAACACTGTATGGATTTTAAAAAAGATCTGAAATAAAGGTTTTATTTATTTTATTATTTATTATTATTTCAGATATCAAGTAAGCCAATTGAAAGTTCAAATCGATGCGCTATTGTATCTTGGAGATACTCGTATGTTTGGTGAGCGGGTCGCGTGCCCCGGGACAGCTCCCCGCTCCGACGACCCGCGTGTGCGCTTCGTACGCGTCGACTGCGCTTCATCCCCTGTGTTACCCCCTAGGTGTTGAATATTCAAAAACCCTTTCTTAGCGGATGTCTCCGCCATAGTAGTTAAATAAAAATAAAATATAAAAGCCCTTTATTCACTATTACGTTAATGTCATACAAAGATTCATTACATAATTTAAAGTTAAATATAAAGATTTACATTAATTTCAATTGATAAAAATAATAATAATAAACATACAGGTAAAATAAAATTAACTTAAAATTAGTCAAATTAGAGTCAAATTTTGGTACATGCTTTTACGTAAAAGTCGCCTCTACGGCGCCGGCGTAGGCCATAGTAGTTAGGTATTGCATGCCGAGTGTCAGCGCGATCAGCTGCTGTCCAGTGGTTTGAGCTGCGCGTTCATATCTCAGTACCCTTACTCTGAGATTGATCGAATTTAAAATACGGTCTCACTAAGTGAGGTGAATCAAATTTGAGTCAAACTAAAATGGACCCAAAAACTCTTGATTTAAAGCCACAAATTCAGTGCAACCGATTCAAATTTCGAAACGTATCGTTTGGAACGCTAGCTGTGAATGCATACACGAAATTGAGCTCTAAATTAATAAGATTAAGATTCATTTTAGTTTGATGCATATGTAATTCACCTCACATAATGAGACCGTATTTTAAATTCGATCAATCTCAGAGTAAGGGTACTGTTAGTCACCTTTTCCTTCTATATAGGTATAATAGATTAAGATTATGGTGGACCAAAGTGTTAGCAAGCAGATAATAATAATAATAAAATATGTCATGCATTGTGTTTTGTTATAAAATTATAAAGTTTAATAAAGCATAAAATGTTAAATTAATCAAAAATAATTAAAAATCAAAAACAAAATTAAAAAAAATTACATTTGCATACAAAGACATTAATTAAAATTAACACAACATCTCATTGCAAAAATGTTTTTGCAAACAAAGAACTTTTTATTTAAAAAAAGGAGTAGGTTCTCAATTCGACTGTTTGTTTTTGTATGTTTGTTACGCGATTAATCCGCCAATTATGAATCAATTTTGATGATTCTTTTTTTGTTTGATAGATCATACTTCAGAGGGTGTACACTATTATTATATACAGCATATTATTTTAATACGTGACCACTAAAAATTTTGAAATAAAAAAAATCAAAAATAAATAAAAACCGACTTTAATAACCACAAACACTAAAAAAATATTTTAATTTATTACCGTATATATTAAATTTAGAAATGTTAATGTAGTTCTATAATAATATTTTTTTCGGATATATTATATATTATAGGTAGAAAATGGGTAGTAAAAATACCATAGTCTATGGTGAATATCAACGGCCCAAACGAATGTCACAGATACAGTCTCAGAAGATACGTTCTTTCCTACCAGTCGTTCAACGAAGGCACCTAGACAAAGCAAAGCGGCGGGGTGACAGGGGCGTAACGAATGAAACTAGCAGAATTTTTATAATACAAATTCTATGACTCTAATGTATTTTAAGCACTACCGTACATCTAGGACTGCTAAAACTGGCATGGTATGATGGTAGTCAGGTCTGACATTTGTGTGAGCGTCGACCCACTGTATGAAATGAATAAATAGTTACGCTATGTTACACAGAATGATCTACGTTGTTTATGTTCCATTTTTGAAATAATTTGCACGCAATCACCTACAGCTCAATGTCTATGGTTCTTAATGTATTTTTTTTAAAATTCCTTCTTGTTAACAATAAGGAGAAAAATAAAGTTGGTATTGCGGATTGCCGCGATCTCTCTAGAATTTTTATTGTAATTAATTACATTTATTTAAAGGGATGTTTATTTAATCCATTTCGGATTTCGATGCACAATACGTAATACAAGCTGAAGGCATAGGGTAAAGTGAATGTGACTATTTATTTGTTAATATCATCAAGTTAAAATAAAGATCTTACTCCTACTAATGTAACAACAGAATGCCAAAAAAATAATTAAAAATCGTTATTTATTTTATTTTCTCGCAGTCGAAGTGAAAAGTAGAGTGTTTACCACGGGACTAAAATCCATTCTACTCGATTCTATAGCATGCTTCGCTACGCTCGGTAAGCTAAATATCTCGTATGAAATGGCTCATTTTAGTCCCTTGATGAACAATCTACTATTGGAATCGGTGCCAATGAGGTGCCAATGTGGAGACCCAAAAGTCAAAACAATATGAACAATAAACGATTCGTGCGGCTAACAAACTATTAGCCGTAGACCACAATCTACAGGTCACGATTATTAACCGGTTTTCAAAATTTTTCGTCTTTTTGTAGTTAAACTAATACCCTAGGTCCCTTTTTTTCATTGTTTCTTAAGTCTACAATTTAGTAAACAAACACCCCCCAAAAACCCGACTATTTACATTTTTCAAAATTCCAAAAAAAGTTACCAGCCGATTTTCAAAATTCAAACTCTCA
The DNA here is from genome assembly GCA_917051295.2 of Erebia ligea. Classification (NCBI taxonomy): domain Eukaryota; kingdom Metazoa; phylum Arthropoda; class Insecta; order Lepidoptera; family Nymphalidae; genus Erebia; species Erebia ligea. The sequence goes on along the minus strand of OU785234.1, from coordinate 13,692 downwards.
CACGTGTACTATTCCCATCTCGATACCTCCCAAAATCCCCGGAGCTATGGCCAAAAATACGTCTCAGGCGATTTGCATCTGATAACCATTTTCAATGGTAAAAAAGTGGATGGATAAATATAAAGAACTAGCTGATGCCTGCGACTTCGTCCGCGTGGTTTAAGTTTTTTGATTCCCGCGGGAACTCCTTAATTTTCCGGGATAAAAAGTAGCCTATGTCACTCTCCAGGTCCACTCTACATCCGTGCCAAAAATCACGTCCGTTGCTCCGTTGCGGCGTGATTGAAGAACAAACCAATAAACCAACAAACAAACACACTTTCGCATTTATAATATTAGTATGATAAGTAGAAATTACAATTACAAGTTTTCACAGATAGAATTTACATGAGATAGAAATAGCTCGCAATGGTGGAAAAAAATAAATATTAATATGCTACATAATATGATGTAAGTTTATAGTTAGGAAGATAAGTGAATATAACGGGAAAACCAAAACCCAGAGTAAACTATAGATTATATTATATTTAGATAATTAATATAATTATAATGTTTTGCATAGTGACATTAGGGGTCATCAATTGGTAGCAAATAACCTACATCATACATCATATCTCCACATGAGTAGATAATTCCGTATTTCTACTCGTGTGATATCTCTATGCCTACATCCCATTGAAGGATTGCCGCCACGTGGCCGACACGGAGACCTGCGTTAGATTCTTAATAGAGCTCATGTTTGGTTCGACCAACTTCGGCCTCCCTGCTCCATCATCAGACCCTGACGGCTGACCCCGGTGGACTGAACAGACTTTCATCGATCATTCGGAGCTCAGAACGGGTTTGATACAGCGGGCTTTAGAAAATACTGCATTTTAATCGCTCCACCGCCTTGAGCGCTGCGATGCGACCACGCGACAGACAGGCACTGACAGGCACTGACAGGCACTGACAGGCGCACAGACAAATTGACAAAGCTGTCAAAATATGACGGTTTACGTCGTGGGTTAGTACATGAACATCCAGTTGGTTACTTCAGCTATCAAGTTAATATTGTGGATAGTTTTCGTGCAAATCTTTACTCATGAAGCTTCCCTGATTTATACGCCTTCTCTAGAGGAAATATTATGATAAAAATATTTATTAAAATAAATAAATAAATACTTAAAGTAACGTATCCCAGTGTTCCAGTTATCGATGTAAGCGTAATCAGGTTTATTTGAAGGGGTTTGTTTGGTCGCGTAGTGAGCATATCACCCCTTTGAAAGCTAAACATTAGAAAATCATTTTATTCTCATAAATAATTATGCACTCTGCATCATAAACCTATTAATAGAAGTTTATACAGCATTGTGGGCTGTTCGGATGTCGGAGAGGAGCGGATGCGGCTCCACGCGCCCGTGTCGAGCGGATACATGCGATGTAACGAGTCCACTAAACTACGATTAGTTCAAAAGTTATACCATTTATTTACATGCGGTACAGTTGCAGTTACCGCATCTAGAAAAATCATTTTTAGGGTTCCGTAGCCAAATTTGGCAAGAACGGAACCCTTATAGATTCGTCATGTCTGTCTGTCTGTGTGTCCGTCCGTATGTCACAGCCACTTTTTTCCGAAACTATAAGAACTATACTGTTGAAACTTGGTAAGTAGATGTATTCTGTGAACCGCATTAAGATTTTCTTACAAAAACAGAAAAAAAAACAATAAATTTTGGGGGTCCCCATACTTAAATAAATAAATAAATAAACGTTTATTGACCACTTTACAAATTAATTACATAACGTACCTATGTACCTACTAGTACTTAGAACTGAAACTCAAAAATTTTTTTTTCATCAAACCCATACGTGTGGGGTATCTATGGATAGGTCTTCAAAAATGATATTGAGGTTTCTAATATCATTTTTTTCTAAACTGAATAGTTTGCACGAGAGACACTTCCAAAGTGGTAAAATGTGTGTCCCCCCCCTGTAACTTCTAAAATAAGAGAACGATAAAACTAAAAAAAATATATGATGTACATGGTAATGTACATCATATATTTTTTTTAGTTTTATTTTCCAACCAACCAACCAATTCTTTACAATTCTTTTCTAAACAAACCAATTTTTTTTAGTTTTATTTTCCAACCAATTTTCGGTGGAAGTTTGCATGGTAATGCAAACTTCCACCGAAAATTGGTTTGAACGAGATCTAGTAAGTAGTTTTTTTTTAATAATTTAAAACTTACTACAGGTTTGTACGGAACCCTCGGTGCGCGAGTCCGACTCGCACTTGGCCGGTTTTTATATTTTACATGCGGTACCTACAGTTGCAGTTACCGTTGCATCTGGAAAAATCATTTTTTAAGTTTTTTCCGTCGGTGAAAATGGGCCTAATAACCCAGTTTGATTTGTGTATTTTGTAGAGAATCACACCAGGTACTTAAAATCGTACCTTGCTGTGATAGCTCGATGATCGAGCCTCGAGGTAACGAAAATATTTTTACGGGGTATTTATCAACACAAATCGCGGTTAATGTTCCTTTTGAAATATTTGTAAAGTGGACACGAGTAGTGATAGAATGCATATGTGTCGCATATGTGGCATGTGGAGCGTGGCGCGTGGCGCGTGGCGTGTGGCGCGTGGCGTGTGGCGCGTGGCGCGTGGCGGGCTGACCTGGCCATGGAGATGGAGCGCTTGATCTGCATCTTGTGCGCGTGCTCCTGGCGCACGGAGATCATGGCGTGCTTGCACGTGGGCACCGCGCGCTGCCGCACCGACCAGTAGCACGACACGTTCCTGCGACAGACGGCACACGGTGAGACTCGCGGCACGCGGTGGCACGGGCGGCACGCGGAGCACGGCACGCACCTCGGGTACATGCCCGGGAAGTTGGGGCTCTGCAGGCGGCACGCCTTGCGGTGGCACTCCTCGTAGCTGCGCGTGCAGTAGGTGCCGGGCGCCACGGCGCCGAGCTCCAGCGGCGCGGCCGGCGCGCCGAAGCGCACCACGGCGTCGCGCCGCGCCAGGAACTTGTAGCGCAGCCGGAAGCCGAACGGCTCGCCGAGCCGCGCGCGCGCCAGCCGCACGCTCACCGTCACCGTGGCCGTCTCGCTGTAGTAGAGCGCGGCGCCGTCGGCCGCGCCGCACCACGAGCCGCCCGTGAACGGCCGGCCCAGCTCGCTCAGCGTCATGCGCCCGTCGGGGCAGCCGTCCAGCGCGCCCGCCGCGAAGCGCCCCACGCGGAACTCGTCGAACGCCAGCTGCACCAGCTCGCCGAGCGCGCCGCCGCCCGCCGTGAACGTGAGCTGGCACAGGAAGGGCGCGCGCGGCGGCGGCAGCGCCAGCGCGTACGCCGTGCCCGCCACGCCGTAGTACGTGCGGTTGCACGGCGAGCAGTGCGGCGGCTCGTCGCTGCCGTCCGCGCACTGCGCCGCGCCGTCGCACCACGCGTCCAGGCGCACGCACGCGCCGCCGCGGCACGCGAACTCCGCCACGCCGCAGCCGCCCGCGGCGCCGCGCGCCAGCAGCAGCAGCAGCGCCAGCGCGCTCATGGCGCCGCGCCCGCCCGCGTCCGCCGTCCGCCGCGTCGCATGGCTCGCTAGTCACTGCAGCGCGGCCGCCCGCGCCCGCCCGCGCACGCGCGCTCGCCCGGCGCCGCCCGCCGACGTCATCTGACATACTGCGACCCTACGTACCCGCGACCGCGACCCGCTCGACGCCGCGCCGCCCGACGACGAGGACAACAGCTGAGAGCCCGCGCGCACCGGTGACGGCCGATATACATATAATAATCATTGACTTATATGTATATATATAAGTCAATGATTATTATTAACTAGCTGATGCCCGCGACTTCGTCCGCGTGGATATACCAAGTTTCATCGAAATAACTTGAGAAATGACGGACTTTTATACAAACTTTCAACCTCTATTTCACCCCTTTGGGGGTGGAATTTTGAAAAACTGTGAAACACGTATGTTTTTATTTATAACCCGCTGCTCATATACCAAGTTTCATGGATATAACTTGAGAAATGAAGGACTTTCATACAAACTTTCAACCCCTATTTCACCCCTTCGGAGGTAAAATTTACGAAAACTGTGAAACACGTATTTCTTCATTTTTAACCGGTAGCTTGTATACCAAGTTTCATCGATATAACTTGAGAAATAACGGACTTTCATACAAACTTTCACCCCCTATTTCACCCCCTTAGGGGTGGAATTTTGAAAAACTGTGACACACGTACTTCTTTATTTTTTACCGTAAGCCAAAATAAAAAGTTTCGTTGATATAACTTGTAAAACATCTTGAGAAACGAAGGACTTTCATACCAACTTTAATCCCCTATTTCACCCTTTTGGGGGTCGAGTTTTCAAAAACTGTGAAACACGTATGTCTCCATTTTCAACCCACAGCTCATATATCAAGTTTCATGGCTATAACTTGAGAAATTAAGGACTTTCATACAAACTTTCAACCCCTATTTCACCCCTTCGGGAATAGAATTTCGGGATAAAAAGTATCCTATGTCCTACCTCGCAGTATAGGCTCAAATCGTACCAAGTTTCGTTTGAATTCATTCAGTAGTTTCGGCGTGATGCGCGGCCAAGATACAGACAGACAGACAGACAGACAGACAGACAGACAAAAATGAAAAAAATTACAGATTTGGCTTCAGTATCGAATAATGAGTGCCCTCCAAAAAAAATTTTCAAAATATCTTCAATGTACAGAATTGGACCTGTTACAGTTTTATTATAAGTATAGATATTATATAAAAGCAAAATACCACTGATTCACTCACTCACTGACTTAACACGATATCTTGGGAACTATAAAGTATACAGACTTGAAATAAGTAACAAGTATTATTTATTAAATTTAGATCTCGTATACTTAGTTAATATTATCCACTTTTAATCTTTGTTGGGTTTTAATATTCATTATTCATTTATTGCATGATTGTAAGTTACACAAAGATGTTACATAAAGATGGTAGGTACATATTACAATCTGCCAAATAATGGCGTGCAAAATTTCAAGAAACATTCACAATATTATATTAACAGATAATTATTTACTAATGGAAAAAATTCATAAAATCAATAAGTATTTTATAAATAACAAAAAATCAAATCTTATTGAACGAAAGCAAGTCTATGTAAAATAAATATAAATGTCAAATACTTAAATGTCAAAAATGTTACAAATCTCGGAATAGGTACCTACATTAATTGATATAATATTAAACATATAATATTTATGTATAAAAAAGAAAAGTCAGAAATACTATGTCAATTATCTATAAGTATGATTATAATTCGTTAAGATTCATGAAGCATTCGTTTATCGATTAAGTTATTTTGTTGCAAGAATTCATTCACTGTATAAAAATTCTTTGCAAGTAACCATTTCTTAAGTTCATATATAAATTGTTTTGTTTTGTTGGAAATAAATGGTTAATTAAATTAATTATTAATTTTAATTTCATTTTTGTGTTCATACCTTGTCGCCTTTTTAAGCTCTGTGGTAATTAATATAAAATCAAATATTTTTTTTATATTTTAGTAACACAACATATCCTTTGACGAACCTCATTGATGTTTAAATAGATGTTAATTATATTTAATTATTGTTAATTCAATTATTATGTTAAAAATACAAAATTCAATTAATAATTTTAATTAGTGCCAAAAATATAAATATGAAAGTGTCTGATTCGCACATTTAGCGATAACAAGTTATCGTCTTCACAAGTTTGTGATTCTGATGAGAATCGAGGAGTTGTTGTAAGTCGTAGTGTGTTTCACCCTAGCGGTGCCGCAAAGCGGTTTAGCGTTCCGGTACGATGCCACGTAGAAACCGACTGTCATATGTACCTAGGAGTATGGTAAGCCCGCTACCATCTAAAGCTTTGGTCTCTGCGGAGAAGTGGTCAGTTGATTTTGCCGCAGCTACCAAAGTAGACGTGTCGACATGAACAGTTATCTTCAAAATCAATTGTCGACCCGCGACGCTCACCGCAGCGATGAACGAGAATGACGCCCGGCGGCCGGCAGTGCGGAATGCCCGCTCCCCACTTCACCGCGCTTCCCCTTCGCCGCTGACGCATACTGCGACGGAACAAGAGAGCATTCTAGACGTTTTTCATACGATCATGTGTCCGGCACCGCAAGCCGCATACCGCATACCGCAGCGTTGTGATGTGCGTTACGATCCGGAGACCAAAGCTTCAGACTGCATGATGCATCACACATAAGTAATAGGTAAATAATAAAGATATATACCTACCTACGAGTATGTACTCGTATGATAACATGCAGTTTATATTCAGTCAGTCAGTCGTCAGTCTGACCTGCGCGTTGTGAACCGGCTACCTACTACGAGCGCGAGCGCGCACATAACATCCGAGTATTCTGTACTTCACTTTTCCATTTATTTGTTTTTTAAAAGACTGTCGACCCGGCCCTCGTTACAGAACGTCACTTTTAGCTCAGTGATCTGTCCATGCGGGAGTCAGAGCCCGGCTCAATTGAAAGTAATTACTTGATTCCCCTACTTACTAAAGCGCTTCCCGCCTATTTGACCGCTCGCCGAGCAAGCGATAAGCTGTAACGAGAGCAATACGAAGCGAGCCTTGTATCAGTTCGGATCTTGGATCTGTAGTGTGTGTTAAAACAGTATTTATGAATTTTGTATTTTACAATGTTATAATCCACGGTGTCGACCGACGAAACCGCGTCTGAGACTGGAGCTCCTGTGTTGTAGTGCCGCCGTTCGGGTTCGGAGCGGGTCACGGAGGCTCAACATGTTTTTGGGGTCACTGTGGTCGCTCTACGACTGTATCGAGGCGACTAAAGACGGGAGCGAGTTCTTCTCTTTTAGCGTATTTTCGTAGTTTTCTTCATGTACACAATTTTATTGTATGTAGAAATCGGCCGTTAGCCGAGCAATTATAACGTGCGTACATTTCGTAAGTTTCGAACGCGCAGCGCGGGGGGTCTCTGCTGGCGGCCGGCGCGCTCACAGATACCGGGCGGGGATCTTTAAATCGTTCCCGCTTCTGTTGTTACAACAGGCGAAACGCGATTTGTAGCGCCAATCGAGCGCGTGCATGTACTCGTATTTTGAGAACATCTCATCTCGTTTGTGAACATTCAAACTTGGGACCACCTGTGTCCGTGCATGTTGAGGCCTAGCGAAGTTTTTTTTTTTAAAAGGACTCCACTCACCGACGACCGCCGCCACCTGAACCTGGGAGCGATAAATAGGTTTTCTCGAGGACCGCGTCGCTTCCGTCGCTGGAGGCGCACGCGAGTCGCTTCGACCTCCGTCCTCGTCGTCACGACGACACGGAGGGGCTAGACGCTTGTGTGAACAACTAAACGAGTAGCTCCCTGGTTGATCCTGCCAGTAGTTATATGCTTGTCTCAAAGATTAAGCCATGCATGTCTCAGTGCAAGCCGTATTAAGGCGATACCGCGAATGGCTCAATATATCAGTTTTGGTTCCTTAGATCTTACTCAGTTACTTGTACCGTGGTAACTCTAGAGCTAATACATGCAATCAGAACTCTGACCAGTGATGGGACGAGTACTTTTATTAGATCAAAACCAATCGACGGAGGGCCTCGCGTTTAAAGTCCCACCACCACATCCAAGCAAGGCAGCAGGCGCGCAAATTACCCACTCCCGGCACGGGGAGGTAGTGACGAAAAATAACTATATGGGACTCTTACGAGGCCCTGTAATCGGAATGCGTACACTTTTATATATTTTAAAAGTTTATACATATTATAATTACTTATAAAAATCCAAAATCTCTAAAAATAGATTGTACACCGAACATGAAACTTAACACGTCTAGTAGATAACAATGAGGACCATAAATCCTCGAAGATATTTTTAAAAAAAACGATAATAAGATTTAATTTCAAGAAAAAACATAATATCTGTACCTTATCAATGTAAAAGAGTTTTCCTCCAAAACTGCCAGATTGAAAAACCTGAATAGATCAAAAGTATAAAATGGGTAAGTTAAGTAAGTAACGAAACAAAAACTAATTGTTAAACTCTAATAATTGACGAGATATCAGTGACCAATATAACGTGTAACTCAATGAATGCAAAATGCATGAAGAAAACGGCAAAGTTAAGTTTGTAAACGTGGCCACATAATACAACCGTTAGGTTAGGTAGTTAGGTTAGGTAGTTAGGTTAGGTAGTTAGGTTAGGTAGTTAGGTTAGGTAGTTAGGTTAGGTAGTTAGGTTAGGTAGTTAGGTTAGGTAGTTAGGTTAGGTAGTTAGGTTAGGTAGTTAGGTTAGGTAGTTAGGTTAGGTAGTTAGGTTAGGTAGTTAGGTTAGGTAGTTAGGTTAGGTAGTTAGGTTAGGTAGTTAGGTTAGGTAGTTAGGTTAGGTAGTTAGGTTAGGTAGTTAGGTTAGGTAGTTAGGTTAGGTAGTTAGGTTAGGTAGTTAGGTTAGGTAGTTAGGTTAGGTAGTTAGGTTAGGTAGTTAGGTTAGGTAGTTAGGTTAGGTAGTTAGGTTAGGTAGTTAGGTTAGGTAGTTAGGTTAGGTAGTTAGGTTAGGTAGTTAGGTTAGGTAGTTAGGTTAGGTAGTTAGGTTAGGTAGTTAGGTTAGGTAGTTAGGTTAGGTAGTTAGGTTAGGTAGTTAGGTTAGGTAGTTAGGTTAGGTAGTTAGGTTAGGTAGTTAGGTTAGGTAGTTAGGTTAGGTAGTTAGGTTAGGTAGTTAGGTTAGGTAGTTAGGTTAGGTAGTTAGGTTAGGTAGTTAGGTTAGGTAGTTAGGTTAGGTAGTTAGGTTAGGTAGTTAGGTTAGGTAGTTAGGTTAGGTAGTTAGGTTAGGTAGTTAGGTTAGGTAGTTAGGTTAGGTAGTTAGGTTAGGTAGTTAGGTTAGGTAGTTAGGTTAGGTAGTTAGGTTAGGTAGTTAGGTTAGGTAGTTAGGTTAGGTAGTTAGGTTAGGTAGTTAGGTTAGGTAGTTAGGTTAGGTAGTTAGGTTAGGTAGTTAGGTTAGGTAGTTAGGTTAGGTAGTTAGGTTAGGTAGTTAGGTTAGGTAGTTAGGTTAGGTAGTTAGGTTAGGTAGTTAGGTTAGGTAGTTAGGTTAGGTAGTTAGGTTAGGTAGTTAGGTTAGGTAGTTAGGTTAGGTAGTTAGGTTAGGTAGTTAGGTTAGGTAGTTAGGTTAGGTAGTTAGGTTAGGTAGTTAGGTTAGGTAGTTAGGTTAGGTAGTTAGGTTAGGTAGTTAGGTTAGGTAGTTAGGTTAGGTAGTTAGGTTAGGTAGTTAGGTTAGGTAGTTAGGTTAGGTAGTTAGGTTAGGTAGTTAGGTTAGGTAGTTAGGTTAGGTAGTTAGGTTAGGTAGTTAGGTTAGGTAGTTAGGTTAGGTAGTTAGGTTAGGTAGTTAGGTTAGGTAGTTAGGTTAGGTAGTTAGGTTAGGTAGTTAGGTTAGGTAGTTAGGTTAGGTAGTTAGGTTAGGTAGTTAGGTTAGGTAGTTAGGTTAGGTAGTTAGGTTAGGTAGTTAGGTTAGGTAGTTAGGTTAGGTAGTTAGGTTAGGTAGTTAGGTTAGGTAGTTAGGTTAGGTAGTTAGGTTAGGTAGTTAGGTTAGGTAGTTAGGTTAGGTAGTTAGGTTAGGTAGTTAGGTTAGGTAGTTAGGTTAGGTAGTTAGGTTAGGTAGTTAGGTTAGGTAGTTAGGTTAGGTAGTTAGGTTAGGTAGTTAGGTTAGGTAGTTAGGTTAGGTAGTTAGGTTAGGTAGTTAGGTTAGGTAGTTAGGTTAGGTAGTTAGGTTAGGTAGTTAGGTTAGGTAGTTAGGTTAGGTAGTTAGGTTAGGTAGTTAGGTTAGGTAGTTAGGTTAGGTAGTTAGGTTAGGTAGTTAGGTTAGGTAGTTAGGTTAGGTAGTTAGGTTAGGTAGTTAGGTTAGGTAGTTAGGTTAGGTAGTTAGGTTAGGTAGTTAGGTTAGGTAGTTAGGTTAGGTAGTTAGGTTAGGTAGTTAGGTTAGGTAGTTAGGTTAGGTAGTTAGGTTAGGTAGTTAGGTTAGGTAGTTAGGTTAGGTAGTTAGGTTAGGTAGTTAGGTTAGGTAGTTAGGTTAGGTAGTTAGGTTAGGTAGTTAGGTTAGGTAGTTAGGTTAGGTAGTTAGGTTAGGTAGTTAGGTTAGGTAGTTAGGTTAGGTAGTTAGGTTAGGTAGTTAGGTTAGGTAGTTAGGTTAGGTAGTTAGGTTAGGTAGTTAGGTTAGGTAGTTAGGTTAGGTAGTTAGGTTAGGTAGTTAGGTTAGGTAGTTAGGTTAGGTAGTTAGGTTAGGTAGTTAGGTTAGGTTAGGTTAGGTTAGGTTAGGTTAGGTTAGGTTAGGTTAGGTTAGGTAGTTAGGTTAGGTAGGTTAGGTTAGGTTAGGTTAGGTTAGGTTAGGTTAGGTTAGGTTAGGTTAGGTTAGGTTAGGTTAGGTTAGGTTAGGTTAGGTTAGGTTAGGTTAGGTTAGGTTAGGTTAGGTTAGGTTAGGTTAGGTTAGGTTAGGTTAGGTTAGGTTAGGTTAGGTTAGGTTAGGTTAGGTTAGGTTAGGTTAGGTTAGGTTAGGTTAGGTTAGGTTAGGTTAGGTTAGGTTAGGTTAGGTTAGGTTAGGTTAGGTTAGGTTAGGTTAGGTTAGGTTAGGTTAGGTTAGGTTAGGTTAGGTTAGGTTAGGTTAGGTTAGGTTAGGTTAGGTTAGGTTAGGTTAGGTTAGGTTAGGTTAGGTTAGGTTAGGTTAGGTTAGGTTAGGTTAGGTTAGGTTAGGTTAGGTTAGGTTAGGTTAGGTTAGGTTAGGTTAGGTTAGGTTAGGTTAGGTTAGGTTAGGTTAGGTTAGGTTAGGTTAGGTTAGGTTAGGTTAGGTTAGGTTAGGTTAGGTTAGGTTAGGTTAGGTTAGGTTAGGTTAGGTTAGGTTAGGTTAGGTTAGGTTAGGTTAGGTTAGGTTAGGTTAGGTTAGGTTAGGTTAGGTTAGGTTAGGTTAGGTTAGGTTAGGTTAGGTTAGGTTAGGTTAGGTTAGGTTAGGTTAGGTTAGGTTAGGTTAGGTTAGGTTAGGTTAGGTTAGGTTAGGTTAGGTTAGGTTAGGTTAGGTTAGGTTAGGTTAGGTTAGGTTAGGTTAGGTTAGGTTAGGTTAGGTTAGGTTAGGTTAGGTTAGGTTAGGTTAGGTTAGGTTAGGTTAGGTTAGGTTAGGTTAGGTTAGGTTAGGTTAGGTTAGGTTAGGTTAGGTTAGGTTAGGTTAGGTTAGGTTAGGTTAGGTTAGGTTAGGTTAGGTTAGGTTAGGTTAGGTTAGGTTAGGTTAGGTTAGGTTAGGTTAGGTTAGGTTAGGTTAGGTTAGGTTAGGTTAGGTTAGGTTAGGTTAGGTTAGGTTAGGTTAGGTTAGGTTAGGTTAGGTTAGGTTAGGTTAGGTTAGGTTAGGTTAGGTTAGGTTAGGTTAGGTTAGGTTTTTTTTTTTTTTTTTTTTTTTTTTTTTTTTTTTATATATAAAGCCGGTTTCCTCCGATGTTCTTCAGAGACCTTTTTCACTTTTACTCTTTTCGTCTGATTTTATTATTTTTGATTTGATTTTTTTTTAAATTTCTAATTTGTTACGTTTGAAATGGTTGTAACCATCCACGTTGTTGCCAATACTCTTATAGTACTGGGTAACTGCGGATCTTTTAATATTTATATTAGAAAACTATTTTTATTTTATTTATTCCTAAAGATGACCTTGCTTGCTACTTGTACGCAGAAGTCCAAAAATATCCCTCTTTTCTGTTTATTTTCTATAATACTACATAATTTATTTTCTATTATCTCCTCATCTATTTTCATTTCTGTTTCATATCTTTCTTTTCCAAAAGCTGGACACTCCAGCAAGATGTGCAGTACCGACTCCTTGACTCCTGGCTCGCAGATGCACGATGGGTCCTCTTTACACTTGAAGCGATTCAAGTATTCAGAGAACCCACCGTGACCTGTCAGTACTTGAGTCTTCACCGCTGTGGGCTCTATTTTCCTAACTATTTGGTATGCAACATCTACGTTTGGGAAGAATACTTTTGTTGTGCTAGCGGTGGATCCCTCTTCATACCGCCTCTGCCACTGTAGCCTTGTTTCTGCTCTCAGTATTCTTTTTATGGAGGCGATTGGGCAAGCTCTGTAGTTTGCAACCGTTTTGCTGTTCAGCGCTGCTTGTTTAGCAAGTGTGTCGGCACGCTCGTTTCCTATGTTACCCTGATGTGCTTTTACCCAGTATAACTGGATTGAACGTCCTTGTTCCCGTACTGCCCTGATGTTTTCGCGTATGCTATATGCTAATGGATGGGAGACCTTGCCACTTTTTACGAGATCTAAAGCGGATCTTGAATCACTTAGGATCCAGCATTCGCTTTTTCCATTTTTGTGCGCCCATTGAATGGCTCTATCCATTGCATACAGCTCCGCCTGGAACACTGTGCAGCACGAGTCCAACTTCAGTTTCAGGGTTTTCACCTCCACGCCATTTTTCCACACTGACACGGCCGCGCCCACCTTGCCCTCTATCTTACTCCCGTCCGTATATATAAGTGTGCGTTCAGATTCATGTGCTTCACTGGTTTCAGTAGGAGGGTCAAGGAGGGCGTAGTCGATCCTGGTACTGTGCGCGGGGTGTTCGATGTGCTGTGAAACGTAGTCCAGCTTGGTTTCTATCTCCCTGTCTCCTGGCAACTGACTGGAAACTCCTCTTTTCGCCTCGTAGAGGGCGGCTGCCTCTTGAATCCTGAGATCAAGGGGTAGTATTCCAGCCAGTACCATTGCCGAGTTTAATGAGACAGTTCGATAGGCCCTAATTATTTTTTGGGCAAAACCCCGCTGGATGGCGTTTAGCTGTTTCTGAACTCCCAGCTTTTTGGCTGCCGGCGCCCATGCACTCGCCGCATATAAGACAATCGGCTCCACTACCGCCGTATATATTGTCTTAACGACCGGGGGATGGAGACCCCAACTCACTTTAGCGGCCCTGCACAGCTGTTTGTAGATGGCCTGTACCTTTTTGCAGGTATTGGCCGCGTGCGCATTGAATGTAAGGCCTTTGTCTATGGTGAGCCCCAAGACTTTTATCTCCCCTGTGAGCTCAACGTGGATTCCCCCCATGGTCAGGAGTGGCGAGTCATACTTTAATCTTTTGGTAATCACCATAGCTTTAGTTTTATGTGGTGCAAATTTGAGCTTATTTCTGACTCCCCACTCCTGCACATAGGCGAGTGCCGCGTTGGCCTTTCTGGAAACCTCAAGTCCCGTGTCCCCATCAAAAACGAGGACGACATCGTCGGCAAAAGCCTGACAATAGTCGCCTCGCTTCTCCAAGCCGCTCAGCAGCGGATCCAGAAGGAGATTCCAAAGAATCGGCCCTCCGATTGAACCCTGGACGCACCCCTTTGTTGTACTTTTGACGTGCTCAACCCCAGCGTATCTCACCCTAACTTTGCGATCCTGGAGATAGCTATCGATTAGCCGTCTTATGTTTCCCGGACACCTTTCCTCAGCCAGTCGAAGCCTAATTGCCGGCCACCACGCACTATCGAAGGCTCCCTCTATGTCCAATGAAATCATCGTGATGATTTTCTTGTCCTTTAGTTTTCCTTTAATTTGTTTCATGAGGACATAGAGGGCGTCTTCGGTGCTTCTTTGTGGCATGAAGCCATACTGGCGAGTACTGAGTCCGGGAAGGATGTGGAATTT